>JAZGTL010000019.1:2855000-5710000 GCA_037349345.1 Oemleria cerasiformis | reverse complement strand
GATTCGAAAACATCATCCTTTCTTTATGCAGGTTGGATTCCGAGATGATGCTCTGATCATCCTCATGGCCCGTTGGTATCTCGATCAAAGCTTAGGACGGCTCGTGGTTAACAACATCCCCTTTCATGTAGTTCACTTGCTGGTAAACTGCTGCTAGATGTTCTGGTAATACAATTACGACGTCTACTTCTGCTTGGATTTCCTGTTGTTTCTTGTCAAACAAGTCATCCATTTCCATGACTTCCGACAAGTCCTTCTCGAACTCTCTTAGTTCTTCTTCGGTCATGCCTTGACCGTAATATTCTTGAATGACTAGTTTTGCCTTCCCTTTTGAGATCGGGATTTCTGCATCATCAAGTTGCTTGTTGGGTATTTCTTCCTAGGGGAAGCTGCCAAACACAATTCATCTTCTAACCTTAGAAGATTTTCCCTTGATGGAATCAGGTAGAGACATGGTTTTCAATTCGTTGATCATGATTTATTTCTTCTTCCAGTTCTTCTCGGGAGGACTTTTTTATTCTTTCTTGGTCTGTGGAGGGGTTTTTGGCTCTTTCTCATCCTTGGGAAGAGCTGCCCCCAAGTTCTTTTGGGCACACATGTAAGCTCCATATTGTCTTTGGATTCTACGCCTTGTTGTTCTTCCCAATTCTTTGGTTGGCTTTCCATCTTTCCCAGCCACATACCACTTTCCTTCCTGAATTGTTGCCTTCTGGGGCCTTGGTTTCAGAGTATTCTGTTTTAGAAGGGTGGACCTCTTGTTTCTGGGACTTTGCTGACTAGGTTGCCCCCTAGTCTCTTGACTAGCAACCCATTCATGTTTTCTCTTAATGTTCCCCTGTCTCTGGACAATAGAGCTACTAGGTAGCTTTTCCTTAGGGCTGCAAGGTAGCTTTTCCTTAAGGATGTGAGGTCCAAAGCTTGTTTCTGGGACCTTGAGGAAATTACCATCCCGATCATCCCTTGATTTCTTGAGTTCCAAATCTATTTTGGCACCTTGTGCTAGGATCTCTAGCATACACTCTGCCTTGGATTTGCTGCACATTACTACTCCGGCAACGTATGTGGGTAACACCTTCTCGGGTTGCTGGATTTTCCCATGAGGTTTTGATCCTCCTTAACTATCCTGGCCTTTTCCTCGAGTTGTGGCCAATGTAAATTGAGAATATTTACTGACGCAATCCAGAAAGGGCTAGTGTCTACTCCTATTGGCGCTTTAGGAATTGGGGCTAGTGAGATGTGCCCCTGGTTAATCAAGCTTTGAATTGTGTCCCTGAACAGGACACAATTGGTTATGGCATGGTGTGGTGAGACATGCCACTTGCAGAATTGCTTTCCTTTTATGTCCTCTGGTCGAGGCATCTCCTACTTGGGATCAGGTTTGATTACTTTTGCCTTTACTAACTAGTCATAAAAATCTCCAGCTTTGCTAAGGTCAAATGGGTATGAGTTAAACACTGGGACTTTGCTCGCAAAATAACCTCCAGTCGGGTTGACAGGCCTTTGTTCCCGCGTGGGTTAAACTTATGATTTGAGAGTCACTGATCCCTTTCCAGTAGTCTGGATTCAGCTGACCCAACTTCTAGTTCATGCCCCTTTTCTTCCGTCAAGGATTCTTCCTTGATATCTTTGTGTTCCTTCTGATGGACAGAGATCTTGTTCTTGTAGAATGTGGGTACTTTAGAGTTGTATTTTTGTCTCTGCTTCTCCTCCAGCAACCTCTCAAATTTGGTTGCTGACACTACTATCTCCTTAAGGATAGAGAAGGTAGTATCATCGAATTTCTTTCTGGATGAAAATCTCAGGCCTCTTTGTGCTATGGCGACCATTTGGGCATTGTTCATGGGGAATCTGCATTTCATTTTCAATCTCTAGAATCTTGCAATGAAATCTTCAGTTGATCCATACTCCCCTTAATTGATGGCCGTTAGATCACTAATGGTTATCTCGGGTTCGATCCTATAAAATTCCTTATGGAATTTGGCCTCCATTTGCCCCCAAGTGAGTATGGATGCTTCTGGTATTGAAGTGTACCAAGAAAAAGCATCTCCAGATAAGGAACTGCTAAACAATCGAAGTTTGAGATATGTATTATCTTCTACAGCTACACATTGTGCTGAGAATCTTCCGATGTGTTCTAGGGACGAAGTACTGCCATTTCCACTGAAGAGTGAAAATGCTGGTGGCATGAAATTTCGTAGGAACAGATTATCCTAGTCTACATAAGCTGGGTAAGGATTTCTATATACCGGGACATTAGCTCTTCTTGGGGCCGCAACTTGGCCCTGCATCATTCGTCTGATTTCCACCATCTCGTTCATGATGGCCTGTTGTTCGGGATTACGTAGCGCTTTGTGATTGGGATGGCCCGATTTCTTCTTCTGACCCAGTATTGCTTGGATCAGTTTTCCTCCAATTCTCCAGATCGCTTTTCTCCCCGATCTGGGTGATCTTGGTTAGTTTTGACTGGGATTCTTTCTGATTGACCATGGGTGGTCTGTATTTGGAAGATATCTCGATTTCTTCCCTGGCGGTTTCCGGGGTTTCAATTCTGGACCCTTTTAAGAAATTAGGCTCAGGAAAAATAGTTTCCAACACAGGCGTTCCAAAACCCATGGCTCCATTTCCTTTGTCTAGGCTCAAAAACCCCAAGGGCGGAATGTTGGCTACCAACCAATTTTTAGCCTTTTCTCGCTTAAGCTCTTGAATTTGCAGGTTCATAGCTTCGATCTGGGCGAGGATTGGTGACATGTTGTCCTTGAAAGCCAGCATCGCACCTTCTAAAGACAAATACATATGCGCCTATTTGAAAATCTCTTAGACTATTCCTTCTTGAGGAGCCTCCATGTCAACTGCCGGTAGAGATAATTCGGACACGATTTCTCGGGAAGTATTTTTCAGAAATCTCCCTTTAGCATCTTGGCGTCGTTCGGAAAATTTGAAATTGGACTTGCACTAAAAAGAGTCCTACTGGGCATGCCCGATTATGTTCAGCCCAAAAATGCGACAGCGTGCCTGGGATCGCCTTCGGTGGATCTCCGTCGAAATCGGCGCTTGAAGGATCGGGCTCGTGTGGTTTCCTTTTGTGATGGTGGTGTGTAGACTTTGTTCGAAATTTGGGTTTGGGCTGAAGGTTGTAGGCTTGAAGGCTATAGGCTTGAAGGCCTTGATACCACGGTCTTTCCTTAAATGGGCTGACCAGGAAGTTAGCAGGCTCTAGCTGCCTTCAGAGTAGGCGTGTCACTAGTATAAGCTGCTACTAGACAGTTATTGATAAGTTTTGTTGCGGCCCAAGAACTTTTCTTTAATCTAGTGATTGTTAGGTGAGCGGGCAAATAGCTCACATTGTTCTTTTCTATGCCTTCTTCTTAATATATCCAAGGACTTTAATAAATTTTCTTTCCAATCTAGTCCAAGTTCAGTTTATGTTATTTCCGATTTGTTCATGTTAGCATCTTGTTATTGGTTAGAATCAGTTAGGTGGGAGAATTTCCTTAAGTCGGGGTGATGGTATTGGACCAAAACACATGAGCGATTTTATGACTTAGAACAGCCACAAAATGCAATGGTTGGTATATTCCGAATACTAATAATTCCTCTTAAGAAAATCCTTTGAAATGTAAAGAAAGTAAAATATCAGTACTAGAAAGTAAATGTGTAGATGTTAGATGCAACAAACAAAATACAAGTGTTGTAAGTAAATATTTCCTTCTTAATCAAGCCTCGTTGAGGGGCATGATCTTATAGAAAATATAAACTGAGATCAACATCAGTCGGAATCATGCCACATGTTAGTAGAGTATTCAAACGACGGTGATATGTCAAGGGTTGAGTGTATGGGGGGCTCAAAGACTAGAGTGAGTGGTAGTCGGGATGAGGCAGTTTTTGGGGTTCCTCAAGGACTGGTTAAGGAGGCAATCGGGATGAGGGAAAAGCTTATGTTCCAAGTCGGGAACTGAGAAGGAGATGAGAGAAGAGACTAAATCTTGATCTTAGATCGAAGAAACATGTTGTGCCTAAATAGGCGAGCCTTGAAATAAAGAAACTTTTGAGGGTTTGCAGTTGTTTTGAAATTGATTGGTTTGATCAATTTGTTTGTTTGATTGATTGATTGATTGGTTGTCCTTTGAGAAGAAGGCTTCTTCTCCTTTTATAAGCGGTGAGGGAGCTGATGTGGGTTTCCAAATGGACTTCTGCGGGACCCGCACTGCAGTTGCTTGTCTCGAACATCCCCTTTGCCCTCTAACACGTTCGGTGCTTCAGAACCAACTTCTTCCCTTCTCCACGTTTCCACGTTCCAAGTGGGCGTTTAGGGCTGAGCCACTTTGAGTTGGGCTGGGCCTCTTTGAGTTGGGCTGGGCCTCTGTGAGTTGTGCATTTAATTCCTTCTTAATCCTTTTTCAGCCCAAATGGGATTTTTTTGAGTGTAAACACACCGACCCAAGTTTTCTCTGTTATCGGAGACCACTCACAATGGTATTGCTTGATGGCGCCTTCTCGTACCACCGTATCAAATTATCTATTGATCGTTATGCATATATCATAATCGAAACCGTTCAATTCCTAAATCATCACTTTTAGATCATTTACGCAAAAAATAAACGAAATTGGAGATCATTTAGCCGTTGATATGTATTAATTAAACGAATGGCTCGCAATGAGAATTTTAGTTTACCAAAACTGTTAATTTATTTAGTACATATAAATGACCTTCAATCTTGTTGATTTTTTACGGAGATAAGCTTGAAATGATGATTTAGATAATAAGCGATTCTGAATTATTATTATATGTATAAATACAATTCGATAGATCGAAAGATTGAATTATTATTATATGTATAAATACAATTCGATAGATCGAAAGATTGATATAAAGAAATATCAATAAAGTGTGGTACAAATATTATATATCGATGAATATATGCGGAGATGTTGAGGAAAAATATATAAAATTAAGAAAAAGAACTATCATATTGCTTGTTTGATGAAGACATGTAGATATACGGCGGGAATAACATATGCTTTAATTAGCTGGTCCTGGATTCTAATCATGGCATTAAACAATTACTAATGACGAGATCGACATACCTGCAGCAGAATATTATAGGTGGCTGGAAAGTGATAATTAAAAATTATTTTTGTTAGTGTGATCCATGGATGGAGATATGGTATATTACTTTTTTTTTTTTTTTTTAACAAAACAAACACTAAAGTAAAGTAGAGTGAAAAATTCTAAAAAATAAGTGGAGATAACTTATATAATGAGTTAATTATATATAATTATATATACATAGATTTAAACTCTGATAATTTAATACTCAATAAATAAAGGGGAATTATCATTCATACCCCATTATGAAAAACAAAATTCACTCATACTATTTTTTTCTTCTTTACAATCCAAGTAAGAGCTTTGTGACATTTGTAAATTTGGCCCAAGTATAGAAAAAAAAAAAAACTATCTCAAACCCCTTTTAGTTACTTTCTCATTCACCTTCATCTCTCTCAATCACAGAAATCCTCTCATCCAAACCTAGAAATTCTCTCATCCAAACCTAGAAATTCTCTCATCCAAACCCAGAAATCCTCTCATCCAAATACTCCCATCCAAACCCAGAATTCCTCTCCCATCCAAACCCAGCTCCGATCTCCTTCCAAACCCAGAATTCCTCTCCCATCCAAACCCAGCTCCAATCTCCTTCCAAACACAGAATCCAAACCCAGCTCTGATGAAGATGCCGATGAAGACGATGAGGATGCCAATGAAGACGATGCCGATGAAGTTCCCATTGAAACCCAGCTCCGATGAAGATGTCGTTGAAGACGATGAAGATGCCGATGAAGACGCCGGTGAAGACGATGTCGATGAAGATCCCATCCAAACCCAGCTCCGATGAAGATGCCGATGAAGATGCCGATGAAGATGCCGATGAAGGCGCCGATGAAGATGATGAAACGATGCCGATGAAGATGATGAAACAATGCCGATGAAGATGATGAAACGATGTTGATGAAGACAAGAAGTTCACCGACTGCTTTGTCATTTTGATTTCAGATTTTTTGGTTTTTTCTGAGTTTGGATATTGTGATTGTTCTTCAATTTCTTAATTAGGGTCTTGTTGATAATTAATTCCTTGATGGATTTCTTGATCATTTCCATTAATTAATATGTCGTTAAATTAATATTAAAATACTATATATCCAAATACATTGTATATAATTTTGAGACTTAATACTTCAAATAGTTTCTGACTTTCAAGTGTCTCTTCTTCAAATAGTTTCTGACTTTCAAGTGTCCCTTTGGTTCGTGAATTAATTTTTTATATTTTTTAGTGCTCAAATACTATCAAACGTGCTAAACTAGTAATTATTGACAATTCTACTCTCGATTTAAAAAAGAAAGAAAAAAGATTTAAGAATAAATTCATTTGTTTTCCGAAAAATGACTAGAAAAAAATTTGAATAAAAGTAAAACTTAGCAAAGAGAAAATTCTTGCCAATCTTAACCCTTCAGAATACCCATCAAAACCCGCTTCATACGCCACTTACCGTTGATTGGCCCCTTTTGGATTTTCTATTTTTAATGTGTATGCACTTCAAAATGATCAACTTAATTCCCTCTTCTTCAAAATGATCAACTTATTAATTCCCTCTTCTTTATTTAGGTGTTTGAATTTGTTGGTACTTTAAGAGTTGATTGGCCCCTTTTGGATTTTCTATTTTTAATGTGTATGCACTTCAAAATGATCAACTTAATTCCCTCTTCTTCAAAATGATCAACTTAATTCCCTCTTCTTCAAAATGATCAACTTATTAATTCCCTCTTCTTTATTTAGGTGTTTGAATTTGTTGGTACTTTAAGAGATAATGATCGATCCATAGAAAGAAAGAGGCGGGTTGGATGAAAGGGATAGGAACTCAGAGCCAATCTTCTTTTTGTTGTTTAATTTCAAATTTTCTCATTAATTAATTCTTTTTTCAAAGAAATATGAATTTGCCATTATATTCTTCAATTAAGATATAAAATGGTCAAAATGGATCCAAAATGACTAATTATTTTGCACATTTAATGGATATTAACTCATAATTAATTTTGCCTTAATAGATGTGCCCCCATGGCCCATACTTTGGATACAATGGGCCCATTGCAAATGTGACAATAAACAGCACCACAATAAAGTATAAATTAAGTCAAAATCCTCGATCTACTATTCGTTGTCAATTCTAAATTGATGTTAGCATTTTGTTGAAGATGATGGAACATCAAGGAATTTTGTGAGATCATATTTATTGATACTTTAACTAGTTATTTAAATTTACAAAATATAGAATAATGATTAAGTGAATTTTAAATTTTCATATTGATTTTTTTTTTGAGAAGATATGAAATTTCATGATAGAACAAAAAAACAAAGTAAAGACAAGCTAGACTGTAATAGTTGGATGAATAACATAGGTAAATACCTCCAGTGATCAGGTTCGATATTTGTGGAAATGATCTAGAGGGAATAATACACAAAATAATATAACTTGAATCCCCCTAAGCATCATCAAGGCTATTACGGCGTACTGTCCAAACAATTAATTATTGCAATCCCACAAAAAAGAAAACCTAACACAGCCAACTCGAAATAAGTGCCGCTGGACTTATTTGCACAAAGCAAACTAAAAAGAAAAAAAAAAAAATAACCCAATAATAGGTACAAATGGGCCACTTCTTCCGTTATCACTGCCTATCACTTCTGCTATTGCCGCCTCCGCAGAATTCCAAAGAAGATGAGGATATCGTCCACCATTATATCGCAGATGTTTCAAACCACCGTGATTGACACCACCACCACAATGGAGGATCGCAATCGCTCGATCAAAACTCACCAGGCCGCATCACGAGTCAAATCCCAATGAAGGCAGATCAGGCTCTTGAAGACAAGAGTTTCACTGGCAACTTGACTCGTCGGGACGCCGAAACCCATGACCATGATCTACACTATGATGATAGATGAGAAACGGAAGCTTGAAGACAAACAAACTTCGGTGAAATCGACACCATGACCGGTTGGATTATCCGGTTTATTAACTACAACCCTATGGGTACTTGCCCCCTGAACCCAAAGAAAATCAGTCGAAGAAAACGTTTTTAGAATGAAGAATTTTTTTGTAGAGGAGGCTAAGGTTTTGGAGAGAAATGCACAACATTTCTCATATTAAATTTTAAATATTAAGCAATGTGTTATTATTTTATTTATTTTTTTACACCAATGCAATATTGATTTAATTTATATATTGATATTATACACATTAAGTATCGAACTCACTTTTTATGAGAGTCAAATCCAAAATCTCCCGCACATTAAATATCAAACTCATCCTTCACGCATTAGTCAGTACTCAAAATTTGATCGTTACAGGCCAAATGAACCGTCCACCTTCTTCCAATCAACTAGGTAATGCCAAGATGACAAATTAATTAAGCTACCTAGCTATACCACACTATAGACTAGCATGTGTTTTTGTGTGTTTCCTTCCCCACATCACCTGATCCTTTGTCTTGTTCCCATATTTTTACCAATAAATAACTCCGTTACTATGACCAATAGACAGAAGAACAACCAGATAATTAACAAACTGACCTGCTACTCAACAACTAAATCTCCCAAAATTGGTAGCTGAAAATCCAAAAAAATAGCAAACCATGGGTTCTGAAGCTGCTCAACCAAAGCTTCCAATCCTAGATTTCTCTAAGGAAGCTTTGAAGCCTGGCACCAATTCATGGCTACTGGCATGCAAAGATGTTCGACAAGCACTTGAAGAATTTGGGTGTTTTGTAGTCTTGTATGACAAAATCTCCCCCGAATTTTGCAACCGATTCTTGAGTGCTCTACAAGAATTGTTTGATCTCCCTACTGAGACCAAAATGACGAACAGATATGAAAAGCCCTTAAATGGGTACGTTGGACAAATTCCCACCCTCCCTCTCCATGAAAGCTTGGGCATTGACAATGCCACAATTCTTGAGGAGACTCAGAAGTTCACAAATCTTATGTGGCCTGCTGGAAATGATAATTTCTGGTAATTATTAGATTTCAATTTCTATTTTCATGTTTTGATTATTTATAATCAGATTGCTCCTCATCCAATTAATTGTGTGACATTGACCTCACTATTTTATTTCTCATTTTGTTTTTGTGGGTGATCAAGTGAGAGTGCATATTCATTTGCAAAAGTGGCAGAGGAGTTGGATCAAATGGTGAGTAGAATGATATTTGAGAGCTATGGAGTAGAGAAGTACTATGAGCCATATATTGGGTCCATCTCTTATCTACTTCGCATCTTGAAAAATAGTTCACCCCAAGAAAATGAACCCGAGCTTGGGTTCCTAGCTCACACTGACAAGAGCTTCACTACCATACTTTACCAGAACAATCAAGTTAATGCTCTTGAGGTGGAAACAAGGAACCAAGAGTGGATTAGGGTTGAGTTTCCACCTTCATCCTTCATAGTCATGGCTGGTGATGCCTTAATGGTACGTATCATTTGTTTTGTTAGAATGACATATAAATATAGTCAGATAATTGTTAATATGGATCACTAAACAATATTCACGCACATTTCAAAGTGCATGCGGTCTATTTTTTCATTAAACTAATAATCAAATATCTAGTAGCGAAATCTTGATTACCGTTTCTTGTGCATAATTAATTTGTTAGATGCATGCATACTTGACATGGTTGTATATTAATTTGATTGATTATTATTAGGCATGGAGCAATGACAGAATATCGTCTCCTAACCATCGAGTTGTTATGAGCGGGAATGAAGATCGATACTCTCTGGCGCAATTTGCATTTAGCGACGGCGAGATCCATGTACCTGAAGAGCTTGCTGATGAACAATACCCATTACTCTACAAGTCCTTCGACCATGCTGGTCTCCTCCGATTCTTCCGGTCTAAAGATGCTTATAACACAAACTCTGCTATAAAAGCCTACTGCGGTGTATGAAATTTGTAAACCTTGTACAACTAAGAAATGCTTTAACTTGCTGCTATTATGTGCGTGAAGTGAAGTGTGTTATAATTTGAAGCCTTTGCGGTGTATTTGGTTTTGTGTGATTGTACTATAAATGCCTTGTCGTGCTGCTGTGTGGCTCTGCTTCTGTTATGCTATATGGAAATTAGAAATTATAAATAAATTGTATTTCCTAAGAGCAAGAAATACATATATGCATTAATTGTATATATGTATGTTTGTTGAATATTAGCGTGAGCCCGTAATTCACTATGGTTATACATTAATTTATTGTCCAAGTTTGATGGTTAATAATTTTGTACTTGCAATTAGTTTTTATACATTCAGATCTGATTTAATTTTAAGTGTTCAACCAATGCTACGGTGGAGATGGAGGCCAGGGTGTGAACATGGCAGAGATTATTTTACAGCGAAAGCATTACCTTCGGTCGTGAGCAGGGGGAGGGGATCCGCTGTCCCATTTCGGTGTACCCTTTTCATGTCCCTTTCCTATTTATTTGACACGTGTCTTAGTTACTTAATCTCACTATAACACTGTTAAATGAAATAAAATTAAAAAATAGAACTAAAATTGAAGAAAAAACAAAACCCTACGGTAGCAAACTTGCAGCAGCCACCAACCCGAGTCACTCCCACCCAACCGACGGTGACCCTCTCTCTTCTCCCTCATTGACGGCGACCCTCTCTCTCACTCACCGACAGCGACCCTCTCTCTCACTCACCTACGGCGACCCTCTCCCTTGTCCCTCACCGATGACGTCACGGCGACTCTCCATCTCACCGACGGTATCGCAGCGACCCTCTTGATCTCTCCCCGCATCAGCATTATTCACGTATATTTCATATGCTGCAAATCTTGATTGCATTAGGTTCAGATTATCCAATGTTCAAAACCTTCATATGAGCAGTCTGGCTAATATGTGATTCTCAAAAAATTCGAGTAGATCTGAGACCTTTCCTCGCTTCAAGTGTTGAAAGATGTTTCGTTTTATCAAAGGCTGAACCCAACTCTGTTGCATCTTCCTTTTCGAAATCAGCAACCCCAACTTTCTAAGTCATCACTTTGAAAGGAGATGGTGTAGTTATGGTGGTACTGGTGGTTGTCAGCGGAGGTGACGGTGTAGTTGCAGTGGTTCTATATATTTTGGATTTTAAAAATTATATTTTAATAAATAATACAAACTTAACTGAGTTAATCTTCTGTTAACTTAGTAGACACGTGTCAAATAATTAAAGAAGGGACATGGAGCGAGACACCAAAATGTGACAGCGGATCCTGTCCCGTGAGCAGTGGTCCTCATTATGCAAAGTTTCTAACTTACGTGCAGAGCTGACAGCTTGCTAGCTAGCTCCTGTGCTTAATATATATTAAGCTAATCCGTACAGTTTGTGATTATAATTACAAAAGATTAAGTAAGATTAGTTTCTCAATGAAAGCCATTGAACACAATTAATTAAGCATTTATCTTCATTCCCGTTGGAAAGAGGAACAACCTACAGTTCCGGGAACCCCCGCAAAGAAACAAAACTAGTGCAAGCTAGCAAGCACATGCATGGGCATCCATTATTTACCAGAAAGAAGAAAAGAAAACCATGTTTTGCATTCTATATTTCTTCATCGTCCAATCCCAGTGACGACGTACCTTCCAGCTCACACATTTACATTTAGATTCATTGAAACAAGATCGATCTCCACTCCCAAAATTCAACCTTATTGACCGCTAGCACCTCATTATAATACACGTACCAACGTGATCATAATATATAATAGATGGAAAATATATATATTTGTATGTGATCAGTTCTTCATTGTTGACTATTGAAGTTTTAGTATCAGAGTGTAATAATTAAAACGGTTGAATTCTTAAAATATTAAATGAATGACTAAATTATTATCAATTTGTTTGAATTTTTACATAGATGATCTTTACATGATGTTTTAAGAAATCAAGACATCATATATTATCACAATTGAATAGGGAATATTCGATAATAAAACATGGGAAATGAGCACATCCACCCTAAAATGAAAAAATGAATGCAATAGTATTGCTCATAATAGATTGTCACCGACTAAAATTTACCATAATATATTGATGGGTTAAAATATTTGTCTGAGTAAATAATTAATAATGTTCATATTATAATTTTTAATTTGCTCTATCATTATTGCTCCCCAAGCTAGCAGCTAATTAAAGATTGAGAGATAGAGATCGAGATTGTTGATTTGGGGACAGAAAATGGGGTCAGAAACTCATCAGGCATCAGCAGCTGCTAGGGTCGTTCCAGTTGTAGATTTATCAAATGAAGAATTGAAGGCTGGAACAGATGCATGGGTTTTGGCATGCAAACAAGTGAAGTATGCCCTTGAAGAGTATGGATGCTTTCAAGCTATTTACCACAGAGTTCCTTTGGAGCTTCACAACTCCCTCTTCTCTGTGCTTCAAGATCTCTTCGATCTTCCCATCGAAACAAAAAGGCAGAAGACCAGTGAAACGCCTTACCACAGCTATATCGGCGACTACTCCTTCCTTCCTCTCTATGAATCGCTGGGCATTACTGATCCCACATCTCAAGAAGAAGTTCAACACTTCACAAACATCATGTGGCCTGCTGGAAATCACCATTTTTGGTATGCTTTGATTGCTTTACTCCCTATGTATTTCTATGTTTTTTCTTTATATATTGCCAGATTATTATGTTGTCACGCAAATGCTTATGTTGATAAATTGAATCTGGATCTCCTATTCAGGAAAGAATTAATCAATGGTTTGGTTTCACAGTTTAGCAACACATATATGTCATTTTATAAACGTTATTTTTAGTAAATTAAGGACATGCATTCTGATTTTAAGAAAAGATTAACAGCGTTATTTTTAGTAAATTAAGGACATTCTAATTTGACTAACATTACTGTGTAACGTACTCTTTGTTGTTTGAAATAGTGAAAATGCTCTTACTTTCTCAAAGCTGGTGGCAGAATTGAGTCAAATGGTAATAAGAATGGTGTATGATATGTATGGTGTGGATGAGAGGCTTTACGAGTCTCACAAGGCATCAACCAAATACCTATTTAGATGCATGAAATACAGAACACCCCAAAAGGATGAGTCCAATTTGGGACTTGTTGCTCACACAGACAAGAGCTTCATCTCCATTCTTCATCAAAATAGGGTCAGTGGTTTGCAGATCAAAACTAAGGACGGCCAATGGATTGATGTGGACCCTTCACCTTCATCTTTTCTTGTAATGGCATCCGATGCACTTATGGTTAGCCAATTTCACATTTCATGCAATCTACCATTTTATTTATAATTGAAATTGTTTATTTTCTTAAATGATATATCATTCAAGATATATTATATATTTTTGCAATAGAATTGAAGTTTGTTTATTACATATATATATATGTACGTATAAACAAAATGGACGGTTCACCATATGCATATTAATTGTTACCAAAATCGTCGATTTGTTTGACACAAGAAAAACTAAATGATTTCTGATTATTTTTTTTTTGTTGTTTGAAGAGATGAGCAAAAAATGAATTTTTTTTTAACAAATGATTTCACTTATTACATATGTATATGAAAATTTCATTAAAGTAAAAGAGGACACACATATCGTCCTTTTGAATTAATGAGCCATTGATGCAAAAAAGGTAACTAATTAATTTTGAAGAATTGATGATGTTCTCCATCCTCATCTTTAGAAGCTCCTAGTGGTTTCTCTATTCTAAGAGCCTTATACCTAACATGATTCGAGTAGGAGCTCCTTTAGTTAGTCCATTGAGAATGCTCTAACAACTTTTTTTTTGAGGTTCGACTTGCGATGTCCAGGCCTAGCTAAACTTATTTTTTGTTTATGTTGCTTGGGCTTCAAGATCCACTTTTTCACCCCAAAATTTTTTTAAGTAGATTTATATTTCAATCCCCATTACATCTATAGTGTTTAAATGGTTTTCTTGGTTTGGATTTGAATTTTGTAGGCATGGAGTAATGATAGAGTAATATCTTGTACCCATCAAGTGATGATGAAAGAGAATAAAACCAGATATGCTGTGGGATTTTTTATGTACAAAAAAGGGATTCTGCAAGTGCCTGAAGAGCTGGTTGATGACAAACACCCCTTACGCTATAAGCCATTTGATCATTATGATTTCCTTACTTTCCATAATTCCCAGGGATCCAAGAGGCATGAGGAACCTATCAAAGCCTACTGTGGTATTTGATATTTTAAGATCAACCACTTTTGATCTTATAGGGACAATTCTTATATTTCACTGTTGCTGGCATTATATTATTTTAGTTTTATTTATAATGAACATGTATCACAACCTTTTTCTCTATTTGGATGCAAAATAAGTGAGCTACCAAATATTTATATACAAATGCATGTTATAAATTTTTTTTGTTGCAGAAAATAATTTTTTTTCATAACTATATACTGTGTCAGATAAACAACGGCAAAAGCTTTAGTGAAAACCATCCCTCAACAAATAAAAAAACTTCAACCCTAAACCCTAGTGCAGAAAGTAGTGCGGCGGTGGGGTGATCATGGATCTCCACCATCTGGTGGTTGATGCTGGTTTTACCTTCGCCTTCATCCCTTTCCCACTTTGCACTGATTTGGTCTGTTTGGTCTCATCTCTCTCAACCCTCATTTTTCTGATGGTCTAGAGAAGCAATAATCGTGGCTGTTTTGGGCAGATCTGCGTGATTTTTCATGCATGTATGTGGCTTCGATTTCGTTCAATCTAGAGGATTCATCGATGACTCTAATGGCTGGGTTTCAAGGTTACGAGATCTTTGTGGGGCTTGCTGGGTTGGGTAGTTTTAGTTTTTTTATTTTATTTTTTCATTCTTTTCCCTGGGTTTTTAGTTTTTAGATTTCATTTTTGCATTCTTTTTCCACGGTGGTGTCACCTTTAGTAGGATTGCTTTGCCCCTTGTAAGATTGTTTTGTCCCTTTTATGCGATCGGTGTGCCACTCTGTGGGATTTTTGTGTCCAATGGCTTTGATGGTGTACGTGTAGAGATTTTCACACTGAATTAGTTATACGTGATTCTCTCCAAACGCACAGTTTCATCGCTGGGACACGAACATTTGGAGCATCGTGAATCGTACAGTTACATCGCCGTGACTCGCTTAGTTGCAGTGCCTCAACTCACATAGTTGCAAAGCCAAGGCTCGAACAGTTGCAGCGCCGAGACTCGAACAGTTGCAGCGCCGAAACTTGAATAGTTGCAGCACCGAAACTCGAACAGTTGCAATGCCGCAACTCGCACGGGTAAAGTTTCGTGACTTGCAAATCGTACAATTACATCGCCGTGACTCGCTTAGTTCCAGTGCCTCAACTCACATAGTTGCAAAGCCAAGACTCGAACAGTTTGCAGCGCCGAGACTCGAACAGTTGCAACACCAAAACTCAAACAGTTGCAACACTGCGACTCGCACGGGTAAAGTGTCCTGACTTGCAAAGCTGCAGTGCCAAGACACGTACAGTTGTAGTACTGGGGCCCACATAATTGCAGTGTCGGAAATCATTTATCTTTATAGCCAGAACTCGCTTAATTACATTATCGTAAGTATTTTTCTCCAGATCTACCAGCTGTACTGAAAGCATTTCTCTCTAGATCTCATATTCTGACTCTTCTTTTTCTCTTCCTCCCTCTCATTCTCTCCCATTTCCTCTAGAACGATATATGCTTAGGCATCATTTAAATCGGCGTCGTATTCGAAACTGCCGACCTTGGATGCATCGACGAGGTCATCAAGCACGAGCGCCTCATCAACGACCTTTTCGCCTCGTCAAGCATGTTAGAAGGGGCACTGAGATAGTAGAGCATAAGGCGTCTGAGAAAATTCGAGCATGAAGATGGTGTTGGACTATAAGCTGTCCAATGGTTCACTGCTAGCTGCTAAGTCAGTAGCTGAGTTGGAGCATGGAGTCACAGCGGGAAGAATGTGTGATGTGTGTGTGAGTGAGTGAAATCATAACAGAATGTGAGTATGTGAGGTTTTCTTGTAGAGCAAGGATTCCTAAGTGTAAACATGTGGCGTGTGGAGTGTGTGTCATCATGATGTCACAACTCTAACCGTTTATGTGAGATTGTGTGAGGAAAGTGTGGCTATGTATCTCCTTCCTCATTCATTGAATCATACAAGATCTTACAATCTCAGTCACACTTGAAAATTTTCAATTTAGAAATCCAAAGAAGCAAATTATCAAATATTTGGTGTGCAAAACAAGTTCATGGTATTTTTTGCAGAAATTTAACTAAGTGCATCACCCGAAGGATTCAATCCTCAAACTAAACACAATCAATTCAAATTCTAGTCTAATCCAAATCGATTTCAATCAAAGTTTAGAGTTGAGATCATACCTGAAGCTTGCAATTTCTTCTCCGACTATCTTGAGCTCCAGATTCCAACATGGTATGAGAGCTGATCTGATCCGTGAGCACTAACTTGGGGGTGTCCAACTGTGAAGGTCTATCAGTGAACAAGTGTATGTGTCTAACATGGTAGGAGCTGGTGGAGCTGCACTGAGAGCTCCGATCTTCGATGGAATTAATTGATAGGAGCATACTTATGTGACGTTTTATCTTGTGTTCTTATGTTTTTCTTACCATGTTTCCTATGTTTTCTTAATACTTAGCTTGTTTTCGTGTTTTGTAGGATTTTTGGAAGCAAAGTTACAAAAGGAGTTAATGAGTGCTGTTTTGGAAATCTAAGGAGGAAACTTTGAAATAGACTTCAGCAGATGTGTCAACTTCTCAAAATTAACTGCACCTACTCGGGAAGAACTAGCTGATGAGCCATATTTTGTTTCTAAATTTTCAGTTTTCAAAATCATCTTAAAAACAATTTTAAACACATATTAATCCAATCCTCGTGGGAATGATCTCGTATTTGCTTTCTATACTATTTGTCTAATCTTGTGCACTTGCGAGTTAAAACGTGCATATAGTTGCGTAATTTTAGGTTGCTATTTGTACAACAAGTTTTTGGCGCCGCTGCCCGGGGATTGTGTAATTAGTTTGTGCTTAAATTGATTTTTGGTTTTCTTTTACAGGTTGAATTTCGTTTATGCAAGGTCGTCGATCCCAAAATTTAGCGGTTGTTGCCTTCAATCTTGAGATCGAACGAACTCTTAGACGTCTTCGAAAGCAAGCTGAGAGGGAAAAATTTAATACACAAAGAGAAGATTTTGAAGAAGGAGAAAGATTAGAATCAGAGAACGAAATGGGGGATGAATAGGTTCGAAGGCCAATGAAGGACTCCTTTGTCCCTCAAAACCATAATGAACCATCATGGATTGCCTACCAACCAACTGTGCAAGGCAGCTTCAATTTATCACCTCAATTGCTTAACATGGTGCCGCACTACAGAGGCACACCTTCTGAGGATCCATACTTGCACATTAGGGAGTTCTTCGATCTCTGCAAGACTCAGAACATCCAGGGCTTAATTCCATAAGGAATCAGGTTAATTCTTTTTCCTTTCTCCTTAAAAGGTAATGCTAAGTTGTGGTTGAATTCTCTAGCTGCAGGTTCCATTACTACTTGGGAACAATTAGCTACTAAATTCTTGAAGAAGTTTTTCCCAGCCCAAAAGACAAGACAACTTAAAAGGGAGATTCAAGTCTTTCAACAGAAGGATGGCGATCTTTCTTTGAGGCATGGGAACATTTCAAGGAGTTGCTTCTCAAGTGTCCACACCACAATCTATCTCAAGACGATCAGGTACAAGCTTTTTATGAAGGTTGAAATGATATTAACAAAAGTCTTGTTGATTCAGCTTGTGGAGGTGTGCTTATGGAAAATAGCAGTGATGAAGCCATTGAGCTATTTGAAACCCTAAGTGAAAATTCTCAGCAATTCTCATCAAGAGGGAGACAAGAAGTAAAAAGTAAAGGTGTTTATGAAGTTAGCACAAATGGTGGAGTCCAGAGTCAAATGGCAGCAATGGAGAAAAATTTAGATATGCTGGTGAAAGCAATGTCAGCTCAGAACATCTCTCAAGTTCAACAAGTTGTTAAAGTCGAGGTATGTGCTATATGTTCTCATTCTAATCATACTGCTGAGACTTGTCCTATGTCTTGTTTTACAGATCATGAGCAAGCTAATTATGTGGGGCAAAACAACTATTATCCTAAGAACAACCCATATTCGAACACTTATAATCTAGGATGGAAAGACCACCCAAATTTCTCTTGGAGCAACAGTCAGAATGTGCTTAATCCACAAGGGCAGTAGAAGAACTTCCAGCAGGGAAAT
The DNA here is from genome assembly GCA_037349345.1 of Oemleria cerasiformis. Lineage (NCBI taxonomy): Eukaryota > Viridiplantae > Streptophyta > Magnoliopsida > Rosales > Rosaceae > Oemleria > Oemleria cerasiformis. The sequence continues at coordinate 5,691,693 of JAZGTL010000019.1, read as the reverse complement.
AATTATCATGCTTCATCACAGGTGGCACAACCAAATACTGACTAGAAGAAGAATAATCTTGAAGGTGCCATACTCCAGTTCTTGACTACACAACAACAGACAAATGCTCTAACTAGTCAGAACATTAAGAAACTAGAGGCAACAACTAGCCAAGCTATTCAGATATTGGAGGCACAAGTAGGGCAAATGGCAAAGGAGTTAAGTGAGAGGAAGAAATGAGAGTTTTCATCACCAACCATACCTAATCCGGGAGGCCAGGAGCAGCTCAAGGCTGTGACAATCCTTAAAAGTGGCAAGGTAGTTGACAACAAGGTGGGGACAGATGAGAAGGAACCAGAAAGTGTTGAACCACCTCCAGCCACAAAGGTAGGTGAGAAGGAGAAGGTGATATTACCACCCTTCCCTCAAAGGTTAGTTAAGCAAAAGAAAGAAAAACATCTTCTTGATATTTTTGAAACTTTGAGAAAAGTAGAAATCAACATTCCTTTACTTGATGCAATTAAACAGATTCCATCTTATGCTAAGTTTTTAAAGGTTTGTTGTACACACAAAAGACAGTTTCAAGAACATGAGAAAGTTGCATTGACTGAGGAGGTAAGTGCGGTCTTATTGAGAAAGCTACCATCTAAACTAAATGATCTAGGTAGTTTTACAATTCCTTACAGGGCTGGTGACCGTCTTTCTGAACGTGCTTTGCTTGATTTAGGAGCAAGCATTAACTTGATGCCTTATACCGTTTTATGAGGAGTTGAGGTTGGGGGAGCTCAAACCAACCTCAATTATATTGCAATTGGCAGATAGAAGCATCAGAACACCTAGAGGTATATTAGAGGATGTTTTGGTTTAGTTAAATGAATTTATTTTGCCTGCTGATTTTGTTGTTCTGGATATGGAAGATTCCCCTATGCCATCTTCATTACCTATTATTCTTGGTAGACCCTTTATGGTAACTGCTGATACAAAGATAAGTGTGAAAAAGGGTATTATCCGCATGAAAGTTAATGGTAAGAAGATAGAATTCATGTTGTCTGACACTATCAAATTGCCACATGATAACCATGATTGTTTCAAGATTGATGTGGTAGGAAGTGTTGTTGAGAAAGTGTTTCAGGTACATAGCATTGACCCTTTGGAGGCATGCATAGCCCACAACCTCACAAGGTTGAATTATGAACGTGGATGTGATGTTACAGAGATATACCTCCATGAAGTTGTGCATTCTCTTGAGGCTTCTAAGCCTTATCCAAGTAAGTACGTACCTCCCTTTGAAACTCTTGTGTCTACTAATACTACTCTTGTCCCTTCCATTGTCAGGGCACCAGAACTAGAATTGAAGCAACTACCTGAACAATTGAAGTATGCTTACTTGGGAGAGAACCAAACATTACCAGTAATAGTTACTGCAAACTTGAGTTTGGTGGAGCAAGAGAAGTTGTTGAGAGTTCTTAGGGAGCACAAGACTGCATTAGGGTGGACCATTGCCGACATCAAAGGCATAAGTCCATCCAAGTGCATGCACAAAATCCTCCTTGAAGATAATGCAAAGCCTAACAGGGATGCTCAAAGACGGCTTAACCCACACATGAAGGAAGTTGTGAGAGCAGAGGTTCTTAAGCTCTTGGATGTTATCATCATCTACCCCATCTCAGATAGCAAATGGGTGAGTCCAGTTCATGTTGTGCCTAAGAAGAGTGGAATCACAGTGATGAAGAATGAAGAGAATGAGCTTGTTCCTACCTGGCTCACCATAGGTTGGAGAGTGTGCATTGATTACAGAAAAGCTCAACAGTGAAACCAGGAAAGGACATTTTCCTATTCCCTTTATTGATCAGATGTCATAAAGGTTAGCAGGTCATAGTCATTATTGTTTTCTAGATGGTTATAGTGGTTATAATCAGATTGATATAGCACCAGAGGACCAGGAGAAAACCACATTCACATGCCCCTTTGGCACATTTGCATACAGAAGGATGCCATTCGGTTTGTGTAATGCACCCGCCACTTTCCAGAGGTGCATGATGAGCGTATTTTCAGACATGGTGGAGAGATTTATAGAGGTATTTATGGATGATTTAGTGTTTTTGGTACTAACTTTGATGATTGTCTTAACCATTTGCAGCTTGTTCTGAAGAGATGTGAGGAATGCAACCTAGTGCTGAATTGGGAGAAGTGCCATTTCATGGTACAACAAGGTCTTGTTTTAGGTCATGTAATATCTAGCAGGGGCATTGAGGTGGACATGGCAAAGATTGACATCATATCAAAATTACCTCCTCCTACATCTGTGAAGGGTGTGAGAAGTTTTCTAGGGCATGCAGGGTTTTACTGAAGATTCATAAAAGATTTCTCTAACATTTCTAGACCTCTTTGTGCGTTATTGTCTAAAGATGTTGAGTTTGTGTGGACAGAAGAGTGCATGAATGCCTTCAACACATTGAAAGAGCTACTCACATCTGCACCCATTATGATGGCACCTGATTGGTACCTCCCATTCGAGCTCATGTGTGATGCCAGTGATTATGCTTTGGGAGCTGTTCTAGGTCAGAGAGTTAACAAGGTACCTCATGCTATTTATTATACCTCTAGAACTTTCAATGATGCTTCACTTAATTATTCTACTACTGAAAAAGAATTGTTAGCTGTTATATTTGCTTTGGAGAAGTTTAGGTCCTACTTGATTGGTTCTAAAGTTATTGATTTTCACTACAGCAAAATCCAAGTTGCCCGGCGAAAGGATGTCGTCGAGCAACCGTATGGATTCGTCGAGCAACTCTGAAAACGGCGAATCGCCGTTGGGCAATCTCCGTTGGGCTACTTCGGTCAGGCATTGATATTAGTCGACGACAACAGTATATTTGTCGAGCATCGTTATCTTCGCCGACGGACTAGTTCGTCGCTGAAATCTTCATCGAGCAACCTAAAAGTCAACAACATATTACCGACGTACACTATCCGTCGGGTAATCGTCCAATATTCGTCGGGTAACAATTTAAATAGTAATCGGGTAACACGATAAATAACCGTTAGGTAACGTTTTACATATCGGTGTAATTATTTTCATATCCGTCGGGTAGGGTTTTATATATCCGTCGGGTAACTATTTAGATATCCGTCGGGTATGGTTTTTAATATCCGTCGGGTGAGTTTTTAAAAATCCGTCGGGTAATCTTATACACATCCGTCGGGTAATTTTATACACATCCGTCGGGTAATATGTTACAAATTTGTCGGGTAACATTTCACGTACCCGTCGAGTAACGGTTTACGTATCCATCGGGTAACGATTTACGTATCCGTCGGGTAATGGTTTACGTATCCATCGGGTTACGATTTACATATCCGTCGGGTAACGCTTTACGTATCCGTCGGGTAACATTTCCCACATTCGTCGGGCAAACGATGCATATTTAAAATATACTTGTAATAAAATATTTAATTAAATAATAAAAAATATAATTAAAAAATTCAATTAAAAGAATCAAAATAAATTAAAAATAATATTTATAAAAATTAATGTAATATTTTTACATCATTAAAACTAAAAAAATATTTTATATATAATTCACTCTAACTACTCGTTGAGGGGTCAAAGTAGGCGGGATCTTGAGGGGCCTGTTGGGTGGGCGATGAGAAAATGTCATTCAATCCACGGTCACCCAAACATTGAAGGACCTTGTCAAGGGCGGACTTGATTTGTTGGGTTTGGGCTTGAATCTCCACACATTGGGCTTTGATCATAACATTTTCGGCCTCGAGGTGTCTCAAACGGTCCGGCATCTCCTGGGGATTGCCTATCTGAGATGAACTAGACGACTGAGTCGAGACATCCCGCACAATCCCATCGCCCTCCCCTCGAACGATCCTTCATGGGCGCCTCCCAAGTCGTCGCTCCAGAATAGCGATCGACATGTCGGGATTAGGGAGCTGCTGCTCCAACGGCACATCCGGATGCTGTTGGGTGAGCTCAGCTTGTGTCTGATGGACGTCTTGCTGAATTGCGTCCTACAAATTCGAATAATTATTAATTAGAAATATAATTATCAATTTAAAAAATAATGTTTAATCTTCAAAAAATAAACTTACGTGAATTCAATCAGCCCCTTGATCCCCCCGTCCAGCGCACACTTGCCCCTAGGCATCCACCTCTTGGAACATCGACCCGGCGTTGCGCCGATCCTCCTGCCGGGCCGATAAGGATTGTGACCCCCCGTGGTGGTTGAATTTCTTCGCTCCCCGGTTCGATGTGTTGGCAATCGATTTCCGTTATTCATTCGTAAAACCAAAAATTAGATTTTAAAATGGAAAATAACATAAAAATTAAATAATTTAATTAATTAGATAGATAATATGTACCATATAGGTGGGGGACACGAAATGGTCGCACAACCACAACCACCCTGACAGTTTAGGCTCGTCCAACTCCTCCAGAGGATTTGCCCGAGCTTCCTCCGGGGAAGGCCAAGTCAAGAAGTACTTGTGGAGCTCGTACTTCCAGTCGGCGTACCGTAACTGCCAGTGGTGGCTCAGGTATCTACTGAGCTCGACGTTGTCTACGTCGAACTCAAAATTGATCTACAATCAATTATTAAAGTTAGTAAAAGAATTAAAAAATATGAAATTAATGTTAAAAATGGGAAAAACACATACCGATAACTCTCCCCAACAACACGTGATCTCCTCGGGGGTTTGGGTTCGGAAAGTCTCCCCCATCATCAGGGACTTGGTGCGAAGAATCGCACCAAAGTCATGCACCAGGAGGCTGTGAATTTTGACCGGCGCGGACCGGAGGTGCTGCACATACACCACCAGTATCTTTGCATTTTTCGTCCTGCAAATCCGCTGGGATGTCAATCCACGGTTTATCCCGCGCACGTTCATCGACCTACCTGGAAATTCGATGAAAATTGGTAAATAAAATTAGTAACATATAAAAACGGTTGGTTAAATAAACAAAATAATGAACTTACCCTTAGGGAGTGCGCCGACATTAGGCCCTGTTTCGTCTGCTGGGATGTCGTCCTGTGGGGGCTGGGGGTCAGTACGAGGTTCACCCTGTTTCTTGCTATGCTGTGGACGTGCCGAACGGGCACCGAGTCGCTGATGGCCCGACAGCGGTGTATGAACCGACGCCGCTGTTGAGGCAACCGAGTCAGGGGCTGCCTCTTCTGGGGCATGATCATCAACGGAATCAGGGCAGGGGGGGATCCTAGATGTGATTAAACTGCGATGCGACATCTACAATAACAAATATAAATTAATTAATAAAATATGAACCAACATATATTTAATTAATTAAAAACACCAAATATTTTTAATATTAAATATTAAATTCAAAAAATAAAAACAAAATCACATTTAAAATTAACCAACATTTTATAATACCATAAACGTAAAAAAAATAAAGGAATAAATTTTTTTAGTAATAATTAGTAAATTGGTATCTAAAAACTAAAACCACCAAATTCTAATTTTTTTAAATAAATCCAACACAAACGAAAATTAAACTTAAAAAACTAATTAATCGAAACGTACTAAACTCAAAATTCACAACATTATGCCTAAATTTCTAAATCCAAATTTCGGGACCAAAATCAAACTTACAAATTAATCCAAACATATAATAATAAAATCCAAATCCTAAAATTCACAAATTAAAAATTTATAAAACTCACATTTCCAAAATTCACTTATACTACACCATATCAAAATTTTACAAAATTGTTTTTAAAATTCAAAAACCCAAAATGCAGAAAATTCACATATCCAAAATTCACATAAATTTCATATCCAAAATCATAACAAAAATCATACCATTATATCAATTTCAACATTATACCAAACATCAAAATTTCAACAAATCTTCAACTAGTATGTATACATTAACAATAACAATAAACCAATAACAATTAACCAAGAACAAATATATATCCAAATATATATACATAAACATTAACAATAACAATATCCAATTTCATAAATTCTTTTTTTTCAAATCAAAATTAACAATAAACCAATATATATACATTAACATTAACAATAACAATTAACCAATAACAAATATATATACATAAACATTAACAACAACAATATCCAATTTCATAAATTCTTTTTTCAATTCAAAATTAACAATAAACCAATATATATACATTAACATTAACAATAACAATTAACCAATAACAAATATATATCCAAATATATATACATAAACATTAACAATAACAATATCCAATTTCGAAAATTCTTTTTTCAAATCAAAATTAACAATAAACCAATATATATATATATATATATATATATATATATATATATATATATATATTAACATTAACAATAAACTAATAACAAATATATATCCAAATATATATACATTAATATTAACAATAACAATATCTAATTTCATAATTTATTTTTTGAAATCAAAATGTTCAATAAACCAATATATATACAGTAACATTAACAATAACAATAAACCAATAACAAATATATATACATTAACAATAACAATTAACAATAACAATAACAATATCCAATTTCATAAATTATTTTTTCAAATCAAATTTAATAATAAACCAATACATATACATTAACATTAGAGAGAGAGAGGGACAATGAGTTCGACCTTCCAGGAACTCGGTGAGAGATTGGTCCGGCGAGGGGAGCGGCGGCTCCAGCAAAGCTCGCTGAGAGAGAGGCGGCATCTTTGACTGCTAGGGCGGCGGATGGAGGGAGAGCGAGAAACTGTGGTGTTGTTCTTAAATTTGAACGAAACAAAGAGGAAATTCGGAAGAGAAACAGAGAGCAACGGAGTTATCTGTAGAAAATGAAGAAGGAAGAAAAAGTAGATTCGTCCGATATATATCTCTGATTGACCCATTGCCCGAAGAACTCGTACGTCGTGCTTCAATTTAATGAATCGTCAGGTATGAACAAAGGGTGGACATTCGTCGGGTATCTCGTTACATATCCGTTAGGTAACTCTTCACTATCTTCGTCGGGTCACATGTTGGGTGTCCGTCGGGCCACATGTTTCATATCCGTCGGGTTAATTTAAACATATCCGTCGGGCAATATTAGGCGGTGAAATTGAGATTTCACGAATATTTTAGGTGCATTGTAATTGTCTGTGTTCGTCGGGTAACATTTTCAACATGCGTCGGGTAAGCCCAACGGTCGGAAATCCGTTGGGTAATAATTTCAACCTCCGTCGCGCAACTACTTCAGCGGGACTTTTGAGAATCCGCGTAAATTTAGGTGCAGTGTTCGTCGGGCATAATTCACAATCGTCGTCGGGTAACATCACCTGTCGGTAGCCCGTCAGGTAGCATCTCCAATATTCGTCGGGGTAAAATACGTGGGAATTTTGAGAATGCGCGAACATTTAGGTGCAGTGTACATCGAGCATAATTCAAAACCGTCGTCGGGTAACATCACCTGTCAGTAGCCCGTCGGGTAACATCTCCAATATTCGCCGGGTTACACTATGCGGGAATTTGAGATTTCGCGAAAAACTACGCGGGAATATTGAATTTTCGCGAAAATTTTCAAAACTGCGCGTTTTATTACCATTACCCGACAACGTTTCTAATGTAGCCCTACGGTTCATGGCCTGGCGAATATCTATATACGTCGGGCATGACTTTTCTCAATCCATTTTTAGCATTAATCTGAAAACCAGGTCCGGCGAAAGAATAATCCACATCGGGACCTTTCAAATTTTGGTTTTACATGCCTAAAGCCCCATCTATCATTTTCGTGATGTTTTGAGGATTTGAAGCCGTCCGATCGTGAAGAAACATTGTGTAACCGTTGAATCGTCGCACACCGTTACCTAATCCCGGGATTTCAAAATTGGGTAATTTTCGCATAGGCGATCTATGGGTACCTACCATAAATGTGGACGGTTAGATCGGTCAATTTCAATTTTTAAGTTTTTAAAAATAGGAAAACAAGCATATTGACCAAGGTGTTTACACTGTTGATGGAAACTTCAATACATGTTACGAATCTTTGGTTCTATTGATACTCAAAAAATTGAATTTGACCGATCTAACCGTTCACTTTGTGGTTTTACGTGCCTAGATCTCGCCCATAGAAAATCTTGATGTTTTGAGGATTTGAAGCCGTCCGATCGTGAAGAAACGTTGTGTAACCATTGAATCGTCGCGCACCGTACCTAATCCCGGGATTTCCAAATTGGGTAATTTTTCGCATAGGCGATCTATGGATACCTAACATAAATGTGGATGGTTAGATCGGTCCATTTCAATTTTCAAGTTTTTGAAAATAGGAAAACAAGCATATTGACCAAGGAGTTTACACTCTTGATGGAAACTTCAATACATGTTGCGAATTTTAGGTTCTATTGATACTCAAACGATTGAATTTGACCGATCTAACCGTTCACTTTGTGGTTTTACGTGCCTAGATTTCGTCTGTAGAAAATCTTGATGTATTGAGGATTTGAAGTCGTCTGATCGTGAAGAAACGTATTGTAACTGTTGAATCGTCGCGCACCGTTACCTAATCCCGGAATTTCCAAATTGGGTTATTTTTCGCGTAGGCGATCTATCGATACCTACCATAAATGTGGACGGTTAGATCAGTCAGTTTCAATTTTTAAGTTATTTTAAAAAGTTGTTAAATAAAAACATGTAAATTAATTATGCTCAATCATATCCGACAAATATTCATGTACATTCGTCGGGTATTTAGAAGCGGAGGCCTGTCATCGGGTAAACCGTTAAATATCCGTTGGGTAACATGTTATTTATCGTGGTCGGGTAAACCGTTAAATATTTGTCGGGTAACACCAATTGTTGTGGTCCGTCGGGCAACCCGTACTATATCCTTCGGGTCAAGTGTTGCATATAACCGTCGGGTAATAGTTACGTATCCGTCGGGTTACACCAATTGTTTCGATCCGTCGGGCAATATTTGTAATACCCGTCGGGCAACATAATTTAAAGCAAATAATTGTTTATAAATTAATGTAAATTTACTCTCGTAAATAATTGTTTATAAAATTATTATCAAAGCACATTTTATAGACAATATTTTTTTATCAAAAATTGTTGTATCTTATTTGGTCAATATGAATGTTGGGTTCAATGTTTTTTCACTTTGCACTAAAGTATAAAAATTGACCCTCATGATTTATAAAATTGACTTTCATGACTTATCATCAAAATATTTGATTAAATCTTCTCAATTAATTTATTTTGAAGTTGAACATTTGTGGAGTGCATGTATGGTCTCCTCACTTTAAGAAAGTAAAAAACTATTTTTTTGAATTAAATCATACAACATACATATAAATCAAATTTATTGATTTGAAGATGTATATTACATATATGAATGAAATTTCAAATTTACAAATTTCTTTCGGATTCGGTTTCCCCCTCCCAATCACGCTCGTCATCCGATATGTATACAGTACTTGATTCATTCGAATCACTTTCAATTTGTTCTAATTCCCCCAGATCAATAAAAATATCATCAATCGCAAATGGTGAGATGATGTCATTGGTCCGTACTCCATCCACGTTTTGGGTGGATGCCGATGAATCCACCTGGTAAATGATTTGGTCATCGTCTATTTCCCCATCTTCTTCATGGTATCGGTCATCCAAGTCCCAAATGTTTCTATGATTCACCATCTCAGCTACTCTCCAACCACCACCAGTTTTTGGATCATCCACATAGAATACTTGTTTCGTCGTGCTAGCGAGGATGTAGGGATCACTCTCAAACCACCGGGTGTTTGTGTTTATAGAGGTACATAATTGATCTTTGATGACACTGCCTAGGATACTAGGGTTCGTATCAAACCAATGACACTTGAACAAGACGACTTCCTTCCGGTCGGCGTATAACACCTTAACCACAGTTAACAATTTGCCGTAGAAACCCGTATCAACTTTTTCCCCCTCCCCAGACACGAAGACCCCGTTGTTTTGCGTAGACAACTTGTCGTCTCGTTCTGTGCACACGAACTTAACTTCGTTAACGTGACAACCAGCGTACGTTTCTCCTCGAAATGGGTCAATGGCCAGTTGCATTAATTCTTTTTTGAAATTTGGCGAATTGACATCTTTCAGCTGTGCCATCTGGTAAGATACACACAAGAAACGAAATAGGTAAGCTTAAAAAAAATTTAAGAAATTTTGAAATAAAATATTTGACTTACATGCTCGGAAAACCAACGTGGAAACAGTTGTTTGTCCATTTCTTCCCAAATAGAAGGAAATTGGGCCTTCATCAACGCCTCGTGCTGCTCGTGGACGGGCCAGACTTCGTCACAGTTGTTTAGTATGAACCAATGAGCCACCTCCATGTCGATATTGATGAAGGGCTCCGAGATTGGACCAGTGTCGAATGGTCGTGCGGGTTGGTCAAATACAAATAGTGTCTCTGGACGTTGACCACCATCGTCGTTGCGAGACGCCCTATTAAAGGTAGTTTCAACATTTCGAAGGTACATTCCACAAAATGCTAGTGCCTCCTTTGCAATGTACACCTCGGCTATAGAGCCTTCGGGACGTGTCTTGTTCCGAACGTACCGCTTGTACGTACCTAACATTCTGCAAGGAAATTTACATTAAGATTCACATATATACATGATAGTAAGGAAATATTATCAAATAGCAGGGATAAGTTATACCTCTCGATTCGGTACATCCAACGTTAATGCACCGGGCCAACTAGTTTTGCCTCATCCGGCAGAGGTATTAGTAGGTGCACCATTACATCAAAGAATGCAGGTGGATATATTTGCTCAAGCCGGCACATGATGTACACAATATCTTCCTTAATTTCTTGAAGGTCCGTGTTAACCAACGATCTGACACATAATATCTAGAAAAATTGAGACAAATAAACTATCGTCTCAACAACACCAGCCTCCAAGAAGGGTCGAATACCAATTGGAATAAGTCGTTGTAGCAAAACAAGATAGTCATGGCTCTTCTTAACAGAAATGGTCCCACCGTCCGTGCTAACATTCTGGGATATGTTGCCGGCGTACCCGTCGGGAAATTTCACACCCTGCAACCACTTCAGGAATTTTTTCTTATTCTCCGGCATAAATGTATGACTTGGATGAGCCATGATGTATTCGCCATTGATGACTTTTGGCCACAAATTAGGCCGAATCCGCATTTCTTTCATGCCCAGACGAGTCTTTTTTGTGTCCTTTGACTTGCCTTCAATGGGTAAAGTCATTCCCATAACACTCTCAGCAACATTCTTCTCGATGTGCATAGGATCGGCGATGTGTCTGATTTTCAATTTCTACCGATATGGCAACCGGAAGAATATGCTTTTTTCGTCCAATTTTCCTGTTCATATGGTTTCGATCCTCGTGTGACGAAGTCATGTATAGTGTTCAGTTTGGATAATATCTCATCACCGGACCTCTCCATTGGTCGACCTCTTAACTCTGATTTACCATCAAATGAGTTAGATTGCATTCGCCATCGATGATCCCAGGGCATAAACCTTCTTGCACCCAAGTAGCAAATCTTAGATGCATGCCAAAAGGAAGTTGTGTCTGGTCCACATGTCGGGCAAGCAAGATATCCCTTGGTGCTCCATCCCGACAACATACCATAAGCAGGAAAATCATTAATTGTCCACATTACAGTCGCTCGTAGAGTGAACATTTCTCCACTGCACTTGTTGTATGTTCGGACACCATTTTCCCACAGATCCACGAGCTCGTCAATCAACGGTCACAAATACACATCGATGGAATTACTCGGCGATTTGGGCCCCGGTGTCAAAGTACTGAGGATTGTGAATTCTTTCTTCATGCATCTCCAAGGAGGCAAGTTATACGGAACCACAACCACCGGCCAAGTGCTATAGGGCTTTGCAAAACTCCCAAAAGGATTTAACCCGTTAGTAACGAGCCCTAATATGACATTTCTTTGCTCAGCAAGAAACTCAGGATACATTTTATCAAATTCCTTCCAAGCCTCTCCATCGGCCGGATGCCTCAGTACATCATCATCAATGCGTTTATCCTTATGCCACCTCATATCACGGGCTGTGTGGGATGACATGTAGAATCTTTGTAACCTCAGCTTCAGTGGAAAATAACGCAACACCTTGTTAGGAATCTTGTTCTTTCGAAACCTAGGCTCATTGCACACGGGACATTTGTCAAGCTGCTCGAATTCACCGTAAAACAATGCACAGTTGTTCTTGCATGCATGGATCTTGATATACCCTAACCCAAGGCCCTTCAACAACTTCTTCGAGCTATAATGATCTTTTGGCAGACAGTTGTCTTTAGGGAGCATTCGGATGATGATGTCCATCATGTGATCAAAATGCTTGTTCGTTTGATTATACTCAACTATCATGCGCATCAACTCCACAACTGCCCCTAGAACCGAAAATGATTTACAACCGGGGTACAATTCGCGCTGAGCTTCTTTCAACAATCTCTCGTAATGGAGCTCAGAGTCTTCGGGTTGCAACCTTGGTGCATCATGTTCCATATCATCTGATGCGGGAGGAAAAGTATCGGTTAATAACTCAACGACTTGATCATTATCACATCGCTGATTCAAACCACTTTCGTCCCGATGGGTCCTGAGAACCGAAGATGTCGATGTGGAAAATATTTTTTCACCGTGATAGATCCAATTAGTGTAGTTGTGTACGATCCCATTCCATTCCAAATGAGTTTGGACCTCATTCAACGGCATCCAAATGCAGTTGTTACATTTACGGCACGGACACCTGATACGTCTTGTATCACTGCAATGACTACGTGCAAAGGCAATGAAACTGTCGATCCCATCCAAATACTGATTAGAAGATCTATCAAACATTTGCATCCACCCTCTGTCTATTGTGCATGCTTTCACAACATAGAGTCAACGTAAGTAATTGAGTTCAAATTGTCCCGTAAATAGAACAAGTTAAAATCAAAAGCATCTCTTCTCCTTATGCCTCCGGTGATTTGGCCCTATCCCATTCGAGAGTGCACGTTTTGTGCTGTGTAATTTGCGACTTACGAGGCTAAGTTCCAATCGAGGGAAATTTCGGCAGTATCTCCCTACAGTTCCCCAAATGCACGACATAGATATTATAAACAAATATCTAGTATGCATTCGAAGAACATTGAGGGGATACAAACCGAATTTCCCACAATCGAAACCTAACCTCATAGACCGCCAACTACACAACACATAGTTGCGCAGCCCCAAATTGTCCGAATATATGGACAATTCAAGAGTCAGTCAATCAATCCGATTCACTGACTCTCAAACGGGTCTAAGGTTTTTCATTGAATTTCATTATACGAAGTTAATCAACTCGATTAACTTCGCATAAACGGTTATGAAATATGAACGTATTCCACTCCGTAGGAACTAAATAAAGCGTTTTAAAAAAAATATCACAAGAAATTCATAAATACAAACATATATAAATTATGCATAAAACAAAGTTTTAAATTTTATAATTTCCATACATATTTTCTATTTCCCTATTTTCCTAACATATTTTCTTATTTCCAAACATAATTTCGAATTTTAATAATTTCATTACATATTTTTTATTTTCCTAAAATGTTTTTTTTTTTTTTCAGAAGCTCACAAAACTTTATTAATAACGAATAGAGACACCAGCGTCAATTGCTAAGGTGTCGAACAACCATCCGTTCCTAACTCATCCCAAAAATGATACCCACCTGCCCTAGAAACAAAACTAGCCACAAGGTGCGCAGCTTTATTAGCCTGCCTAGAGGCGTACACAAATTGAACACTTTCCAAACGCGAGGCCAGTGCATGTATATCAAAAAGAAGACAATCAAGATCAACGTCACCATGACTCTATCCAAGCAGTGTCTTAACTAGCCCCAAGGCATTTGACTCAATCACCACCCGCTTGTGGCCAGCCCATAGACAATGGGAGAGGGCATTGCGCACCGCCTCTGTGTCAGCCACCAAACTCGATTTCAGACATAGATCCCCTTTCCCTCCTGCAGACACCAGTAGCCCATAGCAGTCCCGGATAACCCATCCAACACCACTACACGCCGTCTCACGACACCAGGCACCATCACAATTAACCTTAAATACGTCCATGGCCGGTTTCTTCCAGAGATACATTGACGCATCATCACCCGTCTCTTGCGGTCTAGACTGAGCGGAGTGTTCCCAAACGCTCGGGACCCCAAGATCACGGAACTCAGTCACACAAGTAAGGAGGTGATCAACGGCCTCCTCTGGCGCCCTATCAATACCTTCAAACACCTTCCGGTTTCGGCATTTCCAAATTCTCCAGAGCCCAAACGTAAGAGTCTGAGTCAGCTCCACCCTGTGGGGGAATTGGTGGAATTTGGAAATCAGGTTCCACCCAATACTCGGAAAGTCACTTCCTTCTGAGGCACAAACATCGAGCATAAGAGGGCTCCCAAACCAGAAGACCCTGGCGAATGGGCAGTGAAAAAATAAGTGGACCTCGGTTTCCTCAACAAGGCCGCACACCGGTCAGACAGGATCCACCATCAGCCTTCGCCACACCAGGTTGCCTCGGACTGCCAGAGAATTATTACAACCCCTCCAAATAAATTGCTTCAGCTTCGATGGAACCTGCATAGCCCATATATGACTCCATTTCAGGTTCAGATCAGGCGGGGAACTAGATTCCCCCTCCCCCTGTCTACCCAACTCCCCATTTCGATGTAGATACAAAGCAACACCATATGTCGATTTCACCGAATAACATCCCGTGGTAGTGAAATTCCACATCCATCGATCACCCAAGCCCCAACGGCTAAGAGGCAAACGAAGAATAGCATGGGCTTCCTCTTTTCGAAAACATCGTGTAATCAGCTCGGCCTTCCATGCGTGAGTATCCTGATCAATTAAATCTTGCACATAATTAGGAGTATCAGGATGGGAAGAGGTCACCTTGAAAGTATATGGGGTCGGCAACCACGGGTCCCATTTGACCTGCACCCGCACACCATCCCCAATTCTCCACCGCAATCCCGCCTCTAGGATCCTCCACCCCTGCATAAGACCTTTCCAACCCCAGGATGACCTGCGTCCTGCCTATGCCTGAAGGAAGGAACCATGAGGGAAGTACTTGTCTCGCAACACCTGGGATAGGAGCAATGAGGGCTCATGAACAATACGCCATCCAATCTTCCCCAACATTGCCAAGTTGAAACATTCCAAGTCCCTGAACCCGAGCCTGCCCACTTTCTTCACTCGTGACACCTTCTTCCAAGCAACCCAATGTACCCTTCAAGTCGCACGTTGCTTTCTACCACATCATTTTAAACGAACTTTTACCGTAACATTCCTTTGGTTTGGAACCAGTATGTAATTGATTCAGTTGGCCATGCTGTTTGCCCCACCAGTAATTGGCCACTAGCCTCTCAATATCCCAGCATACCCCTACCGGCAGTTTAAAACATGACATAGCATAGTTAGGCAAGGCCATGGCCACCGCCTTTATCAGTATCTCCTTACCCGCAGAGGATAGAAACTGCTCTGACCATCCTTGCACCCTACTAGCAATCCGATTACGGACATCATAAAAAATAACCTTCTTCGACATACTAAAATTGGCCTGGAGACCAACGTACTTTCCAAACCCGTCCTTTGCCTTGATCTGGCACCTTCGAGACAGCCTCCCCCGTAAGCGTTTGGAACAGTTCCCCCCAAATAACAAAGAGCTTTTCTCCAAGTTAACAAGCTGTCCCGATGCCTCAGCATAACAATCAAGGATATTTTTTACTATATCCATTTCCCTCGTCGTAGCCCGACAAAAAACGACCACATCATCAGCAATGAAAAGGTGGGTAATGTGCAAGGCACTATTCTCCAGTAGACGGAACCAATGAAGAGCCCCCTCCTCCTCCCGACGGGGAAAGAGGGCTGAAAGCCCTTCCGCACAGACCAAGAAAAGAAATGGCGACATGGGATCGCCCTGTCTGAGCCCCCTACTAAGAGAAAAGTAGCCAGTATCTTCACCATTGACCAGTACACTGTACGAGACCGAAGACATGCATTCGTATACAAAGCCGCAAAATCGATCATCAACCCCAAGGCCTTTCAGCATTTCTAGCACAAACCTCCACTCCACTCTATCATAGGCCTTTGCCATATCCAACTTGAGAGCCACATCCTTGTCTTCTCGTTGCCCACGATGCTTCATTGAGTGAAGAAGCTCATGGACAACAAGAATATTGTCCTGAATTTTCCGACCCGCCACGAAGGCTGACTGATTGATACTGATAATTCGATTCAACACCAATTTTAAGCGATTAGTATTGAGTTTCGAGATGACCTTATATGTGACATTGCACAATGCAATAGGGTGCAGCTGGGACATCTTGGTTGGGCCAGGGACCTTGGGAATCAAGAAAAGATGAGTGTAGTATACTTTCCGAAGTAGTCGCCCAGACCTCCAAAAGTGCTCCACCATTGCAAAAAAATCCTCTCCCACCACCGCCCAATTTTTTTGGAAGAACCCACCGGTAAAGCCATTCGGACCAGGGGCCTTAGTCGGGCTGATCTGGAACATCACCGTCTACACTTCCTCGTGAGTGATAGGTGCCAATTGAGCCTCATTTTCCTCCTGTGTGACCTGCCGCCCAACACAGTCCAAGATAGCCGGACATGGAGGGGGTTCAATAGTAGTGAAAAGCTTTTCAAAATAATCCACCACCACTTGGTTCATCTGGGGTACTTCCTCCACCCAATCCCCCTCCCGGTTTTCAAGACCTCGCAGGCGATTAAACCTCCGACGTTTAACTGTGGACGAGTGGAAAAATTTTGTATTTTTATCCCCTTCTTGTAACCAATGGACCCTAGCCTTTTGTTTCCAATAAGACTCGTCTTCACGGACCAGACGTTTCAATTCAACCTCTTTCTGCCGAACCCACACCCCATCAAAAGGAGATTGAACATAAGCCCTGCGCAACTGCCTCTGTACCTCTTCAATAAGCACCTTGCTATTTTGTTGGTTCCTCTTTCTCCAACCTAAAAGACCCGAGCGTACCCCCTTCAATTTCTCACAGACTTGAAAGGCCTTTGAGCCCCGAGTCTCCCGGTGCCAACAATCCTCAATCATCTGTCGGCAATCCTGATCATTTCCCCATCTAGGGTCAAACACAAACCGCTTTTTTGGCCGTCGGACCGTCGATGCAAGGCATAAGTGTAACATCAGGTGGTTCGACCCTTCACAGGGACATGGAGAAGAGTCGCATCCGGGTATAGCTCCACCCACTCCGCCGTGGCCAAGCCCTAGTCCAAGCGAGCTTGAATGAACCCCGTGTCCCTCTTATTCCTCCAAGTAAACAGATGCCCTTGGTACCCCAAGTTGAGCAATCGATTATCGGCCACAAACTCCCGAAAGGAAAGCTTTGAATTTTCAGTCCGAATAAGGCCCCCCTCTTTTTCAGTAACTAACAGCAGATCGTTAAAATCACCTATCATAAGGCAAGGGTCTCCACATCTAGCAATACGAGTCCCCAAATTTTTCCACTGATCCGCTCGGATCCTATCATCTGTACTCGCATATATAGAAAAAAAATCGCCACGTATAACTAGAAATAACATCTTTTATTAAAACTTCAATAAGAAAATCACCATATTTAACTAACACTACTTGTTGAACATCCTTCCAGAAGATACATAGGCCACCACTCAATCCCTGTGGCTCAAAAGCATGCATGAAAGGCATTCTCACCTTATTTTTTAGATACTCAAACCTTCTACTATTATTCTTCGTCTCCAATAAAACCACAATATCATGTTGATGAAGCAGAGGTTGCTCCACCAAGTTATGAACGGTCAGCGTACCACCGATACCCTGACAGTTCCAGCATAGAACATTCATGGCGACTGGGAAGGGGTGGAACCTGCACCCCTTCGCTGAAGAGACCCATTTAGGTCGATCCCAACCACCTGAGAAGCACAGACTTCCACCCCACACTCCAGCCGTCTCCGTCTAGGTACACCAGCCATCCCGATCGATGAACCACCCGTACCTTCCACCATCTCCCTTTGACGCTTTCCCTGGCCCGAACCGCCCACCCTTCCTCCCAAAAGGAAGGGCATAATATGGAAGGGATCCGACTGCTGGGAAGCATGGATCTCAATGTCAGCATCGTCTCCTTCCTCCCTTCTCGGTGGCAGCAATACCTCACGCTCGTGACTAGACCCCTCATCCGCACCAACCCCCAAGACCCGAATGGTACCTCCGGCCATAGTCTGTGCAGGAGGGGCCCCGATTAGCGGAACCCTAACCGAGGTATCTCCGCCTTCAGCCTGCTCTGCCTCCACACACCCCTAGACGATCACCCTTCCCCGATCATCCTCCTCTCGCGGTCCATTTGGGCTCACATTTAGACATCCGCCTCTTCCTATCAATCCAGCATCAAATGCTGCTGCCAGGACCCGTGACCGGCGATCTTCTTCCTCTCGTTGCTTACTGATGGACATAGCCAACCCCAAAGCCACCCCATCTCCCCGGCCTCGCCCCCGATCTCCAATCCAGGGAGTTTCCCGGCCACTACCCGGGCGACGGAGAACACTCCGCAATGGTCTGCCCCTGAGGTCCATCTCCGCCTCCAAACCCCTGAATGCATGGCCTCGATCCTCCCCCTCCCCATCCTTCACCGAAGCACCACACCTTCGGGTGTTATGGCCCAAAGAACCACATATCAAACAATACACGGGCGGCAACTCGTACTTGAACCTAATCCATTGTTATCCCTCTGCCGAGAACACCACAAATGTCCCCCGCATTAGAGGATCATCCACCCGCATCTGAACGCGAACCCGCACAAACCACCCAATACAATCCTTAACCCAGGACGTGTCAACATCCAACACTGCCCCTACAAGGCCACTTATCTTCTTAGCCACCGCCACCGTCATATTGAGGGGCAGAATGCCATGTAGTTGCACCCAGAACGAGGAGTGGCTCATTCTCAGATTGCGGGGGTTTCAGATACTTGACCCCTCCTCCAGAATCACCAACCCCTCCATAAAGTTCAATGGTTCCATATCAAAGACTCTTTGCATATCCTGTTGGGTCACAAAACACGCCAAGAATATTTTCTCCCCTATCACACGGATGGAGACTCCATCCCTCCCCTTCCTTATTTTCCTAACATATTTTCTAATTTCAATAATTTCATTACATTTTTTTATATTTTCCTATTTTCTAACAAAATTTTTTAATTTCCTAACATATTTTATATTTCCCTAATTCCTAACATTTTTCATAATTTCCAAACATATTTTCTAATTTCAATCATTTCATTACATATTTTTTAATTTTCCTATTTTACAACAAAATTTCCTAATTTCCTAACATATTTTCTATTTTCCTAATTTCATAACATATTTTCTATTTTCCTAATTTCATAACATATTTTCTATTTTCATATTTTCGTAACAAATTTTCTAATTTCCACAAATTCTAAACAATTTCTACACATTTTCCACAATAAATACAAAATTTCCTAACATAATTATATCCAACATTCTTAAAAAAAATTAAATTGAGAGGTAAACACACATACCTTTTTATAAGTATTCCTTCAAATCAACCACAAAATTCCTACAACACAAACCATAATTAATTCTTAATCAAAAATCAAAATTTCAAAATTAAAAAAAATAAATTTCTCATACCTTAATATTTGATATTTGGTGATTGATAGAGAAAAAGGATTTGATTGGTAGTGAAAAGGGTGGTGAGATGATAATAATAGGTAGAGAACGAGAGTGAGTGAGTGAGAGGGAGAGAGAGAGAGCAGAGAGAACGGATGAGAAGCAGAGAGGAGGAGGAAGAAGAAGAAGATAAGAGAGTCTCGGGTATTTAGTTTGTTTAGACTTTTGCCCGACAAACCTAATTCGCAGGGCAATCATTAATGATTCGTCGGGCAACCTAAGGTCAATGCCCAGTATTACCCGATGGCGATTAGTCGTCGTTGTATATAATGTTACCCGACGGTGGGTACCAATCGTCGGGTAATACCTTCTAATATTGCGCGCCAACGACCTGGTCTTCCGGCCAAACGGTTACCCGGCGAGAAATAAAAAAAAAATATTTCATACCTTAATATTTGATATTTGGTGATTGATAGAGAAAAAGGATTTGATCGGTAGTGAAAATGTGATGAGATGATAATAATAGGTAGAGAAAGATAGTGAGTGAGTGAGAGGGAGAGAGAGAGAGCAGAGAGAACGAATGAGAAGTAGAGAGGAGGAAGAAGAAGAAGAAGAAGAGAAGAGAGTCTCAGGTATTTAGTGTGTTTAGACTTTTGCCCGACGAACCTAATTCGCAGGGCAATCGTTAATGATTCGTCGGGCAACCTAGGGTCAACGCCCAGTATTACCCGACGACGATTAGTCGTCGTTGTATATAATGTTACCCGACGTTGGGTACCGATCGTCGGGTAATACCTTCTAATATTGCGCACCAACGGCATGGCCTTCCCGCCAACCGGTTACCCGTCGAGTATCCGTATCCGTCGGGTAACCTTTACTTACCCCGCGAGATAATCTTCGTCGGGCAAAATCTAGTCGGGCAACAACGATTTTCTTGTAGTGTTTACTGATCATGCTGCTTTGAGATTTTTGTTTGATAAGAAAGATGCTAAGCCTATGTTGATTAGATGGGTGCTCTTACTGCAAGAATTGGATCTTGAGATTAAGGACAAGAAGGGTAGTGAGAATGTGGTTGCAGATCACTTGTCCAGGTTACTTCATGATGAAGAAGGGAACAAGCTTCCCTTGAGTGAAAACTTTCTAGATGAGCAGTTATTTGCAATTGATTTACAACTTCCATGGTATGCAGATATTGTTAATTATATAACTACTAAGGTTTTTTCTCCAGGTTTGTCTAGCCAAGAAAGGAAGCGATTAGTGTCTATGTCGAGGCACTGGTATTGGGACGAGCCCTACTTGTTCAAATTTTGTCCAGATCAAATTATCAGAATGTGTGTTCTAGAGGAGGAGCATATGAGCAATCTCCAACATTTTCATCAGTTTGCATGTGGAGGACACTTTGGAGCGAAGAGAACAACACTTAAGGTATTACAATCTGGGTTTTATTGGCCTAATGTGTTTAAAGATGCTTTTTGGTTTTGCAGCTCTTGTGACAGATGCCAACGAAAATGGAACATCTCTTCTAGAAATCAGATGCCATTGCAAAACATTTAAGTGGTGGAGCTCTTTGATCTGTGGGGTATCGTCTTCATGGGTCCATTTCTTAACTCATTTGGTTATTTATATATTCTTGTGGGTGTGGATTATGTATCTAAATGGGTCGAGGATGTCCGCTAAAAAACTAATGATCACAAAGTTGTTGTAAAGTTCTTGCAGGATAACATCTTTACTAGGTTTGGGACACCAAGGGCAATAATTAGTGATGGAGGTAGCCACTTCAACAACCAGGCTTTTGCTTCCTTAATGAATAAATATGGGATCACACATAAAGTTGGCACTCGATATCATCCTCAAACCAGTGGTCAAGTGGAGATAAGTAATAGAGAGATCAAAAGCATCCTAGAGAAGACAATGAATACTAGAAGGAAGGATTGGTCTCTACGCTTGAATGATGCATTGTGGGCATATCAGACTGCGTACAAGAGCCCCATTGGCATGTCCCCATATCGTCTAGTCTTTGGGAAGGCATGTCACCTACCAGTGGAGTTGGAGCATAGAGCATATTGGGCTATTATGAAATTCAACTATGATATGCAACAAGCAGGTGACAAGAGGAAGTTACATCTGAATGAGCTTGAAGAGTTGAGGTATGATGCATATGAGAATGCTAAGTTGTATAAGGAACGGACCAAGGTGTATCATGATAAGCAGCTAGTTAGGAAGGAGTTTAATGTGGGACAGAAGGTGTTGATCTACAATTCAAAATTGAGACTTTTCCCTGGTAAGCTTAAGTCTAGGTGGTACGGTCCTTATGTTGTTACAAAAGCTTTCCCTCATGGAGCTTTGGAGGTTCATAGCAAAGAGAAGAATCAGACATTCATGATCAATGGGCACAGAGTAAAGCCCTATATTGAGATGAGCTTCGAGCCTAGAGAGGATGATATGACTCTCCAACCTGTTCAGTACATTGCCTGAGAGTCCAACAGTCTGGCTAAAGACTATAAACTTACCACTACTTGGGAGGTAACCCATAGGGAAGTTGGGAGGCAACCCATGTGAAGAGGATGATGACAGTTTTGGCACTCTACAACCATTGACAATCAGATATGCTTTCTCTCACCCTGTCCTTCTTTGTCGTAAAATTTACCTTCGTTTGTTTTGTTTTGTTTTTTTTTCTTTGTGTGTGTCGTGGTTTGTTTCTACTTCCTTAAATGCTTCATTGTTTATACTTTAACTTTCAAACATGGAGGACAATGTTAGATTTAAGTGTGGCGGGGCTGGGGAAACACTTGGGTTTTCCATTGATTTTTGCGTCGGTCCAAAATCAAATTAAAAAAAAAATTAATTACAGCTTTGTTTTTAGCTTTAGTTTGAGTCGGTTTAGTAGTGTTCTTTGGGTAGTCTTTGTGTTTGTTTGTGTCTTAGGTTTCTTTCCAACACAATGAAGAGATTTGGTTTTTAATTGCATGACTTTAAGATGATTTCTTAGCATGATTCAAGGCCTGCAATTCTTCTTTGGTTAATACTCAATTATTCATGGTTATCATATCCAAAATCACATGTAATCACCCGAGTAAGTGGTACCCATAACATGCTTAATTGAATGAAGCTCAATACAACCCTTTTGTGAGCTTTTGAGCCTTTATCCTTTGTTTGAGAGAGTTGTATTTGTTTAATCTTTCACTTTCTTGTCAATTAAGTTGTTGTATGATCTTATCTTTCTTTGCTTGGTTGCTACTTGAATTGCTTATCATCATTGGAACTAAATGCTAGAACTGGTACTAATTTCTTTTCGAGGCATTGAATTGATTTGCATGACATACTTGAGATGATTAAGGCACCTAGATTACCACCATTGCCAAATGGCCTTTGACCCATGATATACTTTCCTCTAGGTAAACCCTTGTTGAGCATTTGGTTAAGCCTTTTTGTTTCATAACCCTCATTTTCCTCACCTAGCCTAAACACTTTCATCCTTACCCTTTTTCTTACAGATTAGTGGAGCATAATTTGTAGAGACTTAATTGTGAATCAATGGGTGTTAAAAGAGCAAGTTTGGGGGAATGTTCAAAAGAAAAAAAAAAAAATCGGTATTGTGTTTGAATTGTTAATGCCCTGACCGTTCATGTATTGCTTGTTGAAGTATGGTTAATAATGATCAAATCGTCCATTGAGTGTATATACTTGCTCGGTACTTATATGATTTTTAAGCCTTGATGGTGATACAAGTTCTTATGTCTCTGACATCATGCTTCTACTATTTCTTTAAGAACCTTGTGTTATCCATATCCCTTCTTTCTTTAACCCCTTACCCCTTGGCCCCATTACAATCTTCATAAAGACCTTTTGATCTTGTTTGTTGTGTTTATATCGATATGTGGAGATTTGAATGAAGTATGAGCATATGGTGTCACTTGTTCTTGCATTCAAGTAGTAGCATTCCTTTCATGGGATCATTTTCAAGAAAAATATTTTGAAAGTGCCTTTCTTTCTTGTTATATCATATGTGAGCAATTTTTTTCCCTTTTAGATCAATCCTCTCACATATAACTAGTATAGGAAGAGTGACTTAACTAGAAAATATAAGGTAAAATCAGAGCGTATTCGGTGAGATTTTGAGCTAATTCTTTCAACATGTATCTCTCTTTGTATTGTTGCTTTGATTGACTTAATTGTGAGCTTGTGTATGATTTCTATAAGTGTGTATTAACTCTCGAATTATGTGGACCAATTCTTATGCTAATGATGAATCTTAATAAGTCATGATTGAAAATCTCTGAGACAAATGTTGGAAGGTTTACGTTGAATCATTGAGTCATTGTTTTTCTTTCATTCTTTGTTTCTGTTTTGCTCGAGGACTAGCAAAAGCTTAAGTGTGGGGGAATTTGATAGGAGCATATTTATGCGACGTTTTATCTTGTTTTCTTATGTTTTTCTTAGCATGTTTCCTATGTTTTCTTAATACTTAGCTTGTGTTTTTTAGGATTTTTGGAAGCAAAGTTACAAAAGGAGTTAATGAGTGCTGTTTTGGAAATCTAAGGAGGAAACTTTGAAACAGACTTCAGCAGATGTGTCAACTTCTCGAAATTAACTACACCTGTTCGGGAAAAAACTAGCTGATGGGCCATATATCGTTGGAAAGATACGAAAGTTTAATTTCTAGAGAATTTTACGGTTTGTGAATTGGAGTTTTCTAGAATGAGTTATGACCGTTTTAGTACAGCAAGGTTAGGCTGAGCTGGAATTCTGCATTCCTTATATTTCAAGTTTTCTAACCCTATTCGGGATTGGACGAGTAGAGGCCTAGTTTATTAGGGTTACGGGAGGAAGCGTTTTAATCAGAAAACGGAAGATAAATAAATAAAAAAAATAAAGGGAGATGAGCAGTCACATCGTGATGATTGATTGAGCAGCGAATGCAAACAGTAACATCTCTCTCCCTCATTAAGGAAATTAACACCCACTTCAATTCTAGGCATCAAAGGGGCAGATACATACATGGGACAAGGGGAAAACGCAGAGGGAAGACAAAAAGGTAGCCAGCAAAGAGTCATTCTCCAATACAAAAAGGCAGAAACACCTCTCTCTCTAACTCACTTTTTGAAACGTCTATTTTTCTCCCAAAAAGAAAACTGCAGAAACGTTGGAAGCTCTCACACAAGGACTCAGCCACACCATCCATTTTGCTCCATCCTTCAAGATTCCATGGTTTAAAAGGCTTAGGAAGCAAAGAGGAACGTCAAGGCGTCATCCAATCACTCTTGCTGACCAACACATCATCAAAGAGCTATGTTCTTCCTCTTTTTATTTTCTGTTTTGTATTTTCTTGTTGTCTATTTAAATTATGGGTAACTAAGTACTTTAGTTAGGGCTCGATTGAAGCCCTAATCATGTTTCTTTAAGGATTTCGATATGCCTTTGCTGCAAACTACTTTTGTGATGCTTAATTGATTAATTTCAGATTATATTTTACTCTTTATATACGTTATGTTATGCTTGATCAACATATGCATGCTGTGTATTGAGTTTGTTACATAGGTAAATTTAGATGACCGAATCTTGTGCCTGTGAGAGTGACAAAAGAACTAGTTATAAGTTCTTGAAATTAATCATCATGAATAACTAGAATAGATACCATGTTCTAGGAGTTGTGTGTTTGTCGATTTCCATTGTGTTATGCGTTCTTAAAGTGCAACTTAGTAGATACCATGCTAAACACTTTATGAATGAAAATAATTAGCGTAGATACCCATGCCTAACTTGTTGCTTAGGGAAATCAATAATTTAAAGAGTAGATATCATGCCTTTAGGTTGGCAAACATGAGCATCTAAAATTTGTTTTGTAGCATTGTGCATATCGTTTGCTTAAGGAAGAAGATTAGCGGTGAACATCGAATCCCTAACTGGTTTTCTCACATTGTTTTAACCTCTATCCAATTCTATTTTTAATCAAACGCTATTTTTTTTTAAATATTTTGTTTCTAAATTTTCAGTTTTCAAAATCATCTTAAAATCAATTTTAAACACATATTAATCCAGTCCTCGTGGGAATGATCTCGTATTTGCTTTCTATACTATTTGTCTGATCTTGTGCACTTGCAAGTTAAAACGTGCATATAGTTGCATAATATTTAGGTTTCTATTTGTACAAAACTAATTACGAGTTATGGGGCATCAAGATGAGCACCATACTCAGAGCGCATGATCTCTAGGAGTACGTGGACGTTGGCCTGAATGAAGAAGCAAGGAATGCTGTTGGTGAAGTGGTTAATCAGCCAACACGAGCAGACTACATCAAGGATCTATGAGCCTTGGGATTGATTCAGACTTCTATAGCTGATACAATTTTCTCTAAGATCTCGAACGAGGAGAGTGCCAAACCAAATGAAATTGTGAATCAAATGAGAACTTATGGTGAAGATATCACTGCAAAGAGGCTAACACAGAAGATATTGATCAGTTTAACTAAATCATATGATTCTATAGTATCTATTATAGAGGAGACTAGAGATATGGACAATGTAAATGTTGACAATGTGCTAGCATCCTTAGAGCTTTTGATCAAATACTAGAAATGCATGATAGTAATGTGGATAAGGCATTTGCTAGTTTATCTATGAATGCTAAAGGACAACAGGGCAATGTACAAGGCAAATTCAAGAAGCAATTCAAAGGCAACAAGAACTGGAATCAAAAGTCAAATTCTGGAAAGCCTAATTACAATCATAATGTAAGTTCTGGTAAAGCTGAAAGCAGTGGTGCCAAGTGCTAGATATGTGACAAGTTACATTATGGAGAATGATGGTTCAAGGGAAAATTTAAGTGTTATCAGTGTAATAAATTTGGTCACATGGCTAAGGATTGTAATGGGAAACAAAGTGCAAATGTAGCAAAGCAAGCAGATGAAGAAGGTACAATATTTTATGCATGTCACTCTGCTAAAACCAAATCAACTACTGATATTTGGTACTTAGACATCGGATGTAGTAATCATAGGACCTCAAACGAGGCTTCGTTGATTGATCTTGATAAAACACTAAAGTCCACGGTGAAAGTGGGGACTGGTGAACTTGTGGAAGCTAGTGGTAAAGGAACTTTGGTGATCAAGACATAGAATGGTGACAAATTGGTAAAAGAAGTTATGTTTGTGCCAGGATTGGATGAAAATTTACTCAGTGTAGGTCAAATGGTTGAGCATGGATACAATATGGTATTTAAAGACAGAATTGCTAAGATCTATGATCAGGGGTATGAAGTTGCATCTGTTCCAATGACTAGGAATAGATGTTTCCCACTCTTATTCAATCAAGTTATTCCATTAGCAAGAATTTCCACTGAGGAGGGATGTTCCTGGTTATGGCATAGAAGGTTTGGTCACTTGAATCATTCTAGCCTAGCTACTCTATACACATAAGACATGGTTGTGGGAATACTAAAGCTATCTAAGAGAAGTGAAGTGTGTGAAGGCTACATTGTTGGAAGGCAACATCTAGATAGCCTTGACAAGGACAAAGCCTGGAGAGCATCAAAGTTACTTGAATTTGTTCATTCAAATGTCTGTGGTCCTATGCAGACTGAGACAATGGGAGGGAACAAGTATTTCCTAACATTTATTGATGACTATTCTAGGATGTGCTGGGTCTACTTTCTAAAACATAAGTCTGATGTTTTCAATGCATTCAAAAGGTTCAAGGAAATGGTTGAACTACAGACTGAGAACAAGATCAAGAAGTTAAGAAGTGACAAAGGAGGTGAGTTCACATCACAAGAATTTCTCAATTTCTGTGAAGAAATGGGAATAGAAAGGCAGCTTACGGTGGCATGCTCACCATAGCATAATGGAGTTGCAGAAAGGAAGAATAGGACAATTGTTGAAATGACTAAGTCAATGTTACATGACAAGAAAATGCCGTATCATTTTTGGGCTGAAGCTGTTAATACATCAGTCTATCTTCTTAACAGATGTCCTACAAAGGCTGTTCTAAAGAAGACACCATTTGAGGTGTACAATGGGAGGAAACCAGGTGTGAAACATTTGAGAGTGTTTGGTTCTGTGCGTTATACTCATGTGCCCACTCAACTCAGGCAGAAGCTAGATGAAACTGCTAAAAAAGGTGTATTTGTAGGCTATGGGAGCTGTGAGAAAGGATATCGAGTCTACAATCTGGAAATGAAGAAGATTGTGATTTCAAAGACTGTGACTTTCAATGAGAAGACAATGTGGAGTTGGGAAGCAAATGAAGAAGTCAGAGTTCGTATTCCAATTGGAATTGACACTGAGATTGAAACTGAAGTTCCCATGGTTCAAGAACCAAATCAACATGCATAGGACTCACAGTCAAGTTCTAGACGTAACTCATCCTCAAGATCATCATATGAATCTGGGAATACTCCAGTGAAAATGAGAAGTATAGGGGACATCTATGCTAGATGTAACCTAACTATTGTTGAGCCTGAAAGCTTTGAAGAAGCAGTGAAAGACAATGCATGGAAGAAAGCAATGGAGAATGAGATTGAAATGGTCGAGAAGAACTCAACCTCGGAGTTGGTTAACTGGTAATCTGATCAACCATGATTGGAGTTAAATGGGTGTACAAAACCAAGCTGAACTTAGATGGATCTATTCAGAAACACAAGGCAAGGCTTGTAGCTAAAGGCTATGCACAGAAGCCTGGGATTGATTTTAATGAAACATTTGCTGTCAGGACCCGTCCCGAATTTCCCCTCGAAACCCGGGAAGAACCCTGATCCCGTCTGACAACCTAAGAAAAGGTTCCCAAAATACCCTACAATCCTTACAAATTATAATAACAATAATAAATACTTCATCTTGTCAGACAAGGGACTTAAGCACTCAATAATTCCCGTAATTAACGACCAATCAAATACCTTTCTTCCCCTCCATTTATAAAATCATGCATGCGTCACATAAACAATTTATCATATAAAAACATCATATGTAAAACACTAAAATTCACATTTCTCTTTAGAACCACTTAGTTGAACTCACATAAAATCTGTATAAAAATACCTCGTAATCCACAATTTGTTTTGAAAATCTCATCAAAGGAGTTTTAAATCATTTGGTTCAATCTGGACACAAATTATCTCAATTTCACTGTCCCGACATATTCATAACACACCAGTCAAACATTGCTGACATCTCTACTGGAAAACCACAAGACAACAAACTAGTCAGATACTAGTGAACCAATAATAATTCGTCCATCTGGGTCACCGCCCACACCAACCCACTGACCCGAATGACGTCGTATTTTCATATGTTGATTAGGCCCATAACAATTGTCGTCTGGTTCATATTAGAGCCGAAAATATCATCGGCTATCATATCGTATCATAACTCTCTGTACCATGATATCTCATCAGTCGGCATATCTCTCGGCTATCATATTCCTAGCCACCAGGGTATCCCTTGGGGTGTGCTAGAATATGTACTACTTGGACTCTACCACAATCTCTGCAAATTCACCTTTTATATTGGAGGTTCACCGGGTTCACCATCTCAGCGGATCCTAGCCCGGATCCTGGCCCCCTCAAATCGGTATTGTTTATTTTGGAGGTTCACCGGGTTCACCGTCTCAGCGGATCCTAGCCCGGATCCTGGCCTCCCTCAAATCAATATTGTTTATTTTTGGAGGTTCACCGGGTTCACCGCCTCAGCGGATCCTAGCCCAGATCCTGGCCCCCTCAAATCGGTATTGTTTATTTTTGGAGGTTCACCGGGTTCACCGCCTTAGCGGATCCTAGCCCAGATCCTGGCCCCCTCAAATCGGTATTGGATCCAAAATCGATTATTTTATAGTCACAAGTACGGTTTCAACTCAAAATCATAGACCCAAATAATTACCACGTCAAAACACTATCAAAATCGAATCCAACAACCATATCGTTTCTCACAACACACTTCCACTGAAATATTGGAATAACAATTATCCAGCAATCATTGCACCCATACACAACAGTATTTAAATCGAGGATATTAATACATGCATCACAATTTATAAATACAACCATACACAACAGTAATGAAATCGAAGATATTTATACATACATTACAATTTATAATCAAAGTCCGCTTACCATCACCATCCAACCCAAAATTCATGTACGCTCTAGCCTCAGAACACCTACACTATAATGACCCAACTACCTTGACTTTCCAAACTCAAAACCCTCTCCACGGTCAATCCTTACCGCTGGGATTGCCCAACCGAGCTCTAAATGAACTCCTATGGCCTCGAAACCAACAAAATCTGATCTGGAACGTCCCGAAACCTCAGTCACGCGCCGCCGTGACTTCGGGAACAGTCCCACGCGCCGTCACGCGCCACCGGAAGGTCAGAATACGCGCCCACGCGCTGCCACGCGCCGGTCACGCGCCTGCTACAGTGTTCACGCGCCTGGACCGGTCCAACCCGGTCCGGCTCGACCTGACCCGGTCCAACTCGACCGGTTCACTTGACTCGACCGGTTCACTCGACTCGACCGGTTCACTTGACTCGACCGGTTCACTCGACTCGACCGGTTCACTCGACTCGACCGGTTACCGGTGACTCACCGGAGAAGACGACCGGACGGCCTCGCTGTCGCCGGAGGCTAGCCGGAGAAGATGACCGGACCGCCACCTCCGCCGCCGTCTGGTTCGCCGGAATCTGCCATTTCCAGCCGATTTTCAAGGTTTTCTAACTTCCTCATTTCTTAACCGTTTTTCACGATCTACACATGTAAATTCATCTACTTTTCACCAGGAATCCAAATATGAGGTCAAAGTTCCGAGATCATACCTGGTTTGGCCGGAAAACGGCCGAGAAGGTTCGGTGAACCTCCCTCCTCCGTCCGTCGCCCACGGAGGTGCTCCCACTCCGATAATCACACCAAAAGACTCGTGGGGTCGCGGGGAAGGTCCTCCCGACCTCGGTTTTGTTCGAATCGGACCGAAACCCCTCCGATGAATATGGCCTTCGGTGATCGCACGGGGAGGGCTCGGATAGGACCGAGACTGCATCGACCAATCTCCCGAGGAGAGAGAAAAATACCTGTTATATAATTCCAACATTTCCAAAATTACCAAACTGCCCCTGCAGCTTCTAGACCCGGACGAACGCATCGGATCTCCGTTTTCAGCGTGCCGCCTGTCTACGAACTCGTGAGTTCGAGACCTACGCAACAACCCAAGAAAAATTCCCAAAAGTTTTACCAGTCAAAAAGTGACTCCCAAACCCATCCAAAACTGAGGGTAAAATTGTCCAATTCTCAAAATAATTTAATTTCTGGTCCGGGTCGTTACATTTGCACCTGTTGCAAGGCTAGATACAATCAGAACCTTGATTGCACTAGCTGCACAGAAGAAATGGTGTTTATACCAGTTTGATGTTAAATTAGCCTTCCTAAATAGTGTATTACAAGAATAAGTTTATGTGGATCAGCAAGATGGTTTTGAAGTGCAAAGTGAAGAAGGGAAGGTGTACAAACTCAGAAAGGCCCTCTATGTATGGTTTAAAACAAGCTCCTAGAGCATGGTATGGAGAAATAGATTCCTATCTACTGTTCTGTGGATTCCAGAGAAGTCCTAGTGAGGCTACATTGTACATGAAGTCAAATCATGACAATGAAGTACTCATAGTATCTATTTATGCGGATGACATCATCTACACTGGAAATAGTGAAAAAATGATTACAAGTTTCAAGCATGACATGATGGGAAAGTATGAGATGATAGACTTGGGACTCCTACACCATTTCCTAGGCATGGGAGTGATTCAAACCAGTAAATCTATCTTCATTCACCAGAAGAAATATGCACTGACTCTACTTGAGAAGTTTGGCTTAAAGGATTGTAAGCCTGTTAGCACGCCATTGGCAACCATTGACAAGCTAAGCAGGGAGGATGGTTCAGAGGCTGCAGATGAGATGATCTACAGACATAATATGGTAGGTAACTTACTCTATTTGATTGCTACCAGACCTGATATAATGTTTTCTGGTAGTCTACTTGCTAGGTTTATGCACAATCCTACTAAGAAGCACCTTGGCACAACCAATAGAGTGTTGAGGTACATTCAGGGTACTGTCAACTATGGTATTGAGTATGAGAAGGGAAAGCAAGCTACTCTAATTAGGTACTGTGACAATGACTGGAGTGGAAGCTTGGATGATATGAGGAGTATCTCTGGCTATGCATTTTCTCTAGGGATTGGAGTGTTTTCATGGGCTTCAGTAAAGCAGCACAATGTAGCACTATCTACTGCAGAAGCATAATATGTGAGTGCTTCTGAAGCAACAACACAAGCAAGATGGCTGAGGTTAATTTGTACTAGAAGATTTTGCAGAAGAGAAAACTGAACCTACTCCTATTATGTGTGACAACACGTCTGCTATAGCCATGTCAAAGAACCCTGTCTTCCACCTGAAAACAAAGCACATTCACATGCATTTTCACTTCATTAGATAAGCAATTCAATCAGGTGAGGTGGATCCGTTCTACTGTAAGTTAGAGGAACAAATGGCTGATATATTTACTAAGGCTCTACCTAAGGATAGGTTTAATTACCTAAGAAGTTTACTTGGAGTGAAACCAGTGAACATCTTATGAGGGACTGTTGGACTATAAGCTGTCCAATGGTTCACTGCTAGCTACTAAGTCAGCAGCTGAGCTAGAGCATGGAGTCACAACTGGAAGAATGTGTGATGTGTGTGTGTGTGTGAGTGAGTGAAATCAGAATAGAATGTGAGTGTGTGAGTTTTTCTTGTAGAGCAAGGATTCCTAAGTGTAAGTAT
Source organism: Oemleria cerasiformis (assembly GCA_037349345.1). Taxonomy (NCBI): domain Eukaryota; kingdom Viridiplantae; phylum Streptophyta; class Magnoliopsida; order Rosales; family Rosaceae; genus Oemleria; species Oemleria cerasiformis. The sequence goes on along the minus strand of JAZGTL010000019.1, from coordinate 5,659,243 downwards.
GTGGCATGTGGAGTGTGTGTGTGTCATCATGATGTCACAACTCTAACCGTTTATGTGAGAGTGTGTGAGGAAAGTGTGACTATGTATCTCCTTCCTCATTCATTGAATCATACAAGATCTTACAATCTCAGTCACAACTGAAAAATTCCAATTTAGAAATCCAAAGAAGAAAATTATCAAACACTTGGTGTGCAAAACAATATCGTAGTATTTTTTGCAGAAATTTAACTAAGTGCATCACCCGAAGGATTCAATCCTAAAACTAAACACAATCAATTCAAATTCCAGTATAATCCAAATCGATTTCAATCAAAGTTTAGAGTTGAGATCATACATGAAGCTTGCAATTTCGTCTCCGACGTCTGTCCTGAGCTCCAGATACCAACAGATGGTGAAAGAGTGAAAGGGTGAAGAGGGTGGAGGAGAGGGATGATTCGATGGCGAAAGAGAGGACGTTGAGAAAAAACGAAGGAGAAAAAGATGGAGACTCAATCATATCTATTTTTTTTTCTTCTATATATTCTAATTAATATGTAAGAAAGAGTACATCATTTTTTCCTGATTTAATTAGGGACTTAACACAAATAAAATGTGGAAACTAACAACTTAACTAATAGTTTCCAATAATCTTATATGCCTCTACATTTAAGTTTTTACGCATTTAGCTGCATTTCAACTCATCCCAACCTTTATTAATTAGCTTTCACGCAATTGCAGCAATGGTGGCTGCCACCTGCACCGCCTTGGCTCGCTGAGGCCATTGAGAGAGACTTAGAATCTTACTTTTGTTATGGGGAAGGGTACTCTTTTTCCTCGCCAATTTTCTCCCTATTGGGATTTTATGGTGAGATTTTAATGAGGCACTGGCTTGTTGTTTCTAGTCCTGCATTCATTGTATTCCTATTGATTTATTAATGAAATCATCCTCTTTCATAAAAAAAAAACAAAACAAAAAAACAAAACGAAGCAGAAACCTAAAAGATTTGATTTGTTTTCCTTCCTGGTGTTTAGGGAGCTTTGTGGTGACGGTTTGGGTAGATAGAAGGAACGCACCCATTTGCTGCCTAAATCACCACCATACAACAATTCTCTCTCTTTCTTCATCTAATCCACCCATCTTATCATCCGCCCCATGATCCAAACATTCACTATCACCTAATTTATCTCTTCAAAGTGGGAGGCTTGATCTCTAAGACAATTTCCCCCATTCCCGTCCAAATCCTAAATTGACGGTAATATATAGAAGTCATCGGCGAGAGGTGAGGAGGATTTTGTACTAACGTTTGTGTTCAATTAATTTTTATTGAGCACGGTTGTTGGTTTCTGAATGAAATTAATTGTGGGTATTTAATTCTTAATAATTGTTTGTTTTTGTAATTTTGGAGTGATAAAATAATTATTAAAAATTAAAGTAAAATCCTATAATGTATATTGTTTTAAACGGTTAGATTAAAAAAATGATTGAGATGAGCCGAAATACGATTAAATATGTAGATCGGTTCGCTGTCCAAATGGATACTACCACTCTAAATATTAGTTCTTTTTTTATTAATTTTGAAATATTCTAACACCGTATTAATAATTTAAATCGATCATTAATTATAAATATTAAAAAAAAAAAAACTGGAAGCAGTATTTCCTCTGTTATTTATTTATTTATTTTTGCAGTTACCCACAAAAATAAAACTTCACATACTAACAAAGCTACCCACACCACTTTTTTTTTTCCATGTAAAAAAAAATTTGAATCGCATATATAAAAGGTAAAAGTAGATGGTAGTATCTATAAAAGTAGCTAGGGATGCTCAACAATTTCTTTTTGTACATTTTGTGGGGAGCAAGAAGCCAAGAAGCCAAGAAAGCCAAGAAGCCAAACCAATTTTGTTCTCCTCCTTCTCTACTCTACTTCTATTTAATAAAATTCTTAAGACAATTAAGGTGGATGATAAAGAAATAACTTATTGTACGAACTTTTCATTTATATATATGCTCAGGGATTATGAGTACCGATCATTGGGTTTCCCATCTATATCTTCCATTATTTTCTGGCCATCCAAACAGTCCATACGTACCTAATTAGTTGAAAATATTAACAACGCTATCCAACTTTCATCCGTACGTCATGCATGCATGGACCATCAATATTTTAGATATAAATTAGCAAAGTTGTCCAACTTTGATGCGTCGACATATGTATGGACCATTCATATTAATTTTAGATTTAGCCTTCACCACAGAAGATTGTATCGAATTTCTTTTCATTGTTTTTATTTGGGTAAAGAATTTCTTTTCGTTTTCAACTATATTAAATTATTAATCCATTATTGATTGCTACGTAGCCTAAAGATATATTAGCAATTTTAAAACAAAATGTTATTATAATTATATATATATGTTTAATTATTATATGCTCACATAGTTACATAATATATTAATTAATTAGTTGGACAATCCTTGCATATCTCATTCTTGACGGGACCTTCTTGGAACCTTCTTATTTTATTTATTTATTTTTATTTAATTGTTCTTAATTTTTATAATAATATGAGCTGTTTAATTTTTAAATTATCATTTTAAGATTATTTCCGCAAAAATTCAACAAGATTGAAGGTATCAAACAAAATTGGTCACATTTAAGATCTTAATGGTAAACCACCTTTTAATTAATTTATATGAATCGCTAAACGATGTTTAATTAGATTGAATTTATATATAAATCGATGATCTTGAAATGATTTGATAATAAATGATTTCTATTAAAAAAACAGATATAAAAATATTTTAATAATAAAAAATTCCTCCCAAAATGAAATGCTAGTATTGTACTATTTTTCTTCTTCTTTATCATTGTGCTATTCAATTTGTATTATTCTTTAAAAAAATATTGTATTATTCTTTAAAAAAATATTGTATTATTCATCGATCACTTGAAGGTTTTTTACGTGATCACCACCGCTACATGCAGATCGATCATCAATACAGAATAAAAAGCACCTCTGCTACTTCATCAACTGAGTTATTATTATATTATTACTATTATTTTGAGAAGAAGTACTTAATGAACTGAATTAATATAGTTAGGTGTATGTGCACAGATAAATATAGGTAAAATTACATTATTGTACTATTCTTTATTTCACACCACATATTAGAGTTATACTTGAATTCTCAAACTTTGCAGTTAATTACCCTAAATTTTTTAAAATGTTTCACTTGGGTCCATCGATTCATTACAATCTTCATTATAATTCATGTTAATTGATGACGTGTTTTATACGAGGTTCACACAAAAAATGACGTTCCCGAAGTCGAATTTAGCGGTAAAGTAACAATTTTGCATCTCTTTAAGGGCAAAAGACTAATTTTGCATAAATTTTACTCAAGCAGAAAAATGATGCTAACTTGCTATTTCCCCCTAAATTTAGCTTCATTAGTGATTTTGAGTAGCTTCACATGAGACAAGTCATCAATTAATATGAATTATGACCGAGATAATAATGGATAGACTTGGGTAAAACGTGTTAAAAATTTTAGAAATAGTTAAATACAAAATTTAAAAATTATTGTATAAATTTGAAATTTGGTGTTAATCATAATATAATACAAAGTGTAACTTATCCTACAATATATTGGGTTAGCCATACAATTTGAATAACTTATTTTATATTTTCTCTTTTGGGACCTAAACCATATTGTGCATATTTTTTATGGAAAATACTTGCATCCCACCCTGGTGGTACCTCCTCGTACCACCATTTCAATTTATCTAATTGTCTTTGTACATATATCATAATCGGAACCGTTCATTCTCTAAATTATCATGTCAAGATCATCTCCGTAAAAAATTAACACGTTTGGAGGTCGTTTAGTCATTCATATATATCAAATAAATCAACAGTTTTAGTAAGAATTAAGATCCTCATGACAAACCGTCCATTTAGTTGATATATATGAATGACTAAAGGACCTCCAATCTTGTTGATTTTTTATGGAGATGGCCTTGACATGATGATTTAGAGAATGAACGGTTTTGATTATGATATAAGTACAAAGACAATTTGATAAATCAAAATGGTGATATGAGGAGATACCATCAGAGTGAGATGTAAGTATTGTCTTTTTTTATTTTTTATTGTCTATGGGTCAGCGTCACTCATTGTTTAGATTTGGTCGCAAGTTGATTAACCTTTATTTAATAGATTAATATTGAGATAAGGGATATAGATTTCGCTTATTTTGGATGTTGAACGCGATATTAAAGACCTCATTGTATAATGGGGAGGAATATGACTAATCCAATAATATTAGTGACTAATTGTAAGTTAGCTTAGATGGGTTGGTTTCACATCCAAGCAAAGAACATGCATAATAGGTATTTTCTTATTAAAAAAATTAGGTGTAACGGGATCACGCGTTTCATGATATTAGCAAAGACGGAAAATATCAGACATTTTCTTTAGAGTGGAGACATTTTCTTGAGAGTTCATGAGTTTTATGTATATATATATAACTCATGAAATAGTTAGTAATTAAAAGTAGAATTAATATGTCACTTAATGTTATGATCGAGACGTCTCGAGTTCGACTCTAGTAAATGATGAGTTCGATACCCAATAAAGGTGTAGCCAGGATTTCAATTGTGAGGGGAGGGGCTTCACAAATTACTTAAAAAAAATATTAAACTTTTGATATAATTTAACTCATAAATTAATTCAAATGGTCTAAATCAACATAATAATATCAAATTAAATAAAGATCAAAAAATTATCATATCATATTTTTAGTGGCTCATTACATAAAAAGAAGAAATCATATATAAACACAAAATTCACAGGTGCAATAATTAATAAATTGATCTATTTAATAAAAAATATTATAATGAAATAATTAATAAATTGATCTATTTAATAAAGATAAAATTATAATGAAATTAAAAATATTTTCTTAAAATAAAATTAATTTAATACTTATCTAAACAAAATATATTATAATTATTATATATATAATAAGTTGCAAAAATATAAGTGAGAGGGGGGCCAGGACCCCCTGGACGTAAACCTCCGCCTCTAATACCCAATGGCCCGAATACCGGCTTCGTCGTATTACCTTTCTGATTTATATATCGAATAATCCTTATATATATATTTCATAATTGGAACCGTTCAACTCCCAATTCCTCATTTCAAGATCATCTTCGTAAAAGTCAACATTGAAGATCGTTTAGTCATTCAAATGTATTAAACAAATTAATCAACGGCAATGATAATAATTAAGATCATCATAATGAATCGTCCATTTATTAGTTTATATTTATGATTGACTAAATAATTTCCAATTAATTTAGTTGAGTTTTTATATAAATGACATTGAATTGATAATTTAGAAAATGAATAGTTTCGATTATGATAGAAATACAAGGATTATTCAATAAAACAAAATGGTTGTACGAGTAGCTAGATATATATCATCATGATGAGATGGAAGTATTATCTTAAATGGAAACACTTACTTTAACATAAATGGGTTCTTAGCACCACGTATTATAAAGTTACCATTTATGGTAAAACAATTTCCAAATATTTTCCAGTAAATATCTCATTATATATATTATGATAGCAGTGCATCAATGAGAGCACCAATTCCCCAAAACTAGGTAGTTGAAGAGAGATTGACGCTGGTATAATGGGTTCAGAGACTCACCACCCTAAGCTTCCTATTGTAGATTTATCAAATGAAAACTTGGAGCCTGGAACTGAGGCATGGGTTTTGGCAAGCAAACAAGTCCAGCATGCCCTAGAAGACTATGGCTGCTTTGAAGCTATTTACTGTAAGGTTCCATTCCAACTTCACAACTCAATCTTTTCTTCCCTTGAACATCTTTTCGATCTCCCAACTGAAACCAAAAGCCAAAAGACCAGTGATAAGCCTTACCATGGTTACATCGGTCAATATCCATTCCTTCCTCTCTATGAATCCGTGGGCATCGACAACCCAACAACTCCAGAGGGAGCTCAATTCTTCACAACTCTCATGTGGCCCCAAGGAAATGACACTTTCCGGTACTAGTTCCATTTCATTTTCTATATGCATATTTAGATTTACCTTGTAACAACATATATATATATATATACACACACATACATATACACGTGCATCCGGTAATCGCTATATCTTGCTTTCCTAAACACAAATATATATTATTAATCCTCTTACAGCAGAAGTTGGATCCGCCCTAAATGCCTAACATTGTGTAACTCAGGCATGCACCCGTTGATGGGCTGGAGTGGAAGACACCCCAAACTTTTCAAATCGGAAAAAAAAACCTAGGTATAGGTGGAGTCCAAATCCGTCCCATCCAACCCGCACTTATCCGGGCCTATATTAATATATATGGGAAACATCATTAATCAAAGGAATTTTGCCAAATTTCGACAAATTTCTCCACAAAAAAGATTTGTTTCAATTTGGCCCCCCTCCTATTTCAATCATGCGTTGGTGACTGGTGTAAGTATTTGTTGTTTGAATTAGGGAAAATGCTCATTCCTTCTCAAAGATTGTGGCAGAATTGGATCAAATGGTGACAAGAATGGTGTTTGAAACGTATGGGGTGGGGAGGCTTTATGAGTCTCACGAGGCATCAACCACATACCTTCTTAGATGCATGAAATACAGACCGCCCCAGATGAATGAGACTAATTTAGGACTGCTTGCTCACACAGACAAGACCTTCTCATCCATTCTTCATCAAAATCAAGTCCATGGTTTGCAGATCAAAACCAAGGATGGCCACTGGATTGATGTCCGACCTTCACCTTCATCCTTTCTCTTCATGGCAGGCGATTTCTTCATGGTATGTGTAGTTCACTTTCTTTCGATCACCAAATAAACCAGGGATATTGTGATTTTCATTTTTGTACAACACTTGACATCGGTCTAAAAACTGCTCATCCCGAGTTGAAATACATACTTATTTTGTTTACGGACGTATTTTTTTATTGAAATAAATACATTTAGGACACCATTATAATGGATGCATATTGTATTTTGTTTGGTTGTTTAATGAAAAAAAAAAATATATATATATATATATATATATAACTCAATATTATAACAAATCTTATATAAAATGGCAATCAACTTTTTAATTTAAGAGTTAGACCCGAACTTTTAAATTGTACATTTAATTAAATACCATAAACTCTTTAAAACGTTTCACCTTCACATTTTTTGGCAGAATTTTCGCTAGTTGATGATGTGGAGCCAATCAAAAAACGAATATGGAGGGACTTTATGCAAAATTACTTAATTAGCCCTTTGTTCTCTCGTTTGACATTTTGGCAGGTGATAACCAATGACTAATTAAGTAATTTTAGTCATCTTGAGATTCATTTTTTAGTGAACCCCACACGTGTCACGTCATCAGCTAACAAAAGTTTTATAAAAAAATGTAACGGTACTGGGATACAGGTGAAACGTTTTAAAGAGTTCAGGGTACTTAAAACACAATGTGCTAAAATGTAATTAGCCGTTTTATTTATTGACCTTAATGCAAGGCAAGGGTGTTGATGCTTAGCAAGTTCGGACCCGGCTAACTTTTTAGAATTTTGTTTTTACTTATTTTCTATTGACGGAAGTAGGGTGTTGTTGTCGGTGGTTTAACAGTTTAGAGGTTTTTAGAATGGTGGGAAATTGGGTGATTGGGTAAGGCAAAGTGGGAGAACTATAAACCCTAAGGCGTAAGCGATTGAATCAATGTTTTTTTGTGTTAGGGTGTTTTTTGGATTTCAAATTTGATCATATATATATATATATGTATTTTTCTTTGATTGTTGAAGTTTGTCATTTTTTGTGAAATTTAGAGTAGGTTATATTCTTGGCTTTCAAAAATTTAATTGTGTTCTTATTGTGTGTAAAAAAAAAATAAAAAATTCAGTATTTCATGATAAAACTGTATTGTCATTTTGTAGGCATGGAGTAATGACAGAATATTCTCTTGTGAGCACCAAATCGTGATGAAAGAGACAACCAGATATTCTCTTGGATTGTTTTCATATAATAGTGGGATTATGCAAGTTCCTGAAGACCTTGTTGATGATAAACACCCCCTAATGTACAAGCCATATGATGAAGTTGATTTCCTTCATTTCAATCGAACACCGGAGGCAATCAAATCCAAGTGTCCTATTAAAGCCTACTGTGGTCTTTAAGCTCCCTCTCTCTCTCTCTCTCTCTCTCTCTCTCTCTCTCTCTCTATGGTTATCTTACCATGTAATAAATAATTGCATAATAATTCCATGGAATAATATGCTGCCTGCTAGCATAATCCATATTGTGTGTATCCAAAGTATATATATGTATATACATATATATATATATATATAGATGGGTTTATTGCCGCTTCTCTAGCGTGGCAAGTATTGGTGTTGTGTGAAGGTTTGTTCGTACTTTGTGGATCTTTAGTTTCTGTTTGCTTCTACTGAATAATGAAATAAATTTAAGGTGTAGACGTTTTTAAATTCTATTGTGTACGTTGTTTAATAAAAGAGGGGACAACAGCTTTGCCATTGACTGTTGAACTGTGAAAATCAAAAAGGTTGAAATGCTTCTTCAACTTGCCATTCGGTCTCACTTTCAGTCTGCCACATTAATTACCTCTTTTCCATCTGCCACATTAATTACCTCTTTTCCATCAAACTAGTTCAACGCACTCTCCTCAATTTTGTTTATGTAGCAGTCAAATTATGCTCGATGTCAATTGTAGGCCGTAGAATTGTGCAACATAGAACTACATGCCATCATTTGTGAGACCCACAGGAGAGAATTAGGGCTAGGGGGAAAACTAGGGTTCAAAAGGAAAAATGGGAGAAAATCTTGAAGGGCATCAGTACTGAAGAATTGATATGGATTATTAGACTCACACATCTTGTCGTCATTAAACTAAGTAAGCAAGTCACAAATAAAGTTATAGACAAAGTGAGAGTCAGTGGCGAGTTCAAGCGCATTTTGACCATTAAGCTTAAAATCAATGAAAAATAAGAAGTGGCAGAGAGATGGTAGAGAAGATAGAAGAGAGAGGAGAAGATTATGATTGATTTGACCATTAAGCTTAAAATCAACGAAAAATAATTAAGGAGTTGCTCAGGAATAGTAGAGAATGTTGCAAGATTTATGTAATTAGATAGTTAGGTTTCCTTCTCTTAGAAGTTAGGTATCCTTACTTTAGAAAGATTATGTGTAATTACTTATAACTAGGGTTGTAACTGTATATAAAGGCTCTGAAAGAAAAGAATAAGATAACTGAATTATTCTCATACTCTGATTTCAAGTTGGTATCAGAGCTTTAATGGGTGTCAGAAACTTGAGAATATTGGAGGGTACTCGATTGATCAAATAAGCTGCAGATTTTAGGGCTTCTCCCCAATAAATTAAAGGCATATGTGCTTAATTCAATCAAAGATGTACGAATAACTTCCATCAGATGACGATTCTTTATCTCTGCGACCCCATTTTATTGGGGTGTATAAGGACAAGTGGTTATAGTTTGCATAACAGAATTACAAGGTATTTAAAGCATTAGAGTTGTCTAGACACGATTACGTACTTAGTTCCTAACCAACCACCTTAATTGCATTCTATTTGGGGTACCTCCTCGTTTAACCATTTTGAGTTATCGAATTGTTTTATATATATTATAATTGGAACCGTTCAACATAATCATCATTTAAGTTCATTCGTTCAACATAATCATCATCTAAGTTCATTTATATAATAAAAAAATCAATCAAATTGGAGATCATATATTTAGCCATTCTTATTCATCAACTAAATGGACGGCTGCCCATGAGGATCTTATTTGTTACCAATACAGTTGATTTATTTGACACATATGAATGACTTACCAAGCTCCAATTTTGTTGATTTATTTGTGGAGATAAACTTGACATAATAATTCAGATAATGAACTGTTCCAATTATGATATATGCATATGGATAATTTGATAGATTGAAAAGGTAAAACGTACGAGTAGCTACCCTAATGATGGGATGCAAGAATTATTCTTATATTATTCAGTTATATTTTGACCCCCGGTGTCCGGTACTTGAATGCACAAATGAATTTTGAATGTATAACTCCTCGTTTGGTGAGCGGGATTAGATTGGATAACTCATCAGATTCAATGTATTTTGAATGTACAAATGAATGTCTTTTCATTATAAAGGGATTATATATAGGGGGTAGAGATTAAAGAAATTTATCTAATCCAATCCTCTTAGGCCACGTTTGTTGCGTACGTAGGATTGGATTGGATTGGATAACTCTTTAAATTAAGGGAAATTGTCACTAATTAATGTCCCTTTCTCACAAAAAAAAACCCCTAATATCCTCTTGCTAAAACCTCAACCAATTCAGGTAATTAACTTTTGATATTTGCAATTTTCAACCAAGTATATAAACAAAACAAAACCCCTCAACTCACACTTCGTCACTTTTAATTCATCTTCATCTCTCTCAAATCCGAAACCCTCTCCTATCCAAACCCAAAAATCCTTCCCATCCAAACCCAAAAATCCTTTCCCATCCAAACCCAGAAATCTTCTCCCATCCAAGCCCAGAAATCCTCTCCTATCCAAACCCATAAATCCTCTTTGCCTTCTTCCTCTTCCTCTGCATCCTCTTTTCTCTCTTCTCTCTTCATCTTCATGGGTTTCTGAGTTTCTGGTTATGTAACCAAGTGGTTACTAACTGGTATATAAGTAGGAACTAATCGGTAACTAATTGCGAAACCCATAAATCCAAAAATCCATTAAGATGAAGATGAAGATGAAGATCTCCAGATGAAGATGAAGAGGGAGGCTGCGTACGTCCTCTTCCTCTGCATCCTCGTTTCTCTTTTCACTCTTCATTTCATCTTCATCTTCATGGGTTTCTGGGTTTCCGGTTATGGAACTAAGCGGTTACTAACCGGTACATTAGTAGAAACTAATCGGTAACTAACTGAGAAACCCAGAAACCCATGAAGATGAAGATGAAGAACTCCATATGAAGATGAAGATGAAGATCTCCAGATGAAGATGAAGAACTCCAGATGAAGATAAAGATCTCTAGATGAAGATGAAGGGGGAGGCTGCGTCCTTTTCGTCTGCATCCTCTCTTCTCTTTTCTCTCTTCATCTTCATGGGTTACTTCCCACTTATATACCGGTTAGTAACCACTTAGTTACATAACCAGAAACCCATGAAGATGAAGATGAAGATGAAGAAGAGAGAAAAGAGGATGCAAAGGAAGAGGAAGAAGGCGAAGAGGATTTTTGGGTTTGGATGGGAGAGGATTTCTAGGTTTGGATGGGAGAGGATTTATGGGTTTGGATGGGAGAAGATTTATGGGTTCGGATAGGAAAGGATTTTTGGGTTTGGATGTGAGAGGGTTTCAGATTTGAGAGAGATAAAGATGAATGAAAAGTGACTAAGTGTGAGTTGGGGGGTTTTGTTTTGTGTATATACTTGGGCCAAAATTGCAAATATCAAAAGTTAATTACCTTAGATTAGTTGAATTTTAGGAAGAGGTTATTAGGGGTTTTTTTTTGTAAGAAAAAGACATTAGTGACAATTTCCCTTATATTAATGTAGTTTGAAGCGAAAATTGATGCAATTTCGTTATATAAGGATTAGATAGGATTAGACATAGAAGGAAACTTACACTTTCTAATTAATCATACTATTTTAAGATAATTGAATTGGATAAGTTTTTTTCCATGTCTATCTTATCTAATCTCCTTAAAATAGTAGGATTTTGTACACATGGACGAAGGGTCAGCCGCATTCTAACATGCCTGGAAATTGTAAGAAAGTGAAGGTACAAAAGTCCCACATTGGAAAGTTGCACAACCTTGCAAGGGCTTATAAGGAGTTAGGCCTCTCCCCCCATTGCCAATTGGTTTTGGGGTTGAACCTCAATTTCCTTCATGGTATCAGAGCTGGTTATCCCACGTGCAAGGGTTAACCGCCATACGTACTTCACGTCACTCAATATGAGTTGTCCACATGTTAGGCTTGAAAATTCGCCGCACGTGAGGGGGCGTGTGAGAATGTGAAGGTACAATAATCCCACATTGGAAATCTGCACAACCTTACAAAGGCTTATAAGGAGTTGGGTCGCTCCTCCCATTGCCAATTGATTTTGTGATGAAACCTCAACTTCCTTCAGAAATGATGCTATGTACTATATTGGATTGTTCTCAATGACTTTATCCCTAAGGCAGGTTATGTAGTAAGCCCTGGAGGAGCTTGTAGATACAGAACATCCTGTGGTCTTTTGGACCCTTTAAACATGTCGAACTTCTTGGATGGATCCTCGAATTTACTGTCAACGTAAATCCAACCTTTCCCAATATATATTCCATTTTTTTCATCCGTCTTATTTACTGATTTCTTTAAATATACAAAGTAAAAACTGAAAACATATCTTACACGACTGTACGTAGCTGATACTAGCTATTTCTGCCAATATATTTTATTTTTATTTGTACCGCACGCGTCAGCAATCAGCATGGCCAATGCCGGCTCGGGTGTCTTGTTTTTTCGCTTCTTAATTAATTATATTCCTACTTGTTAAAACAAATGGAATAATTAAAAAATATGTAACTCTCAGTGTACGATTTATATTATTGAATTTAGAATAAACTACATAAAACACTCAAAATTATAAAAGTCATTTTAAATTCATACTCTAATTATGAAAAGTTTCAATTTGATACTCAAATTATCAAAGTAAATCATTTAAATAAGTACCTTTCATTAGTCAATATTTTAAAAAGTTTGTTAAGTGCCTATATGGCACTTGTAGGGCATTTATTTTATGCTGACATGGACTTAATATAGATAAAAAAATAATAAATTTTGAATACATTCATAAAGAAGGCAATACAGCCATCAAAACCTAGGGCATAAACTAAGGGGCCTCATTAAAACCCTTGCCAAAAAATTCGCTAATCGGGAAAATTCGATTAAAGAAAAAAAAGTGCTCCACCCCATCCTCAAAAACATTACAAGAAAGACCTATACTATGTCATTTTCCAAGGCCCTTTCGAGCCATGGAGGTGCCGGAGGGAGTAGGACTCGTCTTGTCTGCGTCACCTGTCCTTCATGGGCCAAAGCGTGAGCTGCACAATTGGCCTGCCGAGAAACATGGAACAGAGCAGCCGGTGTGAGATTTAGCAGCTTCAATAATCTCAGACAGTCATAAAACAGCAAGTAGGTGACTGTCCACAGCTCTCGCTCGCCCCGCAGCAGATCTACTACAGCTTTGCAATCCGTTTCTACCCGTGCTACTTCAATCCCCAACTGATGCACTGCCCTCATCCCTTCCCTCAAAGCAACCAGCTCAGTATCAATCATGCTAAGCCCAACCGGTCCACCTGCGCTGAACCCAGCTAGGAAAACCCAAGACTCGTCCCGAACAAACCCCCTCCCCCCAGCCCACGGCTCAGTCCCTCCTTGAAGACCGCCCCATCACAATTCAGTTTCAATTCCCCTCCATTCGGTTTTTGCCACCTGACCGCTTGCACTCTTCTCACCGGTTTAGGGATGCGATTAAGAGCCGAGAACTCAGCGTAGGACGCCGTAGTACGTTCCAAGGAAAGCAGCGGATCCGTAGGTACCTTCCCACGCAAGACATCATTTCTTTCGTTCCAGCCCTGCCAAGCAATATATACGAAGGTTTCGAGCTCGTGAGGCTCGAGAACCTACATGGCCTTCTCCATCAGATCAATGAAACTCCCCGAGGTTGGCAACCTATCAAAGGGGATTAGAGAAAAGCTCCACACTCTACATCTGCCCCTACATCCTCTCAAGGCATGGTAGACATCCTCATTCTTCTTTCCACACTGACTGCAAATAGGAGAGGGAATGATCTTCTTTTTCATTAGATTTAGAGCAGCAGGGAGGATCTCAAGACACGCTCGCCATATAAAAACTTTATGCTTTGTAGGAACCACTAAGCTCAACAATTTCTTCCAGAAGGCTTCCCTCCTTGCAGGATTAGAACCCCCCACCCCCTCTCGGATGCTACCATCCACTTGCCCCAGTGCCACAAAATACCCACTCTTCACCGTATAGTGCCCAGACTTGCTATAAAACCAGTACATCCCATCCACAAAACGCTGCACAGCCGCCAGAGGTATTGAGCAGATTGCATTAATATTCTCAGGGCAGAAACTGGCGGTCAATAGTTCAGAGTTCCAGTTCCCATCAGCAGTAATTAGATCCGACACCCTAGCCTCAATAGGTAAAAACTGTTGCTGATTAAGCTACCAGCTGGACAGTCTACAAGGCAGCTAGGTGTATGAAGACCAAGAGGTGTCGTGCAGGTGTAAAACAGATTAGGAACAGTGCCTAGTGTGTGTGACTTGCGTGGGCTGCAAGAGAATTCTGTTAGAACAGAATAGTCTAGTTGTCAAAATGTAATTAGCTCTTGTGATGTCATAGCATCCAAGACTAACCGAATGTGAGTGAATGTGAGAGAGTGTGAGTATGTATACATTCAATTTACTCAATTCAATCAATTAAGAAAATACACTCATTCACAACTGAGGAAATAACATACAAAATCGTCTAAGGCATTTTCACAAACACTTAGAGTGCATTGATCATCATAGTGATCATCACTCAGATTCAATTCAACAAAACAAACCAGAATAGAAAAGAGTAATAGAACATCACATGCTAGCCCTGATTCAATCGGTTTCAGCTAAGGAGAGTGTTAAGGATTCATACCTGGTTGCTGCCATTGAAGTTCTGCTCCCGAGTCCTTCATTGCATCTGCTCCCGAGCTCCTCCATCTGAGCCTCATTCTCAACATGGTATCAGAGCTTAGTCTTTGATCATCATCTAGGCTTAGATCTGTGCAAGGCTATAGCATCAAGAAAGTGTACAATCTGCAATGACAGAAACACACGGTGGAGGTAAGCTGAGGACTCCGATCTTCAAAGATACTAACTATGATGTGTGGAGTATCAAAATGAAGACTGTGCTGAAGGGCTATGATCTATGGAAATATGTAGATGTGGGATTACCTGAGGCAATGGCCGTAGAAGGAGAAGCTGGAGCTGTTTTGAACCAGCCTTCTCATACAGACTTGGTGAGAGATGCTAAGACATTGAGCATGCTTCAGAATGCAGTTGCCGATGATATCTTTCCTAGGATCCAGAATGAAGAAAGTGCAAAAGCAGCCTAGGATGTGCTGAAAAGGGAATACAGAGGATACTCAAAGGTTAGAGTTGTCAAACTACAATCTCTTAGACGTGATTTTGAATATACAAGAATGAAAGAAGATGAATCATTGTCTGTGTATATGTCTAGACTATATGGAGTTGTAAACCAAATGAGAACTTATGGAGAAGACATTTCAGAAAAGAAATTAGCTCAAAAGATCCTAATTAGCTTGACTAAACCCTATGATCCCATTGTATCTATCATAGAAGAAACCAGAGACATGGAATCTGTGGATGTTGAAAGTGTCATTGCTTCAATTAGGGCTTTTGATCAAAGAATAGAAATGCATAATGAAGGGAGTGTTGACAAGGCCTTTGTTGGTTTGTCTGTGAATCCAAAAGGCCAGCAAGGTAACACTCAAGGCAAGTTTAAGAAGTTCTTCAAGAACAACAAAAATTGGAATCAAAAGTCCAATACCACTGGTAAATCCAATTATCACCATAATGCAGGCTCTAACAAGGCAGAGAGCAATGGAACAAAATGCAAGGTGTGTGACAAACTACACTATGGTGAGTGTTGATTCAAGGGTAAGCCTAAATGCTACAATTGCAATAAGTTTGGACATTATGCCAAAGATTGCAATGGGAAGTATGTGAATATGGCTAGAGAAGTGACTGAAACTTTTGGGAACTTGTTCTATGCGTGTAACACAGCTTCTGTGAAGGATGATAATGTGTGGTATATGGATAGTGCATGTAGTAATCACATGACTGCACAAGAAGTACTACTTGTGGACACTGATAGGAGCATTAAAGCTAAAGTAAAGATGGGAAATGGTGAGTTAGTCCAAGCAGAAGGAAAAGGTACTCTTGTCATTCAAACTAAGCAGGGTAAAAGACACATGAGAGATGTTATGCTCTTTCCTGGATTGGAGGAAAACCTGTTGAGTGTAGGAAAAATGATTCAGCATGGCTACTTTCTAGTATTTGGAGATCAGACAGTGGACATATATGAAGGCAAGGAGCTATGCCACAGAGTAGCAAAAATCCCTATGACAAGGAACATATGCTTTCCTAAGACATTTGGGTGTGTAAATCCTATTGCAATGAGAGCAACTATTGCTGAAGACTCAGACTTATGGCACAAGAGATATGGTCATCTGAATCACACTAGTTTGATGAGTTTACAACAAAAGGAGATAGTTGTTGGCATGCCTAAACTACAAGGTAGTACTGATGTCTGTGCAAGCTATGTAGCTAGAAAGAAGCATGTGGAGCAGTTTGATAAGGAACCTACTTGGATGGCAACTTTCCCTCTTGAACTCATACACTCAGATGTGTGTGGTCCAATGCAAGTAGAAACCATTAGAGGTAACAAGTACTTCTTGACCTTTATTGATGATTTCACTAGACTTTGCTGGTTGTATTTTCTTAAACATAAGTCTGGAGTTCTAAATGTGTTTAAGAAGTTTAAAAGCATGATTGAGTTGCAAAGTGGTTATAAAATGAAGAGACTCAGAAGTGATAGAGGTAGGGAGTACCTCTCAAAAGAGTTTGAAATGTTCTGTGATGAGACAGGAATAGCAAGACAATTGACAGTGGCCTATTCTCCTCAGTAAAATGGTGTTGCTGAAAGGAAGAATATAACTATTGTTGAAATGGCTAAGGCCATGATGCATGAAAAGGGTGTACCTTACAAATTCTGGGGTGAAGCTGTGAATACTGCTGTGTATTTGTAGAATAGATGTCCTACAAAGGCTTTGAATGGTAAAACACCATTTGAACAGTTTAGTGGGAGAAGGCCAGGGGTCAAACACCTAAGAATCTTTGGCTCTATTTGCTATTCACATATCCGGGACCAATTGAGACAGAAACTGGATGAAAAAGGGGTAAAGTGTGTGTTCATGGGATATGGACATTGTGAAAAAGGCTACAGGTTATATAATCTACAAACCAACAAGATTGTGATATCTAGAAGTGTGGTTTTTGATGAGAATGCATATTGGGATTGGAATGCTACTAAGGCTAAGGCTGGTGGCACTCTTATACTGAACTATGGCTTTGAATATGCCAATTCTTAACCTGAGAATGCAACTGAGATCCTTCATGAACCTGCAGCTGAAGTTTTCCAAGAACCTGAATCTCATAATGAAATTCAGATAGGTAATGTGCAACCTACAGATGAATCCATTACTGGAACACCTGTTAAGCTCATAAGCATTCATGATATTTATACACGATGTCACATGTGCATCATTGAACCTGAATCCTATCAAGAAGCAGCTAAAGATCTAGCTTGGAAGAAAGCAATGGATGCTGAAATTGACATGATTCAAAAGAATGAGACATGGGAGTTAGTGAACAGACGTATGAATAAACCTGTCATTGGAGTCAAATGGGTTTACAAGACAAAGTTAAACCTAGATGGTTCTATACAAAAGCACAAGGCCAGACTTGTAGCCAAGGGATATGCACAGAAGCCTGGTGTGGACTTCAATGAAACCTTTGCTCCAGTAGCAAGGTTAGATACCATTAGATCCCTCATTGCTCTAGCAGCTCAAAGGAACTAGAAATTGTACGAGTTGGATGTAAAATCTGCATTCCTGAATGGAGTACTAGAAGAAGAAGTGTATATTGATCAGCTAGAGGGTTTTGTGTTTCAAGAAGAAAAAGGAAAAGTCTATAAGCTTAAGAAAGCTCTCTATGGACTCAAGCAAGCCCCAAGGGCCTGGTATGGAGAAATTGATTCCTATTTGTTGAGTTGTGAGTTTAAAAGGAGTTCTAGTAAGGCCACACTTTACATAAAGTTTGATGAAGCTGGTGAAGTTCTAATTGTGTCTATCTATGTGGATGACATAATTTACACTGGAAGTTCACAAACATTGATCAAGAATTCAAGCATGTGATGATGAGTAAGTATGAGATGACAGATTTGAGTCTACTTCATCATTTCCTAGGAATGGGAGTGATACAATCTGACAGAAGTATCTTTATACACCAAAGAAAGTATGCAACTACTCTCCTAGAGAAGTTTGGTCTTAAGGATTGTAAACCAGTGAGTACACCGTTGGTTCTAGGAGACAAACTCATGAAGGAAGATGGAAGTGAAGCTACTGATGAGCAGCTTTATAGAAAGATAGTTGGAAGCCTACTCTACTTGATAGAAACAAGACCTGACATAATGTATGTTGCAAGTCTGTTATCTAGGTTTATGCATGGTCCTACAAGTAAGCACTATGGAACTGCCAAAAGGGTCCTGAGATACATTCAAGGTACACTTTTTTATGGCATTGAGTATGTTAAGGGAAAAGCTTCTACTTTGATTGGTTTTTGTGACAGTGATTGGGGAGGTTCTGAGGACGATATGAAGAGCACTTCAGGTTATGCATTTACTCTAGGAAGTGGGGTATTTTCATGGGCCTCAGTGAAACAAAGCACAGTGGCTTTGTCCACAGTAGAAGCTGAGTATGTTGCTGCTGCTGAGGCAACATCTCAAGCTATTTGGCTTAGGTTTGTGCTTAAAGATTGTAGAGAAGAACAAAGAGAGGCAACACCTTTGTTTTGTGACAATATGTCAGCAATAGCAATGGCAAGAAACCCAGTATTTCATCATAAAACAAAACACATTAACATAAAGTTTCATTTCATCAGAGATGCACTACAAGATAATCAGATTGGCTTGATATTCTGCAAATTAGAAGATCAGATAGCTGACATCTTTACTAAGGTTCTGCCTAAGGAGAGACTAAACTACCTAAGGGGTTTACTTGGTGTCAAACCAACAGCTAGCTTAGAAGGGAGTGTTGCTGATTAAGCTACCAGCTGGACAATCTACAAGGCAGCTAGGTGTATGAAGACCAAGAGGTGCCGTGCATGAAACAACCCGAAATTTTAATTATTGGGTTTACGTAATTATTTTTGTAAAATGATGATTTTACCCTTGGTTGGTAAAGGGCTTGGAAATCAAGTTTTGTTTCGAGACACTTTTGGTGGTGTTTTGGGTACCGTTGCGTAGGTCTCGAACTCACGAGTTCGTAGACAGGCGGCACGCAGAAAACGGAGTTCGTGGACGGAAGTTATGGGTCTAGATGTGCAAGGGCATTTTGGTAATTTGGTTTTGGGAGAAGATATTTTAACCCCCCCAAATCAGACTTATCTGATCCATGTCATCTTCATTTCATCTTTATCACTCATTCTCTCTCTCGGTGAAAAACAAAAACACAAACACACCCACCCGAAACCGTTCGAAAAACCAAGAGAGAAACCAAAAGTCAACTTTGATTTCAGGGCTTCAACTTCCCGTTTTGATCAACTAATCGTGTTCTACTCCTTTCCACGATCACAACCGTACCAACCATCGAAGGAGAGGACCACGGTGGAAGCCGAACCGAGTAAAGGAAGTTTCGGATCTTTGGATCGATTTTCCGGCTTATACAGGTACGTGTTTGATGTTTTGAGGTTATATTTGGATTCCTGGGTTCGAGTAGATAGATTTAGACGTAAAATTTGTGTAAAACGGTTGAGTTTTGAGGAAGTTGTAAAGCTTGGAGTTTCGGTTGGAAAAGGCAGATTCCGGCGAACCAGACGGCGGCAGAGGTGGCGGTCCGGTCATCTTGTCCGGCCAGCTTCCGGCGACGGCGACTACAGTCCGGTCGTCTTCTCCGGTGAGTCACCGGTGACCGGTCGGGTCGAGTTGAACCGGTCGGGTCGAGTTGAATCGGTCTGGTTGAGTGAACCAGTCGGGTCGAGTTGGACCGAGTCAGGTTGAGCCGAACCGAGTTGGACCGGTTTAGGTGCGTGAACACTGTAACAGGCGAGTGGTCGGCACGTGAGGGCACGTGTGCCGACCTTCCGGTGGCGCGTGGCGGCGCGTGGGGCCGAGGCTGACGTCACGGCGGCGCGTGGTAACTAGTTTTCGACGTTCTGAATATGTTGGTACAGGTTTCAGGTTGATCGGACATCGTTTAGAGGTCGTTTTGAGTGTCCGAAGTTGCTGTGTTTTCTAGAAACAGCAAGGGTAGACTTGCCGAGGTTTAGGAAGTTGTTATATAAGAATCTTATTACTAGCTGGTAATCCCGATTGTTGTTTTTGACAGGCGATATTGTTCCGGGAACCTCAGAGGAACGAGCAAGACGGGATTGAGCTAGCTTGAACAGGTTTGTGAGTGGACTTTGGTTTTATAAACTGAAATGCATGCATCAAAATATTTTTGTGTAAATACTGTTATGTATTGTGGCATTGAATTTCTGGATTTTAGAAATGATTACTAGACACATGTTTTCCACTACTTCGATTAAAGTGTGATTTGAGAAATATCATGGTTTTTGGACTCAGTTTTGATATCGTTTTGACGAGGAAATTATTGAGTCAATGATTTGGTTTTTGACCCTGTTGTATGAGTTTATCAGATTTGGTTATATGTGAGGGAGGCCAGGACTCGGGACGAGGATCCGTTATTAGCGGTGAACCCGGTGAACCTCCAAGATAAACTCTGATTTGAGGGAGGCCAGGACTCAGGACGAGGATCCGTTATTAGCAGTGAACCCGGTGAACCTCCAATATAATTGGTGATTGATTCTTCGACTAGCGTCAAGAGTTTTGCTCCGTTAGTTTGTTGAGTGCTCCGACTCTGGCATTGTAGAGTTTTGACTCCGTCGGGTCGCGAGAGTGTCTATGCATAGTACAGGGAGTTGTGATACAGGACTAGCACACCCCAAGGGATACCCTGGTGGCTAGTGGATGTGTCGGGAACAGTGGATTAGAGATATTATGTGTCTAGGTTGAATGAAATGATTTTGAACTCCTTTGAGGATGATTTTCAAACCAGATTGTGGATCACAATGTGTTTTCCTTATATGGATTTTGTGTGAGTCCTATTGAGTAGTTTTAAAGAGAAAGGGAAATGCCGGTGATTTAAAGATGATGTTTTTATAACATGAACTGTTTATGTGATGCATGCATAGTTTTATAAATGGAGGGGGAAAAAGGTAATATTCCTTGGAAAATGATTTATAAATGATTATTTTTGTCCACTCACAACTTTTGTGTTTAAACCCCCTTCAGGCAGTAGAGTTGACGCGGACATTATCTCGAGGCAGAGGCATTAGCACTTCCGGCTACGCTGTGTAGTTGTATTTGAGTAGGATATCTAATTTGTATCTTGATCCTACTTAGACGCTCTGATATTTTTGTATTAAGTTGGTATTTACTTACGGGAATTTTAAGTGCTTAAATCCCTTGTCTGACAAGAGAAAGTATTTATTATTATTATATTTTATAAGGATTGAAGGGTATTTGGGAACCTTTCTTTAGGTTGTCAGACGGGATCAGGATTTTTCCCGGGTTTCAAGGGGAAATTCGAGACGGGACCTGACAATTGGTATCAGAGCACTAGGTTAAATTCCTGTAGACCGTACATCTAGTGTACAGGTGAAATTTTGGTATTAATGGTTTACAACTTCTTTTCAGCGTATAATGCCTCCGAGACGAGAGTTACGTCAACGGTCGGGGAATGGTGGAGATGACCATGAACCTACAGTGGAGCCTGATTTGAGGCAGACACTGGAACAGCTCGGTCAGACTTTAGTTTCTGTACTCTAGGATAGGGCTTCTCATGAAGTCTCTGATATCGAGAGAGCCCAGAGACTGGGGGCGACGATATTTATGGGCGAGTCTAGCCCAGATGAGGCTGAGGAGTGGATTACTCGCATGGAGCGGGTGTTTTTGATTATGAGATGTCCTCTAGAGGAGAGAGTTCTATTGGCTACATTTTTACTAGGTGGTTCTGCTTACCACTGGTGGCACTCATTGGAGGTGTCAGGCTGGAATGTCCATACGCTTACTTGGCAGACTTTCCGGGAACGCTTCTTGGAGCAGTTTTACCCTCGCTTACATCGGAATGTTAAGGAGGCCGAGTTCTTGCATTTACAGCAAGGAGACATGACTGTGGCCCAGTATGAACAGAGATTCATAGCGCTGAGTCGCTTTGCACCGACTTTGGTGGCGACTGAGTCAGACAAGTGCCATAGATTTGAAAGTGGACTGCGGAGTGAGATTCGGTCAGCAGTTACGTCTATGGACCACACTTCCTTGAGGACTTTAGCTGATGCTGCAGCTCGAGTAGAGTTGAGTTTGGGTTTCCCAATTCCGTAGCAGTACAGTGGGTACATGAGACATCGAGATCACTGGACTGCCGGAACCTCTAGTCAGGGACCATCAAAAAGTGGCAGTCATGGATCTTCTGGGAATGCGAGATCTAGTATAGGCAGTGGCGGAGCTGGTCAGGCACGACAATCTTATGCACAGTCTAGCGGTGCCTCAGTGCAGTTCAACAGAAGACAGGGTGGCAGATCTAGTGGCTTCAGTGATTCCATTTGTTATTTCTGTGGGGAGACTGGTCACATCAAGAGATTCTGTCCACAACGACATCCGGACAGTAGTTCCTTTGGTCGTGGTGCGATTGATCCTAGCCCGAGGACAGGACAGATGTTTGATACTGCAACTGGGAGTCAGACCCATTTCAGTGGGGCTGGTAGAGCTAGTGGGACCAGTAGTTCCAGAGGCAGGTATGGGGATCGTGGTCGATCTTCGGGTACACCAGCTCGAGTTTTTGCCATGACGCAACAGGAGGCTTGAGTAGCACCGGAGGTGGTCACGGGTACGTTATCTATTTTTAACCGCAATGCTTGTGTTTTATTAGATCCGGGAGCAACTCATTCTTTTATTTCTCGGGGTTTTACACTGTTTGCGGATAGAGAATTGTCTCCGATTGGTTGGGACATGGGTATTAGTACTCCTACCAGAGATATGTTAGTGGCGAACCTAGTGATTCGCAGTTGTCCGGTGATGGTTGAAGGCCATGGTTTGGAGGCAGATTTAATTCCCTTAGATATTTTTGAGTTTGATGTGATTCTGGGGATGGATTGGTTGTCCATGCACCATGCCTCCATAGGCTGTTACGACAAGACAGTAGTTTTTCGGAGTCCAGGATTACCGGAACTTACATTTCGGGGAGATCGTAGGGTACTACCCTATGGAGTAATATCAGCGTTGACTGCTGAGAGATTGTTGAGAAAAGGTTGTGAGGGTTACTTGGCTCATGTGTTTGATTCTCGGGATACTCCGATGAGAGTGGAGGATAATCCTGTGGTGAGTGAGTTCTCTAATGTGTTTCCAGATGATCTTCCAGGATTACCACCACACCGTGAGATTGAGTTCACTATCGAGCTTTTGCTAGGTACTCAACCTATCTCACAGGTACCGTACAGAATGGCACTGGTAGAATTGCGAGAGTTAAAGACTCAGTTGTAGGACTTGGTGAATATGGGATTTATTCGCCCAAGTGTTTCACCATGGGGTAGCCGGTATTATTCGTGAGGAAAAAGGATGGTGGTATGAGATTGTGTATCGACTACCGGCAGTTAAATAAAGTGACGGTTCGAAATAAGTATCCTCTGCCAAGGATTGACGATTTATTTGATCAACTGAAAGGGGCAAAGTATTTTTCAAAAATTGTCCTTCGATCCGGGTACCATCAGTTGAGAATCCGGGAAGAGGATGTTCAGAAAACAGCTTTCAGGACTCGGTATGGTCATTATGAGTTCTTGGTGATGCCTTTCGGGTTGACTAATGCCCCGGCAGCGTTTATGGATTTGATGAACAGAGTGTTCCAAAAGTATTTGGATCGATTTGTAATTGTGTTCATCGACGATATCTTGGTGTATTCAAGGGGTGCCAAGGCACATGAGAAGCACTTGAGGTTGGTGCTGAATATGCTTAGGAAAAAGCATTTGTTTGCCAAGTTCAGTAAATGCCAGTTTTGGTTGACCGAAGTTGGATTCTTGGGTCATGTGATTTCGGCTGAGGGTATCAGCGTAGATCTCCAAAAAGTGGAGGCAGTGGCAAACTGGGAGCAACCGAGGACAGTGACAGAAGTGAGGAGTTTTCTGGGTTTGGCAGGATATTATTGGTGGTTCGTAGAAGGATTTTCTACGATAGCAGGTCCATTGACTCGGTTGACTAAGAAAGGAGTCAAGTTTGACTGGGATGCTGATTGTGAGCAGAGCTTTCAGGAGCTAAAGAGAAGGTTGACTTCTGCTCCAGTATTAACCCTTCCAGATGGTAACGGGGGATTTGAGGTATATAGTGATGCATCATTGCGGGGTATTGGCTGTGTGCTGATGCAGCATGGGAAAGTGATAGCGTATGCTTCTAGACAACTTAAACCCCATGAGATGAATTACCCCACACATGATTTGGAGTTGGCTGCAGTGGTGCATGCACTGAAAATATGGAGACATTATTTATACGGGGAGACGTGTCAGATCTTCACCGACCATCAGAGTTTAAAGTACTTGTTCACCCAGAAGGACATGAATTTGAGGCAGAGAAGGTGGCTTGAGTTGATAAAGGATTATGATTGTACTATTGAGTACCACCCAGGAAAAGCCAATGTTGTGGCAGATGCCTTGAGCAGGAAGTCTATGGGTTCTTTGGCCCATTTGCATACAGTCTACTTACCGTTGTTGGTAGAGTTCCGTAGAGCAGGGATTGTACTGGACATGGATAGCCAGGGGGCTTTGTTGGCTAGTTTCCATGTGAGGCCTATTCTGATTGATCAGATTATTGAGGCTCAACTCCAAGATCCTACATTGTGCATTATCAGGATAGAGTTGGAGGCTGGAAATAGGCAGGACTATGCGGTTAGGGATGATGGAGCATTGGTTAAGGATGGACGGTTATGCGTACCGAATGAGCTGGAGCTAAAGAGGGAAATTCTTGATGAGGCTCATAGTTCGGCTTACGCTATGCATCCAGGAGGTACCAAGATGTATCATACCCTAAGGAAACATTATTGGTGGACTGGGATGAAAAGAGAAATTGCTGAGTTTGTGAGTAGATGTTTGACATCTCAGCAAGAGAAAGCGGAGAGACAAAAACCTTATGGGACATTGCAACCATTACCTATCCCAGAATGGAAGTGGGATCACATTACGATGGATTTGGTGTATAAACTTCCAAGGACACGGAAGGGACATGATGGGATATGGGTAATTGTTGATAGACTTACGAAGTCTGCACATTTCTTGCCAGTGCGAGAAGATTTTCGGATGAGTCGGTATGCCAAATTATTCATGGATGAGATCATACGGCTGCATGGGACTCCAGAGTCTATTGTTTCGGATAGAGATCCTAGGTTTACCTCCAGGTTTTGGCGGAGTTTACAAAAGGTTTTTGGCACGACATTGCATTTCAGTACAGCCTTTCATCCTTAGACGGATGGTCAGTCTGAGAGAACAATCCAGGTTTTGGAGGATATGATGAGGGCTTGTGTACTACAGTTTAAAGGGAACTGGGATTCACACTTGTCTCTGATGGAATTTGCATATAATAACAGTTACCAGTCGAGTATTGGGATGTCACCTTTCGAGGCACTGTATGGGAGGCAGTGCAGAACACCTTTGTGTTGGAGTGAAATAGGTGAAAGAAGACTGTTAACACCCGAGTTGGTGAATTTGATTGAGGAAAAGATAAGGATCATCAGAGAAAGGTTGAAAATAGCCCAGGATCGCCATAAGAGCTATGCAGACCATCGAACCAGAGACCTTGAGTTTGAGGTAGGTGATTCGGTGTTCTTGAAACTATCTCCATGGAAGGGAGTGGTACGTTTTGGTAGACGAGGAAAACTGAGTCCTCGCTACATTGGTCCGTATGAGATTTTGGAGAGGATAGGACCAGTGGCATATCGTATTTCTTTACCCTCGGAATTATCCAGAGTTCATGATGTCTTTCATGTATCATTGCTCCGGAAATATCTGTTTGATGAGTCTCATGTGTTGGAAGAGCAACCACTTGAGCTGAAAGACGATTTGACGTTTGAGGAGCAACCGGTGCAAATTCTGGATTGGAAGGAAAGGGTGCTTCGCAGAAAGACTATTCCTCTAGTTAAAGTGTTGTGGAGGAATCATAACGTGGAGGAAGCCACGTGGGAAACTGAGGAACTAATGCGGGCACAATATCCTCATTTGTTCCACGGTTAGGAATGAATTTCGAGGACGAAATTTCTTAAGGAGGGTAGATTGTAAAAACCCGGAATTTTAATTATTGGGTTTACGTAATTATTTTTGTAAAATGACGATTTTACCCTTGGTTGGTAAAGGGCTTGGAAATCAAGTTTTGTTTCGAGACACTTTTGGTGGTGTTTTGGGTACCGTTGCGTAGGTCTCGAACTCACGAGTTCGTAGACAGGCGGCACGCAGAAAACGGAGTTCCTGGACGGAAGTTATGGGTCTAGATGTGCAAGGGCATTTTGGTAATTTGGTTTTGGGAGAAGATATTTTAACCCCCCCAAATCAGACTTATCTGATCCATGTCATCTTCATTTCATCTTTATCACTCATTCTCTCTCTCGGTGAAAAACAAAAACACAAACACACCCACCCAAAACCGTTCGAAAAACCAAGAGAGAAACCAAAAGTCAACTTTGATTTCAGGGCTTCAACTTCCCGTTTTGATCAACTAATCGTGTTCTACTCCTTTCCACGATCACAACCGTACCAACCATCGAAGGAGAGGACCACGGTGGAAGCCGAACCGAGTAAAGGAAGTTTCGGATCTTTGGATCGATTTTCCGGCTTATACAGGTACGTGTTTGATGTTTTGAGGTTATATTTGGATTCCTGGGTTCGAGTAGATAGATTTAGACGTAAAATTTGTGTAAAACGGTTGAGTTTTGAGGAAGTTGTAAAGCTTGGAGTTTCGGTTGGAAAAGGCAGATTCCGGCGAACCAGACGGCGGCAGACGTGGCGGTCCGGTCATCTTGTCCGGCCAGCTTCCAGCGACGGCGGTGAGTCACCGGTGACCGGTCGGGTCGAGTTGAACCGGTCGGGTTGAGTGAACCGGTCGGGTCGAGTTAGACTGAGTCAGGTTGAGCCGAACCGAGTTGGACCGGTTCAAGCGCGTGAACACTGTAGCAGGCGAGTGGCCAGCACGTGAGGGCGCGTGTGCCGACCTTCCGGTGGCGCGTGGGGCCGAGGCTGACGTCACGGCGGCACGTGGTAACTAGTTTTCGACGTTCTGAATCTGTTGGTACAGGTTTCAGGTTGATCGGACATCGTTTAGAGGTCGTTTTGAGTGTCCGAAGTTGCTGTGTTTTCTAGAAACAGCAAGGGTAGACTTCCCGAGGTTTAGGAAGTTGTTATATAAGAATCTTATTACTAGCCGGTAATCCCGATTGTTGTTTTTGACAGGCGATATTGTTCCGGGAACCTCAGAGGAACGAGCAAGACGGGATTGAGCTAGCTTGAACAGGTTTGTGAGTGGACTTTGGTTTTATAAACTGAAATGCATGCATCAAAATATCTTTTTGTAAATACTGTTATGTATTGTGGCATTGAATTTCTGGATTTTAGAAATGATTACTAGACACATGTTTTCCACTACTTCGATTAAAGTGTGATTTGAGAAATATCATGGTTTTTGGACTCAGTTTTGATATCGTTTTGACGAGGAAATTATTGAGTCAATGATTTGGGTTTTGACCCTGTTGTATGAGTTTATCGGATTTGGTTATATGTGAGGGAGGCCAGGACTCGGGATGAGGATCCGTTATTAGCAGTGAACCCGGTGAACCTCCAAGATAAACTCTGATTTGAGGGAGGCCAGGACTCGGGACGAGGATCCGTTATTAGCGGTGAACCCGGTGAACCTCCAATATAATTGGTGATTGATTCTCCGACTAGCGTCAAGAGTTTTGCTCCGTTAGTTTGTTGAGTGCTCCGACTCTGGCATTGTAGAGTTTTGACTCTGTCGGGTCGCCAGAGTGTCTATGCATAGTACAGGGAGTTGTGATACAGGACTAGCACACCCCAAGGGATACCCTGGTGGCTAGTGGATGTGTCGGGAACAGTGGATTAGAGATATTATGTGTCTAGGTTGAATGAAATGGTTTTGAACTCCTTTGAGGATGATTTTCAAACCAGATTGTGGATCACAATGTGTTTTCCTTATATGGATTTTGTGTGAGTCCTATTGAGTGGTTTTAAAGAGAAAGGGAAATGCCGGTGATTTAAAGATGATGTTTTTATAACATGAACTGTTTATGTGATGCATGCATAGTTTTATAAATAGAGGGGGAAAAAGGTAATATTCCTTGGAAAATGATTTATAAATGATTATTTTTGTCCACTCACAACTTTTGTGTTTAAACCCCCTTCAGGCAGTAGAGTTGACGCGGACATTATCTCGAGGCAGAGGCATTAGCACTTCCGGCTACGCTGTGTAGTTGTATTTGAGTAGGATATCTAATTTGTATCTTGATCCTACTAAGACGCTCTGATATTTTTGTATTAAGTTGGTATTTACTTACGGGAATTTTAAGTGCTTAAATCCCTTGTCTGACAAGAGAAAGTATTTATTATTATTATATTTTATAAGGATTGAAGGGTATTTGGGAACCTTTCCTTAGGTTGTCAGACGGGATCAGGGTTTTTCCCTGGTTTCGAGGGGAAATTCGGGACGGGTCCTGATAGTGCAGGTGTAAAACAGATTAGGAACAGTGCCTAGTGTGTGTGTGACTTGCGTGGGCTGCAAGAGAATTCTGTTAGAATAGAATAGTCTAGGTGTCAAAATGTAATTAGCTCTTGTGATGTCATAGCATCCAAGACTAACCAAATGTGAGTGAATGTGAGAGACTGTGAGTATGTATGCATTCAATTTACTCAATTCAATCAATTAAGAAAATACACTCAGTCACATCTGAGGAAATATCATACAAAATCGTCTAAGGCATTTTCACAAACACTTAGAGTGCATTGATCATCATAGTCATCATCACTCAGATTCAATTCAACAAAACAAACCAGAATAGAAAAGAGTAATAGAACATCACAGGCTAGCCCTGATTCAATCGGTTTCAGCTAAGGAGAGTGTTAAGGATTCATACCTGGTTGCTGCCATTGAAGTTCTGCTCTCGAGTCCTTCATTGCCTCTGCTCCCGAGCTCCTCCATCTGAGCCTCATTCTCAACAAAAACATGTTAAGCACCAGCTCGAAAGTTACCGGCTTGGGGATCCATTTATCATGGAAACCCCAAACTGATGTCCTGATGAGCCGAAATTATACTTCTATTTCCTTTATATTTAATTAGTTATTATTATTATTTTGGGAGGAATTGGTACTCGAATTTATTAAATTGACAGATTTATTCTCGAAGTAGTATTTTGAGCAAAAGAAGGAATTATGTTAAGGAATCCCAGACCACAAAGGAAACGTTTTGATTTTATGGCTACATCAATGAAATCCCAATTCAAGTAGGAGAGGGCATATGCTTTCCTATTTCTGTTCAAACTAGGAATTAGATTTTCTTATTTTTATTTTACTCATTTTCAAAGTAGGATTAGGAATCTTTCCTTATAAATACCCAAGTTTGGCTTAGGTTTAAAAGGCAGAAATTCATATTACAATTCTCCATCTAAGAGCACGGCAAAGCTGGGATTTCGGCTACCCTTGTTCTACAAACTGTTTGTTCTCTTAACTTCAATTTTAATGAAATTTTTTCTATTCATTATGAGCATGAGTAGCTAATTTTCTCACTAGGGTTAGACCTAAGCCTTAACATGATTATGTGATTTATACTTTTCCTATGTTGTCGTATATGCATGCTTTGAATCTTTAATCACTGTTTAAAACTATCTTTATGTCTTAATGCTTGATCACCCTTAAGATATTTAGACAAGTAATTTGATGCAATTTTATAGGAATGCCCACCTAAAAATTGGGATTAGCTTCTTGTGATTAAGGATTGTAATACATCTTGGTTAAATGCCATAACTAAGAGATTGCATGGTTATAAAAGATTTTCATGAACTTAATGAATCTTGCCTGTGGAATTAGATCTAAATGCCATAGACTAATCGCATGTTAAGTATACGTTTTCACTTGAATGCCCACGAGGAAAACATGCTTTTGAAAAATCTAACCTTCAAAGTTGCATGTATTGATTCATAGATTCTTTTCTAAGTCACATATGATTGTTAATGGTGAAGGTTGAACCCTAGTACTTGTTTAAATTGTTTACTTAATTTTTATTCAATCACCAAACTTATTGCAACTATTTTATTATTAATTAAGAGTGAATTCTAAAAATAAGAATTATCCATATCAATCCCTAAGGAAATCGACCCTGCTTTCAGTGCTATACTACAACAGCCATGTACTCTTGCAGGTATTATTTGTGTGATTTTTATCCTTGTTTTACAGGTGGGAAAAATCCTATCAAGAAATTGGCGCCGTTGCCGAGGACTGTGCCGATGAATCTTATTTTAATTTACTTTTAGTTAATTATTTGTTTTCAATTTTTCTCTCTACTTCTCCAAATTCAACATTTAAGCACAGGTCTCTACTCTCGCAGGACTATCTAATTGTGCATGGTTATTGCTACACGATCTACGAACCCGATTCTAGCACAATTCGATCCTGAACTTGCAAGAACAGCAAGAAGAAGAAGACAACTACAAGCAATTAACGCAAGG
Source organism: Oemleria cerasiformis (assembly GCA_037349345.1). NCBI lineage: Eukaryota > Viridiplantae > Streptophyta > Magnoliopsida > Rosales > Rosaceae > Oemleria > Oemleria cerasiformis. Next base: position 5,628,504 of record JAZGTL010000019.1, on the reverse strand, counting down.
TTCACACTCCAAGGCACTTTCCTTGCGGATTTGTTCATCGGGATAAACAGCACACTGCCCGCACCAATGGCATTAACAATACCTGAAGTCGGCGCACCGCTTAGCAAAAGCCTTGCAGCACGTGGGAATGGAACCCCACAATGCATCGTGTACCCCTAGGTACAGGACGGAGTCACTTTTGAGATCAGGCATCACATGCTTGAGCTTCTACCCACTTTTCATGGACTCCCAAACAGTGATCCGAACATGCACTTATCTGAATTCTTGTCAGGGTGTGACAACATCATTGTTCGAGGAATTTCAAATGAGCCAATTAAGTTAAGGCTTTTTCCTTACACCTTGAAGGATAAAGCTCGGGCTTGGCTACATTCATTACCTCCGGGAAGCATAACAACGTGGGAACACTTACAAACAAGGTTTCTAAACAAATTCTACCCATCATCCAAGACTCTCGCTTTGAAAAAAGAAATACTGGCCTTTGCCCAGAAATCTAACGAGTTGTTTCATGATACTTGGGAGCGATACAATGACCTATATATGCGTTGCCCTCACCATGGATTGGATTCAGACATGCAGATGAACATCTTTTATGATGGCCTCAACGACATCACCAAAGGTTACGTCAACGCATCCGCAGGTGGTTCCCTCATATCCAAAACAGCCTGTGAAGCATTTGAAATATTTGAGCTAATGGCTCACGAATCTCAACAATGGACGGATGATGGCTCTCATACGAGGGGACACGTCTATGATGTAGCGCAAGGACAGGGTACCCCTAATATTGCAGCACAAATCACCCAATTGGAAAAGAAGATCAACAGTTTTATGCTCACCACTGCTGCCCCAAAGACAACACAGTTTTGCGCCATATGTGAGGACCCTACACATAATGTCCTCCAATGTCCTCAGAAGGATGGGTATCCTGACCTTGTCCAAGAACAAGTAAATACCATGAATTCCTTCCCAAGACCCCGTAATGGTGCCTACCCCAATACATATATTTATGGATGGAGAAATAATGCAAATTCTGGGTGGAATGGACAACACCAGGTCCGGCCCAATTATCAGCAGAATTATCAACAGCCACTCAACAATCAGACCCAACCGGCCGCACCACGCCAATTGAGTGTAGAAGAGCAGCTTACCAGGTTTATTGAGATCTCTACCTAGAATCAACAAAACACCCAAGCATCAATTAAAAACTTGGAGCAGCAAGTTAGCCAACTGGCCCAAAAATATTCTGAAAGGGATAAAGGGGTTTTTCCTAGTCAACCTATACCAAACCCAAGAGGAGCCGAGCACGACAAGATGGTAAGGACCTTACGAGGGGGAAAGAGTTATGACAATCAGGAGGCAGCAAAGTCAACCCATTCAAAAACTAATACTGCTGAATCAAATATTGAACCTGAACCTCAGGTTGAATTATTTACCCCACAAATTCAGTTTGCTCCATCCAACGCCCCTGCCTACACCCCGCCACTGCCATTCCCACAAAGGCAGCAGTGCCACTCAAACAAGGACCAGCAAACCATTGACTTCATGCAGACATTAGCCAAGGTCCATATCAATCTACATCTATTGGATGCTATCAAGCACATCCCTTCCTATGCAACATTTTTAAAGGAGGTATGCGCCAATAAGAAGAAAATTTCATACCTGGAAAAAGTGATTTTGACAGAACAGTGTAGTGCAGCCCTCCTACACAAACTTCCACCAAAGAAGAAGGACCCTGGAAGCTTTACTATTTCCTGCACTATTGGGAATTCCGAATTTCAGCATTCTTTAAGCGATCTAGGGTCAAGTATCAACCTTATGCCCTACTCAATATTTCAGAAGTTAGGCACAGGAAAGCTCAGTCCTACGCCAATGGTCCTCTAGTTGGCTGACTGATCCCTCACATATCCCAAGGGCATCATTGAAGATCTCATCATCAAGGTAGATAAATTATATCTACCTATTGACTTTGTGGTACTCGACATGGTGGAGGACAAAGAGACACCACTAATCCTTGGTTGACCCTGCATGGCCACAGCCCGTACAGTCATTGATGTAGAAGCTGGAACTCTCACATTCCGTGTTCAAGACCAAACTGTGGTCTTAAACTTGTTCGACATGGCCAAAAGACCAGCTGAAATTTCGGAATGCTCACGAATTGAAGTATTGGAGGATGTGAACTGTATGGATCAAAGACAATTGCTCTACAACGACCCTATAGAGCCAGACCTCAATGACCCCATCCTTAGCCAAACTGAGGACGATATTGATGACGTAATGGCAACACTAGATAGCAACCGGCCACCATATCCACGGTGGCGTTTTGTTCACTCGGACCACCATAAATGCGACGACGCCGTTTTTGTCCACAACTGTGCACAATGCCGTTTCTTAGCTGCTCCTACTTCCTGTCGTTTTAAGAGAAGGGGGCACATCTCAGGTCTATGTTTCGAACCCAGGTGCTATTCTTTCTTTCTATTTTATTTTCCTTTTATTTTTGTGTTAATTCTTTATTTTGTTTTGTTTTTCTTTCTTCTTTTCTTTCATATTTCTTTGTCTTTTTTTCTTTTGCACCCTGGGGACATGTTGCATGATAAGTTTGGGGGTAGGAACTATCATTTTGTTTTTGTATGTTTTATTAAACATTTTTTTAGAAAAATACAAAAAGATTTTGTTTAAGATTTAATTTGATTTTTCCTTCCTAAATTATTTTTAATACACCCGATTTGCTATAATTGAAATTTGAAAATTCATAGGTGAGATTAAATATTAGAGCATGACCACCAAGAACATATAGTTGATTTTTGCACACAATTCTTACCATATTCAATTTTGCACATGCACATCAACTTGTTTGTGGGAAGAAATTTGTTTCAAGCATGCTAATTTTTCTTATCCTAAGATTGTGGGTCATTTAATTTGTTACCATCCAGGGTTCAAAAAAGTGAAAGCCATAAATAAATGGGAGGTAAGTCCGAGCCCTAAAATAGGGTTTGCATTTATTTTATCCATCAATAACACGCTAGCCTTTCCAATATGAGTAACTAAATCCTATGGGACACCTGTTGTCTGGTGCCCTAAAGTTATCTGATTTGGGAGTCATCGATCTAAAGCTCGTTACATGGGTTGGATAGAAAGCTTGCTTAAATGTTAAATAAAATTCCATCTTTTGTTATATGAAAAAAAAAAAAATTAAATGAAATAAAATAAAAAATATATATCTATATAAAAAAATAAAATAAAAATTCAGGCAAGAATGCTTTGGATGGTAATAGGTTAAGTGATTTTACAGTTGGTGGGTACAGATTTAATGCAAGTGAGGGGCTGGTTTAACACTTACAATTTTGTTGAGATTCACATTACACGAATATGGTTTATGGATTGCTCACCAGAATCTGGTAATCTTCTGTTTTGAAAGTGTGGATTTGCTCTCTTTTAGCCTAGCTTATGACTTGAGAATTTTGATTTTGCTTTGATGAGTGTTGCTTTATATTCAATGGAAGGAAGGTTAAATTAAGTTTAACAAATTTTTAAAGCGTTTGTGGGTATCGTAACTGGTAAACCCTCAGGTTACACAACTCCCCCTACTAGGGACACCTTGGGATTTAAAGGCATGTAGTGCTTGCTCAGCACTATCGAGTTCCCTGCGAAAGTGGCATTTTATTTTTATTTTTGTTTTCTTAGTTTTGTTTTATTTACTTGAGGACAAGTAACAATTCAAGTTTGGGGGTATTTGATGAGCCGAAATTATACTTCTATTTCCCATATATTTAATTAGTTATTATTATTATTTTGGGAGGAATTGATACTCGAATTTATTAAATTGACAGATTTATTCTAGAAGGAGTATTTGGAGCAAAATAAGGAATTATGTTAAGGAATCCCAGACCACAAAGGAAACGTTTTGATTTTATGGCTACATCAATGAAATCCCAATTCAAGTAGGAGAGGGCATATGCTTGCCTATTTCTGTTCAAACTAGGAATTAGATTTTCTTATTTTTATTGTACTCATTTTCAAAGTAGGATTAGGAATCTTTCCTTATAAATACCCAAGCTTGGCTTAGGTTTAAAAGGCAGAAATTCATATTACAATTCTCCATCTAAGAGCACGGCAAAGCTGGGATTTCGGCTACCCTTGTTCTACAAACTGTTTGTTCTCTTAACTTCAATTTTAATGAAATTGTTTCTATTCATTATGAGCATGAGTAGCTAATTTTCTCACTAGGGTTAGACCTAAGCTTTAACATGATTATGTGATTTATCCTTTTCCTATGTTGTCGTATATGCATGCTTTGAATCTTTAATCACTGTTTAAAACTATCTTTATGTCTTAATGCTTGATCACCCTTAGGATATTTAGACAAGTAATTTGATGCAATTTTATAGGAATGCCGACCTAAAAATTGGGATTAGCTTCTTGTGATTAAGGATTGTAATACATCTAGGTTAAATGCCATAACTAAGAGATTGCATGGTTATAAAAGATTTTCATGAACTTAATGAATCTTGCCTGTAGAATTAGATCTAAATGCCATAGACTAATCGCATGTTAGGTATACGTTTTCACTTGAATGCCCACGAGGAAAACATGCTTTTGAAAAATCTAACCTTCAAAGTTGCATGTATTGATTCATAGATTCTTTTCTAAGTCACATATGATTGTTAATGGTGAAGGTTGAACCCTAGTACTTGTTTAAATTGTTTACTTAATTTTTATTCAATCACCAAACTTATTGCAACTATTTTATTATTAATTAAGAGTGAATTCTAAAAATAAGAATTATCCATATCAGTCCCTGAGGAAATCGACTCTGGTTCCAGTGCTATATTACAACAGCCCTGTACTCTTGCAGGTATTATTTGTGTGATTTTAACCCTTGTTTTACAGGTGGGAAAAATCCTATCATGTCCCATCTCCAATCCTTCACACCATGCCCGCCTCACAGGTCAAACAAGAGAATGAATAGAGGGAAAGTTGTGAGAGTAAGTTTGGTAATTTTCATTATCTAAAACATCTCAAAAATACATTGAGTGACTCTCACACTCACTTTATATACTACGCACTAATACAATGACTTAATATTGCTAACACAAGGGAAGATAAATTATGAATATTTTTCGTTTTTTATCGCCATTAATTTATACTTTGATAGCTTAAAGAATCTTTACAAACCATTTCCAAATTGGCCGATCCTTTACATAAATAATCTTTTATAAAAGGTTTTAGAAATAAACTGTTCCGATTAATATATAAGAAAAGTTTTACAATTAATCATTGTAGAACGAATGAATGAGTACAACCAAATAGTTAGGGTAAATGGTATTTTCTAGGGGTGGGCATAAATCTGTTGAAAAAAGAAACCGATTCGATTCAATTCATTATTGGCACTCATGTTTGCATTTGACCCGATCAATTGAAGTCAAACGGTTTGAAATTCCAAATAGTTCGCTAGTAACGGTTTGATTTTGGATTTTCATTTTGGAAATCGTTAGAATTCAAACCGAACTGTTAAAGTTCTTATTTATTTATATTATTTATTAGTTAACATTTTTCACCCTATAATATGTTAATATAAGTGTTCATAGATCAAATACCCTACATGATCACTTAATCTTTACCCATTTTGTGTTATTTTCGAATTTAAATAATATTTAAACATAATCCATCATATCTGAAGTTTAAAATGTCGAAATCTTTAATTTGTTGAAGTGTATAAATGAAATCTTCATATGAATGAAATCTTGATGTGAATAATTGAAATCTTGATGAGAATAGTGGAATTTTTTGGAAAATCATTACATTTTGGAGGAGTCTTTTTAGTGAACAAATTATTAAAAAATTTATGCTTCAACCGTCTAAACCGATCCATATTAAATCATTACTAACGGTTTGAATTGGAACAGTTTCAATTCTAATTTTTGAAAATCTAAACCGGTATCGAATTGTTAAGATTTTGACGGTTTGATTTTAAATTGGGAGATATCCGCATCGATTCAAACTGTACCCACCCTTAGTATTTTTGTTTCTTTTTTTCTTCGACTATAATATTGATCCCAGGCCAGCAAATAATTCTATAAAATGGACATGTCCAGACTTCAAAGCAAACTAAAACAAAAGCAAGCAAACTCTATCTACCAAACCTGCAAAAACAATGGGGTCAGAACTACCCCTTCATAGCTTTCTCCAGCCAAGGCCTCAATCCAGGCACCAAAGAGTGGGACTCAGTGAGAACCCAAGTCCAGCATGCCCTACAAGAATATGGCTGCTTTGAGTCTTTGTTTAACAAAGTCTCATCAAACACTCAAAAATCGGTATTCGAAGCAATACAAGAGCTTGTCGACCTCCCTTTGGAAACCAAATTGCAAAATGTTTCTGAAAAGCCCTACCATGGCTATGTTGGGCAGTGCCCTGAGATGCCACTATATGAAAGCATTGGGGTTGATGATGCAAACCAGTACCGAAAAGTCCAAATAAAGCTTCAAAAACACCTTGTGGCCTCATGGAACCCCAACTTTTTGGTTCATAAACATTAAACTCTTTCCTCCTCACTACCACTTTTGTAGTCATATATATTATGAGTCACCAATTACGTTTTGACAGTATGACATGTTATGTACTTAGAATATATGACCTAAATTTGGTTGATTGTTTATTTTGTTGGTGGCAGCAAATCGATACACTCATATGTTGAACATGTGTGTACGTTGGATCAAATGATTCGGAGGATGATTTTGGAGAGCTTGGGACTTGAAAAATACTTAGAGGAACACATTGACTCGACCAACTGCCTGGTTCGAGTGATGAAATATAAGGGGCCTCAAACCAAGGATACTAAAATAGGGTTATCAGCTCACACTGACAAAAACGTCTTAACCATTTTGCACCAAAACTAAATTAATGGTATAGAAGTAGAAACCAAAGATGACAAATGGATTGATGTCAAGCTTTCACTAGAGTCGACTTTCGTCGCGTTGATTGGCGATTCTCTCTATGTGAGTTGTTTTCTTGCTAACCGATCAATTTACTAATCATGAAGGGCTCATTTGGTGAATAGTATTGCACTAGAGGAGATTGGGCATACTAAAAAAAATTTGATTTTTTCGATCCTGTTATTTTGAGGGGATTTGAATTGGAAATTTGAATTTGATAAGTTTTCTGGTCTATGTCTAATCTTCGATCTTACAATTAAAAATATTAACTTTTACCAAATGAGTCCAATTGTTTAATTAATTATGCTGAAAACGCGTAATAAGCGTACGTGAAGAAAGCTAGAATTAATGAATTAATAGATAAATTAACGTGGTGCTATGGTGATTTGGTAGGCATGGACAAATGGTCGACTACATTCTCCAAATCATAGAGTGATGATGAGTGGAAATGAGACTAGATATTCACTTGGATTGTACTCAGTCCCAAAGGAAAGGCTGCATAATAAAGGCACCAGAGGAGGTTGTGGATGAACAACACCCTTTGCTTTTTAAGCCCTTTGATCATGGAGGTTACCTTCGTTTCAATCTAACTTATGAGGGAAGGAGTTCTCAGTTTCCTCTCAAAGCCTACTGTGTGGGTGTTTGAGTTTGAGACACCATGGCCTCGTGTGATGTAATAAAGGACCTTTGTTATTATCTTATTGTTGTTATAGTGCATATGCAATGTTTGCTCTTGTCTCACATGCGGACTGGTGAAAATGCGGACTGGTGCGGACCAGTTAACAGGAGCCGTTGGATGTGAAGGAGCAGCTAGGATAGAATAGGAGGTATTTCGGACCAAAATTTAGAGCCACACCGTAGCAAACCCATAGACCCAAAGGAAACCCCAAAATATAGGGTAAAAAAGCGCCCGCTGGAGTAAAATCGCAAATCTCCGTCCCCTTTCGTAACCTCGGGAGAAAAGAATTTGAAATCTTCGAGGGAATCACGTACTTTCGTTTTGATAGTTGTTGAAATCTTGGACCCAATCACAGCAAAGTCGAACTGTGATTTTGCTTAAGTGCAGAAACAGAAGCTCAAGTTAGTATCTGGGTAATTTGTTTGAGATATAACGAAATGATTTCTGTTATTTGTTTGATAAGTCAAAGTCATATTAATAAAGATATTGCCGTGAAACGTCGAACGCCACCTTGCGCCGGGCAACGCTGCGGGTCTGCGATCAATTGTCGAATTGATGGGATTGGTGCGGCTGCTGTTGTCTCTGGTATCAATTATTTAGTGAGAATTGGTACGAATTGGTGCGGCTCATGTTGTCTTCTCTACGAATTTGTGCGATTTAGTGTGAATTAGGGCGAATTCAGAATTCTTTGTTGTTGTCATCTCTACTGTGGTCTCTGCGAATTGGTGCAAATTGGTGCGGTTGATGTTGTCTTCTTGTGTATTTGGTGTTTGGCTCGGTGCGGCTGCTGTTATGTACCTTTAATTGCAATATTTTTATGGATTTTTGATTAATTGTCATGGCTGTTGTTGTGTGCCCTTGGGGCTTTCTTGATGATGAGGCCCAAAACCAGAATTACCGTCCTCTCCTACAAAAAGCGAAGACTTTTGCCTCCGTTGTGTCTGGTGCAATGGAATCTTCAATAGCTTTAAGCCAATTACTGGTACCAACTGTGAGGGGGGTTGTAACCTACATCAAAATTTATGAGGAGGCCTATCAAGAGCAACTTACATATTGTCGCTCATTTCTTATCGGTCGCCTTCTATTGTGCAAAGGGGGGACACCTATGAAAGTTGATGAGCTCAAAAGAGCGCTCTCTACACTTTGGTGTTTTGCTGATAAGCCAAATAAATGGAAGCTTACCCCATTGGGCAAAGGATACTTTGATATCCATTTTGATACTGAAGTGGACATGAGACGTATATGGGGTGGAGGAACATGTACACTTTCAAGCGGAATTTTTCGTCTCTCCTAGTGGCAGCCGGATTTTCAACCAGGTATGGTTCTTCCTCAAACTCATGCGCAAGTATGGATTAAAATTTATGGTTTGAGTCAAGACTATTGGCATCCTCGAACTCTAATGGAGATTGACCAGGGTATTGGCACTCCCTTGCACCTTGATAAGGCAACTAGGGACCGCCTTTATGGTTATTATGCCCGTGTTTTGGTTGACGTTCATCTTACGGGCGAGCTCCCTCGTCAATAATGGTTGAGAGAAGTAGCTATGGTTTCCCAGTTGATATTGTATGAGAACCTCCCTTCTCAATGGGGTCATTGCAGAGTTTTTGGACATGAGACTACAAAATGTCAGCGCCTTCCGAAGCAACAGCCTCAGAAAAAAGAGGTGTTGCAGGAAGGTTCTAATAACAATCAACCAGCAAAACAGGTGTTTAGGCCGATCCAAAGATCGAATCCCATTGATTCGGTGTCGAGTCCAGTTGGAATTCCAGAAACCACAAAATTGAACCATGTGAGTGGGTCTACGCAAGTTCTGGTTAATGGAATCATTGAAGATGTTGCTTTAAACCATACTGAGGCCCTAACGGATCTTGTTGCAAATGAGAGGGTTGATGAACCCAATATGAACAACCAAACTGACAATTTTTTTTAGGGCAATCTTGTCTTGGAACAAATAAGACCGTTGCCAACTATGGAGTCGCCAAATCCATCCCATGTTAGCAATACTCTGGCGGGTGGGTCGCAGTCCTGGCATGATATTTTTTCTGAAGAAGGGGCAATGGCCCAAAGCATTACCGATATTGGTACAAACACGGATGAACCCTTATCTCCTGCAAGAGGGAGTGCCTATGCTCCCCTTGTTACTCATCAAAGTAATTCCGAGGAGGATTCTTCTTCTCCAGTTTTTACTCTGGTACTCACAAAATCCTAAAAGGAAAAAATGCAAAAAAGGCTCAGGAGGTGGGGCAACAAGCGTAAACTATTTCTTATGCCTCAGGGACAAGGCTTCTATTAAAAAAGTCATCCGATGAGGCTACTTTATTGGAATGCTAGAGGAGTGGGGAATAACCACACCCAAGAAAGAATTTGTCGTCTTATTGTTAAACACCATCCTATAATTTTTTGTCTTGCTGAACCTTTTGTTTCATTGAGCTCTATTAACTCTTCTTTTTGGCGGTCTCTGAATTTACAGGTTATTGGCACCATTGATCGAGGTGGTTTGTTTCCGAATTTGTGGATCTTTGCACAAGTTGATATTTCGGTGCAAGTTCTCTCTTTTTCAGACCAACGTGTATCTTTTTCATCAGTTTTTGATGGGGTCAGTTGTCTTTTCATAGCGGTTTATGTCAAGACCAATTATATTGCACGTCGGGACTTATGGAGAAGTATTGTGATTGTTAATGCTACATTGGTTTCGGGCCCTTGGACTATTTTTGGGGATTTTAATGTTGTTTTGGGGGATCATGAGAGAGTTAGTGGAGGTCCTCTTCACAAGAAATCTTGTGAGGAGTTTCAGCAGATGTCTGATGCTTGTGGATTAATTCATTTTGCTACTAAGGGTGCCAAATACACAAAGAAGGAAGACTATTCATTCACGTGTTGAAAGGCGTCTCGATCATTGTCTGGGTAATGTTTCTTGGATTGATGCATGGGATTCTGTGGAATGTTATACTTTACCGAGACTTTGTTCTGATCATAATCCTATCATAGTAAGCTTTGTGAAAGTGGTTCGGCCTAGAACTAGTTTGTTTCAGTTTGAAAAATATGGTGTACTCACAAGGATTTCTTCCAGTTTGTTAAACAAACGTGGGCAGCCACTGTTTCATTTGGAGACCCCTACTTAAATATCTCTCATAAGTTAACTTGGAACTGGGAGGTGTTTGGGGATGTTAACGGCACACTTACTAAGGGTTTGAAGGAGTTGGAGGTGATTCAGGGTGTCATAGAAAATAATAGGGTGTCTGATGCTCTCCCGCAGAAAGAGAGCGACCTTCAACATCTTTAACTGAAGCACTTTGTGTTCAAGAAGCTTTTTGGAAGGAAAAATCTCGAATTAAGTGCCTCCAGTAAGGGGATAGGATTACTTCTTTTTTCCACTCTATGTGGAAAATGAGGAAGACACACTGCTCCATTTCTTTGCTTAAGGATGGGTCTAATTTTTTAGAGGATCAGAGTGCTATCCAAGATCAGGTTGTTCAGTTTTATGCATACCTTTTTGCTGCCAAGCCTACTTCAGATACTGGGATTGTGGAGCTACTTATTCCATCAGTAGTTACAAATGATGGATAATTTGAGACTTATTGATGTTCCGTCGGCTGATGAGATTTTTGAAGTTGTTAAACAAATGGATCCTTCGAGTGCTCTGGGTCCGGATGGTTTTGGTGGTCATTTTTTCACTAAATGTTGGGATTTTGTGGGTAACGAAGTTGTGTCAGCAGTTCAGCATTTTTTCTTCCATGGTTATCTTCCAGCTTCATTTAATTCGGGTCTTATGATTCTCATTCCCAAGGTGGAAAATGCTATTTTGATGGGCCAATATCGTCCTACTGCTTTAGTAAATTTCCTCTTTAAGATTATTCCTAAAATTCTTTCTTTGCGGCAAGCTCCAATAGCCTCTCAGATTATATCCCCACAACAACATGCCTTTGCTCCAAGTAGGAATATTGCATATGGAATTATTTTAACTTCCGAGTGTTTCAATTTGTTGGACAATGTTTGTGCATGTGGGAATGTAGCTATTAAGCTTGAAGTTTCCAAGGCTTTGGATGCTCTTTCATGCTCTTTCAATTGGGTATGGTGCTGCTGCATTATGCCAAGCTCTATGTCCTTGTCAATGTCCAGGTTTCAGGTTATTTTTCTTGTGGGCGTGGGGTTCGACAAGACGATCCTCTTTCTCCTTTGCTTTTTTGCCTTGCAGAGGAGGTACTTAGCCATGGTATTTCTGATTTGGTTCTCTCTCGAAAGCTTAAACCAATCTCTGTACCTCGGGGAGTGCAGACTATTTCACATATTCTTTTTGCAAATGACATCATTGTGTTTTGTCGTGGAGGTAATAGAAATGTTTCAGTTCTTCTAGCATTTTTGAGTGAATATGAGCTTAATTCTGGTCAAGTGATTAACAAGTCCAAATCTAATGTTTTTATTGGGAAGCCTATTTTAAATCGTCGACATTCAATTTCAAACACCTTGGGCATTAAGGTGCGTTCAACTCCTTTTAATTATTTAGGTGTTCCTATTTTTAAAGGTAAACCTCGGACTCTCTATTTTCATGGTATTACATATAAAATAAGGGTCAAATTGTCAACATGGAAAAGATCTCAGCTTTCTCTAGCTGGTAGACTCCAGCTTATCAAATCTGTCGTGGCTACCATGTTAGTTTATAGTTTCCAAATTTATGAGTGGCCGGTTTCTTTACTTCGTCAAATTGAGACTTGGTGCCGAAATTTCTTTGGTCAGGCTCTTTTGATAAACGAGGGGTTCCTCTTGTTGCTTGGCGTAAGTGTTGTGCTCCGATGGAGGAGGGTGGTCTTGGTCTTAAGCAGCTAGTGATTCTAAATTGGGCTTTTTTGCTTACGAAGGGCTGGGAGGTTTTGTCTTCTAACTCTTTTGGTTGCCAATTTCTTCGAGATATATTTTGGAGGAGTGGTAATATCCGCTCAACATATGTTTCATCTTCTATTTGACCTGGCATCAACCGGTTTGGCCTGTTGTTCTGGAAAATACACAACATTTGCTTGCAGATGGTAATAGTACGCCCTTTTGGTGGGATAGTTTTATTGGTCAGCCTTTGGCGAATTATTTTGGTCTTCACCCTTCTTTTCGAATGCAGATGTGTGAGATGTTTTCAAAATATTTTTATAATGGTGAATGGCACCTGCCACCTCTTTTAACTATTCATTTTCCTGCAATTTTTGATAGAATTATGGCTACCTCTTACTTTCGTGGTCCTTCGACGAATGATTTATTGGTTTGGGGTCCGTCTTCTTCAGGAGTTCTTACTGCTAAAGACGCATATACTTTCTTGCGGTCGAAGTGTGTTGTTGTCCCTTGGTGTAAGCTTATCTGGAAGTCTTTTCTTGAGCCTAGGAAATCTTTTCTTGTTTGGAAAGTGATGCATGGGAATGTTCTCACAGAGGTTTTTTTGCACGGGTGTGGTATTTCCCTTGCTTCTATGTGTTTATTTTGCAGGAAGGCTTTAGAGAGTATTGATAACATGTTCTATGTCTGCCATTTTGCGGCTTCTATTTGGAGGTCCATGTTGGCTATTTTTGGTTTGAGCTTTGGTCCATGTTCTATCGACTCTATTATTCCGTCTGGAATCCGCGCTAATTTCAATCCTTAGCACACGGATTTGTGGATTCTTATGTTTTGTACTACCATTTGGCTGCTTTGGGATTTAAGAAACAAGATGCGATTTGAGGAGAAAGTTCCTACCGTTTTTGGTGCTTGTCGCACCATTGTTAATCATGTGCGGGCCTCTTATGCTTTTACTAAGGGTCATATGTTTAATCAGGTGCGTGATTATGTGCTATTCAAGCTTTTGGAGCACGATGTCGTCCTCGGCAATGGCCAAAAATAGTCGAGGTCCTCTGGCATTCCCCTAGTTTTGGTTATGTTAAAGTTATTATTGACAGTGCTTTTAAGGGTGTTTCTGGTAAGGCTGGTTGTGGTGGCGTTTTTCGTGATTACCTCTCAATCGGGGGCTCGGTTCCCTCTCAATTGCTTTGTGCGTTGGGATGGTAGGCTGCTATAGCAGTCCAATGACTAAGCCCTGGTGTGTAGTTCTACTCGCCTAATCCTTAATCGCCCCACTCTTGTCGTTAAAACAAAAAAAATGATCATATTGAATATGTAGTTACGGTAAGTGTATAGTAAGTTGGATGTTAAGTACAGAAGTGAAGGGTTTAGGGTTTTCTGTTCTAATTGAAGTAGAGTTGTAATAAAACTGAAGGAATTTAGTTTAGTGTTTACTTATATGAGTTTACATAATAAAGGTTTAGGGAATGGAATATAAAGAAACTACATTTATGGATAGACAATGGATGGAGAGAATCTCCATGAAAAAGAATGAGTTTGTTTTTTAGTGATGAATGAGTAATATTTATTTAAAGTGAAAAAAATAAAAAAATGAAGGAAACAGATAAAAAAAAAAGGTTAGAATTTGAAAGTGATGTATATAGGCGGGAATTAATAAGGAAATGAAGAAGGTAGAAGAGTTTTCAGTGAGTGGGAATGGTACTTGGAGGGTATTTAGGATGGTAGAAGATGCGAAAAGAAATTTCAATGTTAGGCAGAGTTAGAAAAATGAAAAGCCAAAAGGCAATGGGTAGAAGATGTAAATATTTTTAAAAGAGTTAAAACGGAAAGCCAAGTTGATGTTCATAGTTTGTTGAATAGTTTGTTATATGCTAGTCCTAAATATGGTTTTGCATTGGATGTTCTTTTGTCATATATAACTGACTCCCATAATGTTTCTTAAGATCTTATGTAGGTTTTAAAGAAATAAATTAGTTATATCCATTTGTAGCTTCAAGAAGTGTGTAAAGTTAGATCTGTGCAGGAGCAAAGAAATTTAATTTATATATGTGGTATTGTTGTTTGTGTATGAAATGTTAATTTGGATATGGCTACTCATAATAGTGTCTACGTTGTCAATGAAAATTTGGATCCTATGTTTTTTCCTTTATTATTGGTGATCTTGCTTTAGGGGTTTGAAAAAGAATCATTGACCTTGATCTATGAAATTGTATTCCTTTATTGCTAGTGCGGAATTCAAATTAAAGTAAATATGGTTGTTCATTGTTTGATTTTCTGATTTTATCTTGTATAGAAATTTAGGTTGTTGGAGATGGATAAGCCTAGTTGGCTTCAAATATCCGAGGATAAAGTGTTTACTGGTAAAGTGCAATGGTGTCAAAGTCATAGGTGTATACCATTAATTAGGACTAAGTTGAAGGGGAAGCATCTAGAAAGGTTTGACAATTGTATATTTGGACATTTGACTAGTGTTCAGTCGTTTGTTTGGAGCAACCCCATTACACATGAACTTATGATGAGAAGGGTTAATGGAAAATATGTAAGAGAAATGGAAGGTGTATGGTTTTTGGTGGGGAATCGAGTGTTGCACTTTACTAAAAGGGAATTTAGTCTCATAACTGGTCTGAGCTGTGGGGAGAAGCCTGAATCTGTTAATGATGGTGATGATGATGCTAATAGATTAAGGCAGAAATATTTTAAAATTTTGAAGAGGGTGACCATTAGGGACTTAGAGGAAGCATTTAAAAAGTGCAAGAACCATGAAGATTTGTACAAATTAGGTCTAGTAATTTTCGTTGAGCAAGTGTTGACGGGTCAGGAGAGATCAACCGGTATACACATCGAGTACTTGAAGTTGGTGGAAGATATGGAGAAGTGGAATAATTATCCATGGGGGACTGTTTCATTTGAGATTACATCCGAGTCATTGTGTCGGGCTTTGAAATTGAAATACAAGAGATGTACGAAGGGAAAAGTGAAAAAAATTGGTGGTGTTGCTATAGGGGTGGTTTCAAAAAAGTTAAAGGGGAAAAAAGGCAGGGAGGTCAATGTTAAAGCGAGGTTAAAAAAGAAAGGTGATAGGGTAAAAAAGGCATTAAAGAAATCTGCAGAAGACTCCGATAAGCAGAAGGAAAAAATGATGCATCAAATGTTGTAGACAGAGATGAAGAAGAAGAAGCTGCATAATTGGATGGAGGAGGTGACAGTAGTCAAGAAAAGGCAAAGGGAAAAAGGAAGTCAAAGGGAAAGGGAAAAAAGAGAGAAAGAAAAGCTAAAGGGAAAGAAATCGAAGGCTGAGAGGACTATATACAAGTTGAGGGGATTTCCGATTGCATTTCAGGTATATAAATATTAAGTAATGTAATTGGTGTTATAAAAAAAGAAATTTTGATCATGTGTTATACTGTAGATATAGAATAATTTGTGACTAATGATTATGTTAATTTGTTAAAAAGATATGGGCATGCGAAAGGTTTCTTGACTTGGAAACCTTGAAATTGGTGGTATGTAATCGGGTAGCAAATGTACCCCAATTTTTTCATTGGAAGGTGAAGAGTGGTACGAAATTTCACAAGTTTCAATCCGAAGTTTTTAAATCAAATAAGGTAATGACATACCATTAAACGTTTAAAAATGTATTTAATAAGTTTTATTTCATATATTAGATTTGTACATTATTGACATTTTAAGTGATTGTAATTAAACAAGGGATACTAATGAATTTTGCCATGTAGGTTAAATTGAGAGAGATTGTTCTGACTATGGAAGAAAAACAATCTAGTTATTGGTGGGTTCTACAGTGCTCAGTGTCTCCAACAAAAGAAGGCGAAAGTGGACAAGGTCCAAGTTTGTATGGAGTGGATATGGAACCTACCTCTAGTGGCTTGGAGATGAGATCAAAAGGTGGTTCAGCAAATCAGAATCAGCCTGAATGGGAGAAGCTGATTATGCATTTGATGGAGAAGGTTAGTAAGTTGGTTGAAGAAAATAGTCTTCTTGAAATGAGGGTTGGAAGTCTAGAGAATGACCGTGGCCTCTATGAGAAGTGGTAGTGTGAGTTGGAAGGGGAGGTAACAGGGTTGAAGTGTCAACTAGCAGAGTTAGATTGTGGGCGTGGTGATAGAGGAGTGGGTGGCGTATCTCCTGGAAAACCTAGAACTTCTGGTGCGCAAGGGCCTCGGGAAAAGGAGGTATGTGAGCCCTCTGGTAAAAAAACATGAGAAATTCCTAAATTTGATGAAGGTAAAAAAGATAGTGATGTAGGATATGATATGAGGTGTGACAGTCGTTTTGGGGTGAATTATGAAGGGGGTATGACTATAAATTTTGACATTGGAGATGCAGTAAACCCGATAATAGATTTTGAAGGTGTTGTTGAACGTGAACTACCAAGGTTCACTTTTCATGAAATGCAAGAATTGTTGGAGGATGACCTCAGAGATGGTTTTGAGGGTGCCAATGTTATTGGAGGGAAGAAGAAACAATGTGTTCCCGAAAAAGGAATTGGGGAGAAAGATACGGAAGGCTGTTTGAAGTCTGGGAATGGAGAGAATAAGGAACAATGTGTTACCGAGAAAGTAATTAGGGAGAGAGAAACTTAAGGGTGTTTGAGCTTTGTGAATGAGGAACTTCAATATATTAGAACGAGATTACCTTTGTTTCCTTAAGGGAATCAGACTGTGCTTCCTTTCACTATTCCATAATTGCAACAAACAGTTGGTTAACAGTTTGGTTCAATGTCCACATTACATTTAAGTTTTCCCTCCAAATTACCAAATTCTATGCGCTTATTCTGCTTAAGCCATTTCAACAACATATCCCACTTTTCCCCGTCCTATTGTACAACTGGTGTTTGCGCCTTGTCAACCAGCAAATATCCTTGGGAGACTTTGTCAATATAAAACAGTTCTAAAAATATTGTACCACCATCAAAAACATCTCCTCCCACACATTGGAATTCCCTAATATTCTCCATAAGGTTGTCGAAGCAGAAACGAGCCCACCGGATTTTTGACAGCTCCTTACTATAAATCTCACCTATCAATTAGTTCGCACTCGGTGTTAAATAACTGGTTGGGTATAGCACGATCCCCATTGCAAATAAGACAAAGGCAACCCGGAAGCCATCATCCACTTGTTGGCTTCTTCGTATCAAGTCTCTTAAGTCATGTAGCACAATACTGCCATTTCTCCTTTCGTTCCTTATACAAAAGTTTGAAACCGTTTTAAACGTGATTGGAATTCCGGATTGCCTAGGAGACCCCCCATCCTTCAATCTCACTATCTGTTAAAAATCCCTCCAAGACATCTTATGCACCCGTCCCTCTACTTCCGTAGGTGGTGCATCTGGGTCTATCCTATTAAGGATGCCTGTAAAACACCGGGATTTTATTCCCGTCCATGCCATTTCCCGTATACCCTTGAACCAATATCATCAATAGTTTGAGCCTTTTCCCATGTCAAGCCCGACATGGTTTCTTTAAACATCTTAGGCATAGAGTAAGTTTTGACTTTAGCCATCTCTTGGGAAGGTCCTCAACGTCCTTGGCTTTGTTTAGGTTGTTTTGAACTTCCCCCAACCTCCATGTCTTATGGAGTGATAGTTATCATCAATCTGCTTATTGTATTAAATATTTGAAATAATGAAACCAGTCAACATTATGCTCAAAGGCATGAATTATATGAAATAGTTAATGTAAATATAATAAATTTGACTAGTATAAGTTTATAAAAGGTGTGGGTGTATATGAGGCAAGATAGAGCTGTCCCTAATCTCGTTGACCCAACCCAAGCATCAAATAGGCCAGCCTCTACTCATCCATCTAACATTCAAATATCTAACATCGACCAAAAATCTTCTTCTGTAACAACTCATCCATCTAACAGTCTTCAAATATAAAACAATAAGGAATTGTTTTAATCACCAATTGGCAAACACATCTATATGCAAAAGCATGACACCCCTAACATGTTATTTGGTAAAAATAAACCTAAACAATGTAGCCCTCAACGAGACGAATCCAACGTCGGAAGCGTTAAGGTGCGAGCTTCCCTCGTTTGGTCGGAATCCTCCTCCAACGCTCAGAACCCCGCCGGATTTCCGATCTCTTTCCGTCACGGACCTGGGCCAAAAACCTCCATGCCATAAGTTAAATATGGAGCTATTGACAAGACTAAGGCGATGGTAAAATTTCCAAGGCTCGATATTACCTGATTAAGGTGATGGTGATGGTCAGGTGATGGTTAGGTGATGGTGAGGAGGTTTCCTTTGACTCAGTGATGGTGAGAGTACGATTTTTACAGCAAAGTGATGGTGATGGTGTTTGTTGGTCATTGTGGACAAAGAAGAAGAAGAGATCTAGGTTTTGGGTCTTTGGGTTTGGTTGGTTCACGGTTCGAGAAGGAGAAGCAGGAGAGAGGTGTGTAGTTGCGATAGCTTTTGGTGTTTTGTTCCCTTGTTTCCCTCTAAAGAAAAGGGGTGTTCGGATTTCTTTTTTAATTGACATATGGGCTTAGTTGTAGTTGTAGACGTGGGCATTACTATCTTATTCTGGGATTAAGGTATACTGAACCAAGGCAAAACATCCATTAAACAAACAAGCCCTATACAAAGGTTCTCGGGTTAATTTGGCCATTGAGAACACCCGATTCCAAGTTTACGGGGCTGGATGTAACATAAAATGAGAACATTACGAGAAGTGCCTAGACGTTTCCAATATATTTTTTATATATTTATAATTTTTTTTAAAATATATAGAAGAAATAACATAAAAACGCATCCACAACTTTGGTGTCATACGCATTCAGAGGATTTTTTTTTGTGAATTTTTCTGAATTATATATTATATATATGAAATATTATTTTTTAACTATATTTATGAAATTTGGAATTAAAAATTAACAAAAACAAAAGACATGTTACTGCGTCTTAGTGGTATCCTAGGAGGAGAATGGTCTTCCATAATTTCACCACGTATACCAAAATTATTTTTAAGTTAATTATCCTTGGATTTAAAAATAACATCAAATAAATTCTTACAAAAATCCCATAATATTAATATTACTAAGCATGTTTTTGTTCGACTAGGGGACCTACAACAATCTCCTCACTGAGGCACCAAATGAGAACAAGCTCATCACACCCTCCTCTGAAGCTCGATATCAGCACATGATCTGCCTTCCTTCATGCCGCACACCCCATTACAAACTTATAAACAACAACAGCTAAAACCAAAAATTTAATTAAATCCCTTATTTGGTGTAGTGCTTTCATGACTTCATGCAACTCTTTCTCCACACCGTCAGTCCCTGTTGAAAGATTTCGTGTGCTATTTTGAAAATTTCCGCTAGATTCACCTCCATGTCTAGACTCATTATGATCTTCGTACCAGACAAAGCCTTTACACTCTTTGCCCCCCTGTGGACAAGTTTCAGAAAAGTAAATTACAAGATCATAATATTTTGAATTTGAGGATTCTAATGGATTCATAACATAATATAGATTCATAAAGTACCCTTGTAGGGGTGCATTTCCAAAACCTCTTATTAGGATGAGAGGAGGTTTTCGAAACCAGAAGAACCATATGCTCACCACATCTTGGACATTTCCCATCGTCGGTAGACGAATTTGTAGACATCTAAACACAAACAATCCAAATCTAACAATCCTTTATTCGAAATATCCAATAAAAAAATTTAATTTATTTTATTTTAAAAAATGACTTACCTTAGGCTGAAAGGGTATTGTTCTCCCAAAAAATTTTATACCATCAAATTGAAAATAAGGAAAATATTACCACCACCACCCCCCACCCCCCCCCCCCCCCCCCCCCCCCCCCCCCAACCATGCTATTAGGCCATGGCGGCCAGAAGGGAGGCTTTTATACAAGCTCCTCAGTTAGGTTTAAGAGGCTCACGATTCGGCCTATGTTAACTTTGGGTTTGTATGATTTTTTTTGTGAAGGCCTGTTAGTTATGTAAGTTTTTTGGGCTTGTATAACAATACTACATAAAACTAAAGCATAATACATCAAACCAAACCATAGCACTTAATTAAACCATAGTACATCAAATTAAACCATACTAGTTGAAGTACACCACAATACATCAAATTAAACACTAGAACGTAATAACCATATAACATGATATTCAAACATAGTACTCCAACTTAAACCATACTACAAATTCAACATACCTTGAAAATAAACACCCCCCGAGTTCAAAAATCAAAGATGTTGGTAACACCTAACAAGAAGATTGAATTGAACTACGACCCTAAACACAAAATTAAAACATTGATACCCTAATTTTTATTGCCAGAAAAATGGGGTATGTTTCTAGCTTGAACCACAAGATTGTGGGTAGTGGGATCATCAAATCTTCCAACTTCATCCACCTTCATTTAATTAACCGATCCTATCATCATCTTCGGATCAATGAACATAGCATATTCTTGAAACAAAGAAAATCCTTCACTGTTGGATTTTTTTAAGGGTTTGAAAGTACTCAACTGATTTTTTGTACTTTGTCACACCCTCCTTCTTAGCAATGTTGATTTGTGCCTTCAACTTCTCGATCTTCATGGTTCTTCTTTCTGACCTCAATGTGTGCCTGACCTTCTCACATGTTGCATGCCTTCATCTTCAATTCATTCATGTCATGTAGGTAACATTCAGCCTTTGTCCTCCACCAACATGCAGTTGTATTGTAGTAGTCCAACTTTGTTTGAACCGCTTCGATTCGCTCTTTTGGATCATCTGAATCACCTTCTGTCTCGGATGACATGGATTGGTATAGAGGACATGAAGGGTTTGCGTTTTTTTTTTCGGTTGGGGTATATACCACGGGAGATCTCCCTTGAAGCATGCATCATAATAGTCTTTTGGGAATAAACTTGACATGGCGACACTTGAGTTGCAACCTTTGAACAAGTTTATGATTGTTACCTCCACATTGTCCATATTTATAAGCACATTCAGATCATTTTACACACATAACACTTCATGTTATAAATGACTATTTACCAGGATTGGAGACCCATCTTAATCACATTAAATAGTCAACTCCCTCAATTACTACAACCGATATATACGCAAACACGTCAATACCATCTGGATACCCCCTAAATACCCATATAAATATATTTGCACGAAACGATCATATTTAACCCCATTAAGTAAATGTGTAAATTAAGTACTGCCATAATTGAGTGTGTACCTACTGATTTTAAAACCCCTAGCCATCAATTAAGACAACTCATTATACATAAACTATCATATTACTTAAGGGTGTATGGATGAATAAGAGGAACAATAGCATATAAATGTCTAGGTAAATAAAATGATGGAATTTAATTTTTCTTAATTTGTGAAGTGTCGCTTCATTTACATCTATATAGTTATCAAGATGGAACTTAAGGTTAACATATAAGTTATACTTCATTTGGTTGCATTTGGGAAATGACACCTCTTTATATGGAATTTAATGTGCTCATTTGGGACATCCATAGACATAGTTTTTCTTTTTGCTGAAGTTATTAATTCGGGACATCCATAGTCCTTGTTT
The DNA here is from genome assembly GCA_037349345.1 of Oemleria cerasiformis. NCBI lineage: Eukaryota > Viridiplantae > Streptophyta > Magnoliopsida > Rosales > Rosaceae > Oemleria > Oemleria cerasiformis. The sequence continues at coordinate 5,606,520 of JAZGTL010000019.1, read as the reverse complement.
AAGGAATTGAAGAATACAAATATGGAATTGAACACGTCATAATAAGTTCAATTGTCTCATAGTTAAGTACATAATTATACAATCTTTGTTTATCTATCTTATTATTAATAAGTTCATTTAAACCCTAAACACATGAAGTGATTACATAGTGTACACTTGCTCCAAATAATATTAAGTACACGAAACCCATGAAGTAATGCCGTTTTTTACCCTAAACCCTAAATGCTTTGTATATTCTTGGTGGACCCACAGTCTAATTCGTTATTCAAAGTAAAAACTCAAATACCAACCTAATACCCTATAAGTACCAATTCGGAATATATACACATTTGGGCGACAAAAAGAATTAGGGTTCGGGGGAAACTTTTCCAAGTGGAGGGAAAATGCATTTCAACGACAGGGATTGACACCTTTTGGCATAGATACTTGCGCCTTTATAATATATTTTATTTTGAGTTCTTCTCTTACACTCAAGCCTCAGCTTATCTTCATCTATTAAAGGGCTTGAAGATTCACACACCATCCTTCATTCATTAATTACTTGCAATTAATATATCCTCCATCCACATCCAAATATCCAACCCCCAAACCTAAACCCGAAAAAATCTCCAGGTCCAATCAATTGCACAAAACTGTCCAAAGACGTCTGCCACTGACCTTGAAACCAACGTTAACCGTAAACACCCAATTATTAATTCCCCACTTGCAATGAATATCCCATCTGATGAATCTGCGGAAGAAGTGGAGCCGTTTTCAACTTTCGAGGACCGTGTTTTTTCTGCAGTCGTGGACTGCAAAACAGATGCTCTTATGTGGAAATCTACTCACCAAAATGTTATCAAACTGGTTAAAGTAGACAAGTCAAGGCTGCATTATATCAAGTGTCAAGCAATATAAAAAAACACCAGTCGAGAAACAAATTGGCCAAAATCAAACGGCTTAAGGCTAATCTTTTGACGGTGAAACAAAATGCAGTTTGGGAATTCAAATACTCTCAAGAGTTGGAAGACATGGAAAAGTTGAATTTGAACTTGGGTTCAATTAGTGTAAGACATTTGCCAATTGGGTGGGTCCCAGTGGTAAATGGGATGATATTTCGATCGAGGGTGCCATGAATCTCCTTAACGGAGGTCGTCGTTAATTATGTAGTAATTTTGTAATATTTTGTTTTCCGGGTGATTACCTAATTGTCAAAATGGCAAAGGCTACCACGGATGACCAACTAGGGTTTATATACACCCCAAATGTAATGGTCAACAAGCCTTTTTCACACTATCAACGCATTAAAATTTCTAACACCAACACTCTAACAACTTCATTGTCAAATTTACATGCTAAGTGGCTTTTTGTGTTATAAAATATATATTCCATGTTCCCTAACAAAAGATAACAAATTAAGTAGCCCAGAACTAAATATTATAACATATTCAAAAGGATTAATTTAAATTTTTGCAAGTGCTTAAAACCACCCAACTTCCAAAGGACTTGAAAATGGCCATAATGTTCAGTTCAGTGGCCAAAGTAATAAAAAGTTCACAATGTTAATTACAATTTTTTCAGTTTCGAGGAGGCCCAAAAAATTAGTGATCGTGATTAAGTTCACTGGCCTTCAGAAGTAGTATGGAAAATACACAAATGATGAATAAGGTCAGTAGCATTCACAGTGTCATTCCAAGGAAAAATATTTAATTAATAATTTAAAACATACCAAAAAAATATTAACATTAGCCCATTAACAGTAGCCCATTAACATAGCAAATACATATTAACAAAGCATGTACAATTTAACCCATCGAGCAAGAAGTTATTTTGAAATACCAAAAACTAACTTCTCTAAGCCACATGCAAGCCTAACAACAAGGAATTCAATTGATACAATCATCCATAACGATGTTTAGATCATTTCGGTTGATAGGAACAATGACACCTTCTTCATTCGCCCCTACCTCATTGTACCAATCAAGGTTCCCACACTTGGAACATTGTCTCATAACAACCCTTAGGGGATTAAACTCACCAACAACATCACGAGAAATAGACCAAAATGTGGTTTGCATTACAAAAAAGTTGATGTCCCTCTAGGCTTTAATGTTAGAAGATTTACCTTCAGCAATTGAGACAAGCATCTTCAAAGCAAGTTCTTTCAACTGGTAATCTGATAAACCATGATTGGAGTTAAATGGGTGTACAAAACCAAGCTGAACTTAGATGGATCTATTCAGAAACATAAGGCAAGGCTTGTAGCTAAAGGCTATGCACAGAAGCCTGGGATTGATTTTAATGAAACATTTGCACCTGTTGCAAGGCTAGATACAATCAGAACCTTGATTGCACTAGCTGCACAGAAGAAATGGTGTTTATACCAGTTTGATGTTAAAGCAGCCTTCCTAAATGGTGTATTAGAAGAATAAGTTTATGTGGATCAGTAAGATGGTTTTGAAGTGCAAAGTGAAGAAGGGAAGGTCTACAAACTCAAAAAGGCCCTCTATGTATGGTTTAAAACAAGCTCCTAGAGCATGGTATGGAGAAATAGATTCCTATCTACTGTTCTGTGGATTCCAGAGAAGTCCTAGTGAGGCTACATTGTACATGAAGTCAAATCATGACAATGAAGTACTCATAGTATCTATTTATGCGGATGACATCATCTACACTGGAAATAGTGAAAAAATGATTACAAGTTTCAAGCATGAGATGATAGACTTGGGACTCCTACACCATTTCCTAGGCATGGGAGTGATTCAAACCAGTAAATCTATCTTCATTCACCAGAAGAAATATGCACTGACTCTACTTGAGAAGTTTGGCTTAAAAGATTGTAAGCCTGTTAGCACACAATTGGCAACCAATGACAAGCTAAGCAGGGAGGATGGTTCAGAGGCTATAGATGAGATGATCTACAGACAAAATATGGTAGGTAACTTACTCTATTTGACTGCTACCAGACCTGATATAATGTTTTCTGCTAGTCTACTTGCTAGGTTTATGCACAATCCTACTAAGAAGCACCTTGGCACAACTAATAGAGTGTTGAGGTACATTCAGGGTACTGTCAACTATGGTATTGAGTATGAGAAGGGAAAGCAAGCTACTCTAAGTAGGTACTGTGACAATGACTGGAGTGGAAGCTTGGATGATATGAGGAGTACCTCTGGCTATGCATTTTCTCTAGGGATTGGAGTGTTTTCATGGGCTTCAGTAAAGCAGCACATTGTAGCACTATCTACTGCAGAAGCAGAATATGTGAGTGCTTCTGAAGCAACAACACAAGCAAGATGGCTGAGGTTAATTTGTACTAGAAGATTTTGGAGAAGAGAAAACTGAACCTACTCCTATTATGTGTGACAACACGTCTGCTATAGCCATGTCAAAGAACCCTGTCTTCCACCTGAAAACAAAGCACATTCACATGCATTTTCACTTCATTAGAGAAGCAATTCAATCAGGTGAGGTGGATCTGTTCTACTGTAAGTCAGAGGAACAAATGGCTGATATATTTACTAAGGCTCTACCTAAGGACAGGTTTAATTACCTAAGAAGTTTACTTGGAGTGAAACCAGTGAACATCTTATGAGGGACTGTTGGACTATAAGCTGTCCAATGGTTCACTACTAGCTACTAAGTCAGCAGCTAAGCTAGAGCATGGAGTCACAACTGGAAGAATGTGTGATGTGTGTGTGTGTGTGAAATCAGAACAGAATGTGAGTGTGTGAGTTTTTCTTGTAGAGCAAGGATTCCTAAGTGTAAGCATGTGGCATGTGGAGTGTGTGTGTCATCATGATGTCACAACTCTAACCGTTTATGTGAGAGTGTGTGAGGAAAGTGTGACTATGTATCTCCTTCCTCATTCATTGAATCATACAAGATCTTACAATCTCAGTCACAGCTGAAAAATTCCAATTTAGAAATCCAAAGAAGCAAATTATCAAACACTTGGTGTGCAAAACAATATCGTAGTATTTTTTGCAGAAATTTAACTAAGTGCATCACCCGAAGGATTCAATCCTAAAACTAAACACAATCAATTCAAATTCCAGTATAATCCAAATCGATTTCAATCAAAGTTTAGAGTTGAGGTCATACCTGAAGCTTGCAATTTCGTCTCCGACGTCTGTCCTGAGCTCCAGATACCAACAGATGGTGAAAGGGCGAAAGAGAGGACGTTGAGAAAAAACGAAGGAGAAAAAGATGGAGACTCAATCATATCTATTTTTTTTTCTTCTATATATTCTAATTAATATGTAAGAAAGAGTACATCATTTTTTCCTGATTTAATTAGGGACCTAACACAAATAAAATGTGGAAACTAACAACTTAACTAATAGTTTCCAATAATCTTATATGCCTCTACATTTAAGCTTTTACGCATTTAGCTGCATTTCAACTCATCCCAACCTTTATTAATTAGCTTTCACGCAATTGCAGCAATGGTGGCTGCCACCTGCACCGCCTTGGCTCGCTGAGGCCATTGAGAGAGACTTAGAATCTTACTTTTGTTATGGGGAAGGGTACTCTTTTTCCTCGCCAATTTTCTCCCTATTGGGATTTTATGGTGAGATTTTAATGAGGCACTGGCTTGTTGTTTCCAGTCCTGCATTCATTGTATTCCTATTGATTTATTAATGAAATCATCCTCTTTCATAAAAAAAAAAACAAAACAAAAAAACAAAACGAAGCAGAAACCTAAAAGATTTGATTTGTTTTCCTTCCTGGTGTTTAGGGAGCTTTGTGGTGACGGTTTGGGTAGATAGAAGGAACGCACCCATTTGCTGCCTAAATCACCACCATACAACAATTCTCTCTCTTTCTTCATCTAATCCACCCATCTTATCATCCGCCCCATGTTCCAAACATTCACTATCACCTAATTTATCTCTTCAAAGTGGGAGGCTTGATCTCTAAGACAATTTCCCCCATTCCCGTCCAAATCCTAAATTGACGGTAATATATAGAAGTCATCGGCGAGAGGTGAGGAGGATTTTGTACTAACGTTTGTGTTCAATTAATTTTTATTGAGCACGGTTGTTGGTTTCTGAATGAAATTAATTGTGGGTATTTAATTCTTAATAATTGTTTGTTTTTGTAATTTTGGAGTGATAAAATAATTATTAAAAATTAAAGTAAAACCCTATAATGTATATTGTTTTAAACGGTTAGATTAAAAAAATGATTGAGATGAGCCGAAATACGATTAAATATGTAGATCGGTTCACTGTCCAAATGGATACTACCACTCTAAACATTAGTTCTTTTTTTATTAATTTTGAAATATTCTAACACCGTATTAATAATTTAAATCGATCATTAATTATAAATATTAAATAAAATAAAAAACTGGAAGCAGTATTTCCTCTGTTATTTATTTATTTATTTTTGCAGTTACCCACAAAAATAAAACTTCACATACTAACAAAGCTACCCACACCACTTTTTTTTTTCCATGTAAAAAAAAATTTGAATCGCATATATAAAAGGTAAAAGTAGATGGTAGTATCTATAAAAGTAGCTAGGGATGCTCAACAATTTCTTTTTGTACATTTTGTGGGGAGCAAGAAGCCAAGAAGCCAAGACAGCCAAGAAGCCAAGAAGCCAAGAAAGCCAAGAAGCCAAACCAATTTTGTTCTCCTCCTTCTCTACTCTACTTCTATTTAATAAAATTCTTAAGACAATTAAGGTGGATGATAAAGAAATAACTTATTGTACGAACTTTTCATTTATATATATGCTCAGGGATTATGAGTACCGATCATTGGGTTTCCCATCTATATCTTCCATTATTTTCTGGCCATCCAAACAGTCCATACGTACCTAATTAGTTGAAAATATTAACAACGCTATCCAACTTTCATCCGTACGTCATGCATGCATGGACCATCAATATTTTAGATATAAATTAGCAAAGTTGTCCAACTTTGATGCGTCGACATATGTATGGACCATTCATATTAATTTTAGATTTAGCCTTCACCACAGAAGATTGTATCGAATTTCTTTTCATTGTTTTTATTTGGGTAAAGAATTTCTTTTCGTTTTCAACTATATTAAATTATTAATCCATTATTGATTGCTAAGTAGCCTAAAGATATATTAGCAATTTTAAAACAAAATGTTATTATAATTATATATATATGTTTAATTATTATATGCTCACATAGTTACATAATATATTAATTAGTTGGACAATCCTTGCATATCTCATTCTTGACGGGACCTTCTTGGAACCTTCTTATTTTATTTATTTATTTTTATTTAATTGTTCTTAATTTTTATAATAATATGAGCTGTTTAATTTTTAAATTATCATTTTAAGATTATTTCCGCAAAAATTCAACAAGATTGAAGGTATCAAACAAAATTGGTCACATTTAAGATCTTAATGGTAAACCACCTTTTAATTAATTTATATGAATCGCTAAACGATGTTTAATTAGATTGAATTTATATATAGATCGATGATCTTGAAATGATTTGATAATAAATGATTTCTATTAAAAAAACAGATATAAAAATATTTTAATAATAAAAAATTCCTCCCAAAATGAAATGCTAGTATTGTACTATTTTTCTTCTTCTTTATCATTGTGCTATTCAATTTGTATTATTCTTTAAAAAAATATTGTATTATTCTTTAAAAAAATATTGTATTATTCATCGATCACTTGAAGGTTTTTTACGTGATCACCACCGCTACATGCAGATCGATCATCAATACAGAATAAAAAGCACCTCTGCTACTTCATCAACTGAGTTATTATTATTATTATTACTATTATTTTGAGAAGAAGTACTTAATGAACTGAATTAATATAGTTAGGTGTATGTGCACAGATAAATATAGGTAAAATTACATTATTGTACTATTCTTTATTTCACACCACATATTAGAGTTATACTTGAATTCTCAAACTTTGCAGTTAATTACCCTAAATTTTTTAAAATGTTTCACTTGGGTCCATCGATTCATTACAATCTTCATTATAATTCATGTTAATTGATGACGTGTTTTATACGAGGTTCACACAAAAAATGACGTTCCCGAAGTCGAATTTAGCGGTAAAGTAACAATTTTGCATCTCTTTAAGGGCAAAAGACTAATTTTGCATAAATTTTACTCAAGCAGAAAAATGATGCTAACTTGCTATTTCCCCCTAAATTTAGCTTCATTAGTGATTTTGAGTAGCTTCACATGAGACAAGTCATCAATTAATATGAATTATGACCGAGATAATAATGGATAGACTTGGGTAAAACGTGTTAAAAAGTTTAGAAATAGTTAAATACAAAATTTAAAAATTATTGTATAAATTTGAAATTTGGTGTTAATCATAATATAATACAAAGTGTAACTTATCCTACAATATATTGGGTTAGCCATACAATTTGAATAACTTATTTTATATTTTCTCTTTTGGGACCTAAACCATATTGTGCATATTTTTTATGGAAAATACTTGCATCCCACCCTGGTGGTACCTCCTCGTACCACCATTTCAATTTATCTAATTGTCTTTGTACATATATCATAATCGGAACCGTTCATTCTCTAAATTATCATGTCAAGATCATCTCCGTAAAAAATTAACACGTTTGGAGGTCGTTTAGTCATTCATATATATCAAATAAATCAACAGTTTTAGTAAGAATTAAGATCCTCATGACAAACCGTCCATTTAGTTGATATATATGAATGACTAAAGGACCTCCAATCTTGTTGATTTTTTATGGAGATGGCCTTGACATGATGATTTAGAGAATGAACGGTTTTGATTATGATATAAGTACAAAGACAATTTGATAAATCAAAATGGTGGTATGAGGAGATACCATCAGAGTGAATGTAAGTATTGTCTTTTTTTATTTTTTATTGTCTATGGGTCAGCGTCACTCATTGTTTAGATTTGGTCGCAAGTTGATTAACCTTTATTTAATAGATTAATATTGAGATAAGGGATATAGATTTCGCTTATTTTGGATGTTGAACGCGATATTAAAGACCTCATTGTATAATGGGGAGGAATATGACTAATCCAATAATATTAGTGACTAATTGTAAGTTAGCTTAGATGGGTTGGTTTCACATCCAAGCAAAGAACATGCATAATAGGTATTTTCTTATTAAAAAAATTAGGTGTAACGGGATCACGCGTTTCATGATATTAGCAAAGACGGAAAATATCAGACATTTTCTTTAGAGTGGAGACATTTTCTTGAGAGTTCATGAGTTTTATGTATATATATATAACTCATGAAATAGTTAGTAATTAAAAGTAGAATTAATATGTCACTTAATGTTATGATCGAGACGTCTCGAGTTCGACTCTAGTAAATGATGAGTTCGATACCCAATAAAGGTGTAGCCAGGATTTCAATTGTGAGGGGAGGGGCTTCACAAATTACTTAAAAAAAATATTAAACTTTTGATATAATTTAACTCATAAATTAATTCAAATGGTCTAAATCAACATAATAATATCAAATTAAATAAAGATCAAAAAATTATCATATCATATTTTTAGTGGCTCATTACATAAAAAGAAGAAATCATATATAAACACAAAATTCACAGGTGCAATAATTAATAAATTGATCTATTTAATAAAAAATATTATAATGAAATAATTAATAAATTGATCTATTTAATAAAGATAAAATTATAATGAAATTAAAAATATTTTCTTAAAATAAAATTAATTTAATACTTATCTAAACAAAATATATTATAATTATTATATATATAATAAGTTGCAAAAATATAAGTGAGAGGGGGGCCAGGACCCCCTGGACGTAAACCTCCGCCTCTAATACCCAATGGCCCGAATACCGGCTTCGTCGTATTACCTTTCTGATTTATATATCGAATAATCCTTATATATATATTTCATAATTGGAACCGTTCAACTCTCAATTCCTCATTTCAAGATCATCTTCGTAAAAGTCAACATTGAAGATCGTTTAGTCATTCAAATGTATTAAACAAATTAATCAACGGCAATGATAATAATTAAGATCATCATAATGAATCGTCCATTTATTAGTTTATATTTATGATTGACTAAATAATTTCCAATTAATTTAGTTGAGTTTTTATATAAATGACATTGAATTGATAATTTAGAAAATGAATAGTTTCGATTATGATAGAAATACAAGGATTATTCAATAAAACAAAATGGTTGTACGAGTAGCTAGATATATATCATCATGATGAGATGGAAGTATTATCTTAAATGGAAACACTTACTTTAACATAAATGGGTTCTTAGCACCACGTATTATAAAGTTACCATTTATGGTAAAACAATTTTCCAAATATTTTCCAGTAATTATCTCATTATATATATTATGATAGCAGTGCATCAATGAGAGCACCAATTCCCCAAAACTAGGTAGTTGAAGAGAGATTGACGCTGGTATAATGGGTTCAGAGACTCACCACCCTAAGCTTCCTATTGTAGATTTATCAAATGAAAACTTGGAGCCTGGAACTGAGGCATGGGTTTTGGCAAGCAAACAAGTCCAGCATGCCCTAGAAGACTATGGCTGCTTTGAAGCTATTTACTGTAAGGTTCCATTCCAACTTCACAACTCAATCTTTTCTTCCCTTGAACATCTTTTCGATCTCCCAACTGAAACCAAAAGCCAAAAGACCAGTGATAAGCCTTACCATGGTTACATCGGTCAATATCCATTCCTTCCTCTCTATGAATCCGTGGGCATCGACAACCCAACAACTCCAGATGGAGCTCAATTCTTCACAACTCTCATGTGGCCCCAAGGAAATGACACTTTCCGGTACTAGTTCCATTTCATTTTCTATATGCATATTTAGATTTACCTTGTAACAACATATATATATATATATATATACACACACATACATATACACGTGCATCCGGTAATCGCTATATCTTGCTTTCCTAAACACAAATATATATTATTAATCCTCTTACAGCAGAAGTTGGATCCGCCCTAAATGCCTAACATTGTGTAACTCAGGCATGCACCCGTTGATGGGCTGGAGTGGAAGACACCCCAAACTTTTCAAATCGGAAAAAAAAACCTAGGTATAGGTGGAGTCCAAATCCGTCCCATCCAACCCGCACTTATCCGGGCCTATATTAATATATATGGGAAACATCATTAATCAAAGGAATTTTGCCAAATTTCGACAAATTTCTCCACAAAAAAGATTTGTTTCAATTTGGCCCCCCTCCTATTTCAATCATGCGTTGGTGACTGGTGTAAGTATTTGTTGTTTGAATTAGGGAAAATGCTCATTCCTTCTCAAAGATTGTGGCAGAATTGGATCAAATGGTGACAAGAATGGTGTTTGAAACGTATGGGGTGGGGAGGCTTTATGAGTCTCACGAGGCATCAACCACATACCTTCTTAGATGCATGAAATACAGACCGCCCCAGATGAATGAGACTAATTTAGGACTGCTTGCTCACACAGACAAGACCTTCTCATCCATTCTTCATCAAAATCAAGTCCATGGTTTGCAGATCAAAACCAAGGATGGCCACTGGATTGATGTCCGACCTTCACCTTCATCCTTTCTCTTCATGGCAGGCGATTTCTTCATGGTATGTGTAGTTCACTTTCTTTCGATCACCAAATAAACCAGGGATATTGTGATTTTCATTTTTGTACAACACTTGACATCGGTCTAAAAACTGCTCATCCCGAGTTGAAATACATACTTATTTTGTTTACGGACGTATTTTTTTATTGAAATAAATACATTTAGGACACCATTATAATGGATGCATATTGTATTTTGTTTGGTTGTTTAATGAAAAAAAATATATATATATATATATATATATATATAACTCAATATTATAACAAATCTTATATAAAATGGCAATCAACTTTTTAATTTAAGAGTTAGACCCGAACTTTTAAATTGTACATTTAATTAAATACCATAAACTCTTTAAAACGTTTCACCTTCACATTTTTTGGCAGAATTTTCGCTAGTTGATGATGTGGAGCCAATCAAAAAACGAATATGGAGGGACTTTATGCAAAATTACTTAATTAGCCCTTTGTTCTCTCGTTTGACATTTTGGCAGGTGATAACCAATGACTAATTAAGTAATTTTAGTCATCTTGAGATTCATTTTTTAGTGAACCCCACACGTGTCACGTCATCAGCTAACAAAAGTTTTATAAAAAAATGTAACGGTACTGGGATACAGGTGAAACGTTTTAAAGAGTTCAGGGTACTTAAAACACAATGTGCTAAAATGTAATTAGCCGTTTTATTTATTGACCTTAATGCAAGGCAAGGGTGTTGATGCTTAGCAAGTTCGGACCCGGCTAACTTTTTAGAATTTTGTTTTTACTTATTTTCTATTGACGGAAGTAGGGTGTTGTTGTCGGTGGTTTAACAGTTTAGAGGTTTTTAGAATGGTGGGAAATTGGGTGATTGGGTAAGGCAAAGTGGGAGAACTATAAACCCTAAGGCGTAAGCGATTGAATCAATGTTTTTTTGTGTTAGGGTGTTTTTTGGATTTCAAATTTGATCATATATATATATATATGTATTTTTCTTTGATTGTTGAAGTTTGTCATTTTTTGTGAAATTTAGAGTAGGTTATATTCTTGGCTTTCAAAAATTTAATTGTGTTCTTATTGTGTGTAAAAAAAAAATAAAAAATTCAGTATTTCATGATAAAACTGTATTGTCATTTTGTAGGCATGGAGTAATGACAGAATATTCTCTTGTGAGCACCAAATCGTGATGAAAGAGACAACCAGATATTCTCTTGGATTGTTTTCATATAATAGTGGGATTATGCAAGTTCCTGAAGACCTTGTTGATGATAAACACCCCCTAATGTACAAGCCATATGATGAAGTTGATTTCCTTCATTTCAATCGAACACCGGAGGCAATCAAATCCAAGTGTCCTATTAAAGCCTACTGTGGTCTTTAAGCTCCCTCTCTCTCTCTCTCTCTCTCTCTCTCTCTCTCTCTCTCTCTATGGTTATCTTACCATGTAATAAATAATTGCATAATAATTCCATGGAATAATATGCTGCCTGCTAGCATAATCCATATTGTGTGTATCCAAAGTATATATATGTATATACATATATATATATATATATAGATGGGTTTATTGCCGCTTCTCTAGCGTGGCAAGTATTGGTGTTGTGTGAAGGTTTGTTCGTACTTTGTGGATCTTTAGTTTCTGTTTGCTTCTACTGAATAATGAAATAAATTTAAGGTGTAGACGTTTTTAAATTCTATTGTGTACGTTGTTTAATAAAAGAGGGGACAACAGCTTTGCCATTGACTGTTGAACTGTGAAAATCAAAAAGGTTGAAATGCTTCTTCAACTTGCCATTCGGTCTCACTTTCAGTCTGCCACATTAATTACCTCTTTTCCATCTGCCACATTAATTACCTCTTTTCCATCAAACTAGTTCAACGCACTCTCCTCAATTTTGTTTATGTAGCAGTCAAATTATGCTCGATGTCAATTGTAGGCCGTAGAATTGTGCAACATAGAACTACATGCCATCATTTGTGAGACCCACAGGAGAGAATTAGGGCTAGGGGGAAAACTAGGGTTCAAAAGGAAAAATGGGAGAAAATCTTGAAGGGCATCAGTACTGAAGAATTGATATGGATTATTAGACTCACACATCTTGTCGTCATTAAACTAAGTAAGCAAGTCACAAATAAAGTTATAGACAAAGTGAGAGTCAGTGGCGAGTTCAAGCGCATTTTGACCATTAAGCTTAAAATCAATGAAAAATAAGAAGTGGCAGAGAGATGGTAGAGAAGATAGAAGAGAGAGGAGAAGATTATGATTGATTTGACCATTAAGCTTAAAATCAACGAAAAATAATTAAGGAGTTGCTCAGGAATAGTAGAGAATGTTGCAAGATTTATGTAATTAGATAGTTAGGTTTCCTTCTCTTAGAAGTTAGGTATCCTTACTTTAGAAAGATTATGTGTAATTACTTATAACTAGGGTTGTAACTGTATATAAAGGCTCTGAAAGAAAAGAATAAGATAACTGAATTATTCTCATACTCTGATTTCAAGTTGGTATCAGAGCTTTAATGGGTGTCAGAAACTTGAGAATATTGGAGGGTACTCGATTGATCAAATAAGCTGCAGATTTTAGGGCTTCTCCCCAATAAATTAAAGGCATATGTGCTTAATTCAATCAAAGATGTACGAATAACTTCCATCAGATGACGATTCTTTATCTCTGCGACCCCATTTTATTGGGGTGTATAAGGACAAGTGGTTATAGTTTGCATAACAGAATTACAAGGTATTTAAAGCATTAGAGTTGTCTAGACACGATTACGTACTTAGTTCCTAACCAACCACCTTAATTGCATTCTATTTGGGGTACCTCCTCGTTTAACCATTTTGAGTTATCGAATTGTTTTATATATATTATAATTGGAACCGTTCAACATAATCATCATTTAAGTTCATTCGTTCAACATAATCATCATCTAAGTTCATTTATATAATAAAAAAATCAATCAAATTGGAGATCATATATTTAGCCATTCTTATTCATCAACTAAATGGACGGCTGCCCATGAGGATCTTATTTGTTACCAATACAGTTGATTTATTTGACACATATGAATGACTTACCAAGCTCCAATTTTGTTGATTTATTTGTGGAGATAAACTTGACATAATAATTCAGATAATGAACTGTTCCAATTATGATATATGCATATGGATAATTTGATAGATTGAAAAGGTAAAACGTACGAGTAGCTACCCTAATGATGGGATGCAAGAATTATTCTTATATTATTCAGTTATATTTTGACCCCCGGTGTCCGGTACTTGAATGCACAAATGAATTTTGAATGTATAACTCCTCGTTTGGTGAGCGGGATTAGATTGGATAACTCATCAGATTCAATGTATTTTGAATGTACAAATGAATGTCTTTTCATTATAAAGGGATTATATATAGGGGGTAGAGATTAAAGAAATTTATCTAATCCAATCCTCTTAGGCCACGTTTGTTGCGTACGTAGGATTGGATTGGATTGGATAACTCTTTAAATTAAGGGAAATTGTCACTAATTAATGTCCCTTTCTCACAAAAAAAAACCCCTAATATCCTCTTGCTAAAACCTCAACCAATTCAGGTAATTAACTTTTGATATTTGCAATTTTCAACCAAGTATATAAACAAAACAAAACCCCTCAACTCACACTTCGTCACTTTTAATTCATCTTCATCTCTCTCAAATCCGAAACCCTCTCCTATCCAAACCCAAAAATCCTTCCCATCCAAACCCAAAAATCCTTTCCCATCCAAACCCAGAAATCTTCTCCCATCCAAGCCCAGAAATCCTCTCCTATCCAAACCCATAAATCCTCTTTGCCTTCTTCCTCTTCCTCTGCATCCTCTTTTCTCTCTTCTCTCTTCATCTTCATGGGTTTCTGAGTTTCTGGTTATGTAACCAAGTGGTTACTAACTGGTATATAAGTAGGAACTAATCGGTAACTAATTGCGAAACCCATAAATCCAAAAATCCATTAAGATGAAGATGAAGATGAAGATCTCCAGATGAAGATGAAGAGGGAGGCTGCGTACGTCCTCTTCCTCTGCATCCTCGTTTCTCTTTTCACTCTTCATTTCATCTTCATCTTCATGGGTTTCTGGGTTTCCGGTTATGGAACTAAGCGGTTACTAACCGGTACATTAGTAGAAACTAATCGGTAACTAACTGAGAAACCCAGAAACCCATGAAGATGAAGATGAAGAACTCCATATGAAGATGAAGATGAAGATCTCCAGATGAAGATGAAGAACTCCAGATGAAGATAAAGATCTCTAGATGAAGATGAAGGGGGAGGCTGCGTCCTTTTCGTCTGCATCCTCTCTTCTCTTTTCTCTCTTCATCTTCATGGGTTACTTCCCACTTATATACCGGTTAGTAACCACTTAGTTACATAACCAGAAACCCATGAAGATGAAGATGAAGATGAAGAAGAGAGAAAAGAGGATGCAAAGGAAGAGGAAGAAGGCGAAGAGGATTTTTGGGTTTGGATGGGAGAGGATTTCTAGGTTTGGATGGGAGAGGATTTATGGGTTTGGATGGGAGAAGATTTATGGGTTCGGATAGGAAAGGATTTTTGGGTTTGGATGTGAGAGGGTTTCAGATTTGAGAGAGATAAAGATGAATGAAAAGTGACTAAGTGTGAGTTGGGGGGTTTTGTTTTGTGTATATACTTGGGCCAAAATTGCAAATATCAAAAGTTAATTACCTTAGATTAGTTGAATTTTAGGAAGAGGTTATTAGGGGTTTTTTTTTGTAAGAAAAAGACATTAGTGACAATTTCCCTTATATTAATGTAGTTTGAAGCGAAAATTGATGCAATTTCGTTATATAAGGATTAGATAGGATTAGACATAGAAGGAAACTTACACTTTCTAATTAATCATACTATTTTAAGATAATTGAATTGGATAAGTTTTTTTCCATGTCTATCTTATCTAATCTCCTTAAAATAGTAGGATTTTGTACACATGGACGAAGGGTCAGCCGCATTCTAACATGCCTGGAAATTGTAAGAAAGTGAAGGTACAAAAGTCCCACATTGGAAAGTTGCACAACCTTGCAAGGGCTTATAAGGAGTTAGGCCTCTCCCCCCATTGCCAATTGGTTTTGGGGTTGAACCTCAATTTCCTTCATGGTATCAGAGCTGGTTATCCCACGTGCAAGGGTTAACCGCCATACGTACTTCACGTCACTCAATATGAGTTGTCCACATGTTAGGCTTGAAAATTCGCCGCACGTGAGGGGGCGTGTGAGAATGTGAAGGTACAATAATCCCACATTGGAAATCTGCACAACCTTACAAAGGCTTATAAGGAGTTGGGTCGCTCCTCCCATTGCCAATTGATTTTGTGATGAAACCTCAACTTCCTTCAGAAATGATGCTATGTACTATATTGGATTGTTCTCAATGACTTTATCCCTAAGGCAGGTTATGTAGTAAGCCCTGGAGGAGCTTGTAGATACAGAACATCCTGTGGTCTTTTGGACCCTTTAAACATGTCGAACTTCTTGGATGGATCCTCGAATTTACTGTCAACGTAAATCCAACCTTTCCCAATATATATTCCATTTTTTTCATCCGTCTTATTTACTGATTTCTTTAAATATACAAAGTAAAAACTGAAAACATATCTTACACGACTGTACGTAGCTGATACTAGCTATTTCTGCCAATATATTTTATTTTTATTTGTACCGCACGCGTCAGCAATCAGCATGGCCAATGCCGGCTCGGGTGTCTTGTTTTTTCGCTTCTTAATTAATTATATTCCTACTTGTTAAAACAAATGGAATAATTAAAAAATATGTAACTCTCAGTGTACGATTTATATTATTGAATTTAGAATAAACTACATAAAACACTCAAAATTATAAAAGTCATTTTAAATTCATACTCTAATTATGAAAAGTTTCAATTTGATACTCAAATTATCAAAGTAAATCATTTAAATAAGTACCTTTCATTAGTCAATATTTTAAAAAGTTTGTTAAGTGCCTATATGGCACTTGTAGGGCATTTATTTTATGCTGACATGGACTTAATATAGATAAAAAAATAATAAATTTTGAATACATTCATAAAGAAGGCAATACAGCCATCAAAACCTAGGGCATAAACTAAGGGGCCTCATTAAAACCCTTGCCAAAAAATTCGCTAATCGGGAAAATTCGATTAAAGAAAAAAAAGTGCTCCACCCCATCCTCAAAAACATTACAAGAAAGACCTATACTATGTCATTTTCCAAGGCCCTTTCGAGCCATGGAGGTGCCGGAGGGAGTAGGACTCGTCTTGTCTGCGTCACCTGTCCTTCATGGGCCAAAGCGTGAGCTGCACAATTGGCCTGCCGAGAAACATGGAACAGAGCAGCCGGTGTGAGATTTAGCAGCTTCAATAATCTCAGACAGTCATAAAACAGCAAGTAGGTGACTGTCCACAGCTCTCGCTCGCCCCGCAGCAGATCTACTACAGCTTTGCAATCCGTTTCTACCCGTGCTACTTCAATCCCCAACTGATGCACTGCCCTCATCCCTTCCCTCAAAGCAACCAGCTCAGTATCAATCATGCTAAGCCCAACCGGTCCACCTGCGCTGAACCCAGCTAGGAAAACCCAAGACTCGTCCCGAACAAACCCCCTCCCCCCAGCCCACGGCTCAGTCCCTCCTTGAAGACCGCCCCATCACAATTCAGTTTCAATTCCCCTCCATTCGGTTTTTGCCACCTGACCGCTTGCACTCTTCTCACCGGTTTAGGGATGCGATTAAGAGCCGAGAACTCAGCGTAGGACGCCGTAGTACGTTCCAAGGAAAGCAGCGGATCCGTAGGTACCTTCCCACGCAAGACATCATTTCTTTCGTTCCAGCCCTGCCAAGCAATATATACGAAGGTTTCGAGCTCGTGAGGCTCGAGAACCTACATGGCCTTCTCCATCAGATCAATGAAACTCCCCGAGGTTGGCAACCTATCAAAGGGGATTAGAGAAAAGCTCCACACTCTACATCTGCCCCTACATCCTCTCAAGGCATGGTAGACATCCTCATTCTTCTTTCCACACTGACTGCAAATAGGAGAGGGAATGATCTTCTTTTTCATTAGATTTAGAGCAGCAGGGAGGATCTCAAGACACGCTCGCCATATAAAAACTTTATGCTTTGTAGGAACCACTAAGCTCAACAATTTCTTCCAGAAGGCTTCCCTCCTTGCAGGATTAGAACCCCCCACCCCCTCTCGGATGCTACCATCCACTTGCCCCAGTGCCACAAAATACCCACTCTTCACCGTATAGTGCCCAGACTTGCTATAAAACCAGTACATCCCATCCACAAAACGCTGCACAGCCGCCAGAGGTATTGAGCAGATTGCATTAATATTCTCAGGGCAGAAACTGGCGGTCAATAGTTCAGAGTTCCAGTTCCCATCAGCAGTAATTAGATCCGACACCCTAGCCTCAATAGGTAAAAACTGTTGCTGATTAAGCTACCAGCTGGACAGTCTACAAGGCAGCTAGGTGTATGAAGACCAAGAGGTGTCGTGCAGGTGTAAAACAGATTAGGAACAGTGCCTAGTGTGTGTGACTTGCGTGGGCTGCAAGAGAATTCTGTTAGAACAGAATAGTCTAGTTGTCAAAATGTAATTAGCTCTTGTGATGTCATAGCATCCAAGACTAACCGAATGTGAGTGAATGTGAGAGAGTGTGAGTATGTATACATTCAATTTACTCAATTCAATCAATTAAGAAAATACACTCATTCACAACTGAGGAAATAACATACAAAATCGTCTAAGGCATTTTCACAAACACTTAGAGTGCATTGATCATCATAGTGATCATCACTCAGATTCAATTCAACAAAACAAACCAGAATAGAAAAGAGTAATAGAACATCACATGCTAGCCCTGATTCAATCGGTTTCAGCTAAGGAGAGTGTTAAGGATTCATACCTGGTTGCTGCCATTGAAGTTCTGCTCCCGAGTCCTTCATTGCATCTGCTCCCGAGCTCCTCCATCTGAGCCTCATTCTCAACATGGTATCAGAGCTTAGTCTTTGATCATCATCTAGGCTTAGATCTGTGCAAGGCTATAGCATCAAGAAAGTGTACAATCTGCAATGACAGAAACACACGGTGGAGGTAAGCTGAGGACTCCGATCTTCAAAGATACTAACTATGATGTGTGGAGTATCAAAATGAAGACTGTGCTGAAGGGCTATGATCTATGGAAATATGTAGATGTGGGATTACCTGAGGCAATGGCCGTAGAAGGAGAAGCTGGAGCTGTTTTGAACCAGCCTTCTCATACAGACTTGGTGAGAGATGCTAAGACATTGAGCATGCTTCAGAATGCAGTTGCCGATGATATCTTTCCTAGGATCCAGAATGAAGAAAGTGCAAAAGCAGCCTAGGATGTGCTGAAAAGGGAATACAGAGGATACTCAAAGGTTAGAGTTGTCAAACTACAATCTCTTAGACGTGATTTTGAATATACAAGAATGAAAGAAGATGAATCATTGTCTGTGTATATGTCTAGACTATATGGAGTTGTAAACCAAATGAGAACTTATGGAGAAGACATTTCAGAAAAGAAATTAGCTCAAAAGATCCTAATTAGCTTGACTAAACCCTATGATCCCATTGTATCTATCATAGAAGAAACCAGAGACATGGAATCTGTGGATGTTGAAAGTGTCATTGCTTCAATTAGGGCTTTTGATCAAAGAATAGAAATGCATAATGAAGGGAGTGTTGACAAGGCCTTTGTTGGTTTGTCTGTGAATCCAAAAGGCCAGCAAGGTAACACTCAAGGCAAGTTTAAGAAGTTCTTCAAGAACAACAAAAATTGGAATCAAAAGTCCAATACCACTGGTAAATCCAATTATCACCATAATGCAGGCTCTAACAAGGCAGAGAGCAATGGAACAAAATGCAAGGTGTGTGACAAACTACACTATGGTGAGTGTTGATTCAAGGGTAAGCCTAAATGCTACAATTGCAATAAGTTTGGACATTATGCCAAAGATTGCAATGGGAAGTATGTGAATATGGCTAGAGAAGTGACTGAAACTTTTGGGAACTTGTTCTATGCGTGTAACACAGCTTCTGTGAAGGATGATAATGTGTGGTATATGGATAGTGCATGTAGTAATCACATGACTGCACAAGAAGTACTACTTGTGGACACTGATAGGAGCATTAAAGCTAAAGTAAAGATGGGAAATGGTGAGTTAGTCCAAGCAGAAGGAAAAGGTACTCTTGTCATTCAAACTAAGCAGGGTAAAAGACACATGAGAGATGTTATGCTCTTTCCTGGATTGGAGGAAAACCTGTTGAGTGTAGGAAAAATGATTCAGCATGGCTACTTTCTAGTATTTGGAGATCAGACAGTGGACATATATGAAGGCAAGGAGCTATGCCACAGAGTAGCAAAAATCCCTATGACAAGGAACATATGCTTTCCTAAGACATTTGGGTGTGTAAATCCTATTGCAATGAGAGCAACTATTGCTGAAGACTCAGACTTATGGCACAAGAGATATGGTCATCTGAATCACACTAGTTTGATGAGTTTACAACAAAAGGAGATAGTTGTTGGCATGCCTAAACTACAAGGTAGTACTGATGTCTGTGCAAGCTATGTAGCTAGAAAGAAGCATGTGGAGCAGTTTGATAAGGAACCTACTTGGATGGCAACTTTCCCTCTTGAACTCATACACTCAGATGTGTGTGGTCCAATGCAAGTAGAAACCATTAGAGGTAACAAGTACTTCTTGACCTTTATTGATGATTTCACTAGACTTTGCTGGTTGTATTTTCTTAAACATAAGTCTGGAGTTCTAAATGTGTTTAAGAAGTTTAAAAGCATGATTGAGTTGCAAAGTGGTTATAAAATGAAGAGACTCAGAAGTGATAGAGGTAGGGAGTACCTCTCAAAAGAGTTTGAAATGTTCTGTGATGAGACAGGAATAGCAAGACAATTGACAGTGGCCTATTCTCCTCAGTAAAATGGTGTTGCTGAAAGGAAGAATATAACTATTGTTGAAATGGCTAAGGCCATGATGCATGAAAAGGGTGTACCTTACAAATTCTGGGGTGAAGCTGTGAATACTGCTGTGTATTTGTAGAATAGATGTCCTACAAAGGCTTTGAATGGTAAAACACCATTTGAACAGTTTAGTGGGAGAAGGCCAGGGGTCAAACACCTAAGAATCTTTGGCTCTATTTGCTATTCACATATCCGGGACCAATTGAGACAGAAACTGGATGAAAAAGGGGTAAAGTGTGTGTTCATGGGATATGGACATTGTGAAAAAGGCTACAGGTTATATAATCTGCAAACCAACAAGA
Source organism: Oemleria cerasiformis (assembly GCA_037349345.1). Taxonomy (NCBI): domain Eukaryota; kingdom Viridiplantae; phylum Streptophyta; class Magnoliopsida; order Rosales; family Rosaceae; genus Oemleria; species Oemleria cerasiformis. The sequence continues at coordinate 5,585,609 of JAZGTL010000019.1, read as the reverse complement.
TTGTGATATCTAGAAGTGTGGTTTTTGATGAGAATGCATATTGGGATTGGAATGCTACTAAGGCTAAGGCTGGTGGCACTCTTATACTGAACTATGGCTTTGAATATGCCAATTCTTAACCTGAGAATGCAACTGAGATCCTTCATGAACCTGCAGCTGAAGTTTTCCAAGAACCTGAATCTCATAATGAAATTCAGATAGGTAATGTGCAACCTACAGATGAATCCATTACTGGAACACCTGTTAAGCTCATAAGCATTCATGATATTTATACACGATGTCACATGTGCATCATTGAACCTGAATCCTATCAAGAAGTAGCTAAAGATCTAGCTTGGAAGAAAGCAATGGATGCTGAAATTGACATGATTCAAAAGAATGAGACATGGGAGTTAGTGAACAGACGTATGAATAAACCTGTCATTGGAGTCAAATGGGTTTACAAGACAAAGTTAAACCTAGATGGTTCTATACAAAAGCACAAGGCCAGACTTGTAGCCAAGGGATATGCACAGAAGCCTGGTGTGGACTTCAATGAAACCTTTGCTCCAGTAGCAAGGTTAGATACCATTAGATCCCTCATTGCTCTAGCAGCTCAAAGGAACTAGAAATTGTACCAGTTGGATGTAAAATCTGCATTCCTGAATGGAGTACTAGAAGAAGAAGTGTATATTGATCAGCTAGAGGGTTTTGTGTTTCAAGAAGAAAAAGGAAAAGTCTATAAGCTTAAGAAAGCTCTCTATGGACTCAAGCAAGCCCCAAGGGCCTGGTATGGAGAAATTGATTCCTATTTGTTGAGTTGTGAGTTTAAAAGGAGTTCTAGTAAGGCCACACTTTACATAAAGTTTGATGAAGCTGGTGAAGTTCTAATTGTGTCTATCTATGTGGATGACATAATTTACACTGGAAGTTCACAAACATTGATCAAGAATTCAAGCATGTGATGATGAGTAAGTATGAGATGACAGATTTGAGTCTACTTCATCATTTCCTAGGAATGGGAGTGATACAATCTGACAGAAGTATCTTTATACACCAAAGAAAGTATGCAACTACTCTCCTAGAGAAGTTTGGTCTTAAGGATTGTAAACCAGTGAGTACACCGTTGGTTCTAGGAGACAAACTCATGAAGGAAGATGGAAGTGAAGCTACTGATGAGCAGCTTTATAGAAAGATAGTTGGAAGCCTACTCTACTTGATAGAAACAAGACCTGACATAATGTATGTTGCAAGTCTGTTATCTAGGTTTATGCATGGTCCTACAAGTAAGCACTATGGAACTGCCAAAAGGGTCCTGAGATACATTCAAGGTACACTTTTTTATGGCATTGAGTATGTTAAGGGAAAAGCTTCTACTTTGATTGGTTTTTGTGACAGTGATTGGGGAGGTTCTGAGGACGATATGAAGAGCACTTCAGGTTATGCATTTACTCTAGGAAGTGGGGTATTTTCATGGGCCTCAGTGAAACAAAGCACAGTGGCTTTGTCCACAGTAGAAGCTGAGTATGTTGCTGCTGCTGAGGCAACATCTCAAGCTATTTGGCTTAGGTTTGTGCTTAAAGATTGTAGAGAAGAACAAAGAGAGGCAACACCTTTGTTTTGTGACAATATGTCAGCAATAGCAATGGCAAGAAACCCAGTATTTCATCATAAAACAAAACACATTAACATAAAGTTTCATTTCATCAGAGATGCACTACAAGATAATCAGATTGGCTTGATATTCTGCAAATTAGAAGATCAGATAGCTGACATCTTTACTAAGGTTCTGCCTAAGGAGAGACTAAACTACCTAAGGGGTTTACTTGGTGTCAAACCAACAGCTAGCTTAGAAGGGAGTGTTGCTGATTAAGCTACCAGCTGGACAATCTACAAGGCAGCTAGGTGTATGAAGACCAAGAGGTGCCGTGCATGAAACAACCCGAAATTTTAATTATTGGGTTTACGTAATTATTTTTGTAAAATGATGATTTTACCCTTGGTTGGTAAAGGGCTTGGAAATCAAGTTTTGTTTCGAGACACTTTTGGTGGTGTTTTGGGTACCGTTGCGTAGGTCTCGAACTCACGAGTTCGTAGACAGGCGGCACGCAGAAAACGGAGTTCGTGGACGGAAGTTATGGGTCTAGATGTGCAAGGGCATTTTGGTAATTTGGTTTTGGGAGAAGATATTTTAACCCCCCCAAATCAGACTTATCTGATCCATGTCATCTTCATTTCATCTTTATCACTCATTCTCTCTCTCGGTGAAAAACAAAAACACAAACACACCCACCCGAAACCGTTCGAAAAACCAAGAGAGAAACCAAAAGTCAACTTTGATTTCAGGGCTTCAACTTCCCGTTTTGATCAACTAATCGTGTTCTACTCCTTTCCACGATCACAACCGTACCAACCATCGAAGGAGAGGACCACGGTGGAAGCCGAACCGAGTAAAGGAAGTTTCGGATCTTTGGATCGATTTTCCGGCTTATACAGGTACGTGTTTGATGTTTTGAGGTTATATTTGGATTCCTGGGTTCGAGTAGATAGATTTAGACGTAAAATTTGTGTAAAACGGTTGAGTTTTGAGGAAGTTGTAAAGCTTGGAGTTTCGGTTGGAAAAGGCAGATTCCGGCGAACCAGACGGCGGCAGAGGTGGCGGTCCGGTCATCTTGTCCGGCCAGCTTCCGGCGACGGCGACTACAGTCCGGTCGTCTTCTCCGGTGAGTCACCGGTGACCGGTCGGGTCGAGTTGAACCGGTCGGGTCGAGTTGAATCGGTCTGGTTGAGTGAACCAGTCGGGTCGAGTTGGACCGAGTCAGGTTGAGCCGAACCGAGTTGGACCGGTTTAGGTGCGTGAACACTGTAACAGGCGAGTGGTCGGCACGTGAGGGCACGTGTGCCGACCTTCCGGTGGCGCGTGGCGGCGCGTGGGGCCGAGGCTGACGTCACGGCGGCGCGTGGTAACTAGTTTTCGACGTTCTGAATATGTTGGTACAGGTTTCAGGTTGATCGGACATCGTTTAGAGGTCGTTTTGAGTGTCCGAAGTTGCTGTGTTTTCTAGAAACAGCAAGGGTAGACTTGCCGAGGTTTAGGAAGTTGTTATATAAGAATCTTATTACTAGCTGGTAATCCCGATTGTTGTTTTTGACAGGCGATATTGTTCCGGGAACCTCAGAGGAACGAGCAAGACGGGATTGAGCTAGCTTGAACAGGTTTGTGAGTGGACTTTGGTTTTATAAACTGAAATGCATGCATCAAAATATTTTTGTGTAAATACTGTTATGTATTGTGGCATTGAATTTCTGGATTTTAGAAATGATTACTAGACACATGTTTTCCACTACTTCGATTAAAGTGTGATTTGAGAAATATCATGGTTTTTGGACTCAGTTTTGATATCGTTTTGACGAGGAAATTATTGAGTCAATGATTTGGTTTTTGACCCTGTTGTATGAGTTTATCAGATTTGGTTATATGTGAGGGAGGCCAGGACTCGGGACGAGGATCCGTTATTAGCGGTGAACCCGGTGAACCTCCAAGATAAACTCTGATTTGAGGGAGGCCAGGACTCAGGACGAGGATCCGTTATTAGCAGTGAACCCGGTGAACCTCCAATATAATTGGTGATTGATTCTTCGACTAGCGTCAAGAGTTTTGCTCCGTTAGTTTGTTGAGTGCTCCGACTCTGGCATTGTAGAGTTTTGACTCCGTCGGGTCGCGAGAGTGTCTATGCATAGTACAGGGAGTTGTGATACAGGACTAGCACACCCCAAGGGATACCCTGGTGGCTAGTGGATGTGTCGGGAACAGTGGATTAGAGATATTATGTGTCTAGGTTGAATGAAATGATTTTGAACTCCTTTGAGGATGATTTTCAAACCAGATTGTGGATCACAATGTGTTTTCCTTATATGGATTTTGTGTGAGTCCTATTGAGTAGTTTTAAAGAGAAAGGGAAATGCCGGTGATTTAAAGATGATGTTTTTATAACATGAACTGTTTATGTGATGCATGCATAGTTTTATAAATGGAGGGGGAAAAAGGTAATATTCCTTGGAAAATGATTTATAAATGATTATTTTTGTCCACTCACAACTTTTGTGTTTAAACCCCCTTTAGGCAGTAGAGTTGACGCGGACATTATCTCGAGGCAGAGGCATTAGCACTTCCGGCTACGCTGTGTAGTTGTATTTGAGTAGGATATCTAATTTGTATCTTGATCCTACTTAGACGCTCTGATATTTTTGTATTAAGTTGGTATTTACTTACGGGAATTTTAAGTGCTTAAATCCCTTGTCTGACAAGAGAAAGTATTTATTATTATTATATTTTATAAGGATTGAAGGGTATTTGGGAACCTTTCTTTAGGTTGTCAGACGGGATCAGGATTTTTCCCGGGTTTCGAGGGGAAATTCGAGACGGGACCTGACAATTGGTATCAGAGCACTAGGTTAAATTCCTGTAGACCGTACATCTAGTGTACAGGTGAAATTTTGGTATTAATGGTTTACAACTTCTTTTCAGCGTATAATGCCTCCGAGACGAGAGTTACGTCAACGGTCGGGGAATGGTGGAGATGACCATGAACCTACAGTGGAGCCTGATTTGAGGCAGACACTGGAACAGCTCGGTCAGACTTTAGTTTCTGTACTCTAGGATAGGGCTTCTCATGAAGTCTCTGATATCGAGAGAGCCCAGAGACTGGGGGCGACGATATTTATGGGCGAGTCTAGCCCAGATGAGGCTGAGGAGTGGATTACTCGCATGGAGCGGGTGTTTTTGATTATGAGATGTCCTCTAGAGGAGAGAGTTCTATTGGCTACATTTTTACTAGGTGGTTCTGCTTACCACTGGTGGCACTCATTGGAGGTGTCAGGCTGGAATGTCCATACGCTTACTTGGCAGACTTTCCGGGAACGCTTCTTGGAGCAGTTTTACCCTCGCTTACATCGGAATGTTAAGGAGGCCGAGTTCTTGCATTTCAGCAAGGAGACATGACTGTGGCCCAGTATGAACAGAGATTCATAGCGCTGAGTCGCTTTGCACCGACTTTGGTGGCGACTGAGTCAGACAAGTGCCATAGATTTGAAAGTGGACTGCGGAGTGAGATTCGGTCAGCAGTTACGTCTATGGACCACACTTCCTTGAGGACTTTAGCTGATGCTGCAGCTCGAGTAGAGTTGAGTTTGGGTTTCCCAATTCCGTAGCAGTACAGTGGGTACATGAGACATCGAGATCACTGGACTGCCGGAACCTCTAGTCAGGGACCATCAAAAAGTGGCAGTCATGGATCTTCTGGGAATGCGAGATCTAGTATAGGCAGTGGCGGAGCTGGTCAGGCACGACAATCTTATGCACAGTCTAGCGGTGCCTCAGTGCAGTTCAACAGAAGACAGGGTGGCAGATCTAGTGGCTTCAGTGATTCCATTTGTTATTTCTGTGGGGAGACTGGTCACATCAAGAGATTCTGTCCACAACGACATCCGGACAGTAGTTCCTTTGGTCGTGGTGCGATTGATCCTAGCCCGAGGACAGGACAGATGTTTGATACTGCAACTGGGAGTCAGACCCATTTCAGTGGGGCTGGTAGAGCTAGTGGGACCAGTAGTTCCAGAGGCAGGTATGGGGATCGTGGTCGATCTTCGGGTACACCAGCTCGAGTTTTTGCCATGACGCAACAGGAGGCTTGAGTAGCACCGGAGGTGGTCACGGGTACGTTATCTATTTTTAACCGCAATGCTTGTGTTTTATTAGATCCGGGAGCAACTCATTCTTTTATTTCTCGGGGTTTTACACTGTTTGCGGATAGAGAATTGTCTCCGATTGGTTGGGACATGGGTATTAGTACTCCTACCAGAGATATGTTAGTGGCGAACCTAGTGATTCGCAGTTGTCCGGTGATGGTTGAAGGCCATGGTTTGGAGGCAGATTTAATTCCCTTAGATATTTTTGAGTTTGATGTGATTCTGGGGATGGATTGGTTGTCCATGCACCATGCCTCCATAGGCTGTTACGACAAGACAGTAGTTTTTCGGAGTCCAGGATTACCGGAACTTACATTTCGGGGAGATCGTAGGGTACTACCCTATGGAGTAATATCAGCGTTGACTGCTGAGAGATTGTTGAGAAAAGGTTGTGAGGGTTACTTGGCTCATGTGTTTGATTCTCGGGATACTCCGATGAGAGTGGAGGATAATCCTGTGGTGAGTGAGTTCTCTAATGTGTTTCCAGATGATCTTCCAGGATTACCACCACACCGTGAGATTGAGTTCACTATCGAGCTTTTGCTAGGTACTCAACCTATCTCACAGGTACCGTACAGAATGGCACTGGTAGAATTGCGAGAGTTAAAGACTCAGTTGTAGGACTTGGTGAATATGGGATTTATTCGCCCAAGTGTTTCACCATGGGGTAGCCGGTATTATTCGTGAGGAAAAAGGATGGTGGTATGAGATTGTGTATCGACTACCGGCAGTTAAATAAAGTGACGGTTCGAAATAAGTATCCTCTGCCAAGGATTGACGATTTATTTGATCAACTGAAAGGGGCAAAGTATTTTTCAAAAATTGTCCTTCGATCCGGGTACCATCAGTTGAGAATCCGGGAAGAGGATGTTCAGAAAACAGCTTTCAGGACTCGGTATGGTCATTATGAGTTCTTGGTGATGCCTTTCGGGTTGACTAATGCCCCGGCAGCGTTTATGGATTTGATGAACAGAGTGTTCCAAAAGTATTTGGATCGATTTGTAATTGTGTTCATCGACGATATCTTGGTGTATTCAAGGGGTGCCAAGGCACATGAGAAGCACTTGAGGTTGGTGCTGAATATGCTTAGGAAAAAGCATTTGTTTGCCAAGTTCAGTAAATGCCAGTTTTGGTTGACCGAAGTTGGATTCTTGGGTCATGTGATTTCGGTTGAGGGTATCAGCGTAGATCTCCAAAAAGTGGAGGCAGTGGCAAACTGGGAGCAACCGAGGACAGTGACAGAAGTGAGGAGTTTTCTGGGTTTGGCAGGATATTATTGGTGGTTCGTAGAAGGATTTTCTACGATAGCAGGTCCATTGACTCGGTTGACTAAGAAAGGAGTCAAGTTTGACTGGGATGCTGATTGTGAGCAGAGCTTTCAGGAGCTAAAGAGAAGGTTGACTTCTGCTCCAGTATTAACCCTTCCAGATGGTAACGGGGGATTTGAGGTATATAGTGATGCATCATTGCGGGGTATTGGCTGTGTGCTGATGCAGCATGGGAAAGTGATAGCGTATGCTTCTAGACAACTTAAACCCCATGAGATGAATTACCCCACACATGATTTGGAGTTGGCTGCAGTGGTGCATGCACTGAAAATATGGAGACATTATTTATACGGGGAGACGTGTCAGATCTTCACCGACCATCAGAGTTTAAAGTACTTGTTCACCCAGAAGGACATGAATTTGAGGCAGAGAAGGTGGCTTGAGTTGATAAAGGATTATGATTGTACTATTGAGTACCACCCAGGAAAAGCCAATGTTGTGGCAGATGCCTTGAGCAGGAAGTCTATGGGTTCTTTGGCCCATTTGCATACAGTCTACTTACCGTTGTTGGTAGAGTTCCGTAGAGCAGGGATTGTACTGGACATGGATAGCCAGGGGGCTTTGTTGGCTAGTTTCCATGTGAGGCCTATTCTGATTGATCAGATTATTGAGGCTCAACTCCAAGATCCTACATTGTGCATTATCAGGATAGAGTTGGAGGCTGGAAATAGGCAGGACTATGCGGTTAGGGATGATGGAGCATTGGTTAAGGATGGACGGTTATGCGTACCGAATGAGCTGGAGCTAAAGAGGGAAATTCTTGATGAGGCTCATAGTTCGGCTTACGCTATGCATCCAGGAGGTACCAAGATGTATCATACCCTAAGGAAACATTATTGGTGGACTGGGATGAAAAGAGAAATTGCTGAGTTTGTGAGTAGATGTTTGACATCTCAGCAAGAGAAAGCGGAGAGACAAAAACCTTATGGGACATTGCAACCATTACCTATCCCAGAATGGAAGTGGGATCACATTACGATGGATTTGGTGTATAAACTTCCAAGGACACGGAAGGGACATGATGGGATATGGGTAATTGTTGATAGACTTACGAAGTCTGCACATTTCTTGCCAGTGCGAGAAGATTTTCGGATGAGTCGGTATGCCAAATTATTCATGGATGAGATCATACGGCTGCATGGGACTCCAGAGTCTATTGTTTCGGATAGAGATCCTAGGTTTACCTCCAGGTTTTGGCGGAGTTTACGAAAGGTTTTTGGCACGACATTGCATTTCAGTACAGCCTTTCATCCTTAGACGGATGGTCAGTCTGAGAGAACAATCCAGGTTTTGGAGGATATGATGAGGGCTTGTGTACTACAGTTTAAAGGGAACTGGGATTCACACTTGTCTCTGATGGAATTTGCATATAATAACAGTTACCAGTCGAGTATTGGGATGTCACCTTTCGAGGCACTGTATGGGAGGCAGTGCAGAACACCTTTGTGTTGGAGTGAAATAGGTGAAAGAAGACTGTTAACACCCGAGTTGGTGAATTTGATTGAGGAAAAGATAAGGATCATCAGAGAAAGGTTGAAAATAGCCCAGGATCGCCATAAGAGCTATGCAGACCATCGAACCAGAGACCTTGAGTTTGAGGTAGGTGATTCGGTGTTCTTGAAACTATCTCCATGGAAGGGAGTGGTACGTTTTGGTAGACGAGGAAAACTGAGTCCTCGCTACATTGGTCCGTATGAGATTTTGGAGAGGATAGGACCAGTGGCATATCGTATTTCTTTACCCTCGGAATTATCCAGAGTTCATGATGTCTTTCATGTATCATTGCTCCGGAAATATCTGTTTGATGAGTCTCATGTGTTGGAAGAGCAACCACTTGAGCTGAAAGACGATTTGACGTTTGAGGAGCAACCGGTGCAAATTCTGGATTGGAAGGAAAGGGTGCTTCGCAGAAAGACTATTCCTCTAGTTAAAGTGTTGTGGAGGAATCATAACGTGGAGGAAGCCACGTGGGAAACTGAGGAACTAATGCGGGCACAATATCCTCATTTGTTCCACGGTTAGGAATGAATTTCGAGGACGAAATTTCTTAAGGAGGGTAGATTGTAAAAACCCGGAATTTTAATTATTGGGTTTACGTAATTATTTTTGTAAAATGACGATTTTACCCTTGGTTGGTAAAGGGCTTGGAAATCAAGTTTTGTTTCGAGACACTTTTGGTGGTGTTTTGGGTACCGTTGCGTAGGTCTCGAACTCACGAGTTCGTAGACAGGCGGCACGCAGAAAACGGAGTTCCTGGACGGAAGTTATGGGTCTAGATGTGCAAGGGCATTTTGGTAATTTGGTTTTGGGAGAAGATATTTTAACCCCCCCAAATCAGACTTATCTGATCCATGTCATCTTCATTTCATCTTTATCACTCATTCTCTCTCTCGGTGAAAAACAAAAACACAAACACACCCACCCAAAACCGTTCGAAAAACCAAGAGAGAAACCAAAAGTCAACTTTGATTTCAGGGCTTCAACTTCCCGTTTTGATCAACTAATCGTGTTCTACTCCTTTCCACGATCACAACCGTACCAACCATCGAAGGAGAGGACCACGGTGGAAGCCGAACCGAGTAAAGGAAGTTTCGGATCTTTGGATCGATTTTCCGGCTTATACAGGTACGTGTTTGATGTTTTGAGGTTATATTTGGATTCCTGGGTTCGAGTAGATAGATTTAGACGTAAAATTTGTGTAAAACGGTTGAGTTTTGAGGAAGTTGTAAAGCTTGGAGTTTCGGTTGGAAAAGGCAGATTCCGGCGAACCAGACGGCGGCAGAGGTGGCGGTCCGGTCATCTTGTCCGGCCAGCTTCCGGCGACGGCGGTGAGTCACCGGTGACCGGTCGGGTCGAGTTGAACCGGTCGGGTTGAGTGAACCGGTCGGGTCGAGTTAGACTGAGTCAGGTTGAGCCGAACCGACAAGCGCGTGAACACTGTAGCAGGCGAGTGGCCAGCACGTGAGGGCGCGTGTGCCGACCTTCCGGTGGCGCGTGGGGCCGAGGCTGACGTCACGGCGGCACGTGGTAACTAGTTTTCGACGTTCTGAATCTGTTGGTACAGGTTTCAGGTTGATCGGACATCGTTTAGAGGTCGTTTTGAGTGTCCGAAGTTGCTGTGTTTTCTAGAAACAGCAAGGGTAGACTTCCCGAGGTTTAGGAAGTTGTTATATAAGAATCTTATTACTAGCCGGTAATCCCGATTGTTGTTTTTGACAGGCGATATTGTTCCGGGAACCTCAGAGGAACGAGCAAGACGGGATTGAGCTAGCTTGAACAGGTTTGTGAGTGGACTTTGGTTTTATAAACTGAAATGCATGCATCAAAATATCTTTTTGTAAATACTGTTATGTATTGTGGCATTGAATTTCTGGATTTTAGAAATGATTACTAGACACATGTTTTCCACTACTTCGATTAAAGTGTGATTTGAGAAATATCATGGTTTTTGGACTCAGTTTTGATATCGTTTTGACGAGGAAATTATTGAGTCAATGATTTGGGTTTTGACCCTGTTGTATGAGTTTATCGGATTTGGTTATATGTGAGGGAGGCCAGGACTCGGGATGAGGATCCGTTATTAGCGGTGAACCCGGTGAACCTCCAAGATAAACTCTGATTTGAGGGAGGCCAGGACTCGGGACGAGGATCCGTTATTAGCGGTGAACCCGGTGAACCTCCAATATAATTGGTGATTGATTCTCCGACTAGCGTCAAGAGTTTTGCTCCGTTAGTTTGTTGAGTGCTCCGACTCTGGCATTGTAGAGTTTTGACTCTGTCGGGTCGCCAGAGTGTCTATGCATAGTACAGGGAGTTGTGATACAGGACTAGCACACCCCAAGGGATACCCTGGTGGCTAGTGGATGTGTCGGGAACAGTGGATTAGAGATATTATGTGTCTAGGTTGAATGAAATGGTTTTGAACTCCTTTGAGGATGATTTTCAAACCAGATTGTGGATCACAATGTGTTTTCCTTATATGGATTTTGTGTGAGTCCTATTGAGTGGTTTTAAAGAGAAAGGGAAATGCCGGTGATTTAAAGATGATGTTTTTATAACATGAACTGTTTATGTGATGCATGCATAGTTTTATAAATAGAGGGGGAAAAAGGTAATATTCCTTGGAAAATGATTTATAAATGATTATTTTTGTCCACTCACAACTTTTGTGTTTAAACCCCCTTCAGGCAGTAGAGTTGACGCGGACATTATCTCGAGGCAGAGGCATTAGCACTTCCGGCTACGCTGTGTAGTTGTATTTGAGTAGGATATCTAATTTGTATCTTGATCCTACTAAGACGCTCTGATATTTTTGTATTAAGTTGGTATTTACTTACGGGAATTTTAAGTGCTTAAATCCCTTGTCTGACAAGAGAAAGTATTTATTATTATTATATTTTATAAGGATTGAAGGGTATTTGGGAACCTTTCCTTAGGTTGTCAGACGGGATCAGGGTTTTTCCCGGGTTTCGAGGGGAAATTCGGGACGGGTCCTGATAGTGCAGGTGTAAAACAGATTAGGAACAGTGCCTAGTGTGTGTGTGACTTGCGTGGGCTGCAAGAGAATTCTGTTAGAATAGAATAGTCTAGGTGTCAAAATGTAATTAGCTCTTGTGATGTCATAGCATCCAAGACTAACCAAATGTGAGTGAATGTGAGAGACTGTGAGTATGTATGCATTCAATTTACTCAATTCAATCAATTAAGAAAATACACTCAGTCACATCTGAGGAAATATCATACAAAATCGTCTAAGGCATTTTCACAAACACTTAGAGTGCATTGATCATCATAGTCATCATCACTCAGATTCAATTCAACAAAACAAACCAGAATAGAAAAGAGTAATAGAACATCACATGCTAGCCCTGATTCAATCGGTTTCAGCTAAGGAGAGTGTTAAGGATTCATACCTGGTTGCTGCCATTGAAGTTCTGCTCTCGAGTCCTTCATTGCCTCTGCTCCCGAGCTCCTCCATCTGAGCCTCATTCTCAACAAAAACATGTTAAGCACCAGCTCGAAAGTTACCGGCTTGGGGATCCATTTATCATGGAAACCCCAAACTGATGTCCTGATGAGCCGAAATTATACTTCTATTTCCTTTATATTTAATTAGTTATTATTATTATTTTGGGAGGAATTGGTACTCGAATTTATTAAATTGACAGATTTATTCTCGAAGTAGTATTTTGAGCAAAAGAAGGAATTATGTTAAGGAATCCCAGACCACAAAGGAAACGTTTTGATTTTATGGCTACATCAATGAAATCCCAATTCAAGTAGGAGAGGGCATATGCTTTCCTATTTCTGTTCAAACTAGGAATTAGATTTTCTTATTTTTATTTTACTCATTTTCAAAGTAGGATTAGGAATCTTTCCTTATAAATACCCAAGTTTGGCTTAGGTTTAAAAGGCAGAAATTCATATTACAATTCTCCATCTAAGAGCACGGCAAAGCTGGGATTTCGGCTACCCTTGTTCTACAAACTGTTTGTTCTCTTAACTTCAATTTTAATGAAATTTTTTCTATTCATTATGAGCATGAGTAGCTAATTTTCTCACTAGGGTTAGACCTAAGCCTTAACATGATTATGTGATTTATACTTTTCCTATGTTGTCGTATATGCATGCTTTGAATCTTTAATCACTGTTTAAAACTATCTTTATGTCTTAATGCTTGATCACCCTTAAGATATTTAGACAAGTAATTTGATGCAATTTTATAGGAATGCCCACCTAAAAATTGGGATTAGCTTCTTGTGATTAAGGATTGTAATACATCTTGGTTAAATGCCATAACTAAGAGATTGCATGGTTATAAAAGATTTTCATGAACTTAATGAATCTTGCCTGTGGAATTAGATCTAAATGCCATAGACTAATCGCATGTTAAGTATACGTTTTCACTTGAATGCCCACGAGGAAAACATGCTTTTGAAAAATCTAACCTTCAAAGTTGCATGTATTGATTCATAGATTCTTTTCTAAGTCACATATGATTGTTAATGGTGAAGGTTGAACCCTAGTACTTGTTTAAATTGTTTACTTAATTTTTATTCAATCACCAAACTTATTGCAACTATTTTATTATTAATTAAGAGTGAATTCTAAAAATAAGAATTATCCATATCAATCCCTAAGGAAATCGACCCTGCTTTCAGTGCTATACTACAACAGCCATGTACTCTTGCAGGTATTATTTGTGTGATTTTTATCCTTGTTTTACAGGTGGGAAAAATCCTATCAAGAAATTGGCGCCGTTGCCGAGGACTGTGCCGATGAATCTTATTTTAATTTACTTTTAGTTAATTATTTGTTTTCAATTTTTCTCTCTACTTCTCCAAATTCAACATTTAAGCACAGGTCTCTACTCTCGCAGGACTATCTAATTGTGCATGGTTATTGCTACACGATCTACGAACCCGATTCTAGCACAATTCGATCCTGAACTTGCAAGAACAGCAAGAAGAAGAAGACAACTACAAGCAATTAACGCAAGGTTCACACTCCAAGGCACTTTCCTTGCGGATTTGTTCATCGGGATAAACAGCACACTGCCCGCACCAATGGCATTAACAATACCTGAAGTCGGCGCACCGCTTAGCAAAAGCCTTGCAGCACGTGGGAATGGAACCCCACAATGCATCGTGTACCCCTAGGTACCGGACGAAGTCACTTTTGAGATCAGGCATCACATGCTTGAGCTTCTACCCACTTTTCATGGACTCCCAAACAGTGATCCGAACATGCACTTATCTGAATTCTTGTCAGGGTGTGACAACATCATTGTTCGAGGAATTTCAAATGAGCCAATTAAGTTAAGGCTTTTTCCTTACACCTTGAAGGATAAAGCTCGGGCTTGGCTACATTCATTACCTCCGGGAAGCATAACAACGTGGGAACACTTACAAACAAGGTTTCTAAACAAATTCTACCCATCATCCAAGACTCTCGCTTTGAAAAAAGAAATACTGGCCTTTGCCCAGAAATCTAACGAGTTGTTTCATGATACTTGGGAGCGATACAATGACCTATATATGCGTTGCCCTCACCATGGATTGGATTCAGACATGCAGATGAACATCTTTTATGATGGCCTCAACGACATCACCAAAGGTTACGTCAACGCATCCGCAGGTGGTTCCCTCATATCCAAAACAGCCTGTGAAGCATTTGAAATATTTGAGCTAATGGCTCACGAATCTCAACAATGGACGGATGATGGCTCTCATACGAGGGGACACGTCTATGATGTAGCGCAAGGACAGGGTACCCCTAATATTGCAGCACAAATCACCCAATTGGAAAAGAAGATCAACAGTTTTATGCTCACCACTGCTGCCCCAAAGACAACACAGTTTTGCGCCATATGTGAGGACCCTACACATAATGTCCTCCAATGTCCTCAGAAGGATGGGTATCCTGACCTTGTCCAAGAACAAGTAAATACCATGAATTCCTTCCCAAGACCCCGTAATGGTGCCTACCCCAATACATATATTTATGGATGGAGAAATAATGCAAATTCTGGGTGGAATGGACAACACCAGGTCCGGCGCAATTATCAGCAGAATTATCAACAGCCACTCAACAATCAGACCCAACCGGCCGCACCACGCCAATTGAGTGTAGAAGAGCAGCTTACCAGGTTTATTGAGATCTCTACCTAGAATCAACAAAACACCCAAGCATCAATTAAAAACTTGGAGCAGCAAGTTAGCCAACTGGCCCAAAAATATTCTGAAAGGGATAAAGGGGTTTTTCCTAGTCAACCTATACCAAACCCAAGAGGAGCCGAGCACGGCAAGATGGTAAGGACCTTACGAGGGGGAAAGAGTTATGACAATCAGGAGGCAGCAAAGTCAACCCATTCAAAAACTAATACTGCTGAATCAAATATTGAACCTGAACCTCAGGTTGAATTATTTACCCCACAAATTCAGTTTGCTCCATCCAACGCCCCTGCCTACACCCCGCCACTGCCATTCCCACAAAGGCAGCAGTGCCACTCAAACAAGGACCAGCAAACCATTGACTTCATGCAGACATTAGCCAAGGTCCATATCAATCTACATCTATTGGATGCTATCAAGCACATCCCTTCCTATGCAACATTTTTAAAGGAGGTATGCGCCAATAAGAAGAAAATTTCATACCTGGAAAAAGTGATTTTGACAGAACAGTGTAGTGCAGCCCTCCTACACAAACTTCCACCAAAGAAGAAGGACCCTGGAAGCTTTACTATTTCCTGCACTATTGGGAATTCCGAATTTCAGCATTCTTTAAGCGATCTAGGGTCAAGTATCAACCTTATGCCCTACTCAATATTTCAGAAGTTAGGCACAGGAAAGCTCAGTCCTACGCCAATGGTCCTCTAGTTGGCTGACTGATCCCTCACATATCCCAAGGGCATCATTGAAGATCTCATCATCAAGGTAGATAAATTATATCTACCTATTGACTTTGTGGTACTCGACATGGTGGAGGACAAAGAGACACCACTAATCCTTGGTTGACCCTGCATGGCCACAGCCCGTACAGTCATTGATGTAGAAGCTGGAACTCTCACATTCCGTGTTCAAGACCAAACTGTGGTCTTAAACTTGTTCGACATGGCCAAAAGACCAGCTGAAATTTCGGAATGCTCACGAATTGAAGTATTGGAGGATGTGAACTGTATGGATCAAAGACAATTGCTCTACAACGACCCTATAGAGCCAGACCTCAATGACCCCATCCTTAGCCAAACTGAGGACGATATTGATGACGTAATGGCAACACTAGATAGCAACCGGCCACCATATCCACGGTGGCGTTTTGTTCACTCGGACCACCATAAATGCGACGACGCCGTTTTTGTCCACAACTGTGCACAATGCCGTTTCTTAGCTGCTCCTACTTCCTGTCGTTTTAAGAGAAGGGGGCACATCTCAGGTCTATGTTTCGAACCCAGGTGCTATTCTTTCTTTCTATTTTATTTTCCTTTTATTTTTGTGTTAATTCTTTATTTTGTTTTGTTTTTCTTTCTTCTTTTCTTTCATATTTCTTTGTCTTTTTTTCTTTTGCACCCTGGGGACATGTTGCATGATAAGTTTGGGGGTAGGAACTATCATTTTGTTTTTGTATGTTTTATTAAACATTTTTTTAGAAAAATACAAAAAGATTTTGTTTAAGATTTAATTTGATTTTTCCTTCCTAAATTATTTTTAATACACCCGATTTGCTATAATTGAAATTTGAAAATTCATAGGTGAGATTAAATATTAGAGCATGACCACCAAGAACATATAGTTGATTTTTGCACACAATTCTTACCATATTCAATTTTGCACATGCACATCAACTTGTTTGTGGGAAGAAATTTGTTTCAAGCATGCTAATTTTTCTTATCCTAAGATTGTGGGTCATTTAATTTGTTACCATCCAGGGTTCAAAAAAGTGAAAGCCATAAATAAATGGGAGGTAAGTCCGAGCCCTAAAATAGGGTTTGCATTTATTTTATCCATCAATAACACGCTAGCCTTTCCAATATGAGTAACTAAATCCTATGGGACACCTGTTGTCTGGTGCCCTAAAGTTATCTGATTTGGGAGTCATCGATCTAAAGCTCGTTACATGGGTTGGATAGAAAGCTTGCTTAAATGTTAAATAAAATTCCATCTTTTGTTATATGAAAAAAAAAAAATTAAATGAAATAAAATAAAAAATATATATCTATATAAAAAAATAAAATAAAAATTCAGGCAAGAATGCTTTGGATGGTAATAGGTTAAGTGATTTTACAGTTGGTGGGTACAGATTTAATGCAAGTGAGGGGCTGGTTTAACACTTACAATTTTGTTGAGATTCACATTACACGAATATGGTTTATGGATTGCTCACCAGAATCTGGTAATCTTCTGTTTTGAAAGTGTGGATTTGCTCTCTTTTAGCCTAGCTTATGACTTGAGAATTTTGATTTTGCTTTGATGAGTGTTGCTTTATATTCAATGGAAGGAAGGTTAAATTAAGTTTAACAAATTTTTAAAGCGTTTGTGGGTATCGTAACTGGTAAACCCTCAGGTTACACAACTCCCCCTACTAGGGACACCTTGGGATTTAAAGGCATGTAGTGCTTGCTCAGCACTATCGAGTTCCCTGCGAAAGTGGCATTTTATTTTTATTTTTGTTTTCTTAGTTTTGTTTTATTTACTTGAGGACAAGTAACAATTCAAGTTTGGGGGTATTTGATGAGCCGAAATTATACTTCTATTTCCCATATATTTAATTAGTTATTATTATTATTTTGGGAGGAATTGATACTCGAATTTATTAAATTGACAGATTTATTCTAGAAGGAGTATTTGGAGCAAAATAAGGAATTATGTTAAGGAATCCCAGACCACAAAGGAAACGTTTTGATTTTATGGCTACATCAATGAAATCCCAATTCAAGTAGGAGAGGGCATATGCTTGCCTATTTCTGTTCAAACTAGGAATTAGATTTTCTTATTTTTATTGTACTCATTTTCAAAGTAGGATTAGGAATCTTTCCTTATAAATACCCAAGCTTGGCTTAGGTTTAAAAGGCAGAAATTCATATTACAATTCTCCATCTAAGAGCACGGCAAAGCTGGGATTTCGGCTACCCTTGTTCTACAAACTGTTTGTTCTCTTAACTTCAATTTTAATGAAATTGTTTCTATTCATTATGAGCATGAGTAGCTAATTTTCTCACTAGGGTTAGACCTAAGCTTTAACATGATTATGTGATTTATCCTTTTCCTATGTTGTCGTATATGCATGCTTTGAATCTTTAATCACTGTTTAAAACTATCTTTATGTCTTAATGCTTGATCACCCTTAGGATATTTAGACAAGTAATTTGATGCAATTTTATAGGAATGCCGACCTAAAAATTGGGATTAGCTTCTTGTGATTAAGGATTGTAATACATCTAGGTTAAATGCCATAACTAAGAGATTGCATGGTTATAAAAGATTTTCATGAACTTAATGAATCTTGCCTGTAGAATTAGATCTAAATGCCATAGACTAATCGCATGTTAGGTATACGTTTTCACTTGAATGCCCACGAGGAAAACATGCTTTTGAAAAATCTAACCTTCAAAGTTGCATGTATTGATTCATAGATTCTTTTCTAAGTCACATATGATTGTTAATGGTGAAGGTTGAACCCTAGTACTTGTTTAAATTGTTTACTTAATTTTTATTCAATCACCAAACTTATTGCAACTATTTTATTATTAATTAAGAGTGAATTCTAAAAATAAGAATTATCCATATCAGTCCCTGAGGAAATCGACTCTGGTTCCAGTGCTATATTACAACAGCCCTGTACTCTTGCAGGTATTATTTGTGTGATTTTAACCCTTGTTTTACAGGTGGGAAAAATCCTATCATGTCCCATCTCCAATCCTTCACACCATGCCCGCCTCACAGGTCAAACAAGAGAATGAATAGAGGGAAAGTTGTGAGAGTAAGTTTGGTAATTTTCATTATCTAAAACATCTCAAAAATACATTGAGTGACTCTCACACTCACTTTATATACTACGCACTAATACAATGACTTAATATTGCTAACACAAGGGAAGATAAATTATGAATATTTTTCGTTTTTTATCGCCATTAATTTATACTTTGATAGCTTAAAGAATCTTTACAAACCATTTCCAAATTGGCCGATCCTTTACATAAATAATCTTTTATAAAAGGTTTTAGAAATAAACTGTTCCGATTAATATATAAGAAAAGTTTTACAATTAATCATTGTAGAACGAATGAATGAGTACAACCAAATAGTTAGGGTAAATGGTATTTTCTAGGGGTGGGCATAAATCTGTTGAAAAAAGAAACCGATTCGATTCAATTCATTATTGGCACTCATGTTTGCATTTGACCCGATCAATTGAAGTCAAACGGTTTGAAATTCCAAATAGTTCGCTAGTAACGGTTTGATTTTGGATTTTCATTTTGGAAATCGTTAGAATTCAAACCGAACTGTTAAAGTTCTTATTTATTTATATTATTTATTAGTTAACATTTTTCACCCTATAATATGTTAATATAAGTGTTCATAGATCAAATACCCTACATGATCACTTAATCTTTACCCATTTTGTGTTATTTTCGAATTTAAATAATATTTAAACATAATCCATCATATCTGAAGTTTAAAATGTCGAAATCTTTAATTTGTTGAAGTGTATAAATGAAATCTTCATATGAATGAAATCTTGATGTGAATAATTGAAATCTTGATGAGAATAGTGGAATTTTTTGGAAAATCATTACATTTTGGAGGAGTCTTTTTAGTGAACAAATTATTAAAAAATTTATGCTTCAACCGTCTAAACCGATCCATATTAAATCATTACTAACGGTTTGAATTGGAACAGTTTCAATTCTAATTTTTGAAAATCTAAACCGGTATCGAATTGTTAAGATTTTGACGGTTTGATTTTAAATTGGGAGATATCCGCATCGATTCAAACTGTACCCACCCTTAGTATTTTTGTTTCTTTTTTTCTTCGACTATAATATTGATCCCAGGCCAGCAAATAATTCTATAAAATGGACATGTCCAGACTTCAAAGCAAACTAAAACAAAAGCAAGCAAACTCTATCTACCAAACCTGCAAAAACAATGGGGTCAGAACTACCCCTTCATAGCTTTCTCCAGCCAAGGCCTCAATCCAGGCACCAAAGAGTGGGACTCAGTGAGAACCCAAGTCCAGCATGCCCTACAAGAATATGGCTGCTTTGAGTCTTTGTTTAACAAAGTCTCATCAAACACTCAAAAATCGGTATTCGAAGCAATACAAGAGCTTGTCGACCTCCCTTTGGAAACCAAATTGCAAAATGTTTCTGAAAAGCCCTACCATGGCTATGTTGGGCAGTGCCCTGAGATGCCACTATATGAAAGCATTGGGGTTGATGATGCAAACCAGTACCGAAAAGTCCAAATAAAGCTTCAAAAACACCTTGTGGCCTCATGGAACCCCAACTTTTTGG
Organism: Oemleria cerasiformis; assembly: GCA_037349345.1. Taxonomy (NCBI): domain Eukaryota; kingdom Viridiplantae; phylum Streptophyta; class Magnoliopsida; order Rosales; family Rosaceae; genus Oemleria; species Oemleria cerasiformis. The sequence continues at coordinate 5,565,539 of JAZGTL010000019.1, read as the reverse complement.
TTCATAAACATTAAACTCTTTCCTCCTCACTACCACTTTTGTAGTCATATATATTATGAGTCACCAATTACGTTTTGACAGTATGACATGTTATGTACTTAGAATATATGACCTAAATTTGGTTGATTGTTTATTTTGTTGGTGGCAGCAAATCGATACACTCATATGTTGAACATGTGTGTACGTTGGATCAAATGATTCGGAGGATGATTTTGGAGAGCTTGGGACTTGAAAAATACTTAGAGGAACACATTGACTCGACCAACTGCCTGGTTCGAGTGATGAAATATAAGGGGCCTCAAACCAAGGATACTAAAATAGGGTTATCAGCTCACACTGACAAAAACGTCTTAACCATTTTGCACCAAAACTAAATTAATGGTATAGAAGTAGAAACCAAAGATGACAAATGGATTGATGTCAAGCTTTCACTAGAGTCGACTTTCGTCGCGTTGATTGGCGATTCTCTCTATGTGAGTTGTTTTCTTGCTAACCGATCAATTTACTAATCATGAAGGGCTCATTTGGTGAATAGTATTGCACTAGAGGAGATTGGGCATACTAAAAAAAATTTGATTTTTTCGATCCTGTTATTTTGAGGGGATTTGAATTGGAAATTTGAATTTGATAAGTTTTCTGGTCTATGTCTAATCTTCGATCTTACAATTAAAAATATTAACTTTTACCAAATGAGTCCAATTGTTTAATTAATTATGCTGAAAACGCGTAATAAGCGTACGTGAAGAAAGCTAGAATTAATGAATTAATAGATAAATTAACGTGGTGCTATGGTGATTTGGTAGGCATGGACAAATGGTCGACTACATTCTCCAAATCATAGAGTGATGATGAGTGGAAATGAGACTAGATATTCACTTGGATTGTACTCAGTCCCAAAGGAAAGGCTGCATAATAAAGGCACCAGAGGAGGTTGTGGATGAACAACACCCTTTGCTTTTTAAGCCCTTTGATCATGGAGGTTACCTTCGTTTCAATCTAACTTATGAGGGAAGGAGTTCTCAGTTTCCTCTCAAAGCCTACTGTGTGGGTGTTTGAGTTTGAGACACCATGGCCTCGTGTGATGTAATAAAGGACCTTTGTTATTATCTTATTGTTGTTATAGTGCATATGCAATGTTTGCTCTTGTCTCACATGCGGACTGGTGAAAATGCGGACTGGTGCGGACCAGTTAACAGGAGCCGTTGGATGTGAAGGAGCGGCTAGGATAGAATAGGAGGTATTTCGGACCAAAATTTAGAGCCACACCGTAGCAAACCCATAGACCCAAAGGAAACCCCAAAATATAGGGTAAAAAAGCGCCCGCTGGAGTAAAATCGCAAATCTCCGTCCCCTTTCGTAACCTCGGGAGAAAAGAATTTGAAATCTTCGAGGGAATCACGTACTTTCGTTTTGATAGTTGTTGAAATCTTGGACCCAATCACAGCAAAGTCGAACTGTGATTTTGCTTAAGTGCAGAAACAGAAGCTCAAGTTAGTATCTGGGTAATTTGTTTGAGATATAACGAAATGATTTCTGTTATTTGTTTGATAAGTCAAAGTCATATTAATAAAGATATTGCCGTGAAACGTCGAACGCCACCTTGCGCCGGGCAACGCTGCGGGTCTGCGATCAATTGTCGAATTGATGGGATTGGTGCGGCTGCTGTTGTCTCTGGTATCAATTATTTAGTGAGAATTGGTACGAATTGGTGCGGCTCATGTTGTCTTCTCTACGAATTTGTGCGATTTAGTGTGAATTAGGGCGAATTCAGAATTCTTTGTTGTTGTCATCTCTACTGTGGTCTCTGCGAATTGGTGCAAATTGGTGCGGTTGATGTTGTCTTCTTGTGTATTTGGTGTTTGGCTCGGTGCGGCTGCTGTTATGTACCTTTAATTGCAATATTTTTATGGATTTTTGATTAATTGTCATGGCTGTTGTTGTGTGCCCTTGGGGCTTTCTTGATGATGAGGCCCAAAACCAGAATTACCGTCCTCTCCTACAAAAAGCGAAGACTTTTGCCTCCGTTGTGTCTGGTGCAATGGAATCTTCAATAGCTTTAAGCCAATTACTGGTACCAACTGTGAGGGGGGTTGTAACCTACATCAAAATTTATGAGGAGGCCTATCAAGAGCAACTTACATATTGTCGCTCATTTCTTATCGGTCGCCTTCTATTGTGCAAAGGGGGGACACCTATGAAAGTTGATGAGCTCAAAAGAGCGCTCTCTACACTTTGGTGTTTTGCTGATAAGCCAAATAAATGGAAGCTTACCCCATTGGGCAAAGGATACTTTGATATCCATTTTGATACTGAAGTGGACATGAGACGTATATGGGGTGGAGGAACATGTACACTTTCAAGCGGAATTTTTCGTCTCTCCTAGTGGCAGCCGGATTTTCAACCAGGTATGGTTCTTCCTCAAACTCATGCGCAAGTATGGATTAAAATTTATGGTTTGAGTCAAGACTATTGGCATCCTCGAACTCTAATGGAGATTGACCAGGGTATTGGCACTCCCTTGCACCTTGATAAGGCAACTAGGGACCGCCTTTATGGTTATTATGCCCGTGTTTTGGTTGACGTTCATCTTACGGGCGAGCTCCCTCGTCAATAATGGTTGAGAGAAGTAGCTATGGTTTCCCAGTTGATATTGTATGAGAACCTCCCTTCTCAATGGGGTCATTGCAGAGTTTTTGGACATGAGACTACAAAATGTCAGCGCCTTCCGAAGCAACAGCCTCAGAAAAAAGAGGTGTTGCAGGAAGGTTCTAATAACAATCAACCAGCAAAACAGGTGTTTAGGCCGATCCAAAGATCGAATCCCATTGATTCGGTGTCGAGTCCAGTTGGAATTCCAGAAACCACAAAATTGAACCATGTGAGTGGGTCTGCGCAAGTTCTGGTTAATGGAATCATTGAAGATGTTGCTTTAAACCATACTGAGGCCCTAACGGATCTTGTTGCAAATGAGAGGGTTGATGAACCCAATATGAACAACCAAACTGACAATTTTTTTTAGGGCAATCTTGTCTTGGAACAAATAAGACCGTTGCCAACTATGGAGTCGCCAAATCCATCCCATGTTAGCAATACTCTGGCGGGTGGGTCGCAGTCCTGGCATGATATTTTTTCTGAAGAAGGGGCAATGGCCCAAAGCATTACCGATATTGGTACAAACACGGATGAACCCTTATCTCCTGCAAGAGGGAGTGCCTATGCTCCCCTTGTTACTCATCAAAGTAATTCCGAGGAGGATTCTTCTTCTCCAGTTTTTACTCTGGTACTCACAAAATCCTAAAAGGAAAAAATGCAAAAAAGGCTCAGGAGGTGGGGCAACAAGCGTAAACTATTTCTTATGCCTCAGGGACAAGGCTTCTATTAAAAAAGTCATCCGATGAGGCTACTTTATTGGAATGCTAGAGGAGTGGGGAATAACCACACCCAAGAAAGAATTTGTCGTCTTATTGTTAAACACCATCCTATAATTTTTTGTCTTGCTGAACCTTTTGTTTCATTGAGCTCTATTAACTCTTCTTTTTGGCGGTCTCTGAATTTACAGGTTATTGGCACCATTGATCGAGGTGGTTTGTTTCCGAATTTGTGGATCTTTGCACAAGTTGATATTTCGGTGCAAGTTCTCTCTTTTTCAGACCAACGTGTATCTTTTTCATCAGTTTTTGATGGGGTCAGTTGTCTTTTCATAGCGGTTTATGTCAAGACCAATTATATTGCACGTCGGGACTTATGGAGAAGTATTGTGATTGTTAATGCTACATTGGTTTCGGGCCCTTGGACTATTTTTGGGGATTTTAATGTTGTTTTGGGGGATCATGAGAGAGTTAGTGGAGGTCCTCTTCACAAGAAATCTTGTGAGGAGTTTCAGCAGATGTCTGATGCTTGTGGATTAATTCATTTTGCTACTAAGGGTGCCAAATACACAAAGAAGGAAGACTATTCATTCACGTGTTGAAAGGCGTCTCGATCATTGTCTGGGTAATGTTTCTTGGATTGATGCATGGGATTCTGTGGAATGTTATACTTTACCGAGACTTTGTTCTGATCATAATCCTATCATAGTAAGCTTTGTGAAAGTGGTTCGGCCTAGAACTAGTTTGTTTCAGTTTGAAAAATATGGTGTACTCACAAGGATTTCTTCCAGTTTGTTAAACAAACGTGGGCAGCCACTGTTTCATTTGGAGACCCCTACTTAAATATCTCTCATAAGTTAACTTGGAACTGGGAGGTGTTTGGGGATGTTAACGGCACACTTACTAAGGGTTTGAAGGAGTTGGAGGTGATTCAGGGTGTCATAGAAAATAATGGGGTGTCTGATGCTCTCCCGCAGAAAGAGAGCGACCTTCAACATCTTTAACTGAAGCACTTTGTGTTCAAGAAGCTTTTTGGAAGGAAAAATCTCGAATTAAGTGCCTCCAGTAAGGGGATAGGATTACTTCTTTTTTCCACTCTATGTGGAAAATGAGGAAGACACACTGCTCCATTTCTTTGCTTAAGGATGGGTCTAATTTTTTAGAGGATCAGAGTGCTATCCAAGATCAGGTTGTTCAGTTTTATGCATACCTTTTTGCTGCCAAGCCTACTTCAGATACTGGGATTGTGGAGCTACTTATTCCATCAGTAGTTACAAATGATGGATAATTTGAGACTTATTGATGTTCCGTCGGCTGATGAGATTTTTGAAGTTGTTAAACAAATGGATCCTTCGAGTGCTCTGGGTCCGGATGGTTTTGGTGGTCATTTTTTCACTAAATGTTGGGATTTTGTGGGTAACGAAGTTGTGTCAGCAGTTCAGCATTTTTTCTTCCATGGTTATCTTCCAGCTTCATTTAATTCGGGTCTTATGATTCTCATTCCCAAGGTGGAAAATGCTATTTTGATGGGCCAATATCGTCCTACTGCTTTAGTAAATTTCCTCTTTAAGATTATTCCTAAAATTCTTTCTTTGCGGCAAGCTCCAATAGCCTCTCAGATTATATCCCCACAACAACATGCCTTTGCTCCAAGTAGGAATATTGCATATGGAATTATTTTAACTTCCGAGTGTTTCAATTTGTTGGACAATGTTTGTGCATGTGGGAATGTAGCTATTAAGCTTGAAGTTTCCAAGGCTTTGGATGCTCTTTCATGCTCTTTCAATTGGGTATGGTGCTGCTGCATTATGCCAAGCTCTATGTCCTTGTCAATGTCCAGGTTTCAGGTTATTTTTCTTGTGGGCGTGGGGTTCGACAAGACGATCCTCTTTCTCCTTTGCTTTTTTGCCTTGCAGAGGAGGTACTTAGCCATGGTATTTCTGATTTGGTTCTCTCTCGAAAGCTTAAACCAATCTCTGTACCTCGGGGAGTGCAGACTATTTCACATATTCTTTTTGCAAATGACATCATTGTGTTTTGTCGTGGAGGTAATAGAAATGTTTCAGTTCTTCTAGCATTTTTGAGTGAATATGAGCTTAATTCTGGTCAAGTGATTAACAAGTCCAAATCTAATGTTTTTATTGGGAAGCCTATTTTAAATCGTCGACATTCAATTTCAAACACCTTGGGCATTAAGGTGCGTTCAACTCCTTTTAATTATTTAGGTGTTCCTATTTTTAAAGGTAAACCTCGGACTCTCTATTTTCATGGTATTACATATAAAATAAGGGTCAAATTGTCAACATGGAAAAGATCTCAGCTTTCTCTAGCTGGTAGACTCCAGCTTATCAAATCTGTCGTGGCTACCATGTTAGTTTATAGTTTCCAAATTTATGAGTGGCCGGTTTCTTTACTTCGTCAAATTGAGACTTGGTGCCGAAATTTCTTTGGTCAGGCTCTTTTGATAAACGAGGGGTTCCTCTTGTTGCTTGGCGTAAGTGTTGTGCTCCGATGGAGGAGGGTGGTCTTGGTCTTAAGCAGCTAGTGATTCTAAATTGGGCTTTTTTGCTTACGAAGGGCTGGGAGGTTTTGTCTTCTAACTCTTTTGGTTGCCAATTTCTTCGAGATATATTTTGGAGGAGTGGTAATATCCGCTCAACATATGTTTCATCTTCTATTTGACCTGGCATCAACCGGTTTGGCCTGTTGTTCTGGAAAATACACAACATTTGCTTGCAGATGGTAATAGTACGCCCTTTTGGTGGGATAGTTTTATTGGTCAGCCTTTGGCGAATTATTTTGGTCTTCACCCTTCTTTTCGAATGCAGATGTGTGAGATGTTTTCAAAATATTTTTATAATGGTGAATGGCACCTGCCACCTCTTTTAACTATTCATTTTCCTGCAATTTTTGATAGAATTATGGCTACCTCTTACTTTCGTGGTCCTTCGACGAATGATTTATTGGTTTGGGGTCCGTCTTCTTCAGGAGTTCTTACTGCTAAAGACGCATATACTTTCTTGCGGTCGAAGTGTGTTGTTGTCCCTTGGTGTAAGCTTATCTGGAAGTCTTTTCTTGAGCCTAGGAAATCTTTTCTTGTTTGGAAAGTGATGCATGGGAATGTTCTCACAGAGGTTTTTTTGCACGGGTGTGGTATTTCCCTTGCTTCTATGTGTTTATTTTGCAGGAAGGCTTTAGAGAGTATTGATAACATGTTCTATGTCTGCCATTTTGCGGCTTCTATTTGGAGGTCCATGTTGGCTATTTTTGGTTTGAGCTTTGGTCCATGTTCTATCGACTCTATTATTCCGTCTGGAATCCGCGCTAATTTCAATCCTTAGCACACGGATTTGTGGATTCTTATGTTTTGTACTACCATTTGGCTGCTTTGGGATTTAAGAAACAAGATGCGATTTGAGGAGAAAGTTCCTACCGTTTTTGGTGCTTGTCGCACCATTGTTAATCATGTGCGGGCCTCTTATGCTTTTACTAAGGGTCATATGTTTAATCAGGTGCGTGATTATGTGCTATTCAAGCTTTTGGAGCACGATGTCGTCCTCGGCAATGGCCAAAAATAGTCGAGGTCCTCTGGCATTCCCCTAGTTTTGGTTATGTTAAAGTTATTATTGACAGTGCTTTTAAGGGTGTTTCTGGTAAGGCTGGTTGTGGTGGCGTTTTTCGTGATTACCTCTCAATCGGGGGCTCGGTTCCCTCTCAATTGCTTTGTGCATTGGGATGGTAGGCTGCTATAGCAGTCCAATGACTAAGCCCTGGTGTGTAGTTCTACTCGCCTAATCCTTAATCGCCCCACTCTTGTCGTTAAAACAAAAAAAATGATCATATTGAATATGTAGTTACGGTAAGTGTATAGTAAGTTGGATGTTAAGTACAGAAGTGAAGGGTTTAGGGTTTTCTGTTCTAATTGAAGTAGAGTTGTAATAAAACTGAAGGAATTTAGTTTAGTGTTTACTTATATGAGTTTACATAATAAAGGTTTAGGGAATGGAATATAAAGAAACTACATTTATGGATAGACAATGGATGGAGAGAATCTCCATGAAAAAGAATGAGTTTGTTTTTTAGTGATGAATGAGTAATATTTATTTAAAGTGAAAAAAATAAAAAAATGAAGGAAACAGATAAAAAAAAAAGGTTAGAATTTGAAAGTGATGTATATAGGCGGGAATTAATAAGGAAATGAAGAAGGTAGAAGAGTTTTCAGTGAGTGGGAATGGTACTTGGAGGGTATTTAGGATGGTAGAAGATGCGAAAAGAAATTTCAATGTTAGGCAGAGTTAGAAAAATGAAAAGCCAAAAGGCAATGGGTAGAAGATGTAAATATTTTTAAAAGAGTTAAAACGGAAAGCCAAGTTGATGTTCATAGTTTGTTGAATAGTTTGTTATATGCTAGTCCTAAATATGGTTTTGCATTGGATGTTCTTTTGTCATATATAACTGACTCCCATAATGTTTCTTAAGATCTTATGTAGGTTTTAAAGAAATAAATTAGTTATATCCATTTGTAGCTTCAAGAAGTGTGTAAAGTTAGATCTGTGCAGGAGCAAAGAAATTTAATTTATATATGTGGTATTGTTGTTTGTGTATGAAATGTTAATTTGGATATGGCTACTCATAATAGTGTCTACGTTGTCAATGAAAATTTGGATCCTATGTTTTTTCCTTTATTATTGGTGATCTTGCTTTAGGGGTTTGAAAAAGAATCATTGACCTTGATCTATGAAATTGTATTCCTTTATTGCTAGTGCGGAATTCAAATTAAAGTAAATATGGTTGTTCATTGTTTGATTTTCTGATTTTATCTTGTATAGAAATTTAGGTTGTTGGAGATGGATAAGCCTAGTTGGCTTCAAATATCCGAGGATAAAGTGTTTACTGGTAAAGTGCAATGGTGTCAAAGTCATAGGTGTATACCATTAATTAGGACTAAGTTGAAGGGGAAGCATCTAGAAAGGTTTGACAATTGTATATTTGGACATTTGACTAGTGTTCAGTCGTTTGTTTGGAGCAACCCCATTACACATGAACTTATGATGAGAAGGGTTAATGGAAAATATGTAAGAGAAATGGAAGGTGTATGGTTTTTGGTGGGGAATCGAGTGTTGCACTTTACTAAAAGGGAATTTAGTCTCATAACTGGTCTGAGCTGTGGGGAGAAGCCTGAATCTGTTAATGATGGTGATGATGATGCTAATAGATTAAGGCAGAAATATTTTAAAATTTTGAAGAGGGTGACCATTAGGGACTTAGAGGAAGCATTTAAAAAGTGCAAGAACCATGAAGATTTGTACAAATTAGGTCTAGTAATTTTCGTTGAGCAAGTGTTGACGGGTCAGGAGAGATCAACCGGTATACACATCGAGTACTTGAAGTTGGTGGAAGATATGGAGAAGTGGAATAATTATCCATGGGGGACTGTTTCATTTGAGATTACATCCGAGTCATTGTGTCGGGCTTTGAAATTGAAATACAAGAGATGTACGAAGGGAAAAGTGAAAAAAATTGGTGGTGTTGCTATAGGGGTGGTTTCAAAAAAGTTAAAGGGGAAAAAAGGCAGGGAGGTCAATGTTAAAGCGAGGTTAAAAAAGAAAGGTGATAGGGTAAAAAAGGCATTAAAGAAATCTGCAGAAGACTCCGATAAGCAGAAGGAAAAAATGATGCATCAAATGTTGTAGACAGAGATGAAGAAGAAGAAGCTGCATAATTGGATGGAGGAGGTGACAGTAGTCAAGAAAAGGCAAAGGGAAAAAGGATGTCAAAGGGAAAGGGAAAAAAGAGAGAAAGAAAAGCTAAAGGGAAAGAAATCGAAGGCTGAGAGGACTATATACAAGTTGAGGGGATTTCCGATTGCATTTCAGGTATATAAATATTAAGTAATGTAATTGGTGTTATAAAAAAAGAAATTTTGATCATGTGTTATACTGTAGATATAGAATAATTTGTGACTAATGATTATGTTAATTTGTTAAAAAGATATGGGCATGCGAAAGGTTTCTTGACTTGGAAACCTTGAAATTGGTGGTATGTAATCGGGTAGCAAATGTACCCCAATTTTTTCATTGGAAGGTGAAGAGTGGTACGAAATTTCACAAGTTTCAATCCGAAGTTTTTAAATCAAATAAGGTAATGACATACCATTAAACGTTTAAAAATGTATTTAATAAGTTTTATTTCATATATTAGATTTGTACATTATTGACATTTTAAGTGATTGTAATTAAACAAGGGATACTAATGAATTTTGCCATGTAGGTTAAATTGAGAGAGATTGTTCTGACTATGGAAGAAAAACAATCTAGTTATTGGTGGGTTCTACAGTGCTCAGTGTCTCCAACAAAAGAAGGCGAAAGTGGACAAGGTCCAAGTTTGTATGGAGTGGATATGGAACCTACCTCTAGTGGCTTGGAGATGAGATCAAAAGGTGGTTCAGCAAATCAGAATCAGCCTGAATGGGAGAAGCTGATTATGCATTTGATGGAGAAGGTTAGTAAGTTGGTTGAAGAAAATAGTCTTCTTGAAATGAGGGTTGGAAGTCTAGAGAATGACCGTGGCCTCTATGAGAAGTGGTAGTGTGAGTTGGAAGGGGAGGTAACAGGGTTGAAGTGTCAACTAGCAGAGTTAGATTGTGGGCGTGGTGATAGAGGAGTGGGTGGCGTATCTCCTGGAAAACCTAGAACTTCTGGTGCGCAAGGGCCTCGGGAAAAGGAGGTATGTGAGCCCTCTGGTAAAAAAACATGAGAAATTCCTAAATTTGATGAAGGTAAAAAAGATAGTGATGTAGGATATGATATGAGGTGTGACAGTCGTTTTGGGGTGAATTATGAAGGGGGTATGACTATAAATTTTGACATTGGAGATGCAGTAAACCCGATAATAGATTTTGAAGGTGTTGTTGAACGTGAACTACCAAGGTTCACTTTTCATGAAATGCAAGAATTGTTGGAGGATGACCTCAGAGATGGTTTTGAGGGTGCCAATGTTATTGGAGGGAAGAAGAAACAATGTGTTCCCGAAAAAGGAATTGGGGAGAAAGATACGGAAGGCTGTTTGAAGTCTGGGAATGGAGAGAATAAGGAACAATGTGTTACCGAGAAAGTAATTAGGGAGAGAGAAACTTAAGGGTGTTTGAGCTTTGTGAATGAGGAACTTCAATATATTAGAACGAGATTACCTTTGTTTCCTTAAGGGAATCAGACTGTGCTTCCTTTCACTATTCCATAATTGCAACAAACAGTTGGTTAACAGTTTGGTTCAATGTCCACATTACATTTAAGTTTTCCCTCCAAATTACCAAATTCTATGCGCTTATTCTGCTTAAGCCATTTCAACAACATATCCCACTTTTCCCCGTCCTATTGTACAACTGGTGTTTGCGCCTTGTCAACCAGCAAATATCCTTGGGAGACTTTGTCAATATAAAACAGTTCTAAAAATATTGTACCACCATCAAAAACATCTCCTCCCACACATTGGAATTCCCTAATATTCTCCATAAGGTTGTCGAAGCAGAAACGAGCCCACCGGATTTTTGACAGCTCCTTACTATAAATCTCACCTATCAATTAGTTCGCACTCGGTGTTAAATAACTGGTTGGGTATAGCACGATCCCCATTGCAAATAAGACAAAGGCAACCCGGAAGCCATCATCCACTTGTTGGCTTCTTCGTATCAAGTCTCTTAAGTCATGTAGCACAATACTGCCATTTCTCCTTTCGTTCCTTATACAAAAGTTTGAAACCGTTTTAAACGTGATTGGAATTCCGGATTGCCTAGGAGACCCCCCATCCTTCAATCTCACTATCTGTTAAAAATCCCTCCAAGACATCTTATGCACCCGTCCCTCTACTTCCATAGGTGGTGCATCTGGGTCTATCCTATTAAGGATGCCTGTAAAACACCGGGATTTTATTCCCGTCCATGCCATTTCCCGTATACCCTTGAACCAATATCATCAATAGTTTGAGCCTTTTCCCATGTCAAGCCCGACATGGTTTCTTTAAACATCTTAGGCATAGAGTAAGTTTTGACTTTAGCCATCTCTTGGGAAGGTCCTCAACGTCCTTGGCTTTGTTTAGGTTGTTTTGAACTTCCCCCAACCTCCATGTCTTATGGAGTGATAGTTATCATCAATCTGCTTATTGTATTAAATATTTGAAATAATGAAACCAGTCAACATTATGCTCAAAGGCATGAATTATATGAAATAGTTAATGTAAATATAATAAATTTGACTAGTATAAGTTTATAAAAGGTGTGGGTGTATATGAGGCAAGATAGAGCTGTCCCTAATCTCGTTGACCCAACCCAAGCATCAAATAGGCCAGCCTCTACTCATCCATCTAACATTCAAATATCTAACATCGACCAAAAATCTTCTTCTGTAACAACTCATCCATCTAACAGTCTTCAAATATAAAACAATAAGGAATTGTTTTAATCACCAATTGGCAAACACATCTATATGCAAAAGCATGACACCCCTAACATGTTATTTGGTAAAAATAAACCTAAACAATGTAGCCCTCAACGAGACGAATCCAACGTCGGAAGCGTTAAGGTGCGAGCTTCCCTCGTTTGGTCGGAATCCTCCTCCAACGCTCAGAACCCCGCCGGATTTCCGATCTCTTTCCGTCACGGACCTGGGCCAAAAACCTCCATGCCATAAGTTAAATATGGAGCTATTGACAAGACTAAGGCGATGGTAAAATTTCCAAGGCTCGATATTACCTGATTAAGGTGATGGTGATGGTCAGGTGATGGTTAGGTGATGGTGAGGAGGTTTCCTTTGACTCAGTGATGGTGAGAGTACGATTTTTACAGCAAAGTGATGGTGATGGTGTTTGTTGGTCATTGTGGACAAAGAAGAAGAAGAGATCTAGGTTTTGGGTCTTTGGGTTTGGTTGGTTCACGGTTCGAGAAGGAGAAGCAGGAGAGAGGTGTGTAGTTGCGATAGCTTTTGGTGTTTTGTTCCCTTGTTTCCCTCTAAAGAAAAGGGGTGTTCGGATTTCTTTTTTAATTGACATATGGGCTTAGTTGTAGTTGTAGACGTGGGCATTACTATCTTATTCTGGGATTAAGGTATACTGAACCAAGGCAAAACATCCATTAAACAAACAAGCCCTATACAAAGGTTCTCGGGTTAATTTGGCCATTGAGAACACCCGATTCCAAGTTTACGGGGCTGGATGTAACATAAAATGAGAACATTACGAGAAGTGCCTAGACGTTTCCAATATATTTTTTATATATTTATAATTTTTTTAAAAATATATAGAAGAAATAACATAAAAACGCATCCACAACTTTGGTGTCATACGCATTCAGAGGATTTTTTTTTGTGAATTTTTCTGAATTATATATTATATATATGAAATATTATTTTTTAACTATATTTATGAAATTTGGAATTAAAAATTAACAAAAACAAAAGACATGTTACTGCGTCTTAGTGGTATCCTAGGAGGAGAATGGTCTTCCATAATTTCACCACGTATACCAAAATTATTTTTAAGTTAATTATCCTTGGATTTAAAAATAACATCAAATAAATTCTTACAAAAATCCCATAATATTAATATTACTAAGCATGTTTTTGTTCGACTAGGGGACCTACAACAATCTCCTCACTGAGGCACCAAATGAGAACAAGCTCATCACACCCTCCTCTGAAGCTCGATATCAGCACATGATCTGCCTTCCTTCATGCCGCACACCCCATTACAAACTTATAAACAACAACAGCTAAAACCAAAAATTTAATTAAATCCCTTATTTGGTGTAGTGCTTTCATGACTTCATGCAACTCTTTCTCCACACCGTCAGTCCCTGTTGAAAGATTTCGTGTGCTATTTTGAAAATTTCCGCTAGATTCACCTCCATGTCTAGACTCATTATGATCTTCGTACCAGACAAAGCCTTTACACTCTTTGCCCCCCTGTGGACAAGTTTCAGAAAAGTAAATTACAAGATCATAATATTTTGAATTTGAGGATTCTAATGGATTCATAACATAATATAGATTCATAAAGTACCCTTGTAGGGGTGCATTTCCAAAACCTCTTATTAGGATGAGAGGAGGTTTTCGAAACCAGAAGAACCATATGCTCACCACATCTTGGACATTTCCCATCGTCGGTAGACGAATTTGTAGACATCTAAACACAAACAATCCAAATCTAACAATCCTTTATTCGAAATATCCAATAAAAAAATTTAATTTATTTTATTTTAAAAAATGACTTACCTTAGGCTGAAAGGGTATTGTTCTCCCAAAAAATTTTATACCATCAAATTGAAAATAAGGAAAATATTACCACCACCACCCCCCACCCCCCCCCCCCCCCCCCCCCAACCATGCTATTAGGCCATGGCGGCCAGAAGGGAGGCTTTTATACAAGCTCCTCAGTTAGGTTTAAGAGGCTCACGATTCGGCCTATGTTAACTTTGGGTTTGTATGATTTTTTTTGTGAAGGCCTGTTAGTTATGTAAGTTTGTTGGGCTTGTATAACAATACTACATAAAACTAAAGCATAATACATCAAACCAAACCATAGCACTTAATTAAACCATAGTACATCAAATTAAACCATACTAGTTGAAGTACACCACAATACATCAAATTAAACACTAGAACGTAATAACCATATAACATGATATTCAAACATAGTACTCCAACTTAAACCATACTACAAATTCAACATACCTTGAAAATAAACACCCCCCGAGTTCAAAAATCAAAGATGTTGGTAACACCTAACAAGAAGATTGAATTGAACTACGACCCTAAACACAAAATTAAAACATTGATACCCTAATTTTTATTGCCAGAAAAATGGGGTATGTTTCTAGCTTGAACCACAAGATTGTGGGTAGTGGGATCATCAAATCTTCCAACTTCATCCACCTTCATTTAATTAACCGATCCTATCATCATCTTCGGATCAATGAACATAGCATATTCTTGAAACAAAGAAAATCCTTCACTGTTGGATTTTTTTAAGGGTTTGAAAGTACTCAACTGATTTTTTGTACTTTGTCACACCCTCCTTCTTAGCAATGTTGATTTGTGCCTTCAACTTCTCGATCTTCATGGTTCTTCTTTCTGACCTCAATGTGTGCCTGACCTTCTCACATGTTGCATGCCTTCATCTTCAATTCATTCATGTCATGTAGGTAACATTCAGCCTTTGTCCTCCACCAACATGCAGTTGTATTGTAGTAGTCCAACTTTGTTTGAACCGCTTCGATTCGCTCTTTTGGATCATCTGAATCACCTTCTGTCTCGGATGACATGGATTGGTATAGAGGACATGAAGGGTTTGCGTTTTTTTTTTCGGTTGGGGTATATACCACGGGAGATCTCCCTTGAAGCATGCATCATAATAGTCTTTTGGGAATAAACTTGACATGGCGACACTTGAGTTGCAACCTTTGAACAAGTTTATGATTGTTACCTCCACATTGTCCATATTTATAAGCACATTCAGATCATTTTACACACATAACACTTCATGTTATAAATGACTATTTACCAGGATTGGAGACCCATCTTAATCACATTAAATAGTCAACTCCCTCAATTACTACAACCGATATATACGCAAACACGTCAATACCATCTGGATACCCCCTAAATACCCATATAAATATATTTGCACGAAACGATCATATTTAACCCCATTAAGTAAATGTGTAAATTAAGTACTGCCATAATTGAGTGTGTACCTACTGATTTTAAAACCCCTAGCCATCAATTAAGACAACTCATTATACATAAACTATCATATTACTTAAGGGTGTATGGATGAATAAGAGGAACAATAGCATATAAATGTCTAGGTAAATAAAATGATGGAATTTAATTTTTCTTAATTTGTGAAGTGTCGCTTCATTTACATCTATATAGTTATCAAGATGGAACTTAAGGTTAACATATAAGTTATACTTCATTTGGTTGCATTTGGGAAATGACACCTCTTTATATGGAATTTAATGTGCTCATTTGGGACATCCATAGACATAGTTTTTCTTTTTGCTGAAGTTATTAATTCGGGACATCCATAGTCCTTGTTTAAGGAATTGAAGAATACAAATATGGAATTGAACACGTCATAATAAGTTCAATTGTCTCATAGTTAAGTACATAATTATACAATCTTTGTTTATCTATCTTATTATTAATAAGTTCATTTAAACCCTAAACACATGAAGTGATTACATAGTGTACACTTGCTCCAAATAATATTAAGTACACGAAACCCATGAAGTAATGCCGTTTTTTTACCCTAAACCCTAAATGCTTTGTATATTCTTGGTGGACCCACAGTCTAATTCGTTATTCAAAGTAAAAACTCAAATACCAACCTAATACCCTATAAGTACCAATTCGGAATATATACACATTTGGGCGACAAAAAGAATTAGGGTTCGGGGGAAACTTTTCCAAGTGGAGGGAAAATGCATTTCAACGACAGGGATTGACACCTTTTGGCATAGATACTTGCGCCTTTATAATATATTTTATTTTGAGTTCTTCTCTTACACTCAAGCCTCAGCTTATCTTCATCTATTAAAGGGCTTGAAGATTCACACACCATCCTTCATTCATTAATTACTTGCAATTAATATATCCTCCATCCACATCCAAATATCCAACCCCCAAACCTAAACCCGAAAAAATCTCCAGGTCCAATCAATTGCACAAAACTGTCCAAAGACGTCTGCCACTGACCTTGAAACCAACGTTAACCATAAACACCCAATTATTAATTCCCCACTTGCAATGAATATCCCATCTGATGAATCTGCGGAAGAAGTGGAGCCGTTTTCAACTTTCGAGGACCGTGTTTTTTCTGCAGTCGTGGACTGCAAAACAGATGCTCTTATGTGGAAATCTACTCACCAAAATGTTATCAAACTGGTTAAAGTAGACAAGTCAAGGCTGCATTATATCAAGTGTCAAGCAATATAAAAAAACACCAGTCGAGAAACAAATTGGCCAAAATCAAACGGCTTAAGGCTAATCTTTTGACGGTGAAACAAAATGCAGTTTGGGAATTCAAATACTCTCAAGAGTTGGAAGACATGGAAAAGTTGAATTTGAACTTGGGTTCAATTAGTGTAAGACATTTGCCAATTGGGTGGGTCCCAGTGGTAAATGGGATGATATTTCGATCGAGGGTGCCATGAATCTCCTTAACGGAGGTCGTCGTTAATTATGTAGTAATTTTGTAATATTTTGTTTTCCGGGTGATTACCTAATTGTCAAAATGGCAAAGGCTACCACGGATGACCAACTAGGGTTTATATACACCCCAAATGTAATGGTCAACAAGCCTTTTTCACACTATCAACGCATTAAAATTTCTAACACCAACACTCTAACAACTTCATTGTCAAATTTACATGCTAAGTGGCTTTTTGTGTTATAAAATATATATTCCATGTTCCCTAACAAAAGATAACAAATTAAGTAGCCCAGAACTAAATATTATAACATATTCAAAAGGATTAATTTAAATTTTTGCAAGTGCTTAAAACCACCCAACTTCCAAAGGACTTGAAAATGGCCATAATGTTCAGTTCAGTGGCCAAAGTAATAAAAAGTTCACAATGTTAATTACAATTTTTTCAGTTTCGAGGAGGCCCAAAAAATTAGTGATCGTGATTAAGTTCACTGGCCTTCAGAAGTAGTATGGAAAATACACAAATGATGAATAAGGTCAGTAGCATTCACAGTGTCATTCCAAGGAAAAATATTTAATTAATAATTTAAAACATACCAAAAAAATATTAACATTAGCCCATTAACAGTAGCCCATTAACATAGCAAATACATATTAACAAAGCATGTACAATTTAACCCATCGAGCAAGAAGTTATTTTGAAATACCAAAAACTAACTTCTCTAAGCCACATGCAAGCCTAACAACAAGGAATTCAATTGATACAATCATCCATAACGATGTTTAGATCATTTCGGTTGATAGGAACAATGACACCTTCTTCATTCGCCCCTACCTCATTGTACCAATCAAGGTTCCCACACTTGGAACATTGTCTCATAACAACCCTTAGGGGATTAAACTCACCAACAACATCACGAGAAATAGACCAAAATGTGGTTTGCATTACAAAAAAGTTGATGTCCCTCTAGGCTTTAATGTTAGAAGATTTACCTTCAGCAATTGAGACAAGCATCTTCAAAGCAAGTTCTTTCAATGCACCACCCTCGCAGATGCCACGAAGGACTATAATGTACGCAGCCGGCTTATGGCCCCGTATTCCAGGTTCCCTCAATTTCGCCAGTCCTTCAACTGCTTTTCCGTCATGTCCCCTGAGCTCGCTGTCAAATAACTCCTTCATCCCAACCTGTTATAAAGCCTCCGGATTATCATTTGCTAGACACCCCTCCAAAAACTCTCGTGCTCTTGGGTTCCACCCCCACGAACTAGGAGGATATTTACTCATAGACATGGACTCCCACACACGTTTGTGTTTGGCCATTTCATTGAAGTCTTTGCATGTCAACAGCAAGTTTTCCAAACCATCACATGATTTCTGGCCAACCTTGGTTATTATTTCAAACCATGCAAGGTCCGGCAATGGGGAATCAATTTTCAAAACAAAGTGCATGGAGAGGAAATGGAGAGGAAATAGATTTTTAAACAAGGTAATGTGATGTCGTCTTCATTCTGCAATTTTATAACATGTAGAAGGTCAAAAGTCTAAGGACGCAACCCAAGATAGCCCAAGATAAATAAGGTGGTTGAACATTTAATTAGGAGTAAATTTAACAAACCCCTTGAAATACCCTTCCAGTACCCTAAAGAGGCCAAGCACCCCTTCAGTCCTTGAGACACGTCATTTCGTATTTCTAAAGTAAAAGCTTGTAAAAGGCCCACCAAAACTTGGACAAGGACCTAGACAACATGTTGGACTACAATATAGTGGTCCACTATGCGCCCTGCCCACCATGAAGGCCCAACAACGGAAAAAAAACTTTCAAAGCCTGATATTAGAAAATTCTTGTTGTGAACCAAGTTGAAAGCCCGCCATTGCTGGGTATCATCTTCAGATTATTAGTCTGTCACTCTAAACCCTAATGATTAATTAATTAAAAAATAACCTCATGACCAATGTTACCGCCACCAAGTTAAGCACTGACTTTCCAGTTTCCAGGTTGCTAGAACAAAAATAAACCCCGCATAATTATTCATCCGTAATGAAACAACTAAAGCACATTACAATCTCACTCATTACCATTCCGGACCTTATTAGAAAATCTTTAATGATACAACTAACAAAATTCGTTATGGGATCGAAACATATTCATAAGGGAAGACCCAAGCCTTTGTTTGCAACAAAGATTATTTTGGTAGGAGATTATCAGACAAATTTATCTTTCCTGGATTCCATGTATTATAAGAGAATATCTTAAAGCACATTACATTGAACATGCACATAAATCTTTAATATTCACTGAATTTTTGACAAAACAATTGAATCAATATCCAACTAAAATCCACTATCAAAGAACTACTTCGCGATCTGTTATAATCCAATTGATTCTAATGTCAGCAGAACAAGCCATTTCAAGTTGGGAGATTTCAAGTCCTTACCTAAACAGACAATAAACATATAATTAGTGGCTTCATAATCCTCACCTCTTTTTACAAGTCCTTTATAACCACCAACATTAAAATTATACAGTAACCACAAATACTAAATATGCTGGAATTTTTACCTTACTTGTGTATAAACAACCTCCTCTCCTTTGATGCTTCAAATAATCTCCTCATGGTAATTTCAACTACACGAAATAAACACAATGTTAAACAATGCCACAATATGATTACGACTAATTGAATATGAAAAACTATTTATTACCTTGGAAGCAAGAATAGAAATAACCGCATTCCACATTAATACAGACTTATCACCACAATCTTTGATTTCCCCACCGTCAAAGCCTTAGTCCATCTCTTCAATATGTATTGCTCGGGCAAATACTTAACTTGTTTTATTTTCCAATAAGTCAACAAGTGCCTGCATGGAATTCCTTCAAACTCAAACATTCTACAACTACAACAAACATAGTCCAAATATTTTTTATCAATAACCTCGTGGATAATCCTACTTCCATCAACTGCCATATCAAGAGCATGGTATATATCAATGGTTTCCTCCTCATACACAAGTTCAAGTACACAAGACAAGCAACCCAACAATTGTACTTGGAACTTATAGAAAATATTTCGAGTGTATATATTGGACATTTGCTCACCCATAGGCATACCAGTTTGGACCACCGGTTTTTCATTAATATCAATATGTTCTGCTATCAAATGATTGTGTCACTGCAGACTCATCGCTCTGTCAAACCGTGCCACAAAATTCATTAGGGAATTATTTTTCGTAACATACATCTTGAAAAGCGAATGGGAGCTCTCTGCTCTCTGGCTGCTTGACATCCCTGCTGTAAATACATGATTCACAAATGCAGGAGCCCATGTGGCCCTAAGTGCAAATATGATGGGTAACCATGTGTTTCGATGCAATTCCCTACTCACTATAATATTTGTCCACTTATAATCGAACTCTTCCAGGGTTGCTGAATTCCATATGCATCGCTCTAGATCTTTCAACCCTTGTTCATCATGAATCTTGCTTGAAAACTTTTCCAAGATATGCCAAATGGATAAACGGTGAAAAGTGTCTAGAAGGCATTTACCTATTGCATTTTCTATTGCACCATCTTGATCAATTATTATAACTTTGGGTGCCAACCCACCCATCGCTGTCTTAAATTCTTCAAATAACCAACTAAAAGATGCAATGCTTTCGTTACTTAGTAAAGCACAACATAAAAGGATTGTTTGTCCATGGTTATTAAGCCCTAACATCGGTGCAAATATCATACCATACCGGTTCGTATTATAGGTGGTGTCAAACACAATTACATCACCAAAGTAATGGCTTGCAAGCCTACTTTTACCATCAGCCCAAAAATAGTGCACTAGCTTCTCTTCACTGTTGGACTCTATCTTATAGTAGAATGAAGAATTCTTTTCTTGCTCCCCAATAAAGTGCTCCCTTACCATTTCGGCATCATGCCCATTCAGTTTTTGCCTTAACCTCACCTTATAGTTATACATATCCTTCTGGGTGCACCCAATGTTCTCTATTCCTCTTGCTTGAACCCCAAATAAATTGAAATGTTTATGCATAGGAATATTAACAGCATCCATCTGTTTTGTTATAGTCTTCTTAACTTCCGACACAAATCAATGAGAGTGCATCATATGAACAGTTTCAGCCGTGGCACATACATGGTTGTGTTTGGCAACAAACCATAAAACTTTATACTGTGACCCATTATGTACCTTAATCACACACATCTTTGCCCTGCAATTTTCACGTACATTTCTTATCTTCGCCTTCGGTGATGCAGTTTTTTTTTGGCTCATAACTCCTTCTTTAAAACACACAAATTCCTTCCTAGTTAACTCCTTATTTTTTCCCACTTTACTAGTGCTTAGTCTAACGCTAAAACCCGCTTTTCTAGCATATCTATTATAAAACTCAAATGCTTCAACAATCGATTCAATATTTGACCTATTTTGGGAACACAATCTAACCTCACTCTAGGTATGTGATCATGACTTCCATCCTCAACATCAACTGTTCCTACATCGACACCATCCTCCATTTCTCCACTTCTTCACCCCTACCATAATCATGTTGTTAATTAATTTCTTCATTGATATTGTAAAGGTACTGTAAGGGTACTAACATGGAAAAAATTAATTTAACAGAAACATTTTCTCCTAGAAGCTTTATCTCAATCCATTTTCATGTCACACTCAACTAAAAGTTCTAACAACAAGCTTACCTCACTTGGCCGGTCTGAGCCAACTACTCTTGTCGATTGCAACTTAGTTTTCCAAAAACCAATCCACCAGTTTGGCACCAACAACAAAAGCACATATTGGCCTCCTCTCTCATTTTCTGATCTACAAGAAAGTGGAAGGGTGATTAAGCTATCCTTTCATATTTACAAACCTTTATCCACACACATTTAATAATCCATATAGAATCACATTTATATTTTTATATAACCCACAATCTTACCTCACTTAGCCGTCTCAACCTTCCCAACCAACCTAGAACTAATTCGTTCTCTTCAATGCCACCTGTCCTTGTCGATTGGCGCCGAGCACAACGGCTTCACACAAACAACACGACTGAGTTTTTACTCTCAACTTTTTTCTTCAACTCCAACATTTACAAAACCTTTTACAAAACTTTTTTCATTTTACTGTTGCCCTTTTTCTCTCTCGGGTAAAGCCCACTTTCTAAATGGGTCTGGAGTTGGATTACCTATGGCACTAAATTTTACCCGAAATACCTCCTATTCTATCCTAGCCTCTCCTTCACATCCAACGGCTCCTGTCAACTGGTCCGCACCAGTCCACATCTCAGCCAAGCGCGCAATGTTTTCGATCTGGAAGGCTTTTATATTGTCTAGTTTCATCATTGCTTCCTACTGCATTAATAAGGCTATTTTGCCAATTTTCTATTAAACTTGTACCTCATTGTTGATTTCTCCACAAACTTTTATTACAGTCACCAATTTCCTTCTACAATCTCATTCATCTAACTTTTCATGCAAGACATCACATTTCAATTAAGTAAAAGTAACAATAAGAAACATAACAAATAACGAAGAACATTTAAAGGCTGATTTATGAATTTTTATAATAAAATTATGCAATTATGTGCGTTGTAATTCTAAATACTTTTATTAGAAGTCATCAAATGTTCTGCATATCAGACCCATGCAAGCGAGTCCAAATCGCAAGCCGCGTAATTACCACATCAGCACGTTGACAAAGAAAATGAATAAATTCCTTGCCATGTAAGCATGCACACTGAAAAAGAAAAGTAATAAAATCCTTGTGCACACTTTTGGTTTCAAACAGAAGATCTTATAAAGATGAGCTTGTGCCTTAAGCATTAGGATGCTAATTTTTTTTAAATTATACTTAACCTATTTTTAATTTTATAAATATACATATATAACTTAATAAAGTTCCTCTGGAAAGTGCACAATATAAGGTCTCAACAATGGTATAAATTTTGTACTCTTGAACATCATAAAGTGGATTTTGTTATGACTCTTAATCAGTTTGGATATATTGGCTTGATATTGTTGTCACAGAGATATGAGTAGGCAAGAAGTTTATAAACACTTCCAATCTTAACACTGCCAACCAGACAACAAACTTCACCATATGACGGTGTGTATTCACAAATCTAATACAATAGATCAAATGTATTAAAATAAATTACTTTATTGAAATAAACAATATTTGAACATGACCAAATTTCCATAACTAATAATCCAAAACATAAATCACTAATAATCATCCGAAAACTGAAACATTATTAAAAATATTAGAATAAACATTGCACAAGATTCGATCATATCCATCTCCTGGAGTTTCTAACCTTCCATGTGTCTTATGTGTCTAGTAGCAACTTGGATGTTGGTAATCTCAAAGGTGGTATCCACAGGAATTGACCCTTCAATGAAATTGGTATCTCTAGTTCCTCGACTGGCATGATACTCTTCTACAGCTTACGTTGATGCACGACAGGTGCGGGACTAGTGGTGATTAGTACATCCACATCAGTAACAAAGATCATGTTGGTTATGATTCTAGGGATGATAGGCTGGTCCAATATGGTGAATATGATCAGATATGCATTAGCAGCACAGCGGTTATGTGCATGTGTCAGTTTGTGCGCAATAGGTCCCATGTTCCAACCCCAACTCAGGAGGCTGGCACATGCTAGTTCGAGACTGGCCAAACTTGCTAGTCCTTGCCCGTGTCGCACACTCGCGCATAGGACAAGTAAATGAATCACATAATTTGCAGGTGTCACACACTCTATTTGGGAACAGAGATTTGGATTTGGATTTCAAATTAGAGAATTTGAAATCACTTCATTTAAAATTTTATTATTTTGGAAAACTAATTATTTACTTAGAGATTTGAAATTACTTCATATAACCTTGTTTTATGAGTGGCTAATTGGATTGGTCCTCTGAGGGAAAGGTGGAGCTTGAAGATATGAACGTTCGGGCCCAAGAATGGCAGGATTGGAGGTGGGATGTTGGAGATTTGGTCACCCAAATTTGGGGTTGTCGGTTTTCGCAAAAAACTGGGCAGAAATATATTAACATTGTTCTAAGTTCTCTAAAATTATGAAATTGTCACTACAACTTCAAACTTTCATAACTTCTTCGTTTTAAGTCGTAATTGTGCGCCATTGGCGCCCACATGTTCGTAGAAACAAGTCTATCTAATTGTACTAAAAAGTGTACTAAAAAGGGAATTTAAAACTCAACTTAAATGGACGTCACGCAAGAAAACCCGAAACTTCTCTAATAAGGACAATTTGGTGAAAAATGTTCTAAAACTAATTTAAATTGTGATTTTTTGGGTGGGGATGTTACACGCGGTAAAGGAAGAGGAGGAGAGAGATGGGGGATGTTACACGTGGTAAAGGAAGAGGAGGAGAGAGATGAGTGTCGAAGGTGGATGAGAGAGAAATGAGAGTTGACAAAGAGGGAAAGAGAATGGGAATAAAGGCGGATAAAAAAACATTATGAAAAAAAAAAGATAAAAAAAGAAAGATGAAAATAACATAAGCATGAAAAGAAAAGAAAAATGGATGAAAAGAAAAAGAAAGATGGGAAAAGAATTGAAAAAAAAAAAGGAATGAAAAAAACAAGAAAGATGGAAAAAAAGAAAGATGAAAAAGAAGGATGAAAAAGAATAAGAAGGATGAAAAGAAAAAGAAAATATATGAAAAAAAAAAGACGAAAATATAGATATATATTGCATGGAATTAGAGTGGGTCACAGTGAATTGTCAATCAGTCATCTTGTTTCTCCAGATGACTTACTGTTTTTCTGCCAACCTACCGTGGAAGAAGCTTTATGCATAAAAGAGACGTTGAAGTGTTATGAAGAGGGGTCGGGCCAAGTAATAAACTACGATAAGAGCTCATTATTCTTTAGCCTCGACTGTGATGCCAATATTATGAAAAACGTAGTCAATGGTCTTGGGAGTTCAGGTGAAGGTTGGTTTTGGAAGCTATTAGGTCTTCAATCGGATTTTGGGATGTCTAAGAAGGCAGTGTTCGAGGACCTAAGGCACAGAATTGAGCTAAAAACTCAGGGCTGGGCTGAACAATTTTTGTCTCCAGCTGGTAAGGAAGTATTGCTGCGAGCTGTGACGATGGCTCTCCCCGCTTATGCAATGGCGTGCTTTAAACTCCCTGTGTCAGTGTGTCAGGAAATTGAGCGTTGATTTTAGTTAACAAAAAAAGAAATTGAGCGTTGTTTGGCTCGGTTCTGGTGGAGGGGAAAACAAATGGAGAAAGGAGTCCATTGGGCTGCCTGGGAAAAGGTCAAACAACCAAATAATCTGGTGGGCTAGGGTTCAGGGATTTATGTTGTTTCAATCTTACCATGCTAGCAAAGATTGGGTGGAGACTAATTCAGGACCCTAGTTCTCTTCTAGCACAAGTCTTGCAGGCTAAATATTACGCAGGAAGTTCATTTATGGAGGTTGATCAATTAGAAGGTTCATCTTGGGGGTGGAAGGGTATTATTCAGGCAAAGGGTATATTGCGGCCTGGTGTTCGTTGGCAATGGGATGCCCCTACACTTAGACCATTCAAAGTGAAATTATCCCATCCTGAGATGCCGCTCAGAGTGATGGAGTTGTTAGACCCGTGTAGCATGGTTTGGAAACAATCCCTGGTTCAGAGATTATTTAGCGCGGAAGAGGCATTATATGTCCTTGCAATTCCAGTGAGCAGGTATGGTGCTAATGATAAGGTTGTGTGGCATTTTACTAAGGCTGGAGAGTACTAAGTTAAGTCAGGATACGAATTGGCGATGGAACTTTTCCGTGGTGTTGATCTAGGAAGACACGGGCTGGGTGAGAGCAGCTCTTCAAGCACTGCTGGGAATCAGTGGAATAGTATTTGGAAAGCCTAGGTGCCGAACGAAGTATGGATATTCCTATGGAGATGCATTCATAATTATTTGGCGGTTCACTCTAACCAGATGAGGCGCCGGAATTTGGTGGATGATGTGTGTCCAGTTTGTGGTGAGGAGGGGGAAACACAGCAGCATATGTTTTTTGGTTGTCGATTCGTGTAGGTTTTCTGGTTCTCGAGCCATATACAATTAGATGTCTGTTTGTTGGCTGGGAGAAGTTTTGGTGACGGCTTGGATTTTTTGGCGAAGCTATACAGTGAAAGGGAGGGTGGAAAAAAGGCGACTCGGTGGCTGATTTTTGGGCTTTAGAGGCTCTGGAAGAGCAGAAATGCTCATTGCTTCAAGAATATCACAGTGGATCCTGCGCAGGAGGTCCAGCTAGCTCAAGAGCAAGTATGCGAATTCCTAAGGGCTAAGGAGCAAGGTCCCATGGCAGTTCTGGCGGAGAAGATGGTGGAGAATGCCTCTCTGCTTGCGCTGAAGCAGTGGCAGTGCCCTCCTTTAGGGACTCATAAGTTGAACGTGGATGGCTCTTGGTTTGATGCGCTAAACAGCGTTGGATGGGTTCTTCCTTCGTTTATGTGGAGTTTCGAATTGGGTGGTGGCGAGGGAGGACTCCAATGTGGATCAAGCCTACAAGCGGAGGCGCTAGCTATGCATGCTGCGTGGAAGCTTGTCTGGCAGCTGGTTACTTTCATTTGGAGATCGAGTCTGATTCCCAGGTCCTAATTGTCAAAGGAAACTAAATAGTCAATGATTCTAGGATATTGTGATTTGGTGAGATTATAGTGATGTATCAATCTTAGCATACAATTAGGCTTATTTACATAGAATAGAATGAATTCTTGTATAAAGCTACTGCTCATGTACTCATACAATTCAATTCAATATACACAAACCATTCATAAACCTTCATATGGTATCAGAGCATTACCTATTTTGGTGACTCTGCAACCCACACAGCTTCCGCCATAGACACACCAAATCGCAACCATGAGTGAGCCAAAGCCAACAGAAGTATCAACCCTCTCAGACCCACTCACCTTGCATCATTCAGACACACCAGGGCTTACCTTGGTCAATATATTGCTTGACGGCCGAAATTATGGGCAATGGAGCCGCTCAATGCGCCTCAGCCCCAGCGCCAAGAATAAAACTTGGGCTGATCGATGGGTCAATCAAAGCACCGCCGCAGACGGACACCAAATATGCCATGTGGCAACGAGGTAACAACATGGTTTTGTCGTGGATCCTGCACTCAATCCAGCCAGAAATTGCAGGAAGCGTGCTGTATTCATACACTGCCGCCGCCGTTTGGCCTGACCTGAAGGACAGATTTTCTCAGAGCAACGACTCGAGAATTTACCAAATTCGACAGGAAATTGTCGAATTCCGCCAAGGATAATCCTCTGTCACTGTCTATTACACCAAACTCATATCCCTCCGGGATGAATTGGGAAATTACTATGAACCTCTCTCATGCTCTTGTTAGGGACTGAAAGAACTCGCAAACCGCGAGGAGAAGGAGAAGGTGATGCAGTTTTTGATGGGATTGAGCGATGCTTACTCCTCAGTTCGTGGCTCCATCCTGATGATGAGCCCACTTCCCAACACTCGGGAAGGTTCATGGTCTCATCTTGCAACATGAACGGCAGATGGAGGTGACGAATCGTCGAGATTCCCAAATCTCCCATGCGATGCAGACCGTGAAGATTGCTCCCTCATCATCGGCTCCACCAGCAACGACGGCGGCCCGTTCTGCAGCTTACAAATCCCTAAAGTGCTCGTATTGTGATGGAGTCAGTCCCAACGTTGACCACTGCTATTACCTAAATGGGTTCCCTGTTGGGCACAAGTGGCATGGAAAAAATATGGTGCCCAGGAACATAAGATCAGCCGACCCATCCAATACCAAGTCCAAGCCGCAGGCCCTGCTGACAGCAGCAAAAGTGGAGATATAGGCCCATCCGATGCGAGCCCAACCTTTACCAACGAGCAATATCAGGAAATCCTTGCTATGCTTCACAACAAAAATGGTAATCCTCCACCGTTTGCAAACGCAGCAGGTAATCCTCCCACTAGCAATCTTGTGAATAATGACATGTGTTGGATTGTGGATAGCGGTGCAACCGACCATATATGTCACACGGCGCTCACCCATAATCACTTCCAAACGAAAAATGATTTTGTTGGTCTACCTAATGGAGAACAGGCTGCTATTGAAAATTTTGGGTCTCTTCAATTATCGACTGATTTGTCACTTGATGGAGTCTTACATGTGCCCAAATTTCATGTGAATTTATTTTCAGTGAGTAAATTAACTTGTGCCTTGAGATGCATCGTAACATTTTATACCAATTTTTGTGTTGTGTAGGACGTGGTAACGAAGATGACGATTGGTCTGAGCAAACATTTTAATGAACTCTACTACCTCACTCCAAGCCAAAATCCCGATCTCACCAACCATGTCCATCACACCACCGGACTTTGGCATCAACGCATTGGCCATCTATCCCATAACTCTCTCCATTTTCTTTAACAAACTATTCCCAAAATTATTTTTAATTCTGCAACTATTTGTGATGTATGCCCTTTGGCAAAACAATCTTGTTTATCTTTCGGTTCCAGTTCAATACAATCAGTTGCTCCTTTTGACTTGATTCAATGTGATGTATAGGGACCACACAAAATTCAAACACATTATGGGACATATTTTTTAACTATTGTTGATGACTTCACAAGATTCACATGGATGCATCTCATGAAATACAAATCTTATACCCAATCCTTGTTGAAGTCCTTTTTTGCTTGGGTTAAAACCCAATTCCAACGTGACATCAAAATCCCTCGGGCAAATAATGAGGGAGAATTTATTTCCTTACGCTCATTTTTGGATGAGCATGGCACCATTTTCCAGCGCACATGTGCATACACCCCTCAATAAAACGGTGTCGTTGAACGCAAACACCGTCACCTTTTAAATGTGGCACGAGCCTTACGCTTTCAAGCTAATGTTCCTTTAAAATTTTGGGGTGAAAGTGTCCTTACTGCCTGTTATCTTATAAATCGTTTACCCACACCTTTACTTTCCAACAAATCACCCTCTGAACTTTTAAATGGCCACACCCCATCTTACACTCATCTTCAGGTATTCGGATGCTTATGTTATGCCACAAACCACAACCTCCATCACAAATTTGACACCCGTACCCGTCGCTGCATTTTTATTGGCTATCCTTGGACAAAAAGGGTATTCCCTCTATGACCTTGAAACTCACAAGTGCTTTACTTCTCGTGATGTCATTTTTCACGAAACTGCTTTTCCCTTCACCGCCTTCCCACCAGAAAACCAAGAGGACCAGCCCACTCTCCCACTCTCTCCAGATGAGCACATCCTACCCCCACTTAACCTAAGCCCAACACCGGCCCAATCTCCACATCCTCCCACCTCACCAAACACGCCTCTCTCTGATCCTGCATCATCAGAAATCGCACCTCAGAACCCAAAACCCACACTGTCGCCCTCTCACCACGATCCCAACCCTGCGCCAGATTATCCACCCGACCCACTTTCCCTATCAGCGACACCCTCCACGCCAGCACCGTCGCCTCCTCTCGACGCCGCTCTGGCTCCCGTCGCCCCTCACCCTTGCTCACGCCTCCTCCGGACCCAATCCCTCTTCGCAAGTCCAGCCGACCCTCCCATCCTCCGTCCTACCTGCGTGATTACACCACATCATGCCGCCTTGATGCAGCCCAGTGCCGTCGCTGCCTCTTCCTCCACGTCTGGTACACGGCATCCCCTGCACAGGTACGTCTCCTATTCCAATTTCTCAGCAGATCATCACCGTTTTTTTCACCAAATTTCCCATCTTGTTGAACCTGAGACTTATGCCCAAGCTAGTCAAGACCCCAAATGGGTCGCTGCAATGGCTTCTGAGCTTCAAGCTCTTGACGAAAATCGCACCTGGTCCCTGGTCTCTCTGCCCCATGGCCATCGACCCATCGGGTGCAAATGGGTTTTCAAACTCAAATCTAACTCAGATGGTTCGATCGAGCGTTACAAACCTCGTCTGGTAACCAAGGGATTCACCCAGCGAGCAGGTATTGACTACAAAGAGACGTTTGCTCCTGTTTCCAAATTAATTACTATTCTTACTCTCTTGGCTGTTGCTGCTATTAGGGATTGGCCTCTGCATCAAATGGATGTACAGAATGCTTTCCTCCATGGTGATCTCCATGAGGAGGTTTACATGCTGCCGCCGCCTGGTCTTCGTCGATAGGGGGAGAACCTTGTTTGTCGACTTCACAAGTTTTTATATGGACTCAAACAGGCATCCCGCAGCTGGTTCCGACGTTTTTCTTCCACAATTCAAGACATTATTCCACCAGTCACGGGCAGATTACTCTTTGTTCACCCATGTAAAAGGTAATTCTATTACTGTGGTATTACTCTATGTAGATGACATGGTCATCACGGGGAACAATGAGGAGGACATTCGGACTCTCAAGGGTCTCCTTAGCAGTTGCTTCCGAATTAAGGATTTGGGGCCATTGAAATACTTACTTGGTATTGAGGTTGCTCGTTCTAAAGCTGGGATTTCTATTAGTCAACGAAAATATACGCTGGATATATTAGAAAGTGCAGGTCTACTTGGTGCCAAGCCTGCAAAGGTTCCCATGGAACCCGACTCAGCCTTTCCATCCACAGGCAGTGCAGTTCTTAAGGATCCTACACGTTTTCGAAGACTAATAGGAAAGCTCATTTATCTCACGATTACTATGCCTGGAATCACGTTTGCAGTGAATACTCTTAGCCAATTTATGCAAGAGCCCAAATTGCATCACCTTAAGGCAGCCCATCATCTACTTCACTACCTTAAGCAAGCACCAGGATAGGGTCTGTTGTTCTCTTCTGAAAACCAGTTTAAATTAATTGGTTTCTGTGATGCTGATTGGGCCAAGTGTCCTACTACCCGGGGATCCGTAACAGGATATTGCATCTTTTTTGGAAAGTCTCTTGTATCATGGAAAAGCAAGTTGCAACTTACTGTGGCTCGATCCTCCGTTGAAGCAGAGTACCGGTCAATGGCTGCAGCCACTTGCGAACTCACCTGGCTAAGGTACTTATTAAGGGATCTGTGCATCACCCATTCAGAACAAGCAAGCTTATTCTTTAATAATCAAGCTGCACTGCACATTGCAGCGAACCCGGTCTATCATGAGAGTACCAAACACATCGAATTGGACTATCACACAGTTCGTGAAAGAATCCAGAGAAAGGAAATTCAGACTGCATACGTGCCAACAGGTAGCCAAGTTGCTGATATGTCTACCAAGCCTTTAAGGGGGTGAGATTATAGTGAGGTATCAATCTTCGCATACAATTAGGCTTATTTACTTAGAATAGATTGAATTCTTGTATAAAGCTACTGCTCATGTACTCATACAATTCAATTCAATATACACAAACCATTCATAAACATTCATACTAATATCATCTCTGCTACAGCTGAGAACTCATTCGAGAGCATCGTGTTTGATATTCCCGCTCTTAGGGCTCGTTTCGAGTTTGTTTTTTTCGTTTTATTCCGTGTGTTTGTAATCAAGCAGCGCATCTAGTGGCTTCATTCGTTAGACGGGTGAGGGGTCGACATTGTTGGGAGGGCTTGGAGCCTGAATGGCAATTCGATACTCTAGCTGCTGAGGTAAATGTTGCGATTCTCTTTATAAATACAATTTCTCTCTTTGACCAATAAAAAAATCTTGTGTTATATTTCTTGTAGCAAAACCAACTGTATTACAAAATATGAATCCAACTACGAGCATCTCCAACAAGACTAGTAATGTTTTTGTTATTTTAGCATGAAAATGACTAGAAAACTGTTTTAACTAATCGGTTTTAACAATGTAAATCCAACAATACTAACTACTCCAACAAAACTTAAATAATTTTATTATTTGATTGAAGCTTTTTTTAATGAGAGCTTGTGTGCAAGTGGGTAAGTTTTATTATTATTTAATGTTTAATGTTTCGTTAAATTCACTATCCTCTTGATTAAATATAGCTAGTTGCTATTCTACTGTTATTATCATTCTATATTTTCCATTAGTTTATCTGATTTTTCTTATGCATATATCGTAATAGGAACAATTCAAATCCTAAATTATCATTTTCAAGATCATTTGAGCAAAAATCAATTAAATTGGAGATTATTTAACCTTTCAAATATTGAAATGTATGGTTCATCATGAGGATATTAATTATTATCAATAACATTAATTGTTTGATGGATATAATGATGGGTGCTGCTACGGGCACCAACTAGTTTATCAAATTTATAATACCAACACATGTGGCATATGATGTGGACTGCCAGGTCAATGTTTTTTCTCTAGGAAAGGCCATGTTATTTTTTTAAATACATCATTTTTTCATAAAATTTAAAAAAAAAAAAAAAAAGGAAAATCAGCAATCGAAAAAAGACCCTAGCAATTTTGATTATATGAAACATATAAGATGCCTCATGACTCCCGCCTCCTTCCCAAAAGAAAAACCCTAGGAATGAAACACCAACCCTACAGTCAATATCAATCCATTGGTTTAGGGGCTGGTACACGTCGGCATCCGGCGAGTAGTGGTGCTAGGTGGTGGAGAACCTGGCTCTGCATTTTTCTTCTTTCTTTAGTGCCTTATTTGCATCCGCATCTCACATATGCATCTACTTTTGCTCTTTTGTGTGTCTGCCGTTCCAGAACTATATGCATATATACAATATATATATTGTTGATGCAAAAAATGGACCAACTTAGAGTAGCCTCGCTGAGCTCGCTTGATTCACTCTCCTCGATGGTAGGAAGACCTGCAGGGAGAAGGTAAGAGCAAAGGAGCACCGGTGTGGTACCGGCATAACAGTCTCCGATGCTTAAGCCAGTTAAGTGTGGAGGGTACTATAGTAATTAGGCAGCGTGAGGGTGAGATTGGTATTAGCTTTTTGAGGGGAGATGCCTTTTTATTTATAGTGGTATTGAATGTTGTGGGTGAAACATTTCTATGTGGGATAAATGTCCCTGATCTTGGAGCTGACATGTGTCCTGGTGGTTCCGAGTCCCACGGTTGTCTTGACTCGGTCGGCCGAGGGACGGGTACGCCGACCAGATCTGGTCGGCTTAGTGGTTTTTGGTGTCTTTGTCCAAGGCTGGGTTGGTGGGATGCACCTTGTGTTGTGGATTTGTGTTGTTGTATTCTTGTTGATCCGAGGGCCAAGTATGATTTTGGCAGGACTGATCGGCCTTTGTCAGGTTGACCAAACTAGTTACGACTAGAAGTCCCCCAAGTCGTTGACTGAGGTGGATTTCCTCGGTCGAGGGCTTGTCACTTGTTAACCTGTACGAATGTTTGTCCTATACCAATCCCTTGTCCCCCAAGCCCTTGACTGAGGCGAGACGCCGTGGTCAACTTCTGTGTGAAAATGTGATCATGAGAATGATTAGTTGGCCTTGGATGATGTCCATGGCCGATCAAACACTACATGGTGTGTACATGATTAGGGTGATTTGGTGGCCGATCGGCTAGGAGGATGTCCATGGTCGATAGAGAACCACTCGAGGTGAGTGTATATCACCTCGTACGGCCCGCAGAAGTGGAACCTTGGACGATTATGTGGCCAATCAGCTAGGAGGATGTCCATAGCCGATTGAGAGCCACTCGAGGTGTGCGTATGTCACCTCGTACGGCCTGTAGGAGCAACACCTCGCACGATTATGTGGCCGATCAGCTTGGAGGATGTCCATGGCCAATCGAGAGCCACTCGAGGTGAGTGTATGTGACCTCGTACAGCCCGCATGAGCGGAACCTTGGACGATTATGTGGCCGATCGGCTAGGATGATATCCATGGCCGATCGAGAGCCACTCGAGGTGAGTGTATGTCACCTCGTAGGGCCGTTAGGAGTGGAACCTCACACGATTATGTGGCCGATCGGCTAGGAGGAAGTCCATGGACGATCGAGGGTCACTCGAGGTGAGTGTATGTCACTTCCTACGGCCCGTAGGAGCGGAACCTCGCACGATTATGTGGCTGATCGGCTACGAGGATGTCCATGGTCGATCGAGAGCCATTTGAGGTGAGTGTATGTCACCTCGTAAGGCCTGTAGGAGTAGAACCTTGCACGATTATGTGGCCGATCAGCTAGGAGGATGTCCATGGCTTATCAGCTAGGAAGATGTCCATGGCCGGTCGAGAGTCACTCGGGGTGAGTGTATGTCACCTCGTACGGCTCATAGGAGCGGAACCTCGCACGATTATGTGGCTGATCGGCTAGGAGGATGTCTATGGCCGATCGAGAGCCACTCGAGGTGAGTGTATGTCACCTCATACGACCCGCAGGAGTGGAACCTCACACGATTATGTGGTCGATTGGCTACGAGGATGTCGAGGGCCACTTGAGGTTAGTGTATGTCACCTCGTAGGGCCCGCAGGAGTGGAAGCTTGCACGATTATGTGACCGATATGTCAGGATGATTTCCATGGCCGATCGAGAACCACTCGAGGTAAGTGTATGTCACCTTGTACTGCCCGCATGAGCAGAACCTCGTACGATTATGTGGCCGATCGGCTAGGAGGATGTCCATGGCCGATCGAGAGTCACTCGAGGTGAGTGTATGCCACTTCGTACGACTCGTAGGAGGGAACCTCGCACGATTATATGGCCAATCGGCTAGGAGGATGTCCATGGCCGATCGAAAGCCACTCGAGGTGAGTGTATGTCACCTCGTACGGCCCGCAGGAGCGGAACCTTGCACGATTATATGGCAGATCGGCTAGGAGGATGTCCATGGCCGATCAAGAGCCACTTGCATGACTTCAACGATGTATCTTCTGACATGATGCGAGTGCTCTGACATGGTGTGAATGGGGTGCCATGTGTCGAACTTGCATTGCCTTGGGTTGTGTGTGCAGCCCTCCGTCTGGCCGAAGTGGGTTTGTAACGGTCGATTTTTGGTCTCTTATAAAAGCTTCAATCTTCCTTCATTTGTCACTTTGGCATTTGAGGGAAGTTTAGAGAGATTTAAAGGTGATTTCCGTCGACTTTGAACCTGATTAAGGTGATTTTCAACAAGAGATTTGCGGCAGTTTTTTGCTAAACAAGGTATTTCCTTATTCCTCCTTGTTTTTCCGATTGAATGTGTGGTTTTTGCATGTACTGGTGATGAACATGATGGGTGTGCTTGTTTGATTGTCCTTATGTCTAGTTGTTGTGTCTTGCATGTTTCCCTTCTTAGATCTTCCTTGTATGTTGTAGATGTCAAGTTCAGTAAGTGATTCAGAAGTATCCGAGGATCGGTCCTATAATGCATTTGACGGTGAATCAGAAGCTAGCTCGACTAACTCTGATTCAAAGTTAAATGTTTATGAATCAGCCTCTGGTTCCCCTCGGCCAAACCCTAGGGTTGAGCCAGAGGTGGATAGGAATATAAGTGGACCGATCCTTGAGGCATCTAAAGGACAATCGGCCCAGGAACTGCAGGAAGAGCTTGATAAAGCTTTTGAATATAATTGACACTCGTTATGTGTCGGCCGGTGATTGGGCCGAGTCCTCTAACGCCGAGGTGTCGTCTGTTGATTAGAATGAGTTATTGAAATCTCTTGCTGATAAGGGTAAGAGTATAGCATGGAGTTCAAGGCCAGTGGAAATTGATATGGAGGAAGCCGTTGAATTGGTAACAGTGGCTAGCTCGGCCTATGAGGTTGATCGGCAAGTAAGTACCTTGGATAATGATGACCTTCTGGCTTACCGAAGAGTGTTCAACATTTCAGATTCTGTAAAGATAAGGTTACTTGGGAGAAGGGAGATGCCGAGTAATCTTCCAATCAGTTAGGGGACCTTTCATCCACACAACTTCAATCATGGGGTGTTGCTTCCTCTCCATTCATGGCTGCAAAATATGGTTGTTGAAATTGGGGTTGCTCTTTGGTTGTACCTAGTTTGATCAACCTGATAAAGGCCGATTAGTCCCGCCAAAACCATACTTGGCCCTCGGCTCAACAAGAATACAACAACACAAATCAACAGCACAAGGTGCATCCCACCAACCCACCATTGGACAAAGACACCAAAAACCACTAAGTCGACCAGATCTGGTCGGCCTACCCGTTCCTCGGCTGACCGAGTCAACACAACCGTGAGACTCGGAACCACCAGGACACGTGTCATCTCCAGGATCAGGGACATTTACCCCACATCGAAATGTTTCAGTTACAACATTCAATGCCACTATAAATACAAGGGCACCTCCACTCAAAAAGGTAATAACAATCTTACCCTCACACTTCCTAATTACTACAGTACCCTCCACACTTAACTGACTTAAGCATCAGAGACTTCTAGGCCGGCACCACACCGGTGCTCATTTGTTCTTACCTTCTCCCTGCAGGTCTTCCTACCCCCGAGGAGAGTGAGTCAAGCGAGCTCAGTAAGAAAACTCTAAGTTGATCCATTTTTTCATCAACAGTTGGCGCCATCTGTGGAGAATGCGACAAAAATCTAGGTCGGTTCCTTCTCTAATTCTCACAAACATGCTGAAACACCATGAACCCAAGAACACCAACCCAAAAAAATCTCTTATTCCTCTCTCTGGTCTCGGCAAGCTTGCCCAACCTCACTGCCAAATTCCATGGCTTCACATCTCTCTTCCTCATGGAGGAGAAACGACCCAACCCTGATCCCAAATTGGTTCTCTACCAAAGAATCCCAAAGGGCTCCGACCCAAATCTCTCTTTCTTTTCTTCAGACCACCGAGGAGGACTTCCTCCCTCTCTGCCAACATCCAAAAATTAGATGGCCTCACATCTCACCCCCACCTCTCTTCCTCATGGAAGAGAAGCAGACCAAAAATAAACCCAAAACCTCTTATTCATCTCTCACTTACGGCAGCAAAGTTCTGAGCTTTGGGAGCAGACATGGCTTAGCTCCAGTCCAAAAATTTCCTCACCTCTAACTCTGTCTCATGGCAGTCAAAGAAAACACCAAAAAAAATGAGGAAAAATCCTCATCTCTCTCATTCAATCTCTCTTCCTTACTGAAGCAAGCTAGCAGGGAAGCAAGAAAAAAAAAAAAAAAATATATATATATGTAAATACATCTCCCTCTCACCTTCTGCTGCAACACATGAGAAGAAACACAAAAATCAGACATCTCTTACTCTCACGACAACAGAGAAGAAAAGCAAAAAAAACTAAACTAGCAAAGCTTCCAACTTTGCATAGCTCCCCTTTGAGGAGCAAGGGAAGAACAACAAAAAAAGCTTCCAACTTTCGGCATAACAGTAGTAGGGAAGAACAAATTCATGGCTCCCCTTTGAGGAGCAGATCACACACACCAATAAGGGGAAGAGTAAGAGCAAAAGCAAAAGCAGCTCCTACTGCAAACAAGTGGTACGCCAACCACCATCTCCGCAGCTCCTGAATCGACGCCGACGAGTCAATTGGTTAGTGTCGCCGCTTTCACTATTCAACTCATAACGGCCCTATCTACGAAGCCCATACGACATCGACGTCGGAGAACGACAAGGACGTCGCCGGAGAAGGTTCATCGCTGCCTTGCATAGAACAACCCCTTCCAGACATCTCCACCGGAGACGATCGCGTGCCGCTGCTGCCGTCGTTTCTCCCTAACGCTCTACCTCCAGCATCCTTTGTCGAAGGAGGCCATCGAAGTCTGAAGAAGATAAGTTCTTCTTATTTTTAATTAATTTCATTAGTTACATTTAATTGGGCTGAGCATTATTAATTGGGCTTGCTATGAGTTATAAATACGACCCATAACATATGACCTTTTCTAGTTGGGCTTGCCATGAGCATAATTGGGCTGAGCAATTTTAAAAAAAAAAGTAAAAATCATTTGGGTAGGGGCATAAAACATACTACCCTTACTATTTCGGCTTACCGTGAGTTAATGGGCTGATCACCCATAATTGGGCTAATGACCTATATAAATTATAATTGACCCAATTAATGCATGCTTTGAAAAATTCATTTGATTAAAATTTCTTGGCCAATGTTAATGTGAGACAATGCTCACATTAATAAACACCTACCAAAATATTAGGCCTTTTTATAATACACAAGTATTTGATCATTCATACCCTAATCACATATTGATCACGCACATTGAGTATGCCTATTATGCAAGTATTTAGACAATTACATATTCTTATTTGTGCAACACACAAATATATTAGTAAATCTTACGGATTTATGGATCGGAAAATTAATTTCTTATTATCAGGAATTATCGAATGATCCGATTATTGATCGACATAATCAATCGACCATCTTTACCCCTCGGCAACATGCTTTAAGATGCCCTTTGGTAGCTCCCACTTGCATGTCCACGATAATTGTTCAGCTCCTGTCGACTCGCCCGCGACGACCACCTTTCTTGCTGAGTGACACATGTCACTCCTCCAGCAGCCCTGGACAATCACTTTTCTCACTGAGTGACGAGCATCACGACACATAAGTATCATTGTCTCTCGACACGCTTTATGCTACATTCGGACTACATATTGTCTTCCGATGCAATATCATTTTATAACATTATAAGTATCATACTCACATGCGCATCATCATGCTCACATAATTGCCCATGGCACATGAGCATCATATTAACATCATCGCCTCTCGGCACATACGCATCATCATGCTCACATCATTGCCTCTCGCTACATGCGCATCATCAGGCTCACACAATTGCCCATGGCACGTGAGCATCATATTAACATCATTGCCTCTCGGCACATGCGCATCATCATGCTCACATCATTGCCTCTCGGTACATGAGCATCATCATGCTCACATCATTGCCCATGGTACATGAGCATCATATTAACGTCATCGCCTCTCGGCACATGCGCATCATCATTCTCACATCATTACTTATCGACACATGCACATCATCATTCTCACATCATTGCCTCTCAACACATGCGCATCATCATGCTCACATCATTGCCTCTCAGTACATGAGCATCGTCATGCTCACATCATTGCCCATGGCACATGAGCATCATATTAACATCATCGCCTCTCGGCACATACGCATCATCATGCTCACATCATTGCCTCTCGCTACATGCACATCATCGGGCTCACACAATTGCCCATAGCACGTGAGCATCATATTAACATCATCGCCTCTCGGCATATGCGCATCATCATGCTCACATCATTGCCTCTCGGTACATGAGCATCATCATGCTCACATCATTGCCCATGGCACATGAGCATCATATTAACGTCATCGCCTCTCGGCACATGCGCATCATCATTCTCACATCATTACTTGTCGGCACATGCACATCATCATTCTCACATCATTGCCTCTCAACACATGCGCATCATCATGCTCATATTATTACCCATTGCACATGAGCATCATATTAACATCATCGCCTCTCGGTACATGCGCATCATCATGCTCACATCATTACCTCTCGGCACATGTGCATCATCATGCTCACATCATTGCCTCTCGGCACATGCGCATCATCATGCTCACATCATTGCCCATGGCACATGAGCATCATATTAACTTGATTGCCTCTTAGCACATGGGCATCATCATGCACACATCATGAGCTCACATGCATTTCCTGTTACCATTTGGCATGAGCTCATAGGCATCCCTGCAGGAGGGACGGTCATAGACCTCCCTATCGATCGGCATACTCGTAGGCGTTCCCTGCTACCGATCGACATTAGCTCGCAGGCATTCCATGTTACCATTTGGCATGAGCTCGCATGCATTCCTACAAAAGGGACGGTCATACGCCTCACAATTGATCGTTAAACTCGCAGGCGTTCCTTGCTACCGATCGATATGAGCTCGCAGGAATTCCCTGTTACCGTTTGGCATGAGCACGCAGGCATCCCTACAAGAGGGATGGCCATACGCCTCCCTATCGATCGGTAACTGGCCCTACCGATCGACATGAACTCGCAGACATTCCCTGTTACCGATTGGCATGAGCTCGCAAGCATCCCTGCAAGAGGGACGGTCATACGCCTCCCTAGCAATCGGCATACTTGCAGGCGTTCCTTGCTACCGATCGACATGAGCTCGCAGGCATTCCTTGTTACCATTTGGCATGAGCTCGCAAGCATTCCTACAAAAGGGACGGTCATACGCCTCACAATTGATCGTCAAACTCGCAGGCGTTCCTTGCTACCGATCGACATGAGCTCGCAGGAATTCCCTGTCACTGTTTGGCATGAGCTCGCAGGCATCCCTACAAGAGGGACGGCCATACGCCTCCCTATCGATCGGTAATTGGCCCTACCGTTCGACATGAACTCGCAGACATTCCCTGTTACCGATTGACATGAGCTCGCAGGCATCCTTACAAGAGGGACGGTCATACGCGTCCCTATCAATTGGCATACTTGCAGGCATTCCCCGCTACCGATCGACATGAGCTCGCAGGCATTCCCTGTTACCGTTTGGCATGAGCTCGCAGGCATCCCTACAAGAGGGACGATCATACGCCTCCCTATCGATCGGCAACTAGCCCTACCGATCGACATGAGCTCGCAGGCATTCCCTGTTACCGATTGCATGAGCTCGTAAGCATCCTCACAAGAGGGATGCTCATACGCCTCCCTATCGATCGGCATACTCGTAGGCGCTCCCTGCTACCATTTGACATATGCTCGCAGGTTTTCCCTGTTACCATTTGGCATGATCTCGCGGGTATCCCTGCAAGAGGGACGATCATACGCCTCTCTATCGCTTTGTATACTCGCAGGCGTTCCCTGCTACTGATCGACATGAGCTCGCATGCATTCCCTATTACCGGGTGGCATGAGCTCGTAGCCATCCCTGCAAGAGTGACAGTCATACGCCTCCCTATTGTTCGACATACTTGCAGGCGTTCCCTGCTACCGATCGACATGAGCTCGCATGCATTCCCTGTTACCGTTTGGTATGAGCTCGTAGGCATCCTTGCAAGAGGGACGGTCATACGCCTCCCTATCGATCGGCATACTCGCAGAAGTTCCCAGCTACCGATCGACATGAGCTCGCAGGCATTTCCTGTTACCGTTTGACATGAGCTCGTGGGCATCCAACAAGAGGGACGGTCATACGCCTCCCTATTGGTCGACAATTGGCCCTACTGATCGACATGAGCTCACAGGCATTCCCTTTTACCGATTGGCATGAGCTCGCAGGCATCCCTGCAAGAGGGACGGTCATACGTCTCCCTATCGATCAGCATACTCGCAGGCATCGCTGCAAGAGGGATGGTCATACGCCTCCCTATTGATCGGCATACTCGCATGCATTCCCTTTTACTGATCGGTATGAGCTCGTAGGAATCCCCTACAAGAAGAGCAGCCATATGCCTCGTAGGCATTTACCCCGGTTGATTGGTCATTACATTTTGTGGGTCCCACGGACATCCTCCGATGGCCTCACTGATCTGCTAGAGGCATTCACCTCGACCAATCGATCATTACATTATGTGGGTCCCATGGACATCCTTCGACCAACTCACCGATCGAACTTAGGCAATCACTTCGACCGACCAACACCACCTTACAAGCAACACCTG
Source organism: Oemleria cerasiformis (assembly GCA_037349345.1). Lineage (NCBI taxonomy): Eukaryota > Viridiplantae > Streptophyta > Magnoliopsida > Rosales > Rosaceae > Oemleria > Oemleria cerasiformis. The sequence continues at coordinate 5,524,457 of JAZGTL010000019.1, read as the reverse complement.
CAAGACATTTACAGCTACTTATTGCTATCATGCCGACTTAGCACTTGGCAACTGGCCCTTTGGCATCCATCCTTCATCGACTGTCTTTCTTACTAGGGGACTACGAGGTTCCCATTACTACCAGGGCACCACAAAGTGGAGCAATCAGTCTTCTTCATTCTCGCCAAGACGGCTCTCATCCCATTGACATATCAGACACTTACAACGACATGTGAGTTTCCCTCGGCATCCCACCTCGACCGAGGACTTGGGGGACTGGATATAGTGCACCGTACTGATTGGTAGACAAAAACATAGATGTTGCTCAATCAGTGCACTCTTGTTGCAAGTCCTCCACCGAGGCAGTCCACCTTAGTCATGAACTTGGGAGATTTATGTGCGTACCTAATCTGACCAAGAAACGAACTAACGGAAAGATTCGAAAGATCACTTGGGTCAAGACCAAGCCCAACAACAATGCCCATGCCTAAAGCCCACTAGTGTGGCCCAACACCTAAACCTAGATATCACCTATATAAAGGGAGCATCCTCCCTCATTTAAGAGAACTCACTCTCTCTCTTGAGACAACTCTCTCCCTTCTCTCTACATACATTACTATCTCTAAGGCTCAATGTCTAATGTAACATGTACAAATACATATATTATTAATAAGAGCAGTATAACACCGTGGATGTAATCCGATTTAGGTGAACCACGTATATCGTTGTGCCTTAATGTGAATGTGTGATTTCATAGTTCTATTGATCCATTTTATGCATCAACATATATAAACTTATATTCTTGCATAGCAAGAATAAATGGAATTGAAGTGAAGGAACCCATGAGGCCATTCCTCCCAAAACGAATGATTGAATTGTTATGTATTGAACCTTTGTTCTCCAAATCAATATCATTTAGTACTTGATTGACATAAGAATTCTTTGGCCCACAAAGGAGTCGTGGGTGTTGCCGTGGTGGCGGTGAGGGTCGTTCAATGAGATTTTGAGTCTTGAATGGAGAAAATGGATTTTCGGTAAACCAAGAAAAGTCTTCAATGGAGGGTATGATATTGAATTTGTTAGGGTTTTTATTTATTTTTATTTATTTTTCTTTCTAAATGGCTGATTTTTATTTATTTCTTTTATTTTTTTAAGGAAAAAGATGTAATTGAAAAAAATGACATGTCTTTCGACAAAAAAAAAGATGACATGTCAATACACGTCATGTGCCACATAAGTTGCCACCTGTGTTGGTATCAATAAGTTGGGAAAATAGTTGGTGCCTTTAGCATTTTTGTATAATGATTAAACGACTTTAAATCTTTTTGAATTTTTTACAGAGGTGATTCTGAAATGATGATTTAGATAATGAACGGTTCTGGCTTTAGACAACTCGATAAATGAAAAGAGCATAATGAAGAGTTTCCCGGTCCCAGAGTCAGATGCAAGTATTGTCCTGTATTATATGAGAGCACTCCAATGGACTAGCTAAATAACTCATAAGTCAAATTGTAGAAAGAATGCTTAAAAGTTCAACTCCAACCATACTAACTATCCACCTCTTAAAATAACTTGACATCTAGGAACTCCTAAATCTGAAGAGAGAGCAAGAGCTCCTAATGACTCTTTAAAATTAAATGTTATTAACTTTGTAATTAATAATCAACATGTTACTATTACTTATAACATGGGAACTATTGCGCATAAAACTCACGCACATAACTAATGTCCTGCTAATGCATATTTGGTTATCTTCACCATATTTCTTTCCTGAAGCAATAAGAGAGCCAATTTATTTCGTGAAGAAAGACATGATACTAGTAGAATATCTGTTTCTAGGATTTCAAATCCATCATTGAGTATAATTTGTAGATTTTCCAAATTCGGTCACTCCTCAAATTTTACAGCGAGAAGCTCACGGAAGTTGACCCTCAAAGACTTTTGCCACCTTCCATGCCTCATGTTGGCACTTTATCAGATTCTCCAAATTGATCACTACTCTAATCTCGCCAAGAAGAACAACAATTTGTTATTGAAAATGATCATATGTTCGACCAAATAGTACTTGAGCAGTGTCCTTTCCTCTAACAAACACTATTTCTAATTGCGATTGAAACCGCGAAAGAAGCAATAGGGGTCGTGGAAAGGCGCATAGCTGGATCACCCGACCTGTGTAAGGAAAAGTTCATTGAGGAAAAACTCATAGACCTCGCCTGCGTTGTAACCTTGGCTCCTGTGGCCAAGACCCATGCGTGGGAATTGCGGTTCATCGGACCCAAAAGCCCAAAATGAGAGGAACATTGGACAAGCCTATCTTCTTTAGAATCAGAAGCAATATGATCTTGTTACTGATGTGGAGGAACTGATCACTAGTATCACACTTGTCGTGCACCAACGTAAGCTGTAGAAGAGTATCATGCCAGTCGAGGAACTAGAGATACCAATTTTTTTGAAGGATCAATTCCTATATATGGATACGACCTTTGAAATTACCGACTTCTAGGTTGCTATTAGATACATGGAGGATTAGAAACTCGAGGAGATGGATATGATCGGTTCTTGTGCTATATTTATTTATTTTTCTGAATAATGTTTCAGTTGTTGGATTATTTTCAATGATTTATGTTTTGGATTATTAGTTTTGAAGTTTTGGTGATGTTCGAATATTGTTTAATTCAATTTCGTACATGTGGTCTATTGTATTATATTTGTGAACGCACGTCACATGGTGAAGTTTGTTGTCTAGTTGACAGTGTAACTAAGCACACCATACTCCGAGATAAAAAATATTTTATAAACTTATTGCCTACTCATACCTTTGTGACAACAATATCAAGCCAATTCAATAGTATTGAATTTATTATTAATGAGATCTTATATTTTGCACGTTCCAGAAGAATGTTATTAAGTTATATATGTATATTTATAAAATATTCAATTAACAATAGGTGAAGTATAATAAAAAAAAATCAGCTGCCTAATGCTTAAGGCACAAGCTAATCTTTATATATCTTTGGTTCGAAACAAATAGGATGCACAAGGAATTTATTCCTTTTCTTTTTCAGCGTGATGATGTCGCACAAAGACTTTATTGCTTTTCTTCTTCACCGTGTTGATGGGAAGCGGTTCCTCTCCGGAACCGTCCGGGCTCTTTGATCTGGAGCATGCAAATTAATCCTATGGCTATAATTCAATATTATCTGTTTTGTTTCGAAACACAATAACCATTATATTTTTTTACATTAATGAGACAAAAAAATTTCAACCACCCAGAAAAATTCAATCTAATTTTACATAATTGGATGTGGTTTGCTTTCAAATTCAAATTGTAAATTAAGAGGAAATTTTCCTCGCTCCCACATCACACCATCGATCAACTGATGGCCCAAAAACATATCTTCAAATAACGATCTATGTGGGTAAAAACTAATTGAAGTTCCTTAATTTATGACGGTCTTATTTTGATGAGTTCATGATCATTTCAATTAATTTCATATATTGAATTTTTCAGTTGAGATTTGGTAGAAAGAAAACTCTTGTAGAAGTAAAATTATGTTGTTTGTTGTCAACTGGCCCCAAAACTATCTCTTAGACTATCTTTCTGGGCAAAAATTAATTGAAGTTTCTTAAATATTTTTTGTTCATTGGTCTTAGTTTGATGAGTTCCTGAATATTTTTTCGGATGCATAGATCTGTAAAAGATTGAATTTGGTGTGCACACCAAACAAAATTGATGAATTTCCAAGCTCATATATAACAAATCAGGAAATTAAAAGACGAAATTTAGAGGTCAATAGAAAAGAGAACAGACGAGAGGAATATTTGACAAAGGGATTGAACTTGATGGGAACAGGCTATGCAGTGGGACCTTTTGCGTACTAGATTGAGAAGGGAATCTGAGTCTTGCTTATTATTGGGCGATTTTAACGATGTTCTTTGTGCTAGTGAGAAAGATGGTGGGATTACAAGGTCGGTTACATGTATGAAAACGTTCCGGGCTTTTGTGGCTTATGGGAAGCTCTTAGATTTGGGGTACACGGGCCATCCTTTTGCATGGCGCAATAAGAGGGAGACTGATTTTGTTCAAGCCAGGTTGGACAGGAGTTTAGCTACGAACTCCTGGGTGCAAACTTATCCACATGCAACGGTCACTCATATTTTATTATCAGGCTCTAATCACTCAATGTTAGCTGTGGATACTTTCCCTTGTGTTGGGAGACGTCGACATAGATTTATCTATGATCCACGGTGGAATAAAGAAGCTCATTATGAAGAGGTGGTTAAGAAGGAATGGAGTAAACATCTGTTGGGCTCTCCTTGTTACCGGGTGACGGAAAAATTGAAATGGTTCGTAAGGGCTTTCTGGCTTGGAAGAAGAAGGGCAGCGGGAACACTCAGGTTGCAATTTACAAGCTAAAAGAGCAATTACGTGACTGCTATCAAGCTGTTGATTATGATGGGCAACGGGTATGTTCTCTTGAAACAGATTTGAAACAAGCAGCGCTTGACAATGAAGTTTATTGGAAGCTGCAGTCCCGGGTTTAATGGTTAAATGAGGGGGATAAAACTCTAAGTTTTTTCACTCTAAGACTGTCAAGAGAAGGTGGCATAATAAGATTAAGGGTTTGTTTGATGAGTTGGAAGTATAGAGGGACAAGGAGGAGGATCTTGGAGGCATTGTTGTGGGTTTTTTTTTTAAGAAACTCTTTGAATCCTCTCAGCCGGACCTTGTGGGTGAGGTTACTGACTGGATTTCTCCAAGGGTCACGGCAGATGATAATGAATTTTTGGTAAGACCAGTACATCCTGAGGAAGTTCGACAAGCAGTGATGCAGATTAATCCAATGAAGTCCCTATGTCCGGATGGGTTCACTGCAAGCTTTTATCAGCGGCATTAGGGTGTGATTAGGCATGACGTGATCTGTGCTGTGACTTCCTTCTTTGAGACGGGGCACCTTCTGAAAAAGGTGAATTTTACGTACTTGGTTTTAATCCCTAAAGTCCCAAGCCCTCTTAACATGACGTAGATTCGGCCAATTTCGTTGTGTAATGTTCTTTACAAGGTGATTTCAAAAGTGATTACCAATCGGTTGAAGCATCTGATGATGAATGTGATTAGTGATTCTCAAATAGCATTCGTAGCAAGTAGACAAATTACAGATAATGTGTTGGTTGTGCATGAGGTGTTGAATACCATTCGTAAGAAGCGGGGTAAGGAAGGGGTGGAGATGATGCTTAAGTTGGATATGGCCAAATCATATGACCGAATGGAATGGGATTTTTCGTTGCTAGTCATGTGGAAGCTAGGTTTCAATAATGTTTTCTGTCAGTGGATTATGGAGTGCATTTCTTCGACTTCCTTTAGTGTTTTAATGAATGGGACATCGACCGCGGTTTTCTATCCGTCACGAGGGCTCCTGCAAGGGGACCCACTCTCCCCATTTTTGTTTGTTCTATGTGCAAAAGGTCTCTCCGCAATATTAAAAAGGAGGGCGGAAATAGGGGCTTTGGATGGTATTCCGGTGGCACCGGGAGCGTTCAGTTTGACCCATCTATTTTTCACGGATTATTCGGTGCTTTTCTCTAAGGCTACAATGTCGGATGCTGTTGCTATCAAGGAGGCCCTATGCCTATATGAGGTTAGTTCTGGGCAGATGGTAAATCTCGAGAAGAGTAATGTCCTCTTTAGTGCAGATTGCCCTATGCAGATTCAGAATCAGATTGTGGTAGTCCTCGAAATTCGGAGAAAATAAGATTTTGGGAAGTATTTGGGTTTAAAAGCTGATTTTGGCACTTCAAAGAGGGCTGTTTTTGAGGATATTCGAAATAGTGTGGAGGCTAAAGTACAAGGATGGTCTGAACAATTTTTGTCAATGGCTAGAAAGGAAGTCATGGTGAAAGCTATCGCTCTTGTGCTGCCTAACTATGCTATGTCTTGTTTCCAAATACCGGTGGGGGTTTGTAAGGAAGTGGAGCGAATCCTAGATCGATACTGGTGGGGAAAGCAGAGTATGGAACGAGGCATTTATTGGGTGTCTTGGGACAAGGTTACGATGCCAAAATGTAAGGGTGGGCTTGACTTTCAAGACTTGCGAAGCTTTAACATTGCTATGCTAGCAAATATTGGGTGGCGTTTAATTACGAACCCCTCTTCTCTTTTGTCTAGGCTTTTGAGAGCCAAATATTACCCAGATAGATCCTTCTTGCAAGCTAAGGACAAGGCCAGTTCTTCATGAGGGTGAAAGGGAATTTTCACTACAACGATCATCTCTCGGTCTCTCTTTCTCTCTCTCTTTCTCTCTCTCTTTCACTCACTCACTCTCTTTCTCTAGCTAAAATCATCATCTCATCACCATTTTCACTACCAATAAAATCCTTTTTCTCTATCAATCACCAAATATCAAATTTTAAGGTTTGAGAAATTTATTTTTTTTAGTTTCGAAATTTCGATTTTTGATTAGAAACTAATTATGTTTTCTGTTGTAGGAATTTTGTGGTTGATTTGAATGAATACTTATAAAATGGTATGTGTGTTTACCTCTCAATTTAATTTTGTTAACAATTTTGGATATAATTATGTTAGGAAATTTTGTATTTATTGTGGAAAATGTGTAGAAATTGTTTAGAATTTGTAGAAATTAGAAAATTTGTTAGTAACATATGAAAATAGAAAATATGTTATGAAATTAGGAAAATAGAAAATATGTTAGGAAATTAGAAAATTTTGTTGGAAAATAGGAAAATTAAAAATATGTAATGAAATTATTGAAATGAGAAAATATGTTTGGAAATTAGAAAATATGTTAGGAAAATAGGGAAATAGAAAATATGTTAGGAAATTAGAAAATTTTGTTGGAAAATAGGAAAATTAAAAATATGTAATGAAATTATTGAAATTAGAAAATGTGTTTGGAAATTAGAAAATATGTTAGGAAAATAGGGAAATAGAAAATATGTTAGGAAATTAGGAAATTAGAAAATATTTTAGGAAAATAGGAAAATAAAAAATATGTAATGAAATTATTGAAATTAGAAAATATGTTAGGAAATTAGAAAATATATTAGGAAAATAGGGAAATAGAAAATATGTACGGAAATTATAAAATTGTAAACTTTGTTTTATGCATAATTAATATATGTTTGTATTTGTGAATTTGTTGTGATATTTTTTGTAAAGCGCTTTATTTAGTTCCGACGGAGTGATATACGTTCATATTTCATAACCGTTTATGCGAAGTTAATCGAATTGATTAACTTTGTATATATAAATTCAATGAAAAACCTTAGACCCGTTTGAGAATAAGTGAATTGGGTTGATTGACTGACTCTTGAATTGTCCATTTATTCGGACAGTTTGGGGGTGCGCAACTATGTGTTGTGTAGTTGGTGGTCTACGAGGTTAGGTTTCGATTGTGGGAAATTCAGTTTGTATCCCCTCATTGTTCTCCGAATGCATACTAGATATTTGTTTATAATATCTACGTCGTGCATTTGGGGAACTGTAGGGAGATGCTGCCGAAATTTCCCTCGATCGAAATTTAGCCTCGTAGGTCGCAAACTACACAGCACAGAACGTGCACTCTCGAATGGGAGAGGGCCAAATCACCAGAGGCATAAGGAGACGAGCTGCTTTTGATTTTAACTTGTTCTAATTACGGGACAATGTTAACTCAATTATTTACGTTGACTCTATGTTGTGAAAGCAGGCACAATGGACAGAGGCTGGATGAAAATGTTGGATAGATCTTCTTATCAGTATTTGGATGGGATCGACAGCTTCATTGCCTTTGCACGTAGTCATTGCATTGATGAAAGACGTATCAAGTGTCCGTGCCGTAAATATAAAAATTGCAGTTGGATGTCGTTGAATGAGGTCCAAACTCATATGGAATGGAATGGGATCGTACAAAACTACACTAATTGGATCTATCACGGTGAAGAAATATTTTCCGCATTGACATTTTCGGTTCCCAGGACCCATCGGGACGAAAGTGCTTTGGACGGGTGATGTGATAATGATCAAGTCGTTAAGTTATTAACTGATACTTTTCCTCCCGCATCGGATGATATGGACGATGAGGCGCCTAGGTTGCAACCCGAAGACTCTGAGCTCCATTATGAGAGATTGTTGAAAGAAGCTCAGCGCGAATTGTACCCCGGTTCTAAATCATTTTCGGTTCTAGGGGCAGTTGTGGAGTTGATGCACATGAAAGTTGAGTATAATCAAACGAACAAGCATTTTTTGATCACATGATGGGCATCATCATCGGAATGCTCCTTGAAGACAACCGTCTGCCTAAAAATCATTATAGATCGAAGAAGTTGTTGAAGGGCCACAGTTTAAGGTATATCAAGATCCATGCATGCAAGAACAACTGTGCATTATTTTACGGTGAATTCGAGCAGCTAGACAAATGTCCCGTGTGCAATGAGCCTCGGTTTCAAAAGAACAAGATTCTGAACAAGGTGTAGCGTTATTTTCCACTGAAGCCAAAGTTACAAAGATTTTACATGTCGTCCCACACAGCCCGTGATATGAGGTGGCACAAGGATGAATGCATTGATGATGATGTACTGAGGCATCTGGCCGATGGAGAGGCTTGGGAGGAATTTGATAAGATGTATCCCCAGTTTGCTGGGGAGCCAAGAAATGTCAGATTAGGGCTCGCTACTGACGAGTTTAATCCGTTTGGGAGTTTTGCAAAGCCCTATAGCACTTGTCCGGTGGTTATGGTTCTGTATAACTTGCCTCTTTGGAGATGCATGAAGAAATAATTCACAATGCACAGTACTTTGATACCGGGGCCCAAATCGCCGAGTAATTCCATCGATGTGTATTTGCGGTCGTTGATTGATGAGCTCGTGGATCTTTGGGAAAATGGTGTCTGAACATACGACAAATGCAGTGGAGAAATGTTCACTCTACGAGCGGCCGTAATGTGGAAAATTAATGATTTTCCTGCTTATGGTATGTTGTTGGGATGGAGCACCAAGGGCTATCTTGTTTGCCCGACATGTTGACCAGACACAGCGTCCTTTTGGCACGCATCTAAGGTATGCTACTTGGGTGCGAGAAGGTTTCTGCCCTGGGATCGCCGATGGTGAATGCAATCTGATTCATTTGATGGAAAATTAGAGTTACGAGCTCGACCAAGGGAGAGGTGCGGTGATGAGATATTATCCAAACTGAACAGTATACATGACTTCGTCACACGAGGATCGAAACCAACTGAATAGAAAAATTGGACGAAAATGAGCATATTCTTCCGGTTGCCATATTGGTCGAAATTGAAAATCAGACACATCGCGGATCCTACACACATCGAGAAGAATGTTGCTGAGAGTGTTGTGGGAACGACTTTACCCATTGAAGCCAAGTCAAAGGACACAAAAAGACTCGTCTGGGTATGAAAGAAATGGGGATTCGGCCTAATTTGTGGCCAAAAGTCGTCAATGGAAAATACATCATGGCTCATCCAAGTTATACATTTACGCCGGAGAATAAGAAAAATTCTTGAAGTGGTTGCAGGGTGTGAAATTTCCCGACTGATACGCCGGCAACATATCCCGAAGTGTTAGCACCGACGGTGAGACCATTTCTGATATGAACAGCCATGACTATCATGTTTTGCTTCAACGACTCATTTCGATTGGTATTAGGCCTTTCTTGGAGCTTGGTGTTGTTGAGACAATAGTTTATTTGTCTAAATTCTTCCAGATACTATGTGCCAGATCGTTGGTTAAGGCGGACCTCGAACCAATTAACGAGGATATTGTCTACATCATGTGCCGGCTAGAGCAAATATATCCACTTGCATTCTTTGATGTAATGGTGCATTTACTAATACATATGCCGGATGAGACAAAGCTAGCTGGCCTGGTGCATTATCGTTGGATGTACCCAATCGAGAGGTATAACTTATCCCTGCTATTTGATAATATTTCCTTACTATCATGTATATATGTGAATCATAATGTAATTTCCTTGCAGAATGTTAGGTACGTACAAGCGGTACGTTCGGAACAAGACACGTCTCGAAGGCACTATAGTGGAGGCATACATTGCAATTGAGGCACTGACAATTTGTGCAATGTACCTTTGGAATGTTGAAACTTCCTTCAATAGGGCGTCGCACAACGACGATGGTGGTCAACGTCCAGAGACCCTATCTGTATTTGCCCAACCCGCACGACCATTTGGCACTGGTCCAATCTCTGAGCCTTTCACCAATAACGACACGGAGGTGGCTCATTGGTTCACATTAAACAAATGTGACGAAGTCTGGCCCTTCGACGAGCAGCACGAGGCATTGATGAAGGCCCAATTTCCTTCTAATTGGGAAGAAATGGACAAACAATTATTTCCACGTTGGTTTTCCGAGCTTGTAAGTCAAATATTTTATTTGTAAATTTTTTTAATTGGTTTTAAGTTACCAATTTCGTTTCTTGTTTGTATCTTACCAAATGGCACAGCTGAAAGATGTCAACTCGCCAAATTTCAATAAAGAATTAATGCAGTTGACCATTGGCCCATTCCGAGGGGAGACGTACGCTGGTTGTCACGTTAACGGAGTTAAGTTCATGTGCACAGAACGAGACGACAAATTGTCTATGCAAAATAGCGGGGTCTTCATGTCGGGGGATGGGGAAAATGCTGATACGGGGTTCTACGGCAAATTGTTAAGTGTGGTTAAGGTGTTATACGCAGACCGCAAGGAAGTCATCTTGTTCAAGTGTCATTGGTTTGATACGAACCCAAGTATCACAGGCAGTGTCATTAAAGATCAGTTATGTACCTCTGTAAACACAAACACCCGGTGGTTTGAGAGTGATCCCTACATCCTCGCTAGTATGGCGAAATAAGTACTCTATGCGGATGATCCAAAAGCTGGTGGTGATTGGAGAGTAGCTGAGATGGTGAATCATAGAAACATTTGGGACTTGGATGACCGATACCATGAAGAATATGGGGAAAAATACGATGACCAAATGATTTACCAGGTGGATTCCTCGGCATCCACCCAAAATGTGGATGGAGTACGGACCAATGACATCATCCCACCAATTGCGATTGATGACATTTTTATTGATCTCGGGGAACTAGAACAAATTGATAGTGATTCGGAGGAATCAAGTACTTTACACATCTTGGATGACGAGCGTGAATGGGAGGGGGCAAGCGAATCTGACACCGAATGAAAGTTGTAAATTAGAAATTTCATTTATATATGTAATATCCCTCTTCAAATCAATAAATGTGATTTATATGTATGTTTTATGATTTCATTCACAAAAGTTTCAATTAATCTTTTATATATGTACTAAAGCCACAAACTTTGATGTCCTTATCCTTGAATCGGCTTCCCAACATTTCATCTTATTAAACAACTAAAGACATTTGCCCGATGAATATACTTTTACATCCGTTGGGCAAAGGCTTCAAATATCATCAGTACGTGTTTCTCTGTTCGGTGGGCGGTTGCCGAACTGTGATATTTTGCTCGACGAATATTCGTCTAAGTTCGTCGGGCCATATATAGCAGATTCAATTTACATTTATTTATTAAACAACTTTTTTAAATTACTTACGAGATGAAATGGACTGATCTAACCGTCAACTTTTATGGTAGGTACTCATAGATCGCCTATGCGAAAAATTACCCAATTTGGAAATCCCGGGATTAGGTAACGATGCGCGACGATTCAACGGTTACACAACGTTTCTTCACGATTGGAGGGCTTGAAATACTCAAAACATCAAGATTTTTGACGGGCGAGGTCTACAGACTTAAAAGTAACCATTGAATGGTCTCGATCTTAAAAATTCTATCGTCAGACATCAAGCTTTTCGATGGGCGAGATCTAGGCACGTAAATCAAAAATTGAACAGTTAGATCTGTAAAATTCAATCGTTTGAATATCAATAGAATCAAAACTTCGAAATTTGTTTTGAAGTTTCCTTCAAGTGTTCAAACTCCTTGACAAATATGCTTATTTTCCGATTTTTAATAATTACAAATTGAAATGGACCGATCTAACTGTCCACATTTATGGTAGGTACTCATAGATAGCAAACGCGAAAATTACCCAATTTGGAAATCCCAGGATTAGATAATGGTGCGCGACGATTCAACGGTTACACAACGTTTCTTCATGATCGGATAGCTTGAAATCCTCAAAACATCAAGCTTTTCGATGGGCGATATCTAGGCACGTAAAATCAAAAAATGAACGGCTAGATCTGTAAAATTCAATTGTTTGAAAATCAATAGAACCAAAACTTCGAAATTTGTTTTGAAGTTTCCTTCAAGTGTTTAAACTCCTTGATGAATATGCTTATTTTCCAATTTTTAATAATTTAGAAATTGAAATGGACCGAGCTAACCTTCCACATTTATGGTAGGTACTCGTAGATCGCCTACGCGAAAAATTACCCAATTTGGAAATACCGGGATTAGGTAACGGTGCGTGACGATTCAACAGTTACACAACGTTTCTTCACGATTGGAGCGCTTGAAATACTCAAAACATCAAGATTTTTGACGGGCGAGGTCTACAGACTTAAAAGTAACCATTGAACGGTCCTGATCTTAAAAATTCTATCGTCGGACTTGGTTTTTAGATCAGTCATAAACTCAACATCATAAGACTTTCGCCCGACAAAGGATATAATTCGACGGGCAATATGTAATTATTCGTCGGGGCACTGTAGAATTGTTGTCGGGAACCGTAACAAAATGCACATTTTTTGCCCCGAAAATTTCAAACATTCCGCCAAAATTTTCGCGAAATCTCAAACTTACCGCGTATTATTGCCCGATGAATAGTTAAATAGTTACCCGACGAATATCCACCGATTGTTTTTACCCGACGAAGTTGTTAAACGGTTGCCCGACGAATATTCCGCCAAAAAGTTTCGCGAATCTCAAACTTACCGCGTATCCACCGCATGTTACCCGACGAATATGTAAACTGTTACCTGACGAATATCCACCGTTTGTTATTACCCGACGAATTAATAAAAAGTTGGCTGACGCAGATGTTCGTCGGGCAAGGTCAATCAGACAGATAAATCAGACCGACTCTTCTTCTTCTTCCTTCTTCATCATTTTCCTTATTTTCTCCCGAACCGATCTCTCTGCAACTCAGACTCCAGCATCACTCCAGCCATTCCGGTCGCCGCAACTCCAGACCTTTCTCACTCTCTCTCACTCAGACTCCAGCCCTCACTTCGCCGCCCCAGTAATCCATCGCGCCGCCTCTCTCTCACCGAGGTTACCTGTCACCGCCACCTCTATCCTCGCCGGCCCTATCTCTCACCGAGTTTATTCACGGTCGAACTCATTGTCCCTCTCTCTCTATTGTTAATGTAGATTGGTTATTGTTAATTTTGATTGGTTAAATTTTAATTTTTGTTTGGATTGAAATTTAAATTTAATTTTGGTTTGGATATTATGAAATTGTATTGAAAATGGAATTTAAATTTGGATTGGATTATTGCAGATTGTGCATTATTGTCAAATTTGCAGATTGAGAATTTAGGGGGATTAGTTGAATATTATGATTTTGGATTGGATTGGAATATAAATATTTATTTGGTATAATGTTGAAATTTTGAATATTTGTTTGGATTGGAATATAATAGTTGAAGATTTGTTGAAATTTTGATGTTTGGTATAATGTTGAAATTGGTATAATGTTATGAATTTTGCATATGATTTTTGTTATGATTTTGGATATGAATTTTATGTGAATTTTGGATATGTGAATTTTATGAATTTAAAAAAATTTCTGTGAATTTTTGATATGGTGTAGGATATGTGAGTTTTATAAATTTTCGATATGTGAGTTTTATAAATTTTTAATATGTGAATTTTATTATTTGGATATTATTATTGTACGTTTGGATTAATTTGTAAGTTTGATTTTATTCCCGAAATTTGGATTTAGAAATTTAGGTATAATGTTGTGAATTTTGAGTTTAGTACTTTTGGATTAATTAGTATTTTAGGTTTAATTTTCGTTTTTGTTGGTTTTATTTAAAAAAATTAGAATTTGGTGGTTTAAGTTTTTAGACACCTATTTACTAATTCTTAGAAAAAAAATTGGTTTATTTATGTATTTTTATTGGAATTAAAAAATGTTGGTTAATTTTAAATGTGGTTTTGTTTTTATTTTTTGAATTTAATATTTAATATTAAAAATGTTTGGTTTTTTTTTAAATTTAATTATAAATATGTTGGTTATTTTTATATTAATTATTTTATATTTCTTATTGTAGATGTCGCATCGCACCTTAATCACGTCTACGACCCGCCCCCGCCTTGATCCCGTTGATGATCATGCGCCAGAGGAGGCAGCCCCTGACTCGATTGCCTCAATAGCGGCGTCGGTTTACCCACCGATGTCGAATCATCAGCGATCCGGTGCCTGATCTGCTCATCGACAGCACAACAAGAAATGGGGGGAACCCCGTACCGACCCCTAGCCCCACACGACGACGCCGGAGCAGACGAAATGTCGACTAATGTCGGAGCACTCCCTAAGGGTAAGTTGATTATTTTGTTTATTTAAACAACCGTTTTTATTTGTTACTCATATTATGTACGAATGTTCATCGAATTTGCAGGGAAGTTGGTGAACGTGCGCGGAATAAACCAGGGTTTGACATGCCAGCGGATTTGCAGGACAACGAATGCAAAGATCCTGGTCGTGTACGTGCCGCGCCTCCGGTTCGCGCCGGTAAAAATCCACAGCATGCTTGTGCATGATATTGGTGCGATTCTTTGAACCAAGTCCCTGATGATAGGGGAGACTTTCATAACCCAACCCCCAGAGGAGATCACACGCTGTTGGGGAGAGTTGTCGGTACGTGTTTCACATTTTTTTTTACATTAATTTCATTTTTTTATAATTATTTTACTAACTTTAATAATTTATTGCAGATCAATTTTGAGTTCAACTTGGACGACATCGACGTCAGTAAATACCTGAGACACCACTAGCAGTTACGGTATGCCGACTGGAAGTACGACCTCCATAAGTACTATAAGAGCTGGCCTTCCCCGAAGGAAGCTCGAGGAAATCCTCCGGAGGAGTTGGACGGCCCGAAACTGGCAAGGTGGTTGTGGTTGTGCGACCATTTCATGTCCCCCACCTATGTGGCACTTACCATCCACCTAGTTCAATTATTTATTTATTTTTTATGTTATTTTCCATTTTAAAATATAATTTTTGTTTTTACTAATTAACAGCGAAAATCGGTTGCCAACACATCAAACCGGGAAGCGAAGAAATTCAACCACCACGGGGGGTCGCGATCCTTATCGGCCCGACAGGAGGATCGGCGCATCACCGGGTCGATGTTCTCGGAAGTGGATGCCTGGGGGCAAGTGTACGCTGGACGGGGCAACTAAGGGGCTGACAAAATTCACGTAAGTTTATTTTTTTGCAGATTAAACATTAATTTTTAATTTGATAATTATATTTCTAATTAATATTTATTTGAATTTGTAGGAAGCGATGGAGCAAGATGTCAAGCAGACCCAGGCTGAGCTCACACAACAGCATCTCGAAGTGCCGTTGGAGCAGCAGCTCCCGAATCCCGAGATGTCGATCGCCATCCTAGAGCGATGACTTGGGAGGCGTCCATGGAAGATCGTTCGGGGGACGGCCGACGGGATAATGTTGGATGTCTCCAGTCACTCGTCGAGTTCATCTTGGGGAGCCAATCCCGAGGAGATATCGGAGCTCAAGAGAAACTGTGAGTTCCTCCAGGCCGAAAATGCTGAGATCAAGGCTCAATACGCGCAAATCCAGGCCCAAAACGTGGAGATCAAGGCTGCCCTCGCCAAGGTGCTTGATCGCTTGGGTGAGCGTGGACTGGATGAGCTTCCGTCACAGCCTCAGCCCCCATCCCAACAGCCTACCCAGGATCTCGACCACCCCGATCCGTCGCCGAGTAGTTAGAATGTAATATGTAAAATATTACCTTAGTTTTAATTATGTAAAAGCATAACATTAATTTTTATAAATATTTGTTTTATTTTCATTTGATTCATTTTATTCTTTTAATTGTATTTTTTTTAAGTATTTTTATTTTAATTATATATATATATATTTAATTAAATAAATTATTGAAAATTTTAAATATTAAGATTTGGCCCGACGAACCATCGGTTCGTCGGGCAAAGTTATTACTTTTCCCAGTGAAACTTCTTCGTCGGGCAACATATGTTGACTTTTGGATTGCTCGACAACTCATTTGCGACGAACGGATCCGCCAGACAAGATTTAAATTGCTCGACGATTGTACTGTTGTTGTCGACTAACCTCAAGCCCGACGACAGTGGCCCGACGGACGTTGCGCGATGAAGAGTCGCCGAGGATAATGTTGCTTGACGAACGTCGAACTTTGCTCGAAGAACATATTTCGCTGGGCAATCCTGCTTTTCTTGTAATGTTTGTAGGGACAACGATTATTGACGGCTGGGGTTCGTTCGACGGTTGGGGATGGAATGAATATTAGGCCTTTGTTGGATCCGTGGCTGCCTACTTGTAGGCCATTTCGGATTAGGTATGGCAGCTCAACTGTTTCCTCATGTGTTAATGATTTGGTGAATTCCTCAAGTTGTACTTGGAAGGCGGACCTAGTAGATAGCTTATTTATGCCAGAGGACGTGAGAGCAATATTAGCAATTCCTTTGACTAAGTTTGGTTGCAAAGACAAGATGGTATGGCATTACTCAAAATCTAGTTCTTATAATGTTCATTCGGGATATATATTGGCTTCTGAAATGAGTAGGAATGGTGAGTTGTCAAGGAAGGGAGGAGGTGAATCTAGCACGACTGGTGGTCATGATTTTTTTTGGAAGGGTATCTGGAAGCTGGATGTGCCTAATAAAATAAAGCAATTTATTTGGCGATGATGTAGAAGTTTTTTGGCGGTACGTCATAATCTAAAACGGTGTAGAGTCCAGGTTGAAAATATATGCCCCTTGTGTGGTGACGAGGATGAATCTGAATCTCACTTATTCTTCACCTTTATGTTTGAAAAAATTATTTGGTTTGGTGGCCCTTTACAGTTGGATATTACAGGTCTAAGGGGTCTTTCTTTTCGAGATTGCTGGGTTAAATTGAGTGCCATGTTTCAAAAAGTGGACGGTGTAGCTGCAATTTTACAGACCTTGGCGTTTGGGTGCTGGAGGATTTGGAAGGCTAGGAATTTGATGTGTTTCCAGGATGAAGTTCAGCCCCCATAGGTTACCATTGGGCTATTGCAACAGTAGATTGCTGAGTTCAGAGCTGCCAAGGTTTCTGCTGTGCCTCCAATCAATCAGGTGCCTATTGTGGACAAAGCAGCGGCTGGCCGTGGTCTTCAGCAGTGGCAGAGACCAAGGATGGGTCTGCTCAAGCTAAATTGTGATGGGGCATGGGAGAAGTCGACGCACAGGGGCTCCTATGGCTGGGTTATGAGATCGTGATCTGGCGAATTTGAGGGTGTAGGTGGTCGTGGTGGGTTCCCATGTAGTTTTGCCCTTCAAGCCGAGGCTTTGGCAATAAGGGCAGGGATGGAGGCCTGTTTAGAGGCCGGGCATCAGAAGGTAGTGGCTGAGACGGACTCGTTGTAGCTGATGATGTTGCTAGACTCTAATGGTCGTGATGTGTCTGTTGAGAACATTCTACATGATATTCGGGTTCTTCGTAGGTGTTTTAGTTTCTTGTCTATTTGCTTTGCCCCACGGGGTTGTAACAAGGCGACTCACGCTGTGGCTACTTATGTGAAATTATTGGGAGGATGCCAAGTCTAGTCAAGTTTTGAACCAGATTGGCTGTTTAACCTTTTCGCCGAGGATATTGGTATTTTTGTTCGGTTTTAATTCAAATAAACTTACTCTTAGGAAAAAAAAAAGAAATAGGCGGAAGAAATAAGAAATTTTTTGGAGAAGGAATATTATGGTGTTTGCTGGTTTTTGTATCAAGATTATATAACATTAGTTAATAATAGCTGTAGTATCAATTTTGTACGGTCAGGATCAAACATCTGGACAAATCCGGAGAGGATCCGCTCCCGTGTTGATGTGGCAAGTACGTGGCACTTCAAGTGTCGACATGGCGGACATGGCGGCATGGCCGCCTAATTAAGCCGTTTTTGATTCCGCGGCTCCGGTTGAAGCTAACAAGTTTGGGCCCGGCCCAGTTTAAAGGCTTGGGTTCATACTAGCAAGCTTCAGCTCGCGTCTTGGACTCGCATGGGTCTGATGGTGCAGAACATTTGGCGGTTTCTAATTAAAGTGTTTAGAATTTAACACACATTTCTATAATTATATTATAAAAAAAAAGTCATACATCAGCCCTTCAGGTATTCTACGTTATTTGTTATTTTTCCTATTGTTACTTTTACTCATTTGAAATGCGATATTTTGAATGAAAAGTTCGATGAATGTGATTGTAGAAGGAAATTGGTTATAGTGAATTGATAGATTATAACAAAAGGTGGCTGTAATAAAAGTTTGTGGAGACATCAACAATGAGGTACATACAAGTTTCATAGAGAATTGGCAAAATAGCCTTATTAATACAGTAGGAAGCAATGAAGAAACTAGACAATATAAAAGCCTTCCAGATCGAAGAGAATTGCATACACTATAACAACAGTATGATAATAATTAATAAAGGTCCTTTATACATCACAAGAGGCCAGTGTCTCAAACTCAAACACCACAGTAGGTTTTGAGAGGGAACTCAGAATTCCTTCCCTCCTCAGTTAGATTGAAACGAAGGTAACCTCCATGATCAAAGGGCTTAAAAAGCAAAGGATGTTCTTCATCCACAACCTCCACTGGTGCCTGTATGATGCAACCTTCCTTTGGGACTGAGTACACTCCAATAGAATATCTGGTCTCATTTCCACTCATCATCACTCTATGAATTGGTGCATGTAGTCGACCATTTGTCCATGCCTACCAAATCATCATAACAGTGCCACGTTAATTTCTCTCGTAATTCATTAATTCTATCTTAATTTCTTCACGTAAGTTTTTACGCATTTTCAGCATAATTAAACAATTGGACTCATTTGACAGAAATTAATAATGGTTTTTAATTGTACGTAAGATATTAGACATAGAAGATAAAACTTATCCAATCCAAATTTCCTCAAAAATGGCAGGATTGAAAAAAATATAAGTATTTTTTTAGTATGTATCTAGTCCCCTTTAGATCAATATATACTATCCACCAAAAGATCGCTCTTTTAACATTAGTAAATTGATCGATTAGCAAGAAAGCAACTCACATGGAGGGAATCGCCAATCAATGCGAAGAACGACTCTGATGAAAGCTTGACATCAATCCATTTGCCATCTTTGGTTTCTACTTCTAAACCATTGATTTGGTTCTGTTGCAAAATGGTGAGGATGTTTTTGTCAGTGTGAGCTAATAACCCTAGTTTAGTATCCTTGGTTTGAGGCTCCTTATATTTCATCGCTCGAACCAGGCAGTTGGTCGAGTCAATGTGTTCCTCTAAGTATTTCTCAACTCCCAAGCTCTCCAAAATCATCCTCCGAATCATTTGATCCAACGTCCAAACTTGTTCGGTATACGAGTGTATCGATTTGCTGTCACCAACAAAATAAAAAATCAACGAAATTTACTAATTTAGGTCATATATTCTAAGTACTGAACGAAATTAATAACTCATAATATGACTAAATATTTCGGAGAAAGAGTTAAATGTTTATGAACCAAAGAGTTGGGTTTCCCTGAGGCCAAAAGATGTATGTGAAGCTTTGAACTTTTTGGTACTGGTTTGCATAATCAACCCCAATGCTTTCAAATAGTGGCATCTTAGGGTACTGGCCAAAATAGCCATGGTAGGGTTTTTTAGAAACATGTTGCAATTTGGTTTGCAAAGGGAGGTCGAAAAGCTCTTGTATTGCTTCGAATAACGACTTTCGAGTGTTTGATGAGACTTTGTTAAACAAAACCTCAAAGCAACCATATTGTTCTAGGGCATGGCGGACTTGGGTTCTCACTGAGTCCCACTCTTTGGTGCCTGGATTGAGGCCTTGGCCGGAGAAATCTATGACCGGAAGTTTGAGGGGGAGTTCTGATCCCATTGTGTTTGCAGGTTTGGTAGATAGAGTTTGCTTGATTTTGTTCGAGTTTGCTTTGAAGTCTGGACATATTGTCCCTTTTATACAATTATTTCCTGGGGATTTCAATATAGTCGAAGAAAAAAAAAAATAGGAAAATACTATCTACCCTAAGTTATTTGGTTCTACTAGTTCAGTCGTTTACTTGTAGAGTTTTTCTATTGTACTACTCGAACAATTTTTTTCTTAAAACATCTTGTAAAAATTATTTAAGTAAACAATCGACCAATTTAGAGATGGTTAATTTTGATAATCCATATGTAACAAAACATGCAACTGATTGTTTTGGTAATAATTAAGATTCTACAGTGAACTGACAATTTAATTGATATTATATGAATGACAAACAAATAGCTGATTTTCACATGATGATTTAAGAAATAAAGGGTTTCGATTATCACCCTTGCATAATAAAGATAATTTATAATCAATTATGAGGGAACGAGGACATGGGCGCTAGATCAGTACTTGCAAGCAAGTATTGGTTTAAAAAAAAATACTAGATGCGTAGGTCGACATTGCATAGCAAAACAGAAAAAATGTTACAAAAGTCTTTTGAGGAGAAAAAAGAAAAGACTATAAAAAAATATATATTGGGTTTGTAATTTTGTTAATCTTCTAAAAATTTATATTTGTGGTCCTCCTTTTAACTTTTGTTTGATTGTGTCGTAATTTATTTTTTGTTTAATAAAACAAGTTGGGTTCCTTAATTTCTAGTGTCCAAATTGCAAAATATACGAGTCAGCTAAAACAAATAATTGAATTCTTATTACAAGGTCAGAGATGATGAGTACTAATGTACAATATATCAGATTACAAACTACTGGTATTCTTTAAGGTATCAAAGTATAAATTAATCAATGGCGATAGAAAACGAAAAATATTCATATTTTATCTTCCCTGGATTAAGACATGTTTAGATTAATATTGATGATGGATTATCACTACAAACAATAACATCGATCTATATATATAAAGCCAAAAGGCCAATTTCCTTCAATTTTCATTTAATCCAAAAAGGTCCATGGTCCAGAATAATAACCAAGCAGTAACATCATTTTTATGAAGGCTAAAGGGTTAAAACACAATATTAAAGAAATTTTAAAATATAAAAAAGCGTATATGAGTGTTTGACCATTATTATTATCATCTCTAATCCTAACTTAATTTGTTAGGGTTTAGGGTTTAGGCATAAAATTAAAAATTTTAAATTTCAACATTTTAAACTTTAGAATTTCAAGATTTTAGGGTTTAGGGTTTAGGTATAAAATTAAAAAATTTTAAATTTCAACATTTTAAACTTTAGAATTTCAAGATTTTAGGGTTTAGGGTTTAAGCTCCAATTATTTTCATGTAATTTATTCACCTCAAGATTTCATTTATTCATATGAATATTTCATTCATATATATCAACAAATTAAAACTTTTATATTTTAAACTCTAAAGTATGACGGGTTATGTTTAAATGTAATTTAAATTCGAAAGTAGCACACAATTGGTAAGATTAAGTGAGGTAGGGTATGTAAGGAATACTTTCATTAACATATTATAGGGTGAAAAATATCAACTAACAAATAATATAAATAAATATGAACCTTAATGGTTTGGTTTGGATTCCAATATTTTCAATTAACCCAAAAGGTCATTTGTTGAAGAAAATATTAAAGAAAAGACAATCGAATATATTAAGGGCAAAATGGTCAAATGGATAATGAAATAAAAAAGATATAAATATTTAATTGTTGTATTTTTGCATTTTAATTATTCAAGAACATTTTTGGATTTTTAAAGCAATCAACATTATCTGATTTTTAAGGCAATAAATTTAAGTGCGTTTAAAATCGCACATAGTGCGACGTGATATGAAAATGTCTCGTGCACGCATGTGCTAATTTGTCTCGTGCACGCATTGTGCGACTGGAGTCTTTACTTCTATTGAGTTGTGAAGCTGCGCGTAGTTCGCCGAAATGCCTCTCGCAGGCGCTGATGATGCTAGTATATAATTAAATTCAATACTATAAAAGGGTTCGTACACTGAGAGTTACTTATTTTTTAATTATCCCATTTGTTTTAACAAGTAGCCATGGAAACGGGTTCGTAAACCAGAGCCGGCACTAGCCATACGCTGATTGTTGATTGTGGAACCATAAATCACCCGAAAATTGTGCAGTTGCCACGTGCCTCATAATTTATACAATGTCCAAATTACTCCTGCCAATGACATTGTCGGCATACAAACGTCCGCACATTAGATAGTATACTTTCCCGCTACATATATTCTTTAATCGGGCTGTCGCACAATAATAAATATTCTCCTTAAGAAATATTTATTATTAAAAACCAATTATAAATAATATATTTTCATAAAATAAATATTTATTAATTGCAAAACCTCTCAACCAATCAGAATTCTCGATGACTCATGATCTTTTACTATAAATAGAGGGTCTCACTTCACTTCTAAAGGTAACTCATATTCTCATACCAAAGCTCTGTCAGATTATTCTCTCAAAGTTAACTTAAACATCAGAGCTTTCTTGGTTGAACAACCCCTTTCGAGCTTCAACCTTAACCCTGATTGTTTTGTTTATTGTGTGTAAGAATCGAAAAGACTTATCCAAGTTTGTACGATTTATGCATCAACAATTGGTGCTTTCATTAACTGAAATCTGAATTGAGAAATACTCAAAGCGTGCTCTCTAGTTTTTTCTTTAAAACTTCACCTTCGTTCGTCGTACATCAATTTTGTTTGTCATTCATCAACTTCGTTCATCGTTCATCAACTTCATTCATCGTTCATCATCTTCGTTCGTCGTTCATCATCTTTGTTCTTCGTTCTTCTCATGGCAAGAATGCGACGATCACCTTGTTCATCTAGAGCCATTGTTACCGTCCCTGCAACCCCAACTGGGAGTGGAATGCACACTATGATCTTGAAGGAACAACTGAGTCATTCCCCACGCGGGGCACGACAAGTGACAATACTGGCACCCATCGGGACACAAAAGGTGACTCCCACCATTGGTTTCAGAACCTTTCCCATCACGTCGACCCCTGTAGCTGGTACATTTTCCAACGCTCCCCTATCGCTTGCATTGGGAGCAGTGACAACTGCTTTCTAGCAAACAGATGGGCGATTCGTGGGAGAAACGTCCAGGCAGACTCCAAATCAGTTCCCTACCGATGAAGATCTTCGAAGACTCTTAGATGGCCTTCATGGCACACCAAGTAAAATTTGAACACAAGAGGAGCGTGGCATTGATCGGCGACACCTGAGCTCGGGATGGGGTCTCGAAGTGCAATGCGTCTTACGCGAGCACCTCTGTTCACACCTCAAGAAAAATTTCGTAACATGTCCAATGGCTAAGCAACAAGGTCCAGGTTCAGTCGGAATTTCTGCAACAACTTTTAGCAAGAAGTGGAGCAACCTGAGCTGCTAGGAGACACGTCGCACCTCGAGATTGGCAATAAGACATTCTTAGGAGCCCTCGAAAGGATCATATCCATTGCGGTACAATTCCTCGTGATACGTCATTATGCAACTCTAGCGGGAAAGTCGCACTCGCGGGACAAAGAGCAAGCAGTGGCCAAGGTCGTTGGCTAATGAACAGCTTGGGGGCCACGTTGGAGTATTGTCACGCATTGAATACACGCATGGAAGCTAGAAGCGACAAGAAGCTTCTCAAAACATGCACAACAACTTAGGGCATGCTAGCTATCGCAGCGAGAAGGATGAGACATACTCGAAACACGATCGCGGAGCTCGGAAAATTAGGTTTGGGGAAGCCGATGTTGGTCGACTCGACATGACTCCCCACCTCATCAAGGCGCGCTGCAGGCTAATGATATCCAGAGAATGTTGGATCGACACTTCCGAAGCATCCAATGTGTTGGAAATTTGGAAGATGATCTACGTCATGAGATCTAGTCATCCTTGACTTCACCTTTCATGAGGGAAATCAAGGAAGAACCGTCCCCACAATGGTTTGTAACCCCGAATTTTAGTCAGTTCAAAGGGACCTCTGATCCATTAAAGCATGTTGATTATTTCCGTGGAGTCATGTGTTGTACAAATAGCAACATAAAAATTGAGCAACTATATGCACGTTTTAACTCGCAAGTACACAAGATAAGACAAATAGTATAGAAAGCAAATACGAGATCATTCCAACGAGGACTGGATTAATGTGTTTAAAATTGATTTTAAGATGATTTTGAAAACTGAAAATTTAGAAACTAAGTATTAAAAAAAACAGCGTTTGATTAAAAATAGAATTGGATTGAGGTTAAAACAATGAGAAAACCAGTTAGGGATTCGATGTTCACCGCTAATCTTCTTCCTTAAGCAAACGACATGCACAATGCTACAAAACAGATTTTAGATGCTCATGTTTGTCAACCTAAAGGCATGATATCTACTCTTTAAATGATTGATTTCCCTAAGCAACAAGTTAGGCATGGGTATCTACACTAACTCTTTTCATTCTTAAAGTATTTAGCATGGTATCTACTAAGTTGCACTTTAAGAACGCATAACACAATGGAAATCGACAAACACACAACTCCTAGAACATGGTATCTATTCTAGTTATTCATGATGATTAATTTCAAGAACTTATAACTAGTTCTTTTGTTACTCTCATAGGCACAAAATTCGGTCATCTAAATTTACCTATCTAACAAACTCAATACACAGTATGCATATGGTGATCAAGCATAACATAACGTAAGTAAAGAGTAAAATATAATATGAAATTAATCAATTAAGCATCACAAAAGTAGTTTGCAGCAAAGACATATCGAAATCCTTAAAGAAACATGATTAGGGCTTCAATCGAGCGCTAACTAAAGTACTTAGTTACCCATAATTTAAATAGACAGCAAGAACATAAAAAAACAGAAAATAAAAAGAGGAAGAAGATAGCTCTTTGATGATGTGTTGGTCAGCCAGAATGATTGGATGACGCCTTGACGTTCCTCCTTGCTTCCTAAGCCTTTTAGACCTTGGAACCTTGAAGGATGGAGCAGAATGAGATGGTGTGGCTGAGTCCTTGTGTAAGAGCTTCCAATGTTTCTGCAGTTTTCTTTTTGGGATCTGTTTCCAAGTATGAGATAGAGAGAGACGTTTTTGACTTTTTGTGTGGGAGAATGACTCTTTGCTGGCTGCATTTTTGTCTTCACTCACGTTTTCCCCTTGTCCCATGTATATGTCTGCCCCTTTGCTGCCTAGAATTGATGTGGGTGTTAATTTCCTTAATGAGGGAGAGAGACGTTACTGTTTGCATTCGCTGCTCAATCAATCCTCACGTTGTGGCTGCTCCTCTCCCTTTATTATTTTTTTATCTTCCTTTTTCTTATTAAAACGTTCCCTCCCGTAACCCTAATAAACTAGGCTTCTAGTCGTCCAAGCCCGATAAGGATTAGAAAACTTGAAATAGAAGGAATGTTGAATTCCAGCTCAGCCTGACCTTGCTGTACTAAAATAGCCATAACTCATTCTAGACAACTCCAATTCACAAACCGTAAAATTCTCTAGAAACTGGACTTCCGAATCTTTCCAACAATATATGGCCCATCAGCTAGTTCTTCCCGAGTAGGTGCAGTTAATTTCGAGAAGTTGACACATCTGCTGAAGTCTGTTTCAAAGTTTCCTCCTTAGATTTCCAAAACAGCACTCATTAACTCATTTTGTAACTTTGCTTCCAAAAATCCTACAAAACACGAAAACAAGCTAAGTATTAAGAAAACATAGGAAACATGCTAAGAAAAGCATAAGAAAACAAGATAAAACGTCGCATAAATATGCTCCTATCAAATTCCCCCACACTTCAGCTTTTGCTAGCCCTCGAGCAAAATAGAAACAAATAATGAAAGAAAAACCAAAGACTCAATAATTCAACCTAAACCTTCCAACATTTGTCTAAGAGATTTTCAATGAATCATGACATATTAAGATTCATCATAAGCATAAGAATTGGTCCACATGATCCGAGAGTTAATACACCTTCATAGAAATCATACACATACTCACAATTAAATCAATCAAAGCACTAGTACAAAGAGAGATACATGCTGCAAAGAATTAGCTCAAAATTCTCACCGAATAAGCTCTGATTTTACCTCATATTTTCTGGTTAAGTCACTCTTCCTATACTAGTTATATGTGAGAGGATTGATGTAAAATGGAAACAAATTGCTCACATATGATATAACAAGAAATAAAGGCACTTTCAGAATTTTTCGTATGAATATGGCTCATGAAAGGAATGCTACAACTTGAATGCAAGAACAAGTGACACCATATGCTCATATTTCATTCAAATCTCCACATATTGATATAAACACAACAAACAAGATCAGAAGGTCTTTATGAGGATTTTAATGAGGCCAAAGGGTAAGGGGTTAAAGAAAGAATGGATATGGATAACACAAAGTTCTTAAAGAAATAGTAGAAGCATGCAATGATGTTAGAGACATAAGAACTTGTATCACTATCAAGGCTTAAAAATCATATAAGTACCGAGTAAGTACATACACTCAATGACCGATTTGAACATTATTGACCATACTTCAACAATCAATACATGAACGGTCAGGGCATTAACAATTCAAACACAATGTCGATTTTTTTTTTCTCTTTTTTTTTCTTTTCATTTTTTTTTCTGGTGCACACTCTGAACCGTGTATAATTCTTATCTCTTTTTTTTTTTTTTTTTTTTTTTTTTTTTTTTTTAAACAGTCCCTCAAACTTGCTCTTTTAACCCTTAATTCACAATTAAGTCTCTACAAATTATGCTTCACTAATCTTTAAGAAAAAGGGTAAGGATGAAAGTGTTTAGGCTAGGTGAGGAAAATGAGGGTTATGAAACAAAAAGGCTTAAACAAAGGCTCAACAAGAGTTTACCTAGGGGAAAGTATATCATGGGTGAAAGGCCATTTTGGCAATGGTGGTAATCTAGGTGCCTTCATCATCTCAAGTATGTCATGCAAATCAATTCAATGCCTCGAAAAGAAATTAGTACCAGTTCTAGCATTTAGTTCCAATGATGATAAGCAATTCAAGTAGCAACCAAGAAAAGAAAGATAAGATCATACAACAACTTAATTGACAAGAAAGTGATAGATTAAACAAATACAACTCTCTCAAACAAAGGATAAAGGTTCAAAAGCTCACAAAAGGGTTTTATTGAGCTTCATTCAATTAAGCATATTATGGGTACCACTTACTCGGGTGATTACATGTGATTTTGATATGATAACCATGAATACTTGAGTATTAACCAAAGACTAATTTCAAACCTTGAATCTTGCTTATAAGTCATCTTAAAGTCATGCAATTAAAAACAAAATCTCATCATTGTGTTGGAAAGAAACCTAAGACACAAAAAACAAACCACATAAACTACCCAATTTAACACTAGTAAAACCGACACAAACTAGGCAAAAAATAAAGTTGTCAAAATTTTTTTTTTTAAAACCAATGCAAAATCAACGGAAAACACAAGTGTTTCCCCTCACACCTAAATCTAACATTGTCCTCAATGATTGAAAGTTAAAGTAAAACAATGAAGCATTTAAGGAAGGAGAAACAAGCGATGACACACACAAAGAAAATAAAACAAAACAAAACAAACGAAGGCAAAGTTAACGATAAAGAAGGAAAGGGTGAGAGAAAGAAAATATGATTGTCAGTGGTTGTAGAGTGCCAAAACTGTCATAATCATCTTCACATGGGTTGCCTCCCAATTTCTCTTTGGGTTACCTCCCAAGTAGTGCTAAGTTTATATTCTTCAGCCAGACTGTTGGACTCTCATGCAATGTACTGAATAGGTTGGAGAGTCACATCCTCCTCTCTAGGCTCAAAGCTCATCTCAATATAGGGCTTTACTCTGTGCCCATTCACCATGAATGTCTGATTCTTCTCTTTGCTATGAACCTGTAAAGCTCCATGAGGGAAAACTTTTGTAACAACATAAGGACTGTACCACCTAGACTTGAGCTTACCAGGGAAAAGTCTCAATTTTGAATTGTAGATCAACACCTTCAGTCCCACATGAAACTCCTTCCTAACTAGCTGCTTATCATGATACGCCTTGGTCCGTTCCTTATACAACTTAGCATTCATATGCATCATACCTCAACTCTTCAAGCTCATTCAGCTGTAACTTCCTCTTGTCACCTGCTTGTTACATATCATAGTTGAATTTCTTAATAGCTCAATATGCTCTATGCTCCAACTCCACTGGTAGGTAACATGCCTTCCCAAAGACTAGACGATATGGGCACATGCCAATGGGGATTTTGTACGCAGTCGGATATGCCCACAATGCATCATTCAAGCGTAGAGACCAATCCTTCCTTCTAGTATTCACTGTCTTCTCTAGGATGCTTTTGATCTCTCTATTGCTTATCTCCACTTGACCACTGGTTTGAGGATGATATGGAGTGCCAACCTTATGTGTGATCCCATATTTCTTCATTAACGAAGCAAAAGCCTGGTTGTTGAAGTGGCTACCTCCATCACTAATTATTGCCCTTGTTGTCCCAAACCTAGTAAAGATGTTATCCTGCAAGAACTTCACAACAACTTTGTGATCATTAGTTTTTGAGGGGACAGCCTCGACACATTTAGATACATAATCCACACCCACAAGAATATATAAATAACCAAATGAGTTAGGAAATGGACCTATGAAGTCGATACCCCACACATCAAAGAGCTCTACCACTTGAATGTTTTGCAATGGAATCTGATTTCTAGAAGAGATGTTCCCTGTTCGTTGGCATCTGTCACAAGAACTGCAAAACCAAAACGCATCTTTAAACACATTAGGCCAATAGAACCCAGATTGTAATACCTTAAGTGATGTTCTCTTTGCTCCAAAGTGTCCTCCACATGCAAACTGATGAAAATGTTGGAGAATGCTCATATGCTCTTCCTCAAGAACACACCTTATGATAATTTGATTTGGACAAAATTTGAACAAGTAGGGCTCGTCCCAATAGTAGTGCCTAGACATAGACACTAATCGCTTCCTTTCTTGGCTCGACATAGGAGGAAAAACCTTAGTAGTTATATAATTAACAATATATGCATACCATGGAAGTTGTAAATCAATTGCAAATAACTGCTCATCTGGAAAGTTTTCACTCAAGGGAAGCTTGTTCCCTTCTTCATTATGAAGTAACCTAGACAAGTGATCTGCAACCACATTCTCACTACCCTTCTTGTCCTTAATCTCAAGGTCAAATTCTTGCAGTAAGAGCACCCATCTAATCAAGCTAGGCTTAGCATCTTTATTATCAAACAAAAATCTCAAAGCAGCATGATCAGTAAAAACAATAACTTTAGAACCAATCAAGTAGGACCTAAACTTCTCCAAAGCAAATATAACAGCTAACAATTCTTTTTCAGTAGTAGAATAATTAAGCTGAGCATCATTTAAAGTTCTAGAGGCATAATAAATAGCATGAGGTACCTTGTTAACTCTCTGACCTAGAACAGCTCCCAAAGCATAATCACTGGCGTCACACATGAGCTAGAATGGAAGGTTCCAATCAGGTGCCATCATAATGGCTGCAGATGTGAGTAGCTCTTTCAATGTGTTAAAGGCATTCATGCACTCTTCTGTCCACACAAACTCAACATCTTTAGCCAATAACGCACAAAGAGGTCTAGACATTTTAGAGAAATCTTTTATGAATCTTCTGTAAAACCCTGCATGCTCTAGAAAACTTCTCACACCCTTCACAGATGTAGGAGGAGGTAATTTTGATATGATGTCAATCTTTGCCTTGTCCACCTCAATGCCCCTGCTAGATATTACATGACCTAAAATAAGACCTTGTTGTACCATGAAATGGCACTTCTCCCAATTCAGCACTAGGTTGTTTTCCTCACATTTGTTTAGAACAAGCTGCAAATGGTTAAGACAATCATCAAAGTTAGAACCAAAAACATTGAAATCATCCATAAATACCTCTATAAATCTCTCCACCATGTCTGAAAATACACTAATCATGCACCTCTGGAATGTGGCAGGTGCATTACACAAACCGAATGGCATCCTTCTGTATGCAAATGTGCCAAAGGGGCATGTGAACGTGGTCTTCTCCTGGTCCTCTGGTGCTATAGCAATCTGATTATAACCACTATAACCATCTAAAAAACAGTAATGACTATGACCTGCTAACCTTTCTAACATCTGATCAATAAAGGGAAGAGGAAAATGATCTTTCCTGGTTTCATTGCTGAGCTTTCTGTAATCAATGCACACTCTCCAACCTGTGGCTAGCCTGGTAGGAACAAGCTCATTCTCTTCATTCTTCATCACTGTGATTCCACTCTTCTTAGGCACAACATGAACTGGACTTACCCATTTGCTATCTGAGATGGGGTAGATGATGCCAACATCCAAGAGCTTAAGAACCTCTACTCTCACTACTTCCTTCATGTGTGGGTTAAGCCGTCTCTCAGCATCCCTGTTAGGCTTTGCATTATCTTCAAGGAGGATTCTATGCATGCACTTGGATGGACTTATGCCTTCGATGTCGGCAATGGTCCACCCTAATGCAGTCTTGTGCTCCCTAAGAACTCTCAACAACTTCTCTTGCTCCACCATACTCAAGTTTGCAGCAACTATCACTGGTAATGTCTGGTTCTCTCCCAAGTAAGCATACTTCAATTGTTCAGGTAGTTGCTTCAATTCTAGTTCTGGTGCCCTAACAATTGAAGGGTCAAGAGTATTATTAGTAGACACAAGAGTTTCAAAGGGAGGTACATACTTACTTGGATAAGTCTTAGAAGCCTCAAGAGAATGCACAACTTCATGAAGGTCTATCTTTGTAACATCATATCCACGTTCATAATTCAGCCTTGTGAGGTTGTGGGCTATGCATGGCTCCAAAGGGCCAATGCTATGTACCTGAAACACTTTCTCAACAACACTTCCTACCACATCAATCTTGAAACAATCATAGTTATCATGTGGAAATTTGATAGTGTCAGACAACATGAATTCTATCTTCTTACCATTAACTTTCATGAGTATAGCACTCTTTTTCACACTTATCTTCGTATTAGCAGTTATCATAAAGGGTCTACCAAGAATAATAGGTAATGAAGATGGCATAGGGGAATCTTCCATATCCAGAACAACAAAATCAGTAGGCAAAATAAATTCATTTACCTGAACCAAAACATCCTCTAATATACCTCTAGGTCTTCTGATGCTTCTATCTGCCAATTGCAATATAATTGAGGATGGCTTGAGCTCCCCCAGCCTCAACTCCTCATAAACAGTATAAGGCATCAAGTTAATGCTTGCTCCTAAATCAAGAAAAGCACGTTCAAAAAGACGGTCACCAACCCTGCAAGGAATAGTAAAACTACCTAGATCTTTTAGTTTAGGTGGTAGCTTTCTCAATAAAACCGCACTTACCTCCTCAGTCAATGCGACTTTCTCATGTTCCTGAAACTGTATTTTGTGTGTACAACAATCCTTTAAAAACTTAGCATAAGATGGAATTTGTTTAATTGCATCAAGTAAAGGAATGTTGATTTCTACTTTTCTCAAAGTTTCAAAAATATCAAGAAGATGTTTTTCTTTCTTTTGCTTAACTAACCTTTGAGGGAAGGGTGGCAATATCACCTTCTCCTTCTCACCTACCTTTGCGGCTGGAGGTGGTTCAACACTTTCTGGTTCATTCTCATATGTCCCCACCTTGTTGTCAACTACCTTGCCACTTCTAAGGATTGTCACAGCCTTGAGCTGCTCCTGGCCTCCCGGATTAGATATGGTTTGTGATGGAAACTCTCCTTTCTTCCTCTCACTTAAATCCTTTGCCAGTTTCCCTACTTGTGCCTCCAATCTCTGAATTGCTTGGCTAGTTGTTGCCTCTAGTTTCTGAATGTTCTGACTAGTTAGAGCATTTGTCTGTTGTTGTGCAGTCAAGAACTAGAGTATGGCACCTTCAAGATTATTCTTCTTCTGATCCGTATTTGGTTGTGCCACCTGTGATGAAGCATGATAATTATTTCCCTGCTGGAAGTTCTTTTGTTGCCCTTTTGCATTAAGCACATTCTGACTGTTGCTCCAAGAGAAATTTGGGTGGTCTTTCCATCCTGGATTATAAGTGTTCGAATATGGGTTGTTCCTGGGATAATAGTTATTTTGCCCCACATAATTAGCTTGCTCATGATCTGTAAAACAAGACATAGGACAAGTCTCAGTAGTATGACTAGAATGAGAACATATAACACATACCTCGACTTTAGCAACTTGTTGAACTTGAGAGATGTTCTGAGCTGACATTGCTTTCACCATCATATCTAACTTTTTCTCCATTGCTGCCATTTGACTCTGGACTCCACCATTTGTGCTAACTTAATAAACACCTTTAATTTTTACTCCTTGTCTCCTTCTTGATGAGAATTGCTGACTTAGGGTCTCAAATAGCTCAATGGCTTCATCACTGCTCTTTTCCATAAGCACTAATCCACAAGCTGAATCAACAAGACTTTTGTTTAGATCATTTAAACCTTCATAAAAAGCTTGTACCTGATCATCTTGAGATAGATTGTGGTGTGGACACTTGAGAAGCAACTCCTTGAAATGCTCCCATGCCTCAAAGAAAAGATCTCCATCCTTCTGTTGAAAGGCTTGAATCTCCCTTTTTAGTTGTCTTGTCTTTTGGGCTGGGAAAAACTTCTTCAAGAATTTAGTAGCCAATTGTTCTCAAGTAGTAGTGGAACCTGCATCCAGAGAATTCAACCACAACTTAGCATTATCTTTTAAGGAGAAAGGAAAAAGAATTAACCTGATTCCTTCTGGAGTTAAGCCCTGGATGTTCTGAGTCTTGCAGAGATCGAAGAAATCCCTAATTTGCAAATATGGATCCTCAGAAGGTGTGCCTCTGTAGTGCGGCACCATATTAAGCAATTGTGGTGATAAATTGAAGCTACATTGCGCAGTTGGTTGGTAGGCAATGCATGATGGTTGATTAAGGTTTTGAGGGACAAATAAGTCCTTCATTGGCCTTCGAACCTGTTCCTCCCTAATTTCGTTCTCTGATTCTGATCTTTCTCCTTCTTCAAAATCTTCTCTTTGTGTGTTAAGTTTTGCCCTCTCAGCCTGCTTTCGAAGACGTCTAAGTGTTCGTTCAATCTCAAGATTGTAAACACTGACCGCTAACTTTTGGGATCGACGACCTTGCATAAACAAAATTCAACATGTAATAGAAAACCAAAAATCCATGTCAGCACAAACTAATACACAATCCCTGGCAACGGCGCCAAAAACTTGTTGCACAAATAGCAACATAAAAATTACGCAACTATATGCTCGTTTTAACTCACAAGTGCACAAGATAGGACGAATAGTGTAGAAAACAAATACGAGATCATTCCCACGAGTATTGGATTAATATGTGTTTAAAATTGATTTTAAGATGATTTTGAAAACTGAAAATTTAGAAACTAAGTATTAAAAAAAACAACGTTTGATTAAAAATAGAATTGGATTGAGGTTAAAACAAAGAGAACACCAGTTAGGGATTCGATGTTCACCGCTAATCTTCTTCCTTAAGCAAACGACATGCACAATGTTACAAAATAGATTTTAGATGCTCATGTTTATCAACCTAAAGGCATGATATCTACTCTTTAAATGATTGATTTCCCTAAGAAACAAGTTAGGCATGGGTATCTACACTAACTCTTTTCATTCTTAAAGTATTTAGCATGGTATCTACTAAGTTGCACTTTAAGAACGCATAACACAATGGAAATCGACAAACACACAACTCCTAGAACATGGTATCTATTCTAGTTATTCATGATGATTAATTTCAAGAACTTATAACTAATTATTTTGTTACTCTCATAGGCACAAGATTCGGTCATCTAAATTTACCTATCTAACAAACTCAATCAGCATGCATATGGTGATCAAGCATAACATAACGTATGTAAAGAGTAAAATATAATATGAAATTAATCAATTAAGCATCACAAAAGTAGTTTGCAGCAAAGACATATCAAAATCCTTAAAGAAACATGATTAGGGCTTCAATCGAGCCCTAACTAAAGTACTTAGTTACCCATAATTTAAATAGACAGCAAGAACATAAAAAAAACAAGAAATTAAAAGAGGAAGAAGATAGCTCTTTGATGATGTGTTGGTAAGCCAGAATGATTGGATGACGCCTTGACATTCCTCCTTGCTTCCTAAGCCTTTTAGACCTTGGAACCTTGAAGGATGGAGCAGAATGAGATGGTGTGGCTGAGTCCTTGTGTGAGAGTTTCCAACGTTTCTGCAGTTTTCTTTTTGAGAGCTGTTTCCAAGTATGAGATAGAGAGAGACGTTTTTGACTTTTTGTGTGGGAGAATGACTCTTTGCTGGCTGCCTTTTTGTCTTCACTCACGTTTCCCCTTGTCCCATGTATGTGTCTGCCCCTTTGCTGCCTAGAATTGATGTGGGTGTTAATTTCCTTAATAAGGGAGAGAGACGTTACTGTTTGCATTCGCTGCTCAATCAATCCTCACGTTGTGACTGCTCCTCTCCCTTTATTATTCTTTTATCTTCCTTGTTCTGATTAAAAAGTTCCCTCCCATAACCTTAATAAACAAGGCCTCTAGTCGTCCAAGCCCGATAAGGATTAGAAAACTTGAAATAGAAGGAATGCTGAATTCCAGCTCAGCCTGACCTTGCTGTACTAAAACGTCCATAACTCATTCTAGACAACTTTAATTCACAAACCGTAAAATTCTCTAGAAACTAGACTTCCGTATCTTTCCAACGATATATGGCCCATCAGCTAGTTCTTCCTGAACAGGTGCAGTTAAATTTGAGAAGTTGACACATCTGCTGAAGTCTGTTTCAAAGTTTCCTCCTTAGATTTCCAAAACAGCACTCATTAACTCCTTTTGTAACTTTGCTTCCAAAAATCCTACAAAACACGAAAACAAGCTAAGTATTAAGAAAACATAGGAAACATGCTAAGAAAAGCATAAGAAAACAAGATAAAACGTCGCATAAATATGCTCCTATCATCATGTTGCCTCATAGGCACAATGATGCACTCATGTGCAACGTATTCCAGGCCTCCCTGCAAAACCAGGCCATGGAGTGGTTCAATCATCTCCCTTGGAGATCCATTACCTCGTTTAAAGAGTTGGCCTTAGCTTTCATAAAGGAGTACTCACAACTTCGCACTGTCGAATTAAAGGATAATCATCTCTTCACCATTAGAAAGAGATCCAACGAAACCCTCTGACAGTACATTTAGAGATATTGCGAGGAGAAGTCTAGCATTACAGGTTATGACCTCGTCGCTGCAATGAAATTCAAACATGGGCTTCCCCGGGACAGCCAGCTTTATGGTGACATAGTCATGAACAATGCTCCTTGTCTGACCATGATGCTCACTCTAGCAGACCGACATGCATGTTGGGAGGATGAGAAGAATGCCACCCACACCTTAGATTACGTCGGAGCAAGCAATAAAGCTTCCAAAGCATCGGCGCCACCCAACGATAAAGCCAATTTCGAAACTACACGAAGCAAGTTCGACAAAGCATTATAATCGTCTCAATGACGAAGACCCTAAGGAGCATGATTCAAAGGTGATCCGCATCAATGCCATAGTCACCAAATAAGGCCCCGTGCCAATTATTGCCTCCTTTGTATTATTCTCTTCAATAAAGTTATCAAGACACTTGAAAGTTTACTTAGATAATTTTGCATAGCAATGGATACCCCAAAAGCCATCCTCCGGGAAGCACTCTAAGCCTTCCTTCGGGAAGTAACTAAGCCTTCGCCCTGCGAAGCATCAAAGCCTTCTTTTGTAGAAGCGTCAATGCCTTCACCAAGTGAAGCATCAAAGCCTTTGACATGCGAAATATCAACGCCTTCGCCCTACGAAGCATCAAAGCCTTCACTCTGCGAAGCATCAAAGCCTTCACTCTGTGAAGCATCAAAGCCTTCACTCTGCGAAGCATCAACGCCTTCGCTCTGCAAAGCATCAAAGCCTTCCTCTGCAGAAGAGTCAAAGCCTTTACTTGCAAAGCATTAATGCCTTCGCCCTGCATAACATCAATGACTTCGCGCTGGGAAGCATCAAAGCCTTCGCCTTGTGAAGCATCGAACCCTTCGCCTTTCGAAGTATCAAAGCCTCCCCTAGGAAATACTCAAAGCCTTCCTCCTGGAAGCAAACTTAATCTTCCTTTGGGAAGTACCCCAAGCCTTCTTCCGAGAAGCAAAACCCCATCTCCGGAAGGCAAAGCAAAACCCACAACGGAGAGGCAAATGGAGGATACCCTAGAAGACTATGGCTGCTTTGAAGCTATCTACAATAAGGTTCCATTCCAACTTCACAACTCAATGTTTTCTTCCTTTGAAGAACTTTTCGATCTCCCAACTGAAACCAAAAGCCAAAAGACCAGTGATAAGCCTTACCATGGCTACAGAGGTCAATAACAATATCCATTCCTTCCTCTCTATGAATCCTTGTGCATTGACAACCCAACAACTCCAGACGGAGCTCAATTCTTCACAACTCTCATGTGTGGTCCCAAGGAAATGAAACTTTTCGGTACTAGTTCCATTTCCTTTTCTATTTACATATTTAGATTTACCATTTAACAACATATATATTAATCATCTCATCATAATGGTCATGCAATATATATATATATATATATATATATATATATATATATATATATATATATATATATATATATATATATATATATATATATATATAAAGAATCAGTTACTGCTTAAATGCCCTTCACACTCCGCTCATGCACCACCCGCTCATGCCTCTCCCTGGGACTTATTGTTTGGGTCCGGACCTACTGTTTGGAGAAAAGATAGAACAATAGATTATGGGGTCAATATGAATAAACAAAAATAAACGATACTAGCAGAATCAAGATAGACAGAGATAACCAGCCACTTGGGCGGATGAGTTAACTAGACAGAAATAAGATCTCAACACTTAAGGCTCTGATACCAAAAGGGGACGGAATCAGTTACTTGAAAATTGAAGGGGACATAAGCAGTTACTAGTGTGATTTGGTTCCACAAATCAAGCATGTCAAGAGCATAGATACGAATTAACTCAAGAAGTTTAGGAATAAGGTAATAATTTAAATAGCATGAGAGAATGTAAATGATATGCAAAATAATTACATATATGAATAAGAAAATGATATGTAAATTGATTATGCTTAAAATCATGAATGAGTGAAATAACTTTGTTTTACTGATTTGAAACTTTGAAAGCTTACATATGAAATAACTAAGAAGAGCTTTACTGGAGGT
Source organism: Oemleria cerasiformis (assembly GCA_037349345.1). NCBI lineage: Eukaryota > Viridiplantae > Streptophyta > Magnoliopsida > Rosales > Rosaceae > Oemleria > Oemleria cerasiformis. Next base: position 5,486,992 of record JAZGTL010000019.1, on the reverse strand, counting down.
CTTCTAAAAACTTAGAAATCTCAAAGCAAATATTAAAACTAGGAAATGAAAAAGAGAATGAAATTCGAGTCCTTTGTAACTGGGAATGAGCTCTCTTTATATAGGCAGAGGCATCAAAACATGAATGATTATAAAATATTGTGACCAAAAGTAACTTTGGCGTTTACTGTGGCACATTGCCAAATTGTCAGAAAGGTGACGAAGTAGCACGCGGCGACACTGTTCATGAATAGTGTGTTGTCGGAATACTGTAACATCACAAGACTGGTACTGTTGGTGAATAATGACTTTGTTTACTGCAGCTTCACGAGATTGGGACAGGGGCCTCAGAGCTCATTGAGATCATAAGGCTCGTAAGGATCTTGACTGTCTTGAAAGTCGGACCAAAGAATCTTCTTCTTTTATTTTGACTGTTTACTGGATGATGGGTGATCAGTAGCAGCTTGATTTCCCAGGGGGGAGGAATAGATTGACTTGTGACTGCTAGGAGAGGATGACTGTGAAGGGCATTTATCATCTTCAGAATCATCGCCTTCAACGCCTAACTGCGAAGCAAGAATCATAAGCATTTGGGCCAATTCTTTTAACTCTGCAGGGGACTTGTCATCTAGAGATAGAGTGGAGGAGGAAGAAGTGATTGGCTTGGAAGGGTTGACTGTAAGTTCCTTCTTGACTGGTGACTTTGTGACTGAAAACTCTTGATGCACCTGAGAAATGATGCGATCATGGTTGAATTTATCCCACCATTTGACTGAGAAGTGACGAACCAAAATATCATTGTGAATCTCATAACGCCACTTAAGTATCCACGACACCTTGTACTTGGCCATGAAATGCAAAAGTAGTGGGAACTCTCGATCTGTTTCACTGAAAGAATGTCGCTTAGTGAAGAATTTGACTGCTTCTTGGAGGGGCAGCGGCAGGAGCCGGAGCATTGGTCCAAAGTCGGACCACCATTTTAAAAACCACTTAGGAAATGATCCTTTGAATTTACTGTCGAAGTTGATAAACCAAGAGTGACTGAAAGTCTCCGTTTGTTTGAGAAAAACCTTACTCCAGGCATCAATGTAATCAAAGTATGTGAAGGGGGTATCAGAATTGGGGAGATCCTGCCTGTCATATGAGGGACGTTTCCACTGGGACAGGCTGATTACTTTCATAATGTAAATTGAATGATAAAGGATGTTACTGAGATTACTTTTGTCATGAATTGGCTTGAGGTGAATAGATGTAGTATGGAGGAGGATCTCCATGTAAAATTTGATTGATTTTTTGGGGTGAACTGTAGCAAAGTGCCAATTTGGGGGGAAAATGGTTTTGGCAATGTCTTCAGGAGATTTGAGTTGACTAAGAGATGGCTCAATGAAGAATAGATTGTGACTAGGGTCTTTAGGAATATAAGGGGAAGAATGAGAATAAGGGATTGGGCTTGACTGCTATTTTATTAGAGATTGAAAAGGATCGTAACTGGAAACCAGGGCTGACTGATAATTAGGCCTGATTTGGCCCAAGGTAGAACCAAGGACAGTGTATTGGTTTCTGATGGGAATTGGTGAATGACCAGGGTAAGGGACTAGGGAGGAAGGAGTGAATGACTCATGTTTGACTGGTGCTAAGGAGGCAGGGAGCCTCCGGGTTGACTGCTTGTCCGGAGCCTTCTCAGACATGTTTACTCTGCAAGAATTCTCTAGTTAAGAAATCTGGAATACAATTGTCTCTCCCTCTCAAATATTCTATTTCAAAATCAAAAATACTTAATATAGCTTGCCATCATGCAAAAATCTGTTTGGATGCAATATTTTGAACATTTTTTTCAATAACATGCTTGGCGCTTTTGCAATCGACTCTGACTAAAAAGTTTTGGTTTAACAAATCATCTTGAAATTTTGAGATGCATAAGACTATAGATAAAATTTCCTTTTTAATAGTACTATAATTTTTTTTGAGCTTGGTCCCAAATTCCGGAATGGAAACGAAAAATTTGTTCTGATTGACTCTGGGGAGTTCTTTGTTTGAGAATACCGCCATAACCGACGTCAGAAGCATCTGTTTCAACAATTTTGAAAGAATTGACTGAAGGAATACCAAGACAAGGAAGAGTCTTGACATGTAATTTGATTTGTTTGACTATGTTGGTATGAGTGACTGTCCAGGCAGGAGGATTGCTCTGAAGACGATCAAATAAAGGCTTACATTGTTTTCGCAGATCTTGATAAAAATCAGAGACATAATTGAGGGATCCGAGAAATCTTTGGAGTTGACTTTTATCTAGAATTTCATTGGAAATTTATCAGCGAATTCAATGACACGGTTAATCGGTTTGACTGTGGATTGGAATATATCAAAACCAAGGAATCTAATTTTGGTTTGGAATATCTTAACCTTTGATGCGGAAACAACTAAACCATTCTTCTGGACAATTTCTAAGAATTTACTAAGATGTTTCCAATGTTGTTCAATTGACTGGGAGAAGATAAGAACATCATCAATGTAAACTATGGAAAATTCACTATAGGGATTGAATATTTCATTCATTATATTCTGGAATTCACTAGGCGCATTCTTAAGACCAAATGGCATGACATTCCATTCGTAATGGCCAAAAGGGGTGACAAATGCAGTTTTGTACCTATCATTCTCATGAATTTGGATTTTCCAAAATCCGCTTGTCATATCGAATTTTGAAAAGACTACGGCATTTTCTAGACGGTTGACTAGATCTCTTTTATTAGGAATTGGGTATCTAATCCATTCAAGAACTGAGTTAAGAGGTTTATAATTAATGACTAACCTGGGGACTCCTCGTTCTAATTCAGCTTGCTTTTGCACATAAAATGCAGCGCATGACCATGGGATTTACTTTTCCTAATTATTCCTTTACTGAGTAATTCATTTATTTATGTCTTGCAGAACTCCATTATTTCTTGACTCATTTGGATTGGTCTTGCTTTTGTAGGTATTTTACTTTCACTTAAGTCTTTAATATAGGGAAGACGCACTAAATGTTTCTTCTTATGCCAGAAAGCATTGGGAAGGTCAGCACAGATTTTACTTTTGATACTTGCTTCAAACGATTGTATTTTAGATTGAAGTGTTTCCTGTTTTAACTGTTCTTCAATTCTTTTAAATTTTATTTCTTCCTTAAGATAAGATAAATGTTGGGTTTTACAATTAATTAGATTAATGGTTTGTGATATGGAATCCTTTTGAAAGGCTTTTATTGTTTGAAGTGCAGGATTGACTAGAAATTTGAATGTAACTTTTTGATGCATTGGGTAAGTGGTTATTGACTCATAATCTGTGGTGAAAGGATATAATAGCGTGAGAAATGGGAGACCTAGAATCATTTGATCACTTATATTTTTTATTAAAACAAAGGGTGTTTTAAAACAGACATTATCTTGGCAAATATGGGCTTTTGGGATTTCATATTTTAGCTCCATTTTACTACCATTTGCAGACTTTAAAGATTGGGTTGACTTAATATAATACTTTGTTGGAACTAACCCTTCCTGAAGGCAGTTCAGATCTGCACCGGAATCAGTTCAGATCTGCACCGGAATCAATTCAAACTCAGTAATGAACAAGGTCACATTAATTATGATAAACTCACCTATGGAAACATAGTAAGTGTCATCCAGAAAGAAGGCCTAAAAATGTGCATTGATATGAAAATAAGTAGGTAAATTAATAATGATAAAAGAAAAGCAAAATATGAACTAGGAAATTTCTGTGAACAATATGGTTTACCTCCAATTCCTCCCTCACGAAAAAATAAACATATGGCCACATAGGTGAGTTTATCATAATTAATGTGACCTTGTTCATTACTGAGTTTGAATTGATTCCGGTGCAGATCTGAATTGATTCCGGTGCAGATCTGAACTGCCTTCAGGAAGGGTTAGTTCCAATTATATTAAGTCAACCCAATCTTTAAAGTCTGCAAATGGTAGTAAAATGGAGCTAAAATATGGAATCCAAAAAGCCCATATTTGCCAAGATAATGTCTATTTTAAAACACCTTTTGTTTTAATAAAAAATATAAGTGATCAAATGATTCTAGGTCTCCCATTTCTCACGCTATTATATCCTTTCACCACAGATTATGAGTCAATAACCACTTACCCAATGCATCAAAAAGTTACATTCAAATTTCTAGTCAATCCTGCACTTCAAACAATCAAAGCCTTTCAAAAGGATTCCATATCACAAACCATTAATCTAATTAATTGTAAAACCCAACATTTATCTTATCTTAAGGAAGAAATAAAATTTAAAAGAATTGAAGAACAGTTAAAACAGGAAACACTTCAATCTAAAATACAATCGTTTGAAGCAAGTATCAAAAGTAAAATCTGTGCTGACCTTCCCAATGCTTTCTGGCATAAGAAGAAACATTTAGTGCGTCTTCCCTATATTAAAGACTTAAGTGAAAGTAAAATACCTACAAAAGCAAGACCAATCCAAATGAGTCAAGAAATAATGGAGTTCTGCAAGACATAAATAAATGAATTACTCAGTAAAGGAATAATTAGGAAAAGTAAATCCCATGGTCATGCGCTGCATTTTATGTGCAAAAGCAAGCTGAATTAGAACGAGGAGTCCCCAGGTTAGTCATTAATTATAAACCTCTTAACTCAGTTCTTGAATGGATTAGATACCCAATTCCTAATAAAAGAGATCTAGTCAACCGTCTAGAAAATGCCGTAGTCTTTTCAAAATTCGATATGACAAGCGGATTTTGGAAAATCCAAATTCATGAGAATGATAGGTACAAAACTGCATTTGTCACCCCTTTTGGCCATTAAGAATGGAATGTCATGCCATTTTGTCTTAAGAATGCGCCTAGTGAATTCCAGAATATAATGAATGAAATATTCAATCCCTATAGTGAATTTTCGATAGTTTACATTGATGTTGTTCTTATCTTCTCCCAGTCAATTGAACAACATTGGAAACATCTTAGTAAATTCTTAGAAATTGTCCAGAAGAATGGTTTAGTTGTTTCCGCATCAAAGGTTAAGATATTCCAAACCAAAATTAGATTCCTTGGTTTTGATATATTCCAATCCACAGTCAAACCGATTAACCGTGTCATTGAATTCGCTGATAAATTTCCAGAGGAAATTCTAGATAAAAGTCAACTCCAAAGATTTCTCGGATCCCTCTATTAGGTCTTTGATTTTTATCTAGATCTGCGAAAACAATGTAAGCCTTTATTTGATCGTCTTCAGAGCAATCCTCCTGCCTGGACAGTCATTCATACCAACATAGTCAAACAAATCAAATTACATGTCAAGACTCTTCCTTGTCTTGGTATTCCTTCAGTCAATTCTTTCAAAATTGTTGAAACAGATGCTTCTGACGTCGGTTATGGCGGTATTCTCAAACAAAAAACTCCCCAGAGTCAATCAGAACAAATTGTTCGTTTCCATTCCGGTATTTGGAACCAAGCTCAAAAAAATTATAGTACTATTAAAAAGGAAATTTTATCTATAGTCTTATGCATCTCAAAATTTCAAGATGATTTGTTACACCAAAACTTTTTAGTCAGAGTCGATTGCAAAAGCGCCAAGCATGTTATTGAAAAAGATGTTCAAAATATTGCATCCAAACAGATTTTTGCACGATGGCAAGCTATATTAAGTATTTTTGATTTTGAAATAGAATATTTGAGAGGGAGAGACAATTGTATTCCAGATTTCTTAACTAGAGAATTCTTGCAGAGTAAACATGTCTGAGAAGGCTCCGGACAAGCAGTCAACCCGGAGGCTCCCTGCCTCCTTAGCACCAGTCAAACATGAGTCATTCACACCTTCCTCCCTAGTCCCTTACCCTGGTCATTCACCAATTCCCATCAGAAACCAATACACTGTCCTTGGTTCTACCTTGGGCCAAATCAGGCCTAATTATCAGTCAGCCCTGGTTTCCAGTTACGATCCTTTTCAATCTCTAGTAAAACCCCAGTCAAGCCCAGTCCCTTATTCTCATTCTTCCCCTTATATTCCTAAAGACCCTAGTCACAATCTATTCTTCATTGAGCCATCTCTTAGTCAACTCAAATCTCCTGAAGACATTGCCAAAACCATTTTCCCCCCAAATTGGCACTTTGCTCCAGTTCACCCCAAACAATCAATCAAATTTTACATGGAGATCCTCCTCCATACTGCATCTATTCACCTCAAGCCAATTCATGACAAAAGTAATCCCAGTAACATCCTTTATCATTCAATTTACATTATGAAAGTAATCAGCCTATCCCAGTGGAAACGTCCCCCTTATGACAGGCAGGATCTCCCTAATTCTGATACCCCCTTCACATACTTTGATTACATTGATGCCTGGAGTAAGATTTTTCTCCATCAAACAGAGAATTTCAGTCACTCTTGGATTATCAACTTCAAAAGTAAATTCAATGGATCATTTCCTAAGTGGTTTTTAAAATGGTGGTCCGACTTTGGACCAATGCTTCGGCTCCTACCGCCGCCCCTCCAAGAAGCAGTCAAATTCTTCACTGAGCGACATTCTTTCAGTGAAACAGATCGAGAGTTCCCACTACTTTTGCATTTCATGGCCAAGTACAAGGTGCCGTGGATACTTAAGTGGCGTTATGAGATTCACAACGATATTTTGGTTCGTCACTTCTCAGTCAAATGGTGGGATAAATTCAACCATGATCGCATCATTTCTCAAGTGCATCAAGAGTTTTCAGTCACAAAGTCACCAGTCAAGAAGGAACTTACAGTCAACCCTTCCAAGCCAATCACCTCTTCCTCCTCCACTCTATCTCTAGATGACAAGTCCCCTGCAGAGTTAAAAGAATTGGCCCAAATGCTTATGATTTGTGCTTCGCAGTTAGGCGTTGAAGGCGATTATTCTGAAGATGATAAATGCCCTTCACAGTCATCCTCTCCAAGCAGTCACAATTCAACCTATTCCTCCCCCCCTGGGAAATCAAGCTGCTACTGATCACCCATCATCCAGTAAACAGTCAAAAGAAAAGAAGAAGATTCTTTGGTCCGACTTTCAAGATAGTCAAGATCCTTACGATCCTTATGATCTCAATGAGCTCTGAGGCCCCTTTCCCAATCTCGTGAAGCTACAGTAAACAAAGTCATTATTCACCAACAGTACCAGTCTTGTGATGTTACAGTATTCCGACAACACACTATTCATGAACAGTGTCGTCGCGTGCTACTTCGTCACCTTTCTGACAATTTGGCAACGTGCCACAGTAAACGCCAAAGTTACTTTCGGTCACAGTATTTTATAATCATTCATGTCTTGATGCCTCTGCCTATATAAAGAGAGCTCATTCCCAGTTACAAAGGACTCGAATTTCATTCTCTTTTTCATTTCTTAGTTTTAATATCTGCTTTGAGATTTCTAAGTTTTCAGAAGACCTCCAGTAAAGCTCTTCTTAGTTATTTTATATGTAAGCTTTCAAAGTTTCAAATCAGTAAAACAAAGTTATTTCACTCATTCATGATTTTAAGCATAATCAATTTACATATCATTTTCTTATTCATATATGTAATTATTTTGCATATCATTTACATTCTCTCATGCTATTTAAATTATTACCTTATTCCTAAACTTCTTGAGTTAATTCGTATCTATGCTCTTGACATGCTTGATTTGTGGAACCAAATCACACTAGTAACTGCTTCTGTCCCCTTCAATTTTCAAGTAACTGATTCCGTCCCCTTTTGGTATCAAAGCATTTCAAGGGGATCAGATTTCACAATCTGTCCGATTAGCATGTCAGCTTACAAAATAACCCTTCAGATAACCAGACATAAGATCTCAAATGCCTAAGATCTCATATACCTTTTCAAGTATACGTCAATCAAGGAATTGACTGTAAAGGTCAAGTAACTTATATATATATATATATATATATATATATATATATATATATATATATATATATATATATTGCATGCATCCGGATAAATGCCTACAAGAAGGAGCTACTTTTTGACCTGAAGTGGCCAAGGCTCCCCAAATTTCCAACATTTAGTAACTCAGGGATGCACCCATTGATGGGCTGGCCGGAGTGGAAGCCACCCCAAACTTTACAAATTGGAAAAAAACCTAGCTAGCCGTATATTTGTAGTCCTGATATGCATCCCACCCTATCCACTTATCCCGACCTATATTAATTTTTTTTTCATAAAAGAAATATTTTATTCGAATACCTTACGAATAAGTCCAATGATAGACACTAGGTTCATCAAGAATCCAATATTTCCTTTCACTTTATTTAAGATTGTATGTTGTTGTTTCTTTATCACTTTATAAACCCAATATTTGGATTGCATAGTAGTTGAGAATGAAATATTATGTATATATACTAAGATTAAGAGTATCTATATAATTAATATATATGAGAAACATCATCAATCAAAGGAATTTCTGCCAAATTGCCGAGAGATTGGTGTGTTTAATTATGAACTGTGTCACTTTTGTTAGTTACTCGGTGCAGGTTCGAGGCAGTTGGGCATATCACGCCTACCAGTGGTCTGAGGCAGGGGGACCCGCTCTCTCCCTATTTATTCCTAATTTGTACTGAAGGCTTCTCAGATCTTTAATCTAAAGCTCAAAGTGACAGGAAAATCCATGGTGTTAGGGTGGAGCCGGCAGCCTCGGTTATATCCCATTTTCTCTTTACAGATCACAGTCTACTTTTTTGAAGAGTGTCAGAATCTACTAGCAGTTTTGAAGCCTTATGAAAGGGTGTCTGGGCAGCTTATTAATTTTGAAAAAGCAGCAGTGTAACGACTCGGACCAGGAATTAAAAATAAGGAAATGACGAGTTTACCCTCGATTTTGGAGGGTTTGGGAGTCACTTTTTGACTGGCAGTGCTTTTTGGAAATTTTTCTTGTGTTGTTGCGTAGGTCTTGAACTCACGAGTTCGCAGACAAGCGGGATGCGGAAAAAGGAGACCCGGTGAGATCATTACGGGTCTAGAAGCTTCAGGGGCAGTTTGGTAATTTTGGAAAAGTCCAAATTTTGGGGGATATTTCTTCTCTCTTTCGGACTTTGGCAATACTAGTTTTGAACCCCCTTCTCTCTCTTCTGCCCGACTCCCCACCTGTGCGATCAACGAACCCCCACCCTCATCGGACCATTCCCGGTCCGACATGACCGAATCCAAGGTCGGGGATATCTTTCCCATGACTCCAAGAGTATTTTGGGGTCATCATCAAGGTGGGAGCACCGCCGTAGACAACGGACTGAAGAGGGAGGTGGACCGAAACTTCTCGGAACTCTGACCTCATTTTTAGATTTCTGGTGAAAAGTAGATGAAGTTACATGTGTAGATCGTGAAAATCAATCAAGAAATGAGGGAGTTGGAAGCTCGCCGAAAATGGCGATTTCAGGCGAGAAATTCCCGATTTCGGCGACGGCGGAAGGCGGCGAGCGAAGGCGTGGCCGTCTTCTCCGGTGAGAATCCTGCTACGGCGAACGGCGGCACAGCCGTATTCTCCATCGAACTCCAGTGATTGGTTCGGCCGGTGGTGGCTGACATCAGCCGTCAGTTGACTGTTGAGTCAACTGACACCGTCAAGGGTTTGACGGAATATGCTGACGGCATTAGCATATTCCGTCAAAGGTTAACGGAGCTTGACGGAACCCTAACGTCGTCAGGGTTGATGGAATATTCCAATTTCCGTTAGGAGATTCTGTCAGGTTTGATGGAATATTCCGTCTAGGTTGACAGAATATTCTACCGTGAACAGTACCGGTGCATGGCGGCGCGTGGGACCGATTTCGGGGTCACGGCAGCATGTGACTAGGGTTTTGGGACATTCCGGGTCAGATTTTGGCAATTTTGAGGCCGTACGAGCTCGTTTGGAGCCCCATTTAAGTAATCCCAGCAGTAAGGGTTGACCATGGAGCGGGTTTTGGCTAGGGAGGTCAAGGGAGTTGGGTTATTATTGTGTGAAGGAGTTCCTTGGGGCTAGGGCTTCCTTGATTTGGTATTTTAGTTGCGCTATGAACGGACTAGGTTTCCGGGATTGCATGGGATGCGTGCTTCTAGGTATCATGTTATACCACAGGGTTCTTCGATGATTGGCGTGGAGGATGTCTTTCTCCACTACATTGTTGAGGGTTCCCCGACTGGGGTTAGAGGGTACGTCTCCACCAGTTTGTTGAGGGGTTCTCCGATGTAGGTGTTCGAGGGATCCATCTCCGCCATTTTGTTGAGGTATGAGGTGTGTCACTCGGGGTGCTCAGGATGAGCAGGGATACCGAGTTACCACTCGGGGTGCTATGGAGGAGCAGGGATATCGAGTTACCACTCGGGTGCTCAGGACAAGCTGGGTTATTGAGTTACCACTCAAGGTGCTCAGGACGATCCAGAATATCGAGTTACCACTCGGGGTGCTCAGGACGAGCCAGGATATCGAGTTACCACTCAGGGTGGTCAAGATGAGCCGGGTGATCGAGTTACCACTCGGGGTGCTTTGGGGGAGCAGGGATATCGAGTTACCACTCGAGGTGCTCTAGAGGAGCAGGGATAATGAGTACGGCTCGGGGTAAGTCATTGAGACTCAGTTCAACCAAGTCGGGTACCTTCGCCATCCGGGTCAGTGGGTTCGTGTGGGCGGTGACCCATATTGACGAGTTATTGACGGTTCACAAGAGTGTGACACGTCAGATGTTTTATTAGATTGCGGAGGAGGTCCTCCAAGGTAGTTTGTTAACTACTAGGCTATCATGCGTCAGACAGGTCGTTGAAAACCCTATAAAGTACATTTATTGTTTCTAAAAGTTAAGGGAGTTTTGGGAATTTTTCTTTCGGTTGTCAGACCGGAGTAGGATTCTTCTCGGGTTTCGAGGGGAAATTCGGGAAGGGTCCTTATAATTGGTATCAGAGCGCTAGGTTTAACGTCCTGCAGACCGCACACTTGTGTGCAAATTATTTGAGGATTCCTATCAAAGAGATGCCTCCGAGACGTTTGTCTCTTTAGTGACCTTGAATTGAGGGAGGCGGAGCTCATGTGATGCACGGGCGAGGTAGGCGTCGCTGTTTCTGGTGAGTGGACTCTGGTTTTTGTAAATTACAATGCATGCATACAAGTATATTTGAATTAAACTCTCTTATGTATTGCTTTTGACAATTTTCGGAATTTAAAAAATCTTACTAGGCACAGGTTTTCAACATTTCAGTGAAAATGTGTTTTGAGGGAAATGGCCTGGTTTTTGGACTCAGTTTTGGTGTCATTTTGACGTGGTAATTATTGAGTCCATGCTTTGGGTTTGACCCGTATTTTTGATTTACTGGTTTTGGGCCATCAATGATTTTCCAATGATTTTGGCTTAGGCCAAGAAACAAAGATTTCAAAACACGGATTTGGCTTTCACTGGTTTTTCTGTCCCCGAAGTCAAGGTTGCTCTGACTGGCTTTGAGGGGTTTTGCTCTGCTGGATCGTTGAGGGTTCTCCGACTCTGGTGTCGAGGGTTTTCTCCGCCGGGTCATTGAGGCTGTCTACGCATAGCACAGGTTTCTGCACCACTCAAGGAATATCGGGTGTTCAGGGTCAAGGTTGCTCCGACTGGAGTTAAGGGATTTTGCTCCGTTGGAACGGTAAGGGTTCTCCGACGCTGGTGTCGAGGGTTTTCTCCACCGGTTCGTTTAGGCTATCTATGCATAGTACAGGGTTCTGCACAACTCGAGGTATATCGGGTGTGTGGAGGGACTTTTGGGAACAGTGGGTTTGGTGTGTCCAAGTTGATTTACATGATTTTAACTCCTTTGAGGAGGATTTTCAAATCAAATTGCGGACCACGGAATATTTTCATTATTTGGATTTTCGTGGGTCCCACAGTGTTTTTACAAAAGATAGATTTTTTCTCGGCAAGTTATTGGCTTATCTTTATGGACTTGTTTGTAAAGAAATTTATGTATGCATGCATTATTTTACACATGATGAAGGGTATTTCTCCGCTAGATCATTGACAGGTTCTCCAATGCTGGCGTTGCAAGGTAGTGCTCCGCTAGATCGTTGAGGCTGACTGCACTTAGTACACGTGACCCTATCCGACACCTGGTTTCGAGGTATCTTCGGTCATGTAACATCATGACCTGAGGTGATGTTAGTCATGTTGGGAGTAGGGCCTACGGTGGACTTCTCGGGCTTAGAAACTTGCTTCAAGGTATGTTTCGGGTGAATGGATTTTGGTGCCTCCAGGATGTACTTCTCGCCTATAGTTTGTTGTCGAGACTAGACTAGGGAAATGTGCAGAGTGCGCAGGTTCTTTTGGGAATCGCGTCTGGGGCCCAGTTCGTGTCGGGGGTGACGCGAGAGAACTTGTACCGACCCAGACCAAGAATTAAAAATAATTAAGGAAAGACGATTTTACCCTCGATTTTGGAAGGGTTCGGGAGTCGCTTTTTGACTGGAAATTATTTTGGAAAATTTTCTTAGGTCGTTGCGTTGGTCTCGAACTCACGAGTTCGTAGACAAGCGGCACATGGAAAACGGATACCTAGTGTGATCGTTATGGGTCTAGAAGCTTCAGGGGCAGTTTGATAATTTTGGAAAGGTCCAAAATTTGGGGGATATTTCTTCTCCCTTTCGGACTCTGCCCCTACTAGTTTTGAACCCCCCTATTTGATAGGAGCATATTTATGCGACGTTTTATCTTGTTTTCTTATGCTTTTCTTAGAATGTTTCTTATGTTTTCGTGTTTTGTAGGATTTTTAAAAGCAAAGTTACAAAAGGAGTTAATGAGTGCTGTATGGGAAATCTAAAGAGGAAACTTTGAAACAGACTTCAGCAGATGTATCAACTTCTCAAAATTAACTGCACATGCTCGGGAAGAACTAGCTGATGGGCCATATATCGTTGGAAAGATACCGAAGTCTGGTTTCTAAAGGAATTTATGGTTCATGAATTGAAATTTTCTAGAAATAGTTATGGCCATTTTAGTACAGAAAGGTCAGGCTGCGCGGGAATTCAGCATTCCTTCTATTTCAAGTTTTCCAATCCTTATCAGGCTTGGACGACTAGAAGCCCAGTTTGTTAGGGTAATGGGAGGAGCCGTTTTAATCAGAGAAAAGAAGAAGAAAAAAAAGAGCAGCAACGGGAGGAAGGACTTGGCAAGCAAACAAGCACACAAGAAAAAAGAAACGTCTCTCTCCCTCATTGAGTGAATTAAACATGCACATAAATTCTTGGCAGCCAAGGGACAGAGAAGCAAAGAGTCTCCCCCACACCTCACTTTGAAACGGCTCTTTTTCTGCTTAAAAACTGCAGAAACGTCGGGGCTCTAACACAAGGAGTCAGCCACACCAACCCATTCTGCTCCATCCTTCAAGGTTCCAAGGTCTAAAAGGCTTAGAAAGCAAGGAGGAACGTCAAGGCGTCATCCAATCACTTTGGCTGACCAACACATCATCAAAGAGCTATCTTCTTCCTCTTTTTAGTTTCTATTTTGTATGTTCTTGCTGTCAATTTAAATTATGAGTAACTAAGTACTTTAGTTAGGGCTCGATTGAAGCTCTAATCATGTTTCTTTAAGGATTTCGATATGCCTTTGCTGTAAACAACTTTTGTGAAGCTTCATTGATTAATTTCAGATTTTATTTTACTCTTTACATATGTTATGTTATGCTTGATCACCATATGCATGTTGTGTATTGAGTTTGTTAGATAGGTAAATTTAGATGACCGAATCTTGTGCCTATCAGAGTAACAAAAGGACTAGTTATAAGTTCTTAAAATTAATCATCATGAATAACTAGAATAGATACCATGTTCTAGGAGTTGTGTGTTTGTCGATTTCCATTGTGTTATGCGTTCTTAAAGTGCAACTTAGTAGATACCATGCTAAATACTTTAAGAATGAAAAGAGTTAGTGTAGATACCCATGCCTAACTTGTTACTTAGGGAAATCAATAATTTAAATAGTAGATATCATGCCTTTAGGTTGACAAACATGAGCATCTAAAATCTGTTTTGTAGCAATGTGCATGTCGTTTGCTTAAGGAAGAAGATTAGCGGTGAACATCGAATCCATAACTAGTTTATGTGTTTTTTTTTTGTGTCTTAGGTTTCTTTCCAACACAATGATGATATTTGGTTTTTAATTGCATGACTTTAAGATGATTTCTAAGCATGAGTCAAGGTCTGAAATTATTCTTTGGTTAATACTCAAGTATTCATGGTTATCATATGCAAAATCACATGTAATCACCCGAGTAAGTGGTACCCATAACATGATTAATTGAATGAAGCTCAATACAACCCTTTTGTGAGCTTTTGAGCCTTTATCGTTTGTTTGAGAGAGTTGTATTTATTTAATCTATCACTTTCTTGTCAATTAAGATGTTGTATGATCTTATCTTTCTTTGCTTGGTTGCTACTTGAAGTACTTATCATCATTGGAACTAAATGCTAGAACTGGTACTAATTTCTTTTCGAGGCATTGAGTCTTTGAGTCTTTGTTTTTCTTTCATTATTTTTTCTGTTTTGCTCGAGGACTAGCAAAAGCTTAAGTGTGGGGGAATTTGATAGGAGCATATTTATGCGACGTTTTATCTTGTTTTCTTATGCTTTTCTTAGCATGTTTCCTATGTTTTCTTAACATTTAACTTGTTTTCGTGTTTTGTAGGATTTTTGGAAGCAAAGTTACAAAAGGAGTTAATAAGTGCTTTTGGGAAATCTAAAGAGGAAACTTTGAAACAGACTTCAGCAGATGTGTGAACTTCTCAAAATTAACTGCACATGCTCGGGAAGAACTAGCTGATGGGCCCTATATCGTTGGAAAGATACTGAAGTCTGGTTTCTAAAGGAATTTATGGTTTGTGAATTGGAATTTTCTAGAAAGAGTTATGACCATTTTAGTACAGCAAGGTCAGGCTGCGCAGGAATTCAACATTCCTTCTATTTCAAGTTTTCTAATCCTTATCAGGCTTGGACAACTAGAAGCCCAGTTTGTTAGGGTTATGGGAGGAGCCGTTTTAATCAGAGAAAAGAAGAAAAAAAAAAAGTAGCCACAGAAGGAAGGACTTGGCAAGCAAACAACACACAAGAAAAAAGAAACGTCTCTCTCCCTCATTCAATGAATTAAACATGCTCATAAATTCTTGGCAGCCAAGGGACAGAGAAGCAAAGAGTCTACCCCTCACCACACTTTGTAACGGCTATTTTTCTGCCTAAAAACTGCACAAACGTCGGGGCTCTAACACAAGGAGTCAGCCACACCAACCCATTCTGCTCCATCCTTCAAGGTTCCAAGGTCTAAAAGGCTTAGAAAGCAAGGAGGAACGTTACGGTGTCATCCAATCACTTTGGCTGACCAACACATCATCAAAGAGCTATCTTCTTCCTCTTTTTATTTTCTATTTTGTATGTTCTTGCTGTCTATTTAAATTATGGGTAACTAAGTACTTTAGTTAAGGCTCGATTGAAGCTCTAATCATGTTTCTTTAAGGATTTCGATATGCCTTTGCTGTAAACAACTTTTGTGATGCTTCATTGATTAATTTCAGATTTTATTTTATTCTTTACATACTTTATGTTATGCTTGATCACCATATGCATGTTGTGTATTGAGTTTGTTACATAGGTAAATGTAGATGATCGAATCTTGTGCCTGTGAGAGTAACAAAAGAACTAGTTATAAGTTCTTG
The DNA here is from genome assembly GCA_037349345.1 of Oemleria cerasiformis. Lineage (NCBI taxonomy): Eukaryota > Viridiplantae > Streptophyta > Magnoliopsida > Rosales > Rosaceae > Oemleria > Oemleria cerasiformis. The sequence continues at coordinate 5,471,342 of JAZGTL010000019.1, read as the reverse complement.
AAATTAATCATCATGACTAACTAGAATAGATACCATGTTCTAGGAGTTGTGTGTTTGTCGATTTTCATTGTGTTATGCGTTCTTAAAGTGCAACTTAGTAGATACGATGCTAAACACGTTGAGAATGAAAAGAGTTAGCGTAGATACCCATGCCTAACTTGTTGCTTATGGAAATCAATAATTTAAAGAGTAGATATCATGCCTTTAGGTTGACAAACATGAGCATCTAAAATCTGTTTTATAGCGTTGTGCATGTCGTTTGCTTAAGGAAGAAGATTAGCGGTGAACATCGAATCCCTAACTGGTTTTCTCATTGTTTTAACCTCGATCCAATTCTATTTTTAAGCAAACGCTATTTTTAATATTTTGTTTTGAAATTTTCAGTATTCAAAATCATCTTAAAATCATCCTTTTGAACAACCGAGTGCCTTTGTGTATTGCACATAAGCTTTGATTAGAAATCTTAGGGTTTGAAATAAGTTTTTTTTTAGGGTTTTCTTTCACTTCTGCCTTCTTAGTTTGTGCGATTTAGTTAGTAGTTCTAGGAAATCAATTTTAAACACATATTAATCCAATCCTAGTGGGAATGATCTCGTATTTGTTTTCTATACTATTTGTCTGATCTTGTGCACTTGCGAGTTAAAACGTGCATATAGTTGCCTAATTTTTAGGTTGCTATTTCTACAACACTCTCTCTCCTGCCCGAGTCCCCAACCGTGCGATCACTGAACCCCCAACTTCATCGGACCATTCATGGTCCGACGTGACCGAATCCAAGGCTGGGGATGTCTTCCCTACGACTCCACGAGTATTTTAGGGTCATCATCGAGGTGGGAGCACCGCCGCAGATGACAGACGGAAGAGGGAGGTGGACCGAAATTCTCGACCATTTTTCGGCCATACCAGGTACGATCTCGGAACTCAGACCGCATTTTCGGATTCCTGGTGAAAAGTAGATGAAGTTACATGTGTAGATCGTGAAAATTGGTTAAGAAATGAGGGAGTTGGAAGCTCACCGGAAATGGCGATTTCAGGCGAGAAATTCCAGATTCCGGCAACGGCACAATTGTCTTCTCCGGCGAGATGCCGGCGAGATTCCGGCTACGACGAACGGCGACGCGGATGTCTTCTCCGACGAACTCCAGCAACTGGTTAGGCCGACGGTGGTTGACGTCAGTTGTCAGTTGACCGTTGAGTCAACTAACGCCGTCAAGGATTTGACGGAATATACTGATGGCGTTAGCATATTCCGTCAAAGGTTAACGGAGCTTGACGGAACCCTAACACCGTCAGGGATGACGGAATATTCCGATTTCTTTCAGGAGATTCTGTCATGTTTGACAGAATATTGCGTGGCGGCGCGTGGGACTGATTTCAGGGTCACGACAGCGCGTGACTAGGGTTTTTGAACATTCCGGATCCGATTTTGGCAGTTTTGAGGCCGTAAGAGCTCGTTTGGATCCCCATTTGTGTAATCCCAGTGGTAATGGTTGACCATGGAGCGGGTTTTGGCTCGGGAGGTCAAGGGAGTTGAGTTATTAATGTGTCAAGGAGTTCCTTGGCGCTAGGGCTTCCTTGATTTGGTATTTTAGTTGCGCTGTGAAAGGACTAGGTTTCCGGGATTGCATGGGATGCATACTTCTAGGTATTATGTTATACCACGGGGTTCTCCGATGATTGGCGTGGAAGATGTCTTTCTCCGCTACATTATTGAGGGTTCTCCGATTGGTGTTAGATGGTACGTCTCTGCTAGATCGTTAAGGAGTTCTCCGATGTAGGTGTTCGAGGCATCCTTCTCCGTCATATTGTTGAGGTCTGAGGTGTGTCACTCGGGGTGCTCATGATGAGCAGGGATATCGAGTTACCACTCGGGGTGCTCTGGAGGAGGAGTGATATCGAGTTACCACTCTGGGTGCTCAGGACGAGCTGGGGAATCGAGTTACCACTCAGGGTGCTCAAGACGAGCTAGGATATCGAGTTACCACTCAGAGTGGTCAGGATGAGTCAGGTTATCGAGTTACCACTTGGGGTGCTCTGGAGGAGCAGGGATATCGAGTTACCATCGAGGTGCTTTGGAGGAGCAGGGATAATGAGTACGACTCGAGGTAGGTTAGGGAGACTCAGTTCAACCAGTCAGGTACCTTCGTCATCCAGGTTAGTGGGTTGGTGTGGGCGGTGACCCAGATTGACGAGTTATTGATAGTTCAAAAGAGTGTGACACGTCAGTTGTTTTGTTAGATTGCAGAGGAGGTCTTCCAAGGCAGTCTGTTAACTACTAGGCTATCCTGCGTCTGATAGGTCGTTGAAAACCCTGTACAGTACATTTATTGTTTCTAAAATTGAAGGGTGTTCTGGGAATTTTTCCTTCGGTTGTCAGACAGGAGTAGGATTCTTCCCTGGTTTTGAGGGGAAATTCGGGAAAGGTCCTTACAAGCAGCTTGTTTTAGCCCTCACACGGATCCTACTATGATTCCGTTGATTTCTAATATGCTGGGATTTTTGTGTAGTAGATTTCCATGAAAAGTATTTGGGGCTGCCAACAATTAACTCAAAGAATAAGCGTAAGATTTTCAACAAAGTGCGGGATGTCTTTCGAAATAAATTCAGAGCTGGGAATGCTAAACTTCTTTCGGCCGCTGGAAAAGAGGTGCTGGTAAAGGTTGTGGCCCAAACTTTGCCTACTTATTCTATGAGTGTATTCCAGCTCCCTCGAGGTTTGTGTCATGATTTGTCTTATGAGATAGCTCCGTATTGGTGGGGTAAGGCTAGGCAGAGAGGCATCCACTGGTTAAGTTGGCAAAACCTGTGTAGTTCCAAAAAAAATGGGGGGCTGGGGTTCAAAAATTTTTAGGCTTTTAATCAAGCAATAGTGGCAAAGCAGGCATGGCTGCTACTTGAAAACCCTCATTCCATGGTAGCTAGAAAGCTGAATGGGGATCAGCTTCTTCCTTGGTATAGCAGTTAATTCTTTGGGGCCGAGAGGTGTTAAGTAAGGGTTTGATTTGTAGAGTGGGGATTGGAGATTCTATACGTGTCTTCAGTGATTGGCGGATCCCCAAGCAGAAGACATTTCGCCCAATCATGAACTTGGGCTTGCTTGCTGTTGCTTTAGTTTCGTGCCTCATCAAACCCGAAGGGGGATGGAACCTAGAGCTATTGGACAATGTGTTTTGTACTGAGGATGTGACTGCTATAAAATCTAGTATTCTCCTATAATTGATTAAATATGTGGACGGTTGGTATTGGTTTTATTCGAATAATGGAAAGTATTTAGTGAAGTCAGGTTATCAAGTAGCTTCAGCCCTGTTGATGGGTGACACTGGTGGGGATGCTGAGTGCTCCAATGGGGTACGGTATGAGTCTTACTGGAAACACCTATGGAAACTTAGGATCCCGAACAAACTGAAAATCTTCTGCTGGAGAGTCAGTCTGGAAATACTCCCAACTGCTGTGAATTTGTGTAGGAGGAAGTTGATTGTTTCAGGAGTGTGTTGTCGTTGTGGAAAAAAAATGGAGCATGCCTTCCATGCTTTGTGGGGATGCAAGTTGAGTTAGCGAGTCTGGCGGGACTCGCAGATGCCTTTGGAAAATTTCCCCACCATAAGGCGGTTTACAGATTTCTTTGAGTATGTAGTTTCCAAACTATCTAGTTCTGACTTGGATAGATTTGTTTTCGTTTGCTGGCAGGTTTGGAACTGGAGAAATAAGTTTGTTCACCAGCTAGGAGTGAAGGAGGTAGGATACATAGCTAAAATGGCGCCCGCATTGTGCTACCTGCTCGATGGTTGAAACCTGCAATGTTGGGCTTCAAAAATAATTGCGATGGTGCTGTGCAGAAGGAGGGGCAGCTGCATGGGATTGAAGGCATATTGCGGGATTCTAATGGGGCAATGGTGGCGAGTTTTTCTGGTATGGGTTCTCAGGGAATCTCGGCCCTTGTGGTTGAGATGGAACCACTGCGGGCAACACTGCTGCTGATTCAGTTTTTGGAAATTAGTGGGGGAGTATTAGAGATTGACTCCATGGAGGCTATTGAAACTGTTAGAGCAGCGCAACAAAATTGGAGTGACCTGGGTCTCCTAGCTCGTGATGTAGAGTCCCTTATGATAACGTTACAGATACCTCAAAGGTCGCTAGTTTACTCACCAAGGACGCCAAACCGAGTTGCTCACGGCTTAGCTCAAGAGGGTCTCCAATCTCAACTTAAGGCTGTTTGGGTGCCTCCTGCACCACCCTGGCTTCATTCTCTCCTGGTGAGGGACTTAGAGGACTGACATGTTTGTTTTGTTTTTTTTTGTTTTTTTGGGGGGTACTCGCTTTCCCTCATCGGATTTATCCTGGGCTAGCTGGATTTTATGGTGAGGATTTTAATGAGGCCTCAGGCACGTTTGTGCCGTCCAATTAAGTGTAATCTTTTTCTCTATTAATGAAATTTTCATTTAGATAAAAAAAAAGTCCAACTCTTATTTCAATAATTTAGTCCACATACCTTCTTAGATGCATGAAATACAGACCGCCGCACACGAATGAGACTAATTTAAGATTGCTTTCTCTTCATGGGAGGCGATTTCTTCATGGTATGTGTAGTTCACTTTCTTTCACCAAATAAACCAGGGATACTGTGATTTTCGGTTTTATACATCTTGACATCAATCCAAAAACTTTTCCCAAGTCGGAATACACACATATTTTGTTTATGGACGTTTCTTTTATTGAAATAAATACATTTAGGACACCATTATAATGGATGCCTATTGTACTTTATTTGGCATCCCAGGGAGGAATTCACGATGACCTGTCTTGAGGACTCATATAGACTCCTTTTCTCTTTCCAGTCAGAATACGACCAAAGAAGGGTTCTTCGTGGAGCGCCATGGACTTTTGACAAATCTCTTTTAGCCATACAGACAACTGATGGTCTCTCTGATCTAGCTCTGGTGTCTTTAGATGTTCAGCAATTTTGAGGGAAGGTTCGAAAGATTCCACCTTTGTTCCTCACGGAGGTGTAGGCGGAGAGAATCAGTAATTACTTGGGGAGATTTGTGAGGGTTGATAAGGGGGCCAACATAGATTGTTCGAAAAATCCGCTGGGATGCCAAATCCCGGTTGATCCCTCGCACGTTCACTGAAGTCCCTTCAAATTCGATGAACATTAGTACAAAATATGAGTAACAAATAAAAACGGTTTTTTAAATAAACAAAATAACCAACTTACCTTTAGGGAGTACTCCATCCACTCTCTCCTGTTTGGCTGCTCCGACGTCGTCCTGCGGTGGTTGGGGGTCAGTACGGGGTCCCCCCATTTCTTGCTGTGGCGTCGACGAGCCGATCTTGCACCGGGTAGCGCCAAATCCAAGATCAGTGCCTGAACATACTTCGCCGTGGAGGCTACCGAGGCAGGGGCTGCCTCCTCCTCTGCAAGATCATCAACGTGCTCAAGGTGGGGGCGGGTCTTAGATGTGATCAAGGTGCGCTGCAACATCTACAATAAGAAATTTAAAATAATTAATATAAAATTAACCGACATATTTTAAATTTTCATAATAAATAAAAACCAAAAAATTAATTTTTTTTAATTTTAAATATTAAATTCACAAAATAAAAACAAAACCACCTATAAAATTAACCAACATTTTTTAATCGAATAATAAATAAATAAAAAAAGCCAAAATTTTTTTATTGAAAATTAGTAAATAATTGGCAAAAAAAAAATAAACCACCAAATTCTAATTTTTAAAAATAAATTCACTAAAATTAAAATAAAACCAATACAAACCAAAAATAAACCTAAAATACTAAATTAATCCAAATTAACAAACTTAAACCTAAATTACTGAACTCAAAATTCACAACATTATACCTAAATTTCTAAATGCAAATTTCAAAAAATAAAACCAAACTTACAAATTAATCAAAGCATACAAACTATATAATTTCAAAACGAATTTCAAAACCAAAATCAAAACCAATTTCAAAACCAAAATCAAAACCAATTTCAAAACCAAAATAAAAACCAATTTCAAAACCAAAATCAAATCCAAAACCAAAACCAATTTCTAAACCAAAATCAAAACCAATTTCAAAACCAATTTCAAAGCCAAAATCAAAACCAATTTCTGCCCTATGAATATAATATCAACATTCAAAAGAAATCAAGTCCAACAATTCATCAACATTCAAACATCACAATTTCAACAATTCATCACCATTCAATTTCTAGATTTCAATTAATAAAATAATTTGGTGTAGAAATAGAGGGACTTACAGTGGCTGCGACTGAAAGATAGGGAATCCGAGAGAGAGCAGCAGCCTTGGCGGCAGAGGGAGACGGTGGATGTTTTTGCGGCTGAAAGAGCGAGATGGTAAGGCTCACAGGCCATGAGGGTTGCTGAGAGAGAGGGAGAGTGGGAGATGGAGAATGCTTGAGAGAGAGAGTCGATTGTTGCTGGGTTTAGGGTTTGGGTTTGGGTTTTTTTGCATTGATGGTGGAGGAATCAATGAGAGGAAGAGGAAAAGAAGAGTCGGGTCTGTTATGGTCTCATTGGAGGACATTGGGCGACGAATCTTCGTCGGGAAAATTTTAATGACTTGCCGGGCAAGAAAAGGCGCCATTTTCGAATTTTTTGCGAATTTTTTAGAGAAATTTTTGAAATTTTCGCGAAAAAAAATTGCACGAGTTTTTGTACTGAAGCTTGATGAATACATGCCATTGCTCTGCGAATTTTTGAAAATTTGCCCGACGAATGTTTATATTCGTCGGGCAAGATGGTTACGTTGATGAAAATCTGACTGATTTAAAAACCAGGTCCGACGATAGAATTTTCAAGATCGGGACTGTTCCTTTTTGGTTTTACGTGCCAAAAGCCCCACTGGCAGAAATCGTCATGTTTTACGGAGCTTATGTGCCTCGACCGTTAAGTTTGTGAATTTCAAGGGTTTTTTTGAATTTTTGGTTCAATTGATATTCAAACGATAGAATTTCAAAAAATTGACCGTTCAATGGTTACTTTTAAGTGCGTAGACCTCACCCGTCGAAAATCTTGAGGTTTTGAGGTATTAAAGTTGTCCGATCGTCAAAAAACGTTTTGCTACAATTGAATCGTCGCACACCGTGACCTAATCCCGGAAATTCCAAATTTGCTAATTTTTCACGTATGCGATCTATGACTACGCATAATAAATGTGGACGGTTAGATCGGTTGATTTCACTTTGTAAATTATTGAAAATTGTAAAATAAGCATATTTATCATGTAGTTTAAACACTTCAAGGAAACTTTAGTACAATTTTCGAAGATTTGGTTCCATTAATATTCAAACGATTGAATTTGACCGATCTAACCGTTGATTTTGTGGTTTTACATGCGTAGATCTCGCCCATCGAAAATCGTGAGGTTTATAGTATTTAAAGTAATCCGATCGTGAAGAAACGTTGTGTAACCGTTGAATTGTCGCGTACAGTTACCTAATCCCGGGAATTCCAAATTGGCTAATTTTTCGTGTAGGCGATCTATGAGTACGTTCAATAAATGTGGATGGTTAGATCGGTCGATTTCATTTTTTAAATTATTGAAAATCGTAAAATAAGCATATTCATCAAGGAGTTAAAACACTTCAAGGAAACTTCAATACAATTTTCGAATATTTGGTTCCATTGATATTCAAATGATTGAATTTGACCGATCTAACCGTTCATTTTGTGGTTTTACGTGCCTAGATCTCGCCAACTTAAATCGTGAGGTTTTGAGGATTTAAAGTCGTCCGATCGTAAAGGGAGTTGTGTAACAGTTGAATCGTCGTGTACCGTTACCAAATTGGATAATTTTTCGCTTGGGCGATCTATGAGTACGTGCAATAAATGTGGATGGCTAGATCGGTCCATTTAATTTTGCATGTAATTTAAAAACATTGTTTAATAATTAAATGTAAATTCAATCTAGTATCTATGGCTCGACGAATAATGTCCAATAGCCGGGCAAGCCTTTCCATTTTCGGTAACCGTCAACCAAATATATTGGAAAACTTTGCCCGACGAATAAGCAGGTAAAATTCGTCGGGCGAAAAAGAAAATAGGATTTGCCCGGCAAATTTTCTAGGTTTATTCGTCGGGCAAAGTTTCTGACCCATTTTTTCCAAAATTCTATACACTATTTTATCAAGTAAAAAACTTAATTGACTGAAAATGAAAAGGCCATAGCTCTTGAAAGAGCTCGTGAGAGGTTTGGTTTGATTATAGGTCATTCTTCGCGATGTTGTTATTTGCTATGATGTCACAACTCCTTCAATTCTATTATGTTCTATAATGAAGGAAGAAAAACTGGTAGACTTGGTAAGTTCAATGCCAAAGTTACCATCCGGAATGGAGATAGGATTAGCAGCAAGTGCATCAAACGAAGGGCCATCGGGTCTAAGCCCTACCAGAGCACTAAGATCCATGAGAGTAACAGTTAGGGGACCAAGACCGAAAGTATAATGCAGCAAGAACTAATTATCTATTAAATGGAATGGAAATTTTGGAGAATTGGAGAATATCATAGATACCAACTTGGTGCCAAATATATCTTTTTTTATCTTCCGCTCTTTGAAACCAAGAGAGCCAGTTAGGGTCAATAGTTGGCCAAAACCGACTATGCTTATGTATAAATCAAAACATACATGTATAAATCAAAACATACATGTAAATCAAAACATAAAAGATTAATTGAAACTCTTAAAACATCAAACTTATTAATTTGAAGATTGATATTACATAAATAAATGAAATCATTTATTCACAACTTTCATTCGGTATTGAATTCGCTCTCCCCCTCCCAACCCTATCAAAGATTTCATAGGGTGGATGCCGAGGAATCCACCTGGAAAACGATTTGGTCATCGTCTGTTTCCCCATCTTCTTCATGGTATCGTTCATCTAAGTCCCAAATGTTTCTATGATTCACCATTTCAGCTACTATCCAACTAGCACCAACATTTGGATCATCCACATAGAATACTTGTTTCGTCGTACTAGCGAGGATGTAGGGATCACTCTCAAACCACCGGGTGTTTGGGTTGACAGAGGTACATATATGATCTTTAATGACCCTACCTGGGTATAACACCTTAACCACACTTAACAAATTGACGTAGAACCCGGTATCAGCATTTTCCCCATCCCTCGGCACGAAGACCCTGTTGTGCACACGAACTTAACTCCGTTAACGTGATAACTAGCGTACATTTCTCCTCGAAATGGGCCAATGGCCAGCTGCATTAATTCTTTATTGAACTTTGGCGAGTTGTCATCTTTCAACTGTGTCATCTGGTAAGAAACACAAAAGAAATGAAATTGGTAAACTTACAAACAATTTAAGCAATTTATAAATAAAATATTTGACTTACATGCTTGGAAAACCAACGTGGAAATAGTTGTTTGTCAATCTCTTCCCAATTCGAAGGATATTGCCCCATCAATACCTCGTGCTGCTCATGGAAGGGCAAGACTTCGTCACAGTTGTTCAGTATGAACTAATAAGCCACCTCCATGTCACTATTGGTGAACGGCTCCGACACTGGACCAGTGCTTAATGGTCGTCTGGTATGGGAAAATAGAGATAGGGACTTTGGACGTTGACCACCGTCGCCGTTGCACGAGGCCCTATTGAAGGAAGTTTCAAAATTCCGAAGGTACATTGCACAAAACGTCAGTGACTCCTTTGCAATGTACGCCTCTGCTATAGAGCCTTCCGGACGTGTCTTGTTGCGGACGTACCACTTGTACGTATCTAACATTCTACAAGGAAATATAGATTATGATTCACAAATATACAGGATAGGAAGGAAATAGTACCAAAAGCAGGAATATGTTATACCTCTCGATTGGGTACATCCAACGATAATGCACCGGGCCAGCTTGGTTTACCACATCCGGCAGATGTATTAGTAGGTGCACCATTACATCAAAAAATGCAGGTGGATATATTTGCTCTAGCCGGCACATGATATAGACAATATCCTCGTTAATTGCTTCGAGGTCAGCCTTTACCAACGATTTGGCACATAGTATCTGGAAGAATTGAGACAAATAAACAATCGTCTCAATAATACCAGGCTCCAAGTATAGCCGAATACCAATCGGAATGAGTCGTTGTAGCAAAACATGATAGTCATGGCTCTTCATACCAGACATGGTGCCACCGTCGGTGCTAACGTTTCGAGATATGTTGTCGGCGTACCCGTCTGAAATTTGACACCCTACAACCACTACATGAATTTTTTCTTCTTCTCTGGTATAAATGTATAACTTGGATGAGCCATGATGTATTTTCCATTTACGACTTTTGCCCACAAATTAGGCTGAATCCCCATTTCTTGCATACCCAGACGAGTCGTTTTTTGTGTCCTTTGACTTGCTTTCAATGGGTAAAGTCGTTCCCACAACACTCTTGGAAACAATCTTCTCGATGTGCATATGATCCGCGATGTGTCTGATTTTTAATTTTGACCAATACACTAACCGGAAGAATATGCTATTTTTTGCCCAATTTTCTTGCTCAGCTGGTTTCGGTCATCGTCTGACAAAGTCATGTATACTGTTCAGTTTGGACAATATCTCATCGTCGGACCTCTCCCTTGGTCAAGCCCATAACTCTGATTTGCCATCAAATGAGTCAAATTGCATGCGCCATCGGTGATCCTAGGCCAAAAACCTTCTCGCACCCAAGTAGCATATATTCGTTGCGTGCCAAAAAGACGTTGTGTCTAGTCCACTTGTCGGGCAAGCAAGATAGCCCTTTGTGCACCACCCCGACAACATACCATAAGTAGGAAAATCATTAATTGTCCACATTATGGCTGCTCGTAGAGTGAACATTTCTCCACTGCACTTGTCGTATGTTCGGACACCCTTTTTCCAAACTTCCACGAGCTCATTAACCAACGACCACAAATAAACATCAATGGAATTACTCGGCTATTTGGGCCTCGGTATCAAAGTACTGAGGATTGTGAATTCTTTCTTCATGCATCTCCAAGGAGGAAAGTTATACGAAACCATAACCACCGGCCAAGTGCTATAGGGCTTTGCAAAACTCCCAAATGGATTAAAACCGTCAGTAGCAAGTCCTAATATGACATTTCTTTGCTCAGCGGTAAACTCGGGATACATCTTATCAAATTTCTTCCAAGACTCTCCATTGGCCGGATGCCTCAGTACATCATCATCAATGTGTTGATCTGTGTGGGACGATATGTAGAATCTCTGTAACCTTGGCTTTTGTGGAAAATAACGCAACACCTTGATCGAAATCTTATTCTTTTGAAACCTAGGCTCATTACACACGGGATATTTGTCAAGCTGTTCGAATTTACTGCAAAACAATGCATAGTTGTTCTTGCATGCATGGATCTTGACATTTCCTAAATCGAGACCGTTCAACAGCTTCTTCGAGCTATAATCATCTTTAGGCAGACGGTTGGCTTCAGGGAGCATTCAGATGATGTTGTCCATCATGTTATCAAAATGCTTGTTCGTTTGATTATACTTAACTTTCATGTGCATCAACTCAACAACTGCCCCTAGAACCGAGGAGGATTTACAACAGGGGTACAATTCGCGCTGAGTTTCTTTCAACAATCTCTTGTAATGGAGCTCAGAGTCTTCGGGTTGAAACTTGGGTGCCTCTTCATCCATATCATCCGATGCGGGAGGAAAAACATCAGTTAATATCTCAACGACTTGATCATTATCACATCGCCCTTCTAAAGCACTTTCGTCCCGACGGGTCCGAGGAACCGAAGATGTGAATGCAATAAATATTTGTTCACCCGTGATTGATCCAATTAGTGTAGTTGTGTTCGATCTCATTCCATTCCAGATGATTTTGGACCTCATTCAACTGCAGTTGTTACATTTACAGCACAGACACCTGATACGTCTTTCGTCAATGCAATGACTACGTGCAAAGGCAATGAAGCTGTCAATCCCATCCAAATACTGATAAGAACATTTATCCACCATTTGGATTCAGCCTTTATCCATTGTGCATGCTTTCACATAATAGAGTCAACGTAAGTAATTGAGTTAACATTGTCTCATAATTAGAACAAGTTAATATCGCAAGCCGCTCGTCTCTTTATTCCTCCGGTGATTTGTCCCTATCCCATTCGAGAGTGCACATTCTGTGCTGTGTAGCTTGCGACCTACGAGGCTAAGTTTTGATCAAGGGAAATTTCGGCAGCATCTCCCTATAGTTCCCCAAATGCACAACGTAGATATTATAAACAAATATCTAGTATGCATTCGGAGAACATTAAGGGGATACAAACCGAATTTCCCACAATCGAAACCTATCCTCGTAGACCGCAAACTATACAACACATAGTTGTGCACCCCCAAACTGTCCGAATAAATGAACAAGTCAAGAGTCAGTCAATCAACCCGATTCAATAACTCTAAAACGGGTCTAAAGTTTTTCATTGAATTTCATTATTCGAAGTTAATCAACCCGATTAACTTTGCATAAGCGGTTATGAAATATCAACATATTTTATTGAAATACATAAAGCTTTACAGAAAATATCACAACAAATGCACAAATACAAACATATATTAATTACGCATATCACATAGTTTCCTAACGTATTTTTTAAATTTCCTAACTTCCTAACTTATTTATCTAATTTTCTAATTTCCTAACTTATTTTCTAATTTCCCAATTTCCCAAAATATTTTCTAATTTCCTAATTTCCCAACATATTTTCTAATTTCCTAATTTCCCAACATATTTTCTGTTTTCCTAATTTCCATACATATTTTCTATTTTCCTAATTTCCTTACATAATTTCTAATTTCCTACAAAATCACATAATATACATTTTCCACTAATTATACACAATTTCCTAACATATTTATATATCCAAAATTCCCACAAAAAAATTAATTTAGAAGTAAAAAACACATACCTTTTCAATAGTCTACCTCCAAATCCAAAGCACAAATTCCCTATAATACAACCAATATAATCAGTTTCCAATCAAAAATCAATTTTCAAAAGTAAAAAATTTAAATTTCTCAAATCTTCAAACTTTGATTTTGATGTTTGAGAGAGAAAGACGGAGAGATTGGTAGTGAAAATGGTGATGATTGAAGGTTGTTGGTGTTATAAAGCCAGAGAGAGAGAGAGAGAGAGAGAGTGAAGCTGAAGCAGATCAAGGAAGAAGAAGAAAGAAGAGGGGTGGCACTGTCGAACTTAATGTGTAATAACAGCTTTGCCCGAAGAAGACATTCGTCGGGCAAAGCTTAATGATTTCGTCGCCTGTGTGTTGGCCATATATTTTTCATTGGCCATGACAAAGATTTGCCCGACGCAAACATTTGTTGGGCAACTTGCTTTCTAATCTTGCCCGACGAATTCATATCTTCGTTGGGCAATATGTAGCAGAAAAAAAAAACAACCATGTTGCCAAAAGGGTACTATTTTGTTTTGAAAGGGTTTGAAAATTTTCTTTCAGTTGATCCTTTTCAATTGGACAAACCAAGTTCTCCTATCCAAAACCCGAAGCACAACGTCACAAGAATTGCATGGTATCAACATGCAATTCTAGAGACGTTATGCTTCGAGTTATAAATGAAAGAGTTTGGCCTGTCTAATTCAAAATTGAAAAGGGAAAAACTCAAAGAAGTTTTCCCAACACTTTCTAAACCAAACGAAATTTCACCCTTCCGGCCACTTGCCTATCCCTTGTCCTTTTCTTCTAGTATTTCGGCAAATGGACGGGGTCGATCTTGAGAATGAATGAAGGATGGTTTGAGAATGCTCTTTCCATCAACTTTATATAGGCCATTTCCATATCAAATTTTGATGCGAAATTAATTTTCATATCAAATTTCGATACGAACTTAATTTTTATATCAAATTTTCATACCAAATTTGTAACGACCCGGACCAGAACTTAAATTAATTTGAGAATTTAATGAAGGAAAATACTATTTTATCCTCGATTTTGGAAGGGTTCGGTAGTCACTTTTTGACTGGCAGTGCTTTTGGAATTTTTTATTGGGTCGTTGCGTAGGTCTCGAACTCACGACTTCGTAGACAGGCGGCACATGGAAAACGGAGACCCGGTGAGAGCATTGCGGGTCTAGAAGCTTCAGGGGCAGTTTGGTCATTTTGGAAAAGTCCAAAATGTGGGGGGTATTTTTTTCTCTCTTTTCGGACTCTGCCCGGACTATCCCATAACTCCCTCTCTCCTACCTGAACTCTCTCTCCCCGTGCGATCACCGAATCCCTCTAACCTTCATCGTCCCATTTTGGGACCGATTTGAGCCAAACCGAGCCCAATTGTAGCTTCCTCTTGAGATTTCGAGCTGCTGGAGGCCATTTTCGAGCCGAGACCATCGCAGTAGGCGGTGGAGTGAAGGGAGGATTTGTCTGAAGATTCTCGACCGTCTTCTGGCCAAATCAGGTATGATTTCGAAGCTTTGACTTCAGATTTGGGTTCCTGGTGAAAAGTAGATGGATTTAGACTAAAAATTTGTGAAAACAGTTAAAATTTGAGGAAGTTAGGAAAAATTCAAGGTCAACCGGCAATGGAGGTTTCCGGCGATGGCGGACGGCGGTGCAGTCGTCTTCTTTGGTAATTCTCCGGTGAGACTCCGGCGACTGGTCCGACCGGCGGCGGCTGACGTGGCATGCCAGGAGGTAGCCACGTGGCGACCGTCATCGGTTGACTCAGCTGCCACGTGGAGTCACGTGGCAGCACGGTCAGCGTCCTGTGAGTTGTCAGTTGACCGTTGAGTCAACTGACGCCGTCAAGATTTGACGGAATATATTCTGTCAAATGATAATGGTGTTATGACGGAACTCTAACGTCGTTAGTCTGAACATAATATTTCGATTCTGTCAGGTTTGACAAAATATTCCATTAGAGTGACAAATTTTTTGTCGTGAACAGTACAAGGCACGTGGGGGCGAGTGGCGGCGCGGGAGGACGAGTGGCCGGCGTGTAACGCGTGGTACGACCTTCTACCAGCACGTGGCGGTGCGTGGGGTTGTTTTTCGGCCCATGACAGCGCGTGGCTAGGATTTTAGGACATTCCAAATTGGATTTTGGCTGTTTTGAGGCCATTGGAGTTCGTTTAGAGCCTTTTTTGAGTAATCCCAACGGTAATGGTTGACCATGGAGTGGGTTTTGGCTCGGGAGGTCAAGGGAGTTGGGTTATTAATGTATCAAAGAGTTCCTTGGGGCTAGGGCTTCCTTGATTTGGTATTTTGGATGTACTGAGAACAGACTGGGTTTCCGGGATTGCGTGGCTTGTGTTCTTTTAGGTATTATGTTATACCACAGGTTCTCCGACTGGCGTTGAGGGTACGTCTCCGCCAGATCGTTGATGGGTTCTCCGATGTTAGCATTCAAGGGGTGTTTCTCCAGCACATTGTTCAGGGTTTTCCGACTGGCGTTGAGGGTACGTCTCCGCCATATCGTTGAGGGGTTCTCCGATGTTGGCGTTCGAGGGGTCTTTCTCCGCCACATTATTGAGGGTTCTCCGACTAGCGTTGATGGTACGTCTCCGCCAGATCATTGAGGGGTTCTCCGATGTTGGCATCCAGTGGGTCTTTCTCCGCCACATTGTTGAGGGTTCTCCGACTGGCGTTGAGGGTACGTCTCCGCTAGATCGTTGAAGGGTTCTCCGATATTGGCATTCGAGGGATCTTTCTCCGCCATATCGTTGAGGTATGAGGTATGTCATAAAGGATTCCATCATACTCTCAGGATGATTTGAGGTATGTCATTGAGGATTCCATCATATTCTCTGGATGAACCGGGATATTGAGCTACGGCTGGGGATGAGCAGAGATATCGAGTTACCACTCAGTGTGCTCTGGAGGAGATGGATTTCGAGTTACCACTCGGGATGCTTAGGAGGAGCCGGATATCGAGTTACCACTCGAGGTGCTCAGGAGGAGCCAGATATCGAGTTACCACTCGGGGTGCTCAGGAGGAGCTGGATATCGAGTTACCACTCGGGGTGCTCAGGAGGAGCCAGATATTGAGTTACCACTCGGAATGCTCAGGAGCAGTCGGATATCGAGTTACCACTCGGGGTGCTCAGGAGCAGCCGAATATCGAGTTACCACTCAGGGTGCTCAGGAGGAGCCGAATATCGAGTTACCACTCGGGGTGCTCAGGAGAAGCCGGATATCGAGTTACCACTCGAGGTGCTTAGGAGGAGTCGGATATTGAGTTACCACTTGGGGTGCTCAGGATGAGCCGGGATATCGAGTACACCTCGGGGTAAGTCAGTGAGACTCAATTCAACCAAGTCAGGTACCTTCGTCATCCGGGTCAGTGGGTTGGTATGGGCGGTGACCCAGATTGACGAGTTATTGACGGTTCACAAGGGGGTGACACGTTAGTTGTTTTGTTAGATTGCAGAGGAGGTCCTCCAAGGTAGTTTGTGGACTACTATGCTATCCTTCGTCTGACAGGTAGGTGGACTCTGTCAAGTACAGAGGAGGTTCTGTTAGAACCCCTGTAAATTTTATTTAATGTTTCTAAAGGTTAAGGGTATTTCAGGTATTAAACATATGTTAAAAGCTGTCACACGAAAGCATGACTTTTTGAGGATTTCGAGACGGAATTCGGGATGGGTCCTAATAAAATGAATTTCGTTACATTAATTCCATATCAAATTAATTTCCATATCAAATAAATTTGACATCAAATTAATTCACATCAACGAATCTAGCCAATATTCCATCTAATATTCGAAGATTAATTTTCATATAAATTTTCGATACTAAATTAATTTTCATATCCAATTTCAATCAAATAATTTTCAATTCAAATTTCAATAAATTTATTTTCATATGAAATTTTCATACCAAACTAATTTCAAATCAAATTTCCATACTAATTTAATTTCATATCTAATTTAGTTTCATTTATATCAAATTTTCATACCAGTCAACGCGCAAGATTTGCCCGACGAAAATTATACATTAGCGACGAACGTCAGGCAAGATCTGTAATTACGCGCCAAAATTTTATTTTCACGCCAACATCCTGCCCGACGAATAAATCTAGCCCTACAAATAATTTCGCTGGGCAAATGTAACAAAATTACGTGGGAAATAATTTTGTTTTGCGCCAGAATATTGCCCCACGAACTACGTTTGCCCTACGGAGGCCTCCGTGGGGCTAAATTGGACAGGTTTTTGCCCGGCGAATTGTTTTTTAGCCAGGAAAAGTGAATTTAGGCGGCTAAAATTTCTTCGTCGGGCCAAAGTTGGTCGGGCAACCCATGATTTCTTGTAGTGAAGGCTACTCTTTGAGACCGTGGGTGTGGATAAGTCTGCCGAGGCTACTATGGATTCTGCAGCAAAAGGGAACATGCCAATTTGTTCAGAGGGGGTGGACCACAGTGCAAGTAGTGGGGATGTGAGGGCTTTGGTTACTACTGTCCCTACTACGGTTGAGGGCTGTCCTGATGGTGTTCCAGCTCAAGTCTCGTCTCTTGCGGCTGGGCAGGAGGACGTGGTGATGGGAGTAATGGGGAAACAGGAAGTGTCAATGGGAGGTCAGCATGGGTCATCAAGTACGGTTCTGCCAAAAAACGGGGTGGGGCGGAGAAGGGGCTTCAAGGTGAGGGCTGCCGTAAAACTTACGGTTTCTCCTAAAAAACAACACCGTTCTCCGCCAAAGTCTGGGTCCTCGTTGCGACATCCTGTTACTCGAAAACAAAGCAGCAAACTTGCTGCGAAACCGTGATGAGCTCCGGATCCCGACCTCATCACGAGTCATGAATATTCTATGCCGGAACGTTCGCGGTCTAGGTAATCCCTGAATGTTTCGATATTTGAAACACCTTATTAAGACTAAGAAACCTGGTGTGGTCTTTTTAATGGAAACAAGGAAGACGTTGGCCCAAATGGAGACGGTTAAGAGGAATTTGGGTGTCACTGGCGGTCTCTGTGTGGACCGGGTGGGACTTGGTGGTGGCTTGGCGCTGTTATGGTTCTCAGATGTGGAGGTGAGTCTGAGGTCTTTTTCTGTCGGCCATATTGATGTGTGGATATCAGGCTTCGGCAGCACTGGATTTCGATTTACAGGTTTTTATGGTAACCCAGATACGACGTTGAGGCCTCAGTGTTGGCAGCTGCTTCGTAGCCTGGCAGCCAATAATGATGGGCCTTGGTATGTCGGCGGAGACTTTAACGAGATACTTCATGGGGGTCAGTATAGAGAGCGCATAAGTTCAGAGATGCGCTGGAGGACTGTGGGCTGAGTCCAATAAGATTCACTGGTTATAAGTTCACGTGGACGAAGTATTGGCAAGGGGACGGTAATGTCAGATACTACCAAACCCTAAATTTATCCTCCTCCGACGAGTTGTTTCTTCTCTTCCTCCCCATTTTATCTCGAATGCCCAGATGTAATAGGTCACCGTCACCGTCTCTCGCTAGAAGAACAAGGTCACCTTCACCTGGGACCCCAACTTCTCCAAATGGTATTCTCACAATTTCAAGTCTTTTTTATTTTTATTTTGGAAACACCATATTTCTTTCCTCTTTCTCAGATCTGAACTAAGATTCGATGACATTATTTCATCCAAAGTTTCCAAACTCCTTCGAACTTTCACTCTCAGATAATCATTCGCTGCCTCAGTCGTTGTCCCAGGTACTCCCGCCACATCTTGTTTCAATTGTTCTCTCATTATACCAACTGTCCAAGTGCTGTTGTCTATTATTCTCTGTTGGTGGGTTCTTTTTTTTTTTCGATCAATAATTTATGCACTAAGTAAATTAGTTCAAATCAGTCAAATTTGATAAGGTGGCCTATATCAAAGATGACCTAATTCCCAAAAACTATTCTATGTTCTTGATGGTAATTTTTTTTATTTTTGTGCTTGGGTTTCTTTGCTAGACCATTACCTATTGTTAACTATGTAGAGGATGGATATCATCATTGGTGAGAATAGTTCTGTCCATTTTCAGGGTTATATTACAAGTTTTGCCAATACAATTTCTGTCGACATACGGTTTGACACCTCTTGCTTGTCATTTCATTTTAATTCTTTTTTGTTCTATGGGTTAATTCATTGTTTGTGTCAATTTTGATCTTTAATCACGGTACTTTTTTGTGTAACTGTTGAAGTTTGATTACAGACACCGAAACTTTCTTTCTTTGTTGTCATGTAGTTTGATCTTAGCTTTTATTTTATGTCCTTATGACGTTTGGATTGGAACTGCTACTGCCACAGATTTATTGGTAATGGTGTTGTGCATCTTCTCCTATCTAGGAAGAAGAAGGGAATTGGCAATTGCAGCTGGTAGACTCTTTAGATCATATATATTTGAAGCTAAGTGTTAGACATAATTGTACTAACTTTGTAAGTTTTAATTTTTCTGCATATTAATCTAAAGTCTAAACAGGGGAGAACAACTCGAAGATTAAGATGGAGACTATTGATTTTACTTGCTGGGTAACTTATTGTGCTGCTTCTTTTGGTGCTCCTTTTTGTCTGTTTAGTTTTGCACAATGCAATACGAAAACTAAAACTATTATGGTCTGCATTTACCTTTGGTATGAATTTATTCCAATAGGAATTCGTTGTAATTGAGCAGAACTTATGATGTTCTTTTGACGCCTTGATCACAGTGGCCTTAAACAGAACAACATAGGTTTAGTCAACTAGCTTCTTAGGCAACAAAATAGACCCGTAATATAACATTGATGCTTTATAGTTTATAATAGTTAGAACCATGGTGTTGTATAAAGTAATGTACTGCACAGTGAATAGCCTTACATACGTTTCCACCCTTTAAGGTTTGGCCGATGTCTAGCTCTAATCAGATTATTTTGATTGAGTTCTTATCGCTTGTGTTAAAAAAAAGTTTGCAATAGACTCGAATGTCATAACTTATAAGCCTTGTTTTTAGGGTTGACAAAATTTTTGGATCAGACCAGTTTTTTGGACCGTTGCCCAAGGAGATCGGAAAACTAAGCACCTTGCAGGAGTTGTAAGTTCTTCACAAACATGACCAGCATAAATTTCTCTCTTTTAATTGTTTTGTGGGTAAATTTGATTGTATACTTTGTTGTGTTATTCCATGCACCAAATTTGGACTTGCTGTCCATTTGGTTTAGCTCTGGGTTTCTACTGCAATCGGATTAATCGAAGTTGTTATTTCAAATGAAAATTTGTTACTTTGGCATTTTTTTCCATTAGAATACACCGTCTTTCCATCTTGATTTTTTATCTGATTTTTCTTTTATTAATAAGTGGCCTTTAATGATTCTTTGATAGGAAAATTCTTTAATGAATTGAGAATGTTGATGTCTTGGCTGCTCTGAGAATGTTGATGTCTTGGCTGCTCTAGTTGAGCTTGTTTAGAAGTATATCCTACTTCCCAAAGAACACATATTTTCTTAGTTTTATCACTTTATAGATCAATGTTATTGGAACATTGAATATATTCTCGTTAGTTTTCACAGCTTATACCTGGAAATGGGTTTGTATGCTTGCTTTGGAAAAGATAATATTCTGATTTTACTGATTTAGCATTCGAGCTTATATTGCTTGTAGTTTTTTGGGCTTTGTTGCTCATTTAATTAGGAATGGTTACTTGATCAATAGTGATGCGAGTCTCATTCACTAAAAATTTCATGTTTTGTAGGTCCCATTTGGAAAGTTTCGGCGTGCACACTGGTAGCTAGCAAACTACAATAGTTACAAAGTTTAGAAAGAGGTTAATTTGACCCTTTTACTAAGTTTGAGTTCTGTTTAGTTATATGTAAACTTTGTAAGCTTCAAATGCTTTGATGAATCTTGTGTTAGAATGACTCTTGTTGTAATTGCGTTCATGATTCAAATAAATTTTCTGATGAAGAACTATGGTGTATTAGTGATAGGTAAAATTACCATATTACCTTTTTTTTTTATATAGAAGTTGTCATTCAACGCCTAACTAGATGATTTTTAGTAAGAAATTATCTTCCAATGCCTAATTAGACGACGGTTATTATAAGAAACCGTCGTCTATAGCCTAATCAGAAGATGATTTTTATTAAGAAATTGTCTTTCAATGCCTAATTAGATGACGGGTTTTATAAGAAATCGTTAACACCGTCGTCTATAGCCCAATCAGACGATGATTTTTATTAAGAAATTGTCTTCCAATGCCTAATTAGACGACGTTTACTTATAGAAACCGTCGTCTATAGTCCAATCAGACGACGGTTTTTCAAAAAATCGTCGTGTGTAGCCCAATCAGACGACAGTTAATAAGCGTCGTCTGATATTGCTCAAATAGACGCCAGTCACATAGAGGACGCTTTTTTATAAATTCAGACGACAGTTTTTTCCTGTTGTCTAGGGGCAAAAATGGCATAGTGATCCCAAAGTTAAGCACCCGACTTTGGTCACTGAATTCCATGCTATTAGCCTATGCTCAGTCCTATATAAAATAATATCCAAAACCATTGTCAACCGTCTGAAGCCTATTATGCATTTTGTGATATCGGAGTTTCATAGTGCGTTTGTGCCGACTTGCTTAATTACAGACAATGTGATGGCGGCTTTTGAGTGTATTCATGCTATCAAGCAACGGAACGGGAGTGGTTTGAAGAAAATGGTCCTTGAAACTAGATATGTTCAAGGCATATGATCGGGTTGAGTGGTCGTTTTTGTGGAATTCATGATGAGGAGGATAGGTTTTGAAAATTGCTGGGTTCAACTAATTATGCGGTGTGTTTCTTCCGTTACTTATGCAATAAAGATAAATGGTATGAACTTGGAACAATTCACGCCTTCAAGAGGGCTCAAGCAAGGCAACCCGTTGGCTCCTTTTTTGTTTTTGTTCTGCTCCGAGGACCTTTTTGTGCTCCTTTGCCGGGCTCAGAGGTGGCGCAGTTTGCATGTGGTTAAGGTGGCTCCTGGTGCTCCTTCGTTGACTCATTTGTTTTTCGCTGATGATATTATTCTATTATGCAATGCTCACCTGTCAGAATGTAAGACTTTAAAGGATGTGCTTTACGTATATGAGAGGATTTCTCGTCAACAGATCAATTTTGATAAGTCCGTTGCAGGCTTTAGCCCTTCTACCGACCACATCCTTAAACATTTGGTATCTTCTTTGCTGGGTGTGTGTGTGGTCGAGTTTCATTAAAGATATCTAGGGCTTCCAACTTTATCGCAACAAAGTAAAAGGAAAATGTTCAGTCAAGTTAAGGACGCACTCCAATCCAAGCTAGTTGGCTAGAATACAAATTTGCTCTCGTCTGCCAGGAAGGAAGTGTTGGTCAAAGCGGTGGCTCATGCACTGCCTACTTATTCCATAAGTGTCTTTCAGTTACCCAAATCTCTTTGTGATGAGCTGTCCGCAGCAGTTGGGCGGTATTGGTGGGGAAAACAACGGGAAGAGGGGAATCCACTGGATAAATTGGTATTGCCTGTACCAACCAAAGTGTTTAGGGGGGACTTGAGTTTTAAGAATTTTGAGACTTTCAATAGAGCAATGGTGGCTAAACAGGCTTGGCGTCTGCTTGAAAGACCGAATTCTCTCGTGTCTAAGATTATGAAGGCTCGGTATTACCCAAATTGTGACTTCTTGCTGGCTGAATTAGGGTCATCACCTTCTATAATTTGGAAAGCGGTGTTGTGGGGCCGTGAGGTGGTGGCTAATGGGCTACGATGTAGAGTGGGTAATGGGCAATATATTCGTGTGTTTGATGATAATTGGATCCCTCGGATGCCTAAATACTGCCCTCTTTACCTTGGAAGGCTACCACGTGATACCATGGTGGCAAGTCTGATTTCTGAAGACGGATGTTGGGACGAGGGTTTAATTTTGCAGGCTTTTCATAGGGAGGATGCTGAGGCAATATTAAGTATACCTTTGGGATTTGTTAAGAGAGGAGTTGACGGTTTGTTTTGGGGTTTCACAAGGAATGGGCAATATATAAAGTGAAGTCAGGTTATCGTGTGGCCCTCAAATTTATTGAAGATCAACAAGGGAATGGGGTGAATGGTCTGATGACAGCTCCGTTGTCGCGTTTTGAAAGTCAGTTTGGCGACTGAATTTGCCAGAAAAAGTCAAAATTTTTGTGTGGAGGGCGTGTCAAAATATTCTACCCACTTCTTCGAATTTATTCATGAAGAAACTGGCCCCATCGCCGAGGTGTTGTCGCTGTGGTAAGGTTTGGTTCTGTAAAGCGAATAGAGGGATGTGGGAAGGTGTACTGTGCAGTTTTCAGTTTGTGCAGGTCGGTGCAGCTTCTGCAGATTGTTTTTAGAAGGTTGTTGACATTTTGCCATCAAGATCGACTGAATTGTTAATGTGGGCTTGTTCGGAGGCCTGGCATCAGAGGAATAAATCGTTTCATGGAGGTGCAGAGGAAAATCCTGCTATGGTTGCTGAACACTTAATGACTCGTGTCGTTGAGTACAATAAACTTACTCTCAAGGTGCCCATCTCATCGGCCAGTCGTGCATCCCATTGGAGGAAACCACCTTTGAATGTTCTTAAATTGAATTGTGATGGCGCAAAAGGGCGCAATGGAGTCGGCAGTGGAGTGGGAGGGCTGCTAAGGGACCACGAGGGGACCTTTATTCGAGGGTTCATGGCGGCTGCCCCTGCTGGTTTATCTGCAGAAGCTATTGAACTAATTGGGGTACGTCAAGGCTTGGTGATGGTCCAGCAAATGGGCCTCAGAAATATTATCCTGGAAATTGATGCCCAGCAGGTTGTGAACTACTTGAAGGACCCGGGACAACTGTGGCACAGCAATGGTGTGCTGGTGTGTGATGCAGTTTGGTTGATGAAGAAAGTAGGAGTTAGAGCAGTTCAGTTTCAGAGCAGGAATGGGAACAAAGCTGCGCATCTTTTTTCTCAGCACGGGCTTCGGTTCCAAGCTCCAAGGATCTGGTTCGAGTCTGCCCCTCCCTGGTTGGAGGAGCAGATTCTAGCTGACAGAAGTTAAGCTTAGAGCTGCCACGGGGGTTTCTGGTCGCTGCGCAGGTTCTGGTGTGACTAGTCCCCTGGTGTGGCTGCGGCATTGCAGATGGGTAGTTGTGCAGAGTTCTGTCAAGGGGCGGTGGTGGTATTGGCCATGAGTTGAGGGCAGCGGTGTGGTCAATGCTGTCATGCTTTTGATGTAGCTGGTGGTTAGATGTTTCCAAGAGGACTGATGGTTTATTATCTTTTGTTTCTTGGCATGTAAGCTTTATATAAAGCTCAGTTAATTATGACGTTTGTATTGCTTTTGCTTAGGGTGGACACTCTTTTTCCTTGATTGGATTTTCCCGATTAGTGGATTTTATGGCAAGGTTTTAATGAGGCCCCCACAACCCAAGTGTCCTATCATGAAAGCCTACGTACTGTGGTCTTTAAGCTCTCTCTCTCTCTAGTTATTGTTCAATCATGATTTATACATCATTTAGATGCTACTTAATGCCCTTTTACTTGTCTTTCGAGTACTTATGTGTCATCAATAGTAGAAAGTGATGCACTTTGTGAGACTTGTGCAGAGTTGGAAAGATAGGGATATTCTGAGAAGCATGCAAAAAGAATGGCACAATTTGGAGTTATGATGAAGAAGTTATCCTCCATTCAATATCGGGCCTTAAATCGTGTCCTGACCTGAAGCCATGCGCCCTATGTAGGGCCAGGATCAAGAACCTCGAATCAAGCCATCCGGGTCTATTGAATCATGTCTGAGGACCAACAGATCAAGTCCAAGGTAAGTCGAGGTTCATGCCAAGACGTGTCCTTGACATGTCTCAAAGACATCCCATATGCGCCCTAAATGGAGTCCCTGAATAGCCTCAGAAGTTCCCTTGCGAGCTCTAAGTTGCGCCCTAACAGTGCGCTCTAATTTATGTCCCGTGACATGCTGTTTTAGGCCAACTGTGTCATTGCCTAGAATTCGATGGAATTGAACTAGCCAAAGGATGGAACTGAGCTTCAATGTACATGTCTAAACTAGTGACATCATGAGAGACACTCAGAAGTGCCAAAAGATCTGGGCAGATGGTAAATCTTGAGAAGATTTCCATCCTCTTTAGTGCAGATTGTCCTATGCAGCTTCAGAATCAGATTGTGGCAATCCTTGGAGTTCGGAGAAAAGAAGAATTTGGGAAGTATTTGGGTTTAAAAGCTGATTTTGGAGCTTCAAAGCGGGCTGTTTTTGTGGATATTCGGAATCGTGTAGAGGCTAAAGTGCAAGGATGGTCTGAACAATTTTTTCCATGGCTGAAAAGGAAGTCATGGTGAAAGCTATCGCTCTTGCGCTGCCTAACTATGTTATGTCTTGTTTCCAAATACCGGTGGGGTTTGTAAGGATGCGGAGAGAATCCTAGCTCGATATTGGTGGGGAAAGCAGACTATGGAACGAGGCATTCATTGGGCGTCTTGGGACAAAGTTACGATGCCAAAATGTAAGGGTGGGCTTGGCTTTCAAGACTTGCGAAGCTTTAACATTACTATGCTAGAAAAGATTGGATGGCGTATAATTACGGACCCCTCTTCTCTTTTGGCTAGGCTTTTAAGAGCCAAATATTACCCAGATGGATCCTTCTTGCAAGCTAAGGACAAGGCCGGTTCTTCATGGGGGTGGAAGGGAATTTTGCAGGGTCAGCGATTATTGAAGGCTGGGGTTCGTTGGACAGTTGGGGATGGTATGAATATTAGGCCTTTGTTGGACCCGTGGCTGCCTACTTGTAGGCCATTTCAGATAAGGTATGGCAGCTCAATTGTTCCCTCATCTGTCAATGATTTGGTGAATTCCTCAAGTTGTATCTGGAAGGTGGAACTAGTAGACAGCTTATTTATGCCGGAGGACGCAAGAGCAATATTAGCAATTCCTTTGAGCAAGTTTGGTTGCAAAGACAAGATGGTATGGCATTACTCAAAATCTAGCTTTTATAAAGTTCATTCGGGATATATTTTGGCTTCTGAAATGAGTAGGAATGGTGAGTTGTCAAGGATGGGAGGAGGTGAATCTAGCACGGCTGGTGCTCATGATTCTCTTTGGAAGGGTATCTGGAAGCTGGATGTGCCTAATAAAATAAAGAAATTTATTTGGCGATGCTATAGAAGCTTTCTAGCGGTACGTCATAATCTAAAACGGCGTAGAGTCCAAGTTGAAAATATATGCCGCTTTGTATGGTGATCAGGATGAATCTGAATCTCACATGTTCTTCACCTGTATGTTCGTAAAAATTATTTGGTTTGGTGGCCCTTTACAGTTGGATATTATAGGTCTAATGGGTCTTTCTTTTCGAGATTGCTGGGTTAAATTGAGTGATATGTTTCAAAAAGTGGATGGTGTAGATGCCGTTTTACAGACCTTGGCGTTTGGGTGCTGGAGGATTTGGAAGGCTAGGAATTTGATGTGTTTCCAGGATGAAGTTCAGCCCCCTGAGGTGACCATTGGGCTATTGCAGCAGTAGATTGCTGAGTTTAGAGCTGCTAAGGTTTCTGCAGTGCCTCCAATCAATCAAGTGACTATTGTGGACAAAGCAGTGGATGGCCGTGGTCTTCAGCAGTGGAAGAGGCCAAGAATGGGTCTGCTCAAGCTAAATTGTGATGGGGCATGGGAGACGCCGACGCACAGGGGCCCCTAGGGCTGGGTTCTGAGATCGTGGCCTGGCGTTTTTGAGAGTGCAGGTGGTTGTGGTGGGTTCCCATGTAGTTCTACCCTTCAAGCTGAGGCTTTGGCAATAAGGGCAGGTTTGGAGGCCTGTTTAGAGGTCGGGCATCAGAATGTAGTGGTTGAGACGGATTCCTTGCAGCTGATGATGTTGCTAGACTCTAATGGTTGTGATGTGTTTGTTGTGAACATTCTACATGATATTTAGGTTCTTCGTAGGTTTTTTAGTTTTGGCCCACGGGGTTATAACAAGGCAGCTCATGCTGTGGTTGCTCATGTGAAATTATTGGGAGGGTGCCATGTCTGGTCAAGCTTTAAACCAGATTGGCTGTTTAACCTTTTCCCCGAGGATGTTGATGTTTCTGTTCAGTTTTAATTCAAATAACTTACTCTTCAGAAAGAAAAAAAAAACTAAATTCAAATTCTTAAATTCAATTCCCAAATTCAATTCATAAATTCAATCCAATGCACATTTCAAATACAATATTCACAAATATGAGACAGAGAGAGACAGAGACAGAGAGATTTACAATGGCAGAGAGAAGGCGGCGAGAGAGAGGCGGAGGCGACAGAGAGGCGGACTCGAGAGAGCGGCGGCGGTGAGATCACTCCCTTCGGCCATCTTGACAGCGGGTGAGAGTGAGAGAGGGATGGCTGGGTGTTTTGGGGTTGGGTTTTGGTTTGGGCTTAAGAAGTGAGTCGCAGAGTGAGAATGAATGCGAGTGAGAGGCGGCTGGGTTTGGGTTTGGGTTCTGGGTAGTTTAGGCACACAACATGCGGATGGACCAAACGAGGAAGAAAGGAAGAAGAATGGTCTTTGGCTTTTTTTCAATGCCTCGACGACCTTGCCCGACAAAGGATTACGTCAGGGAAACTTTAAAAATTCGTTGGGCCAAACTTGAAAACAAATTCGATTTTACGCAAAAATTTTGGTGGAAATTTTGATTTTTTCCCGAAAAAAAATTTGTGGGAGATTTTATACTTTGCCCGAAGATAAAAGCAAGCTTGCCCGACAAAGATAAATATTCATCGGGCAAAATGTATTTTATTTATGAAGATATGGGTAATGTAAAAACCAGGCCAGACGATTGAATTTTCAAGATGGGACCGTTTTCTTTGAGGTTTTACGTGGCTAGACCTCGCACGTCTAAAATCAAATGGTTTCGATGAGTTAAAGTCGTCTGATCATCAAAAAACATTTTTGTAACCGTCGATTCGTCGCGCATCGTTACCTAATCCCGGGAATTCGAAATTGGCTAATATTTGGCGTAGGCGATCTAGAAGTATATACAATAAATATGTATTGTTAGATCATTTGATTAATTTTGAAAAAATATTGTAAATGCAAAAATCCTCAAATTCATCATACACTTAACAATCTTTAAGTACATTTCAATACGTATTTCAAAGTTTTGGTTTAACCGATATTCAGACGATCGAATTGTTAAGATTAGACCGTTCACTTTGTGGTTTAACGTGGCTAGACCTCGTCCGTCAAAAATCGTGAGGTTTCGAGGAGTTAAAGTCGTCCGATCGTCAAAAAATGTTTTGTAACCGTCGATTTGTCGCGCACCATTACCTAATCGGGGGAATTCAAAATTGGCGAATATTTGGCGTAGCCGATCTAGGAGTATGTACAATAAATATGTACGATTAGATCGTTCAATTAATTTCGAAAAAATATTGAAAATGTTAAAATCCTCAAATTCATCAA
This sequence comes from Oemleria cerasiformis, assembly GCA_037349345.1. Lineage (NCBI taxonomy): Eukaryota > Viridiplantae > Streptophyta > Magnoliopsida > Rosales > Rosaceae > Oemleria > Oemleria cerasiformis. The sequence continues at coordinate 5,442,996 of JAZGTL010000019.1, read as the reverse complement.
ACATTTAACAATCTTTATGTACATTTCAATACGTGATTCAAAGTTTTGGTTTAACAGATATTCAGACAATCGAATTTTAAAGATTGGACCGTCCACTTTGTGGTTTTACATGGCTAGACCTCGCCCATTGAAAATCGTGAGGTTTGGAGGAGTTAAAGCCATCTGATCGTCAAAAAACATTTTATAACCGTCGATTCGTCGCGTACCGTTACCTAATCCTGGGAATTTGAAATTGGCTAATATTGGCATAGGCGATCTAGGAGTATGTACAATAAATATGCACGGTTAGATCGGTTGATTTCATTTCGCAAGTAATTTAAAAACATTGTTTAATAATTAAATCTAAAATAAACATGGTAAATATTGCCCGGCGAATTTCTTGTGTTCGTCGGGAAAATTAATCCAGTACATCTAGCCCGATGAAATTCATATATTCGTGGGGCCAAGTACATTTCACTTTTCAATACACGCCGACCAAATTTCAGCCCATGTTTTAGCCAACGTATACCGAAAGGTTTTTTAGGGCTATTTTCACATGTTTTGAGACGTATATGGTTATTTTTTGGGGGATTTCACGCATGTATTCACTTTTTATGTTTAGAAGAGGCTTCATATATATGTTGTCTATTTTATCAAACACTTAATATCATAAAAACATAACATAAAAGATTAATTGAAACTTTTAAAACAACAAACTTATGTATTTGAAGATTGATATTACATATATAAATGAAATTATTTATTTACAACTTTCTTTCAGTTTCGGATTCGCCAAGATCAATAAAAATCCCACCTAATTCCCCAAGAACAATAAAAATCCCACCAATCGCAAATGATGATGACGTCGTTGGTCTGTACTTCATCCACGTTTAGGGTGGATCCGAGGAATCCACATGGTAAACATTTTGGTCATCGTCTGTTTCCCCATCTTCTTCATGGTATCAATCATCCAAGTCCTAAATATTTCTATGATTTAACATCTCAGCTACTCTCTAACCAGCACCAGCTTTTGGATCTTCCAAATAGAATACCTGTTTCGCCGTACTAGCGAGGATATAGGGATCTCTCTCAAACCACCGTGTGTTTGTGTTGACAGATGTACATAAATGATCTTTAATGACCCTACATGGGATATTTGGGTTCGTATCAAACCAATGACACTTGAACAAAACGACTTCCTTGCGGTCTGTGTATAACACCTGAACCGCACTTAACAATCTATCGTAGAACCTCGTATCAGCATTTTCCCCATCCCCCGGCACGATGACCCCACTGTTTTTGAGTAGCCAATTTTTCATCTCGTTTTGTGCAGATGAACTTAACTCCGTTAACGTGACAACCAGCGTACGTTTCTCCTCGAAATAGGCCAATGGCCAGTTGCATTAATTCTTTATTGAAATATGGCGAGTTGTTGTTTTTCAGCTGTGACATCTGGTAAGATACACACAAGAAATGAAATTGGTAAACATAAAAACACTTTAAAAAAGTTGAAAATAAAATATTTGACTTACATGCTGGGAAAACCAACTTGGAAACATTTGTTGGTAAATTTCTTCCCAATTCGAAGGATATTAGACTTTCATCAGCGCCTCGTGCTACAAGTGGAAGGGCCAGACTTCGTCACAGTTGTTCAGTATGAACTAATGAGCCACCTTCATGTCCCTATTGGCGAATGGCTCTGACAATGGACCAGTGCCGAACGGTCGTGCGGGTTGGGAAAATATAGACAGGGTCTCAGGACGTTCACCACCGTCGTCGTTGTGCGAGGCCCTATTGAAGGAAGTTTCAACATTTCGAAGGTAAATGGCACAAAATGTCAATGACCCCTATGCAATGTATGCCTCCGCTATAGAGCCTTCGGGACGTGTCTTGTTGTGGACGTTCCGCTTGTACCAACCTGATATTCAGGAAGGAAATATACATTATGATTCACATATATACAGGATAGAAAATAATTAATAGTACCAAAATTAGGAATAATTTTACCTCTCAATTGGATACATCCAACGATAATGCACCGAGCCAGCTAGCTTTTCCTCATCCGGCATATGTATTAGTAGGTGCACCATTACATCAAAGAATACCGGCAGATATATTTGCTCTAACCGACACATGATGTAGACAATAACCTCGTTAATTACTCTGAGGTCCGCCTTTACCAACTATTTGGCACACAGTATCTGGAAGAACTGAGAAAAATAAACTATCGTCTCAATAATACTAGGTTCCAAGTAGGGCCGAATACCAATCGGAATGAGTCGTTGTAACAAAACTTGATAGTCATGGCTCTTCATGCCAGACATGGTGCCACCGTCTGTGCTAACGTTTCGGGATATGTTGCAGGAGTACCCATCGGGAAATTTCACACTCTGCAACCACTTTAGAAATTTTTTCTTATTCTCCGGTGTAAATGTATAACTTGGATGAGCCATGATGTATTTTCGATTGACGACTTTTGGCAACAAATTAGGCCGAATCCCCATTTCTTGCATACCCATATGAGTCTTTTTTGTGTCATTTGACTTGCCTTCAACGGGTAAAGTCGTTCCCACAATACTCTCAACAACATTCTTCTCGATGTGCATAGGATCTGTAATATGTCTAATTTTCAATTTCGACCAGTACGCCAAATCGAAGAATATGCCCTTCTTCGTCCAATTTTCCTGTTCAGCTGGTTTTGGTCCTCGTGTGACCAAATCCTGTATACTGTTCCATTTGAACAATATCTCATCACCGGACCTCTCCCTTGGTCGTGCCCGTAGCTATGTTTTGCCATCAAATGACTTAGACTGCATACGCCACCGGTGATGGGTGCCCAAACCTCTCTCTTCGGGCAGAAACCTTCTTGCACCCAAGTAGCAGACCTTCGATGTGTGCCAAGAGGAAATTGTGTCTGGTCCACGTGTCGGGCAAGCAAGCAAACCCTTGGTGCTCCACCCCGACAACATACCATAAGCAGAAAATCATTAATTGTCCACATTACGGCTGCTCATAGGGTGAATTTTTCTCCACTGTATTTGTCATATGTTCGGACACAATTTTCCCAAAAATCCACGAGCTCATCAATCAACGGCTACAAATAAACATCGATGGAATTACTCGGCGATTTTTGCCCCCGTATCAAAGTACTGAGGATTGTGAATTCTTTCTTCATGCATCTCCACCGGCCAAGTGCTATAGAGCTTTTCAAAACTCCCAAATGGATTAAAACCGTCAGTAGCAAGTCCTAATATGACATTTCTTGGCTTAAAGAAAACTCGGGATACATCTGATCAAATTCCTTCCAAGCCTCTCCATCGGCCAGATGCCTCAGTACATCATTATCATCAATGCGTTCATCCTTGTGCCACCTCATATCACGCGCTGTGTGGGACGACATGTAGAATCTTTGTAACATTGGCTTCAGTGGAAAATAAAGCACCATCTTGTTCGGAATCTTGTTCTTTCGAAACCTCGGCTCTTTTCACATGGGAAATTTGTCAAGCTACTTAAATTCACCGTAAAACAATGCACAATTGTTCTTGCATGCATGGATCTTGACATACCCTCAACCGAGACCCTTCAACAACTTCTTCGACCTAAAATGATTTGTAGGTAGATGGTTATCTTCAGGGAGCATTCAGATGATGATGATGTCTATCATGTAATCAAAACGCTTGTTTGTCTGATTATACTCAATTTTCATGTGCATCAACTCTACAACTGCCCCTAGAACCGAAAATGATTTACAACCGGAGTACAATTCGGGCTGAGCTTCTTTCAACAATCTCTCGTAATGTTGCTTAGAGTCTTCGAGTTGAAACTTAGGCGCCTCATCATCCATATCAACCGATGCGGGAGGAAAAACATCGGTTAATATCTCAAAGACTTGGTCATCATCACTTCGCCCATCCAAAGCACTTTTAGCCCGACGGGTCTCGGGATTCGAATATGTCGACAATGTAAATATTTGTTCACCGTGATAGATCCAATTAGTATCCTTGTGTACGATCCCATTCCATTCCAGATGATTTCAGATCTCATTCAACGTCATCCAATTGCAGTTGTTACATTTACAGCACGTGCACCAGATACGTCTTTCATCATTGCAATGACAATGTGCAAAGGCAATGAAGTTGTCAATCCCATCCAAATACTGATAAGAACATCTATCTTCCATTTGCATCCAACCTCTGTCCATTATGTCTGTTTTCACAAAATATAGTCAACGTAAGTAATTGAGTTAAGATGGTCCAGTTATTAGAACAAGTTAATATCAAAAGCCGCTCGTCTCCTTATACCTTCAGTGATTTGGCCCTATACCATTCGAAAGTGCATATTTTGTGCTGTGTAGTTTGCAACCTACGAGGCTAAGTTTCGATCGGGGGAAATTTCGGCAATATCTCCCTAGAGTTCCCCAAATGCATGATGTAGATATTATAAACCAATATCTAGTATGCATTCGGAGAACAATAAGGGGATACAAACCGAATTTCCTACGATCGAAAACTAGCCTCGTAGACCGCAAACTACACAACATAAAGTTATGAACCCCCAAACTGTCCAAATAAATGGACAATTTAAGAGTCAGTCAATCAAACCAATTCACTAACTTTCATACGGGTGTAAGGTTTTCCATTGAATTTCATTATACGAAGTTAATTAACCCGATTAACTTCGCATAAACAGCTAAATATCAACATATTTCACTCCGTCGGAATTACCTAAAGCTTTCCAGAAAATATCACACAAAATTAACAAATACAAACATATATTAATTATGCATATCACTAGTAAGAAGTTTTCTAATTTCCTAATATATTTTCTAGTTTCCTAATTATTTTCCTAACATATTTTCGAATTTCCTAATTTCCTAACATATTATCTATCTTCATAATTTCCTAACATATTGTCTAATTCCTATTTTCCTGACATATTTTCTATTTTCCTAATTTCCCAACATATTTTCTATTTTCCTAATTTCCTAACATATTTTCTAATTTTCTACAAAATCACATAACACATTTTTCACAATTTCTACACAATTTTCCACAATTTCTACACAATTTACACACAATTTCTAACATAATTATATATCCAAAATTTTCCCAAAATTAAATTGAGAGGCAAACACACATACCTCTTTATTAGTATTCCTCCAAATCAATTACAAAATTCCTAAAGCAAAACAAATAATTAGTTTCCAATCAAAAATCAAAAATTCAAAACTAACAAAATTAAAATTTTCAAACCTTTAAAATTGGAATTTGATGGAATTTGGTGTTTGAGAGAGAAAGAGGGAGAGATTGGTAGTTCAAATGATTATGAGATGATGGAGGATGGTGTTAGAGAGAGAGAGAGAGAGAGAGAGAAAGTAGGAGTTGAGAGTGAGCACAGAGAGGAAGGAAGAAGAAGATGGTTGCAGTTAAAGGTTTTTACCCTTTTCTCGACGAACATAATTCGTCTGGAAAAACGTTAATGATCTTGCCGGGCAATCGATGCCATAGATTTTTTCCATGTTGTCAAACTTTGCCCGACGTACCCAATTTGGCATGACGATCTTTCGTCAAGGTTTCTTATTTTGCCCGACGAATGTGTCTTTTCACCGGGCAAAGCGACCAATTTTCGTTGCCAAATTCTTTCCCCACGTATCAGACTTGCCCTACAAACATGTTCGTTGGGCAAAGCTCCCAAATTTACACTAGAAAAGTTTTTCTTTCGTGCCAAAACTTTGCCCCACACACACTATTTGCCCTTAAAAGTCATTCGTAGGGCAAAAGTGGATAGATTTTTGCCCGGCAAAGAGGTATAATTCGCCGGGCAAAGTGTCTTTAGGCGAGGAATTAGGCTTTGTCGGGCAAAATCTGGTCGGGCATGATGGGATTTCTTGTAGTGAGCGTTTCATTAAGGGTATTTTAGGCTTTTGTATTTCAGTTTCACTGCCTAGTTTTTAGGGGAGCCCTAGGACTATTTAAGGAAGGCTTTTACACTGAATTAGGATTCCCAACCTTAGCCGCATAGAATTATTTGTTTAAACGCTGTTTTTTAGTTTTAAGTTTTTCCTACGTTCGTTTTTTGGAAGAGTTGAACACAGAGGATTCTTGAAGATTTCTTGGACGTGTGCCTTGGATCATCACCATTCTTAATGTTTTCTCTTTTACTCTTTAATTAATTGTGTAATCATGAATTCTTTAAAGTGTTATTTCAATAAGATGCGTGCGTAGTTTTTCAAAGAATTAGGGTTGCTTGAACCCCTAGCCATGTAGTTTGTCAACTTGATTTTGGCCCTTGGTTTACATTGTTATGAATACTAAATAGGGTTTTATTACTGTGCGTAATGATCTTAGTTTATGTTTATGAGTTTAGTCATCTTATTTGCATAATCTATAGGTGAATGATTGCTTGATTGATTGACTATCTTCTTGTGATTGTTTGGCACCAACGGCAGTGGCTTTACATCTTACTTGTAATCCAACTCATGATAACATGGGACTGCACATCACTTTTCTAGGGGTAGTGTGATTCCTCATATTTCTTTTCATGCTTAATGCGTTCTTCGAATAGTTGTGGTAGTGAGCCGGGAAAGCCTGCTACATAGGAACTAAGAGGGAAATAAAATGTGTGATTTCACCTTGAGTGGACCTTTGCACGGGCATCAGATTCAGTTAATACATAGTAATGGAGCCTTGGAAATCTTGTTAAGAACTCATAATTGTTAGTGGTGAATAGTTGGCCTTAGTTCGACTTAATACCTAGTTTTCATCAAAATCAACCTTGCTGCCTAATTTGTTTCCTGCACTTTAAGTTTCTGTTTTACTTTCAGTATTCTCAATTCCAAAAGCATCAAATTCTCACCACCCAACCACACCCCTCTCGACCCACCCCACCCCCCACCCCCCCCCCCCCCCCGGTAGCGTGAGTCGTGTGTGTGTTTGTTCAGAGTCTTCTGTGTTTTCTTGTGTCGCAAGTTAGTGTCATAAGTTGTGTTTAGGTGTCTTTGAGTATCTAACTCATGTGAGTCTTACTGCAGTGTTTGGCTGTCTTCTTTATTGCTGTTTCTTGAGACTTAATCAAGTTATTTGAGTCTAAGGTTTAATTGGATTTAACGTTGATACATTGTCCTTGTGGGATCGATCCTTACTTTCTACTGAATAATGAAATAAATTTAAGGTGTATATGTTTTTAGACTCTATTGTGTACGATGTTTAATACAAGAGGGAACACCAGCTTTGCCATTGAATGATGAATTGTTAAAATCAAAAAGGTCGAAATGCTTCTTGAACTCGCCACTCAGTCTCACTTTCTCTTTCGAATCGAAAAATATTCTCACTTAATTCTTGAGAAAGGCTTCCGTTTGCCTCATTAATTACCGCTTTTCCGTCAAACCAGTTCAATGTACTCTCGTCAATTTTGCTCATGTGGCAATCAAATTATCCTTTTTGTCAACTGTAGGCCATAGAATTATGAAACATAAAACTACGTGCCATCATTTGTGAGACTAGCACAGGATGAAAATATTGGAGAAGTAAAACTAAATTGAGAATTAGACCCCAAGGGATTTGGGGGGAAAACCATCGTTCAAAAGGAAAATTAGGAGAAAATCTTAGAGAAATCAATTCGAAACATTTAGGGCATCACTACTGAAGCGTTGATAAGTAACTGCAACTCACAAAGCTAAAGACAAAGTGAGATTGAATGGCGAATTCAAGCACATTTTGACCATTAAGCCTAAAATCAATGGAAAATAAGAAGTTACAGAGGAATAGTAGTAGACAAGTAGAAGAGAATGCGGAGAAGATTGTGATTGACTTCGGTCTAATAGTTTGCATAACAGCTACAAGGTATTAAACCATTAGAGTTGTCTAGATCGATACGATTACGTACTTAGTGTTGGCGTGAGCCATATCTTGTAAATATAGGAATTAGAATACTTAAAGGAATTGTAATTATTTTCCTATTTGGTCCAGTTGACCTTTTGTATTGTAACAATATATATACCTCTTAGTGAGAAGAATAAAATTAATTATACAGCCAAATTAAACCCTAGTCGTCTCTTTGATATTCTCTTTTACATGTTATAAGAGCAGTAATGCACTTGAGACCCAAATCTGCTACGTGTGCCGTTGGAGATTACCCCCCGTCGGTTACCTGTGTTTTTGTCCTCGGAGATTACCACAGTCGATTACCTGTGTTTTGCCCTCGGAAATTACTCATCGGTTGCCTGTGTTTTTACACTTATATCAATTATCTTATGTGACTGGACATATCCCGTGTGACTAGTCATGACCGCTCTAACCTTTGCCTAATCCGTGAGTTTTACACCCGAACCTAAGGAAATTCCTATTGACGTGAAGTTTAATGGAGCGAATTATTCACTTTGGTCACAAGTTGTTGAGACCTTTATTGTGGGTCGAGGCAAAATGGGTTATTTAACTGGAGAAATTGAAAAACCCTTTTCGGATGATGTTTCGTTTGAAACATGAAGCAGGGAGAATGCTCTTGTCAAAAGTTGGCTCATTGGTGCCATGGAACCTGATGTAATGATATTTTTTGTTTGTTTACTCACGACGAAAAATATATGGGATATTCTATTTCGAACCTACTATGAAGGAGCTGATAGGTCTATTACTTTCTTGACAAGTCTGTTACTTTCTTGACTAGTCACGAAACCGACATGACCAGTCATCCGTCAGGCAATATCGGTTTTGCCCTTGTACCCCTTCTTTTGCTTAAGACACTAGCTGAATTATTGATTCCGGTGCCACTGACCACGTGACATTTGACTAATCACTTCTAAAGACTACAAGTACACCGCATCGGTCACCTATCTCTAATACTAATGGTGTGTCCCGTCATCTGACTAGTGCAGACACAGTGGTGTTAACACCCTCTTTGCTATAGGAACATACTCTACTTGTTCCCTCACTCTCTAATAATCTCTTATTTGTGCCTCAAGTGACTGAACAATTGAATTCTCTAGTATTAATATATTCTCGTTTTTTCCTTCTTCAGGACCTCAACAGTAAGGAGATTATTAGGCGTGGCACTAAAAGATGGGAGCTGTATTATGTGGATGATATGTGCTCTGGCAGTGTCTTAACTTGTCATGGTTCTTCTTGTGCTCTGAAGGATCAGGTCTGCATGTGGCATCGTAGGTTTGGTCATGCTTTCTTTGGTTATATTAAACATTTATTCCATTCTTTGCTTAAGGAGTGTGACCCGTTGAATTTTTACAGTGATGTTTGTGTTTTGGCCAAGATTCATCGTACTACTTATCCTTTGAGTTCTACCAAGAGCACTGAACCCTTTTCTTTGATTCATACTGATGTGTGGGGTACAGCTTCTATCTCTACCTTATCTAATTGTCGTTGGTTTGTGATTTTTGTTGATGATTGTAGTCGTATGACTTGGCTTTATTTGCTGAAAAATAAAAGTAAGGTGTCTAATTGCTTCCGTGTATTTCGTACCATGATACAAACTCAATTTTTGGCTAAATTGAGACTTTTTAGGTCTGATAATAGTGGTGAATTTGTTAATTAGTTTTTATAGTCTTATTTTCAAGATCACGATATCATTAATGAGAAAACATGTCCTTATACACCTCAACAAAACGGTGTTTCCGAACGGTAATATCAGCATATTCTTGAAATTACTCGTGCTTGTTTGATTGGTGCCCACATACAACCCGCTTCTTAGGTGATGCTATTCTGTATGCTGTTTATCTTCTAAATCGTGTTCCTAGTAGCATCCTCAACTTTAAAGCACCTTTGGAAGAACTTTCTACTCATGTTGGTATCCCATCCCACTTAAAATTAGCACCATGTGTTTTTTGATGTGTTGTTATTGTTCACCTTCCTAAACATCAACGTACGAAGCTGGATAAATGTGCCTTAATGTGTTTTTTGTTAGGTACGTACCTACCAAAAAGGTTACAGGTGTTATCATCCTCTTACTCGTTGCTTCTATGTGACTATGGATGTCACTTTTTCTGAAACTGAACCCTATTTTTCTCCGTCAGTATCCACTTCTCCTCTTCTAGGGGAGATGAGTGTTGAAGAGCCGAATTGGATAGATAAGTTTCTTGATCCTGGTGTAGTTTTGCTGAAGAAGTGACTAGTCACGATGGTTCTGTTACTGGTATGACAAGTCCCGAAGGCTCTGATGGTTCTATTATTGATATTGGTATGATTACTCATGATATGTCTGATGTGGATTTGACTAGTCCTGTGGCTATGTGACAGGACCCCTCCCGAATATCCCCTCGAAATACGAGAGAAATCCTGCTCCCATTTGACAATACTTGAAAATTTCACAATAATTCCTAAAATACCCTTACTAGCCCAACAAGGTTCTACGAGAATTCTACCGAGAATTCGGCAGAATCTCCCCTATAAAATTATCAAACCGTCTTCCACCTGTTAGACGAAGGATTCAAAATCTAGAATAAAATTCCAAACAGTTCAGGTCAACTGAAAACTAACTACCTCAAGGTCCAAGACAATCAATACATAACAATAATTTACAACAATCCCAAATGCTTATAAGAGCAACTAGGTTGGAAAAATAAACGTGCAAGCCTGACAAACCCTACCTGATGATCGTAGGTAATAGCACAGCTGGAAGTTAGTGCCTCTTCCTCAAGATGTGCCCTCGTCGAACTCAACGGCCTAGAGGGGACGTAAAACAAGGAAAAATATGAGCGGACTAAAAAAATAATTATTTAAACCCCAATTTCAGAGGAAATATAACTTTTTCCCCTCCATAAGTAAAATCATGCATGCATAAAACAAAATCCTTTTTAATTCGCTATTTAATTAAATATAGTTAAAAGAACTTGCCGGAAAACAATTTACAAAATAAAAACCCGACGGGACCCACAAAAATCATGAGAAAATCTCGACACAAAATACTATAAAAATATCCCACCATCCCCCGAATGTAATCCCGAGTCGTAACTCGATAAACGGCGTCATCCAACACAGGGACAAGCCCTGCTAACCATTGCCGAAAATACCTCAAGCAATGGCCAGAAACTGAGAGGTCCAACATGGGGACCTACTCTCCACATATCCGAAAATACCTCAAGATATGCGGACGTAACCCTGTACTATGCGTAGACAGCCTCAACGATCGTATGGCGGAGAATACCTTAATGCCGTACGTTGGAGAAACAACCCTCAACGAGCATATAACAGAAAATACCTCGACGTCATGTGTCGGAGAAATAACCCTGAACGGACACATGATGGAAAATACCTCACATCAAGTGCCGGAGAAAAACCATGATACACAGGGATGGTTTACATAGTGAAAACTGTAACGTAACTCCGAAATTCACTTTTGAAATCCCATTTCTTGACCTAAACAAAAATCATATAAACCCGGTCCTAAAGCCCAAAATCATAAGCCTGGCCAAAGCCAAAATCCATAAATCCAAAAATCCCTAAAATCAAAGTCCATAAAGCCGGGCCATAGCCCAAAATATCATTTTCGAAAATTCGTTATTGAAAACCCATAGTTACCAATAATTCATTAAATAATTATTCAAATTGCCGAAGTTCATAGAAATTAATAGCTAATTTTACAATAATTATTCTGATTTATTAAAATTCATAATTGATAAGAAATAATTTTAAAATATACGTTCATGCATGTATTACGATTTACAAAACCAAAATCCACTCACCGGAAGTCCAAATAAGCTAAATTTTGAGCTGTACGCTCCACTGCAGTCCCCGGAGATGTATTACCTATCAAAAGTAACCATCGAGGGTTACTAAAGATGAATAAATCCCAGAAGCACAGACACGTTTTAACGCGAGTAACGTAACTTTGGCCGGCTAAAACTACCCCCTAAATGAACTCCGATTGACCCGAAACCTATGACAAATGGTCCAGAACGTCGAAAACATGAAGACACATGTTCTCCATAACAAGGGAAAGTGACCCACGCGCCTCCAAACGCCGGTGGAGGGGGGTGGCTCTTTCCCTCCGCGACTGTGGAGGCTACTCGCCCCCTACCTCTCAACCTCGCCGATTTATGCATTGTCCCGCAGGAAAACACCATAACCACCTCAATATTCAAAGCTTCCTAACTCTCTCATTTCTCAACCAAAATGGCCGGGAAGATGGCGGGTTATTGTTCACCTTCATATCTCCTTCTCCCAACACTATCAACCTCAATAGCTAGTATAGTTGAGCTTAGAATGATGTGAGGAAAATGATGGTGTGGTTGGTTAGTCTTGGTCTGGCCTAAATCAAAAATTCATAATTTGGGGTGTGTGTGTTCTTCGGCCGAGAGAGATCGAGAGATGAGAGAGAAACTATGATAAAAATCTAGGAATAATCTGAGGTTTTTAGAAGTATCTCACAACCCAAAATTACCAAACTGCCCCTGAAGCTTCTAAACCCTTAACTTTCTCATCTAGACTACAATTTTCACGTGCCGCCTATCTACAAACTCATGAGTTCGAGACCTAAACAATGGTCCAAGAAAGACTTCCAAAAGTGTCTCCAAACAAAAAGTGACTTTCGAGCCTCTTATAAAACCGAGCGTAAAATCATCATGTTCTAAATCAATTTACGAAAACTCACTAATTAAAATTACGGGTCGCTACAACTCACCCCCCTTGAAGAAATTTCATCCTAGAAATTTCAACCTGTCACTGAAACAAATGTGAACGATGGGCCCGTATCAGTGCCTCGAGCTCCCACGTGGCTTCCTCCACGTTATGATTTCTCCACAGAACTTTAACCAGAGGAATAGTTTTTATGCGCATTACTTTTTCCTTCCAATCTAGAATTTGCACTGGTTGTTCCCCAAAAGTCAAATTATCTCTCAGCTCAATTGGTTACTCCTCCAGTACATGAGATTCATCAAACATATACTTCCGGAGCATGGATAAAAGGAATACATCATGAACCTTCGAAAGTTCTAGGGGTAGAGCAAGCCTGTAAGGCATTGGGCCTATCCTTTCAATGATCTCATATGGCCAAATATAGCGAGGACTCAGCTTTCCTCTTCTACCAAATCGCACAACTCCTTTCAAGGGGAACAATTTCTAGAAAACCAAATCTTCGACCTCGAACTCGAGAACCCTGATCCGTCGGTCTGCAAAACTTTTCTGGTGGTCCTGAGCTGCCTTCAATCTTTCCCTAATAATTTTGATATTTTCCTCTATCATTTCAACAATTTCTGGTGTTAGTAGTCTTCTCTCACTTACCTCATTCCAGCATATAGGTGTCATGCTCTGTCTCCCATACAGTGCCTCAAAAGGAGACATTCCAATGTTGGATTGATAACTGTTGTTGTAGAAAAATTCAATCATAGCGAAGTGTGAATCTCAATTTCCCTTAAACTACAGTACACATGCTCTCATCATATCTTCTAGAATTTGAATCGTCCTCTCAGACTGACCATCAGTCTGAGGATGAAAAGCTGTATTGAAATGTAATTTAGTTCCATGAGCTTTTTGTAAACTCCGGCAAAACCTAGAGGTAAATCTAGAATCTCTGTATGACACAATCGACTTTGGAGTCCCATGTAACATGATGATCTCAACCCTAAACAATTGGGCAAACTGGTACATCCTATAATCTTCCCGTACCGAAAAGAAATGCGCTGACTTGGTAAGTCTATCTACAATCACCCAAACTCCATCATATTCTTTTCGAGTCATAGGAAGCTTGTACACAAAATCCAAGGTAATGTGATCCCACATCCAGTCTGGAATAGGAAGTGGTTGCAGTACTCCATACGGTTTCTTCCATTCCGCTTTCACTTGCTGACACGTCAGGCATCTACTCACAAAATCTACTATTTCACTTTTCATCCCAATCCACCAATAATGTTCCTTATGGGTACGATACATTTTAGTACCACCTGGATGCATTGCATTGGCTGAACTGTAAGCTTCCTCAAGAATCTCTCTTTTCAACTCTACATCATTAGGTACGCTCAACCTGCCGTCTTTAACCAAGGCCCCATCATCTTTAATGGCATAATCATGCCTATTCCCAGCCTCCAACTCCATCCTAATAATGTACAATGTAGGATCCTGGAGCTGAGCTTCAATGATTCGATCAATCAGGACAGGTCTCACATGAAACCTAGCGAACAAACTCCCTGGTTATCCATCCCAACTACAATTCCCACTCTCCGGAGATCCACCAAGAACGAAAAGTAAACAGTGTGCAAATAGGACAAGGAACCCATGGACTTCCTACTCAGTGCATCTGCACTACATTAGCTTTCCCTAGGTGATACTCGATGGTACAGTCAAAATCCATGATCAACTCTAACCACCTCCTCTGTCTCAAATTCAAATCTTTCTGGGTGGAGAAATACTTTAGGCTCTTATTGGCTGTAAAGATCCAATATGTCTCCCTATACAAATAGTGGCTCCAAATCTTCAGTGCATGCACCACTACAGCTAACTCTAAATCATTTGTGGGGTAGTTCATCTCATGGGGTTTAAATTGCCTGGAAGCATAGGCTATCACCTTCTCAAGTTGCATCAATACGCAACATATGCCCCGTATTGATGCGTCATTGTACACCTCGAATCCTCCACTATCATCTGGAAGAGCTAACACTGGAGCGGAGGTCAAAATCCTCTTATGCTCTTTGAAGCTCTATTCACACTCATTGTCCCATTCAAACTTGACTCCTTTCCTAGTCAATCGAGTCAACGAGGTAGTTATCGTAGAGAATCCTTCTATGAACGGCCTATAATATCCTGCCAAGCCCAGAAAACTTCTCACATCTGAAACTATTTTAGGTTGATCCCAATTAGCTACTGCCTCTACTTTCTGAGGATCCACACTGATACCATCTGCAGAGATCACATGATCTAAGAATCCCACACTGGTCAACCAGAACTGACACTTACTAAACTTGGGATACAACCGCTTTTTCCTTAGAGTATTCAGCACCAACCTCAAGCGCTTCTCATGCGCCTTAGCACTCTTCGAATATACCAAAATATCATCAATAAACATAATCAAAAATCGATCCAAATACCGTCGGAACATCTTGTTCATCATGTCCATAAACACCGCTAGTGCATTGCTCAAGCCAAAGGGCATCACCAGGAACTCATAATTCCCTTAGCGTGTCCTGAAAGCCGTTTTGGGAATGTCTTCTTCTCTGATTCTCAACTGATGATACCTAGACCTAAGGTCATCCATCGAAAAGTACCTCGCCCCTTTAACTGGTCAAACAAGTCATCAATCTGTGGTAAAGGATACTTATTTCGCACCATAACCTTGTTCAACTTCTGGTAATTGACACACAACCTCAAAGTTCCATCCTTCTTCCTCACGAATAACACCGGCGCACCCCAAGGTGATACACTCAGTCGAATAAACACCAAATCCACTAAGTCCTATAACTGAGTCTTCAACTCCCTCAATTCTGTCGGTGCCATCATATACGGTGCCTGTGACATAGGTTGGGTATCCGGAAGAAGCTCTATGGTGAATTCGATCTCTCGGTGGGGTGGCAACCCCGGTAGATCCTTCGGAAACACATCTAAAAACTCATTCATCATAGGAATGTCCTCTAACCTCACTGAAGTATCCCGAGAATCGATCACGTGAACTAAATATCCATCACAATCTTTCCTCAATAACTTCTCAACCGTCAAAGTCGATATCACTCCCAAAAGGAAGCACTCTACGAGCTCCCTGAAAAGTAAGCTCCGTCAAACCTGGACTCCCAAATACCACCCTCTTCTCGAAGCAATCAATGGAGGCATGACGTGTGGTTAACCAATCCAACCCCTGAATCAAATCAAAATCATAAATATCCAAAGGAATCAAATCTGCATCTAGTGAGTAACCATCCACTAACACTGGGCAATCTCGTATCACCAAGTTCGCCACTAAGATGTCTACAGTTGGCGTACTAATGGCCGTTTCCCAACCAATTGGAGATAATTCTCCATTGCCTAAAAGTGTAAAACCTCGAGAAATAAAAGAATAAGTAGCCCCAGAATCTATCAAAACTCGAGCATCATGATAAAAAATAGATAACGTACCAGTGACCACCTCCGGTGCAGCTCGGGCCTCCTGCTGTGTCATGACAAAAACTCGGGCATGTGTACTAGAAGAACGCCCGCAGCCCCTCTGTTTCCCACTGGCCTTGCTGGCCACACTGGACTGTGTCTGGCTCCCTACTGCGGTACCTGATGTCGGTGCTGCTCTCTGTCCTTATTCTGCAGTATCCCGACCTAAGAACTACTGCCTGGATGGTGTGGGCAGTCTCTCTTGAAATGGCCAATCTCCCCACAAAAGTAACAATCGGTGCCATCAGTCAGTCCGGATCCGCCACTCTGTCTCCCAGTCGACTGCACCGAAGCCCACTAGACTAAACTGAGGACTGCGGTGCCCCTGTAAAACCTCAGGAACCTTCTGCCTGGCTCCACCATTGGATGACCCGGATCTTGCACTCCCAGATGATCCAAAACTAAAACTGCCTATCTTTGATGGTCCCTGACTAGAGGCTCCGAAACTCAGGTAATCCCGACATTGCCTAGAACCACTTAGATGATGCCAAGATGGCAAACTAATCTCCACCCTGGGAGCAGCGTTCGAGAAAGATCTCAAGGAAGTATGTATCACGGCAGTAACTATTACTCTAATGTCGTCTCTCAACCCATACTCAAACCGTCAGTATTTGTCCGCCTCATTTGCTACTAAAGCTAGAGAAAATCGAGACAAATCAAGAAACCTTTGCTCATACTACGCTACCAACATGTTCTTTGCTGCAACTGTAAGAACTCAGCCTCCCTGGCATCCCGATACAATCGAGGATATTACTGCTCGAGGAAGCGGTCCCGGAAAGCTTCCTAAGTAAGCGTAATAACATCCTAGCCCGTCATAACCAAGGCGTGCCACCAACGGTACGCATAGTCATTCAGTTAAAAAGTGGCTAAACGCACCCTATCACCCCGAAGGGCACCTCATAACATCAAACACTCCCTCCAAACGAGTAATCCACTCATCAGCATCGTCTGGACCTACCTCGCTCGGAAACTTTGTGGCCCACAGCCTCTGTGCTCACTCTATGTCAGAAACCTTAGAAGTGGCCCTGCTCTGAAGTACATTAGTCATTGCCTGACCCAATCGATCCAGGGTCTGCCTCATATCGAGCTCTAATACGGGATCCTATGCATCCCTAACATTATATGTCTGTACCACAAATAATATGCACACTAAGTGTGCGGTCTGCAGGAATTTAAACATAGAGCTCTGATACCAAGTTGACAGGACCCCTCTTGAATTTCCCCTCGAAATCGGAGAGAAATCCTTCTCCCGTCTGACAATACTTGAAAATTTCATAATAATTCCTAAAATACCCTCACTGGCCCAACAAGATTCTACGAGAATTCTATCGAGAATTCGGCTGAATCTCCCTTATAAATTGATCAAACCATCTTCCACCTGTCAGACGAAGGATTCAAAATGTAGAATAAAATTCCAAACAATTCAGGTCAACTCAAAACAAACTAACTCCAAGTCCAAGACAATCATTCCATAATAATAATTTACAACAATCCCAAATGCTTATCAGAGCAACTAGGTTAGAAAGATAAATGTCCAAGCCTAACAAACCCTACTCGATGATCGTAGGTAATAGTGCAGCTGGAAGTTAGTGCCTCTGCCTCAAGATGTACCCTCGTCGAACTCAATGGCCTCGATGGGACAAAAAAACAAGGAAACGTTTGAGTGGATAAAAACAATAATTATTTAAACACCAAGTTCCGAGGAAATATAACTTTTCCCCCTCCGTAAGTAAAATCATGCATGCATACAACAAAATCCTTTTTAATTCACTATTTAATTAAATATAGTTACCAAGAACTTACCGGAAAACCATTTATAAAATAAAAATTCGATAGGACCCACGAAAACAGGAATAATGAAAACATCATGTGGTCCACAACCTTGCTTTAAAAACCTTCCTCAAAGGAGCTTAAAATCATAAGAAAATCTGGACACAAAATACTGTAAAAATATCCCACCATCCCCCGAATGTAATCACGAGCCGTAGCTCGATATCTGGGGTCGTCCAACACGGGGACAAGCCCCCCTAACCACTGCTAAAAATACCTCAAGTAATGGCTAGAAACCGAGAGGTCCAACCCGGGGACTTACTCTCCATTTATCCGAAAATACCTCAAGATATGCGGACGTAACCATGTACTACGAGTAGACAACCTCAATGATCGTATGGCGAAGAATACTTCAACGCCATACGTCGGAGAAATAAACCATAACGAGAACATGACAGAAAATACCTCAATGTCATGTGTCGAAGAAATAACCCTGAACGGACATATGATGGAAAATACCTCACAACATGTTCCAGAGAAAAACCATGATACACAGGGATGGTATACATAGTGAAAACCGTAACGTAACTCCGAAATCCGCTTTTGAAATCCTTTTTTCCTGGCCTAAACCAAAATCATATAAACCCATGCCTAAAGCCCAAAACTTCATTTTCGAAAATTCGTTATTGAAAACCCATAGTTACCAATAATTCATTAAATATTTATTCAAATTTCAGAAGTTCATAGAAATTAATAGCTAATTTTAGAATAATTATTCTAATTTATTAAAATTCATAATTGATAAGAAATTATTTAATGTATACGTTCATGCATGCATTACGATTTACAAAACCAAAATCCACTCACCGGAAGTCCAAATAAGCTCAATCACGAGTTGTACGCTTCTCTGCAGTCCCCGGAACGGTATCGCCTGTCAAAAGTAACAATCGGGGATTACCAACGATGAATAAAAACTTAAAATTCAACCCCTTGAATCCCAGGTCCATGTACACGTTTTAACCCGAGTAACGTAACTTTGGACGGCTTAAATTACCCCTAAACAAACTCTGATTGACCCGAAACCTACGCCATAAGGTCCAGAACATCGAAAACATGAAAGCACGTGTTCGCCGGAACTCGGGAAAGTAACCCACACGCCTCCACGCGGTTGTGGAGGGGCATGTGGCTTTTTCCCTCCGCGACTGTGGAAGCTACTCGCCCCCTACCTCTCTCCCTCGCATGTTTCTGAATTTTCCCACTGGAAAAACCCATAACCACCTCAATATTCAAAGCTTCCTAACTCTCTCATTTCTCAACCAAAATCAATGTTCTAATAATGGAAATCTATCTACTCGATCCTAAGAATCCATATCTTGTGGTGGCCGAAAAATGGCCAAGAAGGTGGTGGGTTTCTATTCACCTTTGTATCTCCTTCTCCCAACACTATCAACCTCGATGGCTTGTATGGTTGAGCTTAGAATGAAGTGAGGAAGATGATGGTGTGATTGGTTGGTCTTGATTTGACCTAAATAAAAAATTCATAATTTGGGGTGTGTTCTTCGGCCGAGAGAGAGAGATCGAGAAACGAGACAGAAATGATGATAAAAATCTGGGAATAATCTGATGTTTTTAAAAATATCTCACAACCCAAAATTTCCAAACTGCACTTCAAACTTCTAGACCCATAACTCTCTCATTCGGACTCCATTTTTCGCATGCCGCTTATCTACGAACTCGTTAGTTCGAGACCTAAGTGACAGTCCAAGAAAGATTTCCAAAAGTATCTCCAAACAAAAAGTGACTTTCGAGCCTCTTATAAAACCAAGTCCTCATTTTCTAAATTAATTTACGAAAATTCACTAATTAAAATTACGGGTCGTTACACTCTGAATGAATGAGTTTCTACACGCCCCCGTTCTATACCAACTGTACCAACCAATGATCCTCCTGCTGCTAATGATTATGAGGTATGTAAAAATTCTGATGTTAATACTAACGATGTAATCAATGATCACATGCCAATTGTATCTAGTAATGGTGACAGGTATTACTTACCTCTTTGAAGTATTCGGTGCAAACCATCGAAGAGATATTCACCTAACAATTCAATGACGGTGAAGTATCCTATTGCAAATTATGTCTCTACATGGCACTTGCCATGTGCTATTCAAGCCTTTGTGAATAAAATGTCAGCTATGACAATTCCTACAAGAGTACAAGAAGCGCTCAATGATAAAAACTGAGCAGAAGCTATGAATGAGGGGATGAGAGCACTGGAAAGGAATCAAACATGGGACATTATGTTCTTACCAGAAGGGAAGAAACCTGTTGGCTGTGAATGAGTGTTTATGGTGAAACATAAGCCAGACGGTACGATTGACCGATGCAAAGTTAGTAGCCCTTGGTTTTCCTCTAACTTATGGAATTGATTACCAGGAGACTTTTGCACCTGTTGCAAAGTTAAATACTATTCGGGTTTTATTGTCTATTCCTCCAAATTTTGATTGGCCATTACAGCATTATGATGTAAAAAATTCCTTTTTACATGGAGATCTATCTGAAGAGATTTATACGAGTATGTCACCTGGGTATAGGACTTCTGATGATTCAAGCTTCGTATGTAAGTTGAAGAAGGCGTTGTAAGGCTTGAAACAATCACCAAGAGCAAGGTTTGGAAGATTTCGGCTAGCCATGAAGAAGTATGGCTAGCAGAGCAATGCAGACCATACATTGTTTCTGAAGAAACAAAATGGTAAGATTGATGGCATGATTGTTACTGGTGATGATATAGATGAGATGACTAAGTTGAAGTGTAACTTGGCATCTGAGTTTGATATAAAAGATCTTGGTGGCTTAAAGTATTTGTTGGACATTGAAGTTATCCGGTCTAAGAAAGGGATATGTTTTTCACAACGAAAATACGTTCTTAACTTATTGAATGAAACATGAATGCTTGTTTGTCAGCCCATCGATACACCTATTGAGTAAAACCATGGCCTAGAAGAACTTCCGGATCATGTTCCTGCTAATAAGGGGAGATATCATAGGCTTGTTGGTCGTTTGATTTACTTATCACACACTCGACCTGATATTGCTTATGCTATTAGTGTGGTAAGTCGTTTTATGCATAATCCTAGTGAAGTCCATATGAATGCAGTTGTGCGAATTTTGCGGTATTTGATGTCAGCACCAGGAAAAGGCCTTATATTCTCCAACCATAATCACATAGATGTTATAGGTTACTGTGATTTTGATTGGGGTACTATCGGAGAAAGACGGCGCTCAACTACTGGGTACTTCACATTTGTTGGAGGTAACTTGGTAACTTGGAAGAGTAAAAAATAGAAGGTTGTATCATTATCTAATGCTGAGGCAGAGTACCGAGCAATGGTTAAAGGGATACCGGAACTATTGTGGCTTAAACGGCTTATGGGGGAACTTGGTTTTCTATCTAATGGAGCTATGAAGTTATACTATGATAATCAGTCAGCTATCAAGATTTCTAAAAATCCAATACAACATGATCGAACTAAACATGTGGAGATTGATCGGAAATTTCATATACGAGAAGTTTGAAAAAAAAAATGTTGAAGTTCTATATGTGAAGACCGCTGAACAACTGGTTGATATTCTTGCCAAGGTCGTGTCCAAACAGGCCTTCAATAACTCCACCTTGAGAGGGAGTGTTGGCATGAGCCATATCTTGTAAATATAGGAATTAGAATACTTATAGGAATTGTAATTATTTTTCAATTTGGACTAATCACTAACGGAAAATGAAGGTTGCCCGACCAAAAAATTTCGTTGCGCAAAGTCGTAATTAGACGGGCCAAAAAATAAACGACGAAACCTCGTCGGGCCAACACTGGTGGGCTACATTTTACCCAACGAAAAAAACCAAATCGTCGGGTAAACCTATGCTTACCCGACCAATATTATTGGTCGCGACGATGTCGTCGGGCAATATTGGAAGTCAACGCAAGCTTACCCGACCAATTTTACACAAATTTCGTCGGGTAAAATGGTTCATTTGTGGTATATAACTATAATTGGCCAGATGAAAAGTAAATTTTAATCGGGTAAATATTGAGGGTTGCCAGTCAAATTAAATGTTTTTGTCGGGTAAGGTTCCCTTACTCAGACACATTTGCCCGACGAATGTTTCAGTTTCGTAGGGCAAACTTTATAATATAGAAATAAAAAATAAATATTGTAATTATGTTTACAATAAAAAATATATATTATAATTAAAATAAAATATATTTCTAAAAAAATATAATTAAAGTAAATTTAAAAATCAAATACCATTAAAAAAAGGATAACATTTTAGATAAAAATAAAGAAATTATGTCTTATAAATCTAAGATTCCAGCGGTTGTTCGGGGTGCTGGTCGAATTGCGGCACCGGATGATGAATCTGCGGCTGGACTGGCGGAGGTAATTGCATCGCACTCACACACATTGTCTCAAGCACAAGCTGGATGGGGGACAGGACGGTCGCGTAGTCGACCCTGTACTTCGTGCACTCGGCTTCGACGGTCGCACACTACCCTTGGACGTTCGCGTTGACCACCTTGACAATCGTGCACTCGGTCTGGACGGTCGATAATTCGTTCAAGATATTCGCGAAGTTGGTTTGAAGCTCCGTGAACCTCTGGCTCTGCTCGTTGGATGCCCGAGAAGAACTCAAAGAGACAGATGAGACATCCCGAACTATTGCATCTCCCGCTCCTCGTACTATCTTCCCTGGACGCCGTCCCAGGTGTCTCTCTAAGATCTCCACCGAACTAGCGGGAACCGGTAGAGCATATTCCAACGGGACCTCCAGCTGATGCTGCGACTGCTCTCCCTATACAGCCTCCATGTCTCGTTGCAACCCCTCCTACAAATTTGAACAAATATTAAAAATATATATAATTTGGAAATTAAAACTTATCATGTAATATGAAAAAAAATATTATTTACGCAAATCAAATCAGCCGCTTGGTTACCGTGGCTAGCGTAGACTTGCCCTAAGACCTCCAGCTTTGGCCACATCGACCCGGATTTTCAATTATCCTCGTGCCGGTGTTCATAGTATCGCGACCCCCCGTGGTTCTCGTATTTCTTCTCGTTCCAATTTTTTTTGTTGGCGCTCGATATCCGCTGTTCATTAGTAAAAACAATCTTTATATTCAAAATAAAAATTAAATAACAAATGATGAAAAAATTCCTCACTCCGACACGTACCAGATATTGGGGCTCTCGAAATGCGTGCACAACCATTTCAACTCCACCAACCGATGCGGCTCTGAGTACTCGGATGGAGGATTCACAAGGGCTTCCGTCGGGGATGTCCAGCTCTCGTAGTACTTATGGATTTCGTACTTCCATTCCAAGAACCGTTTCTGCTAAAGTTTGATGAGGTAGTCATTAACGTCGACGTCCTAAAGATTGTACTCAAAATTCATCTTCAACAAAAAAAAAGTTAGTAAAACATATAAAATAATTAATACAATGATAAAAATGGAAAAATACTTACAGATAACTCAGACCAAAATTTCCCCTTATGTTCGTCGTCGAGCTTCTAAAAAGTCGGCGCCATAATCCGGCACTTGGTACGCAGAATAGCACCAATGTCGTGTACCCCCAAGCTGTAGATTTTTTGCTGCACTGCCCGCAGATAAGGCTGGTAAATGATCGGGATCTTTGCCTTCGTTGTCAGGCATATCCGTTGTGATGCCAATCCCCTGTTAATCCTGCGCACCTTCACCGATGTCCCTACACATACTACACAAATTAGTATGAATATGAGCAAAAAACTAAAATAGTCATTTAAATAAACAAAGTCGTCAACTTACTAGAGGGGTGTACTCCGTTCCCAATCTCCTCTACGCCTAATTTGGCTGGTGGTGCAGGCGGTGAGGGCTGGGGGTCGATCCATGGTTCGGCCCGGTTCTTGCTATGGCATCGACGGGTTAATCGAGCGTCGGGTCGCATGTATTCCGAGGTGTTGGCCGGGCCCTGAATGGACTCAACCGTGGAGGCTACCGTGGCTTGGGGTGCCTCTTCCGCACGATCATCAACTGGGCAACGCGATCGCTAGTGGACGTAATCAGCGAGCGCGACGACATCTACATTAAAAAATTCAACGTAATTAAAATAATACCAACCAATTTCCAAATTTAATATTTAATTAAAAAAACAAAAACCAAAAAGTCAAATGTCAAAATACTACAATCAAAATTCACAAAATTACAAAATATAAAATTCACAAAATTACTAAAGTCAAAATTCACAAAATTACTTAATCACTAAAATCAAATTTTACAAAATTATTACTAAAATTAAAATTCAGAAAACTACTAAAATTCACATAAAATCACAAGCTCAAAAATCACAAAATTAAAGCTAAAATCACAAAATCAAACCTAAAATTCACATAAACTCACAAAATCAAAATTCACAAAATTACTACAATCAAAAGTCAGAAAATTAATACTAATAAATTACTAAATCCTGACAAACTTATATCCAATTCCAATATTACTAAATCAATTCCAAATTAAAATAAAATTACCAATTGCCAAATTTAAAATTTAATTAAAAAGAAAAAAACCAAAAGTCAAAAGTCAAAAGTCAAAATACTAAAATCAAAAGTCACAAATTTACTAAATATAAAATTCACAAAATTACTTAACTACTAAAATCAAAATTCACAAAATTACTAAAATTCACATAAAATCACAAACTCAAAAAATCACAAAATTAAAGCTAAAATCACAAAATTTATATCCAAAATTTACATCCAACAATTCAACATTTCATATCCAAAATTCACATCCAACAATTCAACATTTCATATCCAAAATTCACATCCAACAATTCAACATTTCATATCCAAAATTCAAAAAAAATCAAGGCCAACAATTCATATCCAATATTCATCATCATCATTATTAATATTATCACCATTCAAACAAAATAAAGTCCAACAATTCAACAATTCATATCCAAAATTCAAAAAAAAATCCAAGTCCAACAATTCATATCCAATATTCATCCACATCATTATTTTTTATTATCACCATTTAAAAAAATAAAGTCCAACAATTCATCACCATTCTAACATCACAATTTCAACATTCAAATTTTAAATTTCAATTAATCAACTAATCCTAGAGAGAAAGGCATTTATAGTGATGGAGTCCAAGAGAGAGTGACAGGACCCTTCACGAATTTCCCCTCGAAACCCAGGAAAAACCCTGCTCCCGTCTGACAACTTAAAGAAATTCCCAGAATACCCTTAAGCCCTTGCAATTAATTATGAGAATTCTGCCAAAAAATTCGACAGAATCTCCCCTTAAGGACTAGTTAACTCTCTTTCACCTGTCAGACGAAGGATCAGATAACACTCCAAATTCCAATAAAGTCAACCATCCAACGATGTAACCACAATTTTACAATCAATCCAAAAGACTTATCAAAACATCTACATACAACAAGTAAATATAGAAATAAATATCCTACTCGATCATTTAGGTAAACGCGCAGCTGAAAATTTAATGCCTCTGCCTCTGGATATGCCTACGTCAACCCAACACCCTGGAGGGGATTTCAAACACGAAAATTGTGAGCGGACAAAATTATCGTTTAAAATAATTTCCAAGGAAAACATTCATTTTTCCCCCTCCACGAGTAAAACCATGCAAGCATAACATAAATTTCCTTTTTATATAAATATAATATATAGATAATCCAAAAACCCCCGGAAAATCCATCTTTTGTTGAAACACTTGGTGGGACCCACGAAAATCCGTATATGAAAACATACCGTAGTCCACAACCCTGCTTTGAAAACCCTCCTCAAAGGAGGTTAAAATCATGTAAACCGACCTGGACACAAAGTATATAACAAAACATATCTCACTAATCCCCGAATAAAATCCCGAGCCATAGCTCGATACCCTCCACAAATCCGATATACCTCGAGTGGTGCAGAAACATATACTACGCGTAGACATCCTCAACGACCTAGGGGAGAAATACCCTTCGACACTAGTGTCGGAGAAACCTCAATGATCTGGAGGTGAAATACCTTTCGACGCTAGTCGGAGAAAACCTTGACCCTCAAGGACAAAATTCAATGAAAACCAAATCCATTTTTTTTTTAAATCCTTGTTTCCTGACCTAAGCCAAATTCATTGAAAAATTGGGTTTATAACCAAATCCAAATAAATCAAAAATTCGGGTCTAAACCCAAAAATCATCAACTCGATCGAAACCATATAAAACCCGAATCCATAAAGCCAGGCCATGGCCCAAAAACGCCATTTTCAAATAATTATTGAAAGCCCGTGTCCAGTAATAATTTAATAATTTCATGAAATCCAGAATTTTGCCAAAACAATACGTAATAAGCAATTATATCAAATATACCTTTATGCATGCATTATACTTAACAAAACCAAATTCCACTCACCACACGTCCAAATAAGCTCAATCCCGAGTCGTACGCTCCTCCGAAGTTCCCGGAGCAGTATTGCCTGTCAAAAGTAATAATCGGGATTACCAACTAATATTCAAAAACCCTACATTCAAATTCCCTAAACCTTGGGAGGTCCGCTAGCGTCACACTAAAAATGCAGCCACTTCAGAGGCCCAAAACTACCCCTAAACGACGTTCGATTAACCTTAAACATGGGCCAACGGGTCCGGAACGTAAAAACCTTGTTGACACATGACGTCGTGACCCAAACACTGGTCCTATGCACCGCCACGGCCCGGCGGAAGGGCGAACCAAGAGCCATGCGCCCGCCACGCGCCGGTTCAAGCCCCTTACACAACCAAGGGTAATTTCGTCATTTTTCATATTAATTTACGAAAATTCACAAATAAAATTTTCGGGTCGTTACAATTCACCCTTAAAGAAATTTCGTCCTCGAAATTCAAACCTGATACTAGAACAAATGTGGATGCTGCGCCCACATCAGTGCTTCAGTTTCCCACGTGTCTTCCTCCACATTATGATTCCGCCACAGCACTTTAACCAGAGGAATAGTATTTTTGCGCAATATTTTTTCCTTCCAATCTAGAAGTTACACTGGTTGCTCCTTAAAAGTCAAATCATCTCTCAACTCAATCGGTTGCGTCTCCAATATATGAGGTTCATCGAATATATACTTCAGGAGCATGGATACATGAAAAACATGGTGAACCTTTGACAGTTCTGGGTGTATAGCAAGTCTGTAAGCCACTGGCCCTATCCTCTCAATAATCACATAAGGCCCAATATAGCGAGGACTCAATTTTCCTCGTCTACGAAAACGTACAACTCCTTTATAGGGGGATAATTTTAAGAAAATCCAGTCTCCGACCTCAAACTCACGGTCTCTGATCCGTCGGTCCGCATAGCTTTTCTGGCGGTCCTGAGCTTCCTTCAACCTTTCCCTAATGATTCTAATATTTTCCTCTACCATTTCCACTAACTATGGTGTCAACAGTCTTCTCTCACCTACCTCAGTCCAACATATCGGTGTCCTGCACTGTCTCTCATACAGTGCCTCGAAAGGAGACATCCCAATAGTAGACTGATAGTTGTCGTTGTATGCAAACTCCAACAAGGCCAAGTGTGAATCCCATTTTCCTTTAAACTGCAGTACACAAGCTCTCATCATATCCTCTAGAATCTGAATTGTCCTCTCAGACTGACCGTCGGTTTGAGGATGAAAAGATGTACTGAAATGCAATGTAGTTCCAAAGGCTTTCTGAAAACTCTGCCAAAACCTCGAAGTAAACCTAGGATCCCTATCTGACACAATCGACTCTAGAGTCCCATGTAACCGTATGATCTCTTCCACAAAAAATTTGGCGCACTGGCCCATCAGGTAATCTTCCCATACTGGCAAGAAATGGGCTGACTTTGTGAGTCCATCAACAATTACCCATATTCCATCATGTCCTTTTTGAGTCCTAGGAAGTTTATAAATAAATTCCATAGTAATGTGATCCCACTTCCATTCCGAAATAGGTAATGGTTGTAGTGCCCCGTATGGTTTATGCCTCTTTGCTTTTACTTGTTGACACGTCAGGCATTTACTCACAAACTCTGCTATTTCCCTTTTCATCCCAGTCCACCAATATTGTTGCTTAAGAGTATGATACATCTTGGTATCGCCTGGATGCATAGCATAGGGAGAACTATGAGCTTCCTCAAGAATTTATTTTTTCACTTCTAGATCATTAGGTACGCACAACTGGCCATCCTTAGCCAAGGCCCCCATCATCCCTAATCACATAATCCAGCCTGTTCCCAGCCTCCAACTGCATCATAATAACACACAAAGTAGGATCCTGGAGCTGAGCTTCAATGATTCAGTCAATCAAGACAGGTCTCACATAGAAGCTAGCCAACAAATCCCCTTGGCTATCCATGTCAAGTATAATTCCAGCTCTACGGAATTCCACCAACAACGATAGGCAAACAGTATGCAAATGGGGAAAGGAACCCATGGACTTCCTGCTCAAGATATCCGCCACTAGATTGGCTTTTCCTGGGTGAAACTCTATCGTACAGTCATAATCCTTTATCAACTCAAGCCACCTTCTCTATCTCAAATTCAGATCTTTCTGGGTGAATAAGTATTTCAAACTCTGATGGTCAGTACATATCTGACACGTTTCCCCATAAAAATAGTGTCTCCAAATCTTCAGTGCATGCACCACATCGGCTAACTCTAAATCAAGTGTGGGGTAGTTCAACTCATGAGGTTTATGCTATCACCTACCCATGCTGCATCAACACGCAGCCTATACCTCGTAATGATGCATCACTGTACACCTCAAATCCTCCTTTATCATCTGGAAAGGTTAACACTGGGGCAGAAGTCAAGCTCATTTTTAGCTCTTGAAAGCTTGGTTCACACTCATCATTCTAGTCAAACTTGACTCCTTTCCTTATCAACCAAGTTAACGGGGCTGCTATCCTAGAGAATCCTTTGATGAATCGCCGATAATATCCCACTAACCCATAAAACTTCTCACCTCTGACATTGTCCTCGGTTGCTCCCAATTTGCCACTACCTAAACTTTTTGGGGATCCACGCTGATACCCTCAGCAGAAATCACATGACCTAAGAATCCCACATAGGTCAACCAAAACTGACATTTACTAACCTTGGCGAATAGTTGCTTTTTCGTCAACATATTTAGCACCAACCTCAAGTGGTTCTCATGTGCCTTAGCACTCTTCGAATATACCAAGATATCATCGATGAACACAATCACAAACCAATCCAAATAGCTTCGGAATACCCTATTCATCAAATCCATAAATGTTGCAGGTGCATTAGTTACCCAAAAGGGCAACACAAAGAACTCATAATGCCCATAGCGTGTCCTAAACGCCGTTTTTGGAACATCCCCTTCCCTGATCCTTAACTGATGGTACCTGATCGAAGGTCAATTTTTGAGAAATACTTTGCCCCTTTTAATTGGTCAAACAAATCATCAATTTGTGGCAAAGCATACTTATTCCGCACCGCAACCTTGTTTAACTGCCGGTAGTCGATACATAGTCTCAAACCACCATCTTTCTTCCTTACAAATAACACCGGCGCACCCCAAGGTGATACACTTGATCTAATAAATCCCATATCCACCAAGTCCTACAATTGAGTCTTCAATTCCCTCAATTATGTCAGTGCCATTCTATACGGTGCCTGTGATATAGGTTGGGTACTCGGAAGAAGCTCTATGGTGAACTCAATCTCCCTGTAAGGTGGCAATCCTGGAAGATCCTCTAGAAATTCATCGGGATACTCATTCACTACAGGAATATCCTCTACTCTCCCTGAAGTATCCTGAGAATCAATCGCATGAGCTAAATAGCCCTCACAACCTTTCCTCAATAATTTCTCACCCGCTAAAGCCGATATTACTCCCAAGGGAAGTACCTTACGATCACCCCAAAATGTAAGTTCTGGCAAGCCTGGACTCCGCAAAACCACCCTCTTGTCGAAACAATCTATAGAGGCATAGTGCATGGTAAACCAATCCATCCCCAGAATCACATCAAAATCAGAAATGTCCAAGGGGATTAAATCTGGATCTAACTCATGACCTCCCACTACTACCAGACAAATGCGTATAACGAGGTTCGCCACTGACATATCTCTGGTAGGAGTGCTAATACCCATGTCCCAACCAATCACGGACAATTCTCTATCAGTAAAAAGTGTGAAACCCCGAGAAATAAAATAATGTATAGCCTCGGGATCTATCAAAATACGAGCATCATGATTAAAACTATACAATGTACCAAGAACCACCTCTGGTGCCGCTCGAGCCTCATCCTGGATCATAGCAAAACCTCGGGCCAGTGCACCAGAAGATCGACCAAGACCCCCTATCTCCCTCTGGCCCTGCTGGCCCCACTAGACTGGGTCTGGCTCCCTGCTGTAGTACTAGATGTCAGCGATGCTCTCTGACTCAGTTCAGCAGCATCTCAGCCCAAGGAAATACAGCCCAGACAACGATGTGGACAATCTCTCTTAAAATAATCAGTCTCCCCACAGAAGTAACAGCCGGTGTCACCCATCCGTGCGGGTCTACCACTCTGTCTCCCGGTCGATTGCACTAAAGCCTCGCTAGACTGAGCGGATTACTGTTGTCCCTGCCCAGCTATGCCAATGCCTGATCCGGATCTTGCACCATCAGAAGATCCAAAACTGTAACTGCCTATCTTAGATGGTCCTTGACTAGAGGCCCCGAAACTCTAGCGATTCGAGCGTCGCCTAGAACCACTAAACTGGTGTTGAACTGGCAAACTCAACTCCACTCTAGCAGCAGTGTCTTACAAAGCCATCAAAGAAGTATGTGACTCAACAGTTACTGCTACCCGAACCTCATTTCTCAATCCATACTCAAATCTTCGGCACTTATCCATCTCAGTTGCCACCAGAGCCGGTAAAAAGCGTGACAACTCAATAAATTTCGATTCATACTGGACCACCGTCATGTCCCCCTGCTGTAGCTGCAAGAATTCAGCATCTCTAGCATCACAGTATGAGCGAGTATAAAACTGCTCGAGGAAGCTCTCCCGGAAACTTTCCCAAGTAAAGGTACAGACATCCCAGCTTGTCAGCTGCAAAGCCTGCCACCAACGGTACGCATAGTCACCTAGAAGAAATGTGGCTAGTCACACCCTATCCTCCGGAGGGCACCTCATAACAGCAAACACTCATTCCAAATGAGTAATCCACTCATCTGCATCATATGGGCCTAACTCGCCCGTAAACACTGTCGCACCCATCCTCTGGGCTCGCTCAATGTCCGAAACTTCATACGTAACCCTAGCATGAAGTACTGTAGTCAAAGCCCGACCCAATTGATCCAGTGTCTGCCTCAAATCAAGCTCCACTACGAGTTCAAATGTGTCCTCACCATTTCCAAACCGCTAACAGGGTTCGCGTCTTCGAGGCATTATGCAGAAAAGAACCATAAATCATAATACCACAATCAGTTGTACACTAGGTGTACGGTCTACAGGAATTTAAAAGAAATTCCCAGAATACCTTTAAGCCATTGCAATTAATTATGAGAATTCTACCAAAAATCCAGCAAAATCTCCTTTTAAGGACTGGTTAACCGTCTTCCACCAGTCAGACGAAGGATCAAATACCACTCCAAATTCCAATAAAGTCAACCATCCAACGATGTAACCACAATTATACAATCAGTCCAAAAGACTTATCAGAGCATCTAGGTAGGAAAAGTTATATAGAAACAAATACCCTACTCGATAGCCTAGGTAAAAGCGCAGCTGAAAATTTAATGCCTCCGCCTCTAGATATGCCCATGTCAACTCAACGGCCTGGAGAGGATTTAAAACACGAAAATTGTGAGTGGACAAAATAATCGTTTAAAATAATTTCCAAGGAAAACATACCTTTTTCCCCCTCCATGAGTAAAATCATACATCCATAACATAAAATTCCTTTTTATATAAATATAATATATAAATAATCCGAAATCCCTCAGAAAATCCATCTTTTGTTAAAACAATTGGTGGAACCCACGAAAATCTGTATAATGAAAACATATCGTGGTCCACAACCCTGCTTTGAAAAGCCTCCTCAAGGGAGTTTAAAATCATGTAAACCGACCTGGATACAAAATATATATCAAAACATACCCCACTGATCCCCGAATATAATCCCGAGCCGTAGCTCGATACCCTCCACACACCTGATATACCTCTAGTTGTGAAGAAACTTGTACTATGCGTATATAGTGTAACCACCCGGAAATTTAATCAGCAAATTTTCGTAAATTAATTTGGGAAATGACGAAATTACCCTTGGTTTTAAAGGGGCCATGAAAGTCAATTTTGTGTGGAGACACATATGACAGTTTTTGGGTACCGTTGTGTAGGTCTCAGACTCACTAATTCGTAGACAGAACGCAGGCGGAAAACGGAGGCCGTGCAAGCGAGTTACGGGTCTAGATTATTCAGGGGTATTTTGGTAATTTTCTCGGGTATATGTATTTAAACCCAGACCCTCCAGCAATTTCATTTTCATTCCTTCCTTTCCCACATCAGACCTGTGACCAACCGACACCGACCGAACCGAAACTTTCGAAATTTGATGTCCAATTCTAGGAAACTTTGGCCGATTTGGATAAATCCAACAGATTTCCCTCCTTGCCACGATCAAAACTGTACCCACCATCAAAGGAGGCAGTCGCGGGAGACACCGAACCAAGGAGAGGAAAACTGAACCTTCCGATCGATTTTTCGGCCAACACAAGTATGAGTTTCGTGTTTAAAGTTCATTTCTAAGTTCCCGGGTTCGACTCAATGGATTTAGACAACAAATTGGTGAAAAACGGTTGAGTTTTGAGAAAGTTAGGAAAAACTCAAGGTCGACCAGTAATGGAGTTTTCCGACGAAGGCGGCGGACGGGGACGCGATCGTCTTCTCCGGCGAGTCTCCAACGACTGAGTCGGTCAGAGGTGCTGACTTGGCATGCCACATGGTAGCCACGTGGAGGCCACCTGGCAGCCACGTGGGTGCCACCTGGGGCTGAGTCACCAGGCGCGTGGCCAGCGTGCGGCCGAGCCGCTGATCTTCTGTCGATGCGTGGGACCAGTTATAGGGTCACGGCGTCGCGTGTCGATAAAATTTTGACGTTCCGGACCTTTTTGCGTAGGTTTCAGGTCAATCGGACGTCATTTAGGGATAGTTTTGGGCGTCCGAAGTGACTACGTGTTTAGTGTGACGCGAGCGAACTTTCTGGGATTTGGGGAGTTTAAATGTAGTGTGTTTAATTATCGTTAGTAATCTCGATTGTTTCTTTTGACATGCGATACTACTCCAGGAACTTCAGAGGAGCGTATGACTCGGGATTGAGCTATCGGTGAGTGGACTTTGGTTTTAAATTATAATGCACGCATAAAGGTATATTTGAATTAACTATTGTTATGTATTGTTTCGGTACATTTCTTGAATTTAGAAATTGTGCTACTAAATGATGACTGGACCCGTGTTTTCAATATTACTATGAAAACAATGTTTTGGGCTATGGCCTGGTTTGATGGACTCTGTTATTAAATGATTTTTACATGACAGATTTTGAGTCCATGGTTTTGGGTGTAAACCCGGATGTGTGATTTCCTTGGATTTGGGCATAGACTCAGTTTTTCAATGAATTTGGTTTAGGCCAGGAAACAAGGATTTCAAAATATGGATCTGAATTACTGTCCTCAAAGGTCAAGGTTTTCTCCGATGCTGGCGTAGAGGATCTTTCTCCGCTAGATCGTTGAGGCGAGCTACGGCTCGGGAGACCATTCGGGAAGTGGTGAGACAGGTTTATGATAGTACAGGGTTCTGCACAACTCGAGGTATATCGGGTGTGTGGAGGATTTTGAGCTACGTCTCGGGATTTTTATCAGGAGCAGTGAGATATATTTTGATATATTTTGTGTCCAGGTTGGTTTCATGATTTTTAAACTCCTTTGAGGAGGGTTTACAAAGCAGGGTTGTGGACCATGGGGTGTTTTCATTATTCGGATTTCATGGGTCCCACCGGGTGTTTTAATTCAGAATGGATTTTCTGGTAAGTTTTCGATTTATCCATATGGTTTTTTGAAAAGGACTTTGATGCATGCATGGTTTTATTCGTGGAGGGGGATAAGGTATGTTTTCCTCAGAACTAGTTTTAAATGATTATTTTTGTGCACTCACAATTTTCGTGTTTTAAATCCCTTCCAGGCTATTGAATTAACGTGGGCATATCCAGAGGCGGAGGTATTACATTTCAACTACGCGTTTACCACAAGTATGATATTTATTTATGTATTTACTTATCCTACTTAGATGCTCTGATAAGTCTTTTGGACGGAGTGTAAAATTGTGGTTACATCGTTGGAGTGTTGATTTTTTAGGAATTTGGAGTGTTATCTGATCCTTCGTCTAACAGCTGGAAGACGGTAACAAGTCCTTAAGGGGAAATTCTGTCTGATTTTTGGCAGAATTCTCATAATTGTTTGCAAGGGCTTAAGGGTATTTTGGGAATTTTCTTAAGTTGTCAGACGGGCGTAGGGTTTTTCCCGGGTTTCAAGGGGAAATTTGGGAAGGTTCCTGTCAGATAGCCGCAACGACCTGGTGGAGAAATACCTTTCGACACCAGTGTCGGAGAAACCTCAATCATCTGGCGGAGAATACCCTTCGACGCCAGTTGGAGAAAACCTTCACCTCGGGGACCGAATTCAGTGAAAACCAAATCGATGCTTTGAAATCCTTGTTTCCTGACCAAAGCTAAATTCATTGAAAATCAGGTTTTTGCCCAAATCCAAATAAATCATAAATCTGGGACAAAACCCAAAAATCATGGACTTGACCGAAACCATATAAAACTCGAATCCATTAAGCCAGGCCATAGACCAAAAACGTCATTTCCAAATAATTATTAAAAGCCATGTCTAGTAATAATTTTATAATTTCCTAAATTCCAGAATTTCGACAAAACAATACGTAATAAGCAATTATATCAAATATACCTTTATGCATGCATTATACTTAACAAAACCAAAGTCCACTCACCGCACGTCCGAATAAGCCCAATCCCGAGTCGTACGCTCCTCCGAAGTTCCCGGAGCAGTATTAACTGTCAAAAGTAACAATCGGATTACCAACTAATATTAAAAACCTCTATATTCAAACTCCCTAAACCCCGGGAGATCCGCTCACGTCACACTTAAAACACAGCCACTTAGGACGCCCAAAACTACCCCTAAACGACGTTCGATTAACCCGAAACCTGTACCAACAAGTCTGGAATGTCGAAACTTTGTTGTCACGTGCCGCCATGATTCAAAGTTGGCCCCACGAGCGCCACGTACCAGCTACAGTACCACACACCTGCTACAGTACCTCACGCGCCTGACTCGGCGCTGACTCAGCCGCAAGGTGGCACCAGTTGGCTGCTAGGTGGCACCACTTGGCTGCTAGGTGGGCACTTCCTGACTCCACATGGCTGCCAGGTGGGCACTACCTGGCTCCACATGGCTGCCAGGTGGCCTCCACCTAGCTCCACGTGGCTGATAGGGGGCCTCCACCTAGCTCCACGTGGCTGACAGGTGGCATGCCACATCAGCCCCTCTCTGACCTAACTAATCGCCGGAGTGTCGCCGGAGAATCGCCAGAGAAGACGACCACTCCGCCATGCGCCGCCATCCATCGTCTCTGGAAAACGCCATTACCGGCCGACATTGAAATTTTTGAGTTTCAATTTTCCTTTCCTAGGTTCGGTGTCTTCCACGGCTGCTTCCTACGACGGTCGGTACGTCCTTGATCGGAGGAAGGAGGAGAGTCCGATGAGTGGAACTAAAATAGACGATCTTGCCTCGAACTGAAGTTCAAAATATTGGGTTTTTGGGTTCGATGTCACGGGTTTGGGTAAGAGTCGCAAAGAGAGAGAATGAAATGAGGAGAATCTAATATACTTGGGGTTAAAAATATCTACCCATGCCAAATTATGAAAATGCCCCTAAACATTCTAGAACCACAAGTCTGTCACACGGACTCCATTTTTCGTGTGCCTCATGTCTACCAACTCGTGAGTTCGAGACCTACGCAACGGTCCCCGAAATATTGCCAAAAGAGTCTCGAAACAAAAATTGACTTTCAGACCCCTTACACAACCTAGGGTAATTTCGTCCTCTTTCAAATCAATTTACAAAAATTTACAAATAAAATTTCTGGGTCATTATATAGAGAGATAGGCGGTTGCGACTGAGAGAGAGAAAGAGGCGTGTGCGACTAAGAGAGTTGGAGTCCGAGAAAGAGCGGCGGCCTTCGCGGTTGAGAGATAGGGAGTTCGAGAGAGAAAGGCAGCGGCGGTCTTCGCAGCTGAGAGAGAGAGAAATGGTGAGGCTGAGGTTGCTGGGTTGCTGAGAGAGATGGAGAAGAGAAAGGGAGAGTGGGTGAGAGAGACACGGGTGGTTGGGTAGCTGGATTTAGGTTTGGATTTTTTTTGTAGAGACTGAAGCAGTGGAGGAAACAATGAGAGACAGAGGAAGAGGAAAAGGGAAGTCGTGATTGTTTAAGTCTGAGTGAGGCCTTGCCCGACGAAAGTTTTGTCGGGCACCTTTTAATGAATTTCCCGGCCCATAAAAAGGGCCATTCCCGCAAAATTTGGGGGGGCATTTTGATTTTGCGCAAAAAAAAATTGTGCGAGTTTTTAATCTTGTCCGACGAATTATTGTATTGCCCGGCGATTTTTTTTAATTTTTCCTTGCAAATAATGTGAATTCGTCGGGCAAAACGGTTATATTGATGATAATATGATTGATCTAAAAACAAGGTCCGACGATAGAATTTTGAAGATCGGGACTGTTCAATTTTTGGTTTTACCTGCCTAAGGCCCCTCCGGCAGAAATCATCACGTTTCACGGAGCTTATATTCCTCGACCGTTGAGTTTGTGAATTTCAAGGGGTTTTTTGAATTTTTGGTCCAATTGATCTTCAACCGATGGAATTTCAAGAAATTAACCGTTCACTTTGTGCTTTTATGTGCTTAGACCTCACCCGTCGAAAATCTTGAGGTTTTCAGGTGTTAATGTTGTCTTATCATCAACAAACATTTTGTTACCCTTGAATCGTTGTGCACGGTTATCTAATCCCGGAAATTTCAAATTGGCTAGTTTTTTTTGCATAGGCGATCTATGAGTATGAACAATAAATCTGAACGGTTAGATCAGTCGAATTCATTTTGTAAATTATTGAAATTCGTAAAATAAGCTTATTCACCAAATGGTTTAAACACTTCAAGGAAACTTCAATGCATTTTTCGAAGTTTTGGTTCAATTGATATTCAAACAATTAAATTTGACCAATCGAACTGTCAATTTTGTGGTTTTACATGCCTAGATCCCGCCCATTGAAAATCATTAAGTTTTGAGGATCTGAAGACGTCCGATCGTGAAGAAATGTTTTGTAATCGTCGAAATGACGCGCACCGTTACCTAATTCTGGAAATTCAAAATTGGCTACTTTTTCGCGTAGGCGATCTATGAGTACGTGCAATAAATGTGGACGGCTAAATCATTCGAATTCATTTTGTAAATCATTGAAATTCGTAAAATAAGCTTATTCATCAAATAGTTTAAACACTTCAAGGAAACTTCAATACATTTTTCGAAGTTTTGGTTCAATTGATATTTAAACGATTGAATTTGACCGATCAAACCGTCCATTTTGTGGTTTTACATGCCTAGATCCCGCCCCATCGAAAATCGTTAGGTTTTGAGGATTTAAAGTCATCCGATCATGAAGAAACGTTTTGTAACCGTCCAAACGACGTGCACCGTTACCTAATCCCGGGAAATCCAAATTGGCTAATTTTTCGAGCAGGCAATCTATGAATGCGTGCAATAAATGTGGACGGTTATATCGGTTGAATTCATTTCGCAAGTAATTTAAAACAGTTGTTTAGTAATTAAATAAAAAGTCAATCTGGTATATTTTGCCCTACGAAAACTGAAATATTCGTTGGGCAAAGTTGTTTCATGTTCGGTGAGCGCCCACCGAAAATTGAACACCTTTACCCGACCAATATATCAGTTTTCGTCGGGCAAAATGGTTCCATTTTCGCTGAATAATGTGTTATCAAATTAGTGATTTAAACGTTTTAATTAATAATATTTATTATTCTTTTTATCTTTTTACTTATTTTTTTAGGATATCGATTTTATTTAACTTCACTAATAATGTGTTTTTTCGGTGGTTAATTATTCTTTTATGCTCTCCAAACACATAACGGTTGTAATTAGATAATTTCTATTGCAATCCATGGATAGAACTAAAAACAATGTTATGTCTCTTTTGTATTTTTTTTATTAATCTAAAATATAAAATGCATTTTTTTGAAGAAGAAAAAATATAAAATTGTTTATATAATATATAACACAATTGCATCGAATGAGCTATTTTCACCTATTTTGCGAGCTTTAGCGCTTGATAATTATGTTGTATATTTTATTCAACACTTGACAACATAAAAACATACTATAATAGATTAATTGAAACATTTAAAACTTCAACTTTATTAATTTGCAGCTTCATATTACACATATAAATGAAATCATTTCTTGAACACTTTTATTCAGTGTCGGATTCGCTCTCCCTCTCCCAATCAGGCTCGTCATCCGAGATGTGCACGCTACTTGTTTCCTCATAAACACTTTCAATTGGTTCTAAGTCCTGGAGATCAATAAAAATCTCATCAATCGCAATTGGTGGGATGACGTCATTGGTCCGTACTTCGTCCACGTTTAGGGTGGATGTCGAGGAATCCTCCTGGTAAACAATTTGTTGGTCATCGTTTGTTCCCCCATCTGCTTCATGGTCTCGGTCATCCAAATCCCAAATATTTCTTTGATTTATCATCTCAGCTACTCTCCAACTAGCACCGACTTTTGGATCATCCACAATACTTGTTTTGCCGTACTAGCGAGGATGTAGGGATCACTCTCATACCACCGGGTGTTTGTGTTGACAGATACACAGAAGTTATCTCGAATGAACCTGCCTGGAATATTTGGGTTCGTATCAAACCAATGAGACTTGAACAAAACAACTTCCTTACACGCTGCGTATAACACCTGAACCACACTTAACAATTTACCAAAGAACCCCGTAGCATCATTTTCCCTTTCCCCCGGCACGAAGAACCAGTTGTTTTGAGTAGACAACTTGTCATCTCGGCCAGTGCACACAAACTTTACTCCATTAACGTGACTACTGGCATACGTTTCTCCTCGAAATGGGCCAATGGCAAGCTACATTAATTCTTGATTGAAGTCTGGCGAGTTGTCATCTCTCAGTTGTGCCATCTATTAAGATACACATCATGAATTGGTCAACTTAAAACTAAAATAACAAATTATGCAAAAAAAATATTTGACTTACATGCTGGGAAAACCAACTTGGAAATAGTTGTTGGTCCATTTCTTCCCAATTTGAAGGATATTGGGCATTCATCAATGCCACGTGTTGCTTGTGGAAGGGTCAGACTTCGTCACAGTTGTTCAGTATGAACCAATGAGCCACCTTCATGTCGCTATTGGTTAACGGCTGCAACACTGGACCAGTGCTAAATGGTCGTGCTGGTTGGCCGAATACGGAAAAGTTCTCGACGCGTTCAACACCATCGTCGTTCCGCGAGGCCCTAGTAAAGGAAGTTTCAACGTTTCAAAGGTACAATGCACAAAATGTGAGTGACTCATTTGCAATGTACGCTTCCGCTATAGAGCCTTCGGGACGTGTCTTGTTGCGAACGTATCACTTGTACCTACCTAACATTCTGCAAGAAAAATAGACATTATGATTCACATTTATTAATAGGATAGTAAAGAATAGTCCCAAAAGCAGGATGGTACATCCAACGATAATGCATCAGGCCAGCTAGCCTTGCCTCATCCGGCAGATGAATTTATAGGTGCACCAACATGAATTTGTAGACAATGTCTTCGTTTATTGCAGCGACGTCCGCCGTTCGCAACGTTTTGGCACATAGTTGATGGAAGAACCGAGATAAATAAACAATCGTCTCAACAATATCATGCTGCAAGTATGGCCGAATACCAATCGGAATGAGCCATTGTAGCAAAACATGATAGTCATGGCTCTTCTAACCAGACAGGGTGCCACCATCGGTGCTTACGTTGTGGGAGATATTGCCGGCGTACCCATCGGGAAATTTCACACTCTCCAATCACTGCAAGAATCTTTTCTTATTCTCCGGCGTAAATGTATAAGTTGGATGATGCAGTATGTATTTCCCATTGACGAGCTTTGGCCACAAGTTACGCCGAATCCTCATTTCTTGCATACCCAGAAGAGTCTTTTTCATGTCCTTTGACTTGCCTTCGATGGGCAAAGTCGTTCCCACAAGACTCTCGACAACATTCTTCTCGATGTGCATAGGATATGCGATGTGTCTAATTTTCAATTCGACCAGTATGGCAAACGGAAGAATATGCTCTTCTTCATCCAATAATCTTATTCCTCTGGTTTTGGACCTCGTGAGACGAACTCTTGGATATTGTTCAATTTGGACAATATCTCATCACCGGACCATTCCCTTGGTCGTGTACGTCTCTCTGTTTGGCCATCAAATTTGTCAGCCTCATTACGCCACCGGTGATCCCAAGGCAGCCATCTTCGGTGACCCAAGTAGCATACCTTCGATGCGAGCCAAATGGACGTTGTGTCCGGTCCACATGTCGGGCAGGCAATATAACCCATGGTGCTCCACTCCGACAACATACTATAAGCAAGAAAATCATTAATTTTTCACATTACGGCCGCTCGCAAAGTGAACATTTCTCCACTGTACTTGTCATATGTTCGGACTCCATTTTCCCACATATCCAAGAGCTCGTCAATCAAATGCTGCAAATAAATATCAATGGAATTACTCAGCAATTTGGGGCCCGGTATCAAAGTGCTGAGGATTGTGAATTCTTTTTTCATGTATCTCCAAGGGGGTAAGTTATACAGAACCATGACCACCGGCCAAGGGCTATATGGCTATGTAAAACTCCCAAACGGATTAAAGCCGTCAGTAGCAAGTCCTAATCTGACATTTCTTGGCTCAACGGCAAACTCAGGATACATCTTATCAAAATCCTTCCAAGCCTTTCCATCGGCCGGATGCATAAGAACATAATTATCAATGCATTCATCCTTGTGACACCTCATATCACGGGTTATGTGGGTCGACATGTAGAATCTTTGTAATCTTGGCTTTAGTGGAAAATAATGCAACAACTTGTTCAGAATCATGTTCTTTAGAAACCTAGGTTCATTGCACACGGGACATTTGTCAAGTTGCTCGAATTCATCGTAAAATAATGCACAATTGTTCGTGCATGCATGGATCTTGTCATACCCTAAACCGAGACCCTTTAACAGCTTCTTCGAGCTATAATGATCTTTGGGCAGACGGTTATCTTCAGGGAGCATTTGGATGATAATGTCCATCATGTGATCAAAATGCTTGTTCATTTGATTATACTCAACTCTCATGTGCATCAACGCCACAACTGCCCCTAGAACCGAGAACGATTTACAACCGGGATACAATTCGCGCTAAGCTTATTTCAACAATCTCTCGTAATGTGCATTTGAGTCTTCGGGTTGAAACCAGGGAGTCTCATCGTCCATATCATCTGATGCAGGAGGAAAAACATCGGTTAATATCTCAAAGACTTGGTCATCATCAAAGCGCCCATCCGAAGGACTTTGATCCCCACGAGTCCCGGGATCTGAAGATGTCTATGCGGTAAATATTGGTTCACCGTGATGGATCCAATTACTATAGTTGTGTACAATCCCAATCCATGCTAGATGATTTCCGACCTTTTTCAACGTCCCCCAATTGCAGTTGGTACATTTCAGACACGGACACCTGATACGTCCACTTTCAATGCAATGACTCTATGCAAAGGCAATAAAGTTTTCGATCCCATCCAAATACTCATCAAAACACCTATCGTTCAATTGCATCCACCCTCAATCCATTGTGCTTGTTCTCACAAAATACAGTCAACGTAAGTAATTAAGTTAACAGTATCTAGTAATTAGAACAAGTTAATATCAAAAGTCGCTTGTCTCCTTATGCCTCCGGTGATTTGGCCCTATCCCATTCGTGAGTGCACGTTCTGTGTTGTGTACTTTGCGGCCTACGAGGCTAAGTTTCGATCGAGGGAAATTTCGGCAGCAACCCCCTACAGTTCCCCAAATGCACGACTTAGATATTATAAATAAATATCTAGTATGCATTTGAAGAACATTAAGGGGATACAAACCGAATTTTCAACGATCGAAACCTAACCTCGTAGACTGCAAACTACACAACACATAGTTGTCCACCCCCAAACTGTCAGATTAAATGGAAAATTCAAGAGTCAGTCAATTGCGCGGCCACGCATTAAGCATCCACGTGCGCATCCAACTGACTCTCAAACGGGTCTAAGGTTTTTCATTGAATTTCATTATGCAAAGTTAATCAACTCGATTAAATTCGCATAAACGGTTATGAAATATCAACATATTTCACTCCGTCTGAACTACCTAAATAAATAATAAAAATATCACAATAAATTCACAAATACAAACATATATTAATTACGCATATCACAGAGTTTACAATTTTCTAATTTCCTAACATATTTTCTATTTTCTTAATTTCGTAACATATTTTCTATTTTCTTATTTTCCTAATATATTTTCTAATTTTCTAATTTCCTAACATATTTTCTATTTTCTTATTTTCCTAACATATTTTCTAGTTAATTTCCTAATTTTCTAAAATATTTTGTAATTAATTTCCTAATTTCCTAACATATTTTCTAATTTCCTAGCATATTGTCTAGTTAATTTCCTACAATATTTTCTAATTAATTTCCTAATTTCCTAAAATATTTTCTAATTTCAAAATTTCCTACAAAATCACATAACACATTTTCCACAATTTATACACAATTTTTCCCAAACTATAAACAATTTCTACAAATTTTTCACAATTTATACACAATTTCCTAACATAATTATATATCCAAAATTCTTACCAACATTAAATTCATAGGCAAACACACCTCTTTATAAGTATTCCTCCAAATCAATCACAAATTTCCTATAACACAACCAATAATTAGTTTCCAATCAAAAATCAAAAATTCAAAAACTAAAAAATTAAATTTCCTATAACACAACTAAAAATTAGTTTCCATAATTATATATCTCTTGATGGAGTTTGGTGTTTGAGAGAAATTAAATAGGGAGAGATAATTAATTGGTAAATTAAATGATGATGAGATGATGGTGTTTGAGAGAGAGAGGAGAGAGATGAGCTTAGATGAAGCAGAAATAGGAAAGAAGAAGAAGAGGGGCGTGTCGTTTCAGTTATTGTGTTTTAATCCTTGCCCAACGAATAACATTCACAAGGCAAAACTAAATAAATTCGTCGAGCAATCTCTGGTCAACACTAAGAGTTTACCTGACGAAATATTTTCAATTTTACCAGTTGGAAAAAACAAATTTGTAGGCCTAAGGTCCTTTTTCTGGCGCCAACAACGTTTTTGTTTTGTGCCAACAACGTTTTTTTTGTGCCAACAACTTTTTTTGGCGCCGACAACGTTTTTGTTTTGCGCCAACAACGTTTTTTTTTTGTGGCAACAACTTTTTTTTTGCGCAAAATTTTTCCCTACGAAATGCTCATCCCCGACCAAACAATTGTCAGGCAAATTTAAGAAAAATAGGCGCCAAAATAATATTTTTTTGCGCCAAAACGTTGCCCTACAAAAACAGGTTGCCCTTCCAAAATGTTCCTCGGGCTTAATTGGCCATTATTTTGCCCGGCAGCTGACGATTTTCATGGGCAAGACTGCATTAGGCGACGAAATCGTGTTCGTCGGGCAAAATATGGTCGGGCACGCATGGATTTCTTGTATTGAGTTGACCTTTTGTATTGTAACATTATAAATACCTCCTATTGAGAAGAATAAAATTATTCAGCCAAATTAAACCCTAGCCGTCTCTTTGATATTCTCTTTGACTCTTAGCTCCTAACCAACCTCATAATTGCATCCTACTTGGGGAACCTCCTCGTTGCACCCTTTCGAATTATCGAATTATTTTATATATAATTATCGAATTGTTTTTTATATATTATAATTGGAACGGGAACCATTCAATTTAATCATCAGTTTAAGTTAATTTATGCAAAAAAAATTAATCAAATTAAAAATCATTTAGTCATTCTTATGCATCAACTAAATGGACGGTTGCCCAATAAGATCTTA
The DNA here is from genome assembly GCA_037349345.1 of Oemleria cerasiformis. Lineage (NCBI taxonomy): Eukaryota > Viridiplantae > Streptophyta > Magnoliopsida > Rosales > Rosaceae > Oemleria > Oemleria cerasiformis. The sequence goes on along the minus strand of JAZGTL010000019.1, from coordinate 5,398,831 downwards.
ATTGGTACCAATACAGTTGATTTGTTTGACACATATGAATGGCTAAACATTCTCTAATATTGTTGATATATTTTGTGGAGATAAACTTGATTTGATAATTCAGAGAATGAACGTACGGTTTCGATTATGGTACATGTATATGGATAATTCGATAAACCGAAAAGGTAAAACGAGTATTTACCCCAACGATGGGATGCAAGAATTATCCTTATATTATTGAGTTATATTTTGTCCCATAAATAAGATTTAAGATTCGCCCCTGTGTTCGGCCGGTACTTTAATGTATGAATGTGTACAAATGAATTTTGAATGTATAACTCCTTGTTTTGGTGGGTATGATTGAATTGGATAACTCACCAAATACAATGTATTTGAATGTATAAATGAATGTGTTTTTATTGTAAGGGGATTAGAGGGGGTAGATCGAGATTAAAGAAAACTTCTTCAATCTAATCGCCTTAGGCCACGTTTGGTGCATACATAGAATTGGATTAAATTTGATAACTCTCCAAATTAATGTAATTGGAATGTGAAAATTGATGCAATTTCATTCTATGAGGATAATATAGGATTAGATATAGAAGAAAACTTACATTTTCTAATCTTACTATTTTAAAAATATGTTTGGATGACGTACTTCAAAGTTCCATTGAATTTTTTTATTATTATTATGAAATAAACGATGAATATGTGTACCGCATACATCGGCAATCAGCATGGCCAGTGCCAGCTCTGGTGTCTTGTGCTTTGGCTTCTTAATTATAATCCTACTTGTTAAAACAAATGAGATAATTAAAAATTAAGACATCATCAACTCTGATAATTGCCTTTGGAGGCTAGCTGCCTGGTTTGTAGTGATAATCCGGCCATCATCAATATTCTAAACATGTCTTAATCCAGGGAAGATCGTATATGAATATTTTTCGTTTTCTATCGCCATTGATTGATACTTTGATAGCTTAAAGAATACCAGTACCTTGTATGTATGAGAAAATGTAATCTGATTAGTATTATTTACTACTCATCAATATCTCTGACCTTGAAATAATTAAGAATTCAATTATTTGATTTAGCTGACTCGTATATTTAATTTCCAGCCTAGAAAGGAACCCGGCCAACTTTTGTTTACTTAACAAAAAATAAATTAAAACACAATCAAAGAAAGTGAGCCAAAGTTAAAAGGAGGACCACAAATATAAATCTTTAGGAAGATTATTAACAAAATTACAAACCCAATATATATTTTTTTTATAGTTTTTTTTTCCTCAAATTGAAGACTTTTGTAACATTATTGGTGGTTTGCTTTGCAATGTCCAGTACGTATCTGGCATTTTTCTTAAGACAATACGTACTTGCTTGCACTTGAGGGTCGATGTGCTCGTTCCCTCATAATTGATTATAAATAATAATCTTTATTATGTAAGCGTGATAATCAAAACCCTTCATTTTTTAAACCACCATGTGAAAATCGGCTATTTATTTGTTATTCATATGTATTAATTATTGTCAGCTCACAGTAGAATCTTAACTATTACCAAAACAATCAATTACAAGTTTTATTTGGAAAAAAAAAAATCAATTGCATGTTTTAGTACATATGGCCGAATTACCAAACCATCTCCATATTTGTTGATCGTTTACATAAAGAATCTTCACAAATTTTTTTAAGAAATAAATTGTTCCGATTAATACATAATTAAGAAAATCTTTACAATTAATCATTGTAGAACAACTGAACGAGTACGACCAAATACCTTAGGGTAGATATTTTCTAGGGGTGGGCATAAATCCGTTGAAAACCTTAAATCAATTCGATTCAAACCGTTATTGGGACTTCGGTTTGGATTCTATCATATAAAAGTCAACAATTTGAAAATCCAAACCGTTCCATTTAGTAACAGTTTGATATTGGATTTTCATTTTTAAAACCGTTGGAATCCAAACCGAACCGTTAAAGTTCTCATTTATTAGTTAATATTTTTCACCCAATAATATGTTAATGTAAGTGCTTATTACATACCCTATATGATTCAATCCTTATCCATTTTGTGCTACTTTCGAATTTATATTATATTTACACTTAACCCGTCATAACTGAAATTTAAAATGTTGAAATCTTTAATTTGTTGACGTGATGTATAGATGAAATCTTCATATGAATGAATGAAATATTGATGTGAATAAATGGAATCTTGATGAGAATGGTGGAATTTTGGAAAAAGTTATGTGTTGGAAGAGTCTTTTTAGTGAACAAATTTCATGAAAATTTTATGCTTAAACCGTCCAAATCGATCCGAGCCGAACCGTTAATAACGGCTAGAATTAGAACGGTTTCAATTCTATTTTTTGAAAATCAAAACCTTATCTAAACCTAACCGTTAAGATTTTAACAGTTAAAATTTAAATTTAGATGATATCCGCATCGATCCAACCGTGCCCACACCTTGTCTTTTCCTGTTTTTTTTCTTCGACTATATTGAAATCCCCAGCAAATAATTGTATAAAATGGACCTGTACTCCAGACTTCAAACCAAACTCTATCTACCAGACCTGCAAACACAATGGGGTCAGAACTCCCCCTCAAACTTCCGGTCATAGATTTCTCCGGCCAAGGCCTCAATCCTGGCACCAAAGAGTGGGACACAGTGAGAACCCAAGTCCGGCATGCCCTACAAGAATATGGTTGCTTTGAGGCTTTGTTTAACAAAGTCTCATCACACACTCAAAAGTCCGTGTTCGGAGCAATACAAGAGCTTTTCGACCTCCCTTTACAAACCAAATTGCAAAATGTTTCTAAAAAACCCTACCATGGCTATGTTGGGCAGTACCCTGAGATGCCACTATATGAAAGCATTGGGGTTGATGATGCAAACCAGTACCAAAAAGTCCAAAGCTTCACAAACACCATGTGGCCTCATGGAAACCCTACTTTTTGGTTCATAAACATTAAACTTTTTCCTCGTCACTAACACTTTTGTAGTCATATATAACATGAGTTATCAATTACGTTTAGACAGTATGACATGTTGTGTACTTAGAATATATGACCTAAATTTCGTTGATTGTTTATTTTTTTTGTGGCAGCAAATCAATACACTCGTATTCTGAACAAGTTTGTATGTTGGATCAAATGATTCAGAGGATGATTTTGGAGAGCTTGGGACTTGTGAAATACTTAGAGGAACACATAGACTCGACCAACTGCCTAGTTCGAGTGATGAAATATAAGGGGCCTCAAACCAAGGATACTAAAGTAGGGCTAGCAGCTCACACTGACAAAAACATCTTCACCATTTTGCACCAAAACCAAATCAATGGTTTAGAAGTAGAAACCAAAGATGGCAATTGGATTGATGTCAAGCTTTCACCAGAGTCGTTCCTCGCGTTGATTGGCGATTCCCTCTATGTGAGTTGCTTTCTTGCTAACCGATCAATTTACTAATCATAAACGGCTTGTTTGGTGAATATATATAGTATTGCACTAGAGGTGATTTGGCATACAAAAAAAAAAACTTCCTTTTTTCAATCCTTCTATTTTGAGGGGATTTGAATTGGATAAGTTTTCTCTTCTATATATGTCTAATCTTCATACAATTAAAAAATATTCACTTCTACCAAGCGTGTCCAATTGTTTAATTATGTTGAAAACGCGTAAAAAGTGCAAGTGAAAAAAATTAGAATTAATGAATTAAGAGAGAAATTAAAGTGGTGTTATGATGATTTGGTAGGCATGGACAAATGGTCGACTACATTCACCAAATCATAGAGTGATGATGAGTGGAAATGAGACTAGATATTCAGTTGGATTGTACTCAGTCCCAAAGGAAGGTTGCATAATAAAGGCGCCAGAGGAGGTTGTGGATGAAGAACACCCTTTGCTTTTTAAGCCCTTTGATCATGGAGATTACCTTCGTTTCAATCTAACTGATGAGGGAAGGAAGTCTGAGTTTCCTCTCAAAGCCTACTGTGGTATTTGAGTTTGAGACACTGGCCTCTTGTGATGTAATAAAGGACATTAATTTCTTATTATCGTCTATATTGTCTAGTTTCTTCATTGCTTCCTACTGCATTAATAAGGCTATTTTGCTAATTTTTCATCGTAATATCGCATTCAAATAAGTAAAAGTAACAATAGGAAAAATAACAAATAATGAAGAACATTTAAAACCTGATTTATTAGCAGCCGCCAAATGTTCGTTATTCTAAATACTTTTATTAGCAGCCGCGAAATGTTCTGCAGCATCAGATCCATGCATTCGAGTCCAAACCGTGAGCCACAAGTCGCGTACTTGCCACGTTATGTATGAAAATAAATTATTGTATTGAATAAAACAATATTTGAACATGACCAAATTTCCCTAAATAATAATCTTAAACATAAATCACTAGTAATCATCCGAAAAGCTTAAACATTATTCAAAAAATTAAAATAAATATTGCACAAGAGTAGATCATATCCATCTCCTCGAGTTTCTAATCCTCCTTGTGTCTAATCGCAACTTGGAAGTTGGTAATCTCAAAGGTGGTATCCATAGGAATTGATTCTTCAATGAAATTGGTTTCTCTAGTTCCTCGACTGGCATGATACTTTTCTATAGCTTACGTTGATGCACGCCAGGTACGGGACTAGTGATGATTAGTTTCTCTACATCAGTAACAAAGATCATGTTGGTTCTGATTCTAGGGATGATAGACTGGTCCAATGTTCCTCTCATTTTGGGCTTTTGGGGTTGAGGAACCGCGGTTCCCATGCATGGGCCTTGCCAACGGGAACAATCTCATTAAAAAACACCACAGAAAAAGCCAAGGCATAGTCGATTGAGAACCCAAAAATGAAAGCAAACTCCATAAAACCTAGTGAGTCTCCACTTTCATATAACCACCTTCCAAATAAACTTCCAAGTCAATGTGATTATGACAGAAAGAGCAAAAAGAAAGATCCACATCATCACGCCATACCACTCAAGCTGATAGGGAAAACTACAAAAGCATTAGAAAATCCACCGCCGACGAACAAACAAGGTGTTATCAAAGAGCCAAGGCCATTGTCAATGCCATTGATAGGGCGAGAAATAGAGGTAGGAGAGAACGGTTGAACTTTTATGCTTTATGATTTTTTGGAAATGAGACGATTTGATGCTATGAAATTCTTAGGGTTTTAATATTTTGGGAAGAAGATGATCAATCTCGTTGATATTTAATTTATTTTGTATTTTAATTAAAAAAAATTTAATGTTTGAGTATTTTTTATTTAAAGGATTCTGATTAAATTTTCTTTTTCTTTATCAGGGATTTGCAATTGGTTGATAGTCTTTTTTACCGTGCAGTCTCTTACATAATGACATTTCTTATTACATTTATATATAGCAAGTAATTTCACTTTTATTTTTGGATTGTTTATGAGGACGAAAGGTATATGTGGATTTGTATTTTTTGGGATTGTTTTGATAGAATTTATTGGGTCTAAATTGATTGTTAGTTTTGTAATTGTGATATTTATTTTTTCTTTGATGAATTTATATTCATTTGTGTTTTTGTGATGGTGCAATAGGGGGTCGCCTATATTGTTCACAAAAATTACCCATTTCATATTTTGAGGTTTTCCTTTCATTTTTCACTTCTTTAGTTATTTTCATATCAATGCACATTTTCAAACCTTCTTGTTGAATGATACTTACTATATTGCCATAAGTAAGTTGATCAAAATTTATTACTTTGTTTCCATTACTTAAAACTTGTCTACTATTATGGGCAAATAGATTTGGTAAACCATTAATAAATTTTTCTTTACAAAATGGTTGATTATTGTCTTCCCTTAACATGACTCTTGATATAAAGACATTTTTATACCAGCGAAAATCACTTGAAATAGGACATCTTAGGTTACTGAGTTGATCATGAAGTCTATAAGCAATGTTACTGGGTGTACCAATGAAGTGTTCGATTTTTGTAAAGAATAATGTGTTAACTGCATCGGGTATTCATAATCCAATTGTTTCATCAAATAAGGCATACCTTCTTCATCATGTTTTACTGCTTTTCGGATTTGTAATCTTAAATCTTCTGTGAGATATTTGTCCCACCAGTTTTTTAACATTCCCGTAAATCATGTTACGAAGAGGTCAACAATTTATGCTTGACTAAGATTGTGATTAGTGAGGTAACTATTAGCAACCATTGACATGTGTTGCATTTTATTTAATATTTCTTGTTTTGATAAACCATCTATATTCCATTCATAGATTTTATCAGAGGAAATAGAAAATTGACTTTGGGTACCCCTTTCGTTATACTGGAGATCAGGAGGAGTTGGCCTAGGATACCAATTTTTGGTGAGACAGGTTGGTTTAACTTTTTTATGCGTAATCATGTTTACTTGAAAATTTTGAAAAGCTTTTTCTATTTGAGTTATTTTATCTGAATTTTCTTAATCGAGTTCAGACTCAATGTTGGGATTAATAGTATGAATACTTACTACGTTGGCTGAATACGATTTTTTTTATTGGTGATAATTCTTTAAACATTTGTTCAATTTTTTGAAGAGTTGGTGTTTTGAAACTGGTTCCTGATTTGATTTATGGAAGTTTAATTAAAGATTGTTGTGGACACTGGTTCCTGATTTGTCGATATTGGTTTCTTCTTTCAATGTTACTTTCAGCATTAAAGTCTTGGGTGAGGTGTTCCCAATTAATTTCGAAAGGTCGAGAGATGGTTAATAATTGTGAGTCAAATGAAGGGTCTACTTCAAAGTCAGTAGCTATGGGAGAAGGATGTTTTTCTTCTTCTTCTATTTCTTTATTAGGGTTACTAGATTGGGCATAACAAGGATGACTTATTTGTGAAGATGTTTTAATTCATTTTCATTTTAATTTGGTTAATTTACTCTCTAAATCATAGTCTCTTTGATGAGTTCCTTCAGTAGAAATTGATCCTGTGAAGGGATGTCTAGCAGGTTTGGAGGATTGGCTAAGGTGTTCTGTAACTAGAAGGGAAGGTAGCCTAGGGTGGTTTCCAAAATTAATTTTAATTGTACCATCAAGATATTGTTGTATGTAATTAAGATTGCTTGAATCATTTTTTATTTGTGTTGGCTGATTTTCATGAGTTAATAACCAATTAGAGGGTAAATTAACATCTGACCATTTTATGGTGTGCGGGACTTTAATATTTGCATCTTGACTGCTTTGAATTAATAAAGTTTGATCTCTTGGGCTTTTACAAATGGCCTGAAAATTCATGTTGGTCCCGGTGCATTTGTTGTAAATTCGGTATATCAAGGCCAAAGGTTGGACACCTTCTAAGACTTGATATCCATAAGTTTTAATATTTAGAGTTATTGTTTTTAACATATGGGGATCACTGAAAATCACTGTGAGATCTGGAAAGCAGTCGAAATGAATCAGACAGTTACACATGCATGATTCGACGATGCTGAGTATACCATCATTGAAGTTAGTAAATCGAGCATCTCGAAGACACAACAAGATAGAGGCATTAAGACCTCTTCTTGTTAATGGTTATACAGCGACTTGGATACAACCAATATAAATGTAATTGTGACCATCTTTTCGATGCTTTTTTATTGCTTCAAGATTAAATAATTGGCATGTTTCATGTTCATTACCAACTGCATAAACTTGTTCAACTGTTTTAACATGGTGTTCAGTTTTAAAAGTATTTATTGACCATTTTTTCTTGTAAATATTTTTACCAGGGACTTTCGGAATATTCCAATCATGAAAATCAACATGTTCATCATACTGATATTCAAAGTGTTCTTCATTAATTATGGAGGGTATTGTATTAGACCGATTCTGGAAGAACTACTAGTTGAAGAATTTGATCTAAAAAGTCTACTTACTTTTACAAGTAATTGATTATCTAAGTACGAGTTTTAGATTTCTGACCGTTGATTGACTGTCTAATACCAATTTCGCTTGACTCCTGGGGTGTTTCTACCTCGCCGCTCACGCCTTTCCACTCACGCCAGATCTGGGACTTATTGTTTGGACTGTTTAGTTTGGAATTACACACCAGAAGAGAATATCAACAAGTAATAGACAAAGAATAGAACAACAGAAATAGCAAAACAATAACGAAGAAGATAGATGAATAGATGAATTAAAGAGTAAGTAGATCTCAACACTTATAGCTCTGATACCAGAAGGGTGAGTAGACGTAAATACAATTTTGTTGATAAAATATAAATGATATGAAGAATGATAAATAATATGAATAAGAAAATAATTGAAATATTTACTTGAGGGTGAAAAATAAATGATAAATATATGTCATTCAAAACCATGTTATGCAATTCAAATACTGAAATGAACCGAATTGGATTTTATTTGAAATCTTACATGAATGCAATTGATTATAGTTGGAAAGACCAATTGAAGGAAGTAGGATACATGAATATCACAGTGATTGATATCTCAAGTATGCTAAATCGATCTTTAATAGTCTCTATTAACTGAGAGAATTTTGTTGAGTTTCACATCTAAAATTCGAATGCTAAAAATATGCTCTGACATGACTAAAGGAGATGCTTTCTTAAATAGACTTAGGGGGTCGACATGACCGAGTTGAATGCGGAGTTGATTGCAGAGATAATTGGAGATGAGCTGTCTTGAGGCTGGCATTATTGGATGCCAGGAGTGATTCAAGGATTTTACTGTGGAGTCACATTTTTACTGTTTTGGTCTTTACTGGTGTATAGTAAAAATTCACTATTCTTGAATAGTAACTTGTTTGATGGAATTATTAATTATTTGTCAAAACCCAAATCGTATGGGTGTTGGGAAATCTTCCCATTGTAACTTCTACAAAGGGGACAATTTTGGCTGACTGGATGAAGATGCTACTGAGGAGTTGGGAGAGGCTGGTTCATCTAGAATTTGTTCCTCATCATTTTTCATCTGACTTGCTTGTAAAAGGAGCTGTCTGGCTAGCTCCTGGATTTCTGATTTGGATTTTCCCTTAATTGAGAGAAATGATGGAGATGCTGCTGAGCCTGTTGGTTTTTCTAATTTTTTAACTAGAGGAAATTCTTTATTGACCATCTCGAGAATTCGTTCGATGTCAATCCTATCCCACTATTTTGTGTGGAATAATATGACGACGATGTCTGATTCAATTTTGTATTCCCATTTAACTATCCATGACACTTTGTACTTCGCCATGAATTGCAAGAGGATTGCATGGGTATTATTCTTTGCATAAACTCTGCTGAAATCTTTGATTGTGTCATGAAGTTGATTGGGGATGACTTCATATGTGGGGCCATGAGTGGTCCACCATTTTTTAAACCATACTGGGTGGCTACTTTTGAACTTTCTGTCATAATTGACAAACCATGAGTGAGTGAAAGTGTTATTTTGATGCAGGAACACTTTGTACCATGCATCGATATAATCATAGTAACTGTAAGAGATTTCTTCGTTTGATTTGGGGAAATATTTGAAGTTGTAGGGTTTGGTTCCTCATTCTTGTTGATTGATGATTTGCGGGATGTAAATGGAATGGTAAACTAATTTCAGAGGGTCATTCTTCTCATAAATGGGTTTAATACTGATGGATTCTATTTGAAAGAGGATAGTTGTGTAATACTGGAGATTTTTGGTAGGATGGCTGGGGGCATAATGAAAATTGGGTGGAAAATAGTCTTTGGCTATTATGAAGGTGATTTAAGATGATTAAAACACTCTTCGATGTAAAAAAGTGCATGACTGGTATTTTTGGGAAAATAGGATGAGGATTGGGGCTTATAGTGATTACCTGGTTGGCCAATGGCCTGAGTTGATTGGTAGGGATCATAAGCGGTAACTAAGGCTGATTGGTAATTAGGGCGTAGTTATCCATTTGTAGATCCAAGTGTTGTATATCGATTTGTCAGTGTAACTGGGAGAGTTCGATATGGAATGAGCACTTGAGGAGAAGGGATTTCTAGTTCTTCTTGTTTAGTAAGAACACTAATTGTGCTATTATTTAGGATATTAATTATTTTGCAGCAACAATCTTTGCAACCAAAATTTATGTCTGGAGAATCAGACTGTTGATCATCAGTGTCTGTGATAGAGTGTGAGCTCCAATTATCATTGGTTTCTTCCTCATTTTCACTAGAATCATGATTTTTTATTTCATGGATTCTGATTGAATTTTCTTTTCCTTTATCAGGGATTTGCAATTGGTTGATAGTCTTTTTTACCGTGCAGTCTCTTGCATAATGATATTTCTTATTACATTTATAGCAGGTAATTTCCCTTTTATTTTTGGATTGTTTATGAGGACGAAAGGTTTTTGTGGATTAGTATTTTTTGTGATTGTTTTGATAGAATTTATTGGGTCAAAATTGATTGTTTTGTGATATTTATTTTTCTATGATGAATTTCTATTCGTTTGTGTTTTTTTGATGGTGCAATGGGAGGTAGCCCATTTTTTTCACAAAAATTGCCCATTTCATATTTTGAGGTTTTCCCTTCATCTTTTACTTCTTTAGTTATTTTCATATCAATGCACATTTTTCAGACCTTCTTGTTGAATGATACTTACCATATTGCCATAAGTAAGTTGATCAAAATTTATTACAATGTTTCCATTACTTAAAACTTGTCTAATTGTATGGGCAAATATATTTTGTAAACCATTAATGAATTTTTATTTCCAAAATGTTTGATTACTGTCTTCCCTTAACATGACTCTTGATATAAAGACATCTCTATACCAGCGAAAATTACTTAAAGTTTGACATATTAGGTTATTGAGTTGATCATGAAGTCTAAAAGCAATGTTACTGGGTGTACCAATGAAGTGTTTAATTATTGTAAAGAATAATGTGTTATCTGCATCGGGTATTCTTAATCCAATTGTTTCATCAAATAAGGGCATACTGTCTTCATCATGTTTTACTGCTTTTCGGATTTGTAATGTTAAATCTTCTGTGAGATATTTGTCCCACCAATTTTTTAACATTCCCGTAAATCTGGTTACGAAGAGGTCAACAATTTCTTTTTTACTAAGATTGTGATTGGTGAGGTAACTGCTAGCAACCATTACATGTGTTGCATTTTATTTAATATTTCTTGTTCTGATAAACCATCTATATTCCATTCATAGATTTTATAAGAGAAAACAGAAAATTGACTTTGGGTACCCCTTTCTTCATACTAGAGATCCGGACGAGTTGGCCTAGGATACCAATTTTTGGTGAGATTGGTTGGGTTAACTTTATTATGCGTAATTCTATTTACTTGAAGAGTTTGAAAAAGCTTTTTCTATTTGAGTTATTTGATCTGAATTTTCTTAATCGGGTTAAGACTCAGTGTTGGGATTACTAGTATGAATACTTACTACATTGACTGAAGTCGATTCTTTTTTTATTGGTGATAATTCTTTTAACATTTGCTCAATTTTTTGAAGAGTTTCTGTTTTGAGACTGATTCCTTATTTGATTTCTAGAAGTTTAATGAAAGGTTGTTGTGGTGATTGTTGGCTTGTAAGTGGGATAATATCAATTTTGGTTTCGATTTTATCTAATTGAGGATGACAAATGAGAATGGGGCATAAGGGTGAGTAGGTATCAGATGGGTGATTGATAACTTCATGACATAGATCTATAAGATGTAAATACTTGATCTGGTACCAGCTTCATGACATAGATCTACGAATCAACCAGCTACTCACTATAAAACTAGTAGTTCTTCCAGAATCGGCCTTAATACAATACCCTCCATAATTAATGAAGAAAACTTTGAATATCAATTTGAAGAAAATGTTGATTTTCATGATTGGAATATTCCTAAAGTCCCTAGTCAAATTATTTACAAGAAAAAATGGTCAATAAATACTTTTAAAAGTGAACACCAAGTCAAAACAGTTGAACAAGTTTATGCAGTTGGTAATGAACATGAAACATGCCAATTATTTAATCTTGAAGCAATAAAAAAGCATCGAAAAGATGGTCACAATTACATTCATATTGGTTGTATCCAAGTCGCCGTAAAACCATTAACAAGAAGATGTCTTAATGCCTCTATCATGTTGTGTCTTCTAGATGCTCGATTTACTAATTTCAATGATAGTATACTCAGAGATATATATATTCAAAATAGTTAGTAATTAATGTCTGTTAGTATAATGGCTATTAGTATTCCTCTCCACACATACCTGAGAAGTCTCATGTTCGACTCTCGTAAAGAGCGAGCTCGTTCTCTAATGGGGTACCACCTCGTACCACCTTTTTGAGTTATCGAATAATCATATATATATATATATATATATATATATATATATATATATATATATATATCAATTGGAACCGTTCAACTCTCAATTCCTAATTTCAAGATCATCTTCGTAAAAATCAACATTGGTGATCGTTTAGTCATTCATATATATCCTTTAATCATTAATATGTATCAAATAAATCAACAGTAATGATAACTATTAAGATCATCATAATGAATCGTCCATTTATTAGTTTATACATATGAATGACTAAATAATTTTCAATTTGGTTTTTTTAATATAAATAATTTTAAAATGATAATTTAGGAAATGAACGATTTGATTATGATATAAACACAAGGATTATTCAATAAAAAAAATGATTTTTGCACTCCACAAATTATTTATTGCATTCTACTTATTTATTTTATTTATTTTATTTTTTTTATTTTTTTTATTTTTTTTATTTTTTTTATTTTTTTTATTTTTTTTATTTTTTTATGAATCAAACCTTCACACCTACTTTTACACCCTAATTTATTTTCGGTAGAAAAATTAAAAATCCACATAACGACTCTTCCCTTACCTCATCCTAGTCTTTAACGCTCAAACACCCCTTCACTATTCTGTCTCACGCCATCGTTCGCCATGGACGCCGTCATCGAAATCCTCCATCTTCCCTCATCATCAACACCGTCTCTCCTCCTCTTTCATTTTAACTTGCGTCATTATAAATATTCCATACTAAATTGATGTGTTTGGCTTCAGATTTTGAACCCAATTATGTACTAAGAGAAGATGAACGGTAAGGAATATGGGATAAATCTAGTGGGTTAGATTCAAAAGAAAATTCTACTTTCTTTTTCATAAATATGATAATATTTTGCACCTTTACAATTTGTGTTGAATCTCTTGGGTTTTTGACCTTTCAGTGATGAGGGAGAAATATGAGTAAGAACTACAGCATTCAGGATGAGAAGTCAAGACACTGGAGGTGGGGGCGTGGGGGCTTTAGGGTGCTTTGCATGAATTCAGATTGTAATTTCTTTGTGGTTATGCCTCTGTTTGGCAGTACAAACTAACATAGAGTTGTGTTCCAAGGTCTGCAATTGGAAGTTAGATGTGCAGATGGCGGAGGATAGATCTGGGAGGAGGAGATGGGCTAGGAATGGTATCTAACCATGGTAGGATTTTTAAATTTTCTATAAATTAAAATAAATTAAGATATAATGGTAAGTTTGGAAATTTGATTCATAAAGAAATAAAAAAATATTAAAATAAATATGTAGAGTGTGAAAATCAGCTCCATGAAAAAAAGTGATATGAATAGGTAATATCATGAAGGATGCAAGTATCATCTTAAATGAAAATACATATTTTAACATAAATGGGTTCATAATATCACGTATTATAAAGTTACCATTTATGGTAAAACAATTTTCCAAATTTTTTCCAGTAATGATCTTATTATATATATTAGTCTTATTACTCAAAATGCTCCCCGAATCAGAACGCGAGTCTCAATTTGCTCCCCGAACGCGAAATCGTAACAATGTGCTACCAGAACCCCCCTTTTGTCAACTCTGTTGCACCAAAAGTTAAACTATGTTAATAACGGCAATTAGAAGATGAGTATTTTGTCAAAAAATTAAAACAACTACCCTAAAAGAAAAAAAATTATTCCCCAACCCTCCACAACCCTCCCAATTCTCGCCTTCAACCAAATTACCCAACCCACCACCTCTTCACCTTCGATCCCATCGCCATCCTCTTCTCACAAACCCAGCACCACCATCATCTTCATCTCGCTTCGTCTCCCTTCTCTGTCGGTTAAAGCAAAGAGCCAGCTAAGTTAAATACCCAATTCACAAGGCCCAGCCCAAAAAGGCCCACTTGAGGGACGTGGAGATGTGGAAGCGTGCAGAAGGGGAGAAGTCGGTTCTGAAGTGCCGAACGTGTCAGAGGGCAAAGGGGATGTTCAAGACAAGCATTTGCAGTGCGGAACCCGCAGGAGTCTACTTGGCAAGCCAAATCAGTTCCCCAACTGCCTATAAAATGATAAGAAGCCTTCTTCTCGAAGAACCAATCAATCAATCAATCAAACGAACTTATCAAACTAATCAATTTCAAAACAACTACAAACCCTCAAAAGTTTCTTTGTTCAAAGGCTCGCCTACTTTGGCACAACCTGTTTCTCCGTTCCTGGATCGAGATTCAGTCTCTTCTCCCAACCTCCTTCGCTCAATTCCAGACTAGGAACTCAAGCTTTCCCTCATCCCGACTGCTGCTCAAACTAGTCTCTGAGGAACCTCAAACACTTACCTCATCCCGACTGCTGCCCAATCTAGTCCTTGAGCCATCCATACACTCAACCCTTGGCATCTCAACGTCTTTTGAATACTCTGCCAACCCATGTCATGATTCCGACATATGTTCACTCAGTTGATGATTTCTAGAAGATCATGCCCCTCAAAGGCTTGATTTCGAAAGAAATATTTACTTACAGCACTTGTAATTTACTTACCGCATTCAATATTCACGCATTTTTTCTTTTAGTATTTGTACTTTACTTTCATTAATTCCAACAGATTTTCTTAGGAAGAGTTATAAGTATTTGGAATATACCAACCAGTGTGTTTTGTGGCTGTTGTTTAAGTCACAAAACCATCTACGTGTTTTGGTCCAATACAATCATCTCGACTTAAGAAAACCCGTGCATCTAATTGCTCCTAACCAAATAACAAGCTGCTAAAATGAACAAATCGGGATCAACATAAATTGAACTTGGACTAGACTAGAAAGAAAATTTATTAAAGTCCTTGGATACATTAAGAACAAGGCATAGAAAAAAACAATGCAAGCAATTTTCCTGCTTGCCTCACAATCATTTGATTAAAAGAAAAGTTCTTGGGCCGCAACCGAACCCATTTCCAACTGTCTAGTATCAGTTTCTACTAGTGGCACCTCTACTTTGAAGGCAACTAAGGCCTACTTGCTTCCTGGTCAGCACACTTAGGGAGAGACCGTGTCATTAAGGCTCTAAGAACACAACCTTCAACCCAAACCCAACTTCCAAAACATTCATCACTCTACATCACTAGGAGAAACCCACACGACCCCGCTCTTTCAAGCGCCGATTTTGACGGAGATCTACCAAAGACGACCCCGGGTCCGCTGTCGCATTTTTGGGTAGAACATAATCTGGCACGCCCAGTGGGGACTCTTTTTAGTGCATATCCAAATTCAAGCAACTGCAAGATGCTAAAGGAAGATTTCTGAGAAAAACTTCCCAAGAAAAGGTATCCAAGTTGTCACTACCAGAAGTTGACATGGAAAATTCTCCAAAAGGATGTGTTGAAGATGTCACCAACAATGAAGCTTCTATCGCCAAGGGAGACTTGATGCAGTTCATCAAAGACAGCTTATCCCCTACCATCACACAAATAGAAGCCATGAATCTTCATGTCCAAGAGCTTGCCAAACAAGGGAAAGCTTAACAAAAACAAGCAAACATCACACCCTTGGGATTTTTAGGCCTTTGATAGGAGCATATTTATGCGACGTTTTATCTTGTTTTCTTATGCTTTTCTTAGCATGTTTCCTATGTTTTCTTAATACTTAGCTTGTTTTTGTGTTTTGTAGGATTTTTGGAAGCAAAGTTACAAAAGGAGTTAATGAGTGTTGTTTGGAAATCTAAGGAGGAAACTTTGAAACAGACTTCAGCAGATGTGTCAACTTCTCGAAATTAACTGCACCTGTTCGGGAAGAACTAGCTGATGGGCCATATATCGTTGGAAAGATACGGAAGTCTAGTTTCTAAAGAATTTTTACGGTTTGTGAATTGGAGGTGTCTAGAATGAGGTATGGCCGTTTTAGTACAGCAAGGTCAGGCTGAGGTGGAATTCAGCATTCCTTCTATTTCAAGTTTTCTAATCCTTATCGGGCTTGGAGAGTAGAGGCCTAGTTTATTAAGGTTACGGGAGGAAACTTTTTAATCAGAAAAAGAAAGATAAACAAATAATAAAGGGAGAGGAGCAGCCACAACGTGAGGATTGATTGAGCAGCGAATGCAAACGGTAACGTCTCTCTCCCTCATTAAGGAAATTAACACCCACATCAATTCTGGGCAGCAAAGGGACAGACACATACATGGGACAAGGAAAAAATGTGGGTGAAGACAAAAAGGCAGCCAGCAAAGAGTCATTCTCCCACACAAAAAGTGAAAAACGTCTCTCTCTATCTCATACTTTGGAACGTCTCTTTTTCTCCCAAAAATAAAACTGCAGAAACGTTGGAAGCTCTCATACAAGGACTCAGCCATACCATCTCATTCTGCTCCATCCTTCAAGGTTCCAAGGCCTAAAAGGCTTAGGAAGCAAGGAGGAACGTCAATGCGTCATCCAATCATTATGGCTGACCAACACATCATCAAAGAACTATCTTCTTCCTCTTTTTATTTTCTGTTTTTTTATGTTCTTGCCGTCTATTTAAATTATGGGTAACTAAGTATTTTAGTTAGGGCTCGATTGAAGCCCTAATCATGTTTCTTTAAGGATTTCGATATGCCTTTGTTGCAAACTACTTTTGTGTTGCTTAATTGATTAATTTCAAATTATATTTTACTCTTTACATACGTTATGTTATGCTTGATCACCATATGCATGCTGTGTATTGAGTTTGTTACATAGGTAAATTTAGATGACCGAATCTTGTGCCTACGAGAGTAACAAAAGAACTAGTTATAAGTTCTTGAAATTAATCATCATGAATAAATAGAATAGATACCATGTTCTAGGAGTTGTGTGTTTGTCGATTTCCATTGTGTTATGCGTTCTTAAATTGCAACTTAGTAGATACCATGCTAAATACTTTAAGAATGAAAAGAGTTAGTGTAGATACCCATGCCTAACTTGTTGCTTAGGGAAATCAATAATTTAAAGAGTAGATATCATGCCTTTAGGTTGACAAACATGAGCATCTAAAATCTGTTTTGTAGCATTGTGCATGTCGTTTGCTTAAGGAAGAAGATTAGCGGTGAACATCGAATCCCTAACTGGTTTTCTCATTGTTTTAACCTCAATCCAATTCTATTTTTAATCAAACCCTGTTTTTTTAATACTTAGTTTCTAAATTTTCAGTTTTCAAAATCATCTTCAAATCAATTTTAAACACATATTAATCCAGTCCTCGTGGGAATGATCTCGTATTTACTTTCTATATTGTTTGTCTTCTCTTGTGCACTTGCGAGTTAAAACGTGCATATAGTTGCGTAATTTTTATGTTGCTATTTGTACAACAAGTTTTTTGCGCCGTTGCCTGGGACTGTGTAACTAATTTGTGCTGAAATTGATTTTTGTTTTCTTTTACAGGTTGAATTTTGTTTATACAAGGTCGTCGATCCCAAAAGTTAGCGGTCGGTGTTTACAATCCTGAGATTGAACGAACTCTTAGACGTATTCGAAAGCAGGCTGAAAGGGCAAAACTTAACACACAAAGAGAAGATGTTGAAGAAGGACAAAGATCAGAATCTTTGAACGAAATGGGGGATG
The DNA here is from genome assembly GCA_037349345.1 of Oemleria cerasiformis. NCBI lineage: Eukaryota > Viridiplantae > Streptophyta > Magnoliopsida > Rosales > Rosaceae > Oemleria > Oemleria cerasiformis. The sequence goes on along the minus strand of JAZGTL010000019.1, from coordinate 5,381,057 downwards.
AACAAGTTCAAAGGCCAATGAAGGACTCCTTTGTCCCTCAAAACCATAATCAACCATCATGCATTGCCTACCAACCAACTGCGCAAGGCAGCTTCAATTTATCACCTCAATTGCTTAACATGGTGCCGCACTACAGAGGCACACCTTATGAGGATCCATACTTGCACATTATGGATTTCTTCGATCTCTGCAAGACTCAAAACATCCAGGGCTTAACTCCAGAAGGAATCAGGTTAATTCTTTTTCCTTTCTCCTTAAAAGATAATGCTAAGTTGTGGTTGAATTCTCTGGCTGTAGGTTCCATTACTACTTGGGAACAATTGGCTACTAAATTCATGAAGAAGTTTTTCCCAGCCCAAAAGACAAGACAACTTAAAAGGGAGATTCAAGCCTTTCAACAGAAGGATAGAGATCTTTTCTTTTAGGCATTGGAGCTTTTCAAGGAGTTGCTTCTCAAGTGTCCACACCACAATCTATCTCAAGACGATCAGGTAAAGGCTTTTTATAAAGGTTTAAATGATCTAAACAAAAGTCTTGTTGATTCAACTTGTGGAGGAGTGCTTATGGAAAAGAGCAATGATGAAGCCATTGAGCTATTTGAGACCCTAAGTGAAAATTCTCAGCAATTCTCATCAAGAGGGAGACAAGGAGTAAAAAGTAAAGGTGTTTATGAAGTTAGCACAAATGGTGGAGTCCATAGTCAACTGGCAGAAATGGGGAAAAAGTTAGATATGCTGGTGAAAGCAATGTCAGCTCAGAACATCTCTCAAGTTCAACAAGTTGCTAAAGTCGAGGTATGTGCTATATTTTCTCATTCTAATCATACTACTGAAACTTGTCCTATGTCTTGTTTTACAGATCATGAGCAAGCTAATTATGTGGGGCAAAACAACTATTATCCCAAGAACAACCCATATTCGAACACTTATAATCCAGGATGGAAATACCACCCAAACTTCTCTTGGAGCAACAGTCAAAATGTGCTTAATCCACAAGGGCAACAGAAGAACTTCCAGTAGGGAAATAATTATCATGCTTCATCACAGGTGGCACAACCAAATACTGACCAGAAGAAGAATAATCTTGAAGGTGCCTTACTCCAGTTCTTGACTGCACAACAACAGACAAATGCTCTAACTAGTCAGAACATTCAGAAACTAGAGGCAATAACTAGCCAAGCTATTCAGAGATTGAGGCACAAGTAGGGAAAATGGCAAAGGAGTTAAGTGAGAGGAAGAAAAGAGAGTTTCCATCAGAAACCATACCTAATCCAGGAAACCAGGAGCAGCTTAAGGCTGTGACAATCCTTAGAAGTGGCAAGGTAGTTGACAACAAGGTGGGGACATATGAGAATGAACCAGAAAGTGTTGAACCACCTCCAGCCGCAAAGGTAGGTGAGAAGGAGAAGGTGATATTGCCACCCTTCCCTCAAAGGTTAGTTAAGCAAAAGAAAGAAAAACATCTTCTTGATATTTTTGAAACTTTGAGAAAAGTAGAAATCAAGATTCCTTTACTTGATGCAATTAAATAGATTCCATCTTATGCTAAGTTTTTAAAGGATTGTTGTACACACAAAAGACAGTTTCAGGAACATGAGAAAGTTTCATTGACTGAGGAGGTAAGTGCGATTTTATTGAGAAAGCTACCACCTAAACTAAAATATCCAGGTAGTTTTACTATTCCTTGCAGGGTTGGTGACCGTCTTTTTGAACGTGCTTTGCTTGATTTAGGAGCAAGCATTAACTTGATTTAGGAGCAAGCATTAACTTGATGCCTTATACCATTTATGAGGAGTTAAGGTTGGGGGAGCTCAAGCCAACCTCAATTATATTGCAATTGGCAGATAGAAGCATCAGAAGACCTAGAGGTATATTAGAGGATGTTTTGGTTCAGGTAAATGAATTTGTTTTGCCTGCTGATTTTGTTGTTCTGGATATGGAAGATTCCCCTATGCCATCTTCATTACCTATTATTCTTGGTAGACCCTTTATGATAACTACTGATACGAAGATAACTGTGAAAAAGGTTACTATACGCATGAAAGTTAATGGTGAGAAGATAGAATTCATGTTGTCTGACACTATCAAATTGCCACATGATAACCATGATTGTTTCAAGATTGATGTGGTAGGAAGCGTTGTTGAGCAAGTGTTTCAGGTACATAGCATTGACCCTTTGGAGGCATGCATAGCCCACAACCTCACAAGGATGAATTATGAACGTGGATGTGATGTTACAGAGATAGACCTCCATGAAGCTGTGCATTCTCTTGAGGCTTCTAAGCCTTATACAAGTAAGTATGTACCTTCCTTTGAAACTCTTGTATCTACTAATACTGCTCTTGTCCCTTCCATTGTCAGGGCACCAGAACTAGAATTGAAGCAACTACTTGAACAATTGAAGTATGCTTACTTGGGAGAGAACCAGACATTATCAGTGATAGTTGCTGCAAACTTGAGTATGGTGGAGCAAGAGAAGTTGTTGAGAGTTCTTAGGGAGCACAAGACTGCATTAGGGTGGACCATTGCCGACATCAAAGGCATAAGTCCATCCAAGTGCATGCATAGAATCCTCCTTGAAGATAATGCAAAGCCTAACAGGGATGCTCAGAAACGGCTTAAGCCACACATGAAGGAAGTAGTGAGAGCAGAGGTTCTTAAGCTCTTGGATGTTGGCATCATCTACCCCATCTTAGATAGCAAATGGGTAAGTCCAGTTCATGTTGTGCCTAAGAAGAGTGGAATCATAGTGATGAAGAATGAAGAAAATGAGCTTGTTCCTACCAAGCTAGCCACAGGTTGGAGAGTGTGCATTGATTACAGAAAGCTCAACAATGAAACCAGGAAAGATCATTTTCCTCTTCCCTTTATTGATCAGATGTTAGAAAGGTTAGCAAGTCATAGTCATTACTGTTTTTTAGATGGTTATAGTGGTCATAATCAGATTGCTATAGCACCAGAGGACCAGGAGAAGACCACATTCACATGCCCCTTTGGCACATTTGCATACAGAAGGATGCCATTCGATTTGTGTAATGCACCTGCCACATTCCAGAGGTGCATGATGAGCGTATTTTCAGACATGTTGGAGAGAGTTATAGAGGTATTTATGGATGATTTCAGTGTTTTTGGTTCTAACTTTGATGATTGTCTTAACCATTTGCACCATGTTTGGAAGAGATGTGAGGAATGCAAACTAGTGCTGAATTGGGAGAAGTGCCATTTCATGGTACAACAAGGTCTTATTTTAGGTCATGTAATATCTAGCATAGGCATTGAGGTGGACAAGGCAAAGATTGACATCATATCAAAATTACTTCCGCCTACATCTGTGAAGGGTGTGAGAAGTTTTTAGGGCATGCAGGGTTTTACAGAAGATTCATAAAATATTTCTCTAAAATGTCTAGACCTCTTTGTGCGTTATTGTCTAAAGATGTTGAGTTTGTGTGGATAGAAGAGTGCATGAATGCCTTTAACGCATTGAAAGAGCTACTCACATCTGCACCTATTATCATGGCACCTGATTGGAACCTCTCATTCGAGCTCATGTGTGACGCTAGTGATTATGCTTTGGGAGCTGTTCTAGGTCAAAGAGTTAACAAGGTAACTCATGCTATTTATTATGCCTCTAGAACTTTGAATGATGCTCAGCTTAATTATTCTACTACTGAAAAAGAATTGTTAGCTGTTATATTTGCTTTGGAGAAGTTTAGGTCCTACTTGATTGGTTCTAAAGTTATTGTTTTTACTTATCATGCTGCTTTGAGATTTTTGTTTGATAAGAAAGATGATAAGCCTAGGTTGATTAGATGGGTGGTCTTACTACAAGAATTTGATCTTGAGATTAAGGACAAGAAGGGTAGTGAGAATGTGGTTGCAGATCATTTGTCCAGGTTACTTCATGATGAAGAAGGGAACAAGCTTCCCTTGAGTGAAAATTTTCCAGATGAGCAGTTATTTGCAATTGATTTACAACTTCCATGGTATGCAGATATTGTTAATTATATAACTACTAAGGTTTTTCGTCCAGGTATGTCGAGCCAAGAAAGGAAGCGATTAGTGTCTATATCTAGGCACTACTTTTGGGACGAGCCCTACTTGTTCAAATTTTGTCCAGATCAAATTATCAGAAGGTGTGTTCTTGAGGAGGAGCATATGAGCATTCTCCAACATTGTCATCAGTTTGCATGTGGAGGACACTTTGGAGCGAAGAGAACAGCACTTAAAGTATTACAATCTGGGTTCTATTGGCCTAATGTGTTTAAAGATGCTTTTTGGTTTTGCAGCTCTTGTGACAGATGCCAACAAACAGGGAACATCTCTTCTAGAAATCAGATGTCATTGCAAAACATTCAAGTGGTGGAGCTCTTTGATGTGTGGGGTATCGACTTCATGGGTCCATTTCCTAACTCATTTGGTTATTTATATATTCTTTTGGGTGTGGATTATGTATCTAAATGGGTCGAGGTTGTCCCCTCAAAAACGGATGATCACAAACTTGTTGTGAAGTTCTTGCATGTTAACATCTTTACTAGGTTTGGGACACCAAGGGCAATAATTAGTGATGAAGGTAGCCACTTCAACAACCGGGCTTTTGCTTCCTTAATGAAGAAATATGGAATCACACATAAGGTTGGCACTACATATCATCCTCAAACCAGTGGTCAAGTGGAGATAAGAAATAGAGAGATCAAAAGCATCCTAGAGAAGACAGTGAATACTAGAAGGAAGGATTGATCTCTACGCCTGAATGATGCATTGTGGGCATATCGAACTGCGTACAAAAGCACCATTAGCATGTCCCCATATCATCTAGTCTTTGGGAAGGCATGTCACCTACCAGTGGAGTTGGAGCATAGAGCATATTGGGCTATTAAGAAATTCAACTATGATATGCAACAAGCAGGTGACAAGAGGAAGTTACAGCTGAATGAACTTGAAGAGTTGAGGTATGATGAATATGAGAATGCTAAGTTGTATAAGGAACGGACCAAGGCGTATCATGATAAGCAGCTAGTTAGGAAGGAGTTTCATGTGGGATAGAAGGTGTTGATCTACAATTCAAATTTGAGACTTTTCCCTGGTAAGCTCAAGTCTAGGTGGTACAGACCTTATGTTGTTACAAAAGTTTTCCCTCATGGAACTTTGGAGGTTCATAGCAAAGAGAAGAATCATACATTCATGGTGAATGGGCACAGAGTAAAGCCCTATATTGAGATGAGCTTTAAGCCTAGAGAGGAGGATGTGACTCTCCAATCGGTTCAGTACATTGCATGAGAGTCCAACAGTCTGGCTGAAGACTATAAACTTAGCACTACTTGGGAGGTAACCCAAAGGGAAGTTGGGAGGCAACCCATGTAAAGAGGATGATGACAGTTTTGGCACTCTACAACCACTGACAATCAGATTTACTTTCTCTCACCCTTTCCTTCTTTATCGTTAATTTTGCCTTCGTTTGTTTTGTTTTGTTTTATTTTCTTTGTGTGTGTCGCCGCTTGTTTCTCCTTCCTAACTAGCTTCATTGTTTTACTTTAACTTTCAATCATTGAGGACAATGTTAGATTTAGGTGTGAGGGGGAAAGACTTGTGTTTTCCGTTGATTTTGCGTTGGTTTTAAAAAAAAAAAACTGACAGCTTTCTTTTTTGCCTAGTTTGTGTCAGTTTTACTAGTGTTAAATTGAGTAGTTTTTGTGTTTTTTTTTGTGCCTTAGGTTTCTTTCCAACACAATGATGAGATTTGGTTTTTAATTGCATGACTTTAAGATGAATTATAAGCATGATTCAAGGTCTGAAATTATTCTTTGGTTAATACTCAAGTATTCAGGGTTATCATATGCAAAATCACATGTAATCACCCAAGTAAGTGGTATCCATAACATGCTTAATTGAATGAAGCTCAATACAACCCTTTTGTGAGCTTTTGAGCCTTTATCCTTTGTTTGAGAGAGTTGTATTTGTTTAATCTATCACTTTCTTGTCAATTAAGTTGTTGTATGATCTTATCTTTCTTTGCTTGGTTGCTACTTGAATTGCTTATCATCATTGGAACTAAATGCTAGAACTGGTACTAATTTCTTTTCGAGGCATTGAATTGATTTGCATGACATACTTGAGATGATGAAGGCACCTAGATTACCACCATTGCCAAATTGGCCTTTGACCCATGATATACTTTCCTCTAGGTAAACCGTTGATGAGCCTTTGTTTAAGCCTTTTTGTTTCATAACCCTCATTTTTCTCACCTAGCCTAAACACTTTCATCCTTACCCTTTTTCTTAAAGATTAGTGAAGCATAATTTGTAGAGACTTAATTGTGAATCAAGGGTTAAAAGAGCAAGTTTGGGGGAATGTTCAAAAAAAAAAAAACAAAAACGAAAAAAAAAAAGATAAGAATTGTACACGATTCAGAGTGTGCACCAGAAAAAAAAATGAAAACAAAAAAAAAAGTGAAAAAAAAATAAAATCGACATTGTGTTTGAATTGTTAATGCCCTGACCGTTCATGTATTGATTGTTGAAGTATGGTCAATAATGTTCAAATCGGCCATTGAGTGTATGTACTTGCTCAGTACTTATATGATTTTTAAGCCTTGATAGTGATACAAGTTCTTATGTCTCTAACATCATTGCATGCTTCTACTATTTTTTTAAGAACTTTGTGTTATCCATATCCATTCTTTCTTTAACCCATTACCCTTTGGCCTCATTACAATCCTCATAAAGACCTTCTGATCTTGTTTGTTGTGTTTATATCAATATGTGGAGATTTGAATGAAGTATGAGCATATGGTGTCACTTGTTCTTGCATTCAAGTAGTAGCATTCCTTTCATGAGTCATGTTCATAAGAAAAATTATGAAAGTGCCTTTCTTTCTTGTTATATCATAGGTGAGCAATTTGTTTCCATTTTACATCAATCCTCTCACATATAACTAGTATAGGAAGAGTGACTTAACCAGAAAATATGAGGTAAAATCAGAGCTTATTCGGTGAGAATTTTGAGCTAATTCTTTGCAGCATGTATCTCTCTTTGTACTTGTGCTTTGATTGATTTAATTGTGAGTATGTGTATGATTTCTATCAAGGTGTATTAACTCTCGGATCATGTGGACCAATTCTTATGCTTATGATGAATCTTAATATGTCATGATTCATTGAAAATCTCTAAGACAAATGTTGGAAGGTTTAGGTTGAATTATTGAGCCTTGGTTTTTCTTTCATTCTTTGTTTCTGTTTTGCTCGAGGACTAGCAAAAGCATAAGTGTGGGGGAATTTGATAGGAGCATATTTATGCGACGTTTTTTCTTGTTTTCTTATGCTTTTCTTAGCATGTTTCCTATGTTTTCTTAATACTTAGCTTGTTTTCGTGTTTTGTAGGATTTTTGGAAGCAAAGTTACAGAAGGAGTTCATGAGTGCTGTTTTGGAAATCTAAGGAGGAAACTTTGAAACAGACTTCAGCAGATGTGTCAACTTCTCAAAATTAACTGCACCTGCTCGGGAAGAACTAGCTGATGGGCCATATATCGTTGGAAAGATACGGAAGTCTAGTTTCTACAGAATTTTTACGGTTTGTGAATTGGAGGTGTCTAGAATGAGTTATGGCCGTTTTAGTACAGCAAGGTCAGGCTGACCTGGAATTCAGCATTCCTTCTATTTCAAGTTTTCTAATCCTTATAGGGCTTGGACGACTAGAGGCCTAGTTTATTAAGGTTACGGGAGGAAACGTTTTAATCAGAAAAAGGAAGATAAACAAATAATAAAGGGAGAGGAGCAGCCACAACGTGAGGATTGATTGAGCAGCGAATGCAAACGATAACGTCTCTATCCCTCATTAAGGAAATTAACACCCACATCAATTCTGGGCAGCAAAGGGGCAGACACATACATGGGACAACGAAAAAACGTGGGTGAGGACAAAAAGGCAGCCAGCAAAGAGTCATTCTCCCACACAAAAAGTGAAAAACGTCTATCTCTATCTCATACTTTGGAACGTCTCTTTTTCTCCCAAAAAGAAAACTGCAGAAACTTTGGAAGCTCTCACACAAGGACTCAGCCACACCATCTCATTCTGCTCCATCCTTCAAGGTTCCAAGGCCTAAAAGGCTTAGGAAGCAAAGAGGAACGTCAAGGCGTCATCCAATCATTCTGGCTGACCAACGCATCATCAAAGAGCTATCTTCTTCCTCTTTTTATTTCCTGTTTTTTTATGTTCTTGCTGTCCATTTAAATTATGGGTAACTAAGTACTTTAGTTACGGCTCGATTGAAGCCCTAATCATGTTTCTTTAAGGATTTCGATATGCCTTTGCTGCAAACTACTTTTGTGATGCTTAATTGATTAATTTCAAATTATATTTTACTCTTTACATACGTTATGTTATGCTTGATCACCATATGCATGATGTGTATTGAGTTTGTTACATAGGTAAATTTAGATGACCGAATCTTGTGCCTATGAGAGTAACAAAAGAACTAGTTATAAGTTCTTGAAATTAATCATCATGAATAAATAGAATAGATACCATGTTCTAGGAGTTGTGTGTTTGTCGATTTCCATTGTGTTATGCGTTCTTAAACTGCAACTTAGTAGATACCATGCTAAATACTTTAAGAATGAAAAGAGTTAGCGTAGATACCCATGCCTAACTTGCTGCTTAGGAAAATCAATAATTTAAAGAGTAGATATCATGCCTTTAGGTTGACAAACATGAGCATCTAAAATCTGTTTTGTAGCATTGTGCATGTCGTTTGCTTAAGGAAGAAGATTAGCGGTGAACATCGAATCCCTAACTGGTTTTCTCATTGGTTTAACCTGAATCCAATTCTATTTTTAATCAAACGCTGTTTTTTTTAATACTTAGTTTCTAAATTTTCAGTTTTCAAAATCATCTTAAAATCAATTTTAAACACATATTAATCCAGTCCTCGTGGGAATGATCTCGTATTTGCTTTCTTTACTATTTGTCTTATCTTGTGCACTTACGAGTTAAAACGTGCATATAGTTGCGTAATTTTTATGTTGTTATTTGTACAACAGCCTTGACAAAGGCAAAGGCATCACAGGATCAGGGACAACAACCTTGAAACCTTTATGCTCACACCCCGTCTTCTCAAAGGGCTTAGGGAATGAAACCCCAGAGACAAGCAGGAATCGCAATGAGAAGTCAAGAGAGGAAATCGGGATATCTTCCAAATCCCTACCACCCAAGGTCAACCGAAAACCGAACAAAATCATCCCAATTGGGGAAAAAATGAGTTGGAGAATTGGAGGAAAACTTAGAAGAACGACACAGGGTCAAAAGAGGAATTTGCACTCAACCAAAGAGCACCCCGTAATCCCAAATATCAAGCCATCATGATCGAGATGGTAGAAATTCGACGAATGAAGAAAGGCCAGGTTGTGGCCACAAGAAGAGCTAATGTTCCGATATACAAATAGCCTTATACGGCTTATGTAGATCAAGACAATCCGTTCCCAATAAATTTCAAGCCGCCATCATTTTCACTCTTCAGTGGAGATGGCAACACTTCGTACCCATAACACATCGGGAGGTTCTCAGCATAGTGTGCGGCTATAGAAGATAACTCATATCTCAAACTCCAACTGTTCAGAAACTCCATACCTGGAGATGCATTCTTCTGGTACACCTCGTTACCAGAGGAATCCTTACACACTTGGGGGTAGATGGAGGCTAAGTTTCTTGAAGAGTTCTACTGGATCGAACCAGAAATAACAATCAGCGATCTAATGGGCATCAAGCAAGGGGAGCATGAAACAACTGAAAATTTCATAGCCAGGTTCAAAAAACTAAAAATGAAATGTTGTTTCCCCATGAATTTCAGGACCCTTCTCGACTTTACCCTCGAAACCCGGGAAGAACCCTGATCCCGTCTAACAACCAAGGAAAAAAATTTCCAAAATACTCTTAAGTCCTTAGAATTTAATTATGAGATCTCTGCCAAACGTTCAGCAAAGTCTCCTCTTAGGGATTAATTATTTGTTTTTCACCTGTCAGACAAGGGATTAAAAGCACTCCAAATTCCAATAGACAACAACCATCCAAATATATAATGTCAAAGCACCTAAGAAGGAAAAATAATACATAATTAAATATCCTACTCAAAGTTTCGGTACAATGCGCAGCTGTAATACTAATGCCTCCGCCTCAGAAAGTGCCCACGTCAACTCAACATCATGGAGGGGATTTAAAACACAAAAGTTGTGAGTGGACAAAAATAATCATTTATAAAACCTTTTCCGAGGAAATCTTACCTATTTCCCCTCCATGAATAAAACCATGTATGAATCACATAAAACAATTTATGATAATAAAAACATAATTTGAAAATCACCGGAATTCCATTTCTCTTTAAAACCACTTAGTTTGACCAAAGCAAAATCTATATAATTCAAACACATAGTGGTCCACAGTTTGGTTTGAAAATCCTCCTCAAAATAGTTTAAAATCATTTAATTCAACCTGGACACATAATATATCAAATCCACAGTTCCCGACATATCCATCACACACCCGAAGTGTGCTAAAAACCTGTACTACGCGTAGACAGCCTCAACGACCTGACGGAGAACACCCTCGACACCAGCATCAGAGAACCTTCAACAACCAGCGGAGCAAAACCCCTCAACCCCAGTAGGAGAAACTTTAACCATCGGGACAGAAATCTTTGTTTCTTGGCCTAAGCCATATTCTTTGAAAAATCATTTATGGCCAAAGACAGTAAAATCATGATTTCGGGTCTAAACCAAAATCACGGACTCTAATTAGTACCACGTCAAAACGATATCAAAATCGAGTCCAAAAATCAGTCCATTTTCCAAAACACACTTTCACTGAAATGTTGAAAAACTTGTGTCTAGTAATCATTTCTAAATTCCGGAAATTCATTGCAACAATACATAACAGTATTTAAATCAAAGATACATTTATGCATGCAGTACAGTTTATAAACCAAAAGTCCACTCACCACACGTCAAAGCAAGCTCAATCCCGAATCGTACGCTCCTCTGAACTTCCTGGAGCAGTATCGCCTGTCCAAATAAATAATCGGGATTACCGGCTAATAATAAAACCTTATATATAAACTCGCTAAACCCCGGGAGATCCGCCTATGTCGTCCTAAAAATTCAGCAACTTCGGACGCCCAAATATATCCCTAAACGACGTCCGATCAACCCGAAACCTACGCAAACTGATCCGGAACGTCGAAACTAAACTGGCATGAGTCGTCGTAACCCCAGAATCGACCACACGCACCGCCACGCACCGGAGGAAGGCCGGACCGCGCGCCACGCACCACCACGCGCCTACTACAGTACCCACGCGCTGACCCAGTCCAATCCGACCCAACTTAGCCTGACCCGGTCCAGCCCAACTTGGTCCACTCGACTCGACCCCGATCTACTTGACCCGACCGATCCATTCGACCAGACCCGGTCCACTCAACCCGACCTGATCCACTCGACTCGACCGGTCGACGGTGGCTCACCGGAGAAGACGACCGCGCTTCCATCGCAGTCACCGGAGAAGACGATCGGACCACCGCCGTCTCCGTCACCGGAATCCTCCATTTCCAGGCGACTTGAGCTTTTTCCTAACTTCCTTAAAACTCAACCATTTTTCATGAATTTTACATCTAAATCTATCTACTCGAACCCAGGAATCCAAAAATGACATCAAAACATTAAACCCGTACATGTGCTAGCCAAAAAATCGATTGGAAGGTTCAGTTCTTCCTTATCTCGGTCCAGCGCCTCCCGTGATCGTCTCCTTCGATGATTTGTATGGTTGTGATCATGGGAAAGAGTAGATTCTGATTAGTGGAACAAAAATGGAAGTCTATGCCTTGAATCAAAGTTGGAATTTGTGGGTTTTTGGGTGTTTGTGTCGCACTGGTTTGGGTAGTTTAGGGAGAAAAGTGAGTGGTCTAGAGAGAAAGAGAGTGAAATGAAGATGAATTGATGGTTTGGGGGTTAAAAATATCTACCCAAGCTAAATTACCAAAATGCCCCTGACATTCTAGACCCGTAACTTTTATACACGAACTACGTTTCCCACGTACCGCCTGTCTACGAACTCCTGAGGTCGAGACCCACGCAACAATATCCAAAACACAGCCTAAAAAGTTCCGAAACAAAACTTGATTTCCACGCCCTTAACCAACCAAGGGTAAAATCGTCTTTTTACAAAATAATTTAAAAAAAATCGATAATTAAATTTTCCGGGTCATTACAATCCACCCCCCATAAGAAATTTCGTCCTCAAAATTCAACACTACCATTAGAACAAATGAGGATACTGCGCCCGCATTAGTGCCTCGGTTTTCCACATGGCCTCCTCCACGTTATGATTCCTCCACAACACTTTAACTAGAGGAATAGTCTTCCTGCACAGTACTTTTTCCTTTCTATCCAGAATTTGCACTAGTTGCTCCTCAAAGGTCAAATCGTCTTTCAGCTCAATTGGTTGCTCTTCCAACACATGAGACTCATCGAATAGATATTTTCGGAGTAAGGATACATAGAAGACATCATCAACTCTTGACAATTCTGGAGGTAAAGCAAGTTTGCACGCCATTGGTCCTATCCTCTCCATAATCACATACGACCCAATGTAGCGAGGACTCAGTTTTCCTCGTCTACGAAAACGTACCACTCCCTTCCAAGGGGATAATTTCAAGAACACCCAGCCTCCGACCTCGAATTCAAGATCTCTGGTTCGGCGGTCTGCATAGCTCTTCTAGCGATCCGGGGCTGCCTTCAACCTTTCTCTGATGATTCTAATCTTTTCCTAAGTCGTATCCACTAACTCTAGTGTTAATAGTCTCCTTTCACCTACTTCATTCCAACATAACAGTGTCCTACACTGCCTCCCATATAGTGCCTTGAAAGGAGACATCTCAATACTCGACTGATAACTGTTGTTATATGAAAATTCCATCAGAGACAGGTGTGAATCCCAGTTCCCTTTAAACTGCAGTACACAAGCCCTCATCATATCCTCCAAAACTTGGATTGTCCTCTCAGAATAACCATCAGTCTGATGATGAAAAGCTGTACTGAAATGCAATGTAGTGCCAAAAGCCTTCTGCAAACTCCGCCAAAATCTGGAGGTAAACCTAGGATCTCTGTCCGAAACAATTGACTCTGGAGTCCCATGCAGTCGTATGATCTAATCCATGAACAATTTGGCGTACCGACCCATCCGGAACTCTTCCCGCAATGGCAAGAAATGTGCCGACTTCGTGAGTCTATCTACGATTACCCAAATTCCATCATGTCCCTTTTGTGTCCTTGGAAGTTTATACACAAAATGCATCGTAATGTGATGCCACTTCCATTCCGGAATAGGTAATGGTTGAAGTGCCCCGTAAGGTTTCTGCCTCTCTGCTTTCACTTGTTGACACGTCAGGCATCTACTCACAAACTCAGCATTTTCCCTTTTCATCCCAGTCCTCCAATAGTGCTCCCTTAAGGTATGATACATCCTGGAACCTCCTGGATGCATAGCATAAGCCGAACTATGAGCCTCCTCAAGAATTTCCCTCTTTAGTTCCAGCTCATTTGGTACGCACAACTGTCCATCCTTAACCAAGGCTCCATCATCCCTATTCGCATAATCATGCCTATTTCCAGCCTCCAACTCCATCCTGATAATGCACAATGTTGGATCCTGGGGTTGAGCCTCAATAATCCGATCAATCAAAACAGGCCTCACATGGAAACTAGCCAACAAAGCCCCCTGGCTATCCATACCAAGTACAATTTCCACTCTACGGAACTCCAATAGCAATGGTAGGTAGACCGTAGGCAAATGGGCCAAGGAACCCATGGACTTCTTGCTCAAGGCATCCGCCACAACATTAGCTTCTCCTGGGTGGTACTCTATAGTACAATCATAATCTTTTATCAACTCAAGCCACCTTCTCTACCTCAACATTTTGGGGATCCACGCTGATACCCTCAGCCGAAATCACATGACCTAAGAATCCCACCTCGGTCAACCAAAACTGGCACTTACTGAACTTGGCAAACAATTGCTTTTTCCTTAGCATATTCAGCATCATCCTTAAGTGTTTTTCATGTGCCTTGGCACTCCTCGAATACATCAAGATATCATCGATGAACACAATCACAAACCGATCCAAATACTTTTGGAATACCCTGTTCATCAAATCCATAAACGCTGCATGTGCATTAGTCAAACCGAAGGGCATTACCAGGAACTCATAGTGACCATAACGTGTCCTGAAGGCCGTTTTCTGCACATCCCCTTCCCTTATCCTCAACTGATGATACCTGTATCGAAGGTCAATTTTTGAGAAATATTTTGCCCCTTTCAGTTGATCAAACAAATCATCAATCCTTGGAAAATGTTACTTATTCCGCATCGTAACCCTGTTTAGCTACCGATAGTCGATATACAATCTCATACCACCATCATTTTTCTTTACGAATAACACCGGCGCACCCCAAGGTGATACACTTGGACGAATAAATCCCATATTCACCAAGTCATGCAATTGAGTCTTCAACTCTCTTAATTCTGCCGGTGCCATTCTGTACGGTGCTTGCGAAATAGGTTGGGTACCCGGAAGAAGCTCTATGGTGAACTCAATCTCCCGGTGAGGTGGTAATCTCCCGGTGAGGTGGTAATCTCCCGGTGAGGTGGCAATCTCGGAAGATCCTCTGGAAACACATCAGAAAACTCACTCACCACAAGAATATCCTCCACTCTCATCGGAGTATCCCGAGAATCAAACACATCAGCCAAGTAACCCTCACAACCTTTCCTCAATAATTTCTCAACAGTCAAAGCCGATATCACACCTGAGGGAAGTACCCTAAGATCTCCCTGAAACGTAAGTTCCGGTCCCTGGACTCCAGAAAACCACTATCTTGTCATAACAATCTATGGAGGCATGGTGCCTGGTTAACCAATCCATCCCCAGAATCATATCAAAATCATAAATGTCTAAGGGGATTAAATCTGCCTCCAATGCATGACCTAAGGTAAAACCCCGAGAAATAAAAGAATGAGTCGCCCCGGGATCTACTAAAACATAAGCATCACGGTTAAAAATAGATAAAGTACCAGTGGCCACCTCTGGTGCTGTTCGGGCCTCCAGTTGCGTCATAGAAAAAACTCGGGCTTTTGTACCCGAAGATCGACCACGACCCCAATGTCTGCCTCTGGCCCTATTGGCCCCACTGGCCCTACTGGCCAAACTGTCTCTGTTGGCCCCATTGGATTGAGTCTGGCTTCCAACTGCAGTACCAGACGTCTGCACTGTCCTCTGACTCGGTTCAGTAGCACCACTACCCAATGAGCTACTGCCCGGCGACGATGTGAACAATTTCTCTTGAAATGACTAGTCTCACCACAAAAGAAACATCCAGAGTCACCAGAACTGCCACTCTGTCTTCCAGTTGACTGTACCGAAGCATCGCTAGACTGAGCGGAGGACTGTTGTCCCTGCTCAGCTCCGCCACTGCCCGACCTGGATCTCGCACCCCCAGAAATCCAGAACTCTAACTGCTTCTCTTGGATGGTCCTTGATTAGAGGCTCCTACAATCCAGCGATCCCGATGTCGCCTAGAACCACTAAACTGTTGTTGGACTGGCAAACTCAAACTCAACTCTACCCGAGCTGCAGCGTTGGACAAGGCTCTCAAGGAAGTATGAGCCACAACAGTTACCACTAACCGAATGTCGCCCCTCAGCCTATTTTCAAATCTGCGACACTTGTCCCTCTCGGTTGCCACCAGAACCGGTACAAAACTGGCCAACTCTAGAAATTTCTGCTCATACTGGGCCACAGTCATCTCTCCCTACTGTAAATGCAAGAACTCGGCCTCCCTGGCATCCCGGTACGAGCAAAGGTAAAATTGCTCAAGGAATCGCTCCCGGAAAGTCCCCCAGGTAAATGTACTGACATCCCAGCGAGACAGCTCTAATGCGTGCCACCAATGGTAAACAGGACCACCTAGCAGAAATGTGGCTAACAGCACCCTGTCCCCCTCAGGACATTTCATAACCGAGAATACTCGCTCCAAACGAGTAATCCATTCCTCGGCATCATCTAGGCCAGACTCGCACGTAAATATTGTCGCCCCCAATCTATGGGCTCTGTCGATGTCCGAAACTTCAGTGGTAGCCCTACCCTGAAGTACTGAACTCAAAATGTGCGCCAATTGCTCCAGTGTCTGCCTCAAATCAGGCTCCACTGCAGGTTCATGTGTGTCCACACTGTTTCCAGACTGCTGACGGGGCTCGCGTCTCAGAGGCATTACACTGAAAAGAACTATAACTCATCAATACTATACTCATTTGTACACTAGGTGTACGGTCTATAGGAATTTAAACCTAGTTCTCTGATACCAATTGTCAGGACGCTTCCCGACTTTCCCCTCGAAACCCGAAAAGAACCCTGATCCCGTCTGACAACCAAGGAAAAAATTTTCCAAAATACCCTTTAGTCCTTAGAATTTAATTATGAGATCTCTGCCAAACGTTCAGTAGAGTCTCCTCTTAGGGATTAATTAACTGTTTTCACATGTCAGACAAGGGATTAAAAGCACTCCAAATTCCAATAGACAACAACCATCCAAATATATATTGTCAGAGCACCTAAGAAGGATAAATAATACATAATTAAATATCCTACTCGAAGTTTAGGTACAATGCGCAGCTGTAATACTAATACCTCCGCCGCAGAAAGTGCCCACATCAACTCAACAGCCTGGAGGGGATTTAAAACACAAAAGTTGTGAGTGGATAAAAATAATCATTTATAAAACCTTTTCCGAGGAAATCTTACATTTTTCCCCTCCACGAATAAAACCATGCATGCATCACATAAAACAGTTTATGATAATAAAAACATCATCTAAAAATCACCGGAATTCCATTTCTCTTTAAAACCACTTGGTTGGACCCACGCAAAATCTGTATAATGAAAACACATCGTGGTCCATAGTTTGGTTTGAAAATCCTCCTTAAAAGAGTTTAAAATTATTTAATTCGACCTGGACACATAATATATCAAATCCACTGTTCCCGACATATCCACCACACACCCGAAGTGTGCTGAAAACCTGTACTACGCGTTGACAGCCACAACGACCCGGTGGAGAACACCCTTGACAACAGCATCGGAGAACCCTCAACAACCAACAGAGCAAAACCCCTCAACGCCAGTTGGAGAAACTTTAACCATCGAGACAGAAAACTAGTGAAAACCAAATCCGTGTTTTGAAATCTTTGTTTCTTGGCCGAAGCCAAATTCTTTGCAAAATCATTTATGGCCAAAGCCAGTAAAATCATAATTTCGGGTCTAAACCCAAATCACGGACTCTAATTATGGCCACGTCAAAACGATATCAAAATCGAGTCCAAAAACCAATCCATTTTCCAAAACACACTTTCACTGAAATGTTGGAAAACTTGTGTCCAATAATCATTTCTAAATTCTGGAAATTCATTGCAACAATACATAACAGTATTTAAATCAAAGATACATTTATGCATGCATTACAGTTTATAAACCAAAAGTCCACTCACCACACGTCCAAGCAATCTCAATCTTGAATCGTATGCTCTTCTGAAGTTCCTGGAGCAGTATCGCCTGTCCAAATTAATAATCGGGATTACTGACTAATAAAAAAACCTTATATATAAACTCCCTAAACCCCAGGAGATCCGCCAACATCGCCCTAAAAATGCAGCAACTTTGGACGCCCAAAACTACCCCTAAACGACGTCCGATTAACCCGAAACCTGCGCCAATAGATCCGAAACGTCGAAAACTAGCTGAAATGTGTCGCTGTGACCCCAGAATCGACCCCACGTGCCGCTACACGCCGGTAAAAGGCCTGACCACGAACCATCACGCGCCTGCTACAGTACCCACGCCCTGACCCGGTCCACTCGACTCGATCACGGTCCACTCAACCGGACTGGTCCACTCGACCCGACTCGGTCCACTCGACTCGACCGATCACCGGTAACTCACCGGAGTCTGGCCGGAGAAGATGACCGGACCGCCGCCGCGCCGCCATCTCCGTCCCCGGAATCCTCCATTTCCGGCCAACTTGAGCTTTTTCCTACCTTCTTCAAAACTCAACCATTTTTCACAAATTTTACGTCTAAATCTATCTACTCGAACCCAAGAATACAAAAATGACCTCAAAACATTAAACCCGTACCTATGGAACAAAAATGGAAGTCTAGGCCTTGAATAAAAGTTGGAATTTGTGGGTTTTAGGGTGTTTGTGTCGCACGGGTTCTGGTAGTTTAGGGAGAAAAGTGAGTGGCCCAGAAAGAAAGAGAGTGAAATGAAGATGAATTGATGGTTTGGGGGTTAAAAATATCTACCCCAATCCAAATTACCAAAATGCCCATGACATTCTAGACCCGTAACTTTCGTACACGGACTCAGTTTCCCGCATGCCGCCTGTCTACAAACTCGTGAGTTCGAGACCCAAGCAACAGTATCCAAAACACGGCCTAAAAAGTTCCGAAATAAAACTTGATTTCCACGCCCTTAACCCACCAAGGGTAAAATCGTCTTTTTACAAAATAATTTATAAAAATTCGGTAATTACATTTTCCGGGTCGTTACAATGAACAATGCCCAGATAGTGGCCATCGCACAAAGAGCTCTGAGGTTCTCACTCAGAAAGAAATTTGATGATATTACATTTTCTAATCTTCAAGAGATAGTAATATCAACAACTAAGTTCAAGTGGTGATTGGAGGACAACATTCTGCAAAAATAAGATTCATGTACATCAGGTACAACACAAAGAGGTCGAGGAAGAATCCTCGACAGAAGAAGAGGGGCGGGAACTAGAAGTTGCAACAGCTGAGATCCATACCACTGGAAAAGGACCACTAACTCTCAAATCGTTGGTCAAACCTGTGCAGGAACAAAGGCCAGTCAACTCGACTGGAGGTCATTTTGCAAACAAGGTCCCAATTTTTAATTCATACTCATTCGACCTTACTAAAGCTGGAGAAATCTATGACGAACTAGTAAAAGTAAAAGTAATCAAACCCGACCCCAAGTAGGAGATGCCTCAACCAGAGGACATCAAAGGAAAGCAGTTTTGCAAGTGGCATGTTTCACCACATCATGCTACAGCTAATTATGTCCAGTTCAGGGACACAATTCAAAGCCTGAGTAACCATACGAACATCTCGCTAGCCCCAATCCCTAAAGCTCCAATGGGAGTGGACACTAACCCTTTCCCGATGGCATCAGTGAATATGCTCAATCTACAATGGCCATAACCCGAGAAGAAAGCCGGGTAATCAAGGAAGATCAACCAAAGCCGCATGAGGAAATCCAGCAGCCCGAAAGGATGCTAGCCATAGTTGTTGTCGAAGTAGTAATGTGCCGAAAATCCAAGGCAGAGTGTGTGCTAGAGATCCCGACCCTAGGTGCCAAAATAGACTTGGAACTCAAGAAGTCAAGGGAAAATCGGGATGATAATTTCCTCAAGATCCCAGAAACAAGCTTTGGACCGCACAGCCCGAAAGAGAAACCAACTCGGAGCTCTATTTTCCAGAGGTTGGGAAACATCAAGAGAAAACAAGAATGGGTTGTTAGTCAGGAGGCTATGGGGCAAATCAGTCAACAAAATCCCAGGAACAAGAAGTCCATCCTACCAGAGCAAACTGCCACATAACCAATACCCCAAAAAGCAATAATTCGGGAAGGGAGGTAGTACATGGACGGCAAGAATGGAAACCCAACCAAAGTGTTGGGAAGAACGGCAAAGCATAGAATCCAAAAAATAATATGGAGCTTACATGCGTGCCCGAAAGAGCTTGGGGACAACCCCTCCCGAGACTAAGAGAGAGCCAAAGAGTACTCCCGAGAGGAACTAGAAGAAGAAAGAAATCGTGATCAACGAGTTGAAAACCGTATCTCTGCCAGATTTCGTCTCGGAAACTTCTACTAAGGTAAGAAGGGGAATCATGTTTGGCATCTTCGCCCAGGAAGAGATACCTGACAAACAACCTGAGAATACAGGGATCCCAACACCAAAAAGGAAATCCAAACAGGACATCCAAGAAGACGACGATCAAGGCATGACCGAGGAAGATTTAAAAGAATTTGAAAAGGACCTACTAGAAGTCATGGAAATGGATGACTTATTTGACAACAGACAACAGGAGGCTCAGGCTGAAGTAAACTAGTAATCATGTTACATGAGCACTTGGCAGCAGTTTACCAACAGGTGAACCAGATGAAGCAAGATGTCATCACCTATGAGCCCTCCCGAACACTGATCGAGATACCCACTGATCATGGAGATGATCAGAACATCATCTCAGAATCCACCCTCAACAGAGAGAGGATGATTTTTGTAAATCCGATTAAGGAGATGATGGATCACATGAGGCCTATCTTCATCAAGGCCCACCTAAACGGGATCTCGATTAGCAAGATGATGATCGATGGAGGGGCTTCCATCAATGTTTTACCGTCAAAAATTCTAAAGAAGTTTGGCAAGACCCTTCGGGATTGTTTGCCGACACTAGCCATAATGTCCAATTTCAGTGGAACCATCACTAAGACCCATGAATTCTTACCCTTGGAGATCACGGTGGGATTCAAGATATTAATGTTTGCATTCTTTGTGGTAGATAGCACTGCTAGCTTTAACATACTGCTAGGAAGGGATTGGATTCACAAGAGCATGTGTGTCCCATCCACGTTACACCAACAAATTGTTATTTGGAATCCCAACGAAGCTGCCTTTGAAGGAGGCTTCTAGGAAACAATTTAGGTAGACTTAAGGCCTTTTGTGGCTAATCCCACGGTAGCTGAAGCCAGTTTTTATGATCCCAAAGTGGGAAACATCAAATAAACTGGAGAAGACAAGAACGACCGCCCTACCAAGGTGACGGCCCACAAACAACTGGAACAAGGGCTCCTAACTCATGAGGAGTGGGAGAAACCCTTCCTTCCAACTCATTAGTGGGAGAGACGCTTCCTGACATGGGATTTTCATGATGAATAATTCACCCCACAAGGAAATAAACCAAATGCAAGCAATCAGGTCTATAAAGAAGAGATTGCTATAGAACTTGCCTAAAGAAAACAAAGTAAAGGAACGAATCATTAAGAAATAATCCCACGTGAGTAATCGGGATCATTGTCATGTTTGTTTCAAACGATCAATAAAGAGAAATGAAGCTCGGATCAAGAAAATAAAAGGCAGAATAAATCTTCGTTACACATTCAGCTTACATACAGAAGCCATTAAATGGCCAAAAAAAACATCAACAACAACAAACTGGCTTGCAAAGGCCGAGAAGTTAAAGATAGTCGAAGCGAACAAGTTAGGATGAGTTAAGACGGGTCTCAACCTCCGATGCTAGCTTCTCTTTGGACCATCCCTGAGGATGAGCTCGGCCAGAGGCTTGAGGTATATACCCACCAACATAACCGTCTTGAAAAGATTTATGGGGGATAGTTTCGAGGGTGAGATCACAGGCTTTGATTTTATCCGGAGAGTCTGAAATCCTAGTTTTGATAACAGCATGATTTTCTTCGAGTCGTTGTAAAGCTGAACTTTCTCTTTGAACCTCATCTTCCAACAATTGCACTTGTCGGCAATGCATAGCAGAAGAAATAGAACACTCATGTAGGGTGTTCTGGTTGTCAATTTGACAAAGATAAGCTTGATGTTGTAGAAACTGAATATCATGAGTGTAATCTTCCACCAACCGACGAGATGTGGTAATTTGATCATATAAAGAAAACACAAGACGTCGAGAACTTTGGATGTGAGAATCAGAGGAATCGTTGGAATTAGACATGGTGTGTCAAAGATGTTGTGCCTAAGTCGTTTATCAAACATAATTATAAGAGGAACATCACCGACACTAACAGGCAAAGCAGTCTGGAAAGTAGAAACGTGGCCAAACAATGCAAAACTGAATTGGCAAAGGCATAAAAGATAAATACTTTATTCATCAACACAAAGAGGAAATTACAGATTCACAGCCCCAGGTTGAGGTTTCCCGACTGCCTGATCTACAAACCCCTGATCAAACCCATCATGGTAAGCCGAATGTCGCATACGACGGATCATCTTGTCATGTGCAGCCAAATCAGCCCTAAATGCCTAAGATTGTGTAACTCAAGCAAGCTCCCATTAATGGGCTGGAGTGGAAGCCACCAAAAACTTTACAATCCAAGCACCCATTAAAACCGCACATATACCGGCTTATATATATCATTATTTTTTCATAAAAGAGATGTTTTATTCAAACACCTTACGAAGTACAAGGATAGACGCTAGGTTCATCAAGAATCAAATATTTATTTTTCGTTTTAATATTTAAGATTGAATGTTGTTGTTTCTTATTACTTTATAAACCCATTATTTGGATTGCATAGTATAGTTGAGAATGAAATATTACGAAAAATAAATATTTGATTATTGATGAACCTAGTGTCTATCATTGTACTTTTTTTTATTTAAAAGATGAAATTCATTGAAAGAGAATAAAAAGTACTGTCAAGGTCAAACAGGGCCTCATCAAAACCTTGTCATAAAACCCACTAATCGGGAAAATCCGGCCAAGGAAATAGAGTGCCCGACCACAACAAACAAACAAAACACCATAACAAACAAAGAAGCTCACGGCTCAAACTAAACTTGCCCCTCAACAATAATAATCTAAGCCTAGGCAAGAGTTTCAGAACTACCACCCTCCAACTGTTCTACCCCCCACCGAGAGCAATACTCCCAGCCTTGGATTACTCTACGGGCTTCACATCGATCTGAATTAGAGCCTACAACTAAAGAGGTGCTGCTGCAATCCACCTCTGAAATGCTTGAGACCGCAGACCCTCCTTAGCAAGGTCGTGCGCCACTTGATTCGCCTCCTTGCCCTTGAACCGAACTGACACCGAATCCAGCTTGCTCAACAGCCATGTAACGTCAGCTATGAGGACACTCGGCCCACTCCAACACTTACTTCCTCTAGCAATCAAACCAACTACAGACTCCGAGTCCACCTCAACCACAACGTTCCTCAGGCTCAGCTCCACTGCCATCTGAAGCCCACTGCAAATTGACACCAGCTCAACTGCTTCTGTACTCAGTCCCGGCGGAGAACCCTTCATAAAACCCCCCACAAACTCCCCTTGATGGTCACGGAAGATACCACTAATGCCCCTGGCCTGGCCCATATGCTCAGTAGCTCCATCAGTGTTCAACTTCAGAAAATTCAGAGGAGGCTTCTCTCATCCCCGTTGCCTGCGATGTATGGTTGGGGAACTACGGGACTTGGTGGCCCTAAACAAAGCTTGTTTTTTCCTCAGCAGCCCTCTCAATGCTACTGACCGGATTACCATGAATAGAAATGCTTCTCAAATCCCATGCTTCATCGCAGCCCCAAACTAACTCCTCTACCTTGTCCCTTTTCAACGTACAAACCATATAAAAGAAATCAGTAAAAGGTACCTCATCTCGGTCAAAAGTAAACGAGCATCCTAGCCAAGCCCTCAATTTCCTGCTGGTTTTACACCCTCACACCGCATGAGTGGTAATCTCCACTTTCTTCCCACATCGAACACATAAAGGAGTAGGACTCAACTTTCTCCTATGCAAATTGGCTGCAGTTGGTAGGATGTCTTGGCAAGCACGCCAGAGAAAAAGTTTTACTCTATTGGGCAACCCAAGCCGCCACACCCCCTTCCAAAAATGCGTAAGGGCCTCAACACTAGATGAGCCAGCCTCCCCACCGTTTTAGGCTAGGAACAAATTCAAAGCTACCTGATAACCCAACTTCACTTTGTATTGCCCATTCTTTGTGAACCCCCAAAAGAGCCCATCCATACTACGTCGTACCAATTCCAAAGGGATTGAAAGTATTACTTCCACCTCCTCCACTTCGAAAAGCTAAGCAAGCAAAGCCACATTCCACTCTCCAAGCACTGCAATCAACTTACAAACCGGTAAATCCTAAGGAACAACTCATTTATACCGAGGGTGGTACAATGATGGTGATGGGACCCACCAATTCTAGAACACCGGGATATTGTTACCATCACCCACCCAACAACGAAGACCATCTTTGATAACATCTCTCCACCACATGATCACACTCCAGACAAGAGAAGGATTGGATCCCAACTTGGCATTAAGGAAATCACTCCCAGGGTAGTACCGGGCCTTTAACATCACTCGTAAGGTGTTTGAATAGAACATTTCTTTTATGAAAAAAAATATATTATATAGGGAAAATGGTTTTCAGTGTCCCTGAATTTTATACTAATTTTAGCTATCGTCCCTAAATTTTATTATTAGTAACAGACGTCCCTGAATTATGTCTAAACGTGCAAAGAGAATCCTTCCGTTAAATTGTTTAACAATTTTTGTTAAAAAACACACCTGATAGAACAACTTTATCCTTATCATTAATAGAATTCGTTGATAAATTTAACATAAGAACTATTCTTTCACATTGAGACATAATTCAGGGACGTCAGCTACTAATAATAAAGTTCAGTGAATATAGATAAAATTAGTGTAAATTAAGTTCAAAACATTGGCAACAGTTTTCCAATGTATATTAAGATCAAGAGGATCTATATAATTAATATATATGAGAAACATCATTAATTAAAGGAACTTCTGCCAAATTTCGATAAATTTCGATAATAAAAAGGTTTATTTTAATTTAGTCCACCTCTTATTTCAATCATGCGTTGGTGACTAATGTAAGTAATTGTTGTTTGATTGTGGTAGAATTATTGGATCAAATGGTGACAAGAATGGTGTTTAATTGAAACGTATGGGGTGCGGAGGCTTTACGAGTCTCACGAGGCATCAATCACATACCTTCTTAGATGCATGAAATACAGACCGCCCTACACGAATGAGACTAATTTGGGACTGCTTGCTCGCACAGACAAGACCTTCTTCATCAAAATCAAGTCCATGGTTTGCAGATCAATTCGAAATGTTCAGGGCATCAGTACTGAAGAATTGATACACATTAGTAAACTAACACATCTTGTCGTCATTGAACTAAGTAAGCTAGTCACAACTGGCGGGCGAGCGTTAGACTGAAGTATGGCTGGTATGATTGTGGATTTGTGGTATGATCATTGTGGTATAAGTCTATACGATTAGTCTTTGTAAACAAGAAGATTTTGTTAAGAGAATTAATCAGTCCTTCTTTGCTCTCAATTCTCTCTCAATACTCATTACACTCTCTCTTTTCCTTGCCTTACGACAATCTCAACATTCAAAGCGTATTTTGACCATTAAGCCTAAAATCAATGAAAAATAAGAATTCGTAGAGGAATCGTAGAGGAATCGTAGAGAAGAAAGAAGAAAATGAGGAGAAGATTATGATTGATTTCGCTCTAATAGTTTGCATAACAGAATTACAAGGTATTTAAACCATTAGAGTTGTCTAGACACGATTACGTACTTAGTTCCTAGCCAACTGCAAAATTGCATCCTATTTGGGGTACCTTCTCGTTCCACTTTTTTGAATTATCAGATTGTTTTATATATATATTATAATTAGAAGAGTTCCAACTTAATAATCATCATTTTAAGTTTATGCAAAAATAAAAATAAAAACTCAAATTGAAGATCTTTTAACCATTCTTATTATGCTACAACTAAATGAACGGTTATCCATAAGGATCTTAATTGTAATCAATACAATTGATTTGTTTGATAAGGATAAATGATTAAACAAACTTCAATTTTATTGATATATTTTGTGGAGATAAACTTGATTTGATAATTCAAAGAAAGAACAATTCTTATTATGATATATGTATATAAACAATTCGATAAATCCAAAAGGTAAAATGAGAAGTTACCCCAATAATAGGATTCAAGAATTATCCTTATATTATTGAGTTATATTTTAACCCTGAAAATAAGATTTAAGATTCGCCCAAGTGTCCAATACTTGAATGTACAAAATGAATATGTATAATTGAATTTTAAATGTATAACTCTTAGTTTGATAGGCAGGATTAGATTAGATAATTCATCAAATTCAATTTATTTTGAATATACTAATGAATATGTTTTCATTATAAGGGGATTAGAAGAGTAGAAATTAAGAAAAACTTATCCAATCCAATCCCCTTAGTCTATATTTGGTGCATATGTAAGTTTGGATTGGATTGGATAACTCTCCAAATTAATTTAGTTTGAATGTACAAAAATGATGCAATTTCATTATATGAGGATTAAATAGCATTAGATATAGAATGAAATTTCTAATCCTACGTACTATTTTAAGGGAATTGGATTTGATAAGTTTTCTTTTATGTCTAATTGTATCCAATCTTCTTAAAATAGTAGAATTTTGCAGACATGGACTAAAAATCGGCCGCATTCACCATATCATCGAGTAAGGATGTCTGAATATGATGCTAGGTATTCTATTGGATTGTTCTCTATCCTTGAGGCAGGTTACACAGTCAAAGCCCCGGAGGATTAAGCTTGTGGAAGAAGACCATCCTTTGCTCTTCAGACCCTTTAAACATGTCAAATTTCTTGGATCGATCCTCGATTTTACTGTCAACTTAAATCCAACCATTCCCAAAATATATTCCATTTTTTTCCATCCCACCCATTTTTTCATATCTTAAATATACAAAGTGAAATCTAAAACCCCCAAAAACTATAAGGATCCTACATGTACCACTTGGACACTAAACAAACTTTTTAACATATTGACTAATGAAGAATACTTAGATGATGTGTTTCGATAGTTTTTATATCAAATTGAAACTTTTGATATTTAAAGTATGGACTTAAAATTACCCATAATAATTTGAAAGAATTTATGTAATTTGTCCTTATTTTTATGTGTACCACACAAGTCAACAATCAGCTTCACTTTTTAATTAAATATATTCCTACTTATTAAACCAAAGGGGAAATTAAAAAATAAGTAACATAGCATACGACCTTAGTGTCCGAACCCTTTTATATTATTGAATTTAGTTAGGGATAATATTTATATCCAACTCCTAATGGTACTGTATCTAATGATCAAATAATTCATATACATATATTATAATCATAACCATTCCAACTCCTAAATTATTATTTCAAAATCATTTATACAAAAAATCAACTAAATTGGAAATCATTTAATCTTTCATATGTGATCTTCTTTGTTATCAATGCCGTTGAATTTGATACATATGAATGATTAAACGACATCCAAAATTATTGATTGTTTACTGAAATTATCTTGAAATAATTATTTTGAGAATAAACAGTTATGATTGTAATATATATATATGAATTATTCCATATATTGAAAAAGTAATCCGAAAAGATATCGCCTGGGATATAGTATTATCCTTCAATTATATATGTGAGACATCATCAAACTCTGATAATTGCCTTCAGAGGCTAGAGGCTAGCCGCCTGGTCGGTAGTGAAAATCCACCGTCCATATTCTAAACATGTCTTAATCCAGGGAAGATAAAATACGAATATTTCCCGTTTACTATCGCCATTGATTGATACTATGATAGCTTAAAGAATACCTCTGAACTTGCAATAAGAATTCATTTATTTGATTTAGCTGACTCTTATATTTCGCAATTTGCACCCTAGAAGTGGAACAAACAAAAAATAAATTAAAACACAATCACATCAAACAAAGTGGAACAAACTTAAAAGGCGGACCACAAGTATAAATCTTTAGAAGATTAACAAAATTACAACACCCAATATATATTTTCTTATTCTTTCCCTCAAAGTACTTTTGTAACATTATTTCTGTAATTACAAAACCCAGTATCTGGATTCATTTTTTTAACCAATACTTACTTGCAACGATGTACTCATTCCCTCATAATTGATTATAAATTATTTTTGTTATTCAAGCGTAATAATCGCAACTTTTCATTTCTTAAACCATTGTAGAAAAACTACAATTAACCATTGTAGAACGACTGAATGAGTACAACCAAATACCTTAGGGTAGATAGTATTTTCCTCTTTTTTCTCTTCTACTAGATTGAAACCCCCAGCAAATATTTGTATAAAATGAACATATAGGTCCAGACTTCAAAGCAAACCCAAACAAGCAAACACAATGGGATCAGAACTCCCCCTCAAACTTCCGGTCATAGATTTTTCCAGCCAAGGCCTCAATCCAGGCACCAAAGAGTAGGACTCAGTGAGAACCCAAGTCCGGCATGCCCTACAAGAATATGGTTGCTTTGAGGCTTTGTTTAACAAAGTCTCATCACACACTCAAAAGTCCGTATTCGAAGCAATACAAGAGCTTTTCAACCTCCCTTTGCAAACCAAATTGAAAAATGTTCCTAAAAAGCCCTACCATGGCTATGCTGGAAAGTACCTTGAGACGCCACTATATGAAACCATTGGGGTTGATGCAAACCAGTACCAAAAAGTTCAAAGCTTCACAAACACCATGTGGCCTCATGGAAACCCTACCTTTTGGTTCATAAATATGAAACTCTTTCACCTAAGCCCTAATTACTAACCTTTTTAGTCGTACTATAAATTCTTAATTTCGTTTAGACAATATGGCATGTTATGTTTTTAGAATTTTGTGACCTAAGTTTCATTAACCGTTTATTTTGTTCGTGGCAGCAAAGCGATACACTCATACATTGAACAAGTTTGTACGTTGGATCAAATGAGTCGGAGGATGATTTTGGCGAGCCTGGGACTTGAGAAATACTTACAGGAACACATAGACTCGACCAACTACCCGGTTCGAGTGATGAAATACAAGGGGCCTGAAACCAAGGATACTAAAGTAGGGTTATTAGCTCACAATGACAAACATCTTCACCATTTTGCACCAAAACCAAATCAATGGTTTAGAAGTAGAAACCAAAGATGGCAAATGGATCGATGTCAAGCTTTCATCAGAGTCGTTCGTTGCGTTGATTGGCAATTCCCTCCATGTGAGTTGCTTTCTTGCTAATCGATCAATTTACTAATGATAAAAGCTGAGCTCGTTTGGTAGATAGTATTGATCTAAAGGGGATTAGGTATACTAAAAGAAAACTAACATTTATTCAATCCTGCTATTAAGTTTGATTTTCTATGTCTAAACTTCTTACGTACAATTAAAAAACATCAACTTCTAGCAAATGAGTCCAATTGTTTAATTATGCTGAAAAAGCTTAAAATGTGTACGTCAAGAAAACTAGAATTAATGAATTGAAGAGAGAAATTAACATGGTATTATGGTGATTTGGTAGGCATGGACGAAAGGTCGACTACATTCACCAAAGCATAGAGTGATGATGAGTGGAAATGAGACTAGGTATTCAATTGGATTGTTCTCAGTCCCAAAGGAAGGTTGAATAATAAAGGCACCAGAAGAGGTTGTGGATGAAGAACACCCTTTGGTTTTTAAGCTCTTTGATCATGGAGGTTACATTCATTTCGGTCTAACTGATGGGGGAAGGAATTCTGAGTTTCCTCTCAAAGCCTACTGTGGTGTTTGAGTGAGACACTGGCCTCTTGTGATGTAATAAAGGAACTTTCTTATTATTGTCTATATTGTCTAGTTTCTCCATTGCTTCCTACTGCATTAATAATGCTATTTCGCCAATTTTCTATGAAACTTGTACCTCATTGTTGATTTCTCCACAAACTTCTATTACAGTCACCAATTTCCTTCTACAATCACATTCATCTAACTTTTCATTCAGAATACATTTCAAATAAGTAAAAGTAACAATATACTAGTAAAAATGAAAAATGAACACTTTCACGGCAAATTTTTAAGTCCATATAATAACAAATTTAGAAAACACTAGATTGAATAAATTTTAAATAACTAGTTGTAGTACTAATGAACGGGATTTGAAATGACTATATGCATAAAGTCATTTGAAATTTATTTGCTTTCTTCACTTTTCTTAAATCCTAGATACATGCATTGTAATACTCTAACCAACAATTTAGCCTTATTATGAAATCTCAGTTCAAATGTAAATCCCTTCCCAAAAAAACCGAGCCTAAGTTAATAATTGAAGGTATGAAGAGATGTACACTTACAAGGATATGATTCTTGGAGAATCATTTGTAGGATAGACACTTGAGGCCATCCCATGAGTAAACTTGATGGGAACATGGATCTCCTTGCCAGCTGATCTTTTTAATTTTATAAGCCAACTTGATATTCGTTATTGCATCAACTAATTACCATTTCCATATGGAACAAACCAAAATGTATGACCATCAAAATCAATAATATAAGAATTTACTTTTGTAAATAAGCCTTGTCAGTACTTACCAACTGCTTGGCATTATCATTGGAAAACCAGAAAATATCCAAGGGGCCGGTTGCAATTTTGGGCGTGGAGGCTGTGCTCATGACAATAGATGGTATTTGGAGAGTGTTTTGATTGGAGTCTGTAAACAGATTGGGTGAGGTAGTGAGTTCTGCCGAAGCACCAAGATAATCTGGCTTTCAGATCCGATCATGAATATCATTTGGATACCTAAATTTGTATGAATTAACAAGCCTACACATGTCATAGAGCAATTTCATAGATTTGACACAAAAGGTATACTAGGTTTTAGGCTTTCTTACAAAATGAAAACATACTTTCTACGGACAAACACCATACTTTCTAGGCTCTCAATTTTTCGTTCGAGGAATTTTATCAAGCAAATTGTGTGCATCAAAAAACAGAGTTGCTCATAAGCAATCTTTGAGTCAATCATCATCCACATTCAATCAATTACAAAATCAAATTCCTAACCATCCGTTTCAGCTAGAGGAAGAGTTAGAAAACCATACCATAATCCAATCTGCTCTGTCATTACTCTGAAAATACCAACTAAAGGGGAGTTCAAGAATGTTGAGATCAGTATCTTAAAACAAGACCAAAACAGAGCAAAAGTTGCAAAAGGAAATCAATCATAAACTTACTCACATGTCCAATGTATACTAAAAAGAAGATTGCTTCGTGTAGTGAAAATCGAAGAACATAAACTAAACAGCGAGACAAAAACAATATAAACTTTCTTCATTTTTCAATTATTAAAATCTTAAAAAATTAACAAAATAATTTCAACAATCCTTATTCCAATCACAAGCAACAACAGCACCCGACGATATCATCACCCAAATTGGATTTAAGTCTTCCAACACCTTTCCCACATCAATTACAGAAGATTAAAAGGAATTAAAAGGTACCCAATGCAATTTCAAATCAAAACCAAGTTTGGTATCAACGGACTCACGATTTTCTAAAGGAATGGAAGTTACCGTCGTACTATGGCGCTCGTGCCCAGAGGAGAAGAAGACGTGCACAACCCAGCCAACCAATTCCGGGAGTGTCACCGTCCCTGCTTGAAGTTTTAGGGATTTGGGCTCTGCGGGACAGATGAGTACTTTTTCCGCTTACCCAGCAACCTTGAAATGTTAGGTTCTCTCTGTAAGCCTCTCGCCCTACCTCCCTCTTGCTCACTCTATCTAACTCGATCTCTCACTCTTCTGCCGAGAAATATCCCTCTCTCCAGCCGAAGTCTCTTTCTCGCCGAAGTCTCTCTCCCTCTGTTCGAGAGTCATTCAGAGGAGTACTTTTTGATAAAAGGTATTAGATTTTGTGGTAAAAACAATTTTGATAAAAGGAAAAGGTTACTTTTTTTTGGGCCGGCAGAAAAATTTGCCGCTTACATTTTCGCTTTCGCGGGATTTTTCCCGCTTTAACGTTTTGAGACAAATCTTATATTTGACGTAAAAAATTAATTTAGTCGGCGAAATCCGCTTAAGATCGATTTTCACGGGGAAAAGTTTCGCGCTATTAGTCTAAATTTGCCAGCAAGTTGGCCAAGTTACTTTTCGTGGCAAATTTTATATTCGTCGGGAAAACTTTACAGAAATATACTTTTTCTTGTGGTAAAAATAACAAATAACCAAGAACATTTAAAGGCTGATTACGACTTTTTTTTTTTGATAGAACTGATTTATGATTTTTTTTACAATAAATTATACAAATATGTGCGCTATTTTAAATACTTTTATTAGCAGCCCCCAAATGTTTTGCAGAATCAGACCCAAGAAAAAGAATTCAGGAAAAACTTTGAAAACCCTTTGCCTTCGCTCTAAAAAACCAAAAACCAAAAACCAAAATCCAAACCCTAGCCGCCGATCCCCTTTGGGGTCGGCGGCAGCCCCTCCTCTTTTCCCTTTCCCTTCTCTCCTTCTTCGTTTCTTCCTTTTTTTCTCTTCCCCTCTTCCTTCTCTCCCCCCGCGTTTCGATCCGCCTCCCCGTCCTTGCCTGGACCAATTTTTGCTATGCTCCTATGGCGGAAGGTTAGTGGTGCGACGTTTTGTGGAGGTTGGCTTGCCACTGCAGTAGCTCATCCAGGCGACGTGACGATGGACTCGGGCCGTGAGTCCTGTTGTTAGGTCTGATGCAATGGAAGCCCATATCGGTTTGTGGGCTTTGTGGACGGCGAGATCGAGCTGCGACGGCGGTTGGTTGCTCACGAGCTTGCTGCTTCGATGCGGTGTTAGCAGCGACGATGTGCTGGAGGCTGTGCCTGTCTGCGATGGCGGCGATGCAAGGAGTTGCTGCAACTGCGGCGACGCTTGGGAGGCAACGTTGTTACGGTTGCGGTGGAGCTTCCTTGATCTGCTGCAACTGTTGTGTGTGCTCCAGCTACCTTCTTCTCATATCAGCCTTATCTCAGTGTTGCGACGGTGGCTGCTTTGGACTGCGGCGGTAATGGCTACTGTGTCAATGGCCACGACGGTGACTCCGATGGCAGCTGCTACAGTGACAAAGGTGCGGGTGTGGTTTGTTCTTTGGTGTGTTGGTGCAAATAGTGGAGGGCTTGTTGTCTGTCTCTGTTCTATGGGCTATTTGGTCCTTTGGCCGGGTGTTGGTCCAGTCCCTTGGGCTGGGCCCTGGTTTTTTTTCATTCTCTGGCCTAGTTTGAGCTGGGGTTTGAATTTGTGTTGTCAAGCTTTTGGGCTGGACTTTTGTTTAGTTTAGGGCTATTGGGCTTTGAATTAATGTTTTGGATCAATGTTTGTTTTGATTCAGTTTAAGCCTAGTGCTTCTAGCTTATGAGTTTATCTATAGGTGTAAATTAGAATTCTTGCTTTTCTTAGAAAATGCCCCTTGTAAACTTGTAGTGTTAATTTTTTAAATGATACTTTTTTACCTATAAAAAAAAAATCAGAACCATGAATGCAAGTCCAAACCGCAAGCCGCGTACTTGCCACGTCAGGACGCTGAAGAAGAAAATGAATAAATTCCTTGCGCCACGTAAGCACACTAAAAAAGAAAAGGAATAAATTTCTTGCCCATCCTTTTGGTTTCAAACCAAAAATCTTATAAAGGTTAACTTGTGCCTTAAGCCTTAGGCTGTGATTTTTTTTTTAATTATACTTCACCTATTTTTAATTTTATAAATATACATACATAACTTAATAACGTTCTTCTGGAATGTGCACAATATAAGGTCTCATATACTAAATTCAATACTCTTGAACAACAAAAGTGGGCTTTGCCATAGCTCTTAATGAGGTTGGATTGGCTAGATATTGTTGTCACAAAGATATGAGTAGGCAATAAGTTTTTAAATACTTACAATCTCGGAGTATGGTGTGTTTAGTAGCACTGTCAACCAAACAACAAACTTCACCATAAGACGTGTATATTAACAAATCTAATACAATAGATAACATGTATGAAAATGAATTACTTAATTGAATTTAACAATATTCTAACATGACCAAATTTCCATAACTAATCATCCAAAACATAAATCACTAATAATAATCCGAAAACTGAAACATGATTCAAAATATTAAAATAAACATTGCACAAGTGATAAGACCCCTCCCAAATTTCCCCCTTGAAATCCATGAAGAGCCATGTTCCCGTCTGACAAACCAGGAAAGTCAAAAAAAATCTTTACAAAACTACCCTTATGCTAACAAACCAAATTATAAACTACTACCGAAAATTCAGTAGAAACTTCCTAATAAAGGGGTCAACCAAAATCCAACCTGTCAGACAATCCAAGAATCCAAACCCAACTCAATCAACAGACCCATAAAGGTAATTAGAGCATATTAAGTCAAGAGTTTAGAATTTTCAAAAATTCAGTGAGATCCTATAAAGTAAGGTCGTAGCAGAAAAGATGTCTTCTCCTAATCTCGATGTCTCGTCTCGCCACATCCAAAAGCCATTTGATTAAAGTGGTGAGACCCACACTACATATAACCTTCTCCCTCCTTTGTTAGAATCCATATAACTATATATAACTATATATATATATATATATATATATATATATATATATCTCCCTCCTTCGTTTGAATCCACATAACTACATATATATATATATATTAACGCTCACCAGGAAAGTCCTCTTATAAACCCGATTGAAGCAACCAATCCTGAGTTGTGGCCCTATATCAGGTTGAAGTCGATATTCTGGCCCAAGTCGACATCTCGGGCCGTAGCCCAATATTCCGGCATATCACCCAATAATTCCGAGTCGTTGCCCAATATCCCGAGCTGTCGCCCAATGTCCTGGGCCATTGTCCAATGTCCTGGGCCATCACCCAATATCCCGGGTCGTCGCCCAATATCATAGCTGAAGCCGATATCTCGAGTCGTAGCCTAATATCTCGGGCCCTCGCCCAATATCCTGGGCCGTGCCCAATATCTCGAGACGTAGCTCAATATCCTGGCCAAATCCGATATCTTGGACCGAAGCCCAATATCCCAGCTGAAGCTGATATCCGAGGCCATAACCCAATATCCCGAGTTGTCGTCCAATATCCTGGGTTGTCCAATATCCCCGCCGAAGCAAATTTACCTCTGCTTTAATACGATCGATACCGTATTCTTCAAATTCCGAAAGTTTAACCTCTTAATTTCCTTCAGTTTCTTCTCGTTCTCTCTAATCTCCGCCTCTAATTTAACCTTCATTTCCTCCATCTCTTTTTTCAATTACTCATTCTCAGCCTCCAACGCCTCTATTAGCTTTGAAGCTCTCTCAATCTCTTCGTCCTTGCTTACGATCAAATTCTCTAAAACAGGCACAATAGCGGCAGATTCTTTCAGGAGCTTGTGCTCGAGAAGCTCCGTCTTGACCCTTGAATCTCGCTTCTGGAGCTCTTCAACAAGGCGGAGAAGCTCAGTCACGTCCGGCGGTCGAGGCTGTACCTACGCGGAAGAGCGCGGGTAGTACACGCCGAAGGAGCGCAAGAACACTGCCTTATCCGACGACACATCGCAGCTCAACGACGACGACGGCGACTTCGAAGAAGTTTCTGGTTTCACATTTGAAACCCTAGCCCAATTCCTAAACCACTGCCTCGAAATCTAGCCAGCGAGGAAGTCATTGAGGTTAAAGAAAACAGCGTCGAAGACTCAATTGGCCGGTGAGACCTTAAACTCTGTCCTCCACCCCCATTCGTTTGTATATTCAGAATATGCAATGAGTTCCATTTGTCGTCTGCATATTCAGAATTTGCATTGAGTTCCATTCGTTTGATTAGCTTATGGTTTTAATGCGAAATTGAACTTTTGTTTCTGTTTTTTGTGTTTTTTATGGACTTGTATTTTTGACATTTTTGTGTGCTTGATGGTGATGATATCTATTCAGGGGAAAAAAATTAATCCGTGACAGAAATTATGAAAAATTTGAGGTTGATTGTTGGAGATACTTTGTTGAGGTCTACGATAACGGAACTTCAATGCAAGGTACAATTCTACTTCTGACGTTTTTTGTCTCACCTTGACCTCAATGCAGAGTAAGAGTGTAAATTCAACCTGGTATATAGTAGATTAAGAGGAGGATGGGTCTGGGCTTCCTGTTTACCCGTGGAAAATTGGTTTTTGGCTGTTGATTAATTGAGCAGACTTAGCTTAGGCACGCTTGTTGATTTTGCATTGGCTCAAGAATCCCAATGGATACTTACCACCTCTCATGATATCAGGTAATTCTGTAAGAAAGATCGAATGTCATTCTATTTTGTAGGTCATATATTGATGATACAAAACTCATTTGCCTACCACTTTTTAGTTCGCATTTGGTGTCATATATATTTTGGTCCATCATCGAAGCTGCATGCCAATGATCCTAGTTATTGCTTGGGTCCATCATCTAAGCTGGCTGCATGGTTCAATATTTGCATCCACTTTTATCATGTATTGCCTGTTTTGGAAGTAGCTAGAGTTTCAATACAAACTTGTGGCTTTCAGGATCATGAGATAATCAGCTTGTTGAGATTGAGGTTAACATATGATCCTCGGTAAAGGTGATTAATATGAATTAAACCAGGACATGGTAAATTTTCTAATAGCAGTCTGAAGCCCTCTTGATTCATATTTTTTTTTCCGGTGACTCTTGATTCATATTTTTTTTTCCGGTGACTCTTGGTTCATATTTTTTTTTCCGGTGACTCTTGATTCATATTTTTTTTTCCTGTGACTCTTGATTCATATTTTCCTCTTGAGTTAATGATTGTATTTGTGATAACTTTCATATGTATAATTACTTCTTCCTTTCGTGTTCTGTCCACATAACTAGTTAAGTTTTTTCTTTGATTTTAAGTCAAATTTAGGTTTGATTTCTTTGTTTCCTACTTGTACACTTCAAGTTGAGATTTTATAATTGAAATTAATGAAGATGATGAATTCAGTTAAGTGTTCTTTGTTTTTACATATTTTTTTTCCTGAATAGTAACTTTACTGCAAAAATTATAACTGAACAGAAACGCCAACATCCTTAGCGAGAAGGTTAAACAACCAATCTAGTTCAAAAGTTGACCAGATATGGCACCCTCCCAATAATTTCAAATGAGCAACCACGGCATGAGCTGCCTTGTTACAACCCCGAGGGGAAAAACAAAAAGACAAGGAAATAAATGACCTACGAAGAACCCGAATATCATGTAGAATGTTCTCAACTGACACATCACAAGCAGTAGAGTCAAGCAACATCACCAATTGCAAGGAGTCTGTCTCAACCACTATCTTCTGATGGCCGACCTCTAAACAAGCCACCAAACCTGCCCGAATTGCCAAAGCCTCGGCCTGAAGGGCAGAGCCACATGGGAATCCACCACGACCACTTGCACCCTCAAAACCTCCCGACCACGATCTCAGAACCCAGCCATAGGAGCCCCTTGTCGTTGGCAACTCCCATGCGCCATCACAATTCAGCTTGAGTAGACCCAGCCTTGGTCTCTGCCATTGCTGAAGGCCCCGACCAGCCCCTGCCCTATCCACAGTAGGCACCTGATTGATTGGAGGCACTACAGAAGCCTTGGCGTCTCTGAACTCAGCAATCTGCTTCTGCATTAGCCCAATGGTCACCTCTGGGGGCTGAACAGCATCCTAGAAACACATCAAATTCCTAGCCTTCCAAATCCTCCAACACCCAAACGCCAAGGTCTGAAAGACAACATCTACATCAGCCACTGTTTGAAACATAGTACGCAATTGACCCCAGCAATCTCGAAAGGACATACCCCTTAGACATGCAATGTCCAACTGTAGGGGGTC
The DNA here is from genome assembly GCA_037349345.1 of Oemleria cerasiformis. Lineage (NCBI taxonomy): Eukaryota > Viridiplantae > Streptophyta > Magnoliopsida > Rosales > Rosaceae > Oemleria > Oemleria cerasiformis. Next base: position 5,343,482 of record JAZGTL010000019.1, on the reverse strand, counting down.
ACCAAACCAATTTTTTTTTGCAAACATACAGGTGAAGAACAAGTGAGCTTCGGATTCATCCGCTTCACCTCACAAGGGGCATATATTTTCAACCTGGACTCTATGCCTTTTCAGATTATGACGCACCGCCAAAACATTTCGACAGCATCGCCAAATAAATTGCTTAATTTTATTCGGCACTTCTAGCTTCCAGATACCTTTCCAAAAAGAATCATGAGCACTAGCCATGCTGGATTCACCACCACCCTTCCTTGAGAACTCACCATTCCTACTTAATTCAGAAGCCAAGATATATCCCGAATGAACATTATAAAAGTCATATTTTGAGTAGTGCCAAACCATTCAGTCTTTGCAACCATACTTGCTCAAAGGAATGGAAAATATTGCTCTTGCTTCCTCCGGCCTAGACAAGCTATCCACTAGGTCTGCCTTCCAAGTACACTGGGAGGAGTTCACCAAATCATGTACATAGGCGGGAACATTGGGACCGCCAGACCTGATCCGAAACGACCTACAAGTAGGTAGCCATGAGTCCAACAAGGGCCAAATAGACTTTCCATCCCCCACCTTCCAACGGACACCAGCCTGCAATAATCGCTGACCTTGTGAAATTCCTTTCCACCTCTATGAAGAACCGGCCTTGTCCTTAGCTTGCAAGAAGGATCCGTCGGGGTAATATTCGGCTCTCAAAATCCTAGCCAACAGAGAAGAGGGGTCCGTAATTAGACTCCACCCAATCTTTGCTAGCATAGCAATGTTAAAACTTCTCAAATCGTGAAAGCCAAGCCCACCCTTACATTTCGGCATCGTGACTTTGTCACAAGCGGCCCAATGAATGGCGTGTTCCATACGCTGCTTGCCCCACTAGTAGCAAGCTAGGATTCTTTCCACATCCTTGCAAACCCCCACCGGTATTTGGAAACAAGACATTGCATAGTTTGGCAGCGTAAGAGCGCTTTAACCATGACTTCCTTTCCCGCCATGGACAAAAATTGTTCAGACCAACCTTGCACTTTAGCCTTCACTCAATTCCGAATATCCTAAAAAACAACCCTCTTTGATGCGCCAAAATCAGATTTTAGACCCAAATACTGCCCAAATTCGTCTTTTCTCCTAACCCCGAGTGCTGCCACAATCTGATTCTGAAGATGCATGGGATAATCTACACTAAAGAGGACAAAACTCTTTTCGAGATTCACCATCTGCCCAGAACTAACCTCATATAGACGTAAGGCCTCCTTGATAACAATAACATCCGACATTGTAGCCTTTGCGAATAACACATAATCATCCGCAAAAAATAGATGGGTTAAAATGAACGCTTCTGGTGCCACTGGGATACCATGCAAAGCCCCCACTTCCACCCTATTTTTTAAGATCGCAGAGAGTCCTTCTACACAAAGAACAAACATAAATAGGGAGAATGGGTCTCCTTGCCGAAGTCCCCTAGATGGATAGAAGATCTCGGTCGGTGTCCCATTCATTAGAACAATAAAGGACGTCGAAGAAATGCACTCCATAATCCATTGATAGAAAACATTATTGAACCCAAGCTTCTGCATGTCTGCCAACAAAAAACCCTATTCCACTCGGTCATAAGCTTTGGCCATATCCAGCTTAAGCATAATTTCCACCCCTTCCTGGCCCCGCTTCTTACAAATGGTATTCAACACCTCATGCACGACCAACACATTATCTGTAATTTTCTTCCTATAACGAAGACTGATTGAGAATCGCTAATCACATTCATCATCAGACACTTCAACCGATTAGTACGCACTTTTGAAATCACCTTGTAAAGAACATTACATAACGAAATAGGCCGAATCTGCGTCATGTTAAGGGGGCTTGGTACTTTAGGGATTAGAGCCAAATACGTACAATTCACCTTTTTCAGAAGGTGCCCCGTCTCAAAGAAAGAAGTCACTACACGGATCACTTCATGCCCAATCACCCCTAATGCCCGTTGATAGAAGCTTGCAGTGAAACCATCAGGACTTGGAGATTTCATAGGGTTTATCTGCATCACTGCTTGTCTAACTTCCTCAAGATGTACAAGACGGACCAAGGATGCGTTGTCCTCGGCCGTGACTCTTGGAAAGATCCAGTCCATAACCTCACCCACAAACGTCGGCTGAGAAGATTCAAAAAGATGCTTAAAAAACCCCACGACAATGCCTCCAAGATCCTCCTCATTTTCCCTCCATACTCCCCTCGCATCAAACAAGCCCTTGATCTGATTGTGCCGCCTTCTCTTGACAGTCTTAGAGTGAAAAAAACTTAGAGTTCTTATCCCCCTCATTTAACCATTGAACCTTGGATTGCAGCTTCCAATAAACTTCATTTCAAGCACTGCTTGTTTCAAGTTTGTTTCAAGAGAACACACTCGCTACCCATCATAATCAGCAGCCTGATAACAGTCCCGTAATTGCTCCTTCAGCTGATCAATGGCCACCTGAGCGTTCCCGTTCCCCTTCTTCCTCCAAACTAGCAAGCCCTTCCGAATCGCTTTCAATTTTTCCGTCACTCGGTAACAAGGAGATCCCAACAGGTGTTTTCTCCATTCCCTATTAACTACCTCCTCACAATCGGCTTCTTTATTCCACCGGGGATCATAAATAAACCTAGGTCGACGTTTCCCAGCACCAAGACAAGTATCCACCGCCAACATTGAATGATCAGACCATGATAATAAAATGTGAGTGACCGTTGCATGTGGATACGATCTAACCCAAGAGTCCGTAGCTAAACCCCTGTCCAACCTGGCTTGAACAAACCCATTCTCCCTCTTGTTGCGCCATGTAAAAGGGTGTCCCGTGTATCCCAAGTCTAGTAGCCGCCCATAAGCCACAAAGGACCGAAACGTTTTCATACTAGTGGCAGACCTTGTAATCCCACCCTATTTCTCACTAGCACCAAGGACATCATTAAAGTTCCCTAGTAATAAACAAGACTCAGATTCCCGTCTCAATCTAGTACGTAAAAGGTCCCACTGCCTCGCCCTTTTCCCATCATCAGTACTGACATAAATACATAGCAATCGCCATTTCCACCTACGATCCTTATCAGTTACCAACACTTCAATAATAAATTCTGTAGTTTTTACAAGCTCTATAAGCCCTGTAGATTTCCAGAAAACACAAAGGCCACCACTAAGCCCTCTCGGCTCCACGGCTTGCATAAAGTCCATACCTAGTCGTCCTTGCAAATACCAAAACCTAACACTTTTGTTTTTCGTCTCCAGTAACACCACTACACTGGGTTGGAGAAGCCTATTTTGCTCCTCCAAATCATGAACTGTCAGGGCACCACTGATGCCCTGACAATTCCAGCAGAGAATCCGCATGTTTCTACAGCTCCTGGGGAGAGGTGGAAACATCACCCCTCCGCTCAAGAGACCCATCAAGGGAGGTCCCGACCACCTGAGAAGACGAACCAACAAGCTCCACATGTCTACGCTTGGCCACTCTACAATCAATAGTGTCATCCCCATTGAAAGCCTCCCTAGCCTCACTATCCCCTCCATGACTACTGCCCTCATGCTCAATCATAGTAATAGTCCTAGGCTTCCTTCCACGTTTACGGGGACTTTGAACGGGATTCAAATTGTCAATAATTGGTGCTAAAATAAACGGGTCTGAACACTGAATCTCAGAATCCTTCCCCGCCACTGTTTCCACTGCAGCCTCATCACCAAACATAACCCCCACTCCTATCCCAGCCACAACACGTCCAACCTCGCTTCTGCCAACACTACTATGCTCAACCGCATCATCCTGACCGAATGTCGGCCTTCTCTCTACTACACGCCCACTGGTATTTCCACTTATCACCCCCCCTCTTCCAATTCTCTCTTCGTCAAAAGCTGCAGCCATGTGCTGCCGAAGGCCCTCAGCCTCCTCCCATTCCCGTTGAATATGAGAAGCAAGGCCAGGCGCCACACCATCCCCGTGTCGAGCCCTATCTCTTGCATTTTCCCTCCTACCATGCCGGACCACACTCCGTAGTACATTCCCACGCAGGTCAGAGGTGGCCTCCAAATTTTTAAAAGCCAACACGAGTTCTCTATCCGTTTCTCCAACTGCACCATGCTGCATGCCCCTATTCTCCACACAGTGCCTGGTCATGTGGCCAAGCAACCCACAAACCAGACAATATGTCGGTAGGAACTCATATTGGAATCCCATCCAAGTATCACCCACCTTTGGGAACTCAACCTTCGCCCCTCGCATCAAAGGTTCACGAATATTGATCCTGATTCTGGCCCGAACAAAACGACCGATACATTCCCTCCCTCCCGACTTGTCCACCTTAAGAACTGAACCAAGCAATCCCCCAATTTTCTCCACAGCCCTAACAGTCATGCATAGGGTTGGAAAATTATGCATCTGAACCCAAAAGTTGCACCAATCTAACCGCATCGTTCTAGGGTTCCTTGATCGCGTACCTTCCTCCACAAGAACCAAAGGACCACGGTTGCATATCCAGTACCCTTCGCACATCATGTTGATAAGCAAATCGAGCCAAGAAGCGCTTCTCACCGATAGAGTTGATGAGAACCCCCTCCTTCCCCTTCCACAGTCCCCTAAATAAGGAGACAAAGGCATCCTGGTTCGCGGACCTGTGGGCGAGGACCTCGGCGATCACACAGAACTGAAACCCCAGCAGAACATCATTGGCCTCATCCAGCTCAACCCGGATCCCGGTTCTCTCTCGATCAGATAATCGAAGGCCCGTCCCAAATCGCTGCCCCAAACCATCCAAATCCATGCCGTACTCAGACCTTGCCATGTGCGCCAAGCAGTTGGAACGGGCCCAAGTCATTAGCGGCGCCAAGCAGAACCCGATTAGGACAAAATCTAAACACAGACAAAAAAGGACACAAACCCAAATAGTCCACGTAAAAAACACCCCCACTTCAGCGCCGTCACTCATGGAAAAGAGCAGCCGCATCTTCCAAACCCTAGCAGACACAAACTCTCCCACGAGAGACCTATTATGTGAGGTTTCTTTTGTTTGATTGCCTCTCTTTGTTTTTACATTTGTTACATAATTACTTTAGTTTTTGTTTTGGTGAAAATGACAAAGTACTTGCCAATTTTATTTTATTTTTAAAATATACCGCGTGCATTGAGAGCCTTAAATTTGAACTAGATATATTTCACGGCATGCAATATGTGCCATAAATACATCTATATTCTCTATTACGACACGTTTTTTCTTCATATACGGCATCTAAGTACACTACATAAATTATATTTACATTTACGGCATGAGCTTTAACGACACGCACTTGTATACCGTGAAGGGATATATACCGCGCTCAATGCGTGCCATAAATGACTACTTTTGACGTAATGAATAAAAAATAATATAATTGGAGGGCATTTAACGCTCACAAACACAATTTTTTTTAGATCTTTATTTTATTTTGTGAGGCAAGCAAATGAGTTTTGTTTCTTCTCCTTTGTTCCTACTATTGTTGATGAAATTCTAAAAACGAAAGTAGATAATAAAGAAGTAAATTATTGTACGATCACTGTTCATATTATTAAATATATACACGTGACTTGTGCGGCATTATCACTTTTGATAATTGCCTTTCTCCTCATCACCTGTTCTTGCATGCGACATGAGAACTTTAGTTGGTACTGAAAATTACTCTAATTGAAATTCAACAAAAATGAACATCTTCAACTGCTTCTCTTGGATGGTTGTATGCATCATGCATGGACCATCAATAATAATTCTACCATTGTCTTAATCAGAAAAGATTAGCAATTATATATTTTATTATTAGTTCTGCTAATATTTAACAATTTACGAGTACTTGCCTTATTTTCTTTTAGTGACTAATTATTAATATACAGATCACCGATCACGAGTTCATTTTCTTTCAACGAGAAATTAGGGACGTTGTCGTATAGTACTACGATTTAGTGATATTCTTCTCTATATGTTATGTGGGAAGTCTTGGATTCGATTTTCATAAAAACACAAAATCGATCGATATCTAATGTATATAATGTAATTCCCCTTTCTTCATATCACGTATATAAAAAAAGAAAAAGTAAGAGACGCTGTTTTCTTTGGTACGATGTCTACCAATTGTAGAATATATAACATACATATATGCATAGAACAAAATAAGTCGTCAGATTAAAATTTTATTAAATGACTTATTTTTTTTTTATTAGATGACTTATTTGACTTAGCGAACCCGTATTTTGGCTCCATAGAATAACTAAGCTTTTTTACAAACAAAAAATAAAATTGATTTACACTGGATCAAACAAATGAAACAAACAAATGAGGAACACGCATTTTAATATTTGAAGTAGTTTAAAATATATGTGGATTATATATATGAATTATTAATGAAGATCGAGGACCACAGGATTGAGTAAAGTATCATCACCTAATTAGATTATGGATTACAAAAGCAATTAAGTTTTTGCAATGCACATGCATAAGCATATCCGTGCGGTAGCTAGTTTTCACCCAATCAAGTTCTACAAATATAAAAATGTCAAGAGAAATTAATTAATAAACCAATTGTTTACGTATTAGGTTGACTAGAATATTCATTTTGAATATATAATAACATTATATGTATATTGTAGTTTGCATATTGAATTTCATCCGTTGAGATGAATGAATTTAGGATTTGAACTGGAGGCAAGTTAAAGTTGCATGAATGAAAGTGAAAATTAAAATGGAAGCTAGTTTCGCATATATATATATATATATACATGTAATGCCTGCCAGGTACGTCATTTTATAATATACAAATAATCAACCGCTCAATAAATCTTAAATAATTACTCTATTAGAGAGCATAGGCAGTGAGCTGCGCGCACCATAGATGGGTATATACACTCTCCCTCGATCTTCATTACCGCAGTCTGTCCAGAGTATTTATATTTTTTTAATGCAGTAATATAAAAGGAAGGGTATTATATTACACATTGGATATCGTGTTTAATTAAATGATTGTTTTGCATAATATAATTTTGTTTTGGGGGCCTTCTGATTCCGTGGTTTGATGGGCGCATCACTTGTTTAATTTTATGTCCATCCACTTTTATCATCCTCATCATGTGCGTAACTTATTATGACATATGTTTTATATATTAAGCAAATAAAGTTGATTTGATAACCATTTGGTATTTGGTTTTTGTTAGTGTTTTAATTTTCACTTTTTGAATTTGGTATTGGAGACAATAGATAAGAGAATAAACGAATGATGAAAAAAAGTAACATGCAGTAGAGATCGAGGGGAAGAAATGAAATTAATTTCGTTTTTTTTTCTTTTTCTTGAAAATTTAATATACATCTCTTGATTTCTCACCATTACCATTCTTCATCTACTCTTATTTATTCATCTACTCAAATGGTCATAAAACGGTCTCACTTTAATTTGTTAATTACTTACTTGTTATCACATATTAACCCTTACATTCCATCATCTAAATTGTATAAATAGCCAATGATATATCATGACTTGAAAACCAAAACAAAATTATAAGCATATTTTTTTACCTTCCACCAATCACCAACCAGCATCGACAATGGGCATAGAAACTCCCCTCAAACTTCCTATCATAAATTTCTCCAGCCAAGGCCTCATCCCAGGCACCAAGGAGTGGGACTCAGTGAGAACCCAAGTCCACCATGCACTCGAAGAGTATGGCTGCTTCGAGGCTTTGTTCAGCAAAGTCCCTTCAAACATTCGAAGCTCCATTTTTGATTCAATACAAGAGCTCTTTGACCTCCCTCTACAAACCAAACTGCAAAATGTCTCCAAAAAACCCTACCATGGCTATGTCGGGCAGTACCCCATGGTGCCATTGTATGAGAGCATGGGGGTGGACGATGCAAACGTCTATGAAGAAGTTCAAGCCTTGACGAACACCTTGTGGCCTCAAGGAAACCCTAATTTTTGGTTCACAACCCATTAACTCTTTCCATCTCTTAATTAATTAATTTCACGCCTCAAATATGCATATTATATGTTTAGACTGTCAACTGAATCATTTTATTAATTATTTGGTGGCAGCAAAACTATACAATCCTTCTCCGAACAAGTTTCCGAGCTGGATCAAATCATTAGGAGGATGATTTTGGAGAGCTTGGGGCTTGAGAAATACTTGGAGGAACACATGGCGTCCACCAACTACCTTCTTCGAGTGATGAAATATAAGGGGCCTCAAACCAAGGACACTAAGCTAGGGCTAAATGCTCACACAGACAAGAACATTGTCACCATTTTGTACCAAAACCAAGTTGAAGGTCTAGAAGTCCAAACAAAAGATGGAAAATGGATCAATGTCAAGCCTTCACCGGACGCTTTCGTCGCCATGATCGGCGATTCCCTCTACGTGAGTTGCTTCCTATTACACAGATATTCCTTTTTAAGTATATTATATGAAATTAAAAAGAAATAAATAACAATTTTCATATTAATTGCTGTGCTGATTTTGTAGGCATGGGTAAATGGTCGATTACATTCTCCATATCATAGAGTGATGATGACCGGAAATGAAGCTAGGTACTCGATGGGGTTGTTCTCCGTTCCGAAGCATGGTTACATAATCAAAGCGCCGGAGGAGGTTGTAGACGAAGAGCACCCTTTGCTTTTTAAGCCCTTTGATCATGTTGAATTTCTTGGGTTCTACTATACTGAGGCTGGCCAAAGAGCTGAATCTGCTTTGAAGACTTATTGTGGTGTCCAAGACTCGGCTTAATCTGTCTACTTAGCAAATTAATTACAATTTCAATCAAATAATTCTCTTCCTTTGTAAGAGATCGTTGTGTCTTGTGTGCCAGTACTATATGACTATCTCATTCTGAATAATCCAATTAATGCTTTGCTTGTGTAATTTGATAAGGATTTGAATTTGAATATTTGATTATGATACATGTTGTTTAGACTATTCTAATTTATGTATGTTGGAATTTGAATATAAATCAAATAAATGAATTTTAAATTATTTTAAGTGTTTTTTTGTAATACAAAATCTAGTTATTTCAAGCACATTCAATCTAGAGTTATATCTCTTGTAGCAAGATCAACCATATTACAAAATCCAAATCCAAATCCAAATCCAATTACGAGCATCTCCAACAAGACTAGCATTATTTTTGTTATTTTAGCATGCAAATGACTCAAAACCTATTTTACTAACCAGTTTTAACAATGTAATTCCTACCATATACTAACTACTCCAACAAAACTTAAATAATTTTATTATTAGATTGAGCCTTTTTTTATGAGAGCGTGTGCAAGTGGGTGATTTTGGTATTATTTAATGTTTAAAGTTTTGTTTAATTCTCTATCCTCTTGATATGAATACGATTAATATCATTCTACTTTTATTAATTTATCTTATTTTCCTTATACATGTATATATCGTAATAAAAAATCATTTAAATTCTAAATTATCATTTTCAAAATCATCTCGGCAAAAATCAATTAAATTGGAGATTGTTTAACTATTCATATGGTACAATTTATGGTTCATCATGAGGATATATTAATTATTACCAATAACATTAATTGTTTGATAGATATAAATGACTAAACAACCTTCAATTTTATTGAGTTTTTTGCAAAGGAAGTTTTAAAATGACGATTTAGAGAATTATGAACGATTATGTTATAATATATATATAAAAACAACTAGATAAATAAAAATAGCAGAATGAGGTGGTTCCAGGTCCTAGGGAGGGATGCAAGTGCTATCCTTCATCATATTAGAGCATCTCCAATGGACTAACTAAATGAGCTCCCAAGTCAAATATAAGAAAGAATGCTTAAAAGTTCAACTCCAATTAACCATACTATCTAGCTATCTACCTCCTAAAATAACTTGTAACTTGACATATCTAGGAACTCCTAAATTTGAAGAGGGAGTAAGAACTCCTAATGAATGTTTAAAATTAAATGTTATTAACTTTAAAATTAATAATCAATATGTTACTTTTACTTATAATATGTAGTGTTTTTTATAATTTTAATAGTATTGATATTTATAACTTTCTAAAATTAGTATTTATAATTTCAGAGTGTGGGATTTTTTTTAATACAATGATAATGTTGGAGGGGATTACATTATACACATTGGGTATCGACCTCGTCTTTTATGAGAATCAAACCCTAGACCTTCCACATAACGTATGGAAAAATACTACATACTAGACCATAGTATTAAATGGAAATTAAGGAATATGGTTGTAGGGAGCTGGTAAAATAACATTATAATAATTTTAGTTTTTTTTTTTAAGTAGTTTTAGTAAAATTACTAAATTCCTTTTTTTTTTTTTTTTAAACGTAGTTGGAGATGCTCTTAGTAACACGATGGATAGCTAGCCTTATGGGAAGATAATATTCTATTTTTTGGGTTAAAATAGCCAAACATATAAGGTCAACAAAACTCTTGGAGATGTTCTAAACAAACATAGGGTAATGTTTCCTGCTGCCATATTTGTCATTTGGGCTTCGGCCCCATCACACCAAAGGAAAAAAAGCTTCCAAGGAGAATTAGGCTCGTTGCAAGCCCAGTCCTTTTCTTTCAAATAAAATGACTACTATACCCATTTGTAAGTAAAATGTTTCTTTACCCAAGCACAACCCCTTAATTACATGCATAAATGTTCTTAACCAATTTCAATCGCTAATCAATTGGCGCTCCAATATTATCGGTTAGCAACATATTATTGTGCTACTAACTTGTTGAAGCTCACTTGTTCATACCATATCGACCGACCAACAGAAACATGACCAACGTTGTTGATACATACCTGCTGACCGATCAAGTAGTGATTGGTCAGCCTATCTTGGCAAAACGCTTGTGTATCAAATGGCCCAAGCCGTATTCGGTCGGCACGCTTGGTCGGCACCCCTAGTCGGTACCCCTTTTCACACTGGAGCAGCTCTGCCCCGACACACAAACGGATCTACCATTACTCCCATAACACCCTGAATTCTCGGGATACGAGTCAAGATCTTGAGGGTGGCTTAGGCATCACACGATTATGGTTCCAACCACCACATTCATTGCTACTATAAATACAGGGCACATTTCCCAAGAAAAAATAACTATTCATTGCCCTTATGCTACCTAGTCCATGACTGATCTTCCTACGCTAACTAACTGAAGCATCGGAATCTGCTAGGCTAGCACCCCACCGGTGTCAAGTACTCTTCTTGTTGTCCCGCAGGTCTTCCAGCAGATGAGAAGAAGACATTACAGCGTCAAGCAAGACCGTATTCCGTTAGGTCCATTTTTGGATCAAACATTGGTGTCGTCAGTGGGAATTCTGAATAAGTACTTCTGCTAGCTCACATACCACTGGCCAATCTTCCTATCGACCACAATGTCGACCGAGCAAGGCGACAAAGAGGTGAACAACACCCCTTCTTAGGAGGGCGAAGTGAAAACATGCCAGACTCAACCTCAGAGGCGATGGTCAAGGCACTAGAAACACTCCAGCAGGAGATTGCGGAGCTCAAGAAGAGAAATTTGGCAAACGAATGTTGAAACCAAGTCTGGGGAGAACAATACTATAGCACATTCGCTCTACTCCACGCGGCTAGGGAAGAGCTGAAAGAGCAGTGAGCAGCGATGGAAAGAGCACTTGCCAACCATGCTGAGCAAGAACCACGTCGTAGGGAGCACCCGGGCTCGAACCCTCTGGAAGAATGATCATTCGACAAGGTGATAGTGCTTGTCCTTAAGGAACGCAGATCTACCGAGATGCTCTCGAATTAATCGAGAACAGAATATTTCTCATCAAGCCCATTCGACTGACATACCAGGCGAATGATCCTAGGATCGTAGAGTAACCTCTTCTTCCTACTCTCTCTTAAGCCAATCACGCTTTATCATTGTCAGCTTTGATAAGAGCAAACCGGCAGAAAGGCACAATAATACAAGCGGAAGAACAAATCGTGAGAGCAAATTCGCAACATGTGGAAGATGTGGCTAACTCTACTGTAGCTGTATGGCCAGGGGGGAGCACCAGCAATGGGGGGCGCCGTCCCATTGCTGACAGTCTAGGTCCACAACCCGACCCGACCCACCGCCCCCCCCCCCCCCCCCCCCCCCCCCCCCCCCCCCCCCAAGAATAGACGACATTGTTCAAGAGCTCCTATAACGAGTCCGAGATTTGGAGGGTGAGAGAGCAAAACCAAGTCTCCAACAAAGATCAAGACCAACATTGGTCCCTTCACCGCTCGCATCCTCCAATATCACCCTGAATCGGAAGTCAAGCCCCTCAAGATCACACCCTACACTGGGAAGGGCGATCCAGTCACACACATGTACAATAACCAGTCTTCCGTGGCCTTCAAAAACCTATCAGACGAGGTCCAATGCTTGATCTTTAACTCCACCCTCACTAAGGCAGCACTCAATTGGTTCTACTGGCTAAAACCAGAGACGATCGATTCTTTCGATGAGCTCCATACTGTCTTTTTTAACCAATTCATGATCCAGACAGACCGCCTATTGACCACAGAAGACTTAGGGTCCTTACGGCAGGGGGAGACTGAAACCTTACAAAAATATGATGCTCATTTTATCCTTGAATACTCAAAATGTCATGAAACTGACGACAAGGCAGCCGTTAGAGCATTTCGTAGCAGTCTAAAAGAGTCTAATTTGAAGCACCATGCCTTCACGCAAGGATGGGAAGACTACAATAAGCTGATGTGACAAGCAGTAATCCATGCTATAGATGAATATTACAACGCTCCACAGATGGAGACCAAGCAGGATGTCGTTCCGATCTACTCTTCCCCTAAAAAGTCACCTAACAGCAAACCCCACTATGACTCCAGTGGAAAAAACCAAGGTTAAGGGCATAACTCTTACTCCGGTAAGAAGAAAGGCTCATATGACAACAACTATAAGGGGAAGAGGGAGAAGCACTATGGCCATGGTCATGGGCACAAGAACAACAACCAGGCTCCCTAGCGAGACCCCGCCAAGGTCCCAATACCTAGGTTTGAGGCCTACACTATCCTGAACACCTCTTTGGAGAATGTCCTAATGAACATTGAGGGTATGATCGACAAGCCTAAACCAAGACCAGCTCATAATAGACCACCAGTTCACTCCAACTTATACTTCCAATACCATAAGTTCAATGGTCATACCATTGACGAATGCATGGCCTTTCGAGACATCGTGGAAGGCTTAGTCAGGGATGGAAAAATCAACCAATTCCTACAACATGCGCAATCAGTAGCCAATCATCCCCAGTTCAACACCATCAGTTGTGGACCAACATCTCATTCGCCTACACCTCCAACAGAGCAAAGAAGGACTTCATCCAAGCCACCCAATCAAACAACCAGATCTTCAACATTGACTTTGAAAGAGCAAGGAAGGTCAGTAAGATTGGTTGGAAATCCATAACCTTATCCGAGGAGGAAGAACGATGCATCATCTTCCCTCACGATGATCCATTCATCATCTGGGCTCAAATTGCCAACTTTGATGTAGGCCGAATCCTTGTAGACACGGGAAGTTGAATCAATATGATCTTCATAGAGGCCTTCAATCAGTTGGGAATTGAAGACAAAGAGCTCAACAGAGCGGTGACCCCATTGCTAAGTTCTCAGGAGACACAGTAATAATGCCCATTGGCACAGTCTCGCTACCAATCTCGGTAGGCACCGCCCCGAGCATAGTAACATCTATCAACACATTCCAAGTGGTAGACTGCCCCACGACCTACAACGTCATCCTAGGTAGGGGACTATTGAACCAGAACAACGCGGTATGCTCCAAGCGTTTGCTCTTGATGAAGTTTCCAACAATCATGGGGACTAGCCAGGTACGAGGAGACCAGCTTTCAGCAAAAACATGCTACTAATCCGCTCTCACCAAAATCAGCCCTAATGCTAGTAGGGAGACCATGATTGTCACATAATCAGCCTACGAGGTTGATTCCGTTGATTTGGACGTTGTGAGGCAGATCAAATCTAGTCCTCCAGAGGACCCAAGGGATCTATCTGCAACACCAAAACCTCAACTAGTTGAGGAGACTGAGCCAATCACACTCCATGTAGAACATCCGGACCAACATGTCAGAATAGGGACCACGCTATAGCAGGAGACCATGGATGCACTCATCCAATTCCTCTAAGAAAACAGAAAAGTCTTTGCTTGGTCATATGCTGACATGCCGGGAATATCAACGGACGTAATCTGCCACAGATTAACCATTGACCCTTCTTTCAAGTCGGTAACACAGAACAAAAAAACATACGACGCCGAGCGTCAACTTGCCATACAGGAGGAGATCACAAAGCTGAGTACAATCCACTTTGTGTGGAAAGCAATCTACGCTGCATTGGTAGCCAATGTTGTGTTAGTGACGAAGCCCTCAGGGACCTGGAGGATATGCATTGACTTCACTGATCTTAACTGAGCATGCCCAAATGACAGCTTTCCTCTTCCTAAGATTGATCTTCTAGTTTATGCAACGACTGGTCACGAGGTCCTCAGTTTCATGGACGCATACTCCACACAAGCTTCCGCACAAATTTGAGAGTATACTGCTACAACGTCATGCCCTTCGTTCTGAAGAACTCCAGAGTTACATACCAATGCTTATTGAACTTTATGTTTGCTGATCAGATTGGGAAAACCATGGAGGTCTATGTGGACAATATGCTCGTCAAGAGCAAGACGGCATCGGACCATGTCTACAACCTCTCAAAAATGTTTGAGGTGCTAAAGAAGTATAGAATGAGATTAGCCAAATGCATATTTGGAGTCAGCTCTAGAAAATATCTTGGCTACATAATCAACCAAAGGGGGATTGAAGCCAACCCTGAGAAGATCAAGTCTATCCTTGATATGCAGCCACCACGTACCATCAAGGAGGTTAAGAGCCTCACGGGAAGAGTAGCAGTAATCACCCGATTCATCTCAAGAGCCACCCACAAATGCATACCATTCTTCAAAGCCCTCAAGACCAAGGGAAAGACCATTGAATGGACCTCTGAATGTCATAAAGCTTTTACAGATCTCAAGGAGTATATGACCAAGGCTCCCCTACTGGCCAAACCAGACACAAGCGAGCAACTCATCGATTACCTTTCGGTCTTCACCTCAGCAATCAGCTATGTCCTAATCAAGAGGACAAATGGAGCAGAACACCCGGTCTACTATGTAAGCAAAGCATTCCAAGATGCGGAGAACAAGTATGGTGATCTTGAGAAGTTTGCTCTTGTTCTCATCATTACTGCAAGGAGGCTTAGGCCTTACTTCCAAGTTCACCCCATACTGGTCCTCACCAACAAGCCTCTCAGACAAGTCTTACAGAAGCTGGACACATCAGGAAGATTGACAAAGTGGGCGATCGAACCCAGCAAGTTTGATATCTCATATGCACCAAGACCATCAGATAAGGGCCAAGCCATTGCTGATCTAATCTCGAAGTTCACATACACTCCCACTCAATACATGCTGGAAGAGCCAAGTAAAGTTCCAAAGCAGCCAGCTACCAGGGCCAAAAGGGAGACCAGCTGAATCCCAATTGACAAGTCCAAACTAGTATGGATCCTCTACGTGGACGGATCAGCATGCCACAACGGCTCGGGGGCAAGATTAGGGCTCACCACACCAAACCATGTGAAGCTCTAGTATGCTCTTCGCTTTAGTTTCAAGGCATCCAACAATAACGCTGAATACGAAGCCCTCCTAGCCGGTCTTCGCCTCACAAAGGTCTTAGGAGCAAACTAGTTCAAGATCTTCAGTGACTCCCAACTTGTGGTCAGCCAGGTGAACAATGACTTTGAGACCAAGGACCTCTCCATGACTTTATATCTTGACAAAGCAAAGGCACTCCTCTACCACGTCCAGGTCAACAAGATGAAAAAAATTCCAAGATCAGAGAAAAGCCATGATGATGCTCTAGCAAGATTAGCCTCGTCTATCGACGACAAGATCGGTCTAAGTGTCCCGGTAGAGCTACTGGAGGTTCCAAGCAAGCATGAGTGGTAGATCAATGCCAACAACACCGATCCAACTTGGATGGATCCAATCATCAGGTTCCACAGGGATGAAGAGCTACCCACAGATAAGCAAGAGGCCAAACGCGTCAAAAGCCAAGCAGCTCGATATACCATCGTTCATGGTCATCTGTACAAGCGGGGGTTCACTCTTCCGCTAGTCAAGTGCCTTTCACCAGACAGAGGCAATGCTGTGCTAAGGGAGATCCACCAATGCTTAGCCCTTGGCCTTTCTCACAATGGGGACTAGACTTGATCGGACCAATGCCAAGGGGCAAGGAAGGAGTAGAGCACGCGGTCGTAGCCGTAGACTACTTCACCAAGTGGGAAAAAAAATGGCCCTTGCGACAATCACGGCTACTCAAATTGAAACCGTTGTCTACT
The DNA here is from genome assembly GCA_037349345.1 of Oemleria cerasiformis. Classification (NCBI taxonomy): domain Eukaryota; kingdom Viridiplantae; phylum Streptophyta; class Magnoliopsida; order Rosales; family Rosaceae; genus Oemleria; species Oemleria cerasiformis. Next base: position 5,327,068 of record JAZGTL010000019.1, on the reverse strand, counting down.
AGAATATCATCTGCCGCTTCGGTATACCCTTCACCATTGTGATAGGCAACGGAAAAAAAATTCGATTGCTCTCGCTTTTGATCATTCAGCGAGGTATACGGCATCTATGCTTCACTTCGGTTGCTCACCCTAAGGCTAACTGTCAAGTAGAGGCCATAAACAAGATCATCAAATACAACCTCAAGACTCGCCTGGACGAGGAGGCCAAAGGAGCATGGTCAGACATCCTACTGGATGTCCTATGGTCCTACCGAACATCATATCGAACATCTACCAATGAAATACCATTCGCCATGGCCCTTGGCTCTGAGGCTGTGCTACCGGTGGAGATCGGAGAAACCATCTACCGAGTGATCTTCTACGACCTAGATGAGAACAACAAGCTACTCACTCTCAACCTTGGCCTAATGGAAGAACACCGTGAACAAGGTAACTTACGAAACATGGCCTACCAACAGAGGGTCGCACGGTATTACGACACAAGAGTCAGACCAAGAAACTTCAAGTAGGGAGATTGGGAACTTAGGAAGATCAGTCTGGCAACAAAAGATCGAGTAGACGGAACACTTAGCCCTAGATGGGAAAAACCATTCCAGGTCACCAGAGTCTACCGACCAGGCATGTATGAGATACAAACTCCTAGGGGAAAACTACTACCGCACCCATGGAATTCCGACCATCTCAAATACTACTAAAGTGAAGCCTCGCCTTCTTTAGCCTTATTCTAACACATACCTATCTTTTGTAACCGATTAGGCTCATGCCGATCCGATTTATCATGTTATCAATGAAAGAACATTCTTCTGCATACTTTATTTGTTCAAGTCATGAATGGTCGGACTCGTGTTCAGACACCCACCCACCAATACAACTATTGGTCGGCACACAACTCACACGCATCTTGAAGGGACATGTGAGTAATCCTACAATCAACACATTAACAATCAGCTCCTCAACATTAGTATGCCCTTACCACTTCGATGGGCCAAGTACGAGTTGGTAAACTTTCCAAAGTCAAATAGCTTACTAGTCCTACTCGGCAGGCATATCAGTCGGCATACATTACAAGGCATACATACATATTTGGTCAGCGACCGACCAACCAACAGTTGGAAGTAAATCAAAATTACATTCATTAAAGATAAATTTGTTCAGCACTAAATTTTACACTGGGCTTATACCCCGGAATACTTGAAATAAAAAATTACAACAGTTAAAGGCAACCGACCACCTCAGTCTTCAACGAAAATCTCCTCATCAACACGTTCTTCCTCTTGCGGAGTGTGCACGACCAAGGACCCATCGGTCTGTTCAGCAGCCGCAGCAGACGCATCGGGACGTCAAAAAATGTTTGATCAGCTACAACATTGTCCCTACGAGGAGGCAGGGAGAACGATTGGTTCAACACCGACTGATCATCCAAACAGGGGAATTGGATTGGCATGCATTGGTTGAAGAAGAGAACCTTCTACATGATCTCCGCATCCACCAAGCCAAGCTAGAGGTCCAGAGCGTCTACATACTCGACCGACCCCTTGTACTCGACCACAGCTTTGACACAAGCAGTTTCCATGCCAGCCTTTGTCTGCTCTAGCTCGTGCTGCAGGTCCAACGCCCTGGTCGTCTGCTCGGCCCTCCCTTTCTCAACAACCTCCATTCGGTCATGGAGTTTCTTGTTCTCTCGGATGAGGTCGGTTGTCTTTTTGAGGGCCTTCTCAACATATTTCTCCTTATGCTTCACCTCATCGGCCTTCTGCTTCAACTTCCTCTTCTCCTCCTCCAGCCATTCGGCCTACCTCACAGACTTCTGAAGAGCCGAGAAGACCTCACTGAAATACTACCGACCATCATACACTTGGGTTAGTCACAAACATATATATAAACAACACCAAAAAAAAACTGGAAGGGGGTAGAACACTCACGTGGGGACCCTCAGGCATGACCTTGGCATACCGATCGTAGAGAATGGCCGAGCTTATCTCGCCAATCTCCGTGAACTCCTTTTGCGAGGCCAGATTCAGGCTATTAACAACAGGCACCATGGTCGGATGTATGCACTCGGACACCTGGGGCCAAGTGATGTCGAAAACTGACATCCGAACTACGTTAGGAGCATCACCAGGATTGGAAAAATAAGCTTTCAACCCGTGGTTACATACCAGTCTGGTGCATCGGCTTAAGGATCGTCTAAGGGCCTAGGGGCAGAGGAGGCTCCGAAGTCACGACCTTCTTGGCCTGCTCGATCACCCTGATCTCCTCTTGTCTAATCTTCTGCTGAGCATCCTTGGTATCCCCAATAATATTTTTCACCAGGAACACCGCCACCTTCCGTCGATGAACTTCAGACGAGTCTAGGTCAGCCACGTCTACTGAACGCTTTTCCACCGGTGAAGCAGCAAGGAAGGGCACCGAGCCTTCCCCAGACTGACCAGCAAGCACTTGACTGCTGTCCACCCTCGGTTCCATGATCTGCCTCTCCTATCGGTCTTTTGATGGCCCGGTGCTTGGCGCTTGAGCCTCTGCTCTTTAAGCACTTCAGCAGGCTTCTTCGATTTATTCGCAGTGGTCTTCCTCGAATGACCCTTGTTCCCCTCACCACCGTCGGCATGCCTCTTATTCTTCTTTGCAGCTTCCTCGATCGCCTTATGTTTAGCAATGGCTTCGTTCATTTTCTTCTTGGCCACTCGGATGAAGTTCACGTGAACTATAACACAAGTTAATTTCTAAGTCATACTCGGTCGGCACAAATAGAATTCAAGTTCCACCTACCGATCAGACCAAAAACACTTACCAGGGCCGCTAATAAGATCGACTGCTATCAGTGTTTTCGACAACCCAAGAATACACATGCTCCGCTCGAGATGAGACAATTGAAGCGAAACGTCTTCAAAATCTTCCTCCTCAGTAGTCGAGCAACCACCTTTGAATGTACCTGCAAGCACATACAATTGGTTAGGAAAACTCGTGAGGCCGAGCAAATATACATACAATAATACATGCATCCTAAGTCTAAATCGGTTAGTCGGCACAAACAACCTTTGGACAGAAAAAAGGGTGTGATCCGCTTCACCAGTCTACTCGGCTCCCACTCCCACGGGCCGAACACCCAATAATACCGATGCTTCCAGGTATTTGGGAGGATGGTATATCAGTGATGAAGGCACCCATGGTCTTCTTTCCTACACATTCTACCTAGTACCACCCAAGACCATACTACTGCTTACTGAACTTGTACAGGTGGCACAACTGCCCCCAGCTCGACTCCCTTTTATTGCATAGTCGGAAGGCCATATACAGGCTGATCAGCATGATCTAGCCTTTCATGTTCATCTGACCGAACACTATCTTCACTTGAGAAAGGATCCCTTGAACCCAGTGGTGGAGCGGTAGACGGACCCCATGCTGCAAACTGTCAATATAAAAAAGGATCAACCCTTCTGGGTACTCGCTCGGCCTAGCACTGGGAGGAGGAAGAGTGAAGACAATATCCGACGGGACATTATACAGCTCCCTAAATTTTTCTAAGTCAGCCTCCTTCAGCGTGGTCACTTCGTGATCCACCGATCGACAAGCCTACTGAGGCGACCGATCTATCTCATCATTCGAGTTTCCCTCTCAGAGATCGTGCTGATCGGGAAGCCCACCAAGGCGACCGATATGTCTCATCATTCGAGTTTCCCTCTTAGAGATTGCGCTGATCGGCAAGCCCACTGAGGCGACCAATCTATCGCATCATTTGAGGTCCCCTCTAAGAGCTCGTGCCGATCGTTAAGCCCACCGAGGCAACCGATCTGTCGCATCATTCGAGTTTCCTTCTCAGAGCTTGCATCGATAGGCGAGCCCACCGAGGCGACCTATCTGTCACATCATTCAAGTTTCCCTCTCAAAGATCGCGTTGATCGGCAAGCCTACCGCGACGACTGATCTATGGCATCATTCAAGGTTCCTTCAAGGGGTTTTTACGACTAAGGCGAACTTCCTCACCCAAGGACTTGGGGGACTACATGGTATACCCTACTGGTCGGTCGACACGGTCTGCACGGAACTTAAAAGTCCTTGACCGAGGAAATCCTCCTCAGTTAATGACTTAGAGGACTTATGTTCATACCATATCGACCGACCACTAGAAACTTGACCAACGTGGTTAATACAACCCACCAGTGTCGATACATACCTACCGATCGACCATGTAGTGACTGGTCGACCTATCTTGGCAAAACGCTTATGAAGCAAATGGCCTAAGTTCTATTCGGTCGGCACGCTTCGTCGGCACCCCTGGTCGGCACCCCTAGTCGGTACGCTTGGTCGGTACCCCTTTTTCACACTGGAGTAGCTCTGCCTCGACACATAAAAGAATCTACAACCACTCCCTCAACACCCTGAATTCTCGGGACACGTGTCAAGATCCTGAGGGTGGCTTGGGCATCACACCATTAGGGTCCTAACCACCACATTCATTGCTATTATAAATACAGGGCACCTTTCCCAAGAAAAGGTAACTATTCCTTACCCTTACGCTGCCTAGTCCATGATTGATCTTCCTATACTTACTAACTCAAGCATCAGAGTCTGATAGGCTGACACCCCACCGTTGTCAAGTACTCTTCTTGTTGTCCCGCAGGTCTTTCGGCAGACGAGAAGAAGACATTCCAGCGTCAAGCAAGACCGTATTCCGTTAGGTCCATTTTTGGATCAAACACCACTTAACAAAATAATATCACTATCTACCCGTTAATTTTGTAGTTCATCATTAATGATTCTTCCTATAAAATTTCATCCAAATCAAAACAATTAGCTAGTCAATTAACATCATGAACATCTTATGTTATCGAATGCACTATATTCATCTATGCAGGCTATCGTGTTTGATAGTGAAACGATTTCCAATTTGGATACATTTTTGCAAGGTTGATATTCGAATGAGGACTTACAAATTGAATCATTAAATTCTGATACTATTTTTTGTGGAGTGAGTGCCCCAATGAGTGGTTAAAGCACTACTATGGCACGCTAACTGGTTGGCAATAAAGGTATGCACGGGCGAAGCTAAGGGGGTCCAGGGGGTCCCGGGCCCTTCCTCACTTATAATATAATATAATATTTTATATTAGTATATTATATTATAATATATTATATAATATATAACATATATTTTATATAATATATAATATATATTGTTTAAGTAAGTATTAAATTGCTTATAACCTAAGTAAGTATTTGTCTATCCCTTATAATTTCGAATTTGTTAAATTTATTTATTTATTAATCTTTGCACGGTGAACTTTGAGTTTCTGATTTCTTACTTCTATTATATTCCATATATATAAATTTCTATTAGAAATGTTTGAATTTAAATTGAGTAAATATGTTTTCAATTATAGAATATTATCACAAAAGGAAAGCAAATGTTGATCGAGGTATAATGATTTCAAAAGATGAGAACTCGTCGAGGACAACTATTAATGTAATAATTTAATAATATGATATGATGTTTTCTATCTTTTGGTTAATTTGATATATATTATGTTAATTTCAACTATTAGATTAGTGAATTAAATTATATTCAAAGTTCAATTTTTTTTATTTGAAGTATTTTATAAAAGGCTCATTCTCAACTTAATTGCTGACTACGCCTTTACATGTATTTCTCCCGCAAATCACATACCCTCTCAAAACAGAGCAGCATATTGTGTTGATAGCGAACATGTCACTACTAGCACTTGGAAAAAACGAATAGAATGAATAAATAAAGAAACATGTGCAACAAGAAATATAACTTCTATAATCAAGAGATGGTGAAATTGGATGAGGAACTGGTCCAATACATGTTTTTTTTCTATGCCTTTATTTAGTGCAGGGATCTGGTCGGTTGCGACCTGACCTCCCAATCGTGACTACCGACCAACCTTAGAACTTCATTTTCCCTACCAACCCACCCAAAGTCGGGATCCCGATGGTTTAGAACTCAACCTAATCGATTCGAGATTAGTCGAGAATGACCTTTCTAACCAACGACACTACATAGGGAGGAATGAGAGAGAAAGACCTGCTTCTCTCCAAATCCATGGTGATCTTGTTCAATTGCGGCTCCGAAAAGACTCTGCTTCTGAAGCATCAGAACATGATGCTCTAGCTCGGCCCAATGTTAAAGATCGGTGGGGTTTTATTATTAAAAATGGTATAAGTAGGATAGAGGAATAAGATATCCATTAAAACCAAGCTAAGTCATGAAGAAAATTTATCATTAAGAATAACATTAAACTTACGTTTGATATGTTGTATAAGGAACTAAATAAGATAATATAGTACGAAACAATGTTTAGTACCACTCATATTAATTAGCCACCAAATAAGTTAATACGGTTGAGTGACTTTATACGGTTCACACCCTCTAAAATAATAGCCTTGAAATTGTCAATATTAAATATTCAAATGACTAGTAATCTTGAAAAGTAATAATAATAATAATAATAAAAATAAATAGTAATAATAATAAAATAGAATAATAATAATAAATCAATAAATAATAATAATTAAATAAATAGTACTAATAATAATAATATCAATAATTAATTAAAATAAAATGAAAATAAATAAATAATAATAATAATATACATAATTATTATTTATGATATAGATATTTCTTATCAACTGGTATAATATAATTCGGTTAGTATAATATAGTCGGTATTTTAATCCGGCAGAGCATCAAACGCCCGATTAAATAGTCAGTCTATCCGGTGGACATATTAGTTTATCCGACTAAAATAGTCAATACAATACGGCGTACCAAACGAGGCCTAAAATGATTCTCTCTAACTACTTACAAAATAGACTCCAAAGAAAATTAAAACCTTGATTCGTGGATAAACTACATAAAACTCGTTGAATTATAGGTCCATTTTCAATCGCATACCGCATTTCGTTAGAAAGTTTCAATTGCATAAGCAAACCACCGGAATCACATCTTTAAGCACCTTTCATTTGCGAATCCGTTAGTGGATGAATTAAATGCTTATATGGCAATTGTAGGTCCTATTTTTCTAATGATAATAATCTACATAGGCATGTAGATTTTCTAAATGATTATTGTGAGACAATAGCTTTATCATTCCCGGAGTAGAACTTTTCTCAACTGAGGGGAATTGATGAATACATCGTTGAGAAACCATATAAGGTTTACAGATACGCGAGATGGGAGAACAATAATGGAGAATGGTAAGCGTATATGAATCTTTAGATGTCTAAAGTTCTAATATTTTATTATTTAATGTTTTTTTTAATAAAGGTCTCAGCTTAAAGTTCAGTCCTCAATTTTAAAACGCCCTAGGGTTAGTTTTCCTGTTTATTTTATTAAGTTTTAGTCTATATATTAACTATCATTGTAAACCATGCGAAGGGAGTTTTGATAATTGAATAATAACAGTGAAGGTTTGTGCGATGCCAACCTAACCCTAGGTGCAATGCCTAAGGATCTCTAGATGTGAGGACTAGAACTCTAGGAGTTCCCAGAAAACTGTTGAAATGATTCCATAACTAATTATCTTTTAGTATTTAGTTTTGTTTTTGTGTTTTCTTACTTTTTCACGTCCGCTAAGTTACTGTATTTTAATACCCAAATTTGTACCCTCATAATATTGTTGGGCATTTCAAACTTACAAATTGATTTTTACAAAATTTTAAAATATTTGAATTCCAAGATTTTCCAAAAAAGTTTGAAAGTTTTAAGTTTTACAAATTGAAATGGCTATTGAGATTCTGAAACATTTTTTATTTGTCAAAACGAAAGCTTGAATTATGATTCTGAAACATTTTACAAGGGATTGGAATTCTCTATACATTTTTTCGTTTTGTGTTAACATTCAAGTAAATCTTGCTCGTCATGTGTACAACTTGAACTAGTAGTAAGAGCATTTTAAGCCATTTGTATAAATTGGAACAAAAAATGTATTCAATCATTATCTTATTTTGGTTCTGGCAATCTAATGTGAATGTAAAAGGATCGTTGACTTGCCAAAGGTGCAAATTAATTGTCAAATGCATCCTTTTAGATAAAGGGGCAAACTACATGGTTTGAATGCAAATATTATTACTAGCTATCGGTGATCTTCCAATTTAGGTCATATTAAAACATGGCAGGCCTATTAGTGCAAAGTCACAATTCCTAAAGGAAAGGCCATGAAAATATATATATATACTGTACTCAAAAGAGGCTACATATATATAACAAGGAGTAAAATTATCAAATTAAAATGATTTATAAGTATGCATAAAGCGTGAGAAATATATGTAAGTTCCAATACTTATTTAAAGTTCTATATATGGCTCAATAAATATGAAATATCCATGTACATTCTCCAAATATTGTTCCAAAAGACATCAATGTCTTCTAAAATGTATAAGTATATGAGAAGACAATAAATAATCCCAAGAATTTTGTGTACCCAATTTTTTTGAAATAAAAGATATTTAACTACATCACTATGATAGTCGATAATACAATCAAATTATTATTGGCCAAACTAGAAGAGTGAATTGAGTAAAATTAAGAATTTCTGAATGACGTGGAGTGATTGGACCTTTAGTTCAAACACAAAGCCACAAGGCTACAAAAACATCAGTTTGTGACAAGTGATCAAAATATAATCACTTGATAAGTATTTCTGAATGACATAGGAACAGTTTATTATTCAAGCTCAAAACAGTAGTAGAGTTACAGTTAAGTAACCATTAACAATTAATCTCTCAATTTCCATCACAAATCCTTAATTTCAGGTTCAATCCTTGCAAAATCTGCTTAAAAATTCACATATAAGCCTTTCGTTTTTAACTTTTATTTCTTTCTTTTTTTCTCCTTTTTGCAAAAATAGAGAAAAATATGTGGAATACTAAAGGAGATAGAAATGATCGGTTATGTGGAATAATAGAGGATCCAGCTGAGAGGAATGAAACAAAAGTAAATGTATTAAGAAAACTATTGAAAATGATTTTTTTTATGTTCATTTTGTGTTAGCATTCACATGAATTGCTAAAATCATTTTAAGCCATTTGTATGTTATCCATGTCACAGAAATGATCTGTTTTTTTGTCTTAATTCCTCTTCCATTATTTTCGTTATTATACTTTAATTATAAAATTAACTTTGAGAGGTTTTATGTAAATTTTTTGTTGTCTCTTTCTCAATTTTGTTTTTGGGTCGTGGAAATCTTCGTAGATTCTGAATATATAGCAACTGGCAGAATCACATCCTATTTTGATTTACTCCACATGTATCACTTTCGATTGAATAGTAAATCAGTCATACCTTCTTTAGGGATATTACATATAAACAACAAATACCTTCTTTCCTTCTTTAATTCTTTGTGTTAATATGTTTGAATATGTATATATATATATATGTATTTCTAGCTCCCACAATGTTTTTCCTTTCATTTTGTAAGTATGAAGTATAAAGTAATGTATGAAAAGAACGATTTATATATATTTGTAATGAATTCGAAATCAAACTATAACTAATATGCTTTTGTAGTCTTAAAATCATATATATATTCTCCTTAATAAAATATTATTATATCAAAAGCAAAAAGATCTAATATTCTGAATTTCTTCATCAACTGATAATTGATTAGCATCTAGGAGATATATCAATCAAACTCAATGACATGTTAGTTTCTTTTTTTTTTTTTTTTTTTTTTTTTTTTGGGGATTGGAATTGACATGTTAGTTTAATGTGGTGATTTTGTGGTGTAAAGTTAACCTAAAATCATTAGAAAAGACGTTGATCTAATATATGGAGACTGGAGTGCATGCATTGTTGCAATTATATTTTCTTCATGTACTACTGATACTGAATCCCTCATTGTTTGTTCTATTTTCTTTAATAAGATATCGCCTCTTGCTTCATAAAAATTCTCTAAAAACGATCGAAAATGATTTAGAGTAATTTAATCAATCCATCAATTGAAAAGAAACGAAAGGTATAATCATTAACGTGTATTAACGACTGCCAATCATTAATCGTTCGAATTTCTTCTACTAATGATTCGCAATTGTTGCCGTACCCACAAGGGGGCTGACAACGATATAACTAGCATCTTGATGATTATATGTACATCTTAAATCTTTTGATAGATTCGATTTTGCATGAACACCTAATTGAAACGACAATACTTAATTTTAATGAATTTTTCTAGTGACCGAGGATGTGAAGGTTGGATCAAATTAAGTTGAAAATAATGCATGATCCATTTTACAAGATATGCATGGAGCCAGGTATGATTTAGGACGTACTTAGGGTTAGTGAAACTTCATACTCATAAAATCTAAACTCAAGATTCAACCAGCTAATAATTTTACATCAATGATTTGAAATGAAGATTGATTTTCATTTGTATATATTGATCAAAGCAAAATAAAGGAGCATAATCATTTTGTTTGGACAAACATGTATAGGGCAAATGTGAAGAGTAGTCAACGTTCACCATCATTTTTTTTTATGGGAATGGGTATTCATTAATAAGAAAATGGTTATAAATATAGGTGACGGAATGTGGCCTTATTAAAATCTTGTTTTGGAAATCTCCAACGGAGAAAAATCCGATTAAACAAAAAAGAATAACACGTCCTTGAAGTACAAGAAAAATCAAACCATCTTCCAGAAAAAGAATCAACCATGGGTTGGCTCCTCTAACCAAGAAACAAAACCTATAGAGCTAAGACCAAAGTGCGCAGGCTCATTTAGAAGCCTTACGTAAAAATTGCCCATCACATGATATATAATGGAATTACTAAGATAAAGCTCTGTTAATTGAAATCATTACTTTTAATTTATAGCTTAAAATGTCCAACCACGTAAAATTTAAATACTCAAATATGTTATTATGATTAGATTGTATCTATATATATAAAGGGAAAATGCCAAAATGGTTAAATTTCTCATAATCCCAAAATATCCTTGCAAAACAAATTTATTAAAAATGGGTGATTTAATAAGTAAGGTCAAAATTGTAAAAATAGGTTAAATTTCTTATAATTTCCAAAATATCATTACTTAACAAATTTATTCAAAAATGGATAATTTAATAAGTTAGGTCAAAATAGTAAAAATAAAAATGTATTAATTAAAAAGTAAAAAACTATATATATATATAAATCTATATATGTATACCCTTTAGTGAGTTTAGTATTGTTTACATAGATGATGTGCTCATCTTCTCCCAATCAATAGAACGACATTAGAAACACTTAAATACACTTCTTGAAATAGTTAAAAGAAATGGATTAATGGTTTTTGCTCCAAAGATCAGGTTATTCCAAACAAGGGTCAGATTTCTAGGATCTAATATTTATCAGTCACAAATTAACCCCATTGATCGAGTCATTTAGTTTGCAGAAAAATTCCCAGATGAAATTACAGACAAAACCAAGTTCAAAGGAGTGGGGTTCGTTTGATAAATTCCTACACTACAAGGAATAGCACTTTGTCCTACGAAACAGGTTTCCTCGGGCAAAGTACATAATTCGCCGGGCAAAACTTCCCCTAGCGAACCTCCATCGGGCTAAGGTTGTCGGGCAACCCTCGTTGGGCCAAATCTTGCCCGTCGAAAAAAGTAAATTCGTCGAGCTAACTCACCCTTGCTCGACAACAAATTTTGGTCGCGTAACGTTCGTTGGGCAAACTCAAAAGTCAACGATGGTTTTCCCGACCAACCTTTAATTCGCCGGGCAAAGTATGCATGAAATTCGGTGGACATTCACCAAATTTAGATATGGAATTCGGCGGATGGCCACCAAAGTATTGTGACCTTTGCCCAACAAATAGATGTTCGTTGGACAAGCCTTCAGTTTAAAATTATTATTTTTTTTTTTAAAACTTGATGGTCTCGTACGAATAGGTGTTCGTTGGGCAAGGCTACTCGCATGTATCGCTTCAAGCAGCGTCTAGAGGGTTGACTTGATGGTCTCGTTCTCGGTTCTGACGCTTGATATCTCGGTCTCGAAGGTGGACTTGATGGTCTCGTTCTCGGCTCTGACAGTCAATAGCTCGGTCTGGAGGTTCTGGAAGTTTGACTGGAGCTCCGTGTATGGCACACCATGCTCGTAGGCTCCTCGAGAAGAACTCGAAGATCCACTCGTGACATCCCGAACTATTGCATCTCTTACCCCCGTATGATCTTCCCTGGATGCCTACCAAGTCGTCGCCCCAAGATCTCGATTGACCTCCCAGGATCCAGAAGCTGCTCCAACGGGACCTCGGAGTGCTACTGCGACAGCTTAGCTTGTACTTGCTGGACGTCTTGCTCCATCGTCGCCTACAAATTCGAATAAATATTAATTAGAAATATAATTATGAAAATGATAAATTAACATTTAATATACAAAAAAAAAATTTACGTAAATAGTGTCAGCCGCCTGGTTGCCCCGGCCAGCGTAGACTCGGCCAAGACATCCATCTCTGGGAACAGCGACCTGACATTTCATCGGTCCTCGTGCCGGTGCGCATAGGATCGCAACCCCCGTGGTGGTTGAATTCCTTCACTACCCGATTTGCTGTGTTGGCGTTCGATTTTCGTTGTTCATTAGTAAAAACAATAATTATATAGTCAAATGGAAAATTAAATAAAAAATAAAAATAAAAATAAAAAAAATAAACAATCATTACCAGATATGCGGGGTCCTCGAAATGGGTGCACAACCAAATCCACCCTTCCAACCGAGGCCCCACCGCCAACTCATCTGGAGGATTTGCATGAGCTTCCTCCTTGGAAATCCAGCCCTTGTAGTATTTGTGGAGCTCGTACTTCCAGTCGGCATACCATCTCTGCCATTGATAGCTCATGTACCCATTGAAGTCGGGGTCCTCCTGGTCGAAGTCAAAATTGATCTGCAATAAAATAATGAAGTCGTAAAATATTAAAAAAATGAAAATAATGTTAAAAAATGAAGAAACACATATCGATAACTCGTTCCAACATTTCTTGTTTGCCTCGTCGTCGAGGTTCTTGAAGGTATCCCCCATCATCGGGCACTTAGTGCGAAGAATTGCGCTCATGTCGTGTACCATCAGGCTGTGAACTTTTTGGGTAACTTTCTGGAGACGAGGCAGGTATACCACCCAGATCTTTGCTTACGTTGTCCGGAAAATCCGCTGCGAGGCCAAATCCCTATTGATCTCGCGCACGTTCACCACTTTCCCTACAATTAGGACGAAAATTAGTACGAAATAAGAGTAAAAAAATAAAATGAATTTTTAAATAAACAAAATAATTAACTAACCCTTGGGGATTACTCCAGCCTTAATAGTCGCATTGTTTGATCCAGCCTCCTATGAGGGCTAGGGGTGAGCGGCCTAGGGGGCTGGGGGTCAGCGGCCTGAGGGGGCTCAGGGTCCATACGTGGTTCCCCCTGTTTCTTGCTATGGCATCGAGGGGCCGATCACGCGCCTAGCCGCATAGACTACTGCAAGGTATCGACCGGTCCATGCGTGTACTCAGCCGTGGAGGCTACTGTGGCAGGGGCTACCTACTACTCTGCGCGGACATTAGCAGGCTTAGAGTGGGGGCGGGTGCTAGAAGTGATCTAGGGGCGCTGCGACATCTACAATTAGAAATTCAAAATTATTAAGATAAAACCAAGTTATTTATAATTTTATTAATAAATAAAAAAAAATAAAAATTTCAAAATAATTTGAAATTTCAAAATTTTTCATAATAATTCAAAAATTGTAAAAATTGTAATAATTGATTAATAATGTTAATAATAAATTAAAAAAAACAAAATATCAAAATTTAATAATAATTCAAAAATTCTAACATTTTAATAATAATTCATAAATATTAATAATTCATTAATAATTTAAATAATAAATTACAAAAAAACAAAATATCAAAATTTAATAATAATTCGAAAATTCAAACATTTTAATAGTATTTGAAAAGTTTTAATAATTCCTTAATAATGTTAATAATAAATTTAAAAACAATAACAAAATATCAAATTTTAATAATAATTCCAAAATTCATTCATTTTAATAATAATTGAAATTTTTTAATAATTCATTAATAATTTTAATAATAAATAAAAAAAATAAAAATAAATCAAAATTTAATAATAATTCAAAATTTCAAACATTTTAATAATAATTCAAATTTTTTAATAATTACATGCTTGAATCACGTCTCTCGCAAGGAGAGTTTTGTTTGCTAGGGTTTGGGTGCCGGAATCCCATCCATCTTCCTGTGCTTACTATTTGCGGTCTGGCTGGTCTTCATCGTTTAAGGGCCGGCATACTTGGGGCGTGAGGAACTAGGAGTTATGCGGCCGCTCAGGGTTGGGGTGCTGGGCGGAAAGACGAGATCGTGTGATCGGTTCGATTGGCGGTATTCGGTTGCCGATTGAGGGGCTTCGAGCAGACGGTCTTTTGGGGTCTGGCTGGGTGATCAGCGTCGAGGGGCCTGACGAGTTAGTGCGGTCGGTTAGGGTTGGGTGTTGGACGTCACGCCGAAGTCTTGTGCTCGACCCGATGGTCATTTTCGGGTTCTATTTTTGAGGCTACGAGTAGACGGGCTGTGGGGCTGAGGGGCAGAGGCTGAAACTGTTATTGACATGGCGGAGTTAAAAAGAAATTTAGGGCTCATCTATGCCTATCAGAAAAGGAACAGCTGGGCGTTCGGGTGCTCCAAGAGGAGGTTGAAGACCTTCCGCTAGGGTTCCGATTCTGCCTAGTGGCTGAGGTTTTCATGGACAAGGGGATCAATGGGGAGGCTTTCGTGCGGCTCTTCTCGGGGCTCTGGAAGGGGCGAGCCGGGGTGTCTATTCGGGTGATTGGAGAAAAGAAATTCATCGCCTGTTTTGTTGTTCAGCAGGACTTGCAGCGGGTCCTTGACATGGAACCTTGGTGCTTTATGGAGGCTTTGGTCATCCTGGAGGAGGCGTCACGTACCAGAAATCCCCGGCAGTTGCGGATGAACCATGCCTCATTCTGGATGCAATTACATGGTATCCCGCCATTTAACATGACTGTGGCGGTGGCTAAGAAGATTGGCGGTCTTGTGGGGGTTGTTTTGGAAGTTGACACATCTAGGGGTAAGAAGTTTATTGGCCGGTTTGTTCGGGTTCGCATCCGAATGAGGGAGGATGACCCCTTGATGAGAGGGACCATTGTGGAGTTTCTGGAGGAGGGCCAGCAATGGATTGGTTTTAAATATGAGAGGCTGCCTGCGTACTGTTTGGTGTGTGGTTCTTTGGGACACAATACCCGGCGGTGTGCCGGTTCTATGGTGGCAGGTGCGGGAGAGGATCGGGGCCCTGTGTTCGGGGGTTTGGAGGTGGAGATGGATCTTATGGGACGTCCCCTGCGTAGTGTTGTTCGTCGGCCGGGCAGTGGTAGAGAGTCGTCGGGGTTCGGTGGCCGGGGGAGAGGCCGAGGGGATGGGGTGACCTCCGGGCTGGCTGCGACAATTTCTGAGCAAAGAGAGGAGGAGCAGAGGCTGACGTGGGTTCTGGAGGTTGCTTTCGATGTAGGACTGATTGGTAGAGGAGGTTGCTTGAATGTGGTGGATTCGGGGGACCCTAGGCTAGTTCGTGAGAGGGGGGGACTGGCTGCCCGTAAGCAGGGCCTATTTGAACAGCTTGAGGGAGGGGATACCTCTTGGCCGACTCCATCGGTGAAGGGTCCTATGGGGCGATCTAGTGATGAGAGGAACATCTTGGTTTCGGGGGCAAGGACTGATGAAGGATCGAGTCAGGGAAGAAATGTTGTCTTGACCTCGGAAAGGGAGGTGGGGGATTGCATCGGGCTCGGGGTCCCTGCGTCCCAACAGTCGAACCCATTTTAGCTTATGCCCATTATCCTGGGTGGTAGGTCAGGTGGTGTGGGGAAGGGGAAACGTAGTCAACAGGTGCTGGAAGGAGAGGGCTTCCCACCGTTGCTGAGGGATGGAGTGGCTCGGAGGAGAGGGCTGGAGTGTGGGGGGGGAAGTCAGTGTCTCTCAGGTGGTCGGGACCGACCTTAATGGGTCTCTTGAGCGAAGGGGTGCAGGTTCCACCTCTTCCCAGTCGCCATGAGTCTTCTTTGCTAGAACTGTCAGGGTATCGGTGGTACACTGACCGTTCATAACCTGGTGGAGAAAACTTTGCTTCATCGGCCGGATATTGTAGTTTTGCTTAAGATGAAAAATCATAGCCGAAGATTTTGTTATTTAAAAAATAAGTTGGGGATGCCTTTTTTGCATACAGTTGAGCCACGGGGGATGAGTGGTGGACTTTGTGTGTTTTGGAAGGATGTACAACATGTAGTGTTAGTTAAATATGTTGATTTCCTTATTGAAGTTTTAATAAAAGATGCTGTTTTTGGGTATACTTGGAGATTCTTTTCTATTTATGCTAGTACGGATGACAAGATCCGTGCGGACCAGTGGAGGAGTTTGGGGTCTCGTATTGCTAGGTGTGGAGACCCTTGCCTTTTGATGGGTGATTTTAATGATGTGTTGTCGTGTCACGAAAAGGAGGGGGGCCTAATTCGGTCCGAAAATTCAATGCTTTCCTTTTGGGAATTTGTGGCTGAGAACCGATTGCTTGACTTGGGGTACCATGGGCATCTGTTTACTTGGAGGAATAGGAGGGCTTCGGGTTTCATTCGGGCCCGTTTGGATCGTGCTCTGGCCTCTGCGGAGTGGGTGGAGCGGTACCCAGCTGCGACCCTCCACCACCTCATTGTGGAAGGTTCTGACCATCTAATGTTGATGTTGTGCTTATCCCCCCTATTGCGCCGGCCTAGACGGACGTTTGTTTTTTATTCCAGATGGGGGAATGAACAATATTGTAGACAAGTGATTCAAGAGTGCTGGCAGCTTGATGCCCGGGGCTCGAGGGCCTTCCGTGTCTGTGAAAAGCTTAAGGGGGTACGTTCGGGCCTCCATACATGGAGGATGGCCAATAAGCGAAATAACAAGGTCCTCATTGTGGATCTACAGCAGCAACTTCGTAGTGCTTATGTGCAACCCACCTTTGATGGGGGTTGGGTGAGACAAAAGGAACATGAGCTGAAGCGTTTGATCAGTGTGGAGGAGTGTTACTGGAAACAAAAAACGAGAGTCCATTGGTTACAGGAGGGTGATAAAAATACAAAGTTCTTCCATTCCTCCAAAGTCAAACGTCGGCATTTTAATAGGCTCCGGGGACTAGAAAATCAGGATGAGTAGTGGGTGAAAGAGGGCCCTCAGATGCAACAGGTGGTGGTGGATTATGTTGAATAGTTATTTACCACTTCACATCCTCAACCGTGTCCGACTATCATGCAGTGTATTGGGAGGCGTGTTACGTCGGAGAAAAATATGGGACTTTTGGCTCCCATTTCTCGGGACGAAGTGAAGGCTGTGGTGTTTCAGATAAATCCCACAAAGGCCCCAGGAACGGATGGGTTTACTAGTGGGGTCTTCTAGAAAAATTGGGAGGTGGTGGGAGAGGATGTTTATGACATGGTGCTGCATTTTTGGAGGACGGGCCGGCTGCTTCGGAAAATCAAGTTCACACATCTCTGTTTGATCCCTAAGGTGCCTTGCCCAGCCAAGATGTCCCAACTGCGACCAATTGCACTTTGCAATGTCCTCTATAAGGTTATCTCAAAAATCCTTACTAATCGTTTAAAATTAGTGATGGATCGGATTATTAGTTTCAATCAGTCAGCTTTTGTGTCGGGAAGGCAAATACAGGATAATATTCTTGTTGTCCATGAGGTTCTCCACTCTATGAAACATCATGGTTAACGGGAAGATAAGGAATTGGCATTTAAGCTGGACATGGCTAAGGCCTATGATAGGGTGGAGTGGAGCTTTGTGATTGACATGCTTAAAGGTCTCGGGGTGCCTGACCGGTTCTGTGATATGATCCTCGAATGTATGGCCTCAGTTTCTTATAGTGTTTTGGTAAATGGTGAGGAAACAGGGTATATTTGGCCTAGTAGGGGGCTCCGGCAGGGGGATCCAATGTCACCTTTCCTTTTCCTAGTGTGTGCTGAAGGGCTTTTTGCCCTTTTTCGCCGGAGGGAGGAGGAGGGAGCAATTCATGGGTTTCGGTTGGTGGAGTCTTGTGATTTTCGGATCTATCACCTTTTCTTTGCTGATGATGCGGTTGTGTTTGGCCATGGTAATTGTAGTGAGTTTGATGTAGTGAAGAGGGTCCTTGATTGTTATGCGGAGGCTTCAGGGAAGCTTGTTAATTTTGAAAAAAGTTCTCTATTCTTTGGTGGGAACTGTCCCAAGCGCCTGCGGCGACGGGTGTCTCGGAGGAGCCAGATTGCGGCTTGGGATGGATTCGGGAAGTATCTCGGTTTACAGGCAGATTTTGGGATGTCTTAGCGGGTAATATTTGATGAAGTTCAGAATTGAATTGCTAGTAAGGTACAAGGGTGGTCGGAGTAGTTCCTCTCCCTTGCTGGTAAGGAGATTCTGATCAAGGCAGTGGCCATGGCTATGCCGAACTATGCTATGTCATGCTTTAAATTTTCGATTGTGTGTGTGTCAGGATATAGAGTGGCTGGTTGCTAACTATTGGTGGGGGAAACAGCATGGCCGGTGGGGTGTGCATTGGGTGGCATGGAAGAAGGTGTCACGGGTGAAGAAAGTGGGAGGGTTGGGTTTCCGTGACCTGGAATGCTTCAATTTGGAAATGCTAGGGAAGATTGCATGGCGTATTGTTCATGATCCATCTATGCTTCTCTCTCGAGTCCTGAGAGCCAAATACTACCCCAATGGTTCGTTCCTCCAGGCTGTAGTGGGCCGGCGGTCCTCGTGGGGTTGGAAAGGCATTCTCAAAAGGCGGAAGATCCTAACTGCTAGATTGAGATGGGGGGATTGGTGATGGTGCACTGGTCAAGTTTCGGGCTGATCCTTGGTTGCCTACCCCATATACTTTTAAGGTGCATTCCTCTCATCCTGGCATCCCTGTTTATGTTAAGGACTTGATTGACCAGGATACACATATTTGGAAGGAGGAGGTCATCGACGGGTGTTTCTCCACGGAGGAGGCCCAGGTGATCTTACGGCTGCCTCTTAGCCGATGGGGGATGAATGATCGGTTTCTGTGGCATTTTACCAAGAATGGATCGTATTCGGTCAAATCGGCTTATGGTGTGGTGCTTCATCTCCACCGAAATGGTGAGCTAGGTCGCCGTGGGGAAGGGGAGCCTAGTGCCCTTTCTGGCTAAGGGCTAAAATGGAGCCAAATTTGGTCTATGAAGGTTTCCCCGAAGCTTAAACAGTTTGTCTGGTGGTGCTGTACTGTTACCCTTGCAGTCCGGGCTAATTTGGTGCGTCGCCGTCTCAGTGTAGATCCTGTATGCCCTGTTTGTGGTCGTGCTGAGGAATCTGAGTCCCATTTATTCTTCCAGTGTCCGTTTGCTAGGGCATTTTGGTTTGGCAGTCCCCTAATGCTGGATGTCAGTGGGCTGGTAGGGGAGGACTTTCCTACTATTTGGCAGCGCCTGATCACTAAATTCCAACCACTCCCTCATCGAGAGGAGTTCATCCAGACACTTACTTTTGGCCTCTGGTGGATCAGGAAGGGTCCAAACCAATTGGTGTTTGAGGGTACCACTGTAACACCGGAGGAGGCAATTGGACATCTTACTTAGTGTGTGACTGAATTATGGGAACTTGGGGCCCATGTCTTGGGGCCAGTTCTCGCAGCCAAGGCCACCAGACACAAGGGGGTGGGATGCAAACCCTCAATGGACGAAACCAGGATTGGGTGTCCTGAAGATTAATTGTGATGGTGCTTGGAGTAGGCTGACTGCGAGTGGTGGTGTCGGTTGGGTTATCCGGGACTGTTATGGTTTGTTGGTGTCTGCTGGGGGGCATGGTGATCTCCGTCTCCAGTCGAGCTTGCTGGCGGAGGCAGAGGCGATGCGGTGTGCTCTCTCCCAGTGTGTGTGTGGGGGGGGGGGGGGGGGGGGGGGGGGGGGGGGGGGGGGGGCATGAGCGGGTTATGATTGAGTCTGATGCCTTGGAGCTTGTTAATGGTCTGACTGGAAAGTGCCCAGGTGGGGCTGATCTGGATTGTTTTATCTTTGATATCTATGCACTTGTTATGCAGTTGCGGAGCGTACAATTTGTGTATGCATCTCGGCAGGCGAACAAAGCGGCGCATCTGGTTGCTGCCTATGTTACTAGGGTAGGTGGGTATCATTGTTGGGATGAACTGGGAACGGATTGGTTGTTTGATACTTTAGCATGTGATGCTGGTGTTTCTGTTCGTTATTAATACAATCAGTGACTTTTTGGCAAATTTTTTTTTAATAATTAATTAATAATTTTAATGATAAATTTAAAAAAATTACAAAAATAATAATTCTCATATCCAAAATTCATAAATTTTCAAAAAGAGATTTTATTACAAAAAAATCATATCCATGAATTATCATATCCAAAATTCACAAAAAATATTTTATCAAAAAAATTCAATACAAAAATCATATCAAAAAATCATATCCACAAAATCATATCCAAAATTCAATAAAAAAATCATGTCCAAAAAATCATATCCACGAAATCATATCCAAAATTCAATACAAACATCATATACAAAATCCAATATTTTATTCAATACAATATTAACAATATTCACAAACTTGTAATTTCCTAAATCCAAGCCAATCCTAAATTCAATTCCTAAATCCAAATTTCAATACTAAATTCAATTCGTAAATTCAATTCATAAATTCAATCCATAAATTCAATTCAAATCATATCCAAAATCCAATCCAATCCACATTTCAATTCCAATATTCACAAATATGAGAGAGAGAGAGAGAGAGAGAGATAGAGAGAGAGAGAGAGAGAGAGAGAGAGAGAGAGAGAGAGAGAGAGAGAGAGATAGATAGAGAGAGAGAGAGAGAGAGAGAGAGAGAGAGAGAGAGACTTACAATGGTAGAGAGGCGGCGACGGCGAGAGAGAGTTAGACCCGAGAGAAGGGCAGCGGCGAGAGCTTTCCCTTCGGCGATCTTGACAGCGGGTGAGTGTGAGAGAGGGGCGGGTGGGTGTTTTTGGGTTGGGTCAGGGTTTGGGTTTGAGTTGGAGAGTGAGAGTGAGAGTGAGAGAGAGGGACGGCTAGATTTGGGTTTAGGTCATGAGTCGCAGAGTGAAAGTGAGAGGCGGCTGGGTTTCGGTTTGGGTTCTGGGTTGTTTAGGCAGATAGCATGCAGACTGAGCAAACGAGGAAGATAGGGAGAAGAAAGGTTTGTTTGCTTTTTTTAAATGTCTCGACGAACTTGCTAGACGAAGGGGTTCATCGGCCAACTTGAAATATTCGTCGGGCAACCCTTTTAAACAGATTCGAATTTTAGCAAAAATTTTGGCGGAACTTTTGATTTTTTCGCAAAAATAAATTGCGGGAGTTTTTATACTTTGCTCGATGATAAAATCAAGCTTGTCTGACAAAGATAAATATTTGTAGGGCAAAATATATTTTATTTATGAAGATATGGGTAATGTAAAAACCAGGCCCGACGATTGAATTTTCAAAATCGGACTGTTCACTTTGTTGTTTTACGTGGCAAGACCTCGGTCGTAAAAAATCGTGAGGTTTCGAGGAGTTAAAGCCATCCGATCGTCAAAAAATATTTTGTAACCGTCGATTCTTCGCGCACCGTTACCTAACCCCGAGAATTCGAAATTGCCTAATATTTGGCGTAAGTGATCTATGAGTATATACAATAAATATGTATGCTTAGATCGTTCGATTAATTTTGAAAAAATATTGAAAATGGTAAAATCCTCAAATTCATCAAACACTTAACAATCTTGCAAGTTCGTTATTACGGGTAGTTCCTCATAGGATCGGACTAATGACGTATATAATACTTGAATTCTCGATGTAGATGCTACATCGTTGGTTCTCATCTATCAGAGACTAAGAATGTAATGTAATAGGAGCATCCGTTGACCGTCGACAAAAGGATCACTCTAAGATGATCATCTCATGGCTATTGAAAACGAATCAAATATGATGGTTCTATTTCCCAATCTTTCTGACTTGCTCCTACGGAACCACGGTCGAAAATATTGAGAAAAATCAGTCATTCACAACTTCTACAATATTCCTCGAAAAATTTAGGATTAGTAATCCTTTTTCGAAATCGAATGGATTTGGTCTTATACATAAGCGAGGAAGGTAATCAAAAAAGAAAGAAGATAAGTTCTTCTTTCTTTTATCACTTAGGAGCCGTGCGAGATGAAAGTCACTTAGGAGCCGTGCGAGATGAAAGTCTCATGCACGGTTTTGTATGAGAGAAAGAAGTGAGGAATCCTCTTTTCGACTTTGACTATCCCACTCCAGTTATTGCTTTTCTTTCTGTTACTTCAAAAGTAAATGCTTCAACTTTAGCCACTCGAATTTTCGATATTCCTTTTTATTTCTCATCAAACCAATGGACTTATGACGTGTGTGTGTGTGTGTATATATATATTGCTAAAACTTGATTTTGGTTAAATTTTCAATAAACCCAAAAAAGTCCTTGGTTGAAGAAAATTTTAACGAAAAGACAATCTAATACATTAAGGGTAAAAGGGTCAAATGGATAATGAAATAAAAAAGATATAAATATTTAATTGTTGTAACATTTTTGGATTTTTAAAGAAATCAACATTATGTGATTCTTTGTTTCTGGTTATCATAAGTATGGGTGGACACAGTTTGCATCGATGCGTATATCATCCAAATCCGAACACCGTTAAAATCTTAACGGTTCAATACAGTTTGAATTCTCAAAAAATATAATTGAAACCGTTCCAATCCAAACTGTTATCAATGGTTTGGTTTGGATCGGTTTGGACGGTTTAGGCATAAAATTTTCATGTAATTTTTTCACTAAAAAGACTCATCCAAAGCATTTTTTTTTCCCAAATTCCACCATTCTCATCAAGATTTCATTTATTCACATGAATATTTCATTCATACATATCAACAAATTCAAAATTTCAACTTTTAAACATCAAAATATGACCTGTTATGTTTAAATATAATTTACATTCGAAAGTAGCTCAAAATGGGTCAGGGTTAAGTGAGGTAGGGTATGTAATGAACACTTACATTAACATATTATAGGATGAAAAATATCAACTAACAGATAATATAAATAAATAAGAACCCTAATTAACGGTTCAATTTGGAATTCTACGGTTTTCAAAATGAAAATTCAAAATCAACCATTACTAATGGAAATGTTTGGATTTTTAAACCGTTTGACTTTTATCATTCAAATCCAAATCGAACTGCCAACAAAGGTTTGAATCGAATAAATTTTTGATTTCAACGGATTTATATCCACCCCTAATAATAAGAGCATTCTTTGGTTGTATTTTCTTCTTGTATCCACATTCAGTAATTTTTTTTTCCAATAAGCAAACCAAACTCCATGAATATGGAACTACCAACATCCATTTACATTGGTTTTTTTTTTTCCATTTCTTTTAAAATAAAAATTAACAAATGTAATAGCATTTTATAAATTAAAAAAATGCAGATTGACACGCGCGTATACAATAAATGTAGGCGCGTTTAAAGTTACATCATATGAAAATGTCTCGCTCACACATGTGCCAATTCATTATTGAGTTGTGAAGTCGCGTGTAGTGTGTCAAAATGCCTCTCACAGTAGGCGATGACGCTAGTAATTAATTTATGTGCTATAGTATAAGTAAATAATTTTTTTTTGTTCCGTGTAATGTGAAAAAAAATATCAATATGAGTATTCATCCATCACTTAAAACCCTCACGGTAAAAACTGTCCCATCCCATATATATATATAAGGATGAAAATATCGTTTTTCATGGAAATATCGACAATCAAATTTATGTAAATATCGACAATCAAATTTATAAAAATATCGACAAATATCTCGATATCGTTCACGCTCAACAAAAAATGTTCAAAATTTTGTCCAAAATTTGAAAATTTTGAATGAAATTTTGGAAAAACTTAAGTACTCAATAATACTTATATAAGACTAATATGGAAATCGTGGAAATCGCCCCTATTTTTATGCCGAGACCCTTAAATATGGGTATTGCGATATTTCTTTCCCCCATATTTTTATGTCGATACCCCAAAATATAGATATATCGACGGAAATATCGCGAATATTGTGAATATTTTTATCCATGTATATATATATATATATATATGCATGGGGACGGATCTGTGGCACCATATTTTTTGCACAACATTTGACACAAATCATAAACCATTAGATTAGTTCGCTTTTTAATTCTAATGGTTGAGACCAAAAGACATGAAATCAAATTTTTTTTTTCTTCTTGAAAAATATAGATATATTTCAAATTAAACATAACCTTTCTAATTATAGCTTTTTTTTTCAATGATTATTATCATTCTCTCTCATGAGTCATAAATTGTAGTTTTACCAAAAACATTAAGATACCTCTCTCTCATCTCTTTGCTCTGCGTTTTCTCTAAAAGAAAAACAAGAGGCACGCAAACCCATGCCGCCGATCCCCTTTGCATTGGTGGTGATTTCTTGTCTGCGACGGCGATGAGGCGAGGAGCTGCTGTGGCTGCGACGACGCTAGGGAGGTGGCGTTGCTACCATTGCGAAGAGCTTGGGCGCAGTGTTACTATGGCTGCGATGACACTTGGGGGGGCGTTGTTGCGGCTGCGGCGGCGCTTCTTTGCTTTGCTGCGACTGCAGTAAATGCTCCGACGAGGTTCTTCTTAGATCTGCATGCCCCGATTGATGCGACAACGGCTGCTTCGGTGACTACGTCTGTAGCGGCGACGGCTGCTGTGGCGGTGTCCACGACGGTGGCTCCGGCAGCGGCTTCGTGTGTGTCAATAGGGCGGGTGTGGTTTGGGTTTACTGAGGATTGGTGCAGGTGGTGACCTAGTAGGCTTGTTCTGATTCTTGGGCTATCTGGTACTTGGGCCGTGAGTTGGTCCAACCCATTTTGGGCTGGGCCTTGTTGTTCTTCCTCTGGTCTTATTGGGCTTAGGTTTGAATTAGTTTGGTTTAGCAAATGGGCTGGGCTTTAGTTTAGTTTAGGTTCTATTAGGCTTTAAACTAATGTTTTGGATCAATTTTGATTCATGTTAAGCCATGTGCTTATGTTTTATTAGTTTATTTGTGGGTGTAAACTACGTTTCTTGCTTTTCATGGAGAATACCCGTTGTAAACTTGTGGTGTTAATTTTTTTGAATGATACTTTTTGACCTATCAAAAAAAAATAAATTGTAGTTTTCCTTTCACCCAACCTTCCTTTTTTTTTTTTTTGACAAGAAGTGATTTCATTCAAACCAAAGAAGCCAAACGGCACATACATAAACATAAATACAATAGAATAAAAATAAAACGAAATAGCAGCACATCCAGAAAAAACCGAAACAAAATAAGGGGAAACTGCAAACACAGAGATGCAGCACAGAGCCATACAGAATCAACGAGATAGTGGCAGTGTGAGAGAGAGCTGCGGCGGCCGAGTGAGAGGCGGAGTCCGAGTTAGAGGCGGAGTCCAAGTGAGAGAGAGCGAGAAAAGGAGGGAATGGTATTGGACGCTGGCGACCTTGAGAGACATCCACCTGCTTTGTGTTGCAGAGAGGTTGCGGAGGGGAGACAACGAGGAAAATGAAGAAGGAGGAGGAAGAAGAAGATCCCGGGTTCTCCAAATTGGGTTATTTTTCGTATAGGCGATCTAAGAGAACGTACAATAAATGTGGATGGTTAGATTATTGAGAATCATAAAACAAGCATATTCATCAAGGAGTTTAAACATTTGAAGGAAACTTCAATACATTTTTTGAAGTTTTGGTTCTATTGATATTCAAATGATTGAATTTGACCGATCTAACTATTCATTTTGTGGTCTTACGTGCCTAGATCTCGCCCGTCAAAAATCATGAGGTTTTGAGGATTTCAAGCCGTTCGATCGTGAAGAAACATTGTGTAACCAGTGAAAAGTCGCGACTGTTACCTAATCCCGGGATTTCCTAATCTAGTAATTTTTCGCGTAGGCGATCTATTTGTACATGGAATAAAGGTGGACGGTTAGATCGGTCCATTTCATTTCGTAAGTAATTTAAAAATGTTGCTTAATAATTAAATGTAAATTTTTTTTTTTTACCAAAAGATCAAAAAATTCCATTAATAACGAATAGAGACACTAGCATCAAAGGCTAAGGTATCAAACAACCAATCTGTTCCTAACTCATCCCAACAGTGGTACCCGCCAATCCTAGAAACAAATCCAGCCACAAGGTGCGCAGCTTTATTTGCCTGCCTGGAGGCATACACAAATTGAACACGTTCCAACCGCGAGACCAGTGCATGGATATCGAAAATAATACAGTCTAGATCAACATCACCCTGGCTCTGTCCGATAAGAGTCGTAACAAGCCCGAAAGAATTTGACTCAATCTCCACTTGCTCATGACCATCCAACAAACAATGGGAGAGGGCACCGCGCACCGCTTCTGCTTCAGCCACCAAGCTTGACTTCAGACAAAGATCCTCTTTCCCACCCGCAGACACCATCAGCCCAAAACAGTCCTGGATGACCCATCCAACACCACCACATGCCGTCTCCCGACACCAAGCCCCATCACAATTCACCTTCAGGGTGCCCAAGACAGGTTTCTTCCAAAGATGCATCTCCTCAGCATCCCTCACCTCTGGCAGTCTAGGCTGCCAGAATTGACCCCCCAAGGCTAGGACCTCAAGATCTCGGAATTCAGTCACACAAGTTAGGAGGTTGGAAATGGCCTCCTCCGGCTGCATAGTAATACCTTCAAACACCTTCCAATTTCGACACTTCCAAATCCTCCAGAGTCCAAACGTAAGTGTCTGAGTCAGTTCCACCCTATGGGGGAGACAGTGGAATTTAGTAATATGGTTCTGCCAAGTACTCGAAAAATCAGCGCCCCCTAAGGCACAAACATCGAGCATAAGAGGGCTCCCAAACCAGAAGACCTTGGCAAATTGGTAGTGAAAAAAATAAGTGAATCTCGGTCTCCTCTGCAAGGCCACACACCGGACAAACAAGATCCACCATCAACTAACGCTGCACCGGGTTAGCTCGGACTGCCAGAGCACTATTGCAACCCTTCCAAATAAATTTCTTAAGCTTCGGTGGAACATCCATAGACCACAGGCGACTCCATTTCGGGCCAAGAGCTGGCAAGGAACTGGATTCCCCCTCCCCACGTCTACCTAATTCCCATTTCTATGCAGATACAAAGCTACACCACACGCCGATTTTACCGAATAACAGCCAGGTGTGTTGAAATGCCACATCCACCTATCACCCAAACCCTAATGGCTAAGAGGTAGTCGAAGAATAACATGCGCCTTCTATTTTCGAAAACATCGAGTTATCAGCTCAGCCTTCCAAGTGTGGGTATCCTGATCAATTAATTCTTTCACATAGTGAGGAATATCAGGATGGGAAGAGTTCACCTTGAAAGTGTAAGGGGTCGGCAACCAAGGGTCATATCTAGCCTACACCTTTGCACCATCTCCAATCCTCCACCGCAAGCCTGCCTCCAAGACCTTCTGACCTTGGAGAAGACCCTTCCACCCCCTAGAGGACCTACGGCCTGCCTGTGCCTGTAGGAAGGAACCATTAGGGTAGTACTTGTCTCGCAACACCTAAGATAGGAGCAATGAGGGATCATGAACTATACGTCAGCCGATCTTGCCTAGCATTGCCCGGTTGAAACATTCCAAGTCCCGGAAACCTAGCCCGCCCACCTTCTTCACTCGTGACACCTTCGTCCAAGAAACCCAATGGACCCCATGTTGGCCATACTGTATCCCCCACCAATAAGTGGCAATTAGCCGCTCAATGTCTCGGCATACCCCCACCGGATGTTTAAAACACAACATGACATAGTTAGGCATGGCCATGGCCACCGCCTTTATCAATATCTCCTTACCTGTTGGGGAGAGAAATTGCTCCGACCACCCTTGCACCCTACTAGCAATCCTATTCCGGACTTCATCAAAAATTACCTTCTTCGACATACCAAAATCTGCTTGGAGACCAAGATACTTCCCAAACCCGTCCCGGGCCGTAATCTGGCATATCTGAGACAGCCTCCCCCGTAGGCATTTGGAACAGTTCCCTCCAAAGAACAGTGAGCTTTTATCCAAGTTAACAAGCTGTCCGGATGCCTTGACATAACATCAAGGATATTCTTTACTGCAACAAGTTCCCTAGCCTTAGCCCGGCAAAAGACAACCGCATCATCTGCAAAGAAAAGGTGTGTGATACGCACAACACTGGACTCCAGTAGATGAAACCCATGGATGGCCCCCTCCTCCTCCCGTCGGCGGAAGAGAGCGGACAGTCCTTCCGCACATACCAAGAAAAGGAAGGGCGGGATGGGATCACCCTGTCTGAGTCCCCTACTAGGGGAGAAGTAACCAGTTTCCTCCCTGTTGACCAAGACACTGAAAGAGACCGAAGACATGCATTCAAAAATGAAGCCACAAAATCGGTCATCGACCCCAAGGCCTTTAAGCATATCTACCACAAAACTCCACTCCACCCTATCGTAGGCCTTTGCCATAACCAACTTGAGGGCCAAATCCTTGTCTTCCCGTTGACCATGAAGCTTCATCGAATGAAGAAGCTCATAGACAACAAGAATATTGCCTTGTATTTGCCAGCCCGACACGAAAGCTGACTGATTGACACTGATAATCCGATTTAACACCAATTTTAAATGATTAGTAAGGAGTTTCGAGATGACCTTATAGATAACATTGCACAGTGCAATAGGGCGCAGCTGGGACATCTTGGCTAGGCTAGGGACCTTGGGAATCAGACAGAGACGAGTGTAGTTAATTTTCCGAAGTAGCCACCCTGACCTCCAAAAGTGCGCCGCCATCTCAAAAATATCCTGTCCCACCACCGCCCAATTTTTCTAGAAGAAACCATTAGTGAACCTATCCGGTCCTGGGGCATTAGACGGGTTAACCTGAAAGATCGCCGACTGCACTTCTTCCCGAGTGATGGGTGCCAAGAGAGCCTCATTTTCCTCTCGCATAACCCGCCTTCCTAGACAATCCAAAATGGTCGGACATGAAAGAGGATCAGTAGTAGTGAAGAGTTGTACGAAATAGTCCACCACCACTTGATTCAACTGGGGTCCCTCCTCCACCCACGCCCCATCCTGATTTTCAAGACCTCGCAGTCGATTAAACCTCCGTCGTTTAACTGTGGAAGAGTGGAAATTTTTGTTTTTTATCCCCCTCTTGTAACCATTGGACCCGAGCCTTTTGATTCCTGTAATACTCCTCTTCAAGGACCAAACGGTTCAGCTCAACCTCTTTTTGCTTAATCCACACGCCATCAAAGGAAGGTTGAACATAAGCACTTCGCAATTGCCGTTGTACCTCCTCAATAAGCACCTTACTATTTCGCTGGTTCCTCTTCCTCCAACCTAGAAGACCCGAACGCACCCCCTTCAGTTTCTCACAAACTTGGAATGCCTTCGAGCCCCGAGTCGCCTGGCGCCAACAATCTTCAATCACCCGTTGGCAATCCTGGTCAATCCCCCATCTAGGGTCGAACACAAACCTCTTCTTCGGTCGGCGCATAGGCGGTGCAAGGCATAAAAGCAACATCAGGCGGTCGGACCCTTCCACAAGGAGGTGGTGAAGAGTCACGGCTGGGTACAGTTCCACCCACTTCGATGTGGCCAAGCCACAGTCCAAGCGAGCCTAAATGAACCCCATGTCCCTCTTATTCCTCCAAGTAAACGGATGCCCTTGGTACCCCAAATCGAGCAATCGATTATCAGCCAAAAACTCCCAAAAGGAAATCATTGAATTTTCAGTCCGAATATGGCCTCCTTCTTTCTCAGTAATGGACAACACATCGTTAAAATCACCTACCAGAAGG
Source organism: Oemleria cerasiformis (assembly GCA_037349345.1). Classification (NCBI taxonomy): domain Eukaryota; kingdom Viridiplantae; phylum Streptophyta; class Magnoliopsida; order Rosales; family Rosaceae; genus Oemleria; species Oemleria cerasiformis. The sequence goes on along the minus strand of JAZGTL010000019.1, from coordinate 5,297,155 downwards.
CAAGGGTCCCCACACCTGGCGATACGAGTCCCCAAACTTTTCCATTGATCCGCACAGATCCTATCATATGTACTCGCATATATAGAAACAAATCGCCACGTATGACCAGAAATAACACCCTTTATTAAAACTTCAATAAGAAAATCGCCATATTTAACTAACATTACTTGTTGAACATCCTTCTAGAAGATACATAGGCACCACTCAAACCCCGTGGCTCAACAACATGCATGAAAGGCATTCTCAACTTATTTTTTAAATACTCAAACCTTCTACTATTATTCTTCGTCTCCAATATAACCACAATATCAGGTTGATCAAGCAGAGATTGCTCACCAGGTTATGAACGGTTAGCGTACCTCTGATACCCTGACAGTTCCAACATAGAACATTCATGGCGACTGGGAAGAGGTGGAACCTGCACCCCTTCGCTCAAGAGACCCATTTAGATCGGTCCCGACCACCTGAGAAACACAGACTTCCACCCCACACTCTAGCCTTCTTCGCCTAGCCACACCAGACTTCACGGTTGATGAAGCACCCGTATCTTCCACCACCTCCCTGCGTTGCTTCCCCCCTGCCCGTACCCCCCACCCTTCCGGCCAAAATAAAAGGCATAGGATGAAAGGGATTCGACTGTTGGGAGGCATGGACATTAAGGTCGGCACAATCCCCCTTACCCTCCTCGGTGCCAGCAAGACCTCGCGCTCATGGCTAGATACCTCATCTGTAACTTCCCCCGAGCCCATTTTGGTGCCCCTAGCAGTAGCCTGTACCTCAGGACCCCCCGCCAAAGGAACATGGTCCGAGGTATCCTCCCTCATCCATCTGCCCTATCACAGCACCCCCCTGGCTGACCAACCCTCCCCGTTCACCATCCTATCGAGGGCCCTCTGGACTCAAATTCAGACAACCGCCTCTGCAATTCAAGCCCGCATCAAAAGCGGCAGTTAGGACCCGCGTCCATCAGTTCTCCTCCTCTCTTTGCTGACTGATTGACGCAACCAAACCCGAGGCCACCCCATCTTCTCGATCGCATCGCCAGCCGCCAATCCCAGAAGTCTCTCTGTCACTACCCGGGCGGCGGACAACACTCCGCAATGGCCTGCCCCTGAGGTCCATCTCCGAATCCAAACCCCGGAACACATGACCCCGAGCCTCCCCCTCGCCAGCCGTCACCGAAGAGTCACACCTCCGGGTATTGCGGCCCAAAGAGCCACACACTAACCAGTAAACTGGCAGCATCTCATATTTGAACCCAATCCATTGATGTCCCTCCGCCGGGAACTCCACGAACGTCCCCCGCATCAGGGGATCATCCACCCGCATACGGGAAGATAAATGAATATTCGTCGGGCATACATTTCCAGTTTTGGCAACGGCCCACCATACAAAGAAACATGTGATATTGGAAGCCTTTGCCATACGAAGGTACATATATTCATCGGGCAAATGATATTACCCATTTTTTCCAAACTTCTATACACTATTTTATCAAGTAAGATGAAATGTTGGGAAGCCGAATCAGGGATGAGGACATCAAAGTTTGTGGCTTTAGTACATAAAAGATTAATTGAAACTTTTGTGAATGAAATCATAGAACATACATATAAATCACATTTATTTATTTGAATATGGATATTACATATATAAATGAAATCATTTATTTACAACTTTCATTCGGTGTCGGATTCGCTCTCCCGCTCCCAATCACCCTCGTCATCCGAGATGTGCACAATACTTGATTCCTCATAATCATTTTCAATTTTTCCAATTCCCCGAGATCAATAAAAATGCTAACAATCGCAATTGGTGGGATGATGTCGTTGGTCCGTACTCCATCCAGTTTAGGGTGGATGCTGAGGAATCCAACTGGTAAACGATTTGGTCATCATCTGTTTCCCCATCTTCTTCATGGTATCGGTCATCCAAGTCCCAAATATTTCTCTGAATCACCATCTCAGCTACTCTCCAACCAGTACCAGCTTTTGCATCATCCACATAGAATACTTGTTTCGCCGTACCAGCGAGGATGTAGAGGTCACTCTTAAACCACCAGGTACATATCAAACCAATTTAATGACACTGCCTGCGATACTTGGGTTCGTATCAAACCAATGACACTTGAACAAGACAACTTCCTTGCGGTCTGCGTTTAACACCTTAACCACACTTAACAATCTGCCGTAAAACCCCGTATTAGCATTTTCCCCATCCCCCGACACGAAGACCCTGCCGTTTTTCATAGATAATTTGTCATCTCGTTCTGTGCACACGAACTTAACTCTGTTAACGTGACAACCAGCGTATCTTTCTCCTCGAAATGGGCCAATGGCAAGCTGTATTAATTCTTTATTTTCATTTGGCGAGTTGTCATATTTCTGCTCTGCCATCTGGTAAGATGCACACAAGAAATGAAATTGGTAAACTTCAAAACAATGTAAGAAATTGAGACAATAAATTTTATGACTTACATGCTCGGAAAACCAACGTGGAAACAGTTGTTTGTCCATTGCTTCCCAATTCGAAGGATATTGGGCCTTTATCAATGCATCGTGCTGCTCGTGGAAGGGCTAGACTTCTTCACAGTTTTTCAGTATGAACCAATGAGCCACCTCCATATCGTTATTGGTGAACGGCTCCGACATTGGACCAGTGCCAAATGGTCGTGCGGGTTGGGCAAATACATATAGGGTCTCTGGACGTTGACCACCGTCGTCGTTGCGCGAGGCCCTATTAAAGGAAGATTGAACATTCCGAAGGTACATTGCACAAAATGTCAGTGCCTCATTTACAATGTACGCCTCTGTTATAGAGCTTTCGAGACGTGTCTTGTTGCGAACGTACCGCTTGTACGTACCTAACATTCTGCAAGGAAATATACATTAGGATTCACATATATACATGATAGTAAGGAAATATTATCAAACAGAAGGAATAAGTTATACCTCTCGATTGGGTACATCCAACGACAATGCACCGAGCCACCTAGCTTTGCCTCATCCGACAGATGTATTAGTTGGTGCATCATTACATCAAAGAATGCAGGTGGATATATTTGCTCTAGCCGGCACATGATGTAGATAATATCCTCGTTAATTGCTTCGAGGTCTGCCTTTACCAACGATCTGGCACATAATATCTGGAAGAATTGAGACAAATAAACTATCGTCTCAACAACACCAGGCTCCAAGAAGGGCCGAATACTAATCAGAATGAGTTGTTGTAGCAAACCATGATAGTCATGGCTCTTTATACCATACATGGTCCCACCAACGGTGCTAACACACGGCAACCACTTCATGAACTTTTTATTTTTCTCTGGTGTAAATGTATAACTTGGATGAGGCATGATGTATTTGCCATTGACGACTTTTGGCCACAAATTTGGCAGAATCCGCATTTCTTGCATACCTAGAAGAGTCTTTTGTTGTGTTTTTTTACTTGCATTCAATGGGTAAAGTCGTTCCCACAACACTCTCGGCATCATTCTTCTCGATGTGCATAGGATTCTTCTCGATGTGCATAGGATTCGCAATGTGTCTGATTTTCAATTTTGACCAATACGCCAACCGGAAGAAAATGCTCTTTTTCGTCCAATTTTCCTATTCAGCTAGTTTCGGTCCTTGTGTGACAAAGTCATGTATACTGTTCAGTTTGGACAATATCTCATCACCGGACCTCTCCCTTGGTCGAGCTCGTAACTCTGATTTGTCATCAAATGAGTCATATTGCATTCGCCATCGATGATCCCACGACAATAACCTTCTTGCACCAAAGTAGCATACTTTCGATGCATGCCAAAAGGACGTTGTGTCTATCTACATGTCGAACAAGAAAGATAGCCCTTGGTGCTCCATCCCGACAACATACCATAAGCAGGAAAATCATTAATTGTCCACATTACGGCCGCTCGTAGAGTGAACATTTCTCCACTGCACTTGTCGTATGTTCGGACACCATTTTCCTACAGATCCATGAGCACGTCAATCAACGGCAGCAAATAAACATTGATGGAATTACTCGGCGATTTGGACCCCGGTATCAAAGTACTGAGGATTGTGAATTCTTTCTTCATGCGTCTCCAAGGAGGCAAGTTATACGGAACCATAACCACCAGCCAAGTACTATAGGGCTTTGCAAACCTCCCAAATGGATCAAACCCGTCAGTAGCGAGCCTTAAATTGACATTTCTTGGCTCCGCAGCAAACTCGGGATACATCTTATCAAATTCCTTCCAAGCCTTTCCATCGACTGGATGCCTCAGTACATCATCATTAATGCGTTCATCCTTGTGCCACCGCATATCACGGGCTGTGTGGGACGACATGTAGAATCATTGTAAACTTGGCTTCAGTGGAAAATAACGCAACACCTTGTTCGGAATCTTGTTCTTTTGAAACCTAGGCTCATTGCACATGGGACATTTTTCAAGCTGCTCGAATTCGCCGTAAAACAATGTACAGTTGTTCTTGCATGCATGGATCTTGATATACCCTAAACCGAGGCCCTTCAACAGCTTCTTCGAGCTATAATGATCTTTAGGCAGACGGTTGTCTTCAGGTAGCATTCAGATGATGATGTCCATCATGTGATCAAAATGCTTGTTTCTTTGTTTATACTCAACTTTCATGTGCATCAACTTGACAACTGCCCATAGAACCGAAAAGAATTTACAACAGGGGTACAATTCGCACTGAGCTTCTTTCAACAATCTCTCGTAATGGAGCTCAGAGTGTTCGGGTTGAAACTTGGCTGCCTTATCGTCCATATCATCCGATGCGGGAGGAAAAACATATGTTAATAACGCAACGACTTGATCACTATCACATCGCCCATCCAAAGCACTTTCGTCCCGATGGGTCTTGGGAATCGAAGATGTCGATGCGGAAAATATTTCTTCACCGTGATAGATCCAATTAGTGTAGTTGTGTACGATCCCATTCCATTCCAAATGAGTTTGGACCTCATTCAACGACATCCAACTGCATTTGTTACATTTACGGCACGAACACCTGATACGTCTTTCATCACTGCAATGACTACGTGCAAAGGCAATGAAGCTGTCGATCCCATCCAAATACCGATAAGAAGATCTATCCAACTTTTGCATCCACCCTCTGTCCATTGTGCCTGCTTTCACAATATAGAGTCAACGTAAGTAATTGAGTTAACATTATCCCGTAATTAGAACAAGTTAAAATAAAAAGCAGCTCGTCTCCTTTTGCCTCTGGTGATTTGACCCTATCCCATTCGATAGTGTACGTTCTGTGCTATGTAGTTTGCGACCTACAAGGCTAAGTTTCGATCGAGGGAAATTTCGGCAGCATCTCCCTACAGTTCCCCAAATGCATGACGTAGATATTATAAACAAATATCTAGTATGCATTCGGAGAACATTGAGGGGATACAAACCGAATTTCCCACAATTGAAACCTAACCTCGTAGACCGCCAACTACACAACACATAGTTGCGCACCTCTAAACTGTCTGAATAAATGGACAATTCAAGAGTCAGTCAATCGGCACGATTCATTGACTCTCAAACGGGTTTAAGGTTTTTCATTGAATTTCATTATACGAAGTTAATCAATCCGATTAACTTCGCATAAACGGTTATGAAATATGAACATATTTCATTCCGTCGGAACTACATAAAGCGTTTTACAAAAAATATCACAACAAATTCACAAATACAAACATATATTATTTATGCATAAAATAGAGTTTACTATTTTCTAATTTCCTAATATTTTTTCTAATTTCAATAATTTCATTACATATTTTTTATTTTGCTCAAATATTTTCTAATTTCCTAATTTCCTAACATATTTTCTATTTCCCTAATTTCATAACATATATTTTATTTTCATATTTTCCTTACAAATTTTCTAATTTCCTACACAAATTTCCACAAATTCTAAACAATTTCCACAATAAATACAAAATTTCCTAACATAATTATATTCAAAATTCTTAATAAAATTAAATTAAGAGGCAAACACACATACCTTTTTATAAGTATTCCTTCAAATCAACCACAAATTTCCTAACACACAAAACATAATTATTAGTTTCCAATAAAAAATCAAAATTTCAAAACTACAAAAATTAAATTTCTCAAACCTACAAAATTGATATAGTCGGGATGATTGAGAGAGAAAGGGTGTAGTGAAAATGGTGATGAGATGATGATTGTAGCTAGAGAGAGAGAGTGGGTGAGTGAGAGAGAGAGAGAGAGAGAGAGAGAGAGAGAGAGAGAGAGAGTGAGAGTCTGTTGAAGGTAGAGAGAAAGAAGAAGAAGAAATGAGCGTTTAGGATATTTAGTGTCGTTAGACTTTTGCCCGACGAAGAATATTCGCAGGGCAAAGTTTAATGATTCGTTGGGCAAACATTAGTCAACGCCAAGTGTTACCCGATGGCCAATATTCGTCGTTAGATCTAATCTTGTCCGACAGATAGAACAAATCGTCAACAACTTATTCTTCCCGCCAACACCTTACCCTACGAGCCTTTTCTTTCATCGGGTAAAATGTATTTACGCGGCAAAAACTACTTCGTCAGGAAAAATGTATTTATGCGGCAAAAACTTCTTCGTCGGGCAACAATTTGTCAGGTAATCTCGATTTTCTTGTAGTGAAAACATTAATTCGATTCTTCAAGGATTAATTACTAATATATGGTTATGATACTTGATCCACCAACAATCTCCGTTTAATGGTTTAAGTCACAGTGATAGTGATTATCTCAATTAACATGTATCAACTAGCTAGTAAGCAAATGATTTGTTTTGTAGAGATTAAAGACTGTTTGCTGGGCTACATCTCTTATAACAAACTTGGTAGAGAAGGTTGGGAACCATGTAGGTCGTTTTGTAGGTGTCAACAAAGGGCTCAATGGGGACTGTTTGGGGATCTTTCTGTGCATTAGGGTTGAGTTGCTGGTTAATTAACCTTTGAAGCGTTTCTTAACACTCAAACTACTCATTGATGAACCTGCAAAGAAATATGAGATGGAGTATGAAGAGCTTCTTTTTTTTCTGCCTGAAATGTAGTTGTTTAGACCACTTGGGCAATACCAGCTCGCTGTCCAGTTTGAAGGAGGGTGAAGAACAACCGTTTCGGAGGTGGCAATCTCTTGAGAAGGAAGTTTGTAGTGTCCAACAAAAAAACAGCTTCCGGGGCTGTGTTTTTGGGTTAAGTCCTAGGGCAAAGAGGCTGTATATGGATCGAGTGGAGGAGGAGGCTGTTCAGGGGATAGGGACTACTAGGTATTTTGGGGAAGCGTTTGGGGGAACACTACGCGGTACAATTGAGCTGGCGCAGGCAGGGGGTGCGGAGGGTTTTGTGAACCTGAAGAAACAGAGAACCGAGAGTGGAGCTGGTGGCAGAGGAGAGTCGATGGGGATGCTGAACTGTGGCCCTGTGACTCCTCTGTTAACCTCAGAGACTACTGGGACAGTAGAGGCCGTTCATACTAGTGTAAATGAGACAGATGCCGCTATGGAATCTCAGGAACCCAAGAAGATGGCGCTGGTCAGTGTGAAGGCTAAGTAGGAAAATGGGCGACATCGGGGAACAGTTTTGGGGGGCTCCCGGTTAAAGTTAAATCCCCAAAAATGTCGGAAATCGGGGAGTCCAGTTCTTTGAACTCTGGTGCTTGTTCTAGCACACAACCAGTGGGTCAACCGGCAAATGTGGTGGGGTCCAAGGATGTGACCCATCACAAGATATGAGTGTCTTCTGCTGGAACGTCTGTGGACTGGAATGCCCTTGGGTTTTACGTGCTTTAAAGTATTCCTTTAAGGCCAAACAACCGGGGATTTTATTCTTGATGGAAACTAAAACAATTGTTCGTCAAATGGATTACATAAAATAAAGTTTGGGAGTTTTAGGAGGTTTTACGTTGGAAGAGTGGGTATGGCAGGGGGTCTTGCCTTGCTGTGGGCACAAGGGGTTGATGTTACAATTCATTCTTACTTTGTTGGGAACATTGATGTTGTGGTTAATGGTGTAGGAGGATCCTCCTTTCGTTTTACTAGTTTCTATGGGCATCCTGAAGTGGGAATGAGGCATTTTTCTTGGAACCTTCTTCGAAGATTGAACTACGATCCGGGGTCTCCCTCGATGGTCGAGGGAGATTTTAATGAAGTTGAATAAATGGAGGAACATCGGGGACTCCGTATTCGGCCATTCAACCAAATCAGAATATTTTGTTATGCATTGGAGGATTGTGGGCTCATGTCGATTCCTTTTAGGGGGTCCAAATTCACTTCGAGCAATAGATGGAGTGGGGATGGGTTGGTTTGGGTTCGTCTGGATAGAGCGGAAGTTAATGAAGCTTTCTTGCAAATGTTTCCTTAAGTGCTAACCTTTCACATGAATTCTTGGGCTTCCGATCATAGGAGATTCTTTTTTGAAGAGCTGTGCGTAAATACCGATGGGTGCAAATAAGCTGCTTCAGCTGGCTGGGAAGCTAGAGGGGGCTTGGCAGTGCTAGCAAACTTCTCTAAGGTGGAATGTTCGTTAAGGCAGTGGAGCTGGACTTCTATGGATCACATACCTAGGGGAAACCGACAACTGCATGCTCAATTGGATAAATTCATCGCCCCTCATCAATTGAATTGTGATCTTCATATTCAACGCCACCTTGACCTGGAGTTGGATAGGTTGAGGGCCAAGGAGGAAATTATTTGGAAGCAGCGATCCCGAGTGCCTTGGCTTCGGGAGGGGGATAGAAATACGAGGTTCTTCCATCAATTTGCGAAGGAACGGGGTAAGAGGAACTCTATAAATGGTGTGTATGATTCATAGCAGATGCGGTGGCCATGTGATTCAGATGTGGGGAAGGCCTTCGAACATTATTTTAGCAATTTGTTGAATTCGTCAGGGGTATCCAACATAGATTCGGTGACTGGGGCAGTCCAGCCTATCCTACGTGTTCAAGAAAATGAGCTTATTTGCAATTTTTTTGGGAGGGAGGAAATTGATGGGGTTTTGTTCAGTATGTTTCCAACTAAAGCACCAGGGGTGGATGGAATGCTGACCTTATACAATCAGAAATATTGGGATGTGGTCGGTGATGATGTCACTTCCTTTTGTCTCTCAGTGTTGAACGACGGTGGGAGTGTTCAGGAGATAAACCACACTCTCATTTCTCTCCTCCCAAAGGTGGACCATCTAACTCATGTAACTGAATTTTGTCCTATTACTTTGTGTAGAGTAATCTATAAAATCATCTGTAAAGCAATTGTTAACAGGTTGAAGGTGGTTATGCCTACACTTATCTCGGAATTTCAGAGTGCCTTTGTGCCCTCTAGGTTGATTACTGACAATATTATTGCAGCCTTCAAAAGTATACATGCCATCAATCGAAGGGGAGGTAGTAAGCTGAAAAAAATGATTTTAAAGCTTGACATGTCCAAAGCTTATGACGGAGTTGAATGGTGTTATCTGGAGGGTATGTTAAGACGTTTGGGGTTTGCTGAGAGAATGGTATCTTTAATTATGAGCTGTGTATCCACTGTAAGTTACTCAGTGCTTGTCAGAGGACAGGTTACTGGGCTTATCACACCAACGAGGGGTTTGAGACAAGGGGTACCCTCTCTCTCCTTACTTATTCCTCATATGTGCTGAAGGTTTCTCGGCGTTGTTGGCACAGGCTCAACGTAATAAACAAATTCATGGGGTGTCTGTGGCCTCTGAAGCTCCAATGTTGTCCCACCTTTTCTTTGATGATGATTGCCTCTTGTTTTGTAATGCCTGGCTCCCTGAATGCTAACGATTATTAGCAGTGATGAAGGAGTATAAGCGAGTCTCATGTCAACTTATTAATTTTGAGAAGTCCGCTGCCTGTTTTAGCCCTAACACTGACCCGATTACGAAGTGGTTGATTTCTAATATGTGGGCATCCGGGTTGTTGAGTGTCATGAGAAGTATTTGGGGTTGCAAACGGTGATAAGAACAAATGGAGACTGTTTGGAAAGGTTCGGGATGTTCTTGGCAATAGACTCAGAACTTGGAATGCTAAGCTTTTTTCGGCTGCTGGGAAGGAGGTGTTGGTTAAGGTGGTTGGTCAAGCTTTGCCTACATATTCTATGAGTGTGTTCCAACTACCTAAACCACTTTTTCAGGAGCTTTCAGCTGAAATTGCCCGGTTTGGGGTGGAAAGCAAGCCGAAAGGGCATTCACTGGATTAACTAGTAGAGGTTTTGTAGCCCTAAGAAGAGAGGAGGGCTAGGGTTTAAAATTTTTGAAGCTTTCAATCAGGCGATGGTGGCAAAGCAGGTTTGGAGACTGTTAGAACATCCTGACTCACTAGTTTCTAGAATGTTAAAAGCTCGTGATTTCACTGATAAAGATTTTATGCATGCGGAGTTGGGGTCAGCTCCCTCTCTTGTCTAGCGTTCCATCATTTGGGTTGAGAGGTGATTCAAAAGGGTCTGATTTCCCGTATGGGTACGGGAGAGTCGATTGGGGTGTTTGGTGATCGTTGGATCCCAAAGCCAATGTCCTTTCGACCTAAGATGAATTTGGGTTTTCCAATTAAGGCTCTTGTTTCCTCCCTTATGCAATCTGATGGGGGTTGGAATCAGGCACTTCTACATAATGTTTTTTGTCAAGAGGATGTGAAGGCAATTAATAGCATACTGCTCCCATCTATGATTCATTTTGCTTATCAGCGCTATTGATTTTATACAAAGAATGGGAAATATTATATTAAATCTAGGTATTATGTCGCCTAATCTCTTATGGAGTATGACACTGGAATGGTGTCTGAGAGCTCATCAATGGCGAAATCCGAGCTCTATTGGAAGCACTTATGGAAACTTAAGGTTCCTAATAAGCTGAAACTATTCTGTTGGAGAGCAAACCTGGTGATTCTACGTACTTCAGTTAACTTGTTCCTTAAGAAGATCCTTCACTCGGGGTTATGTTGTCGTTGTGGGAAGAAATCTAAAGATGGGTTTCATGCACTTTGGGATTGCAAAAGGAGTCAACGAGTGTGGAGGGACACTAGCCTTGCTATTGCCGGCGTTCCTTCAACGGGCTGATTTATGGATTTGGTTGAGTTTGCCTTTCTTAAACTTTCTGTTTCTGAGATGGAGCAACTTGTATTCATTTGTTGGCAGGTTTGGAAATGGAGGAACAAAGTGGTCCATCGGTTGCCAGTCAAGGAGGTCGAAGAGATTGCAGAAATGGCAATGACGGCTCATGCGGAGTTTATGGGTGCTCGGTCCAAGCATAGTGGAGCTCGGCTTACTGGGGAAACCAGATGGACAAAACCTGCAATTTTGTGTTTCAAAATAATTTGTGACGCTGCAGTGCAAGTGGAGGGTTCGCTGAGGGGGATAGGTGGAGTGGTTCGGGATTCTAATGGTGTGGTGCTGGCTGGATTTTCAGGTCCATCCCCTCTTAGAGTCTCGGTCCTTGCTGCCGAGATGAAGGCTGTGAAGACAAGTCCTTTGATGCTTCTGTTCTTGGGTCTAGAGAATGTGGAGGTGGAAACTGACTCCGTGGAAGCCATCTCCACCATCAAATCAGTGCAGGAGAATTGGAGTTCGTTGGGTTTGATGGGTCGAGAGATTACTGTTATGTTGGGAACTCTTCATTTGCTAATGGAGAGCATGAGGTACACTCCACGGTCGGCCAACTGGGTGGCACATTGTTTAGCTCAAGAGGGCTTGAATTCATAGTTGAAGACATCTTGGGTGCCCCATGCGGCGATAATTGGGTAGATAGATCTCAACACTTACGATTCTGATACCAGAAGGGGTGAAAGCCGTTGATTAAAGGGGTTATCTAGACCAGAAGAGTGAGTTGATAGTGAGATGAATTAGAAGGTCAGGGATGAGATGATATAAACAACAATAGAAATTTAAATATTGAGCAATATGAAGAATGATAAATATTATGAATAAGAAAATAATTGGAATAAATGATAAATATATGTTGTTTAAAATCATTATATGCAATTTAAATAATGAAATAACTGGAATAAGATTTTATTTGAAATCTTACTTGAATGCAGATGATTACAACTGGAGAGACATATTGAAAGAAGTAGGATACATGAATATCACACTGATTGATATCTCAAGTATACTAAATCAATCGTTTGAAGTCTCTGTTAACTGAGATAATTGAATGCAAGAAAATATGCTCTAAAATATGGTCTAAGTATGCTCTAAGTATGGCCTGCCAAGACTGAGGGAGTTGAATCCTTAAATAGACTTGGGAGGTTGGCACAACTGAGCTGATTGCGGGGTGAATTACGGAGTGAGCTGTCTGATATTATTGAATCCCGAGTTGATTGCGGTGATTTGCCTTCAAGCTGACATTATTGGATGCCAGAATAATTCACGGATCTAACTGTTTTTGACTTTTACTGAAGAATAGTACAAAGTAATTATTCATGAATAGTAACTTGTCTGATGGGATGATTTTTCAAACATCAAAACCCAAATCGTATGGATCTTGAGAATCTTGGAAATCTTCCCATCTTAACTTCTGTAAAGGAGATAACTTTGGTTGACTGGATGAAGATGCTAGTGATGAGTTGGGAGAGGTCGGATTGTCCGGAATCTGTTCCTCATCATATTCTTCATTTGGCTTACCTGTAACTTGAGTTGTCTGGCTAGCTCCTGGATCTCTGATTTAGTTTTTCCCTCGATTGAGAGAGATGATAAAGATGTTTCTGAAACTGCTGGCTTAACTTTTTTTTTAACTGGAGGAAATTCATTATCGATCATATGGATAATTCGATCAATGTCAATCTTATCCCACCATTTCGTGTGGAATAATCTGACCAAAATATTTGATTCGATTTTGTATTCTCATTTGACTATCCACGTCACCTTGTACTTCGCCATGAATTGCAACATGACTACGTGATTATTGTTCTTGGAGTAAACTGTGCTGAAATATTTTATTATCTCATTAAGTTGATTGGGGATGACTTCCCTGGTGGGGCCATGAGTGGTCCACCATTTTTGGAACCAAAGTGGGAAGTTGCTTATGAACTTTCTATCAAAATTAATAAACCAAGAGGGGGTAAAAGTATAATTTTGATGTAGGAACACTCTGTACCATGCATCGATGTAATCGTAGTAACTGTATGGGACTTCTTCATTTCCTTTGGGGAAGTATTTGAGATTGTACGTTTGGTTCCCCATTCTTGCTGATTGATAACTCGGAGGATGTAAATGAAATGGTAAAGTAATTTTGGGGGGTCACTTTTGTCATAAATGGGTTTAATACGAATGGATACTGTGTGAAAAAGGATCGTTGTGTAATATTGGAGGGTTTTGGTAGGATGACTGGGGGAATAATTGTAATATGGTGGAAAATAAGCCTTGGCTAATTGGGAGGGTGATTTAAGATGACTGAAACACTCTTCAATGTAAAAGAGTGCATGACTGGTATTTTTTGCAAAATAAGGTGATGAGTGGGGTTTATAGTGGGTGACTGGTTGGCCAATAGCCTGGATTGATTGGTATGGATCATAGGATGTAAGTAGGACTGATTGGTAATTGGGGCGTAATTGGCCACTTGTAGATCCAAGTGTTGTATATCTGTTGGTGAGGGTAACTGGGAGAGTTTTGTAAGGAATGAGCCCTTGAGAAGAAGGGCTTTCTTGTTTAACTTCTTTTTTGACTGATGCTGGAGCCTTGCCAGCGGTTCATTGATCGGAGAGTCTTCTAGACTGCATCTGTATTTCCCTACAGGAATTCCGTGGTAAGGAAATTAGGAATGCAATTTTGACTGTCTTTAATGTATTTGATGTCAAAATAAAAAATGCTTAATATGGATTGCCATCGGGCAAAAATATGTTTTGATGCAATGTTTTTAACATCTTTTTCCAAAACATATTTTGCACTTTTACAATCAACACGAACTAAAAACTTTTGATTTAATAAATCCTCTTGAAATTTGCATATGCTTAAAACTATAGATAAAATTTCTTTTTTAGTAGTACTATAATTATTTTGAGTAGAACTCCATGCACCTGAATAAAAACGAATAATTATCTGAAGGCTATTTGTATGACTTTTCTGTTTGAGAATACCTCCGTAACCAAGTTTAGAGGCATCAGTTTCAAAAATTTTGAAAGAATTGATTGTTGGAATTCCAAGACATGGAAGAGTAATGATATGTTTTTTGATTTCTTTGACTATAAAAGTGTGGATATCTGTCCACGAAGGAGGCTCAAATAATGGTTTGCATTTTTGGCAAAGATTTTGATAGAATCAGCAACATAATTGAGGGATCCAAGGAATCGCTGTAGTAATAATATCATCGGTCTCTCGAAAGGAGAGTAACGGTTGCAAGGGGCTCTGTTAGGGTTTGGTTTGTGTTTTGGGTGAGTCTTGCGGTGTCACTTTTGCTATTGATTCATACAAGTTTAGGTATACAAGCGAGGAGAGTTTTGGTTCCGCGAGGCTCTGGTTGGGTTCTTGTGCGCCACCTTTCTTGTGTGATATTTTAGGGTTAGGTTTGGGCTTTGTTGTGAAGCTACTACTATGGATATGGAGGAACTGCAACAAAGGTTTGGATCCCATCTTCGTCTCTTTGAGAGGGAGAGAGTGGGAGTACGAGTTTTGCAAGAGGAGGTGGAGGACTTGCCCTTGGGTTTTTGCAATGTGGCCGAAGTCTACACAAACAAGGCCGTGAACGGTGAAGCCTTTGTGAATCTCTTTTTTGGGCTTTGCAAAGGGAGGGCTGGAGTTTCTCTACGTGGGATTGGTGAGAAATTTTTTTTTTACCTGCTTTGTTGAGAGGCAGGGTTTATAGCGGGTTCTGGATATAGAGCCATGGAGTTTCATGGAAGCACTGGTGGTTTTGGAAGAGGGGTTGCGGACTCGAAACCCTAGACGATTGAGAATAAGTCACTGCTTCTTTTTGGTGCCATTGCACGGAATTCCAGTGCTGAATATGATTGTGGTTGTTGCTAAGAATATTGGGGGGCTGATTGGTGCCATCTTGGACATTGATACATCTTCGGGTAGGGATCCCATTGGTCGGTTCGCACGTGTTCGTGTTCGTATGCGGGTGGATGACCCTTTGATCCGAAGGACTGTGGTGGAGTTTCCGATGGAAGGACTGCAGTGGATTGCTTTCAAATATGAGCTTCTCCCGGCGTATTGCTTGGTGTGTGGGTCCTTGGGACACACCACACAACGCTGTGTTGCCATAAGACAAGTTGGAAGCGGTGAGGGCAATAGTTATGGTTTTACAGGCTTGGACGCAACGATGGATTTGAGGGGCAAAGCTCTGCATACTGGGGTGAGGCGCCAAGCAAATGGTCGGGACTCCAAATTGCATAGAGGTCATGGGCGAGGCCGGGGTGATGGTGTGGCGTCCGGCTTGGCGGCATACATCCAAAGTCAGATTGAGGAGGAGGTTAGCCGTACACGGGTGTTGGAAGTCGCTTTTGATGCTGGTTTGATTGGAAGAGGAGGGCAGTTTCGTGGTGTTGGTGGAGCTGTGCACACCGTGGGTGATGGGGTTAATATTCAGGCCTAGGGGAGCGAGATGCATACGGTGGATGTGGGAAGGCAGCCGCCGGTTGAATCTAGGCAGGGAATTCTTGTTGCTCCGGTGGTGGTGGAACCTGTGCTACCTTGTTTGGAGGTGGAACCTATGCGTGAGTAGGGGCTTGGTCAGGGGAGGGAGAGTAAGGTGGAGGGTTTTCCTTTTTCCTAGCAATCTGATCCATTTCAACTCATGCCCATCATTGAGAGAGCCCGGGAGGGGCGAACAGGTCAATAAAAGCGTTGTTGGTGTTTAACGGAAGGTGAGAGTGGCTTACTATGTTCAAGGGGTGGTGTGCAGTGTGGTGAGGAGGTAGGATTGTCTCAGATGGTCGGGGCCGACCTTAAGGGCCCTCTTGAGCGAAGGGGTGTAGGATCCACCTCTTCCCTATCGCCATGAATGATTTATGTTGGAATTGTCAAAGTATTAGAGGTACTTTGACAGTGCACAACCTGGTGGAGCAGACCATGTTTCATCGGCCTGATTTCGTAATTTTACTTGAGACAAAGAATAATAGTGGACATTTTGGTTATTTGAAAAATAAGTTGGGAATGCCCTTTATGCATGTTATTGAACCACATGGATTGAGTGGTGGTCTTTGTATTTTTTGAATGGATGCTCAACAAGTTGTTTTAGTTAAGTATGCTGAATTTCTTATTGAAGTTGTAATGAAAGATTCTGATTTGAATTATTGTTGGAGAATATTTACTATTTATGCAAGTACGGATGATAGGAAACGTGCTGACCAATTGCGAGTGTTGGGTTCTAGAATTCCTAATAGTGGAGATCCTTGTCTACTATTGGGTGATTTCAATGATATTTTGTCGGTTGAAGAAAAAGATGGAGGACTTACTCGTTCTGAAAACTCTATGCTCTGTTTTAGGGAGTTTGTTGCCGAAAATAAATTACTTGACCTTGGGTACCAAGGTCATCCTTACACTTGGAGGAATAAGAGGGATTCGGGATTCATCCAAGCCCGGTTGGATAGGGGGTTCGCTACTGCTGATTGGGTGGATATGTATCCCATGACTACTCTTTATCATCTCCTTGGGGAAGGGTCTGATCACTTGATGTTACTGCTACACTTTTCGCCGCCACACCGGTGCCATAAAAAGCGATTTGTTTTTTATTCCAGATGGGTAAATGAGCAAGAATGTAGGGCTGTTATTAGAGAGCAGTGGGGTCAGGAGATTCGTGGTTCAAAGGCATTCAAAGTGTGTGGCAAATTGAAGGGGTACGGCGTGGCCTCTTGGAGTGGAGAAAGGTCAATCAACATAACAGTAAGGTTGTGATTGATAAGCTTAAACAGCAGCTGCGGGCTGCTTATGTGCGCATTTCGTTTGAAGGGATTTGGGTGAGAACAAAGCAATTGGAGCTGAAAGAAGCGGTCTGAAATGAGGAGGCGTTTTGGAAACAAAAGGCTACAGGAGTGGGATAAAAACTCTAAATTTTTCCACTCTTCTACAGTGAGAAGGCGCAGCTTTAATAGGCTTCGGGGCTTGGAGAACACTTATGGCAGATAGGTGGAGGAGGGTCCTGAGATGAACCTTGTGGTGACTTATTATTTCAAACATTTGTTTACTTCCTCTTGGCCCTTGTGGTGACTTATTATGTCAAACATTTGTTTAATTCCTCTTGGCCACAAGCCTGTTCTACTATTTTGTCTTGTGTGGACAGCCATATCACATCCTAGGAGAATGAGTTGCTCTTGGCGCCACTCACCCATGAGGAAATTAAAGCGGCTGTCTTTAAAATTAAACCTTCAAAGGCTCCGGAACCATATGGTTTTACTAGTGGTTTCTTTCAGCTGAATTGGGAGACTGTGGGTGGTGATATATGTGCTATGGTGACTTCTTTTTGGCATTCGGGAAGACTTCTACGGCATGTCAACTATACCCACCTATGCTTGGTTCCAAAAGTTCATAGTCCAATGAAGATGACACACTTGTGTCCCATTGCCCTTTGTAATGTTATTTATAACGTAATCTTTAAAATCCTTACTAATCGGTTAAAAACTGTGATGTGCCGAATTATTAGTATCAATCAGTCAGCCTTTGTAGCGGGTCAGCAAATACAAGATAATATTCTGGTGGTCCATGAGATTCTTCATTCCATGAAACATCGGAGTACACATGAGGCGAAAGAATTGGCATTGAAGGTCGACATGGCTAAGGCCTATGATCGAGTGGAGTGGAGTTTTGTAATTGATATGCTGAGAGCCCTTTGATTGGCAGAGAGATTCTGTGGATTGATTTTTGAATGTATGGCTACTTTATCCTATAATGTTCTGGTTAACGGTGAGGAGACTGGTTATATTAAACCAAGTAGGGGTCTTCGGCAAGGAGACCCCATGTCACCTTTTCTATTCCTAGTGTGTGCTGAAGGACTCTCGGCCCTCTTTAGACGAAGGGAGGAGGAGGGGGAAATTCATGGGTTCCGTTTTGTGGAGAATAGTACTTTGAGGATCTCTCACTTGTTCTTTGTTGATGATGAGGTGATTTTTTGTCATGCCAATCGAAATGAGATTGATTCTATTATGGGAGTCCTGGATTGTTATGCAGCAGCTTCAGGCCAACTTGTTAACTTGGAAAAAAGCTCCTTATATTTTGCTGTGAACTGCCCTAAACGGTTAAGGAGATGTCTGGTTAGGAGATGACACATTATGACAAGGGATGGATTTGGTAAGTATCTTGGTCTGCAGGCAGATTTTGGTATGTCCAAGCGGGTTATTTTTGATGAAGTGCGGAACCGAATTGTTGGTAAGGTGCAAGGTTGGGCTAAGCAGTTTCTTTCGGCTGCTGGTAAAGAGATAATGATTAAAGTAGTGGCCATGGCAATGCCAATTTATTCCATGTTGTGTTTTAAGCTTCCGATTGGAGTGTGACGGGACATTGAGCGTCTAATTGCTAATTATTGGTGGGAAAAACCATAGGGTCAGCGTGGAGTACATTCGGTGGCTTGGAAGAAGTTGTCTAAGGTGAAGAAAGTGGGAGGCCTAGGGTTCTGTGACCTGGAGTGTTTCAATCTGGCCATGCTTAGGAAGTTTGGCTGGCGGAGTATTCATGACCCTTCTCTATTACTTGCTCAGGTGCTTCGGGACAAGTACTATCCTGCCTGATCATTCCTAGACGCTTCTATGGGCTGTAAGTCATCCTGGGGGTGGAAGGGCCTGACCCATGGGCGTAAAGTGCTGACTGCAGGTTTGAGGTGGCGGATTGGAAATGGTTTTCAGGTGCACTCAAAGGGGGATCCTTGGCTTCCAACCCCTTAGAATTTCAAGGTAACTTCCTCACATCCTGAAATCCCTGCGTATGTGTGTGACTTAATTGATTAGGGTACTCATTCCTGGTAGGAGGGTGTGGTTACGCGCTATTTTAGTGCAGAGGAAGCCTAAGAGATTCTCATGATTCCTCTTAGCCGTTGGGGTTTAGGTGATCAGCTGATTTGGCATTTTACAGGGAATGGTAGCTACCCTATTAAGTCGGCTTATGGTGTTGCTTTGTACCTACACCGAAATGGTGAATTGGGGAGAAAAATAGAGGGGGGATCTAGCTCTTCTGCGATGCAGGGGCCTAAATGGAGTCAAATCTGGTCAATGAAGGTCCCACCAAAGCAGAAAATGTTTGTGTGGAGAGGGTGCCGTAATTCCCTTGCTGTTAGAAGTAATTTAGTTTGAAGAAGACTCAATGTGGAGCCAATTTGCACGGTTTGTGGCCTAGATGAGGAGACTGAGCTTCATCTCTTTTTCAATGTTAGTTTGCTCGATGTTTCTGGTATGGTAGTCCTCTTATGATTGATGTCCGTACATTGGTTGGTGTGGATTTTGCTAGTGTGTGGCAGGGGTTGATTGGAAATTTAAGAATCTCCCTCATAAGGAGGAATTGATACAGACACTTACCTTTGGCTTTTGGAGAATATGGAAAAGTAGGAACCAAATGGTGTATAAGGGTACTGCAGTCAGTCCCGAGGAGGCCATTACCCTCTTAACTAAACAGGTGAGTGAATTTCTTGAGTTGGGATTCTTCCCTTTGCAGGGACACTTTATGCAACCTAGACCGCCAGATGAAGGAATACTAGGGGCAATCACCTGATGGAAAAAACCATAAATGGGGATGTTGAAAATGAATTGTGATGGAGCATGGGATTCACAAGATGGGCGTGGAGGTGTGGGTTGGGTTCTTAGAGACTACTATGGCCTCTTGGTTTCGGCTGGTGGTCATGGGAAACTACCCTTCAAGTCAAGTCAGATCGCTGAGGCCGAAGCAATCCGTGTTGCTCTATCGTACTGCCTCATGGACGGGCATTTTTGTGTGGAGGTAGAGACGGATGCTCAGTTTATTATTAATGTGTTTTTGGGTAAGTGTTCAGAAGTGTCTGACTTAGCTTCCATAGTATTTGATATTTTTGGGTAAGTGTTCAGAAGTGTCTGACTTAGCATGTCCAGTTTGTGTATGCTCCCAGGCAAGTTAACAAAGCTGCGCATCTTGTTGCTACGTATGTCAGTAGAGTAGGAGGGTTCCATTGTTGGGATGAACTAGGGACGGAGTGGTTGTTTGATACTTTAGCCTCGGACGCGGGTGTTTCAATTCGTTATTAATAAAACTCTTGACTTTTTGGTAAAAAAAAAAAGGAATCTCTGAAGTGATTTTTGTCAAGGATTTTGTCATGGAATTTATCAGCGAATTAGATGACTCTGTCAATAGGGGTAATTGTCGATTGATGAATATTATATCCAAGAAACCTAAATGTGTTTTGAAATAATTTAATTTTTGGGGCGGATATGACAAGACCATTATGTTTAAATATTAGGGAAAAAATATTAAGATGTTTCCAGTGTTCTTCAATGGATGACAAAAATATTAGGACATCATCAATGTAGACAATGGAGAATTGACTAAGGGGATTAAATATGTCATTCATGATATTTTGAAATCGACTAGGGGCATTCTTTAATCCGAATGACATTACATTCCATTCATAATGACCAAAAGGTGTAACAAAAGTTGTTTTATATTTATCTTCTTCGTGTATTTGTATTTGCTAAAATCCACTTTTCATGTCAAATTTTGAAAAGATTACTACTTGGGTTAATCGATTAATTAAGTCTTTCTTATTTGGGATTGGATATCTGACCCATTGTAGGATTGTGTTTAATGGTTTATAATTAATTACTAATCGTGGAGTACCTCTTTCTAATTCAACATTTTTCCGAACATCAAAGGCTGCATAAGACCATGGAGATTTACTATGGCGGATGATTCCTTTACTGAGTAATTCTGTTATTTCTTTTTTGCAAAATTCCATAATTTCTTGATTCATTTAAATTGGGCGTGCTTTTGTTGGAATATTTGTTTCACTGAAATTCTTAATATAGTGAAGTCTTACTGTGTTTCTTCATGTGCCAAAAGGCAGTGGGAAGATCAGAACATAGTTCATTTTTTTATTTTTCTTCAAAATTATTGATTTTTTGTTGGAGGGTTTTATTGGTTAATTGTTGTGCAATTTTGTGATGTTTAATTTCGTCCATTAAATAATTAATTTGAGAGTTTTTTGCAATTGATCATGTTTATTGATTTTGAAATATCACTTTCTTTCAAAGTGTTGATATCTTTTATTGAAGGGTTTGCTATGAAAGAGAATTTGACTCTTTCCCCCATGGGGTAGGTAAGTATACCATCATGCTTTGTCGTGAATGGATACAACAAAGCGATGAAGGGTAGAGCAAGAATTACTTCATTAGTTAAATTTTTAACTAAGTCAAAATAAGTTTTGAAACAAACATTATTTTGAAAGACATGTGCTTTAGGGATTTCGTAATCAAGTTCCATTTTACTACCAGTGGCAGTGCTTAGCTTTTCAAATGTTTTTTCAAAGTATTTTCTTGGGATTAATCCTTCTTGGATGCAGTTTAGATATGCTCCTGTGTCAATTAGAAAATTAGTGACTAATTCAAAATCTTTAACTCTAATAGTTAATTTGGAGTACCACTTTCGTATTTTTTATCGATTAATATAGAGGAGATAGGCTTCATGATTTTGACGTTCTTCCTCAGTGATTTGTTGAACTGGAATGGTTGATTTTATTGTTTCAACATCTTGTATTATTTCTTGATTTTGTTGTTTCAATGTTTTTTTCTCATTTTTTAGGGTATTAACTTTTGTTTGGAGATCTTGGAGTGTGATTGTTCTTTAAACTTTGTTGAATTTTTCAAGAGTTGTGCTGAGATTGATATTATTAGTTTTTGGTGTTGTTGAATTACTGGGATTATTAACGAGATCTTTTAATTTAGTTAAATATTGAGTCTTAAGTTCCGGATAATTTATTTGGTTAATTAATTCAATTAAAAGTTGTTCTTGTTCTTCCTATTGAGTAAAAACAATGATTGTGTTACTGTTTAGGACATTGATTTTTTTACAACAATTATCTTTACAACCAAAATTTATATCTGGAGAATCAGACAGTTGATTATCATTATAAGTGGTAGAGTGTGAACACCAATCATTATTGTTTTCTTCTTCATTTTCACTAGAATCAGTATTTTTTATTTCAAGAATTGTAATTAGATTTTCTTTTTCTTTATCAGGAATTTGTAATTGGTTGATAGTCTTTTTTACTTTGCAATCTCTTGCATAATGTATTTTCTTATTACATTTATAACAAGTAATTTCACTTTTATTTTTGGATTGTTTATGAGGACAAACGGTTTTGTGGATTTGTATTTTTTATGATTATTTTGATAGAATTTATTGGGTTTAAATTGGTTGTTAGTTTTGTAATTATGATATTTATTTTTTCTATGATAAATATCTTTTCTTTTGTGTTTTTTGTGATGGGGCAATGGGAGGTAGCCCATATTGTTCAAAAAAATTACCCATTTCGTATTTTGCAGTTTTCTTTTCATTTTTTATTTGTTTACTTATTTTCATATCAATGCACATTTTTAAACATTGTTGTTGAATGTCACTTACTATATTACCATAAGTAAGTTGGTCAAAATTTATTATTTGTTCCCATTACTTAAAACTTGTCTAATTTTATGGGCAAATAAATTGGGTAATCCGTTAATAAATTTTTCTTTCCAACATAGTTGATTACAATCTTCCCTTAACATGACTCTTGATATAAAGACATATTTATACCAGCGGAAATCACTTAAGGTAGGACATCTTAGGTTACTGAGTTGATCATGAAGTCTAGACGCAATGTTATTCGGTGTACCAATGAAAGGTTCAATTATTGTAAAAAATAGTGTGTTAACTGCATTAGTTATTCAACGATTTTGAAAGAATTGATTGTTGGAATTCCAAGACATGGAAGGGTAATGACATGTTTTTTTATTTCTTTGACTATAGAAGTGTGGATATTTGTCCACGGAGGTGGGTTACTTTCGAGCCGCTCAAATAATGGTTAGCATTTTTGGCGAAGAATTTGATGAAATTCAGCAAAATAGTATAATGACCCAAGGAATCGCTGAAGTTGATTTTTATCAAGGATTTTATCAGGGAATTTTTCTGCAAACTGGATGACTCTGTCAATAGGGGTAATTGTGGATTGATGAATATTATATCCAAGAAACCTAACTTTGGTTTGAAACAGTTTAATTTTTGGGGCTGAAATTACTAGACCATTGTGTTTAATTGTTTGGAAGAAAGTATTAAGATGTTTCAGTGTTCTTCAATGGATGATGAGAAAATGAGAACATCATCAATGTAGGGGCATTTTTTAATCAAAATGGCATTTCATTCAATTCATAATGCCCAAAGGGTGTGACAAAGGCTGTTTATATTTATCTGCTTCATGAATTTGAATTTGTCAAAATCCACTTTTCATGCCAAATTTTGAAAAGATTACAGCTTGGCTTAATCGTTTAATTAAATCTTTCTTATTCGGGATTGGATACCTAACCCATTCTAGGACAGTATTCAATGGTTTATAATTAATCACTAATCGAGGAGTGCCACTTTCTAATTCAGCATTTTTCTGAACATAGAAGGCGCACAAGACCATGGAGATTTACTATGGCGAATGATTCCTTTACTGAGTAATTATGTTATTTTCTTTTTGCAAAATTCCATAATTTCTTGACTTATTTGATTTGGGCGTGCTTTTGTTGGAATGTTTGTTTCACTGAAATTCTTAATATAGGGAAGTCTTACTATGTGTTTCTTCAGGTGCCAAAAGGCAGCCGGAAGATCAGAATAGTTAATTTTTTTATTTTTCTTCAAAATTATTGATTTTCTGTTGGAGAGTTTTATAGGTTAATTGTTGTGCAATTATGTGGTGTTTAATTTCATCCTATAGGTAATTAATTTGAGAGTTTTTGCAATTTATCTTGTTTATTATTTTTGAAATAGCACTTTCTTGTAAAGTGATATCTTTGATTGAAGGATTCGCTATGAAAGGGAATTTGACTCTTTCTCCCATTGGGTAGGTAACTATGCCATCATGTTCTGTCGTAAATAGATACAACAAAGCAATGAAGGGTAGACCAAGAATGACTTCATTAGTTAAATTGTTAACTAAAACAAAATAAGTTTTGAAACAAATATTATTTTGACAGACATGTGCTTTAGGGATTTCGTAATTAAGTTCCATTTTACTAGCAGTGGCCGTGCTTAGATTTTCAAATGTTTTTTCGAAGTATTTACTTGGAATTAATCCTTCCTGGATGCAGTTTAGATCTGCTCCTGTGTCAATTAATGCATTAGTGATTAATTCAAAATCTTTAACTCTAATGGTTAATCTATAATACCATTTTTTGATTTTTAATCGGTTAATACATAGGAGAGAGGATTCATGATTTTGACGTTCTTCGTCAGTGATTTGTTTAACTGGAAGGGTTAATTTTAGTAATTCCACATCTTGTGTTATTTCCTGATATTGTTGATTTAATGTTTTTACCTCATTTTTTAAAGTATGTACTTCTGCTTGGAGATCTTGAAGTGTTACTGTTCTTTTAAATTTGTTGAATTTTTCAAGGGTTGTGCTGAGGTTAATATTATTAGTTTTTGGTGTTGTTGAACTACTGGGGTTATTAAGGAGGTCTTTTAATTGAGTTACATATTGAGTTTTAACTTCCGGATCATTTATTTGGTTAATTAATTCAATTAAAAGTTGTTCTTGTCCTTCTTGTTTAGTAAGAACTTTGATTGTTTTACTAATTAGGACATTGATTGTTTTACAGCAATTATCGTTACAACCAAAATTTATGTCTGGAGAATCAGACGGTTGATTATCAGTATATGTGGTAGAGTGCAAGCTCCAATCATTATTGCTTTCTTCTTCATTTTCAATAGAATCAGTATTTCTTAATTCAAGAATTCTGATTAAGTTTTCTTTTTCTTTATCAGGAATTTGTAATTGATTAATAGTCTTTTTTACTTTGCATTCCCTTGCATAATGTCCTTTCTTATTGCATTTATAACAAGTAATTTCGCTTTTATTTTTGGATTGTTTGTGATGATGAAAGTGTTTTGTAGATTTGTATTTTTTGTGATTGTTTTGATAGAATTTATTGAGTTTAAATTGGTTGTTTCTTTTGTAATTATGACATTTGATTTTTTATGGTGAATTTCTTTTCTTTTATGTTTTTGTGATGGTGCAATGGGAGGTAGCCCATATTGTTCACAAAAATTACCCATTTCATATTTCGCATTTCTCTTTTCATTTTTTATTTGTTTACTTATTTTCATATCAATGCACATTTTTAAACCTTCTTGTTGGATGACACTTACTATGTTGCCATAAGTAAGTTGATCAAAGTTTATTATATTATTTCCATTACTTAAAACTTGTCTAATTTTATGTGCAAATAAATTTGGTAATCCGTTAATAAATTTTTCTTTCCAAAACGGTTTATTACAATCTTCCCTTAACATGACTCGTGGTATAAAGATATTGATCTTTATACAAGTCGAAATCACTTAAGGTAGGACGTCTTAGGTTACTAAGTTGATCATGGAGTCTAGATGTAATGTTACTAGGTGTGCCAATGAAGTGTTCAATTATTGTGAAGAATAATGTGTTAACTGCATCGGGTATTCCTAGTTCGATAGTTTCATCGAATACAGGCATACCTTCTTCATCATGTTTTACTGCTTGTCGGATTTGTGATCTTAAATCTTCTGTGAGATATTTGTCCCACCAGGTTTTTTAACATTCCCATAAACCTTGTTATGAAAAAGTCGACAATTTCTATTTGACTAAGATTGTGGTTGGTGAGGTAACTGTTACCAACCATCGACATGTGTTCCATTTTATTTAATATTCCCTATTCTTATAAGCCATCTATATTCCATTCATAGATTTTATCAGAGGAAATAGAAAATTGATTTTGGGTACGTCTTTCTTCATACTGAAGATTAGGTGGAGCTGGCCTAGGATACCAATTTTTGGTGAGACTAGTTGGGTTAACTTTTTTTATTTGTGATTCTGCTTACTTGAAGATTTTGAAAAGCTTTTTGTGTTTGAGTTATTTGATCTGAGTTTTCTGAATCAGATTCTGACTCAGTGTTGGGATTACTAGTATGAGTACTTACTACGTTGACTAAAGTGGATTATTTCTTTACTGATGATAATTCTTTTAACATTTGTTCAATTTTTTGAAGAGTTGGTGTTTTGAGACTGGTTCCTTGTTTAATTTCTGGAAGTTTAATATAAGGTTGTTGTGGGGGTTGTTGGTTTAGGATAGTATCAATTTTGGTTTCAATTTTGTCTAATTGTTTTCCTATTGTGATTAAACATTGATTTGTGTAGTTATTTTGTTCTACTAACTTTTTGATTTCATTTTCTTCAGAGATTTTAAAGGGTGTAGCATTTATTTGGGTATTTAAATATTGAATAATTATGGTTTCTACGTTCAGGGGGGAGACTAGAAGAGGTTGTGGTGTTATCAGGTTTTTTCCAAATATCTTTAGTTACTGTTTGTATCATTTTTTCTTCTTGATAGTGTTGTTCTACAATATCAAAGAAGTATATTTCTGATTGGATTTTGTAACATTAATTTTTTCCAAGCAAACCATACTGATGTCCTTTGTTTTGGAGTGTATTTTTGTCGATATTGATTTCTTATTTCAATTTTGCTTTTAGCATTAATGTCTTATGTGACGTGTTTCCAATTAATTTCAAAAGGTCGTGAGATGACAAAAATTGTGTGTCGAATGGTGGGTTTACTTCAAAGTCAGTTGTTGTAGGAGAAGGTTGTTTTTCTTCTTCTTCAATTTCTTTATTAGTGTTACTAGATTGTGCGTAACAATGATGACTTATTTGTGAAGATGTTTTAATTCCTTTTAGTTTTAATTTGGTTAATTCACTTTCTAAATAAGAACCTCTTTGATGAGTTTGTTCGGTGGAGATTGACGTTGTGAAGGAATGTTTGGGAGGTTAGGAGGATTGACTAAGGTGCTCTGTAACTCGAAGAGAAGGGGGAGGCCTAGGTTGGTTTCCATAACTAATTTTAACTATACCATCAAGATATTGTTGTATGTAATTAAGATTGCTTGAATCATTTTTGATATGTTTTGGTTGATTTTCTGTAGTTATTAGCCAATTAGAGGGTAAATTAACATCTAACCATTTTATTGTGTGCGGAACTTTAATATTTGCATCTTGACTGCTTTGAATTAATAAAGTTTGATCTCTTGGACTTTTACAAATGGCCTGGAAATTCATGTTGGTTCCAGTGCATTTGTAGTAAATACGATAAATCAAAGCCAAATGTTGGACACCTTCTAAGACTTGATATCCATAAGTTTTACTACATAAACTTATTGCTTTTAACATATGGGGATCACTTAAACTTACTGTGAGATCTAGAAACAGTTGAAATGAATCAAACTGTTACACTGACTTGATTCAACGATGCTGAGTATACTATCATTGAAGTTAGTAAATCGAGCATCTCGAAGACACAAAAGAATAAAGGCATTAAGACCTCTTCTTGTTAATGGTTTTACTGCAACTTGGATACATCTAATATGAATGTAATTGTGACCTTCTTTTCTAAGTTTTTTAATTGATTCAAGATTAAATAATCGGCATGTTTCATGTTCATTACTTATAGCATAAACTTGTTCAACTGTTTTGACATGGTGTTCACTTTTAAAAGTATTTATTGACCATTTTTTCTTGTAAATATTTTTACTGGGAACTTTAGGAATATTCCAATCATTAAAATCAACATTTTCATCTGATTCATATTCAAAATGTTATTCATTAACTATGGAGGGTATTGTATTAAGACCTAATCTGGAAGAACTGCTAGTTGAAAATTTTGATCTAAAAAGTCTACTCATTTTTACAAGTAATTGATTATCTAAGTAAGAGTTTTAGATTTCTGACTGTTTGATTGACTGTCTAAAACCGATTTCGCTTGACGCCTAGGGTGTTTCTACCTATCTGCTCACGCCTCTCCTGGGTGTTTATTAGATAGATAAATGACTGGTTCGGCAAATTTCAATAGATTGAGGATTGAGATAGAACATTAAGTAGCAAGATAAAATATAAATAATATGAAAAATGATAAATAATATGAATAAGAAAATAATTGATAAATGGATGTTGGTTAAAATCATAATATGCAATTTTAAATAACTGACATAAGATTTTATTAGAAATCTTACTTGAATGCAAGTAATTGATTACAACTGGAGAAACTTATTGAAAGAAGTATGATACATGAATATCAGAGTGATTGATATCTCAAATATACTAAATCAATCGTTTGAAGTTTCTTTTAACTGAAAGACTTTAGGGAATGAAAATTGAATGCTGAAAAAAAGCTCTAAATGATTATGCTCTAAATGATTTTGCTCCAACTGAAGGAGATTCACTTCATTAAATAGGCTTGAGGAGGTCGACATGACTGAGTTGATTGTGGAGTGATTCGTGGAGATGATTTTGGTGATGTGTTGGCTGGCATTATTGGATGCCAGAGTCACCGATTTAACTGATTTGTCTTTTACTGATGAATAGTAAAAAATCACTATTCCTGAATACTAACTTGTTTGATGGAATGATTTTTCAAACATCTAAACCCAAATCGTATGGATCTTGAGAATCTTGGAAATCTTCCCATCTTAACTTCTGTAAAGGAGATAACTTTGGTTGACTGGATGAAGATGTTGCTGATAAGTTGGGAGAGGCCAGATTGTCCGAAATATGTTCCTCATCATTCTTCGTTTGGCTTGCATGCAACATGAGTTGTCTGGCTAGCTCCTGGATCTCTGATTTAGTTTTTCCCTCGATTGAGAGAGAAGATGAAGATGCTTCTGAAACTGCTAGCTTAACTTCTTTTTTAACTCGGGGAAATTCTTTATTAACCATCTGGATAATTTGATCAATGTCAATCTGATCCCAACATTTTGTGTGGAATAATTTGACCAAAATATCTGATTTGATTTTGTACTCCCACTTAACTATCCACGGCACCTTGTATTCCATGAATTGTAAGAGGACTGCATGGGTATTGCTCCTTAGGTAAACTATGCTGAAATGCTTGATGGTGTTATGCAGTTGAGTGGGGATGACTTCCCAGGTGGGGTCATAAGTGGTCCACCATTTTTGGAACCAAACTGGGAAGCTGCTTTTGAATTTTCTATCAAAATTAATGAACCAAGAGTGAGTAAAAGTATCATTTTGATGCAGGAACACTTTGTACCATGCATCGATGTAATCCTAGTAACTGTATGGAATTTCTTCATTTTCTTTGGGGAAGTTTTTGACGTTGTGAGGTTTGGTTCCCCATTCTTACTGATTGATGACTTGGAGGATGTAAATGGAATTGTAAAGTAATTTTGGGGGGTGATTTTTGTCATAAATGGGTTTAATACTAATGGATTCTGTGTGGAAAAGGATGGTTGTGTAATATATGAGGGTTTAGGTAGGATGATTGGGGGCATAATGGTAATTGGGTGGAAAATTGGCCTTGGCTAATTGTGACGGTGATTTAAGATGACTGAAACACTCTTCAATGTAAAAGAGTGCATGACTGGTATTGTTTGCAAAATATGGTGATGATTGAGGTTTAAAGTGGGTGATTGGTTGGCCAATAGCCTGGCTTGATTGGTTTGTATCATAGGATGTGACTAGAGCTGATTGGTAATTGGGGCGTAATTGGCCACTTGTAGATCCAAGTGTTGTATATCTATTGGCGAGGATAACTAGGAGAGTTCTGTAAGGAATGAGCCCTTGGGAAGAATGGCTTTCTTATTTAACTTCTTTTTTTACCGGTGCTGCTAGAGTCTTGCCAGCAGTTGATTGATTGGAGAGCCATCTAGACTCTATCTGTATTTCCCTGCAGGAATTCCCTGGTAAGGAAATCAAGAATGCAATTTTGACTGCCTAGAATGTATTCGATGTCAAAACAAAATATGCTTAAAATGGATTGCCATTGGGCAAAAATCTGTTTTGATGCAATGTTTTTAACATCTTTTTCTAAAACATATTTTGCACTTTTACAATCAACTCGAACTAAAAACTTTTGATTTAAAAAATCTTCTTGAAATTTGCATGTACATAGTACTATAGATAAAATTTCTTTTTTAATAGTACTATAATTATTTTGAGTAGAATTCTAGGCACCTGAATGGAAACGGACAATTAACTCAGGACTAGTTGGCTGACTTTTTTGCTTGAGTATACCTCCGTAACCAAGTTCAGAGGCATCAGTTTCAACGATTTTAAAAGAATTGATTGTTGGAATTCCAAGACATGGAAGGGTAATGACATGTTTTTTTATTTCTTTGACTATAGAAGTGTGGATATTTGTCCACGGAGGTGGGTTACTTTCGAGCCGCTCAAATAATGGTTTATATTTTCGGGGAAGATTTTGATAGAATTCAGCAACATAGTTTAATGACCCAAGGAATGCTGAAGTTGATTTTTGTCAAGGATTTTATTAGGGAATTTATCTGCAAACTGGATGACTCTGTCAATAGGGGTAATTGTGGATTGATGAATAGTATATCCAAGAAACCTAACTTTGGTTTGAAACAGTTTAATTTTTGGGGCTGAAATTACTAGACCATTGTGTTTAATTGTTTCGAAGAAAGTATTAAGATGTTTGGAAGAAAGTATTAAGATGTTTCCAGTGTTCTTCAATGGATGATGAGAAAATGATAACATCATCAATTTACACAACGGAAAATTACTAAGGGGATTAAATATGTCATTCAAGATATTTTGGAATTCACTAGGGGCATTTTTTAATCCAAATGGTATTACTTTCCATTCTTAATGCCCAAAGGGTGTGACAAAGGCTATTTTATATTTATCCTCTTCATGAATTTGAATTTGCCAAAATCCACTTTTCATGTCAAATTTTGAAAAGATTACGGCTTGACTTAATCGGTTAATTAAATCTTTTTTTTTTTGGGATATGATACCTAACCCATTCTAGGACTGTATTCAATGGTTTATAATTAATCACTAATCGAGGAGTGCCTCTTTCTAATCCAGCATTTTTCTGAACATAGAAGGCTGCACGAGACCATGGAGATTTACTATGGCGAATGATTCCTTTACTGAGTAATTCTGTTATTTCCTTTTTGCAAAATTTCATAATTTCTTGACTCATTTGAATTGGGCGTGCTTTTGTTGGAATGTTTGTTTCACTGAAATTCTTAATATAGGGAAGTCGTACTGTGTGCTTCCTCATGTGCCAAAAGGCAGTGGGAAGATCAAAACAGAGTTCATTTTTTAATTTCTCTGCAAAATTATTGATTTTCTGTTGCAGACTTTTATTGGTTAATTGTTCTGCAATTATGGGGTGTTAAATTTAATCCAATAGGCAATTAATTTGAGAGTTTTTTCAAATTATCATGTCTATTGTTTTTGAAATAGCACTTTTTTTGTAAATTGATGATATCTTTGATTGAAGGATTCGCTATGAAAGAGAATTTGACTATTTCTCTTATGGGGTAGATAACTATGTTATCATGTTCTGTCGTAAATGGATACAACAAAGCAATGAAGGGTAGACCTAGAATGACTTTATTAGTTAAATTTTTAACTAAAAAAAAATAAGTTTTGAAACAAACATTATTTTGATAGACATGTGTTTTAGGGACTTCGTAATTAAGTTCCATTTTACTACTAGTGGCATTGCTTAAATTTTCAAATGTTTTTAAAAGTATTTACTTGGAATTAATCCTTCATGGATGCAGTTTAGATATGTTCCTGTGTCAATTAATGCATTGGTGACTAATTCAAAATCTTTAACCCTTATTGTTAATCTAGAATACCATTTTCTAATTTTTAAACGGTTAATACATAGGAGAGAGGCTTCATGATTTTGACATTCTTCTTTAGTGATTTGTTTAACTAGAAGGGTTAATTTTAGTAATTCCACATCTTGAGTTATTTCCTGATTTTGTTGTGTTAATGTTTTTATCTCATGTTTTAAAGTATTTACTTCTGCTTGGAGATCTTGAAGTGTGACAGTTCTTTTAACTTTTTTGAAATTTTCAAGGGTTGTGTTGAGGTTAATATTATTAGTTTTTGGTGTTATTGAACTACTGGGGTTATTAAGGAGGTCTTGTAATTTTGTTAAATATTGAGTCTTAACTTCCAGATCATTTATTTGGTTAATTAATTCATTTAATAGTTGTTCTTGTTCGTCTTGTTTAGTAAGAACATTTCAGAGATGCCAAGGCTTCGGCGGTGCCTCCAATCAATCCGGTACCTACTGTGGACAATGCAAACCAGTGGAAGAGACCAAGGATGGGTATGCTCAAACTAAATTGTGATGGGGTATGGGAGAGGCCGACGGAAAGGGGCTCTTATGGTTGGATTCTGAGATCGTGGTCTGGCGGTTTTGAGGGTGCATGCGGTCGTGGTGGGTTCCCATGTGGTTCTGCCCTTCAAGCCAAGGCTTTGGCAATAACAGCGGGTTTGGAGGTTTGTTTAGAGGCCGGGCATAAGAAGGTAGTGGTTGAGACGGACTCCTTGCAGCTGGTGATTTTGCTAGACTCTAATGGGTGTGATGTGTCTGTTGAAAACATTCTACATGATATTCGGGTTCTTCGTAGGTCTTTTAGTTCCTTGTCTTTTAGCTTTGCCCCCCGGGGTTGTAACAAGGCATCTCACATTGTGGCTGCTCATGTGAAATTATTAGGAGGGTGTCATGTATGGTCAAGCTTTGAACCAGATTGGCTGTTTAACCTTCTCGCCGAGGATGTTGGAGTTTCTGTTTGGTTTTAATTCAATTAAAATTACAATTCATAAAAGAAAAAAAAAATTTGTACCATGCATTAATTGATAAAATTAATGGAATTAAACAAGTAATATTTATCTTAGACTTATTGTTTTATGGATATAACATTAAGTCTTCTATATATATATAAGGACGGATCGGTGACACTATAATTTTGACACAATTATTGACACAAATTCAAAACCATTAGATCTTTCTACTTTTAATAGTTGAGATTAATCTTATGTGGGAATTAATTTAATTTTCTTTCTCTAAATAAATATGCAGAAAAAACGTATATCTGAAAAACTTCTAAAATGAAAAAAAAGATTCTGAAATTTATTAATTGTATTTGGATCCTCTCTCCCGCTATTGTCCTTACTTTCCTTGTTTCATCGTCTGCAGCTTTTCATCAGTTCATATACATATTTCAGTCAATTGCATCAGGAAAATGATTATGCTTTATGGTTTATTCTTTTTATTATCCATTTTCACTTTTCTTTGTTTACTATTTTTTTTTAAACAAATACTTCATGCCTCATGGTACTCTTCATCACTAATATGCTTGTTAAAAGATTTATTCATGTAGTCTGTGAAAGAATATGGTGTCTTGTATATTTCAATTGAATTGATTACAGAGTATGCCATTGTGTGTTTATATAGAATTACAATGTATCTAAACTAGGTAAGTAAGACTTTGCTCTATAGCCATTACAATCAGATCCTGTGATCTCTCTCATTACTGGAATCAAGCTAATCATATCCATTGACTTTTAACACTCCCCCTTAAGTTGGAGTGTGGATGTCAATAACACCCAACTTGCCAAGATGAGAATGGAATGTTGGCGCTGATAGCGTCTTCGTGAAGATGTCTGCAATTTTATTTTTGGTTGGAACATAAGCCGTCTTGATCTCACCATTTTGGATCCTTTCACGAACAGTATGACAATCCAACTCGATATGTTTCGTTCATTCATGGTAGACCAAGTTAGCTGCAATGTAAAGTGCTGCTTTGTTGTCACATAGCAGGGTGGCTGGTTGTTGATGATCCACTCGTAAATCTTGTAGTAGATACCTTAGCTAGGTGAGCTCGCAGGTGGTGACAGCCATGGAGCGATACTCTGCTTCGGCTGATGACCTTGAGACGATCACTTGCTTCTTGCTTTTCCAAGACACAAGTGAATGCCCAAGGAAAATGCAATACCCTATGACAAAACGCCGGGTGAACGGACATTGTGCCCAATCTGCATCACAATATGCTGTTAAATGCAACAAACTGTTGGAGGGAAACAACAGACCTTGGCCAGGAGCTCCTTTAAGGTAGTGAAGGAGACGTTGTGCTACATCGAAATGATGCTTCCGAGGTTCCTGCATAAACCGACTGAGTGTATTTACAGCATATGTAATTTCAAGTCTAGTGATTGTCAGGTATATTAGTTTCCCAATCAGCCTGCGATAACGTGTAGGATCCTTGAGAGGGTCACTCCCAGTTGGTGTTAGTGTCGTATCTGCTTCCATGGGGATTTTTTCAGGTTTAGCACCAAGTAATCCGGCATCTTCCAAGATATCTAGAGTGTAATTTCTTTGGCATATGGAAATACCCAACTTGTACCGGGCTATTTCGACTCCAAGAAAGTATTTCAAGGCTCCTAGATCCTTAATTTTGAACTGAGTCTCGAGAAAGTCCTTAAGTTTGTTTATGGCAACATTATCGTTTCCAGTAATGATCATGTCATCCACATATAATAAAATGACAGTGAAGGATGTATCACGTGTCTGTGTGAACATGGAGTAGTCTGCTTCAGATTGTATAAACCCAATGTTTAGGATGGCAGAAGAGAACTTACGAAACTAGCTTCAGGATGATTGTTTGAGGCCGTATAAGGACTTGTGTAGACGAAAAACAATGTTGTTCTCCCCTTGGCATCGAAAACCCGACGGAAGCCACATATAGACTTCCTCGTGCAAGTCTCCATGGAGGAAAGCATTATGGACATCCATCTGGTGTAAGGGCTAGTAGTGAACAGTGGCAATGATGAGGAGGCAGCGAACGGTAATGAGCTTGGATACCGGAGCAAAAGTGTCGGTGTAATCAATACCTTCGCATTGAGTAAAGCCTTGAGCAACCAATCGGGATTTGTATCGTTCGATTGAGCCATCAGAAGGATATTTGATTTTGAAAATCCACTTACAGCCAATGGTGCGATGTCCAGAAGGTAAAGGAATGAGAGACCAAGTGTGGTTCTCTTCAAGAGCCTGAATTTCTGAATCCATAGCAGCAAGCCATTGGGGGTGATGTCTGGCTTCTTCATATGAGCTAGGTTCAATCAGCTTAGACATATTATGAACAAAAGTGTAGTGGGAGGCAGAGAAATTATTCAGAGACACATACCTGTGAAGGGGTAGTGAGTGCCTGGCGTGGTAGGGGGAGGACTTCCTGGCGCGAGCAAGGCTACATGATGGGATGTATAATCCTTGAAGTGAGGAAGGGGGTGAGATGTACGGCTGGATTTTCGAAGTGGTGGTGGTGGAGGCTGGGTGGAGGCTGGGAGGAGAAGGGGATCAGAGGAGGAACTAGGAACGGCGCCGGTAAGTGGCGTGACAGTAAGGGTGGACGCGTCGTTGGTGGTGGACGCATCGTGGGAAGGGAACTGGTCACTGGGTTGGTTTGTTGGACTGCGGATTTGGGGATTCGGGGGTGATGCGTTGAGCGAGGGAGATGATGAAGAGTGCGGGTTTGGGATGGATTGTGGGTACGGGTTTGAAGTAGGGTGCGGGTTTGAAGTTGGGTGGGACAGGGAGTTTGGGTTTTGAGGTGGGGTGTGTGTTGTTGGGCTGGGGCCAGCTGAGATGGGGAAAGGCCGTGGGTTTGGTTTGGGTTTGGAGTTGGAGTGTGTGATGTTGGGCTATGGGTCAGCTAAGATGGGGAAGGGTCGTGGGTTTGGTTTGGGTGTTCTACAAAGCCGTCTGATGAGTCTGGGGTAGTTGTGGGGAGTACAATGGTGGTATCTTCTTGATTGACGCAGAGAAGGGAAAAAGAGTTTCATGAAAGACAACATCCCGAGAGGAAAATAATTTGTGGGTGGCTAAGTCGTAAAGGCAATAGCCTTTTTCACCAAGAGGATAACCAAAGAAAATGCAACGACGGGCCCGGGCATCAAATTTGTGTTTAGGAAGGAGATTAGTGGCATAACACAAACAGCCGAAAGCTCTTAAATGGTAATAATTTGGAGGGTGTTTGCGTAAGAGTTCACAAGGTGTGTTGTGTTGGAGAAGGGGTGTGGGTAGTCTATTAATGAGGGAGCAAGCCGTTTGCAAACTTTCCCCCCAAACGTAAAGGGATGTTTGCTTGGAAACAGAGGGCACGACCTACATTGAGAAGGTGACGGTGTTTGCGTTCGACAACGCCATTTTGTTAGGGTGTCTAAGGACATGAATGTTGGAAGAGGGTGCTTGGTCATTAAGAAAGGTGTGGAGGGATAGAAATTCACTACCATGGTCGGCGCATAATGTTTTAATGGTGGTATGAAATTGTGTTTGTACCCAAGCAGACAAATATTTTAATACCCCTTGAATTTCAGATTTAAAAGTTCAAAGGCGAATCCATGTAAAACGAGTGAAATCGTCTATGATGGTTAAAAAATAAAGTGCGCCATTATGTGAGCGAATTTTGTGAGGGCCCCAAATGTCACAATGAATTAAATCGAAAGGTGCTTGAGATGAGATGGAATTAGATGGGGTGAAAAATAAACACGTTTGCTTTGCTAAAGGACAAATATCACAAACATGGTTCCTATCACAAACAATGTAAGGAATTTTATTTGAAAGAGATTAAAGCGGTGTGGCAGATGGATGGCCCAACCGTTGATGCTAAAGAGTGGAGGTATGGTGCACTTGGTATGCGAGGTGAGGATTTTGGGTTCCTCTGAGATAATAAAGCCCATTAAACTGCTTGCCTAGGCCATTCGTCCTCCCCGTAGCCACGTCCAGCACCACACAAAAAGTGTCAAAGAAAATCACAGTGCACTTTAACCCATGAGTTAATTTGCTTACGGACAACAAGTTCACATTAAATTGAGGCACATGAAGAACGCCGTCTAATTTTAAGGCATATGTTAATGTTAAAGATCCAATGCTTTTGATTTTTGCCTATCCTCCATTTGGTAATCCAACAAAATCATGGCCAATTGCATTTTTATTTTGAGTGGGTTCGAAGCGGGAAATGTGGTCCGATGCATCACTATCCACAATCAATATAAAGAGGAATGTTGATCAGTTTGTGCAAGATAACAAGTGGCAGTAGTAGTACATTTTGCATTAGCTAGTGGAGGCATGTTACCATTTTGGCCACGTAAAAGTGCAAGTAACTAGCTGTGCTCTTCGGGTGTGAAAATTGGGCTTTCGGTGTTGGGCTTGGAGTCATACTCAGTGGCCTTTTCAGTGCGGTTTGCTGTCCTTCTGTTCTTGGGCTTCACATTCTTTCCATGCAATTTGTGGCCCATAGGGAACCCATTCAGATAGTAACACCTATCAACGGTGTATGTGTCTCCTTCACAGTAGGAGCACTTCATTGAGACACGAGACCCAGTAGGGCTTGCAACGCCGTGAGAACTCGTCAACCCCAACGGGTTTCCAGAAATTGCCGCTGGCTTACCGGCAGTCTGCCGCCCAGATTGCATCGCATGGTTTACCGTCATCCACGCGTCCCTGCGACTTGCGACATCGAACATGGCGCCAACGTTTAATCCAATTAGGAATTGCAACACTTTCTCCTTCTCTTCTCTTGTTGCACGTTTTTCCGATCCATCACAATTACAGGTGATGGGTTTGTGGTGTGAGTCGAGTTCGTCCCACATAGCCTTGAGTTTGGTGTAATACTCTGAAATTGAGAGGTTTCCTTGTCTGTGATTGGAAATCTCTTGGCGAATTTGATAAATTCGCGAGTCATTGCTCTGCAAGAATTGATCCCTAAGGTTATTCCATACGGCAGATGCACTAGTGTAGTATAGTACACTACTGGCAATATCGGCGTGCACCGATTGCAAAATCCATGACAATACCATGTTGTTGCAGCGCTGCCACATTGGGTGCTTTCCGTCGGTGCTTGGCGGTGCCTTGATGGTGCCATTGACAAACCCAATTTTATTTTTCGGACTTAGGGCAATCTTCATTGATTTGCTCTATTGGCCATAATTATAAAATCCAGGAGTTTAGACACAAGAACGAGCCCAGGTGAGTCTGAGTGATGGAGGGTAAGTGGGTCAGAAATATTAATCTCTGATCCTGATGGTTTCTCCTTATAAAGGTTTAAACTATTGGTATTTTTAAATATTTGTGTTTGCAGATACAGCCTCTAATATATACAATTGAAGAGTAACCCTAGTAAGGTAAGTCAATATGTCTTAAGTGTCTAAATCATTCCTAATCTGATGTAAAAGGAAGAACATCTTTAACAGATACATGGTGGACTTTCTTGTTGTGTGGGAGGAGGTTGTGGAGATGTTTGGGGAATGTCCTTAGCTGTAGGAGATTCCTTAATACACCCCCGCAAGACGGCAGTACCATTGAAGATGCCAACCTTGGAACGAAGGAGATGGAACCGTGGTCTCGGCAAGGGCTTGGTGAGAGCGTCAGCAAGTTGATCGGTGGTGGAGACGTGAGACACTTGAAGGAGACCACGAGTGACACGATCCCGGAAAAACTGAAAATAAATATCAATGTGTTTCATGCGGGAATGAAGGACAGGGTTAGCGCAATAGAACATGGCGCCAACATTGTCACAGGAGATAACCGGAGTGATAGGTTGAGGAACACCAAGTTCCCGCAGTAAGGATTGAACCCAGATGAGTTCAGCAGTGGTGGCAGCAATGGCCAGGTATTCGGCTTCAGTAGAGGAACGAGAGATAGATCGTTGCTTACGCGAGCTCCAAGAAATCAGGTTGCCACCGAGGTAGATAATAAAGCCAGTCGTGGACTTGCGGTCATCACGATCACCAGCCCAGTCAGCATCAGAGAAGGCATAGAGCCGGTGAGAAGTGCGGCGACAAAGATGGAGGCCAAAGGAGATGGTTCCTCTCAAGTATCGGAGAAGACGTTTGAGGGCCGTCTAGTGAGTCTCAGACAGTGAATGCATGAACTAAGAGAGCTTATTGACCACAAACGATATGTCCGGCCGGGTAAGGCTGAGATATTGAAGACCACCAATAGGACGGCGAAAGCCAGTGGCATCCGCCGGGGAGGAGCCATCATGGAGTACAAGCGAGTCACTAGCGGAGAGAGGCGTGGTGACATCTTTGTCACCATCCATTTTGGCAGTCAGGAGAAGATCATGGATGTAGTGTCGTTGTGAGAGGAACAGACCAGTGGCAGTGGGAAGGACTTCAACACCAAGAAAGTAATGTAAAGAGCCTAAGTCTTTGACGGAGAATCGAGTAGCTAAGAGGTGGATGAACTGTGCCACAAGGGAGGAGTCATTTCCTATAATAAGAAGATCATCAACATAAACCAGAAAATAAATGATAGTAGCCCCACGGTGGAACAGGAAGAGGGAGGCATCGGAGATAGCATTGACAAAGCCAAGGGAGAGTAAAAAGGAGTGCAGTTCCTAGTACCACGCACGAGGAGCCTGTTTGAGGCCATAGAGGGCTTTTCGCAACCTACGCACATGAGACGGATGAAGGGTGTCAACAAACCCAGGCAGTTGAACCACATAGACATGATCGCGGAGGGTGCCATGAAGGAAGGCAATGTTAATATCCAGTTGAAAGATGGGCCACCCATGAGACACGGCAAGGTGTAGAACAATGCGGATGGTGGTAGGTTTGACCACCGGACTGAAGGTTTCCAAAAAATCAACACCAGGTCGTTGGTGAAACCCCTTGGCGACTAGGCGGGCCTTGTACCTGTCAAGAGTGCCATCAAGGTGTCGTTTAATACGAAACACCCACTTACAGCCAATGAGATTGTGAGAGGGGAGCGGAGGAACAAGCTCCCAGGTGCCATTGCGAATTAACGCATCGAACTCAGCGGACATGGCTTGACGCCAAAGAGGATCCTTGATGGCCTGGGAGACACATGTTGGTTCAACCGAGGGGGGAAGGGGTGTTTAGTGGCAGTCATAACGTAGCGGGGATTAGGTTTGTGGACACTAGCCTTGGCACGGGTGATCATGGAATGAGTTGGAAGGGGGAGTGACTGAGTCAGGTGAGGGAGTATAGGAGGTGGTGCTAGTGAGGGGGGGCTAGCGGTAGGGGAGGTAAGGACCGAGGCGGGAGAAAGAGGTGGGGGATGTTGTACAAATAGCAACATAAAAATTACGCAACTATATGCACGTTTTAACTCGCAAGTGCACAAGATAAGACAAATAGTATAGAAAGCAAATACGAGATAATTCCCACGAGGACTAGATTAATATGTGTTTCAAATTAGTTTTAAGATGATTTTGAAAACTTAAAATTTAGAAACAAAATATTAAAAAAAACAGCGTTTGATTAAAAATAGAATTGGATTGAGGTTAAAACAATGACAAAACCAGTTAGGGATTCGATGTTCACCGCTAATCTTCTTCCTTAAGAACACGACATGCACAATGCTACAAAACAGATTTTAGACGCTCATGTTTGTCAACCTAAAGGCATGATATCTACCCTTTAAATTATTGATTTCCCTAAGCAACAAGTTAGGCATGGGTATCTACACTAACTCTTTTCATTCTTAAAGTATTTAGCATGGTATCTACTAAGTTGCACTTTAAGAATGCATAACACAATGGAAATCGACAAACACACAACTCCTAGAACATGGTATCTATTCTAGTTATTCATGATGATTAATTTCAAGAACTTATAACTAGTTCTTTTGTTACTCTCATAGGCACAAGATTCGGTCATCTAAATTTACCTATGTAACAAACTCAATACACAGCATGCATATGGTGATCAAGCATAACATAACGTATGTAAAGTGTAAAATATAATCTAAAATTAATCAATTAAGCATAAAAAAAGTAGTTTGAAGCAAAGGCATATCGAAATCCTTAAAGAAACATGATTAGGGCTTCAATCGAACCCTAACTAAAGTACTTAGTTACCCATAATTTAGATAGACAGCA
Source organism: Oemleria cerasiformis (assembly GCA_037349345.1). Taxonomy (NCBI): domain Eukaryota; kingdom Viridiplantae; phylum Streptophyta; class Magnoliopsida; order Rosales; family Rosaceae; genus Oemleria; species Oemleria cerasiformis. Next base: position 5,256,321 of record JAZGTL010000019.1, on the reverse strand, counting down.
AGAACATAAAAAAAAAACAGAAAATAAAAAGAGGAAGAAGATAGCTCTTTGATGATGTGTTGGTCAGCCAGAATGATTGGATGACGCCTTGACGTTCCTCCTTGCTTCCTAAGCCTTTTAGACCTTGGAACCTTGAAGGATGGAGCAGAATGAGATGGTGTGGCTGAGTCCTTGTGTGCGAGCTTCCAACGTTTCTGCAGTTTTATTTTTGGGAGAAAAAGAGACGCTCCAAAGTATGAGATATAGAGGGAGAGAGAGAGAGAGAGACGTTTCTGAGGGAGAGTGACTCTTTGTTGGCTGTGTTTTTGTCTTCCTTGTGTGTTTTCCCCTTGTCCCATATATGTGTCTACCCCTTTGCTGCCCAGAATTGATGTGGGTGTTAATTTCCTTAATGAGGGAGAAAGACGTTACCGTTTGCATTCGCTGCTCAATCAATCCTCACGTTGTGGCTGCTCCTCTCCCTTTATTATTTGTTTATCTTCCTTTTTCTGATTAAAACGTTTCCTCCCGTAACCTTAATAAACTAGGCCTCTAGTCGTCCAAGCCCGATAAGGATTAGAAAACTTGAAATAGAAGGAATGCTGAATTCCAGCTCAGCCTGGCCTTGCTATACTAAAACGGCCATAACTCATTCTAGACACCTCCAATTCACAAACCATAAAATTCTCTAGAAACTAGACTTCCGTATCTTTCCACGATATATGGCCCATCAGCTAGTTCTTCCCGAGCAGGTGCAGTTAATTTCGAGAAGTTGACACATCTGCTGAAGTCTGTTTCAAAGTTTCCTCCTTAGATTTCAAAAAGAACACTCATTAACTCCTTTTGTAACTTTGCTTCCAAAAATCCTACAAAACACGAAAACAAGCTAAGTATTAAGAAAACATAGGAAACATGCTAAGAACAACATAAGAAAACAAGATAAAATGTCGCATAAATATGCTCCTATCAAATTCCCCCACACTTAGCTTTTGCTAGTCCTCGAGCAAAACAGAAACAAAGAATGAAAGAAAAACTAAAGATTCAATAATTATACCTAAACCTTCCAACATTTGTCTCAAAGATTTTCAATGAATCATGACATATTAAGATTCATCATAAGCATTAGAGTTGGTCCACATGATCCGAGAGTTAATACACCTTCATAGAAATCATACACATACTCACAATTAAATCAATCAAAGCACAAGTACAAAGAGAGATACATGCTGCAAAGAATTAGCTCAAAATTCTCACCGAATAATCTCTGATTTTACCTCATATTTTCTGGTTAAGTCACTCTTCCTATACTAGTTATATGTGAGAGGATTGATGTAAAATGGAAACAAATTGCTCACATATGATATAACAAGAAAGAAAGGCACATTCAAAATTTTTCGTATGAATATGACTCATGAAAGGAATGCTACTACTTGAATGCAACAAAAAGTGACACCATATGCTCATACTTCATTCAAATATCTACATATTGATATAAACACAACAAACAAGATCAGAAGGTGTTTATGATGATTGTAATGAGGCCAAAGGGTAAGGGGTTAAAGAAATAATGGATATGGATAACACAAAGTTCTTAAAGAAATAGTAGAAGCATGCAATGATGTTAGAGACATAAGAACTTGTATCACTATCAAGGCTTAAAAATCATATAAGTACCGAGCAAGTACATACACTCAATGGCCGATTTGAACATTATTGACCATACTTCAACAATCAATACATGAACGGTCAGGGCATTAACAATTCAAACACAATGTCGATTTTTTTTTTCTCTTTTTTTTTTCTTTTCATTTTTTTTTCTGGTGCACACTCTGAACCGTGTACAATTCTTATCTCTTTTTTTTTTTTTTTCTTTTTTTGAACATTCCCCCAAACTTGCTCTTTTAACCCTTGATTCACAATTAAGTCTCTACAAATTATGCTTCACTAATCTTTAAGAAAAAGGGTAAGGATGAAAGTGTTTAGGCTAGGTGAGGAAAATGAGGGTTATGAAACAAAAAGGCTTAAACAAAGGCTCATCAAGGGTTTACCTCGAGGAAAGTATATCATGGGTCAAATGCCATTTTGGCAATGGTGGTAAATCTAGGTGCCTTCATCATCTCAAGTATGTCATGCAAATCAATTCAATGCCTCGAAAAGAAAATAGTACCAGTTCTAGCATTTAGTTCCAATGATGATAAGCAATTCAAGTAGCCACCAAGCAAAGAAAGATAAGATCATACAACAACTTAATTGACAAGAAAGTGATAGATTAAACAAATACAACTCTCTCAAACAAAGGATAAAGGTTCAAAACCTCACAAAAGGGTTGTATTGAGCTTCATTCAATTAAGCATGTTATGGGTACCACTTACTCGGGTGATTACATGTGATTTTGCATATGATAACCATGAATTCTTGAGTAATAAGCAAAGAATAATTTCAGACCTTGAATCATGCTTAGAAGTCATCTTAAAGCCATGCAATTAAAAACCAAATCTCATCATCGTGTTGGAAAGAAACCTAAGACACAAAAAAAAACACAAAAACTACCTAATTTAACACTAGTAAAACCAACACAAACTAGGCAAAAAATAAAGCTGTCAAAATATATATTTTTTTTTTTTTAAAACCAATGCAAAATCAACGGAAAACACAAGTGTTTCCCCCACACACCTAAATCGAACATTGTCCTCAATGATTGAAAGTTAAAGTAAAACAATGAAGCATTTAAGGAAGGAGAAACAAGCGACGACACACACAAAGAAAATAAAACAAAACAAACGAAGGCAAAGTTAACGATAAAGAAGGAAAGGGTGAGAGAAAGGAAATCTGATTGTCAGTGGTTGTAGAGTGCCAAAACTGCCATCATCCTCTTCACATGGGTTGCCTCCCAACTTCCCTTTGTGTTACCTCCCAAGTAGTGCTAAGTTTATAGTCTTCAGCCAGACTGTTGGACTCTCATGCAATGTACTGAACAAGTTGGAAAGTCGCATCCTCCTCTCTAGGCTCAAAGCTCATCTCAATATAGGGCTTTACTCTGTGCCCATTCACCATGAATGTATCATTCTTCTCTTTGCTATGAACCTCCAAAGCTCCATGAGGGAACACTTTTGTAACAACATAAGGACTGTACCACCTAGACTTGAGCTTACAAGGGAAAAGTCTCAATTTTGAATTGTAGATCAACACCTTCGGTCCCACATGAAACTCCTTTCTAACTAGCTGCTTATCATGATACGCCTTGGTCTGTTCCTTATACAACTTAGCATTCTCATATGCATCATACCTCAACTCTTCAAGCTCATTCAGCTGTAACTTCCTCTTGTCGCCTGTTGTTGCATATCTTCAAGGAGGATTCTGTGCATGCACTTGGATGGACTTATGCCTTTGATGTCGGAAATGGTCCACCCTAATGTAGTCTTGTGCTCCCTAAGAACTCTCAACAACTTCTCTTGCTCCACCAAACTCAAGTTTGCAGCAACTATCACTGGTAATGTCTGGTTCTCTCCCAAGTAAGCATACTTCAATTGTTCAGGTAGTTGCTTCAATTCTAGATATGGTGCCCTAACAATAGAAGGGACAAGAGTAGTATTAGTATACACAAGAGTTTCAAAGGGAGGTACATACTTACTTGGATAAGGCTTAGAAGCCTCAAGAGAATGCACAACTTCATGGAGGTCTATCTCTGTAACATCATATCCACGTTCATAATTCAGCCTTGTGAGGTTGTGGGCTATGCATGCCTCCAAAGAGTCAATGATATGTACCTGAAACACTTTCTCAACAACACTTCCTACCACATCAATCTTGAAACAATCATGGTTATCATGTGGTAATTTGATAGTGTCAGACAACATGAATTCTATCTTCTTACCATTAACTTTCATGCGTATGGTACCCCTTTTCACACTTATCTTCGTATCAGTAGTTATCATAAAGGGTCTACCACGAATAATAGGTAATGAAGATGGCATAGGGGAATCTTCCATATCTAGAACAACAAAATCAGCATGCAAAATAAATTCGTTTACCTGAACCAAAACATCCTCTAATATACCTCTAGGTCTTCTGATGCTTCTATCTGCCAATTTTAATATAATTGAGGTTGGCTTGAGCTCCCCCAACCTCAACTCCTCATAAACGGTATAAGGCATCAAGTTAATGCTTGCTCCTAAATCAAGCAAAGCACGTTCAAAAAGACGGTCACCAACCCTGCAAGGAATAGTAAAACTACCTGGATCTTTTAGTTTAGGTGGTAGCTTTCTCAATAAAACCGCACTTACCTCCTCAGTCAATGCAACTTTCTCATGTTCCTGAAACTGTCTTTTGTGTGTACAACAATCCTTTAAAAACTCAGCATAAGATGGAATCTGTTTAATTGCATCAAGTGAAGGAATGTTGATTTCTACTTTTCTCGAAGTTTCAAAAATATCAAGAAGATGTTTTTCTTTCTTTTGCTTAACTAACCTTTGAGGGAAGGGTGGCAATATCACCTTCTCCTTCTCACCTACCTTTGCAGCTGGAGGTGGTTCAACACTTTCTGGTTCATTCTCATTTGTCCCCACCTTGTTGTCAACTACCTTGCCACTTCTAAGGATTGTCACAGCCTGAGCTGCTCCTGGCCTTCCGGATTAGGTATGGTTTGTGATGGAAACTCTCCTTTCTTCCTCTCACTTAACTCCTTTTCCATTTGCCCTACTTGTGCCTCGAATCTCTGAATAGCTTGGCTAGTTGTTGCCTCTAGTTTCTGAATGTTCTTACTAGTTAGAGCATTTGTCTGTTGTTGTGCAATCAAGAACTGGAGTATGGCACATTCAAGATTATTCTTCTTCTGGTCAGTATTTGGTTGTGCCACCTGTGATGAAGCATGATAATTATTTCCCTGCTGGAAATTCTTCTGCTGCCCTTGTGGATTAAGCACATTATGACTGTTGCTCCAAGAGAAATTTGGGTGGTCTTTCCATCCTGGATTATAAGTGTTTGAATATGGGTTGTTCTTGGGATAATAGTTGTTTTGCCCCACATAATTAGCTTTCTCATGATCTGTAAAACAAGACATAAGACAAGTCTCAGTAGTATGATTAGAATGAGAACATATAGCACATACCTCGACTTTAGCAACCTGTGGAACTTGAGAGATGTTCTGAGCTGACATTGCTTTCACCAGCATATCTAAATTTTTCTCCATTGCTGCCATTTGACTCTGGACTCCACCATTTGTGCTAACTTCATAAACACCTTTACTTTTTACTCCTTATCTCCCTCTTGATGAGAATTGCTGAGAATTTTCACTTAGGGTCTCAAATAGCTCAATGGCTTCATCACTGATCTTTTCCATAAGCACACCTCCTCAAGCTGAATCAACAAGACTTTTGTTAATATCATTTAAACCTTCATAAAAAGCTTGTACCTGATCGTCTTGAGATAAATTGTGGTGTGGACACTTGAGAAGCAACTCCTTGAAATGCTCCCATGCCTCCATCCTTTTGTTGAAAGGCTTGAATCTCCCTTTTAAGTTGTCTTGTCTTTTGGGCTGGGAAAAACTTCTTCAAGAATTTAGTAGCTAATTGTTCCCAAGTAGTAATGGAACCTGCAGTCAGAGAATTTAACCACAACTTAGCATTATCTTTTAAGGAGAAAGTAAAAAGAATTAACCTGATTCCTTCTGGAGTTAAGCCCTGGATGTTCTGAGTCTTGCAGAGATCGAAGAAATCCCTAATGTGCAAGTATGGATCCTCAGAAGGTGTGCCTTTGTAGTGCGGCAACATGTTAATCAATTGAGGTGATAAATTGAAGTTGCCTTGCGCAGTTGGTTGGTAGGCAATGCATGATGGTTGATTAAGGTTTTGAGGGACAAAGGAGTCCTTCATTGGCCTTTGAACTTGTTCATCCCCCATTTCGTTCAAAGATTCTGATCTTTGTCCTTCTTCAACATCTTCTCTTTGTGTGTTAAGTTTTGCCCTTTCAGCCTGCTTTCGAATACGTCTAAGAGTTCGTTCAATCTCAGGATTGTAAACACCGACCGCTAACTTTTGGGATCGACGACCTTGTATAAACAAAATTCAACCTGTAAAAGAAAACCAAAAATCCATTTCAGCACAAACTAATACACAATCCCCGACAATGGCGCCAAAAACTTGTTGTACAAATAGCAACATAAAAATTACGCAACTATATGCACGTTTTAACTCGCAAGTGCACAAGATAAGACAAATAGTATAGAAAGCAAATACGAGATCATTCCCACGAGGACTGGATTAATATGTGTTTAAAATTGATTTTAAGATGATTTTGAAAACTTAAAATTTAGAAACAAAATATTAAAAAAAAACAGCGTTTGATTAAAAATAGAATTGGATTGAGGTTAAAACAATGAGAAAACCAGTTATGGATTAGATGTTCACCGCTAATCTTCTTCTTTAAGCAAACGACATGCACATTGCTACAAAACAGATTTTAGATGCTCATAACGTCAACCTAAAGGCATGATATCTACTATTTAAATTATTGATTTCCCTAAGCAACAAGTTAGGCATGGGTATCTACACTAACTCTTTTCATTCTTAAAGTATTTAGCATGGTATCTACTAAGTTGCACTTTAAGAACGCATAACACAATGGAAATCCACAAACACACAACTCCTAGAACATGGTATCTATTATAGTTATTCATGATGATTAATTTCAAGAACTTATAACTAGTTCTTTTGTTACTCTCATAGGCACAAGATTTGGTCATCTAAATTTACCTATGTAACAAACTCAATACACAACATGCATATGGTGATCAAGCAAAACATAACGTATGTAAAGAGTAAAATATAATCTGAAATTAATCAATTAAGCATCACAAAAGTAGTTTGAAGCAAAGGCATATTGAAATCCTTAAAGAAACATGATTAGGGCTTCAATCGAGCCCTAACTAAAGTACTTAGTTACCCATAATTTAAATAGACAACAAGAATATAAAAAAACAGAAAATAAAAAGAGGAAGAAGATAGCTCTTTGATGATGTGTTGGTCAGCCAGAATGATTGGATGACGCCTTGACGTTCCTCCTTGCTTCCTAAGCCTTTTAGACCTTGGAACCTTGAAGGATGGAGCAGAATGAGATGGTGTGGCTGAGTCCTTGTGTGAGAGCTTCCAACGTTTCTGCAGTTTTCTTTTTGGGAGAAAAAGAGACTTTCCAAAGTATTAGATATAGAGAGAGAGAGAGACGTTTCTGACTTTTTGTGTGGAGAGTGACTCTTTGCTGGCTGCCTTTTTGTCTTCCTTGTGCGTTTTCCCCTTGTCCCATGTATGTGTCTGCCCCTTTGCTGCCCAGAATTGATGTGGGTGTTAATTTCCTTAATGAGGGAGAGAGACGTTACCGTTTGCATTCGCTGCTCAATCAATCCTCACGTTGTGGCTGCTCCTCTCCCTTTATTATTTTATTTATCTTCCTTTTTCTGATTAAAACGTTTCCTCCCGTAACCTTAAGAAACTAGGCCTCTAGTCGTCCAAGCCCGATAAAGATTAGAAAACTTGAAATAGAAGGAATGCTGAATTCCAGCTCAGCCTAACCTTGCTGTACTAAAACGGCCATAACTCATTCTAGACAACTCCAATTCATAAACCGTAAAATTCTCTAGAAACTAGACTTCCGTATCTTTCCACGATATATGGCCCATCAGCTAGTTCTTCCCGAGCAGGTGCAGTTAATTTCGAGAAGTTGACACATCTGCTGAAGTCTGTTTCAAAGTTTCCTCCTTAGATTTCCAAAACAACACTCATTAACTCCTTTTGTAACTTTGCTTCCAAAAATCCTACAAAACACGAAAACATGCTAAGTATGAAGAAAACATAGGAAACATGCTAAGAAAAGCATAAGAAAACTAGATTAAACGTCGCATAAATATGCTCCTATCAGGGGAAAATGAGGAGTAGTAACAACGGGTGGGGATGGGTCCGAGACAGGAGCAGATGCGGAGGGAACGGAGGGGGTGGGGGGGGTTGGTGGATGGAACAGGGATTGGTATGGAAGAGGGAGCAACAGGCTCAACATGCAAGGTTGGGGATGGTACGGGAAAATGAGCAACTGGAGGAAGGGAGGAGAGCCAAGGATGAGACGGATGAGGAGTGACATGGGGAACGGGAGAAGGAAGGTTGGCAAGCGGGAAGGTGGACTCATCGAATTGGACATGCCGAGAGATGAAGAGTTTATTGGAGGAAAGATCAAGACACTGAAAGGCACTTTGATTAGATGAGTAGCCTAGGAATAGACAGGGACGGGAACAAGGCTTCAATTTATTTGAGTTGTAGGGTCGGAGCCACGGAAAACACAAGCACCCGAAGGTGCGAAGACGAGAGTAGTTTGGCTGGTCACCAAAAAGATGATAGAATGGGGAGACATGGTGGAGAAGCGGAGTAGGCATGCGGTTGATGAGGTAGGCAGCAGTTTTGAATGCATAGGACCAGTAGGTGAGAGGCAAGGATGCTTGATGAAGAAGTGTAAGGCCAGTTTCGACAAGATGACGATGGCGGCGTTCGGCGACGCCATTGTGTTGCGAAGTGTGGGGCGGAGTTAGAAGATGAGTGATTCCATTGGAGGAGAGAAAAGGTTGGAGTTTGATGAATTCACCCCCACCATCAGTGTATAAGCGAGTGATTTTCCGGTGGAAGTAATTTTCAACAAGAGCTTTAAAGGTGGAAAAGGTAGAGAAGACATCAGACTTCTTTTTAAGAGGATAGAGCCAAGTGTATTTGGTAAAGTGATCCACAAAGATAACATAGTATGAAAAACCATCTATTGAAGAGTATGGAGCAGGGCCCCAAACGTCACTATAAAGAAGGTCTAAAGAACCAGTACTAGTAAGAGAGGAGGGACCAAACAGGAGCCGATGGCTCTTATTACATAAACACAAATGACAAACTGACTCAAACAATTTGGAAGACATATGGATGGAAGACAAACGAAGGAGTTGTTGGTGAATCTTGTGGCTGGGATGACCAAGACGACGATGCCCAAGATTGGGAGAGACCACCACACCTACCACAGCTTGCGACTGACAAGAGGAGGGTGAAGACCACTAGTACAGATCCTCCTTATTCATGCCGCGAAGAAGCACCTCTCCCGTGCTCAGATCCTTAACATGAAAGCCATTAGGAAAGAGTTCAATAGAGGTATTATTTTGTTTGTTGAATTTAGAGATAGAAATAATGTTGGTGTGCATGGAAGGAACACAAAGAACATTGGAGAGACGAAAAGAGGAGGAGGATGAGGAGAGTAAGGTGGTTGAACCAACATGAGTGATAGCCAAACCTGAACCATTGCCGATAATGATTTCATCAGGGCCATCATAGGCAGAAGGACCAGAGAGCGTGTTGACACTGGAGGTGACATGGTGAGAAGCACCAGAATCAAGCAGCCATGTGGGGGAAGAGATGGAGCGACCGCTGGTGGTGGGGTTGGCTACAGGTGAAGTGTGACTTCCAGATTGGAGTTGAGGGCAGCGTTTGGGACTGTGACCTTGAGTGCCACACCATTGATAGAAACCACGATAACCAGGGCTGGTCATGTGAGTAGAGCGGCGACCATTTTCATTGAAGGATGACTGAGCAAGCCCGTAGGAGCCGTGAGAACCGGTGTCAATGGAAGATGAGTGGGGGTGCCATGAAAAACCACGAGAAGGGTGGTGAGGAGTAAAGGATCCACGATTGGAGTTGAAGGTGGTAGAGTGGTAGCCACGGTTATAGTTGGGATGACGAGACGACTGGGTGATATTGGCAGTGATGACGGGAGCAACCACAACAGTGTCATTGCACTTGAGGGCTACTTCATGTTCAACTAGTTTGTCATGAAGGTTGTCAAAGGAGATGGGGGTGTCACGAGAACGAACCACCGCAGCGATGTCCTTGAAGTCAGAGCCGACACCATTGAGAGTGTAGAGGAGGAGGTCGTCATCAGAGATAGGAACATCAATGAGGGTGAGCTCATCGACGATAACACGGACATCTTGTAGATATTCGGAGACAGGTCGGGCCTCACGGCCGAGGAGGGTGAGGCGTTCCTTGAGGCCAAAGACGCCGACACGAGCTTTACTAGCGAAGAGACAGAGAAGCTTGTCCCAAGCCTCTTTGGACGTCTTGGTGGCGGCAATAAGGGAGATGACCTGCGGTGAGACTGAGGCAAGGATCGCATGAAGAAGGAGTTGATCCTGCCGAATCCAAAAGGTGCGAAGTACAATTTGAGTGACCAGTGGGCAAGGGAGAGAACTGTCCACATAACACATGAGGTCATAGCCATAAAGTAAGGCTGTGAACTGAGCACGCCAGGATGGATAATTTGTGGGTGTGAGTTTAACGAGCAACTGGGCGGCAGCATTTATGCTGATCAGTGTGGGAGGGGATTCCAGTAGGGGATTGGGCACAGAGGGGTCAGTGGCCATGGAGAAAAACAGGGAGGAGAAGGATCAGAAAAAAAAAATGCTCGTTGGAGGTCTTGAGCTTTGATACCATATAAAGGTTTAAACTATTGGTATTTTTATATATTTGTGTTTGCAGATACAGCCTCTATTATATACAATTGAAGAGTAACCCTAGTAAGGTAAGTCAATATGCCTTAAGTGACTAAATCAATCCTAATCTGATGTAAAAGGAAGAACATCTTTAACATATACATGGTGGACTTTCTTGTTGTGTGGGAGGAGATTGTGGAAATGTTTGGGGAATGTCCTTAGCTGTAGGAGATTCCTTAATACTCCTCACCCATGTCGTTTGGTTGTTTGTAATGTAGGTCGTGTTTGTGTGTTTGATTGTGGCGGAAGGTGTTGGGCAGAGTCACTAAGGTTTAGTGCTCTGATACCATGAAAGAATATGATGTCTTGTATATTTCAATTGAATTGATTACAGAGTATGCCGCTGTGTGTTTATATAGAATTACAATGTATCAAAACTAGGTAAGTAAGACTTTGCTCTATAGCCATTACAATCAGATCCTGTGATCTCTCTAATTATTGGGATCAAGCTAATCACATCCATTGACTTTTAACAGTCTGTAGATTAGAATTCATAAATTCAAGTGTACAGGAGAATTCAAGTAAAAATGTTGAGACTTATTTTTTTAGGTTACAGAATTCACATGTACAAAATTGTTTTTTCGGTCAGAAACTTGATTCCATAGAAAACACTGGAGGAGGAAAACTCCAAGCTCGGAAGGGAATTACAAGACGAAAGCGAGAGAACCCGAATAACAAACTAGAGGAAAAAAATAGTAAAACAATATTGTTTTACAAAATTTAAATATCCTAATTTCGTGCAAATGAAAATCCCAAAAATTTGACAATAATTTAAACATCCAAAATTCGTGCAAAAAAATTGATATCTGGCGCCAGAAAAAAAATGATGAAGTTGTTCATACTTTAACTTACTGATGGTTGTTGTTTGAATTTTTTCATGATAATGTGGATTTAAATGGTAAATATCTTAAGTCGGACAAAAAAAAGTTGATATCTAAAACAGAGAAAAAAAAGAAGATGAAATTGTTCTTTTTTATTTTATTTTATAGAATTGTTCTTGTCGTCTTGACGTGCTGTCGTTTAAGAACTTGGTGCAATGGCATGAGATTAGACCAAAAAATATAAAGATTGAAGGATAGAAGAAATAGGAGAGGAAGAAGTGGAGATGAAGGATTCAAATAGGAAAGTAAAATAATTAAGCGGGATGAAAGATAATCATGACAACCTTAATCAGAATTTTCTAAGATTATTTTTAATGCATAATTATTTAAATAAATAAAAATTAATTAGGCAAACCAAAATTAAATCTTAATCATTAGAACTCAATAGAATCTCTTGATTTATAATTCGTATGAAAATTTGTGTCTAAAATGTGGTGTCACAGATCCGCCTCATATATGTGCATATAAGCAATGATGAAACTTTACTAACTACTTCAATTGAGAAATGCAATAATTAAGGTGAGGAAACCAACAGATGTTCCTTAGTCCTTACCAAAGATTAGGAAAAAAAATTAGAAAAAAAAAAAAAAGAGGCATAAAGGTAAAAACTGCCTCATATATCCCACGATGATAAGGGATCGAGAGCCCAATTGTTCAGGGTTTGGAGCCAAGGCCAAGAAGCACATGGCGGCGGAGAGGCAATGCCATTACCTCCATTCACTTCACAGGTCGTACAGTTTTCGAGCATACAAATTATATTATGCCTGACCATAATATTTATATATTTATTATGTCTTCACAAATAATTCATTCTAATTTCAATCACACACACAGAAAATGAATATCACAAGCGACAACTTGGCCTGATATTCTTGAATCTTCAGAGATCAACATGACGATCATTGCTTCTTAGCCTCATGTCTTATTTTTTAACTTATTATTGCATGTGTGGCAGATAATCTGTAGGATTTTAATTCACTGAAACAAAGTGATAACGAGATTTAATATAAAGTTAATGCAATTTGATCTAAGATACGATGTTGTCTAAAATTCGTTTTTGAACTTAAATCATAAGACATGAGATTATAACAAATTTATATAAAGAATTTTTTTTTAAAAGAGTTTCGTTAGGTCCAATTTCTTGAATGCAATTTCCGAAGCTCCATCTAATTATGGAGGTAGCCCTTTTTATCTTGAACCATGTCTTATTCATTGGAAGGGATCTCCCTTCGTATCCGGGGCAAAAAAGAAAAATGTCGATTTATGTGTCTTTTATTGGAATATTCAAATTGGGCGATTTTCCCTCTATCTCTTTCAAAGGCAACGACAAAGGGCGCCAGCAGCCAGAAGGGACTTCTTGTTTGCATCCCTTTATTTATTTTCAAGTGATACTTGATTTAGTTCCTTTGCCTCTCGGTACTTTTTTTATATTTTCAATTTGGAATGTAATGCCTCTATATTTTTTATTTTTTTTATTTTTTATTTTTTATTTTTTTCGTTTGCATGCAGTACCACTCAATAATCCAAGAACATGGCCCAGCCAATAGCAAAATGGGAGTGTAATTCTTTGATTTGTTCTTGTAAAAGAATGAAAATTTTATTAATCTAGCCGACTTGCACGCTGTTATGATCATTTACATCAACTAATGCATTCAGAGGAGCACAAAGCCGGACCGATGAAAGTGCCTTATTGAAATGCTTTGCCTTTGTGCCAAGGTACTCATGCCAAGTGATTGGCCGATAGAGAGGAGGCTGGCTTGGCCCTACTAATTTTGATAGGGGTGAGATTTGGACGCTAGCCGGAGGTCCGTATAAGTAAGCAATGGATAGACGGTGTCGGGTCCGGTTCACTACCGCCCGATGAAGAACACTCGGGTACATCCCGTTCGATAAAATGTGGATTAGGTCGCCGACGTTGACCACTAGGGCACCCGCGATTGGTGGAACCATGACCCACCGCCGGGTGCCCTCCCGGAGAACTTGCAACCCACTAGTGTTGTTTTGGTAGAGTATGGTGAGTAGGGTAGAATCCGTATGTGCAGCCAAACCCATGGCTCGGTCCGGGTCCGGGCAAGCCGGGTAGGAGTTCAATTGCAAGGCAGCAGATGCAGCTTTGAATTCACCTTTCGGCCCGGCCCATTTGACATCTTCCATGGATATGCCTAGTGAGCCAAGCATGAGCCACATCAGCCTCCCCGCAAGCCTTTTCATCTCCTTCTCATATTCTTCAATGATGTTACTGCAGAAACAACATATAGACAAGGGAAAAAAATCAAAACTCTGTATAATACATAAGAATGTTCTTTTATAAACCCGAATTATTTAGAATTAGAATAAATTTATGATAGATTTCCTTATGATGTAGCTAATTAAGGAAAAAGTAACGAGCAGGAAGTAGATTTAATCTGTTGGATATTCTCACACAGAAAATCTTGTTAGTGGGTCCAAATCTCTCATTGTGATCTTTTCCAACTTGCATTATGGTAAAGAAAATGGGTCTTTGCCTAAATGGCCTAAATGGCCATAGTACTTTCACCACCCAAAACAACTCCAAAAAAAGCATAAAACAAAATGAATAATTAACGAAGACTAATTATGTTGATTAGTACCAGAATTTGTCGTAATCTTGAGGCCAAAGTTGGCGAAAATGGTCTTGTGGTGAGCCAACAATAGTGAAGCCCTCAGACCACATGAGCTTCTGAAAAAATGAAGATATCCGAGCAAACCCATAACCGGAAATGCCGTCCGGCGACCGGGCGGCCTTGAGCTTTTGGTGAACAGGTAAAGAGAAGAGGGTCCGGCCAGCGGATTCAATGTCATCAAGAAGGCTTGTGGGGATGCCATGGTTTGTGATCTGAAAGACACCCCAAGTCCTACATGCATGGCCGGTGAGCTTTAGAGCATTGGGGTCGTTGAGATCGATGATCGGAATAGAGTCCTCTGCCCCAAATGAGGGTGGGTGAGAAGATGGGTGTTGTTCATCAGTTGGTGTCCATGCATATGAGTCTGGTAACTCATGTAATGAGTTGAAATCAGGGTGTTTTTGGTGGAAATTGAGAGGGTGGGATTTGAAGGCATCAGAGAGTCTTGCAGGCATGGCAAGATTTTGGAGATATTAATCTGTTAATATTGTGTGTTCAATTTGGAGAAGCAGAGAGATGTTTTGGGTTGTGCTGATGAAGATTTTTGAGAGAAACAAGTATGGTATTAGTAGTAGTACTTGTTTTTTGAAAACATAGGATGATGATATAAAAGAAAGATAAGGTTTAGTGAGTTTATATAGAGATGGCGGACAAGATAGTGACAAGGGGCCGAAGCCCCCTCCCCCCACCCCCAAAACAAAGTGATATGTTGGAAAATAAATTTAAATTTTATATTTTAAATAGATTCTGAATTCGGTAACAGTAAGAATAAGATATAATATATATATATATATATATATATAATAGAGTGCATTATGTGGCTTCGTTTTCGTTATTTGTGAACGGATCATCTATTGTTTTATTGGGTTAATGTGGCCTACCGGATTCATGTCTCCCTTACTAGCTAATTGAGAGGTTTAATATACATATTTAGGAAAATTCACCAAATTTATGCATGGCAAAGTAAGGTTTATTAATTATATTTATATGTTGCGAATGCTATTAAGAACACTACAATTTAATTGAGTGTTAATTTTGACTCATTTTAAATTTGATGTTTAAATATAACTGTTTCCTAAAACTATTTACTTTCCTTTCATGATTTGTCAGAGGAGATTCAAACATTTATTTGGCTAATGTATAATATGTACGTTAAATGTGTTGATTAAGAATCCCATACATGTACCTTTTGTTAACTCGCCATTAGAATAAATTAAGTGATTGAATCAATCAAGTTATCTCTAATATTTGGTTTGTGTTTTTCTTTTGCATTTCACTTTCAAACTTTCATGTTTACCTTTTTCCTTCAATAAAGTAAATTCATGAGAGAGGGAGAGAGAGAGAGAGGGGGGGGGGGGGGACGAAAATAAAAAAGAAAGGAGAGTGTTAATGTGAGTATATGGTGGCACTGGACAAGGGAAAGAACAAAAATGAAAAAGGACCATCTTGTCCTCTACAATAACAAACAACATAACCTGAATATGGGAATTGAAAGGCATCTTAACCTTGTCAAACCAAAAGGAGTTTTGGTGTGAAGAGAGGACACTCTCACTCTCCATGTGCATTTGTCTTGTCCTCAAGTAGAAAAACATCTTAATCAACACACCTCCTCCCCTCAATTTTCCACAACAACGACCTTACTTTTGGGCTTGTATATGACCAAATTGCCCCATCTTGAAATTGATGAAACTGCTCTTTAATTTATGTGGCCAGGGAAACCCACCAAGTTGTGTTTCTTGGAGAATTCTGAGTGAGTTTGTCCAACCACATCGTTTTTAAGTATCTTTAATAATGTAAACGAGATTTTTGAATCGGAGATTTTTAAGTATCTTTAATAATGCAGAGCGTTTTACTCGGTTTTGAGAAATATCCTACTAATGATGTGATCAAATACTTACAAAAAAAAATGAGGTGTCTTACAAATGATGTGCCTTATTTGGACCAAAAATTGACAATTAAGAACAAAAGTTTTAACAAATATAAAAAACTACCCGTATGCATTAAATTTGAAATTCCAACAATGCATTTAAACCAAAATAAATATCGGGTTAATTGTTTATGACTTAGGATTTAGTCCTCGAGTATTGGGCAACGGATTAAACCATAATCCATAAGCTCCCCTACCACAACCCCTACTACCCAAACACCCCATCTGACAACCCATGTAAAATATCAAAACTTTCCCGAAATCCCTGTAGGGCTGAGGATAGAATTCTTCGAAGAATCTCTCTCGAAAAACCTCCCAAATAATGGTGCAAACATCCCAACCTGCCATCTCCAGGGCGTGCCACCAATGATAAGCATGTCCATTCAAAAGAAAGGTGGCTAAACGAACTCAGTCATTCAAAGGGTAACTCGTAATCGTGAACATTGTCTCTAACCGAGTAATCCAACTATCTGCATCCGCCGGGCAAGTCTCGCCCGTGAAGATCGTCGCCCTAAGTCTCTGGGCCCTCTCAACATCGGATGCCACAAAAGCATCCATGCCTTGCAGGACTATAGACATCACTATACCCAACTAATCTAAGGTCTGTCGTAACTCGGGCTCTCTCACCAAATCATGTGCACTTAGCACATCCTCCGCTTCATTACCCGGACTACGCCACTAACGAGGACGACGTCTAGGAGGCATCACTCTGATACGAAACAAAAATTTGTCAGTAACACAAATAACATACACACTAAGTGCGCCGTCTACAGGAATTTAACCTAGAGCTCTAATACCAAGTTGACATGACCCCTCCCGAATTTCCCCTCAAAACCCGTGAGAATCCCTGCTCCCGTCTAACAACCCCTGTAAAATTCCAAAAACTGTCCCGAAATGCCTTCACACTGCCAACCAAACCTTACGAGAATTTAACCGAAAAATTGGCAGAATCACCCCTGAAATGGGTCAAAACCGGCTTCCACATGTCAGACGAAGGATTCTACACAAATACAAAACCAACAGTCCACCTACATCCACAAACTACCATACATGCGAACTCCAACTACCAAGCCCTTGAAATAATTTAAAATACCCAAAAGTGGATCAGATCAACCTAGGTAATCCTTAACTTCACAAAACTAATGCAAGTCCTGCGTACTGGTGGCGCAACAAAAGATGATGCCTCCTCCTAGTCTTGTCGCATCGTCCCACTACGGCTTAGAGGGCATAAAACCAAAGTAACTGTGAGTGGACAATAGACCATATCGAAGCGTACACATGCTAATAAAGTGATAATAATAATAAAAGTAATGATAATCAGGTCAACCCACCTCGTGGTAAATCATATTACATTAAGACACTCCATAGAGAGATATATATATATATATATATATGTATATACGTACAACTTACCGGAGTACCATTCAATTACATAGGTGTAACCTTCGTCATTGCCAACTGTATATTCTATCGTAATAGCCCTACCAAAGCCGATATCACGTACCGTAGACACACATCTCGGCCGTAGCCATCATCCCCAGCTTTAATTCAATGTCCCGGCTCATCTCGAGTCGTAACTCAATATCCCGGCTCATTCCGAGCTGTGACTCAATATCCTGGCTCATCCCAAACCGTAACTCGATATCCCAGTTCATTCCGAGTCGTAGCTCGATATCACGGGCCATCGCCCAACATCCAGGGCAGTCCAACACGGGGACATGCCCTCTTAACCACTACCAAAAATACCTCAAGGTAATGCCAAGAGAACCGAGGGGTCCAACCCTGGGACCTACTCTCCACATATCCGAAAATACTTCAAAGATATGCGACGGAAATCATGCACTACGAGCGTAGGTAACCTCGATGAGCACATGACAAAAAATATCTTGAAGTCATGTGTTGGAGATACACACGCATGAGCAATAATACCTCAAATTCATGCCGTCACAGGACCGAAAATACCTCAAAGTCATGTGTTAGAAATACCTCCACAAATACATGATCGAAAATATCTCGAAGTCATGAATCGGAAACGAACACGCTTGACCGAAAATACCTCGAAGTCATGCGGTCGAAGAAAACCCGGCCCGTCGCCTATTGTCCCGGTAATAGCCGTAATCCCCGGCCGAAGCCGTAACCTTAACGAACACATGACGGAAAGTTCGTCAACGTCATGGGTCGGAGAATCCCCCGCCTCACATGTTCGACAATACCTCCAAGACATGTGGCGGAATTTTGTAACACTTGGCCAACACCCAAACCACCAATACTCGGGACTAAGCCCAAAATCCATATCACCGGGCCTAAACCCAAAACACTTCCAAATCACTATCCGTATTTATCAAATGTATAACCCATAGTCCATAATCCATAATCAAGTATAGACGTCCTCAATTTCAGGAATGCATAATTGACAAGAATTCCATAAATCCACATCCAATCCATAGTCAATAATAAATCAAATAACCCAATTATACTTCATTCCCGAATCTTATGATTATAATAAAGCCTTTTGGAATAATCCTCCTCAATTGCTGGAATTCATAAATACTAAAATATATTTAAAACAAATAATTAAGCACGGTTTGCAATCTAGGAAACTAAGTACACTCACCTTAAAGTTCAAGCAAGATCGAAACCAAGCTATTCAGTCCTCTGTGACCTTCGGAGCCACTACACATGTGGGAAAATGACATTTTTCGTTATTAAACGGTAATTAACAACCTAAAACCGACCCCCTAAAAATGTGACCCACAAAATTAAGGGAGAAATCTAGAAAAATGTGGGGTTAAAAATATCTGACCCACAATTTACCAAACTACCCCTGAAACCTCTAGACTAACAACTCTCTCATACGGACTTCGTTTTCCGCGTACCGCCTGTCTACGAACTCGTGAATTCGAGGCCTACGCAACTCTCTCATCTTAACTTTTTTCTTCAGTCTAAGATGTTTAAGACTATTCATTACTTTACTTTTGGATTGAGGATTGCAGTTGCCTTCCATGCGGGCACATATATGGGAGGTCTTGCATTAAAAAATGGTTACAACTTAGGAAAAATTTGGGGAAGGTATTGATTTTGCTGAACAATTATTGGTTTTTAATGGGATTTGGGATGGGGATAGAAGAGGTTCATGCTCATCATAACTCCAGCATGACCATTTTGCCCTTCAATTTGACGGTAAGTTAGCTGATATAACTGAAAATAGGCAACTTGAAATGAAAAGGGGATTTCAGGGGGTATCTTGGTACAAAATCAAGTTCATGGTCCATTTTGAGACTAAATTCAATATTCATGGAACATCTTGAATAAAAAACCAAAAAAAAAATGTCCATGAGCCTCGGTCCAAGCGATGCTACCTTCAATCCTTAGCTTCAACTCTTCAGGGAGTCTTCCTTGTGGTTGAAGATGATTTTTTGTGTAATTTTTCTATAATTGGAGGTTTGGTCGATAGTTGGAGATAACCCCTCGAATGTAGTTCTCTCATTGTTGATTTCTAAAAAAGGGCAATTGTGTCTAATAAAATGAATAAATAAAAGGGTGAAATGAAGTGATGGAGTGGTGTGGAATGCTTTTCAGTTATAAATTATGGTAATTTGGAAGACAAAGTAGTAAAGTTTCATTTGATTAGATATGTACTTGTTTGTCCCACATGAGACCCCAATGGGTTCATATAAAGCCACCACCTCCAACACTAACCAACATTTTAGAGGTGTGTTCCAAATCCAAAACATTTCTCTTTTTCTTCTTTGGTTTTAAATACACCCCTTGTCGCTTGTCGCTTGTCGCTTGTCCCTTGGTTTCTACTTTTTTCTCCATCCACAACAAGCCTTTTATTTTTATTTTATTTTTTCTTTTTGTCTTCTATTTCCTTTTCTCTTTTTTTTCTGTGGTTATCATAGGCACACAAAATGGAAAGAATTCACGAATTTGAATTATGATGTCATGTGAGCCATACAACCCTAGTCTCCTCTGCCCATATCTAATCCAATTCCAATATGTCTGATGAGAGATGGATGATGAGTTGATGACCATCAATATCATCCATGGGACATATGCTCGTGACTGCACCTAGCTACACCACATGCATACATTCGTTCTAAATGCATGTGCACTTCACGTGCTTCAAACATGCCAAGGTCGGGTCCGTAATCCTTATATATACGACGTTGTTCAAAAAAAAAAAATCCTTATATATACAACGACGATTACAAAAATTTTCCAACTTAGTTTTTTTTTTCTCTCTACACTACTTTAACCAAAAATTTGAACATAACATCTCCCTCATTTCCAATATAATTATCAAATATTTCAACATAAAAACACTGAACCAATGAGATAATCAATAAACATATGACAAGAGAAACTTGGATTATAATTAACAAAAAAAAAAGAGAACAAAAAAATTACAGGTTGTTCGTCTAATAAGAAGGGAAGAAGAAATAGGACGACACAATTGGAATTATTATTATTTTAAAATACTGTTAAAAAATGGGGCACAAATAAGATGCGCTGAATGTTTTATATATTTGTATTTACAGTTACTTATTGTCTTTTGGTTTTTGGTATAGTTTTGTATAGATGATTCTATTTTTAGATAATCTTTATTAATTTACTAGAATTATATTTTGTATTAAAAATTTTGATATTAATTTTACATTTATTAAAAAAAGATTCTGAATCCGCGACTAAACGTGTTATATACCTTCGAAATGATAATTTCTTTATATTTTCATGCATAAAGGAACACCTAGAAAGCAGCAAAGTCCAATTTACAAGTCTTTTTTGTGTTTAAAATTTTTTGATATTAAACAGCAGGTCTTTGTTATAAATATATATATATCAGCAGCAGCAAACAGCTGTAAATCAACTTTTTATATGCATACATGTGAATGAAGTAAATTCCAAATATTTGTGCATCAATAGAGAGGGATACTTTGTCATGTACGCTATTATTTAATGTAATATTATTACCGCCTTATAGGAAAAGAAAAATTGTCATTATGCACTTTATCATTTTGATATTTACTTAAAATTGTATAGTGTATAATCTCTATTATTATTAATATTATTATAAAATTATTATGAAAAGAAGAGGTGGAGTTTCGTGTTACAAGTTTCACCAAAATATTTTGGACGAAAATACCCATTTATTAATGATATGTTTAAAGCACGAAGAATTAATAAATAAGGATTCATCAAAAAGAAATAGTAAAAATATATATTTTAAATTAAAATTTTAGTGGATGGAGTGGATAGTTGCTCCCTATGAAGCACCGAAATTCCTTTTGGATGTCGTATCGTGTTTCGGAAACCGATACTTTTCTTAAACTCCCGAATATGCCTTTCGAAAAAACAAGAAATTTTGAAACGTTTCGAAATTTGAAGGGACGTTTCGGATACTCATAGGATACTCGAAACCACTTTATAACGACCTTTTTGATAAAAAGAAAAAAACAAAACAAAAGAGTAAAGTTTGAGACTTTTAAAGTTAGTGAATTATTTTGTAAATCTAAAGTAAGAGACGATGCATTTGATTTTATTATATAGCATATGTTGGTTTACTTGATATTGCAAATCTAACTCTAGATGAACCGTCTTTGGAGTCCATATAATTAATAGGTGATGATACCGACTAGGGAATTGGTGATGCTAGTGAAGACATTGATGTTTAATAAATGTTGGTTGGACAATAAACTAATGTAGACTTTCATATTTTGTTATGTACTTTTAATTTGAATATCTCATGTGTTAGGATGAAAGTAGGATATATTAATTTTTTAAATATTGTTAATATTTTTTAATCTACGATCCTAGATGTATATGTATCCTTAAATTTAAAAAAAAATTATGTTTCACCTTTTCGTATCGTATCGTATCTCCGCTCTATTTTATTTTTAAATACAGTTTTTGAATTTATTTTTACTTCTCTTTTTATTTTTGAGAAATTTTTTTGAAAAAAAAAAGGTGAACTAAAAATCTAATGAATTAATACACCGATACAAGATGCTAGTATTTTTTCTAAAATGTGAATAGCAGTTTAATTTTTATTTTTTTTTCATTGTGGGAGATTGAAATTTACCAAGGTAATTATAGTGTACGAATTAGATTCTCATGTCATCATGTGTCTGATATTAATTGTGTGATAGCACGAGATATCTCAATAGTCATTAGACTCCATTGTCTGTTTTGAGTCAACAAAATTTGTTTAGTGTTGCATGCATTGTATGATTGGAAGCTCAACCCAAAAACTCCAAAACCAAAAGAGTTTGATTTGCTCAACTTTCACTACAGTAGTGAACTAGTGATAATGATTTCAGGAATAATATTAATTAATGCAACACGAAAGCAAGATGCTTTTTGCTTCAACCTTGTCTTCTTATTGGGTTCGCATCATCCCTTTACTTTTACCCCAATCAGCCCCTTTTGTATATCATGTTTATTTACTTAATTAGGCTTCACCGATAATTATATATGGATGCCATCTGGCTTAATTATTTTTTTATTATCTCTTGTTAAAGTTTTGTTATACAACAAAAGTAAAATGTGGACTTTTAAGGAGCATTTTCAATAATCGGTTTGTCTTAATAAGGGAAATCGGTTAGGCAGTAAGACACACAATAAGACAATTCGAGTGTATCAAATTTCAAAATTCGGCCAACGTACTCTAAATTAAACCCAAAACAGTGAAAAAAAAATGATTACAACCCAAAAGAAAAACAACAAACACCAAATAAATTCAATGTTATAATTAAACACACACTAATTAACAACATTAAATTAATTAGAATCACTTAAACAATATTAACTTCGCTCACGTTCCAACATACGTACTTTGATGCACCAAGAATTGTAAGAAACTACCCGTACGAAGAATCAAATACAATACTCGATCAACAATTTTAATTTATATACGCATATATAATTGCGTGCATTAAATCCTAACTATAAAATGATGAAAGTCCAACTCATATGACATATCCACTAAAATCCCTTATTCCAAATTGAGCGGGACATTGTCTGAGAAGTGATTTTAGGGTTTTGATTGCATTTCCATTATAGGTTGGATTTGAGGTGCTTGTATGACCTAAATTTGGTAATAAATCATGGAGGAGAAGGTACCCAAGATTGAGTTGCACTTGCACACGTGTATTGATTGAGTTGGACCGACCTACTATGATTGTTTTTTTTTTCGGCCAAGAAGCTACTATGATTGTTGATTGAGGTAAAATCATTCAAACTACATGTACGCACACTCTATCCCTATGCAAAAGGACTATATATAGCTACTTCACTTTAATCAACTTTCTGTTCTAAATCTGGATTAATTAGATCGATCAACTACATGCTTGTTCGATTGATCAGAATATATATATATAAATTAAACAAAGAGAATATATATTTTGAGACAGCGTATAGTACAAGTTGAAGGTGTGTCTGGAATCAATGTACAACCCTATTTTAGCCTATACATATGAAAGGAAGTAGGGTTTGGCTTCTTCCCCGAGTGGGGGAAAATAATGAAGGAGATATATATATTGATAGACAAATTACAGAAACAAAAATATTGGTGAAGCCAATACAGGTAGCTAGTGTTGGTAATCAGAGATGAGGAGGATGTCAATCGAAGCTCAAGCTCAACCAGAATCGATCATATTGGTCCGATCAAAGAGAATCGCAAATGGGGTATGAGTTCTAACTTCAACTCCTAGCTGAATTGAATCGAGACTAACTCGTGATGTCTTTAATTTCTTCTTACTTCCTTTACAAAATCTGGATTGAATTTGGACTAGAAATCGAGTGATGGTCAATGTGATCATCGATACACCCTAGGTGTTTGTGTTTATGCTTAGGAGAAATTTTCAGTTTTCAATTAATGGAGATCATATATGACTGATCCTCTTGAGTGTGTATGTTCAATTGATTGACAGCTGAATACAATGCATATTAGCTCACACGCACACTGTGATTCTGTTAGAGATGATGACCATATAATGTCATCACACACACACACACACACACACACACACACACACACACACACTCCTTGCGGCTCACTCAAACAGCTCACACACTCACACAGTTCATTAACTATCTCACACACTTACAACTCACACATTCTCTCATTTAGAGCCTTCATCTAGTGCCACTTATCCTCCTCAAGTCAGCAACCAAGTGTGCTGCCAAGTCAGTGTCCAGCTGAGCAGCTTAACCTCCAACAACCCCTCCTAAGCTGTTCACTAGAACCACTCCTAGCAAACCCCTTAGATAGCATAACCTTTCTCTAGGCAGAGCTTTGGTGAATGTATCTACAAGCTACTCCTCAGACTTGCAATAGTGTAGGGTGATATCTCCATTTTGAATAGCATCCCTTATGTAGTGAAACCTCCTGCTGATATGCTTGGTCTTTTGATGAAAGACTGGATTTTTAGCCATGGCAATGGCTGAAATGTTGTCACACATTAGAGGAGTAGCCTCTAATTGTTCCTCTCCAAAATCTTCCAAGACAAACCTTAACCAAATAGCTTGAGTAGTTGCCTCAGAGGCATTAACATACTTAGCCTCTTCAGTTGAAAGAGCAACACTGCTATGTTTGACTGATGCCCAGGAGAAGATCCCACTGCCAAATTTAAAAGCATACCCAGATGTGCTCTTCATGTCATCTTCAGAGCCTCCCCAGTCACTGTCACATAACCCCAATAGAGTAGCAACCTTCCCTTTCTTGTATTCAATTCCATAGGTCAGTGTACCTTGGAAATACCTTAGGACCCTCTTAGCTGTCCCAAAGTGTTTCTTGGTAGGATTGTGCATGAACCTAGACAACAAGCTTGAGGCATACATGATTTCTGGTCTAGTGGATGTTAGGTAGAGTAAGCTTCCCACCATCTATCTATAAAGTTGCTCATCTGCAGCTTCACTTCCATCACTTCTTTGTATTTTATCATTTGTAGCTAGGGGAGTACTCACTGGCTTGCAGTCTTTGAGCCCAAACTTCTCTAGCAAAGTAGAGACATAATTCCTTTGATGAATGAAGATGTCATTGCTTGACTGTAGGATACCCATCCTTAGGAAATGATGTAGTAATCCTAGGTCTGTCATTTCATATATTCCCATCATTTCTTGTTTGAACTCAGCTATCATAGCAGCACTATCACCTGTGTAGATAATATCATCGACATAGATAGACACAATAAGGGTTCCTTTACCTTGCTTGACTTTCAAGTACAAGGTTGCTTCACTTGAGCTTCTCTCAAAACCACAACTTAGTAGATAGGAATCAATCTCTCCATACCAGGCCCTTGGTGCTTGCTTAAGGCCATAGAGTGACTTGTTTAACTTGTAGACTTTAACTTCACTGCCTTGGACTTCAAACCCTTTAGGTTGATCTACATACACTTCCTCATCTAGGACACCATTAAAAAATGATGACTTCACATCAAGCTAAAACAGCTTCCAATCTCTCTGTGCTGCTAGAGCAATTAGAGTCCTGATTGTGTCAAGTCTTGCAACAGGTGCAAATGTCTCATTGAAATCGATCCCTGGTTTATGAGCATACGCTTTAGCTACCAATTTGGCCTTGTGTTTCTGAATAGATCCATCCAGATTTCGCTTAGTTTGGTACACCCACTTGACACCAATTACTGGCATGTTAGTAGGTCTTTCCACCAAATCCCATGTATCATTCTTTTCAATCATCTGAATTTCAGCTTCCATGGCTTTCTTGCAAGCTGAATATTTAGCAGCTTCACTGAAACTTTCTGGTTCTATAATGCACATGTGACACCTAGCATACACATCACTTAGACTTCTTAGTCTCACAGGTGTATTACCTGAACTTGAGCTAGATGAAGCAGTGGAATTAGAGCTTGAACTTGTACTAGAACCAGAATCAGAACTTGAACTAGAACTGGAATTAGATCCTGATCTAGAATTCGAACTAAGTGATTGAGGAGTAGCTTGTGGTTCTGGCATCTATGCTGCTGTCTCATTATCAAAACTGACTGAAATAAAACTATAAATCTTAGTGTCCTTCTTCCAATCCCAGCAACCTTTTTCATTGAATACTACACTTCTAGACACCGCAATCTTCTTGGTCTCCAAACTATAGATCCTATAGCCCTTTTCACAACTGCCATAACCAACAAAAATGCATTTTACACTAGGCACATCTAGTTTCTGCCTTTACTATGTTGGGATATGCATGTTGCCTATGGAACCAAACACCTTTAGATGAGATACCCATGGCCTTCTCCCAGAAAACTTCTCAAATGGAGTCTTACCCTCCACTACTTTGGTAGGACACCTATTTAGGGTACACTGCAGTGTTAACTGCTTCACCCCAGAATTCTTAGGGTAGTTGTTTGTCATGTAGCATAAACTTGGCCATTTCTACAATGGTTATGTTCTTCCCCTCAACAACACCATTTTACTGAGGTGAGTAGGCAACAGTGAGTTGTCTCTCAATCCCACAATCTTCATAGAATTTCTGAAATTCATTTGAGGTGTACTCTCCCCCTCTGTCACTGCTCACTCTTTTCACCTTGAAGCCACTTTGTAACTCTACCATAGCCTTGAAATTTTTGAATACATTCAACACCCATGACTTATGCCTTAGAAAGTACAACCAGCACATTCTAGAATGATCATCAATAAAAGTCAGAAAATACAGATTACTTCCTATTGTTTCTGTCTGCATAGGTCCACATACATCTGAGTGTATTAGCTCCAGAGGTGAGGATGTCGTCCAAGCTTCTTTTGTATCAAAGGGATTCACATGGTGCTTCCCTGCAATGCATCATTCACAGACTTCCTTTTCACCTTCTAGGCTAGGTAGACCTATCACCATGTCTTTTTGTCTCATCAGCTTAAAACTTGAGTAGTTCAAATGGCCAAATCTTCGGTTACATAACTCTGAACTTTCCTTAACTTTTGTTCTTCTAGCCACTGGATTTACATAATCCAGTGTGAGTGGAAAACATCTGCTCCCTGTCATAGGTACTCTAGCAATTATGTGCTCCATGTGCTTGTCTTCAAATCCTTATCACTGTGTGGCCTCCAAACACTAGATACTATCCATGCTCAACCATTTGGCCTACACTTAGAAAATTCTCATCCAAGCCAGGGACAAGCATCACATCCTTAATGTATTTGTCACCTTGGTTGGTGTGTACCACCAAAGACTCTTTACCAGCAGCTTGAACCAAATCACATGTACCCATTTTCACTTTCACATTCAAACTCCTGTCAATATTAACCCGCAAGGATTCATGCCCTATCATATGGTTACTACAACCACTATCTAGATACCACATACCTACATATTTCTCAATATAGGTGCATAGAACATGTTTCCTTCAACTTCTTATACTTTCTGAGCTAGGTTAGTAGTTTGTTTAACAACACAATCCTTGGCAATGTAGCCAAACTTAGAACACTTGTGACACTTCACTTTGCCCTTGAACCAGCATTCACCATAGTGTAGCTTGTCACAGATCTTACAAGTATCCTTAGAGCCATTACTTTCCCCTTTTTTATTCCCTGAGACTTGTTCTCTGACTTTGCATTGCCTTTGAATTTGTTGTTATTCCAGCCCTTATTTTGCCCTTTGAACTGCTTCTTAAACTTTCCCTGGTTTGAACTTGATTGAGTCTGTGACTTGTTATTCACACCCATGCTTAAAAATGCCTTCTCAACATCACCCTCAGTGTGCATTTCCAAACGTTGATCAAATGCTCTGATTGATGCAGTGATACTTTTAACACTGATATTCTTAAGATCTCTGGTTTCCTTAAGTATTGACACAATTGAATCATAGGTTTTAGTTAGACTTATCAGAATTTTTTGTGCTAACCTCTTTTTAGTAATCTCTTCACCATATATTTTCATCTGATTAACAACACTAAACAATATAAACATATATGTAGAGAAGGATTCATCATTTTTCATACGTGTATATTCAAAGTCTCTCCTTAGAGATTGTAGTTTAACTACTCTAACCGTAGGATCCCCTCTGTATTCTTGTTTCAGGATGTCCCAGGCCTTCTAGCAACCTCCTTATTCGAGATCCTTGGAAAAATGTCCTCAGCCACAGCATTCTGGATCAGATTCAGTGCCTTGGCGTTCTTGATCTGATCAGCCCGTGTCTGTGCTGTTTCAATCTCCTCATCATCACTATCGTATTCCGGCTCAGGTAAGCCTTGATCCACAATCTTCCACATGTCATTTTCCTTCATAGCCGTCCTCATTTTAATGTTCCAGAAGTCCTAATTTACTCATGTGAACACTGGTATTCTCTAATAGCTTCCACTAGCACCAGCCATGTGAGACTTGGCCAAGAATCAAAGTCAGCTCCTACTCAACTTCCACCATAATCCGATGCCCCAAAGTATGATCTCAGAGCTCTAATACCATGTTGGAGATCAGAGATGAGGAGGATGTCAATCGAAGCTCAAGCTCAACCAGAATCGATTAGATTGGTCCGATCAAAGAGAATCGCAAATGAGGTATGAGTTCTAACTTCAACTCCTAGCTGAATTGAATCGAGACTAGCTCGTGATGTCTTTAATTTCTTCTTACTTCCTTTGTAAAATATGGATCGAATTTGGACGAGAAATCGAGTGATGATCAATGTGATGATCGATACACCCTAGGTATTTGTGTTTATGCTTAAGAGAAATTTTCAATTTTCAATGGAGGTCATATATGACTGATCCTCTTGAGTGTGTATATTCAATTGATTGATAGCGAAATACAATGCATATTAGCTCACATGCACACTGTGATTCTGTTAGAGATGATGACCATATGATGTCATCACACACACACATTTATAGCCTTCATCTAGTGCCACTTGTCCTCCTCGAATCAACAACCAAGTGTGCTGCCAAGTCAGTGTCCAGCTGAGCAGCTTAACCACCAACATCTAGGTTGGGCTTTATTTGGTGGATGGTGGCCGGTTAACCATAAAGAAAAGGTCCTAGCTAGTGTGAGAAGACACTAAGGAGTTTCTGTTTAAGTAAATTCATCACACATGAAACCAATAAGAACCACGTACGGGTGCATGCAATCCATTCTAAAACCTTAATTATAATACGTGTATGTGTATTAAAAATTTTATTTTAAAATGGAGAATATTAATTCTATATGTTGATAGATAAAATGGATCAGTCGAACTGTGAAAGCACACACTCACACCAAGGCACAACGATGTACGTGGTTCATCGAAATCGGGCTACGTCCACGGTGTTTTCCCACTCTCATTAATAATATATGTATTTGTACACGTTATATTAGGCATTGAGTCTTAGAGATAGTGATGTATGTAGAGAGAATGGAGAGTTGTCTCTAGAGAGAGAGTCAAGAGATTTGTAGAGAGATAGAGGATTGTGTTGAATGAGGGAGGGGGCTCCCTATTTATAGACAATGTCTAGGTTTAGGTCATGAGCCACAATGGTGGGCTTTAGGCATGGGCCTTGTTAATGGGCCTTGATGATGGGCTTGCTCTTGACCCAAGTGATCTTCCGGATCTTTCTGCTAGGTCCGTTGCTGGGTCAGATTAGGTACGAACAGAAGTCCCCCAAGTTCTTGACTGAGGTGGATTGCCTCGGTGGAGGACTTGTAACAAGAGTGCACTGACCGAGCAACTTCCTTGTTTCTGTCTACCAATATGTACGGTGCACTATATTCAGTCCCCCAAGTCCTCGGTTGAGGTGGGATGCCGAGGGAGACTCACATGTTGTTGTAGTGTCTGATATGATAATGGGATGAGAGCCGTCTTGGCGAGGGTGAAGAAAACTGACTGCTCCGCTTTGTAGTTGCTTGGGCCTGTTTGTGTGGATGTCGAGTCGACCTGGTTGTGATAGGAACCTTGTAGTCCCCAATTGATGCCTTCGGCCAAGGTGTTGCCTGCAAGGTTCTGTTGGTTGATCGAGGTGATGCCATCGGTCGACCAGGTGCCACTTTGTTACCTTGAAGTAGTGGTGGGTTTGCCATTTTGTGCGGACCACTAAGGTGGAACCTCGCACGATGATGTGGGTTTGCCACTATGACAGATTGGTAGTGGAGAATGTCATGTTTTATCCGATCAAGAGCCACTTTGATGTGGGTTTGCCACTGTGACTGATCGATCATGGAGAATGTCCTATTTTAACTTATCGAGAGCCACTTTTATGTGGGTTTGCCACTGTGACCGATCAGTCGTGGAGAATGTTCTATTTTAATCGATCGAGAGCCACTTTGATGTGGGTTTGCCACTCTGATCGATCGGTTGTGGAGAATGTCGTATTTTAACCGATCGAGAGCCACTTTGATGTGGGTTTGCCACTGTGACCGATAGGCCATGGAGAATGTCCTATTTTAACCGATCGAGAGCCACTTTGATGTGGGTTTGCCACTGTGACCGATCGATCGTGGGGAATGTCCTGTTTTAACCAATCGAGAGCCACTTTGATGTGGGTTTGCCACTGTGACCGATCGGTCGTAGAGAATGTCCTGTTTTAACCGATCGAGAGCCACTTTGATGTGGGTTTGCCACTGTGACCGATCGGACGTGGAGAATGTTCTGTTTTAACTGATCGAGAGCCGCGTGCAAGATAAGTGTATATCATCTTCTACAGCCTGCAGGAGCGGGACCTCGCACGATTAGGTGATCGATCGGTTAGGAATGTCCATGGCCGATCAAGTGCCACTTGCAAGATAAGTGTATGTCATCTTGTACGGCCCGCAGGAGCGGAACCTCGCACAATTAGGTGACCGATCGGCTAGGAATGTCCATGGCCGATCGAGTGCCACTCGAGGTGGTGTGTTTGACACCTCGTACAGGGATGCCTACGAGCTCATGCCAAACGATAACAGGGAATGCCTGCGAGTTCATGTCGATCGGTAGCAGGGAACGCATGCGAGTATGCCGATCTATAGGGAGGTGTATAACTGTCCCTCTTGCGGGGATGCCTGGGAGCTTGTGCCAAACGGTAACAGTGAATGCATGTGAACTCATGACATGTGCCGAGAGGTGATGATGTTAATATGATGCTCATGTGTCGTGGGCAGTGATGTGAGCATGATGATGCGCATGTACCGAGAGGCGATGATGTTAATATGATGCTCATGTGCCATGGGCAATGATGTGAGCATAATAATGAGCATGTGCCGAATGGTAATGGTGTGAGGATGATGATGCGCATGTACAGAGTGGCAATGATGTGAGTATGATGATGCACATGTGAGTATGATACTTATAATGTTATAAAATGATATTGCATCAAAAGACAATATGTAATTCGAATGTAGCGTAAAGCGTGTCGAGAGACAATGATACTTACGTGTCGTGATGTTCGTCACTCAATGAGAAAAGTGATTGTCCAGGGCTGCTGGTGGAGTGACATGTGTCGCTCGGAAAGAAAGGTGGTCATTGCGGGGCAAGTCGGCTTAAGCCGAACAATTATCGTGGACATGCAAGTGGGAGCTGCCGAAGGGCATCGTAAAGCATGTTTCCGAGGGGCGAAGATGACTGATTGATCATGTCGGTCGATAATCAGGTCATTCGGTAATTCCTGATAATAAGAGATGAATTTACCAATCCATAAATCTGTAGGATTTAATAATATATTTGTGTGTTGCACAAATAAGACTATGTAATTGCTTAAACATTTGTATAATAGGCATACTCAATGTGCGTGAGCAATATGTGATTAGAGTAAAAATTCCGATATGTGTAATTGCCTAATATGATTACTATACCTGATAGTAATTGTTATAATAAAAATAACACAATTAAGTGTTTGGGCATGTATGTATGTCCATCATAATGTGGGGTCATCCCACGTTGTAGGATGACATAATGGGCCAAGGTGACACCTTAAAAAAAATGATGAGCCCATTTAAGGAGTGAATGGGTTTGTACAATTTGTACTCAGTCCAACTATTTGTTGAGCCCAATTGTTTTTATTTTGTTTCAGCCCAATTATTCAGTCCAACCAATAATTGATCAGCCCAACTAATTTGTTTTCAGCCCAAGTTTTTTTTTTGTGAGATATTTCAGCCCAACTAATTAATAGAAAAAAAAATGAAAATTTGAGAAGATAAAAACTTTTCTTCTTCAATGGACAATGGTCGTTCGTCTCGACAAAGAAGGCTGGAAATGGAGCAAGCGACGCGGTGGCGGCTCGTCATCGTCGCCGTCGGAGACGGCGGTCATAGAACATGTCGGTGTGAGAGCACTGAGGATCGGAGAGCTTGTGACGCCGTGGTCGGTAGTCGGGTCGAGCTCCAGGTGCCGACTGACTCGGCGCAAGCTGGCCTTGAAGATGCCTAACCGGCAGTGGCTTGCGATCGCTGGCGTGGGAGATGATCGGGTTTTGTGGGCAGAGCAAGAGCTTGCACTCATGAAACCTCCGCAACCCAAGGATTTCGTTGCAAGTCTGAAGACGACATCGGCTTGGCGTCGGCGGTTTTTGTTCAGGTCCCGATCGTCTCACCTGCCCCGTTCTTGGCCTGGTTCTGGTCTTGCTGGCCGTGAAGGATGACGATGGTGACGAATTGGGGCTGCTCGGCGGTGGCGACTGAGCCGACCTAGCGAGCTCGAACTAGAAAAGCCTGTTTTTCCTCACGACGAACCAACAGTGGCGTTGGGCATTAAGAGCGGGTCGGTGAATGGTTGGAGTACGCAAAGGTCGATCCATTAGAGTCCCCCGGTTCCCTTGGTGGTGGCGGTGTCACACAGAAATGAGTGGGTCGTCGTCAACGCGGCATGGTTGTCCATGTACCTTTCCCAGCGAGGCGTCGGCGAGCTCCTGAGCGTGATGTTGGCGATTGATGGCGGCGGAGCTAGGTGGCGGAGGGCCTTGCTCTACCTCCTTTGTTTTCTCGGCTGGCCTAGTGGGTGTTTGCCCATTTTGTTTTTTTTTATTTTGTTTTCAGGCTTGTCTTCGAAGGTATGGTAGATCATCACCTTCCATGTTTGATGGTGTAAACGGTGGTGGACATCGGCGAGTGGTGGTGCGCGAGTGGTAGAGAAGCTAAGCGCTCCAATTTTTTTTTCTTTTTTCTTCAATAGCCGATTTGCTCCTCAAATGGGAGCTATGGATTTCTGTTTGTTTTGCTCTGCTCTGTTGTTGTAGAGTGAGAGATATGTGGTGTTTTTGTGTTTGAACTTTGCTCTAATAAGGTTTTGGTAGAGAGGGAGGAGTTCCTCCTCCATGGTGGCCAGAATGTGTTTTTATTTTTTGTTTTCTTCATTGCCGACCTGAGTGAGACTGTGAGAGGATGAGAGAGGTGAGGATATTTTTTCTTTGCCTCTTCATAGATCTGCCGTTGTGAATGAGAGATTGAGATGGAAAGGTGAGAACCTTCATGGGTGGCTTGAGAAGATGTTATCAGAGAGGAGAGAACCCTCACGGGCAGCTCGGAGAGTCGAACGAGAGATTTGGGCCGGAGCCCCTTGGGGTTCTTTTGGCAGAGAACCAATCTGGGATTTCTTGGCTGGGTTGGTGTTCTTGAGTTCATGGTGTTTCAGCAGGTTGTGAGATTTTGGGAGGGAACCGACCTGGATTTTTGTCACGTTTTTCACAGACGGTACCAACTGTTGATACATAAAATGGATCGGTCGAACTGTGAAAGCACACACTCATACCAAGGCACAACGATGTACATAGTTCACCCAAATCGGGCTACATCTACGGTGTTATCCCACTCTCATTAATAATATATGTATTTGTACATGTTATATTAGGCATTGAGCCTTAGAGATAGTGATGTATGTAGAGAGAATTGAGAGAGTTGTCTCTAGAGAGAGAGTCAAAAGATTTGTAGAGAGAGAGAGGATTGGGTTGAATGAGGAAGGGGGCTCCCTATTTATAGACAATGTCTAGGTTTAGGTCATTGGACACAATGGTGGGTTTTAGGCATGGGCCTTGTTGATGGGCCTTGATGATGGGCTTGGTCTTGACCCAAGTGATCTTCCGGGTCTTTCTGCTAGGTCCGTTGCTGGGTCAGATTAGGTACGAACACTATCGTTAATTTATCCATATTACATAGCACGTGAACAAATTATTCCACATATATCGGTAGTACTTTATTATCGAAAGAAAATAGATACAAAACCAATATTTTTAATGTTTAATATTAACGGTTAGTTCATTATTTACATTACTTTATAGAAATATAAGAAATTGATAATAAAAATTGTTGCATTGATCACCAGAAACGCCTCCCTAGGTAAATATATTCATTATTCAATATGAATAACGAGAATATATTAATGTAAAGCTTGATATCTAATTAGTGATTCATTCATTATTTATATTACTTCATAAAAATATCAGATTAAATATTGTGTCATAGAACTCCAGATACACCTCCCAAGGTAAAGATATTTGAGATGAATGAGGAGAATAGATCAATATAGAGTTTTAAAAGACTAACAGTTGGCTCATTGTTCGCATTACTTCATAGAAATATCGAATTAAAAATTGTGGCATAGATCTCTAAAAACACCTTCTTAGGTGACAATATCCAGATGCAATCTAGATAAGATATTGATAGAATGTGTCACTCCATATCCATTTTTTTGTATATTGAGAAATCATATATATCTTTGTCTTTCTCAAATAAGAATGATCGATTGTATCAATAATATAATTGCACATTATAATGAGACAACACACACAGTCTAATACACACACGTCAATCTAAGTAAACATGCATGTTGAGTTGTTCAATGTTTTGATTGTGGAAGTAAAATATTAATGTTTCAATTCCCCTTAAAAACAAAAAATATATGCATACAAGAATGCTATTTTTATTAAATTACTACGAAAATTGTGCACACCGCTGACAAGAGAATGTGCACATATATGCTGCAAGGAATGGAGACCTTTTGGACAGTAGATGGCATGATTGGGGTTTAGATTGGGTTTATTTATTTAGTTTTTTGTTCAGTGTCTTAGATTGGGTAATTTGGGTGGGTATTCAATTGTATATATAGTTTAATGCACTTAGGGTTGGCTTTTAACTTTTTGCAAATCCAGCTAGCTCACACAACTTATACTTTAAGAAAGGTTATATATATATCGATGGATGATTGAAGAAGGCCATGATTTCTCTTATCCTTCATATATTTTATATTGATAGGGCCACAGTGAATGGACACACATCCACAGTGAAAGGACACACATCAAATATCATCTTCTTCATTCCTCTCCACTCAATTTCGGTTTGGCAGTTAGTTATTATTTTATAAGCAAACTTCTACTCTTCACAGATTTGTTGGTATTCAAAGTCCTTCGAGCTTTCGAGTTGCAACTTGGTGCAACAATAGCCGCTACCCAGGTAAGTTACTCGATCCTAAATCTCTTGATAGAATCGATCAACAAGGATTAGTTTATGACTTATTTTAGTTGGTCCTGCATTTTGGATGATGATTGATAGATTTGGTGAGGTGATAGTTAATATGATGATTTATGCATATGAAATGTTTGATGAAATGCTTGATTGAATTTTCTGGATGAATTATCATTTATCACTGAAATTACTTCATTCTCTTGATACTGAATTGAATTAGAAAGCATATACACACACTCTCTCACAATTCGGTTAGACTTGTGACCATGTGATGCCACATGGGCCAATTACATGTTGCCACCTCATCTAGCCGTTTTCACACACGCACTAGGCACTTCCATTTTCTGTTTAGCTTTACAGCTCACTCAACACACACACACATATATTCTCACTTATTCCACCTCACAGCTTTGTAGATGTCCAGCTAGAAGGCTTAGGCAGCAACACTCCCCTCTAAGCTACTAGCTGGTTTAACTCCAAGTAGAGTTCTTAGGTGTCCCAACCTATCTTTAGGCAGTGTCTTTGTAAAGATGTCAGCCCATTGATCCTCTGATCTGCAATACATCAGAGTGATCTGATTCTCCTGTAAAGCTTTCCTGATAAAGTGATATTTTCTATTAATGTGTTTAGTCTTCTGGTGGAATATTGGATTCTTGGTCATTGTTATTGCTGACATATTGTCACATAGCAATGTTCTAGGTTCAGCTTGTTCTTCACTAAAATCTTTGAGTACAAACCTCAACCATATTGCCTGTGTAGTGGCTTTTGTTGCACTAACATACTCAGCCTCAGCAGTGGACAAGGCAACACTGCTTTGCTTCACACAGGACCAAGAAAACACTCAACTTCCCAATGTAAAAGCATAACCTGAAGTACTCCTCATGTCATTTTCTGATCCACCCCAGTCACTATCACATAAACCAATCAAAGTAGAAGTTTTGCCTTTAACATACTCAATGTAATAGGATAGTGTACCTTGGATGTATCTCAAAACCCTCTTTGCAGTCCCATAGTGTTTTCTTGTAGGACCATGCATGAACCTAGATAGAAGACTTGCATCATACATGATGTCTGGTCTTGTTGCTGTCAAGTATAGCAGGCTGCCAACAATTTTTCTATACAGCTGCTCATCTGCAGCTTCACTTACATCCTCCTTTCTTAGCCTGTCTCCTGGAACCAGTAGTGTGCTCACTAGTTTACAGTCTTTGAGACCAAACTTCTTAAGTAGTGCAGATGCATACCTTCTTTGGTGAATGAATATGTTCCTGTATGATTGAATAACACCCATCCCTAGGAAGTGATGAAGTAGACCTAAGTATGTCATTTTATAGTTACTCATCATCACATGCATGAACTCTTTAATCATAGCTTGTGAACTTCCTGTATACACTATGTCATCCACATAGATAGACACAATTAGAATCTCATCAACTTTATCAAACTTCATGTAGATTGTGGCTTCACTAGGGCTTCTTTTGAACTCGCAACTAAGCAAGTAGGAATCAATTTCACCATACCAAGCCCTTGGTGCTTGTTTTAACCCATAAAGAGCTTTCTTGAGTTTGTACACCTTTCCTTCTTCTATTTGGACTTCAAAACCCTCAGGTTGATCTATGTAAACTTCTTCTTCTAGGACACCATTAAGGAATGCTGATTTCAAATCTAATTGGTATAGCTTCCAATTCTTCTGAGCTGCTAGAGCAATGAGTGTTCAAATGGTGTCTAACCTTGCCACTAGTGCAAAGGTTTCATTGAAATCTATACCAGGCTTCTGAGCATAGCCCTTGGCCACCAGTCTGGCCTTGTGCTTCTGTATTGAGCCATCTAGGTTTAGTTTTGTCTTGTAAATCCATTTGACTGCAATCACAGGTTTGTCCATAGGTCTATCAACAAGCTCCCATGTCTCATTCTTTTTTAATCATGTCAATCTCAGCTTCCATTGCCCTTTTCCAAGCCTGATATTTAGCAGCTTCTAGGTAGGATTCAAGCTCAATGATGTACATGTGGCATCTTGCATATATGTCACTTATGCTTATGAACTTTACAGGTGTGCTACTAGGAGAGTCAACTTCAGGTTGTTCTTCTACAATATGAAGTTCATTTCCTTGTGTAATAGGGCACTACATTCTCAGTTTGAGAATCAGCTCGTTCATCTCTGTACTCAAAACCATACTTTAGAGTAATAGTACCTCCTTCATTTGACTTAGACTCCTCCCAATCCCACTTTACATTTTCATTAAACACAACACTTCTAGATATTATAATCTTACCAATTTTCAGATTATAAAGTATGTAGCCCTTTTCACAACTTCCATACCCCATGAATACACACTTCGTTCCTTTCTCATCTAGCTTCTGTCTTAACTGATTAGGGATGTGAGAATAGCATATAGAACCAAAAAACCTTAGATGCTTTACTCCTAGCCTTCTTCCACTGAATTGTTCAAGTGTTGTCTTACCATCTAGAGCTTTTGTAGGACATCTGTTTAGTAAATAGACTGCAGTATTCACTGCTTCACCCCAGAAATTATAAGGTATTCCTTTCCCATGCATCAAGGCCTTTGCCTTTTCAATCACCAGCATCTTCACAAAAAATTTCAAAGTCATTTGACAGGTATTCACCCCCTCTGTCACTCCTTAGCATCTTTACCTTGAATTCACTCTGAAGTTCAACTATGGCTTTGAACTTTCTAAACACATTCAGTACCCCAAACTTGTGTTTGAGAAAATACAACCAACACATTCTAGTGTAGTCATCTATGAATGTAAGAAAATACTTGTTTCCTCCTGTTAATTCCACTTGCATTGGTCCACATATCTGAGTGAATGAGCTCAAGTGGTGTGGTTGCCCTCTGTTGGTAAAATTAGAGAACAAGAAATATGCAACCTAATTCTAACAGTTATAAAATCCTTGCAAATGTACAAATCGATAAGAATAGTATAGTAACACAGCAAGAGTCGATCTCTCGAGAACTTGTTTCAACGATTAAGTTCCAATTAAGTTCATATTCAATTAACTTAGATAAAAACAACAAATAAATAAAGTCACAGAAACAGCAAATAAAAGGAGGGGGGATGGGGGTGGGGGTGGTGGGGGTGGAGGGTGTGTGGTTGTTCTATTGAGAAACAGAATTTGAACAAGTAAAAACGCAGAAAATAACAATGCTAGAATGATAAGTTGATTGTTTATTAACTAAGGCGAATTAAGGCTTACTATCCATCCTAACCAATTATAGTCCTTAACCAGATTTTCTTGACCTAATTACTATGCAACTTCTTAATTAAGTGCCCATGCAAAGGTCCCGATGGTTAGCCCACTCCACATATATTATCCTCTCTTACTTGGCATGTTCGAAGCATGATGTGTACTCTAGAACGTCTATCACCTACCGTTTAAGATGATGCATGAAGTACAAAGAGAATTTAATGACACCACACTAGCCAAGAAAAGTGACATGAATTCCAACTACAAGATCGTTTCTTAACCTCAACCTTTTGATGCTAATGAATTACAAGATGATATAGTGGTCCATCAAGCAATTCCCTCAATAATTTACGCAAACAATGTAGCAAATCTCATAGGCATAAAAGAATGGTAGTTTACGCAGTAATCAGAATTATTTAGCATACATAGAAATCAAAATCAAGAGCTAAAATCTAATTAACGAACTAACATGGGTAGGGCTTCAAGAAGCCCTAATCCTAAAAAGACTACTCACACATACCTGAAATTGAAACAAACATAATTGAATTTATTAAAGTAAAAGCAATAAAAGTAAATATACATAGGAGATTATTGAAGATGGGACACAGCAGAAGACCACGCCAGAGCTTGTCCTCCAATGCTCACGTCCAACTTTCTCAACTTGGAAAATAACACTGTCTAAATTTAAAAGCTGAATTACAATGTAAATTGCGACTAGGGTGTCTAGAGATTGTTGATATGAATTCATTAATTATAATTGTAAATATATTTATTCTTTCCTAGATAGGAATCTATTGTAAAGACTATAAATACCTCTCTAAGTGGAGGAGAGCAATATACATAATATTCATAACCCTAATTTCTACTTGGTATCAAAGCCAAAGCCGCATATCCTTATCGAGAAACAGATCCATAACAGGACCCGGACGAAGTCCATACTCGACCCGCCGAGAAACAAACCCATACCGCATATCCTTACTGAGAAACAAACCCATACCAGGACCGTTGGTTGTTCCAGGTTAACCAGCCGACGATTCCGTCCATTCCCAGCCGACGACTCCCGGACGAAGTCCATACCAGGACCCACCGACGACTCTGTCAACAATTCCCAACCAACGACTCCCGGACGAAGTCCATACCAGGACCCGCCGAAGACTCCGTCAATTCCCAGCCGACGAACCCGTCAATTCCCAGCCGACGTACCCCGGACGAATTCCATACCCGGACCCGGACATCTTTTTTCCGGTCGTTACAGACCCGGACGAGTGACAGATTCGGTCGTTACAGACCCGGACGAAGTGACGAATTCGGGGCTCGACGCTAGCGTCCAAATCCTGAGTATCGGACTCAACCGTCTGAATTCTGCCGCTTGCCTCTACTGCGTGTCTTCGCTCGCTTCAGATTGCTTGTCTGCTGCTATTTCTGTATTTATTCGGACTCGACCGTCTGAATTCTGCCGCTTGCCTATGCTGCTTGTCTTCGCTCCTCTGCTGTTAATCCTATTTTATTTTCTGCAGCACTATTGTTCACTTAACCAATGGCTATTGGTGATAATTCTAGTGCTCTTATTGTGCCACCACACACTGTGAATGTGGAAACTCCAGAACCAATATCAATTCCATATAGTATCAAATTGGATGGTACTAATTTCACTTTATGGTCACGGATGGTGACTATGTTTGCTTCTGCCAAAGGGAAGTTTGGATATCTTACTGGTACTGCAACACAGCCCGATGAAGGGGCAGAAACCTATGATAAGTGGGTGATGGAGGATACAATTGTGAGAAGTTGGCTTATCAGTTCCATGGAAGCAAGTGTGATTAATTTTGTTTTTCTTTTGCCTACTGTAAAAGAGATTTGGTCTACTGCCAAAGCAACTTATTATGAAGGTGCTGATAAATCAATTCTTTATGATTTATCTCGTCGAGCCATGTGCACAAAACAAGCTGGGAGACCTATTTCTGTGTACTATTCCGATCTTAAGACAATTTGGCAGGAGATTGATCATCGGAGACCTTCGCGTTTCCATCAAGCCGATGCATTCAAGATTTGGAAGGAAGATCTGGATGAGGAGCGAGTTTATCTTTTCCTTGCAGGTCTAGATGATGTTTATGATAATATTATAGGAGAGATTCTTCGTACTATCCCCCTTCCCGGACTTGAGGGTGCTTATGCTATTGTGCGGAGCGAGGAACAACGCCGTACTACTATGTTGAGTCATGGACACAGTTCTAACATGGCCATGGCAGTCAAGACCTTTGGCAATATGCCCTTCTCTCACCAGTCATCTCCGGCTCCGCATATGTCCTTTATGACTCCACCAATGCCTCCAGGTGGACAATGTACTTATTGTGGAAGTAAGAAACATCTGGTGGATACTTGCTTCCAGAAGAATGGTTATCCTGAGTGGTGGGAAACTCATAAAGACCGTTTGAAGGCTAAAAAAAAAGAGAAACGCACCAACCGATAAAGCAGCGCTGGCAGTCCCTGTGGCAGGCCCACCAACCTCTGCCATGACAGGGATTTCCGCACCAGTCGCTCTTTCACAACCTGGTGTGACACCAGCTAGTTATTCTCACTCAATGGTAGATTCTACCCTCCTTCAGCAGTCAGGTAATATTGAGCTTGTTTTCCTTGCTACTAATTCTGGAAAAAACCCTGGTTGGATCCTTGATTCTAGTGCTACGAATCATATGACTTTTGATGCTTCTATATTACGAGATAATTGTTTGCCTACTTGTTCTACTATTGCAAATGCCAATGGTGTGCCATATCCTGTTACTAGAGCAAGGAGGGTTAATTTGACTCCTTCCCTATCTTTAGATCATACACTGTTGATTCCCACTCTTTCAAACAATCTCTTGTCAGTACCACAAGTCACTGCCCAATTAAATTGTTTGGTATTAATCTATCCCTCTTTCTGTCTTCTTCAGGATCTCAATAGCGGGGAGATAATTGGGCGTGGTACTAAGAGAGAGGGTCTTTATTATGTGGATGATGTATGTGTGGGGCGACCTTTATCTGCTCAAGGCTCATCTCGTGCTCATGAAGATCACATTCGCTTATGGCATCACCGGTTGGGTCATGTTTCTTTTGGATATTTAGAGCATTTATTTCCAGTTTTATTTTCAACATATAAACCTTCGGATTTTCAGTGTGATATTTGCATTTTGGCAAAGAGTCACCGTGCTACTTATCCTGATAGCACTAATAAAAGATTTGTTCCATTTGCCTTGGTACACTCGGATGTTTGGGGTCCTGCTCTTATTACTACTACTTCAGGAATCCGTTGGTTTGTTATTTTTGTTGATGATTGCACTCGCATGACTTAGTTATATTTGATGCGCAATAAAAATGAAGTGGCTGATTGTTTTCGTATTTTTCATAAAATGGTTCAAACCCAATTCTCTGCTACATTGAAAGTTCTTTGTTTTGATAATGGTGGCGAATTTGTTAATCAGACTTTGCAGGGTTATTTTAAGGATCATGGCATCCTTCATGAAACTACTTGTCCTTATACACCACAACAGAATGGTGTGGCCGAACGAAAGAATAGACAGATTTTGGAAATTACCCGAGCTAGTCTAATTGGGCCACACATGCAGCCACGGTTTTGGGACGAGGTTGTCACTACTGCCGTTTATCTTCTCAACTGTGTTCCTGCTAGGGTGTTGAAATTTTAGACGCCATTGGATAAGCTAGTATCTTATGTCCCTCTTCCATCCCATCTTACGCTTTCTCCCCGGGTTTTTGGTTGTGTTGCTTTTGTGCATCTCCATAAACATCAATGTACTAAATTTGACCCTTGTGCTCTCCGGTGTATCTTTGTTGGCGATCATCCCTATCAGAAGGGCTACATGTGCTATCATCCTTCTTCCCGTAAATTTCATGTTACCATGGATGTCACTTTCTCGGAGCATGAGATGGTTTTTGCATCACCCGTCCCTCTTTCTCCTCTTCCCGGTGAGCCCACTATTGAAGAGGTGAACTGGAGTGAATTGTTCCAAGATAATATTGAGTTGAATTGGGAAATGACACCGGTTGATACTATTATAGCACCAAATGAAGCTTCCGTTGTAACACCAGTTACCGTTTCTACAACAGCCAATTATGAGGTAAGTATAGACTCTGTTATTAATACTAACAATACTTGTGAACCTGTTGAGACTGACAGGTATCAGTTGCCACCAAGGAGTAATCGGGGGGTCCCACCCACTCGATATACACCAGACACTATGAAAAAGGTGAAGTACCCTATTGCCCATTATGTCTCCACTCATCGCTTGTCAGAAGCTTGCCAGGCATTCGTTAGTCATATGTCTGCAGTGGATGTTGCTACTAAGGTACAAGAGGCATTGTCTTATCCAAAATGGGCTAGGGCAATGATGGAGGAGATGACAGCACTTGAAAAGAATCGAACATGGGACTTAGTACCTTTGCTAGAGGGGAAGAAGCCTGTTGGATGCAGATGGGTATATACAATCAAGCATAAGCCAGATGGTTCCATTGACAGGTACAAAGCTCAACTTGTTGCTAGAGGTTTTACTCAGACCTATGGAATTGATTATCAAGAAACCTTTGCTCCTGTGGCAAAAATCAATACTATTCGAGTGTTGTTATCCTTAGCTGCAAATTTTGATTGGCCCATACAACAGTATGATGTTAAAAATGCCTTCTTGCATGGAGATTTGCAGGAAGAAGTCTATATGTCATTACTGCCAGGATATATAGCTCCTCATGATTCTGGTATTGTTTGTAAACTGCAAAAGGCGCTATATGGTCTGAAGCAATCTCCACGTGCTTGGTTTAGGAGATTCTGATTGGCTTTGAAAAAGTATGGATATGAACAGAGCAATGATGATCACGCCTTGTTTCTAAAGAGGGTGGGTAGTAAATTAACAACACTTATTATTTATGTTGATGATATGGTGGTAACTGGGAATGACTCTGAAGAGATGGGAAAATTAAAAGAATATTTGTACTCTGAATTCGACATGAAGGATATGGGTGGTCTCAAGTATTTTTTGGGTATTGAAGTTACCCGTTCCAAATGTGGTATCTTCTTGTCTCAGCAGAAGTATATCTTAGATTTACTAAAGGAAACTGGAATGCTTGGGTGTCAACCAATTGGAACTCCTATTGAACAAAATCATGGTCTGGAAGAATGCTTTGATCAAATTTCAGCCGATAAAGGACGATATTAGAGGTTAGTTGGACGGTTGATTTATTTGTCTCATACTATACCTGATATTGCATATGTTGTTAGTGTTGTGAGCCGATTTATGCATAACCCGGGTGCGCACCACATGGACGCTGTGTTGAGAATTATGAGGTATCTGAAATATGCACTAGGAAAAGGGTTGTTTTTCTCAAACCATGGGCATGCAGATGTTCTAGGGTATACAGATTCTGATTGGGGGGCTAAGGGAGACTGAAGAAGGTCAACCTCTGGCTATTTTATTTTTGTCGGAGGTAACTTAGTTACTTGGAAAAGTAAGAAGCAGAAAGTTGTATCTCTATCAAGTGCAGAAGCAGAATACCGAGCCATGGTGAAAGGTATCTGTGAGTTATTGTGGTTGAAAAGGCTTATGGGGGAGTTAGGATTTCCTACTGACAAACCAATGAAATTATACTGTGATAATCAGTCAGCGATTAAGATTGCTGAGAACCCAGTACAACATGATCGAACGAAGCATGTAGAAATTGACAGAAATTTTATTTATGAGAAATTGGAGGCGATGATAGTTGAAGTACCGTATGTTGGCACTGCAGAACAACTGGCAGATGTGTTGACTAAGGCTGTGTGTAATTCAGTTTTTAACGATTCACTTGTCAAGCTGGGCATTCGTGATATCTATGCACCACCTTGAGGGGGAGTGTTGATATGAATCCAATAATTATAATTGTAAATATATTTATTCTTTCCTAGATAGGAATCTATTGTAAAGACTATAAATACCTCTCTAAGTGGAGGAGAGCAATATACATATTATTCATAACCCTAATTTCTACTGAGGTATCTTCACCCGCAGACCCTAAGGGTCCTTTAAATAGGCCTCTAAACCTTTACAATGTAGGAGATAGTTTTGGATATAATCCTAATCAGAAACTTACTCAAAACTCCTATTCTAATTAGATATCAAAAAGGACTTAAAAGAGAAATCCTTCTTGGACCTGGACTAGGATTTGCGGCAATAATGTACAATAAGTCTTATGAGCTTTCTTTCACGCAGAGAAAACTTCTGGAATCTTCTGGATGTTACTTGGACGTCACGAACTAGGCTGAGCCGCCCCTGGACATTTTTACACAGCAAGGCCCTAAATTAGCACTTCTGAGGCTCTTACGAACTTATTGAGAA
This sequence comes from Oemleria cerasiformis, assembly GCA_037349345.1. Taxonomy (NCBI): domain Eukaryota; kingdom Viridiplantae; phylum Streptophyta; class Magnoliopsida; order Rosales; family Rosaceae; genus Oemleria; species Oemleria cerasiformis. The sequence goes on along the minus strand of JAZGTL010000019.1, from coordinate 5,211,435 downwards.
CTTGTCATGTCTTGGCCCAATATGACTGAGCCAAACCACGTCTTGGGCTGGCATATGATGTAACTTAATGAATTATGGGCTTTGGCTCACTCAAAAGCTGGCAAAACCAGGAGATCGCAAAAATGCGCCCTAATTAAGGCGCAGACATGTCTTAGGGCGCACCTAGGCGCAGAGAGTTGATACCTGGCTCTCGGCTAGGAACCTTGGGACATGACATTGGGGCGCTAAACAGGACCCTGCTAGGTATAGGATAGGGCTCCAATGGCTTCAATTTAAAGCGTGACTTCGGACATGACAAAGGCAGGTCCTTGACCTCGATAAGAGCCTGATCAGGGACTCGAAAGGGACTCCGATGGGAAGTTCTTGGGACTTGTACTCACCATATCCTGGCATGACGTTGGTACTTCTAGGACATGAACTTGATGTCATGAGACACATGTTTGGCACCCGAATGTCCTAATCTGAGGTACTTGGCCAAGGACCCAAAATAGGGCGCACTAGTGCACTCAGGACCCAGTTCAGGACCTGATATTAAATGAGGACATCTCCTTCATATGAACTCCGATTTGAGTCATTCTTTTTGCGTTCTTCTCAAAATTTACCTATCTTTCCAAATCAGCACAAGTCTCAAAAGATTGATCATTTCCTACTATTGATGGTACGAAATCATTCAAAATACATGTAAGAGAGGTATATAAAGACATCAAAATGATGCATAAGTAATGACTGAATAAATACCCCCAAACCTATCTTTTGCTAGTCTTTGAGCAAAACAAACTTAAACAAAATGAAGAGACTCGATCTTAGTTAAGATAGAACATTTAAACCCCTAGGTTCACCTAGTAGGTGGAGTTTTGTCTCCTGAGGGTTATAGCAGCACGATACCCCCAAACGTTTTACTTAGACAAATAAGATGCTAGAAACAATAATTTTAACAAGCTAATACGAATCAAAGTAAGTAAACATGCTTTGCAGAACTAAAAGGAATGCCATATCCGTGAGTGTCATGTGAAGGTGTACGTGTATAAGTGTCATAGTTTCAAGTGATCATGTTTGAAAACAACTTCATCTAAGTGCCCTAGAAAGATTTCGCCTCGACTCTAATCCTCACTAGGAAACTCTCAATTCGCACAAGAATCCTAGTCTTTCATTCTTTTCAAGTATATGTGATGAGTTTATGTTATGAAATTCAAGTTTAAGCACATATGAGTATCAATGAAGAACAACACTTAATGGAAATAAGGATCTCATGAAAGGAATTGAATTTTAAGAACATAGATACGTACCTTAATCCTCAGCATGATTGTCCATAAGAACAGTTAGGTCTTCCAATTTGGGTTGTAATGGGGCTAAGCTTTAGGGTTTGGAAAGGAATGATGGAATTCAAAGAACCGGAGTTGTGCCAAGGCACGAGAAGTCATGATTTGAACTTGGAATTTCTGAACTGAATCCTTGCTTAAGGCCCACGGCATTGTGCTTTCTTGATGGCTTATTTTGAGGCTCTTGACTCACTTGGCTTAATTCAGTTTGCTTTCTTTCTTTTTTTTCTTTTTCTTTTTCAACGTTTCTTTCTTTCTTTCGATTTCTTTATTTTTTATTTTTTTTCCTTTCTTCTTTTGAATTGAATTGAACCAAGATCATGCAATGATTTCCTCAATCTTTTATGCAGCTTGTCTTTTTTTTTTTCAACTTTGAACTTTTCAAAACACCAATGCCTTTGGAATTGGGCAACAACTTCTTTCACTTCTCTTTCTCACCATGAATCTCATTTAGGGCAACCTTAGCACAAACTAAGGTTATAGGGCATGGCTGTGATGAATGGCTAAGTATTTCGGTTAGGTCATACTTTTGAGTGATGAAAGAAAAGGCTGAGTGTTTGGCTTCAAAGTTCGCTTAGAGAGCATGCAATTGGGTAGGATAAGGCCTTTAGAGGTTAAAGCATACATAGCCTACATCACTTCTTATGGCAAACCACACATTAAATCAAGAGCATCTATATGATGTTAGTTCTTTAAAATTCAATGCAAATATGATGTAATGAGATCAACAATCAAGAACAAAAGTGATGAGTGTTTAAGAGTAGAAACAAGTATATCCCTCATAAAGAATGGCAATTAGGCTCAAAGATCTCACAGTCTCCACTAAATTTATAAGTTCACTCAAATTCAGTTGTTTTGTTCACTTAATCACTTAAAACAAGGTATTGTGAAGTGCAGATTATGAACTACTTGACCATGGCATGACTCTTAGTAAGGCAAAGATAGCTAACTTAGCATATACGTCCCTATTAACAAGTTATCATACTATTACTAGCAAAAACTTAACTAAATAGAAAAAACAAAAAAAAAAAAAAAACTGAAACGGAAAACTCAAAAGTCCTGGTATCACCCCCAAACCTACTTGTTTCTATATGCAAAAATTCAATTCACACCCCCAAACATAAACTGAACATTGTCCTCAATGTGAGAAGCAATAAGTATGACAACAGAACAAAGGTTTGAGAGATATAAAGGGAAGAAACAGCAAAGGAAGGGAGAAATACAAACCAGGGCTAGGTTGCCTCCTAGGAGCGCTTTATTTAACGTCTGTGCAAGATGGGGCTGTCAAGCTATGTAGCTGGCGCAGGCTGAGCACTTGGCGCACTTGGTGCCGGTGGTAGGTTAATTGTGCCCGTGATTGGACTGGGGAGGGCCTCGAAGTAGGCTTTTAGTCGATGACCATTCACTTTGAACAACTTCTTCTTAACTAGGTGTTGAATTTCAACTGTACCATGAGAGAAAATATTAGTAATCACAAAAGGACCAGCCCACCATGAACACAACTTACCTGGGAACATCTTGAGCCGTGAGTTAAAGAGGAGGACTTTATGTCCAATTTGAAAGGCCTTGGGCTGAATGTGCTTGTCGTGAAAAGCTTTTGTCTTTTCCTTGTAAATCCAAGCACTTTCATAAGCCTCATTTCGGAGCTCCTCCAATTCACTTAGCTGAATTTTTCGATGAAGCCTGGCTTCATTGAATTCCATATCCATCTTCTTAATAGCCCAGAACGCCTTATGCTCTAATTCCACCGGCAAGTGACATCCTTTCCCGAAGGCAAGTCGGAATGGAGACATGACAATAGGGGTCTTGCAGGCCGTCTTATAGGCCCACAATGCGTCATTCAATCTGATGGACCAGTCCTTGCGGTTAGGGCTCACGGTTTTCTCCAATATGGTCTTCACTTCTCGATTTCAAATTTCAGCTTGGCCACTCTTTTGAGGGTGATAGGGTGTGGATATCCTATGGGTTACGCCAAAATTCTTCATTAAAGCTTTGAATGTGCGATTGTAGAAGTGCGTGCCCCCATCACTGATGATGGCTCTTGGTGCTCCAAACCTGGCTAAGATGTGACTCTGCAAAAAGCTCACAACTACTTTGGTATCGTTAGTTTTGGTTGGAATTGCTTCCACCCATTTAGACACATAATCAACAGCTAATAAAATATAGAGATTACCAAAAGAGTTCGGAAAAGGTCCCATGAAATCGATGCCCCATACGTCAAAGATCTCTACCACGAGGATAGGGTTTAATGGCATTTGATTTCGAGGGCCTATGTTACCTTGTCGTTGGCATCTGTCACAAGTGAGTACAAACTCTTATGCATCCTTAAACAATGTAGGCCAATGGAATCCACTTTGAAGGACCTTGAGTGCCGTTTTCTTAGCTCCAAAATGGCCTCCACACGCCAAGCTATGGCAGAAGGTTAGAATGGGTTTCATCTCATCTTCCGGGATGCATCTTCGAATTATTTGATCAAGACAATGCTTCCATAAGTAGGGCTCGTCCCAGATGTAGTAATTAGCATGTTTAGCTAGCTTGTCCTTTTGACACCTGCTTAAAGAGGAAGGAAAATTTTTAGTGACAAGATAATTAATGAGATCGGCGTACCATGGATCGATTGCTTGGAGCACGAAGAGTTGTTCATCTGGGAATGTCTCCAAGAGCGGCAATTGGTCAGCCTCTTCGTTGGATCCATGTATCAAGCGGCTCATATGATCAGCCACTACATTTTCACTCCCCTTTTTATCTCGAATTTCGAGGTCAAACTCTTGGAGAAGTAGCATCCATCGCAGCAACCTTGGTTTGGCGTCCTTCTTAGTGAGTAAGTACCTCAAGGCCGCATGATCGGTGTAGACAATGACCTTGGTCTGAATCAAGTACAATATGAACTTCTCAAGAGGGAAGATAATAGCAAGGAGCTCTTTCTCAGTGGTGGAGTAGTTCAGTTGGGCGTCATTCAGGGTTCGACTTGCATAGTAGATGACGTGAGGAAGCTTGTTGACACGCTGTCCTAAAACAACTCCTACAGCAAAGTCTGAAGCATCACTTATAAGTACGAATGGTAAGTCCTAATTTGGTGGCATAATGATGGGGGATGCCGTGAGCTTTGCCTTGAGTGTATTTAATGCCTCACGGCATTCCTCGTTGAAGTCAAATGCGGCCTCTTTAGCTAGGAGGTTGCACAAAGGCCTTGTGATCTTCGAGAAGTCTTGAATGAAGCGTCAATAAAAACCGGCGTGCCCTAAGAAAGATCGAACCTCCATGACTGTTGTAGGGTACGGAAGTCTTTCCACTATGTCTAACTTAGCTTTGTCCACCTCATTTCCATGGCTAGAGATCACATGGCCCAAGACAATTCCTTGTTGTACCATGAAGTGGCACATTTCCCAATTCAGCACTAAGTTACTTTCTTGGTAGCGTTCTAGTACTCGAGACAACTTATCTAAGCACATCTCGAATGAATGGCCAAAGACAAAGAAATCATCCATGAATACCTCAATTATATCCTCCACCAAGTCAGAGAAGATGCTCATCATGCAGCGTTGAAAGGTAGTTGGGGCATTACAAAGACCAAAAGGCATCCTTCGGTAGGCAAATGTGCCATAGGGGCACGTGAATGTAGTCTTTTCTTGGTCTTCCAGGGCGATAGCAATCTGATTATACCCTGAGTAGCCGTCCAAGAAGCAATAATATGAATGGCTGGCCAACCTGTCAAGCATTAAATCGATGAATGTCAAGGGAAAGTGATCCTTGCGGGTGGTGGTATTGAACTTCCGGTAGTCAATGCAAACCCTCCATCTGGTTTGAACTCTCTAGGGTACGAGCTCATCATGCTCATTCTTTACCACAGTAATCCCACTTTTCTTTGGAACTACTTGGACCGGGCTTACCCACTTAGAGTAACTTATAGGATAGATAATGCCCACGTCTAGGAGTTTAAGGACTTCCTTCTTCACGACCTCCTTCATAGGTGGATTTAATCTTCGCTGCGCTTCTCTTGATGGTTTGGCATCGTCTTCAAGAAGTATTTGATGCATGCATTTGGCAGGACTGATCCCTTTTATATTGGCAATTGTCTATCCTATCGTCGTACGATGACCCTTCAAGACTTGCACCAATTGCTCCTCCTCTACCACACTAAGTTAGAGGCAATGATGATCAAAAGGGTCTGATTTTTGCCTACGTAAGCATACTTTAAATGATCATGCAGTGGTTTTAATTCTAATTATGGGGGCTGGATGGTGGACAGCAGAGTCTTGTGGTCCATGAGAGGTAGCGCGTCAATAGCTAGTTGTTCGTTCCATGAATGAATAGGAACGGTATCAGTATTCTGACTTCCTCTGTCACCCTATCGTCAAGTGTCTCATCAGTTGGTGAAGTGATGGCCGTTTTAAGAGCATCTGTTATGCATGAATTGGCGAGTGCCTTCTGTAGCAGTAACTCCATGGTATTTAACGGGAAGTCCACAATTGGCTCTGTAGGGTATTGGATGGCATCATGGATGGAGAATGTCTGAAGCTTGTCCAAGACCTTGATGGAGACTTGGCCATTTTTGACGTCGATAAGGCACTCAACCGTGGCTAGCAAAGGCCTTCCAAAGATGAGTGGAGGTTCCTCATTCTTGTCAATTATGTCCATCTTGAGTATGTAAAAGTCCGCAGGGATGGATGTGTCTCCAATTTGCACAAGTACGTCCTCTAGAACTCCCATTAGATTAGTAACAGATGCGTTAGCTAATCTAACACATAGGTGTGTAGGCTTGAGTGCGCCTAGTTTGAGTGACCTGTAAATGTGGAACGGCATGATGTTTACTGATGCTCCCGTGTCACAGAGGCAATGCTCGAATCTTTTCGATTGAATGACACATGGAAGTGATGAAGGCCCATGATCGTTGTCTTTGAGGGGCATGCGCAAAAGGGCAGTAGAGCATGCCTTAGGGATTTCAATGATGTCAGTGGACCTGAAACCACGCTTTCCTGCGACTAAGTCCTTGATGAGCTTTGCAAAGATAGGCATGTGCTTGACGATTTTATGGAAAGGCAGTGTGATTTGAAGCTTCAGCAACATGCTGATGATTTCCTCCTCAAAGTCCTCATCTTGTGTATTCCTATTTTGGAACCTGCGAGGAAATGGAATTTCAACATCATTAGCTAACTCAAATGCTACTTTTTTTGTTGATTTAAGTTTGGAATTTTGAGTTTTAGAGTTAGAAATATTTGAGTGCTGCGAATTGGCCTTAGGAGCAAGTTGGGTGTCAGCCGTGGCCTGCGGCAGTGCCTTGGACATGATACTTGGCCGTCTTGCGATAACGGTTGGGACATGGCTCTCGACAGAGCTGAATTAGGCGCAGTTTCAGGGGCTTCTTGCGGTGAGGTACTTGGTGGCTCACTAGGCAGGTTTTGCACCTGCGGTTGTGGTTGTGGCATGTTTAGTGGCACGCTTTGGTCAGCGGTCCTTGGCAGAGCTGATTGAGGCGCAGGGTAAGGTCCTTCTTGCGGCAGGGCTCTCGGTGGAGCCTGGGACATGGTTGGCGGCACAGGGCTAGTCCATGTCTGCGGCATTCCATAAGGCATGGCCATCTGTTGTTGTGTCATGGAGTTGGTCACGGCAAGATGGTGCCTTGATGATGTCACGGGGAAGTCATCCTCCTCAGTGTTAAGTCTTTGGTTATTTCCTTCGAGGGCAGTGTATGTAGGACCTTGAAGTTGTGTTCCACTCCGCAGAGTGATGGCATTGGTTGTAGGATTGGAAAATCCCTTAGGATTTACCAGGACTTGACTTGGTAGCTTTCCCTGCTCCCGCTGATTTAGTTGATTTGCAATTTGTCCCATTTGACGATCCAAGTTTGCAATTGCATTATCTGTGTTTTCCATATTACTCCGGTTATCTTGCATGAATTGGATGTTCTATTGAGCCAAGGTATTGAGGGTATCCTCTAAATACTTGCTTCTGTCACTCTAATTTGAGGAAGGGTCGTGAGCGTTCCCTTGAGGGGCTGCGGCTTGCTGTTGAAATCCAAGGGGCGGCAAAGGATTGGCGGCAGTTTTATTGTTGCTCCAGCAGAAGTTTGGATGATTTTTCCACCCAGAATTGTAAGCGTTTGAATATGGGTCATTCCGGGGTCGTGAATTATTATTGAAACCTCTAGCAAAATTGGCGTCTTCCACCATTGGGCAATCTTGGGACGTGTGGCCGTAGATAGAGCACACGTCACACACTTAAACTCCTCGAGCCTTCTCATTGCAGAGCTTCTTCACCATTGCCGTTCGTTGAGCAATGGCCTCATCCTTGTCTTTTGTGTACGCCTCACTTAAGCTTGCCCTTGAACCAACACTCACCATAGTGTAACTTATCACACACCTTGCATGCATTCTTAGCACCACTACTCTCACCCTTGTTAAATTGGCATTCTAAGTGTAACTGGATTTACCAGTTGTATTGGATTTTTTATTCCAGTTCTTATTGCCCTTGTAAGGTTTATTGAACTTGCCTTGAGAATTTCCCTGTTCAGGATTCACATATAGACTAGAAAAATCTTTATGCACACTTCCATCAGCATGCATTTCAATTCTTTGATCAAAGGCCCTAATTGAGGCAATCACATTTTCAACATTGACATGATCCATATCTCTTGTTTCTTCTATGATTGACACAATAGGATCATAAGGTTTAGTCAAGCTTATTAAAATCTTTTGAGCTAACCTCTTCTCTTAAATATCCTCACCATAGGTTCTCATTTGGTTCACAACACACCATAGAGTCTAGATATGTATACAAATAAGGATTCATCTTCTTTCATTCTTGTATATTCAAATTCATGTCTTAGAGACTGAAGTTTAACAGCTCTAACCTTTGAATCACCTCTGTATTCACATTTCAGGATATCCCAAGCAATTTTAGCAAGCTCCTCATTCTGGATTCACGGGAAAATGTCATTTACTATAGCATTATGGATCATGCTAAGCGTCTTGGCATTCCTGATCATATCAGCATGTGTTGGAAAATTCTCCACAGCACTAGCTTCTTCTTCCCTGGCCACTGTTTCAGGTAGACCCTCCTCTACATATTTCCATAGATCATAAGCTATAAAAACAATTTGCATTTTTACACTTCAAAAATCGTAGTTAGTGCCTGTGAAAACTGGAGTTCTCAGCTCCCATCCACCTTGTGTCACCATTACAGGCTTTGATCTCAGCAGAAATGTGATGCTACTCAACCACTCAGCATATAGTCACGCCCAAATGATGATCAGAGTCGTAGCTCTGATACCATGTTGTTATTCAGAGTCCTTCGAACTTTCGAGTTGCAGCTTGGTGCAACAATGGCAGCAGCCCAGGTAAGTCACTCGATCTTAATTAATTCTCTTTATAGAATCGATCAACAAGGATTAGTTTAGGACTGATTTTACTTGGTTCTGCATTTTGGATGATGATTGATAGATTTGGTGAGGTGATAGTGAATATGATGATTTATGCATATGAACTGTTTGATGAAATGCTTGATTGAATTTTCTGGATGAATTCTCAGCTATGATTGAGATTACTTCATTCTCTTGATACTTAATTGAATTAGAAAGCATATACACACTCTCTCTCATAATTCGGTTAGGCTTGTGAACATGTGATGTCACAGGAGCCAATTACATGATGCCACCTAGTTTAGCCGTTTTCATAGATTCTCCTTGCTACTCAAGCAAGGCTCACACACGCACTAGACACTTCCATTTACTGTTTAACTTTACTGCTCACTCAACACACACACATATTCTCATTGATTCCAGCTTACAACTTTGCAGATGTCCAGTTAGGAGGCTTAGTCAGCAACAAGATTGTCATATATGTTGGATATATTTTTGCTTTTTCCACTTTTCTTTTTCTTCTGAACTTGTAGTAGTAGTAGTATAGTACCTAGAGTTGTGGGCAATCTCATCATTCACACTTGCATTGTTATCTCCACACTAGTATAGTAGTATATGCAACGTACAATTATTCCATCTCAACATAGCACATTCTATTTTTCTTTTAAAAAATCTAGAATTTCGATCTCGTTTCTATTCAATTCTATGTAGTTAGTTGTTTCATTTTTAGGTTTTGAGACTATCAAATTTAGAATGGATCTTCAAGGTACCTTTAAAATCTAAAATCAATATTCTAAATTATAACTATTCCATATCTTAAATAATCAACCTGACAATTTGTGATAAGATTAAAGTCGAAGATATTTGAATAAAAAATGTTATACAAAATATCTGGTTTTCAAGAAAAACATATAAGATCTTTGCATAGAAAGAAGTGATAAGCCTTGAGGAGTCTATCTTTTTTATATTTATAGGGGAACTGAAGCCTGAAAGGTAAGCCATGCCCTTATGCAAAAATACAAACACACAACAAACACATGATGCTTGAACGAGAGCTGAAGGGGCCACTCGCATAAAAGTTCATTTTCCTCCATATCAGGCCACAAATTTGCCAACGAACCTTTCTGGGTAAGTAGAACATTTTGGGTACCAATGCTCCTTGGCTTTATTTCAAAATATTGGCAGTATTGCTGCAACAGTAGCTAAATATAGGCAATGATCCATGCAGGACCGGCCTTGAGATATTGCGAGTCCAAGGAGAACCTTCAAATTGGGGCGCCCACATTCTTCAACCCTCAAAGTGTCTGTATATTGAACCTAATTGACGGGTAGGAAATTTGGTAATAAATCTAGCAATGTATTCTCTTGTGCTCCTCCCAAAATTAGCTTCATAACTCAAATATCAGTCGCCCTTTGAATTAAAAGTATTTCTTCGATTTCTTTAAAAGATTGAGAGGAAGAGATAGGGGGTAGGGTTTAAAAATAAACTTAAATATAATAGAGGAAGCTAGGTTATTGTTTAACAAAACACAACAGGAAAAGTTATTTCGTTTGAGTTATGAAAAGTTATTTCGTTTGAGTTAGGAAAAGTTATTTCGTTTGATTTAGGAAAAGAGAAAACAAAAGAAAAAGAAAATATTATGTTCAGGAAAAGGAAAAGAAAACCAAAAGAAAGAAACAAGAAAAAGTAAACTAAAAGGAAAAAAAAACTCACTTGATTATTATTAAAATAAAATAATTATATATCAAATTAATATAACAACTATGTATATAAAAAAATTTCAGGATCCCCCAAAATTGGGACTCGAAGAGGCCGCCTTACCCAGCTATCCTCAAGGCCGGCCTTGGATCCATGTGAGTCTATATCCTACCTTTTGAAAGGAGAAAAGTTTATGTGTATCCTATTCCTATTATAAAATATGGGATTCCTTTTATAAACTATGGGATTCCTATTACAGTAATTGTATTCTAGTAAGTCCAAGGCATCAAATTCAATTTAAATGAGTGAAGATATGATTTATATTTCTGTTGAGTTTAATATTAATTAATTATTTAAGATTTGTCTGTTACGTGGCTTAAATTATATATATCTACTTAGAGTACTAAGAACTTCTATTGTTTGGTTTTCAATTTATGTCTATTACATATAGTGTGAGGTGAGACTTGAACTTAGGTGAAATATTTTATTAAATTCAATATAAAAAAAAAAAAGGGGAGAGTTAATTTTAACACTCTACAAATTACTTGTTGCACTCCACTTTTTAATTTTAAAGTTTTCTTATTCTTTTATGAATCAAATTCCCAAAAAATGTATTTTATTAAAAAGAAATTAGCTCAACAATTGGAGATTATAATTGGGATATAGATTACTAACTTTAGTTAAAGAAACTAATGCATATGTAATTAATTAGTCAAAGTGTCATTACGAACTTCAAAAGAAAAATAATGAGCTGCATGCACTACAATGTACAAACTACAGATGATATAATTGCTGATATATATATATATATATATATATATATATATATATATATATATATATTATGTAAACTCTTTCTTTTGAAAATAAAGATATTAAATTTTATTGAACAAAAAGGATAATAAAATAGAAAATAAGGCTTAGCAATATCACACACTCTCCAAACAAATCAAACAAAATCACAATTATCAAATAGCAAAATTAGAAATAAAAATCTGGATGTTTTTCAAACCATACGCAGTAGTTGACACAATTGGGCCAAGTGGTATGTGTTGGTAGATTTAAAGAGCAAGAAATATGCAATTCAATCCTAACAGTTATAAAATCCTTGCAAGTGCACAAATCGATAAGTATAGTATAGTAGCACAGCAAGAGTCGATCCCTCGAGGACTTGTATCAACGTTATGACCAATTTAGTTCAGATTTGTTAACTTAAATAAAAAAACACACACACACACACAGGGGGGGGTGGGGGGTTTATGATGTGATAACTGAAATTTAAAGACAAGTAAATCAAAGTACAGAAATTAACAATGCAAGAATGAAAGGTTGTTAACTAAGGCGAATTAAGGCTTACTATCCACTCTAACCAATTATAGCTCTTAACCAAATTTCCTTGACCTAATTACTATGCATTTTCTGAATTAGGTGCCCGTGCCTAGGACCTGGCGTTGGTTCACTAGACACATCTTATTCCCTCTTACTTAGCATGTTCTAAACAGGGCATATGCCTAGAACGTCTATCACCTACCTTTTAAGATGATGCATGAAGTTTAAAGAGAATTTAATGACACCACATTAGCCTAGCAAAGTGGCATGCAATCCTAGGTCGTCATGAGTTAAGATTACAAGTATGAATACTTTCGATGCTCCAAATCACAAGATGATATGACGGTCACTCAAGCAATTACATCTATAATTATATGCAAACAAGGTAGCTAATCTTATAGGCATAAATTAAGTTCATTAAGCATAGTAATCCAACTTATTCAGCATGCATAGCAATCATAATCAAGAGCCAGAAATCCAATCAATAAGCTAACATGGCTAGGGCTTCAAGCAGCCCTAATCCTAATGACTACTCACACATAACTGAAATAAACACAAGTATAATTGAATCCATAAGTAAATTGCAATAATGAAAATAAGGGTACATAAGAGATTGTTAAGAACAGATGCAGCAGAAGACACGGCAGGGCCTTCTTCTCCAAGCTCCACGTCCAATAATCTAAGTGAAAGATTATCTCCGAAAATATATGGTCCTTAATTCTCTAGAACATGGCATTATGAAGTGCAAATTATGAACTACTTGACCATGGCATGACTCTTAGTAAAGAAAAGATAGTTAACTTAGCATATACATTCCTATTAACAAGTTATCATACCAATCACAAGCAGAAATTTAAATGTCCTGGCCGTGTATCACCCCCAAACCTACTTGTTTCTATATGTAAAATTTAAATCCACACCCCCAAACCTAAACTGAACATTGTCCTCAATGTGATAAGCAGTAAGCATGACAACAGTAGAAAGGTTTGAGAGATATAACAGGCAGAAACAGAAAAGGAAGTGAGAAATACAAACCAGGGCTAGGCTGCCTCCTAGGAACGCTTTATTTAACGTCTAGGCAAGACGGGGCTGTCTTCTTAGCTCCAAAATGGCCCCCACATGCCAAACTATGGCAAAAAGTCAAGACGGATTTCATCTCGTCTTCTGGGATGCAGCGCCGAATGATTTGGTCTGGACAATGCTTCCATAGGTACGGCTCATCCCATATGAAGTACTTAGCTTGTTTAGCCAGCTTGTCCTTTTGGTACCTGTTTAAAGATGAAGGAATTTGCTTAGTGACAAGGTAATTAATGAGATCGGCATACCATGGATCAATAGCTTGGATTGCGAAGAGCTGTTCGTCAGGAAAGGTCTCGAGGAGGGGCAACTGATCGGCCTCTTCATTGGAACTGTGAAGCAATCGGCTCATATGGTCAGCGACCACGTTTTCGCTGCCCTTCTTGTCTCTGATTTCAAGGTCGAATTCCTGGAGCAGTAGCATCCAACGTAGCAACCTTGGCTTGGCGTCCTTTTTAGTGAGCAGATACTTCAAGGCAGCATGATCCGTGTATACTATGACCTTGGTTTGAATTAGATATGAACGGAACTTCTCCAGGGCAAAGATAACAGCAAGGAGCTCCTTCTCGGTGGTGGAGTAGTTCAGCTGGGCATCATTCAGGGTTCGGCTTGCGTAGTAAATGACATGAGGGAGCTTGTCAACACGCTGTCCCAAAACCGCTCCTATGGCGAAGTCTGAGGCATCACACATTAGTTCGAATGGTAAGTCCCAATTCGGTGGCATGATGATGGGTGATGCCGTGAGCTTTGCCTTGAGTGTGTTGAATGCCTCACGGCATCCCTTAGTGAACTCGAATGTGGCGTCCTTGGCTAGAAGATCACACAAAGGTCTTGTGATTTTCGAGAAATCTTTGATGAATCTGCGGTAAAAGCCAGCATGCCCTAAGAACAATCGAACCTCTTTGAGTGTAGTGGGGTACGGCAGCCTCTCTACTATGTCTAACTTTGCTTTGTCCACTTCAATGCCTCGGCTAGAGATCACATGACCCAAGACAATTCCCTGTTGTACCATGAAATGGCACTTTTCCCAGTTCAGCACTAAGTTGCTTTCTCTGCACCGTTCCAGTACTCGGGTTAGGTTAACTAAGCACAGTTCGAATGAATGTCCAAACACTGAGAAGTCGTCCATGAATACTTCAATTATATCTTCCACCATATCGGAGAAGATGCTCATCATGCAACGCTGAAAGGTAGCTGGGGCATTGCACAATCCAAACGGCATTCTTCTGTATGCAAAGGTGCCATATGGGCATGTGAATTTTGTTTTTTCTTGATCTTCGGGTGCAATAGCAATCTGATTGTATCCTGAGTAGCCGTCCAAGAAGCAATAGTGGGAGTGTCCAGCCAGGCGCTCGAGCATTTGATCAATGAAGGGCAAAGGAAAGTGGTCCTTGCGTGTGGTTATATTTAGCTTTCGATAGTCGATGCACACTTTCCATCCTGTTTGAATCCGTTGAGGTACAAGCTCATCCTGCTCGTTTTTAACCACTGTGATCCCACTTTTCTTTGGCACGACCTGGACTGGGCTCACCCACTTGGAGTCACTAATTGGATAGATGATTCCAACGTCCAAGAGCTTTAGGACTTCTTTCTTCACGACCTCCTTCATAGGTGGATGCAATCGCCTCTGTGCCTCCCGTGATGGTTTGGAGTCTTCCTCCAGCAGTATCTGATGCATGCATTTTGCGGGACTTATGCCTTTGATGTCAGCTATTGTCCATCCAATTGCCGTTTGATTGACCTTAAGGACGTGAACCAATGCTTTTTCCTCTTTCGTACTTAGGGTAGATGCAATGATGACTGGAAGGGTTTGATTGTCGCCCAAATATGCATACTTTAAGTGCTCGGGCAAGGGCTTCAGCTCGAGTTCAGGAGCCTTTATGATGGACGGCAGGGTTTTCTGACTTGTGAATGGTAACGCTTCGAAGGGAGGCCTGTGCAATGGGAGGGTTGGCATGATGTCAAGGGCTCGTACCTCTTCAATCACGCTATCTGTAAGTGAATCCACAGTGTGTGGGTTACTAGTAACGGCTTTCTCAAGGTCATCCGTCATGCAAGAATGAGCAATTGTCCTCCGTAGCAGTAAGTCCATTGTGTTTAACGGAAAATCTACAATAGGCTCGGCAGGGTACTGGATGGTGTCATGGATGGAGAATGTCCGAAGCTGGTCCAGGACCTTGATTGAGACCTGGCCCTTTCTGACGTCGATGAGGCACTCGGCTGTGGCTAGTAAGGGCCTTCCGAAGATGAGGGGAGGTTCCTCACTTTTGTCAATTCTGTCCATTCTTAGTACGTAGAAGTCTGCAGGGATGCATGTATCTCCGATTTGTACCAGTACGTCCTCAAAAACCCCCATTAGGTTGGTTACAGAAGCGTTAGCCAACCTGACACATAGGTGCGTGGGCTTGAGTGCGCCTAGGTTGAGTGACCTGTAAATGTGGAATGGCATGATGTTCACTGATGCTCCCGTGTCGCAAAGGCAATGTTCGAATCTTTTTGACTGAATGACACATGGAAGGGATGGCGGCCCAGGATCATTGGCCTTAAGGGGCATGCGCAAAAGGGCAGCCGAGCAGGCCATAGGGATGTCAATGGTGTCCGTGGAGCTAAAACCACGCTTTCCTGCAACTAAGTTCTTGATCAGCTTTGCAAAGATAGGCATGTGCTTGACAATTTTATGGAAAGGCAGTGTGATCTGAAGCTTCTGCAACATGCTGATGATTTCTTCCTCAAAGTCCTCCTTTTGCTTATTCCTGTTTTGGAACCTACGAGGAAATGGATAATCAACATTATTAGCTAACTCAAAAGTGACTTTTTTAGAATTGGAATTCTGAGGTTTAGAGTTAGAAGTATTCGAGTGCTGCGACTTGGGCTTAGGAGCAGGTTGCATGCCAGCCGTGGCCGAAGTAGGCGCAGTGTCAGGTCCTCTTTGCAGTAGGGCACTTGGTGACTCATTGGACTGGTTCTGCGCCAGAGGTGTTGGTCGTGGCATGTTTTGCGGCGCGCCCTGGTCGGTGATCCTTGGCAGAGTAGGTTGAGGCTCAGTTTCAGGTCCTGTGAGGGTGGCATATGTGGGGTCTTGAAGTGGTGTTTCCTTCTCCAGCGTGATTGCATTAGCCGTAGGATTGTGAAATCCTTTCGGATTTACCAGGACTTGACTCGGTAGCTTGCCATGCTCCCGCTGATTTAGTTGGTTCGCCACCTGTCCCATTTGACGCTCCAAGTTTGCAATTGCATTTTTGAAGTCTCCCGTCTGACTCTGGATATCGTGCATGAATTTTATGAGTTGAGCCTGCTGTTGAGTCAGGATATGGATGGAGTCCTCAACAGACTTGCTTCCGCCATTCTGGTTTGAGGAAGGACCGTGGTAGTTCCCCTGAGGGCCTGCGGCTTGCTGCTCAAATCCAGGGGGTGGCAAGGGATTCGCGGCTGCTTGATTGTTGCTCCAACGGAAATTAGGATGATTTCTCCACCCCGGATTGTAAGTGTTGGAATATGGGTCATTCCGGGGTCGAGAATTGCTATTGAACCCTCCAGCAAAGTTGGCCTCTTCCACAACCGGGCAGTCCTGGGATATGTGGCCCTGAATTGAACATACCTCGCAGATGTGAACTCCTTTGGCTTTCTCGCTACACAATTGTTTTACCATTGCCGTGAGCTGAGCAATGGCGTCATCTTTGTATTTGGCGGATGCATCACCCGTAGCTCTAGAGGAGGGACCCCTGTAGCTGAACTGTTTTTCCCTTTGAGCAATGTTCTCAAAGGCGGTCCTTGCTTCCTCGGCTGTGCCTTCTAGAATCCCTTGGGATTGAGAATCCACCATTGTCCGATCGCTAGTTTCAAGCCTCCATAGAAGTATAGCATAAGATGATGGGCATCAATATGGTGGTGGGGGCACGCCCGTAGCATCTGATTGAACCGCTCCCAAAACTCGTAGAAAGACTCCTCCATGTCTTGTCGTGGGTTCATGATCTTGGACTTTAACTCATTTGTCTTTTCCACGGGAAAGTACTGTGTTAAGAATTTGGACGTCAAGTCCCTCCAAGAGTGAATGGAAGCCGGCGCCAATGAATGAAACCATGTCTTGGCGCGATCCTTGAGACTGAAGTGAAAGAGCCGCAGGCGGATTTCCGATTCTGTCATACCATTGATGCGCAATGTTTAACAAACCTCAACAAATTCCTTGATATGAAAGTGCGGGTCCTCGCCAGCAAGGCCGTGGAATGTAGGCAGCATGTGAATTGTCCCCGACTTTAATTCGAAGTTTGCCACTGTTGACTCGGGAAAAACAATTGGAAATTGATCCTCCGAGACATGGGGCATGGCAAAATCCTTAAGGCGCCATGGGGCTTACGGTACTAGGCCACGTTCCAGGCCCTGCTCTTCTCTGTGGTCCGCCATCCTCCTTGGGCTTGGTGGCGGGGAGCCGTGGACTGAAGATGCTTGCGATGATGGTTCACTTGATGACCCGTGCACTGAACCTTGGAATGACATACACGGGTACCTAACAAAAAAGAAAAAAAAAACTAAGTTGCAAATCTAAACTTGAATGGGCACCGTTGAGGGACAAGTCCCCGGCAACGGCGCCAAAAACTTATTGGTAGATTTAAAGAGCAAGAAATATGCAATTCAATCCTAACAGTTATAAAATCCTTGCAAGTGCACAAATCGATAAGTATAGTATAGTAGCACAGCAAGAGTCGATCCCTCGAGGACTTGTATCAACGTTATGACCAATTTAGTTCAGATTTGTTAACTTAAATAAAAAAACACACACACACACACAGGGGGGGGGGGGGGGGGGGGGGGGGGGTGGGGGGTTTATGATGTGATAACTGAAATTTAAAGACAAGTAAATCAAAGTACAGAAATTAACAATGCAAGAATGAAAGGTTGTTAACTAAGGCGAATTAAGGCTTACTATCCACTCTAACCAATTATAGCTCTTAACCAAATTTCCTTGACCTAATTACTATGCATTTTCTGAATTAGGTGCCCGTGCCTAGGACCTGGCGTTGGTTCACTAGACACATCTTATTCCCTCTTACTTAGCATGTTCTAAACAGGGCATATGCCTAGAACGTCTATCACCTACCTTTTAAGATGATGCATGAAGTTTAAAGAGAATTTAATGACACCACATTAGCCTAGCAAAGTGGCATGCAATCCTAGGTCGTCATGAGTTAAGATTATAAGTATGAATACTTTCGATGCTCCAAATCACAAGATGATATGACGGTCACTCAAGCAATTACATCTATAATTATACTAATCTTATAGGCATAAATTAAGTTCATTAAGCATAGTAATCCAACTTATTCAGCATGCATAGCAATCATAATCAAAAGCCAGAAATCCAATCAATAAGCTAACATGGCTAGGGCTTCAAGCAGCCCTAATCCTAATGACTACTCACACATAACTGAAATAAACACAAGTATAATTGAATCCATAAGTAAATTGCAATAATGAAAATAAGGGTACAGAAGAGATTGTTAAGAACAGATGCAGCAGAAGACACGGCAGGGCCTTCTTCTCCAAGCTCCACGTCCAATAATCTAAGTGAAAGATTATCTCCGAAAATATATGGTCCCTAATTCTCTAGAAAACCAAAACGGAACTCCGTGGCTCAGGTCTCTGTTTTCCCAGAAACCAAAACGTCCCTAGCTAATTATCTCCTTTTTGAAACACTGAACAAAGGCTCCCTTTTATAGACAAAGGGAAAACCTTGTTCTATAAGGATTGGTCAAACCTATGTCCTATAAGGATTGGTATAACCTTGTTCTATAAGGATTGGTATAACCTTGTCCTATAGGAATAGGGAAAGTTATTTTACTTTTAATTAATTATAAAGTCTTTAAAATCTATTCGAACCAATCAGAGCATGGCCGGAAGTGTGAATGCAGGCTGGCAAGTGGGAACGCAAGCTGGCCAAACTTGGATTTTTGACTGTCTTCGTAATCAGGATCTGGGACCGCGCTTTTGAAGTACGTTAGGAGTATAATAGAAGCGCATCGTCGTTCAGGCTTGGCGCAAATGTTGTTAGGCTTGGCGCAGAGGGAGAACCTCTGATCCACCGCTAGCGGAACAGGGACCCCGGCTTGGGCGCACTTCTGGGCTCGGATGGGAGTTCTTGGGACATGTCCTCGACCTGCCTTGGCGTGACCTTGGCACTTCTAGGACTTGACCTTGATGTCATGAAACACAAGTTCGGGACCCGGAGGGCCTGATATGAGGTACTTGGCCAGTGGCCCAAAATAGGCGCACTGGCGCACTGGCGCACTCAGGACTCCGCTCAGGACCTGATATTGAAATGAGGATATCTCCTTCATCTGGACTCCGATTTGAGTCATTCTTTTTGCGTTCTTTCCAAATTTTACCTATCTTTCTAACTCTGCACAAGTCTCACAAGATTGATCATTTTCTACTATTGATGGCACGAAATCATTCAAAAGACATGTAAGAGAGCATATAAAGACATCAAAATGATGCATAAATAATGACTGATTAGTATGCATCAACACATTTTTCAATCATCTGGTATCCACAATCACTAGTCCAAGCAGAAGACTATAAGAATGGAAACCCGACAGCAGAACCTTACATACCAATCTCCATAGCTGAACTAACTTCAAGCAACCCAAACAGATAGACTAGTGGCACCGACACTAAAAACTCAAAAAATTTAACCCTCCTAACGCACTAGATAGAGAGACTAAGAGAAAACTTCACTAAGAGATTCGAGACCGAATTCAGCCAACCCAATATAAGAGCCACTAACCATATTTCAACAAAGCAAACCAAAAAGAACAAACAAACAACCTAACAAAAGACTCAAATGGGCTATTTCCATCATTGTCACCGCCTATCACTACCACCATCGCCACCTCCACGGAATACCGACACGACGAAGAATACCGTCCACCACCATATCACATATACTCTGATGATCCATCGTGATTGACACCATCACCACCAATGGAGGATTGCAATCACTCGATCAAAACCCACCAAGCTCCATCACGAGCAAAATCCCTGTTAAGGTAGATTAGGCTTACTACAACAAAAAATGGATAATGTGACGCAGACTATTCCTCACATTTGAATAAAATACGTCACAAAAGTACAAATGTGAGAAATATTAAGCGTCACTAAGGGCATCACATTAGACCCCTCACAAAAGATCAAATGTGACGAATGTATCATATCATCACTTATACTTAAATGTGACGCACAATGTGTTCGTCACAATCGGCAATATGTGAGGCTTACATTTGTGTCACTTTTTCTCAAATATGATGTTTGGTATTCCTCACATTTAAGAATATGTGAAGCTTACTTGTGTGTTACTTGTACTAAAATGTGACGTTTGTATTTTCTCACATTTAACAATATGTGAAGCTTACTTGTGTGTCACTTTTACTCGAATGTGATGTCTGATATTTCTCACATATAACAATATGTGAAGCTTGCTTGTTTGTCATCTTTAGCCAAATGTGAGTTCGATAATCCTCACATTTTATATTATGTGATGGTTCATGATTCGTCATAATAGCAAATATGCAATGGCGATTCTCTGGTCACTTTAGTAATATTTGATTCTTAATCTTGTATCACATAAGGTTATAGATACATAATCATTCGTCACATTAAATAGTATGTGATGCATAAACAATTGTCACAATGAATAATGAGTGATTCTATTTAGTGTCACATTAGATAATAATCTTGTCATTTGGAATAATAAATTTACTACTTAACATAAAGTCATTTAGAATTTATGGGGCATTTTCCATAAATTATGTAAACCTTTTCTTGTCCTAAAGCTGAGAATAATAATTTCAAACCTGGGTCAGACCTTAGTAGATGCGTATTTCTCACCCATCACCCCGCCTTTCTGTTTCTGGAACTGTATGTACCGCAACGTGCTGGCAAAAATGCATCCGGGGCTGAATTTACGTTTGCATTGTCGTCAGCCAAGAAATTATCCATCCTCGGCGCGATCCGCCTCCTCCTTACAATTGATTCGCCTTGTCCTCTGTCGTTGGCCGAGAGAGGAGATGATGATGGTCGGCGATGTTGGCTGCGAGAAGGAGAAAGGGGTGCGAAGCAAATTCTGGGTTTTTTTTTTGGATTTTTCGGTTTGAAAAAGAAATTGAAATTAGGTTAAAGAAAGGAAAGAGTTGGGGAGATGGAGATGGAGACAAAAATGGTGGGTGGGGAGCTTGGATCAAAAATGGTGATGAAGTTGAAGATTATGATGATGAAGATGGAGAGGTTTTGGCCAAAAAAGAAAAAGATGAGTGGGTGAGGTTTTGAAATGGATGGTTGCTAGATAACATAAGTGAAATTAAAATCATAGGTTAAATTATCTTAAATTATCTTAAATTTGTACCTAAAACACTTTAAAATCTATTTAAATTTGACATGATTTGAGTTAAATAATATGAAATAAAGAAAAATCAATTAAAACCCATTAAAATACATTACCATTCTAAATCATTTAAAACTCATTAAAATCTCAAACGAATACACCCCCTAAATCAAAATTACGAACCAAAATTGAAAGCCCAACTAAAAATACTTACTAGTACGCTACAATAAAAACACCTGCCTTCAGTTTTCCCCCTTTTGCAAACTCAAAACCCAGAACTTGCCCAGTGCTCTTTCTATAAAAAAAAACATTGAGTAGGAAAAACTGGAATTGGCCCAAGAGGATTTTATTCCTGGCCTTTATTTGGTCGGCTAGGACAAGAGGAATTCACAGTAGTTGCTATGGATGGAAAACTGAAAGGTGGGGGAGGGTGGTGCTGCTGCTGAGGTTGGGAAATTAGGGAGAGACGTAGAGAAGGCGTAGATGGAAAACTTCTATTAGGGTAATTATAGCGAGCGGGGAAGGAGATTGCCGCGCTTAATTCGTTACAATTGTTTTCCCTCTCATACCAAAAGTTGGGGCGCTAAAATCTTCCCGCTTGTTTATTAATATCTTTTTTCCGTGTATTTCATCTTTTAGTTTTTGTGGCGACCTACAAAAGAATATGTGACGTCTGTTTCTTCACAAGTTCACAAATCCAATCCCATCAAATAGCGCTAAATTATTTGTGACAAATTTAGTTGTTCCCTAAATTGTTTATCCATAATTTTACTAATAAGTGATGACTCAAAAAATTCCTCACAAATTATAACCAAATGTCAGGAATTTATGGGTGTCACAAATTAACTGATTACATTATCCAGTTTTTGTTGTAGTGGTTTCTGAAAACAAAAATTTCACCGTTCACCCAATCCATCGGGATGCCGAAACCTGTGACTATGACTAATACCATGACTATAAAATGAGAAAAGGAAATTTGAAGACGCGTGAACTCCTGTGAACTCAACACCAAGATTGGCTAGATTGTTAGGTTTATTTATTACGTTCATATGGGCACTAAAGGAAACTCATTGGACCCGAAAAGGATCAGCACAAGAAGAAGTTTTTTGGGAGAAAAATTTCTTGAGAGATGTCTAGAGTTTCGTTATTGTCCTCTTATATATTTATTTTCTGTAAAATTAGAAGCTGCAGAAAATAATTGAGATTCCTATGGTGACAAAGCTATTCTATAATAATAATTCTGTTTCTTCTCTCTCTTCTCTTATTGTTGAGCAGTAGATAGGATTTTACCTTTTGGGTTCAAGCATTTGATTATTAATACTAACTGAGTTCTTTATGTAAATTTATATTCACTTTTTAATTTGATGATATAAATTCAATGGAGTAATCGAATAAGTGAATATTACAAAATTTTGGCTCTACTGAGTCTTAACGTGGCTATCTTATTACTTGTATTTAATTCACTTCAAGAAAACATGTTTTTGGGCGCTTATTGTCTAGGTGACCAATACTTTTTGTGTACCCTTTATTAATCATGACACACAATTAATCCATATATGTCTCCAACTTAGATAGGACACAATTACTTGTGTGCAAAATAAACACAAATATTCTATTTGACACGGAGAAACGTGTATAATACATAATGTATCCGTTTAATATACAAAATTTATCGGACACTTGGTTTTTATAGGGACAATTAATTGTGCCTATTATTTCATAGGTGAGACACAATTAGTCATTTATGTCTTATATATCTCTCATCTTTTAAGTTTCTATTCAGCCTCACAGAATGCAACCACTTAACTTAATTTTATTTTTCAATTCTCACATTAAAGAGCCTTTCCTCATTCCCATAAATCATGAATAAAAAAAATAAAAATAAAACCTCAAAACAATTGTTTAGTGATAGCTCAAGAAATCCAAAGTCATCTATTGGTTCTACCAATCATAGTGTGAAACAGCCTCCACAAAATCCGTAAGTTTCTCATTGACGACGGTCCGCCAAGACGTGGACATCAAGTTGCGATCAATACGAAGGCTTTGCAAGGCTCTTCTCTTGGTAAGAGTCACAATTTGAACAAATAAAAGCACAACAAATTGTCTTCATTAATCTTGGATGACATCGAGTCCGAATTTAGTACCGATTGCTATAATAGTCCAAACACAAATGATGGTGTTGGTCCTTCCAACAAGTTTGGAGCATGGGAAATTATGATTACAATGTTTGGTATCAATCTTACAAACGTCAAATGAGAAGTAATAATAATGAAATTCATGATTTGACATCTGAAGAATCGTTGCCTGATAAATCCAACTACATGTTTTTTGTTAAACCTTTTTAGATGGTTGTTGGTAATTGTGGTTATATATTTATGTTGTATTATTTATTTCTTTTTTCTTAATTGCTTATGCTTAAATTCTCATGTACTTTATTTTTCCAAACCTAATATTATCATAATTGTTGTGTTGTGGATGCACATATTATAGAGAGACCTCAAATTTTATACTGATGTGGATGCATATGCGTCCTTTTTGTATTTTGCTATTCTTTCTGTCTATAAATGAAGTAAATTTGACATCAGTATTGAATTTATTATTAAAGCATAACGGTTATAATTGGTTAGGTTTTTGCTTTAATGAATTTCCACTTTCAAACTATACAGGCTTAGACAAGTGTAGATGTTACTTGTAATTAAAATATTGTAATCATATGAATTGACTATTTATTGTAAACATGTCTCATAAGCTGAAAAACATAATGGAGAAGATCCTCATCGAGTGACATTCTTCACTATGACGCATACTAAGGGGCCAACTCAGCTTCCAGTTGATGAAGAATCTGTTCGTGTGTTGGTAATAACTTGATTTTGTGTACCTATATATTTTATTAACACATGATCTGTAATAACTGATTTTTGGTTGGCGTTGTTCGTAATTTGTGATGTAGGCTGAATTTCAAAGAGCTCAGGAAGAGATTACTGAGAGTGGTGAAACTGTAATAACCAATGTTCGAAACAAGATATTTGCTGAAGTGATGGGGCTAGAAAAAAGGAACAAGGTGCGAGGGTATGGGATCGGTGTTTCTTGTTTGGACGTTCCAGGAATTGTTACCGAGCAAAGGGATATATAAAGGGAGGTTCAAAATTTAAGGGTGGCATATGAAAAGCAAAAGAGAGATGTAGCTTAAGCGGAAGAGAGGATTAATTTTGTGAGGCAAGAGGCACAAGAAGCAGCTGAAAAATTAAAGGAAGAGTTGATAGCTGAACAAGAGGAGAACTTGAGGGTGGCAAAGCAACAAATGGTTGAGCAATTCCAACTCATTTTCGTTAGGGTGGGATCGCCGTAGACATGAGTTTAATGGGTGGCCATTTTGCACAAAGTGAGCAATGAGGTAGTTTAGTGCCTCAAAATTCCCACTTTGAAAATCACAATTTTGTGGAGCCTTCACGAGTCGTTATAGCTTTTCATAACAATTTTCGATTAAAAGTGAAATTCTGGTTAGTGCGTTATAGTAGCCTTTGAAAATGTCTTCTTAGCAATCATTGTTGGTTTTTGCAGATGCATATGATGATAGTATGATGTGGTATTTATGGGGAAAATGGTATGAAGTAGTGGACATGTTTTTGGTTTTGTAAAGAGTATGTTGTGGTATTGATGGGGCAGAATGGTATGAATTAGTGGGCATGTTTGTGTTTTTTGTAAACAGTAGGTTGTGTTATTTATGGTCATAATGGTATGAATTAGTGGAGATCTAAATGGTTTTTGTAAACATTTCCTTTGAATGCTCAAGTTGTGGTATTTATGGGCAGAATGGATTCTGGTTGGCTTGTAAACATTTCCTTTGAATGCTCAAGTTGTGGTATTTATGGGCAGAATGGATTCTGGTTGACGTTGTAGTATTTGGATGAATTATGTATTTTTCAGTGAAATTTAAATTTTAAATTATATTAAATATGTTAGTTATGATATTAAATTCTATTATTCAGATTTAATAATGATATATGAAACTAAAATGGCTTCAATCCTCTACAAGTAATTGAATGTAAAACCAAAACAATAATAAAAAATCACATGCAGCTCATGTACATAATAATTATTGGATAGGCATTCTTTAAATGTGATGCCTAAAGTGTTAGTATATGAGTAAAAAATTACAGTGTAGGCCATAATAATATAATGGGCAAATTACACTTTAGTACCATGACTTTCACACCAAATTTCTAAGTTATACCTAACTTTTCAAAAATTATATTTTATTACCCTTAACTCTTTAAAACATTTCACCTTTGTCTCACAGACACAGTTTCGGTAGAATTTCGTTAGCTAATGGCGTGACGTGTGTAGTAGTCCACATAAACAAATCCCAAGGTGATTTTAGGCATAATTAATTGCTTAATTAGCCTTTATCTCTAGCTCAAAATTTTGAAGGGAGATGTTGGGCAGGAGATATATAATGACTAGTTAAGTAATGGAGCCTAAAGTCGCTTTGGGATTCGTTTTTTGGGGGCCTCACCCATGTCACGTCATCATGGCTAACGGAAATTTTGCTAAAAATGTATCGGTATGATAAAGGTGAAACGTTTTAAAGAGTTGAGGGTGCTAAAATGTAACTTTTAAAAGGTTAAATATAACTCTGAAATTTAATGTAAATGTCAGGATACTAAAGTGTAGTTTGCTATAATATAATTGACGTTTTATTTACCAAACACGTCAACAATAAGTGGAAAAGGAATTGTCATAACTAAAGCACCAAAAACCAGTATTTGTGCTTTATTTAATTGGCCACAAAGGGGTTTATGGGTTTATTAGTGTCCTTTGATCAAAAGCACGCCATCGTTTTAACACTAATAATTGTGTTCATAGAGTTAAAAGGTACACATAATTATTGGTGACGTAAGTCCATTTTCCTTATAGTGAATAGTCGAACGACCTATGTGTTCAGATTGCCGAATAGAAACTAATGTATTCAGGGTATCGGATACAATAATCTCTATGTGTTGGGAAGTAAAATGTGATCGGATCCACTAGACAAAACAGCGGATTGACCGATGGAGCTGAGAATGCCAAAAGAGATGACAGACAACAATGGCCATAAGAGTTTGCAGTGCCCTAGCTAACCATCTATGCACATTGTATAATTGCAATTTTGTTTAATTTATAAAATAATGAATTTTTATCGCCTTGTGCTGACAATAATGGACCCAAATGATAAGGGAGCTACAAGTTGTAAGGATCCCCGATGATAAATGTTCTCAGTTAACAAAAATATTCTTACACTACTTGTTTTTTATTTTTATTCTATGAAGATTTCTATGACAATAAGGAAGTTACTGCAGTGATTGGGGCCAGAGGGGCCTCATTAGAACCCTCACCTTGAAATCTAGTTAGATTGGGAAAAATCCAGTGAGAGAAAAAGAGTACCCCACTCCAATCCATAAAACAGTAAAACTGCATTAATCAGCTAAATCATGTTCTAACAAAGAGAGAAGCCATGGCAGTGCAGGTGGTGTTAGAACAATCACAAATTCCAGCCAAGATCACAAATTCAAGTTTAACAATCACATTCAATTAAGCAATCATGAATCAACACAAGTTAATAAGAAACGATCTCTGACCTGTGGAGATTGAAGATGAATCCATGATCACCAAAATATTGAAAGCCAAAGCCAAAAGCAAACTTTCTTCTCTCTGTCAAGTATCTCAATGTTTAAACTATCAATAGGCAATAGTCCAGAAAATTAAGCGAATTTTGTGAGAGAAGAGGCTTCCTTAATATATAGACAATCCATCTAAGATTCTCCTATTAGAACACTTAAACTTCTAATTACTCTAAAAAATGATTAGTAAAGTCCAATAGTAATCCAAATCAGAATAGAACTAGTAATCCCTTGTTAGCAAGACTTCTCTTGTCCTAATTTGAGTCAAAATCAGTTTTCACATAATTGATGTAATGCTCAAATTCTTACAGGTGGCACCCAGGCCGTGCGATCTTACGACTGCAGCCCCTCTTGAGCTAGCTCGTGAGCCACCATGTTGGCAGTTTTGGGCGTGAATTTCATATTCGTCACTGGGAACTCAATACTAGCCATTAACATCACAATTTCCGCGGCAATTTGGCCCACCGGACTCCAATCCTGCCCCCTATTCTATATGATTGAGACCACCACCTGTGAATCAGTTTACACCACTGTATTGATCAACTGTAGATATTGAATCAGCAGCAAACCAGTTCTGATAGCTTCTAGCTCTGTTACTAACACTGAGACCTCCACAGATGCTTGTCCCGAGAAACCAATGACGGCTTCATCGTTCCAGTCCCGCAAGATCCCCCCAATGCCCCTGTTCAAACTTGTGGCACTAACAGCTCCATCACAATTCAGCTTATAAGATAATATCTGAGGTTTTCTCCATCTCACCACCCAGACATGTCTGACTACAACAGGTCGGTGGTTCACAGCCAAGAATTCTCTATGAGCTTCGACATCATTCTCCACCACCCCGAATCCTTCCCTCACAAGTAAGTGATGAAGTACTTTATTTCTTTGACTCCAGGTCTGTCAACAAACAAATAAGAACCATTCCAAATTACAAGGAGAAAGGACACTCACAGCACATTCGAAAAGATCAATAAACCGACCAACAGAAGGAAACCGTTCAATAGGAAAGGTGGAGGTCCTCCATATCTTCAGACTACACTTGCACCCCCATAACACATGAAAAACATCCTCCAAACCTTTCCCACATCTGATGCAAAGCGCTGAAGGAATAACATGCTTATTGAAAAGATTAAAGGAGGTAGGAAGAATTTCACAGCTAGCTTTCGAACATAAAATTTTGAGTTTATTAGGTAGATTCAGGCCCCATAGTTTCTTCCAATAGCATTCAAATTTCATCATCGATGAGGATTCATCACCATCGGCCACCACCTGATCCGAAAAGCAAGGGCCACATATTATCCATATTTGATAGAGTATCTACCATTCTTTGCATAGTACCAGTAACGACCACCAACAAACCGACATGTAGAGCTAAGAACAATCCCACAAATTACCTCCACATCCTCCAGACAAAACACAGAACGTAGGAGCTCCAAGTCCCACCCCCTAGTCGGCTTCACCAGGGAAGAGACCTTGGCATCCACAAGGAGCCCAAGGTTCATGATAAGCTTGAATGCTTTAGGTCTAGGAATCCACTTGTTGTTGAAAACTGAGATAGAAGTCCCAGTTCCCACCCTGCAAATCAAAGCTTTTTCAATTACCTTCCGGCCCCAAATAATAGACCGCCAAACAATTGAGGGAGCAACACCCAACTCCGCTTCCATAAAATCCCTATCAGGGAAGTACCTGGCCTTTAACATGCGAGTGACCAGATATTGGGGATGTTCCAAAAGCCTCCACGCTTGCTTTACCAACATTGCTTGATTAAAAGCTTCAAAGTTTTTAAAACCCAGCCCCTTTTTTTACTTCGAACTTCATAATTTCTACCAACTCAACCAATGAATATTGCGCCTGCTTGCTTTACCCCACTAGTATCCAGAAATTTCAGCAGAAAAATCATGACAAAGAGACCGAGGAAGTTGAAATACACTCATAGAGTATGTAGGAAGGGTATGTTCCATTGCTTTGACCAATACTTCTTTCCCAGCTGCCGATAGTAATTTAGTTTTCCAGGAAGTAAGCCTGTTTCGAAGGACATCACGCATTTTCCCAAACATTCGCCGCTTGTTCTGAGAAGTAATTGTTGGCAACCCAAGATACCGCTCATGATATTCCACCACCGGGACCCCTAGGACATTAGAAATCAATCGGATCATAATAGGATCCATAATAGGACTAAAACACGTCACTGACTTCTCAAAATTGACTAGTTGTCCCGAGACTTTTTCATAGTCCCTGAGCACAGTTAATAACTATTGGCATTCAGCAACTCTAGCATTACAGAAAACAAGACTATCATCTGCAAAAAATAGATGGAAACAGTATGAGCTCCAAAAGCTACCGATACCCCATGAATTGAATTCCTGCATTGAGCTTGAGTTAACAAAGCTGAGAGGCTTTTAGCGCAAATTAATTCTTACACTACTTGTTAATTTTACAATATAGATATTTTAGATAGCTTCTTATACATTGATCTTCAATAAAACATCTTTTCTAATAAAAATAAATAAATAAATCATCATTATCTAACAAAATTTATTATCAAGAAAACATAGATAACTCGAAAAACTAGATTTTAGGAACTTAACAACACTGTTCTAAAGTAGAGAAATTATAAGACGATATAGTACATTTATAGACAAAAGTTTCTTAAAATAAGATCTGGCATGCAAAAATGCATAAGCAACATGCAAAAATTTCAAGTTCTATAAGAAAGATTACGATCAAAAGGATGAGTATATCTAAGTTCCAACATTCTTAAGTTAGTTTCAAGTTCTATAAGGAAGATTACAATCAACAAGATGAGGATATCTAAATCCGTACCTTCTTAAGTTTGTTCAAAGAAGTTCTATAAGAAATATTACAATCAAAAGGATAACGATATCTAAGTTCCTAGCTTCTTACGTTAGTTTCAAGTTCTATAAGGAAGATTGCAATCAAATGATGAGGATATCTAAGTTCTTAAGTTCGTTCAAGTTCTATAAGGAAGATTACAATCAAAAGGATGAGGATATCTAAGTTCGTACCTTCATAAGTTTGTTCAAACAAGTTCTATAAGGAATATTACAATCAAAACGATGAGGATATCTAAGTTCCTAACTTCTTAAGTTAGTTTCAAGTTCTATAACGAAGATTACAATCTATAAATATAACTTGAATACCATAAGCATCATCAAGACCATTATTTCCCAAACAACTAATCTTTGCAATTTTACAAAAGGAAAAACATAACGCAGTTAACCCGATATAAAAGCTGATGGACTTATTTGCACAAAGCAAACCTAAAAATGAAAAAATAAATAAATAACCCAACAAAAGGTATAAATGGACTGCTTTCACCATTATCGCTATCTATCACTATCGTAACTAGTCGCTGAAATATCCAATTTTAAATCAACAAATATTGGTACTTGATTGCCAATTACATGTTAGAATAGTGTGTATTATTAATCACTGAGACTACGTGCTCATCATATTGTAATCCCCAGTTGATGAGACATGGAGTGGATGAAATGTTGGAATAGCATCAAAGATGACACTTGAAAATAGAGAAATGATTCGTTATTAGGATGCAATTTGAAAGAGTCTGGACATATTTATGCAAATTAAGCATTCTTCCATTGGCCCATTGGGGGGTTGGGCACATGCCTTTGTTCTCTATACTTAACAAACCAACAAATTCTATTATGAAACTGTCACTCCACTTGTACCATCTCCATCATTCCTCTTACTATTATTTCCACATTCACATTCACATTCCTTCTCTACTAAATGTTGTTTTAATTACCAAGAATAAATTCAAAAAGCCAGGCCATCTCTTCTTTTATGGCATGTTATTTATTCAGAATCCAAAAATTAGGAATTATTACGAGTTCAATCCTCGAGAGTTCATGAAATACAAACATGGAAATTCCTTATTTCATAAATATATTTGGCTATAAATTAGACTGATCATTACAATCCAAAATAGCATGCTCATCATCTGAACATGCATGATATTGTGGTTTGCTGTCAAATCCATGTTACAAAGATTGATGTCCAAAGGATAATGGTAACTGTACAAAGAAAAAGAACAATAAGATTACTATTACCGTTTCAACGCTGCTCTATATATACACGAAATAAGGTCATTACAAACAATACAATTTAGAACTAAATAATGTCAAACCTTATTATATACACTTGATATCCAAATTTCTTTTCTTTTTCTTTCGCTTTAAAAAATTAACTAAGCCATCTATGATCATTAGTATTACGGTTTAACAATATTTTTTTACTATATAATAAATATTTTGAATTATTTTACAGTATTTAACAGTATTTCTTTTTCTTGGACCTCATCTATAACTTCTCTTAATATGGTAAGAAGTTCTAGTGTGATTTTCTCATATTGCAACAAAAAATTATTCAATGTTATCATCGCTTTGAAAGCTTCTTTCACCAAAACGGTCTCGATAATATAACTACCATCTTCAACATCATCTTGATCATTTCCATTAATTAATAACTAGCTAAATTAATAGAATTCTTTGGCACAAGGCTATTAATTTATAGAAGTTTAATTGTATATGATAATTTGACAAATTACTTCTCACACCCTAGGGTGTATATTTTGATTTTTTATATAATGATATTGAAAAAGTGATATATACACTACAAGAAAACATGGATTCAGCAACGAAATAATATGTAATGACCAAAATTTCCTTGCCTATAGTAACAATAGGCAACAACTAGCAAAAGTTGTTGCTTAATCTTGCAATAATTCACGGGGGGGAGCCATTGGCGCTTTTAATGTTTTCGAAGTTGTTGCCGATGTACTGAGTGCGGGAAACTTGCCGCCATAATGAAAAAATTATAGGCAACGACTTGTGTATAAGTTGGTTATTATTTAGTGCAATAACAGAAAATTGTTGCATATTTTGAAAGACAACAATGTTTTGCTAAATAGGCAACAACTTGTAATACATAATAGGTAAGGATTTATCTTTGTTGTCTGAAAGAAAAGTAGGATTTATCTTTGTTGTCTGAAAGAACAGTAGGATTTATCTTTGTTGTCTGAAAGAAAGTTAACAAAAGCCATGCAACAAAGCAACAACTAGTGGGGGTATTTCAGGTATTTTAATTTGAGGTAAAAAAATTGAGTCGTTTGCAAACTCAATTTCGGGGACTTAGCTAGACAAAAAATTTAGCTTTGCGAACTCAAATTTCAAGCTGAACAAGATCAAATCTCCCAAATTTCAAACCCAAATTTTTAGCTTGGCAGCAGACCATAATCGATTTCTTCCTTGCAACCAGCGACCACCAGCGGCGATAGCAGACCAGTTTCTTCGATTTCATCCCCAACACTCAAACACGCAAACACTTTTTCTCATCCCCAACATCCCTAGCTCCACCGAAATCCGAAATCCCATTTGTTATACCCTAAGTTGGTCGCTAACTTCGTGGGCTCTTGGGAACTGAATGGTATCTCTCTTGGTCCAAATTGAAGGCCAAGGTAAGAGTTCTGAATTTAGGGTTTCAATATAATTGTTCATGAATTTGGGGTTAACTTAGCATGGGTTTTGTTAATTTGGTGTTCATGAATGTTCGAATTTGGTGTTAACTTGAGTGCGTTTTGATGATTGTGTTTCAGATTTTGGTCGCAGCAGTTTCAAATTTGGGTTTTGATTATCCTCTGTCGACTGCGTCAGTTGCGAAGGTCGCACAGAGGTCGCCGCAGTGCAGGAGAGGTGGACAACTCTCGGTTTACTGCGTGGGCTGCGGAGGTCGCACGCTCTACAACTTCAACTCTCGGTCGTAGCCTCTCGCTCTCCCTGCACAAGGTGTCAGCTAGGTACTTATCTTCTCTTCTTCGACTCTCACTCGCACTCTTTCTGTCTCTCAGTCGCTTGCTCTATTTCTCAAACTCTCCCTGAGTTCAAGTCTTAGTCGCACTCTCTCTGTTTCTCAGTCTCTCTCGCTCTCTCTATGTATGAAGCTAATGAGATACCTTCATCTATGTATGAAGCTAATGAGATACCTTCCTGACGGTTTACTTCCTGAAGGTAATGAGATACCTTCATCGTCCAGTCCCAACAACTGGCAACGGTTCAGTCCTTCTCTTTTCATTGTTCATGTATTAGTAACTTCTGGACCATCATTATACATATGTTTATGGACCTTAATTAGAATTGTTAATTTCAAAACGATTTTAGTTTTGTTCTGTTGTGTTGTGCCCGCAAGGATTGATTTGGACTCAATTTGTTGCGATATGGGATTTTACTGCTATTTTTGGTTTTCGAATAATCTAAGCCCCACTGTCATTTTCGTTTGGCTGGCGAGAAAATGAAAGAAAATTGTAGAATCTTCTAACTTGCCATTATTTCCGAATGAAGTCCTGAGATTTTTTCTTTTAATGAATTGTGTTTTAACGAAAATTTTAATCTGTGCTCATATGTATTTGAGAGAATTTGAATTCCTAACAATTTTCAAAATTTATGAATGTGCTTGGCCTCTTTGTGCAATGATCAATAGTTGGATGCTATATTTTTCTTATTCAGTACTATTCAAGTAGTTTTAATTTTTTCCCTTTTGACTAGTGGATTTGATTTAGAGTTACCTTGTAGGAGTTTTTTTTTAATTTATTAGGTAATGCTGGTGAATTTTTCTTTTGGTTTTCAGTCACTGTTTACTTACCAAATGTGTATATTTTCTATAATGGAGAAACAAGGGGATATTATTCGTTGCTATTGATCATAACAGACCCCTTGAGGATCAAGGTCCTTTCGATATTGTGTTGCATAAGGTCCGGGAATTTCCTTTTATTAATTTCTTGTCTTGTTTTGATTCTAAACCATATTATAAGGAATTTAATGAAGTTTTGTTCCTGTTGTTTTTATTACACCATTCACACACTCACTAGTAACTTATTCAACAATGTTACCTCTTACATCCTGTTAAACGAATTTTCTGATAAATGTAAATGGCCAAGAATACCTGACACACTTTTATTTTTTCTCTCTGCAAGTCCAACTCTAGCTCTGTTTTTAATTTCTTTTTTTTCCATTCTATTGATTGGTGTTTTATTCTTGTGTCGATAATGCAATGTATTTTCTCTACTCAGGAAATATGTGAGGCCAATGCAAACAATTGTGGGATGCAACAATAGAGTCATAGAGGAGGTGCACAACCATTTATGCAACATTTGCAGAAGAAAGCAAAGGTAAATCTATCAAGAAATATGAACAAATATGTGTTCTGTAAAACAGAGGGAATACTCTGAGTTCGTTCAAAATTCCTCCTCACTCTTTTTTTTTTTCTTTTTTTTATGTTTATAATTATTACTCACATGTATGGGTATTATTGCCGAATTTCTTGTGATCAACATCATCACTGAGTAACTTCATGTAGCCACCACCACATTGATGCATTCTGCTCGTGTTTCACAGAAAATTGGAAGACTAGTGTCTTATCCATTCTGACTGCTCATGGGAGCAGTCTTCGGAGGTCTATATGCAACCTTGATTATGTTTACTTTTTTTTCTTAATGTTTTACATCCCAATTTCTTACTACCGTGATGTCGTTGATTTTCAAAGCTTGAGATTTGGGATCTTAAAACTGCAGAAAGGTTTGCACGGCTACCTCAAAGTGGTTTTGGTGGCTCCTCAGGTATTTCTACCAAGGAGAGAGATCAGTTTCTAATCCCCTTAACCTTTGGCTTACTAGTTCCTGGATTTAGTTGTGCTTCTGTTGTAGCATAAGTTAAACATTACTCTTTTGCCCATCCTTTCCTGTTCTTTCATGTACTTTGACATAGTCATTGTTTCTTGGCAAGCATTCTCACCATCTCAATCACAGGGTTTCCTAAACGTCTTGGTCGCGTATATTCATCTTATCTTTTCATCTTCTATGTTTGATGAAACTAAGTGCCTTATCACAATTTTGATGACCAGGAACATCTGTGTGTGCGTGCTTGTGCGTTTAGTGAGCAGATTCTTCATTCCTTACATTTTGATAATGTTCGACTTTAGATCATTTTCATCAACTCCTACTAAACTTGTTTGCTCCCTTTTCTGTTGTCATACTGAATGAAAGCTTCTTTAATTTGTCTTTCATCATTTTCCTCAAACTAATGTTCTTATGAATGGTTGGTTAGAAGTCTGTATATCATGAGTTACTTGACTAGTGTCTGTATTAATCTCAGAGCTCTTCATGGTGTGTGTGGTTCAATATGTTGATGATATTGTTTTGAAGTTCTTGACATCCAATGATTGTTAGGTCCATAGAAATATGAATTAGTTGAGAGTCTTGAGACCTAGATTTTAAACATGATGTATCCTTCCCTTTCTAAACTTAGTGGTACTGAGTCGAGACGTGTGTAAGCTACATATATTGAAAAAATTCGTGAGCATGCACCTATATTCATAAATGTTATAATCATTGAAGCATGATTGTTCTGCATTGCCTTGCCTGAATTGAAATTCTAACCCAAATTTTGCGAATTTTTCAGTTTGATTTGTGTATTGTAATTTTGTTCTTTATTCTACATGGTACAGTTATGAGGATGGTTCCATGCTTTGGTGGGATCTTAGAAATCCAGGTGTTCCAGTGACCTCTGTCAGGTTTCATTCAGAGCCAGGTGTGGGACCTAGAATCCAAAGAAACCCCCATGTGTTTTTCCTCATTTTACCTTTCAAATAAGGCATGTTCTTCATGTATCTTTTTCTGCAGTTCTCAGTCTTTGCGTTGATGGGTCATGCATTGGTTGCATCTAGTAGCGGCGGATGACAAAGTTGTGCTGTATAGTTTGGATCATTCCATGGTAACTACGACATGTTTTTAAGTTTGGGAACTAGATATGTTATAGCTCCCTGCCATTGAACGCTAGTGTGTATAGGTAAAAAGGTTTGAACACTTTATGCTTATAATTACAATGTCTATTTTGATGTAATCTAACATGGTTGAAAACTTGATGGATGTGAAGAATGTCTTTGGTTATGTTATGGATTGATGTTTCATTAATTTAAGGATAAACTATATAAAAGTATCTAAATTATAAGGATCATTTCAAGTTCATATTCCAATTATGAAAATTTTCATCTAGGTACCAAAATTATCAAAACAAAACATCTAAGTACTCTCTGTTAGTTAATCTGTTAAAATCTAAGTTGGCAATTTTAAAAAAAAATTATTTCCTAACATGGACTCCAAGTAGTCCCTCTTTTTGCTTACATGGACTCCAAATAGATAAAAGAAAACACAAAAAATTCAATATGAAAAAAATTAATTATATTAAACCAATATCCATCCCAATTTTCAGTTATGCATCGAGATCCAAATTCTAATAGCTCTCTTCGATCAAATTTGACCCCTACTGAATAAACCCCATCTTGGCTCAATCGCATGCAGGCTTGGTCCCATTAGCTTAGACGACGACAAAGCAAGATGGGATGCGAATTCTGAATTCTACATTTGGTCAAGCCCTTTCTTGCATTTCTTTCACCCCAATTGTCACATCTGGGCTCGTGATGCAATTCCTTGTTGGGTCTAAGATTATTGAAGTCGACAAATATCCATCTCGAATCCATCGGTCGCCTCGCCCTTATGCGATTCGAGGCCCGCCAAGTCTGGAAAGAGTCCCGCAACGACGCCGACAACGTCGTCAACGACGCCGACAACGTCGTCAACGACCTTCGATCTCGAACAAGTGTTCATCGTTGCAGGTTGGATGCGTTGATTGGGATTGTAAAGTAAGGGGATTGATTATGTTGGATTTGATTTGAGAATTGAGAATTAATTAGGAATTGGGTTTTTTTTTTGTGGTGATCGAAAATTTGAAAAGTGAAGGTGAAAGATTTAGACTTTGAGCAAATGTGGTTTAGCTGTGTCTGTATTGGTGAAAGCTCTTTATGGTTATGGAAGCGAATGCTAAATGTGGCTGAATGCGATCTCTCGCCTTGGACTTTGTGGATTATCGGAGTTGGCGGTGGTTGCTTTTACGGTTTTACACTTTTACTCACTCACACTCGCTCACTCCGTTATTGTTGGCTAGGAGTTGGGTTGCATTTGGTGAAGATTGAAAGAAATATTTTTCAATTTGGGGGTTGAGCTGAGG
Source organism: Oemleria cerasiformis (assembly GCA_037349345.1). Classification (NCBI taxonomy): domain Eukaryota; kingdom Viridiplantae; phylum Streptophyta; class Magnoliopsida; order Rosales; family Rosaceae; genus Oemleria; species Oemleria cerasiformis. The sequence goes on along the minus strand of JAZGTL010000019.1, from coordinate 5,174,523 downwards.
ACCGTAGTGAGGGATCCAAGATGGATAGAGTTTTCAAGGGAGAGCAAAGAATCAGAAAATCTTCTTTTTTCTGTTTTGGAATTTTTTTTTAATTTTGTTGTTTTATTTTTTGTAATTGTTTTTTAATGAGATTTTTTTAATTAATTTTTTTTTGCTTATTTGGATTTTTTTAAAATAATTTTTGTTTTTTGGGTTAAAAAAAAATTTTGTTTTATAATTTATTTTAAAATTTTAAAATTATTTTTAATATATCAATTTATTATTATTATTTTTTTCTACATGGCGTTTATATCAGTATAAAAAAGGCCCCCACAAGTGCCACTTGGACACTTAACAGATTTTTTTAACAGATTGTTAACGGTGGGTACCTAGATGTTGTGTTTTGATAGTTTTGGTACTTAGATGAAAATTTTCATATTTGGGGTATGAACTTAAAATGGCCCTTCTAATTTGGGTACTTTTATGTAGTTTATCCTTAATTTAAATGTTCCACTTTATTATTTTTGGGTAGCTAGAAAAACATTTCGAAATCCAAATATAAGTTTCCACCAAATTATATGAAGAAACAATATTTGACTCATTTCCCTTGACCTACAAGGGCAAGGAAGTTGTTGGCAAAGATTATGACCAACAACTTGGAAGGTTATTGCCAATGCATAAAGACGCCTCATTCTTTCCTTGCATTTGTGATCCGCAACAAGTTACATACGTGTTGTCAAAGATTATGAGCAACAACATGAGATGTTCTTGCCAAAGAATATAGGCAAGGACTTGTAATTGCCTTGCCTTTCTGTTTCGCAACAACCTAAGCGGTTCTTGCCTAAGACTATAGGCAAAGACTTGTAATTGCCTTGCTTTTTCGTTTCGCAACAACTTTGAAATTTCGTTGCCTATTACATAAGACCACGGGCATAGGGCAACGACATTGGTAACGAAAATTTTTTGTTGCTTATAATTTTAGGTTATGACTTCTGACTTTCATAAACAACTAAACATTGTTGCTGAATCCATGTTTTCTTGTAGTGATAGATTGGATAATGACCTCACTCTTTACAAGTGTCAAACACGAGACTTAACACCTCGCACTATATAACGAATACTAAAAAACACTAAACTAGTAGTATTAGTGACTTCTAAAAAGTATGTTATGTCGTTAAAAAAAAACATAACATCGTATTATTCTATAATTATTAGAGTAATCAATCTACATAATCAATCATGTACAATGTAGACTTACATGATATACGATTTCCATGAGATGGATTAGCATTTGATGGTTGCGGTGATTGGAATCCCTTACTCTTGCAATCTCCTCCAAGAAAGCCTAAAACAAAGAAAAGTGGCAATAAGGATAACAGAAATTGGTAATCCGGCCATAAGAATATATAATTAAGCTGCTACAAAATTGGTGAGTTCATTTGAATACAAATGGTTTTGTTAGAGTTTAAAAGTAATGACAATCAGAATACGTTGTCCGTCCTAAACACAAAATACGTTGTGAAATCTCATTTTTACTTAATTTTCTTTAATTTCAATCTCATTTGCTGACACTACTATTGTGACGTCCAATAGCTCTCTCATAATTTGAAGAATTATCCAATTCGGAATTAAAATTTTAAAATTCTACATTCTAAATTAAACTCAAAATAACGCTCATGCAAGCTAATAAATAAAATAAAAATGAAATTGTGTGGACGCGTGGGGTGCAAAGAATGATTGATGATGAGATGAGAGGTTCGTTGGATGAATGAATGGAGTTGAAGAGTTACATGGCTTAAAGCAAGCTAAGGTTGGCAAATCCAACAGGTTAAAGGAGCCTTGATTGCATTGGCATGCGTATCCAGGTCCATTGCTTATGCAATTTCCATCGCCACACCAAACAAGTGCACAACCACCTGCAATTTTTTCAAACCACGTTAATACTTAATTAATTTACATACCTAGTTAATTAATAATACACGCTAATCGATTTATCGTAAATAAAAGAATATGGTTCGTATGACATTATTTGCGCGTGCTTCGTTATTTCGAAGCACGAATATGGAACCTGGTGGTGGAGGCGGAGGAGTAGGTGGTGGTGGAGGCGGAGGAGTAGGTGGTGGGGGTGGTGAGGCAGATGCATCACATTGGAAATTAATAGTGCCTGCAAATAATAATATTCCCCCCACAAATAGAAGACCAATTAACTTGAGAGTTGAGATATATACATTTGTGTGTGTGAGAGAGAGAGAGAGAGAGAGAGAGAGAGACTCACAGTTTGGAACAACACAGGAAGGGAAGGTCAATTGGCCAACCTGAATCGCTTTCCAACCAGGATTGCATTCGCACTCAAAACCAAGCATTGTTGCATTTGAAGCTTTGCATTCTCCTTCCCCACAGTTTATGAGTTTAGTATTACACACCAAATCTGCATGCCACGTACCCACATATATACCACAAATATTCAATTATTCTCCGCGCTATATACATATATATCCTTTGCTAAAACATATGCAAAATTAACAACTTATTACGTGCCACATTTTGTACTTTCTTAAAATTAAGAACTTATTATTATGCGCTACATTTTGTATTTTCTCAAAAAAAAAAAAAAAACTTATTGCGTGCCATTAAAGAATACAAAAATCCCTATTTAGCAAAACAAAATAAATTCAGTACATCGTAATATAAGTGGGTCTACTCGTAACAAAACACAGATGCTTAATTACCTCCTATTGGCGGGAGTGGTGGAATCAAGAGATCAGCAGAAGTGATTGTAGGATAGATCATCAATAAGGTGATGAAGAGAGGTAGGAGAAGAAGATGAGAAGAAACAAGCTTGAAATTCAAACTCATCAATGTTCCCTGCGTCATCGATATCTTAATTTGGTGTTGTGATGAACGACCAACTTATTACTTATTGCTGTGACAAATAATATATTATATATATATATATATATATATATGCTCCCTCAAAATGAACCCCAAATTGCCGCCTTCTGCTATGAAATTGAAAGCTAGGCAGTTGGGGGGTCCTAATTAACATCACCAAAGATATTTGTTTTTAACTCCATTCTTTTGTTTTAGGTTTAAAGAGGCATCCAAAATATTGGATTGTGCATGCAGCCAAATTTACCAACACATTTTGTAATGAACCATATCTACCAGCTGACAAGAAATACATACATGGTTGATATCTCAATCACCACAGCTGCCCGGGTCATGTAGTTTATGTTCTTGAAAAATATAAATCTCACATAAGAAATTAAAATAAATAAATATAATATATAATGAATGATTTTATCCTAAAGTTGAAAACTTTTGTGATAAAAGACGCACTAGATGTGCTCTATAGTTGATAATTAATGCAAGTTCGGCAGAATATCGGTGTTGGAAGGAGTGAGTCGCTGACATGATCACTCTGAAATCTTAACATGGTATTGAAGCTAGTTTGATGACTAGCCGAGCCTGAAACAAGTCTTTCCTTGAATTTGATGATTGGTCCGCGAGTTTGACGCTGTAGAATTGACGATGTAGAAATGGGTAATTAACCTCGTAAGAGTTACTATATTTTTACCTTGCCTTGTTTTCTCCCTGCTTAATAACTGATGTAGAATTGGCTCAGTGTGGTTCACTATGTGGTAATCCCACCTAAGGGAGAATATTGAAGAATATAAATCTGAGTTTGCTTGCCGTACCCAAAATGACGGATCTTTCCGACACTCATAATAACTACACATCCACAGTGACTTCATATGATCAATTAATTTGTACAATCGATTTAGCAAACCTCCACAGTGACATCGTGTTATCAACTAATTGTTTCGTGAATAATTTTCATTACGGGAGGGATTAGAGAAGATATTTATACATGGAGAAAACTGATTCAATCCTCAAAATAATTTTGAGTTTGATGAATTTTTCAATCAAATTCAATTTTACCCACCAAAACCAACCCAATAGATTATAGACATTTGTTCTTTCCATTCCATTTATACTCTTATAATTTATATGAGAAACCTCAGCGGTACGAGGTAAATTTTATTTAGCTTTATTATCACAAAACGTCATTGGGTTAGGAAAACTAATCAGCTCTCCAAAATGTCCTAAAACGTTGAATGAAACTTGGAGTACATTAGTAATTTAGTAGTAGTGTGAATAAAATAAGCTCTGCAAAAAGCAGATCATATACAGAGACACACTACAAGGTTGAAGGTTACACATACAAAATGGCACAACACAACACTATGAGACACCTTTCCAACAATTGGAATACACAAATTAATCTCTTCCTAAACACAAAAGGAAGAGTACCAAGGCCACGACAAGACACAATCACTCCGAAACAACAATTTGTCACCTGCAATATGGCTTGATGATAACCTCCTCTATGCTGATCCAAATTCGTGAAACCATTTCTCATGTCGTTCTATGTCCGCTTGAGAAACACTCCTTTGAACCTTCGCCAAGGCTTCTTCAAAGTCGCACATGGCAACAGGATCCTTTGAAATCTCATCCTTGGACATGTTCTTAATCTCATCACGCGTCTTTCCAGCTATTTTGCGTCTCATACCATTCAAGGAAGCATCCCGGCAAACATTTGTGAGATCGTCACCACTATACCCATCTGTTCGGCGAGCCACATCATCAATATCTACGTCAGGGGCCACCTGATGCCAATTCCAACAAATAGGAACAGTTAGAAGGTATTCCGGAAAAACCTTGGAAATATAAGTTACATCCCTCAACTCCCTTGGATTGTGAACTTCCAATCTCAAGAGAGGAGGCAGCTCTATGTACGATTTTCTTTGTTTTCCAATCTTTTGACATATATGTATGAGAAACATTTTACATTTTCAAGTTATAGGAACAAACATTACCGACACAGTTAGAATCTAACAGTCTAAAGCAGAAAGCATAAAAAACATTATGATAACAATAACCACAGAACCAGTGAGTTTTTAGCCCTGCCCTTGAAGATGCCACACATTTTTATTTTATTTTCATTTTCTAAGGTACAAAACACCTTAATACCATAAGAATACACCACTTGAGCCAAATAAAATTATCAAACCGTGACAGAAATACCTGTCCAATGTTGGCAAGAATTAGCTTATATCCAACTGAATAGAATCCTAGTAATATAATAACCACTATAGAATAGTGATATGCAGTTGTTACCTCGACAGTTTTCAAATTTATCCGAATAAGTGCTTTACGGCTCTCAAAATTTGGTAGAGGAATATATATACGCTTCTCCAGCCTCCTCCTGCATGAGTTAACACCAAGTTAGATACATCAAGAAGGAACTAATATAGTTAACTGACAAGATCCAGCATGCATAGAGACAACCACATAAACTCTTTCCAACTCAAAATGTGAAGAGGAGCTCTAGGAGGCTACACATAAATACCAACCTGAGTGCCTCATCTATGTCCCATGGAAAGTTCGTAGCTGCCAGAACCATCACTATTTTCTTAGTACCATCTTCATTCGTAGAAGTATTATTCACACCATCTACCTGAACCAGAAGCTCGGATTTCACCCTTCTGGAAGACTCATGCTCCCCTGATGCCCTAGAAAAATAGAAATTTTGAATTTGGGTCAATGTAAGGAAAGATACTACTACATGCATGAGTAAGTTTTCCACTACAAATATTAAGAAAGGGAGGATATATAGCTTAAAAACAAAACATGAACACATGTATATGCATGCATGAACATCAAAAAAGTTATCAAGATCTTTATGTAAAACTGGATAAAATCCTACCCCCGGGAATTGCAGAGAGAATCAATTTCATCAATGAAGATTGTACTTGGCGCATAAGCTCTTGCAAGATCAAACAAGCACCGTACCATACGTTCACTCTCTCCACGCCATTTTGAAGCTAATGTAGCAGAGGAAACATTGAAAAAAGTTGTACCACACTCAGTAGCAACAGCTTTAGCCAGCAACGTCTTACCCGTTCCAGGAGGACCGAACATAAGAACACCCTTCCAAGGCCTCCTAATCCCCTGCAAGAAAAGAAGTAGTAACTTTCATTTGACAAATGCGCAACTGGATGAAGACATTTCAGCAGGTAGAAAAGAAATCAAATGTTTCACTGAAATCCAGAAATGTGAAATTGCTACAAATTAAAGCCTTAATCATCCAAACTTCAGGTGTGAACACAATGTGGGTCATAATAATGCAACTACTGTCATTAAGATGTAGTCAAATAAGTCCCATAAAAGATGTCAACCATTCAAAAAGTAACTACGCAAGTTAAAATTAGAAGAACCTAAGGAAGTGCAGCTTGTTAACCAATGGTATGGGTACCATAGGAAAGATCACGTGCCAATAGACATGTCCCCAACTCCGTAAGGGAAAACCCTAATCAATTATTGATGCCATTAATGTTAAAGAAAATGAAACAGGACGCAAGATACCATTAGCATAATTCGATTCCAACCATTCAACAGTACCTGAAAATATTCTGGCATCCACAGAGGAAGCACAACAGCTTCCTCTAGAAGTCTCTTTGCTTCTGTCAAACCCGCAACGTCATCCCATCTCACTCCAGGACTGGTTTCCAGCACATCCCTTTCAAGCATTTCAGCCAAGTCAGGATCAGGTCCCTCATACTGTGATCTCTTTGACTTTCCATCTTCAGCATCACCATTCTTAAAATTTCAAAAACAAACCAAATATCAGACTTTAATGCTACTAAGTTTGACACAAGGTCATAGTTCTCCGTTTTACTAACGTAACAAAAGGACATCTGACGCCAGCTATCAAAAAAAGTTTTTTTAACGAAGCATAATTAATGACAAATAGTTGAATAGTTAAGAGTGTCACTTTATGCTTCAAAAGGGGTAGATTCCAAACAAATTAATAGATTAAAGATAGTACAGTGAGATATATATATCATTTGATAGAACCTACCGCAGAATCTCCCTTGCTAGATTTTCCAGAACCAGAGCCTTTCTTTCCAGTAGAAGATGTTCGAACCGCTGAGCTAGCCCTACTTGATCCACCAGTCTTTGCCCCACGGCTCGGTGTGCCCGTTCTTGTTGCAGAACCACGAGCCCAAGTTGCATCTTGTGGTGACTTCCTCATACCCACTTGACCAGCCTTTCCAGGTCTTCTACCTGAAGTGTCTCGACTTGGTGGCCTCCAAACATCAGGATCATCCATGGGCATGCCCGAAGAAGTTGGATATTCGTCTAAGGGTTGAAAAACAAACGACGACTTAGCATGAATTGGAGGTGACGATGGGCGTCGGCCCAAGGGACTTTCCTTGAATGCTCTTCTCTCTGCATCTAATTGTTTCACAACCTCTGCTTCCTCAGAAAGTGCTTTCTTTACATTCATCCATTTCGTGCGAATCACCGGATCATCAAGAGTGTTTAGGTGCCTAGAACCAAAAAAAAAAAGAGATTCAAAATCATACAAGTAACTTAGGGAGGAACAGTAATAAATCATAACATTCTATCTCATGATACATTCAAAACAACCCACACCTTGGCAAAGATCCATCACGTTGTTTTGGTAGAATATAGCATCTAGATAATCTTCAAGAAAGGAAAATGATAACTAATTTTTTATCCTTATTAATCTTTGTATTGCTACTTGATAATCACAGCTGGATAATTTAAAAAAAAAAATCACCCTCCCACTCTTTCCTTAATAGAGGAAAATGGAATGCATTTGATATTAGTGGTAAGTTTATAACCTAAGGAAGTTACATTTTTCTCTCTAGTGGTAAGATTATAACCTTATGAAGTTACATTTTGCTCAATCTAGTTCAAATTTGACTTGAACTATGACTTTATATAAGTTGTATCTTAGCTCAAGGTAGTTCAAATTTGAAAAGACTTTTGGTGGCAATTGTACCATATGGCGGAATCACATGGTTTAGGGAAGCTCATGTTCATTTGTAATCTCTGCATCCAATTCATTACCAGCTTCAGGCATCCAGAAAAGAAACAAGTAAGGAGCCTGTGGCACACTTTACGCAATTTTCCTCAGAAGAATGCCCAAAAACCCTCTTACCCCTCCTCTAGTTCCCATTAATTACCTCTAAACAAACAGAGAGAATGAACATTTTCCTGGAAAATTGGATTTCTACTAAGCATATAGAGAAAATGAAATGAAAAAAAAATCAAATCTTGGAGTTAGCACGAATCAAACAGATACATAAAAACGCTAATTCCACATCAATTAAGCAATTAGCCTCAAAGTTCAAAAGAACAACCAATCGAACCCTAGAAACTTAGACACGTAGCTCTGAAGCATCCAAACTTGTAATGAAAATAACCAAAAATTCAATAAATGAAGAAATATACTTGTTGATCTGAGCAATGCCACCATCAAAGAAGATCAATGAGGTGTCGTAGAGCCCTTCCATTGCGTACTCTCTCGCCAGCTTCAGGTGGTCTTGCAGACCCACCAGAGTTGGCCCCACCATTCTCTCTCTATATCTCTCGCTAGCTCTGAATTCTAGGGTTCCGCACAATTAGGGTTCACGCACTGAAGAAGAAGAAGAAGAAGAAGCTCACACTTGAACTCAACAGTCAACAGTTTGTCTCTCTCTCAACAGAGATGGAGCAGCCCAGGGGGCTGCACGTCGCCGTTTAAGCATGGTCAGTGGAGGGGGAGGCATGTGAATTGACCCTATTGCCCTTTTTGTTTAGTCGTTACGGGGTGGGCTTTATTTAGATTTGTGAGATTTGTAGCTGTTGGGAAAGTAGGGTCCGCCTAACCGATTGTCTTAAAGTAAAAGGTTACCCGGTAACGAAAACAGGGGCCCACATTGACCCAACCCAATACCCAATTCATGATTTCTATTTTCTTTTTCTTTCTTTTTCCTTTTTTTTTTCTAAATTATTTTTTTGAACATGTAGGGTGGGAATTGGCAAAAGATTCTCAATATTTTCAAATTCAGGCTTCGTTCTTGTTTCCCCTCCCTTACATGAAGAAAACAAATTTTTCCTTTCTTTCCTTTAATCATTACATTTGAAGTTCTGATTTTGGAAGGATAAAAGTTTGTAACTTTTTTCTTCTTGTTTTTTATGAAAGTTCATAACTTTAATAATAGAGCACATACTAACACTGTCTTTAATTTTCACCGTACATATATATATAAAACCGAAAGAAAATGAAAACAGAAAAATTATAATCCTTCTGAATGTCATCTATTATTTATGGCGGAAATAGTATAGGCAGAGGTCGCCAAAAACTAAGCTTAAAAAGCATATTAAACTTAAGCTTTTCAAACCGTAACTGCAAAGGTTGTTAGGTAGCAAAATTCAATTCCTTGTATAAATAGTCACAATAAAAGAAAAGGATAGACATGAATAAAATGCTAGTAATAGACTAATTAGGGATACAATTTCAAATTGGAGGCTAAACCCTACACTTTCCCAAACCCTAGATATGTGAAGATTGTGAAGTACATGTATTCCATGTCTCTTGAAGATCAATGTGAACAATGATAATACAGGCACATGTTAGAACTTGGCATTTGCCTTTTTGAATATACATCACTCAAATTACTCTAATTCTTCTGCTGGCAGAAAAAGACCCTCCGTTATTCTAACCAACCAGTTTCAAATTTGTATAAACTGGTAAATGGACTTCCATTTTCAATTGCTGAATTAAATTTGAATCATTTAAATTACTGAACCATTCCATCTCTGATCAATTCTTCTAACCCTCTCCTCAGCCTTTCTGCAGCAGCATTGCAGTCCTCCTCTAGCAACCCACCGAAGGAGATTCTCACGTTTCCTGGGCACCCACAGGCACTTCCGGGGATCACCACCACCCCGTGCCTGTGAGCAAGCCAGTGAACAAATTTATCGTCGTCTGTATACTTGTCCGGAAGCTTGGCCCACAAGTAAATAGCGCCTTCTCCTCCTTTAACAGCACCTTCCCCGAGGGGGGAGAGCGCTTCTAGTAGAATTTCTCTATTCTTGACAAGACTTTTCACTCGTTCCTTGACCCATTCGGGTCCCATTTCCAACGAATAGAGGGCAAGGTGCTGTGAAAGTACTGAAGCACAGATGGGAATGTTATCTTGAACTTTGAGAAGTTGGGTAGCAAAGCCCTCTACCTCTGTCGGGTATGCTATCTGCATAAATTCATCATTTAGCTCGAATTAGAAATTCTTACTCACGTATTCCATGTATCGGATTTTAATAAATAATCATGCATTCAGTTCGAGACCAATTTGAGATCAATCAAAACATGCATGACTGTTTATCGGCTAGCAAGAAAGACAAACTACCACAGGAAAATTAAAGGTAATTATCAAGCTAGCAAGATGCAACTAACAAACATGGGAGATAATTGAAAAAAAAAAAAAAAAGGTCATTCTTACATATCCAACTCGCCATCCCATCATCCCATAAGCTTTTGAGAAGGAAAAAATGTTGACTATGTGATCTCCCTCCACACATGTATGTTTCAAATCGTCATACATAAAATACCTGCAAAAATCAAGTATTACACTCAATGTATTTGACATGTATTCTTCAAACAAAAGCAGTTAAGAATCAGACACAACTGGTGAAAAGTAGAAAATAAAAATTGCTTAGATGCTTCTCAAGAGTACTGTGGTAAACACCTATATAGGTGGTAGGAAAGAAAACCGCAGCAAAGTAACCTCTGTGCAAGCAAAAGGCAAACTAACACAATTACCATTCAAGAAAATTATACGCGAACGTTCCTGAAGTCCATAAAGTAGAGAGATTATGAAAACCTTTCTATAAAGACTATATATAAGGACTGATAAATCTGTAGGCTCACGCTCCCTTTTTAAAGCTTCAGTAACCTACTCCTGTACTCATTCAAATGCTTAATTGCATTCTGCACCAGTTAAGGTTTTCGAAACAGATTTCCTGTCACTTTGCTTTCATTGTTTGCTTTCCTTCTGTACTAACATATATCTATACATAATTCCTCACACAAAATTCAAGTCAGAGTAACACTGAAGCACCAGAGCAATTTACATGCTACTCATATTAGAGAAACTTGAATGTTGGATGCAGTTCAGAATGTTGAACTTTCTTAATACTCGTCAACTTTGTATTGGGCGTACACAGATGTAAGGATTGCCCTCATCACTGTAGCCATGAAATCAACTGAGATTTTCACATCGGACTACCATCCCTTCCTCTGGAAAGGGAAGGCACACACAACTTATGTGTGTTCCCTGAGATTAATACAAATAAATACACCCATCTTTGACATTGAACAAATTCTAGATAAGAATCATATAAATTCATGTCATCAAAATTAATGGCATAAGAACATATTATTACAACATTTCTAATTAGATAAAAACTTAATAGACTTACTCGTATGTATTATCCACAACAAGCCATGATCCAGCATTTCTGCATATATTTGAAATCCTCTACTCACAAAGAGAGGAAATAAAATAAGAAAACCATATAAAATATCTATGAGAAACCAAATATTTTATGCATGAGGCTCAACACCATGAACAAAAAAAATATTCTGTATGCATACACTTTGTACATATAAACACAAACACACGTGCACAGAGAGAGAGAGAAAGAGAGAGAGACCTTAAGAAGAGGCTCCGGAATATAGGTTCCACTTGGGTTTCCAGGATTAACAACCGTAACAAGTTTTGGGGTTGGTTTTGTTTCCGATAGTGTTTTCTCCAACCAGTCTGAAATTAAAGCAACAATAGTCAATGGAGATACTGTGCAATCAATAACATTTCTTTATGTTACATTGTACAAACAAATTAATTCTCCAAACCACCTACTAGAGAACTTGTTTTCCCCCTACAATTTGTTCGTTTTTCATCTAACATCGAGCACAATTCACCCTATTTATAGGGAAACAGTAGAAGATGTAACCATTTATATTCCTTCCCTACGTATAGAACAATTCAAACAGTCCAACAATACCATGCCTGCCACAATATCTGTATCACAAACTTAATGCAATATGCAGTTCAAACTGATTAATTAGCCAGAGGAACTTAATATGTGTAGAAGTCACAGTCATGCAGTTCAATCGCGGATAGCAAGCCTTTTCACTTGATTTGATCAGCGAAATTGACAAGCGTTATATTATTTCTAATATTGCATGGTTATATATACATCCAGACCAATGGAGTAGAAACCTTTAAATGGAAGTTCAAAAAATGCCATCCTTTTATGACCCTCAGCCAAGAGAGGTTCATGAAGCTTCTCACCTGCATCTGGGTAAAGTGTCTTTGGGTGACCAGGACCCACCAGTATATTAGTGACACCAGTCATCTGGAAGGACATGTAGGCATTAAAGTAATATGGTGCAAACATAACGACAGAGTCCCCGGCATCACACAATGTAAGAACAATGTTCACAAATGCCTGCATTGAAATTGCAGCAAAGTTATACCAGATTTCTTGAAAGGATTCTGTAAAACTCACTATTTGTTGTTATACTGAAAGGCTAAGCAAACTAAATATCAAATAAATTGCAACAATGCCCATCTTGTTTGATTTTGTGTAAGGCCCTGTGGTCTGAATCAGATGGTGCTACATATGCAAGATTTGAGATAATAATAAATTCATAAAGAAACAGAATTTTCAGGTGAAATATATCAAAATGCAATATTTGTTCTTTTTGATAGAGCTTTTATGGAAATACACAACATAAGATACAAACATGCATTGATAATCACCTGATTTGCGCCTGCAGTAACCATCACCGAAGATTTGTTCAACTTATTTTCATGATGCAACTGAAAATAAAGAAGAAAAAGTGATGACAAAACCAATTAAAAAAATTTGGTACCATGGTCATACGGTCCACAATATTGATCTTAGAAAAGACAACAATCCTAAATTTGTCATAAAGCCAGACATCGTGCACAAGAGAGGGCATTACTATTATCCTTGTAATGAGCAAATTCATTAAAGGGTACCAAGGGGGCAGAACCTAGTACACAATCAGTTTACATGAATGAAATAACTGAGGTACATGCAAGAACATAAAATAACAACGGAGATTGGCGTTGAATCTGCCATCTATAAAAGAAAAATGAGCTAAGAAGGATTCTTGAGATATAGAGTAGTATGTGAACCTCCTCAAATAATAAAGGTACACATGTAGACTCCCTCAATCAAAAACCACCAGAACTTTGAATTTGATCTGGTGTTTGATTCTAGGGACTACGTTCACAGCATTCTGAGCTCACTGTAGAGGAATTATGATCCACAAATTTTTCCTATCATTAAAGTTAAACCTGAACTAGAGAGCACCCCAAATCCCAAAGTAGCTTTTGAAAACCCCCAGTCTCCTTTATGATACAACTTTTGAACACATCATAAATCTAAATGTTACCCCATATGTAGTTCTGAAACTACCTTCTCAATCGTAAAACTTCAGTTTGCTAAGCGGATACACTAGTTCAAACAATAGGACTGGCATTCAATTGGCCTGAACAGAACCCAATAACAATGATCAAATATGACAGGCATAGAGTCGGCCTAAAGAGTAGTTGTTAGAATGACACATAAAACAGAACATGACTAGCCATACATTATTTGAATATTATTTTTTTAATAGAGTACCCAAGTATCTCCATCCTATTAAGAGAAAAGAGAATAAAATGGATCATAATAAGGAGAAACACTGAACTCTGTCAATGAATGATACCTTTTTTACCAATGCCTCTCTGAGTTCAGGTATACCTTCATCAGCACCGTAACGACTAATTGAAGGCTCCCATACAAGTTCTTTCACCTTATCCAATGCCTGCTTGGGTGGTTGCCAATGAACTACTCCCTGAAGCAAATTTCAACCAAAGAAAACAACGAAGGAAAATTCTCCAAAATGTAACTAAGGGATAGAGAACAGATAGAATAGCAGTCCTATGAAAAACAAGAAATTCTCTGATGAAGAAAATTCCATAATGAATTTGAGAACATCCAATCTGGCATGCATTCAGGTAATGCCACCCTCCAATAAAAAAAAGGGTAAACTAAATTAAACAACATAAACCATTTAGTAATCTGAGAAAAATATAAATAAAAAAGGTCAGAAAATTTGATAACTTAACTTGACATTAAACAAAATAGAGTAAGTTCTCTCATCGAAAAGGCCTTCGGGGGTAAGAGTGGCACATGCTTGAAATTTGTGACAGACTGGCTCTCATTGGTCATGATTTCAATGATTTGTTATTTGGTTTTTTATAATAGTTTTTCATTTTGAAAGATGCATTTTCCAATTATTAGAATCTTGGAACAACAAATGTTCTAGCAAAAGTTGCACTTTTTCTCTCATTTGGTGTGTTCTTGTAATATATTTGCACCCGGAAATATGAACCAAATATGCACAGACACTCACACATAGGTTCTTGCGGTGCTTAGGTTCCTGGTCAAACACTTATTCTAATATAAATGATCAAATGCTTCTTTTCGATCACATTCATCGTTTCCAGCAATCAGAAAATGGAACACCAGTTCCCAAACCAGCACCAAACACGCCCTCACAAATTCAGCGCAAAACCGAAATGATACTTTGGCATTGGAAGAACCAAATAAAAAAATCATTTTCATTTCTCAATGCCTCCATGGTTATAGAAAAACACAAAAACAATCAAAAAGAGAAACCAACCTGAGCTAGAGACACAGCATTTTTGGCTCCTCGGACCAATTGTTGTATCTGCAAAAACAACTCAAATTTTCACCAAAACTTTACCAAATACAATTCACACAATAAGAACACAAAAATATATTGAAGCTAAAAACAGATTTCATTCAAACAAATAAACAAAACCCAGTTGGAGTTTTTGCTTGAATACCTGAACCATGATCGGCATCTCAGTCTCAACAGCCCTCCTTGCAAGGTTTCCATACGAACCCATCTCACAAATGATCTCCAACACAAAGCTACGCAAACCCAATTCTCTCAAAAACCAAATTCTAAAACTTTCCCAGGGAAGCAACCAAGAGAGATAAAGTGAAAAATAATAGCTTTTTGTTTTTTTGCTTCAAGGATAAGACCTCCACCTGCCCAAAAAGCTTCAACCGGTCACCCCAAAAGGTTTGACACTTCGCAATCCATTAACAAAGTAGATAACATTTATAGGCTAAAAAATCATGTCTTCGGCACGCCTCAACAACCCAATTTTTTGTTAACGTTTATCGGCTAAAAGATCATGTCTTTGGCACGCCTCAACAACCCAATTTGTATGTTAATGCCTCTCTGATCTCTCTCTGGTTGGTAACAATCTAAAAAAAGGCAACAAAAAACCAAACCCTCCTCTTTTATTTAATTTTCTTTGCACAATTTCAGAAACAGATAAATAATGGCTGCTCTTTCCGGTGGTACGTTTCTTTGACTTGCTTTTGTCTCCTTCTTTGATTAATTTTTTGTTTCGGGAATTTTCACTATTTTTAGACAAGAAACCAGTTTCACTTTTCCTTCTGTGTCTTTAAACGGTAAATAAATTTAAGTAAAACGCTTTATTTTAGAGAAATTTGAAAGAAGGATTTTTAATCTCATTTAGAAAACAGAGTTAAACCAGAAAACACCAGTTTGAGCGAACTGACAAAGCAGAATTGTCTCAATGGAAAATTAAAGAAGAAAATTATTGTGGAAGTTAAGACAATGTGGAATCTCCGAGGATACCGGTTACAACTTTCCATTTTTTAATGCTGTTTTTGTTTTAGTGTAGTTGGGTCAAGAGTAGAAACAGAGTACCAGGAACAGGGAGGGGACCCAGAAGAACTACATAGATCGCCACATTTTCTTTTCTGAGGAATTGAAATTTCAATGACCCACTGCATTCACCCCAAGATTCGGAGATTTTTGTTCTTCTAATAAATGGACGACCACATTTTAAAGTTTTAGGTTTGTAAAACTAAAAAATATATCGATTTGTTTTACTTTTTTTTTGTTTTTAATTAAATTAGTAAAGTGAAAGAGACGATACTAACTTTAATATAATTATTTGGCTTTTAATTTAAAAGTTGGAGGAATTTACACGTTTGAGCGTGTTTTGATTTTGAGATTTAGGGGCAAAATTAGGCGAGATCAATCTTAGTGTTTGAATTGAGCTCGTATATAATGTGGTTGATGGGGATGGATTGGAATTTTGATGAAACTGCCCACATTGCCGACCTGGACCTGGACACCAGGTAAGCACTTTTAACATTTGATGGATGGGCTTGACAAAATTGAGATTAAGTGGAACAACAGTTGCCCCATAAGAAAAATTCGGTTAAATGAAATTGGAAGTGAGTTTCAAAGAACATTTCATGCAATTAGCCTAAAGTAATTAGTCACAGTTATACTAACTTTTTACTTCATATATGTATAAAAAATATATAATTAAAAATACTTATTACTCCGTACATTCTTTTAAAACTTTTTTTTAATATAAATGCTAAATAAGTATAACTTTTTCAAAATTCCATATTTTTTAGAATAAAAGTTAAAGACACGATCCGTTCCGGAAATAAAAGTTAGAAGTTTAAATTAATTAAATAACTGATGGTAACGGGTTAGAATAACGTGTGGATTTGGACTAAAGCATGTAGATGGACTATAGTAAAGGCCCAAAAAGGGTTTTTGGGCCATGATTAACAGTTGGATTTACTAAAATGACCATGTTGCCCTTGAAATTCTTGAAGGCCCGAAAGTCACTTTTCGATCTAAAATTCTTCTGGAAGTTTTTCTCACACCATTACGTACGTCTCAAGCTCATGAGTACGTAGATAGACGGCATACAGAAATTGGAGTTCGAATAAGGAAGTTACGGGTCTAAAACGGTCGGGAAATATTAGTAATTTTAGAAAAGTTTAGGTTATAAATGTAATTTTCTCTCCCACGAACCCAGTCGTACCAACGATCGAGCTCGGCAACCATCATACGCAATCGAATGACGGCGAGAACAAAAGTGGGTTCGTGACTTTCGAGGCGATTTTCGGCCGCCACAAGTACGGGTTTTCAATTTGGACATTGGTTTTGAATTCCTAGGATCGAGTAGATAACTTTAGGCAATTAGAACGTAAGTTTTGGTGAAGAAATGGAGAAATTGGAAAAGATCCAAAATCAGCCAACAATGGTGGTTTCCGGCAGGCAGCCGGCATCACCAGCGAGAGGGAGGTAAGGGCGACTGAACTGTGCAGTCGCACCCCCTAGGAGAGTAAGAGGTGCGTGGTGGGGGGGGGGGGGGGGGGGGGGGGGGGGGGGGGGGCTTGAGGGCACGTGGGCTCCACTCTCAGCTCCCAGAGGGCACGTGGGCTCCACTCTCAGCTCCCAGCGATTCTTGTATTATGTAATGTAAGGACCCTTCCCGAATTTTCCCTCGAAACCCGGAAAGAACCCTTATCCCGTCTGACAGCTCTTTACTTCAAAATTTAAACACCAGAAATACCCTTTGTTCTGGAATAATTTTTATTAAACCTTACAGGGTTCCCGACAGAACCTCTGTACATACTGACCACTCATACCTGTCAGACGCAGGATAGTATACTGGTCAAAACCAAAACCTCGGAATAGTGGTGGTCCAAATAGGAATACCCTATGTCACCAAACGTCAGTAGGTCAGACCCTGCTGACATCTCTACTGGAATACCACAAGACAACAGACTAGTCAAATACTTGTGAACCAACCCTAATTCGTCCCTCTGGGTCACCTCCCACACCTACCCACTGACCCGGCTGACGAAGTATTTCCATAGGTTGATTAAGCCCATGACCATTGTCGTCTGTTTCATATTAGAGCCGGATATATCCTCGGCTATCATATCGTATCATCAGCCGGTATAACCTTCGGCTATCATAACATATCGGTCGGCATATCTCTCGACTATCCTGTCCCTAGCCACCAGGGTATCCCTTGGGGTGTGCTAGTCATGTATTATATCATATCAGTTGGCATATATCTCGACTATCATATCATATCAGTCGGCATCTCTCGACTATCATAACATATCAGTCGGCATCTCTCGACTATCATATCATATCAGTCGGCATCTCTCGACTATCATATCCCTAGCCACCAGGGTATCCCTTGGGGTGTGCTAGTCATGTACCATATCATATCAGTCGGCATATATCTCGACTATCATATCATATCAGTCGGCATCTCTCGACTATCATATCATATCAGTCGGCATCTCTCGACTATCATATCATATCAGTCGGCATCTCTCGACTATCATAACATATCAGTCGGCATAGTCGGCATCTCTCGACTATCATATCATATCAGTCGGCATCTCTCGACTATCATATCATATCAGTCGGCATCTCTCGACTATCATATCATATCAGTCGGCATCTCTCGACTATCATAACCCTAGCCACCAGGGTATCCCTTGGGGTGTGCTAGTCATGTATCATATCATATCAGTCGGCATATATCTCGACTATCATATCATATCAGTCGGCATAGTCGGCATCTCTCGACTATCATAACATATCAGTCGGCATCTCTCGACTATCATATCATATCAGTCGGCATCTCTCGACTAACATAATATATCAGTCGGCATCTCTCGACTATCATATCATATCAGTCGGCATCTCTCGACTAACATAATATATCAGTCGGCATCTCTCGACTATCATATCATATCAGTCGGCATCTCTCGACTAACATAATATATCATTCGACATAGTCGGCATCTCTCGACTATCATAACATATCAGTCGGCATCTCTCGACTATCATAACATATCAGTCGGCATAGTCGGCATCTCTCGACTATATTAACATATCAGTCGGCATCTCTTGACTATCATAACATATCAGTCGGCATCTCTCGACTAACATAATATATCAGTCGGCATCTCTCGACTATCATAACATATCAGTCGGCATCTCTCAACTATCATAACATATCAGTCGGCATAGTCGGCATCTCTCGACTATCATAACATATCAGTCGGCATCTCTCGACTATCATAACATATCAGTCGGCATCTCTCGACTATCATAACATATCAGTCGGCATCTCTCGACTATCATAACATATCAGTCGGCATAGTCGGCATCTCTCGACTATCATAACATATCAGTCGGCATCTCTCGACTATCATAACATATCAGTCGGCATCTCTCGACTAACATAATATATCAGTCGGCATCTCTCGACTATCATATCATCTCATATCAGTCGGATAAGTATTCTCGATCATCATATCATCTCATATCAGTCGGATAAGTATCCTCGACCATCATATCATCTCATATCAGTCGGATAAGTATCCTCGACCATCATATCATCTCATATCAGTCGGATAAGTATCCTCGACCATCATATCATTTCATATCAGTCGGATAAGTATCCTCGACCATCATATCATCTCATATCAGTCGGATAAGTATCCTCGACCATCATATCATTTCATATCAGTCGGATAAGTATCCTCGACCATCATATCATCTCATATCAGTCGGATAAGTATCCTCGACCATCATATCATTTCATATCAGTCGGATAAGTATCCTCGACCATCATATCATATCATATCATATCATATCATATTGGAGGTTCACCGGGTTCACCGTTAATAACGGATCCTCGTCCCGAGTCCTAGCCTCCCTCAATATGACCAAATTCGATGAACTCATACAACAGGGTCAAAACCCAAATCATTGACTCTATAATTTCCTCGTCAAAACGATATCAAAATCGAGTCTAAAACCATGATGTTTCTCAAATCACACTTTCACAGTACTAGTGGAAAACATGTATACAGTAATCATTTCTCAAAATACAGATATTCAATGCCACAATACATAACAGTATTTAAACAAGGATATTTGGATGCATGTATTTCAGTTCATAAAACAAAAGTCTACTCACACACATCAACCAACCCTTAATCCATGGACGTTCTAGCCCAAGCAACACATGCACAATAATGTCCCAACTACCTTGACTTCCCGAGCTCAAAACCCGCTAATACGGTCAACTATTACCGCTGGGATTGCCCAAAACAACCTCTAAACGACGTCCGATCAACCTCAAACCTGTACCAACAGATTCGGAACGTCGAAACTAGTTACCACGCGTCGCCGTGACCTCAGTCTCGGCTCCAAGCGCCGCCACACACCTTCGGAAGGTCGGCACACGAGCCCACGCGCTCTCACGCGCCGGTCACGCGCCTGCTACAGTGTTCACGCGCCTGGACCGGTCCAACCCGGTCCAGCTCAACCTGACCCGGTCCAACTCGACCTGACCGGTTCACTCAACCCGACCAGTTCACTCGACCCAACCGGTCACCGGTGACTCGCCGGAGAAGATGACCGGACTGCCGTCACCGTCGCCGGAGGCTGGCCGGAGAAGATGACCGGACCGCCACCTCCGCCGCCGTCTGGTTCGCCGGAATCCCCCATTTCCGGCCGAAACTTCAAGGTTTTCTAACTTCTTCATTTCTTAACCGTTTTTCACGATCTACACATGGAAATTTATCTACGTTTCACCAGGAATCCAAATATGAGGTCAAAGTTCCGAGATCGTACCTGGTTTGGCCAGAAAACGGCCGAGAAGGTTTGGTTCACCTCCCTCCTCCGTCCGTCGCCTACGGCGGTACTCCCGCTCCAATAGCTACCCTAAAATGCTCGTGGGGTCCCGGGGAAGATCCTCCCGACCTTGGTTTCGCTCAAATCGGATCGAAATCCATCAGATGAAAATCAAGTTTCTTTGTTCACACGGGGGGGTTTTCGGGTAGGAGAGAGGGAGACCATATTGACCAATCTGCCGAGGAGAGAGAAAATATCTACTATATAGTTCCAACTTCTCCAAAATTACCAAACTGCCCCTGAAGCTTCTAGACCCGTAACGAACTCACCGGGTCTCCGTTTTCCGCGTGCTGCCTGTCTACGAACTCGTGAGTTCGAGACCTACGCAACGACCCTAGAAAAATTCCCAAATGTCTTGCCAGTCAAAAAGTGACTCCCGAACCCGTCCAAAACTGAGGGTAAAATTGTCCAATCCTCAAAATAGTTTAATTTCTGGTCCGGGTCGTTACAATGTAATTCGATGTTCCGAAGCCATTGGCGTAGGTTTCGGGTCCATAGGAGTTCATTTAGGGGGTGTTTTAGATAGTTTTAGTAGCTTAGAACTCATTTTTAGAGCGTGTGAACTTCCGGGGATCGGGAGTTAGATTTAATAGTTCACATGATTATTTATTAATATCAATTGCCTTGTTTTCGAGGCACTACGGTATTTGAGAGTTCAACGGGCCGTATGGATTGAGACGAAGCTCATGGGAATTCCGAGAACGAGCGCCTTGAAGTACGTACAACAATGGATCCTGTCGGGTGATCTCTTCTTGATGTACTGTGAGTGAGCCTACTTCCCTAAACTTATAATTATGTAATAATAAATTATTGAATATGTGATGGATGCATGTGATTTAAGTAGTTATGAATTGGATTGTGTTGAATGTTTGGTTGCTTATGTGTATGCTTAGAGAATTTGGATGAATTACATTGAGTTATATATGATTGAATGTGATGTACTGATGGTTATGGTGATGCATGGTGATGTCAGGAAGTATAGAATATGCCTAGGGTTAACGCTAGGTCCCGACATTGGCTGATTATCTTATTACAGGGTTATAATCCCTATGCAATTTGGGTTGATAATAGGAAATATATAGACTATTCTAGGGGTAAGAATAGGACCTGGCATCTATTAATTATGATATTTTGGAGGGTAGTGAATCCCATGAAAGGTGAAATACTCCGAAATGAGTATAAACTAATACTATAGTGGTAAATCTCGAGGATCGATTCCAAGATATAGTTACGATATCGAATCATGGACTTCGGAGAGATATCAATGTGGAATGACAGTTAAGGTAATCGAGGAAGAACATATATTTGATTCAGATACTATCACCGAGAAGTCATACTGGCTTAGCACATGAGTTAGTATCGAGATGCTATCGCCGAGGAATCATGCAGGCATAGTATCTGAGTCAGTATCGTGGTACTATGGCCGAGGCATGCCGGCCTAGTGCAAGGTTGTGTGTCAGTCATGTGTCATGTCAGGTCATGTGAGTCGTATGTCTTTGCCGAGTCATGGTATACCCATATGGTGGTCGCTGGTGTCGTACCTTTCTGTATGCCACAAACCAATCCTCCACGTGATCGTTCACCTGCACTCGCTCTATACTAGTTAAATAATGTCAGTCCTGTCCCCGAGCCTTATGTGTATATGTGGTCCCAGGGCTCGTAGGGGGACTCGTGGTGAAGGTGCTAGCACCCAGTCCTTCACGTGGTCGTGGTACGACCGAAGACACCCAGTCCTGTCACGTGCGCGTGACTTGTAGGACTACAATATCATTGGGATACCCAAGATGATGACTGGGTCATTATGATAGCCGAGGATTATGCCAACTGATGTGATATGTTGATAGCCGAGGGTTATACTAGCTTGCGATATGATGAGATATGATAGCCGAGGGTTATAATGGCTTACGATATGATGAGATATGATAACCGAGGGATTTGTCAGCTTATATGATATGGTGACGGTTGTCATGATTAGCGATTAGAGTCGAGGTACCAGTGAGGGTATGTTCATTATCGAGGTCAGTGGGTATGGTGTGGGTGGTGACTCCGATTGATGAGATCATGGTTTGTACGTTTGAGGGGGCTTTGAGATGATCGATACCTTCTTAGAGAGACAATGATATCGAGGTATGACTATTCATGTTATACATTGGAATTGAATGTATCATCTTCAATGTGTGAAGATTTAGTGATGATTGATGTTTTGATATATTGCCTTGGTATGTGATTGGAGTGCTTATGATTGTATTGGTGTGGTTTCCAGCCCTGCGGGGTTAGCAGATTATTATAATGTTAGACACCTAGTATTACTATAGTAGACACCTAGTATTACTAAAGTTTTCAATCAAGCTGAGGGGTTATTATAAATATTTTATAAACAGTTTCTCATTGAAAGCTACTAAGGTTCACCCACTCTTCTATTTTACGCCCCTCGGGTCTGCAAAAGAAAGTTCGTGAGTGCGATGAGGGAGTCATGTGATGACAACTCTGAAACCACCCGTGGAGGGTGTAACCAGGTAATAATCAGTTAAGCATTTGATGTTTTCGTTATGATCATCATATATTTTAATTATGCTCTGGGTTGCCCGCTGACCGGTGAAACTTAATGTTACTATTTTACCTTTCACTAAACTTACTAAAACGTATCGTTTTAGTTGGGCTTTCGTCACCTGAATTCAGTGTTCAGGTGTCAGCCAGCACCCGATGAATCCAGTATCTTGTTGGATTTCCAGAGCGGGATATAACAGTTAATATCTTCATTAACACGACACAAATTTAACTAAAATCAAACTGACGTATAATGTAAGTTGATAAATTTCAAACATCTTACAAGTAAATTAAGAATATAAAGCATGGTGGTTTATTTTCAACACCACCTTAAATCTTAAGGGTAAAATGTAGTTAGCCCTCTCCAATTTCCTCATCGCCTTATTTTTCGCCGTCACTTTATTTAATTCATTTTAATCTACTAAATATTACAAAACTATACATGCCAATGATTAACTGTGCGTGAAAAAGAAATGTAGGGTTCCCATAATCACTCCTATCCATGAGAAATGTTTAGCTAAGAACCTAGCCATTGACAACCAAGTGGTAATCCAAGCAGGAAAATAGAAAGAAATTGAATGGATCTTAGACAAATATTTGTAGATTATTTGAGGGGTGAGAACAAAGTATCCATGCAGCATGCTCTTCTATGGTTGCGTGCTTGTTTTTATGCCTAAAATATAACTTGTCCATATAATTAATGGTTTAGCTTGAAAATTAAGTGAGAATGGGCATTTATATAGATAATAATAAGTGTATTTTTTTAGTTGAAATTGTAACGACCCGTAATTTTAATTAGTGAATTTTCGTAAATTAATTTAGAAAATGACGATTTTACTCTCGGGGTTTGAAAGTCACTTTTCGTTCAAAGACACTTTTGAGAATTTTTCTTGGACCGTTGCGTAGGTCTCGAACTTATGAGTTCGTAGATATGCGGCACGCAGAAAACAGAGTCCGGATGAGAGAGTCGTGGGTCTAGATGCTTCAGGGGTAGTTTGATAATTTTTCTTAGTGTTCAGATATTTTAATCTCATTTTCTAGATTTTTCATCACATTTCTTTCTCATCTCTCGATCTCTCTCTCGGCCGAAGAACACAAACACACCCCAAAATTGTGATTTTTGATTTAGGCCAAACCAAGACCAACCAATTACATCATCATCTTCCTCGTTGCCTTCTGAGCTCAACCATACCCACCATCGAGGTTGAGTACGTTGGGAGAAGGAGAACCAAGCGTGAACAGTACCACCGCACCTTTCCGGCCATTTTCCGGCCAACACAGGTAATGGATTCCAATTTTGATTTCATATTTGGATTCCTTGGATCGAGTAAATAGATTTCCATTATTAGAACATTGATTTTGGTTGAGAAATGAAGGAGTTAGGAAGCTTTGAATTTTCAGGTGGTTATGGAGGATTCCAGTCGGAGAGTGAACAATGTCTGGCGAGGGAGGTTGAAGGCGACTGAAGCATGTAGTCGCGCGTGGGAAAGGGTCACCGCCCCTCCACTGGCGCGTGGGGGCTCGTGGGACACGTCCTTGGGTCCCAGCGAACACTTGTTTTTATAATTTCGACGTTCCAGACCTTTTGGCGCAGGTTTTGGGTCAATCAGAGTTCGTTTAGGCGCAGTTTTGGATGTCCGAAGTTGCTGCGTTTTTAGTTAAGACCTATGTATACCTCCCAGGGTTTAGAGGTTGGATTTTAGGTTTTTAATTATCGATAATATTCCCAAATGTTACTTTTAACAGGCGATACCGCTCCGGGGACTGCAAAGGAGCGTACAGCTCGAGATTGAACTTATTTGAACTTCCGGTGAATGGATTTTGGTTTTGTAAACTACAATGCATGCATAAACTTATATTTTAAATAAATTATTATTAAAAATGAATTTTGATAAATTAGAATAATTATTCTATAACGATTTATTAACCTTGATGAATTTCGGGAATTTTGAATAATTATTCTAGTGATTGGCTATGGGGTACGAATTTTCAATAAAAAATTTGAAAATGAAGTTTTGGGCTTAGGCCTAGGATTTCAATTTATTAGATTTTGGGCTTAGGCCCGGGAATTCGGTTATTGTTGGATTCTGGGCTTTAGGCCCAGGATTTATATGATTTTGGCTAAGGCCAGGTAAAATTGGATTTTGAATTCACATTACAGTTTTCACTATGGTTACTATCCCTAGTTATTATAGCATTTCTCCGACCACATGACTTCGAGGTATTTTCGGTCATGCGTGTTCGTTTTTGTACATGACTTTGAGTTATTTTTGGTCATGTGACCGCATGACTTTGAGATATTTTCGGTCATGTGTGTACATCTCTGACACTTGACTTCGAGGTATTTTCGGTCATGTGCTTGTTGAGTTTATCTACGCACGTAGTACAAGGTTACATCCGCATATCTTAGAGGTATTTTCGGATATGTGGATAGGAGGTTCCTGGGTTGGACCTCTCAGTTTCTAGCCATTGCTTTGAGGTATTTTCGACAGTGGTTAGGAGGGCTTCTCCCCATATTGGACGGCCCCGGATATTGAGCTACGACTCGGGATTATACTAGAGGGATGGTGGGATATTTTTATAGTATTTTATGTCCAGATTTTCTTATGATTTTAAACTCCTTCGAGGAGGGTTTTCAAAGCATGGTTGGGATCACGGGATATTTTCATTGCTCGTGTTTTCATGGGTCCCGCCGGGTCTTAAAAATAAATATGATTTCCAGTAAGTTCTTCGTAATTATATTTAATTAAGTAGCGTTTTAAAAAAGGATTTTGTGGTATGCATGCATGATTTTTACTTACGGAGGGGGAAAGGTTGTTTTCCTCGGAATTGATGTTTTTAAATTATTATTATTTTCTGTCCACTCACAGTTTTCCTTATTTTACATCCCCTCCTGGCCGTTGAAGTCGACGAGGGCACATTCTAAGGCGAAGGCATCACTTTCCGTTTGCGTTTTCTCTGTATTACCTTCGAGTAGGGTTTGTTGAACTTGTAACGTTTTTTCTCGCCTAGTTGCTATGATTGACCATTTGGGTTGGTTGTAATTATTTTCGGGGATTGATTATCTTGGACCTGGAGTTGGTTAGTTATGAGTTGACTTGAACTGTTTGGAATATTATTCTAGAACTTAAATCCTTCTTCTGACAGGTGGAAGACGATTTGATCAATTTACATGGGAGATTCTGCCAAATTTTCGGTGGAATTCTCGTTGAGTTTTGTTGGACTAGTGAGGGTATTTTAGGAATTATTTTGAGATTTTCAGGTATGGTCAGACGGAAGCAGGATTCTTCACGAATTTTGAGGGAAAATTCGGGAGGGGTCCTATCAACTTGGTATCAGAGCTCTAAGTTTAAATTCCTGCAGACCGTATACTTAGTGTGCATATTATTCGTGGTACTGACGAATGTGTTTCTTTTCAACGAGATGCCTCCGAGACGTGAACCTTGTCAACGGTCTGGAAATGATGAAGAAGTAGAAAATGTTAGGGGTGCACCGGACCCCATGATAGAGCCTGACCTTAGACATACACTAGATCAGTTGGGTCGGGCGATGACTGTTGTTTTATAGAGTATGGGCACTTATGAGATTTCTGATATAGAGCAAGCTCAAAGGCTGGGGGCTACTGTATTTACGGGCGAGTTGGGCCTAGCATACGCATATGAGTGGATTACTCGTCTAGAGCAAGTTTTTGAGGTCATGAGGTGCCCTCTGGGTGACCGGGTGCTGTTGGCCACATTTCTGCTGAGTGGCCATGCATATCGATGGTGGAACAATTTACTGATGACGTGCTGGGACGTCCATACTACTACCTGGGAAGCCTTTCGGGAGCCCTTTTTTGAGCAGTTTTACCCTAGATCCTACTGAGATGCCATGCAGGCTGAGTTTTTTGGTTGAGATAGGGAGATTTGACAGTCATGTAGTATGAGCAGAGGTTCATAGACTTGTCTCTGTTTGCTCGGGCCCTAGTGGCCAATGAGGCGGACAAGTGTCGTCGGTTTGAGGGAGGAGATCAGGGTGGTTGTTACTGCTGTGGAGTATACCTCTCTGATAGCTTTGTCGGACGCTGCTGCCAGGGTGGAGATGAGTTTGCCTACTAGGGGTCAATTCAGTAGTTCTAGGCGGCATCGGGATTACATGAGTTTTGGAGCCTCGAGTCAAGGAGCATAAAAGAGAGGCAGTTTTAGTTCTGGATCATCCGAGGGTGGCAGATCCGGTTTAGGCAGTGGTGGAGCTAGACAAGGAGGTTCCTGAGGTTTTACAGCAGGGCCGCAGTCATCAGCTCATTCTAGTGGGGCTTCGATGCAGTCGATTGGAAGATAGAGTGGCAAGACCGGACGGACTGGTGGGCACCGTGTGTTACTATTGTGGGGAGACTGGCTATTTCAAGAGAGACTTTCCACACCGTCCGGACAATAGTTTCTTGGGTCGGGATGCTGCTGAACAGGGACAGAGTTGGTCATTTTGGGCTACATCATCATTTTAATAGAGTTTTTAACGGAATTAACGGTCAGGGTGCAAGTTGAAGCAATTTTGTCATTTCAGGGTGTTTAGTGTAACAAATTTTGAATTAGGGTGTAAGTGAGACTTCGCGTTCAATTCAGCGTGCATTTAAAGTAAAAAGCCTTTATTATTATCATCAACTTTAGCTTAACGATTTTTTTAACCAATACTATGATTTAATAATATTTTTAGGAAGTTTGAATTCTACTTTTACAAAGGAGAAAATCGATATCTAATATGTATATTTTCTCTTTCCGAATATCGTTCTATTTAAAAAAATATAAAACAAAATAAAAATCCTTTGAATTTTCACCTTAGAACTTTGACCTCTTGACCCAAGAAAAAAACCCTTGAACTTCCACCTCAATTTCTACAAGGTAAGAAATTTCAAATGCGTAGTAATGGAGGATTGAAAGTCTTGTTGCTGCAAGGTAAGGCCACCCACAATGGGAGGCCGAATCCTCCCTAAACTACCAAGAATATAGTCTTTAAGAAAACAAAACATCATCAATAGTCTTCCAAATGGGCTGCAACCACCACAGCCTCACTGGAGGCTTTCTTTGGAGGCTGTTAAAATGCAGCCTTCAATTCAGCCCATCCAGCCCCTCCATTGGCCCACCAATGCTGCTTTTTGGACGAAAATGATGACAAAATACTTTGTGGGTCCCTCTTGAATCAATTGAACGAATGCTATTTCTTTTGCTATTTCTAGTCAGATTCAACTTTATTTATGGGTTCTTAGGCCAAGGCATTGCCTTCCAATTTGCAAAGATTCAATTTTGAAGATGAATAATAGTAAAATTAGTTTAATTAAATCAAACCCACAAGTAACTCTACAAAATTGTAACGTTAATTACTCATGCTTTACCAACCACAACTCTGTAAGCTTCAAGTAACTCATTACAAAAGCATAGCTAGACTTTTTTAACTAATTATTTTGATTATGTAGATAGATTCATATGAAATAAGTGTTCATATTGTAACTATTCCTTAATACCCAAAAATCCAACATCTAGCTCTAGTCATATATTATTACTCTTTTATGTGTACTTGCAAAAATGAATTAAGATGATCTGATCTAATGGTCTATGTAGGATGAAATCTTATCTCTTCGGAATTTAGATTTTTTTAGGTTAAAATTTTTAGAAAAAAAAAATTAAAGATTACATAAATAAACATTAAATTGAAAATTGTAAAGGAAAAATTTATTTTAATACATATTTAAGATGCATACGTAATAAAAATATAGCCACATATCTAGCCCTGATAAATTTAAACCCCCATTGTGAGCAATATACTATCTAGCCCAAAATATTCCTTTTGAGGTTACATTTGGAGCTGCATTGTAACGACCCAAACCTTAAAAGAAATTCTATTTGTAAAACTAGTTTAGAAAAAGACGATTTTACCCTCGTGTTTAGGAGAGGTTCGGAAGCCACTTTTAGTTTGGGAATAATTTTGGAAGTTTTCTTAGACTATTGCGTAGGTCTCGAACTCACCAGTTCGTAGATAGGCGGCACGCAAAAATCTGAACTCGTGTGAGAGAGTTACAGATTTAGAACCTTCAAGGGCATTTTGGTAATTTTGGAAAATTAGATATTTTTACCATTTAAATTTCTCTCTCCTGCCACAAAATATCTGATCCTTTCTCGATCTCTCTGGACGAAGAAGAAAGAAAATGGAGTAAAAGAAGGAATATGGAAGAAAAACACCAAACCCTCCCTACCCATTACGATCTTAGTCGTTTCGACCCAAACCAAGAACCCCACGACCTTCCTCTCCTGCCCACGAACTCAACCATATCCTCTGTCAGCCGTGAGGACCGCCGTGGACGACGGAGCGGAGCTTGGAACGCTGGCCAAAACTTTCCGACCACCACTAGCTTGATGCCTTCAAAGGTCACGGGGGACCGAATAGCTTGGAATTGGACTTGTCTAGACTTTACAGTGAATGGACTTTGTTTTCTAAGTCGTAATGCATGCATATTGCTATGTTCTAATCATTTTATTATCGATTATGAGTTTTGGGAATTAAATGGAATGATTCAAAAATTATTTATTGATTTCATGGTCTCAGAAATTAAGAATAATTATTATAAAGTGTTTATTATTTTTCTAAACCTCAAAAATTTAGGATAATGATATTATTTCGATATGTCATTGATTATGGATCTCAATAATGATTTTAGGAAACGATTTTGGTATTGACTTGGGCTTAGGCCCGGGAGGGTGATTTTATGGATCCTGATTTATGGATTTTAGGCTTAGGCCCGAGGTTATGTATTTGGGCTTAGGCCTAGGTATTTGATGGTTTTGGGATTTCGACCCAGGATGGTGGCTTAGGCTTTGACCCTGGTGGGAGGGATGGTGGGAGTTTCTCGGTGAGATATGGCAAGGAGGATTCCCTCATACGCTCGAACGGACATGAAGTATGGCAGGGAGGATTCCATCATACACTCAGTGTGGTACGAGGTATGGTATGGAGGATTCCACATACTCTCGACAGGATATGAGCTATGGTATGGAGGATTCCATCATAGGCTCGGAAAGATACGAGATATGGTATGGAGGATTCCATCAAACTCTCAGCAGGATATGAGCTACGGTATGGAGGATTCCATCATAGGCTCAGAAAGGTACGAGGTATGGTATGGAGGATTCTATCATATGCTTGGCTAGGTATTAGCGATGATGTGGAGGATTCCATCATACACTGGATAAGGTATCGGGCTATGGTGTAGAGGATTCCATCATATGCTGAGCGGGGGACAACTACAGCCGAGTTAACAGTTACGACTTGGATATCGAGCCACTACTCGGGATAACGGTTACGACTTGGATATCGAGCCACGACACGGGATATCGGCTTCGGCTGAGGGTCACGGCTTCGCCGGGTTACTGATATGGTGGGCACATGTAAAGGTCGTGTGGGTTCCACCAAGATAAATCAAATGGATTCCGATAAGTGATATTTACTTATGTATGCGGATCTTATTGCATGTAAGGTGTGATAACGAGGTGGGATTATATCGATTAGTATTATTATTTTATTTGCAAAACCACGCTTTTATTGTATTTGGTTATATTGCCCACTCACAGTTGTTTTGGTTTTGTACCCTACAGGTCGTAGAGGGACGAAGCGCCGAGACTAGGAGGAGGCATCACCTTCTGCTGGATTGTCGGTGTAGGTTTTGGTTGGGTTGTAAATGTAATTTAACCTAGTTTGCTATGTTTGTCTTATGGGTTAACTGTTGAGATGTCATGGGGGTTGGTTGGATTTAATTTTATCTGGACTGTTTAGATTGTGGCTGTTTTGCATCATTTGTCTGACAGGTGGAAGATGGAGTGACCCTGTTATAGGGGAAATTCTGTCGAATTATCGGTAGAATCCAAGTAAGGGCATGTCTGGAAGGATTTAAGTTTTCCAAGGTTGTCAGACGAGAGCAGGGCTTCTCAAGAGTTTCGAGGGGAAATTCGGGAGGGATCCTATCATGCATCCACCACAAATACAACCCCAAATGTAAACCACCATTGTGGGTGGCCTAAATAAGTCCATATACATGAGCATGGAAGCTAAGGTGGCTTGGTTGCTAGCTTTACTAGTGGTAGGCCACCCACAATAAGAGGCTGGATCCTCCCTAGACTACCAAGAATATAGCCTTTAAGAAAAAAAAAAACATCATCAATGGTTTTCCAAATGGGTTGCAACCACCGCAACCTCACCGGAGGCTTTCTTTGGAGGTTGTCAAAATGCAGCCTTCAATTCAGCTCATCCAGCCCCTCCCTTGGCCCACCAATGCTGCTTTTTGATCTAAAATATTGACAAAATACTATGTGGGTCCCCCTTGAATCAATTGAATGAATGCTATTTCTTTTACTTTTTCTTCTTGTTGGGCACGTGAATCAATTGAATGAATTTTTCTATTTCTTTTGCTATTTCTAGTCAAATTCAACTTTATTTATGAGTTCTTGGGCCAAGGCATTGCCTTCCAATTTATAGAGATTCAATTTTGAATATGAAAAATAGTAAAATTAGTTGAATTAAATGAAACCACAAGTAACTCTACAAAATTGTAACGTTAATTACTCATGCTTTACCAACCACGACTATGTAAGCTTCAAATAACTCATTACAAAAGCATAGCTAGACTTTTATAGCTAATTATTTTGATGATGTAGATAGATTCATTGAAATAAGTGTTCATATTGTAACTATTCCTTAATACCATACAATCCAACATCTGGCTTTAATCATATATTATTACTCTTTTATGTGTTCTTGCAAAAATGAATTGAGAGGATCTTATCTAATGGTCTAGAAAAAAAATGAATTGAGAGGATCTGATCTAATGGTCTAGAAAAAATGAATTGAGAGGATGAAATCTTATCTCTTCGGAATTTAGATTTTTTTAAGTTAAAATGTTTAGAAAAAAAATTAAAGATTACATAAATAAACATTAAATTAAAAATTGTAAAGAAAAAAATTATTTTAATACATATTTAAGATTTCATACGAAATAAAAATGTAGTGTCTAGCCCCAATAAATATAAACCCTCATTGTGAGCAATATGCTACCTAGCCCAGAATATTCCATTTGAGGCTACATTTGGAGATGCATCCACCACAAATACAATCCCAAATGTAGACCACCATTGTGGGTGGCCCGTGGTGTCAGGACCAGTCCCGAATTTCCCCTCGAAACCCGGGAAGAACCCTGATCCCGTCTGACAACCTAAGGAAAGGTTCCCAAATACCCTTCAATCCTTAGAAATTTTAATAATAGTAAATACTTTCACTTGTCAGACAAGGGATTTAAGCACTTCAAATTCCCGTAAGTAATTACCAACCAAATACAACATAATATCAGAGCGTCTAAGTAAGATCAAGACACAAATTAGATATCCTACTCAAGTACAACTACACAGCGCAGCCGAAGGTGCTAATGCCTCTGCCTCGAGATAATGTCCGCGTCAACTCTACTGCCTGAAGGGGGTTTAAACACAAAAGTTGTGAGTGGACAAAAATAATCATTTATAAATCATTTTCCAAGGAATATTACCTTTTTTCCCCCTCCATTCATAAAACTATGTATGCATTACATAAACAGTTCATGTTATAAAAACATCATCTTTAAATCACCGGCATTTCATTTTCTCTTTAAAACCACTGAGTAGAACTCACACAAAATCCATATAAGGAAAACACATTGTGGTCCACAGTCTGGTTTGAAAATGATACTCAAAGGAGTTCAAAATCATTTAATTCAACATAGACACATAATATCTCAAATCCACTGTTCCCGACACATCCACTAGCCACCAGGGTATCCCTTAGGGTGTGCTAGTCCTGTATCACAACTCCATGTACTATGCATAGACACTCTCGCGACCCGACGGAGTCAAAACTCTACAATGCCAGAGTCAGAGAACTCAACAAACTAACGGAGCAAAACTCTCAACGCTAGTCGGAGAATCAATCACCAATTATATTGGAGGTTCACCGGGTTCACCGTAAATCACGGATCCTCGTCCCGAGTCCTGGCCTCCCTCAAATCAGAGTTTATCTTGGAGGCTTACCGGGTTCACCGCTAATAACGGATCCTCGTCCCGGGTCCTGGCCTCCCTCAAATCAGTGTTTATCTTGGAGGTTCACCGGGTTCACCGCTAATAACGGATCCTCGTCCTGGGTCCTAGCCTCCCTCAAAATCACACTTTAACCGAAATAGTGGAAAACATGTGTCTAGTAATCATTTTTAAAATTCAGAAATTCAATGCCACAACACATAACAGTATTTACACAAAGATATTTTGATGCATGCATTTCAGTTTATAAAACCAAAGTCCACTCACAAACCTGTTCAAGCTAGCTCAATCCCGTCTTGCTCGTTCCTTTGAGGTTCCCGGAACAATATCGCCTGTCAAAAACAACAATCGGGATTACCGGCTAGTAATACGACTCTTAAATAACAACTTCCTAACCTCGGGAAGTCTACCCTTGCTGTTTCTAGAAAACACAGCAACTTCAGACACTCAAATCGACCTCTAAACGATGTCCGATCAACCTGAAACCTGTACCAACAGATTCAGAACGTCGAAAACTACTTACCACGCGTCGCCGTGACGTCATACTCGACCCCACGCGCCGCCACGCACCGTCGGAAGTTCGGCACACGCGCCCACGCGCCCTCACGCGCCGGCCACGCGCCTGCTACAGTGTTCACGTGCCTGGACTGGTCCAACCTGACCCGATCCAACTCGACCCGACCGGTTCACTCAACCCGACCGGTTCACTCAACCCGACCGGTTCACTCAACTCGACCGATTCAACTCGACCCAACCGAACAACTCAACCCGACCGGTCACCGGTGACTCGCCGGAGAAGACGACCGGACAGCCGTCGCCGTCGCCGGAAGCTGGCAGGATAAGATGACCGGACCGCCACCTCCGCCGCCGCCTGGTTCGCTGGAATCCCCCATTTCCGGTCGAAACTCCAAGCTTTATAACTTCCTCAAAACTCAACCGTTTTTCATAAATTTTACATCTAAATCTATCTACTCGAACCCATGAATCCAAATATAACCTCAAAATATCAACCACATACCTGTATAAGCTGGAAAATCGATCGGAAGATCTGAAACTTCCTTTACTCGGTTCGGCTTCCACCGTGGTCCTCTCCTTCGATGGTTGGTACGGTTGTGATCGTGGGAAGGAGTAGAACACGATTAGTTGATCAAAACTGGAAGTTAAAGCCTTGAATCCAACATTGACTTTATGGTTTCTCTCTTGGTGTTTTCGCACGGTTTCGGTTCGGTTTCGGGTGTGTTTCACAGAGAGAGAGAAGGAGATGAAGATGAAAATGAAATGGATCAGATTAGTCTGATTTGGGTAACAAAATATCTCCCCTCCAAGGAAAATTACCAAAATGCCCTTGCACATCTAGACCCATAACTTCCGTCCACGAACTCCATTTTCCGCGTGTCGCCTGTCTACGAACTCGTGAGTTCGAGACCTACGCAACGGTACCCGAAACACCACCAAAAGTGTCTCGAAACAAAACTTGATTTCCAAGCCCTTTACCGACCAATGGTAAAATCGTCATTTTACAAAAATAATTGCGTAAACCCAATAATTAAAATTCCGGGTTGTTACAATCTACCATCCTTAAGAAATTTCGTCCTCGAAATTCATTCCTAACCATGAAACAATTGAGAATATTGTGCATGCATTAGTTCCTCAGTTTCCCACGTGGCTTCTTCCACGTTATGATTCCTCCACAACACTTTAACTAGAGGAATAATCTTTTTGCGAAGCACCTTTTCCTTCCAATCCAGAATTTGCACCGGTTGCTCCTCAAACGTCAAATCGTCTTTCAGCTCAAGTGGTTGCTCTTCCAACACATGAGACTCATCAAACAGATATTTCCGTAGCAAAGATACATGAAAGACATCATGAACAATGGATAATTCCGAGGGTAAAGAAATACGATATGCCACTGGTCCTATCCTCTCCAAAATCTCATACGGACCAACGTAGCGAGGACTCAGTTTTCCTCGTCTACCAAAACGTTCCACTCCTTTCCATGGAGATAGTTTCAAGAACACCCAGTCACCTACCTCAAACTCAAGGTCTCTGGTTCGATGGTCTGCATAGCTCTTCTGGCGATCCTGGGCTGTCTTCAACCTTTCTCTGATGATTTTAATCTTTTCCTCAGTCAAATCCACCAACTTGGGTGTTAACAGTCTTCTTTCACCTATTTCACTCCAACACAAAGGTGTTCTGCACTGCCTCCCATACAGTGCCTCGAAAGAAGACATCCCAATACTCGACTGGTAACTGTTATTATATGCGAATTCCATCAGAGACAAGTGTGAATCCCAGTTCCCTTTAAACTGTAGTACACAAGCCCTCATCATATCCTCCAAAACCTGGATTGTTCTCTCAGACTGACCATCCGTGTGAGGATGAAAGGCTGTACTGAAATGTAATGTAGTGCCAAAAACTTTCTGCAAACTCCGCCAAAACCTGGAGGTAAACCTAGGATCTCTGTCCGAAACAATAGACTTTGGAGTCCCATGCAGCCGTATGATCTCATCCACGAATAATTTGGCATACCGACTCATCCGAAAATCTTCTCGCACTGGCAAGAAATGTGCAGACTTCGTAAGTCTATCCACAATTACCCATATCCCATCATGTCCCTTCCTTGTCCTTGGAAGTTTATACACAAAATCCATCGTAATGTGATCCCACTTCCATTCTGGGATAGGTAATGGTTGCAATGTCCCATAGGGTTTCTGTCTCTCCGCTTTCACTTGCTGACATGTCAGACATCTACTCACAAACTCAGCAATTTCTCTTTTCATCCCAGTCAAACTTGACTCCTTTCTTAGTCAACCGAGTCAATGGGCCTGCTATCGTAGAAAATCCTTCTACGAACCGCCGATAATATCCTGCCAAACCCAGAAAACTCCTCACTTCTGTCACTGTCCTCGGTTGCTCCCAGTTTGCCACTGCCTCCACTTTTTGGAGATCTACGCTGATACCCTCAGCCGAAATCACATGACCCAAGAATCCAACTTCGGTCAACCAAAACTGGCATTTACTAAACTTGGCAAACAATTGCTTTTTCCTAAGCATATTCAGCACCAACCTCAAGTGCTTCTCATGTGCCTTGGCACTCCTTGAATACACCAAAATATCGTCGATGAACACAATTACAAACCGATCCAAATACTTTTGGAACACTCTTTTCATCAAATCCATAAACGCTGCTGGGGCATTAGTCAACCCGAAGGGTATCACCAGGAACTCATAATGACCATACCGAGTCCTGAAAGCTGTTTCTGAACATCCTCTTCCCGGATCCTCAACTGATGGTACCCGGATCGAAGGTCAATTTTCGAAAAATACTTTGCCCCTTTCAGTTGATCAAATAAATCGTCAATCCTTAACAGAGGATACTTATTTCGCACCGTCGCTCTATTTAACTGCCGGTAGTCGATACACAATCTCAGACCACCATCCTTTTTCCTCACAAATAATACCGGCGCACCCCATGGTGAAACACTTGGGCGACTAAATCCCATATTCACCAAGTCCTGCAACTGAGTCTTTAACTCTCGCAATTCTGTCGGTGCCATTCTGTACGATACTTGTGAGATAGGTTGAGTACCTGACAAAAGCTCGATGATAAACTCAATCTCACGGTGTGGTGGTAATCCTAGAAGATCATCTGGAAACACATCAGAGAACTCACTCACCACAGGAATATCCTCCACTCTCATCGGAGTATCCCGAGAATCAAACACATGAGCCAAGTAACCTTCACAACCTTTTCTCAACAATCTCTCAGCGGTCAACGCTGATATCACTCCAAAGGGTAGTACCCTACGATCTCCCCGAAATGTAAGTTCCGGTAATCCTGGACTTCGGAAAACCACTGTCTTATCATAAAAGTCTATGGAGGCATGATGCATGGACAACCAATCCATTCCCAGTATCACATCAAACTCAAAAATATCTAAGGGGATTAAATCTGCCTCCAAACCATGGCCTTCAACCATCACCGGACAACTGCGAATCACGAGATTCGCCACTAACATATCCCCGGTAGGAGTACTAATACCCATGTCCCAACCAATCGGAGACAATTCTCTATCCGCAAACAGTGTAAAACCCCGAGAAATAAAAGAATGAGTTGCCCCAGGATCTAATAAAACACAAGCATTGCGGTTGAAAATAAACAACGTACCAGTGACCACCTCCGGTGCTACTCGAGCCTCCTGTTGCGTCATGGCAAAAACTCGAGCTGGTGTACCCGAAGATCGACCACGATCCCCATACCTGCCTCTAGCACTGCTGGTCCCACTAGCTCTACCAGCCCCACTGAAATGGGTCTGACTTCTAGTTGCAGTATCAAACATCTGTCCTGTCCTCGGGCTAGGATCAGTCGCACCACCACCAAAGGAACTACTGCCCGGACGACGTTGTGGACATAATCTCTTGATGTGACTAGTCTCCCAACAGAAATAACAACTGGAATCACTAAAGCCACTAGATCTGCCACCCTGTCTTCTGTTGAACTGCACTGAGGCACCGCTAGGCTGTGCATAAGATTGTCGTGCCTGACCAGCTCCGCCACTGCCTGTACTAGATCTCGCATTCCCAGAAGATCCAGAACTATGACTGCCTCTTTTGGATGGTCCCTGACTAGAGGTTCCGACAGTCTAGTGATCTCGACGTCTCATGTACCCACTGTACTACTGCGGAATTGGGAAACCCAAACTCAACTCTACTCGAGCTACAGCATCAGCCAAAGTCCTCAAGGAAATGTGGTCCATAGACGTAACTGCTGACCGAATCTCACTCCTCAGTCCACTTTCAAATCTGTGGCACTTGTCTAACTCGGCCGCCACCAAATTCGGTGCAAAGCGACTCAGCGCTATGAATCTCTGTTCATACTGGGCCACAGTCATGTCTCCTTGCTGTAAATGCAAGAACTCGGCCTCCTTAACATTCCGGTGTGAGCGAGGGTAAAATTGCTCCAAGAATCGTTCCCGGAAAGTCTGCCAAGCAAGTGTATGGTCATTCCAGCCTGACACCTCCAATGAGTGCCACCAGTGGTAAGCAGAACCACCTAGTAAAAATGTAGCCAACATAACTCTCTCCTCTAGAAGACATCTCATAATAAAAAACACACGCTCCATGCGAGTAATCCACTCCTCAGCCTCATCTGGACTAGACTCGCCCATAAATATCGTCGCCCCCAGTCTCAGGACTCTCTCGATATTAGAGACTTCATGAGAAGCCCTATCCTGGAGTACAAAAGCTAGAGTCTAACCCAGCTGTTCCAGTGTCTGCCTCAAATCAGGCTCCACTGCAGGTTCATGGTCATCTCCACCATTCCCAGACCGTTGACGGAACTCTCGTCTCGGAGGCATTATACGCTGAAAAGAAGCTGTAAATCATTAATACCAAAATTTCACCTATACATTAGATGTACGGTCTACAAGAATTTAACCTAGTGCTCTGATACCAATTGTCAGGACCCGTCCCGAATTTCCCCTCGAAACCCGGGAAGAACCCTGATCCCGTCTGACAACCTAAGGAAAGGTTCCCAAATACCCTTCAATCCTTAGAAATTTTAATAATAATAAATACTTTCACTTTTCATACAAGGGATTTAAGCACTTCAAATTCCCGTAAGTAATTACCAACCAAATACAACATAATATCAGAGTGTCTAAGTAGGATCAAGATACAAATTAGATATCCTACTCAAGTACAACTACACAGCGCAGCCGAGAGTGCTAATGCCTCTGCCTCGAGATAATGTCCGCGTCAACTCTACTGCCTGAAGGGGGTTTAAACACAAAAGTTGTGAGTGGACAAAAATAATCGTTTATAAATCATTTTCCAAGGAATATTACCTTTCTTTCCCCCTCCATTTATAAAACTATGCATGCATCACATAAACAGTTCATGTTATAAAAACATCATCTTTAAATCACCGGCATTTCATTTTCTCTTTAAAACCACTGAGTAGGACTCACACAAAATCCATATAAGGAAAACACATTGTGGTCCACAGTCTGGTTTGAAAATGATACTCAAAGGAGTTCAAAATCATTTAATTCAACCTAGACACATAATATCTCAAATCCACTGTTCCCGACACATCCACTAGCCACCAGGGTATCCCATGGGGTGTGCTAGTCCTGTATCACAACTCCCTGTACTATGCATAGACACTCTCGCGACCCGACGGAGTCAAAACTCTACAATGCCAGAGTCGGAGCACTCAACAAACTAACGGAGCAAAACTCTCAACGCTAGTCGGAGAATCAATCACCAATTATATTGGAGGTTCACCGGGTTCACCGTAAATCACGGATCCTCGTCCCGAGTCCTGGCCTCCCTCAAATAAGAGTTTATCTTGGAGGTTCACCGAGTTCACCGCTAATAACGGATCCTCGT
Organism: Oemleria cerasiformis; assembly: GCA_037349345.1. Classification (NCBI taxonomy): domain Eukaryota; kingdom Viridiplantae; phylum Streptophyta; class Magnoliopsida; order Rosales; family Rosaceae; genus Oemleria; species Oemleria cerasiformis. The sequence continues at coordinate 5,134,974 of JAZGTL010000019.1, read as the reverse complement.
CCCGGGTCCTGGCCTCCCTCAAATCAGTGTTTATCTTGGAGGTTCACCGGGTTCACCGCTAATAACGGATCCTCGTCCCGGGTCCTAGCCTCCCTCAAAATCACACTTTAACCGAAATAGTGGAAAACATGTGTCTAGTAATCATTTCTAAAATTCAGAAATTCAATGCCACAACACATAACAGTATTTACACAAAGATATTTTGATGCATGCATTTCAGTTTGTAAAACCAAAATCCACTCACAAACCTGTTCAAGCTAGCTCAATCCCGTCTTGCTCGTTCCTCTGAGGTTCCCGGAACAATATCGCCTGTCAAAAACAACAATCAGGATTACCGGCTAGTAATACGACTCTTAAATAACAACTTCCTAACCTCGGGAAGTCTACCCTTGCTGTTTCTAGAAAACACAGCAACTCCGGACACTCAAATCGACCTCTAAACGATGTCCGATCAACCTGAAACCTGTACCAACAGATTCAGAACGTCGAAAACTAGTTACCACGCGTCGCCGTGACGTCAGACTCGGCCCCATGCGCCGTCTGAAGTTCGGCACACACGCCCACGCGCCCTCACGCGCCGGCCACGCGCCTGCTACAGTGTTCACGCGCCTGGACCGGTCCAACCCGGTCTGGCTCAACCTGACCCTGTCCAACTCGACCCGATCGGTTCACTCAACCCGACCGGTTCAACTCGACCCGACCGGTCACCGGTGACTCACCAGAGAAGACGACCGGACTGCCGTCGCCGGAAGCTGGTCGGAGAAGATGACCGGATCGCCACCTCCGCCGCCGCCTGGTTCGTTGGAATCCCCCATTTCCGGTCGAAACTCCAATCTTTATAACTTCCTCAAAACTCAACCGTTTTTCACAAATTTTACGTCTAAATCTATCTACTCGAACCCAGGAATCCAAATATAACCTCAAAACATCAACCACGTACCTGTATAAGTCGAAAAATCGATCGGAAGATCCGAAACTTCCTTTACTCGGTTCGGCTTCCACCGTGGTCCTCTCCTTCGATGGTTGGTACGGTTGTGATCGTGGGAAGGAGTAGAACACGATTAGTTGATCAAAACTGGAAGTTAAAGCCTTGAATCCAACATTGACTTTATGGTTTCTCTCTTGGTATTTTCGCACGGTTTTGGTTCGGTTTCGGGTGTGTTTCATAGAGAGAGAGAAGGAGATGAGGATGAAATGAGGATGAAAATGAAATGGATCAGATTAGTCTGATTTGGGTAACAAAATATCTCCCCTCCAAGGAAAATTACCAAAATGCCCTTGCACATCTAGACCCATAACTTCCGTCCACGAACTCCATTTTCCGCGTGCCGCCTGTCTACGAACTCGTGAGTTCGAGACCTACGCAACGGTACCCGAAACACCACCAAAAGTGTCTCGAAACAAAACTTGATTTCCAAGCCCTTTACCGACCAAGGGTAAAATCGTCATTTTACAAAAATAATTGCGTAAACCCAATAATTAAAATTCCGGGTTGTTACACGTGGCATTAAGTTGGAGCGGGACTTGATTTAGGGTTGAGAATTGGAGAGGAAAAATACGCGGGGACTTGTAAATGGGTTCTGTTCCAAAACTACAATTATACCAATTTTTCTTTTCTCCACGTTAACGGTAATGTCATTAAATTGATGACGCTTAGATGGAGGAAACAAAAATGTTACTGAGTGGAACGATTCGATTGTTTTAGGGTGGTTAATGTCACAAAATTTGAAATAGCGTGTTAAGTGAGATTTATTAACGAGTTCATGGTGCATTTTAAGTGAAAACCTGTAAGGAAATAATAAGTTTAAAAATATTAAGTGAGATTTGATTTGAATTTTAAGCCACGTTTGTGGTAAAATCCTAATTTTTATTCAATTCACTTCAAAGGGTAAATTTGTAATTCATTGCGTTTTCTTGCTTATGTGATTGACTTTTTGATTAAATTTTTATTAAAGGAGTTATGACAAAGGGATTAAAAATTTGAGGGGATGTTCTCGTCATTTTCAAAACTTCAGGAGTTTCGTTAAGGATTGCGAGTCTCTACATTTAGCATCCATGCATTTAAAGCAATCTCAATCATCAGATTAATCTAATGGATGAAATTAATTTTTATCTCCAAATTATTATATTATTAATATACAATTTTTTCACTATATCAAATATAAAAAAGAATAAAATAAAATAAAAATTCCAAACAATCATCAACTACCTCCCTCCCCCAAACGAGTTGGGCTCGACATTATCGATCCCTAATTTAAATTTCGGTGAAAAATAAAAAGAATGGTAAGTTCTCAGCGATAAAGGAGGTGCCGATGATATTTTTGAATTGCATTTAAAAAGTAGTTAAAGAGGGAGGCCATTGAGAGAAAAAAAAATTTCATTCAATTAACTCTATAGATTTATAAATATGGAATTCCAAAGCGTAGGGAAATAAAAGAGAAGAAAAGAGGGGACATATGGCTATGGTTGTACGAGTGTTTGGCGTTGCAGGACAATGATGGAGGCTGGTCTTTGTATTAATTTTTTTTTTATATTTATTTCAAAGGATCTATAAAACTTCTAATTTTTTTTTGTTCTAAAGATCTAGTGTAAAACTTAAGGATTTAGTCATATACCAATTTTTGTGATATGGGTTAATTCCATTCATTAAATTAATTTGATGATTGTAATTGCTTCAAATGCGTGTAAATGTACGAATGCTAAATACAGAGATTCGTACTCCTTATGTTAAAATACGAAAATATTTAGGCATGTTGGTATAATTAACTCATTTATTTTAAACAAAAAAATGAATTTTATATTATTTATTAGTATTTTATTCCACCTGAGGGAGAAATTGAGCCTATATGCATCATGACGTACCATGTCACTAATTAACAAAATATTAAAAAGTTCAAATTCATTGCGTTTTCTTGCTTATGTGATTGACTTTTTGAAAATTATAACTGGTAAAATGTTCAAATTAAAAGCGCAAAAATTAATATGTCAAAAGAACGAAACTTAATAGTAATTACATAAATAAAAATAATTTTTGTGGAATAAATTTACCATTTGAATTATTATTATTAAAATGGTGAAGAATTAGGAATGAAGAGCAAAATATGTGTTTGATCTAATTTCTTGTATGTATTCTTCTTGTTACTCGGGTTTGTGGTACTCTTTTCTCTTAGTCCGTTTTAAACAGCAAAGTTTTGATATAGTCACTGATGTTAACACATTGTTGTAACTTCTTATTTCTAAATTAAATTTACTTCTTCAAAAAAAAATTTATTGAAAAATACTTTCTCATTTATGAATTGAATTTCTTGCAATAGGCATTTGATAGTACAATTGAATTTTGACAACAATCGGCACAATATACAAAGGCCCAAATATTGAATTGAAAGTGAATGGACCTAAAAAAATCAAATCATCAATCCGCATTTGTTGGGCCAAAATTAGCGACTTTAGAGCCCAACTATTCTGAAGGAAAGGAAAATGACTAACAAGACAAAAAGGAAGGCTTGAAAAAGAAAAAAAGAACCAAGAAAAAAGGCTTTTGCCTATGAAGTCAACTTGTAGTTTTGTAATATGAGAAAATGACAATCCTTAAATTATCGTCCATTTGAATTTTGAACTAATTTTAATTATTATTTTTAAATTTTATTATTAGTATTATGTCTAAACAAACAATGATAATATTTTTGTTATATTTTTATCATTGACCGTTTAGATATAATTCAATAACGTTTGCTACTAATAATAAAGTTAAAAAATAATAACTAAAATTAATATAAAATTTTATAACGATGACAATAATAATTTAAGTAGAATATAAATGGTTATTCTAAGAATTTTGAAAGCGAATGGATGAAAGAAAAGCAAGTCAAAGGTCACGTTGTTGAAGTTTGAAGTGGGATTTGATTGGAGTTAGGGTTTTAGATATTGGCACACATGGATAGCATGCCCTAATTTGATTGGACTTGTTCCCTTCATGTGGGGATCTCCAGATCATCTTCAACTGTTGGAAGGTAAAAATAAGTCGGTCATAAAGCTGCAAACTGCAAAGTCACATGTTAATCATAATCAATAAGTTCCCAATTAATTCCCCCATCCACCCATCCTTGTGTGGTTCAAACTTCAAACTTCAAACTTCAAAACCTTGATTTGGATTCAAAATTCAAAATTCAAAATCAAATCTCCCCAACTAATTATTATTATTATTTTGTAAATTGTAATCCTTCTTCCCACTTTCATGGGAGATCACTTTGAATTTGAATCAGTGGTTAAAACTATATTAACTAGACATAAAAGGAGAATAAGAATTGGATTTGTTTGTTTTATTTTAATTGGTGCCAGATTTTTTATGTGTTTTATTTTATTTACTTAATTCTTTCGGACTCCTAAATCCACCTTGCATTTAAGTATTTAACAAATGAAAATGAGAATTGTAGATATGTGAGTATATATATTTTCTGTCTTCGTAATCTTACGCTCATACATTTGATTTCTATAGTAACCCATTTTGTGGTTGTAACTAAATTTTAACACACTCACTCGTACTATTTACCCCGCCTCAAATATTCATAGCCCTTCTAACATTTTTATTTTATTTTAAAATTATGTCTTCAGTTGGTTATTAACTCACTGTTTATAGAAGTTAGTCTAACTCATTCCAGAAAAGTCAACTTATCTAAGTCTAACATCATAAGTAAAACTAATATAAATGAGTCTTTTTTTTGTTGTTGAGAATAAATGGGTTTTAGATAGTGATATTTGTATTTGCATTTTTTGTTTGTTTTCTTATTGTAATTTTTTTTTCTTTCTATCCAGCTTTTATTTATGTATAGAGATACATTTGAGGGGTAAGGTTCATTACTTCCCCTTAACTAGGTATATCTTTTTATGTTTATAAATGAAATTCACTCATATCGTTGAATTTTTTTTCCGATTTTAGCATGTAAGTTTAGTCCATCCGAAATTTGGATCCAAGAACCGCCATTGTTAGAAGCCACTAACCGACCCTAAAATCTTAACAATTTCTAAGTAATCAAAGTAATAACGCATGAATAATTTATGTTATAAGACAACGTGAAAATATCAAAGAGAATAATGTATTATATGGCAATAACAAAAGGAGAAGAAGAAGAAAAATGTAAGCTTATATATCGAAATATCTCTTAAAATTGTCATCTCGTCTGAATTTGTACTATCAAACTCAATTCAACTCATTTAAGCCTCTAAAACTCAAATTTTCTTATTTTCTATCCTAGTTTTCCCCTTCATGTTAACCTTTTTAGAGATTTTTTTTCCCGAAAACTGTACATGAGTTTGCCACCTGAAACTTAATTTGTTTCAGTCTACTAAATCGTACAACCTCTACACTCTATACCATATTTTCCTCTCTTTTTTCCCTCTCTCCAAATTGACGTATGCTACATACATGGTGGTGAAACAGTGACGGGTGATTTGAATTTGGTGGTATTGTCTTGTCATGATAGTTTTTCTGCGAAGGCCATCTAACCTTGATTAAAGAGAAATTTGAAAAATCTATAAGGACGTCGAGCTTAGTCTAGTGTTCTATTCCCTCGATACTACTTCTATAACAAAAGAGGGACATTATCATCACTCCAAAAAGTACTACTCCCAAATGAAAATAAAATACAAAAGGAAGTTTTTTTTTTCCAAAAAATTCAAAAGAATTAAAGTGTAGGATGAATTTTTTAAGTGCTAATAACAATGTTTTTTGTAAAACGGGAGAAATTGGAAGGTTTAGATACCCTAATATGGCCGCGTTCTAATGCAAGTATAGACTATATTTGTTCCTTTTGTTTTCCGAAGAAAGAAAATTCGAATTGGGATATCTTCCAATTTGGAACAAAGTATTCAATTTAAAAACCTTAGGATAGAAAGATTGAGAAAATTCGAATTGGGATATCTTCCAATTTGGAACAAAGTATTCAATTTAAGAACCTTGGGATAGAAAGATTGCATTTTTCCTATTACATCTTTCTAGCCAGAAATTGAAGAAAAAAAAATTCCATAAAATTTATGAACAAATGCATCTTAAAAATATTTGTCAAACAAAAATTATGAGCCATTAAGTGTTGTAAGATTCAAGCTGCTAATCAGATTCTCATGCACTTGATGATAGCTATCTAGCAAAATTCCCAAGAAAGTATGAGGGTTTCCAAACAAATTTGTGAAATTTTTAACTTTTATTTATTCTTCTATCTCTAAGAAAATCAAGTTTGATTTTATGACATTCGAATGTGTAGAATCTATCTAAGATTATTTTTGTTTGGATAAACTACATAAAAATACTCAAACTATAGGGGTCATTTCAAGTTCATATCCGAACTATGCAAATTTTTATTTAGGTACCCAACCTATCAAAACACAACATCTAAGTACCTATCGTTAACAATCTGTTAAAAAAATCTATTAAGTGTCTAAGTGGCACTTGTGAGGGTCATTTTTTATGTTGACATGGATTTCATATTATTAAAAACTAATAAAATTTTAAATATATTTAATAAATCTTAAAACTAATAAACAAATCAAACAATTTAAAAAAAAAAACAAAAGAAAACCCCATTTATAGTACAAACCACGCCGCCCCAAACCCCCACCGACCTCCATTCCCAACACCCACTGCCCTCTGTCAATTCCCCAAACACACTCGCCATTGCTGCACCCTCTGCCCTCACCGAACCTGCAACACCTACCACCGCAACCAACCCTCCCCTCCCGACCCTCTACCATGAGAAGCACGTGATCGGGAAACAAGATTCAATCTTGGACGCGGATTGAGGACGATGACGACGAGTTTGGTTGCTATTAGTGAAGGACTCAAGAATCGAATGCACGTCCTATCCGCCAAGATGCCAAAAACTAGTTGTTGTTCAGTCTTGTTCCCTGGCTGCGATTGCAGGTCCCGGAGCCGCCGAGATGCTGCCATCTTTTTAGGTCCGATCGATTCAAATCTGAATCAAATGACCTTCATTGAAGAAAAATGGATTGGTGGATCTGGAAGGGACATCGAAGGAAGAGTCGTCGTTGTTATTGAAAAGCGGATGGGATCCGGTCTGGGGTTGTCTGCGACAACGACCTCCAGGCCCCAAAAGAAGATGAAAGCCTTCTTCCAGCGACTCTCAGCATCTTCTTCTCACCCTCGAACTAAGGCTTCCTTCTTTTTTGTTTTTCCATATTTTATTAATGTTTTTACCAACTATTATAATTATAAAAATTGAAACCTATTTGCCACATAAGCATTTAACGGTTTAATTAACAGATTGGCTAACAAAGAGTACTAAGATGATATGTTTTGATAATTTAGGTACTTAGATGAAAATTTTCATTATTCGAGTATAAACTTGAAATTACCTCTATAATTTGAGTACTATTATGTAATTTATCATTTTTATTTTATAATCCCACAAAAAAAAAGTTATTGCCTTCTAATTAAAAATAAAATAATCTTTGGATTTTGATTATCCTTAACTCACAAAAATAGAAAATGAATTTTGGAGGCATATGACAAAAATAGAAAATGATTATCTTTGGCTCATGAAATTGTAAAATAAGGAATTACGGTTATCTCATCTATATACATTTTTTATGAGGAAAGAGGGTTAAATAATTTAATAAAATTATTATATTACGGTGGAATAATATATTTGTTTATTGTGTATGGCCTTTTATTTGAGTTTGGAAGATTTGAGTGTAATTTATGATTGATTCTTATTTTTAAGAGCATTATATTGCTCGAATGAATTTGATTTCTTTGGTGTGGACCATATAATTTGTTGGAGAGAGAAATAGATAAAAACAAACAATTGAATAAAAATATAAGCATAAACATCATTTTACACTCCAAGTTTTGGGAGTTAATTTCAAAATGGACCACCAGGTTTCAATTTCATCATTTTTCTATATGTCGTTCTGAGATCACATCAATTTATTCCATTTGCATATTTTAACTATTAAATCATCAATTAAATTAAGGGCATTATTGGTATTAATTAAAAATTCTTACTCATTTTATTTTTCATTAAGTGACTAATTATTTTGATTTAGGTACTCTGTCAAATTATTGCATTTAAACAAACTATAAGATCATAATTAATTAAATTTAATATAAATGTAAATGTAATGCCCTTGTAGTTTGTTTAAATGCATTAATTTGAAAAGAAGTAGCTAAATCAAAATAATTAGTTATTTAATGAAAAATAAAATAGGTAAAAATTTGTAATGAATACCAAAAATGTCTTTAATTTAATTAATAATTTAATAGTGAAATAGGCAGATGTAGTAAATTAGTGTGATCTCAAACTCACATGGAGTAAAATGATGAATTGAAACTTAGTGGTCAATTCTAAATTTGACCCCCAAACCTTTGGGTGTAAAATGATGTTTGCCCAAAATATAATGACCAATCAAAATAAGTTAGGTCCCACAATTAATACATAAAACCCGCTTATATTACACTCATAAGTTTAGTGTTATAAGAATCAAACACAAGTGACATGATTCTTATATATAGAAATTAAATTCACCTAAATTACTATTGAAGGCTTAGGAGCTCTCAAATCTCGAGTTCGACACTCATAAAGGACAAGATCGAGATTCAAAAAAAATAAGGGGGTCTGTGTTTGGTTTTGCGCTTGGGCTAGAGAGAGAGTCTTCGAGAAACTGAAGGCCTTGGACAAAAAAATTTTGGGTGGGAATTATGGAAGGGTTGGTGTTCTAAGTTTTCCTTTATATATTAGGGATCTATTGGCAAATATGATAAAGATTAGAGTATAGTGGAATTAGGTTAAGAAAATGAGGTATGTGTGATTAAGATTAGTGAAAGTAAGCGTTTTATACAATTCGAAACTATCCCCTCTTGATAATTTATCTCCCCCATTTCTCCCCGGCATTTTTTTGATAAAACCAAAGGGTAACCACACCAATTTTCAATTACATTTATAGTTTACTCATATTTACAACTATTGGAATGGCCAGCCCTAAAATGAAGAAACCAATGAGATAATACCAAGGGCATTATAGAAACTTCATGTATCCCATATGCAACGTGTCAAGCAAAGACATCTCCATCTCTTTAATCACCAATGACAGACAACTCCAACCCTATTCTCAGGCCTCCAAAATGTCCAAAAACTCCCTTCCAACCCCAAATGTAAAAAGAGCAAGTCAACTTTTACCAACAGAAATTATAATTTGAAAGCTGGAGAAGGCAGAAAGCCACCAGATCTCAGTATCTCACGCCCTACCAATCAGGCTCGATCAAAAAAATTTAAACAAAGCTAACCACACACACTCAATGAACTGTCTTTTTTACCTTTCTTGGTCAAACCAGTCAACACCATTACAAAACCCAGCAATTTAATAACCTATTTATTATTTAATCAGTTTTCATTTCCATTTTCCTTTTCTATTTCCATTAACAATAACCAATGCTACCTTACTGCTTCTGTGTCAGAGTTTCAAATTGTGCCCAATCCCGCTCACACTTTCTCTTTCCTCCTTTGCCCCTCTCTCTTTAAGGTCGCAGCTTTTCTCATACCTCCTGTTTCTGGAGGTGTTGGAGCTCAGGGAGAGATTCAGCCATTCAGGTCATCTTCAGCCCAGAAATGCAATGTGTTCTTCTATACCTATCAAAATCTGTGTATGTAATCATGGGTTCTCCTCATTTTATTGTTTAGTTCTGGACACAAATCGATTAGGGTTAGTGGGTTTGTTGCTATTTTTGAAATACTTCAACTTTTGGGGTCGTTTGACATGGCCATGTGTGTGCCCATGTAGGTCAGTGATAAAATGTGGTAAGAAAAAAAAGAAATAAATCAGTACTTCAGGAATATTTTAAAATTTTTTGGAACGAAGTTTTGAAAGAATTAAGAGCCCCACTTAACTAAAGCTGGATTCCTCTTCTTCTATCTGCTTCGATCCTCAAAAGACAATTTTTTTTTTCTTTTTCGAATGGATTATATTTAGTTTTGTTTTCTCCCATTTTCTGGGGTACTAAACAGGTCAAAGGTGTCAAATTTCTTTGTTAAATTTGGGGATCCTGGAATTTCAAGAAATCGGTTCTTAACACAACTAATTTTACCCGGAACTGGAACAGCTCAGCTTGATGCTTTTGCTCGATTGCTGAGAATTTGAGCCCTTTCATGTCTTTTGGTCCCACTTCCATCTGATCCGAATAGCTAAAATTTGAACTTTCAAATTCTAGCTTGTTTCCTCAGAAACGAATTCATGGGTAACCGTTCTTTGGCTGCAATCATACTTTTCCCTGGATTTTCCTTACCATTCATAGTTTGATGATTTTGTCCTATGTACTAGTCTGAGACTCTGAATGAATTACCAGAAAATCGGGGTTAAGAATTTTTTTTTTCTCCTACAACATGTATACCATTTGAATAGAAATTTGGGTATAAGCTGGAGCAAATCTTTTCCAGTGATCTGTATTATGGCAAAATTTGTCAATTTAATGATTTTGCATGCATTTTGGCACTTTGAGGGTTTGCTTAGACTGGGACTTTGACTTCTACTGGTTTTATTATAGCCTGAGATAGATGCGATCTTGTTCACAGTATGAATAACTTTTCTTTCGTTTGTGTAAACTTTATTGTGATCCTCATAGTTTACAGTTCAATTGCACTAAAAAAGGCTATGTTGATTTACATTTTTTCTTGCTTACAATAGTTTTCCATTACATGGGTTGCTTTTTGAAGTTGCATTACAACTTAGTTGGAAATCTTAGAAATGTCATACTTCCTGATTTTTTTATCTGTATGTCTGTGGTTGCTTACTAATTATGCAGCTTGTTCTTGAATCTACTTACCCTTGGTTTTGTTGCAGGCCACATTGACTGTTCCTATTTGATGCGGCTGGCTATTTTTTCCTCTCATGCCTGAAAACATGAAGAGAGAAAACATGGTCACCTCAAATGTTAGAGAGCTTCCTCGAAGAATAACTCGTGCTCGAGCTGCTGCACTTCATGATTCTGGGCAGATGCCCCCACCAAAAGCACCCACACAACAAAGTCAGAAGCAGGCTTTGCGAACCAATCAGAAGAGAGCTGTCACAGATGAGAACAATGCAAAAGCTGCTGGTGATTCATCTATCCCACGTAAGAGGAGGGCTGTGCTTCAAGATCTGACCAATGCTTGCTGTAAACCTTCATATGTAAACTGCTCCAGTCCAACTAAAATTCAGGTCAATACTGTTAGATTTGTAAACAAAAGTTGTACAAAGACCATAATAGTCTTAGTTTATGGAACGGTACTGCTAATCTTAGTTGCCTCAATGTTAAGCAAATTTAGAAAACTGACAGAAAGAGATGACTTGCACTTATATATTGTCACTTGTCAGTGTCTTCTGTATACGAATGTTTTGGTGTTTGCATGTATATATATGCATGTATATATATATTGTCATGAAAGCTTTACTTATTTTTCTTCCCTCAAGAATCTGAATTCTTTGCCTCTAATTTTGTTGGATGCAGGTTAGGAGCAGCAAGCCAGCTAAAAGGGGTCAGGCAAAGCTGAAGAAAAGGGCCTCTTCTGCAGCTATAGAATCAATAGTAGAGGTTGTGGGAACAATAAAAGAACTTAAAGCTGACGAAGTTTTGCATTCAATTAATTTGGAAGATGCCGACTTACTTATGCGGTCAACCGAGGATGTGAAAGATGTTCAGCAGTTGGAAAATCAGAGTTCCTCAGTGGCTTCAAAAGTCCAGAGCCCTTCAAATGAAGGTTTGCGTTTTCTTTAGTTTTATCTCCTACCAACATAACAGTGTAGAAGCTTGAGTTGAAATGCAAGAAAAAAGTAGTACCAGATAAGAGTTTGTATATCAGTGTATGGCAGCTTTGAAGCATGAAATGTGGCCATAACCCTACTTGTCTCCATTTTTATTTCCAGTCCACCTATGTACAAAGGATAACAGGCTGATAAATAGAATGAATGAAATTCATTTTTCTGATTAGCTTTGAATGGAACCATAAGTCAGTAGTTGTTATGTAGTGCAGAGCTGAAGGGATATATGTTTGCAAGGCTTAACCTGAGGGGGCTCCATGATCAAATATCTTCTTGTTTGTCCTATTAGCAATGTGCACCCACTGCAACATAGCACATAATATGTTTACAGTAAACTCAAATACAACTATAAAAACTTAAACAATAGACTAAAAATTTGATAGGGTGCACTGTGTCATTTTCATGCCAGTTATAGCTGACTTGGTTTGCTAAAGAAATCAATGAAGATTTATTGCAGGATAGAAATATTCCTTGAAAATCATATTAAACTAGTTATTGGATAACCATGGGAAGAAAAGATGGGTTTCACCATGATTCACAAATGAACATACTAATCTTCTTGCCTATGTCATTTTTAAGACAGTTGAGCTATGCCATTGCAATATAGCGTTTTCTGAGCTACTTTTGAGTGCTAGATGTCAAACACTAATGTTTCTTTTAAGGATGCTCTATGGATTTAGTATGCACTAGTTTGTGACCTTTCGTATTAAATTGTTTCAGCAGATAATGGTAGCCATTCAGCGGACATGGTTGCATCGAGCAACCTGCTTATTGTTAACATTGATGCTGATGCCAAGGATCCTCAGTTGTGTAGCCTCTATGCTGCTGATATCTACAACCATTTACATGTTACAGAGGTTTGTGCTGCTGACGTTATCTTTTATGTACAGCAGTTCCCTTTCTAGTAGCACCTGTATTTTCATTTTAGTATACATTACAGTGAACAATTCATCAACTTCATGCCAATGCTACTTGTTTATGTGAATGGAATTACCTAGTTTAGCAAGCATAGCCACCTCAAACCACTGATATAGTGTAACTTAAGATGCATCTGGATATCTGATACATGATTCCAGACATGTTGTATTATTTAGAGGAATGCCTATCAAACGTCAAGACCTTAGAACCTTTTTTCGTCCATCCAACCATCTTGTTTTTGATAGATCAGCCATAAAGAATATTAGAGTTGGTTGCTTTCCATACTGTGCCACAGATGCAAAAGGGACTAAAACTGAAATCTTTTCCTTTCCTGTAAAAGCTTTATAACAACCGAATACCATGTTAGATGCTGTTGGAAGTGAACGTGATACATTCAAGTGGCACGGATTGCAGCTACATCTTTAATACTAAAAACATGTTATAAAAATTTCTTTTCTGTATAACATCTGCCCAAGTCTGATATGTTTCTCAGCTGGAATGCCTTTATTGCATGAGATATATATATATTATATATATGGTAATAGGTATATATATATTATATATACTCTCTTAAAGAGGTGGCACATTAGAAAATAAACCATTTTGAGGCTACTCTTTTTCTTCTCTGCAATAATTTTTTACTAATTAAAAAATATAACTGGTTGCTTGATTAGCAAATGATAATGCAATTCTAAGTTACAATGCTATATGGACTTCGTGCAATTCATTGTGCAATCAGAATTATAAACCTATTAATATGCATGTGAGATCTTTTGCACTCGTGCTTCCAACCAGAGAGTGCATTTGGTTCTGGTTCCTACTTCAGGGTTTCTAAACTATGAGCTTTCATCTTTCTTTGTTCTGTGTGTGTGACAATTGGCTAAAAATTCTGTTTGGCAGCTTGACCGAAGGCCAAATGCTAGTTTTATGGAAACGATACAGAAAGATATCACCAAAAGTATGAGGGGGATTTTAATTGATTGGCTTGTAGAGGTTTGCACGGTTCCTTTAACCCAATATTTATAATTTCGTGGTCTACATAGCTCATGTATCTGATTAAGTAGAAAAATACAGGTTGCAGTTTATGTAGCTATTTTATGCTGCATCTAGAGCTACATTCAAGTTACATAAGTGTGGATGTTCTTTTGTAATACATAGAAAATATTCATATTGGATATGTCAAATTCAATGTGATGGATTGAACTGTGAACAAGTTAACCTGGTCAAAACTTTGTATCTTGCTCTGAAATTTGTCCCACAGTGTGCCTTTCAGCATAGTTTGAAATAGCATTTATATCACACTTACTCCTGATTTATCAAGGTTAACCCTAATAATTAGAATGAAAAGAAAGCAGTTCCCTGGTGCATGTAATGCAAGATTTTGACTCAATTATATTCTTATGTAATACTGGAAGGTAACTGAAGGCTTCTTTTGAAAAGAATTTTTTTTGTTTTTTAATACAGCTCCTTGCCTGGGTTTTATTTTCCTTCTAATGTGAAGTTAAACGTCCGCTTATATGAAATGTTCACTTTTGATTTCCTTGCCTGGGTTTTATATGCCTGTGATTTCACTTTTGATCTTCGTATGAAATGTTCACTCATGACTTGTTCAGTTACATGTATATTTAGCTTGCACAATAAGTCTTATATGAAGCTTCTAATTCCATTACAAAAGATAGCTGTACACATGGACGCTTCTTATTTTGTTATTCAATGATGGCATGTTATATTATGCTTTATATAAAATGTGTGAATACTAATAGATGTAATTCGATCAAAACACTCTTGGGTTCAGGTGTCCGAGGAATATAAAATGGTGCCGGATACACTTTACCTCACAGTTTATCTCATCGATTGGTTTCTCTGCCACAATTACATTGAAAGGAATAGACTTCAATTGGTTGGCATCACTTGCATGCTAATTGCCTCGTAAGTTTCATACCTATAACGACTTGATTACAACTTTTGATTTAGAGCTATTTACGGGGTATATAAGTTGCCAAAACTGATAAGGCGGATCCTAAGGCAATAATACAAAGATGAATCCACTCAAATCTTGATAATTGTGGTTTTATTGTATGCAATATCAATGTTTTTGATAGACTGAATCTTAGCGGTTGAAAAGATGGAGACATTCCATTATTTTCTGGGGCTGTGTCATGTGGAAAAGTGAATGAACAATATTGTTGGTATTTTTAGATCCTTTGTCACTTGGGAGTCGGAAGGATTTTATTTTGAAATTTCCAAAAACATGCTTTTTCAATGCAATATTCTTAGCTTGGACAACTAAGCAATAATTAACTTGACTATCAAGGTTCTGTATTAGTTTCTTCAATACTGTCTCTTTCCTTTCAATCAAGGACCATTACAAAACTTAACCAAAAAACTACATGATGACTGCGTTTATATGGTCTCATCTGAGTTAGTCTGAATGAGTTTGAGATGTCGCTACTGAAGTTGTACAACAAGGGAATATTTGCTGGAGGAAAGAATTACCAATGCAATAAAGATTCATCGTCATTTGTTGAGGATTTAAAGACTTTAATAAGATATATTAACTCAGTTATAATCTCTTGCAAGTGATTTTATGTTAGAATTTTCAGGGGTTCATTCAAATGCATTCTACAGAACATAATGCCCATTATAATGTGCTTTAATGTGATTGCTAATCTGGTTGTCCTCTCTGTTTATTATTTCTCAGGAAATATGAAGAAATTTGTGCACCACGTGTGGAAGAACTTTGTTTCATGACAGACAACACTTACTCGAAAGAGGAGGTATGTCACAGTCCACTTTTTTGCCAATAGACTGGTTAGGGATGCCTCTCTCTCTCTCTCTCTCTCTCTCTCTCTCTCTCTCTCTTTCTCTCTCTCACATACTGAAAAGTGAAAACCGGTGACAGGACTTGCATGTGTTTATATATTAGTTACATCCTCAAGGTTTCATATTTATTCTCCCCTCTTAAAATTTATTTCATTGCATTCCTGAATAAAGAAAAATGGCAGGTACTGAAAATGGAGAGTCATGTATTGAAGTATTTTGGCTTTCAACTTTTTGCACCAACTGCAAAATCCTTCCTCAGGTACACATCTGCCTATATGATGTCAGTTTCCTTTATTGATTGTTCCAGTATACCGTTGAATATTGCTAATTTCAATTTATTTTCAGGAGATTTCTTCGAGCAGCACAAGCTTCTTATAAGGTAGCATGATTAGCTAAACTTGCTTTTGGCCATGTTTATTTTGACCTTTGGGTTTAAAAAAGACTTACATATCGGATCATATTTTTTTTTTCAGACACCTAGCCTTGAACTGGAATACTTGGCGAATTATCTTGCTGAGTTAACTTTGGTTGACTATAGCTTCATGAATTTCCTACCATCCGTTGTTGCTGCATCAGCTGTTTTTCTTTCCAAATGGACCTTAGATCAATCCAGCCACCCATGGGTTTGTCTTTTCTCCCTTCTCAGCTCACTATTATCTTTTGCATGTTGATTACATACCGGAAATATGACTTCATTTGTAACTGCAACAGAATCCAATACTAGAACACTATACCAACTACACGCCGTTGGATTTGAAGGGCGCAATTCTTGCTTTGCAAGATTTACAGTTGAACACCAATGGTTGTCCTCTAAGTGCTGTACGCTTGAAGTATAGACATCAAAAGGTATCAACACTAGAGACACCAAAATCAGTAGAAATTTGCATTGAGCCAGGCTTGGATTATTAAGTGAATTTTCTACTAATGAGGTGACTCTTGTTATGGCAGTTTAAATCTGTGGCAGGTTTATCATCCCCAAAACTCCTTGAAACGCTATTTTGAAGACGATTTGAGGGGCAGCTAGCTAACTGAGAGACTGAGACATGTGCACTCTCGCCGGACACAAGTTTCCTCTGGATTTTTGTCAATCATTCCATGAGGTTGCAGTAGATTTGCCATCTTAATCCTGTCTCCATTGTCTCCATTCTATTTCTGTTCATTTTGTCAAATCTCTTTATTCTTGTTTATAGATTTTCTGACCTGGGTTTGTGCTTAATCCAACCTGTGTCTTTGTAAAATTGAACTCAGGCATATCAAGAATTGTTAATAGTCATCATGTTGAGTTTAAAGTAGCACGTAATCAGGCTGTGACCGCGGTTTAGTTAAATTGTAAAGCTTGAGAACCCTAATTAGTGAAATGTAATTTTCTTTTTCTGCCAGCTAAAGATTTAATCTAACGAATCACCAACCGTTTCATCAGCTGCAATTGTCTTCTGATTCTGGCTTTTTGCTCTTCTTATGCTGAATGTATTCCTACTTATTGCATTTACTCACAATAAGAGTGAACAGTAAGATTGATGTTTTATATTTCTAGGCTATATTATAAATAAATATCTATACTCACAATATAATACGCGAACGGAAAATGATGTGTACTAAGTTTTTAAATTAAGTGTGATGTGGTCGTTTTTTGTTGATTGATAATAAAAGTGGGTTTAACATACACAAATTAAATTTACGACATCACTTGATATTTAAAACTTGATACAAAAATTTGATATACATACCTCCTTTGCGATTCTATTTGAATTGGATGTATTATGTAGTTTTGATACGTTATCGTCTAATAATTACTCGACAATGTTAATAATGATGATGACCTCTGTTCTATGTGATATTATTCCGAATAAATTTAAAATTTCGCCTTTAATGCTCCCTAGGTATTGGCAATCACTTAATTATTTTTCAATAGTTACAAGTAAATATTGGAAAATTATATAAGGCCAAATTAACAAAAGATGCTTTGAGCGTTATCATTTGTACAAATACAGACACACGATTGTAATAATTATATTTCTATGTTCAGGACATTTATTCAGTGTAATAGTATATGTATCTGATGACATTTCTTGTTCCGAGCCTATTTCCTTTTGTCAATATGAGTGTCGTTCACTATTTTATGTTTAAGTGTGTGCTTATTATTCTTTTATATCTTGGCGCGGACTTATAAAAAAAGTTTTGTGTCTTAATGAGACTCCTAATTACTTCTTATCACAAACACACATCAAAACTCATGACCACTTAAATATAACTTTCTTTAAAAAAATTAGAACTTGTAATTTGTAAAATACTTGAATGAAAAATGATGGTATACTAAGTACTTATACTAAGTGTGATATGATCGGGTTTTACTTGGATTCTATATGTCAATTGTATGTAGCATGTAAGCTTGAATATAGAGTGTGTGGAGAAGAAGAAAAAAAAAAAAAGCGGCTCAAAAACACGATTATGAGGATTTCATAAACCCTAGAAATAGAAGAAGCTTTTGATGGAATCACATGAAAAATGATATTGATCGAATTGGGTTCCAGCTCTTTCTTCCTCTGGAATTCTTATCTGTGTATGCAGAAACCAAATGACCTGGATAAAGATGAAAGATGGTGGTTCGAGATTGTGCATGGTGCCATACCATCTGGAGAGAGAGAGAGAGAGAGAGCCCATGGTACGTAGTCCATATGAAACCGTTGGCATGCAATTCTAGCTTCTGTTTTGGGGGAAAAAGGAAGATTTTTTTCCTCTTAAAAGGGAAAGAAAAATAAAAAGATGATTAATTAATTAAAAAGGGATTGTTGATCAGCAGGTTGTCTTGTCCCCATCTAATTGTGCACCTACATGGCAACAATGGTTTAAGTTCATTTTTTCCCCTACATTTTATTATCATAATCTAATAATTGAACATACACAATCGATCTCATGTGCTCAAAAGTAATATAAGAAAAGTGTGTTGCAATAAACTTAGAATTTCTCCTTTTAAACTCTATTGGCCATTACTTAATTATTTTTGAATAATAACGAGCAGACCCTATAGTTGCACCAATAAGTACAGTAATTATTCATTTATTTGAATTTGTCTTATCTAGTGACATGCTCCGTGATGATGCCTGATCTTGTGCTTTCCCCGGTGGTTTCCATGGGGCACTAGAGAGTGAACCTTCTATATGGCGCTTTCCTGTATTTGGCATTGGCCTTGGCAAAGGCAATTGATGATTATTGCTGAAGAATGAAGATGGTGCCGCTTGAGATGTTGTTGGAGTTTTCCTTAGAGGTGGCCTTGGAGTTGGTATAGGAGTTGGGAGTCCTTGGGGCTGCTGTGAAAAAAGTGGCATAGCTATATATACAGGTGCATCGACAAAACCCTAAAAGAACTTCAAAAACTCCATGGAAACAGTAAAGAATATGAACTCACCTAGATTTTTCGGGCATCCATTCAATACAACTCTCCTCTTAGCCATCGTTATCTTGAAATTGATTAAAAATAAAAATATCACTCAAAACCCTAAACCCTAGAAATTGAAAAATTGAGTTACTCTAACCTAGGTGACAAATATACCCCTTTATGTGAGGAGCATGTCCTTATTTCGTTAAATAATTGGATGAAAATTTGAATGTGCCCTTAAATTGTTCTAAGTATGAAACTACAAGGTTAATATCGATTAAATTGAAACTACATGGACTAAAATGGGAAATTAAGTAAACTACAAGGACCAAAAGTGACTTTTGTCAAAATTATATAAGGCCAAAATAATAAAAGATACTTTGAGCGTTATCATCCGTACAGATACAAACACTTGATTGTAATAATTATATTGTTATGTTCACGGCATTTATTCAGTGTAATAATAGCGTTTTTATCTAATGTCATTCCTTGTTTTGAGCCTATTTTCTGCTGTCAAAACGAGTATCGCGCACGGTTTTAAATTTAAGTGTGCGTCTGTTATTCTTTTATATCTTAGCGCCACTCATAAAAATTAAGTCTCTTAACCAGACTCATAATTAATGACTTCTTATCACAAACACCCACCAAATCTCGTGACAACTTAAATATAAGTGTGTTTAAAAAAAATTACAACTTATTGTAATTTGTATAGGCTACTTGTTTTTTAACAAAATGAACAATACTTTTTGATTCATTTCTTGTTATTGAATATGAACACTGAACTATTTATCTATTATCCTTGGTTATAAGAAATAGTAAGATAGTCATTGACATAGTAAGATACAGAACTAACAAAATCCTTTTCTTAAACAGATAGAGTTTGTGCATTGCTGTTAAGTTTCAATCAAGACAAGCTAGTTTATACAGACTCTCTGCATCTCATCAGCAATTATCTGTGAATGATTGGCATTTCACTAAGTGAGTGACTCAGTTTGCAAGCCAAGCTTATTAGAGTGTGAAAATCTGATATCTGTAAAGCTAAACTGGGTTTCAAGTATCAAGTTTCAAGTTAAATTGTAAAGCTTGAGAACCCTAATTGGTGAAATGTAATTTTCTTTTTCCTGCAGCTAAAGATTTAATCTATAACGAACCACGAACCGTTTGATCAGCTGCAGTTGTCTTCTGATTCTGGCTAGTTGCTCTTCTTATGCTCAATGTGTTCTTACTTCTTATTGCATTTTCAGAACTTGGTCTTTTAGTTTATGATTCCCAATTCCATGAGTACGTGCAACCTAGACCCCACAGATCAAACTTGAGTATGTGCAAATGCAATCAAGTTTATTGACAACATATCAACTTATCAATGGTTTTCGACAATTGTAAAGTCGAGGTATTGACAATATTGGGGATTTTTTTTCTGAGAGAAAACACGATAATTCATTAAAATTGTGGAAAAATCGTACAATCGTTTGGGGGTGCATACCAAGGTGGCCTCATTAAAATCTTGCCGGGAATTTCAACCCGGTATATGGAAAAAGAGTGCCACACACCCAATACAATTCAATTAGTAGATTCAGTACCTAACATCTCCAAAATTACATTAGGTGCCACCTCAAACCAAAGAACATCAGTTTGTAAAAACATGCCTACTTTGGCTAAGCGATCAGCGATTCCATTGGCTTGGCGTTTAACGTGCTTGAAAGTCACTTTTCCAACATGTCAAGATCCCTCCCAAATTTCCCCCTCGAAATTCGGAGAAGCCCTGCTCGCGTCTGACAACCCAAAATAATTCCTAAAATACCTTTACTGTCTTATAAACACTTTATGAGAATTCTACCGAAAATTCGGTAGAATCTCCCCTATACTTTGGTTGAGCCGTCTTCCACCTGTCAGACGAAGGATATAAAATAAAAATAAATCAAATAGTGTTACACCTAGCCTCGTATATCCGCAACTGTAATCTCGTCTCTCAAGACGGTATTAAATAACTGAAATGTCATACTCGTGCGAACAAATCACAACTCATCAATCTGGGTCACCGCCCACACCACCCCACTGACCACGGTAACGAGCATTCGTTCACAGGTGCATCGATCACCTATCAAAGCCCGTGAAAGTCGTCGCCAACTCCTATCAGCCGACTTAACTCTTGGCTATCGTATCCCACCTCTTTATCAAACCTTACATGCAATAAGATTCGCATATAAGTAAATACAACTTATCAGAATCCAATTGATTTACCTGTGCCCGCCATATTAGTAACCCGGCCAAAGCCATCACGCCGAGCCATAGCTTGATATCCCGACCACACCTCGATATCACGCCGAGAGTATGATGGAAACCTCCATACTATACCTCGTATCTTCCCGAGGCTATGATGGAATCCTTCATACCATATCTCATATCTTCTCGAGAGTATGATGGAATCCTCCATACCATACCTCGTACCTTTCCGAGCCTATGATGGAATCCTCGATACCAAAGATCATATCTTCCCGAGAGTATGATGGAAGTCTCCATACCATACCTTGTATCTTTTCGAGCCTATGATGGAATCCTCCATACCATAGCTCACATCTTCCCGAGAGTATGATGGAATCCTCCATAACATACCTCATATCATCCCAAGAGTATGATGGAATCCTCCATAACATACCTCATATCATCTCGAGAGTATGATGAAATCCTCTATAACATACCTCGTATCACGTTGAGAGTATGAGGGAATCCTCCCTACCATACCTCACCGAGAGACTCCCACCAACCCTCCCACCAGGGTCAAAGCCTAACCCACCATCCTGGGCTGAAACCCCAAAATCATCAAATACCTAGACCTAAGCCCAAATACATAACCCCGAGCCTAAGCCTAAAATCCATACGCTGTAATCCATAAAATTACCCCACCCACCCCCACACCCCCCCTTCCCCCCAAACCCCGGGAGGTATACACACGTCCTAACTAGAAACACAGCCACTTCGGACGCCCAAAACAATCCCTAAACGAACTTCGATTGACTCGAAACCTGCGCTAATAGGTCTATAACGTCGAGAACTTAAAATCTCGTGTTCTTCGAACCTCGAGGAGGAGCTCCACGCGACTGCCCCTGATACTCGCCATGTAACGACTCGGACCAGAAATTAACGTAATTTGAGATTTTAATTAGGGAATGGACGATTTCACCCTCGGTTTCGGAGAGGTTTGAAAGTCACTTTTCGTTCAAAGATACTTTTGGAAAATTTTCTTAAACAGTTGTGTAGGTCTCGAACTCACGAGTTCATAGACAGGCGGCACGCGAAAAACGGAGCCCGGATGTGGGAGGTATGGGTCTAGAAGCTTCAGGGGCATTTTGGTAATTTCTGTGGGTTGGATATTTTTTAACCCACATTTATCCAGAATTTTCTCCATTATTCTCTCTCTCACCTAGTGACTCTCTCTCTTTTTCCAGCAAAGAAACCAAACCTACCCCCCTGGTGGTCACCGTTCATGGCCAAACCGAGACAAATAACCACCACCATCGTCTTCCTCACCTCATTCCGAGCACCACCGTACCAACCACGAAGGTTGACAGCGCTGGGAGAAGGAGGAAAGATGGTGAACAGTAACTCTGCATCTTTCCGGCCACCACAGGTGAGGGTTCTCAATTTGGACTTCATATTTGAATTCCTTGGATCGATTAGATGAATTTCCATTACTAGAACGTTGAATTTCGTTGGGAATTGAGAAAGTTATGGAGGTTTGAATTTTCGGGTGGTTATGGAGGATTATTCTGCGATGAACAGTAATCGCAACTAGAGGTAGGGCGCGAGTACCACACTGCAGTCACGCGTGGGGAGGGGGTTCCTGGCCTTCCACCGGCGCGTGGCAGCATGTGGAGCTTTCCCTCGGGTTCCAGTGAACACGCGTTTTCATGGTTTCGACGTTTTGGACCTGTTGGCGCAGGTTTTGGGTCAATCGGAGTTCGTTTAAGGGTAGTTTTAGCCGTCCAAAGTTATATTAAACGCGTTAGAATGCACGTGTACTTCTGGGATTTAAGGGGGTCGGATTTTGATTTTTAAATCATAAAGTACGCATAATTATACTTTTATATATTTTCCCATTAAAAAGGAATTCTAGAAATTAGCGATAATTATCTTCAAATATTTGTTAATTTAACGAGTCTCGGGAAGGGAGACCCGGTTAACGAGTCTAGAAATAAATTTCGGTATATTTCCTTATTATAGAGGATAGACCTTAATAATGGTTTTGAAAATGACTTTGGATTACTTAATTTGTAATTAAGCCCGATTTTATGAACTTTTAGGTTGACAGGGAGTTATGGAATTTCTTATTATTTATACATTTTTGGAATTAAGGATGTTTGTGTTTAAATGATTTATCGTTAATCGTGGATTATGGAGTATGGACCATGAGTTTCCACATTTGATAAATAAAGTTAATGATTGAAAGCGTTTTGGACTACGGTGTGGTTTTGTGGATTTGATATTGATTTTGAATCTTAATAAGGTGTTGGGAAGGATTTTGGTAAGGACTTGGGCTTAGACCGGAATGGTGGTTTTAGGGAATCCGGGTTAGGGATTTTGGGTTTCGGCCCAGGGTTATGTAGTTGGGCTTAGACCCAGGTGTTAATTGGTTTTGGGGTTTCTACCCGAGATTTTGGTTTAGGTTTTGGCCCTTGTGGATATGATACGAGGTATGTCATGGATGATTCCATCATACTCTCGGGGATGATATGATACGAGGAATGTTATGGAGGATTCCATCATACTCTCGGGGACGATATGATACGAGATATGTTATGGAGGATTCCATCATACTCTCGGGATTATGATGTGAAGTATGTCAGGGAGGATTCCCTCATATGCTCGGTGGGGTATGTTAAGGAGGATTCCCTCATACGCCTGGGGAGATGTGAGGTATGTCAGGGAGGATTCCCATATACACTCAGTGGGGTATGTCAGGGAGGATTTCCTTATACGCCCGGGAAGATATGAGCTATGTTATGAAGGATTCCATCATAGGCTCGGGAAGATACAAGGTATAGTATGGAGGATTTCATCATACTCTCGGTGAAATATTGAGTTATGGCTGGGAATTAGCCGGAATATTGAGTTACAGCTCGGGATGAGCTGAGATAATGAGCCGAGATATCGAGTTACGGCTCAGGATGAGCCGGGATATTGAGCTACAGCTGGGGATGAGCCGAGACATCGGGCTATGGCTCGGGATGATGACTACGATCGAGATATCGAGGTACGACTTGGGATTACGTTTACGGTTGGGAAATCAAGCTATGGCTCGGGATGATGGCTTCGACCGGATTACTGATATTGCGGGTACAGGTAAAGATAACGTGGGTTCCACTGAGGTATTGTATTTACTTATATATGCGGATATTGATGCATGTAAGGTTTGATAAAGAGGTGGAATATGGTAGCCGAGAGTTAAGCCGACTGATAGGAGTTGACAAAGACTTTCACGGGCTTTGATAGGTGATCGATGCATCTGTGAGCGAATTCTCGTTACCGTGGTTAGTGGGTTGGTGTTGGCGGTGACCCGGATTGACGAGTTTTGATTGGTTCGCACGAGTATGAAATTTCAGTTATTTAATACCGTTTTGAGAGACGAGGTTATAGTTGTGGATATACGAGGCTAAGTGTAACACTGTTGATTTATTTTTATTTTATATCATTCGTCTGACAGATGGAAGACGGTTCAACCAAAGTATAGGGGAGATTCTGCCAGATTTTTGGTAGAATGCTCGTAAAGAGTTTCAAAGATAGTAAGGGTATTTTAGGAATTATTTTGGGTTGTCAGACGGGAGCATGGTTTTTTTGGATTTCGAGGGGAATTCGAGAAGGGTCCTGTCAATTTGGTATCAGAGCTCTAGGTTTAATTTCCTGCGGACCGCACACTTATGTGCAGATTATTTTCGTGGTTCTTGTCAGCAAGATCCATCCGTGATGTTTGTCTCGTCAGTGACCTAGTATGGAGGGAGGCGGAGAGTGCATAGTGGATATGAGGTGCCAGGATTCCGTGGTTGAGCTAATTTGTGCAGACCCTGGATCTGTTTGGTCCGACGATGATTAGGATGTTATGGAGTAGACGTACTATTGAGGTCTGGGACATTGAGACTGCCTATTTTAAGAGAGACTATCGACACCGTCTAAGAAGTAGGTCTCTGGGCCAAGATGTTGAGAGTGGCACCTACATCTGGTACTGCAGCAGGGAGCCAGACCTAGTCCAGTGGGGCCAGCATGGCTAGTGGGAGGTCATGAGTTAGAGGCAGACTTAATCCCCTTGGACATTTATGAGTTTGATGTGATTATGAGTATGGATTGGTTAACCACCTATCATGCCTCCATTGCTTGTTTCGACAAGAGGGCGGTATTCCAGAGTCCAGGTTTGCCGGAACTTATTTTTCAGGGAGACCGTAGGGTGCTTCCCTCGTGAGTGATATCGGCTTTGACGACTGAGGAATTATTAAGGAAAGGTGGTGAGTGGACTTTGGTTTCGTAAATTATAATGCATGCATAAACGTATGTTTTAAATAATTTCTTGTTAAGTATGAGCTTTGATAAGTTAGGATAATTATTCTAAAAAGATTATTGATTTTGACAAATTTCTGAACTTTAGAATAATTATTCCAGTAATTTATTACTGGACACGGGTTCTCAATAAGAAATTGGAAATGACGTTTTGGGCTATGGCCCGGCTTTATGGGTTCTGTTTTTATATAGTTTTGACTTGAATGATTTTGGGTTTAGACCCGGATTTGTGGCTTCATTAGATTTGGGCATAGACCTGATTTTTCGATGAATTTGGCTTAGGCCAAGAAATAAGGATTTTAAAAGTGGATTTTGGATTTTACTTTACGAATTTGCTTCCACTATGTATACAGTCCCCGAGGGTCATGATTTTCTCCGGCACATGATATGGGGTATTTCCCATCACGTGTTCGTCGAGGTTTCTCCGATGCTGGCATTGCTGGGTATTTCTCCGTCAGATCATTGAGGGGTTTCTCTGATACTGGCGTTATAGGGTATTTCTCCGCCAGATCATTGAGGGGTTTCTCTGATACTGGCGTTGCAGGGTATTTCTCCGCCAGAGCATTGATATTTTCTGATGTTGGCGTGGCAGGGTATTTCTCCGCCAGATCGTTGAGGATGACGACACTGAGTACACGTATACCTATATGAAACATGCCTTCGAGGTATATTCGGTCATGTGACGTCATGACTTGAGGTATTTTCCATCCTGTGGGGAGTAGGACCTGAGTTGACCTCTCGGGTTCTGATTATTACTTTGAGGTATCTTCAACATAGGTTAAAATGGGGAAGAGTTTCGGGTTGAACTACCCTGGGTATTAAGTAGTCTGGTGCCTTCACGTTGTCTCCTGGATGTTGTTCTCACCTACTGTTTGTTGTTGAGACGGGAACACAGAAAGGTGCAGGTTGCACAAAAGATTTAAGGTTTTGATATATTGTATCATTTCGGGTCAACTTCCATCTTTGACCTGAGTTAATGGAATTTCGAGGACGAAATTTCTTTAAGGGGGGGAAATTGTAACGACCCAGACCATAAATTAACGTAATTTGAGATTTTAATTAGGGAAATGACGATTTTACCCTCGATTTCGGAGGGGTTTGAAAGTCACTTTTCGTTCGGAGATGCTTTTGGAAAATTTTCTTGAACATTTGTGTAGGTCTCGAACTCACGAGTTCGTAGGCAGGTGGCACGCGAAAAATGGAGCCCGGATGTGGGAGATATGGGTCTAGAAGCTTCAGGAGCATTTTGGTAATTTCTATGGGTCAGATATTTTTTAACCCACATTTATGCAAAATTTTCTCCATTATTCTCTCTCTCACCTCGCGACTCTCTCTCTTTTTCCAGCAAAGAAACCGAACCTCCCCCCCTGTGGTCACCGTTCACGGCCAAACCGAGACAAACAACCACCACCATCGTCTTCCTCACCTCATTCCGAGCACCACCGTACCAACCACGAAGGTTGACAGCGCTGGGAGAAGGAGGAAAGATGGTGAACAGTAACTCCACATCTTTCCGGCCACCATAGGTGAGGGTTCTCAATTTGGACTTCATATTTGAATTCCTTGGATCGATTAGATGAATTTCCATTATTAGATCGTTGAATTTCGTTGAGAATTGAGAGAGTTATAGAGGTTTGAATTTTCGAGTGGTTATTGAGGATTATTCTGTGATGAACATTAATCACAGCTAGAGGTAGGGGGCGAGTACCACGCAGCAGTCGCGCGTGGGCAGGAGGTTCTGACCGTCCACCTACGCATGGCGGCTCGTGGAGCTTCCTCTCAGGTTCCGACGAACACATGTTTTCATGGTTTCGACGTTCCGGACCTGTTGGTGTAGGTTTCAGGTCAATTGGAGTTCATTTAGGGGTAGTTTTAACTGTCCAAAGTTACATTAAATGCGTTATAATGCGCTTGGACTCCCGGGATTTAAGGGGGTCAGATTTTGATTTTTAAATCATAAAGTATGCATAATTATACTTTTATATATTTTCTCATTAAAAAGGAATTCCAGAATTTTGCGATAATTATCTTCAAAATTTTGTTAATTTAACGAGTCTCGGGAAGGGAGACTCGGTTAACGAGTCCAGAAATGAATTCCGGTATATTTCCTTATTATTGAGGATAGACCTTAATAATGGTTTTGAAAATGACTTTGGATTACTTAATGTGTAATTAAGCCCGATTTTATGAACTTTTGGGTTGACATGGAGTTATGGAATTTCTTATTATTTATACTTTTTGGGAATTTATGTTTAAATGATTTATCGTTAATCGTGGATTATGGAGTATGGACCATGGGTTTCCACATTTGATAAATAAAGTTAATGATTGAAAGCGTTTTGGACTACGGTGTGGTTTTGTGGATTTGATATTGGTTATGAATCTTAAGTTATGAATCTTAAGTTTTAGGGAATCCGGGTTATGGATTTTGGGTTTCGGCCCGAGGTGATGTAATTGGGGCTTAGACCCAGGTGTTAATTGGTGTTGGGGTTTCGGCCCTGGATTTTGGTTTAGGTTTTGGCCCTTATGGATATGATACGAGGTATGTCATGGAAGATTCCATCATACTCTCGGAGATGATATGATACGAGGTATGTTATGGAGTATTCCATCATACTCTCAGGGATGATATGATACGAGATATGTTATGGAGGATTCCATCATACTCTCGGGATGTTATGATGTGAGGTATGTCAGGGAGGATTCCCTCATACGCTCGGTGGGGTATGTCAGTGAGGTTTCCCTCATACGCCCGGGGATATGTGAGGTATGTCAAGGAGGATTCCCTCATACGCTTGATGGGGTATGTTAGGGAGGATTCCCTCATATGCCCGGGAAGATATGAGCTATGTTATGGAGGATTCCATCATAGGCTCGGGAAGATACAAGGTATAGTATGAAAGATTCCATCATACTCTCGGTGGAATATTGAGCTACGACTGAGGATGAGCCGGGATATCGAGTTACGACTCGGGATGAGTCGGGATATTGAGTTATGGCTGAGGATGAGCCGGAATATGGAGTTACAACTAGAATGAGCCGAGATATTGAGCTACGACTGGGGATGAACCGAGACATCGGGCTACAGCTCGGGATGACGGCTACGACTGAGATATCGAGGTACGGCTTAGGATTACGTTTACGGTCGGGATATCAAGCTATGGCTCGGGATGATTACTTCGACCGGGTTACTGATATTACGGGCACCTGTAAAGATAGCGTGGGTTCCACTGAGGTATTGTATTTACTTATATATGCGGATATTGATGCATGTAAGGTTTGATAAAGAGGTGGAATATGATAACCAAGAGTTAAGCCGGCTGATAGGAGTTGACGACGACTTTCACGGGCTTTGATAGGTGATTGATGCACCTGTGAACGAATGCTCGTTACCGTGGTCAGTGGGTTGGTGTGGGCCGTGACCCGGATTGACGAGTTGTGATTGGTTCGCACGAGTATGACATTTAAGTTATTTAATACCGTCTTGAGAGACGCGGTTACAGTTGCGGATATACGAGACTGAGTGTAACACTGTTGATTTATTTTTATTTTATATCCTTCTTCTAACAGGTGGAAGGCGGTTCAACCAAAGTATAGGGGAGATTCTGCCGGATTATTGGTAGAATGCTCGTAAAGAGTTTCTAAGACAATTAGGGTATTTTAGGAATTATTTTGGGTTGTCAAACGGGAGCAGGGCATTTCTCAGATTTCGAGGGGAATTCGGGAAGTGTCCTATCATGCCCTCAACCTCACACCCTAGTTACTGTTCACTTTGCAGAAATCCTCCATATCCATCCTATTTTCAAAGCTCAATAACTTCCTCATTTATCAACCAAATTTAGTGTTCTAATAATAGAAATCTATCTACTCGAGCCAAGGAATCCGAATATGAAGTTAGAATTGAGATTCATTACCTGTGGTGGCCGAAAAATGGCTGGGAAGGTGGTAGTTACTATTCACCTTTGAATCTCCTTCTCCTAACACTTCCAAGCTCGATGGTGGATATGGTAGAGCTCATAATGAAGTGAGGAAGATGATGGCGTTAATGGTTTGTGGTGGTTTGGCCTAAATCAAAAACAAATTCAAGGGTTTGTGTGTTCCACCGTGTGAATAAGAGAGAGCACGGGGAGAGAGAGGATAAAATGAAGAGAAGAAAAATCTGGAATGTGACTAAAAATATCTTCCATTTAAAATTACCAAATTGCCCTTGTAACTTCTAGACCCATAACTTTCTCATAGGGACTCCATTTTCCGCGTGCCGCCTTTCTACGAACTCGTGAGTTCGAGACCTAAGCAACGACACAAGAAAAACTTCCAAAAGTGCTTCCAGATAAAATGTGACTTTCGAACCCCTCCAAAGCTAAGGGTAAAATCGTTATTTCCCTAATTAAATTCTCAAATTACGCTAATTTCTGGTCCGGGTCGTTACACAACATTCTGGGCAAATGCACAAGTATTGTTCAGGATAGGGCCCAAGGAATATAAGTCATTCGAATGATGAGATAGGGCTGCCATAACCGTTGAGCAATCCCCCTCCACCTCCACCTCACGTAAGTCCAACTGGGCCACAATCTGCATACCTCTTCTAGCCGCCTCTAATTCAGCATGAGTTGTAGAGGAGACATTGTTCAAATTTCCCGCTCCTGCTGCCACAAAACAACCATTCCAATCTCTGACAATTACTCCATACCCCCTTCCCTTTTCTGCATCCACAAAGGCCCCATCCACGTTGCACTTGTACTACCTAGGTTTGGGTTTTGACCAAACTGCAAGCGAGCGATTAGGAGGACCTTTCTGTCGAAGGTGATAGCGGTGGAACGAGGTAAGCAAGGTAGCTGCACCTGCAGGGACATCTGATAGAGGTACATGTGTCCCTTTCCACACCATGTTATTCCTTTCCTGCCAAAGGCTCCATAATATCATCAAAAATAAATCAAAGAGGTCAGTAGGTACCTTTGTAGCCACCATCGTGACCCATTCAGCCACGGACCCTCCAACATGTGGACTTGACAGAAGCCCTAGGGGGCTCGAAAGCCACATACCGCGATCTGTTGGACAATCCTTCAACACATGAACGTCCATTTTAGGTTCAGAGCCACAAAAATTGCACATAACATCAATGGGAACCCTTCGATGATGCAGGTTAGTCTTTGTTGGTAGAATACGTCTGCAAGCTCTCCAGCTGAAAACTTTGAACTTGTTGGGCACACATGTCTTCCAAATCTTCTTCCATAGAATCTGATCAATCTCACTGCCACCTGAACTACCTGGCACATTACAGTCTCTAGTCACCCGTGCCATGGCCACTTTATACGCACTTTTAACTGAGAAATCACCTTCTTCTTTCCCAACCACATCAACCAGTCGTTTGGACGGCAAAGGCTCAAAGGCATACGAAGGATTAAATTAGCTTGCTCAGGGGAGAAAAGCTCAATTATCTTTTGCTCATCCCAGCCACCACCATTGAGCAACATAAGATTGCTCACTTTAGCATGGGCATCACCATTAGTTGGTCAAGACGATAAGACCAGTGGAAGGTTAGGACGCGGAAGCCAAAAATCCTTCCAAATGCGAATTGACTCACCATTACCAACCTACTGAACAGAGCCAAAAGCTGATGATATCCCGAGCCTGGGTAAGGCTTTTCCAGGAGAAGGATAGATTAAAGCCACACACAGCATCCAAAAAATCAACATCGGGGAAATACTTAGCCTTAAGTAGCCTAGCTACCAACGACTCTAGATAATTAAATATTCTCCAACCTTGTTTAGCAAGTAAACTCAAGTTAAAAGCATGGAAATCTCTGAAGCCAAGCCTCCCTCATGCTTCGGCTTACACATTGCTTGCTAGGACATCCAGTGGATTTGTGCATTAAATCCCCCTACCAAAACTTCGCAATAGCTTGTTGTAACTCTAAACAGAAACATTTGGGAAGCAGCAAAGAGTTCATTACATACAATGGGATAGCTTGAGCCACGACTTTAACCAGAATCTCCTTCCCAGCTGCACTTAGGGGTTTTCCCTTTCAACTATTAAGACTCTTCAACAGCCTCTCCTTTATAAAAGTGAAAGTCTCAGTTTTGGACCTCCCAATAAAGAGGGGAAGCCCCAAGTATTTGTCATGATGCTCCACTCTTTGCATCCCAAGGAAGTTTACGAGAAGAAACTGATCCCGCAAGGTGAGATTGCCGCTGAATTCGACACACGATTTTTGTAGATTGATGGTTTGACTTGATGCACACTCATATAAATTAAGTATCTGTTTTACTGCTACACACTCCATCAAGGTTCCTTTTGCAAAAAGCAAACTGTCGTCAGCAAAAAAAAGATGATGTACACTTGGTGTCGTTGGAGCTATAGTCAGGCCATGAATCCTTCCTTGTCTCTCCCATTTATCAAGTAGAGCCGAGAAACCTTTAGCACAGAGCACAAAAAGATAAGGGGACAGAGGATCCCCTTGTCTGATGCCTCTACTTGGGGTGACAAAACCAACAGGCTCCCCATTTAGATTAAAGGAGTAAGTGACAGTAGTGACACACATCATAATAAGCTCAATCCAAGCCTCTGCAAAGCCCAACCTCCTCACAACTGCTTCGAAGAATCCCTATTCCACCATGTCATAAGCCTTGCTCATGTCTAGTTTTAGTGCCATCACACCATCCCACCTGCTTTTCTTCTTATACATAAAATGGGACAGTTCAGCTGCAATAAGACTGTTATATGAAATTAATCTCCTGGGAATAAAAGCGCTATGAGTAGGAGATATTACCTGGCCAAGCATCTTCTTCATTCTATTTGTCAGGACTTTGGCTCCGATTCTATAGAGCACATTGCACAGGCTAATTCGTCGTAATTGAGCCATGCTAGTTGGGTTTTTAACCTTTGGAATCAACGTGACATGGGTGTAATTAAGCCCTTGACCCATCTGGCGTGTGTGTAACATATGCTGCACCCCCTACAAATGTCAGGACCAATATCCCAATAGTGTTGATAGAACATTGGAGACATCCCGTCAGGCCCTGGCGCCTTTGATGGGTTCATTTGAAAGAGTGCAACACAGATTTCTTCATTAGAAAGTGGTTCCAACAAACCTTGGTTCATTACCTTTGTGACCCTGGGCTCAATTGCATCAATAACTTCTGCTATTTCATTGCATCCTTGAGAAGTAAATAACTCATTAAAATAGTTCACAATAATATTTACCATACATGTCGCCTCTTCACACCAAGTGCCCCTGTCATCGAACAAGCCACAAAGTGTATTTTTTCGCCTTATCTCAAATACCCGTTGGTGGAAAAAATTGGAGTTGCGGTCTCCATGCTGCAGCCACACCTCCTTTACTATTTGCTGCCAATAAACTTCCTCTTGATGAAGAAGGTCGTTTAATTGGTCTGCAATGATGTTTCTTTGTTCTATTGATTCCTCAGAAAAAGGGGCCCTTAAAACTGACTGTAGATGGGCTTGGGCTCGGGAAATCTCATTGGACAAAGGGATGAAATTCTACACCGCCCAATTGTTTAGACCTTCATGGGTTTGCCTAATGCCCTCCATAAGGCTACGCATTGGGTTAGCGTTGTCATGCATCCCCTAAGCCTCCTCGACGATCTCGCGGCATCCATCATTACCAACCCAACAATTTTCGAATTTAAACCTTTTCTTCCTTCTTCTCCTTCATACGCCATTTTCCATGATCCAATTAACCAAGATTTGAGCATGGTAAGAGGTGGAAAACTCTAAGTGAGTAAGAGAGTGAAAAGGGAACAGTAATCTCCAACTCTGGTTTACCAATCCCCTATCAAGTCGAACTTTAATCCCTCCATCACTCGTAGAATACCATGTGAATTTCTCCCCCCTGAAGCCCATATCAATAAGTTGGCAATCAGAAACTGTATCATTAAACTCGCTAATCTGGCGTGTCGGTCTAAAATTTTTGCCTTCATACTCATCATGTTTAAGGATTTCATTAAAATCACCTAAGCAAAGCCAAGGTAAAGATGACAGAGAAAAGTCCAAGATAAATGTCTATCTGATGTAACTGGGTGCCCATAGAATCCAGTGAGCCGCCAGTGATGCTCGTCACCAATGCCTCCAATTTCCATATCAATATGATTGGGCGAGGAAGTTAATACATGAAGTTCAATTTCATTCATCCACGTAACACTTAGTCCCCCAAAAGCTCCTACAATACTAACTGAAAAACTTGATCAAAACCAAACTGCAATTTCGTTGTAACCATTACATCAACACAACTTTTTGTTTCACTAAGAAATAAAATTAAAGGCGCATGGCTTTTCAACACACGCTTCACTGCATTAACTACTCGTGAATTTCCCAATCCACGACAGTTCCAACTTAAGCAACTCATTGGGGTTGGTGGTGCTGGGGTTCACCAGCCACCACCGGACTGAGAATTGGGGAATCAGCCCATGTACCACATCTTCTTATCACATCAAGTGCATCAGCATAAAAACTTCTTCCCTGCTTCCTCTTTTTCCTGCATATATCTTGTTCTTCTTTCTCCACTTCCTCCCACGTGTCCCCGCAACTTCCTGGGATCTTGAGCCATGGTCATTCATCCTATATCTTCTTTCTCTGCTCTGCTGTTCAATGATGAGGGCGAGCCCAAATGGGTCAGACCCCAGGGATTGTTGACTTGTACCTTCCCCACCCCCCACGTCAATGGGTATAATCGCATCATGTGTAAAATTGCCCCCTAATGGGCCCACTGCAGGAGGCAGTGGGATAATGGACCCATTATGTGGCTCACTTGCTCTTGGACTTTTAGAATCTGTGATACCCATGGTCCCCGGGCCCACTTGAGATTGAGGATCTTCAACTGTTTCCATTCCCAGACTTAAATTGGTATTCAACATGTCAACATGTCAACACTTAATTCATTATGACCATCAACAACAATAGATACTCCAAAAATAGATATCATTGACTTACTCTTTGTTTCTGCAGTTGTTGGAGGATATTCTCCTAAGGATAATTGCTGAGATTGTGGCTCAGTATTACCATTGTGAGAGGAGTCAATTGCCAAAATTCCAGTCTCCTAGTAAGGAATGACTGCCCAAGATTGCTCTTCAGTGTCCTCCATCATCTCAACTTCCAAATTTAGATCAGGCACCCTAGCGCCACTCCTTCCCTTTCAACCGGCCACCGTGCATGTGTCAGGTGCCCTAGTATTGGCATGTGCCTTTCCAGGAGTACATATTAGTGATCTCCTTCGCTGCTCCCTCCTCTGAGTCTTCTTCTTCCTCAGAATCAACATCCATGGGGGCCGTCATGGACCACCCATGGTCGGGGGATAGCCCATATCTTCTCTCTGGGGTACGTCTATACCCAGGACCCATAACATCTTCCTGGAACCATCGTCCATACGGTTTAGATCGGTCATCAGTGATGCCAGCTCTCGGCGTTGAGCAAGTCACTTCCATGTGGTCCAGGTGGCCATCGTCAGTTTCTCATATCTGATGGAAACTTCAATAGTGTCTCCTTTAATTATGATTAGCATACTCCTTAGCAGGGGTTTCGTGATATCCACCACCGCACGAACCCTGAGATAATTACCCAAGTCCTAAATTTTTTTACTTTGGTCTGTCAGAATGTATCCTCCTAGTTCATTCCCAATGAGTCTCCCCATTTCCCTTGTCATGTACTGTAACGGCAAGCCATGAACCTGCACCGAAAACTGTTGGGATTTCAAAGCTTCAGCTCAAGGGTGAAGGTCCAAGGCAGAACAGAAGCAAATCGGGTAAGAACTGGATTACACAAAGTCCTAGCTGTGATTGAATCGGGATTAGCCCGTGATGTATTTCAATTACTTCTTCTTGTTTTCTTATGAGAATTAGATTGAAATCGGATTGAATTTGGTTGTTGTTTGCTGTGAAAAACTATTGCACTCTTTGTGTTGTTGAAAATGCCTATTAGCTTTTTCTTAGAGAGAATTGTATGAAATTCTCCTATTCTCTGATTCTCATTGATTGAATTGAATTACATGTTTTACATGTGTAGAAAACGCTGAGAGGTGTTGTCAGTGTGATGACAATGCACCAATTACATTTGGACACCTCACTTAGTCTAGAAGCTATGACAACTAGCACACCTTGCCCTTCAAGTAATCCTCCTCATCTAACATTCTGTTTTGAATCCATGGCTGATATCACAACACAAGATCACACTCACACCTGCATGCCACCTTACTGTTTCACTTAGTGTAATCAAGCAGTAGATAGCTTAGGAGCCAACACTCCCCTCTAAGCTATATACTGATTTGACACCTAGCATTCCTCAAAGATAGGAGAACCTGTCCTTAGCTACTGCCTTAGTGAAGAAATCAACTAGTTGTTCTTCTGACTTGCAGTAGAACAAATCAATTTCTCCAGTTTGTATTGCTTATCTAATGAAGTGAAAGCGCCTATTGATATGCTTAGACTTCTGATGAAACACAGGATTCTTTGACATAGAAATGGTTGAAGTATTGTTACATAGAATAGGTGTAGGTCCAGTTTGCTCCTCTCCAAAGTCTTCTAGGACAAACCTTAAACATTTTGGCCTGTGCAGTTGCCTCTGAAGCACTCACATACTCTGCCTCTGCAGTCGATAGTGCCACACTATGCTTTTTCGCTGAAGCCCATGAGAACACTCCACTTCCAAATGAGAAAGCATACACTGAGGTACTTCTCATGTCATCCAAACTCCCACTCTAATCTGAATCACAATATCCTACAAGGGTAGCTTGTTTTCCTTTCTAATAGTCAATTTCATAAGAAATTGTACCTTGAATCTACCTCAAAACTCTTTTTGCTGTGCCATATTGCTTCTTTGAGGGATTATGCATATATCTAGACATTAGACTAGCAGCAAACATAATATTTGGTCTAGTAGCAGTTAAGTACAACAAACTACCAACAATCTGTCTATAAGTATCTTCATATGCAGCCTCTGAGCCATCATTTATGCACAGTCTGTCATCTGTTGCAAGTGGTGTGCTCACAGGTTTGCAGTCCTTCATTCCAAACTTGTCCAGCAATGTCTGAGCATACTTTTGCTGGTGTATGAAGATATAGTCTTTAGTTTGAATAACTCCTATACCTAGGAAATGATGAAGTAATCCCAAGTCATAAATTTCATACTTGGTTGTCATGTCATTCTTGAATTCAGCCTTCAACACTTCACAATTTCCAGTATACACAATGTCATCAACATAGATTGAGACAATCAATGTTCTTCCACCATCAGTAGTCTTCATGTATAGGGTTACTTCACTAGGACTCCTCTGATATCCACACCTAGTTAGATGGGAATAAATTTCCCCATACCAGGCTTTGGGTGCTTGTTTCAACCCATAGAGAGCCTTCTTCAATTTATAGACCTTTCCACTTTCTGATTGAGACTCAAATCCCTCCAGCTGTTCAACATAGACTTCCTCTCCAAGTATCCCATTTAAGAAAGCTGATTTTACATCCAGCAGGTACAAACTCCAGCTTTTCTGAGCAGCCAATGCAATGAGAGTTCTGATTGTGTCCAATCTAGCTACTGGTGCAAAGTTTCATTGATGTCTATCCCAGGCTTCTGAGCATAGCCTTTGGCAATCAGTCTAGCTTTGAGCTTTTGAATAGAACCATTCAGATTGAGCTTAGTTTTATAAACCCACTTCACACCAATGACAGGTTTGTCACTTGGTCTATCCACCAAGTCCCATGTTGAGTTTTTCTCAATCATGTCAATTTCAGTTTCCATGGCTTTCCTC
Source organism: Oemleria cerasiformis (assembly GCA_037349345.1). Classification (NCBI taxonomy): domain Eukaryota; kingdom Viridiplantae; phylum Streptophyta; class Magnoliopsida; order Rosales; family Rosaceae; genus Oemleria; species Oemleria cerasiformis. Next base: position 5,097,754 of record JAZGTL010000019.1, on the reverse strand, counting down.
CACGCTTTTTCCTTTAATGCTTCTTCATAATTCTCAGGTTCTATGATATACATATGACATCTAGCATGGATCTCATTCAAACTTCTGAGTTTAATTGGTGTAGAGCTTGGTCTAGTATTCTGACTTGTACCAGTTTCCATAGGATCTTTTGTTGTTGGTTTGGAGTCTGGAAATCATCATTGGTTTCCTCAGACTCTACTTCAACTTCACTTGGGGTAGTCACACTAACTTCCTTGTCAGATTCCCAGTTCCACATTGCTTTTTTATTGAAGATCACACTCCTTGAAATCACGATCTTCTTGGTTTTCAAGTTGTAGACCCTATAGCCTTTCTCACAAGTTCCATAGCCTACAAGCACTCCTTTGATCGATGCATCATCCAGTTTCTATCTCAACTGGTTAGGAATGTGAGCATAGCAAACTGAGCCAAATACCCTTAGATGCTTTACACCTGGTTTCCTTCCACTGAACACGTCAAATGGTGTTTTCTTCTCTAATGGTTTAGTAGGACACCTGTTAAGTAAGTACACCGCTATATTGACAGCTTCTGCCCAAAACTCATAGGACATCATGGACTTGGCCATTTCCACCGCAATCCTGTTTTTCCTCTCAGCCACACCATTTGATGAGGAGAGTATGCTACTGTAAGCTGTCTCTCAATGCCTTCATCTTCACAGAATTGATTAAACTCTGTAGATGTAAACTCACCTCCCCTATCGCTTCTCACTTTCTTAATCTTGTATCCACTTTGTAACTCCACCATAGCTTTGAACTTCTTCAAAATTTTGAATACCCCTGACTTGTGTTTCAAGAAATAAACCCAGCACATTCTAGATAGATCCTCTATGAATGTTAGAAAGTATTTGTTACTTCCCATAGTCTCAGTTTGCATAGGACCACATACATCAGTGTGAATGAGCTCAAGGGGGCTTGATGCTCTCCATGCTTTCTCCTTGTTAAAACTTTCCATGTGCTGTTTTCCTGAAATACACCCTTCACATACTTCATTGTTCTCAGTCAAGCTAGGTAAACCATAGACTATGTCTTTTGATTGCAAAGTCATTAAACTAGTGTAGTTTAAATGACCAAATCTTTTGTGCCAAAGCCAAGCATTTTCTTCCACAGTGGCTCTTCTAGCTACTGTATTCACCTGTTATAGGGAAAGAGGGAAACATCGATTTCCAAGCATTGGAATGGATGCCACACTTTGAGTCATCTCATCATCTTCATAGATTTCAACCCTTCCATTTCCAAATGTCAAATAGTACCCATGTTCTACCATCTGACCAACACTGAGTAGATTAGCATCCAAGCTAGGCACCAACATCAGTTCATGAATAAACTTCTCACCATTATTGGTATTGATCACCAAGGTACCCTTTCCTGTAGCTTCAACAAGGTCACTTGTGCCCATCTTCACTTTTGCTGTCAAAGTCTTGTCTACATTAGTCAGCAATGACTCATGTGAAGTCATGTGATTGTTGCAAGCACTGTCAACATACCAAACATCCATCTCCTTAGGTATAGAAGCAACATGACATACATAGAACAGAACTCCTTCATCACCTTCAACCTTTCTTGCGAGGTTCACAGTCTGTTGGTGTTGCAATCTTTGGCCATGTGACCAAACTTATTGCATTGATAGCACTTTTTCTTCCCTTTGAACCAACATTCACCATAATGAAGTTTGTCACACACTTTACACTCGGCACCACTGCTTTCTGCTTTGTTAAAACCTGCATTCTGATTGTAGGTGAACTTTCCAGAATTGGACCTTTGATTCCAATTCTCATTGTTCTTGTATTGCTTCTTCCATTTGCATTGGTTGTTACCCTGCTGCCCCTTAGGATTCATAGACATACTTGCAAAAGGTTTATCCATACTACTACCAGCATGCATTTCAATTCTTTGATCAAAAGCTCTAATTGATGCAACAATATCTTCCATATTTACAGTGTCTAGATCTCTAGCTTCCTCAATGATTGAAACTATAGAATCATAGGATTTAATTAAGCTAATAAAAATCTTCTGTGCTAGAAGTTTTTCAGTGATATCTTCACCATAAGTTTTCATTTGATTCATAATGTCATATAGTCTAGACAGATAGTACCTAGAGATTCATTGTCTTTCATTCTAGTGTACTCAAAATCACGTCTCAATGACTGAAGTTTGACTGCTCTAACTTTTAAATATCCTCTGTACTTTCTTCTTAACAGATCCCAAGCTGCCTTAGCACTTTCTTCATTCTGATCTTGGAGAAGATATGATATGCTACAGAAGTTTGAATAAGCCCCAATGCCCATGCATCCTTGATGTAATCAGCTCGAGTAGGTTGATTTACAACTTCACTAGCCTCATCCCTTGCAACCTCATTAAGTCCAACGTCCACATATTCCCAGAGATCCTGAGCTCTGAGTATGGTTCTCATTTTAATGCTCCAGAACTCATAGTTGCTGCCATCAAAGATCGGAGCACGCAGCTCAGCTCCAGCAGTTCCAGCCAAGTTAGACCCTGCTACTCGTCACAGAATACGCCCCAGTACCAAGATCAAGCACTAGCCTGCTTGGATACCTTGTTGGTATTTCAAAGATTCAACTCAAGGGTGAAGGTCCAAGGCAGCACATAAGCAAATCGGTTGAGAACTGGATTACACAAAGTCCGAGCTGTGATTGAATCGGGATTAGCCCGTGATGTATTTCAATTACCTCTTCTTGTTTGCTTATGGAAATTGGATTGAAATAAAAATTGAATTTGGTTGTTGTTTGTTGTGAAAAATTGTTGCACTCTATGTGTTTGTGAAAATCCTATTAGCTATTATTTAGAGAGAATTATATGAAATTCTTCTATTCTCATTGATTGAATTGAATTACATGCTTTACATGAGTATAGAAAACGGTTAGAGGTGTTGTCATTGTGATGACAATGCACCAATTACATTTGGACACCTCACTTAGTCTAGAAGCTATCACAACTAGCACACCTTGCCCTTCAAGTAATCCACCTCATCTCACATTCTGTTTTCAATCTATGACTGATATCACATCACATGATCACACTCACACCTGCATGCCACCTTACTATTTCACTTAGTGTAATCAAACAGTAGATAGCTTAGGAGCCAACAAAAACTCCTGCTGCCATAATGAAATGTTTCGTGGGTTCACAATCCCATCTGCTTCAGCCAACACCAACAATCGACCATTGAAAAGCCACGGTCCTCCTTTCAGAATGGTCTCCCTCTTCGATTTGGTATTGCATATGAACGAGAACTTGTCATGGCCAATATCGACTATGGTTACCCTAGCTTTTGGTCTCCACAACGTCTGGAAAGTACGCTTCAGAGCCTCCCGGTTGAAAGGCTTATCGTTGAGCAGTTTACCCACCAAAAACCACTTGTGATGTTTTAGTCCAGCCTCCTCTTTCGACGTGATCACCATTTCCCTCTTCTCCTCATCGGTTATGGCAAACCGGGATGAGAAGTTAGACAATACTTCTTCCATCCAGGTTACCGCTACTAGAATCCAGTTCGCTCCTTCCTTCACCCAGTAAGACGCTTGAGCACACAATTGCGTGAACATACAAAGACCGTGGCCAAGCCCTCCGATGACGCCCTCGCCGTACGCTTAGTAGTGCTCTCCTAGTACGTAGTGCTCTTCCTTTCAATTTATATTGAGAAATTATTAGATGTATCGTATTAAAAATTTGCAATCACGTGGTAATATAGTCTATACGTGTTAAAATTAATATGAGTCAACAACAAAGTTGATGTTTTATATTTTTAGACTATATTGTAAATATAATACGTGAACGAAAAATGATAGGTGTATTAAGTTTTTATATTAAGTGTGATGTGATCGTTTTTCTTTTAAATTTGTTGTCAATAAAAGAGGGTTTAAACATAAACAAATGAAATTTATAACATCACTTGATATTAAAAACTTGATATAAAAACTTGATACATAACTCCATTACGATTCCATGTCGATTGGATGTATTATGTAGCTTTGATACATTATCATTTAATAATTACTCGATAATGTTAATAATATTGATCACCCCCGTTATTTAGAAAAGCGTAGTACTAATATTGGAAAATTATTCCCCGTGGAAAGCCTCATACTATAATAACACTAATATAAGAAAATTATGTGTACTGTTCCGATAAAATTAAAAATTTCTCCTTTAATGCTCCTTAGGTATTGGCTATTTATTTCTCAATGGTACACGTAAATATTGGAAATTAAATTATATAAGAGCAAAAAAAACAAAAAGCTAATTTGAGCATTATCACTTACACAGGTATGTACAGACACTAGTTGTAATAATTACTTTGTTACATTCACACTTTTACTTAGTTTAGTAATGTCTGTATCTAATGACATTTCTTGTTTTGAGTTCATTTTCTGCTATCAAAATGAGCGTCGCTTACTGTTTTAAGTTTAAGTGTGTGTTAGTTGTTCTTTTATATCTCGGTTCAACTTATAAAAATTAAGTGTCTTAACGAAACTCATAATTAATGACTTTTATCACAAACACACATCAAAACTCATGGCCACTTAAAATATAACTTTCTTTAAAAAATTAGAACTTGTAATTTGTAAAATACTTGAATGAAAAATGATAGTATATATACCAAGTGTGATATGATCGTTTTTCACTTGGTATGTATTTAGAACTTGGTACGATACACATATCTATTACGATTCTATTTGAATTGAATGTAGCATGTAGGCTTATATATAAGTTACCATTTAATTATGAATGTCTTTAATTCACCGGAAACTAACGTTGTCTTGGGATTAGGGATGGACATAAATACCTATGGACATGGATAATCATGGGTATTGTTTAAATGGACATAAATTAGTTGGGTAAAAATTTACCCATCTTCTAATGGGTAGGATAAGGGTTTACCCATGGGCATTCAGTACCCATCAAGTTAAAAGCACATTCTTTATACCTCATTTAAATTACCCATGGGTATTTAATACACATTAATCCCTCTACTAATTTTATTTTTGTCTTATTATTATTATTATTATCATTATGATTTATAATATATTTATTTAATTAAACCTCAATTATTTATGCTTTGATTAAAAACATTAAATCACAAATAGAAAAGTATTTTTTTAGGGAAACCAACTAGAATAATATTACGAATTTATATTAGCATCAAAGTTTATTTCGAGAACTTAACTCATTCATTGATCTCAAAATGATCTCAGGGCTTTTTAAATTGTTTTAACAAAAATCAACATATATAAGCTATAGAAATTTCCAGGATTTCACAACCATATTTGGTCTTGCATGTGCCCGCTTATATGACCTTGGTTGTGGTTAATCACTTATCCAGCATAAACACGTGAGAATTGATTGTTTCTATTCACCGTTGGATGATAATCAAGATTTGTTAGGATGAAATACGTTTGATAATATTCTTTCGACAAATGTGGGTCACACAATTTGATTTTTTGTTTTTGAATAATTCTTTTTTTTTATAAGTTTGTAAAATTAGCACAATCAAATATTATGGAATTGACAAACTGAATAAAATATCATAGTTAGTAGGGGGCCTATTTTTATATAAGAATATTGAAAACAAGGGTTATGCAAATTAAACCAAAAGGATCAAAGGCTTCGGAAGGCAATAACACATTCCAAATCAAAATTGGGTGTTTATACTATGTATCTTCTAAACGTGTTTTAAATAAGTATATTTTCTAACAAAAAAAATGAAAAGCAAAAGAAAGTGAAAAAAAAAATGAAAAGTAAGAAAAAAATGAAAAGTAAATTAAAATGAACATGTTAGAAGAAATTTTGAATAAGCGTGTAAGAAGACATTTTAAAAAACAGTTAAAAAATGAACAGCAAAAAAAAAAGCAAAAGAAAATGAAAAACAAAAAAAAAAGGCAAAAAAAATTAGAAGCAAAAAACAAAATGAAAATCAAGAAAAGAATTGAAAAGCAAAAAAATAGGTTAATTTGTCATGGGTACCCATTAGCCTGTGGGTAGGGTATGGGTAAACCCTTAAAAATTGAAGATGAGTCTAACTGAATATAATGCCCATTAATACCCATGTTGGGTAAGAGTCTACCCATACCCTCTAAATTACCCATTTGACCATCCCTACTTGAGACAAATAGCTAGAGCCAATTAATCTAATATGAGAAGTGGCTCAAAAACATGATTATGATGATTTCATAAACCCTAGACATAGAAGCTTTTGATGGAAATAGAATCACATGAAAAATGATATTGAATTGGGTTCCAGCTCTTTCTTCCTCTGGAATTCTTATCTCTGCATGTAGAAACCAAATGATCCTGGATAAAGATGAAAGATCGATGGTGGTTAGAGATTGTGCATGACTGCATGGTGCCATGCCATCTGGAGAGAGAGAGAGAGAGAGAGAGCCCATGGTAGTCCATGTGAAACTGTTGGCATGCAATTCTAGCTTCTGCTTTGGGGGAAAAAGGAAATTTTTTTTCCTCTTAAAAAAGAGAGAAAAATAAGAGATAATTAATTAAGGATAATTAATTAAAGAGATAATTACTTTAGAGTCCTTAACAACAGTTGAAGATGCTCCGAATCCTTTTTGCACTTATACTAAACCTATATAAACCTCAACCAAGTATTTTATTAACCTAAAGTTCCTGTTGCAAGGTGGCTCGTTGCATCTTTATTTTTATTTAAATTATGTGCTTACATTTGAGTGACAATAACATACACTTTTTTTGGGTCAAAAAAATAACATACACTTAAAAAACTTTTATAATTAAACTTATATATTACAATTGATTTTTTTTTTTTGAAACTAAGAATAATGAAATCCGTGTTGTCTGGGGTTTAACGGTAGGATATAGAAAGTTTTAGGGAAGGGGTGGGGGTTGTTTGGGTAGGGGTGGTGGTGGAAGAGCTTATGACTTAGGGTTTAATTCTTGGATTTTGGGCACTACTAAATCCTAAACCATATGCGATTTACCTAATATTTTAATATCGGATAATGAAGATTTTTCAAATTTGAAGTTTAAAAGTATTTTTGAAGAATTCTTGCTCTGAATTGTCAAGTTTTAAGTTGAATTGTCCTTACTTTAGTTCTTAAAATGAACAAGTGAAAAAGAAGTTTATAAGTGAGAGTAATGTTTTCCTAAAATAGAAAGGAAAAAAAAAAGCTACTAAATAGGGATTAAAAACTTTGAAGGGTCAATTTCATTGTTTGAGTAATTATTATGGTGGTTAGGAATTGGAAAGTTTCAAAAATATAGTTAGTGGAGTTTTGAATAAATATTGATGTTGTCAATGACTAGCCCTTAATTTTATTTTTTTATTAAAAAGGACATTGTTAATTTTTCCCCCTACATTTTATTATCAAAATCTAATAATTGAACATACACAATCTCATTTGCTCATATTGTAATAATTACTAATATAAGAAAATTATGTTCCAATAAACTTAAAATTTATCCTTATAACTCTATCGATCATTATTACTTATTTATTTTTCAACAGTAACAAGTAAATATTGGAAAATTATACACGGCCAAAATAACAAAAAATACTTTGAGCGTTATCATTTGTACAGATACAGACACTCGATTGTAATAATTATATTGCTACGTTCACGACATTTACTCAGTGTAACAATGTATATATTTGATGACATTCCTTATTTTGAGCCGAGCTGTTTTCTGCTGTCAAAACGAGTGTCGAACACTACTTTAAGTTAAGTGTGCGTCAGTTATTCTTTTATATCTTGTCGCGACTCATAAAAGTGAAGTGTCTTAATGAGACTCATAATGACTTCTTAATTTCTTATCACAAACACAAACCAAACCTCGTGACTACTTGCAACTTGTAATATGTATAGGCTACTTGTTTTTTAACAAAATGAACAATATTTTTTGATTCATTTCTTGATATTGAATCCGAACTATTTATCTATTATGCTTGGTTATAAGAGAAATAGTAAGATCATGATTGACATAGAAAGAAAGTTTGTACAATATATAGGATAGTCGAATATGAATTTATTAGGTAACAAAACTATGTGAAACAAGAAAAGACTTTGAAATCTTAAGTTAGGCATTGATATGGAAACTTTGTACCATAAACGTCTGGATCATCATCAAATATCATGTATATCATCCTATTACCATTATCATCCCAAAATCTAAACCATATATTAATTAATTAGTCAAAAGAAAATATCGATCTATTGGCCAGGAGACCCACAGAACTAATTAACAAAATCTTTTTAATCACGACAAGTTTATACGTACAGACTCTCTCCATGATCATCAGCAATTATCTGTGGATGATTTGGCATTTCAATAAGTGACTCATCAGTTTCCCAGCCAAGCTAAGCTTATTATTAGAGTGTGAAAATCTGATATCTGTAAAGCTAAAAACTGGGTTTCAAGTTTCAAGTTTCAAGTTTCAAGTTCAACCCGTCACAGAAAACGACGAATAATCCGAACCTCCGGCATGGTCAACTCTTCCCCATTTTTATCCTCCTTGCCGTCAAACAGTAACTAGTTAACTCTTCCACGCACAAAGACGAACTTGGAAATATTTACCACACACATACACACAGTGAAAACTGGCCTATAAATTTGTGTGCCTGCTCCTTCCCTAAGTGAGATATATACATTGAGGAAGAAAATAAGGAAAGCTAGCGTTCATTTGTTCATCGTCTCAAATCTTTGCCTTTTGAAGAATTCATCAAGATGCAGCACCATAACAATGGTGAACCCTCTTCACCACCTTCTTATTATTCTTCTTTATTTGACAACGCCACCCTCATGGATGATCAACAAGGTCTGCAAGATTCTTCTCAGCACTGCCGCCGACGCCGCCCCATCCTCACCGTCGTAAGTCCTACCACGCCGCCTCTTGTTCTTCTTCATAAAATATATATGCATATATTTTTTTCATTCTTCTATTTTCTGTGTGTGTATATATTTGTTCTTCATTCTTTATGAATTATATCTATGCATGTATGATTTTTTTCCTTTTTATGTGTTTATATTTACATATATTTATATCATAAACATCAATTCTTGATTTTGTTTCTTTTTGTTTCAGGTTCTTGACGAGATCAAGCAGCTGTACACGATAGCCCTGCCAATGATCTTGACAGGGCTGATTGTGTACGCAAAATCCGCCATTTCCATGTTCTTCTTGGGGAAGTTAGGCAAGGCGACCTTAGCAGGAGGCAGCCTGGGAATAAGTGTGGCCAACATCAGTGGCTACTCCGTCTTGGCCGGGCTCGCCTCCGGCATGGAAGGCATCTCCTCCCAAGCCTTTGGAGCCCAGCAATGGCCTCTCATGTGCCACACCCTCCTAAGAACAATCACCATCCTCATCCTCACCTGCATCCCCCTTTCCATCATGTGGCTCAACTCCGAGCGTTTGCTCATCTTTTCCGGCCAAAACCCCTCAATCGCATCCGTAGCCGCAACCTACCTCACATTCTCCATCCCAACTCTCTTCTTCCAATCCCTCATAAATCCCCTTAAAATCCACCTCAGGACCCAACGTGAGACCCTCCCTTTAGTGCTCAGCGCCGCCGTGGCCCTCACCGTGAACGGCCCTGCCAATTACATCCTCGCCTGCCGTTTCAACCTGGGAAACGGCATCGGCGGCGTCGCCATTGCCGGAGTCTTGACAGACCTCACCATCGTCCTATGCCTTGTTCTTTACTTACCCCATTCAAGAATTTCGACAAATAGTTGGAGTGCATGGTCATTTCGCAACTGCTTCAAAGATTGGACGCCGATCATCTCCCAAGCCTTACCGAGCTGCGTCTCCGTCTGCTTGGAGTGGTGGTGGTATGAAATAATGATCATACTCTCCGGCCTTTTCGCCAATGCCGCCGAGGCCATGTCGACGATGGGGATTTTAATCCAAGCAACTGCCTTTGTTTACCAATTCCCATTCGCACTGAGTCAGGCCGTGTCCACTCGGGTGGGGAACGAGTTGGGCGCCAACCACCCAAAGCAAGCTAGAAGGTCATCTCTCGTTGCCCTGTCGTGTGCGGTTGCTACAGCACTTTTAGCTGCAACCTTTATGATCTCAATGCGGAACGTATGGGGGACGATTTTCACCGCCGATCAAGCAATTATATCGCTGACCGCTTCGGTCTTGCCGGTGGTGGGGCTGTGTGAGCTCGGGAACTGCCCTCAAACCACCATCTGCGGTGTCTTGAGAGGCAGTGCAAGGCCAACTTTGGGTGCGGTGATCAATTTGGGTTCTTTTTATGTTGTTGGGTTGCCTGTGGCGCTTTTAGTGGCGTTTGTGGTGGATTTGGGCTTTGTGGGCCTATGGTGGGGCATGCTCGCGGCCCAGATGGTTTGCTTTGCTTTGATGGTGATTGTTTTGATGTGGACAAGTTGGGCGGCACAGGCCGAGAGATCTAGAGAGCTCACTGGTGCTAATGTGGAGGAGCATGCACATAATAGTGTTTCCGATGAGATTTAGCATCCATATGCAATTATGCCAGTTAATTTGGCGACGAAGTTATGTGATATGCAATAAATGTTGTGCAGTTATAAGTTAAATTAATTTTGCACCATTTTGAATTATTTTATGAGATTTCTTAATTTGTTAGGCCGAAAATAGACACTTTCATATATTAAATGTGAAAAAGGATAAAAGAATAAGTGAAAAAGGATAAAAGAATATATTTCAATATATACTCAAATACGTTTAATGATACTAACTTAAATGTGTAAATCATGAAAATTCTAATATTATGAATACTCTAATAGTTCATACGGAATGAGTTTTTTTTTTTTTAAATTTCAATTTTTATTTTATTTTTTATAATTGGAATAAAAAACATCCTTTTACAATCAGAATGAGTTACTTCCACTATGTCATTGTATCGTAGTCTAGAGCAATTGTGGTTAGCAGTTAGAACATAAGGCGCGTTACACATACATTCACAGTGTGTTTCTATTGCCAATGGACAAGATTTGTGTTAATTAAATCACTATGATTATGCTTCTTAACAAAGTTTTAAATGTGGGTCCAACAACGTGAGAGTCATGAGAATGCCTTGTCGTGTTATATATGAGTCTTACAAATCTTATTTCACACATGATAATATGTTTTGCCTTAAATGTTACAACTCGTTCCGGAATATGAAATGGAAATTAAAAATGTGAATATGAAATCCGGTAAGTGTCGGGTTGGACTAAAAGAAATTTTGGACCGTGCGTGAAGGCCCAATGCGTTGTTGGCCATAATTGAAAATTTGGGTCGTAAAATGACCATTCTACCCCTGAGTTATTGACGGGCCTGACATTATAGAAATACAACCTTTAGGGTTGAGAACCCTAGGAATAGCAAAATACTCCGCAACGAGTATAAACTAATATGATAACAATAAATCTCGAGGATAGATTCTGAGTCTTCTTGAGGGGTGACCATATATGCCAAGCTACGTCTGGAGACGAGGGTCTCGACGAATGATAGCAATGGGAGTGGTCATCGTGTACACTTGCGGAGTGGTACTACCTTTTGGATGGAACACATAACGTGTAGGGGCAACATACATGTACCTGTGGACAGTCAACCGTATGAACCGACATAGTGAGGTCGTGTGAAGCTTAAAGGTTGATAGTCGCTACTAGTGAATGACGGTTTCCCGGTGGCACCTCGATGTTCGGGAATAACACAAAGACAATAGCTTGGGCGGACCATGCAATGAAAAGCGGGAACATATGTTAAACCCTAAGACCCCATGACGTCTAAAGCTGAAATGAGATCAGAATGTGTTAGACAGGGTAAGGGTGTCGATATGAACAATAGGCCAAACTACCTTCTGGCACAGTGTGGCAGCCTATTAGGTAAAGTGAAGTCCCTAGTGTATGGTGGCGGACAACCATACACTGAGAAATAAAAGTGCAGAGGATGGGGATGATGTGCATATAGAATGATTAGAAATGGGATCTGAAACCCCTTGGTCATCCTCCCGAGAGTTTGCGTCACCTCGAGCCCACCATACCCTATGAGGGAACCGTCATGACAACCTTTTCTACCCCTTTGATTCGGGGCTATGGGTGTACTTGCAACATGGTTGAAACTTCTCTCGATTCGGATGTGGTGGTAGAAGTCAAGTGAAAAGATTAGAAGCTTCGTGATCTCAAGAAACTTGGTCTGACGCACATGGGCTACCCTGGTGTTGTACATAAGCGGTTCGAGCATTCGCTTGGAGTATTCTGATTTACTAGCGAGTGTATGCCACTTATCACCCGATGAGCATCGGAACCACGCTATATGGGTTACATGGCACAACATGGACTTTAAGGACCTAAAGGGTTTTGCTTGTTTGTGTCTGAGCCTGAAGAAAGGACGAGGAGGGCTCCGAAATGATTGGAGTCAAACATCCAGGCTGTCCGTCAAATTGGAATGAGTTGCCAAGGAAAGGAATGTTGTCGCTCCTATGGAAGTTGGAACCAGTTAACATTGAGCGGGTAGAGGAGTAACCAAATGTAAAATGGTGATGAACAGCTAGACAACTCTCAACAGATATTACTGGTTGGCGAATGAAGTGAAATTGCAATAAAAATCAAGTGTGAGCTGTATACCCTCCTCCCTGCTTCAGGAAGCAAATGAGTAAAGTTGTTTGGACCTTAACAACCATTGTTGAAAATAGAGTTATGTGGTTGTGAGGGATGTTTATTCTAAAAGTAGCAGTCGGCCCATGCGCTTCGAGTAGTCAAGGGAGACGATGTGTTGTACACGGATGACACGTACCCATCGTAGTGATTCCCGCTCTGATGCCATTATTGAGTTCTGCGGATCTGAGGACCTAAACCAGGTAGAATTCTTGATTGATAATGTAGATGAGACCTTTGAGGTGATGGAACTTCCACCATAGAAATGGTTTGCCACATCTGCTTTCTTTATGCGTGGAACAACTAATGCGGGGTGAGAAAACCTGAGAAGCATCTATTGCCTGTGGAAGAGTTACCCATTTGGGAGGTTGTCAGACAACGTTTTGAGAACAAATTTATACCTCAAAAGAGAACATCAACCTGATGGAAGATGAATTCCTACACTTGAAACAGGGAAAATGATGGAATCTCACTTCATGAACCAAATACAATCCAACCTCTTCCGCTAAAGGCTACAAAAGGTATGGTAATGTTGGGAATGTCGAATCATAGTGACATAGCGGTAGCATGAAATGGATGAGTCAAGTGGTTAGTTGACTTGGCGGAGGGAGAGTAATACATCATGGGAACTGACCGAATTTCGAGGGAGAAATTCTTATAAGGGGGAAGATTGTTACAACCTGTTCCGAAATATCAAATGGAAATTAAAAATGTGAATATGAAATCCAGTAAGTGTCGGCTTGGACTAAAAGAAATATTGGACCAAGCGTGAAAGCCCAATGTGTTATGGGTCGTAATTGAAAATTTGGGTCATAAAATGACCATTCTACCCCTAAGTTATTGACAGGCCCGACATTATAGAAATACAACCTTTAGGGTTGAGAACCCTAGGAATAGAAAAATACTCCGCAACGAGTATAAACTAATATGATAATAGTAAATCTCAAGGATAGATTCCGAGATGTAGCGATGAAAGGTAAATACTCCGGAATGAGTATAAACTACCACAATAATAGTATATCTCGAGGGTTGATTCCGAGATACTATTTACGATATCACTGCGAGATGAAAGATGTGACGATTAAGATCATCGTGACAGAATGACATGTAATTGAGGTGCTATCGCCGATGAGTCATGCCGGTTTAGCACATGAGTCAGTATGATGGTACTACGGTTAGTGTTTGTCGACCTAGTACATGAGTCATGTGTCGGTGTCCTGTGTCAGTGGTCGGTGTTGTGTTGTATGTTTATGTATAGTCATGGTATTACCCATATGGTGGTCGCTGGTGTCGTACCTGTCTGTAGGCCACATACCAGTCCTCCATGTGATCGTTCACTTGCGTTTGCTCTATACTAGTTAAACATCACCAGTCATGTCCCCGTGCTCTTATGAGTCTATGTGGTCCCAGAGCTCCTAGGGGGACTCGTGGTGATAGTGCTTGCACCCAATCCTTCATGTGGTCGTGGTACGAGCGAAGACACCCAGTCTTGTCACGTGCGCGTGACTCGTGCGACTACAGTGCAATCGAGATACCTATTATGATGGTTGAGTCATGATATAAGCCGAGGGATATATATGCCGGCTGATGATGTGATATGATAGCCGAGTATACATGCCGGCTCATGATATGATTATAGCCGAGGGTTATGACGACTTATGTGTATACCAGCGAGGGTTATACCGGCTGATGATATGATATGCCAGTCAAGGATACATGCCGATTGATGTGATATGATTATAGCTGAGGGTCATGCCGGCTTCTGTGTATACCAGTCGAGGGTAATGCCGTCTAATGATATGATATGCTAGTAAAGGATTTATGCCGATTGATGTGATATTATAAGTCGAGGACACATGCCGGCTTATGTAACATGATAGCCGAGGACATTGTCGGCTCTGATTTGATTGACGACGTTTGTCGCGGGCTTAGTTAGCCTATGAAAATACTCGTTATCACGTTTAGTGGGTTTGGTGTGGGCGGTGACCCGAGCAGACAAGTTATGTTTTGGTTGGGCATTATTTGCCATCCCTGGAAGGAATTCCATGACATTAGTGTGCTAGTCATTGATGTTTTACTTGCTGAGATAAAAAGGTCAAAATCAACCTTAGTCTCTAGGACTTCCATTATGATAATCGTCATAAATCCTAAGCTTCGTTGTGGTGGAGTTTATTTATTGGCTTTCGTCATCGGGATTTAGCGTCCAGGTGTCGGCTAGCATCCAGTATTCCCGATATCCAGTCGAATATTCGGGACGGGGTGTAACATTAAATCACCTAAATAATTTTTTTTGAAATAAATGTGGATCCATTAACATGTGAGTTATAAGCATATTTTATTGTGTTATTGGTCCCACAAACTTTGTCACATCCAACAACAAAATGAGTTCAGTTTTAAAACTCGCTAAATAGCTTTTAAAAATTGAGAAGCATTTATTGTGATACACGACAAAGAAAGTTGTTGAAAATTTGTGAACTAGAGATGTGAAATAATATATGAAAGTGGATTTAATTTCTTGAATAAATTTTGTTTAAACGTCCCTCATGGGTGAATTAAGGATCAATATTATTTAGATATCTTTTTGAGTTTTTGGTTATTTGACAAGATTGGTATCATATTTTATTTAACATATTTCATTAGTATATTTCACTAATATTCACTAAACATGATGTAACTTATTCATGCATTACAAAATGAGTGTACAAAATTATTGATATGTCATGAAACAAATATTTTATATCATGAGCCTTCTCCACACTATATTTCAGTTATTTTACAATTTCAAGTTTCTCGATATAGTTATTTTTTTAATCGGTTGGTAAAAGTATTGACGATAATTTTATAAAGTACCGTGCATAAGATGATTAGGTGAAATTTCTTAAACATGAGTAGATTTCTTGACTAAGAAACAAGGTGATAAGATACACAAACGATGAGAGCTCACTAGTAGCTAATGTTGAGCAGCATGGACATAATGTTTTCAATGAGAAATTAGTATCGATATGCAACTATGGTAATTAATTTTTGATTCAGGTATCAAGTTTGCAATTATATTTGTGTTATATGTTATATTAATGTTGGTGGGATTTCAATTATTATTTTTAAGATTGAAGTACATACATGCATTGGTTAAAAATGAAAAGGATAAAAATATATGTTACAACATATACTCAACATACCACATGATATTCACTTTAAGTGTAAACTTTGAAATTCGAAATCCAGTTTTGAAAAATTATAACATTCATGCCATAAACCTACTAAATCATTGTCGTTATGCTTCGTAATATTGTTTATAGATGGGGGTCCAATAACGAGAGAGTCATGAGCACTAGATATCTTATATGTCACCTAAAATAATATGTTCAGCATGAAATATAGTCAAATAACTTTTTAAAATAAATGTGGGTCCTACAACATGAGAGTCGTGAACCTGCCACTTTATGTGGATTCCACCAACCTTATATTATGCGTGACAACATAATATGTTAGCCATTAAATCTTGCAGAACAGTTTTTCGAATGTTTGATAAGCATTTATAGTAAGTTACAAAAAAGAGAGTTCTTAGAAAGGTGTGAAACAATGTATATTATGGATATGTAAAAATATATGAGACTGAATACAATTTTGACTATATTTTTTAAAAAAATTTCCTCATTGTAGGAATTAAGGATCAATAATATATAGATATCTCTTTGAAAATTTTATTTCTAATTTGTTTGACTAAAATAGACGCATGCATATGTTAAAATGAGAAGAATAAAAATATATATTACGATATGTACTCAAACATACTATAATCAGAATGATTTCCTTCTATTTCCTTCGATTAACAATATAACCACTATATGATGATATTGTTATAGTGTAGGGGAAATTTTGTTAGCACATATGGCGCATTAAACATATATTCAATGAATGCGTTGATGTAGCAAAATGTACAAGGTTTTTTCCATAAACCTTCTAAATCATATCATTATGCTTCTTAACAATGTTTTTAAAAGTGGGTCTAGTAACGGGAGAGTTATGAGCATGCCTTGTCTTATTATAAATCCTACAAACCTTATCTCACACATGTTAATATGTTTTGTCGTAAGTCTCTCCAAGCAATTTTTTTTCAAAATAAATGTGGATCCAACAACGTAAGAGTCATGAATATGTTTTATTGTGTTATGAGTCGCACAAACCTTATGTCACATCTAACTACAAAATGTGTTTAGCTTAAAACTCGCCAAATATGTTTTTGAAAATCTGAGGAGCACGCATCTATGGTGAGACACGATAAGAAAGTTCTTGGGAATTTTGTGTAACAATATATGAAAGTGGATTCAATCTCTAGACTAAATTTTGTTTAAAAATTTTCCTCATGGTTGAATTACTGATCAATATTATTTAGAGATCTCTTTGAGTTTTTGGTTTTTTGACAAGAATTGATATTACATTTTATTTAATACTTTCAATAGTAAATTTCACTCAAAGTGATGTTTCTTATTCATGCATTGCAATATGGATGTACATAATGATTAGGCCATCTCCAAAAATTGGGTTAAATTTGAGAGTCAAGCTAAAATTTAGTCCTCAAAGCTATGATTTTTTAATGAATAGTATATGACTATATTTTATCATTTTCAATTATTTGGAGCTAAGCTATTACTATTTCAATATTTTATTATTATTTTTTATATATTTTGTGAACCTAGAAAAAATTTACACCATATAGTGCATGTGAACAATCAATTTAATAAGGAATTGGACCCCACTTTTTATTTAGAAAATAGGAAAATTTCTAAACTTCTAGACAAATTTGAGAAAGAGTTTGGCCCTTGGCGCTTGACCAAAATATGTCTATGACCCTTAGGCCATCTCCAACCATGGGCCAAAAACCTAAATTGTAGGAAAATTTGATAAAAAATGGTCTTCAACCACTAGGCCAAGGGCCATGGACATATTTTGGTTAATGGCCAAATTTTATCTCAAATTTGACCAAAAATTTAGGAATTTTCCTATTTCCTAAATAAAAAGTGAGGCCCAATTCCTTATTGAATTGGTTTCTCATATGCATTACATAGTGTAAATTTAATTTAGGCCCACCAAATGTATAGAAAATAATGATAAAATATTTAAATAGTAATAGGTTAGCACCAAATGATTGAAGATGGTAAAATATAGCCTACATTATTCATTTAAAAACTGTTATTTTTAGGGCTAAATTTTGGCTTTGATCTCAAATTTAACCCAATGGTTGGAGATGGTCTTAACCTTGTAGTTGAAGACTATTTTTTTCCAAATTTTCCTACAATTTGAATTTTTGGCCTACGGTTGGAGATGTCCTTAATATGTCATGGGCATATATGTTATATCAAGAGTGTAGTTGTGCGACAGTAACATGAGGAATTTCTCCACTTTATAGTTCAGTTGCTTCATAAATCAAATTATCTGAAGCAATATTTTTTTTTGAAACAATTGGTAAAATTATTAACGATAAATTTAAAAATGACGTGTATTTCTATTGCAAAAAGCTCAAGAATTGTGTCATAAATCTACTTAATCATTGTTTGTTATGTTTCTTAATAATGTTTTTAACTGTGGGTCTAGTAACCTGAGAGTCATGAGCATGTCTTGCTGTGTTATGAGTTATGAAAATCTTATTTCATACGTGACAATATGTTCTATCTTAAATCTCTCCAAACAAAAATTTGAAATAAAAGTGGGTCCAACTGCGTGAGTGTTATGAACATGTTTTATTGTGCTATGGGTCTCACAAACCTTCTGTCACATCTAACAACAAAATGCGTTTGACTTTAAAACTCGCTAAATAGATTTTTGAAAATGCGAGAAGCATCTATAGTGAGAAACAATTAAAAAATATTCTTGGGAATTTGTGAAACAATATAGAGATATGAAATAATATATGAAAGTTAATTCAATCTCTTGACTAAAATATCTTTTAATTCCTCATAGTTAAATTAATGATAAATATTATTTATAGATTTCATTGAGTTTTTGGTTTTATGACAAGAATTGAATCATATTTTATTTACTTTTTGCAATAGTGCATTTCGCTCAACATGATGGGTCCAACTGCGTGAGTGTTATGAACATGTTTTATTGTGTTATGGGTCTCACAAACCTTCTGTCACATCTAACAACAAAATGCGTTTGACTTTAAAACTCGCTAAATAGATTTTTGAAAATGCGAGAAGCATCTATAGTGAGAAACAATTAAAAAATATTCTTGGGAATTTGTGAAACAATATAGAGATATGAAACAATATATGAAAGTTAATTCAATCTCTTGACTAAAATATCTTTTAATTCCTCATAGTTAAATTAATGATAAATATTATTTATAGATTTCATTGAGTTTTTGGTTTTATGACAAGAATTGAATCATATTTTATTTACTTTTTGCAATAGTGCATTTCGCTCAACATGATGGGTCCAACTGCGTGAGTGTTATGAACATGTTTTATTGTGTTATGGGTCTCAAAAACCTTCTGTCACATCTAACAACAAAATGCGTTTGACTTTAAAACTCGCTAAATAGATTTTTGAAAATGCGAGAAGCATCTATAGTGAGAAACAATTAAAAAATATTCTTGGGAATTTGTGAAACAATATAGAGATATGAAACAATATATGAAAGTTAATTCAATCTCTTGACTAAAATATCTTTTAATTCCTCATAGTTAAATTAATGATAAATATTATTTATAGATTTCATTGAGTTTTTGGTTTTATGACAAGAATTGAATCATATTTTATTTACTTTTTGCAATAGTGCATTTCGCTCAACATGATGGGTCCAACTGCGTGAGTGTTATGAACATGTTTTATTGTGTTATGGGTCTCACAAACCTTCTGTCACATCTAACAACAAAATGCGTTTGACTTTAAAACTCGCTAAATAGATTTTTGAAAATGCGAGAAGCATCTATAGTGAGAAACAATTAAAAAATATTCTTGGGAATTTGTGAAACAATATAGAGATATGAAACAATATATGAAAGTTAATTCAATCTCTTGACTAAAATATCTTTTAATTCCTCATAGTTAAATTAATGATAAATATTATTTATAGATTTCATTGAGTTTTTGGTTTTATGACAAGAATTGAATCATATTTTATTTACTTTTTGCAATAGTGCATTTCGCTCAACATGATGTTACTTATTCATGTATTACCATATGAGTATACACAGTGAATAATATTTAGTCATATAAGTTATATCATGAGTGTAGCTATGTGACAGTAACACAAAAAATTTCAACACTCTATATTTCAGTTTTTTTTTATAGTTCAAGTTATCTCGATATAAATTTTTTTTTAGAATATGATTGGTAAAAGCCTTGACGGTAATTTTATAAAATGTCGTGCATAAGTATTTTAAGTGAAATATTATAAACATGAGTAAATTTCTTGACTAAGAAATAAGGCATGAGATGCACACACAATGAGAGCTCACTAGTGCTAATGTAGAGGAGCATGAACATAATGTTTCCTATGAGGAATTAGTATACCGATATGCAACCATAGTTATCAATTTTTCGATTAAGATATCCTCTATGCAATTATGTTTATGTTTAACGTTATATTAATGTCTGCATGATATCAAATATATTTCATTTATTATTTTTAAATTTCAAGTATACAAATGCATATTAAAATAAAGACGAAAACAAATGCATATATATATATATATATATATATATATATTAGGACATATGCTCAACATACTAAACGATTTTTACTTATAATGTAATATTTGAAATTCCAAATTAGGTTTTGAAAAGAGTTCAACATTCATGCCATAGACCTAATAAATGATTTTTGTTATGCTTCTTAAAAATTTCTAAGGATGTGGTTTCAACAACGAGAGATTCCTGAGTCTGCCTTAATGTGTTACGAGTTTTAAAAACTTTATGTCTCACCAAACAACATAATTTGTTCTGCATAACATATCGTCAAATAACTTTTTGAAATAAATGTGGGTCCAATAACGTAATAGTCATGAACATGCCTTTTGTATTATGGGTTCCACAAACCATATCTTACGCCTGATAATATAACGACATTATATCTCGTTGAACATTCGTATGAAAATATGAGAAAGCATTAATGGAGAATTATTGCCAAAATATATATACATATATATATATATATATATATATAGTAGGAAGGTGTGAAACAATTTATGAATGTGAAATAATGAGTGGATACAATCTAGACTATGTTCTGTTTAAAAAGTTTCCTTATTGTATAATTAAAGAGCAATAATATTTGAATATTTTGGAATATTTAGTTTTTTTACAAGAATTAAGATCATACTTTTTTTAATATTTTTAATAGTATATTTCACTCAGCATGGTGCAATTTATTTATGTTTTACAATATGAGTGGATGACATATACGATATATCACGAATATTTACGTTATATATATATATATTATGAGTGTAATTGTGTAATAGTAATAATGTTATGCTTCTCAACTCAATAGACATCAATTGCTTAACCTTATAACTAATCTTAATATGAGTTTTTTCTCAACGATTAGTAGAAACATTGGCGGTGATCTTATAAAGTATGTGATAAAGTGATTAAGCAAAACTTCGTAAACATGAGTGAGTTTCTTGGTTCTAGGAAAAAAAAATGAAAAGAGAGTGTGATTGAAGATAACTTCGTCATCTCCTCTATTACAATATTTCAACAATGCTAATAAGAGGCGTAGCTAGAAATTTAAGTCAAGAGAGACACTTTATATATATATATATATATAAATGGTTAGGATTTTTTTCGGCCGAGATGGAACCAGTATTTTAATTACTTTCTAAATTAAGAATTTAATATTAAGATAAACAGTTTATATAAACATGATAATTCCGGAAAAAAATACAAAATCAATATATGTCAATGTCAATGGTTGAGAAAATTTAATGGGCATATATATTAGGATAAACTACATAATAGTACCAAAACTATAAGGGTCATTTCAAGTTCATACCCCAACTATGAAAATTTTCATTTAGATATCTAAACTATCAAAACACAACATCTAGGTACCCACCGTTAGTCAATCTGTTAGTCAAACCGTTAAAGTCTGAGGTAGCATTTTTTTTTTTAAGTTTTTACTGACTTGGACTCCATGTAGACCAATTTTCAATTAAAAAATTATAATTTTAAAATAAATGTAAAGATAAAAGAAAAGAAAAATATCCCACCCCTATCTTCTTCAGTGATCACCACCATAGAGTCCTTCTCCCCCCTCTTCCTCGGGGCTCACGTCCATCCCCTCTCCCCCATGCTTTCCTTCACAACGATGGATGAAGATGTGCCCCCCCTCCACCACAGAGACCGATTCCAACCCAAAAACCTTCCCACATACAACGAATCACCGACACCGATTCCCACCCAAAAACCTTCCCACCGACAACTATCCACCGACATCAATTCCCACCCCGAAACCTTCCCACCGACAACGATGGATGAAGATGCGCCCCCCTCCCTTTCCACTGACACCGATGGATGAAGACGAGTACATCTAGTCAATGTTGTCCAAATTCATGTAAGCATTAAAATAGTCATCCACGAGCTCACTCCCCGATTTCCTCTCATCCAATCCCTCATTTTTCGAATTTGGGTAAGTGCCCATATCGAAATTTTGAATTTGAATTCTATTTCATGAGTTGCCCAGATCGAATGTTTTGATTTCGTTTATGGGTTTTTTTGGGTTTTGAGTTTTGAATTTTGATCGGGGATGGTGTTGGTGTTTTGATTCAAGCTAGGATTTTGAGAGTGAATAAGGATTGTGACGATGGTGGTGATGGTGTTCATCGTTTTCGGTGGTGGTGGTGCGGAAATCGGTGGGATATTTTTGCATATTGATATGTCATTAATTCACAAATTAGCATTTTGATGGGTGGTTGGAGTGGATATCGAGTTGGGATCTGATTTTGGTCCTTTGGATGTTCATGTTGCTGATTTTTCTTCTTTTCCTTTTGTTCGTTTTGTTGCGAATTTATTTTTCCTTTGTATAATGGAATCTTTGAGGCATGCTTCTGGCTGATGCTCTTTCTCATTTCTCATTACTCCTTTTTGTGTTCACTTGTTCAAATGAAAATCATCCAAAGATGACGAAACGAAGGTGAGAAACGAGCAGAGTGAGTCGAGCGAAGGGGAAAGAGGAAGAGAGGAGGAGGAGAGATGAGCATATATATATATTTTAAAATAATAATTTTGTTTTATTTTAAAACTTTATTTATTATTTTTAATATATATTCAATTTTTAATTATTTTTTATCCACATGAAGTCCAACTCAGCATAAACAATTGACCAAAAAATGTCAACTCAGCATTTAACAGATTTTTTTAATAGATTGCTAACGGTGGGTACCTAGATGTTGTGCTTTGATAGTTTGGTACCTAGATGAAAATTTTCATAGTTAATGTATGAACTTGAAACGACCCCTATTGTTTGGGTACTTTTATGTAGTTTATCCTATATGTTATTTATATTCCAAAAGAAATTGTAGTATCATCTATTTTGAGTGCTCAAAGTTATGCAAGACAAATATTCATGTACTCATAGTTATGATACTTGTTACGTGAAACTCACATATAAATAGAGAATAAATTAGACAAAACTAAGAAAAAAAAAATAGAAATAAACTGAAAGAACTTTAACAATATTGGTGTAATTTGCATATACATATACAAGTACATATATAACAAAAAAGAACACAAGTGGGGCTTGGGACCCTTCTGGTCCCAAGGCAACTTAGCCCTTGATGCTAATAGAAGAGGGTCAACATACTATCATCCCAAGTGCTTTTGTGGGATAAGCTTGGAATAAAGCTTTCTCAATGTCAATCTTGGTAAATGGTAGAATTAATTAATTAATATTTTCGTAGCACAAAATAAGTGATTAAATGAAATAACTTTTTTATGAAATAACTTTTTTTTGGTGAGGAAAGAAATGACAGAAACAACAAACAAACTAAACAATAGCCCTTTGCAGGTTAACACCTAATATGTCCTCCTCAATCAAGCCTGCAAAGACGGCGCCGCCTGATCCAACGACTGAAAGCCTAAGTCAATAGTTGCCCCAACACTCGCCAGCGCATCAGCAACCTTATTACCCTCCCTATAGATATGAGCAACTCTGCAATCCCAGGACATGTTCAGAAGATTTTTGCATCCATTTATAATGGAGCCCAACGGGTGGTTCACCGGAGCCTCAAAGCCAAGCAAGACAGCTGCCACCACCGAATCAGTTTCCAAAATGACATTTCGTTACCCCATCCTCTACGCCATCTTCAACCCTTGGAAGATACCCTACATTTCCACTTCAAGTACCTGCCCAAGACCAATATTCATCGTAAAACTAGCCAGCCAGGAACCCTCAGCATCGTTCATCACCCCTCCAGCATCAATCTTCCCCTCAAGACTCCAAATTCCATCCGTATTTACCTTCACAGTGCCCACAGCCGGCCTCTTCCAAGCAATCTCTGCCATCTGCCGAGGTAGCTTAGAGGTCACCCTAACATTCGCCTGGTGCCATTCCGCTGCCACACATAGGACAACCTGTATGGGCTGCTCCGGTGTAAGGACCCTTCCCGAATTTTCCCTCGAAACACGGAAAGAACCCTTATCCCGTCTGACAACTCTTTTTACCTCAAAATTTAAATACCAAATATAGCCTTTGTTCTTGAATAATTTTTATTAAACCTTACAGGGTTCCCGACAGAACCTTTGTACTTACTGATCACTCTTACCTGTCAGACACAGGATAGTATCCAGGTCAAAGCCAAGACCTCGGAATAGTGGTGGTTCAAATAGGAATACCCTATGACACCAAATGTCAGTAGGTCAGACACTGCTGACATCTCTACTGGAATACCACAAGACAACCGACTAGTCAGATACTTGTGAACCAACCATAATTCGTCCCTCTGGGTCACCGCCCACACCAACCCACTGACCCGGCTGACGAAGTATTTTCATAGGTTGATGAAGCCCATGACAATTGTCGTCTAGTTCATATTAGAGCCGGAAATATCCTCGGCTATCATATCGTATCATTAGCCGGTATAACATTCGGCTATCATATCACATCAGTCGGCATATCTCTCGACTATCATATCCCTAGCCACCAGGGTATCCCTTGGGGTGTGCTAGTCCTGTATCATATCATATCAGTCGGCATATCTCTCGACTATCATATAATATCAGTCGGCATATATCTCGACTATCATATCCCTAGCCACCAGGGTATCCCTTGGGGTGTGTTAGTCCTGTATCATATCATATCAGTCAGTATATCTCTCGACTATCATATCATATCAGTCGGCATATCTCTCAACTATCATATCCCTAGCCACCAGGGTATCCCTTGGGGTGTGCTAGTCCTGTATCATATCATATCAGTCGGCATATCTCTCGACTATCATATCATATCAGTCGGCATATCTCTCGACTATCATATCATATCAGTCGGCATATCTCTCGACTATCATATCCCTAGCCACCAGGGTATCCCTTGGGGTGTGCTAGTCATGTATCATATCATATCATTCGGCATATCTCTCGACTATCATATCATATCAGTCGGCATATCTCTCAACTATCATATCATATCAGTCGGCATATCTCTCGACTATCATATCCCTAGCCACCAGGGTATCCCTTGGGGCGTGCTAGTCCTGTATCATATCATATCAGTCGGCATATCTCTCGACTATCATATCATATCAGTCGGCATATCTCTCGACTATCATATCATATCAGTCGGCATATCTCTCGACTATCATATCCCTAGCCACCAGGGTATCCCTTGGGGTGTGCTAGTCCTGTATTATATCATATCAGTCGGCATATCTCTCGACTATCATATCATATCAGTCGGCATATCTCTCGACTGACATATCATATCATTAGCCGGTATAACCTTCGGCTATCATATCGCATCAGTCGGCATATCTCTCGACTGGCATATCATATCATTAGCCGGTATAACCTTCGGCTATCATATCCCATCAGTCGGCATATCTCTCGACTGGCATATCATATCATTAGCCGGTATAACCTTCGGCTATCATATCGCATCAGTCGGCATATCTCTCGACTGGCATATCATATCATTAGCCGGTATAACCTTCGGCTATCATATCCCATCAGTCGGCATATCTCTCGACTGACATATCATATCATTAGCCGGTATAACCTTCGGCTATCATATCGCATCAGTCGGCATATCTCTCGGTAACCATTTATCTTGGAGGTTCACCGGGTTCACCGCTAATAACGGATCCTAGTCCCGGGTCCTGGTCCTCCTCAAATATATTTATTTTGGAGGTTCACCGGGTTCACCGCTAATAACGGATCCTAGTCCCGGGTCCTGGCCTCCCTCAAATCTAACCAAATCCGATAAACTCATACAACTAGGTCAAAACCCAAACCATTGACTCAATAGTTTCCACGTCAAAACGATAGCAAAACCGAGTCCAAAACCCATGATATTTCTCAAATCACACTTTAAATAATATAGTGGAAAACATGTCTAGTAATCATTTCTAAAATCTAGAAATTCAATACCACAATACATAACAATATTTACACAAAGATATTTTGATGCATGCATTTCAGTTTATAAAACCAAAGTCCACTCACAAACATCATCCAACCCTTAATTCATGGACGCTCTAGCTCAAGGAACACATGCACAATAATGACCCAACTAACTTAACTTTCCGAGCTCAAAATTGGCTAATATGATCAATCATTACCGCTGGGATTGCCCAAAATGACCTCTAAACGACGTTCGATCAACCTGAAACCTGTACCAACAAATTCGGAACATCGAGACTTGTTACCACGCGCCGCCGTGACCTCAGTCTCGGCCCCACGCGCCGCCGGAAGGTCGGCAGACGCGCCCACGCGCTCTCATGCACCGGTCACGCACCTGCTACAGTTTTCACGCGCCTGGACCGGCCCAACTCGGTCCGGCTCAACCTGACCCGGTCCAACTCGACCCGATCGGTTCACTCAACTCGACCCGACCGGTCACTGGTGACTCACCGGAGAAGGCGACCGGACTGTCGTCGCCGTCGCCGGAAGCTGGCCTGAGAAGATGACCGGACTGCCACCTCCGCCGCCGTCTGGTTCGCCGAAATCCGCCATTTTCGACTGAAACTCCAAGCTTTACAACTTATTCAAAACTCAACCGTTTTACATAAATTTTACGTCTAAATCTATCTACTCGAACCCAGGAATCCAAATATAACCTCAAAACATCAAACACGTACCTGTGTAAGCCGAAAAATCGATCCAAAGATCTGAAACTTCCTTTACTCGGTTCGGCTTCCACCGTGGTCCTCTCCTTCGATGGTTGGTACGGTTGTGATCGTGGGAAGGAGTAGAATACGATTAGTTGATCCAAACGGGAAGCTAAAGCCTTGAAATCAAAGTTGACTTTTGGTTTCTCTCTTGGTTTTTCGCACGGTTTCGGGTGGGTGTGTTTGTGTTTTTTTGTCACAGAGAGAGAGAATGAGTGATCCAGATGAAATGAAGATGACATGGATCAGATAAGTCTGATTTGGGGGGTTAAAATATCTTCTCCCAAAACCAAATTACCAAAATGCCCTTGCACATCTAGACCCATAACTTCCGTCCACGAACTCCGTTTTCTGCGTGCCGCCTGTCTACGAACTCGTGAGTTCGAGACCTACGTAACGATACCCAAAACACCACCAAAAGTGTCTCGAAACAAAACTTGATTTCCAAGCCCTTTACCAACCACGCGTAAAATCGTCATTTTACAAAAATAATTACGTAAACCCAATAATTAAAATTCCGGGTTGTTACATCCGGGAAGTGAAAGCTCTCCTCAAACGTTCTCCTATTTCGCCACACCCACAACTACCAAAGGAAAAATCCAAATTTAGTGGGCCACGGGACACCATGCACACCAATAGACTTTTCCCTCAAATTGGTGAGCATCCAATTGACCAGATAACATTCCAATTTCGCACCATACAAGTGGGCATTGGCGCCTCTTTCCAAACAAAACCTGCAACTTTTCAATCAGTCAAAACATGGCTCACATCCTCAACCGCCGCATCACAAGCCATACACCTCCCATTCCCACCAATCTGGTGGTGGAGCCGCAACTCATTAGTCATCAAACGCCCTTGTATAGCTAACCACAGAAAATATCAGATTTTGGGAGGGAGAGCAGCCTTCGAAATCACAGCCCACTCTACCTCATTCCAACCCATCCCATCAATAAGCATACCATACGCAGTTTTCACCGAGAAGTTGCCATGTGAAGTGAGGTTCCAAATGACTTTGTCCTCCCCACACCCCGACAAACCCACTGGCGTGGCAACGGCCCTGCAAAGCAGATTTGGAGGTAACTTAGCTTCAACAACTCCATAACTTAGCTCTCAACAACTCGATATTCCAACCGTCCTCATTAACAAAGTTGCTCACGACCTCTCTCACTTCAGGAACCGCCACAACCTCACTGTGACTAGCCAAGGGACCACCCTCGTACCAGCAATCGTTCCAGAAATCCACCTTTATACCATCTGCAAGAAGCCAGCGAACTCCCTTCCGAAGGATGTCCGCACCATGACTAATGGCCCTCCAAGTGGAGGACGGCAAAGCAGCCCTCAGATGATTCTCTAGCAGAATGTTATTAACTTCTCCCTTCAAATACTTTCCCACCATCACACGGGACCAAATCACCTTTGGGTACTGGAGTATGCGCCAACCTACCTTAGCTAAGAGGGCCTGGTTCATAACAACAGCTTTTTTGATACCAAGCCCACCCAATCTTTTAGGTTTCGACACATCATCCCACCCCACCAAATGCATTTTCCTAGTGCCATCCACACTTCCCCAAAGAAAATTTCGATTCACCCGATCAAGCTGCCCACAAACATTTACCAGAAGCTTCACAGTTTGCATAGTATAAATGAGGAGGGTAGCAATGATCGAGTGAATTAACGTCGCTCGACCAGCCATATTAACATCTTACCCTTCCAAGCAGCCAACCGATTCTGAACTTTCTCAATGATCGGCCAATAAGTATGCCGCGTAACTTGTTTATGAATCAAAGGAACTCTAAGATACCACCCAAGGTCCCCAGTTAGCGGCGAACCACATATCCTGCTGATTTTCCCTTCCAACCGTCTTCGCACATTAGGGGAGCAATAAATCTGGGATTTGTCAAAACTAACCTCCTGCCCCGAGGCCCTACAAAACAATCCAAGAAACGCTTCATCACTCTAGCTTGCTTCAGGTTGGCTTCCGCAAAAAGAATCATATCATTAGCAAAGCAGCGATGGGATAATTTCGGTCCACTCCTAGAGGCACTAATAGGACGCCACTGCCTCTCCTGCACTGCATTCTGGATGAGGTTGGATAATTTCTCTAGGCATAGGAAAAACAGATACGAGGACAGAGGGTCTCCTTGGCGAAGCCCCATATTCGGGGCAAAAGAAGGGGTGAGCTCACCATTAACTAAAACCTAGGAACTGATAGTCGACACACACTGCATTGGCATCCTACACAAATCATCAGGCAACCCTACTTCCCTTATCCCTCTTTCCAAGAAAGCCCAGCTGATACGATCTGCCTTGGAAAGGTCAACTTTCCACGCAATGTACCCTTTCCTACCCTTGACATGGCCAAACTTATGAAGAAATTCCTGAGCCAAGATAATATTATCAGTAATGTGCCTTCCAGGGATAAAACTAGGTTGATTCGTCGCGATGAGATGCTTCAAAGCAGATCTAATTTTGCTCACCAAAATCTTTTTGATCACCTTATATAACATAGTACACAAACTAATAGGGCGCAACTGCATCACTGTAGTAGGATTAGGCACTTTTGGGATCAAGGTGATAATAGTTTTATTAAAGTCCACGGAAAGGCCACTCTGGAAAACCTTCTTCACAAGCTGGCACACGTCAGCCCCACACACATCCCAACACTACTGATATAAACAAGCTGAAAAACCATCCAAACCCGGAGCTTTGTACGAACCAATGGCAAACATCATATTTCGAATTTCCTCCTCCCTGACATTGGTGTTCATCCCTCTCACCATTTCAGGCGGCAAGGGAGGGAATAAGCACGACATCTCAGTGTCACCCACCTCCTGTACTCCTGTTACAAAAAGATTTTGAAAATACTGCACCACAATCCCTTTCATACCGTCCTTACAAGTTTTCCAATTCCAACTAATCAAAGAAGCTATCCGGATTCAGACAAGCCTCTCTTTGAATACCCCCCAAACGGTCCAGCACTTTATTCTTTCTTGCTCGAATATTACCAAAGACCTCTTTATTCCACTTCCTCAATCCCTCCTCGAAAGTATGCTGCTTATACTGAATACCCTCGGTTTAAGAGAAGGGCCACACCGGATGGACGGATTCAATCCTAGAAGAATAGGGCAATGATCAGATTTATCGTTGGCTAGGTGTCTCACACACGCCTCAGGGTATTGAAGCCTCCATTCATCATTACATATGCTTCGATCATGCCTCATGAGAACCTTTGCGCTGCCCTCTTGATTGTTCGACCAAGTGAACTTGGTTCCAACAAATCCCATGTCAATTAAGGAGCCTCGCTCTACCCACTCCAGCATTCCACTAGGTTGGAAGGATCCATGACAACTCCATTTCTCACTAGCATTGAGGATTTCATTAAAATCACCCAAAATGCACCATGGAAGGTTACATCTTCCAGAAATCGAATCCAAATGGTCCCACAAAATCATCCTTTGGGCCTGATTTGGGTTGGGATACACCATAGAAAGTAGCCAAGGAGGATCATTCACAACCGTAATGATTGCTATGATCACTTGTGTGTGTCTCGAAATTACCCTAACATCCACTCTACTATCATTCCACATGACCCAAGTTCCTCCCGAGAAACCCACTGCATCTACTTGATCAAAACGGGTAAAACCCAAAGATTAAATCACAGAGAGGAGCCTATCCCCACTCACTCTCGGCTCCAAAACCAATCATAAACTCACATCATGAACAAAATAGTGATCCCATAAAGCAGTTTGCAAAGTCTTCCTTACTATCCCTCATACATTCCAACTCATAATGTTAATCGTCATGGTAATTGGTAAGAAACAAATAATACGTAACCTTAATTCGTCTCCATGGTTGCCCCACCACCGTGAGAAGCCATGCCTTCAAACCTGTCAGCATCAGAATCCAGATTCAAGTCAGCTTTATCCCTTACCTCTGTATCCACCACAATGTCACTGCTCAGCACACCATCATCTACCCCAACATCATCCCTACCTACTCTACCAGTCCTCTGCTTCTTTTTCTCAATTAAATTCGGTGGTTTCCGCCTATGAAGCCCGTCGAGCCACCCCCCCCCCCTGCTTGGCCCCAATCGATACTAGAGCCGTGCACTTATCAGGCTCACTCTCATTGCCCACAGTACTCGTGCCACCCCCTTGGGTACCTACTGCTACTGGCACAAACCTGCGCAGTCTCGGCTGCAGGTTTCTACCACTAAACGAGTTAGGCTCCCCCTCGGGCTAGAAGTGATAATAGCCAATGTGTTCTTCATATTACCAACCTCATGCAACACTTTCCGTGGTCGACCCACCTTCTTCTTCACCTCCGTCTGAATCTTCCCTGTTTTATTCTCTTTAACTGCAGCCTTATTTCCTTGGCCTCCAAGTTTTTGGAATTTTGTCTCATTACCAAAAACCCTACTGCTTCCTTCCTTCACCACTGCATCTACAGCTCCATCCTCATCTCCATTCTGAACCTCAAGCGTAGCAAAACGCGAACCTCCATCCACACTTCCATTCTGCCCATCACTCGCCTTTCCCTGACCACGAAAATCTCCGCCCTTCGTTTCCATCTTCCGAAGTGAAGCCCAGGGAAAATGTTCCACTCACCAAACCCCAAACCATCCACCCCAGCAGAAGGTTTTGGCATTCCCTCTACTATCTCCGTCCCCTTCACCACTTGTTGGGGAGTCTCAAGGACCATGGTTAGATGCTCATGGATAATCTCATATCCACTCCCCTTTTCTGTCTCTTGCTGATCCGTGGATCCTTGGCAATGGTCTTTGTAGAGCCCTAGATGGCCACAACCAAAGCATATGTCTGACATATTCTCATACTCCACCCTAACCATCTTTCCCTCAACCTCAACGAAAGGAATCAATGGATTTGCTAAATCGATTTCAACACATACCCTTGCATACTTCCCCCTAGATTGGTAGATGGTATGACAATCTACCTTATAGGTTGCTCCAATCATATTTCCATTGGCTCTCACAACTTCTTTATTAAAATACTCCACAAGAATTCCCAAAAGGCGAACTAGGCCACCAACCAAGATATCTCTTCCTTTTCCGCATCAAAATGAGTCCTCCACTTTTGAACCGTCAAGTATTGACCTGCAATGACCCATGGTCCCTCCGTAAACACATATGTCATGTCACATTCCATTCCAAAACGACACACAAAGAAACCATTAGTAAGGTGAACCAAATGCATAGGGCCCTTGAGTTTCCAGCGATGTTTCATCCGTGCCTCAAGGTAACCAGACGTATGGCCCCTTCCAATGAATTTCACAATCACATAATTCTACCATGGCTAGTAAGATCTCTCATTCACCCACTCCGAAAAACATATGGACGGCCCATGCGCTGGCTGTTCCACTGCATAATCCTCTTCTTCCAAAGTCCAGGCTTTGGGTGCCCCCGCAGCAGAACTAGGCGGAATAATCCCAACATCAAAAACCGCCGTGCTCTGCAGCATATCTTTAAATGAGAGTCCACACCCCTTCACCTGACCATCGTTCCCTACCAAATTCTCCCTCGTCTCTCGCACCCCCACATCACCCCTTACCCTTTGGCCGTGTCTGCCATACGAGTATCCATCGCGTCCTTTCTGCATTCTATTTTTAGTTTTATTTTTTATAAATTTAAAGAAGAAGTGGAGTGTAGAATATAAAAAATTGAGTGTGAAAATCAGTTCTCTTTGCATGTTTTGTGCACAATCCATTTTTCTTCCTACCCAAATGAGATAATTGGTATTATTTATTTCTTAAAATATTATTTATATCTATTTTTAGTTTTATCTTTTATCATTTTAAAGAAGAAGTGGAGTGTAAAATATAAAAAAATTGAGTGTGAAAATCAGTTCTCTTTGCATGTTTTGTGTACAATCCATTTTTCATCCTACCCAAAATATCACTTCATTTCAAGTCAAAATTCAATTTACAAAATTAATACTGCTAAGTGCTAACGTGTTTTTCATGTATCAACATCAACATCACCGTTAATGTGTTCATTAAAAATAAAACATGAATAAAGGAGCTGATAAGAGGAATGCCGATATAATTAGTAACTATATATATATATATATATATATATATATATATATACCTCAATTTGAAAGTACAGGTATTAGATAATGACTTCGGACCACACACTCCTCTCACAATTAAGAACCCACCCCCAACCCCCACCGGCCCCCCACCCCCAACCCCCAGCAGACGTCACCGTGAAAACCCCCCCAACACCCCCCCCCCCCCCCCCCCCCCCCCCTCCCCCACCCCCCACGATAGCCGATAGGCCGCGAACCGAAAAACAGTAGCAGACGCCAAACCCACTCAGCACTGCAAAGAAACCCTAGCTCCGAAATTTTCTCTGTAATCGAAAATTTTAGTTCTAGTCCATTCAGCAAAAATAATTTATTAAGTTCTTTTTTTTCCTCCTTCTAGAATTGATCTTAAATTTGTTTCTTAAAAGAAATAACTTTAACAACAAGAACCAATCACTTGACCAATGGTTTGCTAAATATGTTCGTTAAATATAAATCATATTCGTCTTATTTCTCATTTTATTCCACTCATGAAAAATCTGACCATTTCTATTTGCTTCTTTTAATCATGCAACCTTAGACCTTTTCCTCCCCATTAGCTCTTATTATTTTCATTATAATAACAGGAGTAGTGATAAAGTTACCAAGTTTTGAATACTAAATAATGTGCTAGTATTTCGATTAATTTTTTTTTAGGACTTGTTTTCATCCACTTCAATAAAAAATAATCATATTACTTGGTATTCAAATTTTAGTATGAATATATGGTATCTCTATCCTTCTTCTAAGGTCATCTCTAGCAGTGGAATAAAGGTCAAAATTTAGGAGTTTTGGGTCAAAATCCATCTTCATCAACTGTCTTAAAGCCATTCTTAAATTCTAAAATTTAGGGTTGTTCCTAAAGGGCCAGTCGCATTTACCATGGTAGCAGGGTGCTACGTGTATAACCAATTTGTTGATTAGTTCATTCTAGTCCGCACGTGCATTTAGATTGCTCTGCAGGTAGCCGGCATCCTTTAGTCTGCACGTGCATTGAGATTTCTCTCCATGGAGCAACATTCTCAGTTTTCTCATGCATTCAGATTTCTCTGCACGGAGCAACATCCTCAGTTTGGCACGTGCATTGAGATTACTCTACACGGAGCCAGCATCCCTAATCAGCACGTGCATTTATGTAACAACCCAGAATTTCAATTATTGGATTTACGTAAATTATTTATGTAAAATGACGATTTTACCCTTGCTTGTTAAGGGGCGTGAAAGTCAAATTTTGTTTCGAGACACTTTTGGTGGTGTTTTGGATACCGTTGCGTAGGTCTCAAACTCACGAGTTCGTAGAAAGGCGGCACGCGGGAAACGGAGTTCGTGTACGAAATTTATGGGCCTAGACGTGTAAGGGCAGTTTGGTAATTTTCCATAGAGGGGATATATTTTTAACCCCCCCAAATCAGATTAATCTGATCCACATCATTTCATCTTCATCTCATTATCATCTCCCTTTCTTTCTGTGAAACACCCACACCGAACCCGTGCGAAAAAAACACCCAAAAACCCACAAAGTCAACTTTTGATTCGAGGCTCTAACTTCCATTTTTGATCAACTAATCGCATTCTACTCCTTCCCACAATCACAACCGTACGAACCATCGAAGGAGAGGACCACGGGGGAAGCCGAACCGAGTGTAGGAAGTTTCGGATCTTCCGATCGATTTTTCGGCTTACACAGGTACGTGTTTGATGTTTTAAGGTCATATTTGGATTCCTGGGTTCGAGTAGTTAGATTTAGACGAAAAAGTTGTAAAAAATGGTTGAGTTTTGAGGAAGTTATAAAGCTTGAAGTTTCGGCCGAAAATGGGGAATTCCGGCGGAAACCAGACGGCGGCGCCGGCAGCCGGTTGTCTTCTCCGGCGAGTCACCGGTGGCTGATCGGGTTGAGTGAACTGGTCGGGCCGAGTTGGATCGGGTCAGGCCGAGTTGGGCCGGGTTAGATCGGTCCAGGCGAGTGGGTACTGTAGTAGGCGCGTGACCGGCGCGTGAGGGCGCGTGGGGCCGAGTCTGAGGTCACAGTGGCGCGTGACAACTAGTTTTTGACGTTTCGGACCTATTGGCGCAGGTTTTGAGTCGATTGGACGTCGTTTAGGGGTTGTTTTGGGCGTTTGAAGTTGCTACGTTTTCTAGGCCAGCATAGGTAGACCTCCCGGGGTTTAGGGGGTTTATATTTAAGATTCTTATTATTAGTTGGTAATCCTGATTATTAATTTGGACAGGCGATACTGCTCCAGGAACTTCAGGGGAGCGTACAATTCGGGATTGAGCTTGCTTGGACAGGTTTGTGAGTGGACTTTTGGTTTATAAACTATAATGCATGCATAAATGTATCTTTGATTTAAATACTGTTATGTATGGGTGCAATGAATTTCTGGAATTTAGAAATGATGCTGGACACATGTTTTCCAATATTTCAGTGAAAGTGTGTTTTGAGAAATGGCCTGGTTTTTGTACTTGATTTTGATATCGTTTTGAAGTGGTAACTATTTGAGCATGTGATTTGGATTGAGACCCGTAATTATGATTTTATTGATTTTGGCCGTAAAATGATATTTCAAAGAATTTGGCTTAGGCCAAGAAACAAAGATTTCAAAACACGGATTTGGTTCACTGGTTTTCTGTCCCGATGGTTACAGTTGCTCTGACTGGTGTTGAGGGGTTTTGCTCCACTGGTTGTTGAGGGTTCGGACTTTGGTGTTGAGGGGTCTTGCTCCGTCAGGTCGCGAGGCTGGCTACGCGTAGTACAGATTTTAACACATTTCAAGGGATACCCTGGTGTGTTGTGGATATGTCGAGAACAGTGAATTTGAGATATTATGTGTCCAGGCTGAATTAAATGAATTTTAACTCCTTTGAAGAGAGTTTTCAAACCAAACTGTGGATCACGAGGTATTTTCATTATACAGATTTTTTGTGAGTCCAACTAAGTGGTTTTAAAGAGAAATGGAAATTTTGGTGATTTACATATAATGTTTTTATATCATAAATTGTTTTATGTGATGCATGCATGATTTTATAAATGGAGGGGGAAAAAGGTAATATTTCCTTGGAAAACGATTTATAAATGATTATTTTTGTCCACTCACAACTTTTGTGTTTAAACCCCCTTCAGGCAGTTGAGTTGACGCATACACTTATCTCGAGGCAGAGGCATTAGTACTTTCGACTGCGCTGTGTAGTTATACTTGAGTAGGATATCTAAATTATACTTAGACGCTATGATATTATATTGTATTTGGTTGGTCATTATTTACGGGAATTATTGAGTGCTTGAATCCCTTGTCTGACAAGTGAAAGTATTTATTTTATTATTATTTGTAAGGATTGAAGGGTATTTTGGGAACCTTTCCTTAGGTTGTCAGACGAAATCAGGGTTCTTCCCGGGTTTCGAGGGAAAATTCGGGACGGGTCCTGACAATACCACCTTGCAGCTCAATTGGTGAAAGGTGTCCACCTTGAGTGGAATAAAAAGGCTTGGTCCAGGGTTCAATCCTCAAAGGCTGCAGCTAGGGGATTTGAATGGGGACTTCGCTAACAATACCTTTGTGAAGGTAAGATTCTACTGTTAAAGGTGGTGAACCTTGGGCTTCGCTTTGGGAGGATTCCCGGCGGCCATAACAATGGCCATCCCGTAAGGCTTACGAGCTATGGTGGGTTGTTATAATTTAGATTAGTTTGCACAAAGTCAACTTCCCCCATATTCAAAGTCAACACATGCACAAAGATTACTCATAACGGTAGCTCAGCTTCCCTGGGTATTGATTGGTATGGTTTTCTTATATGCCTACTATGCTATTTTTTTGCATGACGTTATTAGATTTTAGTTCATGTGTATGAACACAATGTTTATCTTTTCTTCGAAATTCATGCATAAACCTAGTAAATGAATGTCGTTATGCTTCTTAAAATTTTCTAAAGATGTGGATCCAACTACAAGAAAGTTATGAGTTTGTCTTGTCTTGTTACGAGATCTAAAAACTTTATCTCTCACCTACAACATAATATGTTATGCATGACATATTGTCAAACAACTTTTTGAAATACATGTGGTTCCAACAACGTGACAGTCATTAGCATGTCTTTTGTGGAACAGGGGGTACACGTTACACCACGATTTTGAATCAGAAGAGAGATTTCAAGAAATGGCAGATCTATTCACTCTATCAATAACCGAGCCGGATCTGGTGTATCATAAGGGATTTTCCTTTTCTATTGGATTCTTTTTTGTCGATAACCTCAGACCAATCAATCGAATATTGATTAATACGTAATCGATCGAACACTACGTGAAAATTGTCTTTTGTGTTATGGATTCCACAAACCTTATCTTACGCCGGACAACATAACGACATTATATCTCCCCGAACATTTGTTTGAAAGTCTGATCGAGAAGCATTTATGGTGAGTCACCGCAAAAATAAAATAAAAAATTCTTAGGAAGGTTTGAAACAATTTATGCATGTGAAATAATGAGTGGATATAATCAAACTATATTTTGTTTAAAAATTTTCCTTATTGTATAATTAAAGATCAATAATATTTGGATATGTTTGAATATTTAGTTATTTGATAAGAATTAACATCATACTTTGTTTTTTAATATTTTCAATAGTATATTTCACTCAGCATGGTGTAACTTATTTATGTTTTACAATATGAGTGGATGACATACAGGACCGGCCCTGAGGGTAGTCCGGTAAGGTGGCTGCCTCAGGCCCCCACCTCGAGGAGGTCCTAAATTTTTTTTTTTACACATAATTGATGTGTAATTATGATATATAATGATACTAATTCATTATTAGAATTCATACCCAGACGAGTTGGTTAACTTGTCTCTCATTTCCCTCCATGCCCCATTTTGAATCCCATAAGCCTTGTTTTATCAAGGGTTCGTCTTGAACCCCCAAAATCTCTGAGTCGGCTTTGATATTGACATATTTGATATATCATGAATAATAACGTTATATTATGAATGTAATGTTGTAACAGTAACATTGTTATGCTTCTCAACCCAATAGACTTCAATTGCTTTACCTTATAACTAATCTCTATATGATTTTTTTTCAACAATTGGTAGAAACATTGGCGGTGATCTTATAAAGTATGTGATAAGGTGATTAAGCAAAACTTCGTTAACATGAGTGAGTTTCTTGATTTTAGGAAAAAAAAAATGAAAAGAGAGTGATTGAATATAACTTCGTCATCTCCTCTATTACAATATGTCAACAATGCTAATAGAAGAAATAGAAGAAGATCAACATACTATCATACCCAAGTGCCTTTGTGGGATACGCTTGGAACAAAGCTTGCTCAACGTCAATCATTCATCTTAATTATCATTTTATTGCACTCATGAAAAATCTGACCATTTCTATTCCTTTCTTTTAATGATTTTATTGCACTCATGAAAAATCTGACCATTTCTATTCCTTTCTTTTAATCATGCAACCTTAGACCTTTTTCCTCCCCATTAGCTCTTATTGTTTTCATTATAATAACAAGAGTAGTGATAAAGTTTCCAAGTTTTGAATACTAGCTAAATGATGTGCCAGTATGTTGATTAACTTTTTTTTAGGACTTGTTTTCATTCACTTCAATAAAAAATAATCACATTACTTGGTATTCAAATTTTAGTACGAATACATGATATCTCTATCTTTTTTCTAAAGTCATCTCTTGCAGTGGAATAAATGGCCAAAATTTAGGAGTTTTGGGTCAAAATCTATCTTCCTCAACTATCTTCAAGCCATGTTTAAATTCTAAAATTTACGATTTTTCCTCAAGGGCCAACCACCTTTGCCATGGTTGCAGGGTGCTACGTGTATAATCAGTTTGTTGTGTAGTCTAGTCTAGTTCGCACGTGCATTTAGATTACGCTGTAGGAAGCCGGCATCCTACAGCACGTTCATTGGCAGGACCCCTCTCGAAGTTCCCCTTGAAATCCATGAAGAGTCATGTTTCTGTCTGACAACCCCGGAAAGTCAAAATTTTTCAAAAACTACCCTTATGCTAACAACCAAAAATTTTACACTTATATCAAAAATTCGGCATAATCTCCCCAATAAAAATGGGTTAATCAAATTCCAACTTGTCAGACAATTCAATCCACACCAACCTCAACATTCCAAAACCCAGCCAACAACAAAAATCTCAACAAACAAAACCTACCGTAAGGGTAATAAGAGCTTACTAGGCTAAACTAAAGTTCATAAATTAGATTTACAACAAGTGGCAGAAATTCAGGAGGAGTCTTGTCATGCATTGAGATTTCTCTACACGGAGCAACATCCTCAGTTCGCATGTGCATTGAGATTGCTATGAATGGAGCCAACATCTCTAATCCGCAAGTACATTTGGATTAGTTTGCACAGAGTTAGCTTTCCCCTATTCAAAGTCAACAAAAAGATTACTCTGCACGGTAGCTCAGTTTCCCCGGGGTACTGATTGGTGCGGTTTTCTAATATGCCTACTTTGCTATTTTTGTATATGACGTTATAAGATTTTTGCTCATGTGTATAAACACACTGTTTAGCTTGTCTTCAACAATTTACCGTGATTATCGTATCCAGCAGATTATAGTATTTGGTTATATTTGTATTTTGACCATGTTTATTGAAGTATATAGATATATAGTTGTTGAGTTGAGTACTTGAGTAACGTGTTTCATATACTTTCAACTTATTTGAAGTTTGTTGGGTTATACTAGTTTGCAACTGAAGATTATTATTATTATGAGTTTTAACTTGATGGTTAATTTAGCAATACTTAGTACTTGAGATTTGCACATCTTTATGTATCATTAGAGACTTGATATTTGTTTTCAGCAGACTATGAACATTAAATTTTGATTCTATTTGATATTACTCTCAAAATATGTAAGATGTCATCGTCGGTTTATTAAACCGTTTTACAAACGGGGGTTAGTATGTTCAAATTATAAATGATTGCAGAAACTTTATTTTTATCCACTCACTGAATTGTCTCATAATATTTTTCTAGTTTTGCGCCCCCTAGATTATCTTAAGAAGTGAGGTTAGCTCGAGTTGTGTGTAGACATCCTAGTTCATAGCTTCCTCGAAAGACGAGTTAGAATCATTTCAGGATCTTCTCGGATTTTCTCAGAAAAAAATCCGAGGTAGGTCCTGCCAAGTTATGGAAAAATATAACTCTATATTGTTCATTAAAAAACTAATTTTTAAGAGGCTAAATTTTGGCATGATAAGCCCTCTAGCGTGAGAAATTATTCATATATTTAATATACAACATCAATTGTGTATGCAAAAAATTTAATTTTTCCCTATGTATATCCTTAAAAATAAAATAAAAATATATCCACTTGAACTTTGATATTTCATTGGATACCCCTTAATATAAAATTAGAAAAAAGGAAAAAAATAGAAGAATGTACAATGTCGTAGCCTCGCATCCGAGGTCCCTATATCATGTTCTTATATACCCCTCGCCAGGCCAACCATGGGGCACACCTTGTTGCTGCTCATTTTACTAGTGTAAGTGGCTATTATTTTTGGGATGAACTAGAGACTTAGTGGCTTTTTCATAGTTTAACATATGATATGATGCTGGTGTTTCTATTTGATATTAATAAAGTTCTTGATTATTTTTGGTAACATATATATATATATATATATTTGTATACCCCCTTAGAAACTTTTATTTCTACAATTTCAACCTTATTAATTGAGTAATCTGATTTTAAACTTTTAATTAACAAAAGGGTAATTTTGGTATTTTTAAAATTTAATCATCCGAGTCTTTTGTCACTTTCATTTACTCTTCATGCACTCCTCTGTGTATGAGTATTATTGGCTGTTTGGGCAAGGCCTATACTAGCAAGTATAAGCTTGACCACAACTAATAACACCATTTCATTGGGGGAGAACTTCTCAAATCGCTAAGACCAATCTGTCTATTTCACAGTAGAAGCCGCAGAGCCTCACACCTCTCTCGGACAAAACACCTTTCATCTTCCTTTCTCTAGAATTTTCTCAAAATCAAACCAAAAGGAAGGAATGAAATCACTCAGAGCATCCACATCAGACTGTAACGACCAACCCCGAATCCTCGGAAAGCCGATACGTTATGGCCGCTGGGAATCCTCCCAAAGCGAAGCCCCTGGTGGCAGCCTTAAGCACACACACCAGCCCAAAGGTATTGTTAGCGACACCCCTTGTCCAAATCCTCTAGCTGCAACCTTTGAGGATCGAACCCAGGCCAAGCCTTTTTATTCCACTCAAGGTGGACACCTTACACCAATTGAGCTGAGGTGGACACCTTACACCAATTGAGCTAAGGTGGACAACTTACACCAATTGAGCTCAGCTCAATTGGTGTAAGGTGTCCACCTTGAGTGGAATAAAAAGGCTTGGCCTGGGTTCGATCCTCAAAGGCTGCAGCTAGAGGATTTGGACAAGGGGCCTCGCTAACAATACCTTTGGGTTGGTGTGTGTGCTTAAGGCTGCCACCAGGGGCTTTGCTTTGGGAGGATTCCCGGCTGCCATAACGTATCGGCTTTCTGAGGATTCGGGGTCGGTCGTCACAAAAAATCAATCAGAACAGGCCTCATATAGAAACTAGCAAACAAAGCCCCCTGGCTATCCATGTCAAGTACAATTCCCGCTCTACGGAACTCTAACGTATCGGCTATCCAGGAACCACTGTACTGCTGCTGAATTGGCAAACCCAAACTCAACTCTACTCGGGCTGTAGCATCAGACAAAGTTCTCAAGGAAGTGTGAGCCATAGCCGTAACTGCTAACCGAATCTCACCCCTCAGTCCTCTTTCAAATCTGCGGCACTTGTCTCTCTCGATCACTACCAAAGCCGGTGCAAAACGACTCAGCGCTATAAATTTCTGCTCGTACTGGGCCACAGTCAAGTCTCCTTGATGTAAATGCAAGAACTCGACCTCATTGGCCTCCCGGTACGAGTGAGGGTAAAATTGCTCAAGGAAGCGCTCTCGGAAAGCCTCCCAAGAAAGTGTATGGACACTCCAGCCTGACACCTCCAATGAGTGCCACCAGTGGTAAGCAGAACCACTTAACAAAA
Source organism: Oemleria cerasiformis (assembly GCA_037349345.1). Taxonomy (NCBI): domain Eukaryota; kingdom Viridiplantae; phylum Streptophyta; class Magnoliopsida; order Rosales; family Rosaceae; genus Oemleria; species Oemleria cerasiformis. Next base: position 5,055,640 of record JAZGTL010000019.1, on the reverse strand, counting down.
ATGTAGCCAACATCACCCTGTCCCCCTGGAGGACATCTCATGACAAAGAACACTCGCCCCAAGTGAATAATCCAATCCTCAGCCTCATCTGGGCTAGACTCGCCCGTAAATATCGTCGCCCCTAATCTTTAGGCTCTCTCAATATCTGAAACCTCAGTAGTAGCCCTATCCTGAAGTACTGAAGCTAATGTCTGTCCCAGCTGTTCTAGTGTCTGCCTCAAATTAGGCTCTACTGCGGGTTCATGGGTGTCTCCACCGTTCCCAGACTACTGACGGGGCTCACATCTCGGAGGCATTACGCTGAAAAGAAACTGTAACTCATCAATACCAAAAATTCACTTGTACACTAGTTGTATGGTCTACAGGAATTTAACCTAGTGATCTGATACCAATTGTCAAGGCCCGTCCTGAATTTACCCTCGAATATAATATGACCAACTTCACCTGTCAGACAAGGGATTCAAAGCACTCAACAATTCCAACAAATAACGACCATCCAATCCAAATATAATATCAGAGCATCTAGGTAGGATAAATAGTACAATTTAGATATCCTACTCGAAGTTTAAATACACTGTGCCGCTGAAATACTAATGCCTCTGCCTCATTAGAAGTGTCCACGTCAACTCAACAGCCTGGAGGGGATTTAAACACAAAAGTTGTGAGTGGATAAAAATAATCATTTAGAAATTGTTTTCCGAGGAAATCTTACCTTTTCCCCCTCCACTTTATAAAACCATGCATGCATCAAATAAAACAGTTCATGATATAAAACATCATCTGCAAATCACCGGAATTCCATTTCTCTTTAAAACCACTTAGTGGACCCACGCAAAATCGGTATAATGAAAACATATCCTGGTCCACAGTTTGGTTTGAAAATAATCCTCAAAAGAGTTTAAAATCATTTATTTCAACCTGGACACATAAGATATCAATCCACTATTCCCGACATATCCACTAGCCACCAGGGTATCCCTTGGGGTGTGCTAGCCTTGTACTACGCTTAGACAGCCTCGCGACCAGGCGGAGCAAAACCCTCGACGCCAGAGTCTGAGAAACAGTAACCATCGGGACAGAAAACTAGTGAAAACCAAATTCTTTAAAAATTCACCAATTATATTGGAGGTTCACCGCATACAGCAGATCCTGGACCCCCTCAAATTGGTATTGTTTATATTGGAGGTTCACTGGGTTCACCGCCTACAGCGGATCCTATCCCCGGATCCTGGCCCCTTTCAAATTGGTATTGTTTATATTGGAAAACATGTGTCTAGCAATCATTTCTCAATTCCGGAAATTCAATGCAACAATACATAACAGTATTTAAACAAAGATACATTGATGCATGCACTACAATTTATAAACCAAAACTCCACTCACCACTTGTCCAAGCAAGCTCAATCCCGGCTTGTTTGTCCCTCCGAGGTTCTCGGAGCAGTATCGCATGTCAATAATAACAATCGGGATTACCGGCTAGTAATAAGACTCTTATATAACAACTCCCTAAACCGTGGGATATCCACATACGCTTGCCTGACGAAGTTGCCCTATGAAGTCATTAAAAATTCCCCGACAAAGGTTTCGTTGGGCAAAGTCCTCCATTTAGACTAAAACTGCTGTGACTCATCTTTTCTTCTTCTTCCTCTCTTGGTTCTTCCGCCTTCCCTTCTCTACAAAAAAACCAAACCCAACCGCTCCTCTCTCTCTTAAGCACTCTTCCTCTCTCACTCTCCATCTCCCTCAGCCACACCCTCTCTCTCTCTCAACCACTCCCTCTCTTACTCTCTTAGCCATGAGGTCCTTCTCGGACTCCCTCTCTCTCTCTCTCTCTCTCAGTCGAAATTCTATCGCCGCCGAGTCTGCAACTTCGCCGCCGCCTCTCTCTCTTGCTCACTATAAGTCCATCTCTCTCTAGTACGTTGCCTCTATTAATTTGGTATTGAATTGGTTTGGGTATTGGTCCAAAATGGGCTAATTTGGTTTGGATATTTGGATTGTTGGATATGAATTGTTGGATAGGATTTTTGGATATCATTTATTGGAAATGATTTTTTGTGAAGTTTTGATATGAATTTTTGGATATGAATTGTTGGAAACGATTTTTTGGATATGATTTTTTTGTAATATGAATTTTTGGATATGGTTTTTTGGGTACGATATGATTTGTTGAATAAAATATTTTTTATGAATTTTGGATATGAATTGTTGGATATGATTTTTGGTAATAAAATATTTTTTTGAAGATTTATGAATTTTGTGAATTTTGGATTTAGTAATTTAGGGTTAAGATTGTTATTAGGATTTAGTAATTTAGGTTTAATTTTGTGAATTTTGATTTTAGTAATTTAGATTTAAGTTTGTTTGGATTTAGTATTTTAGGCTTAATTTTGGTTTATTTTAGGTTGAATTTTGGTTTGTATTGGTTTTATTTAATTTTGTGAATTATTATAAAAAATTAAAATTAGGAAGTTTAATTTAATTTTTTTAATTTATTTTTAAAAATTAAAATTAGGTGGTTTTATACCAGTGTTGTGAATTTATATTTAAAAATTAAAATTAGGTGGTTTTATTTCATTTCTTATTATAGATGTCGTCGCGCCCACTGATCACGTCAAGGACTCGCCGCGCTGCCCCCGCTGATGACCATGCGGAGGAGGAGGCACCCCCTGCCACAGTAGCCGCCATGGCTGAGTCCACTTAGGGCTCTATGGACACCTCGCAATCCGTGCGACCCGACGTGCGATCGGTCCGTCAACGCCATACTAAGAAATTGGGTGAATCACGTCCCGACCCCCAACTCTCATAGTTTTACTAATTTTCGTCGTATTTGCAGTGTCTTCGGTGAACGTGTGCTGGATCAACAAGGGTTTGGCATCAAATCAGATTTTCCGGACAACGCATGCAAAGATCTGGGTGGATTACCAACCCCATTTACGGAAAGCGTCTAAAAAAATCCACAGCCTGGTGGCACACGACATTGGCGCTATTGTTCGTACCAAGTGCCGAATGTTGGGTTCGACTTTCAAGAAGCTCGGGGACGACCACATGAGGTATTGTTGGTCTGAGTTATCGATAAGTATTTCTCAGTTTTTAACATTATTTTCATTATTTTAAATATTTTACGAACTTTATTATTTTATTGAAGGTCAATTTTGAATATGACTTGGACGACGCCAACATTAATGAACCTTACCAACATATGGAGAACGGGTACAAGGACTGGAAGTACAAGCTGCATTTGTACTACCAGAGCTGGAGTTGCGCGGCGGAAGCTCTTTCGAATCCTCCATCTGAGTTGGCGGAGCTGGGTCGGTTGGAGGAGTAGACCTAGGTAATATGCTCTTTACCCGACGAAATGTTTTGGTCGGGCAAAGTCCTTTTTCCTGTAGTGAATATACGATTGGGGTTTCGAAGTTAGATTTTTTTTGTTCTTTCAAAATTTCGAGTTTGGATTTTAGAATTATAAAGTTTATATGAACTAGAGCATTTGATATTGCGGATTGCAATAATAATTTTTTTCATTTTTCTATTTTGAGTTTGGTTTTTCCAATAGAAAGGTTTATGTGAACTCTAACAATATACGATTGGTGTTTCGAAGTTAATTTTTATTTTTTTTTAAATTTCGAGTTTGGTTTTAGAATTGTAAATTTGATACGAACTCTAACATTTGATATTGCAGATTAGAAAAATAATTATGACATTTTCCTATTATGAGTTTGGTTTTTTAATAAAAAGGTTCAAGTGAATTCTAACAATATAAGATTAGGGTTTCGAAGTTCAATTTCTTATTTTATAATTTTCGAGTTGGAATTTGAAATTATAAAGATTATATGAACCTCTAACAATAGATTGAAGAAAGACTTTTGACTTTTTTCCATTTTTTTTTCCTGAATAGTAACTTTATTTCAAACATTAAAACCGCACAGAAACGCTAACATCCTCAGTGAGAAGGTTAAACAGCCAATCTGGTTCAAAAGTTGGCGAGATATGGCACCCTCCCAATAATTTCACATGAGCAGCCACGGCATGAGCTGCCTTGTTACAACCCCAGGGAGCAAAACAAAAAGACAAGGAAATAAAATAGCCACGTAGAACCCGAATATCATGTAGAATGTTCTCAACTGACACATCACAAGCATTAGAGTCAAACAACGTCACTAATTGCAAGGAATCTGTCTCAACCTCCACCTAATGATGGCCGGCCTCTAAACAAGCAACCAAACCTGCCCGAATCGCCAAAGCCTCAGCCTAAAGGGCAGAGCCACATGGGAACACACCACGACCACCGACACCCTCAAAACCACCAGACCACGATCACAGGACCCAGCCATAGGAGCCCCTCGCCATCGACAACTCCCATGCGCCCTCAAAATTCAGCTTGAGCAGACCTAGCCTTAGCCGCTGCCACTGTTGAAGCCCCCGCCCATCCCCTACCCTAACCACCGTAGGAACCTGATTGATGGGAGGGACAACAGAAGCCTTGGCGTCTCTGAACTCAACAATCTGCTTCTGCATTAGCTCAATGGTCACCTCAGGGGGCTGAACATCATCCTGAAAACACATCAAATTCCTAGCCTTCCAAATCCTCCAACACCCAAACGCCAAGGTCTGAAAGACAACATCTACATCATCCACTGATTGAAACATAGTACGTAATTGACCCCAACAATCCCGAAAGGACAGCCCCCTCAGACCATCAATGTCCAACTATAGAGAGCCACCAAACTAGAAATTTTTTGCAAACATACAAGTGAAGAACAAATGAGTTTCGGATTCGTCCGCTTCACTACACAAAGGGCATATATTTTCAACCTCAAATAAATTGCTTAATTTTATTCGGCACATCGAGCTTCCATATACCCTTCCAAAAAGAATCATGAGCCCTAGCCGTGCTGGATTCACCACCTCCCTTCCTTGAGAACTCACCATTCCTACACAATTCAGAAGCCAAGATATAACCCGAGTGAACATTATAAGAGCCAGATTTTGAGTAGTGCCAAACCATTCGGTCGGTGCAACCATACTTGCTCAAAGGGATGGCCAATATTGCTCTTGCTTCCTCCGACCGAAACAAGCTTTCCACTAGGTTTTCCTCCCAAGTGCGCTGGGAGGAATTCACCAAATCGTGAACACAGGTGGGAACATTGGAATTGTTAGACCTGATCTAGAATGGCCTACAAGTAGGCAGCCATGGGTCCAACAAGGGCCAAATAGATTTTCCATCCCCTACCTTCCAACGGACCCCAGCCTGCAATAACCGTTGACCCTGTAGAATTCCTTTCCACCCCCATGAAGAACCGTCCTTTTCCTTAGCCTGTAAGAAGGACCCATCGGGGTAATATTTGGCTTTCAACAGCCTAGCCAATAAAGAAGAGGGATCCGTAATTAGGTGCCACCCAATCTTTGCTAGCATGGCAATGTTAAAGCTCCTCAAACCGTGAAAACCAAGCCCACCCTTACATTTCGGCATCGTTACTTTGTCCCAAGCCGCCCAATCAATGCCACGTTCCATACGCTGCTTACCCCACCAGTATCGAGCTAGGATTCATTCCACATCCTTGTAAACCCCCACCGGTATTTGGAAGCAGGACATTGCATAGTTAGGCAGCGCAAGAGTGATAGCCTTAACCATAACTTCCTTTCCCGCCATGGACAAAAATTGTTCGGACCATCCTTGCACCTTGGCCTCCACTCGATTTCGAATATCCTCAAAAACAGCCCCCTTTGATGTGCCAAAATCAGCTTTGAGACCCAAGTATTGCCCAAATTCCTCTTTTCTCCTAACCCCAAGTGCATCCACAATCTGATTCTGAAGCTGCATGGGACAATCTGCACTAAAGAGGACATAACTCTTCTCAAGATTAACCATATGCCCAGAACTAACCTCATAAAGACGTAAGGCCTCCTTGATAACAGTAGCATCCGAAATAGTAGCCTTTGAAAATAACACAGAATCATCTGCGAAAAAGAGATGGGTCAAGCTGAACGCTCCTGGTGCCACCTGGATACCATGCAAAGCCCCCACTTCCACCCTCATTTTTAAGATCGCCGAGAGACCCTCTGCACAAAGAACAAACATAAATGGGGATAGGGGGTCTCCTTGCCGAAGCCCCTTGGAGGGATAGAAGACCTCGGTCGGTGCCCAATTCATTAGAACACTAAAAGACGTCGAAGAAACGCGCTCCATAGTCCATTGACAGAACACATTATTGAACCCCAGCTTCCGCATGACTGCCAACAGAAAACCCATTCCACTCGGTCATAAGCTTTGGTCATATCCAGCTTAAGCATCATTTCCACCCCTCCATGGCCCCTCTTCTTACTAATGGTATTCAACACCTCATGCACGACCAACACATTATCTGTAATCTGTCTGCCTGCAACGAAAGCTGATTAAGAGTCGCTAATCACATTCATCATCAGATACTTCAACTGATTAGTAAGCACTTTTGAAATCACCTTGTAAAGAACATTACATAGAGAAATAGGCCGAATTTGCGACATGTTGAGGGGGCTTGGTATTTTAGGTATTAGAGCCAAGTATGTAAAATTCACCTTTTTCAGAAGGTGGCCCGTCTCAAAGAAAAAAGTCACGGCACGGATCATTTCATGCCCAATCACCCCCCAATGCCGTTGATAGAAACTTGCACTAAAACCATCCGGACCTGGAGATTTTATAGGGTTTATCTGCATCACTGCTTGTCTAACCTCCTCAGGATGTACATGACGGACCAAGGAAGCATTGTCCTCGGCCGTGACTCGTGGAGAAATCCAGTCTGTAACCTCACCCACAAGTGTCGGCTGAGAAGATTCAAAAAGATGCTTAAAGAACCCCACGGCAATGCCTCCAAGATCCTCCTCCTTGTCCCTCCAAACTCCTTACTCATCAAACAAGCCCTTGATCTTATTACGCCGCCTTCTCTTGATAATCTTAGAGTGAAAGAACTTAGAGTTCTTATCCCCCTCATTCAACCATTGAACCTTAGACTGCAGCTTCCAATAAACTTCATTATCAAGCATTGCTTGTTTCAAGTCTACTTCAAGAGAACACACCCGCTGCCCATCATAATCAGCAGCCTGATAACAGGCCCGTAATTGCTCATTCAGCTGATCAATCACCACCTGAGCATTCCCGTTCCCCTTCTTCCTCCAAACCAGAAGGCCCTTACGAATCGCTTTCAATTTGTTCGTAACTCGGTAACAAGGAGAGCCTAATAGGTGCTTGCTCCATTCCCTCTTAACCACCTCCTCACAATGGGCTTCTTTATTCCACCGGGGGTCATAAATAAACCTAGGGCGACGTTTCCCAGCACCAGGACAAGTATCCACCGCCAACATTGAGTGATCAGACCCTGATAATAAAATGTGAGTGACCGTTGCATAAGGATATGATCAAACCCAAGAGTCTGTAGCTGAACCCCTGTCCAACCTAGCTTGCACAAACCCAGCCTCCCTCTTGTTACGCCAAGTAAATGGGTGTCCCGTGTATCCCAAGTCAAGCGGATACCCATTAGCCACAAAGGACCGGAATGTTTTCATACTACTAGCAGACCTTGTTATCCCACCCTCTTTCTCACTGGCACACAAGACATCGTTAAAGTCCCCTAGGAGTAAACAAGAATCAGAATCCCGTCTCAATCTAGTACGCAAAAGGTCACACTGCTTCGCTCTTTTCCTATTATCAGTACTGGCATATATACAGAACAATCGCCATTTACACCTACGATCCTCATCCGTGACCAACAACTCAATAACAAATTCTGTAGATTTTACAAGCTCCACAATCCCTGCAGATTTCCAGAAAACACAAATGCCACCATTAAGTCCTCTCGGCTCCACTGCCTGCATAAAATCCATACCTAGTCGTCCTTGCAAATACAGAAACCTCTCACTTTTGTTTTTCGTCTCCAGTAACACCACCACACTAGGTTGAAGAAGCCTATTTTGCTCCTCTAAATCATGAACTGTCAAGGCACCACCGATGCCCGGACAATTCCAGCAAAGAATCCGCATGTGTCTACAGCTCTCGTGGAGAGGTGGAAACATCACCCCTCTGCTCAAGGGAACCATCAAGGGAGGTCCTGACCACCTGAGAAGACGAACCAAAAAACTCCACATGTCTCTGTTTGGCCACTCTACGACCAATAGTGTCACCCCCACCGAAGGCCTCCCTAGCCTCACTATCCCTCCCCATGACTGCTGCCCTCCTGCTCAAGCATAGTAGGAGTCCTATGTTTTTCGTCCACGTTTATGGGGACGCCAAACCGGATTCAAATAGTCAATAATCGGGGCCAAAAGAAACGGGTATGAACCCTGAAGCTCAGTATCCTTCCCTGCCACTGTGTCCACTGCAGCCTCATCACCCAACTCCGTCCACACTCCTATCCCATCCACAACATGCCCCTCCTCACTTCTGCCAACAATACTACACCCTGACCAGAGGACCCCCCTCTCTCCATTACCCGCCCAATGGTATGTGCACTGATCACCCCCCTTATTCCAATCCTCCCTTCGTCAAAAGCTGTAGCCAGATGCTGCCGAAGGCGCTCAACCTCCTCCCGTTCCCGCTGGATATGAAAAGCAAGGCTAGAAGCTACACCATCCCCGTGTCGTGCCCTATCTCGAACAGTTTCCCTCCGACCACACCGGACCACACTTCGGAGCACATTCCCACGTAGGTAAGAGGTCGCCTCCAAATTTTTAAATGCCAACATGAGGTCTCTTTCCACTTCTCCAAGCACCCCATGTTGTGTGCCCCTGTCCTCCACACAGTGCTTGGTCATGTGGCCAAGCAAACCACATACCAAGCAATAAGTCGGCATGAACTCATATTGGAATCCCACCCATGTCTCCCCCACCTCTGGGAACTCAACCTTCGCCCCTCGCTTGAAGGGTTCACGAATATTGATCCTTATTCTGGCCCAAACAAACCGACCGATACACTCCCTCCCACCTGACTTGTCCACCGCAAGAACAGAACAAGCAGTCCCCCAATTTTCTCCACATCCCTAACAGTCATACATAGGGTAGGAAAATTATGCATCTAAACCCAAAAATTGCACTAGTCTAACCGCATCGTTCTAGGGTTCCTTGAGCGCGTACCTTCCTCCACAAGAACCAGCGTTTCATCAAAGGACCACGAATGCATATCTAGGACCCTCTGCACTTCATGTTGGCAAGCAAACCGAGTCAGGAAACGCTTCTCACCGATAGAGTTGATGAGAACCCCCTCCCCCCTTTCGACAATCCCCGAAACAAGGAGACAAAGGCAGCCTAGTTCACGGACCTGTGGGTGAGGACCGCGGCGACCATACAGAATTGAAAGGCCAGCAGAACATCATTGGCCTCATCCAGCTCTGCCCGGATCCCAATTCTCTCTCGATCAGATAGCGGAAGGCCTGCCCCAAACCACTGCCCCAAACCATCCAAATCCATGTCGTACCCAGACTTTGCCGTGTGCGCCAAGCAGGCGGAACGATCCTAAGTTACTTGCGGTACCAAGTAGAGCCCAATTAGGACAGAATCTAAATGAAGACAGAAAAGGACACAAACCCAAGCAGTCACACAAAGAGAAACACCCCCACTTCAGCGCCGTCACTCTAAGAAAAAACAACCGCACCTCCTAAACCCTAGCAGACCCAAACTCTCATCTTGAGAGACTTTTTCCCTTCTTTCTTTTTTGAGTAATGCACATTTACTTTTTCCATTTTGAGTTTGGTTTTTTCAATGGAAAGGTTTATGTGAATTCTAACAATATCAAATTGAGGTTTCGAAGTTCAATTTTTTTTCTTCAAAATTTTGAGGTTGGATTTTTGGAATTATAAAGATTATATGAAGCCTAGCGTTTGGCATTCTGGATTGGAGAAAGAACTTTAACTTTTTTCCATTTTGAGCTTGGTATTTTCAATAGAAATGTTTATGGAAACTCTAACAATATGAGATTGGGGTTTTGAAGTTTAATATTTTTTTTTTCAAAATTTCGAGTTTGAGCTTTTCAAAAATATTTCTCCAATCAGTAATATCAAACGCCAGAGTCATATAAGCTTTATGATATCATAATCATAACTCGAACTTTTTGAAGAAAAAAAAAATGAACTTCCAAACACCAATCTCATATTTTTAGAGTTCACATAAATCTTTTTATTGAAAATCCAAACTCAAAATGGAAAAAAGTAAAAAATAAAAAATTCCAATCCACTATATCAAATGTTAGAGTTCATATAAACTTTATAATTCCAATATCCAAATTAAAAATTTTGAAGAAAAAAAAAATTTGAACTTTCAAACCTTAATCTCATATTGTTAGTGTTTACATCAATTTAGCTATAGAAAAACCAAACTCAAAACATAAAAGAAAATAAAAGTCATAATGTTTAGGGGAATTTGGCTAAAAAGGCCACTATTCACACCCAAAATTCCCTTTTACCCACTTTCTCTAAACCCATTCTCAGCTAAAATTATGTTTCTTCTATTTACACTTTTGGCCCAAGTATAAATAGGCTTGAAAAATCACTCAGTTCCTCCCGAGCCCTTTCTACCCAAATCTTTACCTCCCTCTCTACCCAAAATCCATGAAGATGAAGATGAAAATGAAAATGAAGATGAAGATGAATATGAAAATGAAGATGAAGATGAAGATGAAGATGAATATGAAGATGAAGATGAAGATGAAGATGAAGATGAAGATGAAATCAGGGTTTTTTCCCTTCAGGCCATCTTCATTGCCAACCGCTCCCTCACCTTTGAGGTAAAAACCCAGAAACCCTCGATTCTTCCACCGATATGTTCATGCCATTTCTGAACAACATAGTCACAAGGAATATATTAGAACTATATAAGGAATAGATGAGAACTATATTAGAACTATATAAGGAATAGATGAGAACTCTATGACAACTAAAGTAGAAAAAAACCCAGATTTCACAAGGACTATATGAGAACTATAAAAGGAATAAATCATAACTATATGACAACTAGCGGAGAAAAAAATAACCAAAAAAGCCCAGATGATGATCCCAAATTTTATCTTCATCTTCAACTTTCTGCATTTTTGGTTATTTTTTTATCTGTTAGTTGTCATATAATTCTCATTTATTCATTATATAATTCTCATATTTTCTTGTGAAATCTGGGGTTTTTCTCCATTTTTTGGTTTTTTTATACGTTAATTGTTATATAATTCTTATTTATTCCTTATATAGTTCTCATATATTCCTTAGAAGGATGTTGTTCGGAAACAACATGCACATATCAGTGGAAGAATCGAGGGATTCTGAGTTTTTGCCTCAGAGGTGAGGGAACGGTTAGATGAAGATGGCCTAACGGGAGAAAATTCAGATTTCATCTTCGTCAAGATCTTCATCTTCATGGATTTTGGGTAGAGAGGGAGGTAGAGATTTGGATAAAGAGAACAAGGGAGGAGCTGAGCGATTTTTCAAGTCTATTTATATTTAGTTCGAAAGTGTAAATAGAGGAAAAATAATTTTAATTGAGAATGGTTTTAGGGAAAGTCGGTAAAAGGGCATTTTAGCCAAAATCTCTAAAAATAGTTATAAAACTAGAAAATGACCCTTGTAACTGTTGAACTGTATGATTAGGTCAAAACACTGAGAAAAGAGTAATAACTATTAACTATGGGCATTTTGGTACTTGCCCTGATATAAGATTTTCAGCCATTCTTGCCCGTTCCCTTCCACACCATGATGACCACTGGTTATATCTCCTGCAATTTTTACAAATCATCATCAAGAGACACAGAAAGAGGGAGATGAAATGATGGCTTTGAATATCTTATCTCAGCCATGCCCACCTTCACCCTCTCTCATCGTTTCTAATTTAAATTATAATTCTCAGCATATTTACAATTATTGCAAGTCCAATTTTACTAATAAATTACATTCTATGTCTCATTCTTACCACTTCTGTGTTCCTTCTTCACTCTATGGATCAAATACACCAAACCCATCATCCAAGCTGTCTCCAATGGCCACCCAGTCCTCAAAGTCTGGTAATTTTTACTGTTCAATTTGAATATTTTCCTTTTTACTTTCATATTAATCTGCTTTTAATTGCTGTGGAAGAGTAAGAATCTGATCAAAATAGGAAACCAAATTGAAAAAAGAATAAGAAGTTTAGAGAATTAAAGGCTCATGCTTTGTCTCCCAAATGGGATATGGTTAGGAGGGGGTCCACTCCTCCCAAGCTAAGCCTGGTTGAAAATGGAGGGGGTTGTTCTACAGTAATTCCATTAGGAACCCAAAAAAAAAGATAGTGTCTTATTTTTTTTTTTAACAAAAGATAGATAGTGTCTTATGCTTTTGTTGGTTCTCAAGAGAACTGGACTAAAAAATTGTAAAAAGTTAAGAAAGATGGTTATTGTATGTTCTTGGGCTCCCTTTAGGTGATATGAAAATCAGAACACCATTTCTCTTTATGGTTTACATACTTCTGTTCCTTTCTGGAAACGTTAAATTTTGACCTTTCTTAATTTCTGACAAAATAGGGGGACATTTTATGATTTTTGAAATTGTATATAGGATGTTGGCCGGATTGTTCTAATTTCTTAAATTGGGTTATGATTCTTCTGAATTAGCTGTATACTATATTAAGATTGTTTTTCTGTTGGTCTGAATACTGTATAAATGCTTTCAGACTAAATATTAAATGTAAGTGTTGTCTTCTTTTAAATTTTTTGATTTAAAGGTTCAGTAGCATGTAAAGATTCTTTCAAAAATAAAAAATTTTGAACTTTTATTTTATTTTATTTATTTATTTTTATGTGAGGAGTGTTGATTAAGATGTAGATAGTTATTTAACTGCACTGTTGAATATTTCTGGTTAAATGGAAACAGTGGTATTAATCAAGAGGATATAAGTCCCGACTCTGAGCATCCTGAGAGAAGCCCGTAGATATCATAAAATGGGAGCCTTAGATTTGAAATATCAAAGCCCACATCTGAAAGCCCACATCTCAAATCCTTGTCAATGTAGTTTTGAAATATCAAAGCCCACATCTCAATTTCTTAAGCGTTTGTTCTTTTGGATGGATTCCTTAGATTTGTGAGCTTATTTATCCTTTCTCTTAGCGAGCTTTTTCAACTAGTTGCACTTGGAAATATTTGTTGCCTCACCATCTTTCCATTTTTTTTGGTGTCTCTTGTTCAAAAGTTCTGTATCTTCCATTGATTGAGAGTTGGTCCTCTTTCTGAAAATCCCATTTCTTTCGCGATCTGAAATGCTAACTTCCCCCTTTTGCAAGTGGGAGAGAAACCACTTTGCTTGAAAATACTGTTCGACTAAGAAAATTAAGGCGTGTACTTTAGTTACTTGAGGTGGATGAATAATAGGACAACTTAACGTAGCTGCATATTTAGCTGACTCTATCGTGTGTTTCTTTATGTTTACTCAGATATTAGTAGAATCTACTTATTAAGGCTAAATATCTCTTATTGAAGCTGAATATCACTTCCTAGCAACTTCCAAGCTTATTGTTTGCTTTTGTGTCAAATAACTCGTTTGGCAAACTTAAATAGCCATACTTCAGTAATCGTTCTAGAGCTTAATAGCTTTTCATGCATGTAGTCTTTATATTCTGAATCTATTTTCTATCATCTTAGTTTCCATGGGCATTCTTTACCAGAATTTTGTTTTATTTATTGGAGATCATATAAAATAGGGATATAGGTCAGGTTGGATACCAGTCACTTGTATTTGATATAGTAGTTTCAATATGGTTTGTAATGTCGCTGCAAACGAAGCTAATCACGGAAAGATTGGTCTTCGCCGCTTTTCTTTTTCAGGGATTCTTCTGGCAGGCAGTGGATGTTCCTGGATGCAAGACAATTCCATTTGTCACAAAAATGCTTCTGGCAGTGACTATCGGCAGGGCCCATTGTATTCTGTATTTCCTACAAAGCCTGCAGAAGTTTTTTCTGTGAAGGACCTCTTTGAATTTATATGCTCAGGTCCATTGATAGAAAAATTGGGTCTCAAACCAGATGCAGTAGCTGAGTCCATTGACAAATGGTTGGCATATGGGTTGCACCTTTGTCGGCTGTTTCAGCTCAATGAACTGTATCTGACAGAGCCTCAAAAAGTTAGGATATATCATTATTATATTCCGGTATTTTTTTGGTGCGATGATCAGATTTCTCAGCACAGATCCTTGTACAAAGATGGGGAAGATATACCTCCTCTAGTGGTACATCGTTCTCTAATTCAATAATTTTGTTTTGTGCTCTTACTTTGTGTCTGTCTCCATCTTTATGATTGCATCTGGGAAGAGCCAGTAATGACATTTTTTATCTTATACCTTTTGTTTCGTCTTATGGTACTGAATTTTGGGTCTGTGATGCAGATTGGTTTTAGCGCACCACAAGGTTGTGGAAAGACCACACTTGTCTTTGCTCTTGATTTTCTTTTCCATGTTACGGGCAGGTAAGCTATTAGCAACTGATTCTTTAGTTGATACATAAAACATATAGCAATTTGGTATTGCTGAGTGCTGACAATATATTCAAATCTCAGGAAGTCTGCCACATTATCCATTGATGACTTTTATTTAACCTCAGAGGATCAGGTAAATTTAGGGAGTTTGTGGCATGTTATTCCTTTAAATTTTGGTTTTCTGATCGGATATTGTATTTTGTAGGCTAAACTACGAGAAGAAAATCCAGGAAATGCACTTTTAGAGGTAGGAATCAACATGTATTCCAAGTACAACTTAAGAAAGTTGTTAGTTGTCACCAAGTTGATTGTAACTCATTAGAAAATTCAAAATCTTTCTTATCAATATCATTGTCTACTCCTATTCTTCTGGTCGTCTAGTTACGGGGAAATGCAGGCAGTCATGATCTTCCATTCTCTGTTGAAACACTGTCTGCTCTAAGCAAGTTGAGTAAAGAAGGTGATTCTCCATCACTCATTTTCCTCTGCTACGAAAGCATGCCTGCTTTATAAGTTATTCACACATAAATTTTTCAGGTACGAAGATGAAGCTACCCCGATATGATAAGGTGCACAACAGTGAAATTTTTTATTACTTAATTTTGTTCTTCCTAAACCGGATTTTTTAGTTCGAAGTGGCTCTTTACAACTTTTCCTGTTCAGTCTGCTTACAGTGGAAAGGGTGACAGAGCTGATCCGTCAACGTGGGCAGAGGTTGAAGGGCCACTGACAGTAAGTCCATGAGAGGATTTTCCTTTCTTATCTGGAAATCAGTGGGCTTAGTTGATTCAAATTGGGGGCTATGGCCCACATAGCTACATGATTATATGAAGAATCGAAGATATATGTTTGAACATATCAAGAACATGATCGCAAATGCTTTGTTAAAGTGTTTTTTTAGAAGTATAATAAGGTTTGAATGTGAAATTAATAGGTCAAACTCAAAGGTAAACTCCGGAAAAGTATTTCACCTCAGAATTTTGTGTGCTTTGGCTGGTTGTGCAGGTTGTTCTGTTTGAAGGTTGGATGCTTGGTTTCAAACCACTTCCTATGGAAGTTGTCAAAGCAGTTGATCCACAGGTGAGAGGACATGGAATTTTTAGTTCGGATTCATTGATATAACTTGTGCTGAGTACGAGCTTCATTATTATCTACATTCTACTGAAAGAAAGTTCAAGATCAAATGTAAATTTTCATTGAACAGCTCGAGAAGGTAAATAAAAATCTCGAAGCTTATTATGATGCATGGTACAAGTTCATCAAAGCATGGATAGTTATCAAGATCAAGGATCCGAGCTGTGTCTACCAGTGGCGTTTGCAGGTTGGCTTCATTTTCACACCTTTCTGCAACAAAAATAGTCTTTCTGTTCTTCAAGTACTTTTTGTCATTGTTATTGCTCAATTTGCAAGTGTTGCCCTGAAAATGCAGGCAGAGATTGCCATGAGAGAGGCAGGGAAGCCCGGAATGTCCAATGATGAGGTTGGTACTCTATCTATATTTCTATCTTATAAACAGTCTGCAAGTAGGTTCCATAACCTGAAACTGATGTGTTTCAGGTAAAAGATTTTGTTTCGCGATACTTGCCAGCATACAATGCTTACCTTCCCACGCTTTACTCCGAAGGGCCAAGTGGGTCGGATCCAAAGCGCCTCATCCTCATAGAAATTGACGAAGGAAGGAACCCTATGCTCGGTAACTAGGTCACATACTTTGAGACATGAATCATATGATGATCATAAGAGGTCCATCCAATTTTGATTTCTTGGAGATGTGATTTGCATAGGTGGCCAGTGTTAGAGAAGCCTCCTGTAATAAAATAAAACAAACATGAAGGTAAGAATGTAAAGTGTAAATTATACTCTGAATTTCTCATACAATCAATTCATTAGTTCATTGCTCCTACTCAATATCACATATTATGAGTAAAGAAATCTAAGGGCAGCAACAGCAGACACCACTTAAGCAGGGCTCACAAGTCCGGTAGCAGCAGCAGCAGCAGCACAACGCGAACAAACTGTGATCAGAAAAAGCAATCGAATCTTAAGTATAGAAAACGACCAAGATCAAGAAGGAAAATTCGGAAGGGAAGATCAACGAAGAACGAACAAAGCATGGAAGCAGCCTTTCTCTTCGCTACGTTGCTGGACGAGATCACAGCATGACATCCTCTGTGTTGGTGGTGCACCATCCATTGTTGCTGACATTCTGTTTGATAAGAGCTGCTGTTGAAGAATAGTTAAAAAGGATATAGCACAAGATGGTATTTATAGGTAGCAAAAGAGAAAGAAGGTTTTGGCTTAAAGGGTTGCAACTTCTAACCATTGTGATGTAGGTTTCTGACTGCCCTCATTTATTAGGGTTGTTAGTTGACACTAAGAATGGAAGAAAGTTTCTTTGTCTGGGCTCCCTTTGATGACTTGTAATAATGAATTCTGTGATTGCATCTGTCCATCTCTCAACCTATCACATTATGGCCCCGGCCATGAGAAACATCTTACTGCACCCCTCACATGAAACTTCAAATGTGCAATTGGAGTATAAAATATACAACTTTTAAAACCTAATCGGAAAACGATACATATATCGAGTTTTGTGCTGTTTTTATTTGTGGTATACCTACATGATATATTCTTAAGTAAATTATACTTTATTATCTTGTGATTTACACTTAATTATAAAATTACACTTGTACTCAAATTTTGCATTTACTCTCTATTTTTTAAAACGTTACAGGCTTAACTATCCGTTAAATTTTCTGTTAAAATTTCTGATGATATTATGATCAATATTTAATTTAAATTAATAACACATAGACGCGATTTAACATAAAATAATAATAAATATATTGAAAATAAGAAAGAAAAATATTAGAAAAGTCTCTCTCCCCAACTCCCCTCTCCTCCCGCAATCTTGAGCTTGACGGCGGCTTTGTATGGTGGGACTGATTTGGGCGGTTTGGTATCCAAATCCCAGAAAATTGCGACACTGTCTTGGGCGATTTTCTGGGGCGCAATCAAACCCTTTTTTCGATCGAAAATCGAAATATCAAATGAAGAGCGCAAATGGGTTTAGGGTTCCTAGCCTTTTGGTTTGAAATTTGAAATGCATAAGCATTGCCAGATGCTCGGATGTTGGGCTCTTTGATTTTCGATGAGTTGCAAAGAGAATAAAGAACCCAATTTGCGATATGTGAGAAGATAGAGGAAATGGAGAAGCATGTGAATTCAAAGTCAATGGACTATTACCTTTACACCTCAAACATTAATTTATCATCCCACTCCCGCACATTGACACTGCATATATAAATATGGATGAGGAGCCTATGCCAACTGCATGCCCTCATAATGATGAAACTGAAGATGATCTCTATCTGATTCTAATGAATTGCTGTTTGGTGGTGTATAGGCAAGAAACACGTAATTCCAATTTCGATCACTTAGTCTTTGCAATCAGCAACAAATGTTAGAAGGATAAGATGTAATTGGGATTTTGGCATGGATAGCAGCCTAATAACATACCAAGAACACTTCATGTTAGGACCCAATTGTCCCACATAGGGAAAATAGAAAATGTTAGAGGGGTTTAAAAGAGCTCTTGGACACACCCTTACCTTCAAGCTAGCTTTTGGAGAAGTTCTACTCTTGAGCGCTGAACAATTGAATCAATATTGATAGATGAGTGAAGCTTCCTCAAGGGAGGAAAGAGCTACCACCAGTTCAGTGTCGGTAGCCTCCTCAAGGGAGGAAAGGGTTACCGCCGGGTCAATGCCGGTAGAATGGGCCAACGAGGATGTTAAGTGTGGTGGAATGTTAGGACCCACTTGTCCCACATTGGAAAAATAGAAAATGGGGCTACCACAGGGTCAGTGTCGATAGTCGCCTCCCTCAAATTTTTCTCTCTTTAAACCGGAGCCTTTCGGTTCGCTCCTCAAAAGAGGAAAAGGGCACCACCGGATCAGTGTCGATAGAGTTGGGCAACGAGGATGTTAAACGTGGTGGAATGTTAGGACCCAATTATCCTACATTGGAAAAATAGAAAATGGGGCTACCACCGGGTCAAGGTTGATAGCCCGCCTCAAAGGAGGAAAAGGGTACCACCGGGTCAGTGTCGATAGAGTGGGCCAACGAGGATGTTAAGCGTGGTGGAATGTTAGGACCCAATTGTCCCAATTGGAAAAATAGAAAATGGGGCTACCACAGGGTCAGTGTCAATAGCTTCCTCAAGGGAGGAAAAAGGTACCACTGGGTCAGTGTCGATAGAGTGGGGCAACGAGGATGTTAAGTGTGGTGGAATGTTAGGACCCAATTGTCCACATTGGAAAAATAGAAAATTGGGCTAATACCGGGTCAGTGTCGATAGCATCCTAAAAGGAGGCAAGGGTACCACCGGGTGAGTGTCGATAGAGTAGGTCAACGAGGATGTTAAGCATGGTGGAATGTTAGATGAGTGAAGCTGCCTCAAGGGAGGAAAGGGCTACCACCGAGTGTCCATAGAGTTGGCCAACGAGGATGTTAAGCGTGGTGGAATGTTAGGACCCAATTGTCCCACATTGGAAAAATAGAAAATGGTGCTACAATCGGGTCAGTGTCGATAGAGTGGGCCAACGAGGATGTTAAGCGTGGTGGAATGTTAGGACCCAATTGTCCCACATTGGAAAAATAGAAAATGGGGCTACCACAGGGTCAGTGTCAATAGCTTCCTCAAGGGAGGAAAAAGGTACCACTGGGTCAGTGTCGATAGAGTGGGGCAACGAGGATGTTAAGTGTGGTGGAATGTTAGAACCCAATTGTCCACATTGGAAAAATAGAAAATTGGGCTAATACCGGGTAAGTGTCGATAGCTTCCTAAAGGGAGGCAAGGGTACCACCGGGTGAGTGTCGATAGAGTAGGTCAACGAGGATGTTAAGCATGGTGGAATGTTAGATGAGTGAAGCTGCCTCAAGGGAGGAAAGGGCTACCACCGAGTGTCCATAGAGTTGGCCAACGAGGATGTTAAGCGTGGTGGAATGTTAGGACCCAATTGTCCCACATTGGAAAAATAGAAAATGGTGCTACAACCGGGTCAGTGTCGATAGAGTGGGCCAACGAGGATGTTAAGCGTGGTGGAATGTTAGGACCCAATTGTCCCACATTGGAAAAATAGAAAATGGAGCTACCACCAGGTCAGTGTCGATAGCTTCCTCAAGGGAGGGAAAAGGTACCACCGGGTCAGTGTCGATAGAGTGAGCCAACGAGGATGTTAAGCGTGGTGGAATGTAATGTTAGGACCCAATTGTCCCACATTGAAAAAATAGAAAATAGGGCTACTACCGGGTAAGTGTCGATAGCTTCCTCAAGGGAGGAAAGGGGTACCACCGGGTCAATGTCAATAGAGTGGGCCAACGAGGATGTTAAGCGTGGTGGAATGTTAGGACCCAATTGTCCCACATTGGAAAAATAGAAAATGTTAGAGGGGTTTAAAAGAGATCTTTGGAAAGGGGTACCACCGAGTTAGTGTTGATAGAGTGGGCCGATGAGGATGTTAAGCGTGATGGAATGTTAGGACCCAATTGTCCCACATCGAAAAAATAGAAAATGTTAGAGGGGTTTAAAAAAGCTCTTTGGCCACTTAGTGATATGCCATAGTGGTATTCCTCTTCACTTGTTATGTGAGAAGTCTCGAGTTCAATTCTCGTCGGGTGAGGTCGATACCTAATATTTATATAATGTAATCCCCCTCCTCCAATATCCTTGTATATATATAAAAAAAAAAAAAAAAAAAAAAAAAAGCTCTTCGGCTCCCTTCCCTTCAATCTAGCTTTTGGGGAAGTTCTACCCTTGGACTTTAACACTCCACCCCCAAGTCTTGAATTCCCATCAACCAAGCAATTTTCAACCCTTTATTTAAGGTCCAGTTGCGAATTCCCGTATCAAAAGAGGCGAGAGATAGGGAATTTTTTTTTATTTCTTTATTTTTTAATTTTTAAATATATTTTTTTATTATTTTATGCCAAATGACGCCTGTGTGTCATTAATTTAACCAAATTGTGAGTTACCCTTTGTCCACATAATCACTTAACAGTAATTTTAACAGAAAATTTAACGGATGACTAAAGTCAACATTTTAAAGAGTATAGGATGGTAAATGCAAGATTTGAGAATACAAGTATAATCCTCTAATTGGGTATAAATCACATGTTAGTAAAATGTAATTTATTATATATTTTTTGTTGGTATCATAGGTGATTGACCAGTGGAGCTGGAGCAGACCTCACCTACCGACTAAACCAAGAGAGGAAACTGCCCACGTAGGGATACTTATCATTAGGTTAAGTGCCATCAATCCCACATCGAATAAATGGAGAGAATCCTTAGATTTCTCTATTTACTCGTTGAAACTAGGCCTATAATTTTTTGAAGTTCAAATCCAATTTAAATTAATTTCTTTTTTCATTTAATAGTATAAAATGAACATTCCAACATATTATATTTTTTTTTGGTAAATATTATGAGGTATCCCCACACTCGAAAGGGTGGGACTAATTTCCGCTCGGGATATGGCTTGTCACTAGCCACAAAATGCTCTGAGCGAGTTTCTAACTCATGTTAATTAGACACCAGGAAATTTGCTTTCTAAAAGTGGCAATTTACCAACTACACCACACCTTGTGATTCAATATTCCAACGTATTATTTACTTTCAGAGAAAATTTTCTTCGAAAACCCAACACCAAAATCTTTTACCACGCACACGACAATCCTAATGCCTCAAAACTAAAAAGATATCTTCAACTTCTTCCTCTCTAACTCTCTAGCGTTTTAGGCTTAAACTCGACTAACAAGTCTAAGTTTAATCCTTATTTCCACTAAGACCTCGTTTGATACGTTGTATTGTATTGGCTATTTCAGTCAGATAAACTCATCTATAAGATAGACTCATATAATTAGGCTTTTGGTGCTTTACCGGATAAAATGTTGATTATATTATATTTGACGAGTTATATTATACTAGCTTATCGGAAATATGTATGTAAAAGTTATTAAGATCACAAATACTTATTATATATTATTATTATTATTATTATTATTCTTATTCTTATTATTATCATTATTATTACTATTATTTATTATTATTATTATTATTATTACCATTATTATTATTATTATTATTATTATTATTATTATTATTATTATTATTATTATTATTGTTATTATTATTATTCTTATTATCATTATTATCATTATTATTACTATTATTTATTTATTTATTATTATTATTATTATTCTTATTATTATTATCATTATTATTATTATTATTATTATTATTATTATTATTATTATTATTATTATTATTATTATTATTATTATTATTATTAGTGGGTATGAACTGAGTGAACCATTATTGTCGAGGCATAAATGCGGGATGAAGTGGTTATAGCTAGTTTGTTGTGAATTCTAAAAATATATGATTGGAGTTTTGGAGTTCAAATATTTCTCTTTTTTTTTATTTCGAGTTTTAATTTTGGAATTTTAAAGTTTATATGCACTCTAGTATTTGATATCGTGGATTAGAAAAATAATTTTAACATTTTTTCGATTTGAGTTTGGTTTTTTCAATATAAAGGTTTATGTAAACTCTAACAATATACGATTGGGGTTTCGAAGTTAATTTTTTTCTTTCAAAATTTCGAGTTTGGATTTTGGAATTATAAAGTTGATATGAACTCTAATTTTAATATTGCTTATTGGAGAAAAAAGTTTTACATTTTAAAATTTTGAATTTGGTTTTCCTATAGTTAGGTTGTTGTGAACTCAAACAATATACGATTGGGGTTTTGAAGTTCAAATATTATTTCAAAACTTCAAGTCTAGATATTGGAATTATAAAGTATGAACTCTAGTACTGTCGGATATTGCAGATTTATTAAAATATTTTTGACTTTCTTCCATTTTGAGAAAGATTTTTTCAATATAAAGGTTTACGTGAACTTTAACAATATGAGATTGACTTTCAAAGTTTAATTATTTTTTTCTTTTAAAATTTCGACTTTTGGATTATTATAAAGTATATATGAACTTTATCGTTTAATATTGCAGATTGGAAAAATAATTTTGAAAATTTTCCATTTTAAGTTTGGTTTTCTTATAGAAAGGATTATGTGAACTCTAACAATATACGTGCGATAGAGGTTTTCGAAATTTTTCTTCAAATTTTCGAGTTTAGACTTTGGAATTATAAAGTTTGTATGAACTCGAGTGTTCGATATTATAGATTGGAAAAATAATTTTGAATTTCTTCCATTTTCAGTTTAATTTATTCAATAAAAAGCTAGGTTTATGTGAACTTTAACAATATGAGCTAGATTTGGGTTTTAAAGTTCAAATTTTTTTTCTTTCACAATTTCGAGTTTGGATTTTATAATTATAAACTTTATATGAACTCTGGCATTTGATATTGCAGATTGGAAAAAATATTTTGATGATTTTCAATTTTGTGTTTGATTTTCTTAATAGAAAGATTTATGTGAACTCAAACAATAGATGATTGAGGGTTTCAAAGTCAAATTGTTTTTTTTCAAAATCTCGATTTTGGTTTTTGTAATTATATATATAGTTTACATGTAAGCTAGTGTTTGATATTAACTATTGGATAAATAATTTTGAAAATTTTACATTTTGAGTTTGGGTTTTTTAATAGAAAGATTTCCCGGAACTCTAACAATATAAGATTGGGGTTTCGAAGTTAATTTTTATTTTTTCAAATTTTCGAGTTAGGAATTTGGAATTATAAAGTTTGTATGAACTCTAGCTTTTTATATTGCAGATTAGGAAAAAGAATTTTGACATTTTTCTATTTTGAGTTTGGTTTTTTCAATAGAAAGGTTTATGTGATTCTAACAATATATGATTTGGGTTCCAAAGTTAAAAAAAGTTTCTTCAAACTTTCAAGTTTTGACTTTGGGATTATAAAGTTTAAGTAAACTTTAGCGTTTGACATGTCATATTGGA
Source organism: Oemleria cerasiformis (assembly GCA_037349345.1). Taxonomy (NCBI): domain Eukaryota; kingdom Viridiplantae; phylum Streptophyta; class Magnoliopsida; order Rosales; family Rosaceae; genus Oemleria; species Oemleria cerasiformis. The sequence goes on along the minus strand of JAZGTL010000019.1, from coordinate 5,032,204 downwards.
AAAAATTTGACATTTTCCCATTTTGAGTTGGGTTTTTCAATAGAAAGGCTCACGTGAACTCTAACAGTATTTGACCGAAAAAAAAAACTCTAACAGTAAAGTTTATTAGAATTCTAGTGTTTGATAATGCGGATTAGAAAATGACTTTTGACATTTTTCTATTTTGAGTTTGGTTTTTGCAATAGAAAAGTTTATGTGAACTCTAACAATATATAATCAGGTTGCGAGGTTAAAAAAATCTTCAATATTTGATTTTGGATTTTAGAATTACAAACTAGCGTTTAATATTGGGGATGAGAAAAAGAATTATTACATATACAATTTTGACTTTGATTTTTTCAATATTTAACAATATAAGATAGAAGTTTCGAAGTTAATTTTTTTTTTAAAAAAAAATTCAAATTTGGATTTGGGAATTATAAATTTATATGAACTCTAGTATTTGATATTATGGAGTGAAAAAAGAATTTTGACATTTTTTAATTTTGAGTTTGGTTTTTTCAATAGAAAGGATATGTCAACTCTATTAATATGAAATTGGAGTTTCAAAGCTCAAATTTTGTTTCACAAAATTTCGAATTTGGATTTGGAATTATAAAGTTGATATGAACTCTAGTTTGATATTGAGGATTTGTAGAAGAACTTTGACTTTTTTATTTTTTATTTTTTTTTATACAATGATATGAGGGGAGTGGATTATATTAGACACATTGGAGATCGACCTCTCCCTTTACAAGAGTCGAACCCGAGACTTGCCACATAATATGTGGAGAAGAATAACACTAGACGTAGTAATAAGTGACATTAAACATTAGGGAAATTGGCAGAAATGCCTACTTATCACAAAATTTAACCAAAACTAACCACTTCCTATATACTCAATCACATACAGTATTTATCTTTTGCTATTTTCCATTTTGCCCCAAATATATATAAAAAAAAATTAAGTTAGTTCACACTTAGTTACTCAAATCTCGCTACCCAAATCTCTACCTCCCACTCTACCCAATAATACCCATCCACACTAAATACTTAGATGAAGATGAAGTTAGTTTCTGGATTTCCATGGTTCGCAGTTAGTTATCAATTAGTTTTCACTTACATACCAATTGGCAACCACTTAATTACCTAGCTATTTCTAAGTTTTCTAGATGAAGATGAATATGACGACTAAGATGATGATGAAAACCCAGTTTCTAGCATTTGTTGTTGCAAAATAAATGGTAGCTAAATGGTAACTAAATGACAAGTAATTGGGATCTAAAAGGAAGCTAATATGAAAATTCAATTTAAACCTAGATATTGTTGGGTTATTTTTTCCATGTTTGGGTTCTTTTTGTTAAACCCAAAAATCATAAAAATTATTTCCTCTCACATGTTAAACTTCATCTTCATCTTCATCTTCATCTTCATCTTCACCTTTACCTTTACCTTCACCCCCATCTGGAGATCCCAGCTACATAGAGAACAGTAAAGAGAAAAGAGAGAAGAGAGAAAAGAGAAAAGAGAAGAGAGAAGAGAGGAGAGAGGGAGAGAAGTGAGAAAATTACAAATTAGTCCTTGCAAGTAGAGTGTATTTATAGGTTAGTCATATAGTGTAAATAGCAAAACTTAAATTTAGTTTTGGTTGATTATAAGAAAGTTGGTAGATTTGGTTGATTTTTGTTATAAGTGGGTATTTCTACTAATTTTCCCCCTCTTATATTTCATTTTACTTATTTTTTTCTCTCACAAAAATATATTTAAGTGAGAGACGGACATCTTCTTTGGAACAAATATGGACACCGCACAAGTGGACACAGCTTGGGGTTTGAGGGGTATCGGTGCTAATGTTAGATATTTTTCTCAAAATGGGATGACGCAATATTATGGTTTTTAGGCATTACGTTCGAACCATACCAGAATCGTTCGAGTTTGGTATAATTTCGGGCAAATTTCAATTTTGGGTTTGAAAGGAAACTGCAAGCTTTTTGACACATCATCTGATTATCGGCGACGTAAGGCGCTGATTTTTCCTAGGCTTTGTAGATTGAAGCACTGTGAGCACGATGGAATCAGTTGTGTCACAAAAAGATGGTTGGTTATCGTCAATAACGGATGCTTCACGTTTTTTGCCATTTTTTTGTCGTCCTGTGCATCATACTTGTTGTAAATGTCAAGAGAGAGATCAAATCTGCTCTCATGCCATGTCAAACAAACAAATGCACGAAAAACCAATGTAACGAAAATCTCAATATGCAAATTCATAGCACCCATTCATAGCCCATGGGTGCAAGGAGAAATTAAGCTCCGCACACCCATAGGGGATGCAAGCACTTTAGGAACCAATCAATATATTGTTATATGCCAAAAAATTTCAAAGGTTTATGAAGGGTTTCAATTTACAAACCTAAGCTAAGCCTTAAATAGGCAATTAAAAAACCTAAGTCAACAAGGATAACAAAACTTAACTTACAATCCAATAAAAAATCGGAATCCTATATTATAAGTTATTTAACTTGACCAAATAAACTAAAGCTAATCAAATCTGGTAAGTACATCAATTCTGAATTCAACCAAAACCAATTCTTAATTCAAACAATACTTGCCAACAGTAAAATCTTAATGGGCTCTCTTTGCTCCCTTCTCTCTCCAGCGAACAAAAAGAAAAACCAAATCCCCCATACCTTAGTCGCTAGCCCTAGCCTTGGCTAGGGTCGATGGCAGCCCCTTCTTTCTCCTTTCCCTTCCCCTTTCCCTTTCTCTTCTCTCTCTCCCCCCCCCCCCCCCCTTCTTTTCCCGCCTTGCCCTTTCTCTGCATGTTGGTTCAGCTGTGCTGAGCTGCATGGAGGATGGGTTTTGTTGCCGCGGTCTATGCCTTCCACTATGGTGGCCCATCCGGCGGCCTTGATGTTGGTCTCGTTGCGTGAGATCTACTAATGGTTAGATCTAGGTGGAAATTCCAAATCTTGCACGAGTACTGATGCGTGTGACGGAGTTCTTGCTGTGACGGTGGTGTTTGCGAACATGACTTGCTGCATCGGCAACGTTGCTGCAACGCTACGATGGAGGCGTTGCTTTGTCTGTGATGGATGTGATGCTTTGGAGGCATTGATGTGGTGATGCTTGGGCAGAGCGTTGCTGCGACTGCTGTATTGCTTCGGCGACGGTGTTTCTTTGCTTCGACTGCTTCGTAGCTACTATAGGGGCTGCAATGGTGGCTGTATTGGTGTTTGCGACGGGGGCTACGATGTCGGCTGCGATAGTGGCAATGTTGAGGTTTAGGTATGTTCTACTGCAATGGGTGCATGCAGTGTTCTTATCGTTGGATTTTGCTACGGTGGGCTAGTCTGGTCTTTGGGCTTTGGTGTTGGTCTAATCCCCATTAATTTGGGCTAGGCCTTGCTTTGGGGGATTAGGGTTTTGAGCTTTGGCTTTGGGGATTTTTTCCTTAATTTGTTTAGTCCATTTTGAACTAGGTGTATGGATCATAGTTTGTTGCTTTGATTCAGTTTAAGCCAAGTGCTTGTTTTATTTGTGGGTGTACATTATGTTTCTTGTTTTTCCTGAGGAATGCCCCTTGTAAACTTGTAGGTCTATATTTTTTAATGTTACTTTTGACCAAACCAAAAAAAATAAAAATTTGAGAGCATCTGTAGCAGATTAGTTAAATTTAACTTTTGGACAAATTTTTCCAAAATTCTCAAAATGGGCATGCACCAGACTAGCTAAATTTAACCTAAATTTTAATTTTTTGAATAGGACTAGCAATTAGTACCGAGCGGCTTCCCTCACTATCTTCTTCATCTCGTTTCTCTCTCCTCTCTCCTTAATCCACTTCATCCTCTCTTCTTCGACAAAGCGAGACACTCTGTGAATGCAAAGTCCTCTCAATAAAATCGCCACACCCATTTCTCAATCCCTCTGCCCAAATACGCATATAAGCGTGGCCTCTCTCGCTCCAATTCTTCTTCATTCTCTCCATTTTTCATTTAATTGGTTTCTTGGATTTCAATTGCCAATGGCAGAATTGAAATCCAATGGATGCAGTTTCATAGTGCTTCAGACCTACTTCAGCTGCTTTATCAGTCTCCTCCAATTCCAGGAAGCTCCATCTCCCTTCTCGCATATCCCTCCCTAGTCCGTCTTAGTTCTTTTGGCCTTTAATTTGACTCCATTGATTCGTTTATTGATTCATTTGTTTGTTCTTTGATTTGATTAGGGAGGAAATCTAGCTTTTGGTTGGCAGATATGATGCTGGGGCCAACCTGGGTCCGAATTCAAGAGCCCGTCGGGCTAATAAGCTAATTACCAATGTTGTTGCAGTTAATCATCCTTTATTTCTCTGTTTTTTGAATTTTGTTCTTTCATTGATTTGAAATTATGTTGATTTTGTTCTTTGTAATACATTGAGTTCTGACTTTTGTTTTTGGGTGTGTATCCTAGACAAAGGCAGCTAGCGCTGCAGCTTCCATAGCATTGAAACCCGGGTATGTTTTTCTATGTTGTTTGGAACTACGGATGGCAAAGTTTCAGTTTTTGATTGTTTTAAGCTTTCTTTTTCGCCGAACTTGATTCTCATACATCACAAGTTCACATTTTTTCACTATCATATTGGAAGTATATTGGAAGTATTGGACATATTGGTGGATATTGGTGGATGTGTGACTACTAGCTGTGCTAGCTGTGACTAGTGATTAGCCGTGATGGCTAGGAATGACTGCTAGGAGATTAGGGTAGCCGATTGTCCCTGCTACAAGTTTTTCCTTGCTTGTAATTAGTGGCTTCCTATAATGGAGGTTAAGGCTGTAATGTAAGGACCAACAAGTCTTAGGGTAGTAGCTAGTTCTTAGAGAGGTCAGTGGTTTTTTAGCTTCCATGCATGTATGCTTATATACTGCTGTAATCGTGGAAATGTTAGACAAGATATACAAACCTTCTCTCCATTGTTTTCTACATGGTATCAGAGCAGGAACCTTAACAGGCCTGTCTCCATTATTCCTCTTATCTCTGCACATTCAACTTGATCAATGGCAGAAGAAAATTTATTTGGCTCTGATGCAGAAAGCTTCACTGCCCCTCGCACCAGCTTTCCCGAAGCTGAAGTCAACCCAAACCAACGATTGTGCTTAGTGGTGTTAAATGAATTTAACTATCTCCCATGGTCTAGAGCTGTATCTCTTGCCCTTGGAGGAAGATCCAAACTCGGATATGTCAATGGAAGCATTGAGGCACCTATCGCCTCTTCTCCGGAGTATGAAGCATGGTTGTGCAAAGACCAACTAGTCATGTCGTGGCTTCTCAACTCCATGGATCCTAAGCTGTCCGAAATCCTTAGTTTTTCGGAATCCTCTTGTTCTCTTTGGAATGTAGTCAAGGACATGTATGGAAATCAAAACAATGCTGCTCGAGTGTTCCAGCTGAAGAGAAATCTGGCAAGTCTTCAACAAGGTGATAAATCTTTTTTTCATCATCTCGGTTGCATGAAAAATATGTGGAACGAACTAGATATGTATCGACCACATACTATCGAGGCTGCTGCACTACTAAAAAGATCCGAGGAAGATAAAATCTTTTAGTTGCTTGCAAGTTTGGGGTCTGAATATGAAGATCTTAGAAGCCATATTCTAATGAACCCCGAACTTCCATCATTTGTAAGTGTTTGCACCACGATTCAGCGAGAAGAAGTTCGTAGGAAAGTCATGAATGTTCTCATAAAATATAGAATGTCTAAAGCTCGAGGCTTTGTGGCAAATCACAAGTCTTCAGGAGAAAAAGTGTACAAGGGAAAGAGGCCAAACCTGAAGTGTTTACACTGCAACAATGTTGGACATCTAGTAGATCGATGCTGGATATTACATCCTGAGTTGAAGCCACAGTTTGAAAACAAAGCTTCAAGAGACTACAAGGGCACACAAACCAGATCACATACAAATAAAACCTATGCTGCTACTGCTTCTTCAACTGACGGGCTGATGAACTCCACAGCAAATCCAGCTGACTTGATAAATGAGTTCTTAGCTTATCTTCAAACCAAAAAAGGAGGCGCAGTCGACGTATTGACTGGTGGAAATAAAACTGCTCTCCTTGGACAGTTTGCAGGATTCTTAGCTGAGTCTAATCAGGAGCATCAAGCCGACACTCCAGGTATTATGTGTACTCCTTCAACTGCTCTAAATGTTAGTAATCCTCATGATTTTTGGATTATAGACTCTGGTGCCACATGATTTTTGGTCTCAAGGAGTGCTTGCAGTAATTTACCTCATCAACCGACTACCTAGTCGGGTTCTTAATTCCAAATCACCATATGAAGTCTTGAAAAACAAAAAAATTAACCTTTCCCATCTAAAAATTTTTGGATGCACTTGTTATGCTCACATTCAATCCCATCACCGAGGCAAACTAGATCCCAAAGCAGTCAAGTGTGTGTTTATGGGTTACTCCTCCACTCAAAAAGGTTACAAGTGTTACAATCCTCATTCCAGGAAGGTATTTGTCTCCAGAGATGTAAGGTTTGATGAGATCAAACCATACTTCACCAAACCATCAGATGAAAACCGTCAGGGGGAGGACTTGCAGGACCTTTTTCCATTACCAACTCCAGCCGAACCAAGTGATCGTGCTCAAGTATTTGTTCCCAGTAGCGACTCCCATGCAACCAGTGATGACTGCGTAATCATTGAAGACGAAACTGAAGCGTCTGGAGTAGTTCCTCAGGACTATGACGTACCATCCATAGACGAGAGGATGGTTGAACCTTCAGCAGTGGTTCCTCAACCCAGACGGAATCCAACTCGTGACAGATAACCACCACCCAGGCTGCATGATTATGTAACGTACGCTACAAGGTACCCAATCCACAAGTTTGTAAATTACTCCAAGGTGTCTCCCGCTCATTCCACTTTTCTCAGCAAGCTGTCACATGAAATTGAACCAAGGACCTTTCAAGAAGCAAATCTTCAAGAGGTTTGGAAGCTTTCCATGGTCGAAGAGCTCAAGGCATTGGATGAAAATAAAACCTGGAGCGTTGTACGGCTTCCAAAGGGTAAGAAGGTGGTAGGCAGTTGATGGATTTACAAAACCAAGTTTAATTCTGATGGTTCGATTGAAAGACACAAGGCAAGATTGGTGGCCCGGGGTTTTACTCAAACATTTGGAGTGGACTATAAGGAGACCTTTGCTCCCGTGGCTAAAATGAGTACAGTGCGGGTGTTGCTGTCCATTGCAGTTAACCATGAGTGGCCGTTGTACCAAATGGATGTAAAAACTGCTTTTTTGAATGGAGACCTTGAAGAGGAAGTCTACATGCAGTTACCTCCTTGTCACTCCAAAGCACAGAATTCAGATATGGTTTGCAAGCTTCACAAGTCCATTTGTGGATTAAAACAATCACCATGTGCCTGGTATGCCAAGCTGAGCCTAGTCCTTGAAAAGTTTGGTTTCAAGAGAAGTCATGATGATTCATCCTTGTTTGTTCGATCTGGATCAGCTGGTAAATTAGTCGTTCTAATTTATGTTGATGATCTCATCATCACAGGTGATAATCTTGATGAGATTCACACCCTTAAGCAGTCTCTTCATCAGCAATTTGCCATCAAAGACTTAGGAGTGTTGAAATACTTCCTTGGGATTGAAATGGCTACTTCCCCCAATGGCCTGTTTTTAAGTCAACGAAAATATGTTCTTGACTTGCTTCAAGAAGTGAAGATGATGGATTGAAAACCGGCTCGTACTCCTCTTGATAGCAAATTGAAGTTGGACTTGGCAGGTGCGCCTCTCCGTGATATCAGTTACTATCAACAGTTGGTGGGTAAACTCAAATATCTCACCATTACTAGACCTGATATAACCTATGCAGTCAGTCTTATTAGCCAATTTATGCATGCACCCACGGAGACCCATCTCAACGTTGTCAAACGGATTCTCCGATACCTCAAATGCTCCATTGGTCGGGGAATTGTCATGAAGAAGAATGGTCATACTCAGATTCTAGCCTACACTAATGCTGACTGGGTAGGAAAATTGTTGATCAAAAATCCACTACAGGTTACTGCACGTTCGTTGGAGGTAACCTCGTAAAATGGAAGAGCAAAAAGCAAAATGTTATTGCTCGTTCCAGTGCAGAAGCTGAGTACCATGGCGTCCACAACCTGCGAACTCATTTGGCTCAAGGGCCTTCTCTCGGACCTGGGGTTTTCCAGCCACAACCCTATGTCCCTTTTTTGTGACAATCAGGCGGCTATGCACATTGCCTCTAATCCTGTGTTCCATGAACGCACCAAACACATTGAAGTTGATTGTCATTATGTTCGTGAACAAGTTCAGAACAAGGTAATTCAAACAATCTTCACTCGGAGTCATGATCAACTTGCCGACGTCTTCACAAAGTCTCTTGCTTGCATTCAGTTTCAACGTCTGCTCTCCAAGCTTGGATCAATTAATCCCCTTGATCCAGCTTGAGGGGGAGTATTGGAAGTATTGGACATACTGGTGGATATTGGTGGATGTGTGACTGCTAGATGTGCTAGCTGTGACTAGTGATTAGCCGTGATGGCTAGGAATGACTGCTAGGAGATTAGGGTAGCCGATTGTCCCTGCTACAAGTTTTTCCTTGCTTGTAATTAGTGGCTTCCTATAATGGAGGTTAAGGCTGTAATGTAAGGACCAACAGGTCTTAGGGTAGCAGCTGGTTCTTAGAAAGGTCAGTGGTTTTTTAGCTTCCATGCATGTATGCTTATATATTGCTGTAATCGTGGAAATGTTAGACAAGATATACAAACCTTCTCTCCATTGTTTTCTACATATCAATTGTCTGGTTTTTGCATGTAATTCAGTGTTATGTGAATATGAAGGAATTTTTATATTTGTAGACTTGTAGGCTAGCATTGAATTGCATAGTAGTGAATATGAAGGAATTTTTATATTTGTAGACTTGTAGGCTAGCAATGAATTGCATAGTAGTTAAACTTTGTATGAATGCTAGAGGATCATTCTATAGTTATGTTTGTTATTTAGTTCTTCTGTTTCTTATTGAGGATAGAAATAACAAGATAAGCATTCTTTCCTTAGGCATGAACTTCTGCTTTTTGAAGCCTTACGTGAAGGATTGGAAGAAGAGATGGCTAGGGATCCCGCTGTATGTGTGATGGGTGAAGATGTCCTCGCTAATAAGAATAGGTATCTCAGGCTTCTTGATACTCCTATTGCGGAGAACTCCTTTATAGGTATGGGTATTGGAGCTGCCATGACTGGTCTGAGGCCAATTATGGAGGGTATGAACATGGGATTTCTTCTTCTAACTTTTAACTAGATCTCCAACAACCGTGGTATGCTCCACTACACTTCTAGTGGCCAGTTTATAATACCAGTAGTTATTCGTGGTCCTGGTGGAGTGGGAAAGCACCTTGGGGGAGAGCACTCCACCTGAATTGGTTAGGCTATGTCACTATTTTGACATATTCTTGGATGACGTATCATGTGATGCAGGCTGCCAAAACTCTGGTGAACAAGGGATATGATCCGGAAGTGATTGATATTAGGTCGTTGAAGCCATTTGATCTTCACACAATCCGGAATTCAGTGATTGATATTAGCCGTTAAAAACAAGCCGTTGTAGAAAAATTATGTTGTTATAGATTCAAATTTGAAAAATTAATTTAATATTCAAAGTTGATCAAATATTGAGAGTCTGATTTTGGTAACATAAAAAACTGACTAGCTATTAATAACTTTTGACTAATTTCAAGTTAATTTTGACAAAAAATTTAGAGAGTCTGTGTCAGGACCCGTCCCGAATTTCCCCTCGAAACCCGAGAAGGACCCTGATCCCGTCTGACAACCTAATAAAAGGTTCCCAAAATACCCTTCAATCCTTACAAATATAATATGACCAACTTCACCTGTCAGACAAGGGATTCAAAGCACTCAACAATTCCAACAAATAACGACCATCCAATTCAAATATAATATCAGAGCGTCTAGGTAAGATAAATAGTACAATTTAGATATCCTACTTGAAGTTTAAATACACTGTGCAGCTGAAATACTAATGTCTCTGCCTCATAAGAAGTGCCCGCGTCAACTCAACAGCCTGGAGGGGATTTAAACACAAAAGTTGTGAGTGGACAAAAATAATCATTTAGAAATCGTTTTCCGAGGAAATCTTACATTTTCCCCCTCCACTTTATAAAACCATGCATGCATCAAATAAAACAGTTCATGCTATAAAACATCATCTGCAAATCACCGGAATTCCATTTCTCTTTAAAACCACTTAGTTGGACCCACACAAAATCAGTATAATGAAAACATATCGTGGTCCACAATTTGGTTTGAAAATCACCCTCATAAGAGTTTAAAATCATTTATTTCAACCTGGACACAAAAGATATCAATCCACTATTCCCGACATATCCACTAGCCACCAGGGTATCCCTTGGGGTGTGCTAGCCCTGTACTACGCGTAGACAGCCTCGCGACCAGGCGGAGCAAAACCCTCGACGCCAGAGTCTAAGAAACAGTAACCATCGGGACAGAAAACCAGTGAAAACCAAATTCTTTAAAAAATCACCAATTATATTGGAGGTTCACCGGGTTCACCGCATACAGCGGATCCTGGCCCCCCTCAAATTGGTATTGTTTATATAGGAGGTTCACCGGGTTCACCGCCTACAGCGGATCCTGGCCCCGGATCCTAGCCCCCCTAAAAAATTGGTATTGTTTATATTGGAAAACATGTGTCCAGCAATCATTTCTCAATTTCGGAAATTCAATGCAACAATACATAATAGTATTTAAACAAAGATACATTGATGCATGCATTACAGTTTATAAACCAAAAGTCCACTCACCACCTATCCAAGCAAGCTCAATCCCGACTTGTTTGTCCCTCCGAGGTTCCTGGAGCAGTATCGCCTGTCAATAATAACAATCGGGATTACTGGATAGTAATAAGACTCTTATATATATAACCACGGGATATCCACCTACGCTGCCCTAGAAAATGCAGCAACTTCGGACGCCCAAAACTACCTTTAAACGACATCCAATCGACCCGAAACATACTCCAACAGATCCGGAACATTGAAAACAAGCTGCAATGTGTCGCCGTGACCCCGAAATCGGCCCGACGCGCTGCCACGCGCCAGCGGAAGGCAGGACCATGCGCCGCCACGAGCCTGGACCAGTTTTTATTTTTATTTTTTTTATTGAGGCTCAACTCTAGGATCCTACATTGTGCATTATCAGGATGGAGTTGGAGGCTGAAAACAGGCCAGAGTATGCGCTTAGGGATGATGGAGCCTTTGTTAAGGATGGACGGTTGTGCGTACCGAATGAGCTGGAGCAAAAAAGGAAAATTCTTGATGAGGCTCATAGTTCGGCTTACGCTTTGCATCCAAGAGGTACCAATATGTATCATACCGTAAAGGAACACTATTGGTGGACTGGGATGAAAAGGGAAATTGCTGAGTTTGTGAGTAGATGCCTGACATGTCAGCAAGTGAAAGCAGAGAAGCAGAAACCATATGGGGCACTTCAACCATTACCTATCCCGGAATGGAAGTGGGATCATATTTTAATGGATTTTGTGTATAAACTTCCAAGGACACAGAAGGGATATGATGGAATATGGGCAATTCTTGATAGACTCACGAAGTCGGCACATTTCTTGCTAATGCGGGAAGATTTCCGGATGAGCAGGTACGCCAAATTGTTCGTTGATGAGATCATACGGCTAGGACTCTAGAGTCAATTATTTCAGATAGAGGTCCTAGATTTACCTCCAGGTTTTGACGGAGTTTGCAGAAGGCTTTTGGCACTACATTAGATTTCAGTACCGCCTTTCATCCTCAGACGGATGGTCAGTCTTAGAGGACAATCCATGTTTTGGAGGATATGATGAGAGCTTGTGTACTGCCGTTTAAAGGGAACTGGGATTCACACATGGCTCTGATGGAATTTGCTTACAATAACAGTTAATAGTCGAGTATTGGGATGTCTCCTTTCGAGGCACTATATGGGAGGCATTGCAGGACACCGTTGTGCTGGAATGAAGTGGGTGAAAGGAAACTGTTAACACTTGAGTTGGTGGATACGACTGAGGAAAAGATAAGAATCATCAGAGAAAGGTTGAAGATAGCCCAGGATTGCCAGAACAGCTATGCAAACCGTCGAACTAGAGATCTTGAATTTGAGGTTGGAGACTGGGTGTTCTTGAAATTATCTCTTTGGAAGGGAGTGGTACGTTTTGGTAGACGAGGAAAACGGAGTCCTCGCTACATTGGGCCATATGAAATTGTGGAAAGGATAGGACCCTGTAGCGTACATACTTGCTTTACCCTCGGAACTGTCAAGAGTTCATGATTTCTTCCATGTATCTTTGCTCCGGAAATATTTATTTGATGAGTCTCATGTGTAGGAATCATAACGTGGAGGAGGCCACATGGGAAACCTAGGAACTAATGCGGGCGCAGTATCCTCATTTGTTCCAATGGTAGTGTTGAATTTCGAGGACAAAATTTCTTATGAGGGGGTGGATTGTAACGACCTGGAAAAATGTAATTATCAATTTTTGTAAATTATTTTGTAAAAAAACGATTTTACCCTTGGTGGTTAAGGGTGTGGAAATCAAGTTTTGTTTCGGAACTTTTTAGGCTGTGTTTTGGATACCGTTGCATGGGTTTCGAACTCACGAGTTCGTAGAAAGGCGACACGCGGAAAACGGAGTTCGTGTACGAAAGTTAGGGGTCTAGATTGTTAAGAGCATTTTGGTAATTTTGGGTTGGGAGTAGATATTTGTTTTAACCCAAACTATTATTACATCTTCATATTCATCTTCATTTCTCTCTTTCATTCTGAACCACCCACTCACTTATTTTCTCCCAAAAACCATCGAACCCGTGAGACACAAAAACCCACAAAAGTCAACTGTGATTCTAGGTATAAACTTCTATCTTTGTTCCACTAATCGGATTCTATTCCTTCCCACGATCACAACTGTACCAACCATCGAAGGAGACACCCACGGGGGAATCCGAACCGAGGAAAAGAAGATTTGAACCTTCTGATCGATTTTCTGGCTAGCACAAGTACGGGTTTGATGTTTTAAAGTCATATTTGGATTCCTGGGTTCGAGTAGATAAATTTAGACGTAAAATTTGTGAAAAATGGTTGATTTTGAAGAAGTTAGGAAAAAACTTGGATCGGCCAGAAATGGAGGATTCCGGCGACCCAGACGATGGCGGCGGCGGTGGTCCGGTCATCTTCTCCGGTAAGGCTCCGACGATGACGACGGTGGTCCGATCGTCTTCTCTGGTGAGTCATCGGTGAACGGTCGGGTCAAGTTAGACGGGGTCCGGTCGAGTTAGAACGGGTCGAGTCGAGTTAGACTGGTCGGGTCGAGAGGATCGAGTCAGACCGAGTGAACTGGTCGAGTTGAGTGAATCGGTCGGGTTGAGTGGACCGAGTCAGGCCAAGTTGATCCGGGTTGGACCGGTCTAGGCGCGTGGGTACTGTAGCAGGCGCGTGACGGCGCGTGGTGGCGCATGGGCGCGTGGTCTGGCCTTCCGCCGACGCGTGGGGCCGATTCCGGGGTCACGGTGATGCGTGGCAGCTAGTTTTCGATGTTCTGGATCTGTTGGAGTAGGTTTAGGGTCGATCAGAAGTCATTTAGAGGTAGTTTTGGGAGTCCGAAGTTGCTGCGTTTTCTAGGGCAATAGGCGGCAATTTTTTATTTTTCGAGAAAATTCGAGTGCAAATTTTGATTTTGCACTAAAAAAATTGCCCAAGTTTTTTTAACCTTGCCCGACAAAAAATGAACATTGCCTGACGAGGTTTTGTAGTTTTTCCCTACGAAACTGATAGATTCGTGGGGCAAACTTGGTTTTATTTATGAAAATATGGTAATGTAAGAACCATGCCCGACGATTGAATTTTCACGATTGTAACCGTTCACTTTGTGTTTTACGTGCCTAGAGCCCCAACGTCGAAAATTGTCATGTTTTAAGGAGTTTACGTGCCTAGACCGTTCACTTTGTGAATTTAAAGGCGTTTTTCGAAGTTTTGGTTCAACTGATATTGAAACGATGGAATTTGAAGAAATTGACCGTTCACTTTGTGTTTTTACGTACCTAGACCTCGCCCGTTGAAAATTGTGAGGTTTTGAAGTGTTAAAACCATCTAATCATCAATAAACGTTTTGTTACTGTCGAATCATCGTGCACCGTTACCTAATCCCAGGAATTCCAAATTGGCTAATTTTTCGTGTAGGCGATCTATGAGTACGTGCAATAAATGTGGACGGTTAGATCAGTCGATTTCATTTTGTAAATTATTGAAAATCGTAAAATCAGCTTATTCATCAAACGCTTCAAACACTTCAAGGAAACTTCAATACGTTTTTCGAAAGTTTGATTCAATTGATATTTAAACGATTGAATTTGAAGAAATTGACCGTTTAGCTTGTGGTTTTAACTACCTAGACCACGCCTGTCGAAAATCATGAGGATTTGATGAGTTAAAGCCATCTGATCGTCAAAAAATATGTTGTAACCGTTGATTCGTAGCACACTGTTACCTACTCGAGGGAATTCAAAATTGGTTAATTTTTGGGTTAGGCGATCTATGAGTACGTACAATAAATGTGGATGGTTAGATTCAATCGATTCATTTCGCAAGTAATTTAAAACCATTGTTAACTAAATGTAAAATCTCTTTGGTAAATATTGCCCGCTATATTCGTCGGGTAAAGTTGTTTCATATTCGGCGACCGTCCACCGAATATGAGATCTTTGCTCGACGAAGTCTGCAAAATTCGTCGGGTAAAGTCCTTCCTTTTATGTTTAGAATAGGTTAATTGAAACATTCAAAACATCATAAAAAGATAACATAATATAATAATTGAAACATTCATAACATCAAATTTGTTGATTTAAAAATTGATATTACATATATAACTGAAGTAATTTCTTTACAACTTTCATTCAGTGTCGGATTTTCTCTGCCCCTTCCAATCACACTCGTCATCCGAGGTGTGCACACTACTTGTTTCCTCATAATCACTTTGAATTGGTGGTAAGGGCCCGAGATCAATAAAAATCCCATCAATCCCCATCCATTATCCTCCAATGCACCACTTGACCAGGCCTCAGAAATGTGTTCCCCTTTGAACCTTCTCTCAGCGAGTAAGTGGATGAGATTAATGCCTCTTCAACAAAAGAAGGGCTTGAAAAAATGAGTACATTGTTCATCAGAAAGAGTTCAGGCTTCTCTTCCCGTTCAGTGATTACTGGGGATGCATTTAGAAGGGTGTGTGCCTAGTAATCACTGAACGGGAATAGAAGTCTGAACCCTTACTGATGAACAATGTCATCATTTTTTCAAGCCATGCTTTAATTGAAGAGGCAGTAATCTCACCCACTTACTTGCTGAGGGAAGGTTCAAAAGGGCACACATTTCTGAGGTCTGGTCAAGTGGTGCATCGGAGGATAATGGATGGGGATCGATCTTGCACATGGACGAATCTAGGCAAGGATGATTTGAGAATGCTTGAAGAATGGTTTGAGAATGCTCATTCCATCTCTTTATGTAGGCAAGGATGGAGAAAAACCATTAATGCACATTGACGAATTTAGCCAATATTCCATCCAATATTCATAGATTAATTTTCATATCAAATTTCGATACTAAATTAATTTTCATATCAAATTTTCATACCAAATGAATTTCCATATCAAATTAATGCACATCGACAAATCTAGCCAATATTTCATCAAATATTCATAGATTAATTTTCATATCAAATTTTGATACTAAATTAATTTTCATATCAAATTTTCATACCAAATTAATTTTCATATCAAATTTCCATATCAAATTAATTTCATATCAAATTTCCATACTAAATTAATTTCATATCAAATTTCCATGCCTGGTCAACACGCAACCTTTGCCCGACGGACACAATATTTGCCTGACGAACGCTAACGTCGGGCTATATTTGTACGCCCGACGATGTTGTGATTTTCGTTGGGCAAAGTCTGAAATATTACGCGCTAAATTTCTTTTTTTCTCTCCAAAAGCTTGCCCCACGAGATCAGCTTGCCCCACGATATTGTTCATCGGGCAAAATCCTCAATAGTACGCTCCAAAATAAGGTTCTTCGCGCCAAATGATTGCACAACGAATTGATTTTTCCCTACGAAACATCTAGTCGGGCATGTTCCCTGTTAAAACACTGCGTTTTGACATTTTTTTCCTGATAAATATTTTTGTTTGTCGAGCAGAATGACTTTGCTCGACGAATATGACGTCGTCAGGCAAAACTTGGTTGGGCAAGGTGTTATTTCTTCTAGTGATTGTTAGAATTCACATAAACCTTTCTATCGAAAAAACCACTCAAAATATAAAAATGTCAAAGTTATTTTTCCAATCCGCAATATCAAACGCTTGAGTTTATATAAACTTTATAATTTCAAAATCCAAACTAGAAATTTTTAAAAACATAAATTTAACTTTGAAACCCCAATCGCATATTGTTAGAATTCACATAAACATTTCTATTGAAAGAATAAAACTCAAAATAGAAAAATGATCAAAAGTGATCGAATATATTAGATGAACGAAGAACAAAGAAGGAACAAAGCATAGAAGCACAGCCTTTCTCGGCGTTGCGTTGCATTGCCTTATGAGATCACAGCATGACAACTTCTGGATTGGTGGTAGTGGTGCAATATCCATTAATAGTTTATGTTTGATGTATAAGAGGCTCTTTGTTGTTGAAGAATATATACTACAAATTAATCACTACAAGAAATAAGGGGTTGCCCGACCAGATTTTGCCAGACGATGTCCATTTCGCCACCTTATGTCATTTTGCCCGGCGAAATTGAAGGCTGGCCGAGCAAAATTAGGTCCACTCTTGCCCGAGGAAAGAGTTGGTAGGGCAAGGACCATTCGCGGGGAAAAGTTTTGCCACGAAGAAAAAGAATTTGGCCCGTTAAAATTGGAGGCTTTGCCCGACGAAGTTTAATAGCCGCCGGGCAAAATTGGCTTTAACGATGAAAAATCAGCTTTAACGACAAATAATGTTCGTCGGGCAAAACTTCGCGTTGACTATATTTTTCCCGACAAATCATTAAATTTTGCCCTGCAAAACTTCTTTGCTGGCAAAAATCAATTTTCAATTATTTCCTTTAATGATTCGACCAATCTGACCGTCCATAAATATTGGACTTACTCATAGATCGTCTACGCGAAAAATTAGCCAATTTGGAATTCCCAGAATTAGGTAATGGTGTGCAAAGAATTGACAGTTACAAAATATTTTTTGATGATCGGACAACTTTAACTCATCAAAACATCATGATTTTCGACGGACGAGCTCTAGGCACGTCATAACACAAACTGAACGGTCAGATTCTTCAAATTCAATCGTTTGAATATCAATCGAACCAAGAAATCGAAATACGTAACGAAGTTTCCTTGAAATGTTTTAAAGTGTTTGATAAAAAAAGTGGTTTTACGATTTTCAATAATTTCCTTTAATGATTTGACCAATCTGACCGTCCATATATATTGAACGTACTCATGGATCGTCTTCGCGAAAAATTAGCCAATTTGGAATTCTCAGGATTAGGTAACGATGCGCAAAGAATCAACGGTTACAAAACATTTTTTGACGATCGGACATCTTTAACTCCTCAAAACATTACGATTTTCGACGGGCGAGCTCTAGGCACATCATAACACAAACTGAAGGGTCAAATTCTTCAAATTCAATCGTTTGAATATCAATCGAACTAAGAAATCGAAATACGAAAGGAAGTTTCCTTGAAATGTTTTAAAGTGTATGATGAATAATGTGGTTTGACGATTTTCAATAATTTCCTTTAATGATTCAACCGATCTGACCATCCATATATATTGGACGTACTCATAGATCGTCTACGAGAAAAATTAGCCAATTTGGAATTCCCGGGATTAGGTAACGGTGCGCAAAGAATTGACGGTTACAAAAAATGTTTTGACGATCATATAGCTTTAACTCCTCAAAACAACACGATTTTCGACGGGCGAGCTCTAGGCACGTCATTACACAAACTGAATGGTCATATTCTTCAAATTCAATCGTTTGAATATCAATCGAACCAAGAAATCGAAGTACGTAAGGAAGTTCCCTTGAAATGTTTTAAAGTGTTTGATGAATAAGGTGGTTTTACGATTTTCAATCATTTCCTTTAATGGTTCGATTGATCTAACGGTCCATATATATTGGATGTACTAATAGATCGTCTACGCGAAAAATTAGCTAATTTGGAATTCTCGGGATTAGGTAATGGTGCGCAAAGAATCGACGGTTACAAAACATTTTTTGACGATTGCACTACTTTAACTCCTAAAAAATCATGGTTTTTGATGGCCGAGCTCTAGGCACGTCATAACACAAACTGAACGATCAGATTCTTCAAACTCAATCGTTTGAATATCAGTGGAACGAAAACCCCAAAAAACGCCTTGAAATTCACAAAGTGAATGGTATAGGGACGTAAACGCCTTAAAACATGACGGTTTTTTATGATGGGGCTCTAGGCACGTAAAACCACACATTGAATGGTCCCGATCTTGAAAATTCATTCGTTAGCCATGATTTTTAAATTACTCATATTCTAATAAATAAATCATAGGTTTCCCGACGAACCATACTTTTCGCTAGGCAAAACAAAGACATTTCGCCTGGTAAGATTTTACATTCGCTGGGCAACGTGAAAAAACTCGCGAAATTTTCCTACGCGAAATGTCAAATAACCGCCAAAAAAATCGCGACACATCAAATTTACCGCTTCCTTTTACCCGACAAACTCATTAAAGTTTGCCCGGCGAAATTTTTACCACTTCAAGTTGCCCCACGAACACATTAAAGGTTGCCCGACAAAGGGTTCGTCGGGTAAAAGCTTTTAGTAACTTAAATTCCGTGAAGTCTCTTCTTCTTCTTTCTTCCTTGTTTCCTCCGCCTAGCTCTTTGTGCTCACACTCTCTGCCCAAAACCCACGCACTACCCTTTGCCCAAACCCTCCTAGCTCACTTCCTCACCTGTCTGCCCTTCCTCTCTCTCATGTGAAGTCAACCCAACACCCTCCCTATTGTTGTCTCTCTCGTCGCCACCGACACCTCGCCCCTGTCGGCACCTCGCCACCGCCGACACCTCGCCGATGCCGGCACCTCGCCGCCGCCGACACCTCGCTGCCGCCTCTCTCTATTCCACTCCCTCCACTGTTAGTCTCTCTCTCTCTCTCTCTTTTGAATTGATAATGTTAAATTTGGATTGGATTTGATAGTATAATTTTTTGAATATTGTGAATTTGGATTGGATTTAGGTTTGAATTGGTTTAAGTTTATTTTTCGTTTGAATATTGTTTATATTGTGCTTCATTTGGATTTAGGTTTGATTAGGTTATTAAGTTTATGTTTTTGGTTTGAATATTGTGAATATTGTGGATTGATTAAGTTTATTTGGATTCAGGTTTGAATATTGTTTATATTGTGGTTTGAATATTGTTTATATTGTGCATTATTTGGATTTAGGTTTGATTAGGTTATTAAGTTTATGTTTTTTGGTTTGCATATTGTGGATTGATTAAGTTTATTTGGATTTAGATTTGAATATTGTGAATATTTTTGGTTTGATTAGTTTTAAGTTAATTAGGATTTAGTAATTTAGGTTTAAAGTGAAAATTGGATTTATTAATTTTGCTTTAAGTTAGGTAGGATTTATTAACTTAATTTTAATTTTAATTTTAGGATTTATCAATCGAAATAAGTTATTATTTTTCCTTTAATAATAGGTGGTTTTATTTCATTTTTTTGAATTTATTATTAAAACTTAATTAGGATTAATTAGGTTTGAATATTGTGAATATTTTTGGTTTGATTAGGTTTGAGTTAATTAGGATTTATTAATTAAGGTTTAATTTGAGTTTGTATTGGTTTTATTTAAATTTTGTGAACTTATTAATTACTATTCCTCCATGCGGTGATTGATGGGTTGCTTGGTAGAGGGATTACTATTCCTCTCCCGCAGGATGATGAATCGGCCCTCCCCCCGCCCGACCAGCAACCGGCCCCACAGCCCTACTAGCAACCTGCCCCACAACCCGACCAGCAACCGGCCCCACAGCCCGACCAACAACTGACCCTGCAGCCCAACCACCCGGATGATATATATATATATATATATATAGAACGTAATTTACTTTTCTTGATGTAAATCATCAATTTATATATATATATATATATATATATATATATATATATCTTTTTAATTTATATTTCATTCATTTGATTTATTTTAATTTATCTTTTTAATATAATTTTTGTTCGCTCGTCACTTAGTATGCAGTGTAAAAACTTGATGTGCTATATCTATCACTACTCGTAGCTAGCTAATATGATTGCATTAAGGTACGTGATAGCCAGGACAATGCATGATGAGTCTCATCCTTCAATTTTATCAATCAACTATTTTCATAATGACCTAATTTATATTACGTGCGTACGTGCCTCTCCTTGTTAAGTAAAGGTAATATCAATTTGGATGAACTATGGAAATGGGTTTACTTTAATCCTTTGATTTGATTTTTTAATATGTGACCGTTCAATTTTGGTTTACGTCTAGTTATAAAACTAAGTGACAGATTCGGAATTTTTTGTAGTTTCTTTTTCAAAGATCATCCCACCATGTCAAAATATAGCTAAAACAAAATTTCCTCTCTGTTTTGATTAGAATTAGAGAAGAATATATCTGTATAAAATAAAGTAAAATTAATATATGCCAAAACATAACTAACAGTGATGCTTTATGGCTTTGATATAGATGATAACGAAAATCATTCTAACTATATATGAATGAACTGACTAATATTCCAACAATGGGTTTCATGCCATATCATACTTAAAAGGATCTAATCTTTTAAGGTTCAGTAGGGAAATATCAAGTGAGGAAGGATATATGGTAACTAATTATGTCTCTAACAAATATTAACTAATAATTAAAAAACATTTTTAACAATATGATTTGGATTTCAACGGATTTTCAAAATAAAAATTCAAAATTGAACAATTATAGAACTATTTGGGTTTTCAAACCTTTTGACATTTGTCCGCAAAACAAAACCAGAGTGCCAATAACAGTTTGAATCGAATCGATTATCAAGTTACTCGGATTTATGCCCACTCCTCATCCTAGCTCTTGAAGCATTCAAATCCCCCTCTTATGTCGGTAGTATAAATTGAGGAAAAAATAATAATGGATATTATTAAGTAAATATGCACAATCTACCAAATTTGAAAATAATGTTGTGAAACTATAAATTTGAATGGTCAATATTTGAAGTCAAGCTCCTAATTCACAGTCTGACAACTTTAAGTACATAGACGGTTATATATACTTGAAATCTTACTTCCATGGTACATCTTCAGCAATTAAGCATCCAATCCCCATCCCTATCCACATTAGTTGGTACGTATTCCACTCCAAGAGCAGGGTCCATAAGCTTTCTCAGAAACTCAAGCCATCTATGCTTGATCAGTCATTATTTATGCATCATTCTGATGTCTTTATATGCCTCTCTTACATGTCTTTTGAATGATTTCGTGCCATCAATAGTAGAAAATTATCAATATTGTGACACTTATGCATATTTGGAAAGATAGGTAAAATATGAGAAGAACGCGAAAAGAATGACTCAAATCGGAGTTCAGATGAAGGAGATGTCCTCATTTCAATATAAGGTCCTAAACTAGGTCCTGAGTGCGCCAGTGCGCCTATTTTGAGTCCTTGACCAAGTACCTCAGATCATGCCATCCGGGTCCCAAACCTGTGTCTCATGACATCAAGTTCATGTCCTAGAATTGCCAAGGTCGTGCCAGGACATGTCGAGTACATGTCCCAAGAACTTCCCATCCGAGCCCAGCCTCTGTGCCTAAACCCGGGTTCCTGTTCCGTCAGCGGTGGATCAAAGTTCCTCCTCTGCGCTAAGCCTAACAACGTGTTCGTCTAGCCTGAGTGAAGATGCGCTTCTACTATGCTCGTGGTGTGCCTCAAAAGCGCAGTCCCAAACCCCTATGTCGAAGACATTCCAAAGACCACGGGAAGACCGCGGACTGCCCGCGGCCAGCTTGTGTTCCAACTTGCCAGCTTGCATTCACACTACCAACTATGTTCTGATTGGTTCTAATAGATTTTAAGAACTTTGTAATTACTTAGAAGTACAATAACTATTCTAGAACATTCTAGGCTAGGGTTTTACCAATCCTTATAGGACAAGGTTTTACCAATCCTTATAGGCAAAGCTTTTCCCTTTGTCTATAAAAGGGAGCCTTTGTTCAGTATTTTGGGGGACCAGATTTTTAGAGATAATATTTTACACACAGATTATTAGGCGTGGAGCTTGGAGAAGAAGGCTCTCCCGTGACTCTGCTGTGCCTATTCTTCAACAGTCTATTTTGTAACCTTATTTTTATTATTACAATTTAATTATGAATTCAATTATATCTGTTTTAATCCCAGTTATGTGTGAGTAGTTTTTGTTAGGATTAGGGCTACTTGAAGCCCTAACCATGTTAGTTTGTTAATTAGATTTTGGCTCTTGATTTTGATTGCTACGCATGATGAATAACTCTGATTACTGCTTTAACTGCCATTCCTTTATGCCTATGAGCTTTGCTACCTTGTTTGCATAACTTATTGATGGAATTGCTTGAGTGACCACTATATCATCTTGAAATTCATGAGCATCATGAGGTTGAGGTTAAGAAACGATCTTGTAGTCGGAATTCACAACGCTCTAGGAATGCACATCACTTTTCTAGGCTAGTGTAGTGTCATTAAATTCTCTTTGTACTTCATGCATCATCTTAACTGGTAGGTGATAGACGTTCTAGAGTACACATCATGCTTAGAACAAGCCAAGTAAGAGAGAATAATATATGTGGAGTGGGCCAACCATCGGGACCTTTGCATGGGCATTTAATTCAGAAGTTGCATAGTAATTAGGTCAAGAAAAACCTGGTTAAGGACTATAATTGGTTAGAGTGGATAGTAAGCCTTAATTCGCCTTAGTTAACAAACAATCAACCTTTTATTCTTGCATTGTTATTTTCTGCACTTTGATTTACTTGTCTTTAATTTTCAACTCTCATTCATAAAACCCCCCTTGTGTGTGTGTGTTTTTCTATAAGTTATCAAATCTGAACTTAATTGGGTTAATCGTTGAACAAGTCCTCGAGGGATGGACCTTTGCTTTTCATTATACTATCTCGAACGATTTTGTGCACTTGCAAAGTTAAACTTAGTAGAAATAAAGTTCATAAATATTGTGTTCAGTATTTCTTCTATCAAGTTTTTGGCGCCGTTGCCGGGGACTTGTCCCTTAATGGTCCCCATTTACGTTTGAATTTATAACTTAGTTTTTCTTTCTTTTTAGGTACCCGTGTATGTCATTCCAAGGCTCGGTGCACGGCTCGTCAAGTGGGCCGTCTTCGAGAGAATCTTCAGTAAAAGGCTCACCACCACCAAGTCCCAGGAGTATGGCGGATCACAGAGAAGAGCAAGGGCGAGACCGTGACCTAGTACCACAAGCCCGACGGCTCCTTAAAGACTTTACCATTCCCCATGTCTCAGATGATCAATTTCCCATTGTTTTTTCCTGATTCAACAGTGGCAAATTTTGAATTAAAGTTTGGGACGATTCACATGCTGCCCACATTTCATGGACTTTCCGGCGAGGACCCGCACTTTCATATCAAGGAATTTGTTGAAGTCTGCTCAATGTTGCGCATTAATGGCATGACGGAATCTGAAATCCACCTACGACTTTTTCACTTCAGTCTCAAGGATCGCGCCAAGGTATGGTTTCATTCGCTGGCGCCAACTTCCATTCACTCATGGAGGGACTTGACGTCCAAATTCTTAACACAATATTTCCCTGTGGAAAAGACGAACGAATTAAAATCCAGAATAATGAACCCACGACAAGACATGGAGGAGTCCTTTTATGAGTTCTGGGGACGTTTCAACCAGATGCTACGGGCGTGCCCCCACCACCATATCGAAGACCATCACCTTATGTTATATTCTACGGAGGCTTGAAGACTAGTGATCGGACAATGGTAGACTCTCCATCCCAAGGGATTCTAGAAGGCACGGCCGAGGAAGCAAGGACCGCCTTTGAGAACATCGCTCAAAGGGAAAAACAATTTAGCTACAGAGGTCCTTCCTCTAAGGCTACTAGTCATACGTACACAAATCACAATGATGACGCCATTGCTCAACTCACTGCAATGGTGAAACAACTGTCTAACGAGAAGGCAAAAGGAGTTCAAACCTATGAAGTATGTTCAATACAGGGCCACACATCGCAAGACTGCCCAATTGTGGAAGACATCAATTTTACTGGCGGTTTCAATTACAATTCACGACCCCGGAATGACCCATATTCAAACACTTACAATCCGGGGTGGAAAAATCATCCAAACTTCCGCTGGAGCAACAATCAGACTGCCGCCAATCCTTTGCCGCCCCCTGGATTTCAGCAACAAACCGCTACCCCTCAAGGGAACTCTCACGGGCCTTCCTCAAATTAGAGTAGAGGCAGCAAGGTGATGGAGGATACCGTCAATAACTTGGCTCAACAGCAAGCCCAATTCATGCAATTTATGCAAGACAGCGAGAGTAAGACGGCAGACAAAAATAATGCAATTGCCCACTTGGATCGGCAATTAGGACAAATTGCAAATTAACTAAATCAGCGGGAGTAGGGAAAGCTTCCAATTCAAGTCCTGGTCAATCCTAAAGGATTTCACAATCCTACGGCCAATGCCATCACTCTACGGACAGGAACACAACTTCAGAGTCTTACATATGATGCCCTCGAAGGGAATAACGAAACACTTGACACTGAGGAGGATGACTTCCCCGTGACATCCTTGAGGCACAGCATTGCGCCCCAACCATGTTCCAGGCTCCATCGGGAGCCCTACCACAAGAAGGACCAGACCCTTCACCTCAATCAGCTCTGCCAAGAACCGCTAATCAAGGTGTGCCACTAAACTCGCCACAGCCGCAACGGCAGGTGCATAGCCTGCCTAGCGACTCAATAAGCACCTCAACAAAAGAAGCCTCTGAACCTGCGCCTACTTCGGCTTCGCCCATATCCATGCCCCAGTTGCTATCGCAAGACGCACCAAAGATCATATCCAAGGCACTGCATCAGGCCCCAACTGACATCCAACTTGCTCCTACTGCCCATTCGCAGTATCCAAATACTTCTAACTCTAAAACTCAAATTTCCGATCTAAAACCAACTTAAAAAGTAATGTTTGAGTTAGCTAATAATGTTGAAATCCCATTTCCTCGCAGGTTCCAAAGCAGGAATAAGCAAAAGGAGGACTTTGAGGAGGAAATCATCAGCATGTTGCAGAAGCTTCAAATCACACTACCTTTCCATAAGATCGTCAAGCATATGCCTATCTTCGCAAAGCTCATCAAAGACTTAGTCGTAGGAAAGCGTGGTTTCAGCTCCACTGACATCATTGAAATCCCTAAGGCATGCTCTGCTGCCCTCTTGCGCATGCCCCTTAAAGCCAACGACCCGGGGCCTCCCTCACTTCCATGTGTCATTCAATCAAAAAAATTCGAGCATTGCCTCTGCGACACAGGAGCTTCAGTGAACATCATGCCATTCCACATTTACAGGTCACTCAACCTAGGCGCACTCAAACCTATGCACCTATGTGTTAGATTAGCTAACGCCTCTGTTACTAATCTAATGGGAATTCTAGAAGACGTACTTGTGCAAATTGGAGACACATGCATCCCAGCGGACTTTTACGTACTGCTGAGTGCCTTATCTTGGGAAGACCTTTGCTAGCTACGGCTGAGTGCCTTATCGATGTCAAAAATGGCCAAGTCTACATCAAGGTCTTGGACAAACTTCGGCCATTCTCCATCCATGATGCCATCCAATACCCTGCATAACCAATTGAGAACTTCCCGTTAAAGACCACGGACTTACTGCTATAGAAGGCACTCGCCAATTCCGGCATAACGGATGCTCTTAACATAGCCATCACTTCACCAACTGTCGAGACACTTGACGAGAAGGTGATGAAGGAAGTCAGAATTCTTGAACAAACCGCCAGCTTTTGAGGCACTACCTCTCATGGACCACAAGACTCTGCCGTCCACCATCCATCCCCTAGAATTAGAATTAAAACCACTGCCTGCTCATTTAAAGTATGCCTACTTAGGCAAGAATCAGACCCTTCCGGTCATCATTGCCTCTCACTTAAGTGTGACCGAGGAGGAGCAGTTGGTGCGAGTCTTGAAGGATCATCATACGACAATTGGATGGATCATAGCCGATATAAAAGGAATCAGTCCTGCCAAATGCATGCATCGAATACTTCTTGAGGACGATACCAAACCATCAAGAGAGGCGCAACGAAGATTAAATCCACCTATGAAGGAGGTCGTAAAGAAGGAAGTCCTTAAACTCCTAGACGTGGGCATTATCTATCCTATAAGTGACTCCAAGTGGGTAAGCCCGGTCCAAGTAGTTCCAAAGAAAAGTGGGATTACTGTGGTAAAGAATGAGCATGATGAGCTCGTACCCCCAAAGAGTTCAAACCGGATGGAGGGTTTGCATTTACTACCAGAAGCTCAATACCACCACCCGCAAAGATCATTTCCCCTTTCTATTCATCGATCAAATGCTTAAGCGGTTGGCTGCCCATTCACATTATTGCTTCTTGGATGGCTACTCAGGGTATAATCAGATTGTTATCGCCCCGGAAGACCAGGAAAAGACTACATTCACGTGCCCCTATGGCACATTTGCCTACCGAAGGATGCCTTTTGGTCTGTGTAACGCCCCAGCCACCTTTCAACGATGCATGATGAGCATCTTCTCTGACATGTTGGAGGATATAATTGAGGTATTTCTGGACAAATTCTCTGTATTTAGCCATTCATTTGAACTGTGCTTAGCTAACTTGTCCCGAGTACTAGAACGTTGCCAAGACGGTAACTTAGTGCTGAATTGGGAAAAGTGCCACTTCATGGTCCAGCAAGGAATTTTCTTAGGCCATGTGATCTCTAGAAATGGAATTGAGGTGGACAAGGCTAAGTTAGACATAGTAGAAAGACTTCCGTACCCTACAACAGTCAAGGAGGTTCGATCTTTCTTAGGGAACGCCGGTTTTTATCGACGCTTCATTCAAGACTTCTCAAAAATCACAAGGCCGTTGTGCAGTCTCCTAGCTAAAGAGGCCGCATTTGACTTCAACAAATACTGTCGTGAGGCATTCAATACAGTCAAAGCAAAGCTCACAGCATCCCCCATCATTATGCCACCGAATTGGGACTTACCTTTCGAACTTATGTGTGACGCTTTAGACTTCGCTGTAGGAGCTGTTTTAGGACAACATGTCAACAAGCTTCCTCACGTCATCTACTATGCAAGTCGAACCCTGAATGACGCCCAGCTGAACTACTCCACCACCGAGAAAGAGCTCCTTGCTGTTATCTTCGCTCTTAAGAAGTTCAGATCATACTTGATTCAGACCAAGGTCATCATCTACACCGATCATGCGGCCTTGAAGTACTTACTCACTAAGAAGGATGCCAAGCCAAGGTTGCTGCGATGGATGCTACTTCTCCAAGAGTTTGACCTCGAAATTTGAGATAAAAAGGGAAGTTAAAACGTAGTGGCTGATCATATGAGCCGATTGATACATGGATCCAACGAAGAGGCTGACCAATTGCCACTCCTAGAGACATTCCCAGATGAACAACTCTTCGCACTCCAAGCAATCGATCCATGGTACGCTGACCTCATTAATTACCTTGTCACTAAAAAATTTCCTTCCTCTTTAAGCAGGTATCAGCAGAACAAGCTAGCTAAACAAGCCAAGTACTACATCTGGGATGAGCCCTACTTATGGAAGCATTGTCTTGATCAAATCATTCGACGATGCATTCTTGAAGCTGAGATGGAATTTGTCCTAAAATTTTGCCATAGCTTGGCGTGTGGAGGCCATTTCGGACCTAAGAAAATGGCACTCAAGGTCCTTCAAAGCGGATTATATTGGCCTACATTGTTTAAGGATGCATACGAGTTGGCACTCACTTTTGACAAATGCCAATGGCAAGGTAACATAGGCCCTCGAAATCAAATGCCACTACACCCTATCCTCGTGGTTGAGATCTTTGACGTCTTGGGCATTGATTTCATGGGACCTTTTCAGAACTCTTTTGGCAATCTCTATATTTTATTAGCTGTCGACTATGTGTCTAAATGGGTGGAAGCAATTCCCACAAAAACTAATGATGCCAAAGTAGTTGTGAGCTTCTTGCAGAGTCACATCTTAGCCAGGTTCGGAGCACCTAGGGCAATCATCAGCGATGGCGGAGCGCACTTCTGCAATCGTTCGTTTGAAGCTTTAATAAAGAAGTATGGTGTAACCCATAAGGTCTCAACACCTTATCACCCGCAAACGAGTGGCCAAGCTAAAGTTTCCAATCGAGAAGTAAAGGCTATATTGGAGAAAACAGTAAGCCCTGGCCGCAAGGATTGGTCCCATAGATTGAACGATGCATTATGGGCCTATAGGACAGCATACAAGACCCCAAATGGCATGTCTTCGTTCAGGCTTGTTTTTGGAAAAGGATGTCACCTACCAGTGGAATTGTAGCATAAAGCATTCTGGGCAATTAAGAAGATGAACATGAATATCGATGATGCTGGAGTACACGGAATGTTGTAGCTAAGTGAATTGGAGGAGCTCCGAAATGCGGCTTATGAAAGTGCTCGGATTTACAAGGAAAAGACAAAAGCTTTTCACGACAAGAACATTTAGCCCAAGGCCTTTCAAATTGCACAGAAAGTCCTCCTCTTTAACTCACGACTCAAGATGTTCCTAGGTAAGTTGAGTTCACGGTGGGCTGGTCCTTTTGTGATAACTCATGTTTTCTCACATGGTGCAGTTGAAATTCAGCACCCAGTTAAGAGGGAGCCATTCAAAGTGAATGGTCATCGCCTAAAAGCCTACTTCAAGGTCCTCCCCAATCCAATCACGGGCACAATTAACCTTCCACCAGCGCCAAGTGCCCCGCATGCGCCAACTACATAACTAGACAGCCCCGTCTTGCCTAGACGTTAAATAAAGCGCTCCTAGGAGGCAGCGTAGCCCTGGTTTGTATTTCTCTCTTCCTTTGCAGCTTCTGCCCATTATATCTCTCAAACCTTTCTATTGTTGTCATGCTTACTGCTTATCACATTGGGGACAATGTTTAGTTTAGGTTTGGGGGTGTGGATTTAAAATTTTACATATAGAAACAAGTAGGTTTGGGGGTGATACACGGCCAGGACTTTTGAATTTTCAGCCTTAGTTTTTTATGTTTAGTTAGTTACTTAATTTTTTGCTTTTGAATACTATGAAAACTGGTTAATATGGATGTATATGCTAAGTTAACTGTCTTAGCCTTACTAAGAGTAATGCCATGGTCAAGTAGTTCATAATCTGCACTTCACAATGCCATGTTTTAAGTGATTAAGTGAACGAAATAACTGAATTTGAGTGAACCTTAGAAAATTAGTGGAGACTACCCTGTGAGATCTTTGAGCCTAATTGCCATTCTTTCTGAGGGATATACTTGTTTCTACTCTTAAACACTCATCACTTTTGTTCTTAATTGTTGATCTCGTTACATCATATTTGCATTGAATTTTAAAGAACTAACATCATTTAGATACTCTTGATCTAATGTGTGGTTTGCCATAAGAAGTGATGTAGGCTATGTATGCTTTAACTTCTAAAGGCTTTATCCTACCCTATTGCATCCTCCTAAGCCAATTTTGAAGCCAAACACTCAGCCTTTTCTTTCATCACCCAAAGTATAACCTAACCAAAATACTTAGCCATTCATCATAGCCATACCCTATAACCTCAGTTTGTGCTAAGGTTGTCGTAAATGAGATTCATGGTGAGAATTAGAGGTGAAAGAAGATGTTGCCCAATTCAAAGGACATTGGCGTCAATTCAAAGTTCAAAAGTAAAGAAAAGCTTTACAAGTTGCAAGCTGCACGAAAATTTGAGGAAATCATTGCATGATCTTAGTTCAATTCAATTCAAAGAAGAAAAGAAAAAAATAAAGAAATCAAAAGAAAGAAAGAAACGTTGAAAAGAAAAGAAAAAATAAGTGAAAAACAAAGTGAATTAAGCCAAGTGAGCCAAGAGCCTCAAAATAAGCCATCAAGAAAGCACAATGTCGTGGGCCTTAAGAATGGATTCAGTTCAGAAATTCCAAGTTCAAGTCATGACTTCTCATGCCTTGGCACAGCTCAGGTTCCTTGAATCCCATCCTTCCTTGCTAAACCCCTAAGCTTAGCCCCATTACAACCTAAAAAGGAAGACCTAACTGATCTTATGGACAATCATGCGGAGGATTAAGGTACGCATCTATGTTCTTAGAGTTCAATTCCTTTCATGAGATCTTTATTTCCATAAAGTGTTATTCTTCATTATTACTCATATGTGATTAAATTTGAATTTCATAACATACACTCATCACATATGCTTAAAAAGAGTGAAAGCCTAGGATTCTTGTGCGAATTGAGAGTTGCCTAGTGAGGATTAGAGTCGAGGCGAAATCTTTCTAGGGCACTTAGATGAAGTTGTTTTCAAACATGATCACTCGAAATATTGGCACTTATACACGTACACCTTCACATGACACTCACGGCTATGGCATTCCTTTTCGTTCTGAAAAGCATGTCTACTTACTTTGATTCTTATTAACTTGTTAAAAGTACTATCTCTAGCATCTTTTTGTCTAAGTAAAACGTTTGTGGGTTTCGTGCTGCTATAACCCTCAGGAGAAAAAACTCATCCTACTAGGTGAACCTAGGGGTTTAAATGTTCTATCTTAACTAAGATTGAGTCTTTTCATTTTATTAAAGTTAGTTTTGCTCAGGGACTAGCAAAAGATAGGTTTGGGGGTATTTGATCAGTCATTATTTATGCATCATTCTGATGTCTTTATATGCCTCTCTTACATGTCTTTTGAATGATTTCGTGCTATCAATAGTAGAAAATTATCAATATTGTGAGACTTGTGCAGATTTGGAAAGATAGGTAAAATATGAGAAGAACGCGAAAAGAATGACTCCAATCGGAGTTCAGATGAAGGAGATGTCCTCATTTCAATATCAAGTCCTGAACTAGGTCCTGAGTGCGCCACTGCGCCTATTATGAGTCCTTGACCAAGTACCTCAGATCATGCCATCCGGGTCCCAAACTTGTGTTTCATGACATCAAGTTCATGTCCTAGAAGTGCAAAGGTCGTTTCAACACATGTCGAGTACATGTCCCAAGAACTTCCTATCTGAGCCCAGCCTCTGCGCCTAAACCCGGGTTCTTGTTCCGTCAGCGGTGGATCAAAGTTCCTCCTCTGCGCTAAGCCTGATAACATGTGCGTCTAGCCTGAGTGAAGATGCATTTCTACTATGCTCGTGGTGTGCCTCAAAAGCGCAGTCTCATACCCCTATGACGAAGACATTCCAAAGACCACGGGAAGACCGCGGGCTGCCCGCGGCCAGCTTGTGTTCCCACTTGCCAGCTTGCATTCACACTCCCAACTATGTTCTGATTGGTTCTAATAGATTTTAAGGACTTTGTAATTACTTAGAAGTACAATAACTATTCTAGAAAATTCTAGGCTAGGGTTTTACCAATCCTTATAGGACAAGGTTTTACCAATCCTTATAGGCAAAGGTTTTCCCTTTGTCTGTAAAAGGGAGCCTTTGTTCAGTGTTTTGGGGGACCAGATTTTTAGAGATAATATTTTACACACAGATTATTAGGCGCGGAGCTTGGGGAAGAAGGCTATGTCGTGGCTCTGTTGTGCCTGTTCTTCAACAGTCTATTCGGTAACCTTATTTTTATTATTACAATTTAATTATGAATTCAATTATATCTGTTTTAATCCCAGATATGTGTGAGTAGTTTTTGTTAGGATTAGAGCTGCTTGAAGCCCTAACCATGTTAGTTTGTTAATTAGATTTTGGCTCTTGATTTTGATTGCTATGCATGCTGAATAACTCTGATTACTGCTTTAACTGCCATTCCTTTATGCCTATGCGCTTTGCTACCTTGTTTGCATAACTTATTGATGGAATTGCTTGAGTGACCACTATATCATCTTGTAATTCTTGAGCATCAAGAGGTTGAGGTTTAGAAACGATCTTGTAGTCGGAATTCACAACGCTCTAGGAATGCACATCACTTTTCTAGGCTAGTGTAGTGTCATTAAATTCTTTTTGTACTTCATGCATCATCTTAACTAGTAGGTGATAGACGTTCTAGAGTACACATCATGCTTAGAACATGTCAAGTAAGAGAGAATAATATATGTAGAGTGGGCCAACCATCGGGACCTTTGCATGGACATTTAATTCAGAAGTTGCATAGTAATTAGGTCAAGAAAAATCTGGTTAAGGACTATAATTGGTTAGAGTGGATAGTAAGCCTTAATTCGCCTTAGTTAACAAACAATCAACCTTTCATTCTTGGATTGTTATTTTCTGCACTTTGATTTACTTGTCTTTAATTTTCAACTCTCATTCATAAAACCCCCCCTGTGTGTGTGTGTGTGTGTGTGTGTTTTTCTATAAGTTAACAAATATGAACTTAATTGGGTTAATCGTTGAACAAGTCCTCGAGGGATCGACCTTTGCTTGTCATTATACTGTCTCCAACGATTTTGTGCACTTGCAAAGTTAAACTTAGTAGAAATAAAGTTCATAAATATTGTGTTCAGTACTTCTTCTATCAATGTTCTCCGAGACATCTTTAGGGTGTTGAGCAAAATGAAGTTTGTGTTACTAAATGACTATATATGGGAGCCGGTTGAAATCATCAAACTAGGGGTTCCTATTCCTGACTAGAGGAACAAGTCCAAGATAATATTTACAACTGGATTTGTGGATATATGCGGTCGTACGGATGCTCAACAGATTAACAAAGTGTGGTGCCTGAGGCTATACATAGCATGGAACTTGTTTCAAGAGAAAGTGTGGGACAACAAACATTGCAAGTTCATCCTGATATCCCCATGCTTACTAAAATTGTAGCAAAAGAGTGTGATGGTTTGCCACTTGCTTTGATAACAATGGTCGGGCCATGGTAT
The DNA here is from genome assembly GCA_037349345.1 of Oemleria cerasiformis. Taxonomy (NCBI): domain Eukaryota; kingdom Viridiplantae; phylum Streptophyta; class Magnoliopsida; order Rosales; family Rosaceae; genus Oemleria; species Oemleria cerasiformis. The sequence continues at coordinate 4,998,981 of JAZGTL010000019.1, read as the reverse complement.
CCAAGAAGACACCATAACAATGGAAACATGCAATTCATGTTCTCCAAAATTATGCTTCAGAGTTTTCAGATATAGCATTTTCGGGAAAATGCGCATACGGTCTTACCCACTGGGGCGGACGCGGAAGCATCTATCGAAGATAAGGTGTTATCACTTTTAAAATTCAGTTATGATAGTTTATCAGGTGAAAATTTTAAAACATGTTTCTTATATTGTACTCTATTTCTAGAAGATTTCTTGATAAAGAAAGACAATTTCTATTTTATTGGATGTGTGAGGTATTATTGGATGAATATGATGATGTAGACGAAGCAAAACATAAGAGTTACTATATTATAGTTATTCTTCTTGATGCATGTTTATTGGAAGACGGTGGAGATAATTGTGCAAAACTGCATGATGTGATTCGTGACATGGCACTATATATGGTTAGCTTGTGATTGTGAGAAAGAAAAGAGCAATATCCTTGTTTAAACAACAGGCCTCCATAAAGCACCTGGATGTTGGAAAATGGGAAAATGGGAAAATGGGAAAACACAAAAAGGGTGTCATTGGTAGAAAGTAATATCGAACATCTAGTTGAAAAATCAAAATCTCCCAAATTGTTGGCCTTATTTCTTCATAACGGTGAGTTTAAGATGCTTGTTGATGGTTTCTTTAATGATATGCGTAGAGTTTCCGAGATTTGGATTTGTTCAGTAATGTGGGTTTTACAGATCAACTGCCATTTGGAGTTTCAAACCTTCATTCCCTCCAACATCTAAATTGAGCCATGCATTTGGATTATCTACCACGTACAGAGCTGTAAGTTTTGAAAATGGGTCTCCATTTGACACTCCACCCAATCTTTCCAAATCAATTATTTTCAACATTTCATCGCAGTAGCAAACATATAAACTTCGGAACATGCAGGCGGTCACTAATTTGGGGTAGTTGAGAAATAATCTTCCGAATTTTCAAACTCCTTGCGACTCATCTTGTGACTCATGGGTCTTGTCTAAAGACTCTAGTCTTAGTTGTCATATGCCGGTAGTCACTAATTTGGTGTAGTTGAGGAATAATCTTCGGAAACAAGAGATGCTATGTATGCTCAAACTCAAAACCTCAAGCTCTTTCAAATCCTCTATTTCATCAATAACAACCATCCATCATGCCATCGCTATTGCTATTGTTCTTGCTCCATCTTTCTCTAACTTCTTCATTTCCAAAAACAATTCCATCCCCACAATTACCACATCTAGCCATTTTCAACACTTTTAGCTTCTTAAAACTTGATAATAATATTTGGAGGAATAAACTCAAGATATCAACTCTCTTATTCCAGCCCATGACAAATCGAGATGTTCCAAAAAAACCAAATTTGAAGTTCCACGTGGCAGTCGGGTTAATACCTGATTATGCGACTAATCCAAAACTCTTGGAACAGACATATATTCAAAGAAACCATTAGCAATAATCTTCAACTCATTTCGACGAAGAAATAAGGTCGACCAATTGGGAGATTTTGGCATTTCAACTAGACATTCGATATGACTCTGCCAATGACACAATTTTTGTGTTTTCCCATTTTTTGACATCCGGCGCCCTTTGGGCACCTGTATAATCAAGGATGTTGCCCATTTCTTTCCCACGATCACAAGCTAACCATAATTCCATGTCACGAATCACATCATGCATCTTTACACAATCAGCTCCACCATCTTCCAACAAACATGCATCAAGAAGAAAACCTATAATATGGTAACTCTCATTTTTTGCTCCGTCAACACATCATCACATTCATCCAATATTCCCTCACACATCCTACAATATAGTAGATAAACCCTCCTTATCAAGAAATCTTCCAGAAATAGAGCACAATATAGAAAGCATGATTTGAATTTTTCACCTAGTAAATTATCATAACTGAATTTTAAATGTGAAAACACTTCATCTCCCATACTTGAAAACTCTGAAGTAGATTTTTGAAGAACATGAATTTCATGTTTCCATTGTTCTAGTGTCTTCTTGGATACCATGGTACGACCAATTGTAATCAATGCAAGCAGCAAACCGTCACACTCTTTTGCCATGTGCTCGTACCTAAATTGGTCAACCTGGTCAAGACTAATCAGTCCCGCCAAAATCATACTTGGCCCTCGGCACAACAAGATAACAACAATACAAATCTACAACATCAGGTGCGTCCCACCAACGCAACCTTAGACAAAAGACACCAAAAGCCACTAGGCCGACTAGATCTGGTCAGCCTACCCGTCCATCGGCCGACCGTGTTAACACAACCACGGGACGAGGAGCCACCAGGACACGTGTCAGCTCTAGGAGCAGGGACATTTATCCCACATCGAAATGTTTCACCTACAACATTCAATGCCACTATAATACAAAGGCACCTCCCCTAAAAAAGGTAATGACAACCTTGTCCTTACGCTGCCTAATTACTACAGTACCATCCACACTTAACTGACTTCAGCATCGGAGACTGTTAGGCTGGCACCTCACCGGGGCTCCTTTGCTCTTACCTTCTCCCTGCAAGTCTTCCCACCCTCGAGAAGAGCGAGCTCAGCGAGGCAACTCTAAGTTGCTCCATTTTTGGCATCAACAGTTTGGCGTCGTCTGTGGGAATTCTGAAACAACCTCCCATGAACTCACTTACCAGCTAGGTCATCCCAACACCCTTCGGGCATCATGTTGGACGATCAAGATGAAGGAGAACTAAACAACACTCATTTCCTACAAAGGAGCTCAAGGGACAACATCCCTGAGGTGCTGAGACAGACATTGGACGACCTCCAACAAGAAGTGGCTGAGCTCAGGGCTCACAACGCCAAGATGGATGCTAAGAATCAAGTCATGTTTGAGCAATACGAGAGCACACTCGCCCTTGTAAGGATGTCCCAGCACAATCAAGGGCGAGACAAGGGACCAGTCGACCAAGTACTGGCAGACCAGATTGTGACCGATCGGACCCTAGTCGGTCAACCTGTCATCGAGCGAATTCCCTCGGATAGGCATAACAAACAGCAGTCTAGGGCAAACCCCCACCTCATCCGGATGGCGACTGCTCATCCAACCACAAAATGGTGTCGGCTCGTCTCAACCAAGAATCTATCGGGACGCTCGCCAACTACTAGAAGATAGCCAAGTTGAGTTAGGGCCCCTCCTCCTAACTTATGCTACATAAGATCCTACGGCACTAGGACAACCTCCCTTACCCATCTTAACTACGGCAGGCCGACAGACGACGGGCCACGCTTTCGGCATGGCTAATGGCCGAGAAGATCAAAGGACGAGAGGTCTTGAACCACAACAGAGGGAAAACACCCAAGACTAGCTCAACTGCCAGGAGCTACTCCCATGGCCGAAGGAGAAATAGAGATCGCCGAGAAAGAGGCAATGATCAAGAGGAACACCAACCAAACCCGCATCCACCTTAACAGGACAATGCCCTGGTGGAAAGCCTCCTACGTCGAGTGCGCAACCTTGAGGCAGAGAAGGACAAAGGTAAAGCACCAGCTTAGGGGAAGACTAGCACTGGTCCTTTCACCATCCGAATCCTTCGGTCAAGACATAGATCAGAGGTCAAACCTTTGAAAATAGCTCTCTACATGGGAAAAGGCGTCCCCATCACCCACTTAAACAATTATGTCTTCGCCCTTGCATATAAGAACCTGACGGACGAGGTCCAATGCCTTATCTTCAGCTCTACTCTTACCGACGCAGCTCTTAATTGGTTCTACCGCCTAGCTCCCAATACCATCGAATCCTTCAATGAATTACATACAACATTTCTCAACCAATTCATGATCCAGACGGATAGGCTGGTCTCCACGGAAGATATTTTCTCCCTCAAGTAGGAAGTAGACGAAACACTTCAAAAATATGCCGCCAGGTTTAGCCTCGAATACTCCCGCTGACGGGACACAGATGACAAGGTTGCATTCAACGCCTTCCGAAGCGGCCTCAGAGAGTCACTCTTCAAGTATGCATCCCATATTGAAGATTGGAAGGATTACAATGAGATCATGCGAAGGGCGGCAATCCACGCCAAAGCAGAATTCTTCCACTCCCACCCAGAAGACCAGAGCACCCTCATACTCAACTCCCCCAAGCAACAACAACCAAGGTAAGACCAACCATAACTCGAGAGGCTACAATCATGGCACTAACCAATCTCATTAAGGAAAGAGGAAACTCACCTATGACGGACAACATCATGACAAGAAGGGTCGACCAAATTACGACAACAGGGGATTCAAGCAAGGTGCTAACCATCACCAAGGGACACGAGACTTGGTAGGAGACAACTCTGGACCAAGACGTCGCTTCAAAACATACACGATACTTAACACATGTTTGAACCACGTACTGCTAAACGTGGAAGGCATGATCCCCAAGGCCAAACCAAGGAACCCCAGCTATCGCCCCATCCACAACAAATAAGCTTTCTGCCAATACCACAAGTACAATGGCCACACCATTGAAGAATGCATTGCATTCAAGGAAATTGTCGAGCAGTTTGTCCAAGAAGGCAGACTCAATCAGTTTCTACAACATCCCCCCTTGCCTATGGCACAACAGCAGATCATCACCATCAGCGAATGACCAACCCTATCCTCCTCAATCACTTCTAACCGAGTGAAGAATTTCCTTCGAGCTACCCAAGCCAACCACTAAGTACTCAGCATCGACTCCGGTCGAGCAGCTAAGGTGGCCAAGAACGGATGGCAACCCATTACATTCTCAGAGGAAGAGGAGAAAGGCATCGTGTTCCCACACGACTACTCATTCATCATCAGGGCCCAAATTTCCAACTATGACGTAGGAAGAATACTCGTTGACACTGGGAGCTCGGTCAATGTACTCTTCCGGGACGCTTTCAAACAGATGGGCATAGACGAGAAGGAGCTCGACCGAAAGGTCACGCCACTTTCGGGTTTCTCAGGGGACTCAGTCTTACCCAAGGGCATCTTCTATCTACCAGCATCGGGACTCAGTCTTACCCAAGGGCATCATCTATCTACCATCATCGGGACTCAGTCTTACCCAAGGGCATCATCTATCTACCAGCAACAATAGGTACTACCCCAAGGATAGCCACAACCATCACGACCTTCCTTGTGGTCGATTGTCCCACGGCCTACAACGCTAATATCAGAAGAGGATTACTCAATCAAATGAAAGCCATCGTGGCAACCCACATACTACTAATAAAATTCCCAACAGCCAAGGGAACGGGATAGGTGCGAGGAGACCAGCTCTCTGGAAGAACATGCTATGCCACAGCCTTAACAAAGAGGAGCAAGCAGGTTCAGCCAGATCAAACAAAAACTCTATCAGCCATCGAAACCGCCCTGGGAAATGACCCCATCAACCCAAAACTCATGGAAGAATTTCGGGACAACTATCCGGAAGATCCACGAGACCTTGCAAACATGCCACAAGCCGAACATGTGGAAGAGACAGAGGCAATACCTCTATCTGATCAGCACAAAGATCGCATGGTCCGGATAGGATCAAAGGTGAAACCCACCACACGAGCAGCCATCGTGGAATTCTTAAAGGAATATGCCGAAGTCTTTGCATGGTCTTACGCAGACATGCCCGGTATATCCACTGATGTGATCTGCCACGAGCTCGACCCATCATTCAAGCCAGTCACACAGAAACAGCGAAGCTATGACACCGAGAGACAATTGGCCTGCAGGGCAAAATCACAAAGCTGAGCATTATACACTTCATCCAGAAAGCCATATATGCCACCTGGGTAGCAAATGTGGTGCTCGTCAAGAAACCATCTGAATCCTGGCGCATGTGCATCGACTTCACCGATCTCAACAAGGCTTGTCCCAAGGACAGTTTCCCATTACCTAAGATCAATATGCTCGTGGACGCCACCGCGGGACATGAATTACTCAGCTTCATGGATGCTTACTCAGGCTATAACCAGATCCTCATGAATCTAGGTGATCAAATCCATACAAGCTTTCGAACTAACCTAGGTGTCTATTGCTACAAGGTTATGCCTTTTGGCCTAAAGAATGCAGGATCGACATACCAAAGATTGGTCAACTTCATGTTCGCCGATCAAATCGGTAAAACAATGGAAGTCTATGTCGACAACATGCTTGTCAAGAGCAAAACAGATGACGAGCACATTCCCAACATGGCTAGGATGTTCAAAGTCCTCAAGGAGTACAAGATGCGCCTCAATCCCACCAAATGTGTCTTTGGAGTGGGATCAGGCAAATTCTTGGGATATATGATCAGCTAGAGAGGCATTGAGGCAAATCCTGAAAAGATCAAGGCAGTCCTTGACATGCAACCTCCATAAACCCACAAGGACATCCAATGCTTGACAAGACGAGTGGCAGCTCTCACTCGCTTCATAACTAAAGCAACAGACAGATGCGCTCCATTCTTCATAGCTTTGAAAAACAAGAGCAAACAAATTGATTGGACAAACTCAAGCTATACATGAGCAGGGCACCACTGCTAGCAAGACCAGAGACCGGAGAACATCTCTTCGTATACTTGTCAATATCAACCTCAGTTGTCAGCTATGTTCTTATCACAAGACGGGAAGGGGTAGAACATCATGTCTATTACGTCAGCAAAGTGTTTCAGGATGCAGAGACCATGTACCCTGACCTGGAGAAACTTGCTCTGGCTCTAGTAGTCATAGCACAGAGGCTCAGACCATACTTCCAAGCACATGAGATCAAGATTGTCACCAGCAAACCCTTGAGACAAGTTCTACAGAAGCCAGACATCTCTGGTCGTCTCACCAAATAGGCAATCGAGCTGAGCGAGTTCGGCATCTCCTATGTAGCCAAGACAACTGAGAAATGACAAGTAGTGGCTGACTTCATCGCCGAATACTCCTACCAACCTACACAATACATACCACTAGAGGCAACCCCTCCGCAAGGACTCACCACCAAGGAAATTCCAGAATCAACCAAGGCACCCCCAATTGATCCGCAGCGCCCATGTTGGACACTATACGTGGATGGATCTGCTTGCCACAGTGGATCAGGAGCAGGACTAGTTGTCACTTCCCCATAACAAGTCAAGCTAGAATACGCCCTACACTTCAGCTTCAAGGCATCCAACAACGAGGCCGAGTATGAAGCAATGTTGGCTGGCCTACGCTTAGCCAAAGACCTGGAGGCCAAGTAGTTGAGAATCTACAGCGATTCACAATTGGCTATCAGCCAAATCAACAATGACTTTGAAGCCAATGACGTATCCATGTCACTTTACTTGGTCCTAGCAAAGCAACTTCTTCAAAGCTTCTCGGCCTATGAAATCAACAAAATCCCAAGATCGGAAAACAACCATGCCGATGCTCTAGCACGACTTGCATCCTCACTGGATGAGAAGGAGAAGCGAAGGGTGCTTGTGGAAGTCCAACACGTGCCCAGCACAAGACCACGCCTAGTATACACCATCAACACCAGTCCCACCCGGATGGATCCCATCAAAGCTTTCCTCCAAGATTGCATTTTACCAGAGGACATGATGGAGGCCAGGAAAATCAAGAGACAATCAGCTCGATACACCATCCAGCATGACCATCTCTACAAGCATGGTTTCACTACCTCACTATTGAAGTACCTGACACCAGACATGGGTGATTACGTGCTAAGAGAAATACACGAAGCCATTTGCGGTGATCACTCTGGAGCACGAACTTTGGCACAAAAGGCCTCAGGAAAAGGGTACTATTGGCCCACCATGCTCTCAGACGCCATTGAACTCACGTAAAAATGTGACAAGTGCTAGCGACATGCACAAATCCCTCACCTCCCAGCTAAGCCCCTAACTTCTATGTTTAGTCCTTGGTCGTTCTCCCAATGGGGACTAGATTTGATCGGCCAAATGCCTGAAGGTAAGGGAAAGGTCGACTACGCCGTTGTAACTGTGGACTACTTCACAAAATGGGCAGAAGCGAAACCATTAGCAATCATCACAGCAGCCTAGATCGAGCACTTCGTCTACCAACACATCATCTGCCGCTTCGGAATCCCACACACCATTGTCACTGATAATGGGAAGCAATTTGATTGCAATCGCTTCAGGGCATTCTGTGAAACCTACGCATCACACTCTTTTTTGCTTCACCATCTCACCCACAGTCCAACGGACAGGTGGAAGCGGCAACAAGAACATCAAGTACAACTTAAAGAAGAGACTCAATGAAGACAAAGGCAAATGGTCAAACATTATCGGTGACGTGTTATGGTCTCACAGAACCTTATACAAGACAGCCACATATTAGACTCATTTTGCCTTGGCATTCGGCACAGAAGCAGTCGTACCAGTGGAGATTGGCAAGACATCCTATCGAGTCATCTCCTACAACCAAGAAAAAAAACAATCATTAAATAGCTCTTAGCTTGGACCTACTGGAGGAACGCAGAGAGGCCAACCTCAAGAACATTGCATACAAGCAATGTGTTGCAAGATATTACGGCTCAAGGGTTCGCCAAAGAAGCTTCAAGATAGGAGATCTAGTCTTAAGGAAAGCCAGCCTTGCAACCAAGGAAAGATCTGCTGGCACATTTGCCTCTACCTGGGAAGAACCCTAAAAAGTCTCCAAAGTATGCCGAGAGAGGACCTATGAGCTCCAAGACTCGAAAGGAAAGTCACTTCCACATCCTTGGAATGTAGACCATCTCAAATTCTATTACAAGTAAACAGGTCGACGGCCACAAACATGATCGGCCAATGACCGAATTTTTGTAATCATTCCTGGCATACCTAGTTGATATTATCAATGAATGAATTTTACAATGAGGCAACACCTCTTCTATCATCTCTTTGGCAATCTGTCATTTTATCAAATGATTGGCCTTCCTTTATTATGAGGCGGAACCTCGTCTTGAACGACCTTAATTTACCCTAATCACCCTTCATTACAACTCATTTTTCAACAACCTCAGTTTCCTTTTAAAACGGTTTCTTTCATTTTGAACAGCCTTTTTTCATTATGAGGCACCTCATTTTGAACGACATCACCTTATCTTAATCAGTCTTCTCTCATTATGAAGCATCTCACCTTAAGCGGCCTTAGGTCATTTTTAATGACCTTACCACCTTTCAAAGGCAAACACCTTACGTTGACCTTTATTTTGAACGACCTCGCATCACTTACCAGATCGACTTTTATAATTCGACCTGGCAAACATGCAAGTCTATTCTGAACGACCATGTAAAACTCAACACTCACAAAAAGGTATGAGAAAGAAAATAAGAATACATTTATAGGTAAGACCCCATGGTCCCACCAAAAAATTACTTGTTCATAGAAGGCCACAAGGCCGATGAATAGACAGAATACAAGAACTAATTACAAAAACTAAGGGGCATTCCCCTGATCTTCTGGGACATCTCCTTCATCATCTTTCGGCGTCTCAGCTTGATCATCAGCATCACCATCATCCTCATCATCAAGCTGAGGATTCCCATCTTCATCTAGGTAGTCTTCCAACTGTGTAGGATGCTTCAGCCATGGAAACTGGATAGGAAGACCAGTGTTAGCCAGAAGGATTCGCTTGAACAGCCCATCCTCCAGATTGGCCCCAAACCGCTGAAAGTCTTGATGGTGAGCCGGGGATGCTTTGTACTCTTCAGCACTCACCTTCTTGGCCGAGATGAGCTGCTCGGTCAGCCTAGCATTGGCTGACTAGACCTCCTAGACCTTAACCTCCAGCTCAGCCACATTTGCCTTGGCTTCATCCTGCTAAGCAGCCAGCCTCATCTCTAGCCCTTTCACCTTGAGCTCGGCATCCACCTTGGCCTAAATAGACCTCTCGGCCATCCTTTCTTTCTCGGCCAAGGAGTTCATCTTCGACTTCAAGGCCTGGTGCTCTTCGACTGCTTTCTCCCTAGCTTGGCTAGAATGTCAAAAGGTGGTAAAGACCTCACCAAGGAACTGCATAAACACCAAACACTTAGATAAAGAAAAGCAGGAGTACAAAAAAATAAAATACAAGGTCAAACAGAAGGAACTTACATATGCTCCAGCTCGCATAGTCTTGTCACACCTATCAGCAAAGTCTTTCGCCTTCAAGGCCGCGATCTCATCCAACTCATACTGAGACCCATGAACAATAGTGTTCATGAAGTCTAGCTGAGAGGGATGGAAGGTCGTAGATAGCTACCTCCAAGTCTCGTCTACCTCCTAGGTCCTCACCATATCCGGCTACCCATCAGTTTTAAAAAGATAGGACCGAAGGGAAGCATCAAGGTACGGCTTCTTCATCTTCTTGGGGACCCTTCGGCCTTCCAAGTCCGAGCCGATGTTAGGATAGATGATCTTGCGAACCGTCTCAAGGGCCTCAACCTAACCCTGCTTCTTCTGTTGAAGCACATCCTCATAATCGGAGGTCATTTCCTTCTGCTTCTTCCCCTTCATTTTCCTCTCCTCAGCCATTATTCGGCAACGTTCGTCGGCTTCATCGTCAAGATTGATTAAGGGAGGAACATGATGCCGATTAGTAGATGGCCCAGAGCTAGCAGTCAGCTGGGCAGGGATCGACCCATATGCACTTGCAAAAAGTTGCGCCAATGGCTCCTCAGTAACAAGATCCACCGCCTGGGAATCCAACGCCTTATGATCGCCCTACTCGGCCAAACCATCATCAACCTGTAAAGAAACCTTCGAAGTCGATCTTATCTTGATCGGCTTACGAAAGTCACTCTTCCTTGTGGATGCTCCGGCCTTCTCAGCCTCGGCCTTTGTCTCAGCTGACTTCTTCAACGCCTCTACAACCTTCGCCATTCTCTTGGTTAATTGCTCGGCTGCAACTACAATAAAAAATGGATCGGCTGCAACAAAAAATAAGTTAGTAAAGGGCTGAAGCATAATCCTAACTAACTAAGGCCGAGTCACACTTACGTAGAGTGGGTATCATACCAACTTGCAGGAGATGAGCAGGCAGTCGTAGATAATCTCTACTCCTTTCAACCGGTCAAGCTTGAAATACACTTCAACGTAGTCGGCCTTCTCCTGATCACTGATATCAGGCCGCTTATAAATGTCTACAAAAAATAGGAATTAAGTCAACACCAATCGGCCATATCATTCACAAAGTAATCATACAACAAAACAAGACAAAAAAAATTTCCTACGACTACCAACTTTCGACTGATAAAGGGCCCTCTTTCTTTCTTCATCCTAGACTCTACTTATATCCAGCCGGTCTTATCCCTCACAAACTTGTACAAATTCTTGATATGACCCCAAGTCGGCTCACCCTTCCCGCACAACTTGAAAGCCGTATACACCCCAGTTAACATAATCCAACAATTTGGATTAAGCTGGCCGAGAGCAACCCCCACTTCAACGGCCATCTTCTGCAGCCATGGATGAAGAGGAATCATCACCTCGTGACAAAAATTATCTGGATGAAAGGTCGCCCAACTTATCGGCGAATTGCTCAACCTCTCCCTTCTCCCAAGTAATCTCATCTTTACAGAATCTGGAATGTTGAACACTCTTTGATAATCTAGAATGTCATCAACATCCAAGGTACCCACTTGTCGATCAACCTCATAGGCCGAGTTGGCTACATTCACCAATTCAACGGCCTCTTCCACATCAATTTCCATCGGCCTTGAACTCGATGCTATCTCTACCGACTTTGAACTTGAAGCTATACTTTTACCCTTATCAGCCGGAGACTTAAACAACTCACTATGTTTAACAGATGACACATCGACGTTCGAGATCTCGGCCCCATCAATGGCCGACACATAACGGGTGGCAATGTATTCAAAAGCTTTATCAAGCTCTTCCTGCAGTTCCTGGGCCGATTGTCCTTGAGATGCCTCAGGGATCGATCCACCTATGTTAGTATCCACCTCTGGCTCTACCCTAGGGTTTGGCCAATGGGAACAAGAGTCCAATTCAGACACGTTTAGCCGTGAATCAGAGCTAGCTGAACTAGCTTCTGATTCACCGTCAAACGCATGATAGGACCGATCTTCAGATCCTTCTGAATCATCCACTGAACTTGACATCTACAACATATAAGGAAGATCTATGAAGGGAAACATGCAAGACACAACAACTAGACACACAAACGATCCAGCAAACACATTCATCAAGTTCATTACCAGTTCATGCAAAAGTCACACATTCGATCGAAAAAGCAAAGGAAGAACAAGGCAATACCTTGTTTATAGGAATTTCGTCGTAAACTCCGCCACAAAGTACTCGTCAGAAATCGCCTAAACAGGATTCGGAGTCACCAGAAATTGCCTTCAAATTTTCGAAAACTTCTCTCAAAAGCCAAAGTGACAAATAAGGAAGGATTCAAGTTTTTATAGGAGAACAAAAATCGACCGTTACAAACCCACTTCGGCTAGTTGAAGGGTTGCGCACACAACCCAAGGCATTGAAAGCACGACGTGTGGCACTCTACTCATTCCATGTCAGATAACTCACATCATGTCAGAGCACATCTCTGAAATTTTGCAAGTGGCACTCGATTAGCCATGGACTTTCCTAGCCGATCGACACATGATCGTGCGAGGTTCCGCTCCTACAGGCCGTACAAGATGACATACACTCATCTTGCAAGTGGCACTCGATCGGCCATGGACTTTCCTAGCCGATCGGCCATATGATCGTGCGAGATTCCGCTCATACGGGCCATGCAAGATGACATACACTCATCTTGCAAGTGACACTCGATCGGCCATGGACTTTCCTAGCCGATCAGCCACATGATCGTGCGAGGTTCCGCTCATACGGGCCGTGCAAGATGACATACACTCATCTTGCAAATGACACTCCATCGGCTATGGACTTTCCTAGTTGATCGGCGACATGATCGTGCGAGGTTTCACTCTTGCGGGCCGTGCAAGATGACATACACTCATCTTGCAAGTGGCACTCGATCGGCCATGGACTTTCCTAGCCGATCGGGTACATGATCATGCGAGGTTCCGCTCCTACGGGCCGTGCAAGATCACATACACTCATCTTGCAAGTGACACTCGATCGGCCATGGACTTTCCTAGCAGATCGACCACATGATCGTGCGAAGTTTCGCTCATGCGGGCCGTGCAAGATGACATACACTCATCTTGCAAGTGGCACTCGATCGATCATGGAATTTCCTAGTCGATCGGTCACATGATCATGCGAGGTTCCGCTCCTGCGGGCCGTGTAAGATGACATACACTCATCTTGCAAGTGACACTCGATCGGCCATGGACATTCCTAGCCGATTGGCAACATGATCGTGCAAAATTCTGCTCATGCGGGCTGTGCAAGATGACATACACTCATCTTACAAGTGGCACTCGATCGGCCATGGACATTCCCAGCCGATCGATCATGGACATTCCTAGCCAATCAGCCACATGATCATGCGAAAATTCCGCTCATGCGGGCCGTGCAAGATGACATGCATTTATCTTGCAAGTGGCACTCGATTGGCCATGGATATTCCTAGCCGATCGGTCACATGATCGTGTGAAATTCCGCTCCTGCAGGTCGTGTAAGATGACATACACACATCCTGCAAGTGGCACTCGATCGGCCATGTACATTCCTAACTGATCGGCCACATGAACGTGCAAGGTTCCGCTCCTGCGGGCATTGCAAGATGACATACACTCATTTTGCAAGTGGTAGTCAGTCGGCCATGGACATTCCTAGCCGATCGACCACATGATCTTCCAAGGTTCCGCTCCTACGGGCCGTGCAAGATGGCATAAACTCATCTTGCAAGTTGCACTCGATCGGCCATGGACATTCCTAGCCAATCAGCCACATGAACGTTCGTAATTCCGCTCCTGCATGCGTACAAGATGGCACTCGGCCATTGCCAAAATTTCACACCGATCATCCTCTCTCACAAACCTTTTTTTACCAAAGATTGACCACGGCGAATCACCTCAGCCAAGGGCTTGGGGGACTGGGTGTCAAAGGAAATAGCAAGGTATAGAATACCCGCAGATTCTATGCCTTGTACAGTCTTGACAAATTTGATTATACAGTTTATTCTTTCCTAAATTAGGATATACTAGTTGTAGGCTATAATTGGATATATATATATATATATACATATATATATGGTAGGTTAGCTGTTTTAGGGGCTGAAGATCAGCATGTATTCTTTCCTAACTTAGCTTGTATTCTGTCCATATAATGGGAGATTCTTAATAAAGAGAACATACTTTTTCAGAAAAGACTCTAAACTGTCATGGTATCAGAGCTACAACTCTGAAATTGTCTTTTTTTATCTCTTGCTCTCAAGTTCCTTAGTCTCGGTCATTCTTGATCCAGTTCCTTAGTCTCGGTTAGTCTCGATCATGTTCTCTTGACCTCATGTCTTCAAATAAGTCTGATGTTTCTTTCATTCGTCTCAATGGCAAGAACTACTCTGCTTGGGCATTTCACTTCAGGATTTTCGTCAAAGGTAAGGAGTTGTGGGGACATGTTAATGGAAGTAACCCAGCTCCTGACAAAATTACAGACAAAGACCAGCAAGCCAAGTGGGAAGTCAAGGACGCTCAAGTTATGGCATGGGTTTTAGGATCTGTCGAACCCAACATCATCTTGAACCTTCGATCTTTTCAGACTGCATCTCAGATGTGGACTTACCTGAAGAAGATCTACAGCCAACAAAACACTGCTCGTCGGTTCCAGCTTGAACATGAATTAGCCACTTTCCAACATGATAGTCTTTCTATCTCTAATTTTTACTCTAGATTCACTAATCTTTGGGCTGAATAACACTGATATAGTTTATGCATGCTTACCATCTGAAGGTCTTAGTTAAGTTCAATATGTCCATGAAACTACTCAAAAGGGATCAATTTCTGATGAAACTGAGACCTGAATTTGAAGGCACCAGATCCAATCTTATGAACTAAGAATCTGTCCCCTCCTTGGATATATGCCTCAATGATCTCCTTCGCGAGGAACAGCATCTTCTCACTCAAACCACCATGGAACAACGACGATCTACATTTGTTCATGTGGCCTATGCAACACAAGGTAGGCCAAGAGGTAGGGATATGAGCACTGTTCAGTGCTTCTGTTGCAAGGGATTTGGCCATTATGCTGCAAACTGTCCCCGAAAATTCTGCAACTACTGCAAAAAGGATGGCCATATCATCAAGGAATGCCCTACTCGACCCCCCAAGAAATCAAAGACATCATATACTTCCTCAGTTGACTCTGCTAGTGCTGGTAGTTTTGTGAATACAACACCTCTGACACAAAGTGCTCATGCTCCAATCCAACCCGTGACCCCTGCCATGATTCAAAAAATGATCATTTCTGCATTTTCAACTTTAGGACTCTAGGTAAACCCTTCCCTATGCCATCACCCTGGAACTTTGATTCCGGGGCTTCCCATCATATAACCAACAATGCTGATTCTCTTACCAATGTAAACAAATATTTTGGAAATCTCAAAATTCATATTACTGATGGCAATCATTTCCTATCACGGCCACTTGTGATGTTTCTTCCTCTCTCACTGATGTTTTCGTATCTCCTGGTCTTACCACCAATCTTGTGTCTGTCGGTTAGTTGGTTGATAATGATTGTAAAGTGAAATTTTCTCAATTTGGTTGTGTTGTGCAGGATCAACACTCAGGGCGAATGATCGCGAGGGGGCCTAAGGTGGGACGGCTGTTTCCTCATCAATCTCCATTGCCTCCTTTTTCTTTGCCCTTTGTCACTTTTAATTATGCTCAGGTTGATTACCGAGCATGGCATAAACGTCTAGGACATCCAAACTCTAATGTACTTCATGCTTTACTGAATTATGGTTTTCTTGGGAATAAAGAATCACCATCTCTTAGTGTTGTTCAGTTTGATTGCAATTCTTGCAGACTTGAAAAAAAAGTAAAACTCTGCCCTTTCCTATTCACACACCCCATGTAGTCCAACCTTTTGATCTGATACATAATGATATGTGGGGTATGGCACCAGTCACTTCTCATGCTAATTACAAATACTTTGTCATCTTTATTGACGACTATAGCCGTTTCACATGGATTTATTTCCTGCATTCTAAAGACGAAGTCTTTTCTGTTTTTAAAATTTTTCATGCATATATTCAGACCCAATTTTCGGCCCATATCAAAATCCTTCGTTCTGACAATGGGGTTGAGTATATGTCTCATTTGTTTCAGGACTTCCTACAGCATCATGGCATCCTCTCTCAATGGTCTTACCCTTCAATACCTCAACAAAATGTGGTGGCTGAAAGGAAGAACCGTCACCTTCTTGATGTTGTTCACACTCTTCTGTTAGAGTCATCTACGCCCTCTCGATTTTGGTGTGAAGCTCTCTCCACTGCTGTCCACCTCATCAACAGATTGCCTTTTCCCATATTGAACCACAACTCTCCTTTCACATGGTTATTTGGTCACCCTTCAACTTATTCTAACCTGCGTACCTTTGGTTGTGTCTGTTATGTTCATCTTCCTGCACATGAACGCACAAAACTCACGGCTCAGTCGATTCAATGTGCTTTCTTAGGATATTCCATACACCAGAAAGGTTTTCTTTGTTATGATCCAACTCTGCGTCGCATTCGTGTTTCTCGAAATGTGATCTTTCTAGAAAATCAGTATTTCTTCTCCACGCATCAAGATCTCGTTTCTCCTTCATTTTCTGTTTTGCCTATGTTTACTAACTCTTCTGCAACTCCCGTCCCTTCTAAGCCTCTCCTAGTATATCACCGACGCTCCTCCGCCACTTCCCACCAGCCTTTAGCACCTCCTGAGCCCCCTCACGCTCCTTCCTCGACTGCTGCTCCTATTCCAGCAACTGCACCTCCCTCTCTCAGACACAGTTCTCGGGTTCGTAGACCCCCAGATAGGTTTGGTTTCTCTCTTCCTTCATCCTTCACATCCACCTTGTCTTCTATTTCTCTTCCTTCGCCTTATAAACAGGCACTGGAGCATGAGTGTTGGCGGAAAGCTGTTGAAATCGAACTTCTCGCACTTGCAGAAAACCAAACCTGGGATGTTGTTCCATATCCCTCCTCCGTGAAACCCCTTGGCAGTAAGTTTGTGTTTTCTATCAAGCTTTGTTCATATGGGTCCGTAGATCGTTACAAGGCTCGGCTAGTGGCACTTGGCAACAACCAAGAATATGGTCTCGACTATGATGAGACCTTCGCACCAGTCGCCAAAATGACCAATGTCCGAACTATCCTTGCCCTTGTTGCATCCCAATCTTGGCCCTTACATAAAATGGATGTCAAGAACGCATTCCTCCATGGTGATCTCAAGGAAGAAGTTTACTTGAAACTTCCCTCTAGTATGCCTACTTCCTCACCTAATGATGTTTACAAACTGAAACGTTCTTTGTATGGTTTGAAGCAGGCGTCGAGAGTATGGTTTGAAAAGTTTCGATCCACTTTGCTTGGTTTTTCTTTCACTCAAAGTCAGTATGACTCCTCCCTTTTTCTACAAAGGACGTCTATGGGTGTCGTTATCCTCCTTGTTTATATGGATGATATCGTTATCACCGGCTCTGACTTGGAGGCAATCTCTGCGGTTCAGACTTTGTTGCACTCTCAATTCCATATGACAGACCTTGGCCAGCTCACCTATTTCTTGGGTTAAGAGGTGCATCATCCGCCTCACGGTCTCTTCTTGAATCAGCACGAGTATAGTTAGGATTTGGTTCAGTTAGCTGGCCTCACCGACACTACTTTCGTTGACACCCCAATGGAACTTAATGTAAAATTTCGACGTGACGAAGAGGAGCTTCTTGAGGATCCTACTCTCTATCGGCAGCAGGTTGGTAGCCTTATCTATCTAACCATTACCCGACCAGACATCTCTTATGTTGTTCACACCGTCAGCAAGTTCATGCAAGCACCAAGGCATCTCCATCTCCCTGTTGTCCGCCGCATACTTCGCTACATTCTTGGCACACCTAGTGGTGGCTTATTCTTCCCTACTGGTTCTTCACTTCAGCTACAAGCCTACGGTGACGCTGATTGGGCCGGTTGCCAAGACACCAAGAAATCTACTACCGGCTGGTGTATGTTTCTTGGTGATGCCCTTATCTCTTGGAAATGCAAGAAGCATGACCACATCTCCAAATCCTCAACTGAGGCGGAGTACCGCACCAAGTCTGCTGCGTGCTCCGAGATCATTTGGCTGCGTGGTCTCCTCACAGAGCTTGGTTTCTGTCCAATTCATCCTACTCCACTACATGCTGACAACACTAGTGCCATCCAAATTGCAGCCAACCTCGTCTATCACGAACGCACCAAGCACATCGAGGTTGACTGTCACTCAATCCGGGAAGCTTATGATTATCAGGTTATCACTCTTCCACATGTCTCCACTACTCTGCAGATCACAGATATCTTCACCAAATCCATGCCACGTCATAGCCATCATTTCCTCGTTGGCAAATTGATGCTTGTCGATTTACCAGCATCAATTTGAGGGGGGATGTCAAAGGAAATAGCAAGGCATAGAATACCCGCAGATTCTATGCCTTGTACAGCCTTGACAGATTTGATTATACAGTTTATTCTTTCCTAAATTAGGATATACTAGCTGTAGACTATAATTAGTGACGACAAGCACTCAACCGAGGAAATCCACCTCAATCAACAACTTGGGGGACTTCTGTTTGTATCTAACTTGGTCAACCTGGTCAAGACCGATCAGTCCCACCAAAACCATAATTGGCCCTCGACTCAGCAAGATAACAACAATACAAATCTACAATATCAGGTGCGTCCCACCAACGCAACCTTAGACAAAAGACACCAAAAGCCACTAGGCCGACCAGATCTTGTCGATTTACCCGTCCATCGGTCGACCGTGTTAACACAAACACGGGACGCAGGACCACTAGGACACGTGTCAGCTCTAGGAACAGGGAAATTTATCCCACATCGAAATATTTCACCTACAACATTCAATGCCACTATAAATACAAGAGCATCTTCCCTCAAAAAGGTAATGACAATTTTTTCCTTACGCTGCCTAAATACTATAGTACCATCTACACTTAACTGACATAAGCATCGGAAACTGTTAGGCCGGCACCCCACCAGTGCTTCTTTGCTCTTACCTTCTCCCTGCAAGTCTTCCTACCCCCGAGGAGAGCAAGTCAAGCGAGTTCAACGAGGCAACTCTAAGTTGGTCCATTTTTAGCATCAACACCACAATTTTAGCAAGTTGGGGGATATCAGGATGAAGTTGCAATGTATGTTGCCTCACCTTCTCTTGAAACAAGTTCCATGCTTTGTTCGGCATCAGACACTGCACTTTGATAATCTCTTTAGCATCCATACGACCGCATATATCCACAAACCGAGTTGTGATTATTATCTTGGACTTGTTCTTATTGTCAGGAATAGGAATTCCTAGCTAGATGATTTCAACTGGCTTCCATATATCATCCAACAATAACACAAATTCTTTTTGCTCAACACCCTAAAGATGTCTTGAGCTTTTTCATGCACCTCTTTACGCTAAACCCAATCTTTTCTCCAATCTTATCTTGAAGAATTTCGAGCTTGGGGTCTTTGGAGACAACTAGACATGTCACAAAATTGAAATCATTAGTACGGCCGATGTTGTTATGGATTTTGGTGAGGATAGTGGTCTTCCCCACCCTCCCATTCCATATAAGCAAATGACTCCCACCTCTTCATTTTCGAAGTGTCTCCAAACCTCATCAAACATGGATTCCACTAGAGATTCATCCACTAAAGATTCATTCAAGCTTTTGGCTGCCACCTCTTTGAAATCTCCCTTCCTCATTAGATCTGTGACTTGAACCAACTTTTTAGCAACTTTTTTTCCAAAATTGAAGCTTGACCAGTCATTGTTTGAGCAGTGATCACCACAGCATAATTTCTCAATTTATGTACCTGCTCTAACGGCTTCAACTGCTGTTCAGCAATGGCGACAGCGACCCATGTCTTGACTTCATTCTTTAGAGCCCTCAGTTATTCCAAGGAACGGGTGAAAGCTTGGAAGTTTTCTTGGAGCTTCTCTACATATGCTTGTTGTCCAAAAATAGAATCCCAGCAGCAAGAAACAATGGCATCGCATGACATGGAGACTGAGAAAATGTTACCCATTGATTAATTAAGCAGGAGAAGCAGTGAAGGAAAATTTGGGAAAGTGGAGATCCAAAAAATCAACAATTGAATTTGAATTGCAACAAACTAATTGAAGGTAGGTAGATGTCAACTGTGAAGTGAATAGATATGCAGTTAGGAACCTACTAGCCTAGTGGGTGGTGGCCCAGGTGGGACTCAGCTCAAGACTTGACAATGGCATTTACAGCCTGGATATTGACCCTCTAGTGCCTGCAATGACAGCAGAGTATTGTGGTCGGGCTCACAAGATACTTTTTGAGACATGAACCCAATAATTCTCCATCACAACTTACGGTGAGTAAAATACAAAAAAGAAGACTTGTTTTAAAAAAAATAAATAAATAAACATACGTCTTATATAAATTTGAAATTCACTGGCAAGATCAGTGAGGGTCTTAATAAACACTCGGAGCATCATTAGCAGCGAGGGAAACCTTCAAGCTCCAAGAGAAGAATATGTACTTACAGATTGAGCATAAATTATGGATTCAGAAAGGAAGAGAAGGAATGAAGGAAATCATGAATAATTTCTAATTTCTCATGAATTTTGAAGTATTCGATTACAAAATTTAATGTGAAACTCGTGTCTTTTTCTATCCGTAAAATTTTTGGGTTATGTAACGTTTATAGTGTTATTATTTGTATATTTTCTGTCTTTGAAACTACCATCAAATGTACAATGTTCTAAAAACTGGAACGAAAACTACTATTGGATTTCAAAGTAGCACGATCTAATTATACAAAATTACCCCATTGAATGTGGCTACTGCCTAAGCTCTAGCATATTTTTTCATATTAACAAGTGCTAAAACTGCAAGACAGAGAGGGTGAAGGAGATAATGTAAGAAGTTCAAAACTGTACTACTCAACATCAAAGATCTAATTATGCAACAACAATAACCTATATATGCAAATCTAATTTCACGAGATCACACTGACCTTTGCGCCAAAAGGACAAGCAGGATAGTTGAATTCCAGAACATCCCTTCAATTCTCTGAGGAAAAGAGAAAGCAAATGCATTAAATTAGTTTAACCAAAGTAGATAAATGATCACATATTGGTACTGGTTGCTGAAAAATGACACAAAATATAAATCCTCAATTCGAATTCAACTGAGCTACATCTATATTCACTAAACCAATAACGTAAGATATGCCACTTCTAATTGACATGCTGCAGTACCTCATTTTCTTTTCCTGCATTTTCTCATTAGCCAAACACAGAAGAATAAAATAATAAACATAAAGGAAATCTAACCTCAGGTTCCGGTTCAAGCTTCTCTCGATCGTGACCACTGGCAATAGGCATTACCTCCTCAATTGATCTTCAATCACACCAGTGCTTGCTACAGAAGAACATACAAAACTAAATGACGCAAATTAATCCGAAAAACATCTGAGAGGGGAATTAGAGTTTTCCATCAGAAGAAACCTGCAGTTCAATATATCTGAAAATTTCAAGAAAAAAAAAATATATCTGAAAATTAAAATCAATCTGAGATTCTGATTCTAAAAGGTGTCTCTAACAAACATATCCTTTCTCTCATTGGCATTTCGTCATACAGTTAGAGGGCATAATATTAACCTGCAAGTTGCAATTGAGTGGTAGATTTTGGGGTTAGGTGGTAGTGGTGGTCACGAAGGCCGCGGTCAGCGAAGCGCCAGAGCTCTTCTTCCCTAGGATCCCACCCCGCATTGCACCAACGCAAAACCAAAACCAAGGCCAGTCACCATTTCGCGGCACATTTCTCTTCCAGTCTTACTGACCTTTACAACCAACTGCTGGTAACAGGCTTGAAACCTGCTGCTCAGATCCCTAATTTGATCAACTATACAAGTACACAACCCTCACTCGTTGGTGACTGGTGACTGGTGACTGGTGACTGGTGAGGCATTCAGTCACTCTGCTTAAGATCCTATATTATGTAGACACAACTTCTTGTGCATCAACTTCCTGCATCACCCTTTGGACCTTTCCAATTAGTAGTGAATTTCAATCTTCTTTTTTTAACAATGGAGATGTAAAGTAAAAACAGTTGTAAATAAACAAAAAAAAATTATAATTTCCGACCCATTAAACTACAAAATTGGAGATAGAAGTTATAAAAAGTTTACATCCTGCATTGGTGATGCTCTCATTAGGTTTCATATGTTTTTGTTTTGGTTTAATAGTTTTTTTTTTTCGTGTTTGTTTTGGCTTAATATTGTTTTTTTTCGTGTCAATGTTTTCGTTTTGGATTAATAGTTTTTTTTTTGTCATTGACACGCAGTATCCCAAAATTTTCAACCAATGACTAATCTGTGTCGGGGGGCCGTCTGTGCCAAGGGCCAGGAAGACTCACAAAGGCATTTCAGCCTCCCTCTGGCTATAAGTCAAATGCTAGTTTCGTGTCTCGAGTCCAAGACCAGAGAGCAAACCTAACTTGGAACCCGAGTTCCCACTGAACCACTTGCTTGTAGTTGGCTTAATAGTTATTTGTAGCCAACTTGCCATCAAATTATACACAAATTTTAAATTTAGTCTATAAATTGCAATATTAGCACTTGTGGCTCCTAAAATATGTGTCATGCTACATCAATCCAGCCCTGAGAACGAAATCGTGAGCTCTCCCACCATCACTCCTATCCAAATATCCCTTTCTTCTCCTCAAAATTTATTGAAAATTATAAAGCTTAAACTATTAATCCTTAAACAACATCCTTAATTTCGATAAGTACACGCAACTAAAATTACAATTCTAAAAAATTGGGTTTGCACCTAGTAATTAATACTCGACGTTCCCTCAAAGACAAACAATTAAAACCACAATTTTAAAAAAACAAAAGTAATTTTCTATCAATGCAATTTTAATTATATCCGTATCATTTTAGTTTTATTAATTGTGTTTTTAAGTATTGTTTTCTCTGTTCTTAATTAATTTCATATTCATCTGAGAACTTGATGGCAAAGATGAGCCGAAATCCCCAACAAAAATGAAAAATGATACTCACCCAAAATAAGATAGCTAATGGAAACCGAATGGGCTATGGAGGATTCGATTTGGGCTTGACACTGGGTTTACACTTTACACCTAAATTAATGGATTTCTTTATCTAGTAGAGTTATTAACATTTGAAGTTGTGTTATAAAAAAAATAAAAACATTTGAGAATGTGTATTCAAATTTCTTTCCTTCAATATTTTGCTTATATAAAGAAAGAAAAAAGGTTTAGATCTGTATCCGTTTGCGCATTTTTTTTCTTCACATCTCTCCCTGATGTAAATAATCTAGTAGCCCATTTTTCTCTTCAAGATCTCAACCAACAATCTAATTTTTTTTTATTGTATTTGTATGTCTTTTGACAAGAAAAAAAAATATTGAAAAGGATAGAGAACTGAAGAATGTAACGCCATCTTAAATCAATATCAAACTGAATATATGCACTAGGAAGAAAAATAGGGGAGAGAGTCCATCACCATTTCTCAAAATATATATTTTCTTAGTGCGTATTTGCATATGCAATTATAGTTAAAAGAAGTAATTAAAAGTGTTGTGAGACAAAAATGGGGAGAAAACCCCCGAAACATCAAGTGCATTGAATACCGAAATGGCCAAATGCATCTTATATTCTTATACATAATTAATTACAGACCCATCTCTTCTTATTATTTGTCAACTTTTTTTTTTCTACCTAATTAAAACTCCCCAACCCAAGAACAAAAGGTACTCATACAATGTACATGCATACATTTTTCATTCATCATCATTCTCATTCTCTCATCACATATTCGAGGCATGCCGTTCAACTTGAGCTTGTGCATTTCGGAGGAGTCCTTGGAGCTAATCCTATCGCCTCTGAGCTCTTCATCAACCGGAGCCTCTTGCACGATTCCACAAACATTCTGTTCACACAAAAAAAATATTACTATTAAGTAAATTATGCACGATCTACAAATTCGTGAGAAATATTGTCAGACTCTGAATCCAAATGGTTAATATTTGAAGTTGCTGTCCTAATTCACTTTCTGACAGCTTTTAAATTAGAAACTTGAAATCTTACTTCCATGGTACATCTCCAACAAGCATCCAATCCCCATCCCTGTCCTCATAAGTTGGTACATATTCCACTCCATTTACTGGGTCCATAAGCTTTCTCTCATTCAAATAATTACCTGCAGAAAAAAAGTAAATTAATACCACCATCAAACCCTGAAGGATTAAATATTTGACATGGGTTTTTACCAAGAAGAAGAATAAAAATTATAGAGACATACAGATGGTCAAGAAGGAGAAGAGGTCCTCAAGAGCACCCAGAAGCTGGGGATAGCTGTTGTACAACTCAAGATCAACCTTGCGCAGAAATGGAGCTCCATCCACTGCCACTTTCACATACTTGCAGCTCTTCATCAAGTTCTTTCCTGACCATCTCACTGGGGGCCACCCCACCACTTGTGCCCTGAAATTTCACAGACATCTTTCATCAAACACATTGTAGACATAAACACTTACAAAAACCCATTTCACTTTTCATGTGATTGTATGAGAAAAATCACCCGGAACATTCATCAAACACATTGCAAACTCAAAAATGAAAGAAAACCCATTTAGATTTTCATAAAATTCCAGGCTCAAATTATAAGTGGGCGGTCTTACTTTGGTGCTGGAGGATTAGGAACTTTGAGCCCATCATCAACACTATCTTCATCATCACAACATTGGACACCTGATTTGGACGACGATGATGATGATATTGAGCTCCCAAGGCTAAGATCAGTGGTCTCTGTAAATCCACGTTTAGAGCCCGAACCAGGTAACCCCAACGTCAACTTTGTATCGTCGTAATTCAGTCCGGCCGGCGACCGCCGCTTATTTTCCGGTGACATATTTTGAATGGAGTGCTTTGGTCGTATATGTGATGGGCCAACAACGCTAGACGGCTATCTGTGCTCTGCACTATATATAATGTTGCGTGTTGAGAGAGAGAGTGTGGCCGGCAAAACAATTCGGCCAGTGGGAAAAGAACACGTGGATAATACAAAGCGGCTGTGATTGGTCCATGTTGGTGGCAGCGTGTGATGGAAGCGTGTGGGTTGTGATTTCTATGCTTAAAGCTGAACCTTTAGGCCCGCGGTCGGGCCAATTCCGACCTGGTCAATTTCATTATCATTAGTATTTTCGGTTTTCTTATTATAATCTATTTTTCTTAAATATGCTAAAGAATAAAAGTCGGTAAATGTAAGATTTAATTTAAATTAGTATCAAAATTTCAAATTTTAAGAAATTATATAGAATTATGTGACATAATTTTATATAATCATATTAAATTAGTTTTGCAAAAAAATTATATTGAATTACATAATTTGATAAATACTTTTTTTGAAAAATTTTATAGTCAAATCATAATTATTTTTCAACTAAAATGTTTTTCACAAAATTAAAATAAAATAATGTATTTAATAGCACAAAAATAATTACAAAATTTTTAAAATTTTAACGATCTATGTGATTAAAAGACTATGCCCGCTCGTGCATCATGTGTGCTTTTCGAAATATTTTTTTTTATTAATTTGTATTTTATGTTTATTTTTTTTCTTCAAACAATAAATAAAGTCATGTAAAATTTATATTCATTACTTATAATTGCTTCGAAAATAATATATGATAATAAATATCGATAGAAGACTTGAATTTATTGAGTTTATTAAAAAATATAAAAACTACAAATAATAGATATTAAGCCTTGTATAAAAGCTACAGAACTCCAAGAAAGGAGGCTAGAAAATCATGAACTTGGGGGTAAAGCATAATTTTATACTAAAATGTTTGTCATACTCCATAAAATTCTACAATTTAATGAAGTCTAGAATATTCATTGATAATTTGAATACGCCAAAATTTTTATAGAGTTATGAAATATCATGATTGAATACACCTTAAGTTTTAATGACTTTATAAATCTCTATAAAAATATAGATTGAATACCCCCGGAGTTTTATTGACTTTGTTAAATTCCATTAAATTATGAATTGAACACCCCCAAACTTTTACCAACTCTTTAAAAATCCTAATTGAATACATATGAACTTTTAGAGACATTTAAACTCTCTACGAAATCTCAATTGAGGACGCACTCCCATTAGTTTAAATTTCATTATTCTTGAAGATGGTATATAGGCTATACTCATGATAAAAAAAAATTGTAAAATATTCAGTTTAGGCTATAAATAACTTAAAAAGTAGTATTAAAATCAATACATATAATTCAATATTATGGATAGTCGTGGATGTAGATTTTTTTTTAAAATTATTGCAAAATTCCGATAATCTTATAAGGCTCCGTTTGGTACACTGTATAAGGAACTGGATAGTATATTATAATACGAAACCAATATTTGGTATCACTCGTATTAATTAGTCACCGAATAAGTTAATACGAGTTAAGTGTCTTTATACGGTTCACACTCGCTAAAATAATACCCTCAAAATTGTCCGTATTAAATAGTCGGATGACTAACAATTTTGAAAAGTGTAATAATAATAATAATAATAAAATAGTAATAATAATAATAAATAGTAATAATAATAAAAATAGAATAATAATAGTAAATTAATAATAATTAAATAAATAATAATAATGTCAATAATTAATTAAAATAAATAATAATAATATACATAATTAATATCTGTGATATAGATATTTCTTATCAACAAGTATAATATAATCCGGCCAATATAATATAGTCGGTATTTTAATCCGGTAGAGTACCAAACGCCCGACTAAATAATCAGTCTATTCGGTTGACAGATTAGTCTATCCAACTGAAATAGTCAGTACAATACGGCGTACCAAATGATGCCTAAATAGTTATACGTGCTATATAGAGGAGAGCACACAAAAAAAAAAGATGGCAATCAACTGTAGATATCTCCACTCCTTGCTAAAATAATTAGTTCTTGGTAACAAACCTGTTATCAAAGGCGGAGGCAGCTTGGGACTAGAGGGTCTGAAGCCCCCTCCTGTGATTTTTTTATTACCCTTTTAATATGTATATGCAAGTTATACCAATATTGTTAAAATTCTTAAAGTTTATTTCTTTCTAATTCTCTATTAACATGTGACATTCACCTAATAAATATTGAAAATATGAATGCTTGAGTACTTGTTTTGTATATTTTTGGATACTAAAACTAGATGGATACTATAATTGCTTATGAAAAATGGATAACATATATGCCCATAAAATTCTATCGACTAATGTTATTGCTATTATTTTGATTTTGTGTTTTTCTGCTATTATCATTATTCATATGTAGTGACGTCGCTCTCAACATTAACTTCTTAATCAAAATGGAATCAAAAACACCAATTTCATTTCAATCGAAAAAAAATGCTAAACATTTATCTATATAAAGTGTCACTTCTGACTTAAATTCCTGATTATGCATCTATATGTTATGTGTATTTTTACCAATTATATCTAAAACAACTAAGAAAATGTATCACTTTCTATATATACGTATATAAACATGCATAGTAATGTGAATAACGTATCGGTTAGCATCTTAAGAATGTACTTACTATTGCTACTAATATGAACACAACGATCTATTAGTATACTCGAAGCAGTTGCATGAAAATTCTAAAGTTAATACGACAAAAACACATGTAATCTAAGTAGACAAAATTTGTTTCATTTATCCAACAAATATATGGTAAGTATCGTATTAGAATATTAAATCACATGTATTTGAGTTGATTTGTTATCGTTAATTTGTTAATTTGTTATCGTAAATTAGTTTAATTTGTAGTTCTCGTTTTACTTGTAAAATACACAATGGGAGGAAATTGCAATGATTTTTTTTTCCAATTAAGAAGGCTTCCAATGATAATTTTCTAAGGTAGCTAATTTTGTTTTTAACCTTAAAGCCAAACATGCAATAATAACTTTGCAGGGTGAACTTCCCTGTGGTTGTAGAAGACAATGGAATCGAAATGGAAGTCGAAGATGAAGGTGAAGGAAGGAAGCATTCGACGAAAACTAAATCCCGCGTGGGGTCAGGGTGGGTATTGGGGACCCACATGTCTTCATGTCATTCAAATATTTGGGGTACAAGTCAACTTTATTGAAGTTTCCATGTGCCCCTAGAATTACCCAACCTCAATAGCTTAGATTGGGCGGGGGTCCACCTTACGCTCTATGCGACCAGTGATTTCAAGCGTTGATAATCAGTTAACCCTTTTCGGCGTTAACCGATACTACCGGGACTCCTCTTGCCTTGCCCTTTTCTAGTAATCAGGTTTGTGAGTGAAAATCTATTATTATTTAGCCATATTTATTCATTGATTAAGTAACAAAGAATACCTAACTCTTTGATTGCCACTTAAATAAAAGGTTTTTTACCTTAAATGCATCATGTTTTCGAAAAAAAATCTCACTTTACACCATATTCTCATTATTCGTTCAAAATACACCATTAAATGCCCGAATCGTTCCACTCAAGTGCTTTTCCATTAAAATTATTAAGTAGACGTCAATTTTAAGGGTATTTTCGAAATTTATCATCCTCCAACCCAAAACACCCTTCCTCCTCCACGCATTAACCCAAATCAATATTCAAATGTTTTTATTAACTATTTAAAATTTGATTTTAAAAAATTCAAGAAAGAAAATCAATTTCTCTCTCTCACTCTGATCGTTGAATGCTCAAAACTAGAGACCTAAGACCTACTCCAATGGGTCTACGCCTTAATCAACTAAAACCCTTCAACACTATCAAACCTCGAGAGCTCTCCCTATCTAGCGATTTGTCGGCTGAATGGTTCCGGAATCATTGGATCTCAATGCATCTCGCACCAACCCCCAATCGGGCGCCCATAAGGTTGTCACAGTAATCAGGTTCGGGTACGACCTCTGCAACGATGATGATGATGACGATCAGGTACGACCTCTATAATCAGGTCCTGATCTGGATCCAACGATAGTAGAGCAAGATGAGGCTGAGAATAAGGTTGGGCTTGATCACGATGATGACGATGGGCTTCCTGATCTCAACTACCTCTTCATCTCCATCTTTGCGCTTCGTCGTTGACGATTGAAGCGCAGTGGAACGAGAAGCGACTTGAGAAACGGGAAATTGATCAGCTCATGATCGGCTCTTGATATGCGAGAAGTGCCGACATGGGTGGAGAACTCGTCGAGAAACTAATCGAAGGCCCACTCTAACGCGTGCTGGTCAAGAACATCTTCATCGTCAACAAACCCCCACCTCCGTCGCACTCAAAACTCCCATCTTCTTCTCACTAGCTGGCTCAATCTCAACCCTTTTACCTGGCTTAGTCCGACCTAGAACCAGATTGATTTCAATTTTCGGAGACGACCCACCGTCGGCTTTCTCATCAATACCCTT
This sequence comes from Oemleria cerasiformis, assembly GCA_037349345.1. NCBI lineage: Eukaryota > Viridiplantae > Streptophyta > Magnoliopsida > Rosales > Rosaceae > Oemleria > Oemleria cerasiformis. The sequence continues at coordinate 4,969,467 of JAZGTL010000019.1, read as the reverse complement.
CTCCAAACTAAACCCAGCACTATCATTCTTCTCACTAGCACTAGTAGGTAGTCGTCTCCCTTGAGAAATTAGAGACAAACCTAGTTCTTTTTGCCCAAGATCTCAGCTATCTTGGATTGTGATACTTCATTGCCACAAAGGCTGAGATCCTCCTGGGTTCACCATGGCCTAGTGCACCACCACCTCCACCCTTAGCCCTCTCCCTCTCTTAGCCTTGTCTAGTGGCTCTGAGCTCGACCTAGGTTCCATCTAAACTTCTTCTCAACTAGGCACTAGGTTCTTCAACTAAAACGAGCTTCGAAATTGAAGAAAACGATCAGCTGCCTTAGTGACCCACACCAAGAAAAGGTGGAGGAATAGTGAAAGCAAAGCAAGAAAGAATGAGTTGGGTTTGTTGGCATTGGGAAAGGTGTGATAGAGGTGAAAAGCTAAAGCAAATCGTTTTGAATTTACAATTGAGATTTTCGGCCTACTCCTAAGTTTGGGCTTTAGAATATGGCATATAAGTTTTGGATTTTTCCAGGGAAAACGATGAAGATGAAGTTGGGTCTCTTTTTTAGTTTTAAGGGTATTTAGGTCTATTTGTCTATGTTTTTGACTATTTTTTTTTACGGCAAATGGATGAACTTAACAGAAAAGCACCTGAGTAGGACGACTCGGGCGTTTCATGATGCATTTTGAACGAATAATGAGATAAGATGCAAAGTGGGACTTTCATATGAGAACAATGTGCATTTAAGGTAAAAAGCCTAAATAAAAACTACTAGCAACCCATTTGGTGTACCGTGTACTTATCGATTTAGTTTTTTATGCATGCTTTATTTTTTTCCTTAATTGGATTGAAAATTTTGAGGAAAGGATCACTTCGAATCACTTTTTCGCAATTCATATTATATAATTTAAATACTATTTCTAAGAAAAAATTAAAATAAAATTTATTTGAGGGGAATGGTAAGGACGTGCAATTTACACGTTCTTCCTTTTTATTTGTTTCATAATTTTCATTCATTATGTAGGGTAGGTTTTAGGTTCTATTTTCGTAAAGAATAATGATATCGATACTCAATGTGTATAATATAATTCCGCATCCTCTAATATTATTGTATATATAAAAAATAAAAAAAAGGCAAAAGAACCAAAGCTTATATACTATAGGACAATGCATGCATCAATCCCATCCTCAGTAGAAATTCTTAGTTCCATCCTATTAATATGAAACTTTCTATATACATATGTCATTTTCCAAATCATCATTTCAAAATCATCTATATACTAGATCATTTAAATATTTATGTGTGTCAACTAAATGTACTATTCATCGTGAGAATCTTAATTGTTTCGATTATTGTTGATTTGTTTAATACATATGAATAACTAAATGATCTTCAATTTTGTTAATTTTTGTATAGTTGAAATAATAATTTAGAGAATGATCATCATCGATTATGACACATGTATATGAAAAATCCCCTACACTAAATGGTATATAAGTATTATCTATATTGTACCACATGGAAATTAAAAAGTTCATTAACAATTACGTATTCGACGCGATAATTTAATTAAAATTTCGTAGATCATATGAGAAATTAAATCACTTCACCGAAAGAAATCAGGGGACGATATACGTAAAACACTACAAAGTTTCACACCGAAGTACTTAGACACTTGAACCTTTAAATTCGATTATATACAATTTGATTTTCCAAAGACAGCCATTTGAAATTGAATTGCTTTGTTGAAATGGAGCCAGCATGGTTAGTGAAGAAAAGTTCATGTCTTGACCCAATTTCCCAAATGGAAGGTGGCAGCTGATAGCCAGATACCTCTGAAGTGGGTCCCTATTGCCTATAATGAAAATTTGCTTTCATGCCCTCCATGATATCAAGGCCATAGCAATATCTTGCTCACATGGGAGTACTTTTACACAGCTAGATATGTTCTACATATGGTAAGCCAAAGGGACAAAAACATATACGGTAGGGTATACATCATCAAGTGGTATATGAAAATTAGGTACATATAAACCAAAATGCTTACTGTGTTGGTTCCCTAATTACTGTTGATTTTCAAATTTTGTAGGTGCATATGTTATAATCAGAATCATTAATTTCTTATAAAAATATATAAAAATCATGTTTGTATACAAATAATTGAAAATTTTAATAATAATTAATATTTTTATGATGAATTGTCAATTTAATAAATAAATATAAATGACTAAATAATGATTTAAATAATGATGTTTTGAATTTTCTAAATTCGCCCAGTTTCATTTAGACGCTACACCGGCTAAATTTTTAACTGCGCACAAGGCACCTGCAGATTCACCATGCGTGAGGCTTATTCTTTCTCCACTAAAAAAAAAACGTTAACTATTAAACTGCTAAAAAGTTAAAAAGTTAAAAAGTTAAAAACTTAAAAAGTTAAAAACTTAACTTTTTAACTGTACCAAAAAAAAAACTGCTAATATAATAATAATTGATAATATTGGACCACCGCATGCAATGCCCAAACCCAACTAATGAAATCACACTCTGTACTTGTAGTCACAATTAGTACATATAACATCCACGCATGCATGTCTGCACATTGCTTCATTTAGAAATCATATCCATGCTCAATTAATCTTCCAATTCCAACTCCATATTTATAAAATAAAAATTATTGTTTCATGATTAATGGTAAAATCAAGTTCTTAAAAATAAATTAAAATCAGCCTCTACGTAAATTTATTATTATTTGTGTCATTTTAACTCTAAAATTTTGTTATATTTTACGAACTTCACATAAAAAAATTCGGCACCTGGAACTAAGCTTGCTTGACCTAAATGCTCTGTACTAATTAATCGTGTAAGAAACACACAATTAAGAGCATGAGCTTTTTTTTTGGAAGTTGTACTTTTTGATATTAATTATTCTAGCTCACTAGTTTAAAGTCAAAACACAAAAATTGATCTTTCTTAGCATTTGTGCTAGCTAGATTCAATTACAAGTTTCCTGGTTTCGTTAAACTTAGTTACTATAAAATTCAAAATTCAAATCATCAAAATTAATGTGGTTTAAATGTAAAAATAAATGTGCTTTCATTGTAAAAATAGTAAGAAGAGAAAAAAGGTAAGTTTTCTTTTATTTATAGTCTTATCTATTACAATGAAAATATATACATCGACTTTTACATAGGCACAATATTAAATTTGATGAGTTATTCAATTCAATCTAATCTCATCCACCAAATGTGCCCTAACTCTAATATAAAAGTTTCTTAATGATGTTATTTTAATGGAAAATTACAGACTTTGATTTTATATATAATGAAAATTTATCTCAGCAGTCTACCCAAATCTGAGTTCTCATTGTGAGGTTCAAAAATATCAGCATTACTTTCCAAGCTCGTCGAGAGTAAATTTTTAGTTGATTAGTGTGTTTAAACCTAATTAAGCATGTTCACTCCTCACTAATATTACTTATTCAAATTCTAAATTCTACTCTGGTAAAGAATGAAATTGGTACCCTGTATAATTCTCTTCTCAATGTCTTTTCATATATTAAAAAGTCATCTTTAAATTCTAGATAAAAAATAAAATTGGTATCCAATATATATAATTCTCTTCTCAATATCTTTCTATATATTAAAAAACGGTCTTTAACAGAAAACAATAACCTGCAGGCACTCGAAGCCTAAACCATGTGAGAAATGATGACTTTTATTTCATGCAGAACACAATTAATAATAGCACAACGTACATTTTTGTTGTTCCCTTGCCTGCCCACCCCTTACTGAAAATTTGAAATGGATGATAATAATATTGCAACACCAGCTACTTGTGTACAGCGTACATATTTCCTATTCGCTTGCCATATACATATATATTTTTTTGTCCAAGTGTAGAATTCATTAAGGAAATACACGCAAGAGAGACCCAAACATAAAATTCAACTCGAGACATTACACAGAAAACAAACATAATTAAAAGTAAAATACAAACAAGCTTAAATTAAAAACAGCATAAACCAAATATCAGCCCACAACATAACAAAGTCCAAAGAAACCCTAGTAGCTACAAGGAACTCCACCAGCCACCACCTCCAAGCAAGCAGCCACCACCACACAGCATGAACCAGACTGGAACCAACGAGATCGATTTGTAGAGCATGGATTGGAGACACAGAGCCACCAAAGATCAGGATACTCAAGCGATCATCTCGGTCAAGATTGACCAACAAATTGCACAACCCAACCACCCAAATCAAAGGCGCCGATTTGGGGAAGAGTTGAAGATGGAAAACGGCAGTGACGGTGCCCGTAGGAGTAGTCGGAGGAGAAGCTAACCAAAATTCATAGTCGATGGGTTTAGGGGAGATGAATAGTGAGGATAGAGGGTGGGATGCAGAGGGGTCAAGAGAGATAGGGGTGGAGTCGTAAGAAAGAACACGGGTAAACCATAAAGAAACCAAAAAGAAGCTAGTCAAAAGCGGCCACAAGGACATATCAACTGGCAAAAGACGCCGAGATAGATGAGAACCCGTCTCCATCAGTCCACCACAAGCACTAGTCAGCGCCTCCAGCCCCAGATCCGACGCCAAGGACGATGGAGAATGAGGGGGAGACCGGAGACAAAATCTCAAAGGAGAGAATAAGGGGTTACAGGGAAGGGAAGAGGAAGGTAAGGGCGTGAGATAGAGAGGGAGGTGGAAGTTTCAACCAAATCTACCACCAGGAGGTTGAGATCGGAGACGCCTCCACCCCAGATTTGCTAGGGTCGGCTGAGAGTTTTTAGAAAGAGATTAGAGGATTTTTCTTAGAGAGAGAGTCTCGAGATAAAAGTTCCATATACATATTCTTTCGCACTAATAAAACCCACCGCAGCTGACACTTTGCTTCACCGGTTTAATTACAAACCATTACGTATTGAGCTGTGATTAACAACCGCACCTCCTTCTCATTGATAAGACCCTTCGTGGGGGGTAGCATTAATAGAAATCATAACATACAAGTTTCTCAAAATTTTAATTTTTTCCATTCAACCATATATATATACAAGGCTAACTTCAACAAAAAAATAAATTAATTAAGGACAAAAGTTCTAACAAACAACTACGTACATACATTTATCCACTAAATTTAAAATTTCAACAACGCCTATAAATATAAAAAAATATGAGTTCATAGCTTAATTATGGATTATGGTTTAGCCTCAAGTTTATGCTATACGTCCAAAACTCGAGGATTAAACCCTAAGCTAAAAGCTCTCCCACCACTACAAGAAATGAAGGTTTTTGCAACAATAAATTACAACGTTTATTTTCTAAAGGTGTAAATAGACCTTATTTACAGCGTTTAAATTTAAAAACACTGTTCTAGGGAGCCATATTTCAATATTTGGAGAAAGAGTCCTAATTTTCATAATATACAACTTCTCTATAATGCTGCAAAAAATATCTATTTTGCAACTGTTTGTAAACGCTGCATCTCCAAATTCATCAGCGCAATTTTCATCCCGCGCCAATGTCTTCCTCGCGCTCACCTTCCCACTCATATATTCCCACTCAATAATGGTTTTTTTCAATGCCCGTTCAATAAGGGTTTGTCAATTTTTTTTCCCACTCATAAGTCACACACTTCTTTCAACCCTAATCAACTCAAAACCCTTTTTGGCCCCGCGACTCCTCTCTCCCTCATGGGACTTCCTCTCTCCCTCCACCCTATCACTGGTTCTTCTCTCTTCGCCTCCCTTTCACTAGTTCATCTCTTTTGTGCCTCCCTCTCTAACAGGACCCTTCCCGAATTCAGACTCAAAATCCGCTAAAATCCCTGCTCCTGTCTGACAACATTTGACCGTAACTGAAATACCCTTAGCCTTTGGAAACATTAAATGAAATCTACAGGGATTCCAACATAACCTTCCATGTACTTAATTAATCTTCACCCACCTGTCAAACGAATGATAGACTAGTAATTCACAAACTACCTCGGAGGACCTCCTCTGCAATCAAACAAGACAACTGACGCGTCACCCTCGTGTGAACCGTCAACAACTCGTCAATCTGGGTCACCGCCCACACCACCCACTGACCCTGATGACGAAAGTACCCTTGCCACCTCAGGCTATCCCATCATCGATTCCTGTTATTACACTATAGCTATTATGTTTCCCCGAACCCTTATAGAAGTCCATATATGCCTTAATGATTTGATCCAATTGAATATTCAAGACTTGGTTGAATTGAGTCTCATGGACCTTACCCCGAGCCGTAACTCGATATCCCGGCTCAGTCCTAGTCGTAGCTCAATATCCCGGCTCATCCCGAGAGTATGATGGAATCTTCCATAACATACTCAGATCATTCATCAGGGTCAAAACCCAAATCATAATCCAGGTCTAAGACCCTAAAATAAAATTCATAAGTCGCGAGAAATGCGTAGTGATAAGACATTCGATAAATTCCTTTAAACTTTAAACTTAATTTCTGAGCCTCGAAAGGGTGCTAATATATATTCCCACCACTCACAATTTGTGGTATGACTTAAGACATAGAAACACACATGCCTTACAATCCCAGAACCTCAGTCTGTTCACAGTACATCCAAAGTACCAGCTCAAGGAAACCCTAGCCCCAAGGAACACTTTTAACATACTAATAACCAAGCTCCCTTGACCCCCCCCCGAGCTAAAACCCGGTATGTGGTCGTCAATTACAGCTGGGAGCATTCAAATGGGGCTCTAAATAGACTCTAACGGCCTCAAAACCGCCCAAACCCGATCCGGAATGTTCCAAAACCCTAGACATGTGCCACCATGGGCTAGGAAACAGCCCTACGCGCCGCCACACTCCGGTAGAAGGCCGGACCACGCGTCAACCACGCGACCCCATGCGCCCCCTCTACGCGCCCTCACGCTTATCTACATTATCACAACGGAATGTTCCGTCGCTCTGACGAAATATTCCATCGAACCTAACGGAATATCCTGACAGAATCGGAATCTTCCATCCAAACTAACGGCGTTAGGGTTACGTTATAACACTGTTACCTTTTGACAGAATATGCTAACGTCATCAGCATATTCCGTCAAATCCTAACCGCGTCAGTTGACCTAACGGTCAACTAACTGCTGATTGGACCGCTGACTGTGTTGCCATGTAGCTCCACGTGGCACAACGTAGCACTACGTGTCCACTGACTCAACTGCTGACTGGACTGCCACGTTAGCTCATAGAGTCGAACCAGTCACCAGAATCGCACCAGAGACGATGACCGGACCACCGACAACGATGTCGTCGACGGTGGTCGGATTCTACCATTAACGGTCGAGACTCCAAGCTTTTCCAGATTCTTCAAAACTCAACCATTTTTCACGATCCAGGTATGTAAACTCATCTACTCCTTCCCAGGAGTCCGAATCCAAGCTTAGAATTGAGAAAACTTACCTCGTTTATGTGGAAAAATATCAAGAAGATTTGGCCAAAGCCCCTCCTCAATCCGCCGTCTCTAGTGGCATTCATGTCTCGAAATCGGCACCAAACAGCTCGTGAGGTCGAGGGGATTCCATCCCTGGCCTTCTTTTGGGTCGAAGGTGGTGGACACGTACGATATTCTCACGGGGAGAGAGAGAATTCGAGGGAGTAGAGAGAGTGTGACCCCCGAGAAGAGTGTTGAAAATCTAGAAAAAATGGGGCTTATCACATTGTCCACCTGCCCAAATTACCAAAATACCCCTAACCTTTTAGACTGGCGTATCTCTCACATATGGACTCCGTTTTCCGCGTGCCGCCTGTTTACGAAAGTATTGCTAGACAAAAAGTGACTCCCGAACCCCTCCGAAATCGAGGTAAAATCGTCATTTCCCTCACTAAAATCTCAAATTATGTTAATTTCTGGTCCGGATCGTTACACTCTCACTGAACCCATCCACTAGTAGAAAAAGTTCATAGTCTACACTCAATACCCTCGTGACGAACTTGCAACCCATAACGCTCGATCCCGATAGTTCAACGACTAACAACATCCCTGCCCCACTCGTCACCCAATCGTTTCGAAGACGACATCGACAACAGACAAGGGGCTACACAACTCGCACCGTTTGAACCCACACCCACAGTTCTAGCTGCCTGGACTCAACCCATAATCCCCGACATCTGAACACAACCGACCGTCCTGACGCCTGAACCCAACTCAACAGGATCGATGGTGACGAGCACCACGATTGAGTTCTGAAACGGCCAAGTGCATACGACCTGATGAAGCCTTCGGATCTCCTCGAATCGAGGTTCGATTTCAGAATTGCAGACAATGGATCTCAAGACCCGTCTTCTCTCTGAACTTGATCAGATTCGTATTTGATGAGATCAATTTCATTTAATTTCAGTGTCGATTGTTTTATTTTTGTGGGTTTTGTGAGTAATATGATTTCACATAGTTCTACTGTTAATTATTAATTTTCTAATTACTGACTTCTTGAAAATATCCCAGTGAGTGATTTGGTAAGCATTTTGGAGAAGCACTTGAAGATGAAGGCTAAGAGGAAGGTGTTGCTAATGCCGAGAAATAGGGATGTGAAGTTTACACATGCCAATGTAAGCTTAGCACGCAAAGAGCTCAAGTACAAGCCATGGACTTATTTGGAGACAGGGCTGAAGAAGTTTGTGCAGTGGTACCTGAATTATTATTCAGGGTCTGCAAAGAAGAGTTCCTGGTGAATTTTCAGCCTCATATTGTACTTTTAAGTGATTGTAATTGTTCTTAGCATTCATTTACATATGTCTTGTAACGACCCAGATTTATTATTAAAGTAAATTTGTAAATTAATTTAGAAAATGACGATTTTACCCTCAGGGCTCATAAGTTACTTTTTATATAGAGACACTTTTAGAAGTTGTTCTTGGACCATTTCGTAGGTCTCGAACTCACAAGGTCATAGACAGGCGGCACGCGAAAAATTGAGTCCAGATGAGGGAGTTATAGGTCTAGAAGCTTCAGGGGCAATTTGGTAATTTTTGAAACTAGATATTTTACATATGGCTTTTCTCTCTCTTCCCTCATTCGAGATCAGACTCTATGTCTCCTCTATACGATCTCTCTCTTTCCCGTGCGATCTTCGCATGCCACCACCATCAACAACCCAATTTTGGGCCGTTTCAAAGTAATCCAAGGCCATAAACTCTTTTCCCTCGTCCCCACGAGTCGGTTGATGCCAATTTCGAGGCTTGGAAACCACCGTACGTGACGGACCGAAGGTTGGAAGTGGAGTTGAGTCTTCTCGACTGTTTTCTAGCCAAATGAGGTAAGTTCTCCAAATTTTGAGCCCGGATTTGGACTCCTTGGTTGAGTAGTTGAATCTAGGTGGGTAGATCTTCTAAAACAGTGTAAAAATAAAGGGGTTGAAGCTCGTCAGAGATGGCGATTTTCGGTCGTCTTCTCTGGCGAGTCCTGACGGACTAGTCGACAAGTTGTTGACGTGGCATGCCACGTGGAGCCACGTGGCAGTCATTGGTGTGCTCAGGTGATGCCACCTGACAGCCACGTGGAGCCACCTAGCAGGCACGTGGCAGTCCAGTCAGCAGCACAGTCAGCAACCAGCCAATCGTCAAGTCAACTGACGCCATTGATATTTGACAGAATATATTGACAGTGTTAACATATTCCGTTAAAGGTTAACGGCGTCATAACGGAGCCTTGACGCCGTTAACTAGACGGAATATTCCTATTCCGTCAGAATATTTTATCAGAGTTGATGAAATATTCTATTAGAGTGACGGAATATTCCTCTGTTACTGTGCAGGCGCGTGACCGCTCATTGTTGACTCGTGGGGTGGCCGCCGGACTTCTGCCTGCGTGTGGCGGTGCGTGGGACCGGTCCTTGGCCCACGGCTATGTGTGACGACATGTTTTCAACATTCCAAATCTATTGGCATAGGTTTCGGGTCAATTGGAGTTTGTTTGAGGGCTATTTTGGGTATTTAAAGCAACTTGGTGCGCGTTAGGGTGTATGTGAACTCCCGGAGTTTAGGGGGTTGGATTTTAGGCTAATATTTATCTGTTAATAATGCCAAGTAATGTTTTGGACAGGCGTGATTGCTCCAAGTGTCATAGGGGACCGATTAGCTTGGAGTTGGATTCAAACGGACATTGAGGTGAGTGGATTTGGCTTCCTAGGTTGCAAGGCATGCATATTATTTATGTTTGAATCTTATGTTATGGATTATGAATTGTTATATGTAAGGAAGAATTATTAGAGAATGACTTATTATATTTATGAAACTTGGGAACTAAGTTAATCGGGTTATTTTGTTTATTGTTGAATAAAGGTAATGGATTTGAAATTGAGGTTTTGGGCTTAGGCCCGGAATTTCAGTTTTATTGGATTTTGGGGCTCTTGGCCCAGTATTTCTATGCTTTTGATTAAGATAAAGTAATAAGGATTTCAAAAGTGAATTTTTGGTTTTACGTTATGGGTTTTCACTTGTATACCATCCCCGGGTATCATGGTTTTCTCCGACACATGACTTGAGGTATTATCGGTGGTGTTCTCGTTGAGGGTCATTTCTCCGACACATGACTTGAGGTATTATTGGTCGTGTGCTCGTTGAGGGTCATTTCTCCGACGCATGACTTGAGGTATTTTCGGTCGGGTAGAGAGTAGGTCCCCGGGTTGGACCTCTCGAGTTCTAACCATTGCTTGAGGTATTATCGGAGGTGGAGGGCTTGTTCCCGTGTTAGACGGTCCCGGATATAGAGCTACGACTCCGGATTCCATTTGGGGGATGGTGGGATAGTTTACAGTATTTTGTATCCAGTATTCTTGTGATTTTGAGCTCCTTTAAGGAGAGTTTTCAAAGAAAGGTTGCGGTCTAAGGGATGATTTCATTTTTCGTGTTTTCGTGGGTCCCTTCCAGTTTATATTATTATATAAATGGATTTTACGTATGCATACATGGTTTTATTTGTGGAGGGGAAAATGTATGTTTTCCTCGGAACTTGTGGTTAAATTATTATTAGTTTTAGCCGGGTTGTTAAGATGGCAGGTACAGTTGGCTATTGGCGAGGGTTCCGCCTATGAAATTGAATAGTACTCCGGTAAGTTGTAGAAAGATGTATATACGTATGGAGAGCCTTAATGTGATTTGATTCAGCACAAGGTGGGTTGTTCGGATTACCCTTATTTTATTTATATTATTGTTATCGTTACTTTATTAGCATGGGTACACTTCGATATGGTTTATTGTCCACTCACAGTTATTTTGGTTTTGATGCTCTCCAGGCCGTAGCGGAACGAGGCGCCAAGTTAAGGAGGGGCCATCATCTTTCGCTACGCTACATCCATGAAGACTTTCATTAGTTTCAGTAGTTAAAAGTTACCTAGTTGCTTTGATCCTCTTTTGGGTATTGTAAATTATTTGATGGTTTGGTAAGTTGGGGTTGTAGCTAGTCTTTTCAGGTTTTGTATTTTTTTTTTGTATCCCTTGTCTGACAGGTAACAGACGGTTTGACCGGTTACAGGGGGGTTCTGTCGAATTTTCGGTAGAATTCTCGTAAATTCGTTCATGAAATAGTGAGGGTAATTCAGGGATTATCATTTTAGTTCTAGTATTGTCAAACGGGAGCAGTGCTTCTTATGGATTTCGAGGGGAAATTCATAAAGGGTTCTGTCATGTCTCCACCCATTTTGCAATCTTGGTACCATTGCGCTATCATGATCGTGATACTCTTATAAGAAGATGGATGTTATTCTTTGATGGTTTCGTTTGTTGGTTGAGGGCTTTCCATTGCAGGGAGTACCTGATTTGTACCGAGGAAAAAAAAACGGGAGGCATCTCAATTGTTTTTGCACAAGTTGGTTCTTTTGTTCTCTAGGATGTTCATTTTTAGTTCTTTCTGTACAGCCCTTGACTCATAGATCAAAGAAATTTGCTGATTAGTGGACTAAATGTTTTTCTTTAAACGATTTCAGTAAGGAAAAAAACATTCGTACATTGGGCTTTTAAATTATTTTATTAGTTGGTTGAGATTTAAGGTTTCATTTGCAGTATTTTGATTCTGAAGAGTTATATATGTGACTGTACTTTGGAAACATTGGATTCAAAGTGCTTCTCTTATACTGTCTTTATAATTGGAGCTCATTGACCTCTAACGTTAACGTTATTTTATTGTTGTTGGAATTACTTTCACAGTGGCTTGGATGATAATATATGCTAGAGTTCATGCAATTGTGGTATGGTTTTATTTGGCCTTAGAGAGATCATTCATGTGTATTGCCACTGCCAGCCTTCACATAATTGGTCAAGTGCTTCTCTTTGGCACAGCAAGCACTCTGCTACTTGATTTCTGTACTGTTCTTGTGTTATCCTAGCAGTTTATGTGCTCCTCACTCATGTATGCAGGATATCAGTGTGCCCTAAGTTTTGAAGTACATTGCAAGAGAAACGTGTCCTGGGAAGTTTAGGAAGTATTCTTTCAGAGGTTAGGCAATTGTCTGGTGCAATTACTTTATCCCTACAGATTTCTTGTTTCCCATGCTCATTTTTCAACCTAGTTTGGCCATTTTCAATAAGTTGGATGGAGGGGTTTGAACTAGGGACAATGTATTTAGATGAGCACTCTGACTGCCAGTTGGCTAACTGTTACTTATCACCTTATTTGTACTAGTGAGGCCACATTATATTAAAAATTTGATTGTCCTACATTTTCCTATTTTAATAGGTGACGTTTTTTTTATAACGAAATTTGGCGTAGTGTGTGCACTAAAACTTTGAAATCCCCACATGAAATTCTTATTTAGTGGGCTGATATAAGATTTCCAACACAACAATGAAAAAGATAACAAATAAAGGATCATCTAACGTTATATGCATAAAGATTCAAAATCAACATTAAGCTTATGTTGCAAATGACCATTCAGGAAAATTGGTAAATGCTTTACAATTTATTTTGCAGCATTTTTAAAGGGTTACCAACGAGAAAAAACAGCATTTTTAAAATATAGTTACTGGAAGGAAAACAACGTTTTTAAAGTGTAGCTACTAGAGCAAAAACAACGTTTTTCAATTGTTGCTAGCAAAAGAAAACAACCTTTTATAGCTATTGTGCTTAATCCTTGCTTGGGGTGCAGCTTGCTCCTGACTACAAAGTGCTTCTAGCGAGTTTCGAACTTCTGTCAGTTAGGCATCAGGAAATTCGTCTTCTGGAGATGACAGTTTGCCAACTGCACCACACATTGTGATTTATTAAATTGTATTTCTACTTGGCAGTTAGGACCCTTGATTCCCTTACAAATATATATATTACAATTTTAAGAAAATGAATTTGTCCTATTGGTTGTAAGAAATTAAAAAAAAAGTTAATTATCCTTGTGTTTTAGTGTGGTTATAATTATGTCAAGTATAATTTTCTCTTATTAATAATGCCTCATACTCAAAATAAAGGTGTTATACGTACATATACATTTATATATACTTCTAATTATTAATACCCATTGATTGGCAATTTCGATTTACTGCGAAGTAGATTTTTCAACAAAAATATCTTATAACAATACAATAATACAATATATAATTGTAAAGATATTTGATGATGATCTTAAACATATATAATTGTAAAACGACGTACATGGTCTAAATGGAAGCACCAAGAAAATATATATTACAAAAAATTGAGAAAATATATGAAGCAAATGATTACGCTGGTGGAAATGGTCTCCTCCCTTAATTTCTAGTGTTACATTTTTCAATTAAAACAAGAACTTTTTATGCTTATAGCCAGCAAGTAATTACTAATTAATATATATTAAAAATTTAAGAAAAAATGATGCATAATTCGATTTTTTCTTCTTCTGATGAGCTAGATCGATGGAAGTGATTATTTAGAGTTGATGACTTTCATGGTGGCCTTGAGGAAGCCCTTGGGCGCGCTGCAGTCCAAATCCCTTGGCATCCGATCTCTTCATCATCCTAAGCCTCTTGCATGTCTCAACAAACATCCTGCAAATCACCAACATAAGTAATTAGACATTAACTAATATTAAGTTTGATGAATTGATTAAGTGCATGAAATTAGAATCACTCAAAATCTAGCCCTTATATAATGAACATGCGTACCAATTGCACTCTACGTATGTTTGTTGTACGTGTTCATAACGGTTGCTTTCTTTGCTTTGATAGGTGTATTTGGATTTGGTAACAATGCAGAAGTTAATTTAAAAAATTAAATATTAGATTAAATGAATTTCAAATAATTAGTTGTACATAGTGCTAATGAAATGACTATATGCAAAAACTTATTCGAAATCTATTTGATTCCTTCATTTTTCTTTTTATTCAAATCCTAATATATATACATGTATTGTAATTTTTTCAACGAATTTAGCTTGATTATCAAATTCAAAGACAAACCCACACTACTCCAAAAGGAGCATATATAAAAGAAGCGGTTTTTTCTTTCTACCTTTTCTCCCTGTAATTGTACAATTTTTTGGCTTTGGAGATTTGGTAAAACGCCTCTTATTTCTACGTATATATACAAATAATTCGGATTTATGATCTTTTTTATTATTGAACAAAAAGATACTATAAAAATAAGAGCTATATATCATATTTTATTATTATTATTTATCTTTTTTAATACCTATTTATCTTATTATTGGAAAATAAATGTGAGCTTAAAAAGAGAGTTATTGTACTAAGATGGAGGTAGTGATGGATGATTTGGTATTATTCATTGCTATTATGAACCATAATAAGAAAGAAAAGGAAAAAAGTTGTACATTCTACCCGAAGGATTATTTGGTTCATTCTACCCAACCAATAACATCATTAGAAGAAATTCTTATGTCAGTAGTATTACTAGCTATGGGGTCCAAAGATAAGACATCCCTATTTCTCTTGTCTTTAATTTCATCATCAAAATGACAAATTTAATAGGATGCATGCCTAATTAGTGATTACTGCCGGTTTTACGGACTTGATTAGGGTTAGCTACCCTTTTTCTACTTTACGACTAATTAATTCGCAACCAATATTGACCCCTCCATCTGCCTCTACCAATTGATTGAAACTTTGTCACACAATTAGTAAACAATATCTCATTATCACTTGAAATCATTACTCTTCTAATACATTTTTCTAGTGTCTTCTCTTAGTAAACATGGTGATGACTTGGACTCAATTACGTCGATATTTGACTCGTATCTTACACGCTGAGTAAGGTTTGGAAGTTCCAAAATTCTTACTCGAAAATAGGGAGTACATATAGGGGTGATAATTCCCGACACGATTTGAAATGCGTACGAAATTTATTTGAGTCAATCCGTATGATTAAAATTTTGAATCAACTTATGATGATCCATTTAATAAACGGGCCAGTGGATCTCATATCAACCCGTTAACCCGTATACTAACTTATTAACCAGTTTAATAAACATATCAGTCATTAACATATATATCTACCTATTTACCTACTTATATGTCTACATATTTAAAATTGTAAGATTATTTAAGGTTATAAACTTATGAATTCATAATATATTTATGGTATTTGGTAGTAAATATTAAAATTTTAGGGTGAATTACATTAATTTGTAAAGTCAAAAAGTCAAATAGTTTAAATAGGTTAAACATGTTATATGTTAATTGGTTTTTGAACACGACCTATTTATTAAAGGATAAACTACATAAAAGTACCCAAACTATAGGGGTCATTTCAAGTTCATATCTCAACTATGAAAATTTTCATCTAGGTACCAAAACTATCAAAACACAACATCTAGGTACACACCGTTAACAATCTATTAAAAAAATCTGTTAAGTGCCCAAGTGGCATTTGTGGGGCCCTTTATTATGCTGACAAGGATGCCATGTAGACAAAAAAATAAAATAAAATTTAAATATTATTAAAAGCAATTAATAAAATTTTAAAATAAATAACCCTCCTCCATCGTCGACAGCCACTTCGATCGCTTCCTGGACTCCCTTATTCTCTTTGTCTTCAACAAGATCGGTGATGAAGGCCATCAACAACAGCCTCGGCCAATCCCCAAAATAGGCTTTAGGCTACGACATCGACGCCTAAAGGATACGAGATTTGTTTTTTTTTTTTTTTTTTTTTTATGGTTTTCTTTTTAATTTTAAACCTTTTGTTTTATTTTATCTTTTGTTTTTTTGTTTTAAAATTTTATAAGCATTTATTATTATTATTTTTATTTATGTGGATTATTATAATCATAAAAATTGGGATCTACTTTGCCATTTAAGCATTTAACGATTTGTCTAACAGCTTGACTAACGGAAGGTACTGATTTGGTATGTTTTGATAGTTTTGGTACATAAATGAAAATTTTCATAGTTAAGGTATGAACTTGAAATGACCCCTATAGTTTGACTATTTTTATGTAGTTTATCCTTTATTAAATGGATTACATCGGTTATCTGGTTCATTAACGGGTCGAGTTTGAGTTGGTTATTCTTGATACGATTATTAAATAGGACGGGTTCAGATTGAACATACTTAGGTAAAACAGAGTTCATGACATGACACAATCATACTTATTACCGGCCTTAACAGAGTATAATTGCATTAAAATTTTATTGAAAATTTCACCATGACATCCTGACACTTGTAATTCATGTATCACGTGATGTTCAAAATTTAGTAGGGTTAGTTTTGAAAGACTTACCCCCAAGGGACGTCGCCCACCAGCATCCAGTCTCCATCTTTGTCTTCATAAATGGGCGCAAATTCGCAGCTGTCTGCATCCTTCAACACCTCACCTGTCAATATATATATATATACCCAAAAAAAATTAATACAATTTTTTTTAAACTCTTGTTTCAACTTAAAAAAAAATCAATATTTAATCCGTTAAAAAGTTTGATGCATTAGTGGGTAAATTTGAGTCATTCAAACTTAGTGATGCTTTGTGCGTGAATTTGGATTAAGACACATAATAATACGTTAATTATAATTAATTAGGTATATCAAATTCAACACGAATATAATTTTTATTGGTAATAAAAAATTAGACCTCTCATTTTAAACTAAAGAAGAATATTAGTATATTATTGGATTCAAATTGAAATTCAAAGTATTATTTGTCACTTGTATTAGCTATTATAATTGCACCCTTACTCTTCATATAAATATCTTAATATATATATGCCTCATGAAAATTAAAGTGAACGTACTTTGTTTACAAATATTATATATAAATGTAGCATTAATCCATTTAAACAAAACTTTTTATTTTTTTAACAAGAAAATATTAGTTGATTATACTCGATATCATATAATTAACTAATTCACTAAAATTGCTATACAAATTTAGTTTCATCCCATAAAACCTTAACCAAGATTAATTTTTCATCAAAATATTCAAACAATAATTGCATGCTCTTTGTTAAATATATAGTAATTTATAATCTGAATAATATTACTCACGTACCAAATAGCTTCTCCAAGGCAGCAGCAAGATCTGCGTACACATTATGCATGCTCAAGTCAATTTTACGAAGAAAAGGTGCTCCATCCATGCTAACCTTCACGTACATTTTCGACGTCGACTCATTTAAGCTACTAATCTTCCGACGGTACGAACACACCGGAGGCCACCCCACAACTTGATTTTTCCTCTCGCTTTTCAGATAGTCGTCACCTCCACCGGAAGTACTGTTGTTGTTCCGGTCTCCACCGCCGCCGGCAATGTCCGAAAACACCCTTTTCTTCTCATTTCTGTCCACTAAACTTTGATGATGACCACTGGATAGTCCTAGCCTCAGCTCTGTAATCTCAAGCCCTAAACCTTCTCCGGTCATTTGGGTTTTGAGTTTTGAGCAATTTTGGGTGTGTGTGAGTGTTTTTTTTCTTTTGGTTTTCGGATCAAATTTTGATTGGTGGGATGAGTCTGTGGTTTTTTTGTGTAGAGTTTTGAAGTG
Organism: Oemleria cerasiformis; assembly: GCA_037349345.1. Lineage (NCBI taxonomy): Eukaryota > Viridiplantae > Streptophyta > Magnoliopsida > Rosales > Rosaceae > Oemleria > Oemleria cerasiformis. Next base: position 4,951,545 of record JAZGTL010000019.1, on the reverse strand, counting down.
CCTAAATGCAAGTTCTTATACATTGGGAGTTATGGACATGATGGGAGCAAAGACAGGTCAACTACGGCTGAGTTGGTCGGTCACATGAGAGGCAAAAGTGGGGGATATGTGCGCCCTACAAACACTAATAAAGGCCGGCACCATAAGTTGGAAATATGGGACAAATCCTAAGGCTGTTGCTGCTTTGTGATTTTGTGGGATCTGATCCTCACCGTCTGATCTCGTTACTTGGGGAACAGGTCATGTGATTTCTTTCATTGCGGTCGTGCTTGCCTACTTTTCTTGCTCATTGTTGGGGCCGGTTGTCTTGTTAAAAAGAGGGGTTGGGAAATATTATATTTATATATTATACATATTTATAAAGTTGCATGCATCATGCCATCATAAAACATGGGAGTATGTTCTTGCAACATATGTGATAGGATAATACTTGCATCTCATCTTGATAGTACCTTCATGTATTATTCTTTCGATTTATCTAATTGTCGTTATACATATATTTTAATTGAAGTCGTTCAATTCCTAAATCAAAATTTTAAGATTATTTACGCAGAAAATCAACAAAATTGGAGATCATTTAGTCATTGATATATATCAACTAAATGGACGGCTAGCCATGAAAATCTTAAATGTTGCTAAAATCGTTGATTTATTTGATACATATATGAATGGCTAAAAATGACCTCTAATGAAGAAAGTCTTGAAATTATGATTTAGAGAATGAACGGTTTTTATGATGAAATATGTACAAAAAAAAAATTTGACAAATCAAAAGGGTGATACTAGAAGGTACATGCAAGTATTATCCTATATAATATGATCTTCCATTCATAAATCATGAGTATGCATGCATTAGTATGAATCATGATGGAGATTGTTTGTAAAATTCACTAGTTTATGTACGTAAATATCCTTGCTTCTGCCTTCACATGCATTACACTTTATTAGTATTCTCTTCATTAATAATATGGAAGTGAAAGATTTCAAATCTAATTCATATAGATTAGAAGAAAACGTCATTTATTTATGCTGAGTTTGAAATCCTATGGCTAAAAAATTTGTGTGACGAAAGTTAAATTCCCTCCAAATTGTAATGATCGACATTCTGCAGGTAATTGCATTTATGTTAAAGGAAGGACGTACAATTAACTGTTGTTTTGTTTTGTAAATAAAGAAAATTCAATAAATTAAAAAGTAAGAAAATTTCGTTAATTAACAATGAAGGAAAAGAATACATCCATCTTAATGTGGCTGTAAGTATTCTCCAAGTATCATTATTAAGTTTTGAAGTTGACTAAGAAAACTCGATCCCCAGAAACTCTCTACTCAATAACACTATAATATAATGATATTCCTCTTTATTTATAATTAATAAACTCATTAATATAACTGAGAAGCTAATTATTTATTACACCTAATCCCTGACGTGGTACATTAACTAGTGAATATCAATTGAATATCAATTATACCATCGTTTGAATATCAATTGAACCGAATCTACGAAAAACCCATTGAAATTCACAAACTTAACGATCGAGGCACATAAGCTTCGTAAAACATGACGATAATGATTGATGAGACTTTAGACATGTAAAACTAAAAAGTGAATAGTCCCGATCTTGAAAATTCTATCGTCGGACCTAGTTTTTAGATCAGTCAGAAACTCAACAACATAAGCATCTTGCCCGACAAATTTAATCATTCGCCGGGAAATTTTTCAGAATTCGTCGGGCAACGTTAAAAACACGCGCAATTTTTTTTTCGCGAATATTTCATAAATTCAGCCAAAATTTTCGCGAAAATTCAAACTTGCCGCATATATTTGCCCGACGAAATTGAAACTCCTTACCCGACAAGTATCCACGGCTTTTTTTACCCGACGAATTCATTAAAATTTGCCCGACGAAGTCGTCGTCGGGCAAGGTTATTCAGACACTGATAAGTCGCGACTGACTCTTCTTCTTCTTCTTCCTTCTTCTTCATTTTCCTCGTTATCTCTACACCCTCACCTCTCTGCAAACACACCAGTACTCCTCTCTCAAGGTCACCGGCGAAGAAAACTACTCTCTCAAGGTCACCGGCGAAGAAAACTACTCTCTCCCTCTCTCGCTCTCTCTCACTTGGACTCCTCCTCTCTCAAGCTCGCCGCCGCAGCTCTCTCTCTCGCCGCCGTAGCTTTCTCTCATCGGCAGTCATCTAAGGTCGAACTCGTTCTCCCTCTCTCTCTATTGTTAATGTGGATTGGTTATTGTCAATTTTAATTGCTATATTTTAATTTTAGTTTGGATTGAAATTTCAATTGAAATTTGGTTTGGATATTATGAAATTGGATTGAAATTGGAATTGAAATTTGGATTTGATTTCGGCAGATTGTGAATTTTTGTCAAAATTGCAGATTGTGAATTTAGGGTTTTTACTTGAATATTGTGAATTTGGATTGGATTGGAATATAAATATTTGGTTTACTAAGTTTGTTTGGATTTAGTAATTTAGGGTTAATGTTGATGATTTGTTGAAATTGTGATGTTTGGTATAATGTTGCAATTGGTATAATTAATGTTATGAATTTTGCATATGATTTTTGTATGATTTTGGATTTGAATTTTATGTGAATTTTGGATATGTGAATTTTAAAAAATTTATGTGAATTTTAAAAAATTTATGTGAATTTTTTATATGATGTAAGCTATGTGAATTTTGGATATGTGAGTTTTATAAATTTTGGATATGTGAATTTTATGATTTTGGATATTATTATTGTATGTTTGGATTAATTTGTAAGTTTTGTTTTATTCCCGAAACTTGGATTTAGAAATTTAGGTATAATGTTGTGAATTTTGAGTTTAGCAATTTAGGTTTAAGTTTGTTTGGATTAATTAGTATTTTAGGTTTAATTTTGGTTTGTGTTGGTTTTATTTAAAAAAATTAGAATTTGGTGGTTTTATTTTTTATTGGCCAATTTATTAATTTTCAATAAAAAAAATTTTCGTTTATTTATTATTCGAATTAAAAAATGTTGGTTAATTTTATATGTGGTTTTGTTTTTATTTTGTGAATTTAATATTTAATATTAAAAATGTTTGGTTTTTTTTAATTATTAAATTAAAATATGTCGGTTGATTTTATATTAATTATTTTAAATTTCTTATTGTAGATGTCGCATCGCACCTTGATCACATCTAGGACCTGATCTCGTTGATGATCATACGGCGGAGGAGGCAGCCCCTGCCTCGGTAGCCTCCATGACGGCGTCCATTCAGGCACCAATCTCGGATCATTAGCGACACGGTGCGCGATCGGCTTGTCGACAGCACAACAAGAAACGGGGGAACCCCGTACCGACCCCCAGCTCCTATAGGACCACACCGGAGCAGACGAACCATAGACTGTTGTCGGAGCACTCCCTAAGGGTAAGTTGATTATTTTGTTTATTTAAACAACCATTTTTATTTGTTACTCATATTTTGTACTAATGTTCATTGAATTTGCAAGGAAGTCGGTGAACGTGCGCGGGATCAACCGGAGTTTAACATCCCAACGGATTTGCAGGACAATGAATACAAAGATCCCGGTGGTATACGTGCCTCACCTCTAGACAACGGCCATAAAAATCCACAGCTTGGTGGTGCATGACATGGGCGCGATTATTTGCACGAAGTCCCTGATGATGGGGATACTTTCAGGAACCAACCCCTTGAAGAGATCACGCGCTGTTGGGAAGAGTTATCGGTACGTGTTTCTCCCTTTTTTTACATTAGTTTCATTATTTTTAATTATTTTACTAACTATAATAATTTATTGCAGATGAATTTTGAGTTCAACCTGGAGGACACCGACGTTAGTGAATACTTGAGAAACCACTGCAGTTACGGTACGCCGATTGGAAGTACGAGCTCCACAAGTACTACAATAGATGGCCTTCCCCGGAGGAAGCTCGGGAAAATCCTCTAGAGGAGTTGGACGTGTAATGACCCGGAAATGTAATTATTGAATTTTCGTAAATTATTTTGCAAAAAGACAAAATTACCCTTGGTTGTTAAGGGGCGTGAAAGTCAATTTTTATTTTGAGGCACTTTAGGCTGTGTTTCGGGTACCGTTGCATAGGTTTCGAACTCACAAGTGGAAAACGGAGTTCGGGTGCAAAGTTGCGGGTCTAGAATGTTAGGGGCATTTTGGTAATTTTGGCAGGGGTAGATATTTTTAACCCCACTTTGATCTGATCTTCATCATTTCACACTCTCTTTCTTAGATACACCCTGAACCCGTGCGACCCAAACACCCAAAACCCATAAATTTCAACTTTGATTCAAGGCCAAGTCTCTCATTCTAGTTCCACTAATAGATATCAACTCCTTCCCATGATCACGGACGTACCAACCATCGGAGGAGGCACCCGCGGGAGACGTCGGACCGAGGAAAAGAAAAATCAAAAGTTTCGATCGATTTTCTGGCCAGCACATGTACGAGTTTAGTGTTTTGAGGTCATTTTTGAATTCCTGGGTTCGAGTAGATAGATTTAGATGTAAAATTCGTGAAAAATTATTGAGATTTGAAGAAGTAGGAAAAACTCAAGGTCGATCGGAAATGGACGCACGACGGCGCGGTCGTCTTCTCAGGCGAGATTCCGACGAGACTCTAGCTAAGGAACACGACAGCGCGGCCGTCTTCTCCGGCGAGACACCGGTTGGCAACTGGGTCGGCCAAACGGTGCTGACGTGGTATGCCACCTATCTGCCACGTGGGTGCCACTTGGCCACACAGTCAGCAGTCAATTGACTTAACGGTCAACTGACCCCGTTAGGGTTTGACGGAATATGCTGACGACGTTGACATATTCCGTCAAAAGCTAACGGAGTTGGACGGAACCCTAACGCCGTTAGTCTGGACGGAATATTCTGATTCCGTCGGGATCTTCCGTCCCGTCAGAGCGACGAAATATTCCACCATGAATAGTACTAGTGCGTGGGGGCGTGTGAGGGTGCGTGAGGGCGGGTGGCGCGTGGCCATGACCTTTCGCCTGTGCGTGGCGGCTTGTGGGACCGATTTTGGGGTCTCGGTAATGCGGGTCAGCTAGTTTTCGACGCTTCGGATCTGTTGGCACAGGTTTCGAGTTGATCAGACGTCGTTTAGGGGTAATTTTGGGCGTCTGAAGTTGTTGAATTTTTAGTGAGACATAGGCGGATCTCCTAGGGTTTAGGGAGCTTAAATGTAGGGTTTTTATTATTAGCCGATAACCCTGATTGTTAATATTGACAGGCGATACTGCTCCAGGAACTTCGGAGGAGCGTACGACTCGGGATTGGGCGTGCTTGGGCGTGTGATGAGTGGACTTTGGTTTTGTAAAGTGTAATGCATGCATAAAGGTATTTTGATATAATTTTTTATTACGGGTATGGTTACGTATTGTTTGGTAAATTTCTGGAATATAGAAATTGTGCTAATAAATTATTACTGGACATGGGTTTTCAGTATTTCAGTGAAAGTGATGTTTTGGGATGTGCCCTGGTTTTTGGACTCTATTTTTATGTCGTTTTGACGTGATGGATATTGAGTACATGATTTTGGGTTTAGACTCGTATTTGTAATTTTAATGGATTTGGCCATAAAACGGTTTATCAATGAATTTGGTTTAGATCTGGAAACAAGGATTTCAAAACATGGATCTGAATTACTGTCTCTGAGGGTCAATGTTTTCTCTAATGCTGGCGTAGAGGGTCTTTCTCCGCAAGATCGTTGAGGCGAGATACGGCTCGGGAGACCATTTGGGAAACTGTGAGATAGGTTTATGATAGCACAGGTTTCTGCACAACCCGAGGTATATCGGGTGTGTAGAGGGTATGTCGGGAACAGTGGGTTATGTGTTGATATATTTTGTGTCCAGGTCAAATTACATGATTTTAAACTCCTTTAAGGAGGATTTTCAAAAAAAATTTTGGACCACGGTGTTTTTCATTATACAGATTTTCGTGGGTCCAACCAAGTAGTTTTGAAGAAAGATGAAATTCCGGTGGTTTTCAAATTATCTTTATATCATAATTGCACAAATAGAAATGTTTATGTTATGCATGCATGGTTTTACTCGTGGAGGGGGAAAATGTAAGATTTCCTCGGAAAACGATTTCTAAATGATTATTTTTGTCCACTCATAACTTTTGTGTTTTAAATCCCCTCAAGGCTATTGAGTTTACGTGGGCACTTTCAGAGGCGGATGCATTAGAATATCAGCTGCGCTATTACCTATACTCGAGTAGGATATTTAATTTTGTAATTATTATCCTACCTAGATGCTCTGATAATACTTTTCGACTCACTGTAAATTTCGATTTCATCGTTGGATGGTTGTTGTCTGTTGGAATTTGGAGTGTTATTTGATCCCTTGTCTGACAGGTGGAAGACGGTTAACTAGTCCCTAAGGGGAGACTTTGCCGAAATTTTGGCAGAGTTCTCATAAATAAATTATTAGGACTTAAGGGTATTTTTAGAATTTCCTTGGGTTTCAGACGGGAGTAGAGTTCTTCCTGGGTTTGGAAGGGAAATTCGGAAAGGGTCCTTATAGGACGGGCCGAAACTGGAAGGGTGGTTGTGGTTGTACGACCATTTCGTGTTCCCCAACTATGTGGTACTATCCAACTAGTTAAATTATTTATTTATTTTTTATGTTATTTTCCATTTGAAAATATAATTATTGTTTTTACTAATGAACAACGAAAATCGATTGCCTACACATCAAACCGGGGAGCGAAGAAATTCAACCACCACGGGGGGTCGCAATCCTTATCGGCCCGATAGGAGGATCAGCGCATCGCCGGGTCGATGTTCCCGGAGGTGGATGCCTGGGGGCAACTGTACGCTAGCCGGGGCAACCAAAAGGCTGATAATATTCACTTAAGTTTATTTTTTGCAAATAAAAAATTAATTTTTAATTTGATAATTATATTTCTAATTAATATTTATTTGAATTTATGCGCGGCGATGGTGCAAGACGTCCAGCAAACATAAGCTGAGCTAACGCAACAGCACCCCGACGTGTCGTTGGAGCAGCAGCTACTAGATGCCGAGAGGTCGATCACCATCCTGAATCGACGACTTGGTAGGCGTTCAGGGAAGATCGTCCAGGGGGCGGGCGACGGGATAGTTCGGGATGTCTCTAGTCACTCTTCAAGTTCGTCTTGGGGAGCCAATCCCGAGGATATGTCGAAGCACAAGAGAAACTTCGAGACCCTCCTTGCCGAAAACACGAAGATTAAGGCCCAAAATGCGCAGATCTAGGCCCAAAACGATCAAGTCAAGGCCGTTTTCACCAAGGTGCTTGACCGCTTGGGTAAGCATGGGCTGGGTGAGCGTGGGCTGGATGAGCATCTGTCACAGCGTCAGCCCCCAGCTCAACAGCCCGCCCAGGACCACGACCACCCCGACCCGTCGCCGAGTAGGTAGAACTTAATATGTAAAACATTACTTTAGTTTTAATTATGTAAAAACATAACATTAATTTTTATAAATATATTTTTTTTATTTTCATCTGATTCGTTTTATTATTTTAATTGTATTTTTTAAAAATATTTTTATTTTAATTATATATTTATTTATTTAATTAAATAAATGATTAAAATTATTTTTTTAAATATTAAGATTTTGCCCGAGGAACAAGCACTTTCATCAGGCAAAGTAAGACAATTCGGTGCACACCTGCCGAATTTCTGTAATTTTGCCCCACGAAAGGAGTTCGTTAGAATCAGACCCAAACCCTAGCTGCCAATTGTAGAAACCCAAACCCTAATAGAGACTCCACCTCCTTACGAGGACCAAAAAAACAATTTTACCCTGTCGGAACTAGCTAAATTAATCTCGCCTAACTCTTGAATTAAATGATCCCGAAGTGTCGTTGGAGCAGCAGCTCCTGGATCCTGAGAAGTCGATCGCCATCTTGGAGCGACGACTTGGAAGACGTCCAGGGAAGATCGTTCGGGGGACGAGCGACGGGATAGTGCAGGATGTCTCCAGTCACTCGTCGAGTTCATCTTGGGTAGCCAATCGTGAGGAGATGTCGGAGCTCAAGAGAAACTTCAAGATCCTCCATGCCGAAAATGCTGAGATCAAGGCTCAAAACGCGCAGATCCAGATCGAAAATGATCAAATCAAGACCGCCCTTGTCAGGACCCGTCCCAAATTTCCCCTCAAAACCCGAGAAGAACCCTGATCCCGTCTGACAACCTAAGAAAAGGTTCCCAAAATACCCTTCAATCCTTACAAAATATAATAATAATAAATACTTTCACTTGTCAGACAAGGGGTTCAAGCATTCAATAATTCTCATAATTAATGACCCATCAAATACAATAAAATATCAGAGCGTCTAAGTAGGATCAAGAGTAAAATTTAGATATCCTACTCAAATATAATTACACAGCGCAGTCGAAGTACTAATGCCTTAGCCTCGAGATCAATGTTCGCGTCAACTCTACTCAACTGCCTGAAGGGGTTTTAAACACAAAAGTTGTGAGTGGACAAAAATAATCATTTATAAATTCCTTTTCGAGAAAATACGTTTCTTCCCCTCCATTTATAAAATCATGCATGCATAACATAAAACAATTTATCATACTAAAACATCATATGTAAATCACCAAAAATTCTCATTTCTCTTTAAAACCACTTAGTTGGACTCACATAAAATCTGTATAATAAAAATACCTCGTGATCCACAATTTGGTTTGAAAACTCTCTTCAAAGGAGTTTAAATTCATTTAATTTAATCTGGACACGAAATATCTCAAATTTTCACTGTTCCCGACATATCCATAACACACCAGGGTATCCCTTGAGATGTGTTCAAATTTGTACAACTCTGTGTACCATCTGTACTATCTGTACTTTCTGTACTATGCATAGACAGCTTCGCGACCTGGCGGAGCAAGGCCCCTCAACACCAAGGTCCGAACCCTCAACAACTGGCAGAGCAAGGCCCCTCAACACCAGTCAGAGCAACAATAACCATCGGGACGGGAACCAGTGAATCAAATCCGTACTTTGAAATCTTTGTTTCTTGGCCTAAGCCAAATTCTTTGCAATATCATTTTATGGCCAAAATCAATAAATCATAATTATGGGTCTCAACCCAAATCACATACTCAAATAGTTACCACGTCAAAATGATATCAAAATCGAGTACAAAAACCAGGCCATTTCTCAAAACATACTTTCACTGAAATATTGTAAAACATGTGTCCAGCATCATTTCTAAAATCCAGAAATTCATTGCACCCATACATAACAGTATTTAAAATCAAAGATACATTTATGCATGCATTACAGTTTATAAACCAAAAGTCCACTCACAAACCTGTTCAAGCAAGCTCAATCCTGAACTGTACGCTCCCCTGAAGTTCCTGGAGCAGTATCGCCTGTCCAAATTAATAATCGGGATTACCAGCTAATAATAAGAACCTTAAATATAAACCCCCTAAACCCCGGGAGTCTAACTATGCTGGCCTAGAAAACGCAGCAACTTTAAAACGTCCGAAACAACCCCTAAACGATATCCGATCGACTCGAAACCCGCGCCAACAGGTCCGAAACGTCAAAAACTACTTGTCACGCGCCACCGTGACATCAGACTCGGCCCACGCTCCGCCACGCGCCGACGGAAGGTCGGAACACGCGCCCACGCGCCCTCACGCGCCGGCCACTCGCCTGCTACAGTACCCACGCGCCTGAACCGGTCCAACCCGGTTCGACTCAACCTGACCCGGTCCAACTCGACCCGACCGGTTCACTCAACCCGACCGGTTCAACTCGACCCGACCGGTCACCGGCGACCCGCCGGAGAAGACGACCGGCTGCCGTCGCCGTCGCCGGAAGTTGGCCGGAGAAGATGACCGGCAGTCGCCGTCGCCGCCGTCTGGTTTCGCCGGAATCCTCCATTTCCGGCCGAAACTTCAAGCTTTCCTAACTTCCTCAAAACTCAACCATTTTTCACAAATTTTATGTCTAAATATATCTACTCGAACCCAGGAATCCAAATATGACCTCAAAACCACAAACACGTACCTGTGCTAGCCGGAAAATCGATCGGAAGGTCCGAAACTTCCTATCCTCGGTTCGGCTTCCTCCGCGGTCCTCTCCTTCGATGGTTGGTACGGTTGTGATCGTGGGAAGGAGTAGAATATGATTAGTTGATCAAAACTGGAAGTTAAAGCCTTGAAATCAAAGTTGACTTTGTGGGTTTTTTGGATGATTTTCGCACGGGTTTCGGTTGGTTTGTGTTTATTTCACAGATAAGGATGAGAATGAGATGATGATCTGATGAAGATGAAAATGAAATAAAGATGAGACAATGATTTGGGGTTAAAAATATCTACCCCAAGTCAAAAATTACCAAAATGCCCTTGCACATCTAGACCCATAACTTCCGTACACGAACTCCATTTTCTACGTGCCGCCTGTCTACGAACTCGTGAGTTCGAGACCTACGCAACGATATCCAAAACACCACCAAAAATGTCTCGAAACAAAATTTGACTTCCATGCCCTTTACCGACCAAGGGTAAAATCGTCATTCTACATAAATAATTTACTTAAATCCAATAATTGAAATTCCGGGTTGTTACAGCCCTCGCCAAGGTGTTTGACCGCTTGGGTGAGCGTGGACTAAATGAGCTTCTGTCACAGCCTCAACCCCCGTCCCAATATTTTTTTTATTTTAATTTGATTCTTTTTATTTTTTTAATTGTATTTTTTTAAAATATTTTTATTTTAATTATATATATATATATTTATTTAATTAAAAAAAATTAATATTACAATGTTGCCCGATGAATATTACACTTCTTCGGGCAACATTATAACTTGGCCCGGTGAATGTTATTCGTCAGGCAAAATAGTTGACTTTTGGATTGCTCGACAAGTCATATGCGACGAATGGATCCGCCGGACAACCTAAAATTTGCTTGACGAATCACTGTTTCCGTCGACTAACATTAAGTCCGACGGTTGTGGCCCGACGTAAGTTGCCCGACGAGGAATTGGCGAGGTTAATTTTGCCTGACGATTGTTAAATGTTGCTTGACGAACTCTTTTCGCTAGGCAAGCCTTGTTTTCTTGTAGTGTATGTCTTTATGTTGGAAGGAGATCCATGTATAGCTATATGTCTGTTTGGGAGTGAACATGGTAATATTATATATACATGTTCTGATGAGTCTATATTTCTGCATATACAAATATATATATTAGAGTCCGAAATTAATTAGCAAATTAAATCATCAACATTCCCTCTTAAACTGCAGACAGGAAAATATTTCCAAAATCAAGAATCTTAGGTGAGATCAATTAAAAAATATGAGTGAAAAAATATGCACAATTAATCCGTAATTAAAGAATATTCTAATTCGTTACATCAATAAGACCTTGCGATGACTCCCCCCAAAAGAGTTGACAACTAAATTAATTTGGTCTTAATAATGATCACTAGCAGCTCTATTATAATTAATTAAGCCGTTAGTTATTATCCTAGCATCAAATAATCATCAGAAATCTATAGATTCCAATTTCCAAGTTCCTTTGTACATAATTTAATCGAAAATAAATTATAAAATAGTATATTATGGCCTCGTTTGGTACGCCATATTTATACTGACTGTTTCAGTCGAATAGAATAATATGTCCGCTGAATAGACTGACTATGTAGTCAAGCATTTGGTGCTCTACCAGATTAAAATGACGACTATATTATACTGACCTGATATATTATACTAGTTGATCATAAATATCTATATATCATAAATATTAATTTTGTATATTATATTATTATTATTATTATCATAATTATTTATTATATTTAATTTTAATTAATTTTTAAGCTCATAACAAAATTACTGTCGAAATTAACACAAATACACTTGAAATAGCACCAAATGATCATCCAAACATGACAAATGGTTTTTCTTATTCAAATCATCTAAAGAGTTCTATGCCCATAATCATGAAGCCCGGACTTCAGGCTAGAAATATTTTAATTAATTATTGAATTATTATTATTATTATTATTTTATAATTATTAATTATTATTTTTTTATTATTATTACTATTTATTATCTTCATCATTATTATTATTACTACTAATTTTCAAGATTGGTAGTCATCCGACTATTTAATACGGATAATTTCGAGGGTATTATTTTAGCGGGTATAGATCGTATAAAGGTACTCAACCGTATTAACTTATTCGGTAGCTAATTAATACGAGTGATACCAAATATCGATTTCCTACTATATTATTCTATCTGATTCCTTATACGGCGTACTAAATGTAGCCTATATATTATACTATATACATGATAACTTATTATTAAATTTATAATTCGAAGATTCTTACCGATTTCGTGGATGTTGACATAAATTGGGCAAAATTGCCGATAAAAGGTAGAAGATTTTGCTTCACGCCCTCTTTCTATGTCGAGCTCTCAAATTTGTGATTTATAGGTGAAATATTCACAGATATTGTTAATTTGTTCATCCATGCATTCATTATTATAATATGGTGGATCTGTTTCTATATTATATAAAGTTAATATATTTTCATTACTCCTATAGTACAATATATAACTAATTATATCACATTAGATAAAGTTAATATATTCTCATTACTCCTATAGTACAATTTATAACTAATTATATCACGTGACCGTAGTATTATTCTACAACATCTATATTCTTTGAAAGATTGTGATAACATAATAATAGGGTATATAGTTGAGTTTGAAGTCTAATTATGGAATGGTGTGTATGGTTGACGTTGGACCAAATCAAAGAAACCTAAACAACTTTGAGCACATTGCATATGATGCATGTGGTGGATACACATACATCTTAAACTGATATTAATTAGTTCTACAATAATATATAATTGCGATAATTATTGGAACACACAAAGACTTAAACCAAACAGAATTAATAGATTAATGGATTGTCTGGTAGTTAATTTGGGTAAGTTAACAACACATGCAAGATATTCTAGCACATGCTGATCATCTTACTAAATACTAATGAGGATTTATTTGTTCAATATTTAACTTGGTCTTTAAGAAAACACCACGAGCTCTAAATAGTAAATACACGTACGTACGTACTGTGTCGAAATAACTTCCCACATGCACCGACTAAGATGAATTTCATTATTATCGAAATACCCTATAATATGCAGAATCGAACGTAACATATTAATATTAATTAGAAGGAATACTTGATGTTTATGATCGATCACCGTTGTATAACCATGTGTCGGAATCAATGTTGACTATAGAAGGTTATTAATTAGGTGGTCGGCTTTAGACCAGCACTTCCAGATGCCACCGTTCCCCCTCTGATACTTAATCGAAGGTTAAGACAGCAAGAATATATGTGAGAGCAGGCAGCCTGATAGGATTTTTCTCACCTGTAAAACAAGGGTTAAAATCACACAAATAATACCTGCAAGAGTACAGGGCTGTTGTAGTATAGCACTGAATGCAGGGTCGATTTCCTCAGGGACTGATATGGATAATTCTTATTTTTAGAATTCACTTTTAATTAATAATAAAATAATCGCAATAATTTTGGTAACTGAATGAAAATTAAGTAAACAATGTAAACAAGTACTAGGGTTCAACCTTCACCATTAACAATCATATGTGACTTAGAAAAGAATCTATGAATCAATACATGCAACTTTGAAGGTTAGATTTTTCGAAAGTATATTTTCCTCGTGGGCATTCAAGTGAAAACGTATACCTAACATGCGATTAGTCTATGGCATTTAGATCTAATTCTACATGCAAGATTCATTAAGTTCATGAAAATCTTTTATAACCATGCAATCTCTTAGTTATGGTATTTAACCTAGATGTATTACAATCCTTAATCACAAGAAGCTAATCCCAATTTTTAGGTGGGCATTCCTATAAAATTGCATCAAATTACTTGTCTAAATATCCTAAGGGTGATCAAGCATTAAGACATAAAGATAGTTTTAAACAGTGATTAAAGATTCAAAGCATGCATATACGAAAACATAGGAAAAAGATAAATCACATAATCATGTTAAGGCTTAGGTCTAACCCTAGTGAGAAAATTAGTTACTCATGCTCATAATGAATAGAAATAATTTCATTAAAATTGAAGTTCAGAGAACAAACAGTTTGTAGAACAAGGGTAGCCGAAAATCCCAGCTTGCCGTGCTCTTAGATGAAGAATTGTATTCTGAATTTTTGGTGTCTTTAAATCTAAGCCAAGCTTGGGTATTTATAAGGAAATATTCCTAATCCTATTCTGGAAAGGAGTAAAATAAAAATAATCAAATCTAATTCCTAGTTTGAACATAAATAGGAGAGCATATGCCTTCTCCTTCTTGAATTGGGATTTTTAATTGATATACTTCCTTCTTTTGCTCCAAACACTCCTTCTAGAATAAACATGTCAATATAATCAATTCAAGTATCAATTCTTCCCAAAATAATAATAATAACTAATTAAATATATGGGAAAATACAAGTATATAATTGACTCATCAAATACCCCCAAACTTGAATTGTTACTTGTCCTCAAGTAAATAAAACAAAACTAAGAAAACAAATATAAGAAATAAAATGCCACTTTCGCAGGGAACTCGATAGTGTTGAGCAAACACTACACGCCTTTAAACCCCTAGGTGTCCCTAGTAGGAGGAGTTGTGTCTCCTGAGGGTTTACCAGTTACGACACCCACAAACGCTTTCAAAATTTGTTAAACTTAATTTAACCTTCCTTCTATTGAATATAAAGTAACACTTATAAAAGCAAAATCAAAATTCTCAAGTCATAAGCAATGCTAAAAGAGAGAGCAAATCCACACTTTCAAAACAGAGGATTACCAGATTCTGGTGAGCAATCCATAAACCATATTCGTGTAATGTGAATCTCAACAAAATTGTAAGTGTTAAACCAGTCCCTCACTTGCATTACATCTGTACCCACCAACTGTAAAATCACTTAACCTATCACCATCCAAAGCATTCTTGCCTGAAATTTTTATTTTTATTTTTATTTATTTTTTCATTTTTTGTTATTTATTATTATAATATATATATTTTTTTTTATAACAAAAGATGGAATTTTATTTAACATTAAGCAAGCTTTCTAACCAACCCATGTAACGAGCTTTAGATCGATGACTCCCAAATCAGATGACTTTAGGGCACCAGACAACAAATGTCCCAAATGATTTATTTACTCGAATTGGAAAGGCTAGCATGTAATTGATGGGTAAATGCACACCCTTATTTTAGGGCTCGGACTCACCTCCGATTTATTTATGGCTTTCACTTTTTCGAACCTTGGACGGTAACAAATTAAATAACCCACAATCTTAGGGTAAGAAAAATTAGCATGCTTGAAACAAATTTAATTTCCACAAAAAAGTTGATGTGCATGTACGAAATTGAATATGGTACGAATTGTGTGCAAAAATCAACTATATGTTCTTGGTGGTCATGCTCTAATATTTAATCTCACTTATGAATTTTCAAATTTCGATCATAGCAAATAGAGTGCATTAAAAATAATTTAGGAAGGAAAAATCAAATTAAGTCTAAACAAAAATCGTTGTTATTTTATGTTTATTTTTTTTTCTAAAATGTTTATTTTATATTTTTTTTTGTTGTTTAATTAATTTTTTTTTTTTTTTTTTGTATTAGACACAAACAAAATAATATTTTTCTACCCCCAAACTTATCATGCAACATGTCCCCATGGTGCAAAAGAGAAAAGAAGAAAGAAAATGAAAACAAAATAAAGAATTAAGCAGAAAATTAAAAAGGACAAGAAAAAAATATAAAAGGAAAGAAGAGCACCTGGGGTCGAACCCGAGACCTGAGCTGTGCTCCCAGCCAGTAAAACGGCGTCGTTGTGTGTGAGTTGAAGGTGGACCGAAAATGCCACCGTTTTGAGCAGATATAAAGCCCCCTTCTTCAGACTGAGGGCTTCATTTCTCACCCTAGCCGTCCAGGAGCAAGAGAGCAGAGAGTCTGAAATCAACAGCTCCGAAAATACCCACCACTCGGTCACGCCGTGATGCGTCCCCGATGACTGCCAGCGACGATCCACCACCGTTGTGCAAGCGAGAGACACCACGAACCTCCCCATCGCCGATACCCAACGAAGTCCGAGAGAAATGGGCTCTAAAAGCGTGGAAATCCAAGCACCCGTCGGAGCCCAGGACAGCGGAAAGGAGAAGGTTGGGACACTGTCCATCACCACACGGCTCCAGCGGCCGAGAGGGAACCAGCAGCAGCGACCGGAAGTGGGCACGAGGTAAGGATTCCGTGCTTGGTCCGATTCGGTGTCGATTGTTTTTTTTTTTTTTTTTTTTTTTTTTTTTGTTTTTGGTTGTCTTGTTAATTGTTTGTTGTTCGTGGCGTCTGATGTGGAATCTGGTACCGGTGTGTAGGTGGGAGAAATGGAGGTGGGATGGAGGAGAGACCCGAAGCGGGCCAGGGAAGCGGACAGAAACCCTTGAAAGGTAACAGACCCTCATTTCTGCAAATCTGGTATGCATATGTGTTTATTTGAAATGTCTGTGTTAATGCTCTTGATGCCTGTGATGTGTCTGTTGAGATGTGTTCATTTGAAATGTCTGTGTGGGCCATCACCGACTGTCGGAGGCGATGTTGGTGATGGTGGGTGTGCAGGGACTGACCAGAGATTGGGGGATCCGGGTAACTGGGCCCAGATCTGGTGCGGTCGTGGGATGGAGGCCGAAAGTGGGTCAACCGGTCGATCGTGAGCTTACTCCAATGGCGGGAACACTCGGGGCATACGGCTAGGGGTACCCGGCTCGGAAAATGGGCCCGATGGGCTCATGAGTACGGGAAGGGAGGACCAGGTTGTAAGCATCGGGCTAGTACGGTCGATTGGCGTGGGCCCACGAGGAAACAGGCCATCGGAGGCGGAGGTGAAGTGGGGTGGAGCCACCATAGGCCCGGTCCATTATCGGCTGAGGTCCCCGAAATTGGGCCTGATGTGATGGCAGGCCTAAGAGTAAGGCCCGAGTTTACCGCGGGTTGGGCCTCTGTCGTGGTTGGGCCGGTAGTCTGTGTGGGTCCAAGTCTAATCAGGCGGGGATGTATCGTGGGCGACCCGGCTAGTGTGGACCTGCCCGGAACCTGGGCCCAAGATGGGATTGGTCCTAGTAGTAAGGCGCAGGAGGGCCAGGTTGGGTACCCACGTGACCGTCGCTTGAGTGGGCTTGGACGGCTTCGGCTGCTTGACTCGAGCCTGGATGCAGCTCACGTGCTTGGGCGGGCCGCAGGTAAACTCACTACGATTCTGTCCGTAGTATTTTTTTTTTTTTTTTTTTAATTTTTTTTTTTTAATTTTTTTTTTTTTTTTTTTTTTTTTTTATTAACAAATAATACTGACCCAGACTGGTGTGTGTGCAGGTACTACCCCCAAACTTAGAGTAGGGTGTAGATTCCTAGGTTATTCAATTCATTTGATGTAAAAGTGTTGTAATAATAGACCTAGGATCACGATCATCATCAGCCCAGGTATGACTCCTCTATCCTTGGTATTTAGATTTTGAAGCATGTCTACATTTTGTTGTATGATTATACCCAACTGCTAGTGGATAGGGCGCGCCAATCAACTCAACCATGTATGCCTGGAATCACACTTAGTGCTAGGTAACAACAGAAAACGGTTATTGCATGTTAGATAAGTAAAACAAAAACAAATATGCTATTGTAAAGGATATAGGTGGGTTGCCTCCCATTAAGCGCTTAAGTTAACGTCTAGAGCTCGACGTAGGGCTGGTAGGATCATGGAGTAGGCGGTTGTAGAGCCACGACATCCTTAGCTAGGTCGTAGGGTGACTCCAAATAAGGTTTCAGACGATGTCCATTAACTGTGAATTCCTTTCCGGTTTGGACGTTCTTTATACCCACTGCTCCGTGTGGATGAATATGGACAACTTCAAACGGTCCATACCAGCGGGACTTAAGCTTTCCTGGAAAGAGTTTGAGTCTGGAGTTAAATAAGAGTACCTTTTGTCCGGGATGAAAGTCCTTTCTTAAAATCTGGCGATCATGAAAAAGCTTGGTCTTCTCTTTATAGATCCTTGCATTGTCGTAGGCATCATTCCGAATTTCTTCCAGCTCACTGAGCTCCAGTTTACGCTGCTCTCCTGCCTCATCATAGGCAAGATTGAGTTGCTTGACTGCCCAAAATGCCTTGTGTTCTAACTCCATTGGTAAATGACAAGCTTTGCCATAAACCAGTCGAAATGGGGACATTCCAATTGGGGTTTTATAAGCTGTTCGGTATGCCCATAGTGCATCGTTCAGCTTTGTACTCCAATCCTTCCTTGTAGAAGACACTGTTTTCTCTAGAATTCGCTTAAGCTCGCGATTAGAAACTTCAACTTGCCCAGATGTTTGAGGGTGGTACGGTGTTGCCACCCGATGAGTGATGCCATGCTTTGCAAGTAATGAGGCAAAATGCTTATTAAAGAAGTGCTTGCCTCCGTCACTTATGATAGCTCTGGGGACTCCAAATCTAGGAAAAATTGTACCTTGTAGAAATTTGAGGACCACCGATCCTTGATTTGTTGGACTGGCGATGGCCTCCACCCATTTAGAGACGTAGTCCACAGCCACTAAGATGTAGAGATTGCCGTGAGATGAGGGAAACGGACCCATAAAGTCAATTCCCCAAACGTCAAAAATTTCAACAACCAAAATGCTATGCTGGGGCATCTCATTGCGTTTGGACTGGTTTCCAACACGCTGGCAGCGAT
Source organism: Oemleria cerasiformis (assembly GCA_037349345.1). Classification (NCBI taxonomy): domain Eukaryota; kingdom Viridiplantae; phylum Streptophyta; class Magnoliopsida; order Rosales; family Rosaceae; genus Oemleria; species Oemleria cerasiformis. The sequence goes on along the minus strand of JAZGTL010000019.1, from coordinate 4,932,744 downwards.
CGCATGCTTTGCACCATGTGTAAGCGTCTTTGAATAAAGTAGGCCAATAGAAACCGCTTTGTAAAATTTTGGTTGCGGTTCGTTTGGGACCGAAATGACCTCCACACGCAGATTGATGTGCAAATTGTAGGATACTTTCCTGCTCTTCACTGGGCACACACCGTCGAATAAGTTGGTCTGCACAGTGCTTGAATAGGTAGGGTTCATCCCAGAAATAATATTTGACAGTGGATAGGAACTTTTTCCGCTGTTGGGATGCAACATCGATTGGAAGTTTGCCACTAACCAGAAAATTCACAATATCTGCATACCAGGGTGTGTGCTGCATGAGGGCGAAGAGCTGCTCTGTCAGGACCCGTCCCGAATTTCCCCTCGAAATCCGGGAAGAACCCTGATCCCGTCTGACAACCCAAGAAAAGGTTCCCAAAATACCCTTCAATCCATACAAATTATAATAACCATAATAAATACTTCCTCTTGTCAGACAAGGGACTTAAGCACTCAATAATTCCCGTAATTAACGACAAATCAAATGCAACATAATATCAGAGCGTCTAAGTAGGATCAAGAATAAAATTTAGATATCCTACTCAAATATACAACACAGCGCAGTCAGAATCCTAATGCCTCAGCCTCGAGATCAATGTTCGCGTCAACTCTACTCAACTGCCTGAAGGGGGATTTAAACACAAAAGTTGTGAGTGGACAAAAATAATCATTTATAAATTCCTTTTCGAAGAATTACCTTTCTTCCCCTCCATTTATAAAATCATGCATGCATAACATAAAACAATTTATCATATAAAAGCATCATATGTAAATCATCCAAAATTCACATTTATCTTTAAAACCATTTAATTGAACTCACATAAAATCTGTATAATAAAAATACCTCGTAATCCACAATTTGGTTTGAAAACTCTCTTCAAAGGAGTTTAAAATCATATAATTCAATCTGGACACAAATTATCTCAAATTCAAATCATTTGGTTCCATTTGGCAAATATCTCAAAATCAAGAATTCACTGTTCCCGACATATTCATAACACATCAGGGTATCCCTTGAGATGTGTTCAAATCTGTACAACTCTGTGTACCATATGTACTGTCTGTAATATATGTACTATGCATAGACAGTTTCGCGACCCGGCGGAGACATACTCCTCAACACCTAAGGTCCGAACCCTCAACAACTGGTACAGTCATACTCCTCAACACCAGTCAGAGCAACAACAATCATCGGGACGGGAATCAGTGAATCAAATCCATACTTCGAAATCTTTGTCTCGCGGCCTTAGCCAAATTCTTTGCAAATATCATTTTATGGCCAAAATCGGTAAAATCACAATTATGGGTCTCAACCCAAATCACATACTCAAATAGTTACCACGTCAAAACGATATCAAAATCAAGTACAAAAACCAGGCCATTTCTCAAAACATACTTTCACTGAAATATTGTAAAATATGTGTCCAGTATCATTTCTAAAATCCAGAAATTCATTTCACTCATACTCAACAGTATTTAAATCAAAGATACATTTATGCATGCATTATAGTTTATAAATCAAAGTCCACTCACAAACCTGTTCAAGCACGCTCAATCCCGAACTGTACGCTCCCCTGAAGTTCCTGGAGCAGTATCGCCTGTCCAAATTAATAATCGGGATTACCAGCTAATAATAATAATCTTAAGTATAAACCCCATAAATCCCGGGAGTCTAACGATGCTGTCCTAGAAAACGCAGCAACCTTAAAACGTCCGAAACAACCCCTAAACGACATCCGATCGACTCGAAACCTGCGCCAACAGGTCCGAAACGTCAAAAACTAACTGTCACGCGCCACCGTGACCTCAGACTCGGCCCCACGCGCCGCCACGCGCCGACGGAAGGTCGGAACACGCGCTCACGCGCCGCCACGCGCCCTCACGCGCCGCCACGCGCCCTCACGCGCCGGTCACGCGCCTGCTACAGTACCCACGCGCCTGGACCGGTCCAACCCGGTCCAACTCGGCCCGACCCGGACCAACTCGACCTGACCGGTTCACTCGACCGGACCGGTTCAACTCAACCTGACCGGTCACCGGCGACTCGCCGGAGAAGATGACCGGCTGCCGTCACCGTCGCCGGAGGTTGGCCGGAGAAGATGACCGGACCACCACCTCCGCCGCCGTCTGGTTTCGCCGGAATCCTCCATTTCCGGCCGAAACTCCAAGCTTTCTAACTTCTTCAAAACTCAACCATTTTTCACGAATTTTACGTCTAAATCTATCTACTCAAACCCAGGAATCCAAATATGAGCTTAAAACATCAAACACATACCTGTGCTAGCCGGAAAATCGATCGGAAAGTCCGAAACTTCCTATTCTCGGTTCGGCTTCCTCCGTGGTCCTCTCCTTCGATGGTTGGTACGGTTGTGATCGTGGGAAGGAGTAGAACACGATTAGTGGATCAAAACTGGAAGTTGAAGCCTTGAAATCAAAGTTGACTTTTGTGGGTTTTGGGATGATTTTCGCACGGGTTCAATGGTTTCGGGTGTGTTTGGGAGGATTGTCACAGAGAAAGAACGAAATGAAGATGAAATGAAGATGAGGATGTAAATGAAATGAAGGTGAGACAATGATTGGCCTAAATATCTTCTCCCAAAACCAAATTACCAAAATGCCCTTGCACATTTAGACCCATAACTCTCGTCTACGAACTCCGTTTTCCGCATGCCGCCTGTCTACGAACTCGTGAGTTCGAGACCTACGCAACGGTATACAAAACACCACCGAAAAGGTTTCGAAACCAAAACTTGATTTCCATGCCCTTTAACAAGCAAGGGCAAAATCGTCATTTTACATAAATAATTTAATTAAATCCAAGAATTGAAATTCCGGGTTGTTACAATCTACCCCCCTTAAGAAATTTCGTCCTCGAAATTCAACTCTATCCTTGGAACAAATAAGGATACTGCGTCCGCATTAGTTCCTCGGTTTCCCACGTGGCTTCCTCCACGTTATGATTCCTCCACAACACTTTAACTAGAGGAATACTCTTTCTGCGCAGTACCTTCTCTTTCCAATCCAAAATTTGCACCGGTTGCTCCTCAAAGGTCAAATCATCTTTCAGCTCAAGTGGTTGCTCTTCCAACACATGAGACTCATCAAACAGATATTTCCGGAGCAAAGATACATGGAAAACATTATGAACTCTGGATAATTCCGATGGTAAAGCAAGACGAAATGCCACTGGTCCTATCCTCTCCAAAATCTCATATGGACCAATGTAGCGAGGACTCAGTTTTCCTCGTCTACCAAAACGTACAACTCCCTTCCAAGGAGATAGTTTCAAGAACACCCAATCACCTACTTCAAACTCAAGGTCTCTGGTTCTACGGTCTGCATAGCTCTTCTGGCGATCCTGAGCTGTCTTCAACCTTTCTCTGATGATCCTTATCTTTTCCTCAGTCGTATCAACCAACTCTGGTGTTAACAGTTTCCTTTCACCCACTTCGTTCCAGCATAATGGTGTCCTGCACTGCCTCCCATACAGTGCCTCGAAAGGAGACATCCCAATACTCGACTGATAACTATTATTATAAGCAAATTCCATCAGAGCCAGATGTGAATCCCAGTTTCCTTTAAACTGTAGTACACAAGCTCTCATCATATCCTCCAAAATCTGGATTGTCCTCTCAGACTGACCATCCGTCTGAGGATGAAAAGCTGTACTAAAATGCAATGTAGTGCCAAAAGCCTTCTGCAAACTCCGCCAAAACCTGGAGGTAAATCTAGGATCCCTGTCCGAAACAATCGACTCTGGAGTCCCATGTAGCCGTATGATCTCATCAATGAACAATTTGGCATACTAACTCATCCGAAAATCTTCCCGCACTGGCAAGAAATGTGCAGACTTCGTGAGTCTATCAACAATTACCCATATCCCATCATGTCCTTTCTGTGTCCTTGGAAGTTTATACACAAAATCCATCGTAATGTGATCCCACTTCCATTCCGGAATAGGTAATGGTTGAAGTGCCCCATATGGTTTCTGCCTCTCTGCTTTCACTTGCTGGCACGTCAGGCATCTACTCACAAACTCAGCAATCTCCTTTTTCATCCCAGTCCACCAATAATATTTCCTTAGGGTATGATACATCTTGGTACCTCCTGGATGCATAGCGTAAGCCGAACTATGAGCCTCATCAAGAATTTCCCTCTTTAGTTCCAGCTCATTCGGTACGCACAACCGACCATCCCTAACCAAGGCTCCATCAACCCTAAGCGCATAGTCCTGCCTGGTTCCAGCCTCCAACTCCATCCTGATAATGCACAATGTAGGGTCCTGGAGTTGAGCCTTAATAATCCGATCAATCAAAACAGGCCTCACATGAAAACTAGCCAATAAAGCCCCCTGGCTATCCATGTCCAGTACTATCCCTGCTCTACGGAACTCTACCAGTAACGGTAAGTAGACTGTATGCAAATGGGCTAAAGAACCCATGGATTTCCTGCTTAAAGCATCCGCCACAACATTGGCTTTCCCTGGATGGTACTCTATAGTACAATCATAATCCTTTATTAACTCAAGCCATCTTCTCTGCCTCAGATTCAGGTCTTTTTGGGTGAACAAGTACTTCAAACTCTTATGGTCGGTGAAGATCCGACACGTCTCCCCGTACAAATAATGTCTCCATATTTTCAATGCATGCACCACTGCAGCTAATTCCAAATCATGTGTGGGGTAATTCAACTCATGGGGTTTAAGTTGTCTAGAAGCATAAGCTATCACCTTTCCATGCTGCATCAACACGCAGCCTATACCCCGCAATGATGCATCACTATACACCTCGAATCCACCAGTATCATCAGGAATGGTCAATACTGGAGCAGAAGTCAACCTCCTCTTTAGCTCCTGAAATCCCTGTTCACAATCAGCTCCCCAGTCAAACTTGACTCCTTTCCTCGTCAACCGAGTCAACGGCCCTGCTATCGTAGAAAATCCTTCTACGAACCGTCGATAATATCCTGCCAAACCCAGAAAACTCCTCACCTCTGTCACTGTCCTCGGTTGCTCCCAATTTGCCACTGCCTCAATCTTTTGGGGATCTACGCTGATACCCTCAGCCGAAATCACATGACCTAAGAATCCAACTTCGGTCAACCAAAACTGGCATTTACTGAATTTGGCAAACAAATGCTTTTTCCTAAGCATATTCAGCACCAACCTTAAGTGTTTCTCATGTGCCTTAGCACTCCTCGAATACACCAAGATGTCATCAATGAACACAATCACAAACCGATCCAAATACTTTTGGAACACCCTGTTCATCAAATCCATAAATGCTGCTGGAGCATTAGTCAACCCGAAAGGCATCACCAGGAACTCATAATGACCATAACGAGTCCTGAAAGCTGTTTTCTCAACATCCCCTTCTCTGATCCTCAACTGGTGGTATCCGGATCGAAGGTCAATTTTCGAAAAATATTTTGCCCCCTTAAGTTGATCAAACAAATCATCTATCCTTGGCAAAGGATACTTATTCCGCACCGTAGCCATGTTTAGCTTCCGGTAGTCGATACACAACCTCAACCCACCATCCTTTTTCCTCACAAATAACACTGGTGCACCCCAAGGTGAAACACTTGGGCGAATAAATCCCATATTCACCAAGTCCTGCAACTGAGTCTTTAACTCTCGCAATTCTGCCGGTGCCATCCTATACGGTGCCTGTGAGATAGGTTGAGTACCTGGCAAAAGCTCGATGGTGAACTCAATCTCCCGGTGAGGTGGCAATCCCGGAAGATCATCTGGAAACACATCAGAGAATTCACTCACCACGGGAATATCCTCCACTCTCATTGGAGTTTCCCGAGAATCAAACACATGAGCCAAGTAACCCTCACAACCTTTCCTCAGCAATTTCTCAGCAGTCAAAGCTGATATCACTCCACAGGGTAGTACCCTACGATCTCCTCTGAATGTAAGTTCCGGTAAACCTGGACTCCGGAAATCCACTCTCTTGTCATAACAATCAATAGAGGCATGGTGCATAGTTAACCAATTCATCCCCAGAATCACATCAAAATCAAAAATATCTAAGGGGATTAAATCTGCCTCTAATGCATGACCTTCCACTAACACTGGACAATTTCGAATCACGAGATTCGCCACTAACATATTCCCAGTAGGAGTACTAATACCCATGTCCCAACCAATCGGAGACAATTCTCTATCAGCAAATAATGTAAAACCCCGAGAAATGAAAGAATGAGTAGCCCCAGGATCTATTAAAACATAAGCATCACGGTTAAAAATAGATAACATACCCGTGACTACATCTGGTGCTGCTCGGGCCTCCTGTTGCGACATAGCAAACACTCGAGCTTGTGTATCCAACGATCGACCACGACCCCACTGTCTGCCTCTGGCCCTGTTGGACCCACGGGGCCTGTTTGTCCAATTGGCCCGGTTGGCCCTACTGGATTGACTCTGACTTCCAGCTGCAAAATCGGGCGTCTGAAATGTCCTCTGCCCCTGTTCAGCAGCACCCCGCCCCCAGGAACTACTAGCCGGATACAAATGTGGGCAAAATCTCTTGATGTGACCACTCTCCCCACAAAAGAAACATCCAGTGCTACCTGAGCTGCCACTCGGTCTTCTAGTTGATTGCACAGAAGCACCACTAGAACGGGCGAATGACTGGGGTGCCTGTCTGACTCCGCCACTGCCTGAACCAGATCCCTCACCCGCAGTAGATCCAGAGCTGTAACTGCCTCTCTTGGACGGTCCCTGGCTAGAGGTTCCAACATCCCAGTGATCCCTGTGTCGCCTGGAACCCCTAAACTGCTGCTGGACTGGCACACCCATGCTCAACTCTACACGAGCTGCAGCGTCAGACGCATCTCTCAATGAAGTATGGGCTGCAGCCGTTACCGCTGACCGAAGTTCGCCCCTCAGCCCATTTTCAAATCTGCGGCGTCTGTCCCTCTCGGTTACCACTAGAGCTGGTGCAAAACGAGCCAACTCTAAAAATCTCTGCTCATACTGAGCCACTGTCAAATCTCCCTGCTGTAGGTGTATGAACTCAGCCTCCCTGGCATCTCGGTACGAGCAAGGATAAAATTGCTCGAGGAACTTCTCCCGAAAGGTCGCCCAGGTAATGGTACTGACTTCCCAACCTGATACCTCTAATGCACTCCACCAATCATAAGCAGAACCACCCAGCAGAAAAGTGGCTAACAACACCCTGTCCCCCTGAGGACATCTCATAACCGAGAACACTCGCTCTAAACGAGTAATCCACTCTCTTGCATCATCTGGGCTAGAGTCGCCCATAAATACTGTAGCCCCTAATCTCTGGGCTCTCTCAATGTCTGAACCTTCAGTAGCAGTCCTACTCTGAAGTACAGAAGTCAACGCATGACCTAATTGTTCCAGTGTCTGCCTCATATCAGGCTCCACTGTAGGTTCAGGTGTGTCCCCCATATTTTCCGACGGTTGACGGAACTCGCGTCTCGGAGGCATTACGCTGAAAAGAACTATAACTCATCAATACCAAAATAATTGTACACGTAGTGTACAGTCTGCAGGAATTTAACCTAGTGCTCTGATACCAATTGTCAGGACCCGTCCCGAATTTCCCCTCGAAATCCGGGAAGAACCCTGATCCCGTCTGACAACCCAAGAAAAGGTTCCCAAAATACCCTTCAATCCATACAAATTATAATAACCATAATAAATACTTCCTCTTGTCAGACAAGGGACTTAAGCACTCAATAATTCCCGTAATTAACGACAAATCAAATGCAACATAATATCAGAGCGTCTAAGTAGGATCAAGAATAAAATTTAGATATCCTACTCAAATATACAACACAGCGCAGTCAGAATCCTAATGCCTCAGCCTCGAGATCAATGTTCGCGTCAACTCTACTCAACTGCCTGAAGGGGGATTTAAACACAAAAGTTGTGAGTGGACAAAAATAATCATTTATAAATTCCTTTTCGAAGAATTACCTTTCTTCCCCTCCATTTATAAAATCATGCATGCATAACATAAAACAATTTATCATATAAAAGCATCATATGTAAATCATCCAAAATTCACATTTATCTTTAAAACCATTTAATTGAACTCACATAAAATCTGTATAATAAAAATACCTCGTAATCCACAATTTGGTTTGAAAACTCTCTTCAAAGGAGTTTAAAATCATATAATTCAATCTGGACACAAATTATCTCAAATTCAAATCATTTGGTTCCATTTGGCAAATATCTCAAAATCAAGAATTCACTGTTCCCGACATATTCATAACACATCAGGGTATCCCTTGAGATGTGTTCAAATCTGTACAACTCTGTGTACCATATGTACTGTCTGTAATATATGTACTATGCATAGACAGTTTCGCGACCCGGCGGAGACATACTCCTCAACACCTAAGGTCCGAACCCTCAACAACTGGTACAGTCATACTCCTCAACACCAGTCAGAGCAACAACAATCATCGGGACGGGAATCAGTGAATCAAATCCATACTTCGAAATCTTTGTCTCGCGGCCTTAGCCAAATTCTTTGCAAATATCATTTTATGGCCAAAATCGGTAAAATCACAATTATGGGTCTCAACCCAAATCACATACTCAAATAGTTACCACGTCAAAACGATATCAAAATCAAGTACAAAAACCAGGCCATTTCTCAAAACATACTTTCACTGAAATATTGTAAAATATGTGTCCAGTATCATTTCTAAAATCCAGAAATTCATTTCACTCATACTCAACAGTATTTAAATCAAAGATACATTTATGCATGCATTATAGTTTATAAATCAAAGTCCACTCACAAACCTGTTCAAGCACGCTCAATCCCGAACTGTACGCTCCCCTGAAGTTCCTGGAGCAGTATCGCCTGTCCAAATTAATAATCGGGATTACCAGCTAATAATAATAATCTTAAGTATAAACCCCATAAATCCCGGGAGTCTAACGATGCTGTCCTAGAAAACGCAGCAACCTTAAAACGTCCGAAACAACCCCTAAACGACATCCGATCGACTCGAAACCTGCGCCAACAGGTCCGAAACGTCAAAAACTAACTGTCACGCGCCACCGTGACCTCAGACTCGGCCCCACGCGCCGCCACGCGCCGACGGAAGGTCGGAACACGCGCTCACGCGCCGCCACGCGCCCTCACGCGCCGCCACGCGCCCTCACGCGCCGGTCACGCGCCTACTACAGTACCCACGCGCCTGGACCGGTCCAACCCGGTCCAACTCGGCCCGACCCGGTCCAACTCGACCTGACCGGTTCACTCGACCGGACCGGTTCAACTCAACCTGACCGGTCACCGGCGACTCGCCGGAGAAGATGACCGGCTGCCGTCACCGTCGCCGGAGGTTGGCCGGAGAAGATGACCGGACCACCACCTCCGCCGCCGTCTGGTTTCGCCGGAATCCTCCATTTCCGGCCGAAACTCCAAGCTTTCTAACTTCTTCAAAACTCAACCATTTTTCACGAATTTTACGTCTAAATCTATCTACTCAAACCCAGGAATCCAAATATGAGCTTAAAACATCAAACACATACCTGTGCTAGCCGGAAAATCGATCGGAAAGTCCGAAACTTCCTATTCTCGGTTCGGCTTCCTCCGTGGTCCTCTCCTTCGATGGTTGGTACGGTTGTGATCGTGGGAAGGAGTAGAACACGATTAGTGGATCAAAACTGGAAGTTGAAGCCTTGAAATCAAAGTTGACTTTTGTGGGTTTTGGGATGATTTTCGCACGGGTTCAATGGTTTCGGGTGTGTTTGGGAGGATTGTCACAGAGAAAGAACGAAATGAAGATGAAATGAAAATGAGGATGTAAATGAAATGAAGGTGAGACAATGATTGGCCTAAATATCTTCTCCCAAAACCAAATTACCAAAATGCCCTTGCACATTTAGACCCATAACTCTCGTCTACGAACTCCGTTTTCCGCATGCCGCCTGTCTACGAACTCGTGAGTTCGAGACCTACGCAACGGTATACAAAACACCACCGAAAAGGTTTCGAAACCAAAACTTGATTTCCATGCCCTTTAACAAGCAAGGGCAAAATCGTCATTTTACATAAATAATTTAATTAAATCCAAGAATTGAAATTCCGGGTTGTTACATGCTCGTCAGGAAAAGTTTCTTGGAGTGGCAATGACTCAGACTCTGCTGTAGTGGTGTTCACCAGCCGAGATAAGTGGTCTGCCACTACATTCTCACTCCCCTTTTTGTCACGAATTTCGATGTCAAACTCTTGTAATAGGAGAATCCATCGTATGAGTCTAGGTTTTGAATCTTTCTTAGAAAAAAGGTATTTTAATGCTGCGTGGTCTGTGAAAATAATTACCTTAGCACCGATTAGATATGATCGGAACTTTTCCAATGCGAAAATCACTGCTAAGAGCTCCTTCTCTGTTGTTGAATAATTGAGTTGTGCATCGTTTAAAGTTCTGCTGGCGTAGTATATCACACTTGGTAGCTTGTCTTGTCGCTGTCCTAGAACAGCTCCAACCGCATAATCTGATGCATCGCACATGACTTCAAAAGGTAGGTTCCAATCTGGTGCGGTGATAATAGGGGCTGTGGTTAAAAGTGTCTTCAGGGTCGTGAATGATTGGAGGCACTTGTCATCGAATATGAAGTCTGAGTCCTTGGCCAATAAATTGCACAGTGGTCGACTAACCTTAGAAAAGTCTTTGATAAATCTTCTGTAGAACCCAGCATGGCCAAGAAAGGATCTGATATCCTTGACTGATGTGGGGTGTGGCAGGTTGCTGATGACGTCAATCTTCGCTTTGTCCACCTCGATTCCACGGTCTGAAATTAGGTGCCCTAACACGATTCCGTGCTTCACCATAAAGTGGCACTTTTCCCAGTTCAATACCAAATGTGTCTCTTTGCATCTTTCTAGAACAGTGGCCAAGTTGTCTAAACAGTTATCAAATGAATTTCCATATACGGAGAAGTCATCCATAAACACTTCAATTATTCGTTCCACCATGTCTGAGAATATGCTCATCATGCATCGCTGAAATGTGGCAGGTGCATTACACAGTCCGAAAGGCATACGTCGGTAGGCAAAAGTGCCAAATGGGCACGTGAATGTAGTTTTGTCCTGATCCTCAGGTGCTATAGGAATCTGATTGTACCCTGAATAACCATCTAGAAAACAATAAAATGCCTTACCCGCTAATCGCTCCACCATCTGGTCGATGAATGGGAGTGGGAAGTGATCCTTTCGTGTGGCTGAATTCAGCTTGCGATAATCAATGCAAACCCTCCACCCCGTAGTTAACCTTGTAGGGACTTGCTCCCCTTTTTCGTTAGTACTAACCGTGATTCCTGATTTTTTAGGAACAACTTGTGTTGGGCTTATCCATGGGCTGTCTGAAATTGGGTAGATAATGCCTGCGTCTAGAAGTTTTAGGACCTCACTTCGAACAACGTCTTTCATGATTGGGTTCAATCGCCTTTGAGCATCAACAGTAGGCTTGCTGTCCTCTTCCAGTAGGATACGATGCATGCAGATTGATGGACTGAGGCCTTTGATGTCGGCTATTGTCCACCCAATCGCCTCTTTGTACTTGCGTAAGATTCTGAGTAGCTTGTCTTCCTCTAGGTCGGTGAGGTCTGCTGCAATGATCACGGGCAGAGTTTCGTGGTCACTAAGGTGTGCATATTTGAGATGGGCTGGAAGGGGCTTCTTTTCCAGCTGAGGGGCTATCTTAATGGAAGGCGGTTGTGGCGTCTTTGGGGGCCCAAGCGCTTCAATCTGAGGTCGCCATCTTGGATAGGGTGGTCGGTTGCTATCTAGTGCCGCCATAATTTCTGCAATATCTTCCTCGTTTTGGCAGAGGATGGGGTCCATGAGTGCTGCCTCTAGAGGGTCGGTAAAGAGCAATTGTCTCTGTGCCATGCAGGTTACCTCTTCCAAAACTTCAATTCTGCTACACTCTGAAATTTCAGGGGGTCTTTTAGCCATGTCAAATAGGTTTAATACCACAGTTTCATCTTGCACACGGAATGTAAGAGTGCCAGCTTCTACGTCTATCAGTGTGCGGGCTGTGGCCATGAAGGGTCGGCCAAGGATTAGGGGTGTCTCTTTGTCTTCCACCATATCGAGTACCACAAAATCGATGGGTAGATAGACTTTATCCACCTTGATGATGAGATCTTCAATGATCCCCTTAGGGTAAGTGAGGGATCGGTCAGCCAATTGGAGAATCATTGGTGTAGGCCTGAGCTGTCCTGCTCCTAATCGCTTAAATATTGAGTAGGGCATAAGGTTGATGCTGGATCCGAGATCTATTAGGGATTGCTGAAATTCAGAATTCCCTATTGTGCAGGAAATAGTAAAGCTGCCTGGATCTTTTTTCTTTGGTGGCAGTTTGTGTAGAAGAGCTGCACTACACTGTTCTGTCAAAACCACATTTTCCAAGTCTGAAATTTTTTTCTTATTGGCGCATACCTCCTTCAAAAATTTTGCATAGGAAGGGATGTGCTTTATAGCATCTAGTAAAGGTAGATTGATATATACCTTGGCTAATGTCTGCATGAAGTCAATGGTCTGTTGGTCTTTGTTTGAGAGGCGCTGCTGCCTTTCTGGGAATGGCAGTGGCGGGGTGTAGGCAGGGACGTTGGATGGAGCAAATTTAATTTGTGGGGTGAATAGTTCAACCTGAGGTTCAGGTTCAATATGTGATTCGGTGGTATTATTTTCTGATTGGGATGACTTTGATGCCTCCCGATTGTCATAACTTTTTCCCCCTCGTAAAGTCCTTACCATCTTACAGTGCTCGGCTCCTCTCGGGTTTGGTATAGGTTGACTGGGAAAAACCCCTTTATCCCTTTCAGAAATTTCTTGGGCCAGTTGGCTAACTTGCTGCTCCAAGTTTTTAATTGATGCTTGAGTATTTTGTTGATTCTGGGTAGAGATCTCAATAAACCTGGTAAGTTGCTCTTCTACACTCAATTGGCGTGGGGCGGCCGGTTGGGTCTGATGGTTGAGTGGCTGTTGATAATTCTGCTGGTAATTGGGCCGGACCTGGTGTTGTCCATTCCACCCAAAATTTGTATTATTTTTCCATCCAGAATTATATGTATTGGGGTAGGCATCATTACGGGGTCTTGGGAAGGAACTCATGCCATTTACTTGTTCTTGGACAAGGTCGGGATACCCATCCTTCTGAGGACATTGGAGGACATTATGTGTAGGGTCCTCACATATGGCGCAAACCTGTGTTGTCTTTGGGGCAGCTGTGGTGAGCATCAAACTGTTGATCTTCTTTTCCAATTGGGTGATTTGTGCTGCAATATTAGGGGTACCATGTCCTTGTGCTACATCATAGATGTGTCCCCTCGTATGAGAGCCATCATCCGTCCATTGTTGAGATTCGTTAGCCATTAGCTCAAATATTTCAAATGCTTCACGGGTTGTTTTGGATATGAGAGAACCACCTGCAGATGCGTTTACGTAACTTTTGGTGATGTGGTTGAGTCCATCATAAAAGATGTTCATCTGCATGTCTGAATCCAAACCATGGTGGGGACAACGCATGTACAGGTCATTGTACCTCTCCCAAGTATCATGAAACGACTCATTAGATTTCTAGGCAAAGGCCAGTATTTCTTTTTTTAAGGCAAGAGTCTTGGATGATGGGTAGAATTTGTTTAGAAACCTTGTTTGTAACTGTTCCCATGCTGTTATGCTCCCTGGAGGTAATGAATGCAGCCAAGCCCGAGCTTTATCCTTCAAGGTGTAAGGAAAAAGCCTCAATTTAATTGCCTCATTTGAAATTCCCCGAACAATGATGTTGTCACACCCTGACAAGAATTCAGATATGTGCATGTTTGGATCACTATTTGGGAGTCCATGAAAAGTGGGTAGAAGCTCAAGCATGTGATGCCTGATCTCAAAAGTGACTCCGTCTTGTACCTCGGGGTACACGATGCATTGTGGGGTTCCATTCCCACGTGCTGCAAGGCTTTTGCTAAGCGGTGCGCCGACTTCTGGTATTGTTAATGCCATTGGTGCTGGCACTGTGTTGTCTATCTCCGTGAACAAAGCTGCAAGGAAAGTTCCTCTGAGTGTGAACCTTGCGTTAGTTGCTTGTAGTTGTCTTCTTCTTCTTGCTGTTCTTTCAGGTTCAGGATCGAATTGTGCTAGAATCGGGTTCGTAGATCGTGTAGCAATAACCATGCACAATTAGATAGTCCTGCAAGAGTAGAGACCTGTGCGTAAATGTTGATTTGGTGAAGTATAGAAAAAAAAAAAATGAAAATAAATAATTAACTAAAAGTAAATTAAAATAAGAGTAATCGGCACAGTCCCCGGCAACGGCGCCAATTTCTTGATAGGATTTTTCCCACCTGTAAAACAAGGGTTAAAATCACACAAATAATACCTGCAAGAGTACAGGGCTGTTGTAGTATAGCACTGAATGCAGGGTCGATTTCCTCAGGGACTGATATGGATAATTCTTATTTTTAGAATTCACTTTTAATTAATAATAAAATAATCGCAATAATTTTGGTAACTGAATGAAAATTAAGTAAACAATGTAAACAAGTACTAGGGTTCAACCTTCACCATTAACAATCATATGTGACTTAGAAAAGAATCTATGAATCAATACATGCAACTTTGAAGGTTAGATTTTTCGAAAGTATATTTTCCTCGTGGGCATTCAAGTGAAAACGTATACCTAACATGCGATTAGTCTATGGCATTTAGATCTAATTCTACATGCAAGATTCATTAAGTTCATGAAAATCTTTTATAACCATGCAATCTCTTAGTTATGGTATTTAACCTAGATGTATTACAATCCTTAATCACAAGAAGCTAATCCCAATTTTTAGGTGGGCATTCCTATAAAATTGCATCAAATTACTTGTCTAAATATCCTAAGGGTGATCAAGCATTAAGACATAAAGATAGTTTTAAACAGTGATTAAAGATTCAAAGCATGCATATACGAAAACATAGGAAAAAGATAAATCACATAATCATGTTAAGGCTTAGGTCTAACCCTAGTGAGAAAATTAGTTACTCATGCTCATAATGAATAGAAATAATTTCATTAAAATTGAAGTTAAGAGAACAAACAGTTTGTAGAACAAGGGTAGCCGAAAATCCCAGCTTGCCGTGCTCTTAAATGAAGAATTGTATTCTGAATTTTTGGTGTCTTTAAATCTAAGCCAAGCTTGGGTATTTATAAGGAAATATTCCTAATCCTATTCTGGAAAGGAGTAAAATAAAAATAATCAAATCTAATTCCTAGTTTGAACATAAATAGGAGAGCATATGCCTTCTCCTTCTTGAATTGGGATTTTTAATTGATATACTTCCTTCTTTTGCTCCAAACACTCCTTCTAGAATAAACATGTCAATATAATCAATTCAAGTATCAATTCTTCCCAAAATAATAATAATAACTAATTAAATATATGGGAAAATACAAGTATATAATTGACTCATCATAGCCTTTCACAGTTGGTCACAAGTTTGTGTTGGATTCAAAGCTGGTGTTAAAAAGAGTATGAATTTATTTAATTTGTATTTCATTTTTTTACTATGAAGATATTAAAATATTTGACGGTTCACCATGATGAAGACATAATTATGAGATGATGGTTTAGTGATATATTTATAATTATGTACTATTCAATAAATCATAATGGTAGAACAAAAAGAAAACCTAATACGATCTATTAATTGAACCGTTAACGTGAAATCTATAAATTTATACGCATATTTGTTGGGAGAGTGGTTGACCTGTGGATGGAAGTCTTAATTTAAAAGGTGAAATGTTTGATTCCAACCGAGCATATGTTTCCTTTTTCCTTTGTGTTTGAGAAGGGCAATACCCCAACAAAAAGGGACACGTGATGGGCTTGTCTCCAGCACGAATATATAATTAACTGGTTTATTATTATTATTAGTTTGAGTTGATATATAATTAACCACGACCACAAGAGAAAGAGATTTGCTTAATTTCCAGGAGATTCTAATTTCTAGGGTACATATCAACGAAAATCAATTAGGATGTTGAATTGTTGATTATTGATTCTACTATTCCAGTCTAAAGTCTTGTTCCCACACAATTAGTGAACATGCACTCCCTCTTCATGTGGTCTCATTCTCATATACCCTACACGGGAGCAACCAAGTCTATGGATGGCCCCACCTTTTTTAATACCGAATATTCATTTCAAACTACAATGTGAAAAAAACATAAACCATTCTTCAACACAATTGCAAAGGATTTTCAAAAACGAAAATTCAAGCCTCAATTCATGAAAATTAGTATGTTGAAGAATATAAATTCGTATCGGAAACTTAAAAGAATAAAAAATACAACATATAATAAGCAGTTTTATTTCTAATACTGCTTATATATTTTGATGTAAAAACTCAAAGTTTACTTAGGTGATTAGATGAAAAAAATATTTATGTTATTAGACAGACTCCAAGATTGTGTCGGGAATGCTCTATCAACAAATATTTATTGCTTGTATAAAAATTTAAATAAAAATATGATTGAGATCCACGCTTTAACTCATGGCATATAAGTGTAGGTGATCTTAGTTTTTAACACATAAATATAAATATTTATGAGGACTACGAAGAACTCAACCAATATTTGATTAAGGAAACAAATTTCTACAAACAACAAAAACTAATCCTATTAACGAATTAGAAATTCTAACAAAGTCTCTAAACAAAAAAATATCGTGTTAATTGCTTATCACAATTAAAGAATTTATCACTCAAGTTTTATGTTCAAAACCCGATGACTAAACTCTAAGGCATATGCTCTCCCACCACCCCCTTATGCAAACACCCGGCCTCTGTCCTGTTCAAAATTTTGTAAAATCTTAAATTGTTAAACCGAGACATCACCATCGCTTTGAGTCAAGGATAATTAAATAAGTAAAATAAGTCTTAAAATAAAAATTTGGAAGCTGACAAGTAACATCCAAATAAAATCACAATTAAATAAAAAAATTGTGCTTCCATATTTCTCTGTTTTACTATTATATATGATTTTAGCAAAATGAAATATATATATATATATACTTACTGCCAAACCAGTTTGGGCAAAATTTGTAGCATCATGAATATCCAATCCTCGTAGCTTCGTGTTATAGATGTCGATGAAAGGATCAAAATCCATAAGAATAGGTTGTAACTCATCTTTGATTTCTTCATTCAACTTACAAAGATTCCTTGTCTTCATGTTCATCAGCACAACAAAACTGCACGGCCAACATCAAACCACCATATAATAGCAAAAAGTAAATAAAACCTGATCGAATTTACTTAACATACAATAAAATTACAGCTTCATCACCAAAGCTATATAGATAAATTTTAGGATGGATGACATACAAATTTTTGACAATTTTTCTTACGCCGAAGGATACAATTTTAAAATTCTACAAACTAAACACTATTTTGTCCAAAAAATTCACTTAATAATCAAATTCGTGATTGCAACAATCGTACAATCGTACCCTGTTGCTCGAATTAAAATGTGTCCAGTTCTGCAATCCCGAAAGATCCAATTCCGGATTACACCTTAATTTATTTCCTAGTGCACCACAACAGGTATCCATTTGAATCCTTCAAGGTTCAAAAACACAAAACATACATTGTTGAATGCTGATCGCAAAATATAATTCAACAAATTATGGGTGAAGGATATGGGCAAATTAACCGGATTAAATATAAATAATTGGGAGTTTTTCTCTCGACATAGACATTTGTTGATTTATAGTTCTAAATGATGGACTTATAATAATAACGTGTCAACAAAATATGTGAAAAAATTGCGACAAATATACGTACTTTAAAAAGTGTATATATATATATATATATACATGGAAATATATGAAAGTGTGATTATTAATTCCCAGTTAATTGGGATTAATTAGTTACCAAGAAGGGTAGTTGTGTACTAGAAGGTGCAGCTTACGAAAGAGCCAGACTAGGTCCCTTTTACGCATCTCCTGGGTCGAAGCAAATCCAGAAGCACACAGTCCAGCTCTCTTCACATGCTCAATTCATGTTTCCTACACATATAAACGACATCAACAAACCAACTACTCAAATATAAAGCATTCATTTGACAACATTAGGGTGGGTAAGGTTCGGTCCACATTATTTTCAAAACTTTTTCTTCTTCTTCTTCTTCCTCTCTACTGGTTTTCTTCTTTCCTAGATCCTTACGAATTCTTCTTCCCTTCTTCTTAATCTTTTTCTCTTTCAATTTTCTTTTTAATTCCTCTCTCTTTCTTTCAAAATTTCAACAATCCAAAAAAATTAAATCTTGAAATTCACTTCAACGAAGGTTGTGTTACTTCTAAGAATCAAATTGTAAATTAAGGGGAAATCTAGCTCCCTCATCATATCAATTTGCTAGGCTCGAAACCATCTTTTCAGCTCTCCGTTTATATTGATTTGGATAAAATTGAAGATTCTAAATATTTTAGTTATTGTTTTGATTTTAATTATTTCTCGATCCTTTCGAATATGAAATAACTTCATATATCGAATTGATAAAAAAACTTGAACGGAACAGCAATCGGCAATACAGAAATCTTGAAAAGGAAGATCCTTGAGGGAGGAGAAATAAAAAAAAAACTACCAGATTGAGAATACAGAAATCTTGAAAAGGAAGAAATTGGAGAAATATGTACAAATCAAGGAGAAAGAAGTAAGAAGAAAGATCAAGGAGAAGAAGATGAGCGACTGAAGGAACCAGAGAGAAAAAAGAAAGAAGATTAAGGCGGAAATAACAAGATTACAAGAAAGCGAGAAAAATTATGATGTTTTATGACTTTTTATTTTTAACTGCGTATTTTAGGGGTTATTTTATTATGTTAATTTCTAACTGATGTAGATGCTAAATTAGCATAAAAAGGATCCCACAAATGCTACTTAGACACTTAATAGATTTTTTTAATAGATTGTTAACTGTAGGTATCTAGATGTTATGTTTTGATAGTTTTAGTACCTAGATGAATATTTTTATAATTAGAGTACGAACTTGAAATGACTCTTATAATTTTGGATGTTTTATGTAATTTTTCCTTAAATTTATGTATCTAGCAATTTAGGTAAAAAATGGCACTTTAAATAGATCAAAAAATGCTTAGACTTTTTTTCGACCTATAAGAAATCAGTGTTTGGAATATTTCATTCAAAATGATGAATGGATCAAGAACCGAATCAATCCAAATTAAAACTGATTTTTTTCGAGTTTTGTTAATTCGGTTTGGGCTTGGATCGGGTCATGGGCTCTAATCCCAACCCCAAAGAGATCAGATAGAGATGCTATCTGTTAGCAAAATAGAGTTAAAAAGTCCAAACATACCTGTAAATATTCCATCAAGCACTCGATGGAGACTTTGCCATCAGGGCCTAAATCATATGAGTTAATTGAGAAGTTTTGGTGGAAAACAAGGCCACCTTGCCCCAATCTTCCACCAAACGTGTCATAAACCCCCTCAGAATTGCTCATTTCCAAATCCAGTAAATTCAAATGTTTTTGTGGCATTTCCTTTGCAGCAGAAGTTGCAGAGTTAGGGTTGCTTTGCATGGATCCAGCATTGCATATGCTTCCACAACATATTGATTTATTTTTCCATTTAGGAAAGGTTGATTGCAACCTTACTGGGATGAAGAATGTTGGTGCGATTATCATTGTGATTAATTAGTTCATAATCTGCAAAAACACACTGTCAAAATCGAAGCCAAACAAGCATTATTTTTATGACGGGTTATGAGCAAACAAAGAAAGTTCCATCTTTTTCTATGGGGCTAACCTTGTTAGCCTTTCTGGAGAGAAAGAATGCAATGTAAATTTTTTGGTTAATGATTTTAGGGGACGATCGATAATCATTCCGTTTGAGTTTTCGTTTTTACTTTTTATATTTGAGACATGATGAAAATAAGGAAGAAGAATGGTGAAGGAGGAATATAGTGGAAGAAATGGGGAACAAATGTGTTGATGCAGAAATCATCCAGACTTGCATGTAAAATTCCGTCTCGATCTCTACACACAGTAAACAAAACAAATGGAGTTAAGGTTGAAGCCTGGGGGGTGTTCAACCAAAAACGCTCCGATATCTAAGTCAGTTTTGAGATAATAAACCGACAGTGTTTGTAGAAAAATTGTGAATTATCTTGGAAGTGAAATGAGCTCCTCTATTTATAGAGATGGCTCATGAGTCATGGAATATTCTGGTTGGTTGATAGGTTTTATAATTTATAAATATTTATTTTAATAAAATATATTATTTATTAATTAGATTTAAATAATAAATAATTCTCAAGGAGAAGATTATTTATTATTGGCGATAGTCCGATTAAATAACATATTTAACTGGTAAATATATTATCTAATGGGTGGATGTTTGTACTCCGTCAATGTCATTATCAGAGGTGATTTGGTCATTGTAGAAATTATGGGCCACATGGTAGCTCCACAATTTTCAAGTGATTTATGGTTCCACAAAATAAAAAATAAAAAATAGACAAAAAAACTAAAAATTAATAAAACTTATTTTTCTGTGGATACAACTTTTTAGTTTTATTTTTTCTTTCTTCCTTCTTTATTTCTTCCTCTCCATATATCACCAATCTTCATCATCATTTCTACCTCTCCTACATTTTGTACAAATTTCACGCACAAAAAGTAAAAATTGGTAACAAAAAAAGGAATGATTATCAAGCACCCTCGTAAATGTTAGTTATTCGAATAAATGTGTAGCCAACCAAAAACTAAACCCTAGTAGCACTGAAATCAAAGATATTTAGTCTAGTAAAAGATTATTTTAAGCCAAATCCTAGTAGCAAAAAAATTAGCTAACTCCTTTTTCAAGAAAAGGAGACAATATATATAGTATGTGAATAGCCATCCTCAATGAATAATATGCATGTTGAAGGTGAAGGGGAGAAAGTGCTGCACAGAAATAATGCATATTCTCATACCTTATTTGGAAGTTGCGTGAGATGAAATACAAGTGTTTGCGTGAGATGAAATTAGATCGATATATATTGGTCAACTTTCCATCAATAATAATAGGCCATAATAATATGCATGGAGCTTGCCAAACCCACTACTACTTGTGGGGGGCCAACATTTTAGTATTGGCTCTAGCTCTTGCCCGCATTATAAATATGTTGCCAAACCTTTTTGTTTTTGTTTTATATCCTATGCCAAATTATAACTTTAATCACGAATATTGACGGTTTCTAAATTCGAATTTCATTAATAAATATATGTTAAATATAAAAAAAAATTCGACGGTACGAGTGAATTTCATTAATAAACATAAAAATATACACATAGTTAGGAGAAACGTAATGAGTCTTACCCCTCAAATGCATTTATACAAAAATAAACACTTGATAGAAAGAAGAAAAAAAAATTAAAACAAAAATCATAATTAAACATGCAATGCAAATACAAATTACCACTTTCTAATTTTAAATTATACCCTTCGAGTTTTAAGAGCATAAAAATCCTCTATTAACTCTTTATTACTAATGGTTTAAAGTTTAAAATGGGTTGGACTAAACAATAATTACTTGAGGGATCAGTCTGGGTGGGAAGGGCTACATCCCTCCTAGCCCAAGCTTGTGCCTCGTGCTTGGTCAAGGAAGAATGTTCGATTTCAATTATAAAAATAATATATTTACTTTAACCGATCAATTTGATTATGCTCAATAATGTGTCAAATTTTGAATAACGCACATGATTCGACATTTACTTTGCCTTAGAAGGATCTAATCGATCTTGATGACCTAGAATCATTTAATGATATACAGGATACCAACCAACCTCTGGAGCTACTAGAAAGAATTACTCATCAAGTTTAATTATACATCAGTAAATTTTGATACCAATTAAATTGATTCAAAATTTTGGTTTAATTATACATCAGTAAATTTTGATACCAATTAAATTGATTCAAAATTTTGGTTTATACTTCTTTCTTAACGAGGTGTTTGCTTGTAAATAGAAGGAAATGATTTTCGTACTCCACTTTTCTACTTATGTACACCTCTATTTGTTTCTGTCCATCGAATTTACTTTGATTTACTCAATCTAACAACTAAAAGAAAATAGAAGAGTGCATAAAAAAGAATAGTGTGAAAATCAGTTCCCTAAACAAATCAGGACATGTGGACCTGTAAGAACCAAACCGTTTCAAACGGTTCGGATTATGATCGATTCCTATTTTTAAAATTTAAAATCCAACCAAGACCAAATCGTTTAAATTTCAAACTAATTGGACCCGGTTCCTCCAAAATTGGATCCAACCGTATATGTGCCCACCTCTAAATAAAATGAGTGTTACTATTTGGACCATGTTAATTGATCACATTAATTAATCATATTTAATGTGACATTCTATTTATCATAAAAAATACATACATGGTGATTTAATTTATTGAAATAACATAATTCATTTATTTTCATATTAGATAATTTAATTGATGTTGTCAATTAAGATAGTTACAAATACCATTTATCAAATAAAAGTTCGATATGATACAATTCATGAGTAAATCTAAAGAGAGAGAAGGGAAAAAAAGGGGAAGAAAGTAAGTTCTAAAGCTCTCTCATGATTGATGCTCATTGTATGTAATATTATCAGGTATGTTTTGAATCTGCTAAAATTTTATTCTTTCTTTCATTCCTATTTCATCATCATTTCTGGGTATAGGGTTTTGTTTTCTGTGAAATTTTGTTTTATGTTGCGCAGTTCGTATAATTATGGGTGGGTTTGGAGTTTTGGTTGGAAATATCTTTGCTTTGATTTGATCGTCTAGTGAGAGTCAACTTGGGTGGGAAAATTTTCGTTGCAACTGTAATTTAGTGTGTGAATTGAGTGTATATGAAGTTTCTGAGACATGGGTTTTACTTTTATGATTGGCATAAGGCCTTGGTTTTGCTAAATTGGATTTATTTTGCTTTTCTACTTGGTGGGTCTCTGTGTTTTGAGCTTGGTGTGCATTGACTTGTGTTGTGCTGCTGGTTTGAGAACTAGGATTAGTTGAAAATGTAATGTATATCCGATCAGCTTAAAATTTCCCATAATTGCCCACTTAGGTGATCAAAATTGAAGTTTTCATTATGTTTGAGAGCAATTTTTTAGTTTTTCATGATATTGGATGCTGTAATGGTAGATTTATTCATCTTCCACTTGTCTGGGTTTAACATTTTGTTAAAATTTGGTTTTGTTTGATATATGTCTTGTTCTTGTTCTATTTGCTTATAGTGATGATGCCCCCAACAATTTGGGGAGTAATTCAGTAATTTATGTACGACATCTAGTCCCGTGAACCATGTAGCTGGCCCTCCGTTTGGTTATGTTATCCTGATCAACTTTTTGGTAGGCTGGCATTGCTCATATTACCAATTATGTGCAATTACAACCCTGCTTCCCTGCATTTTATTATTGTTATTTTGAAAATGCTTGAAATGTAGCATTTTTCAATTTGTGTTTGATAGAAATGATTAAAGAAACTTATTGAAGTTCTGATTCTGTTGCGTACATCTAAATAAAAATAGTTCTTTCATCTTTCAGTTTCCGACTCTGCGATGTGTTGCGAGTAAGAAAGAGGAGGATTTGCAGATAAAGTGCAGAATCTAGAAGTATAATCTATGCATTCTCACCTACCAATTTGGTTGGCGGACTTAGATGGATGTTCCCTCTCCAGAACCAAATAGGGACGCACAAAGTGACCAATTTCCTTTGCTGCTAGAGCAGATGGAAAGCCATAATAATCGTGTGCACATAATTGATGTAACAAGGAATAATGATACTTCATCAAGTTCATCTAATGATGACCAACTTCCTACGGTAGACTTACCTCAGCATGAAGACAGACCACCAGCTAGTACAAATGCCCCCACTTATCAAGCTGCTTCATCTTCCTCAAACAGATTAAATTCTAGGAATTCCTCATTTGTAAGGAGAGGTGATGGATATAGTCGTCGTCGAAGAAGCCCTTTGAATTCTGGGTTATGGATTTCTGTTGAACTTGTTGTCACTGTGAGTCAGATTATAGCATCTGTTACTGTGTTGTCATTGTCAACGAACGAAAATCCACAAGCGCCTCTGTTTGTATGGGTTGTGGGTTATGCATCAGGTTGTGTTGCAACACTTCCTATTCTTTACTGGAGGTTCCGTAACCGCAACAGAAGTGTGGAGCAAGAATCCAGTCAATTGCATAAAGGGTCTTCTGAAAGCAATCCTCCTGAACCAATGTCTTATACAGCTATTTCAATTACTCAAGTTGCAGACGAAGAAAACAGTCGCTCCTCAGAAACAGTCACAAGTAACTCCCAAGTTTCAGGACCCTTAAGTGCAAGGTTTTTCAATCTTTCCTTCATTTTGCCATTTTATGTCTTAATTGATTGGTGATGTCTTGCATTTCACTTTTCGAAATACCTGTCAGGTGTCCTGGTGAGCATGCTTTTAGGAGAATGTTTCAGTTTATTTCATTAAGTTGTCTTTGTTCTGACAATCGACCCTCACTCATTCGTTAACTTTTCAACTAGATACCAACTCAATCTTTCCTCCTCAAAAATCTTAGCCACAATCCAATGCAACAAAGAAGAAAAGTGATTAATATTTAAAAGAACCTCTCCATCGTGTACATAAAACACCAAGAGGGTAAAAGACAACATATGGGGTGTCCTCTGCCAAATTATAATTTCAAGTAGTGACCCTCTCCCATGAGCACTAATGCAAGCAAGTATTTGAACCTTTCTAGGAACATTTTTCCTTACTGACATTGAGGATGGAGTGGAAGGGTGAAGAGAGGGTGCATTGACTACTGACCGGTAGACGAAGGATGGACTACCTCTCATTTATATACAGAACAGTACTTTGATAGGCAATAATGTATCATAGTGCATGTTAATTGTCAAGAAGTGGCTAAAATAAAATACCAATTGTCCTTTGCATCGGCATCGATTCTCTCTGCAGTTTTTGCTGCTTTCTTTCCTATAATATACTGGTTTCATCCATGCTAAGATAAAATCAAAGTTTAGGATAAGTTGCAGAGTTTAAGCTTTTTTTTGGATGAATTTGTGTAAGCTTAAGTATTAGATAATTACTTATTTTGAAGATGAATTTAGAAGTTTTTATGGATCTATTTTTACTGTAATGTGCACTATGGATCTAAACAAGACAATAAACAGAAGGGTGGTGATTACTCTAAGATTTCAAGCTTTATTTCTACATCAAACAGTTTTAACTACTAAATTAAAGTTTTAAGCATTTTATTCTTTTTACACATGATTTATAGATGTTGTGTAGTGAAAAAGCTCATTCTATTTTGCAGACTTAATGGGTTAGTGGATCATTTCAAAATAGCCTTAGATTGCTTCTTTGCAGTCTGGTTTGTTGTAGGCAATGTGTGGATTTTTGGAGGTCACTCTTCTCCCTCTGATGCTCCTAAATTGTACAGGTACCTCTAAATGACACAGATTTTGAATGTTTGTAGGTTATTGAGTCGTCTAATGTTTCTGGGTTTCTTCTGGGAAATTGAGTCATCTGACGTTTCCGGGGCTTCTTATAGGTTATGCATAGTGTTCCTTACCTTTAGCTCTATCGGATATGCCATGCCATTCATACTATGTGCAACCACTTGTTGCTGCCTGCCTTGCATCATCATTTCTTTTCTGGGATTTCGAGAGGATCTTTCTCAGACTAGAGTAGCCGCCGTGGAATCAATTAATGCTCTTCCAACCTACAAACTCAAGTTAAAGGAAAATGAGACTAATGAGGATCAGGAGTGCAACCCGGGTGATGAAGGTGGCCTCTTGGCTGCAGGGACCGAAAAGGAGCGTGTGATATCAGAGTCGCAAAAGCTATAAAAGGCGACGCTATTCATCCTAAATTTCGTAACTAAAGCTGTTCTTAACCTTTAGTGACAAAAAATGCATAGACATTCATACTTTTTCCAGAATTTTTTTATTTTAGTCTTTAAGAAGGAGAGGAAGAAGAGGCTAACTCGTCTTATGACCCTCCAAAGCTCCAACTAAACCAGAGGCAATGGCTCCAATACCGCCAAAGACTAGGATCTTCGTGGATTGAATAAAAAGGTCACATAGTGACCAAGAGAGAACTAGCTCCCCGCCCATCTCAAAATCTCCCATTAGAGTCAATATGTTAAGAAGTTAACCTCTACAATGCTTTTCCAATCTGAGAACTTGAAAATTTTGTCTCACGAATTTTTTCAGTTTTGAATGTGAGAGTATGAAATTGGGCAAAAAAAAAAAGGAGAAAGACGAAGGAGATTTTTTTTTAAATAATTTATTATTATTTTTTTATCTACATGGAAAATTATTATTTTAAAAGATAAGTCTCACATGTAATACATCAGCACTTAATAGATTTTTTAACAGAATAGTTAACGGTGTAGCTAAGTTGTCACGTATTAAATAATTTAAATGCAACATTTGAAAGGTCATGTATAATTTTGAAATTTGGTGTAAAACACAGGATACTAAAGTGTAATTTGCTCAAAATTTTAATAAAAAAACTTGATACCTTAATTGTTACGATCCGTCTCGGAAAACAAAATCCAATTAATTAATTACTGGAATTTTCGGTGAATTATTGGATCGAACTAAGTTGGTATTGTGCCTCTAATGAAGGTCTAATGTTATTGGGTCGTGAAATAAAAGTTGGATTAACTCATTGACCATTTTACCCTTGAATATCTCGAAGGATCGAAAGTCACTTTTTGATCGAGTTTTCCATTGAGAATTTTCCTTGCACCATTACGTAGGTCTCGAGCTCGCAAGTACGTAGACAGGTGCACGCGGAAATCGGAGTTCAAACGAGAAAGTTACGGGTCTAAAACGATCGGAATGTATCGGTAATTTTAGAAAATGTTTAAACTATAAAAAGGCACATTCTCTCTCCTCTCCTGATTGGTCAGTCTCTCTCTCTCTCTTCACAGACTCCCTTTCTCTCTCTTCCTTCTCGCGATTCTTCTTGTAGAAGGCACAAAACCCAATCGCCGATCGACGGTGACCCATGACTCCGCACCAACACCAACCTCTTTGTCTCCTCCTCGTGATCACAAGCATGCCTTCATGTGAGGCTGTCGTCCATCTTACGCGGCGCAACAAGCCGCGAAGGAAATGGGTCACTGCGCCTTTCGAGTCAATTTTCGGCCACCACAAGTAATGGTTCTAGATTTGGACATTATTTTTGGATTCCTCTCGTTGAGTAGATGAATCTAGACTATTAACTTGTGGATTTTGGTTGAGATTTGGAGGAGTTGCAGAAGCTTGGAATCCTGCCTTTAATGGCGGACTCCATCTACATAACAGGCACGAGGTAGGGGACGACTAAACCCTACAGTCGCATCCCTTAAAACACCCAGGGCTTGTGGGGCCCACCCCCTACTCCCGACGACCCAAGTATTATGTAATTTAACATTATGGATCTGTTGGCATAGGTTTCAGGTCCATCGGAGTCTGTTTGGGGGCTGTCTTGGATAATGTTAGTATTTCTCGAAGCGTGTGAACTCCCGGGAATAGGGAGTTAAGTTTAATGGTTTAGATAATTATTTATTAATGGAAATCACCCTGTTTGCGAGGCCTTACAATATTGGAGAGTCTAAAGGGCCGTATGGATCGAAAGGAAGCTCGTGGAGACTCCCGGGATCAAGGACCTCGAAGTACGTGCAATAGTGGATCTTGTCGGGTGAGCTCTCCCCGATGTACTGTGAGTAGACCTCATTCCCTACACATATATTTATGAAATGATAAATGATTGAGTTTGTGATAGGTTGATATGATTTTAGTAATTATGAATTGAATTGTGTGGAATGTTGGTTGCTTGTGTGTTTGCTTATGGAATGTGAATGAATTATAGTAAAGTGCATATGATGGTAATGGTGATGGTAGGAAGTATAGAATATGCCAAGGGCTAACGTTAAGTCCTGGCATTGACTAGTTGTTGGAGGGTTATGATCCCTATAAAATTTTGTTGATAATAGAAAATGTATAGACTATACCGGAGGTCAGAGTAGGACCCGGCATCTATTATTTCTAAGGGTTGTGAATCCCATGAAAGTTAAGATACTCCGAAATGAGTATAAACTAATATGATAGGGAATATCTCGAGGTTTGATTCCGAGATACGAATTAAGATATTCGAATCGCGAGTAAGGACGGATATCGACATGAAACGAATAATATGAAGATTTTGATTATCGAGACAGATTAGGTATACGATTGAGATGCTATCACTGAGGAGTCATGCTGGCTTAGCATATGAGGCAAAGTTGAGATGCTATCGCCGAGGAGTCATGTCGGCCTAGCACATGATTCAGTGTCGAGATAATATTACCGAGGAGTTATGCCGACGTAGTACATGTGTCATGTGTCATGTATGAATCATGTGGAGTCTTGTCGAGTCTTGTTGAGTCGTATGTCAATGTCGAGTCATGGTATGCTCTAATGGTGGTCACTGGTGTCGTACCTGTCTGTAGGACACATACCAGTCCTCCACGTGATCTTTCACTTGCGCTCGCTCAATACTAGTTAAACAGCGCCAGTCCTGTCCCCGAGCTCTTATGAGTCTATGTGGTCCCAGAGCTCCTAGAAAGACTCGTGGTGATGGTGCTTGCACCCAGTCCTTCACGTGATCGTGGTACGAGCGAAGACACCCATACTTGTAACGTGCGCGTGACTCGTGAGACTACAGTGCCATTGGGATACCTGAGATGATGATTGAGTCATGATATGCCAACCGAGGGATATGTCGGCTTATGAGATATGATAGCCGAGGTGACATGTTGGCTTATATGATATGTCAGCCGAGGGACATGCCGGCTGATGAGATATAATAGCCGAGGTGACATGCCGGTTTATTTGATATCCCAGCTAAGGGACATACCGACTGATGAGATATGATATCCGAGGTGACATGCCGGCTTATATGATATGCCAGCCGAGGGACATGTCAGCTGATGAGATATGATAGCCGAGGTGACATGCCGGCTTATATGATATGTCAGCCGAGGGATATGCCGGCTTACGATATGAGGATAGCCGAGGGTTATGCCGACTTATGATATGATGATAGCCGAGGATTATGTCGGCTCTTACTAGATGATATACGCTCATATGAGATACAGTAGCTAAGGGACTTGTCGGCTTATACGATATGACGACGAGTTGTCATGACTTGTGATTAGAGTTCATGTGCCAATGAGGGTACGTTCGTTATCTAGGTTAGTGGGCAGTGACCTCAATTGATGAAATTATGTTTTGTATGGATGATGTGTTCATGAGATGATCGATACTATCATAGAGAGGCAATGGTATCAAAGTATTACTAGTCTTGTCATCCATGGGATTGGATGTGTCATCTTCAATGTATGAAGATTCATTGTGAATGTTAGTTGGTAAATCATTATGTGATTGTGTTGTATGGTTGCTAGCCCTGCGGGGTTATTTGATTAGTATATTGATTATACTATTGAGTATGAAATAATGTCACAGGTGATGACCCAAATGCTAAGGTGCCATGAACGACACCAGATATATGGTGAGTATGATATGGATTGTATGTGTGCCCAGGGGTGACCTTGATGGTGTCATTGGTGAAACTTTCTAGTGTGTATCTATAAGATTGAGAACCCCATGTGTGCTAGTAATTAGGGGTTAACATATGTTCTATAAGTAATGTGTTTCATTGGGAAATACTTTGGTCTACTCACCTTTCTGTTTTACGCCCCTCAGGTATGCAAAGGAAGGCTCGTGAGTGCGAGGAGGGAATCACGTGATGACAGCTCTGACACCACCCATGGAGGGTGTAACAAGGTAACAATCGATTAAGTATTGATGCTTTAATTATGATCATCATTTATTTTAATTATGCCCTGAGTTGGCTGTTGTCGCGGAGAAACGGTAATTTAGTGTTTACTATTCTATCTTTCGCTAGACTTCCTAATACGCATCGTTTTAGTTGGGCTTTCGTCACCTAGTCTCAGCGTCCAGGTGTCGGTCAGTACCCGGTAATCCTGATATCCGGTTGTATATTCGGGATGGGGTGTAACATCAATCATTATTGCATTATATTAATCCACAAGAAGGTTGGTAAATATTGATGGTCCATTAACCACCTTGACCCCATTGGATGTTGATATTGAGCTAGGTCGAACTTGTTTTCTTGCAAACATGTGTAGAATGGTTACCAGCAATTTGAGTCGGTGTGCTACCTACCACTAGAAAATTTGAGTGTGCAGCTGCTTTATTAATAATCTTGCTAATTGCCATAGTATCTTTGAAATATATGTGTGACAGCGTAATAGTGTGAGATTACATACAAGTCAATATCATAATAATTGGGCAGTTTCACACTGTCACACATATGTCGATCACTTCATTGATCAAAACAGCGGAAATAATCGGTGAGTAAATAGGCGGCTTCAGGCGGTCTTGGGTGGCTGAGCGGTTTTAATTTTGTATCTTTTTTTAAGTCACAGACTCGAAACCAATTGAAAATACCAAAATTGAAAAGTAATATGTGCTTAACGTTAATGGTATTGAATATATTTTGTCATTTTGGAAAGACTGCTAATATGTTAATATGTGCTATTTGTTATGTGGTGGATATGTTATATAGAGACTCTATGCTAAATGCTAATATATATGTTAGATATATATTTAGTTATGTTATTATTTCGATACGATAAATTAGTTGATAACTTCCATACTGTTATATTGTTAATTAGATACTCTATCTTAGAACTTCCATTTTGTACATTTATGATTCCTAATTCAATTATTGTCTTAGAAAGTACTAATTATTCTAGAATTATTTGAAAAAACTGATTATATTATTTTCTTTTTTTTTAATAAAAAAATAACTACCTAAGCCTCGCATGGGCACTAGGCCCCTCCCCATGGATCGATTACCACCTAGCGATATTTAGAACATTGTACATACTCAACATGTAAGTGATCTTGCAAGTAGAAATCATATAGCCACGTTTGGTGAGTGAGATTTGATTGAATAGTTCATCAAATTTAATGTATCTTGACTGTAAAAATAAATGTGTTTTCATTGTAAGATAATTAGAGAGGATTACACATAAAATGAAACTTACCTCTTATATTCCTACTTGTACTGTTACCAAAAATAATTACTCAAGTAAACAATCCACTAGCACCCTAAACTTGGGGAAGTGGAGCACAGGCATATTTTCCTAATTTCTATCCCATGATCACACATGAGTGAAATCATCGGATTAATGGTGTTGATGCCAAAAATGGACCAACTTAGAAGTGTCCCTTCAAGCTCGCTTTACTCACTGCCAGGTTGGGGATGTGTTCCTCGTCCGTCTTGCTCTTGACTAGCATGTCGTCAACGTAGACCCCCATTGTCTTGCCAATTTGGTCGGCAAAAATGAAGTTAACTAGTCGCTGGTATGTAGCCTCTGCATTCTTCAGCCCGAAGGGCATAACATTGTAGCAGTAGATACCCAGGATAGTTCTAAAACTTGTATGTATTTGATCACCTGGGTTCATGAGGATTTGGTTGTAGCCCAAATAGGCGTCCATGAAGCTGAGCAATTTGTGTCCTGCGGTGGCATCTACGAGCATGTCAATCTTAGGTAGGGGAAAATTGTCCTTGGGACATGCCTTATTGAGATCGGTGTAGTCGATGCACATGAGCTAAGAGCCGACCGGTTTCTTGACAAGGACTACATTGGCAACCCAAGCGGCGTAAATGGCCTTCCTTATGAAGTGTATGGTGTTGAGCTTGGTGATTTCGGCCTGCATGGCCAATTGCCTTTTGGTGTTGTGGCAACGCTGCTTCTGGGTGATCGGTCGGAATGACGGGTTAACGGTGAGCCGATGGCAGATTACGTCCGTGGAGATGCCTGGCATGTCCGCGTAAGACCATGCGAAGACTTCAGCATTGGCCTGTAAGAATTCCACGAGGGCTGCTCGTATGGAAGGTTTGAGCTTAGAGCCGATCTGAACCGTGCGATCTAGGTGTATGCCGGACAGAGGTATTGCCTCTGTCTTCTCCACAGGTTCTGCATGTGGCATATTTGCAATGTCCCTTGGGTCTTCCGGAGGGCTATCATGGAATTCTTGCATGAGCTTAGGGTTGACGGGGTCGTCCCCCAGGGCTGTTTCGGCGATAGATAGGGTATCTGTGTGGTCTGGCACATACGGTATGTTTGTCTTGGTTAGGGTCGTGGCATAACAGGTCCGACTAGAGAGTTGGCCCCCTCTTACCTGTCTCGTTCCCATAGGAGTTGGGAACTTCATCAAGAGCAGGTGTGTTGCCACTATGGCCTTCGTCTGATTGAGCAACCCCCTTCCTAGTATGGCGTTGTAGGCCGTTGGGCAGTCGACCACGAGGAAGGTTATGATGACCGTGGTCACAGCAGGGTTGGTGCCCATAGAAATCGGTAGAGAGACGGCTCCCATAGGCAAGATCGAGTCACCAGAGAACCTAGAAGCGGAGTAACCTTTCAGTCAAGCTCTTTTTCGTTGATGCCCATTTGTTTGAAGGCATCCCAGAAGAGTACATTGACCGAGCTTCTGGTGTCGATGAGTATTCGGCCCATGTCGTACTCAGAGATAACTCGGATGATGAATGGGTTGTCGTGGGGGAACACGATGCCCCTTTCTTCCTCCTCCGAAAAGGCCATTGCCAACTGCTCTTGGTCGACTTTGTCATTCGACCGGAGTTGATGCTGAGGAATTGAGGGTTACCGCGGGTTGCGCGAAGGAAGTCTTTTTTTTCTCGGTTGGAGGTCATAGGGGCAGATAAGAAGGGTCTGCCGCTAATGGTGTTAATTTTCATGATTGCTTTTGAGGGGGTGGGATGCTGTAAGAACTTATTGAGCCTGCCGTCGCGAACCATTTGCTCGATAATGTCTCTGAAAGCAATGCATTCCTCGATCGTATGGCCTTTGTATTTGTGGTACTGGCAGAAAGCCTCTTTGTTGTGGGTGGGCCGATAGCTGGGGTTTCTTGGCTTGGCCTTAGGGATCATGTCTTCGACGTTGAGTAGAACATGGTCCAAGGGAGTGTTCAAGATGGTGTAAGTCTCAAACCGGCTTCGCGGTCCGGAGTTTTCGCCTACTAAATTTCGTGGCTCCTGGCGATGGATGTCGCTCTGCTTGAATCCCCCGCCATTGTAGTTGGATCGGCCCATCTTGCCCTGATGTCCATCATAGGTGAGCTTCCACTTTCCCTACTGCGATTGGTACGAGTCATGGCGGTAGTTGCCACTAGTATGGCCGGTTCTGCCATGGTTGTTGTTTCCCTAGGGAGCTGAATATGAGGGCGCCTTGGTTTCCTTGGTGGAAGTGTGGAAGAATTCTGCCTTGGCATGGATTGCCGCTCTTCGTATGATTTCATTGTAATCCTTCCAGTCCTCGGTGTGGGCAACATATTTGAAAGGCGACTCCTTAAGGCCGCTCCGAAAAGCGTTGAATGCAGCCTTGTCGTCAGTGTCCCGGTAACGGGAGTACTCGAGGCTGAACCTGGCAGCATATTTTTGGAGCCTCTCCTCTTCTCCCTGTCTAAGGGAGAAGAGATCTTCCGTGTAGACCAACCTGTCCATTTGGATCTTGAATTGGTTCAGAAAAATTGTCTGGAGTTCATCAAACGAGTCGATGGTGTTGGGAGCCAGGCGGTAGAACCAGTTGAGGGATGCATCGGTAAGAGTGGAGCTGAAGATGAGGCACTGGACCTCGTCTGTCACGTTTTTGTATCCCAGGGCGGAGACATAGTTGTTTAGGTGGGTGACAGGGTCTCCCTTTCCCGTGTAGGGAGTTATCTTTAATGGCTTTACCTCGGTCCTCCGTCTTGACCGAAGGATTCGGTTGGTGAAGGGGCATGTGCTAGTTTTTCCCCATGTTGAGGCCTTGCCCTTTTCTTTCTCTGCGTCAAGGTTGTTCACCCGCCGTAGGAGCCTTTCCACCAGGGCATTGCCTTGTTGGGGTGGAGGTGGATTCGGCCGGTGTTCATATTAGTTATCACCTCTTGCTCGGCGATCCCGATTTCTTCTTCGACCATGAGAGTAGCTCCCTGCGGTTGAGCCAATCTCGTTCTGAGTTTCCCGGTTGTGTGCCTCCTGATGTTGCTCGGGGCCTCTCGTCCTGTGGTCTTCTTGGTCATGAGCCATGCCAGAGTCATGTCCCGCATTCTGCCGGCCTGATGCGGATAAGATGGGCAGGGGGGGTTTCCCGACTGCCCTCGGGTTTGATGTCGCATAGGTTAGGCGGAGGGGATCTATCTCGATTTTCCGGTCGTCCAGCAGTTGCCTAGCGTCCCGGTAAATTCTAGGTTGAGAGGGTCCGTCTCCGTTTTGTGGCTGGATTAGTAGTCGGCTTCCAGGTGCACTAGGCCGAACCCTAGCCTATAGCCTCTTGTGTTTTTCCGAGGGGACTAACTCGAGCACGGGTTGTTCGGCCGAGGTGCACTCGGCTGCGACCAGGTCGGCATGCACCCGGTCGGCTGGTCCCTTATCTCGCGATTCTCTGCATTGGGACATTCTCACAAGGGCGAGTATGCTCTCATACTGCTCCGATATTACCTAATTCTTGGCCTCTATCTTGGCGTTGTGAGCCATGAGCTCTGCCACTTCTCGTTGGAGATCGTCCAACGTCTGTCTCAACCTGTCCGGGATGTTGTCCTGAGGACTTCTCTGTGTGATGAGGGTGTTGTTGAGTACCCCTTCTTCTTGATTGTCCAACATGTTTTTGGAGGATGTTGGGACGGCTATGTGGAAAGTTAGCTCGTAGGAGTTCGTGTCAGCTTCCCACAGACGGCGCCAAACTGTTGATGCCAAAAATGGACCAACTTAGAAGTGTCCCTTCAAGCTCGCTTTACTCACTCCTAGGGTGTAGGGAGACCTGCAAATAAGAGAAGGTAAAAGTAAAGGAGCACCGGTGGGGTGCCGGCCAAATAGTCTCTTATGCTTAAGTTAGTTAAGTGTTTGGAGGGATTTGGCAGTGTAAGGGCAAAGATGTCATTACCTTTTTTGAGGGGAGGTACCCTTGTATTTATAGTGGCATTGAATGTTGTTGGTGGAGTATTTAGATGGGGAAAAAATGTCCCCATTCCGGGAGCTGACGCGTGTCCTGGTGTTTTGACATGGTCGACCGAGGGGTAGGCCGATCGTGTCGACCGAGGGGTAGGCCGACCAGATACGATCGGTCTAGTGGGTTGTTGTCTTTGTCTAAGGTTGTGCGTCTTGTTGAGCCGAGGCTAAGTATGATTCTGGAGGGCTTTGGTCGGCCTTGACCAGGTTAATCAAATTAGGTGTAAACAAATGGAACTAATAGTTGGGGCCTATTAAGGCACACGTTTCCTGTGCTCCATGACCAAAGTAAGCATGGTGTACGCCATATGGCAAAACTTATTACAAAGTCACCCACTACCATGCCCGTGATGGAATGACCACATATCATGGAGAGATATAGGGAACGTGAAACTTGTAGTCGGAGTAGGAAACTTGTAGTCGGAGTAATGTTTCCTATATGGGACATAGAATAAAACCACTTAGATCATAACAGCATGAAGACTCCAATGCCTATCGAAGGCCTTTTAATCCATCGAGAAAAGAGGTATACAGGACCATAAAGTGAATATCGAACCATGAAAAATACAGAAAAGCATGGCCTATATTAGATGATAGCTCTATAAACACATGCAATAATCCTACTGCATTTTTACAATGTTGAATCACTCCTAGAAAATGATCCGTGCATGGCCAATGTGATGAGTTTGGGACTTCTAGTTGTGAATGAATGTTCCCAAAAGAATATCCATCAGCCTAATTACTTAGCTGATTGTGATGATTTAACCATATCAGCTGCTAAAATAAGGGGCCACTTCGTTTGTTTATTTTTTATTATGGTGCTTAAATCTCATTCACAAGGGGATATTACTTAAATTAATTAGCATTCTAAGAAGGTGCGTGGAAAGTGATATTTAATTATAATGGATTCGGTTGGCCTTAATTAAAACTTGATTGGTATTGAGAGTTTCAAGGACATATCATAGCCGTCTAGTCATAAATTAAAATAAAGAGGGTATCTTATATAAAAGAAAAATGGTTGACAAACGTATCTAAATTTTATACTAATTTTAATTATCGTTCAGAAATTTTATTATATTATAAAAAAAATGATCAGTTGCGACGGATGACTCCCGCCGTTAAAGGTAGTAAAAGCGTCGCAAATAGAAATTTAACGACGGCTTTGCGACGGTCAGCATCGCGTCGCAAATGTTTGCTCACTTATTACGACGGATCTGGCCGTCGCCAAAACATTTTACGACGCCATCTTCTCCGTCACAACAATTTCAACGTCTATTTAAATTTGATATTTGCGACAGTTGTAGACCGTCGTAAATATTAATGCCCACATTTTTTACCGTCGTAAATACAAATATGGGCAGAATTAAAATTCATTTGAAGTACAATATATACTAGCCTTCACAGTTTACACTTTTGTGACTACTACTGGTTGTTGCAAGAGATATAGAGCAGAATGAAAATATTGCTTTGCAACCTCACTCAAGAACTCAAAAACCAACATATTTGCGATTCAAATCATTATAATACATCAAACTTAGGTTCGTACAAAACAATATATACAAAGTTGATACTAGCACTTGAAGGTAGCATCTCTAAATACGTAAAAGTTACATTAACTCTAGCAGTAACTACCTCTTTTCTAATTCCAAAACTATAAACCTTTAATTTTTCTCCAACGCTGCAAGACTAAAAAGAATCCTTGGGCACATAACCATACACTCTGTCCTTCAACTAACTTCACAGGAAGGTGCTCCAGCAAGGAATCTAAGGCATGAAATATGAGTGTCCCACTGCATCAAGCTTGCATTCTTCAGCATATAAACTTCCAACTTCATCCTGATAGAAAACCAACAGATTAGCCTCTCTATATAAAAGGAATGTAATAAGACTCAGTGATCTTTCAAAGTTTCCATACAAGGCATAAGCCTACATTCAGTGAGCAAGAAGTTGAGTTATGAACAAGATCCAAGTGCTATTTTAGATGCACCTTTATTCTTGAAATTTCAAGCTCCCCTGGCTCCGATCCTTAAAAGTGCGTTAGTTATATCAAATCATATATAGAAAGTATCAAACAGAATTGACATTTTCATAAACAAATTCTAATAAAACTCACTTGTTCTTCCTTACATTTAGATGGGCTCAACGGGTCCTCCCAAAAGTTCACCTTTGGAGCTCCATGATGATCTACAATACAGTCAAAGCAGAGAACAATAGGAAATATAAAACTCAGTAAAAACAAAAAAAAAAACAAATCAGTTCTAAAACACCACACACCTTCCCATTGCTTGGAAAGGCCAACATATAGAAGAAATTTTGGCCATTCGCCCTCAATTATGTAGGATTTTATTTAATTAGAATCCTTAAAGGAGTACTAATCTAATCCTTTGCAATTTAGATCCTTGAAGGATTATTTAATGGGTATCCTTAAAGACTGTAAGAGCTTGAAAACACCAGAAGGATTCAAGTATCGTTCAACAATGAGATAGACTTTGCAATGATCTAAAGCAACAGATTGCATCATCCACATTAACACTTATCTTCAAACATCAATGGGAGCTGTTACCTTCTCATCTTGGGTGTAAGAGCAATCTAATAGCAGTGCTTGCTTAAGTAAAGGATAATCCACTTGTACCATTGTATCCACCAAAATTCTAATGTTTCTCTCCAAACATACTCATACAGTCCAAGTATGTTTCCAACTCAAACTCAAACCACAACAATGATTCATTGAAATTTAATAACACAATCATTGACATTAAACAGTCTAAACTAATCACGGTTTAGATGACAAGTAATCACATATTACAATTCAAACTCAAACTACAACATTGAGTCATTGTATGACAAAAACTTGATATCTATTTCATTCGCTGTATTTTTATTTGAACAGATACAACAAACATGCAAATTAAATCAACTATATATCAAGCACCAATTCCAAATTAAATCAGCTATATAATATATTTGTTTTATTAAACCTCAATTATTTACGCTTTGATTAAAAAAATTAAACCACAATTAGAAAAATGTTTTTTTTTGGAAAACCAACTTGAATAATATCACGAATTTATATTAGCATCAAAGTTTATTTTGAGAACCTAACTCATTCATTGATCTCAAAATTATCTCAAGGCTTTTTTAAATTTTTTAACAAAAATCAACATAAGCTATAGAAATTTTCAGGATTTCACAACCATGGTCTTACATGTACCCGCTTGTATGACCATGGTTGTGGTTCATCACTTATCCAGCATAACACACGTGAGAATTGATTGCTTCTATTCACCACTGAATGGTAATCAAAATTTGCTAGGATGAAATACGTTTGATGATATTTTTTCGACAAATGTGGATCACACAATTTTATTTTTTGTTTTTGAATAATTCTTTCTTTTTTATAAGTTTGTAAAATTAACACAATCAAATATTGTGGACTTGACAAACTAAATAAAATATCATAGTTAGTAGGCGCCTATTTTTTATATAAGAATATTGAAAAAAGGGTTATACAAATTAAACCAAAAAGATCAAAGGCTTCAGGAGACTGTAATACATTCCAAATCAAAATTGGGTGTCTATAACGTGTTTTAATTGAGTATCTTTTCTAACAAAAAAAAAATGAAAAGCAAAAGAAATTGAAAAAAAAAATGAAAAGTAAAAAAAAGGTGAAAAGCAAATTAAAATGAACGTGTTAGAAGAAATTTTGAATAAATGGGTTAGAAGACATTTTAAAAAGCAAATAAAAAAATGAACCACAAAAAAAATGAAAAAGTAAAAGAAATTGAAAAAAAAAAAAGCAAAAAAATATTTAGAAGCAAAAAAACAAAACGAAAATCAAGAAAAGAATTGAAAAGCAAAAAAATAGGTTAATTTATCCTAGATACCCATTATCCTGTGGGTAGGATATGGATAAACCCTTAAACATTGAAATGGGTATAAATCTCATTAGTACCCATGTTGGGTAATGGTCTACTCATGTCCTCTAAATTACCCATTTGACCATTCCTATATACCAGTCGACCGGAAGTGTCCGCTGAAGGTTGAGCTGCTTCAATAGGTGGATGCCCCAAAGCCTATGTTTCTCTGGCAACTCTTGATCTCCGGCCCTTTGTTTCTGTATTAGTGGTGTGTGACTTGTCTGTGTGAAGCAAGTGAAAGGCAATAGATTCTCAAAAATGGATACAATGAAAAAACGATAAACAAAAAGACTTCGAATGAAAATCACAATCACAAAAAGCGCGCAAAAAGACTTCGAATGTTGCTTCAATGATTTCTTTCACAGATGAGTCAAATCATGTGTTTCATGATCTGAATCTTCGCGTTTCTGCCACAAAGAACATGGTGACTACAACAGAGAAAAGAGAGAGGTTCGTTGTTGAGGTAGAAGCAAGCATCCCGCAGATACCGAAACAGACCTTGAGAATCCGAGCGCAGATGGCGTCGGCAATGCCCTTTCTGTGGTCTCTCCGGTCACCGGCGATGATGGTGAGATCGGTAATGATTGGTTTAGAATTGATAACGAAGTCCGACAATGCCATCTCATAGAGTTGTACAATTTCCTCGGTACTAGGCGGCGACACGTCGTCCTCGGGCCGAAACCCTAAGGTCATTCTCTCGTTGCTTCACCAGAGCCCTGAAGCAGTTGACAATCGGAGTCTGCTGCTGAGGCTTTTGAGTTAGCTCACTACTGGGCATGGCCTTTGGGACTGTGGTGGGTATGGAGGCGGCGATTAAGCGCTCGTGTGGGAAGGCGAGGGTCGTTCTAGGGTTTCTCGGGAAAGTATGAGCTTCTCCGAGTCCATGGAAGTTTGAAAATGAATAAATTGGGAATTAGGGTTATTGAAGTGTGGGTTTTGTCCCATCGTGCGGGGTGAGGATTGCGACGTTATTTATGCTAGCGTAGCAAATGTCTTCGCGCTAACTCTGAGCGCGCAAAATTCCTTTTATTTGCGATGGCTGTATTTGCCATCGCAAAATATGCGATGCAAAAGACCATTTTTCTTGTAGTTAGTAGCATGCATCCTTAAATTATGTTTAAACGTAAAAGGACAGTCATTTAAATTCTTTAACGATTTCTATTAAGAGTAAGGGTAAATTTGTCCTATCATGTATATTTTTTTAACAAAACGTTGAGA
Source organism: Oemleria cerasiformis (assembly GCA_037349345.1). Taxonomy (NCBI): domain Eukaryota; kingdom Viridiplantae; phylum Streptophyta; class Magnoliopsida; order Rosales; family Rosaceae; genus Oemleria; species Oemleria cerasiformis. Next base: position 4,892,454 of record JAZGTL010000019.1, on the reverse strand, counting down.
AATTTAACAGAATGATTGTTTTTGCACGTTTAGACATAGTTCAGGAACGTCTGCTATTAATAATGAAGTTCAGGGATAATAGCTAAAATTAGTGTAAAGTTTAGGGACGCAGACAAACATTTTCCATTTATATAAATAATGTTAAAGGTTGTTAATAGGCTAGAACGATTAGGAAACCAATGTTATGCTCTATTTCAAAAGATGTTAATGTTAGAAGGGAATTTTATATAGAAAATCATAATGTCGAAAAAATTACAAAATAAAAATGCAATGGGTAAGAGAATTTTATGGACATATATGTCATTCATTTTCCAATAAACATTGTGTTATTATATGTCGTGATATCCAAAAGTATGCAAAACAAATACCAGTGCAGTCAAACCTTAATATTTATCAATTCATAGGAGATAGTGGAATGCCAATGGAGAAATAAAAAGCAATAAACAAAAAAAAAACTAATATAAGCATAGAAGAATAACTCATCAAGTTTAATTATACATAAGTTGATTTTGATACCAATTAAATTGATTCAAAATTTTGGTTTATAGCTTATTTTTTAAAAGAGGTGTTTACTTGCAAATAAAGGTAAGTGATATCCACACTCCACTTTTTTTTTTGTACTCGTTTGTTTGTTTCCGTACCTAGAATTTGCTCTGATTTACTCAACCTAACGACGAAAAAAAGATAGGAGTGTATAAGAAAAAAAAGGGAGTATGAAGATCAGTTCCCTAAACAAATCAGGACATGTGGACCCACAAGAGCCGAACCGTTTCAAACGATTATGATTAGGGTCAATTCCTATTTTTAAAATTTAAAATTCAACCAGAATCAAACCGTTTTAGTTTCAAACTAATTGGATCCGGTTCCTTCAAAATTGGATCCAACCCTATCCGTACCCACCCCTGAATAAAAGTTCAATATGATACAATTCATGATTAAATTGGCTAAAGAGCCTTACCTGAATAAACAAGACAAGTGAGCTAAAAAATATCAAATAACCGAATACAGATAAAACACATGGGAATAACGAAAACCTCTCTCTATCTTGAAAACTCTCCAACCTCTCTCTAAAAACAACAAGTCGGCCCTAGCAGATTTGGGGTGGAGGTTTCACCAATCTCCACCACCTGGTGGTAGATTTGGAGGAAACTTCCACCTCCCTCTTCCTCTCCCGCCCTTCTATCCTCCCTCCCTCCCCTATAATCCCCTATCTTCTCCTCTCTAGCCTTTTATTTCCAGTCCCCTCCCCCTTCTCCATCGTACTTGACGTTGGATCTCGGGTTTGGTGGCGATGATTGGTGCTCGTGGTGGACTGATGGAGTCGGGAACTCATCTATCTCGGCATTCATCGCCGATTGCTTGGTCTTTTTGGTCGCTTTTGGTTTTCTTTGTTTCGGCCTTTTTCCTTTCGGCCCATGTTCTTCCTCACCAAACCACACCCATCACTTCATTTCCCTCTAAGTCCCATCCTCCATCCACATCGTTCATATCCCCCAAATTCATCGCCTTTGGATCTATTTCGATTTCTCACTCGGCTACTCCAACGAGTTATGTCATTGTTGATTCCCACCTATAGCTTTTCCTAAATGTGTGCTTCTGATTTGGGCATGTGGGTTGTGTAGTTTGTTGGTCATTCTTGACATTTATGATCGTTTGAGTATGATTATCATTGGCATCTTTGTGTCTCCAATGCATGCTCTACTTATCGATCTCTTTGGTTCGGACTGGTTTGTATTCTGCAGTGGTGGCATGTTGCTCAGAGGTGGCGGCTGATGGAGTTTCCTTTAGTTTCTGGGGTTTATTTGAGATTTGTTATGGTTTGGACTTTAGTTTGTTTTGAACTTTTATTTTATGTCAGATTTGTTTATTTTTTAGTTTGAATCTGTTAATTTTTTATTGTATTATTGGGTTCATATATATCCCTTTGACAAAAAAAAATAAAAATAAATAAACAAGACAAGCAAGTTGACTTGGGCTTGTTTGGCTGGAGCAGACTGGACTCGGAGCTTTGGATATTTGACCTGTGAGTCGCGATGTGGTCGAGTTGTAGTATCAAGCAGATCTTAACCGTCCAACAAAGCCCACCACTTTGTGATTTCACCCTGTACAATCCAACGGCGCAAAACTCCTCTCAGTCACTGCCACGGCTCCTGTCTAATCTCAACGCTTACTCCGTCTCTCTCTGATGACCTTGCGTGAGCATTGGAGCTAAAACACTGACGTTACAATTTTTATTTTCTCGGGAAAACTGAAAATCTGAGGGAAAAAAGAATTAAAGAAAAGGGGAAGAAAGTGAGCTCTAAAGCTCTCTCCTTACTGATGCTCATTGTATGTTGTATATCAGGTATGTTTTGAATCTGCTAAAATTTTATTCCTTCTTTCATTCCTTTTTTCATCATCATTTCTGGGTATAGGGTTTTGTTTCCTGTGAAATGTTGTTATATGTTGCACAATTTGTATAATTATTGGTGTGTTTAGAGTTTTGGTTGGAAATATCGTTGCTTTGATTTGATCGTCTTGTGAGAGTCAACTTGATTGGGAAAATTTTCATTGCAAATGTAATTTAGTGTGTGAATTGAGTGTATATGAAGTTTCTGAGACATGGGTTTTACTTCTAAGATTGGCATAAGACCTTCATTTGCTAAATTGGATTTATTTTGCTTTTCCACTTGGTGGCTCTCTGTGTTTTGAGCTTGGTGTACATTGACTTGTGTTGTACTGCTGTTTTGAGAACTAGGATTAGTGGAAAATGTAATGTATATCCGATCAGCTTAAAATTTCCCATAATTACCAACTTAGGTGATCAATATTGAATATTTCATTATGTTTGAGAGCAATTGTGTAGTTTTTCATGATATTGGAGGCCGTTATGATAGATTTATTCATCTTCCACTTGTCGGGTTTTAACATTTTGTAAAAACTTGGTTTTGTTTGATATATGTCTTGTTCTTGTTCTTATTCTCATTTGCTTATAGTGATGATGCCCCAACAATTTGGGGAGTAATTCAGTAATGTATGTACGACATCTAGTCCTGTGAACCATGTAGCTGACCCTCCGTTTTTTTATGTGATCCTGATCATCTTTTTGGTAGGCTGGCATTGCTCATATTACCAATTATGTGCAATTACAATCCTGCTTCCCTGTATTTTACTGATTGTTCTTTTGAAAATGCTTGAAATGTATCATTGTTCAATTTATGTTTGATAGAAAGTATTCAAGAAACTTATTGAAGTTCTGATTCTGTTGCAGCGTACATCTAAATAAAAATAGTTCTTTCATCTTTCAGTTTCCGACTCTGCGATGTGTTGCGAGTAAGAAAGAGGAGGATTTGCAGATAAAGTGCAGAATCTAGAAGTATAATCTATGCATTCTCAACTTCCAATTTGGTTGGCGGACTTAGATGGATGTTCCCTCTCTAGAACCAAATAGCGACACACAAAGTGACCAATTTCCTTTGCTGCTAGAGCAGATGGAAAGCCATAATAATCATGTGCACATAATTGATGTAACAAGGAATAATGATACTTCTTCAAGTTCATCTAATGATGACCAACTTCCTACAGTAGACTTACCTCAGCATGAAGACAGACCACCAGCTAGTACAAATGCTCCCACTTATCAAGCTGCTTCATCTTCCTCAAACAGATTAAATTCTAGGAATTCCTCATTTATAAGGAGAGGTGATGGATATAGTCGTCGCCGAAGAAGCCCTTTGAATTCCGGGTTATGGATTTCTGTTGAACTTGTTGTCACTGTGAGTCAGATTATAGCATCTGTTATTGTGTTGTCATTGTCAACGAACGAAAACCCACAAGCGCCTTTGTTTGCATGGGTTGTGGGTTATGCATCAGGTTGTGTTGCAACACTTCCTATTCTTTACTGGAGGTTCCGTAACCGCAACAGAAGTGTGGAGCAAGAATCCAGTCAATCGCATCAAGGGTCTTCTGAAAGCAATCCTCCTGAACCAGTGTCTTATACAGCTATTTCAATTACTCAAGCTGCAGACGAAGAAAACAATCGCTCCTCAGAAAGAGTCACAAGTAACCCTCAAGTTGCAGGACCCTTAAGTGCAAGGTTTTTCAATCTCTACTTCATTTTCCCATTTTATGTCTTAATTGATTGGTGATGTCTTGCATTTCACTTTTTGAAATACCTGTCAGGTGTCCTGGTGAGCATGCTTTTAGGAAAATGTTTCAGTTTATTTCATTGAGTTGTCTTTGTTCTGACAATCGACCCTTACTCAATTTTTACCTTTTCAACTAGATACCAACTCACTCTTTCCTCCTCAAAAATATTTAGCCACAGTCCAATGCGACAATGAAGAAAAGTGATCAATATTTAAAAGAACCTCTCCATTCGTGTACATAAAACGTCAAGAGGGTAAAAGACAACATATGGGGCGTCCTCTGTCAAATTATAATTTCAAGTAGTGATCCTCTCTCCCCTGAGCACTAACGCAAGCAAGTATTTGCACCTTTCTAGGAACCTTATTCCTTACACGCATTGAGGATGGAGTGGAAGGTTGAAGAGAGGGTACATGGACTAACCAATTGACTGTTGTAGACGAAGGGTGGACTACCTCATGTTAGGCAATAATCTATCATATTGCATGTTAATTGTCAAAAAGTTGCTAAAATAAAATTCCACTTGTTAAATTTTAGTTTGGTTCTTATTGTCCTTCGCATCGGCATCAATTTTCTCTCCAGTTTTTGCTAGTTTCTTTCTATAATATACCGGTTTCATCCATGCTAAGATAAAATCAAAGTCTATGATAAGTTGCATCGTTTAAGCATTTTGTTGGATGAATTTGTGTAAGCTTAAGTATTAGATTACTTATTTTGAATATAAATTTATAAGTTTGTACGGATCTATTTTTACTGTTTGTATAATATAAACAAGACAATAAACAGAAGGGTGGTGACTACTCTAAGATTTCAAGCTTTATTTTCAACATCAAACAGTTCTAACTACTAATTAAAGTTTTAAGCATTTTATTCCTTTCACACATGATTTATAGATGTTGTGTAGTGACGAAGCTCATTCTATTTTGCAGACTTAATGGGTTAGTGGATCATTTCAAAATGGCCTTAGATTGCTTCTTTGCAGTCTGGTTTGTTGTAGGCAATGTGTGGATTTTTGGAGGTCACTCTTCTCCCTCTGATGCTCCTAAATTGTACAGGTACCTCTAAATGACACAGATTTTTAATGTTAATAGATTATTGAGTCATCTAATGTTTCTGGGTTTCTTCTGGGAAATTGAGTCATCTGACGTTTCCTGGACTTCCTATAGGTTATGCATAGTGTTACTTACCTTTAGCTGTATCGGATATGCCATGCCATTCATACTATGTGCAACAATTTGTTGCTGCCTGCCTTGCATCATTTCTTTTCTGGGATTTCGAGAGGATCTTTCTCAGACTAGAGGAGCCACCGTGGAATCAATTAATGCTCTCCCAACCTACAAATTCAAGTTAAAGGAAAATGAAACCAATGAGGATCAGGAGTGCAACCAGGGTGATGAAGGTGGGCTCTTGGCTGCAGGGACAGAAAATGAGCGTGCGATATCAGGGGAAGATGCGGTGAGTAGTTTCTGTGCCTGCTGAATTCATGGCCTTGTAAATTTGGATTCTCCCACCAGCTTCACTATCAAGTTCAGGAAATTCTAATAGTAGATTAAAATTCATCTCCTTCCTCATAGCGGTCTAGGAGAAAGTACTTTGTTTTGAATATGACGTTTTCACGCTAAGAACGTCCCTTTCTCATAACAGTTTCTGAATCAGTATCCTCATACAACAAATTTCTAAGTTCTTTTTGGAGCAACACTGCTTTGACATCCCTCAAAGTTTTATTAACTTGCATCACCAATAGTTATATTAACTGGAGGCATCTGGTGTTGGAACCAATAGAATGCGTATGCCTTAATCTTAACAATATTACAGTAACTAAATTATTGGTTAGCAATTTTTCCTTTCTGAACCAACAACTTGGTGCCTGTTCATATCTTACTAGATTATCCAATTTTCGTCAAGTCGAGTAGCAACGAGATCATTTCTTTTATCCTGCCCGTAGTTATTTGATTCATGCCCCTTTCTCCTTTGATATGATGCAGGTTTGTTGCATTTGCTTAGCAAAGTATGTAGATGAAGATGAGCTCAGAGAGCTACTGTGTTTACACGTCTTTCACGTTGAATGCGTTGACAAATGGTTGAAAATCAATGCATCTTGTCCCCTATGTAAAAGTGAGGTTGGAGAGAGCAGCAGTGACTCGCCATCGGCCAGAGACTCCAGCCAACAGTAGGGTGAGGTAAATGAACTCGGCTGATAACATTGTATATGAAAGGAGACTTTGTTCCGAATTTCGGAACCCGAATTGGGGTGGTTCATCCGAGTGCAAAATGTTCCATATTTGTTTTTTTTCACAGAAGGATGCATTTGACAACTGAGTGAGCAAATGGGGACATGCACTTTCAGTATATCTGTAAATTTCATCTATACTATTCAAATATACAGGTGAGTTTTGTACCTTGTCCTCTTCTTTTTTCGTTTGCTCCATAGCTCAATATTAACCTTACCCGAATTCCAATTTTGATATTATTTATGGTGACTTCTCTGATGACGAGGTTACTTTACAGTCGGAAAATGGAATAATTGGCAACTTTTGTGGCCAAAAAATAATGGAAACTTAGTTTTGGAACTCCTGAAATTAAACTAGTAATACTTTGAAACAAATATATGGAAGTAAATGAATCGGGTTGAAAATTTCTGCTTTCATATTAGAGTGATTTTTGTTTGGTAGGCAATCAAATGAAAGATGGTGCATCTCATTTTCAAAGATCAAAGAGCACCATAACTTTGATTCCGAATACTAAAACAAGCCGAAGATGTCACTGATGTAGAAGAAAATATGCATAGAGCAAAGTGTGGAATCCATGGCAAAATTTTTGAAATAATTTAGTGTTTATACATAATAATAAAGTGAATGAAATGCAAAAGTACAACATGCTCCGGCATCTATTCTGACCGGAATCTAAAACCAGCACTAAAAAAATGATATTCTTCAGCTCCACCATTGACCTACTAGTAAACTCAAATTTATGAGCACATCCCAAGCAGCAACCTCATCTAAAATCCTCACAAAATTGTGAGTAAATTCAAAATTAAGAAAATAAACCCTAGAGGCACAAGTAAAAGTAGGTTGGTTATACACATTTTCAAATTCACAATTGGGCAAGGCAGAACTGGTGGGAAAAGTAAAAACCTGATCTCAAAAGCAAACGAACACTTTGCACAAAACCCCGGCATACTTGTCTTAAAAAGCTCCAACCGACTCCTCCGGGCATATGTTTCTGACCTGCAGCTTGGTTCTGTGCTTCACCAATCTAACATGGTGAACTTGCATGTTTCTTTTAGTTAAGGGATGTGTCAATTCCACTTCATTGTTGGACAGTGAGGTCTTTAAATGCCTCTAATTTGCCATTTACTGCAATGGAATCTGCGCTATGTCCACCTTCCGAGTGGTTCACACTTCCATTTTGGTTATATGCTGAATTGGGTGCTGCAGAGCTGCGATCACCTTCAAAGTATGTTGAGTAAGGGAAGTACTCAGCGCATCGCTTTTTCCACCCTACAAAAGAAATACAGATTTTCAGGAGCCCATATCTCGAAACAGAAGACCATATTACTGACTTGTATCACTTTCTATTGTATGAAAGTGCTCTAAGATACATGTGAAGCAATACAAATCCACTCGCCAGAAGAATACTTTTCTATTCTCTAGGCATCTTTTTCCAATCGAAAAACTGTGTTGTTACTACCCGGAAGAGACTCAAACACAGAGAAAACCACTAAAGTAACAGGTTTATATAAAATATTTAAACTTGAGCAGGAGCAAACCAATAACCCATTTAATATAATATCTCCAATTTTGCAAGTTACTACCCAATTATTTGTGTACAACATAAATATGCTAAAATAAGTACAATCGCTTCTGACAATTCTATTCAAATGAAAGGAGCAGAAAAAGAATAGCTACGGAGTACTTACTCAAAGCAGTCGTAGGGTCAGCGAGGACTGTTTCAAGGAGTTTGTTGACAGTAACGCAATCTTTGAGCTTCCACTCTCTGACAGGTCCAAGTGCTCCATTTCTAATGAGATCCATACATGGAAGGATGAACAATCACCGTTGCAAAGGCAAAAAAAAAAGTGAGAAATGGAACAGGACATTACTTGGGCACCATATTGTTGGTCGACTCCTCAATCAATTTAATAGCCTCAGATTTCTTGTCAGGTTCAAGCGCATATAGCATTTCCGCAGCTGCAGCTCTATGCATTAAAGAATCTTCAAAAACAAAAAAGGTAAGACATAAGAGAAAAAATACAAAAAATGAGGAGTTTATGCATATTTCGTTTACAGTAAAATATTAAAAGTGACCTTGATGTTTCTCCAAGAAATTCTTGTTTGCTTCCGTCAAAGATTTACCCTGCAATTGACTATAGAAAGAATGAAAACGAATGTTTGGTAAGTGACTGAAATTTGTCAAAACAAATACAGGGGAGAGAGAGAGAGTAAAGTGCACATTCAAAGAGAACCTGATCAGTGGGCGCTCTGCTTCCAAGACACTCCAAATGAGCTTCTCAGCATCAGTCAGAGGAGCAGGCATTGAGCCCACTCTATGGAAGAATTTGATCTGCAACATATGAAGTCTCACAATAAAGGCCTCTAAAAAGATCACAACACACACACGCCCTCATACAAACAAGCCGACAGATACACAAAACAGGTATAGCATACCAAGGAACGATGTGAATCTGGGTGTTCAGCATTCAACCTCAGAAGCTGCTTCAAAGCCTGCAGTTGAAAAAAAAAAATTCTCCCAAAATCAAAATATTGTTCACCTATAACTAACCGAGTTGGTAAAATCTTATACAGTCATTTAACATATATGAAATTCCATTCCCAGACAGACTGCTCTTTGTCATAGACGGAAACTAAGTACAAATTATATGTATTCCTTTTGTCCAGTTGTTTCGGAAATATGTATTGGATATTATTAAATGTGACAAATCTTTGATTGTAACTCCTCCAACCAATAAACAAAATGGGAGAACTTCAAGGAAAGAAAAATAAGTGATGGCTAGTTTCTCAACATATGAACATAGTTTTACCTGAAAGGCAAGCAAAATCTTCTGCTTCCTCATATTTACTTCAAAAGAAAGCAAGTGTGTCACCAAGGACTCGGGCGAGTTCTTCTGAAGCAGCTTCAAGTACTTTGTAGCTTCGAACATTGGATCCTCAACCTAAGTAAATATATAACAGTCTAAGAGAGGCCAGATAATGCCAATATAGATCTAAAGATGAAATTATGGCAGTTAGAAACGAAACAAAGGGGTAAGAATCAACAGGAAATCAAAGAATAACCTGCAACAATTTCTCCCCGTTTGGATCTGGATCGACAGGCTTTACATGTCGTTTACCAGATTTAGAAACGCCAGTCGCACTAGATTCTTCATTTTTTCCCTCTGCCTCCTAAAAGAATCCTAAACATCAGGATGGGGAAAATTGCAATAACAATCAAAAGCAACGCAAACAAAATACATTACTTTCTTCGCTCGTGCTTCTGCCTTTCTCTGCTTTTGCCTCATTTTCTTTTTTTGAGAAGGGAGCAGCTTAGACATTTCATCATCATCTTCCGATGTAGATTTCAACGGAGAATCATACAGCTTCAAGTAGCATCTGCATGCCAAATTCAATATTAACTATGAGCATGGGGAAAAAATTAACAGCAAACAGTATTGCAATGTGAACTAAAACTACGAACCAATAGATTGCGAATGGCATAAATAACATCAAATTATTTGGATGCAGTTGTAAAACGTAGATACAAAATCATTACTCATCCTCTTTTACTTAACAATTTTCTCGGGGATCCTCCATGGAGCAGAAGTCCCCTCTGACATTACTACGAAAGAATGATAAGAGCTTATTTGAAGAAACTTCCTTCCCCTTTACTGTTTTGAAGCAACTCAAGTGATCAACCCACAACTATTATGTAAGGCAACAAGACAACCACTTTTGCAATCAACAGTGCATATTACTTGTCAGATGTCATCTAATCTGAATATTTGAAAGATCAACGCAACAAGATATTGATGAATACAAAGCAACAAGCTAAAAGACTAAAACTCCACCCGGTAACAATAATAATAACACTAACACTAATATTAACAAAGCTCACCAACTCCAATCTTATCTAACTCACTACATCATACTTCACAGTTCCAATGAAAATTACTCACCTGATTGCACCAACTGCCGCTTTATGAAAATATGCATGTGAATGCAACCGATCTTGAAATTTAAGCATTTCCACATAGGCACGTAGGGTCATTTTCCTTAAGCAATAAGAATGGAAGTCAAACTGATCTTCTGTAATATCAGCATAGTGTTTCTCCACGCCTAAAATTTTTTTCAGAGCTCGTCCAAGATCACCTTGGCGGAAATAACTCTCACCAGACGCAAGCTCATACCTTGAAAAGGACGAAGTATAAAACATTAATTATTGGGTCATAGTGATAATCCATGCAAGTAGTAAATGGTCCTGGACAAAATCAATACAAACCACATGCACTGCATATCATGAAGGTTGTTGTGCTGATCACCATCTTTTGTGAACAATACAGCTGTTTTTTCTGCCAACGGAACCTTAAAAAGGAGGGAAAAAAGCATGTAGATCACATTTAGTAATGAGAGAAGAATGCAAGAAAATCGACAGTAACTTTTACAATAAAACTACATAGAAAGTGCGGGTTCCTATTTAGCTTTGCTTCTTTCTGTCCAACCGTGGCATTATTTGTTTTGTTTTAGGTGGCTTGGTTCAGATGGACCCCTTCAGCAACAGTTTCCTCTTTCTATGAATTTTATTTCCCGATAAAAGAAAAGCATAGAAAGAAAAGGGGCAAAAGGTGAGATCTAAAACCTGATCAGCTTGCAGCATACGCTTAACACAGTCACTGTTTATATAACGATCTGCGAGATCCATACATCGCGCCTCATCTGCCAATGCAGCAGCAGCAGGCAAATCACCAGCATGCTTCAAAACACGGCTCTGAAGAACAGACATGTAAGAACAAATTTTTAATCCAAAATGAAAGCTTTCCAACAATACACGTAATTATTCTTCAGTTTAAATGACCAATTATTTTCTATGCATATCAAGGGCATCATACGATGGGAAAACATAAAAAACATGAGTATCCGAGGATGGTAATTTGAATAGTTTAAATGAAGTTGTCCTTTAAGAATAACGGATATTAATACAAAATATAAAGTAAAAAAAAATCCAACAGTAACCCAACGAATAAAATTTAAACAGTCTGCATAGCGCCTTGCTTGTGGTCTTGAAACTTGTGGGCTCCCAATGAAGGGGCATGATTTTTATTTACTGCATTCAAACAAAGCACAAGGAAACACACCTGAACACAGAACCTACAGTTGACCTTTCCAATGGCAAGTGTCAGAAATTACCAAGGCATTTATTCTCTCAGTACAAGGTTTTAATAAGTTATACTGAATCCCATTTTTGTACCACTTTCAATATTTAATTGAGAAGTTAAAAAAATATATAGATATTTATATACGCTTTACTTTGCATCATAAGAAACACATTGTTATCTTTTGCTCGCGAACATCAGACTCAAGAGGAAATAAAGAATAAGAGCACCTCAGGAAACAACTTAGTTAAAGCCACAGCAGGTGAAATCAGAAGAGCATAAACAGAAGAAGCTTAACCGACCTTGGAAGAGTATAAATCAATCACAGTTGGAGTGTGCTCTATAGCCTCATCAAGTTTAGATAAAGCGACGTCATATTGGCCTCGTCTATCATAATGCTGCATCAGTACAGAATCTATAAGTACATGTGAATAAAAAACAATAAGAATGAAAGACATAGAAGCACCAAAGAAAAAAAATAAATAAAACCATTTGTTCAAAAAATAAGAGGGAACCTGGGCCAACAAAAACAAGGCCCACAAATGTGTCGAAGGGGGCTCCTTCTCTGCCCTGCATTCGAGATGAAAACCAACCAGCACATAAGTACAAGTAAATACTAAAAAGTTCAAAGTCACCAAATACAACGAAATTCAAGAAAGCAATTTATGCATATTTTACAAAAGTAAACTGTTAGGGACAAAAAAGAGAATAATGTTTAAAGAGTCTAAAGACCAACAAATAATTTATAGTTCAGGCCACCGCAACGTATGCAGTCGAATTATTTCCAGGGCCAGGATATGATTGGGTCCAGGAAGAAGATGGTTGCCTAGGAAAGATCCAGTGATAAGGAAAAGGGGAGAGTGGGGTGGCCGTTGCTTGCGCAGAATCTTGTGTGTGGAAATATTATCTAGACACTTACCAACACATAAAATCACTCGACATACTCATCGCAAATAAACCTTTTACTTTTAACTCGCACAAAAGCTAAGTGCCAACATGCACTGAACTTCTTTTGGTACAATAAAGCATCATTGCCTCATAGGGAAGTGTCAGCAAGAAATGAAATACCAGACATTATTATCAACAATTGCATATTACCTCCCAGGGTATCGGGCGGTCGTCCTAATTGAATGTTCCAATTCAAGAATAAGTTCTTCCAGAATGTCTGCCTGGATAGAGTTTCCAAATTAATCGTCCCAAAAAAATATCATTCAGTTCCATAGCCTTCTTGAAAAATCAAAACATAATAACAAATGAATAATAAGGATCTTTAGAGCAACCTTTCCGGGGTGATCATACAAGGGAGAAAGATCGGAGAATAATGAAGGAACTCCCTAAAAGCATCAAACAGATCAGTAAAAATTTAAACTCCAAAAATAAGCAGATTGATAGGAACAGTATGCATATGACCACATATACCTTAGTAAGGCGAGGCCTGACGTAATTATCAGCTGCTTCTCGAAACTTGTCACCTTGCAAAAAATCAAGTGGTATTCTCTGATGGAAGAAAAGAGAAACAAAATAAGATATATTATGAGATATTCAGCATGGAGCAACAATGACACCAATGATTCCCCGGTGGATGAATCATGACGGTGAAAATAAAAGGAAAATAAAATAAAAACATGACACCAACGATTTCCGTTATCCTCAGGTAGTAAACTATAATATTCTTCACAATCAAGACGGTAGTGATGGAGTCGGATAAAATATTACAAAACATTTCGAACCTCTTTTCCATTAGGGAAAAAAAACAAAAATACAATCTATTGTTACCTCTCCCCTTATACAATGTAAATTGGTACTCGGAGCATATCATTCCATAACATGACCAAAAACGAAATCCTAAAAAATTTCTGACAACAGCAAAAGGTTCCTATGAGTTTCTCGACGTGAGATCTTAATAATTGAATATGCAAAAACACCACTTCCTACACTGCAATCTGCCTAACAAAACAATGGTTCTCTTGGGGTTCAGAATCACCTCATATCTAGAGAGAGCTATTGTTGTCAAAATGAATGAGCACCTTTAATAATAATAACCACTGACACTCTCTAAAGGTAACAGACCAAATGCAGAATAACTATAAATTTTGCAAGCAAGTCATATACCACATGAATCTCGGACAACCTCGATTAATGATACTGCCATTTATGTAACTAAATATACAAGCAATAAGACAAAAACCACGTTCCAAAAGCTGAATAAGTGGGAATGCTGAGGCAGTAGAGATAAATAAAAAATTTAACTGAGGCAAAAACAAAGAAATAAAAAGATAAAATGGAGGCAATATGCTACCTTAACAGCAGAGGACCAACTGTATTTCTGCGCAAGTGATTTGTACAAGGCATCTAACCGTTCGATTTCATCAGGTGAATACTGGGCATTCTCGGCATAGAGCCCAAGACATTTTTGCAGGCCTTGATAATATCTGAGCATTGAAAAAACTACATTAAACTCACCTTAAACAATAAGGGAGTGTGTGCAGTCATGAGCAAATGCGTGTGTGTGTGTGAGAGAGAGAGAGACTACATAACACATGGTAATATTTTCCAGCAAAACAGTAGAAAAGATGAGCCCAATTATGAGATGACCAAGGTCAAACACCATTGATTATGGACAAGCGTACTTGAAATGAGAATGGAAGCTCATTCTGGAGGAGGGACTTAGGTGGGAATCAATCTAACAGGAATCAACATTTTTAATATGATACCAAAAACACCCTTAGGCGTGCATAAGTAAAAACATACTTGAACATTACTGATGACTATTTGCTTTTGTTATTTTGTGTATAAGAATTAAACCGAACATGTATTATGAGGCTAGTAGTGTAATACTACAACAATTTTGTGAGAAAACTAACCGGACACAATAATCTAATATTATAAAACAATTGAAAACAATGTTTCAAGGATTTGTGCCAACTTCATTGATAGTAAAGCATATTACATTTATTAGTAAATAGTCAAGAAATAGTTTGATCAAAAAAGTCGAGAAAGAATAAATTATCTGGAGAAGGTTATTATGGACTAGGCAGATTCTCGTTTAGATTTCAAGAGTTACTAGACATCTGAGTGGAACACTAACACTCATTCCATTACAGACAATTAGTAAACATATTTTTTTTAATTCCAAATCCTTTCTACTTCAGGTTCAAGTATAAATATGCCATAAAAGACTAAAAAGACAATCAGCGGAGTAACATCGTCCAAAGAAAAAAAGATAAATGATGTGTGACCAAAGAGGTTGCATGGTAAAAAATGCAACTGACAATCCAAACTCAGCAAAAATAGTACATGGGGCATATTATCTCACTTAATAAATAAGTTAAAATTCCTAAGGTAGCATACAATCAGTATATTGAGGTTTCAAATTAGGCGCATCGCCATCCCCAACAAAAGTCTTGCCTATCTTCAAACATTTAAAAATGAACTTAAAGCCAAATTCAGAATCTCTGTACATGATTTATTAGATGCGAACATGGAAAACGAAAAAAAGACATTACCTATAATTGTCAGGATTCATGGAAAGCAAAACCCTATACAATTCCGCACCATCTTCTAGGTGACCAAGCTTCACCAAAAGAGAAACCTCTTGTTCTTTATAATCTAACTTATCAACCTAGAAAAGGACACCAAAAACGAATGGTAAGTACCAGAAACTCCTAATATTCAAAGAAAAATTTAAACTAGCCCGTATTGACCAGCCAAATTGAAATCCACACTTACAATTCTGGACTCTTTCTTGTGCAATTCCTCAAGCGCTCTCTCAATTAAGCTGCATTCCTCTAACAATGAAATCTAGAGACATTGAACAACCATCAAAAAAATTATTTAGGCAGGTAGCCACTTAAATAACATTTTAGTTTGCATCAACTTACAATTAGAAAGATCTTGTTGCAGGGAAAGTTAATGGAGTCATGGCTGTCAGATTTATGAAAAACTAAGGATGATTAGGAACCAGGTTTGAGTTATACCAAGCTTGAGCAGTAGCACCCTTTTCGACAACAAAAAAAATTTCCTAATTCACTCTATATTCTGGTTCTTCAGAAATTTTACATTAAGAAACGAAAATTAAACTGTTATGGCTACTATTAAACAATTCTTTTTAAAGACACTGTTACCGGTGCACAAAAAATCATTTCACCTTAAATCACTGTATATTTGGTACTTAAGGAAGATTTACATTAAAAAACAAAATTAAAACATTATAGTAATTACTATACAAGTCCCTTGATGAAACTATTACGAGTGTTAGTAGTCTTTTCCTTGTGCTATACTATAGCTCAGTAGTGATCAAACTTGAACTAACAAATCCATCTTCCCCAACTTTATCTTCCATTTCAGTATTAAGTTCTGTTGGGTCTTGCCATTGCATATCCAACTTTATCTTCGAAATATATTCTCCACATATAACTAATACAAATTACTTAAACGAATTACTGAACAACCTCTGGACCAAATTTATTTGAAACCAAAGTTGGTCTGATCATAGTAACTCATTGGTTTATGATATGTTATTATGTTTAACAGTATGAAGCCCAAATAAACAACATGTGCGAGTACATGCAAGTGTATGTTGTTAGTGTAGAACAGTGAAACCCATTAGGAACGGGTTATCTATATAAGAGCTTCATATTAAAGGGCAAGTCTTGTCTCCATTTGTACAGACATGGAAAGTAAGGTTTTGATCCAGTCTGTTCACTGAAAAGGGGCCCTGTATTGGAAGCAGAACCCCATTGGGTCCTGACAAATCCCCCATAATGCAGAATCATCAAGGGCAGCTTAGTCTTTCGCCATCTAGGGTTTTAGTATTTTATTATTTAAATGCTTTTATTAGAGGTAGAGGCCTAAAGCTTAGTTACCTTAATTCTAAAGGGACTAGGATTAGTTTTCCTGTTTCTTTAAGTGTTAGTTTTAATTTCCTGTTTTTCCAGCAAGATTCTTTCTTATTTTTATTAGGTTTAGGTGTCTATATAAACTATCATTGTAAACTCTAGATGGGAGGGTTTTGCTATTGAATGAAAATTGTGGAGCTTTGCTTCTCTTCAGGTTTGTGCGATGCAACCTAACCCTAGGTGCGATGCCTAGAACTAGGAGTGATTACTAGAAATCTACTGGTGTGATATCAGAGGAGTGAAATCTATTGGTGTGATATCGGGTGTGAAGCCCCTGGAGTGATTCCAGACCCTATCTTTTAGTTTCATTCTTGTGTTTTCTATATTTGCTTCCACTAAGTTACTATTTTCTACTTATCCAGTTCTGTCCTACATCACCCCAATGGACATGGTTTTCCAAATATACAGGCCTTCTCTAGTTTGTACTGCAAAAGGACAGAAATTGAACTTGCACAAAAACCAACAATGAAAAATACCTTATATAAAAGCATCTCTCCATGCTCACAACGTTCATTATCTGGAGGATAATCATCTTCCAGTGTCCCCTCATATGCTTCCAGAATTTCAACAGCTTTTGAAGCACTAAAAGATAACAAAACAAATTGTTTAGTGTACTATTCATTGCAGAATTTAAAAGTTCAAAGTTTATATCATACTTTGCATTTAAATGATGGGCAACAGCAAAGCCAATCCAATTCATGCGATGATTTGGTTTCAAAGTCAGAAGTTGCTGCCTTGTCTCAACAAAACCAGTCAAATCCCGCATTTGAGCCTATAATAAGATTGGAAAATGCATCAGCAGCTGATTGAAATTTGTGCATAAATAAATAAATAAAACCAAGTTTATAGAAAGGGAAAAAATTTATAGAAAACCAAAAAGCATCATATCAGTAGCAACATAGTAGTGAAACCAGGGCAAAGTGTACGTAAAGTATCAACAATCTCAAATGTTTGAAGCTGTTGTTAACCGGTATGGTAAGATTCATCCTATATAGGTGAAAAAAGTTAAGAAAGATTTACTGCAATTCCGTACTTCAAATAGATTTTTTTCCAGGATTGTTGACTGGATGCCTAATACACTACCAGTACACTCATCAAATTGATCAAAATATTTTGTTATATCAATTCTCATTTCTGTAAGTTTGGTAGATCCCAGTAAAACGTTTGGTTATAATATATTTGTTGTGTGGAAGCGTCTCAAAACAATATAACAAATATGAAGGCAAAATATGAAATCTAACAATCCACAAATAACACAAAGGATTTACGTGGTTAGGCTATAAAGCCTACGTCCTACAAGGATTAGCATCCCTAATCTTTATAGAACAAGGAACCCAAAAAGCTAACAAGTAATTAATAATTGGCCCAACAAAGGTTAACTAATTGACTTAAAATTTAAGCCAAATTACAACAATCTCCACCTTGACTTAAATTTTACTTAAGTCTTCAGACGAAAGTTTCCTCCATCGTCTTCTCCAAACCAAAAAGTGCCTTGATCAAAACAGAGTGATTCAAACGAGAACCTGAATTCTCCAACATCACCGAACAAAACCAAGCACAACAAACAAAGCTGAATGAACTAAATACTTGAAACAAACTCCACTGCTCACAAACACCATGGTCCGAAACTGCACAAATAGACTCACTCCACAAATTTATGGCATATTCTCCAAAACAAAGCTGATTACACATTATGGTGACAAAGGTTCAAAGTCCCATATACAAAACCATTCACCCCAAATACAAATCCTAGGAATACCAAATTTTGCCTTTAACTCAAGCCTACCATCATTTACTTGAGCACCAACAAGACAACAAATCCAAATAACCAGTATGAGTTCAAATCCATACCTCAACAGAGTCTTCAAACAATTGCAGTAGATGGAGACCAACAAACCAAATAGCAGAGGATAACCAATTCAACCAAAAGTCCGTAGACTAACCAAATTAGAGAGCATGACAAAGATCTCTCTAAGAGGAACCACACAAATGTTCTACAATTTCGCAGAACCTAACAAATTGGCCCTCACAAAGTATACACCTATCAAAACCTCCACCAACATCTGAATTTGACAAAGAACAAATTGATGTAGAAACCCACATCCAAATTTCACAAATTCAGAACAACCAAATCATCAAATTGGTTTTGCACAGGTCAACTTCGAATCAAATAGAGAGTACGAATGCTACTTCAACTGTAGCCAAATTGGTGAGGGATTATCTAAAATCTCCAAGTCATTCCTCCCGTCGAATTTTCCAATTCTATATTATGCCATCATACAAACATAACCCAAGTCGAAACTCGAGCTCTGATTCCAATTGTTGTGCGGAAGCATCTCAAAACAATATAACAAATATGAAGGCAAAATATGAAATCTAACAATCCACAAATAACACAATGGATTTACGTGGTTCGGCTATAACGCCTACGTCCACGGGCGAAGCCGGCGAGGAAATTCCACTAATAACAAAGGAGATTACAAAAGAGATTAACTCTCACAAACCCAAATCCCAAATACACCCAAAGCTCTCTCTGATGCAAACGATGCGGCACCACAACCAAAACATAAGAAAGGTTTTTAGGCCTCTCACAAATATGTGGCTGCACACACCAGACAAAGAGAAACCAATGTGCCAATTATATCCTAGTCTAACTTTACCAAATCCAATAAGGAGTACAAATCAATAATCCTTATAAGACAAGAAACCAAACTCCTACAAGGATTAGCATCCCTAATCTTTATAGAACTAGGAACCCGAAAAGCTAACAAGAGTAAGTAATAATTGGCCCAACAAAGGTTAACTAATTGACCTAAAATTTAAGCCAAATTACAACAATATTATGTATATATATACACACCCATATATACATACATATATATATATATGAATTAGTATCTACATAGGTTACAAATAAGCCAGTCCTCGTTGTCCTACTTTCAAAGCAAGTGCACTATATTGTAACCATGAAGATCTGCATTCCGATAGCATACAGGTGAACCTCAGCACTTCAACTTAGTTCTTAATGAAATGTAGCCAAACTTCTTTACAGATCCATAAAGAGGATGCAAAAAGCAGGGGATAGAAAACGGTAGATAGCCAAATAAATAATCAACTGTAAACTATCTCTCCAATAGCAGCCAAACAGATGTGTTCTGTTCAGCTATTCCAACATTGACTTCCTTTTGCACCAACCATTAATTGGTGTCAGAAATGCTTAACCTCTACTAATGCATTTCCCTTTCTTCTCATATATGCTAATGTGTCCTAAACATATCCCAGTTTCATTCAGAAAATTATTAAAAAGCATAATAGAGTAAAGAGGTCACAAGATCTGGAGACTTTTTTGCATGATATCTCAAACGTAAAGTAGCAATTTATATAAAACTTTTTTCAATTCGTCACAAGACTTTAGAATAGCTAATCCAGCAAAAGCCACTATAAAAAATGACATCTTAAGACTCTAAGCAACCATGAAATGGTATACACATGCTCGTAGAGAATGCCAATCCTGTACATTTTTCCAGACAAGCATTAACACCCAATTCTGTAACCAAGAGAACTGTAAATATTACCATCAGTATAGACAGATGCTCTTAAGGTGGTGTTTGGTTTTTGGAATACAAAGGAATGAAATAGGAATGAGAATGGTAATAAGAATGGAATGGAATGAAATGGAGGAAGGAAAATAAATGATTCCATTGTTTGGTTGGGTCTAGTTGGAAATAGAATGGAATAACAGCAATTAACAAAAATATTCAAAAAAGCATAAAAAAAATTTGAAAATTTTAATCAGATTATGGGAAAATCGTAAAAATTAGTAAATTAAAAAAACTATTATGAAAAATAAAATTACTAAACATTATAAAATTTTTACAAAATAAGAATAAGAAAAAAACATTATGATCGAATGATTCTAGATCTAATTAGTTGAGGGAATTCTAAATCTGAGTCGAAACAAAATCAGAAAGAAAAAAGAAATTTGGATTCAAACCAAAATCAGATCATCAATGAACATACAAATATGATTCAACAGAAAAAGAAAAATCAACAGTAGTAAGATCTGATTCAAACTGAAATCAGAAAAAATAAAAATAAATAAAAATCTGATTCAAAAGAATCAGAACATCAATACACAAACAAATAAGATTCAACAGAAGAAAAAAAAATCAATAGTAAAATCTGATTCAAACCAACATCTGAAAGAACAAAAATGATTCAAACCAAAATCAGATCATCAATACCCAGAAAAATATGATTCAAAGAACATAAAGATCAAAAATCAAAAAATCTGCTCAATATATAGAGAAGTTAAAGCATCAAATCAAACCCATGAATGAGAAAAGTGATGAGAAAGAGAACCAGATCGAGAAAAGAGAGGTGAGGAAAGAGAGCGGAGAGAGAGAGAAAGAGTATAAAAAGAAGAGATGAGTGAGCAGAGAGTGAGAAATTGCCGAGCTGCCGCCCAGAGAGGGAGGTATCAGGGGCATCAGGTTTAGATTGGATCAAAAAATAAAGATTGGAATGGGCATTCCACCCATTTCATTTGAGGATGCTCATATGGGCCATTCCTATTTACTATCAGAATTCCTGGTCTTAAGGAAAACCCCAAAAATAAATTGGAATACCAATTTTATTTTATTTTGTTGAAAATAAAAGATGAATTTTTATTTCAGAAGAAAAATTGTGGAATAAAGTAGATCAGCAATCAACCTGGAATAAATGAAACAACATTAGATCAAAGCAAGCTACATTAATTTAACAGCCCAAGGCAAATCAAGAAACTACAGCTTTTCCAATCTAGGATAATATCTGACATAGAATTATTCCCAAAGATGGGGTAAAATAGAAGCCCAAAGCATTCAAAAGAAACAGAACATCAATACACAAACAAATAAGATTCAACAGAAGAAAAAAAAATCAATAGTAAAATCTGATTCAAACCAAAATCAGATCATCAATACCCAGACAAATATTATTCAAAGAACATAAAGATGAAAAATTGAAAAATCTGCTCAATATATAGAGAAGTTAAAGCATCAAATCAAACCCATGAAAGAGAAAAGTGATGAGAAAGATAACCGGATCGAGAAAAGAGAGGTGAGGGAAGAGAGCGGAGAGAGAGAGAGTATAAAAAGAAGAGAGGAGTGAGCAGAGAGTGAGAAATCGCCGAGCTGCCGCCCAGAGAGGGAGGCATCAGGGGCATCAGGTTTAGATTGGATCAAAAAATAAAGATTGGAATGGGCATTCCACCCATTTCATTTGAAGATGCTCATATGGGCCATTCCTATTTATTATCAGAATTCCTGGTCTTAAGGAAAACCCCAAAAATAAATTGGAATACCAATTTTATTTTATTTTGTTGAAAATAAAAGTTGAATTTTTATTTCAGAAGAAAAATTGTGGAATAAAGTAAATCAACAATCAACCTGGAATAAATGAAACAACACTAGATCAAAGCAAGCTACATTAATTTAACAGCCCAAGGCAAATCAAGACACTACAGCTTTTCCAATCTAGGATAATATCTGACATAGAATTATTCCCAAAGATGGGGGAAAATAGAAGCCCAAAGCGCTTCCCAATACTAGCATCTTCAAAGATCCGCTTGTTTCTTTCGGACCAAATAGCCCAGATAATTGGCATCACCATACAACTCCATCTCGCTGTAACCTTTTTCCACCATCCGAAACTTTAAACTTATTACCTAACAATCTTTTCGCACCACCCAACGGACAGTAATCACATTAAATAGAAGACACCATATTCCAACTAAACGGGCAGTAAAAGAAAACATGATCCACACTATTCCCCCGAGCACTCACATGAGATACACAAATGTGGAGATAAATCGGAAAGCAGTCTTCATCTTGGAGGGAACCTCAGATTTCCAAATGGGACTGAAAAACAGAAAAGGGGAACTATCTGATCTGCGTCTCAACCAACCAAAATAAGTTTTAAAGAAAATTTCCTTCGGTTCTCTAAGCGACATCTTGTTGCAACCTCTTTGTTAGGAAATAATCTCACCTCCTCCAACAACCTAAAGAAAAGTAACATCACTTCCGACTCATTCTCTCCTCTGACTCCTCCTAAAGCCAAGATCCCAACTACAAGGGAACAAGTCTGTATTTAAAATGGACACCCAATAGGAATGATCGCATTCCATTCACACCCATTCCATCCCAACCAATAATCACCTTAATGCATTCATTACAATTTCAACTCATACAACAAAATATAGGTTTCAATTGACATATTGGAAATAGCCATGTCATATGCCAACCTCAGATACTGATAAGATGCAATATCTTGTTTAACTTCTGAGGCAAGACTATCAACTAAATGCGCACACATTTATAAGAACATTAAAACAAAGGCATTTACTTGGTTTTATGCTTTAAGTGACATCAAATACATACCTGTAGGAGTGACAGGTCACGTAGTATTTCAATATTGTCTGGATCTATCCTGAGCGCATTTCTGTAGCATTTTATTGCCTCTCTGTATTCTCTGTCTGACCGATAAAGAAGACCATAAACATGCCAGCAAACATGACTTTTGAGGTCATTCTGGATAAAGAAAGACAAGAAATCCAGATAAATTACAATGCCATTAGCAATTATCTTGGAAACTATTCCTAAATATCAAGAGAGGTGATGTTCCTGACCTTTAGTCCTATCCGGACAAGTTCATATGCTTCAGATTTACGGTCCATGCAATTTAATGTTAATCCCTTCATTGATAAAGTTTCTGCAAAGGGCAACACAAGTACATAAGTTTAAGCTTTCCCTTTACCAGGATTGAAAACAGAGAGCATTTTTAACTAACGTAAAAGAAGTGTATTTCCACTCAAGGTGAACAAGCAATGTACCATAAACAAAAACAGTAGATAAAATCAACTAACAAGTCGAGAACAAACCATAAGTATGAGTATTCCACAAGGAAACCACAGCAAAAAGGCGACAGAATTAAACTTTGGAAGGTTGAGTAAAATAGTACATCTCCAATAAAAAAAACAAAGTATAGCAAATATAAACACGGTTCCAATATCTTCAGCTTCATGGCCATCCTACACAAAAATAAAGATCACTGCTGCTTACCATAGAGTCAAATCCGAACTGGTGTTTTCAAAATGTGCCTCACGCAAGTCTATGAGGCACAACTTGTTCTGCTCCAGCCACCGAAGGCATAGGCAGCCACTTTCCATTAGAGGCATTAGCCGTCTAGGAAGAAAATAACCCAGGTCCAAAACGATGTCGTTTGGCCTGGGATCTGAAAACCCAAGGGGAAAAAAACAATTTTTGGCATATCTAAGGTGGTTCCACCATTCAAAACAAAAGAAAATACTCAGACCAAAAGAAAAAGAAAAGAGGAAGCAAGAGGGGCTGTTTGCTTTGGAGATGTCACCTGATGGCTGATGTGCTTTTTCCTGTTAGTCAGATATTATACAATGTGGCATCCTGCCTCAACAATTTAAGGCTTACGCCTAGTCTTGCGAGCCAAAATGCCTTGTCTTACTCTTTCCCGTTTTAAAACACTCATTCAAACTACAGCATCATCACTTCAAATTTACATATTTGATATTAGAGGATTACACAATGGACAACCTAACTAATGGGAACAATACCACAAAGATGATTGTGACAATGATTATATCACCAAAATCATGCTTTCATCTCAGTCTAATTTTCTGAGAAGTAATAATTAGAAAAGTAAAAATATAAGTATTTGTATATATGGCATAGATGTGTGTGTGCGAGCCAGAGAGATTTAATCAATTTCACATTTGGATGAATTGGGAATGTGTGTGTGCGCGCCTGCGAGCAGGTGAGAGAGAGAGGATGGGTGGGTGGCAAAACAAAAAAGAGACTCTCTCGAGTTTAATAATATAGATAAAAAGGGTTTTTTTTTAAATAAACTTTTCGAGGCTTATCTCTCCACCTCTTATCTTTCCACCCTACCGAATAGATTAAGGGATTCCCTCCCCTCCCAATTTATCTTTTCCTCCAATTTTCCATGGTTACTAAGCTTCTATACTTGATGGCTTTCCATCTTTCATTGAATATTTAAACAAAGAGAACATTAACAAGTCAATGACAACATCTACATTAGAAATTCATCTACTACAGATGAAACTGAGCCATAATAGTCAGCAGGATACATAGAGAAGTTTCATTGGGCTATCAGAATTTTATATAGCTTTTATGTACATTGAGTGTTTTCGAAATATAACGTTAAATCAAAGGAATTGGGCCAGTAAGAAAAGCAAAGCAGAGATACTTGGACCAAACAACAAGTACTTCAAAATTAAACTTTGCATTTAATAAAGGCTGCAAGCATACCTCCATGGTCAGGAAACTTTTTCAATATGGCATCTGCTGCCTTCAACCCCTTCTTATATTGTTTAGTTTCATATGATTTCTGCAAAGATGGAAAGCAAAAAAAGGTCTGAGTTAGTAGTAGAAAGAAGACTTTAGAGACTAATACTTTGTGCTAAGTAAATGATAAGAGATATAGATAAATAGAGCCAATTTGTATCATTGTTTTAATATAATAACAAAGTAAACCAACTAATAATAAGTGACCAGTAAATGATAAGAGATATAGATCATACAGCAAATTTGTATCACTATAATCATATTTCAAGTAGAAAAGTCAACAGCTCGATAAAAATAATGTTGTACTAACTTGTATACTAAATTCCATTAATGCACCCAGCTAACAAATTTACATAAAATTTTCTTGGTGTATCGCGTAATTTAGCAAGATGGCTCTTTTCATGAAAAACAAAGTGGACTTTAAGAGGATTGTTAGATAATGTCAGCAATACAAGCCCAGAAGTTAACTGTCTGCAATTAAGTCATGGTAGTGTCGAGCTCAGTTGTTTCACTAAAGTGCTTGCAATCCATATCACTAATTTGGGATTAGAATCAAACCATATGGGGTAGACATAGTATTATTAAACCAAATTTACCTTAACGAACAAGGTCGTCATCACAGAATTTGAAGTGCACATTATTACATACTTCAATAAGCTTAAGAATGTAAGTTTGTTCAATTAATTTCATTTATTCTATTGTTCAAATATTCACTATCCAGTTTAAAATTTCACTTCTCAATCACTTTCTTCCACTCAAAAACTTAATCCTAATAGCAGATGCAGTAAAAAAGTAAAAAAATTTACCCTCACTAAAACCAAAAAAAAACAAGAACCTACACTGTTATGCTTCCCTATCGATGAAAGCCAAAAAATTCCACTCAGCTGACGAAATTACAGAATACCCAGTAGACTGGACCATTTATTTTGGTACAATACCCGCAAAATCAAACGCAAAAATCCCCAATTACTACACTTTCCTCGTGTTCTCTAATTCCTGAGCAAGAGAGAAGAACGTATACAAGAAAAGCACTGAGTCGACACAAAATCTAGGGTTTTTCTTCTCTTTGGTTTTCTGTAATTGCGTCAGTGAGAATAAGTGATATAACTTGGATCCTAGTGATTATCAGTAAGAGTAATAGAGAAATCGGAGCTTACGACGATGAGCTTGAAGAGGTTGGCCTCTTTGGGAGGGAGCGAGGCACCCATTGTTGCGGAGAAAGAGAGAGGGTCTCAAGTCCAAGAGGGATTGAAAGGTTTTCAAGAGTTTGGCGTTCTGTGGTAAAGAGCTGCGTTCACAGAGAGAAGAAAATGGTGGCGTTTATCTGCTGCAACCCTACTGTGAAGAAGAAGCGAAGAGAGAGAATATAATAAGACCTCGAAGTTTTTAGGATTTTTTATTTTTTAATTTTTGGTAGAAGTTTTTGGAGTTTGTATGTCCCCGTTTTGTGAAATCAAAATTATGCACTTTCTTTCCTTTTTCTAAGTTTATTTTTGCAAAGAAAATATATGTTTTGATTTTTCCCCAATTCGTTCTTACACTTTTTTTTGGCTGATTACTTGGAATGCACATAGAACAAATTAGCGAATCTTAAAATACACATAGAACTAAAATTTGTCTCACTTTGCACCTATAATAGATATTCTGTTACTTCCATTGCACCATCTGTCAGTCTCTGTTACTAACGCTGTTAAAAATGCTGATGTGGCAATAATATTACGAAAATTATAAGGGCAATTAAGACATTTGTTATATTTTAATAAATTTTATACTAAAATTAATTTTTAAAATTAAAACAAACAAAATTAATTATCCTTCCCCAACTCACCCAATCGTCTTCCTCTCTAGGCCACCGCCCACCCACCAACCCAATATTTTCTGCAAATACATCCGTTCCTCCACTTCACTCTCCTCCTCCTTTCTCATCCTCACTCTCCGCCACCAACCTTGTCTACCTCAAGAGTCCCACCGACTCCCCAACCCAAAAGCTCGAAGGAGCTCTCCTCAACGAAGGGCACTAGCAGTCCCAAATTCAAACCCCAATTCTCACACAGCATCACTCAAAAAACTTAGTTGCCTTAAGAATCTCATCTATCTTAGCACCACTCGAAAAAGGAACAAAATTTCCATATTTTTATTTATAAATCACATAGACCCAGAAGCCAACATCAACATAAAAGCTCTAAAGGATCACATTTTTGTCCAAAATTCAAAAACCCACAAGCTCAACCTCAAATTAGAACATTACAAATTTGTAAAAATGTAAAAAAATAAATAAAAAATGTAAGGACCCTTCCCGAATTTTCCCTCGAAACCCAGAAAGAACCATTATCCCGTCTCACAGCTCTTTTATCTCAAATTTTAAATATCAGAAATACCCTTTATCCTTAAATAATTTTTTTCTTTTTTGTAAACCTTACAGGGTTCCCGACCGAACCTCTGTACTTAATGACCATTCCTACCTGTCAGACGCAGGATAGTATACAGGTCAAAGCCAAGACCTCGGAATAGTGTTGGTCCAAATAGGAACATTCTCTGACACCAATTGTCAGTAGGTCAGACACTGCTGACATCTCTATTGGAATACCACAAGACAACCGACTAGTCAGATACTTGTGCACCAACAATAATTCGTCACTCTGGGTCACCGCCCACACCAACCCACTGATCCGGATAACGAAGTACTTTCGTAGGCTGATTAAGCCCATAGGCTGATTAAGCCCATGACAATCGTCGTCAAATCATATTAGAGGCAGAAGTATCCTCGGCTATCATATCACATCAGTCGGCATATCCCTCGACTGGCATATCCCTAGCCACCAGGGTATCCCTTAGGGTGTGCTAGTCCTGTATCACAACTCTATGTACTATGATATCACATCAGTCGGCAAGTATCCTCGACTATCATATCATATCATCAGCCGGTATAACCTTCGGCTATCATATCATATCAGTCGGTAAGTATCATCGACCATCATATCATATCATCAGCCGGTATAACCTTCGGCTATCATATCACATTAGTCGGCATATCTCTCGACTATCATATCATATCATCTTATTCGGTAACCATTTATCTTGGAGGTTTACCGGGTTCACCGCTAATAACGGATCCTAGTCCCGGGTCCTGGCCTCCCACAAATCTGACCAAATTCGATAAACTCATACAACTGGGTCAAAACTCAAACCATTGACTCAATAGTTTCCACGTCAAAACGATAGCAAAACCGAGTCTAAAACCATGATATTTCTCAAATCACACTTTAACTGATATAGTGGAAAACATATGTCTAGTAATCATTTCTAAAATCCAGAAATTCAATGCCACAATACATAACAGTATTTAAACAAAGATATTTTGATGCATGCATTTCAGTTTATAAAACAAAAGTCCACTCACATACATCATCCAACCCTTAATTCATGGACGCTCTAGCCCAAGGAACACATGCACAATAATTACCCAACTACCTTGACTTTCCGTGCTCAAAACCCGCTAATAAGGTCAACCATTACCGCTGGGATTGCCCAAAACGACCTCTAAATGACGTCCGATCAACCTGAAACATGTACCAACAGATTCGGAACGTCGAAACTAGTTACCACGCGTCGTCGGGACCTCAAACTCTGCCCCACGCGCCGCCGGAAGTTCGACACACGCGCCCACGCGCCCTCACGCGCCGGTCACGCGTTGCTACAGTGTTCACGCGCCTGGACCAGTCCAACCCGGTCTGGCTCAACTTGACCCGGTCCAACCCGACCTAACCGGTTCACTCAACTCAATCGGTTCAACTCGACCCGACCGGTCCAACTCGACCCGATCGGTCCAACTCGACTCGATCGATCACCGGTGACTCGCCGGAGAAGACGACCAGACTGCCGTCACCGTCGTCGGAGGCTGGCCGGAGAAGATGACCGGACCACCACCTCCGCCGCCGTCTGGTTCGCCGAAATCCCCCATTTCCGGCCGAAACTCCAAGCTTTACAACTTCCTCAAAACTCAACCATTTTACACAAATTTTACGTCTAAATCTATCTACTCAAACCCAGGAATCCAAATATGACCTTAAAACATCAAACACGTACCTGTGTAAGCCGGAAAATCGATCGGAAGATCCAAAACTTCCTATACTCGGTTCGGCTTCCACCGTGGTCTTCTCCTTCGATGGTTGGTACGGTTGTGATCGTGGGAATGAGTAGAATACGATTAGTTGATCAAAACTGGAAGCTAAAGCCTTGAAATCAAAGTTGACTTTATGGTTTTTCTTTGGTTGTTTTCGCACACGGGTTCGATGGTTTGGTGTTTATGTTTCAGAGAGAGAGAGAGATGAGTGATAATGAAATGAAGATGAAAAATGATTGGGTTAAAATATCTTCTCCCAAATCAAAATTACCAAAATGCCCTTGCACATCTAGACCCATAACTTTCGTCCACGAACTCCGTTTCCTACGTGCCGCCTGTCTACGAACTCGTAAGTTCGAGACCTACGCAACGGTATCCAAAATACCACCAAAAGTGTCTCGAAACAAAACTTGATTTCCAAGCCCTTTACCGACCAAGGGTAAAATCGTCATTTTACAAAAATAATTGCGTAAACCCAATAATTAAAATTCCGGGTTGTTACAAAAAAATAGGGAAAGAGACATTACCCAAATGAGAGAAAATGAGGGATAAAACGGGCATACCATTGAGAATGAGGTCTCTGCTCTTGAACATTTGCCCTTAACACTCTCATAAACCCCCTTCCAGCGCCTCAATCGGGTTTAGATTCAAGTTCGAGAAGCTTCGGCGCTCAGGCCAGACTCTGGTGTCTAATACTCCACGATGACGTAAAAGCCGTAGTCATATTCGGACAAGGCCGCGTTGGTTTTTTAGGCCCAAAAATTGGGGGGAGCGAGTGGTGTGGAGAATCTGGCGACGGTCTTCGAGGACAGCAAGGACATAAGGGTGGTTGGATATGGAGGAGACTTGTTGAGGGGTGAATCTTTATCGATAGACCAAATTAAGTGGAATTGGGTTAAACACATTTCCACTGCGGAGGAGTTGGGTTGGGAGTTGTCGGAGATGTTGAGTGAGGACATGGAGACCGGTGTTGGTGTGCAGACAACGCCCATGGCGGAATACGGGAAGAGAGAAAGAGCGAGAGTAGATAAACCTAGTAGAGGGAGACGGGTGGGTTGGGGAAAGGTTTATTAGTTTTAAATTTGTTTAAAGAATTTTAATATAAAATTTAATAAAATATAGAAAATGTCTTAATTGTCCTTATCTTTTTTGTAATATTACTGCCACATCAGCACTTTTAACGGCGTTAGTAACAGAAACTAACGGATGGTGCAACGGAGATAACAGAATGCCTGTTCTAGGTGCAAAGTGAGGCAAATTTCAGTTCTTGGTGCATATTGAGGCTCGCTAACTTATGTTGTGTGCATTTTGAGTAATAAGCCTTTTTTTTAGAAGAGATATTTTATTCAAAAGACCTTTAAGGCCATGTTTGGTATTGTTTTTTTTTCTTAAAAAACTGCTTTATTTGAAAGTGAAGCAGTATAACAGTATTTGGTAAAAATGAGAAATCTTGTTTTTTTGAAAAACAATGGACTTTTGACAACAACTTTTAAAAGTAATCTGCATGTTGCTTTTAAAAGTTGCTTTTACCAAAATTATTTTAGTGTACAACTATTTATTATGAAATAGCAACAAAAATAACTTTTAAAAAAAACACAGCATAAGCAAATTTTCAAAAAAACACAGCAATACCAAACTGGCCCTAAGATAGTACAATGGATAGCCCAAACGTGAACATCAGGAATAATAGCAGAATCTTCAAGAATCTTAAAAAAAATTGCTGCCTGAATAAAAGCCCACAGGAAAAAGAAAAACAATACAATAAATGACAACTACGCTAATTTCGTACTTCTTATGAACTTCAATCATCAGCCATGAAGACTTCAATAACAATAATAAAGAATAGACGTGGTTGCCCAAGTTGATGTCTCGTTAAAAAAACCTTGATGTGAAAAACCCAATGGGACAAAAACCTAGTATAAGGAAAAAGAGTGCATCTCGCTTGAGTCGGATGATGTATTTGGAAAAAAATTCTACTCCCACAGATGAACACAATCATGTTATAATGAAATAACTGCACGAAACAAAATGAATGCATAAATAACTTTTCTTTTCTTTTTAATTTAAACAATATAGAGCTAAAATCAAATAATAAATATTTAACTTTGAAAATAAATATAGTTACACGAAACAAAATGAATACATAAATAATTGTTCTTTTCTTTTTAATTCAAACTACAAACTAGAAACTATGACTTTGATTTTTATACTTTTATAAATTATAAATCTATTTTTGAAATTTTTTTTTGTAAAACGATAACAACAAATAGGATTTTGTGTATTTAATATTTGAGAATGCGTTTGGTAGCTTATTTTGAATATGATTTTGTAAAAATAAAAAAAGGAAAAACTTGTTTGGTACAAATATATAAAATTAAAAAAAGAGCAAATACGCATTAGATAATAATTTCCAAACATAAATTTGGAGATGACGAAGGTGGGAATGGTAATAGTAGAGATAGTGGTAGTGTGATGGGGTGAAGGTGGAGGTAGTGGTCAGGGTGGCAATGGCGATGGTGGTTGTGGGGGTGGAGTTGGTGGTGGTGGTGGTGGTGGGGTGGAGGTGGAAGTGGTGGTAGTGATGGGGGTAGCAGTGATGATGGTAGCGATGATGGGGTGGTGGTAAGGGTGGCATCGACGGTGGTCGTGGTAATAGTGGCGGTGGCGATTACAGCGGTGATAGGGTGGTGGTGGGAGTGGTTGCAGTAGTGGTGGTGATGGTGGTGTTGGAGGTGGTGGTGGTGGTGGTGGTGGTGATAGAGGTGGTGGTAGGGTGGTGGTGGTTGTGGTGGCAAGGGTGGTTGTAGTGATAAGGTGGTGGTTGGGGTTGGTGGTGGTGGTGATGGTGGTGGTGGTTGTGGTGGCAAGGGTGGTTGTAGTGATGAGGTGGTGGTGGGGGTTGGTGGTGGTGGTGATGGTGGTGGAGGTGGTGGTGATGGTAGTGGTGGCAGGGGTGATAGTGGGGTGGTGATGATGGTGGTGGTAGGGGTGATAGTGGGGTGGTGACAAGGGTGATGGTGGGGTGGTAGTGGTGTTGGAGGTGATGGTGGAAGTGGTGGTGGCATCGATGGTGGTGGCGGCGGTGGCGATGATTGTGGTGGTGGTGGTAGTGGTGGTGCCGGCGGCGGTGGTGGTGGTGGTGGTAGTGGTGGTGGTGGTGGTGGTGGTGGTGGTGGTGGTGGGGTGGTGGTGGCAGCGGTGATAGTGGTTGTGGGGTGGTAGTGGTAATATTGTCGTGACCTTTTACTTAATATTGTATGTATTTTGTTTCATTATTTTTTTGAGTTGTATCCTAAAATTTAAAAAACAATAATTTGTTGTTTTATAAAATGTAAGCAATTATTGTATCTTATGTTTTTATTTTCTAAATTCATTTTTCAAAAATGAGTTACTAAACGCGTTTTACAATTTTTTTTATATCTAAAAAATGAAAACTATTTTACAAAACGATACTAAACGGAGCCCTTAAGATTAACATTTGACATTTAAGAATTAAAAATTAATAATAAAAACATTCGGCCCCTACTTATTTCAACTATGATATCCTCTAATTTTGGAAAGAAAAAAACTAGGTATAATTTTGTTTTATTTACAATGTTGAGAAAAAGAGGGATTATGCTGTAACCCAAAAAAAAAAAAGGATTATGCACAAGACCTCCCAATATCAATTGGGTATCGACATGGGGAAGTAGATTATACCTCTCTTTTTACTAGAGTCGATCTCAAAACTCCCCGCTATATTATTAATAGAATTACTATTGACCCTATTACTAGTGGCAAATTGTATTCCTTTTCTTTAAAAAATGATATTTTAACTTATTTAAATTATAGAGACAAAATTTGAACTCGAATATACACGAGAAGCATATTAATCGTATTACACGCATTTGCAAACATCAAACGTATTACTTAAGGAGGTATGAAGAATGTTCACAAACAAAAAAAAGTGTTAATGTTGAATTTGTACCAAACTTATGTCATTTTCATGTTTATTATCTATTATTGGAAGCCAATAAGAGTTTATGGGACTTCAAAATGTTCAATGATCACCTTAAGGCCAGTTTATCAGCTATGTATCTTTGTTTAATCAATGAAATTTCGTATCTTCTCAAAAAAAAAAAAATATGGCAAACTTCAACAACTTCAATTTTATTTTAACAAAAATCTAAGGTCTTCTATCAATGATATATAGCAAGCACCAGACGGTGGTTTATCTCCATAAATCAACTTTAGATTGAAATTTGAGGATTTTCTTGGATTTGACGATTCAAAATGCCTAGTTTATAATCCATATTTCAAACTTGTAGCTTATGTTTTCTAGATCGAATAATATTTGAAGCGCTATTTTTGTTACGATCTTTTTTAGTCTATAAAGATTTGGCTGTATCTCTATTGGTTTATGGCCATAATGCCTCCCACTACATTTATCATACATTCATACCCAGTAAAGAACTTCCAAAGTACTGAGAGAGCTATACTCTATTACCGGCAATGCACTAGAACAATTAAATAGAAGGAGTTGTAAGTGGTAGTTGAGCAACTAGCAAGAGAACACATGCACCACAAGAGCATTACCAAAACTACAAATAAAGGATTTTCAAAATAACACCTATCAAGACTTTATTGACAAATCCCTCTAAATATTTTGCATCTAATCATTTGAATCTCTTGATACTTTAGAATTCCTCATTTTTATCTAATTGTCTAAATCCATAGTATTTTGAAGTTATGGACTCAAACATAGCCTTAATAAATAGTTCTAGTATATTCTACACAGCATTACAAAAACACCGAGTGAATATTTCCTCTCCATTGTGCAGTGAGAGAGGTCTTATGTCTGACTCTTATAAGAAACTAGGTCGATACCAATGTAGATAATCTCATGTCTCAATACCACCGTATCAAGATTGTGTAAAAAGCACTATCTATCAACCACACAAAATACTACCAAATTTCTTCCCTGCATTGAATGTGGATATAAGAAACTATCCATCCCTACAAAAATTTGGCGAAAAATTTACATTCAACCATATTCATCACAGAGTTTTACTCAGCATTGGAGATCTTAGAAGCTACGGTGTTATATGCAACGTCTATTTCGTCTTCGGTCATCTCAATTGTTTCATCACTGTCCGATCCTGCTGTGCCACTGCATTTGGCTTCAGTCTTTGGTTTTTTCTTCTTCGAGGACTCGTCACCTACATTATTAAGTTCCGCCTCGTAAATTCGTTTACAGTCCATAGCCTGTCTGCAAAGATTTTCCTTTGATATGGCAGTATAGTTATTTCCGGTGCCCTCAAGCTTTACCAACTCTTCGACCACACGAGGAATAAAATTCCACTGTTCAGTTATTAGCTGAATATCCTGCAAAGTCCAAAAAAAAACATCAAACAGAAATTAGGGTTAGTTTCATCACTTCTAGGATTAGATCAAGCATCACATAACAGAAGGGCAACAAATTTTATTGCAACTCTGATGTTCTCAAGTCAAACCTCTACCAAGGTATACAACAACTAGGGTCAGTTCAGGAAATGCGGAAATGCCGAACGCAAGTGCCAGTTAGTAAGTGCATGCTGAGCTCTAAATCATCCAATGATCAAGTCAGTTCCTTGGATGATATCAAATGTCATGACTATTTAATATTTATAATTGTTTTCAAACTTTCAATGCACCTGCGAATAGAGCTTGACCCAAGCTCTTCATAGTGCATACAATACAAGAGCACAAGCTGTCTCACTTACAAAATAAACGCAAACAATAACCTACAAAAATGAAAGGTGAAAGGACTGAATGAACTAAAAAAAAGGGATATTGATTATCAATGGAAAAGTCATTTATTTTAGAGGAAAAAATTTATCAAATATTGCTCACTCGTGAAAGTAGAAATCAGTTTTGTGCAGCTAAAAACGAAATTATGCAATCTTTACAGCATTGAAGTCTTGCAACTGCCTCAGAGAAATGAGTTTTGTGCATGCTAAAATTGAATTCACTATCAGAGAAATCAATAGAATGAAGCTGCAAATGCCTTCAATGGCAATGGGACATAATGGATACATGTTTTAAAGTGTAATTTGAGGATCCAAAGCCACAGATTACATTTTCACTGGTTGTGTACCCCTGGGACGGGGTCTAAATAATTTCCAGTTTGCTTTCTTTTTTTCACATGAGTCGGTGGTGGGGGAAGGGGGACAAGCATCCAGAGAACATCATTTAGCAAAAGTTCAAAAAGCCAAAATGGGTTTCTGTAGGAATACCTGTTTTTGTTCTAGAGAATCTATTGCATCCTGTATACAAGTTAAGATCCCTTCAGTTGCTATTTGCTTTATCTCCTCTGGCTCTGGCTGTAAGAGGTAGAAATGAGCAGAAAAAATATTAGATTAGTCAGAAGATTCGGAAATTCTTGTATACAATTGAAAGAAGAAAAAAATAAATAAACAAAATCTTACACCTCTCTCAACTACTAGTACTATCTATGGGTAAAGAATAAGACATTATTTCTAAAACCAGAATTAAGAATTGTGTCTGACCCAAAAAACAAAAGAACGATAATTGTGTGTCAACCCCAACTTCAGCAGCTAAAATGGAACTCCAGCAGACTCATTTACAATGCAAAACTATATTCCAGGACATGTGGAAACACACACCAATACACACAAACAGTAGAATGCCAACCTGTTCTTCTTGACTCTCCAGCCAGGAAATTGTCTTATTCAAATCATCAATTGCCCACTTCTTCACTTTAGACAGAGAAAAGCACTCTTTATCAGTACTCGAAGCTTTAATCTGCTAAACAGATACACAAAAAACACAACAGCATTGGTATACAGAAATGTCGCCGCCTAAAACTGAAAATTTGAAGTAAAAACTCAACCACATTTTAGCAATATATATTCAGATATTTATAGGAGATTTTAACATTAAACTAGTCAAATAATACCTTTGAAGTTGCTGAGGCAGTAGGTTTCGATGGCGAATCTCCATCTTGCTTCTTAGATTTCCCAGGTACTTTTTTGTCTGCAGACGGATATTAAAGCATGAATTAGCTATACATACAACAACAATAAAAATCTATATCAAATAGCAACCAGCTAAAATATCCTCAATGAGACTTGAGGTAACATAAAGGTATTAAAACCTCTAATTACGTATATGAAGATGAAATTTAAAGCAAACGAAACATTAAGACTAGAGTGCATTTTGTTGTAAATTATTCTCACAACTAACGGATACTCTTACTCAAAACCAACATAGACACACAATTCTTTTACCTTGGCTGTTTTCATGGGAAGCACTGCCTTTACGCCATGGTTTTCCAGCATTCATAAGGTAACTTTCAATATCGACAAGCTTCTTCTGTGCGTAACACTCTGATATCCATTCCTAGTTTTAACAAACTATCTATCATTAGATAATTACAAAGTCTAAATTACCATTCATGAAATAATTGCTGAAGCATCAGCATTGAGCATGATTAGAAAAATCTAATTGCTCTTTTGTCATAAAATAAATGGGACTTGTTGTACGGTTATTATAAGACAGCATATGGTGAGCTAATCAATATATAACAGCAGAACTGAGAAATTGATAACTTAAGTGAAACTTACAAAATAAAAATCAACAGTGCAAGTCATGGCTGAAGACAGTTTGGAAAACATAATAATACTGCAAAATATAAAATCAGTGCATAGCATATAACATAGAAGTTTTACTTTTGTTGCCATCGATCTAACTCTTCTTTAAAATTTGGCTTTATGGCACAGAAGCAACCAAGAAGTGCTAATATTAACAAGTCAAATGGCCATGAAAAGGTTTCTTTACTGATTGTAGCTGCCTAAAATTATGAACCAAATTTGACTACAAAAAGCGCATTTCTAAGCATAAGTAAGTCACATATCATACATAAGCCACTTGTCTATATTTGAAAGAATTTAGAAACCTTTGAAACTATAGTTCCACAGTCTGCTTCAACTTGTCGAAACTTTGGTGTGCTTGAAAATGCACAAACCAAGAGAGTGCAATCTGAACTCCAGTCAGGCTGATATTCTGCTCCCATTGCCAATGCCTGAGACCGCAAAGTGCTGCGCTCAGGATTAACAAACCCAGATAATACAAACACTACTCCTTCCTGTGCACATAAGAATTATGAAGAAATCAGACTAGCAGCATCAAGTCAAATGACAAGCAGAACAATGCAATATAAATATCATTCCATACAATCTAGTACCATAAGTTTGGAAAAGTTTGTGGTTCCCGAACTGGACGCACAAGATTTCTTGATATCCTTAGAAGGTTTACCTCCGCGCCCTTTGGCTTGCCTGGGCTTTTCACCCTCACTGCTTTCCTCACCTTCACCAGCCCCAGGTTCCTTTCCAGGAGACTCACTCTCATCGTCTCTTGAACTCATCCATGAGGGAAGGTTTCGCTTCCCGGCCTTATTAGAACCATTTCCCTGGCTTGTTTTCGAATGTGACATTTTAAGCACCTGTTAAATGCACCAAATGCTTCCAATCAAAAGCTCTTCAACATTCACAGGTACCCAGATAGGCTAATAGATTAACATTAGGATTTCAACATGCTCAACTATGATATACGCCTACAAAACAATCATCAAATCTCTGAATGAATCACATTGTTACAAAGGCTAAGCCTGTAAATAAAAAATTGTGAAAACCAATGAATAGGAATGTACAATCTTGATTGTTCATGAAATATGAAACAGACCGCATCAAATCAATCAAAATTTCCGATTCAAAATACAAAGAAAGAGCTGAAGATAATTGGAAAGAAAAGAAAACATCTTGCATCATCAACATGCACCCACGAGTTATATGAGAAGAAAAAACCTTTAACAATGAAACGGGTGTCCTTGAGTTTTACCTTTGGGTTTGCGGCAAACCCTAATGGCAGGAAGAACGTAATTAATGACTGCGATTATTTACTGTTAGCATCTGTTGCACTTGAATGGTTCCTGGGTTTTGCTTAGATTTTCCTCGATTTTCCTCAGCTGATTTAGGGGTGACGTATTCAATCTCTGATTTTAAAGGGTTTTAGATGAGTTTAAAATCTAGGGTTGTGTTTAGACTAAAAATTTTAAAATTATTAAGAATTTATCAAATGACGAAATTTAATTTTTCAGAATTTAAAGTAATGGAATTTAATTTTCCAGAATTTATGAAGTTTTATGTTTTGGTAACATAAAAGTAAAATGAAATTTAAACATTTAATTTAATGTTCATATATAAATAGTAGTTATAAAGATGAAATTTTGAAAATGACACATTTTTATATGAAATTTAAAATTGGGATTTGTGTTATCCAAATTCAAAATTTTTTTTTCCTTAGAATTTTAAATTTTTATCTTCATGCATCCAAATAAGAGAATTGGTGCATAGGAATCTTGAAATTCTAACTTTTTAATAAATCTCATATTTTTTCCCTCATCCAAACACACTCTAGATGTATTCAATTAGAGATTTTAAATTATTTATAAAAACGTAGGTGTATTCAATTTTGATTTGAAGTGATTGTTTTAAAATACCTAAAAATCTAGGTGTATTCAATTAGGATAAACTACATAAAAGTACCAAAATTATATGGGTCATTTCAAATTCGTACCCTAACTACGAAAATTGGATTCTAGGTACCCAAACTATCAAAACACAACATCTAGGTATTCACCGTTAGCAATCTGTTAAGTGCCTAAGTGACACTTGTGGATCCCTTTTTTTATGCTGACATGAACTCCATATAGATAAAAATAATTTTGAATATATTAATAACAATTAACAAAATCTTAAAATAAAATAAAAAAAATTAAAAACAAAACAAAATCTAAATCTTCAAGAACCACACTAAGAACGATGACCCAATTGCCCACCCATCCCTTCCCCCAAATCAACCCACCGCTGGGAATCGACTGAAATTGAAAAGGCATGGGCATCCATTTAGAATAAAACTCAGAAAAATCTTCAAAAAGCTCAAACCTTTGTAAAGATCAAATCAAACCCAGCTCAAAAAATGGCTTGTTATTCTCAGATTTGGGGAGAAAATAAAGAAGTTGTTTGTTCAAATTGACACCCACCATCCACTCTTTGCCTGCCATGAAATTTCTTCAGCCCTTCAGCTCAAACAAAACAAACCCGTTTCGAAAAAATGGGTTCTTTCTCTTTCTCTTTATCTCTAGGTTTTTTGCTCTTCTAACGCTTTCCTACGGTGTGGACAAACATAGTCGATACCACTATGTCGAAGTAACCTTAACCGAACGGCAATCTCCTAGGGTTGCCCTTGCGGAAAGTCACGTACTTGCCCACTCCTTCAGTCTTGGTCATCCGTAGTGTCAACGAAAGGCTCGTCATCTTGGATCGGTCCAGGCCCACGACTCGACCCGAACTTCCGTTCTTTTTCATCCGAGTGGCAACCGCGTTTAGCAGTATGCCTCGCCCGCAACCGAGGTCCAGGGCATGCTTGACCGTCACAAGATTCCACTGCAAGCGTTATCAACAGTCGGGTGACCACTAGAAACTCAAACCACCTTCATGGCTCCATTGACGTCGATGTTGCCCAATTGGGTTTCTAGGGTTTCCAATTCCGTAAGGGTTTAAGCCGGATTTGAAATCCTATCGATTTGATTGTTGACATGAGTAATTGATTGATAAGCTTGGTCATGAGATCCGTGGAGCTTGTATATGTGAAGCTAGAGAATCTTGTGTTCGAGTTGGGTTCTCAATCAGATATTCTCTTCGACCTAGTGCTTGATGGTGGCCTTGGCAGCTTCCATGACGTTCATTACCTTAAGCAAATTTTTGTCGTGGTTGGTAATGGTGGTGGTAGTTTGGTGGGTGTTTGAATAAGAAATTGGGTCACCGCCCAAAACCGTCAACCTTGAGAATTTCTCTGCAATTTTCCAATCGTGACTGTTCTCTATTTTCTTTGGCCTCAATCTCACTTCATTTGATTTGATTCGATGGCATCGTGGAGGCGGCCCTTGGCGTCGGAGCTGTGGGGTTGGAAAGGACGACGAGTTGGAGAGAACGACGAGTTGGAGAGGTGGAGTTGGAGAAGATGGAGAAAGAGGAAAGAGGTGGAATTGGATCATCGTTCTCGGTGCTGGGGACTGGGGAGTGTTTTGATTTTGGTTTGGTTTTGTTTTTTTAATTTTTTAATTTATTTATTTTAATATTTTATTAATATATTCAAATTTTTTTTTATCTACATGGAGTCCATGCCAGCATAAAAAAAAGAATCCACAAGTGCCACTTAGGCACTTAACATATTTTTTTAACATATTGCTAACGGTGGGTACCTAGATGTTGTGTTTTGATAGTTTGGGTACCTAGAATCCAATTTTCATAGTTAGGGTACGAATTTGAAATGACCCCTATAGTTTGGGTATTTTTATGTAGTTTATCCATTCAATTAATATTTTAAATGATTGTGTAAAAATCCAAGTGGATTCAAAAACTTAAGTTGAAAATTTAAGTGAGTTTGTGGATTCTAACTGCTTTTAAGCTGAAAATGACACATACTAATTGTTAACCAAACTCCAAACCTCACCCTAGAGATTTCCAAGTATTTAAAAAAAAAAACTCATTTATTTCATCTCCTATAACGACCTGTTCCGAATCCTAGGCAAACGGCGCCATTAGCTAA
The DNA here is from genome assembly GCA_037349345.1 of Oemleria cerasiformis. Classification (NCBI taxonomy): domain Eukaryota; kingdom Viridiplantae; phylum Streptophyta; class Magnoliopsida; order Rosales; family Rosaceae; genus Oemleria; species Oemleria cerasiformis. The sequence goes on along the minus strand of JAZGTL010000019.1, from coordinate 4,851,915 downwards.
GTCTTTCATCCGCCCGGAATCCTCCGGTAAACACCAGGTACCCTCCGGCACAATCGGTATTGTTAGCTTGTTCCCGTTCAAAAATCCCCTAGCTGCAGCATCTTTGAGGATTCGAACCCTGGACCAAGCCTTTTTATTCCTCTCAAGAGGACACCTTTCACCAACTGAGCGGTGAAAGGTGTCCTCCTTGAGGGGAATAAAAAGCCTTGGTACATGGTTCGAGTCCCTGGAAGGCTGCAGCTAGGGGATTTTCGGACGGGGGCCAAGTAACAATACCTTTGTGCCGGTGTTGACCAGGTGGAGGGGATTCCACTAATGACGGTCGTTACCGAAGATTCTGGATCGGTCGTTACATCTCCTCCATTCTCCACTACACCCTTGCTTCATACCCATTTTCTCCCCCAAACACGCAGTGGATGACAACTGTGTCGAGATTCAAAATCAGTGTTATGGCAAGATTGAGAAAATTTAGCACATAAGCCAAGCCGGTAATATCATTAAGGATGAGTCGATGCGAAATGGTGTTGAATTATTGAAAGTGGAATCGAAACTTGGGTAAATGAGGATGATCAACTGGAAAATCAAAATCATTCTCCTAAAACAATTATAAAAAAGTTTCGTTCATTTTCCTTCGAATTAATTTCTAGAAAAATACAAAATATTGATACAAGAGAAATGGTGAGAGGGAGCAACCAAAACAAAGAAAGAAAGAGAAGCGGCGGCCATTGGGAAGTGATGGGGAGTGGGCGCTAGGTCAAAGAAGTGGATGAGTGGTTGATCTCAAAATTCTCTCATTTTTTTTTTAAAGTTTAATGTATTAATTTATCTTAAAAATGTAAAATGGAGTATGTATAAGATCTGGTTATAATGACGTGGTGTATCGGAAACATTGAATAATGTCTCCATTTTGTAGCCAATTATTTAAAACCCTTTAGAATCATCACAAATTTGTAAAATAAAACACTTTAGAATCTATAGAAATATGACATTGATTAAGTAAAATCATATGAAACCAAGAGAAACTCAATTAAAATCCATTATAATTCAAAATCATTTAAAACCCATTAAAATCTCAATCGAATACACCCTGCCATTGACAGTGGTTTTGGTTCTCGGACCCCAATATTATCTAGTATTTCCCACGACTCGCTTTGTAAATTACTTTTTTATTTATTTTTCTCATGTTGTTTTCTTTCCCCTTTTTTGGTAAATACCAAAAAGTGTCCTTACACCCGAAGGGTGAGTCTAATCTCCGCTCGCCCCTAGCCACAAAGTGCTCACATCGAGTGCTCCTAGTGAGTTTCAAATTCCTGCCAGTTAGGATTCAAGAAATTCGCATGCTGGAGATGACAGTTTGCCAACTGCACCACACATTGTGATTTTTCTTTTTCTTTTTCACATAATATGAAAGTAGCGAATTTGATATAGGGTAGAGGATCAAATCAATTTTTATCAAAAATATGTAACCGAGAGCTAAAACATATAACAAGTTCCAAAATTTTACTAGAGTTCTATTATTTATTAAACACCTAATGTTATAAGTCTCTAGTTTTCGCATTTTGTTTGTGTTAGGTACCTAACTAAATCAAGAAATACTAATATACCTTTCTTCTTCTTTTTCCACTAAAATTGTCCGGCAACCGTCGACTCAAAGGAGATGCAACTGTCTAGTGACCTGTGATCGGATTCCAGTGACCGCTGGCCTGATTATGGTGAGGGACTTTGGCCGAGGGGAGGAATGCAACTATCTAGCCCCCGGTGCACGAAGGATCTGCAACTATTTGGTGACTGGAGGAACTACAACTGTACAACGACCGATGGTTAGATAAATTACAATTGTACAGCGACCGATGGCCGGAGAAACTACAACTGACCATCGACATGTGGCCGAAGTAACTACAACTTCCCAACGACCGGTGGCCATAGTAACTGCAACTATTCGGCGATCAGAGGGACCACAACTACCCGACGACTAGTTATCGATGTAACGACCCGTATATTTAATTGTGCGATTTTTGTAATTTATTTTATAAAATGACGATTTTACCCTTGGATTTAATAGAGGCTCAAAAGTCACTTTTTGTTTGGAGATAATTTTGAAAGTTTTTCTTAAACCATCGCGTAGGTCTCGAACTCACGCGTTCTTAGACAAGAGTTACGCGGAAATCGGAGCATGTATGAGTGAGTTTTGGGTTTAGGAAGTGCAAGGGCGCTTTGATAATTTTGACTCGAGATTTTTATTTAAAGTACCTTATCTCTTTTCTCTCTCCACAAAATCAGATATTTTCTTTTTTCCTCTCTCTTCATCTCTCGATCCTTCTCCCTCCCACAACCGTGAGAAACCTTTAAACCCCTAAAATGTGTGATTTTGATTTTGGCCATTCCAACCCAAACTAAACACAAAAACACCTTCCTCTCATCCCCATGAACTCAACCATGTTTTTCTTGGGTTGAGAGGACAGCGGTGGACGGAGGAACGAGGGCCCAAAGTTTGACCGAAACTTGTAGCTCGATTTCTGGCCAACCAAGGTGAGGTTTCTCACTTTTGACTTCAGTTTTGGATTCCTTGGCTCGAGTAGATAGATTTCCATTATTAGAACATTAAATTTGGTTGAGAATTAAACCAGCGAGGAAGACGACCCATGGGCATGGGGAAGAGCCATCGCCACCCCACTGGCGCGTGGGCACTTCCTCGGGCTTCGGCGAACACGTGTTTTCATGTTTTCGACGTTTCAGACCTTTTGGCACATCATAAGGTGGAGGCACTAACTTCCAATTGCGCTATTACCTACGATCATCGAGTAGGGTTTATTAGGCTTGGACATTTATCTTTCCAACCTAATTGCTCTGATAAACCATTTGGGATTAATTGTAAATTATTCCGTAGTTGGTTGTTTTGGACTTGGAGTTGATTGGTTGTGACTTTGGTCTAGATTGCTTGGATATTAGGTTCATAATTAAATTCTTCATCTGATAGGTGGAAGACGGTTTGATCAAATTACAGGGGAGATTCTGCCGAATTTTTGGTAGAATTCTCGTAGAGTAATTATGAGGTGGAAAAGGATATTTTAGGTTTTATTTTGAGTTGTTAGGGGTTGTCAGACGAGAGCAGTGCTTTTCACGGATTTTGAGGGGAAATTCGAAAAGGGTCCTGTCAGTCGACGCATCTGCACCTGTTCGGTAACTAGCGGAACTACAAATGTCTTATGTAATTATATAGGGGCACATGTGTAAATACTCAATTTTTAAGTTTATTACATGAAATACCCCTGATAGCTTCACATAAATCTCACTTTAACTCTCTAAAGCCTAATTTGTTGGGCCAAATGTCATCTCCTTTTGCCTTGTTTCCGTCTAATCCTTCCATTAGTTGTCAAAAAATCCTACCTAGAGCCCATGTGGCAAACTTATCAAGGGTAAATAAGACATTTCACCTTGCATTTTCTCTTCCACAATAAAACACGCGAAAATCACCACCAAATACGCTTTAGTTCACCCCTATATCCCAAATCCCGCCAAATTGAAATATGGGGGCAAAATTTCCCTCCCAATTCGTAAATTTAAAATCGAAAATGAGAGTTGGTTATAAGCTAAATCTCACAAGCATTAAATGGGCTAACACATGGGGGTTGTAACTGCAACCTTGGAAAAATAGAGGGCACATCATGGAATCAGATCAATATATACATAGTAGAAGAAACCCCAAAAAGAAAATAATCAGTAGGAAGTGGGCGAGTATACATGATACATGCTAGGTACGATATTCCTTCCATGTAGCATGTTGTCCCTCACTTTGTGTTTTTTACTCCATCTCTATCAAAGTGTATGGAAAAAAACAAAGGAAAATTTAGAGAAGAGAAACGAACCTATTATGCAGAGTAAGAGAACAAGGTTTTTTAGGGTTGGCATGCACAGCACAATCCTTGAAAAGGATACGTGTTCTCAAATCTTGGCTGAACTTGAGTTTTTTTGTTAATACAATACTGAACCTGAAATCTCGTATTTATAAGTGAAGATGCATGAATACTATTAAAACATAATATTAGTTGGTTGGATGAACGGTGGTTAATCCTCTCTAGTAATTTTTTTGTTTATCATTTTAATTTTAGCTTTAATTGAATTTTTTATATATCGCAAATTGTATCAAGAGAAAATTGTAGTATAGAATTACAATTCAACATTTACTTTACTTTTTTTGTATTTATCTTTATCTTCAAATAGTACATTTGGTAGTTTTCTGTTTTTTAAATTTGCTCGTCCTTGTTAAAAATAAACAAAAATTTTGCATGTTCTAATTTTTACTTTTAATTATATATATATATATATATATATTTATTTTTGACAATTACGATAGTGTCCTTCTATTATAGCAAATATACTGGAATGTGGATTATTTAAGTTGTTTTTTTAATGGATATTTAGACATTAATTTTTTGAATAAAATACATTTTTGCTCACTGTAATTTAAATGAAGATAATTTTAGTCACCGTAATTTCAATTTTACCATTTTAGTCGCAGTACTCTAGTCGGTTAACAAATTAAAACACTTTAGTCCAAAGAAAAAAACAAATTAAAACACTAACCAAATTCCATTAAATATAGATGGGCATTTAAGAAATTTTGCTTGTAGAATTTGGAAAATTGAAACTCCAATTTGGGGGGTGTATTCAATTGGAATTCTAGAGTATTTAAAAAGTTTTTAAAAATTCTAATTTATTCAATTCGAATTTATGAATATTTTAAAGGACTTAAAAAATATCTTGTGATATTCAATTAGTTTTGTGAAAATGTCCAACCAAATTAAAGGTATTCAAAACAATAAGAATTTTGAGGAGTATGATTAAATTGGGAATTTTAGTGGATTTAAACCCAAGAGGTATAAATATCAAAACACATTAGAAATTCCACCCTTCACCCCTGGAATTTGAAAAGCTCATTACCTTGAGCTGCTGCAAAACTCGTACGGCTTTCCTCTATTGGAGCAGACGATGAGAGCAACTTCGGCGTGGCAAAGAACGGCAAGCTCGTAAGCTTTCTTCAAAAGCCCGTTCCTTCGCTTGGCGAAGGTCACCTGTCTGTTGATCTTATTCTCAATCCTCTTCAACTCCACCTGAATTTTATATCTGATTTTATCTTTTTCTGTAATTAACTTTTCCTTCTTTTTCCTCTCAAATTTCTTTGTGAGCGTAATTGGTAATCTGATCAAATTGAGGGCTTTCTAGGGGTTGTGGGCAAAATAGAAGAGCACAAAAGCAGTGGGGGATTGATGAGGAGTGACAAAGAGGATGGAAATGGCGAGATACCTGACCTGGAGAATCAGCAGTGACGGCGGAGCTGCGCCTAGCTCACTTCCCAATTCCGGAGTCGGCGATACGGGCTAACCGTCGTCGTTTTAACGGGGCGCCAAGATTTTAATTTTCCAAATATTAAATAATAATAATTAAAAACTAAAAAATCTGGGTTTTCTCATATCAATGTAAAGGAAACGGATTAGTTTTTTGTTGATATTATGTTTTCTTCTCAATTCGCAGTAGTTTCTATCCCTTTTCAAGTCTTATCACGTTGTTGCAGGGATGAAGTCGATGGCATAAACTACTATCTCTGTTTTGTGTTGTGGGCTCTTTTATTAATTACTGATTTACGAAGAAAAAAATTTGACCCAAGAATTCCACCAAAAGATAGTAATAGATATCTATATAAAAAGTTCCAAATGAATCCTATAAAATTCTCTACAATTCCATAAATCCATCACTTAAAAAACAGTTTTTCAAAATTCTCTACAATTCTAATAGAATACACTCCCCTTTTCTCAGTCCTCCAACCCCACCGCACAGGTGAACCTTTAATCTGGGTTGAGCTTATCGGGCACCACCTGTCGTTGGTAGGGGTGTTGCGCTTTGATGGTGTCCACCGTCTTTGGTGGGGATGTTGTGCTCCGATGGTCTCCCATGTCTGCCTAAATGCTAATTATATGAATGATCTGATGGTCTCCCATGGTTGGAAGTTTTGTTTGGAACGAAATTGACTTGGAAAAAACAAATTTTACCACGCAGACTCTTCTCCCTCTCCCTAATTAATTTCATTTCACCAATTGGAACTTGGAAGTAGAATCAAGGGTACGAATTTCACTTGCAGATTACATCATTAGACCTTCGCTCAATTCCAGATTCCTTCCACCACCTAGCCCATTTAATATCTCAATAAACCCGTATCAAGGGACAATGAGAAATTCAAGCCTCATCTTTGAAATTTCAACCATTAACTCTCACAGAACGAAGCGAACCAGATTGATGGCTATGGGGTGGGGTTCAGTCGGGAGGGAGGGAGGGGAGGAACGGCTGAGTTTTTATTTTGCAAATTTTAGGAGCAAATGTTCTAAAATGTCCCTTTATGTTTGACGGAAGTTAGTGAAATGACTTAATGTGTTAATAGACTAGAAATATAATTAGCATTTATAATAGGAAAGTCAGTGGCTAAAAATATAATTTACTTTAATTTTTTTGGTAAAACCTGTTACGCTAACTATTTTTTTATAATAGTAGAGATTAAAGGAAATGATTTCCATACTTTTTTTCTATTATTTTTCAGTCATCTATTTGTTAATGTCCAATGATTATGTTTTGATTTGCTCAATTCTATTGTTAAAAAAAATGCAGTAAATGTATAAAAACAAAAAATGTGAAAATCACTTCTATACTTTTGGCCAATAAAAAAATCATTCCCTACCAATAGAACATATCACCTCTAAATTACAAATTTGCTTTGCACATTAACAAAAATAAAATAAAATTGGCTTGACATAATTCGAGCTCGTAGCTAGTTTATCTTCATTTAAGGTCGCACCAAACTCATTATGTTATCTCCAACCATAAGGTTAAATTTGGGATTAAGCTAAAATTTATAGATAATTTACCCCAACTTTCTATATATTTTCTGCGGGCGAAGCAAAGCAATACATGAAAAGATAGTGCATGTGGGTGGGTGCAAATTAGCGTGGCCCGTTTCAATATAGAATTTCTTAATTTTTTGGATAAAAATGAGAAAATATTTGGCCATTGAACCTTAAAAAGATATGCCACTGCCTTGGCCTTACGGTCGAAGATGATTTTTTGTCCAATTTTTCAACAATTTGGGTCTCCGGCACATCAAGCCAAAATTCGATAATTTTTAAACAATTCAAATTTTTACCTTTGGTTGTTGGCAGCAGCGAGCGGAGGGTGAAAACTCAAAACTTGAGGGACAGATACGGAGAAAAGAGTGAAAATTCCACTGTTAATTAATTAAAAACGCTCGCAATGGTCGCTCCCGCTCAACTTTTCGAACCCCTCAATGTTTCCTCTCTCCTAGGGCTGGCTTGCTTCGAAATTGAAATGCGTTGACAAGACAGATGAACGACGTTCAGAGCTCCGATCTAGAGGATCCGCTGCAAGATTACACGGACCTTGCCCTCTTCCGGAACAGCTTCAAATTCTTACCGGACGTTTCCAAGCCCGACGACATCGACCACCAACTCCAAGTCATTCATACCCGAATCAAGTCCATGGTACTCAGTTTCACTCTTTCTCCATTCTCATTTCTCACCCACTGCCTTATCTTACTGCCAAAATTGAAATTCAAGTTTAATTTTATTTCTACTTACATTGAGCTTTTAATCGTGTAAAAATTGTTTTTTATTTAAAACATTTACGTTATTTATTTTCGTAAATTTATGACCTAGAAAGTGTAGTTAACTAGTTACTTTGAGTTATGAATTTCAGTCTTATTTTTCTTGAGTGGGGTTTGGGGTCCATTGTCTAGTTGATTGAGCTCAATAACTGCTTTTATCTCGGTTTTTTAATGAATGACATAATCCTGTTTGGTTGCTGGGAAAACGAATGAAAACGGATGAATGCATGTGATTAGTAATATATGACACATTGTTTGAAACTGGAATTTAGGAAAGCTGAAATTGGCTTGATATTTCCTTTGAAAATTTTGGGGATAATTGTGGAATGCCGGTATTACTATTCATATTTTGGGTCATAATTAACTTACTATAAGGAATTTGTACGAAAGGCTCTCGCCCTTCTGTATGAGTCAGGTGCAAACTCTATTATTTTAAAATTTTGTTTGTTAATTCATTTGTTAAATTCAAATAGCAGAGTAGCAGACTGAGAACCAATTCATCTTTCATTACCGAATTTATAGCTTACAATGTCACATACAGTGTGGAACTCTCTATATAAGCACGCTCTCAATAGATTTTGGGTTCAAGTTTTGTCACAATATTCTGCTGCTGAGTCAATGACATGGTAGTACTGCAGTTCAAACACTGGGTGGGAAACAACGATAGTTAATTCTTTCCATGGTTTTTCAGGAACTTGAAAATCAGGCAAAAAATTATTTAAGTGGTACATCTGAAGTTCCTAAGTTTGATAATCCAAAAGCATTGGAACAGCAAAATGAAGTCATATCTGAAAATGCTGAGGAGAATCCTCGGCAGAGAAGACAAGGCTTGGGACGTAAACGAGCTCGTTTTTCTATGAAGCCTAATTTGAGGTAAAGCTTATGGTCAATGCTTCATTTACTTAAGAAGTACTTTTACCCTTTTACAGATATAGGTTGATCTTTGTTATATTCTATATTCATTTTCCAGTCAACCTGCTATGAGTTTGTTACAAACCTTTGATGTTAAAATCTATAAAGACCCAGAGGAAATGTGGAAGGCATATGACAGGAACGAACGTAAGTTGCACTCCCTCTGTATTCCTTACTCTGTACTGTAAACCGTCGAGCATTTGTAAATTTACTGCTTTCTGATGGGTGCACAGTTGCTAAAAAAGAAATAAAGAAGCATATGGGTGATGATCAGTTGGATGCAAATCAGCACAATCCATCCCCGATTAAACGGAGCCATCGACCAGGACTTTTGGGGTATTAATAAACTTTGATTAATGGCCATAAAATAAATAGTTTGATCGATTCCTCCATTGTGTCTGTATTAGTATAGCGCGCTTTTTCCTTTTTGAGTTTTAAGACAGCATTGTTTTTGGTAATTCAGGAGGTCGGTTCAATACAAGCATCTCTATCCATCGATTGATTCTGAAACTAATGAGAATGGTAGGTCCTCTCAAAAGACTTTTGAAACAATCATTCCCAGTCCAATGAATCACAGCTCACAAACAGAGCCCATTGAAAACGTTGCATTGGAGGAGATAGATTTAGCTGGTAAGAAAATACTGTGAATTAATATTCTTCCCTGTTATCTAACTATCCCAAGCGTGCATCTTTTTTTTTAAACTCCCCACCCCCTTATTATTCATTCCTAATGGCATTATAACTGTAATCTTCACAGCTTCAATAGCTAAGGAAGATAACAATTTGAAGGATATTTTATATAAAATTCTGTCTAAAGACAGTGAAGCTCCAGAAGGTGATGAGATGGTTAGTCTTTCAGAGGAATTAAGTCTTCCGGAATTCCAAAATGTCCGGAAGTTTGATTTTAAGTCTTCAAGAAGAACCTCAACAAAGCCTATGAATGTCTTAAAAGACATAGATAATTTGTTAAAAGGGATAAGCAGTAGGACACCTGCAAAGCGTATACAGAGGGCAGAAGGGTCTATTAATTTAGCTTCTCCAACACCACCAAAGAGCCCCTTTGCTTCAATTTTGGCTTTAAATAAGAGAATTTTACAGTCAAATCCATCAAGCGATCCATTTTCAGCTGATGATATTGATCTGTTGCCTGTAACAAATACTTGTTCGGTTGAGAACGACAATGAACAATCTGAGCTGGTTGACATGGGAGGGCAGTCAACCAATTATGACAAGCTGAAGTCACCTTTAATTGAACAAACTGACAATACTGAAATTGCACAGACAGGTTCACCTGAAGTGGTTATTGAAAAAATCAGTCATGAATTTGAAAGATCTATGGGTGAATATTCAAGTAAACTTGGTGCGTGTACTGATGTTGGCTCAAGTAGATCTCATACTGACATGGAGGATAACGTTGGAGACCGTAATATGGATAACAGGATTTTGGATGGCACATTAAGTAGACCCAGTGCTGATACAGATGCTAAAGAACATGGGGACAAGGTCGTTTTACCTTTTGGCTTATTTGCGTTTTTTTGAAAGTTGTGAATGTTTGCTGATTTTTGATGTATTAACACGAGATACAGGTGGAAGACAAACTGGAGGACGCAGTGGCTAGTGCAGAGCCTGAAATTAATGTGGTACACTTAACTTTGGAAAATTCAAACAGCTCTCAGACTGAATTAGGTATGATATGCTTGTGCCTCATGTGATATAAAGTATAATTGCTGCAATCAACCAAAATCTCACATCTGATCTTCAAGTGCATTTATTTGGCACTAGACTGCAATGTTTTCTAAACCAACCATGTCTACCAAAAGTGTCTAGACCCGCCAGTTTTGGTCAAGTCTGTTTCTGGTCTTCTAGAGCAGTCTGTTTCTGGTCTTCTAGAGCAGTCTGTCTCTGGTTAAGTCTCCATTGAAATTAGGCCGCATCAAGGGCAGGAAATCAACCTGTAAAACCAACTGAAGTAGTTTTATCAGTTCATACTCGACAGGAATTTGCACAGCGTCCACTAGTTAAAGCAAGTCCAGATTATTAAAACCTGCTGCTAGTGTGGTTCTTGTGTCTTAACATGCGTTTCACATCAGAATTTGGTTTTTCTTTTCTTATTAATAAATTGGTTTAGGTAACTAATATTTTGTCTGGCATTTCTTATTTCTCTAATAGGTCAACTACATTCAACAGAAGTTGAGGACCATCCAATCAATGGCCTCTCCAGAAACATGGACACTGACCTAGAGAGACACAATGAGGTTAGTATTTTCCAGGCTATTTTCCTTTGCCATTTTTTCGTGTTATTTGTTGGTTGTCACAAATTTTAATACCTTACATTCTAGCGTTTGTACAGTGGTCACACAGACATTCCATCAGTTTTATTCGTCATAATTAATTTTATATATTATCTTGTGAAACAGATAATGCTAGAGCAGTCTGACATATCATTAAACCAAGAGATCAACGCAAACTCATGTCCAAGCAGAAACCGGAAGATCAAGCACGTTTCTGAAAGTCCTAGTGTAGCAGGTGCTCACTTATAAAAATTGACACTCTTAATATTACTATCTGCTGCTGTTCTTACACTACTGATTTCTCTAATATATTAATACATTCAACGGCAGTTGAGGAGCATCCAACTGATGGTCTCTCTAGAAACCTGGAAACTGGTCCAGAGATGCCAAACGAGGTTACATATTTCCTGGCTATTTTTTCCCCTTTATTTCATGTTATTTGGTGGTTGTCACAAACTTTGAATACCTTTGTTACATTCTCGTGTTTGTTCATTGGTCACACAGACTTTCGATCAATTTTATTCTTCAACATAATTATTTTTATATTTATGTTTCTTGTGATACAGATAATGCTAGAGCAGTATGAAGTATCATTGAACAAAGAGATCAAAGGAAACTTATGTCCAAGCAGAAAACAGAAGATTAAACATGTTTCTGAAAGTCCAAGTCTAGCAGGTGCTCACTTATAACAAATTGACACTGCTAATATTACTATTCTGCTGCTGTTCTTATACTACTGATTTCTTTAATATATTAATTACATTCAGCAGCAGTTGAGGAGCATCCAATTGATGGCCTCTCCAGAAACCTGGAAACTGGTCCAGAGATGCATAACGAGGTTACAAATTTCCTGACTACTACCCCCCTTCTTTCATGTTATTTGGTGGTTGCAAGATTTGTTTTTTCATACCATTTGTCCCCATTCTAGTGTTTGTGCAGTGTGACACAAAATTTTCATCAGTTTAATCATTCTTATCATCAGCATCTTCAGTTGTCTTTTTCCCTTTTTTATCATCTGTTACAAGTTTTGTTTGTCACTCTATCCTTAAGTTTGGAAAATTTTGAGAGGCATTCATTTTCTTAAGTTTGTTTAAGCAGTCCATTAATTCATACTTATGTGGGTGGAACATGTATGGCTCTTACAATACACTAATCTACTCTAAGTTCATAGTTTTACCTCGTAGGTGGCCCGATATTTAAAATTACTTTTGAATTCATGTTGGACAATATAAGGCCCTCTGGCCTTCTTGAATAATGGGTGTAGTTCTATCAACATTTATCAAGAATTTACTCACGAGGGACTTGGTTTGCATGTGGATGAGTGTAAACGAATATCATAGAAGCTTGTTTATGTTTCCTTGAAAGGAAGACTGACACACTTGAACTAATGAGTCTACAATCGTTTTGATGGGCATAACATGTTGGTTTCTTGCTTTCTAATCTAAGATCTCGCTTTCACTTTTTAACAGTCTTTTAGTCATTACTAACTCTATATTATGTTTCTTGTGAAAAGATAATGCAAGAGCATCCTGGAGTATCACAGAATCAACAGATTAAACCAAACTCACGTCCGCACAGGAAACAGAAGAGTAAAGAAGTGTCTAAAACGCAAAGAAGGCAAAGTCTAGCAGGTGCTTATGCAAATTTGACACTAGACCCACATAACTACTTCTGCTGCTGCTTGCTTGCTACTAGTATTAATATCTCATTTCTGTTGGAATTTTGGCCCTATTTTGTTTTGTTAGGGGCTGGTACAAAGTGGCAATCTGGGGTAAGGCGAAGCACGAGGATCAAGACAAGACCCTTGGAGTATTGGAAAGGGGAGCGGTTGTTATATGGGCGTATACACGAGAGTGAGTGTTTTGTGTGCATATTTTGGGATGATAATTCCTTTTTATGTATTATGTGCCTTTGTACTTTTGAACTTGTTTAAGAAATACATGAGTGAAACAAGCTTCCTGTACTGGATCTTGCAGCTATGACAACGGTAATTGGGATCAAGTATGCGTCTCCAGGAAAAGGCAGCGGAAACGCCCCTCTGAAGGTGAAGTCCTTTGTCTCTGATGATTACAAAGAGCTTGTTGAACAAGCAGCTTTGCATTAAGATGAATATTATGTCACTGAAGCATATGAGATTTGAGATCTGCATTGGCTTTCCTTGTTCGTTCCATCCCTATAAACATTTCGTGTTTTAAAATCGTCACTAAATGTAGCTTAACCTTAGTACCTGCTGTAAAAATCTCAATGAAAATTTCAATGATGATCGATGTATGAAACGTGATTGTAAATCAGTTTATCTTTGGAACTGGAAATGATCTGTTTTTTTTTCATGCTCTTCCACCCTTTTGCGTCCTCGTTAAACCAAAAAATTGCGTAGAAAAAGAGCTGAACTCTTTTGAAGATCAAAAATATTTTTGTTGGGGTTTGAATGGTTTAATTTTTCTCGATGGAAATGGAACATCCTTTAATACATTTTGGTTATGTTTGATGCGTCATCTAAGGCATTGGATGATAATATAATACAAAATTAGTATTTGGTACTGTTTGTATTATATAGTGCAATACAGCATATCAAAATAAGTTGTTGGTCTAAAGTATATGTTGCATAAAAAGAAAAATAGTTAGGTTCTGTTTAAATTAAGGGAAATTATCATTAATGTCTCTTTCTCACACAAAAAAAAAATTTCACTAATAACCACTTCCTATTATATACTCAACCATATAAGGTTTTTAACTTTTGATATTTGCAATTTTGGTCCAAGTATAAACATATATGGAGAACTAATTTGCAATTTTTCATTTTTCTCCCTCTTTCCTCTCTTCTCTCTCTCTCTTCTCTTTTTTCTCTCAAGAAACTGGATGAAGATGAAGATGAAGATCTCCAGATGAAGATGAAGGGGGAGGTTGCCTTCTCTTCCTCTGCATCCTCTTTTTTCTCTTCTCTCTTCATTTTCATCTTCATGTTCATCTAGAAAACCTAAAAATTGTTATGTAACTAAGTGGTTACCGACTAGTTTGTAAGTGGATACTGATCCGTAACTAACTGCGAAACCCAGAAACTCAGATGAAGATGAAGATCTCTAGATGAAAAGGAAAAGGGAGGCTGCGCCCTATTCCTTTTCGTTTTCTTCTTCTTCCTCTGCACCCTTTTTTTTCTCTTCTCTCTTCATCTTCATGTTCATCTAGAAAACCCAAAAATGATTATATAACTAAGATGTTACTAACTGGTATGTAAATGAGAACTAATCGGTAACTAACTGAAAAATCGAAAAACCCAGAAACCTAGATGAAGATGAAGATCTCTCTAGATGAAGATGAAGGGGAAAGTTGCGTCCTCTTCCTCTTCGTCTTCTTCCTCTTCATCTGCATCCTCTTTTTTATTTTCTTTCTTCATCTTCATCTAGAAAACTCAGAAATGGTTATGTAACGAAGTGGTTACCAACTGGTATATAAGTGGGAACTAATTGGTAACTAATTGCGAAACCCAAAAACTTAGAAACCCGGATGAAGATGAATATGAAGATCTCCAAATGAAGATGAAAGGGGAGGTTGCGTCGTCTTTCTCTTCCATGTTTGGTGACGTGGATGAAGGTGGGATGGAGATGAAGATGGGATGAAGATGAATGTGGTTTTCTGGATTTTTTTTCTAGGTTGAAGATGAAGGTGGGATGAAGGTGGGATGGGAGAGGATGAAGGGAATTAACTAAATATGAACTAACATAATTTTTTTTGTTTATATTTAGGGCAAAAGTCCAAATACCAAAACCTAAAAATTATATTTGGTTGAGTATATAGGAAATGTATATTTGGTTGAGTATATAGGAAATGGATATTAATAGTTTTTTTTTTTGTGAGAAAGAGACATTTGTTACAACTCGTCCCGGAATTTCAAAATTGGAATTATTAAATTACCGAATTACCCTTATATGCTAATTATCGAAGTTCCGTGATTTTTCTAAATTAACTAGAAGGAACAAATTCGGAAGTTAGTCTCCGAATTTCTTATTTATTTGAGAAGTTGGTAGAATATTTCCGAAGACGGAATTAGAGACGAGAAAGTCGAATTCGTTAGAATTATTCGTAAATAAACTATTTTATTAATTATTTTTTTATTAATAAATATCTAGATCCCACCAATCAAAACCCTCATTTTTTTCACTCTCTCGTCCCTCTCGTCCCTTTCATTCTCTGCAACTCAGACCACAACCCACCACCCCTCACCGTCGCTCTCCTTTCCGACCAAGGCCGGCAACGACACCTAGCCCAAACAAACCGTCGCACTCAGGCGAGCCCCTCCCTGTCCTCTCCACCCTCGATTTCCCACCATAGGAACCAAACAGAGCCGCGAGACCTTGAAGCCTCCGCCATCTCCGACGACCGTTCCTGTCGAACCAGGCCAATAGACCAACTCCAACCTCTTTGTTTGGACGGGATGAAGCTAGTGGTGCCATCCTCCACGATCATCGAGACTCATAGGCTGCGAATCGAAGTGTCGAAGCTCGACGGCGCTCGAAGACTCCCAGGCATTCTCTGTTCGTTTCAGGTAAAATCTTGAGAGTCTAAGTTTAGATTCGAATTCCTGGAAGCTCATAGTTGAAGGTAGATCGTTAGATCGTGATTTTTTGGCGAGATTGACGTGAGGCTAGGTTTTCGGCCGGTAAACCGCCGCCTGACTGCGGCGGTGGCCACGGTGACAATCCCATTTCCTTTGTGTAAATTTCTCCAGTAAGCTACCATCACTCATGGTGGCAGATAATTGATATCACCGCCGACACTTGATGGTGAGTGGCGTTGTGGGAAGGAGGTTCTAACCTCCGGGTGGTGCGTGAAACACGAAAGGCTTGGGTCTGTTTTTGACAGCGAGTGGACTTTTAGTTGGGGTCCTTTAGACTCCTTTTTATGATTAGCTGGTTAATTTCTATTAAATCCCACATTGGAGTTAATTCAATAAAAGGAAGTACTACAAGCTTAATTACTAATGTTGGGGTTGAACCTTTTGTTACAGCGTGGGAACTACTACGACTCAGGACCGTCGGGTGACGTGACCCCGAGTATTGTGAGTGGACCTGTTTGTTTTCTTATATATTTATAATATATGCATGAATGTGTGTGATTGATAATGATGGTCTTGAATGAAGTGTTGGGAATGAGCACATGAATTTGATTATGTGAGTTCGATTAGGACATAATTGAGTTTGAATTTCATAGATTGGTTATAATTACTTGGTGGTGTCATGGTGAATTTAGAATGAGTATATTTTGACTTTGTGGTCTTCGATATGACTTGATTGAGTTTGGATTAGTCGAGTTTGATTCCCCTTTAATTAGTTACGGGCTATGATAAGCTTTAAGCCCTATGTGTGAATAGTGATGAAAAGAGTACGTGATTTGTTGATTGATGGGTATTTTGCTATATGTGTTATAAGTGAGTAATTCAGAACCGTGTCTGGTTTTGAAGTCTCGAAATTTGAATTAGTGGCCACTAGTCATGTCAGTAAAGAGTATTGAGTTATGTTGAGTATGAAAAGTATGTTATGTGTAAGCTCAAGGAGAATGCTGAGCTATTGTGATGATTGATGAGATATGGACCATTCGGTAGCCGTTGGTATCGTACTTGTCTATAGGCTACAGACCAGTCCTCCACATGATCGTTCACATGCGCTTGCTCTATACTAGTTAAATAGCGCCAGTCTTGTCCCGGGGCCCGAAAAGGGACATGTGGTGATGGTGCAATGCACCCAGTCCTTCACGTGGTTGTGGTATAGAGCGAAGATATCCAGTCCTGTCACGTGAGCGTGACTCGTGCGACTATGGTACCGATGGTAGATTGATTATATTGTTGATGTTACATTGTCCCAAAGGAGGACTCATTTGAGAAAGTACCATTGAGTACATATCATGGTAAGAGTGTGATATGTGATTATGAGGTTGAATATGAAATAAAGTATGTGGTTATATAAATGACGAGTTTGAATATTAAAGGTACCATAAGAGTACCAAGTGCCTTGTCAATATGATTTGGAGTCATATGTACTGAATTTGAATGATTGTTCATTGGTGAGATTACATTGTCGGGTTATGGACTCGTGTGGAGTCATAAGTTGTTGATAAGGCTGTGATGTGTGTGTATATATATATATATATATATATATATATATATGGATTGACTATGATTGTGTACCAGGGAGATCTTGGTGGTTTTGAGAATGCAAAACCTTTTATTATGAATATTTCTGCAATCTCTTTCGTTTGATGGTTTCTTGATCTCTATATATATATATATATAAGTATATGTGTGTAAATTTGCTTGTAAAAGACTCGTTTTTCTAAACTCGAGGGGTTATAGATATGGATTTTATGAATGTTTTAACACTGACTTTATTTTTGGGTCCACTCACCTTTATTTTTCGGCCCTCAGGATTTATGGAGTATTGAGTCGAAAGTTCGAGGAGAATATTACTGGTGGTGGCCTGAATTCATAAGTTTAGGGGTTTTTAGCTCGATGTTGTATATGATAGAAGAAATATTGAACACAATAATTATGAACTTTATTTCTACTAAGTATAACTTTGCAAGTGCACAAAATCGATAGAGATAGTATAATGACAAGCAAAGGTCGATTCCTCGAGAACTTGTTCAACGATTAAGCCAATTAAGTTTAGATTTGTTAATTTATAGAAAAATACACACACACACACGTCAAGTGGGGGATTTATGATTGTAAGTTGAAAAATAAAAGACAAGTAAATCAAAGTGCAGAAAAAAAAAATGCACGAATGATAGATTGATTGATTATTAATTAAGGCGAATTAAGGCTTACTATTCATTCTAACAAATTATAGTCCTTAATTAGATTTTCTTGATCTAATTACTATGCAACTTCTGAATTAAGTGCCCATGCAAAGGTCCCGATGGTTGGCTCACTCCACATATTATTCTCTCTTACTTGGCATCTTCTAGGCAAGATGTGTACTCTAGAACGTTTATCACCTACCATTTAAGATGATGCATGAAGTACAAAGAGAATTTAATGACACTACATTAGCCTAGAAAAGTGATGTGCATTCCTAGAGCGTTGTGAATTCCGATTACAAGATCGATTCTTAACTTCAACCTCTTGATGCTCATGAATTACAAGATGATATAGTGGTTACTCAAGCAATTACATCAATAATTTATGCAAACAAGGTAGCAAAGCTCATAGGTATAATGGAATGGCAGTTAAAGCAGTAATCAGAGTTATTCAGCATGCATAACAATCAAAATCAAGAGCCAAAATCTAATTAACAAACTAATATGGTTAGGGCTTCAAGTAGCCCTAATCCTAACAAGAACTATTCACGCATAACTGGGATTAAAACTTATATAACTGAATTCATAATTAAATTGCAATGAAATAAAAGTTAGAGTAAAGAACATTGATGAACAATGGTGCACATGAGAGACTCGGTAAAGTCTTCCTCTCCAAGCTCCACGTCCAAAAAGTGCAGAAAATAAGAAACTGTTTACTTTGATCTGAGTTACAATGTAAATTGAGGCTAGGGTGTCTAGATCTCCGAAATAATGCTCTTCTAATAATCTCCTCCAAAAATACTGAACAAAGGCTCCCTTTTATAGATAAACGGAAAACCTTGTCCTATAAGGATTGATATTAAAAACCCTAGCCTAGAATGTTCTGGAATAGTTATTGTACTTCTAATTAATTACAAAGTCCTTAAAATCTATTAGAACCAATCAGAACACGGTTGGGAGTGTGAATGCAAGCTGGCCAGTAAGAACACAAGCTGGCCGCGGGCAGCCCGCGGTATGGGACTGCGCTTTTGAGGCATACCATGAGCATAGTAGAAGCACATCTTCGCTCATGCCAGGTGCACATGTTGTCAGGCTTAGCAAAGAGGAGGAACTTTGATCCACCACCGCTGGCGGAACATGAACTAGGGTTTAGGCACAGAGGCTGGGTTCAGATGGGAAGTTCTTGGGACATGTACTCGACATGTCCTGACACGACCTTGGCACTTCTAGGACATGAACTTGATGTCATGAGACACAGGTTTAGGACCCGGATGACATGATCTGAGGTAGTTGGTCAATGACTCAAAATAGGCGCACTGGCGCACGCATGACCCAGTTCAGGACCTGATATTGAAATGAGGACATCTCTTTAATCTGAACTCCGATTTTAGTCATTCTTTTCACGCTCTTCTCAGAATTTACCTATCTTTCCAAATCTGCACAAGTCTCACAAGATTGATCATTTTCTACTATTGATGACATGAAATCATTCAAAAGACATGTAAGAGAGGCATATAAAGACATCAAAATGATGCATAATTAATGACTGATCAGTATACACCAATTTTGGTGTCAAATTTTGAATCATCATGCACGTTTTTGCTATAGTCATGCTCTATACTACTCACGATGCTATTCTTGGTGTTTTTGACCTTGTATGTTATGAGTTGGTTATGGTATACTTCCTATTTATGTCTTTTAAGGTTTCGTCATATGGACTTTATGGTCCATGTGTCGGCCCGCATGCCTCGAATATTATATATTTATTGTATTATCTGCGTCAGTGTGTGTCAACATTAGTGACAATAATTTAGTAAATCAACCGAAATATTCTACATAATTTGGAAACGAGGAACAAAAGTTGACTCGAGAACTCACAGTCATGCAAAACATTTTTTGGTGAAAAAATCTAGTTCGATTGAAACGGAAAAAAATAGTAAAATTGTTTAAACAAATTTTTTTTTTGTATACTTTGGAGTGTGGTGGAAACTACGGTGTTGCGTAGGTTTGAGGGCAGATTTTGTGCATCGTAGTGTTCAAGTGAACTCTAACAGCATATGATTGGGGTTTCGCAATTAAATATTTTTTTCCAAAATTTTGAGTTTGGACTTTGGAATTATAAATTTTATATGAACACTATTGTTTGATATTACGAATTCGAAAAATAATTTTGACATTTTTCTATTTTGAGTTTGGTTTTTTCAATAGAAATGTTTATGTGAATTCAAACAATATACGATTGGGGATTCAAAGTTAATTAATTTTTTAAAATTTCGAGTTTGGAATTTGGAATTATAAAATTTATATGAATTCTAGTGTTTGATATTGCGGTTTGGCAAAAAGTTTGACGTTTTTCTATTTTAAGTTTTATTTTTTCAATAAAAGGTTAAAGTGAACTCTAACAAAATACGGTTGGAGTATCAAACGCAAAAAAATTAAAAATTATTTTTCTAATATACAATATCAAACGCTAGAGTTCATACATACTTTATAATTCCAAAATCCAAACACGAAATTTTGAATGAAAAAAATTTTGAACTTCGAAGCCCTAATTTCTTCTTGTTGGAGTTCATGTAAATCTTCTTATTGAAAAGATCAAACTCAAATGGAAGAAAATCAAAATTGTTTTTCCAATCCGTAGTATCCAATGCTAGAGTAGTTCATATCAACTTTATCATTTCAAAATCCAAACTCGAAATCTTAGAAAAAAATATTTAAACTTCAAAACCCCAATCGTATATTGTTAGAGTCACAACAAACTAGCTATAGAAAAACCAAACTCAAAATGGAAAAATGTCAAAATTCTATCTGCAATTCGCAATATCAAATGTTAAAGTTAATATGAACTTTATAATTCAAAAATCTAAACTCAAAATTTCGAAGAAAAAAAAATAACTTCAAAACCCCAATCTTTTGGTTAGAGTTCACAAAAACATTTTTATTAAAAAAACTAAACTCAAAATGGTAAAATATCAAAATTATTTTTCTAATCCGCAATATCAAACGCTAAAGTGCATATAAATTTTATAATTCCAAACCCGAAATATTCAAAGCAAAAAGTTTGAACTTTGAAACCCCAATCGCATATTGTTAGAGTTCACATACCCCTTTTTATTGAAAAAATAAAAATAAAAAATGAAGAAAGCCAAAATTCTTTTTCCAAATCATAATATCAATCCCTAGAGTTCATATAAACTTTGTAATTCTAAAATCTAAACTCGAAATTAAAATAATATATATATATATATATATATATATATATATTTGAATTTCGAAACCCTAATCGTTCATTGTTAGAGTTCACAACAACCTATATATAGAAAAATCAAACTAAAAATAGAAAAAATTCTCAGATCTGTAATATCAAACATTAGAATTCATATAAATTTTATAATTCCAAAATTCAAACTCGAAATTTTGAAATTTTTTATTTTAACTTCAAAACTTCAATCATATATATATTTTTCTAATCCTCAATATCAGATGCTAGAGTCGTATAAAGCCATAAGATATAATAATTAATACGAAACAGGTGATAGGTACATATATGTCCTAAATAGCCTCGAAATTATTTTACATGGCCCACTGCCTTATACTAACACGACTCGTTCGGGAAATAAAGTTAGGAAATAAAATTAATTATATAATTGGTAGTTACGGGTTAGATTATCATGTGGATTTGGGCTAAAGTACAAAGATGAACTTTAGGGCCCAAATAGGGTTATTGGGTCGTGAATTAATGGTTGGATTTACAAAATTGACCGTTTTACCCCTGAAATTCCCGAAAGCCCAAAAGTCACTTTCGTTCGAGAACTCTTTTTAGAAGTTTCTTTGCACCATTTCGTAGATCTTGAGCTTACAAGTACGTAGACAGGTGGCGTACGGAAATCAGAGTTCGAACGAGAAAGTTACGGGTCTAAAACGGTCGGAACGTATCAGAAATTTTGGAAAAGTTTAAATTATAAATAGCCCACTCTCTCTCCTCACGCGATTAGTTACGAACCCTCTCTTTACTCAAGTGATTGGTCATGAACCCTCTCTCTCCTCACTCAATTAGTCACGAACCTTCTCTCTCCTCTCACAGTCTCTCACTCTCGCGAACACAACTTCCCTTGGAAACCATTAACGCCGTAACCAAATGGCGACAACTCAGAACCTCCAACCACTTCGTCTCGTTCTTATGAGTCCAATCGTACCAACGATCGAACTCGACGGCCACCGTGCACGACAGAGCGACGGCGAACGAAAAAAAAGGTTTCACAACTTTCGAGGGATTTTTTTTGCCACCACAGTTAATGGTTTTCGATTTGGACCTTATATTTGGATTCCTGGGATCAAGTAGTTGAATTTAGACTATTGGTTTGTTGTTTTTGGTTGCGTATTAAAGGTTTTGGAAAAGTTCCAAAACTGGCCAAAATTGGCAGATCACGGTCGGCGCCGGCGAAGGGGTAGGCTGGAGGTAGTGGACGACTGAAAGCTGAAGTCGCACCCCCTATAGAGTCCAGGGCCGATTAAGGCTCATAGGAGCACGTAGATCCCTCTCTCGACTCCCGGCGACTTGTGTTTTATGTAAATTATTATTCCAGATCCGTTGCGTAGGTTTTCGGTCCATCATAGTTCGTTTGGGGGCTGTTTTGGATAGTTTTTGTAGCTTAGAATGCGTTTTTAGAGCGTGTGAACTCCCGGGGATCGGGAGTTAGATTTAATAGTTGAAATGACTATTTATTAATATCAATTGCCTAGTTTCCGAGGCACTTTGATATTTAAGAATTTGAAGGATCGTATGGATCAAGACGAAGCTCGAAGAGGCTTCCAGGAATGAATGCCTCGAAGTACGTTGCAATAGGGGATCTTGTCAGGTGATTTCTCCCTGACGTACTATGAGTGGACATCTTTCCCTAACCTTATGAATATGCAATGTTTTATGATTGAATGCTTGTTGATTGTGCTATGATTTGAGTAATTAAGGATTGAATGCTGATGAATGTACTTGATTGTGATGCTTAGGAATGTTTGAATTAGTTATTTGTGTTATGATGAGATTAGAAACCATAGACGATGCCACGACCTAGAATTAGAGCCTGGCATGTGATGGATATGATGATAGGAAATAAATATAGAATATGCCAGGGGTTAACCTTATGGGCGGGCATTACTTGATTATGTTATTTGAGAGTAGTGAACCCTATGAAAACTAAAATACTCCAGAATGAGTATAAACTAATACTATAGTGGTAGATCTCGCGGATTGACTATGAGATACTATTTAAGATATCGAGCCACGGGTTATGGAGAGATATTAATATGAAATGATGATTACGGCAATGGTGATAATCGAGAATGAACAAGTCTATCATTGAGGTGCTATCGCCGAGGAGTCATGTCGGCGTAGCATATGTGTCTGAGTCGAGGTACCAGTGAAGGTACTATCGTTATCGAGGTCAATGGGTATGGTGTGGGCGGTGACCCCGATCGATGAGCTTATGGCTCATATGCTCATTACGATGTTGAGATGATTGATACCGTCACGGAGTGACGATGATAGATAGTTAATACTATTCATGTAATCCATTAAAGATGGTTATGGCATCTTCTCGTATGAAGATCCGTCAATGACTGGTAATTAATGAATTTACTTGTGCGATGATTGGTGTGAGCATGACCGAATTGGTGCGATTGATAACCCTGCGAGATTAACAGATGGTTAAAGTATTATTTTAATGTGGTATCTTGTATTGCATACTATAGTAGTTACCTGGTATTAGTAAAGTGCTCTGTTTGATCCAAAAATGGACCTAATAGGAGATAGTCTTGTCGACAGTTGGTATATCTTCTTCTCGTCTGCCGGGAGACTTGCGGGACAACAAGAAGAGTATTTGACACCGGTGGGGTACCGGCCTAGTAGACTCAGATGCTTAAGTTAGTAAGCGAGGGGGAGACCAGTCATGAACTAAGCAGCATAAAGGTCAGTGAATAGTTGTTACCTTTTCTTGGGGAGTGTTTATAGTGGCAATAAATATGGTGGTTGGAACCCTAATGTTGTGATGCCTGAGTTACTTTAAGGATGCTGATACGTGTCCCGAAGATCTAGGATGTTAAACGAGTGGCAGTGATTCATTTGTGCATTAGGACAGTGTTGTTCCTGTGTGGGCAAGAGTGTGCCGACCAAGGTGTGCCGACCCAGAGGGTGCCGACCATAGAGACCTCAGTGGCAGACGTGATTTGAGATGACTGGTCACCGGGGACCGACTGGAGTTGGTTTGGTTGGTCAGCAGGTATGTGCTAGTTCTAGTGGCTGTTGGTCGTTCCCTGGTGATTGGTCGGAATGGTATAACCATAAGTTCCCTAAGTCGTTGACTGAGGTGGATTCCATCGGTCGAGGACTTGTAAGTCCCGTGCAAACCGACCAGTAGGGCTATACCCTGTAGTCCCCCAAGTCCTTGTGTGAGGAAGTCCCTATTAGTCGAACGAGTCCCCTGGTACCTCAAATGATGCGACAGATCGGCCATCTCCGTGTGTTTGCCGATCAGCGCGATCTCTAAGAGGGAATCTTGAATGATGTGACAGATCGGTCGCTTCTGTGGGCTTGCCGATCAACGTGATCTCTGAGAGGGAACCTCGAATGATGCGATAGATCGATCTCCTCTTGGGCTTACCGATCAGCACGAACTCTGAGAGGGAACTACGAATGATGCGATAGATTGGTCCCCTCTGTGGGCTTACCGGTCAACGCAGTCTCTGAGAGGGAACCTTGAATGATGCAACAGATCGGTCGCCTCTGTGGGCTTGCCGATCAGCGCAATCTCTAAGAGGTAACCTCGAATGATGCGACAGATCGGTCGCCTCAGTGGGCTTGCAGGTCAGCATAATCTCTAAGAGGGAACCTCGAATGATGCGATAGATCAATTGCCTCAATGGGCTTGCCGATCAGTGCGATCTTGGTAGTTTTTGACTACTTGCCTGGTCACGAGTCAGCATCTGCCTAGGTGTGCAGGGGAAGCATTCAAAGCATTAATGATATTATAGTGCGACTCGTGGATCGATGTGGGTTTTGGACCGTTGCGAGGGGCCTATATAAGGGTGTGTGATTCATTTGAGAGTACTTTTCGGAGATTTGAACTCAAAGCTCTAAATTCGACCGATCAAGATTATAACCGAGCAGGTGTTCTTCCGAATGTAAATACAGCCGAGCAAGTGTTCTTACGACCATAGTTCTCTTACGATTAAAGGTAATGATTTATTTATTTCGTTATGCTCTTCCTCTGTGTACTAGGATAGGTTGATTCTTAGTGTAGCTTCACGTTCGTTTGTAGATGTCATAATCAGAATCAACGAACGGATAAGAGGATCGGTCCTAGCAAAATTTTAGTGGTGAATCACCATCCTGCTCGGTAGATGACGCGTTGAGTAGGTCTAGTGGTTCAACGGTCCTCGTCGGCTAGTGATGGGATGAGCAAAGGATCCTCGTCAGCCACCGATAGTGTATTAGAGCTGTTTAAGGATGTTTCCATATGCGACGCTGAGGGGAATTTGAATGAGGTATCCTCGTCTAAACCGCAAGTGGTTGAGCTTGAGGACTCAGAGGCCGAAGATATGGAAGAAGAGGCCGAGGATGAGGGGGCTGACAAGGAAGTGGAGGCCGAAGAGGAATGAACCGAGGAAGAAGAGGAGGTAGAGGAGGATGAGCCGATTCGGATGGCCATTCCACTTAACACATCGCCGTGGGCAGTAGATCACGAGGTGAGTACTTTGAGGGTTGCCAACCTAGAGAGATTTAGGGAGTTATATAATGTGTCGACCAATATCGAGTTCACGATCACCCCCTAGCGCGAGGCCGAGTGAGCCTCCAGAGGGATCAACCCTTTTATACATTGATTCCTAGTAGCATGGCGTCCGTCTGCCGCTCCACCCCTGGCTCTAAGATATTTTGGCTCAGGCGCGAATAGCGTTCGATAAACTGAATGTGAATGGCTGGATCACGCTGGTCAGCCTCTATACAGCCTTCCAACAGTGCAACAAGGGAGAGCCAAGCTGGGGGCAGTTGTGTTACCTATATAAGTTTAGGAAACAACAATACGGTCCTGGGTGGTTCCAGATCGAGTGTGTCAGGAAGAAGAAAAATGGGGCCTTCATCACTGACATACCATCATCCCAAAAGAACTGGAAGAATCGGTACTACTGGGTGTCCGGCCCATGGGAGGGGGAGCCGAGTAGACTGTAGAAGAGGATCACGCCATTCTTCTAGTCGGAAAGTTGTTGGTGTCGACAAAAGCGTTAGACTTAGGAGTCGTTTAATTATTTCAACTTATTTTTGCTCGGCTTCTGTATGTGTTTGATCGGTTGACATTGTTTGCAGGTGTTTTCAAAGGTGGGTGTTCAACTACCGAAGAGGATGACTACGAAGACATTCATCATCGGTTGTCGAAGCTTGAGCGGAGCTGTTGCATTATGCGGCTACCGGATACCCTGATAGCCGTCGGCCTCATCAGTGTCCCTAGTAATCAACTTTTTTCTGATCGGTAGGGTAAGTTTGTATATCTACCGATCGGGCCTAATTTTGTTTTGTTACATTCACGTAGACGTTGAGAAAGCTGCAGTGATGAAGATGGCATACATCATTGCCAAACACTAAGTGACCGAAGGGGCTACAAGGAAGAATAAAGGCCCTACCGACGGTGCTAGGGGAAGTAAGGGGGCTGCTGAACAAGCCGAGATCGACAAGGGCCATCAGAGGAAGACCAATGCCCAACAGCAGAATGACCCTGTTCTACCTCGGAAGGAGCCGAGGACAAAGGAGAGAGGAGGCTCGGTAGGGGATGGCTCGGTATGATTCCTTGCTGGCAAGGCACCTCAAAAGCAATTGGCGGATGAGACCAGTCTGGACACGTCGGAAGGCGGTGGCCTTCTTGGCGAAGCAGAATTCTGTGGATACCGATGATGCTCGGTAGAAAAAAAGACAGGAAGAAGTGGTCGTGATTGAGAAGGACATGGAGATCATGACTGCCGAGCCGCCACTGCAGCTTGTCCCCCGGACAATCTTGAAGCCGTTGAAGAAATCGATCTTCAACAATGGTCCGAAGGCGTATTTTGCTCATCTTGGTGAAGCTCCTAATGTTGTTCGAACATCAGATGTGGATAGCACTTGGCCCCAAGTGTACGAGTGCATGCATCTGACCATGGTGCCGGTGGTCAACAGTCTGATTCTGGGCTCACATATAGAGCTTACCCAGATCAATGATATGAGATTGGCCACGCTTCCAGATCGGTACGCCAAGGTCATGGCTGAGGGTGCTCACATAAGTGCTTATGCCTTCCTTTTTTTTTTTTGTAGCGGTGTGATTAATCCAAGGTTTTGTTGGTCGGTAGTACTTTCGCGAGGTTTTCTCGGTGCTGCAGAAGTAGGCAAAGTAGGCCGAACAGCTAGAGGAGGAGAAGACCAAGTTGAAGGAGAGGGTCGAGCGCTTGAAGTAGAAAGAGCTAGATCACGAAAGGGCTCTCAAGAGGAATGCTGACCTAATTCGGGAAACAAAAAACTCCAGGAGTGGGTGGAGGCTGCCGAGAAAGGCAGGGTTGAGCAGACGACTAGAGTGATGGACCTAGAGAATGAGCATGTGTAAACCAAGGACGGCATAGCGGGTGCCTGCGCCCTAGCTGTGGCCTAGTAAAAGGGATCGGCCGAGTTTGTGGATTACGTGGACATCCATCTTGGCTTGGTTGAGGTTGAATTGATGCAAAAGGTCTTCTCCTTCAACTAGGATTTACTGGTCAAGTTCCCCTGCTTGGACGATCAGCCAGTGCTCAAGCGGTCGTTCGAGTTGCCACCTAAGCGAGATGGTTCTGGGGCGGATCAGACTTTCCTCGATGTTAAGCTGACTGACCCGGCGTTCGACCTCGTCGATCAGACTCTGGTCGTCCATACGCCGCAGGAAGAACCAACTGAGGAAGAGATTGTGATCGAAGATTGAGCCTGTGCCATGATCGGCCCTTATTTGTAATGCACATTGTATTTTTTTAAACTTACCTGGGGTATGCCCCTTGTATAATGTAATATCGAACAAATTTTCATTTAATGAATTTAATGCTTCAACTTTTGTTTAGTCGAATGCCGACTGATTGCGTGCATATATATATTTCAAGTTTGATTTCAAATGTTGAAATGATCATGTGTAATCAAAGAACTTATGCGCGATCGGTGATTGGGCTATAATTAGGACCAACCATCATGTTTAATGTAGGATTGATCCGTACGTTTACTTTAGGACTGATCCATGTGTTTAAAGTGTTTGTAAGTTGAGGGCAAATCGATATGGGTGCCGATCGGTGAGTGTTTGAACACGCGTCCGACTAAGATTAACTTGAAAAATCAGCAATACATTTTGATGATTAATATAATGAGTATTCCTTGATGGCATATTAACACTGATCGCCCTGAGCCATACAAAATTTAGGGAAGACTAGGTTTCACTTGTAATAATATTTCAGGTGATCTGCATTCCAGGGGTAGGGTAGTAGTTTTCCGTTTGGAGATTGTAGCTCATAGGTACCTGGTCGGCAGGCCTTAGTGACCTGGTAGGGTCCTTCCCACTTTGGGCTGAGTGTCCCGTTGGCTCGGTCGTTGGTTGCCAAACTGATCTTCCTGAGAACCCAATCACCCACCTTGAAACTTCGCGATTGGACCCTAGAGTCGTATACCGCGCAACCCTCTGTGTGTAGGCCATGTTTCGTATATTGCCTTACTCACGGTGTTCCTCCAGTAGATCAAGGCTAAGAGTGAGAAGCTCGTTGTTTTCGTCAAGGTCGTAGGAGATCACTCGGTAGGGGGTCTCACCAATTTCCACTGGTACCACAGCCTCAGTGCCGAATGCCATGGGAAATTATGTTTCATTGGTCGATGTTCTGTATGATGTTCGGTAAGACCATAGGACGTCCGGTAGGATGTCAGACCAGGCTCCTTTGCTATCCTCATCCAAGCAGGTCTTGAAGTTGTATTTTATGATCTTGTTGACAGCTTCCACTTGACCATTTGGTTGTGGATGGGCGACAGAAGCGAAGCAAAGAGTAATGCCACATTCCTCATAGAATAACTGAAAGAGAGAGCAATCGAATTGTTTCCTATTATTGGTGACAATGGTATGTGGTATGCCGAAACGACAGATGATGTTCTGGTAGTCAAAGGTCTCGATTTGGGCGGCTGTGATTGTTGCAAGTGATTTTGCTTCGGCCCACTTGGTGAACTAGTCCATGGCCACAATAGTGTGTACTATGCCTCCCTTGCCCCTTGGCATTGGTCCGATCAAGTCTAGTCCCCATTGCGAGAAAGGCCAAGGACTAAGCATGTGAGTGAGTTTTTCTGCAGGCAAGTGTGTTATGGGAACACAACATTGGCACCTATCACATTGCTGACTTAGGATGATTGAATCTACTTGAATGGATGGCCATTAGTAGCCTTGTCGAAAAGCTTTGTGGGCGAGGGATCTTGGTCCTGAATGATTGCCACATATGCCTTTGTGGATCTCTTTAAGCACATCCTGGCCCATGTCCGGTGGTAGGAACTTTAGTAGTGGAAGAGTGAATCCTCGCTTATACAGCTGAACATGGAAAATGGTGTAGTGAGCCGCTTGGTGTTTGATGCGCTTGGCTTCATTCTTGTCTACAAGTAGTTCTTCATCCCTGAGGAATTTTATGATTGGGTCCATCCAGTTTGGATCAGTGTTGATGACATTGACTTGTCGTTCTTGCGTACTTGGCACCTCCAATAGGTCTAGCCGGACACTTCTACCAATCTTGTTGTCGATATATGAGGTTAATCTTTCCAGAGCATCAGCATGGTTGTTCTCGGACTTGGGAATTTTGTTCATATCGTAGGCCAGGATATAGTGGATGAGCTCCTTTGCTTTGTCGAGATACAAGTTCATGGAGAGGTCTTTGGCCTCAAAGTTATTGTTCACCTGGCTGACCACAAGTTGAGAGTCACTAAAGATCTTGATTTGGTTTGCTTCCATGTCTTTCGCGAGGCGAAGACCGGCTAGGAGGGCCTCATATTCGGCCTCATTGTTAGATGCCTTGAAGCTAAAACGAAGAGCATACTCAAGCTTCACATGATCTGGTGTGGTGAGTACTAGTCCTGCTCCTGAGCCACTATGGCATGTCGATCCGTACATATAGAGGATCCTCACCTGTTTGGACTTATCGATTGGGATTGAACTGGTCTCCCCTTTGGTCCTGGCAACTGACTGTTTTGGAATTTTACTTGGCTCTCCTGGCATGTATTGAGTGGTTGTGTATGAGAATTCTGAGATTAGGTCTACGACAGTTTGGCCCTTCTCGGATGGTCTTGGGGCATAGGAGATATCAAACTCGCTGATTTTGATTGCCCACTTTGTTAATCTTCCGGATGTGTCTGGTTTCTGTAAGAATTGTTTAAGAGGTTTGTTGGTGAGGACCAGTATGTTGTAACGACCCAGACCCTAAATTTAAGTAAATTCAAAAAATTTGTGGAGAAATGACGACTTTGCCCTTAAGTTTATGAGGGGTATGAGAGTCATTTTTAGTTTGGGAACATTTTTGGAAGTTTTTCTTGAACCGTTGCGAAGGTCTCAAACTCACGAGTTCATAGACAGACAGCACGCGGAAATCGGAGCTCGTTTAAGTGATATATGGGTCTAGAAAGTGTAGAGGCAATTTGGTAATTTTAGTTTGGAGATATTTTTAAACCCCAAATTTCTAGAATTCTCTCCAAGTCTCTCTTCTCTCTCCCGTGTTCCCTTCCTCTCTCGGTCAAAACAGGGGAGCCGAAATCCACCCCAACATTTTGGCCCTTTTAGCTCAAACTCTCTTCTACAAAATGTTGGAGGCCCAAAGTTTGGATGAAACTTCTAGCTTGATTTCCGGCCACCACATTCTTGGTGACTCCTAGGGTCACGGGGGACCGAATAGATTGGAATTGGACTTGTTTGGACGTCACAGTGAGTGGACTTGTTTCCCTAATTTATAATGTATGCCTATTGTGACGTTTGGAATATTTCTATTATCGTTCGAATGTCGAGTGTCAAAGGGAATAAATTATTATCGATTTTGAATTTCGGAAATGTAGAATAAATATTCTAGTGACTTGTTATTTTATTATGGATTTCAATAACAGTTTTGAAATGATTTTGGGCGTTAGGCCTGGATATGTGATATTGGGTATTAGGTCAGGTTAAGTGGTTTGGGAAATGATTTTCCTAATGACTTGGGCTTAGGCCAGGAAGGGTGATTTTATGGATTCCAGTTTATGAATTTTAGGCTTAGGCTCGGGGTTATGTATTTGGGCTTAGGCCTAGGTATTTGATGTTTTGAGATTTCGGCCAGGATGGTTGGTTAGGCTTTGACCCTGGTGAGAGGGTTGGTGGGAGTTTCTTGGTAAGGTATGGCAGGGAGGATTCCCTCATACGCTCCAACGAACATGATGTACAGTAGGGAGGATTCCCTCATACACTCTGCGTGGTACAAGGTATGTTATGGAGGATTCCATCCTACGCTCGGGACGATATGAGGTATGTTATGGAGGATTCCATCATACTCTCGGAACGATATGAGGTATGTTATGGAGGATTCCATGATGCGCTCGGGATGATATCAGGTATGTCATGGAGGATTACATCATACGTTTTGGAGGATATGAAATATGTTATTAAGGATTCCATCATACTATCATAACGATATGAGGTATGTAATGAAGGATTCCATCATACACTCGGGATGATATGAGGTATGTCATGGAGTATTCCATCATACGCTCGAGAAGATACGAGGTATTTCATGGGGGATTCTATCATACACTCGGTATGGTATGAGCTATGTCATGGAGGATTCCATCATAGGCTTGACGAGATATATAGTTACGGCTAGAATGAGCCGGGATATTGAGTTACAGCTCGGGATGAGCTGCGATATCAAGTTATGACTCAGGATAAGTCGGGATATTGAGCTAAAGCTGGGGATGAGCTAAGGCATAGAGCTACGATTCGGGATGACGGCTATGACCGAGATGTCGAGGTGCAGCTTGAGATTAAGGCTACGGGCGAGATATCAAGCTATGGCTCGGGATGACGGCTTCAACTGGGTTACTGATATGGCGGGTACATGCAAAGATAGCGTGGGTTCCACCGAGGCTGAAGCGGGACAAGGCGTCAAGATTAGGAGGAGGCATCAAGATTAGGAGAAGGCATCATTTTCTGCTGCGTTTTTAGTGCAGGATTTGGTTGTGTTATACTTTAAGTTAACTAGTTGCTTTGATTAACCTTTCGGGTATTTGGATTGTTTGCGTTGGTTGGATGTTATCTTCTATAATGGTTGAATTATTGGTTTGGTATTTAAATTATTCGTCTGATAGGTGGAAGACGGTTTGACCTGTTTACAGGGGAGATTTTGCCGAATTTTTGGTAGAAGACTCGGTAATTTGTTTGTTAAGTGGAGGGTAGTTTGGAAATTATTTGAGGTTTCAGGAGTTGCCAGACGGGAGCAAGGCTTCTCCGAATTTCGAGAGAGGGGGGGGGGGGGGGGGGGGGGGGAAGGCTCTAGGTTCAATGTCAGGACCCGTCTCGAATTCCCTCGAAACTCGAGAAGGACCCTGATCCCGTCTGACAACCTAAGGAAAGGTTCCCAAAATACCCTTCAATCCTTACAAATATAATATGACCAACTTCACCTGTCAGACAAGGGATTCAAAGCACTCAACATTTCCAACAAATAATGACCATCCAATTAAAATATAATATCATAGCATCTAGGTAGGATAAATAGAACAATTTAGATATCCTACCTAGACGCTCTGATATTATATTTTAATTGGATGGTCGTTATTTGTTGGAAATGTTGAGTGCTTTGAATCCTTTGTCTGACAGGTGAAGTTGGTCATATTATATTTGCAAGGATTTAAGGGTATTTTGGAAACCTTTCCTTAGGTTTTCAGATGGGATCAGGGTCCTTCTCAGGTTTCGAGGGGAAATTTGGGACGGGTCCTGACATTCAATTTCCTATAGACCGAACACATAGTGTGCATTCTTGTCGCTTTCGTGATGCCTCCTTAGTGACGCCCTCGTGCACGACCTGATGTTTAGATAGAATTGATAAATGTGCAAAAGGCACAAGATCCAAGATTGATTTATGGTTTATGTCAGATTTCTGTCTGTTGTGGTGAGCAGTAATCATAGTTTCTCAGTGAAGAAAAATTCAAGTCTTGAGGAGGCTACTTGTGGGGCTTGAGGTTTAGGTACGAGCCTAGTATCCGTATCTATTTCTTTGGGTTGGTCTGAATTTTGAGGATGAAATTTCTTTAAGGGGAGTGAGTTGTAACGACCTAGACCCTAAATTTAAGTAAATTCAGAAATTTTGTGGAGAAAGGATGATTTTGCCCTCGAGTTTAGGAGGGGTTCGAGAGTCATTTTTAGTTTGGTAATATTTTAAGAAGTTTTTCTTGAACCGTTGCATAGGTCTCGAATTTACGAGTTCGTAGACTGACGACACACGAAAATCAGAGCTCGTTTGAGTGATATATGAGTCTAGAAAGTGTAGGGGCAATTTGGTAATCTAAGTCTCTCTCCTCTCTCCCGTGTTCCCTTCATCTCTCGGCCAAAACAGGGGAGCTGAAAATCCACCCCACCATAGACCATGATTTTGGCCCTTTTAGCTCAAACTCTCTTCTATAAAACGATTCTTCTCTTCCATATGAACACAACCATATCCTCCTTGAAGCCTTAGGACTGCTGTGGACAGAGGATTGGAGGCCTAAAGTTTGTCCGATACTTCTAGATTGATTTCTAGCCAACACAGGCTTGGTGGCTCCGAGGGTCAAGTGGGACTGAATATCGTGGAATTTGTCTTGTTTGGACGTCACAGTGAGTGGACTTGTTTCCCTAACTTATAATGTAGGCCTATTGTGATGTTTGGAATATTTCTATTTTCGTTCGATTGTTGGGAGTCAAAGGGAATAAATTATTATCGATTATAAATTTCGAAAATGTAGAATAAATATTCTAGTGACTTGTTATTTGATTATGGATTTCAATAACAATTTTGAAATGATTTTGGGCGTGGCTCAGGATGATGGCTTCTACCGGGTTAC
Source organism: Oemleria cerasiformis (assembly GCA_037349345.1). Lineage (NCBI taxonomy): Eukaryota > Viridiplantae > Streptophyta > Magnoliopsida > Rosales > Rosaceae > Oemleria > Oemleria cerasiformis. The sequence continues at coordinate 4,818,149 of JAZGTL010000019.1, read as the reverse complement.
TGATATGGCTGGCACATGCAAAGTTAGTGTGGGTTCCACCGAGGCTGTAGTGGGATGAGGCATCGAGAGTAGGAGGATGCATAATTTTCTGCTGCGTTGTTAGTGCAGGATTTTGGTTGGGTTATATTTTAAGTTAACTAGTTGCTCTTATTAACATTTTGGGTGTTTGGATTGTTTACGTTGGTTGGATGTGATCTTATTTACTAGTTGAATTATTGGTTTAGTATTTAAATTCTTCGTCTGATAGATAGAAGACGGTTTGACCAGTTTACAAGGGAGATTTTGCCGAATTTTCGGTAATTGGTTTGTTAAGCGGAGGGTAGTTTGGAAATTATTTGAGGTTTCAGGAGTTTTCAAATGGGAGCAGGGCTTCTCCGCATTTCGAGGGGGAAATTCGGGAGGGGTCCTGTCAAGTATGGGGTGAGCTTGAAAGTAACGCCTGAGCCTCATCGCAGTGAAGATGAGAGCAAGAGTAAGCTTCTCGAGATCACTATACCTGGTCTCCGCATCCTGGAATGCTTTGCTTACATAGTAGGCCGGGTATTTTTCTCTATCTGCCTTCTTGATTAAAACGGAGCTAATTGCTAAAGTGGAGACCGAAAGATAAACGATGAGCTGCTCTCTAGTGTCTGGTCTTGCCAATAGGGGGGCCTTGCTGATATACGCTTTGAGATCGGAAAAAGCTTGCTAACATTTAATGGTCCATTCAATGGTTTTTCCCTTGGTCTTAAGGGATTTGAAAAATGGCATGCACTTGTCGGTGACTCTTAAGATGAAGCGGGTGAGTGCTGCTACTCTTCCGGTAAGGCTCTGAACCTCCTTGATGGTATGTGGTGGCTGCATATCAAGGATGGCCTTGATCTTCTTAGGGTTGGCTTCGATCCCTCTCTAGCTGATCATGTAACCAAGAAATTTTCCGGAGCTGACTCCGAACACACATTTGGCTGGGTTCAGCCTCATTTTGTATTTCTTCCGCACTTCAAACATTTTGGATAGATTGTAGACATGGTCCGTTGTTGTCTTGCTCTTGACGAGCTTATTGTCAACATAGACTTCCATAGTCTTCCTGATTTGATCGGCAAACATGAAGTTCACTAAGCGTTGGTATGTCCCCCTGGCATTCTTCAGGTTGAAAGGCATGACGTTGTAGCAATATACTCCCAAATCGACGCAGAAGCTTGTGTGGATTTGATCATCCAGGTGTACGAGGATTTGATTGTATCCGGAGTATGCGTCCATGAAAGTGAGGAGTTCGTGGCCTGCCGTTGCATCGACCATGAGATCAATCTTCGGGAGGGAAAAGTTGTCCTTGGGGCATGCCCGGTTAAGATCGGTGAAGTCAATGCACATCCTCCAAGCTCCTGAGCGCTTCTTGACTAAGACCACGCTTGCTGCCCATGCAGCATAGACGGTGTTCCGCAGAAAGTGGATGGTGCTCAACTTTGTGATCTCATCTTGCATTTCAAGTTGACGCTCGGCGTCATATATATGCTTCTTTTCTATGTTACTGGTTTGATAGAAGGGCCAATGGTTAGCTTGTGGTAGATTACAGCTGTTGATATTCCTGGCATGTCAGTGTACGACCAAGCGAAGACTTCGCTGTTTTCCCTGAGGAATTGGATGAGTGCATCCCTGGTCTCCTATTATAGGGTTATCCTGATTATGACCTGTTGATCTGGATGATTTGTATGAAGTGTGATTGGTTCAGTTTCCTCAACTAATGGAGGTGTTTCTGTCAGGACCCATCCCGAATTTCCCCTCGAAAACCGGGAAGAACCCTATCCCATCTGACAACCTAAGGAACAGTTCCCAAAATACTCTTCAATCCTTGTAAATAAAATATGAGATTTCTGTCAAAAGTTCGGCAGAATCTCCTCTTTAGGGATTAAATAACTCGTTTCCACCTATCAGACAAGGGATTAAAAGCACTCCAAATTCCAATAGACAACAACCATCCAAAAATAATACTATCATAGCATCTAGGTAGGATAAATAATACAAAATTAGATAGCCTACTCGAAGTTTAGTTACAAAGCGCAGCTGTAATACTAATGTCTCCGCCTCATAAAGTGCCCACATCAACTCAACTAAACAGCATGGAGGGGATTTAAAACACAAAAGTTGTGAGTGAACAAAAATAATCATTTATAAAACCTTTTCCGAGGAAATCTTACCTTTTCCCCTCCACGAATAAAACCATGCATGCATCACATAAAACAGTTTATGATAATAAAACATCATCTGAAAATCACCGGAATTCCATTTCTCTTTTAAAACCACTTGGTTGGACCCTCACAAAATCTGTATAAAAAAAACACATCGTGGTCCACAGTTTGGTTTGAAAATCCTCCTCAAAAGAGTTTAAAACCATTTAATTCGACCTTGACACATAATATCTCAAATCCACTGTTCCTGACATATCCACAACACACCAGGGTATCCCTTGAGATGTGTTATAACCTGTACTACGCGTAAACAGCCTCGCGACCCGGCGGAACAAAATCCCTCAACACCAGGGTCGGAGAACCCTCAACAACCAGCGGAGCAAAACCCCTCAACACCAGTCAGAGCAACTGTAACCATCGGGACAGAAAACCAGTGAAAACCAAATCCGTGTTTTGAAATCTTTGTTTCTTGCCCTAAGCCAAATTCCTTGAAATATCATTTATGACCAAAATCAGTAAAATCATAATTTCAAGTCTAAACCCAAATCACAGACTCAAATAGTTACCACTTCAAAACGATATCAAAATTGAGTACAAAAACTAGGCCATTTCTCAAAACACACTTTCACTACAATATTGGAAAACTTGTGTCCAGTAATAATTTCTAAATTCCAGAAATTCATTGCACCAATACATAACAATATTTAAATCAAAGATACATTTATGCATGCATTACAGTTTATAAACCAAAAGTCCACTCACCACACGTCCAAGCAAGCTCAATCCCGAATTGTACGCTCCTCTGAAGTCCTGGAGCAGTATCGCCTGTCCAAATTAATAATTGGGATTATCGGCTAATAATAAAATTCTTAAATATAAACTCCCTAAACCGGGGGAGATCCGCCTATGTTATCTTAAAAACGCAGCAACTTCGGACGCCCAACACTACCTCTAAACGACGTTTGATCGACCTGAAACCAGCGCCAACAGATCTGGAACGTCGAAAACTAGCTGCCGCGTGCCACCGTGACCTCGAAATCGACCCAACGCGCCGCCTTGTGCCGTCACCCGCCTGCTACAGTACCCATGCACTTGGATCGGTCCAACCCGACCCAACTCGGCCTGACCCGGTCCAACTCAACACGACCAATTCACTCAACCCGATCGGTTCAACTCGACCTGACCCGTTCGTCGATGACTCACCGGAGAAGATGACCGGACCGGCATCGCAATCGCCGGAGTCCAGTCGGAGAAGATGACCGGACCGTCGCAGCGCCGCCGCCGTCGTCGCCGGAATCCCCTATTTACGACCGACTTCCAAGTTTTTCTAACTTCTTCAAAACTCAACCATTTTTCGTGAATTTTATGTCTAAATCTATCTAATCGAACCCATGAATCCAAACATGATCTCAAAACATCAAACCCGTACCTGTATTAGCTTGAAAATTGATCGGAAGGTTCGATTCTTCTTTTCCTCGGTTCAACTTCCCCCGTGGGTGTCTCCTTCGATGGTTGGTACGGTTGTGATCGTGGGAAGAAGTAGAATCCGATTAGTGGAACAAAAATGGAAGTCTAGGCCTTGAATCAAAGTTTACTTTTGTGAGTTTTGGGTGTTTTGGGGTCGCACGGGTTCAGGATGGCTTTGTGGTTCAGAGAGGAAGATGAGAATGAGGTGATGAAATGAAGATGTAATAATGGTTTGGGGTTAAAATATCTACCCAAGTCAATAATTACCAAAATGCCCCTAACAATCTAGACCCGTAACTTTCGTACACGAACTTTGTTTTCCGCGTGTAGCATGTCTACGAACTCGTGAGTTCAAGACCCACGTAACGGTATCTAAAACACAGCCTAAAAAGTTCCAAAACAAAACTTGATTTCCATGCCCTTAACAACCAAGGGTAAAATCGTCTTTTTATAAAAATAATTTATGTAAATCCAATAATTAAAATTCCGGGTTGTTACAGTTTCTATTGCAGATAGATCCCTTGGGTCCTCTGGAGGACAAGATTGGATCTTCTTCATGATTTCTAGATCGACGGGATCAGTCTCGTATGTCTTTTCAGTGACAGACATGGTTTCCTTGCTAGCATTAGGGTTGATTTTTGTGAGAGCGAATTGGTAGCAGGTTCTTACTGAAAGTTGGTCTCCTCGTACCTGGCTAGTCCCCATGATAGTTGGAAACTTCATCAAGAGCAAACTTGTTGAGCATACCGTGTTTATCTGATTTAGCAGTTCCTGGCCTAGGATGACATTGTATGTTGTGGGGCAGTCCACTACCAGGAATGTGATGATTAATGTTCTACGCGCGGGGTGGTGCCTACCGAAATTGGTAGGGAGACCGTACCAATAGGTATTACTGAGTCTCCTGAGAAACTTAGCAATGGGGTTACTGCTTTATTAAGCTCCTTGTTATCAATCCCTAGCTGATTGAAAGCCTCCATGAAAAGTACATTGGCCGAATTTCCTGTGTCTACATGGATGCGTCCCACATCAAAGTTGGCGATTTGAGCCCGGATAATGAGAGGATCATTGTGAGGGAAGACGATGCCTCGTTCTTCCTCCACAAAGATGGTAATGGCTTCCCAACCAGCCTTTCCAACCTTCCGTTCCCTTCCAAAATCAATATTGAAGATCTTATTGTTGGACTTGGTGGCCCGGATAAAGTCCTTTATGGCTCTGTTGGAGGTGTTGGCAGAGGAAGTCATTGGTCCATCACTGATGGTGTTGATCTGGGGATGAGTGGCGACTGGTCGCGCATGCTGTAGGAACTGATTGATCTTCCCATCCCTGACTAATCCTTCCACGACATCCTTGAAAGGAACGCATTCGTCAATGGTATGACCATTGAATTTATGGTATTGGCAGTAGAGGTTAGAGTGGACCGGTGGTCTATGATGCGATGGTCTTGGTTTAGGCTTGTTGATCATATCCTTGATATTCATCATAACATTCTCCAAGGAAGTGTTGAGGATGGTGTAGGTCTCGAATTTGGGGATTGGGCCCTTGGGGTGGTCTCCCTAGGGAGCCTCATTGTTGTTCTTGTGTCCTTGATAGTGTTTTAGGATTTCACCTTCTTCCCCCATGTAGCTGTTGCCATAGGAGCCTTTTCTCTTACCTGAATAATAGTTGTTTCCATAGCCTTGGTTCTGACTGCCGGAGTCATGATGGGGTTTGCTAGTCTGCACGTTTTAGGGGGAGGAGTATACTAAAGTGATGTTCTACTTGGTCTCCACTAGTGGAGCGTTAAAACATTTGGCCTTCACGTGGATTGCTGCTTGTCTCATCAGCTCGTTGTAGTCTTCCCATCCTTGTGTAAAGGCTTGGTACTTGAAGATAGACTCCTTGAGACCGCTACGAAATGCTCGGAAGGCTGCCTTGTCGTCAATCTCCTAACATTTGAAATACTCAAGGCTAAATCGGGCGGCTTATTTATGTAGAGTTTCAGTTTCCCCTTGCCTTAGTGATCCGAGGTCTTTCGTGGTCAATAGGCAGTCCGTTTGGATCATGAACTGGTTCAAGAAAATAGTATGGAGTTCATCAAAGGAATTAATTGTACCTGGTTCGAGCCGGTATAACCAATTGAGGGTTGCCTCTGTGAGGGTAGAGCTGAAGATAAAGCATTGGACCTCGTCTGAGAGGTTTTTGAAAGCCACGGAAGATTGGTAGTTGTTCATGTGTGTGACTGGATCGCCCTTCCCCGTGTAGGGTGTGATCTTGAGGGGCTTGACTTATGATTCATGGTGGTATTAGAGTATGCGAGTGGTGAATGGACTAGTGTTGGTCTTGATCTTCGTTGGAGACTTGGTTTTGCTCTTCTCACCCTCCAAATCCCGGCTAGTTGTAAAAGCTCTTGAACAACATCATCAGTTGTGGGAGGGTTGGGTTGTGGGCCAATGCATTCAGCAATGGGATGGCATTCTCCATTGCTGGTGCTTCCCCTTGGCCGTTCGGCCGTTCTTGATCTTCCCCCATATTTGGATGCAGTGGAGTCAGCCACATCTTCCATATGTTGTGAATTTGCTCTCAGGATTTGCTCTTCCGCCTATATCATTGGGCCTTTTTGCCGGTTTGTTCTTATCAAGGCTAACCCTGATAGAGCACGACCGGCCTGAGAGAGAGTAGGAAGAGGAGGCTGCTCTGTGATCCTGGGATCATTTGCTCGGTATGTCAGTCAGGTGGGCTCGATGGGAAGTGTTCTCCTCTCAATTAATTCTCGAGCATCTCAGAAGATTTGTGTTCCTAAAGGACGAGTGCCATCGCCCTGTTGGATGATCATCCTTCCGGAGGGTTCTGGTCCAGGGTTCTCCCTACAATGCTGTTGCTCAGCGTGGCTGGCAAGTGCTTTTTCCGTTGCTGCTCGCTGCTCTCTCAGCTCCTCCCTAGTTGTGTGGAGGAAAGCGAATGTGCTCTGGTACTATTCTCCCTAGACTTGATTCTGACATTCTTTTTCCAAGTTGCTCTTCTTGAGCTCTGCGATCTCCTGCTGGAGTGTTTCTAATGCTTTGACCATCGCCTCTGAGGCTGAGTCTGATTTGTTCTTGCTTCGCCCTCCTGAGAATGGGGTGTTGTTTAGCTCTCCATTGCATTGTTCTGCAGACATTGTGGTCGGTAGGAAGACGGGATAGTGGTATGTGAGTTAGTGGGAATACTTAATCAGAATTCCCACACACGGTTGCAAATGTTTGATCCAAAAATGGAGCTAACATGAGATAGTCATGTCAACTATTGGTATGTCTTCTTCTCGTCCGCCAGGAAACCTGCTGGATAACAAGAAGAGTACTTGACACTGGTGGGGTGCCGACCTAGTAGACTTCGATGCTCTAGTTAGTAAGCGAGGGGGAGATCAGTCATGAACTAGGCAACATAAGGGTCAGTGAATAGTTGTTACCTTTTCTTGGGGAGTATGCCTCGTATTTATAGTGGCAATAAATATGGTGGTTGGAACCTTAATATTGTGATGCCTAAGTTACTTTCAGGATGCTAACACGTGTCCTGAAGATCTAGGATGTTAAACGAGTGGTGGTGATTCGTTTGTGCGTCAGGACAATGTTGTTCCAGTGTGGGAAAAATTGTGCCAACCAAGGTGTGCCGACCTAGAAGGTTCCGACCACTGAGGCCTTGGTGGCAGACGTGATTTGAGATGACTGGTCACCGGGGGCCGACCGGAGTTAGGATGGTAGGTCAGCAAGTATGTGCTAGTTTTGGCGGTTGTTGGTCGTTCCTTGGTGGTTGGTTGGAATGGTATAAACATGTTCAATCAAGCTGAGGGGTTATATTGAATGTTTCATAAACTGATCCTCATTAAAAGCTACTAAAGTCCACTCGTCCTTCTGTTTTAAACCCCTCAGGTCTGCAAAAGAAAGTTCGTGAGTACGAGGAGGGAGTCGCGTGATGACAACTCTGACACCACCCGTGGAGGGTGTAACCGGGTAATAATCGGTTAAGCATTCGATGCTTTAGTTATGATCATCTTATATTTTAATTTTACTCTGGGTTGGCCGCTAACACAGTGAAATGGTAAATTAGTGTTTACTATTTTACTTTTCACTAAACTTGCTAAAACGGTACGTTTTACTTGGGCTTTCATCACATGGACTCAGCGTTCAGGTGTCACCCAGCACCTAGTGAATCTGGTATCCTGTTGGATTTCCGAAGCAGGGTGTAACATATACGACTCATACCCGCTAATTTAATAAGATTTAAAATATTCGTATAATTTAACAACTTCGTCCCACATCTATGTCTCGACAACAATGGTTCACCCCATTATATAGTTCATACCCGCTAATAATAATAATAATAATAATAATAATATGACCTCAATAATTTTTACATACATATTTCCGATCAACTAGTATAATATAACCCATCAAGTATAATGTAGTCAGTATTTTATCAGATAGAGCACCAAATGCCTGATTATGTGGTCAATCTATGTGATGGACAAATTAGTTTATCTGACTGAAATAATCAGTATAATACGTTGTATCACACGAGGCCTTCGTCTTTCTTTGGTGCAAAAATTATTGTCAATATGGGAAGTTCTTGCAAAAAGACCACAATTCCGGAAGGTGTTCAACATCTATAACATAATGCAATATTTAGTGAATATCTATTTTTAGTTGAAAAGATAATTGGTACATTTTTTAGAAAAATTTACATAAACTGAAATACTATTATGGCGATATTTTAAAAATGCATATATATATTTATGTATTTAATTTTTTTTATATAACAATACGTAATTGACTTGAGATAATGTTATTGTGTCATTATGAGTACATGCAAGCCTTTTTTATTTTTATTTTGCATGCATGTGTCTTTTGACATTCTTCGTAGTACTTTTGTTACAAGTACAATAAATTTATAAAAATTCTGGTTGATTTAGTAGAAAAAACTTTTTTGATTGGTAGAAATCATCCCAAAAAGATGATCCATGATCATACCCTATTTCCTCTTAATTTTAGCATACGTCTTAATTTTGTTTTAAAATGGCCGTTTGCCCTAGTCTTATTTTTGCAACTTGAATTTTGAGGACAGTCAATTTTTCTCTCTTGGGCTTTGAATGATGCACAAGGCAATACTGTTCATCAACCAGCTAAGTGCTTAAGCCAGCATTTTTTATGAGTCAAACTTTATTTTACGACCCAAGATTTGAGGGGATGTTTCTCAAAATTAATGACAATTTTTTTAATTTACTCCTTTAAGTACTATAATCAAATGCATCAATTTATGCTCTCTATTAGTTTTATCGTTAGTTTTCATTTAAAGTGATATGACAAGTATGGTACGAACTTGTGTATTATCGTGTTGAGTGATAAATTTTATTTATATATTTAAAACTTTCTTTTTATGAATGCTAGTAAAGCATAATTTGTTACTCAACATGCTAGCACAAAAATGCGGGCGAATTTTTGTGCTGACGTATGTTGAGTAACATTTTATTTATTTATTTAAAACTTGCCTTTTCTAAAGACTAATGGCAAAACTTAAGAAGAATTTAAATTGATGCATTTTGAAAACCTTAAGGAGTAAATTGAGAAATCGCCGAGTCGAGTCACGATAGCTTATAACCCAAGTGGGGGCATCACGATGTTGGGGGCATTGGCATTGATTTAGCAGAGAAAAAAAAATGTGGTCCATTTTGAGAAGCAATCCAAAACTTTAGGGTGTAAAATTATGAAATTATCAGTAAAAAAAAAACCGTTCCATTTTGAGAAACAACCTAAAACTTTATGGTGTAAAATGATGAAGTGATCCCTTTTTTCATATGATATTGTAGACACATAAAGTTATACTCATCATGTGGTATTGGTCAAGAACATATACATCTCTCTTTTGTGCTGTCAATCCCACTCATCACATGACTTACACACTTGCCCAATTGTATTTGTGTTTTTAACTATGTGAAAAAATGATCATCCACTTCACTGGTTGTCACATATATTTATAGCTATTTTTCAATTTGTAAAGTCTGATTAGAAATAAAAACACTGCAATAATTTTCAAATCCACAAACTCAACGACACCATCATTTTACTGAGGTATGTCGGTACAAGACAACTGAGGAAGTGTGCCTTGAGAAACAAGCAACTCTTTGAAGGGTCGAGACATATATTCTCCACCAGAATTTGAACGAAAAAATTTGAATATTTTTGGAGAACTATCTTGATCATGGTATAGAAATCCCTGTAGACCTGGAGAAAGTCTAATATAGAGTGCAATAAGTAAATTCAAGTGAAATGTGAAAAGCAATCCACAAATATGACATAATAACAAACCACCCATAGTAGATACACAAGAGGGTCCCCTCATAGTGAATAAGATCAAAAGGAGCCGAATGTTTATGTCTCACTATTTTTGAATGGTAAGGCCGAGTGTTTTACGAACTTGCAGCCGATCTAGTGATATATATATATATATTCAAATTTTATTAATTTTTTTAAAATTCTATTTTCTTTATTTTCTTCTCCCTACCATTACTTTTCATCTCCCTACCATTACTTTTCTTCATTTCTCCTTTCCACTATCTACTTTCTCTCCATATGTGAGGAATAAAAAGTAAAAAGTAACAATTAAAAATCAAGTTATTTTTATGTATCTAAAACGTTCGCGTGATAGTATTTTCTTACACTCACAATATAAGAATATAACATGTGAATTTTATCCTAGCAAAAAACTCTATCGTCCAACTATATAAATACCGCTAACTAACCATTTTCCATCGTGCTGGTGGTTCTTTCAATCGTAGACGGTGGAAGCTTTAGCTTCTAAATTAAGTTGTAGAAGATTGATGCTGCGTAGTTTGTTTCCAGAAACAAGGAACATAATAGCTTCTTCCATTTCAGAGGTGAAGGAGTCATATATCTCTCAGACTGTTCTTGGTCAATACTGATCAATATCTTTTCTTTCACGGGCTTTGAAAGGTACTGCACAACCTATCAACACCGTTGATCACCTTGCTAGGTCTCTCCCACCGTTGATCACCTTCCATTCATTGTTATTTGTTCATTAACCTAGATTATGACTTCCACCTTCACACTACGTAGTAGCCTAGCGTTATTGACCCTCAGGCCTCAGGGCCTTTACAGATTTTTATATCTAACCCCGGAAAATATTCTATCTTGTATACAACATTCATCACGTAATTATTTACGTAATACGTGATTCATATTACGGACGATACATCGTAATCATCTCATTAATGTCTTAAAATTCAAATTATTATAGTCTACACTTATAAATTAACATTTTATAATAATGGTTAAAAACATTGAGTTAATCTTTATTTTTCATTTAACTTAATTAATTATCACGTTAATTGATCATATAGAAACACAGTTCAAACTTGTTTTAGCACACAACTTAGGCCATCTCTGGCAGTAGACTAAAATTTATTTTTTTCTATACAACTGAAGATAAGGTGGGATAACTAAGAGATAAGGAATCTCGAGAATCAATCGGGTATTTACACGTGGCAAATTATCTTATCAATATCTGAATGATTTTATTATTTTAAAATAAATGATAAAAAATCCGAATTTCACCAGCCGATACTGGACAAAAAAAAATCTTATACGAAATATTTTTATTTTGTCACGTATCCGAAAACTAGTTAAGATGTGACTTTAGTGCATTTATTAATTCATTAAACTCAAAGATATATTAAAAAGTTATAAAATATTAAATGAAATATAGCATAACCCTCAACTGCTGGAGATGGTAAAATATAGCCGTACACTATTCATTAAAAAATTAAGATTTGGTGTCTTAAATTTACATTTAGGGTGCCCTTTAGGACCACCTTGGTAGAGATGGCCTTAGGAAATTATGTTGTGGCCATTAGAAAACTGCTGTTGAATTGTATTGTTTAATGATGCATTCGCCGGTGTATTTTGACATTGATTATTAAATTTGAAATTAGAATGTCTATGTTTATAAAGGAGTCATTAGATGGCAGCATGATGAGATATGAATGAATGAACCAATTAATCCTGGGAGTGTTGAATAATCTGGAACACTTTGCTCTTTTTTCTTTTTCCTCTGAGAATCAATTTAAATTAATTTTTTTTATATAAAATAATTGTGAGATAGATATAGCGGTGGTTTAATGATGAACCACAAAATATAAATGAAATATATTTAGGGTTAGAGGATGTCCATATCAGATATAGAGTCGTATATACAAATGATATGAGGCCAAGCTACTTTGCCCGTCACTGCAAGTTGTATCTTGAAAGGGATGCATTAGAAACAACACACAAGGGATTCATTAGAAAAAGGGAGATAGTTTAGTATTAGTATATAAATAGTATTGATATATAGACAGGAAAATTGCAGTATCGATGAGCAGTAGAATCGGGCGGGTCAGGAAAATTGCGTCATTGGAATAAAGACACAGTGACAGTGCCCTACTGCCGTGCATACAAGTCTTGTCCAACTAGTTGCATATAATTGCTCCTTAAATTTGCTTAGAGTCAAAAGTTCGTTTCTAATTATTACAATTTGGCGTGTATGTATACGTAGGTAATTGTCCATTATTAAAATAAAATAAAATCATTAAGAGATGGTCCTACAAAATAAGAAGATTATCTCTTTCTTCTGTGTCTCTATATAATCCATCACTACATTGACAACCCAGAACGTTCGTGAATGAATCAAGTCGGTAATTGAAGCAGAGATTATTATTTTAAATTCTATATCAGATTTTGTTGATGAGGGAAAATCTATCAGCAGACTTCATTGACCGCCCAAAAGATGCCCAATTACGACTGATCGTTTCTTAATTTGTTTTTATTGTCGTTATTATGTAATTATTGCTCAAAATTATTCTGTGAAAATTGAAGCTGCATGCGTGCCAATTTGCAGCACCTGCTTGCCTGCCAGACATTTTACACGTTATTGATTGTAAGCATGATTGAATCTCATGTTTCATTGTCGAGCATTTCGCTTCATCAATAATAATGAGATCAAATTTTATTATCTGAATCATAAACAATTAATTACTAATATCGGTAGTATTCATTCTAAAATACCGATTGATGGTTATATACTTATATGATATTGATGTTACATCATGGATTCTATTGGATATCGACATCATTAGTACAAAATTTCTTATTGATATTGACATCATTTATTTCGACATCAGATTTAATTGCACATTGTAGAACAACGTAATTTATTGATCATTTTGATTTTACAACCATATTATTGAACAATATTATACACTTCAATTTTAAATATTTTTACAGATCACGAAAATCGAGATCAAAACATTACAAATATACCATAGCTAGGTCTTTTTCATGCATGTGTCACCACGTTAGTGAAACCCCATAGCAGATTACATGTCTACATTTGAGCCCTCAAGTATAAAAAAAAATCATATATAAGATTCTATTCACGTTAATGTATAGTGGGATATCTCGGATTAAATTCTTATAAAGTGCGAGGTTAATATATATTTACTCGCTTCTAATTCCCTTAATGACAATGAAAACCCATTTATTTTTACATTTAAGAAGCATATATTGAATTTGATGAGTTATTCAATCTAATTAATCACACCCACCAAAAGAATCTAAAATATATCATTTTCGTAAATTTTGAAATTTTAAAATTCGACTACCGTAAAATACAAAATTAACGTCCAATTCTATAATCATCCTAAATAAATATCGAATAATGTGCCACGCCATTATCCTCCCTTGGCACATGCACAAGACGGCAGTCGATTTCTTTATGCACATGGTTTTGTATCCAAAATTAGAACTCAGAAGGCATGACAAATTTTTAAAGCTATGATAAAACTAATTTTAAACTGTTGGCCTAGCTGGCTTAATCGATAAAGTAAGCTTGATTAGTGCCCAAGTTTGATCCTAATTAAATTGCTAAATTCTAATCCAGGAGCCATAATTAAATATATTTAAGACGACGGTTTTGTTCCACATATATATCATGTGAGGTGGATGAACTAACAAGTTGGTATTTAATTAATCTTTCTTTTTAAGATGTACTTTGAAATGCTTTTAGTTGACTTCATTGACACTTTGGTGCAATTGCAAGTATTGGAAAATTGTATTAATTACTCTTAACCACATTATATGGTAATTAGTTAAAATTCATGTTTCACAAGATTTTAACGAAGCTATAAAAGTGTATTTCATTATTCCAATATCGTATTTGCTCATTTCAAATAGAAGAGTTTGTCGATTCTTCTATTGAATTTGTACTCCCTTATCAATTTCCTTCCATGAACTTTTCTTTTCATTCAATTTTTCTCAATCGACCTATTTACCCACATCTTATTAATTTTTCTCCAATGAAATCCTCATGTCCATTACTATATATATATTATTCGTTGTTGATCCAGAAATCGTTCGAATTGAAATTGACTGTTTAATCCTTATACACAGAAAAGAGACAATTAAGGTTAATGTTGAAATTAACCGTTAATATATATATATATATATATATATATATATATATTATTCCTAGTTGAATAATAACTATAATGGAGATGTCTTTTATTATTGCAATATATATCCTATTAATTAATATATTTAGTTGATAAATATCTATAATTAATGTGCAGTAATTATATGTCAATAATGACTCTACTAGGGACAGAGCAGTCAACATGTAAATTATGGGCTACGTGGCAAATGCTCCCACATCACTTAGGAATTTAGGGAATCCTAAGGGATGTAATTTTGGCGGTTCCAATAATCCATCGCCTTTTGATGCTTCTATGGAAGAAGGCTTCTAATTATTCTTTGGAGAAGGCTTGGTTGCTTCTATGAAAAAAGGCTTGAGTGCTTCGTGGGGCGAAGGTTTTGATGCTTCTGCGGAGGAAGGCTTGAATGCTTCACAATGCGAAGGCTTTGATGCTTCCGCGGAGGAAGACTTGAATGCTTCACAATGTGAAGGCTTTGATCCCTCTACTCGAAAATGTTTGAGTGCTTCGCGGGGCGAAGGCTTTGATGCTTCGGCGGGCGGCTTTGATGCTTATGCAGAGGAAGGTTTGAATGCCTTCGCATAGGAAGGTTTGAATGCCTTTGATGCTTCGGCGGGCGAAGGCTTTGATGCTTCGGCGGGCGAAGGCTTTGATGCTTCCGCAAAGGAAGGCTTTGATGCTTCTGTGAAGGAAGGCCTGAATGTTTTCGGCGGGCGAAGGCTTTGATGCTTCCGCGAAGGAAGGCTTGAATGCCTCGCGGGGCTAAGGTTTTGATGCTTACGCAGAAGAAGGCTTGAATGCTTCCGCGGAGGAAGGCTTGAATGCTTTCGCGGAGGAAGGTTTTAATGCTTCGCAAGGCGAAGGCTTTGATGCATCCGCGGAGGAAAGCTTGAATACTTTGCAAGGCGAAGGCTTTGATGCTTCCGCGAAGGAAGGCTTGAGTGCTTCGCGGGCCGAAGGATTTGGTGCTTCCGCGGAGGAAAGCTTGAATGTTTCACAATGCGAAGACTTTGATATTTCCGCAGAGGAAGGCTTGAGTACTTCGCGGGGCGAAGGCTTTGGTGCTTCCGCGGAGGAAGGCTTTACTGATGACCTTCGCGTACTAAAACCCTTGGATAGGATTCATTACACTCGGAACTAGATTTTCATGGTGGGGTTAAAAAGCTGACTTCCGTACCTTTCTTCGTTGGGCTTTCTCAAAAACGTAGAGAATCGAATTTTTGACGAATTTTTGAAGTTAAGTCATGTGCGCTGATTCGCTGACTTGACCTTTCTTTGCTAATTTTTCCATAGATAATTCATCAGTTATTGGAATTAGTTGGTTTTTACGGAGTTAGGAATCTAAGATACACATCTTTCCAATGCCACTCCGAAAAAGGTTAATAATTGAATTTTTGGCGAATTTCGGAAGTTGGATCACGTGTGTTGACGCGCGGTTTTGACCTATTTTCGTTAATTTGCCCATAGATAATTCATTTCTTATCGAAATTAGCTTTTCTTGATGGCATCGGAAAGCTTACATCCACAACTTTCTAATGCCATTGATATTTGTCCTAGAAGACAAGTACTGAGCCCAGGGGGTCAATTTGAAGTTCATCCTTGTGTGCAGAATCGAGCCGTTGACCTTCGATCGTTGAAATGCATGCTCATGATTCATTACAACTCGGATTTGAGTACCGCGAGCAGCGTTGGAAAGCTAAGACCCATAGGTTTCTATTGTTACTTGGCCCATTTAAAGAATATGAGTAATGAATATGTGGTGTGCCTCAAAATTGAAGCCTTCAGAAGAGGAATCCTCTATTTGCATGTTCCTTCAAATTTAGACATCGTTGAGATTTTCTTAAAGTTTTCTTGAGCGTTGACTTTACTTTCTCGCAAAGAGAAAGGTCTTTTTAGCTCATTCAAATGCCCCTGTTGTACTTCCAGGGGCACCCAACGGTCCCGACTTGAATGGACTTGCCTCTCAGATGAGGGCTTTACTTAGCCTTGGAGAAAGGGCTTTTCATGAGAATTTCGTTGCACAACATGTTTTTAGGTGGCTCGGGATGCCCCCCACTTGGCCAAGAAATGATGTAGAAGGTCTGACCCACTTGTACTTGTTTACTGAAAAGCTCAACTTATCGTGATAAGCTAATGTGAGTAGGTGATTTCCGGGAAGTATGCGCACCACATGCTGCTTGTCGGGATTCCTGTGTTGAACGGTGCTTGCGTTCCATGCCTTCCTGATTATTTTGTTCTCTGGTGGCAGGTTTCTCATCCAAGATCAATCCCAGGTCTTCGTTTGTCGATTGTCATCTTGTGGCATTCCGGGATGCTTCTCCCACGAACTTTCCGTTCGTACGCTGAAATTGAGCGTGGACTTCAGGTTCCAGAGTTAATGTGCTGAAGCCAGACATTACCAAAACTGGGTGTCCATGTGTGTTGGGATGCGTCGATGGCGCGTCCTGGGCTGGCAGCGATTGGGCTGAGATGCGTGCTTCGAGCAACGGAGGCACGTGGACGTCGAGCAACGGAGGCGAGCGGCTTACCAGCCCGGCGATGATGGCGTGCGACTAACCGGTTGGAAGAGCAGCAGTGTGACCCGTAGCGAGGTTAACGGCTATCGATGGCGTGGCTGGCGTTGCACATCGACTGGGCCTTGGCTCCCGCGACGGTGGCTCAGCTGATGGGCTATGGGGCTTACGGGCATGCGGCTCCCTTGGTGCTGCGTTCGTGCTACCCTTCCTCCTAGGACGTGTTCATCTCATTGGACCTTGTTGATTGTTGTGTTCTTGCCATTAGTCGAAAAATTTTCGAAGAACGAAGAAAGAAAAAAGATAATTTGATGAAATAGTGAGAACTTTTCGGATTAAATAGCACGTTTTGAGAATTTCTCAACTCTGCTCTCAATGAAAGCACCAATTGTTGATGCAGAAATCGTCCGGATTGAAATTGACCATTCAATCCCTACACACAGAAAAGAGACAACTGAGGTTGAATCACGAGCTAGGGGGTTCAACCAAGAACGCTTTGATGCCTAAGTCAGTTCAATCTAGAGATAAAACTGAAAAGCCAATTATGACAATAATTATGAGATACCTGATAAGTGAGGGAATGGCCCCTATTTACAGTGGAGACCTGGGGGTTTTTGGAGCTTCTGATTGGTTGAAAGAGTTTGCAATGAATAAGTAATCATTTTAGGAAATGAATAAGTAATACTTAGTATTGGGTTTTAATTATTTATTATTGGTAGGAAAAGAGTTGTAATTAATAAACAAATCCTTTTAGAAAATGAAGTTTATTTATTAATTGATTCTTAGTTGAATAATAACTCTCATGGAGATGTTTTTTATTATTGCAATATAACTCATATTAATTAATATATTATAAATATATATAATTAATACGCAGTAATTATATGCTAATAATAACTCTACTAGGGTCATAGTAGTCATTATGTAAATTATGGGCGACGTGGAAGCTCCACAATTTTTGGACAAATTATGGTTCCACAATTTTTGGCCAATTCTTTATTAATGCTACTTTATGCATACTTTTTTAAAATTTGAAAAGTTTACAGAAAAATTAGAGAAAATGTGACCATAATGGACAAAATTGACCAAAATAAAAATACAAAGTACAAATTAACAAAAGTGTATGTACAAGTAATAAGTTTAGAGGGTAAATTTAAAAAATAATCCTTTTGGTAATTATTTTTGGATGAAAATAAAATAAAATTAGGAGCTATATATACTGAAATTTGTTTCTGATGGTAATTAGCAGAATCTTCATATTGATTATAACCCACTTGTTTTCTTGTCACGCTCTAATCTTAAAGAACTTTAATCCAAAAAAAAAAATCTTAAAGAACTTTTTTATGACTTATATGTGATCATCATGGTTGGAGACGTAGTCCGTCGCCGTAAACATTCAGGTATCAATCTTCCATGGAATATTTTGGTTCATCTTCCATACATTTTTCCAACGACATGCAAACTGAACTTGACTTTTTCTCAATTTTGATAGTGTTGGCAATTTTTTTTCCCTCTTGTCATCATGTGCTTTCAATATGTACTAGCCTCATCGTAGGTGCAGAGCAAGAGACATTTCGGCATACTACATGCGACTTCATAACTCAATAATAAATTGGCACATGTGTGTGTGAGACATTTTCATATCACATCGCACTACGTGTGACTTTAAACGTACTTAAATTTATTGTATACGCTCGTGTCAATCTGCATTTTTTAATATATAAAATGTGATTACAATTTTTAATTTTGATATATTATTTTTTAAACAAATGGAAAAAAAATAACCAATGCAAAGGGATGCGGGTAGTTCCATGTTCTTGGAGTTTGGTTTGCTTTGGTAACTGAAAAAAAAAAAGTGAATGTGGGTATAAGGAAGAAAATACAACCAAAGAATGCACTTATAATTAAGAATGGGCATATATCCTTTGAAATCAGAAACCGATTCGATTAAAATCGTTATTGGCACTCCGGTTTGGATTTTACCGGATAAAAATCAAACTGTTAGAAAATCCAAATTATTTCATTTTGAAAACCGTTGGAACCCAAACCGAACTGTTAATGTTCATATTTATTTATATTATTTGTTAGTTAATATTTTTCACCATATAATATATTAATGTAAATGTTCATTATATACCCTACCTCACTTAATCCTTACCAATTTTCAGCTACTTTCAAATTTAAATTATATTATTTGTTAGTTTAAATTGTTGAAATTTTAATTTATAATTTTATGCCTAAACCCTAAACGATGACTGATTTATTTTTTTTGCACTTTTGTCTTATTTTTATTTATTTTTATCCAAAAATACACTTCTCATATAAATATAGATTTATCTTTTTACAACTGATATGTGAATTATATTTTTTCTTTTTATTTTCATTTTGATTTTTTCTTATTTTTCATATGAAGGGATCCTTAAGAAAAAAAATGAACTTAACTGACACACGTGTTTTGCAAGATCGGAGTGATGAATGTGGTTCTCTCTTAATCCACGTTTCAAGCAATCTGCATTTTGCATTTTTATTTTATTTATTATCTCACACTCCATATTAACATTTGATTAAATTTTTTCATGCTTTAAGTGAAGGGCATTGTTGGCATTAGGAGAAATTTAACCATATTTACTATTTCACCCCCATTGTTAACATTTGATTAAATTTTTTCATGCTTTAAGTGAAGGGCATTGTTGGCATTATGAAAAAATTAACCATATTTACTCTTTCACCCCCCATTATTAACATTTGATTAAAAAATTTCATGCTTTAAGTGAAGGGCATTGTTGGCATTAGAAGAAATTTAACCAAAAAGTCCTTCTGACTTTATGCCTAAACCTTAAACCCTAAACCCTAAACCCTAAACGATGACTGATTTATTTTTTTTGCACTTGTCTTATTTTTATTTTTTTTTATCCAAAAATACACTTCTCATATAGATATAGATTTATCTTTTTACAACTGATATGTGAATTATATTTTTTCTTTTTATTTTCATTTTGATTTTTTCTTATTTTTCATATGAAGGTATCCTTAAGAAAAAAATGAACTTAACTGACACACGTGTTTTGCAAGATCGGAGTGATGAATGTGGTTTTCTCTTAATCCACGTTTCAAGTAATCTACATTTTGCATTTTTATTTTATTTATTATTTCACACTTCTTATTAACATTTGATTAAATTTTTTCATGCTTTAAGTGAAGGGCATTGTTGGCATTAGGAGAAATTTAACCATATTTACTATTTCACCCCATTATTAACATTTGATTAAAAAAATTTAATGCTTTAGGTGAAGGGCATTGTTGGCATTAGAAGAAATTTAACCAAAAAGCCCTTCTAACTTTATATATATAGATAATGATATTTGATAAAGGAAACTTATTATAAATATAAATTGACCTTGTCAATATATAAATAAAATTTAAATGATGCCGGGTTTAATTTTATATAAGCCTTTACCGAAATATTTTGGATGAAATTACTCTTAATAAAAGTTCTAAATTTATAATTTATTAATTAAGAAGAAAGCAATAAAATAATATATTTTTAATTAAAAGTTTAAAGAACTAACATTTTAATGGAGAAAGTGGGAAGCTATTTTCCTTTCATTCCCTTTTAGTTTTTGATGACTTTTTTGAATTTATTTTATTTTTTCTTACTTTTTAGAAAGAAAATTAAAAAAAAATTAACACACGACATAAATAGTTGCATAAAGCTAGCTAGCACCTTTTAATCGTAACGGTTGTAATGACCCGCAACTTACGTCGGTGAAACACCGACTCTGACACCCTATTAGTAATTTCCAGGTCCAACAATCTTCATGTTTTTATATAATAAATAAAAACCGAGGCTGGAAAACGGAGTCCGTTGCTGGGAATGTAATAATTGACAAAACCAAGGCTCTAAATTGTCCCCTCTGGCGTCTCAATCAACCAATCACAAAAGCTTCAATAGAATACTCCACCCCATTAACACTACCCAAAGACCCATCTTCTGTTACTTGCATAGAAATCAAACACTGTCTTCTTCAAACCTCCCCTATAAAAAACCCTTCTAACAAGCCCCAACACTTCAAACTCAAAAACCCATCTCTCACAATTCAATTTACAGATCAACAAGCTTTTTGTGCTGAATCCAATTTTGGTTTTGATTTTGAATTTTTAACATGGTTTTGATTTCTGGTCTGCCGGATGATATAGCTTTCGATTGCCTTGTTCGTGTCAAGTATGATCAATTGCCGACCGTCGTTTCGGTTTGCAAAGGCTGGAAGGCGGAGGTTGGGTTGCCGGAGTTTCAATTGCTTAGGAAGATGGGTGGCCATGGACAAAAGCTCATTGTGATGGTTCAAGCACTTGCTGCCTCGAACCATGGGGCGGGTGTGTTCAAGTGTCCGGAAAGCCCGGTTTACAGGCTCACTCTTTGTGAACCGGATTCGGGTAATTGGTCCGAATTGCCACCACTTGCTGATTTCTCTAGTGGGCTACCCATGTTTTGCCAACTGGCAGCGGTTGGGTCAGATTTGGTGATGATGGGCGGTTGGGATCCAATGACGTGGACGATCTCGAATTCTGTATTTATCTACAATTTTGTATCTGCCACGTGGCGAAGCGGGGCTAATATGCCCGGTGGTGCTCGAATTTTCTTTGGATGCGCGTCGGATTCTGATCAGATGGTGTTTGTTGCAGGTGGACATGACGATGAGAAAAATGCGTTGAGATCAGCGATGGTATTCGATGTGGCAAATGACGAGTGGATTATGTTGCCTGACATGGCAAGAGAGCACGACGAGTGTAAGGCGATTTTCCAACGTGGCAAGTTCCATGTCATTGGTGGGTACTGTACGGAAATGCAAGGCCGATTTGAGAAAACCTCCGAAACATTCAATATCTCAACCTGGCAATGGGAACAAGTACAAGAGGATTTCTTACATGCCGCCACGTGTCCACGGACGTGCGTGGATGGTGATGACGAGACATTGTACATGTGTCGTAGTGGTTACGTGGTGAAGCAAGAATATGACACATGGAAATTCGTGGCGAAGCTGCCAGCTCAAGTGCGTAACCCTGATTGTGTGACAGCGTGGCAGAGTAAGGTACTAGTGATTGGGTGTGCAGGGTTCGGTGAGCCCCGCATGGCTTACACATTACATTTGAAAAATTACACGTGGACAAAGCTGGAGACCCCTCACAAGTACTCTGGCCATGTTCAATCAAGTTGTTATTTGGAGATATAAATTTTGGGACACTACTTGTACATTAAGCTGAAGACATATGTATCAGTGACTTCATTTGGTTCTTATTTTTGTAAAATTTCACCTACCAAATGGAACAAAGATTTTAGGGTCATTCTCTTTTTTATAGAGGCGGAAATAAGTATTTTAAAGTCTTAAAGATAACAAATACAAAGCATTCTAAGTACCAAATATCTTACTCTAACGCACCACGAAATAATAATAATAATAATTTTGTATTTCCAGGTTGTACCCCTCCCATTGATGTATTATTGCACATTTTATGGTTGACAACAGAGGCCAAGGTTCAGAAAAATTATAAAAGTACACAATAATGTCTCAGGTCTAGTTGATTTTTTCTTTCTTTTCGAAGTGCAGATGTATATATGAGTGAGTTTTGTATTTAATTACCAATTTCCTTTAATTTGTGATTTTTACATTACTTACTGCTCTTTCTACTTTAATACTAAAAACTAAATAAATGAGAGCAAAAACGAAAAAATGAGATTATCAAATTCACTATTCTTTTTATTTTGGAAAGTAATTTTCACATTCCTACATTTATTTATTTTCGCCCATTAATTCTATTTTCACGACCACAAATTGATTGATTAACCCATTTTGCATAGAAAAAAAAGACCGGAAATTGATTGATTAAAGTCAAAATGAAAGCACAAATTGATTATTGTCATACATTTGGACTTCAACTTGTTTACTACTAGACGACTCTAAAACAACGTAATGTTTGGTTTGCTGGAATAAATTCATCTTCCACGATGTATCTGTCCTCTATATATAAGGGAAAATAAAAACATCATTAGGGACCACAGAGGAAGTAGACGTTCCATTGGGTGCACAAGCCTTTTGAGTATAATTCCAAGAATCTCCACAACATGTATCTCTCCGTAAATTTTTTTGGGCGGATGAGTAATTGATAACATCAATATTTATTCAAAATTCCCCTAATTATATTTTTAAAATTTTTCAATCCCTAACTACCATAATAATTACTCAAACAACTTTTAAAGTTTTTAATCCCTATTTAGTAGTTTTTTTTTCCTCTCTACTTTTATGAAAATATTACTCTCACTTAGAATCTTTTTTTCTTTTTCACTTGTTCATTTTAAGGAGTAATGTAAGGACAATTCAACTTAATACAAGATAATTAAGAGCAAGAATTCTTCAAAAAAAATTTTAAACTTCAAATTTGAAAAATCTTATTATCAGATATTAAAATATTAGATTAATCGTTTATGATTTAGGCTTGAATTTTGTACCCAAAATCCAATAATTAAACCTTAAACCCTAAGTCATAAGCTCTTCCACCACCACCCCTATCTACCCTCTCCCTAAACTTTTATATACCCTACCGACACGAATTTCATTCTTGATTTCAAAGAAAAAAAAATTAATTGTAATATATAATTTTAATTATAAAAGTGTTTTAAGTTTAATTATAAAATAGGGGTTAGAATCCTAAGTATGCATTGTACAAGAAGATGACAATAAACATACATGACTAAAAAATAATAGAAGGAACTAAGAATAAATAATTGTCATATTTCAACTTTTAAATAAAATACAATATTATCAAAAATTAGTTAGTAATTTTTGGCGTAAAAGTCAAAATAATTAAAGTCAACACAAAACAAACAAAGTAATGTTTAGTTTGGAATAGAATGCAATGAAATGTCAATGAGCATTTCATTTTTAAAATACTAAATTTTCTATGAGCATTTGTGCACTTTTATTATTTAGTTTTTATATTTAATTATTTAAATTAATGGCCAGTTTGATATTGCTGTGCTTTTTTTAAAAGTTATTTCTGTTGTGCTTTTTAAAAATGTTATTTTTGATGTTCTTTCATAATAAATAATTGTAAACTAAAATAATTGGTAAAAGAAGTAGCGTGCATATTATTTTTAAAAATTGTTGTCAAAAATTCATTATTTTTCAAAAAAACAAGATTTCTCATTTTTACCAAACACTTTTGTACTGCTTCACTTTCAAAGAAAACAATTTTAAGAAAAAAAAATAATATCAAACTGGGCCTAAAAAGAACAAAAGGTGGGTGTTTGTTTTTTCCTAGTATGTATAATTTTTTCCGCAATTTATATCCAGTCAACTTGGATGAGGGCAATCAAAATTCATCCTTATTTCTCTTCATTTTTCTTTAAATAATGTTGTTTAGTAAATATTGAAACATTAAAGATTAAATTTGGAATATAATAGACATGTTCTCATAGCATAGATCTTTACTCTATTATGATAAACCCAAAAAAAAAATGATTAGGGTTACAGCCTTCACCAAAAAATGTTGAACACAAAAAATCATGAAACAGAAAGATCATAACTTACACTAAATACATATTTAACAATTTTCAAGGTGTTTATTTTAAAATAAAAATAAAATGCAAAATTGAAAAGAAAAGAAAAATATATATCTCATCTTCTCGTTAACTCTCACCCCAATAGTTCATTATTTTTTATCCATTATTTTGAAAATAAAATACATGATTTCAAATTTAAAATAATTTTCTTTTGACATAACAAAAGGTGCTTAAAAAAAGTCACAAGCGCAATGTACATGCTTACAAAATGTCCTCCAGAGCGTGTGCTTAAAAAAATATCACAAACGTATCTATGTAGGGAGTCTAGTTAGGATATGAAAGTTATTATTATTTTTTTGAAGAGTATTAACCATATTCTATTCATTCCTATCAAGGGATACACAACCAACATGAAATACGTCTCATAGTGCAACAAATTACCAAACAAATACACATTTCCCCGAAGTGAAGTTCCTTAGTCTTTTTTGGTCAGGTGTAGTGGAATTTTCTGCACTAAGAGACGAATTACATAATTTGAGGTCAGGTGTAGTGGGTTTTCGCTTGGTTGGAAAAAAACCCAAAAACCTGCTCCGACCCTACTCTTTCACGAACCCTATCCATGAGATTCTCGACCCGACCCGACGTCTCAACGGGGAGGGGAGCAGTCTATAGAATCACTAAACATATACTCTTATACCAATTATAAGGGCTCGCCCTAGATTTCCTTGGGAAACACCCGAGAAGGTCCCGATTGGGCCTACACGCCTTTTGAAGAATCTACGATCAACAGTGAATGTCTTAATGTGGTATTAGTCGACATCACCTCTTACGATAAGTTAGGAGCGTAAAACAAGAAAACTATGAGATATACTCAATAATTGGACAAAAATAAAGTTTCTGAAATTTATTTATCAAACTGATTATCCCCCGTTTTGGAAACAATACTACACCGTTAAAGTAATATATAGTCTGAAATGAGATAAATATAAGCAAAATCTTTAGTAACATGTGAAAACTAGTACTATGAGTAAGTAAAGTTCTAAAGCTCACTACCTGCACAATCACTGTAAAGGTAAACTAAAATTTGTCATGAATGCTAGTTCTAAATTGCTGTTTATATAAACACTGAAAGCTGAGCGCACCTCATGAGCTAAATACTGTTGAAATAACCATCCAATGAAAAACTATCATATCATAAATATTGTATTGTAAAAATCACACCAACTAGTACCTTATGTGAGTTATGCCAACATACACGTATAGAACGGATCTTACATGTGTGAGGTGGTGGATAACTGATGATCTACGTCGTACGCGCGTAGACTGCTCCGAAAGGGCCAAACACATTGACACACGGCCCAAAGCCCTGATGTGTGCTCGGATGGATCCCACAATGCAGACCTTCTGAAACTACTACAGGGGTGGGTACAACATTACTACTAATCAAAACTAATATAACTGATTCAAAATTACATTTAAATCTCATAAGTCACTAGAAAATCTTGTATACAATCTATAACAAAGATACGGATAAGAAAATTATAAATACACTTAAAATCCTGATAATAACGATATTCCAAATCTTAACTTAAAACATTCGTTGAAAACGATAAGTTCATAATCAATTAACATTCAAAGCCATAAAACCATTTATGAAAACAAAGTCCTATGAGTTGACGAACTAAACGTGATCCTGGAGGGATCGTTCTGAGCAACTGAAGTAGCTGCGACACCTAGAAACAAAATGGATAAGATATTAAAATTTGATTTCGGTTCGTAAACGACTTAATGTGCCCTAAAACATAACCGAACCCAAATTGACATTTGGGAGTCTATTGGTCAATAAAAGCCGAAAGATATCCTAACTAAACTAAGTGGGTTAATATAATCAATTTTCACTCTCATTTTAATTTTTTTGGATTTTTTTTTCTCTTTCTAATATAAACTGAGATTATATTATAGGTGCTCACGTCATTGTGTTTATTTTTTTTAACAAGGTTGATTTTAGATGATAATTACAAAGAAATTTACTAAAAATAAAAATAAAAATGCATAAACCCACTCTTGGGAGTGTGTGAGGAGGCTAGGCTGGCTAGTACGTCCCATATCGTTGCATACGTTCATATATATTGAAGTTGACTATTCCTCCAAAGCTCAAATCCTTTTTATGGAGTATCGGGCATGGTAAGCTTCGTACTAATCTTCTACGGTCCCGGCGTGGTCTTTGGTCTGAGTCAAGCTGCTCCAGATGTCCGCTCACTGAACAAAACCTTGACCAACTGTTCAGATTTTGCCCCCGTCATGACTCTCAGTGCAGAGTCTATTCGTGGTCAGCGACATTCTATTCTCTCTTGTTTTGTTGGGCTAATGCCCGCTACTGTGCCAAAAAATATATATATAGTACGTGTGTGTGTATATATATATATATATATTGAAAATCTGATGTAGCCTTCACCCTTCTCTTGTGATAGAAAGAAGGGTGCAGATTAATACCTGAAAATGAATGGATATGCGAATTATGACAAAGAGAAAATGAATGGATATGCGAATTAGGACAAAGAGAAAATGAAAGCTTGGTTCTATTTAAGTCATATTAAGTAAAATTTCAACAAATGAAAAAAAATCTAGAGCAATAGATTTTCATGTGCTACATATCAATCCTCATTCTGCTTTTTATTTAGAGTAAAATTACAATGAACCACAAGTGGTGATATAGTAAATAACGGTCTAGGTGGAATCTCTTAACCAATGATCAATCTCTTGAGTTGATTATCGTTTTCATAGAATTTGTTCGGTATCTCATTGGAGATTGGAGATTAGTCCGACATCAATGTTCGATGGAAACCCTCCAGCTTGGCAAAAAAAAGGGTGAAGTTATTATGAATTTGAAAATGTGACTATGAAGTAAAAGCACTCATTTATAAATGAGAGGATTGTTTCACTTTGTAACATGTACTCAGAAATTCACAATTTGAAAGAAGCAACTAGAAGGACAGAGAGCAATGGAAGGAAAGGGTGGTTCTTGCAAGAAACTCGTGCATGTAGTTAGGCCTTTTACATGCATAATAGGCTTTTCATTTTTTTGTTTTGTGTTTTGTATTAACCCTTGTCTACATATATAGTAATTAACCTAAAATGAGGCCCTGGTCCAAGGTGTGGCCCAAGGCACCAACTTTGCTCGCTTTGAACTTGGCTGACCCATTACGGTCTAGTGGTATTCCTCTTTACACATGATGTGAGAGATCTCATATTCGGTTCTTGTAAATAGAGGGGTCGATATCAAATGTGTATAATGTAATTTCCCTCATCTAATATCAGGGCCGGTCCAAGAAATTCGAGACCTAGGGCGAAAATTTTAAAAGTGCCCCGTAGTCTATATTTACACATAAAAAACTTGTACTTTTCAAATTTTTTTTTTCATCTTTCTAGCAATACACAAAAAAATTTCAAGAATTTAAGCACATCACTCAAACATAGTCGTCATGTAATACTATATTTTAAAGAAAACAATTAAGTTTTATCAAAAAATTTAGAGTTAGAGTCCTAATGCCTTTACAAGACAAGCTAGATAACTATATATAAATCAGGATAACTCTTAATAATACTTTTCAATAATATGGACCCAATTTTTTAATAAGATATTTCTTCAAACTCAATTTAAATATTTTTTAAACAATTTAAACATTCTTTTATTTTTTTTTCATAAAAATAAATCAAATATAAATTTTTTTGACCCTTCTAATTCGTAAGCCCAGAGCGGTCACCCTTGTGGCCCTGTCTAATATCATTGTACCCAAAAAAATGATTCTAATGAAATGAGATTGGGATTTAGGGTTTTAGAAAGTTTTTTTGGGAGGCGAGCACTACGCCAATACCGGCCTTTTATTCTACGCCAATATTTAACTAGCTATATTTCTAATGCTGGGGTAGCTAGGGGTGGTCTGGCTTGGATGTGACACACAACTTGAGAGCCAAATTTTCTGCATAAACGATGAACTTATGTGTTTTTTTGGTGTTTTAGTCTTTGTGTGTTAGAATATTTGTTATTTAGAGATTGTTAATTGAATAGTTATAGTTTCTGCCATTACTATTAGTACTATGAAATTTAATGGTATTTCTTCTCACTCTGTAATTTTAGTCTACGTTACATTGTTTAATATTTCTATCTTCTAATATTTTAGTATAAAAAAAATATCTATATTTTCTAATGTTTAATTTTGCGTTTATGAGATTTAAGTTTGACTTTCATTTATTTATCCTTCTTGTATTGAATTCTAACTTACATTTCTGGTGTGTGCCACTGCCACATGCAGAAAAGCTAGAAGGCTGTGTGGTTTCATGGTCTGAAAATTGCAGAAAAGTTTATAATGCCAGCACTCTCAATTAGTATTTCTAGCAATATAATTGAATAAAATGTTATTATTTTATGTTGACTGTTGAATAAAATATATTAAGAGGTTTACAATATGAAGAAATGGTTGTTTCATTAGGAAGTCGCTGAGCATGCCCCATTTTCAGATATGGTGCTTGGTATAGGGTTGGGCCAAAGTATCCATCCATGGGGTGACCCATGGCTTGTTTGAAATTAAATCAACTCACCTAGTATGAATGTTGGGCTTTTGTTCGAAAATTTAACAAGTCCAAATTTATTATGGGCTCTGGGCCTATATATTTTTTTTTATTCTTTTAAGGGAATAAAAGACATTTTTGGTCACTGTGGTCTGAGTCAAAATTAATTTTAGTCACCGTGATTTTAATTTTACCAATTTGGTCACTGTGATTTGTCATTTAGTGAAGCTCTGTCAAATATGAATGGGCCTTTTAGAACATTCATCTAACAAAAACTCATAAACAAGTTCTTTTTCCTTCTTCGACCCGATTCTTGCCCCGCAACTACCTCCGATTCTCCGCTAAACCTCGCATCCATATCCATCTTCCTCTTTACGGACCGCTATAATAATTTCATCCCTCGCTCATTTCGCAATCTTATGAACAACGAGATCTGCTAATATCTTCCTTAGTCTCCTAGGTCTTGCTTTAATTATGTTTCCATATATATATATATATGTTTTAGCAGATAAATAAATGTGTGTGCACATGATCGATCAATGCATAGCAAAACAAACAATAATTCCAAAGAAAAAATCATCAAACAATGTAAAAAGTTAAATTCAATTTTATGCAAAGATGCCTAATCTGAATCCGACTTGTTAATTAACTAGATAGTCCTTATAATCAAATTAATAAACAGGTCGTGTTCAAAAACTAATTAACCTATAACTTGTTTAACCTATTTAAACCGTTTGACCTTCTAACTTTATATTTATGTAATACACCCTGAAAATTCAATATTTACTACCAAATACTTTCAATATTTTATGAATACATAAGTTTATAACCCTAAATAATCTCAAAATTGCAAAAATTGAATAGATATATAGGTAGGTTAATAGGTAGATGTATGAGTTAGTGACTAACACGTTTATTAAACGGGCTAATAGGTCATTATACGAATTAACGGGTTGATTCAAGACCCATCCATTTATTAAACTAGTCGTAACGGGTTGACAGAAAAATGATCCAAAATTTTAATAGTGCGGGTTTACCCGTATAAATTTTGTGCGAGTTTCGAGTAGTTTGTCATAAATTGTCACCCCTACGTGGAGGGTAAAATAACACTCATAATAAATGATCCCTGGTATATTTTGTCGGTGTACTCTAATCACAGGGTGGTGTCCAATCCACTTTAATATGTATATTTATTTTTAATTAGTTTAACTTAAAGTGAGATAGTTCAACTCTGTCGTCCACCTATATGATAACACCTAGAATATAACACCACGTGACATGTTTCGGGTATAAGTATTTATCATATGTTTTAGTCAATTCGAGATCGGTTATGGCTATTTCTTTTACAAATTGCCTCTTACACATCATTTTCTTTATACAACAATATTGCAAGAGGGTTATATATGCCTTTAGAGAGAACCAAAATTCCTACCATATAAAAGGGATGAATACCATAAACCGCACACAATAACGAACTTAAAGTCTCTCACTTACAAGTGAAGAGTAATAGAATTATACTGTAGTCATATTTATCAAATTGATCACATTTAACACCAAAGAAAAAAAATGGGGTACCACCTGAGAAATCTCCACCGCTCATCAATCCATGTCCCAAGATCATAAGAAACTTTACGATCTGACAACAAAAGCACCGGGGTACCACCTGAGAAATCTCCACCGTTCATCAATCCATGTCCCAAGATCATAAGAAACTTTACGATCTGACAACAAAAGCACCGGCTTGGCCCACCAGTGGCAGTATCGTAATATTATTCACTTAACCGCAAAGCCTTGTTCGCTCTCGTATTTACAGAAACAGAGCGCTCTCTCCATATGCAAAGCACCAAGATCTCTCTCCCCCCGTCCCTCTCTTCTTCTTCCTATTCTCTTTTTCTGAGGTTGGATCACCTGGATCGGTAGGGTTTCCCTAACCGTGATCTCGGCCGGAGCTCTGCGAAAATGGTTAGTCTGTGATCTCTTCCGGGTTGCCGGAACCTTGTCACATTAGACTGCATCCTACATCTGATTCAAATCTATTCTGATTTCTTGCGAATTTCTCATTGATTGACCAACTGCATCAATTTCAGTGGGAGTGTTGAAATTTCTGAGGCTCTGTTTGGTTGCTTGGAATTGGATAGTTTCTTAATTTTCCATTTTGTTTGAATTTCATTTCTGTGCAACCAAGCTGATCAATATTAATTTGAATTTCTTCGAGATCTGGTGTTCCATATGGTCAAACTTTGATTCTTATTTTCGTTTACCAGAAGAAATATGACATGCAAATTAAATTTTGATTTGGTTCAATTTGGCACTGATTGGTT
Organism: Oemleria cerasiformis; assembly: GCA_037349345.1. Classification (NCBI taxonomy): domain Eukaryota; kingdom Viridiplantae; phylum Streptophyta; class Magnoliopsida; order Rosales; family Rosaceae; genus Oemleria; species Oemleria cerasiformis. The sequence continues at coordinate 4,787,061 of JAZGTL010000019.1, read as the reverse complement.
TTCTTTGCTTTTGCAATGTAACAGCCTCTCAGACTGGAAATCAAGGTAAATTCTCTCTCAATATAGCTTCAATACGTGGATCAGATCTCGATCCTAATAGTTATATTCTGAATTGGGTGAGAAATGTTCTAAATTTAATTTTCTGGTTCAGAGGAAACTTGCTCAAAGATCAGAGAGAGTAAAATCTGTGGATCTACATCCAACAGAACCATGGTAACTACATTACCTTCATTTCACCAGTCTTATTTAGTATTCTGTCAAAGTTGATATGAAAAAAAATAAATTTACAACATTTAGCAAGTCAAAAGAACTATGCCATACATCGCAGCTCCTCTTGATGATGCCTCATCCTAATAATTTAACATTTAGCAAGTCAAAAGAACTTTGCCGTGCTACCTTACAATTTAACAATTAAGTATTCTGCTTATTAGTATTTCTTTTTTCTTTGTACGCCTTACAATTGGTAATGCGTTTGACAATTTGGTGAAACAATAGGGTACGCAATTGATGGTTGGTTAGTGAGGTAGGACTTCCAGCCTTTCGCCCTAAATTTCCTTTTAGGTGGTCTTTTCTTTGTTAAATCTTAAGGATATTACCTGCATTTTCCATGAGGAAGAGGAAGCACCTATTAGTTTGGGTGCCATGGCAGAACCCCTTGGCTGGGGCGGCAGAACCCCATGTCCTATTACGTAAATTTATAGGATGACTAATTATAATGAAAGTTTCCTTTCAAAGTGGGTTGGAATGAGATTACAGGACCACTAATTATAGGAAGACTAATTAAGGAACACTAATTAAAGGACCACTTAGTGTGGATAGGAACCAAGTTATTTGTGTGAACTTGTAGTTTTTGTGATTTAGAACATATTTTTAATAAAAATGAGATTACAGCTCTGAAAATGGTGGAGAAACTTGTTTTACTAATGTGTTGAATGATAATTCCACTGCAGGATTTTGGCGAGTTTATATTCTGGAACTGTGTGTATTTGGAACTACCAGACACAGGTATGATCTGAATATATTAGTTCAAGTAGCATCTCCAATACCAAGTAATACTGAAATAATTCATGTAAATAGAGGGAAATATGTGGCAGCTTTTTATAACAGTCATCTTTGCTAAAACTACATGTAAATTTTGATCTTAACATTTCCCGACATATGCAACTGTCTTAAGAGCCTTTGTTGCACTATGGCAGTGTCATCTTTTGCTAAAAGTTAATGTAATTTTTTGATTTGAACATTTACTGGAATATGCGTCTATCTTAAGAGGCTTTGTTGCACTATGTGAGTATGACTAGCTTCATCACTAGTTAGGACACGGAGAATCAAGCCTTTTGGTCTGACCTGAAAGAGCTAGAAATGAAGGAATGAAATTGTACAACCCAGATTCCTTGTTAAGTTTCAGCCATCCGCACCAAAGCCTCGACCATTGTAGATAGAAAAAAACTTACTAATAGTGGACCTCACATTGACCAAAAATTCTTGGGTGTGTGGATGAACCTAATGCCAAATTAAGGGCAAAGAGAAATTTGTGATTTACTGATCTAGGACTGTTCAAAGATATGGCTTGTGTATAATTTGTATGTTATTTCACAAAATAGTCTTTGTAAAAGTACCATGTTTTAAGGGTGCTGTTGTTGGCACTCCAAAGAAGGCATGCTGAACTCCAATCTTGTAAACATACAAGGGAAAAATTGCACTCGAGGAGTGTACGATGACTTTTTCAGAGTGCCAATAACAGCCCCATTGTTTTTAATTATTTCTAAAATTCTTTTTGAGACCCAGGGCTTGAGGTTCTACTTATAGAAATGCTTTGGTATGAATAAATAATAATGCCAAGGAATAGTATTTTCTTTATATAGATCTTAACAACTGATTGATTATGAGACTCGGTTTGCCATTTTTTTTCCTTGGTAAGGTGTGTTATGACCTGCGGCTGAATCTATATGGTTAATTATGTGATGCATTTCATAAGAAATATCTCTTCTTTGATTGTGATTGATACAGTATCTTTTGTGCTATTTAGCTATCAAAGAATAACAAATTTTTAGTTAGTGTTCCTTCCTCTAAAAGCTGTCTTAAACTTATAATGAGTTTTTGAAAGTTTAGTTTTCTTTAAATGGTTGGAGTAAGTTTATTTTAACTTGAATCTTGTTTTACTGTCTCAGACCATGGCTAAGTCTTTTGAGGTCACAGAGTTACCAGGTATTTTGTGAGATGCTGGCTTGACTGTTTCGCTTTCTCTTTTGCTTGGTAGGCATTTTTCACAATAAGATAAATATCATGCTTTAATCTAAGCCATGGGTCTGCAGTTAGGTCAGCCAAATTTATTTCACGCAAGCAATGGGTTGTTGCTGGAGCTGATGACATGTTCATTCGCGTATACAATTATAATACAATGGATAAGGTTAAAGTATTCGAGGCACATACAGACTACATTAGGTGTGTGGCTGTCCATCCTACGCTACCATATGTGCTATCGTCATCTGATGATATGCTTATCAAGCTCTGGGATTGGGACAAGGGTTGGGTTTGTACTCAGATATTTGAAGGACACTCCCATTATGTGATGCAAGTGACTTTTAATCCGAAAGATACAAACACATTTGCAAGTGCATCTCTTGATCGCACCATAAAGGTATACATGTCATTTTCTGGTGGTTATGCTACTCTACTGTTCAAGTGCAACAGTGCTAATTATGCGATTGGGTTATTTAATTTTTCCTCAGATATGGAATCTAGGCTCCCCAGACCCAAATTTTACATTGGATGCCCATCAGAAAGGAGTAAATTGTGTTGATTACTTCACGGGTGGTGATAAGCCTTATCTAATTACTGGTTCTGATGATCACACAGCAAAGGTCTCTCTTAAGTTATCCTTTTTCTTCAGTAATGTTTTGATTACATATCTATGTGATGATTTGGAAAAATTCACACATAATCCTGTGGAAGTAGGTGTGGGACTATCAAACAAAAAGTTGTGTCCAGACACTTGAAGGTCATACACACAATGTTTCTGCTGTATGTTTTCATCCTGAACTTCCTATAATAATAACTGGGTCTGAGGATGGAACAGTGCGAATATGGCATTCGACCACCTACAGGTAATTCCTGTGTTGTAGTTCTGTATCTCTTGTCCTAGGTTGTTAGATCTTTAGTTGTGCATTCAATGTTTTTTGTTCCTTTTTAAAAATGAAATTCTCAGTTATTCTTTGACATTTCAAATGTGATATATATAAGTTGTTTCCCGTATTTTCAAATCATCGACTGGTAGAGGCCTAAGATATTTTTGTTCCTCATCTACAGGCTTGAGAACACATTGAATTATGGGCTTGAAAGAGTGTGGGCTATTGGATACATGAAGAGTTCAAGGCGGTGAGTTTCATATTTTTCTTTTCACTTTAAACTTTCTTTGTATTTCTCTATTTAGTGCCACTTACGCATAGAAGTTATATCCGTGTCAGGGTTTTTGAAAATCATAAATAGGTGCCCTTTTTCCTGGACTGATATAAGGAGGTGCCTTTACTGTGCTGAATTTTTCTTGTTTGCTTGAATTGTTTTACCAAAAAAATATTCACAATTTTTGTCCATTTCATTCATGAAAAAGATTGCATTGATTTTTCGTTATTTATTCCGTCTTGAGTGATCAATTTCCTTGCGAATCAGGCATGAAGATAAGTTCTCGAGAAAATGGATTTGGTTAAGTTGTGGAGCTTGTTCCAAAGCTGAATTTCTGATATCTTGTAAAAAACCTAATATGATTTCTTCTTCACAGGGTTGTGATTGGTTATGATGAAGGAACCATTATGGTAAAACTTGGGCGGGAAGTACCTGTTGCAAGTATGGACAATAGTGGAAAGATCATTTGGGCCAAGCATAATGAAATTCAAACGGTTAACATTAAGAGTGTGGGAGCTGATTTTGAGGTTTGAACTCATTCACATTGGCTCGTTATTGTTGCCCTCCACCCATCCTATTTCATTCTATGTTTGCTTTGCTCCTTAGGTGACTGATGGAGAGAGATTGCCTTTGGCTGTTAAGGAGTTGGGTACATGCGATCTTTACCCTCAGGTGAGGCTGTTGGATTTTTATTATTAATCCTCTGATTTTGCTGCATCTTTCTTGTGAATTTCTGTTGTTGTCAAGGATTATGTTGGACATGATTGGATGAGCTTCTGTAAGAAGTTCTATGTGATCTCAGTAATTTTGTGGTAACTTAATAGTTACTGCTTTCTCGAGAGGTACATCCTTTCAGGTTTCAATAATTACTGCATATGAAACCGGTCATTTTTGTTTCCTTGGCAAGGGAAGATGTGCTTGAGGTTACATACTGTCATTCGGAGGATGTGTCTCCAGACAATCCCAGATTGAATGGGTATTAGATACGCTTTAAATTCTGTTTGTAGTTTTCTTATACTGGCTCCTTGTTTTCCTGTTTTAACTTGCAATAGCTGTTTATACTAGGGCATGAAGACGTTCCTGTGTGTTGGACATCGTTTTCTGTTTTGCAGTTTTATTAAAAATGATCTTTATCCATGGTCATATTTCATTTTATGACCAGATTAACTTAAGGAAAGACTCTTGACAAAACTTTAGTAGTTTGTCTCGGATGTTCCACACTTGAGGAGTGGAAGTGACTTTTTATTCTTGTTGTAAGGGCAGTAATGGTGTCTAGTACTTCATTCATAGCTGTGGACAGACACTGTTATTGAATTTTTTGAGGAATCCAAAGAATTTTATGGATATATGCGTTCTGCACCAATATCTTTCTTTGGGATTGTTCATTTGAAGATTAGAAAAAGAAATAATGCAAAGCATGCCATAGGATGTGCTTACTTTTGTTTAATGAATTGTTTGGGTCCACTATTGCATGCATTAACTGATTTCTTTCTGCAAATTTATTTTACAGAGCTTAAGACATAATCCCAATGGGAGGTTTGTTGTTGTTTGTGGAGATGGAGAGTACATTATATATACTGCTTTGGCCTGGAGAAACCGTTCGTTTGGTTCTGCTTTGGAATTTGCTTGGTCATCTGATGGAGAGTATGCTGTTAGAGAGAGTACTTCAAAGATTAAGATTTTTACTAAAAACTTCCAGGTTCGTTTATTTTTTGGTTTATCAACCTTATATTATTGTGGTTATCATGTTAAACGTCCAATGACAAAAAAAATGTTTTCTGCTGGAATTTGGTTTTAATTTTTCTTATTATTGTTTGTTAAAGGTAAAAGAGCAAAGTAACAGGCTTCATTTTCCTCTGTTTGATATATTTTTCTTTTGTACTGCAACTTTTCATTGATTTCAGCATCTTGGTTAGGGTTCTTGTGGGCTTTCAAACATCACTTTTAAATTTCCATTGCTATGATTGTTGACGTTAATGTATGTGAAATATTTCAGGAGAAGAGGAGTATTCGACCTACATTTTCGGCTGAACACATTTATGGGGGAACTTTATTGGCGATGTGCTCAAATGATTTTATTTGCTTTTATGACTGGGCTGAATGCAGATTGATTCGCCGAATTGATGTAACTGTGAAAGTGAGTTCCTACCTACCTCTAATTGCCTTATAATTACTATTTTCCTTTTTTCGTAAATTTAAACTCTTTCTTGTCAGAATCTCTATTGGGCTGATAGTGGCGATTTGGTGGCTATTGCCAGTGATACATCATTCTACATCCTGAAGTATAATGTAAGAATCCTCACTAGTTGTCTTCTTCTTTTTCCCCACATTGTTTCTTATGCTTTCCGCTTTCGTTTTATAAAAGATGGCTTGGTATAATGTTTATATTGCATATGATAATGTTGCAGAGGGATGTAGTCTCATCTTATTTAGATAGTGGAAGACCTGTTGATGAACAAGGTGTTGAAGATGCATTTGAGCTTCTTCATGAAATGAATGAACGTGTCAGGACTGGTTTATGGGTTGGGGATTGTTTCATTTACAACAACTCCTCCTGGAGGCTTAATTACTGTGTTGGAGGCGAGGTATTTTGTTTTGTTCATTATGGGTCTGCAAATGCGATTGAGTATTTCATGAAGCTGAATAAATTATGATTTTTAATTCAGGTAACCACAATGTTCCATTTGGACCGACCAATGTACTTGTTGGGTTATCTTGCCAGTCAAAGTCGGGTGTATCTGATAGACAAGGAGTTCAAGTAAGTGCACGTTGCTTTGTGTTATTGTAAGTCATGACGGCTATCTTTAACATGAATCAACTTATGTGTTTCATTTGCAGTGTAATGGGGTACACTCTACTTCTGAGTTTGATTGAATATAAGACCCTTGTGATGCGCGGAGACCTTGAAAGGGCGAATGAAGTTTTACCTTCAATTCCTAATGAGCATCATAACAGGTACCTATTAGTTTTGGACTTTGGCATAATGACATCAAATTGTACCTTAAGTTCTTGTATATCTTGCTTGGGATTTTAACTGTGTCAGTTAAGTGGAAGATAGCTGGTTTAGTAAACTTTACTATCAAAGTGTTCCAAAACGGATCACCTACCAGGATATCAAAAGTATTTCTCAGTTAAATTATTTACATTTGTATAATTTTTAATTTAAACTCTTAACTGGAATCCTGCGTTTGATACCACAAATTTAGCCTGCCCATGCTGAAAAGGAAAATAATAGTAGTTGCAAATTTCTGGAAAAGTTGTTGCCTTTGCTGATTGTATTGGACTTGAAAATTTGCACTGCACGATACCGCTTCAATTGCATTTTTATTTATTTTCAAATATCAATGCCAAAGTGTCATCTCAAATTGGAGACTTAGTTGCTATGACGGTTACACATTCTGCGGTGTTTCTCCTTGAAAGTTTAATATTGTATTCCGTTCTGTGTTTTATTGTTCATAGATTGAAAACAAAAGTTTGATAAATGAACTATTTCTTAAATTCTAATGTATAAGTTTTTTGTACTTGTAGTGTGGCTCGGTTCTTGGAATCACGAGGTATGATAGAGGAAGCACTTGAAGTGGCCACAGATCCTGATTACAGATTTGAGCTAGCCATACAGCTTGGTAGATTAGAAATTGCAAAGGTAAGTCCAAGGAGGCATAACTAGTGCGAAATGTTTTGTTTACTTTACTTGTTGTGTCTTTTGTAGTCTTATAATAAATTATTTGGTTTATTTCACAAGTGAATATTCACATTGTTTTGTGCAGGAAATTGCCACTGGGGTGCAAAGTGAGTCTAAATGGAAGCAGTTAGGTGAATTAGCTATGTCTGCTGGAAAGGTATGCTGGATATTTATTTTTACTGGCAAACGACAACTACATTTTTCTCATGGCTTGTTGATTTTTCACCTGGTATGTTTCACCATATTTTTTATTTAAACTCTTTGTTTATGTTACACTGTTGCAGTTGGACATGGCGGAGGAATGTTTAAAGCAGGCCATGGACTTGAGTGGTTTGTTACTGCTCTATTCTTCTCTTGGAGATGCTGAAGGAATATCAAAGCTTGCATCCCTTGCTAAAGAACAAGGGAAGAACAATGTTGCATTCCTTTGTTTATTCATGTTGGGTCGATTGGAAGAGTGCCTTGAGTTGCTGGTTGAAAGGTATTTCCTCATTTATCCCCTCAAAGTATGAGTACACAAATCGCGCAATTGAAATTAATTATTAAGGGAGCATTCTTTTTCAGCAATCGGATACCTGAGGCTGCTTTGATGGCTCGATCTTATCTTCCGGGCAAGGTTTCAGAGATAGTAGCTATTTGGAGGAAAGACCTGAGCAAGGTGACATTTTCCGACATTTCTGTGCATACGTCTTATTTTTGACACTCCAGGCTCATGTCTGCACTTATTTGGATTTATTTGATGTTAAAGAAAAGCTATGTTGACTCATGTTGAAACTCTTATCTGTAGAAACATTTCACCAGATAGGTGTTATCATTTCCTGTTTTTCCAAATCTTGTATTCATAATTGGCGCTGTGGCCCAACTTCCTCCAAAGTGGGTTTTAGTGTTTGATAGGGTTTCATTTTAATAGTGGTGTCGGGTAGAGTAGCAATTTTTATTTCTACATTGCATCGATATTGTGTCATGTTACTTGCATATGTAATTGCATTGGATGCATACATATAAATCCGGTTGTGTATCCTTTCCAGAAATATAGATCTTTTATTGTGACTCATTGTTTACCTGCAGGTTAATCCAAAAGCCGCTGAGTCTTTGGCTGATCCGGAAGAGTATCCTAATTTGTTCGATGATTGGCAAGTTGCGCTTTCTGTTGAATCTAGAGCTGCAGGGACAAGGTACCATTGCACATTGTGTGTGTGTTCTGAATGTGGGGTCATATGCTTTAACTTACAGTCATTTGATTTGGGACAAGTTTCTCTAGATCTTCCTAGGGAAATGTTCTCTTTTTGACTTAACCATATTTCCCTTGGTTATTAGTAGATCTTAATCATTGTTTTATCATAAAAATTTCGATGGTTTGTATTAAGTGCTCACTTTTGATTGCATTTTAGGGGTTTTTACCCTCCTGCAGATGAGTACATAAACCATGTTGATAAAGCACACACCACCCTTGTGGAGGCTTTCCGGAACTTGCAAGTGGATGAGGAGCCTCTTGAAAATGGGGAAGCAAATCATGAGGTATACAACAGATGCAAATTTTATTCTAGTTGGAAAATTTCAATCCGGTAAACAATTTTTTTGGCTGGTTAATATTTGCATGACAAAGTATGCATATTTTAATGCAGAATCGTCAAGGGTGTTTTTAGTCTTTAGGCATATAGGGTTTTAGTATTTTAATATTTAAATGTTTTTATTAGAGGCAGAGTCCTAAAGCTTAGTTAGCCTAATTCTAAAGGGACTAGGATTAGTTTTCCTGTTTCTTTAAGTATTAGATTTATTTTCCTGATTTATGTCTAGCAAGATTCTTTCCTATTTTATTAGGTATAGAACTTTATATAAACTAACATTGTAAACCCTAGAAGGGGGAGTTTGATATTGAATAAAAATTGTGGAGCTTTGCTTCTCTTCAGGTTTGTGTGATGCAACCTAACCCTAGGCGCGATGCCTAAGGATCTTTAGGTGCGATGCCTAGAACTAGGAGTGATTCCTAGAAATCTACTGGTTTGATATCAGTAGAATCTATCCAATTTCGGGTGTGAAACCCCCGGAATGATTCCAGACCTTATCTTCTAAGTTTTATTCTTGTGTTTTCTATATTTTGCTTCCGCTAAGTTACTGTTTTTTATTACGTGGTTCTGCCCTACATCATATTTCTTGACCTTCGTTTAGTTGATCTCCTTTGTTCCTTTGTCTTTATTGTGATTAACACGATAGACTACTTTTAGTTGACCAACTTTAATGTTTCGTCGGGCCTTCTAACTTATACCTTTATATCAAGCTGATACGGTTTTTGATGAAAAAGTGAACACATTATAGTTCTTTATGCTCTCCTTACTTTTCTATTATGCAATTGTGCTTCATTTTCCCTTTTTATTTCTTTTATTTACAGGTTCCTGAAGAGAACATTGAAGAGAATGGGGAACCAACTGCTGAGGAACAGTATGGAGAAGAAGGAAGCCAGGAGGAGGCTGTTGTGGTGGATGCTGATTCTACAGATGGTGCTGTACTCATTAATGGAAACGAGGCTGACGAAGAGTGGGGTACGAATAATGAAGGAACCTCGTCAGCCTAAAAAGCTATTGGTTGGGCCAGTGTGAAAATCCAATTTTGTCTCTGGTGATTAATTGATTCTAAAGTGCCATCTCTGACTACCCGTTCTGACAACTTTCTGATTTCACTACTTATACCACTTTCTCTACTAACTTCTATTGGATATTATATATATGTTTTTATCAAAATTCTAATCACAATTTTGACTTTTAATGACTAATGGGTGTTCCATCTATGGGAAATCCCTCAGTGCTGTACCAGTGACTGTTTTTAACCAAACTAGTTATGCTTATTGTTGCAATAATTTAATCCCTTTGGAATAGCTGCAACCTAGTTTCAAACATTTTATTGCTAACAGTGCCATTAAAACTTTTTTACTGTCCTTTGTATTTGGCCGTATGCAAAGATAAAGACTATGAAAAGCATCTAACATCTGAGTCTATCTATACAAACCCAAAGCTCCTCAATAAAACACCAGGAAGCAGTATGCACAACTGTCATCTACTTAAATCAAGAGACAAATTGGATTTCGTGGAGCCTCTTTTTTTGTCATAAGTTTTGTGTATCTTGATTTTTCCTACTGTTTTGGCCTTCCCTTTTTGTAATTTGAGTATTGGTTTCATTGGGAGCTTATTTTCTTATTCAGCTTACTTTACTGCATCTTAATTCTATCTTCTTTTATGTTTGCAGTGCTTACACCACGTCACTAGGTCCCTATAAAAGACTGCTGGTCCAGCTCTATGGATCATTTACACAGGTGAAAAGAGTTTCATTTATACATGCCCAAACTTATAGATTGAGAAGAAGTAAATATTAGTAGGACAATCTTGTAGTGTCTTGTATCATTCGGATATGCCATCAGATCATATATAGTCAATCAGACGTTTGCATTCTATACTAGAGGGCTGACTTTATGAATGTGTTTAGGTTGATAATATTACACGAAGATTAAATCACATTTTTGCACTAAAAGAAGTCATTAGACCTGCTCTTTCTTGTTCAGTAACTACCGTCTTGATTTGTTGGTCAGTATTGGTTTATTATTATCACCTATAAATAAGTATCTGAAAGATTGTTTAAACGGTACATGGCAATAGGTGTGGTACAGCAGTTGATGCTAAATAATTTCGCATCTTTTGTTATGTTTGTATGAAAGATTTTCTTATTACCGATTCTCGGGTAAGAATAGAATCAGTAACATTTTCTATAGAAATAATTTTATCCTTGGTGTTTAATGTGCTTATAGAAACAGTTCTTTTTTGTTCCCTAAAGCTTCACAGAATTGCAACCGTGTGTTGGTATGAAAAAAACTGTCATCTTGATGGTCTCTTGTTTCTGTTTCAGATTATTTTTGTGCATGACAGGTCTCCTGCAAGAGGCTGACAAAGAGGTGATGTAACGGATCGGTTGTCTCTGATACCCGGTGGTGTGGCTTGTAACTGAGTTATATTTTTTCATGTGAGGCACAGCATAAAATTAGTTCGATAGCGGTAGTTAGTTTACTCTTTCGATTGCAGTTTTAACATATTCTTTTAGTGGCCATCCTTCCCATCATAAAAATTTTCTTGTGCCATTGTGAATGTAGAAAGAATTGAGCAAGGGATATACATGGTCGGTCACAACCCTTTTCCATTCAAATTTTAGATTATTTGGTTCCCTCAAGACTCTTCTGTGTGCTTTGGGAATTCTTCTATGCGACTTTTATTGTAAACGTGTACTCATCATATAATATACAATTTTTTTAGCATAATACATGAAACTGTAGCACTTTTAGTATCCATAAGTGCGGAAAAAAATAAAAATAAAAATTGAGTTGTTACTGTAGCGTTAAAAAATGTCTGATTTTAACAGTTTTTTCTTGATAAGGAGTAAATTTCAGGCACATGTTGAAAGATGAGTTAAATCTTTTTGGTATATTGTATTCTATTCATCAAATCTGTAGAGCTCGTTCTGTGAAAATGCCGCCAATTGTAGAATCTAGCTCTTCAAGTCTACTTTTGCAAAAAGGTATCAGCCAAATAAAAAACCGGTGCACCAATGAGCTAAGGTTTGGCTTTGTTTTTGTTATGTTTTGTAATTTTTTTTGTACTAAAATATTCTACTCTAATTCTTGTATAAAGGAATGGATTTTCATATAATGCCGTGGTCTAGTCAAGATTCTTATTAACGGAATTAGACTCCTTTAGCTGTTGGCAACGGAGATCATAGGAGACTGGTCTTGATTTATAACTTTCTGTTGCTACAACAATATTAGGGTAGAGAGAGAAGGATTGTACACATTACATGGAGTATTAAATTTGTCCTTCATGAAAGTGGAATTCGAGGTCTTTCACTTCACATTAAAGAGAAATACTATTAAATTATAATACTAGTAGCTTGTTTGCAGAACATTAAGCGGACGTAAAAACAGATTGTATCCTCGTCATGCCAGATCTCGTTGTGAGGCTGTAATGGTCAAGAAGTTGTTGCTTGATCTCTCGAATGCAAAACATTATGTGGGCGTGGAGATGATCATATCCCTACGAAGCCATTACTTACCGTGAGATTATAAGGCTCCGTTTGTTTTAGAATGGTTTTAGGTTTGGATTTGGATTTATATTTGAAAAGAAGGCTAAATGTTCTATAAAAATAAAAAGTATTAAATTAAATGAATTTAAAATAACTAGATGTACTACTAATGAAAAAGATTTGAAATGACTATATCCACAAAGACTTAGTGACCGTTTAGATGTACTTCTTGTAAAACGCTTTTAAGTAGTATCATTTTTTATTAGTAGCGCTTATTCAATAGCGCTTTTAAGTAGAAACAGTATGATGTTTGGTATGCACACATAAAAGTACTTTTATTTCTAAAAAAGTACTTGCGGTATAATTTTAGAGCGTTTAGTAGTGAAAACAAAAAAAATACTTTTAGAAATATAAAATAATTATTATTTCATTTCATTGTTCTTATAACTTGATTTTTTAATATAAAAAAATATTTGAAAACTTATGTTATGACATAAAATTTTTAACTTAACAAATATACCAAAATTCAAGATAATGATTGACAACAATAAAATGAAGAACAAATACTAATTAGATATAAGAAGATTAGCAATTATCTATCTTTCATCACCTACCTCTCGTCTACGAGTAAAATTGTGTTGTTCGACAATGTTTTCCTCTTCAATCCCTTGTGATGGCATAACAACGTTCGTAGGCATTTGCTCTATTAAGGCAAAACAAACTAAATTCATACTGAAGTAATCAACATATTAACATCTACGAATATGTGAAATTAAGATCGTATCATGACAATAAGCATTTTCTATTGCAATCATCTCAGAATGAAAGGTCAGCTGTCCATAATTTAAAATAATGAAACCAAAAGGGTCGACTTAATGGGCACAATGTATAGTAACAATCAAATACTTCTTCATCCCAAACACAGAGAAAATATCATATCCACAAATCTCATAACAGTAAAAGACAAAGCGTAAGCCAATATTCGGAATAGACAATTCATGCTTGGCATTTAAGAATTTTTTTTCCAGCTAAGAAATTATACCTGAATCATAATTTTGATGGAATCAAGCACAACCAAACAAACAACAACTACCACAAAAAACATACTAAAACTACCACAAGAAACTAACAAGGAGTGTTATAATATTTTTTTTACTTTTCGTTTGAGGGATTGAGCTTGAACTTCTGTATTGATGGATTCCACAAAGCAATATAGCCATTTGGATTAGTATAATCATTATACATGCAAACCAGACCATTGACAGAGTTAACTCAATAAAGTACAAGGCTTGGGGGATTGCAAAGGTCCCCCAATTTCTAGACTCTGGTTCCCAAAGGTGTCATCGTCATGAAAGTCAGTATGCTAAAAACTTTGTAATGGAAAAAGATGTTTATTACTATTAGAAAAAAGAAATCAGAAAGTTCGAGATGAGTTGGTGTTGATGGAGCGTTGGAGATGGAGTTTCATAGAGCGTTGGTCGCGAATCAAAGAATTCCAAGCTTTGGAGACGCTCAAGGATCATAGCAAATCCTTAGGATTCCACCGTGAAAGGATGTCGGAGACTAGATCCGGTGGCAACTCCACTTCCGAAGCCGACGCCGTCAAAACTATGGCAAGGGGCGTAGTGGCCAAGGTAATTGGCTCGATGTTTTAATTGGTGCCTGTGTGTATGTTACTAGGAGGAGGTCAAGAAGCCATTGCCCATGGCCGAGGTCGCTTCTGCGATCGGCCTCGGCAACGATAGTTATGAACTCTGTAGGATGCTATTGTTGATGTTGTTGAGAGTATGCGGAGGATTGCCGTTCAGGAAATGAAAAGAAAGGATAGGGAAATCAATGGGCTAAATGAGCAACTGGAAGAGGATGCGAGGTGGGAACCCGCAAGGCTATCATAAAAGAAGTAAAACAAAATTGAATTCAACGAATAAAAAATCTGAATTCAAAATTGAATAAGTGAAAGACCAAATCAATTTCAATAACCATGATTCTTCAAATAATTATTATTTACAATATGAATTGAAGGCATGAGAAGGGAGGATGTCAATGAGATGTATATTCCTAGTTAAGTTCAGTCTCCTAATTAGGCTCATAGTAACATTCTTAGTCTCTGTATATATATATAACTTCCCTATTGTTATACAATTAATAATATAAGAGAATTCTCATTAAATTTAAGATGATATCAAAGCAGTCGATCTTGACTGTCTCTTGCTCTAACCCTAGAAATCACTTCCGCATCCCCTAGTCGTCATACAACCCTAGAAACCAACCACCACTTCACCGCACCACCACTACCCGCAGCAAACTCCTTCCCGCAGAAAAATATCCTTCCCCCATCATAACCTTTTCCACAACATAACCCTTTCCGCAACATACCCCTTTCCGCAGCAAACTCTTTCCGCATCAAACTCTTTCCGCATCATAACCCTTTCCGCAGCAAACTCCTTCCCGCAACATAACCCTTTCCGCAACAAAACCTTTCCGCAACATAACTCTTTCCGCAACATAACCCTTTCCGCAGCAAACTCCTTCCCGCAGCAAAAACCTTTCCGTAGCAAACTCCTTTCCGCAGCAAAAACCCCGCAACAAATCCCTTTCCGCAGCAAACTCCTTCCCGCAGCAAAAATCTTTCCGCAACAAACTCCTTCCCGCAGCAAAAACCCTGCAGCAAAATCACTTCCCTCATCAATTGTAAGCCAATATCATAGCCAACGTTGAGGGGTCATCAAACAACAATCAATCCTTGGTGTTGGGAGGCTCCAACACTACTACACAAATTGTCACATTGCAGAGTGACACCTCCAACTTCTCCGCATGAATCAAACTGGATGAGAATAATTAATCTCTATGGCATCAAATCATAGAGATGAAGACAGCTGGGCGAGAAAAACATAGCCCCCTGACTGGTAATATTGCCCAGCCTGCAGCCACATATCCCATATTTAATAAATGGCGTGCATCGGATTGTCAAGTCAAGAGTTGGTTGTTCGACGCCATGCAACCTAATCAGATTAAACGGTTTATTCGTTATGACACAGCAAAGCAAGTCTGGGATGCAATCAAGCAAACCTATTCAGATGGTGCGGATGAAGCCAAGATTTAAGACCTTCACAGAAGGTCATTTATAATGAAGCAGACTGGGGCATCAATTGCCAAATATTACAGTGAGCTCACTGAGATTTTTCAAGAGCTTGATCAATTAAGTCCAAACACGATGGAGCATCCGAAAGATATTGAAACTCGACGCAAAGAGATTGATCGTCTCCGAGTTTATATATTTCTTGCAGGTTTGGACAATAATTTTGATAAAATCCGAGGAGAGATTTTGAGGATGAAGCCTAAGCCAGAACTCAAGGCAGTATATGCACATATTAAAAGAGAGAGTAACCGATAGGGAACCATGTACGAAGCTGGTGTAACCTCCGCCGCCACAGCCTTGGCTGCTGCCAGGTCCAAACAATCTCGGTCGAACACCTACAGTGTCGACCATACTCGTAACCGGCCTCCAATGAAGTGTACCAAATGTGGTTTAGATAACCACACAATTAAGGGCTGTTATGAGATCATTGGTTATCCGGAATGATGGGTCCACAAAGGGCGCAAGAAGGATTCGAACAGAGCCTCATTTGCATCAGCTCAGTCATCCCGGGATACCACATCCGAACCTCTATCAGGTACATCTGGCTCCACGGCCTTGGCCACCTCAGGTACCTCTTGCACATCTTCACTTACTTTTAATAGATCATGGATTATTGACACTGGCACTACTGATCACATGACATCTAGTTTCACTGGGTTGCTCTCTACCAAACCCTCAAGCCAAACACATATTACCAGTGCCAACGGAACCACCTCCCAAGTCATGGGAGAGGGGTCCTTATCTCTTACACCCTCATTAAGTCTTGATCATGTCTTAGTTGTCCCTTCTCTCGACTATGACTTGTTATCTGTTCCTCAGATAATTGATTCCCTTAATTGTACTGTGTGTTTTTTGCCATTATATTGTCTCTTTCAGGATCTTCTCACCAAGGTCGTGATTGGATATGGTACTAGGAGGGGAAAGTTGTATTATCTGGACTTGACAGCCGACAACAGTAAGAGATTGAGTCACGCACATCATGTGAGAGGCAATGAGTTCATCAGGATGAAGAAAATTTGGCTATGGCATAGACGATTAGGGCATGCTTCTTTTGGTTATCTGAAACTTCTATTTCCATATTTGTTTTCCCAGTTTCATGAATTAGACTTTCATTGTGAAACTTGCATTTTGGCAAAAAGCCATCGTATTTCTTACCCATGAAGATTGAATAAAAGTTATATGCCCCTCATGATTGTCCATTTTGATGTTTAGGGACCATCACGAGTTCCCACTATTTAGTGGTTTTAAGTGGTTTGTGACGTTTATTGATGATTGCACCCGGATGACCTGCGTCTTTCCCCTAAAACAGAAAAGTGACGTCCCTACCAAATTCAAGCTATTTTATCAATACGTTGCTACTCAGTTTGACAAGAAAATCACGACACTTCGGTCTAACAATAGAGGTGAGTACATCAACCATGACCTACATAATTTTTTCAGTCAACCTGGTATTGTTCATCAAACCACATGCGCCTATACACCACAAGAGAATGGTGTCGCAGAGTGTAAGAATCGGTATCTCTTGGAAGTTGTTTGTGCCTTTTTATTTGAGGCTGGCATGCCCCATCATTTTTGGGGGGAGGCTCTTTGTTCAACTGCTTACCTCATCAATCGAACACCTTCCAGCACTCTTCAGTATCAAACTCCATTTCAGACATTGACTACTCTCCTCACCATGACATCCACACCAAATCTTGAACCACGTCTCTTTGGTTGTGTTGCGTATGTTCAGGTGTATCCACATCAGCGTGGCAAGCTTGATCCGTGTGCACGGCGTTGTGTCTTTGTGGGTTATGCTGACACTCAGAAGGGCTATAAGTGTTTCCATCCTCCCACTCAGACCATGCACGTTACTGTAGATGTGACCTTCAACGAGGGTGAGTTCTATTACTCATAGGGAGTCTCTGAGCATCCTCTGCATAGGGATAGCTCTATCTTTGCAGAATATACTCAGATCATCCACATTCAACAACATTCGTTAGAGCAGTCAGTGTCCGAGCAACCAGCTACAGTGGTGCAACGAGCGCAAGAGTCCATAGATACTCCAGATACTGGTTCAGATAATTCCCCCTATACAGCTCCTACTACAGTACCATCACCACTCCTCCAAGTAATGCGCAGGAAGCTCTGCAAGATCCCAAGTGGACACAAGCGATGAATGATGAAATAGAGGCTCTCTAGAAAAATTCCACTTGGGAGATCACTATCCTTTCGCAAGGAAAGAGAACAGTGGGTTGTAGATGGATATATACAGTAAAGTTCAAGGTAGATGGCACCATTGAACGATACAAAGCAAGACTGGTGGTGAAAGGTTACACTCAGACTTATGGGATTGACTATGGGGATACCTTTGCCCCGGTAGCCAAGATCAACACAATTCAGGTACTTCTTTCTCTGGCAGCAAACCTAGACTAGCCATTACACCAGTTTGATGTCAAAAATGCCTTCCTACATGGCGACTTAGAAGAAGAAGTCTATATGGATTCACCTCCAGGATGCAAGATGGGGCCCAATAAGGGCAACATAGTGTGTAAACTGAGAAAGTCTCTTTATGGATTGAAGCAATCACCCAGAGCATGGTTTGGAAAGTTCAGCAAATCAATGAAGGATTTCGGATACAAGCAAAGTAACTCAGATCATACTCTTTTCTTGAAACATAAGAAAGGTAAATTCATTACCCTTATTGTATATATTGATGACATGGTAGTTACTGGGAATGACCCAGAGGAAAAGGTAGCATTGCAGCACCACTTGGCGAGTGAGTTTGAAATGAAAGATCTTGGAGCTCTGAAATATTTCTTAGGCATCGAAGTGGCTCGTTCAGACCAAGGAATATTTCTATCACAACGGAAATATATCCTTGACATTTTAACTGACACTGGAATACTAGCCAGCAAACCAACAGATACGCCAATGGAGTTGAATCATCAGCTTGGTGAATATCCTGATCAGGTACCTACCAACAAAGAAAGATATCAACGCCTGGTGGGTAAGTTAATCTATCTAGGACACACTAGACCTGATATCGTATATGCCGTAAGTGTGGTGAGTCAGTTCATGCATGCACCAAGTGAAGCCACATGGATGCGGTAAACCGAATTCTGAGATACTTGAAGTCAGCTCCTAGAAGAGGATTGATGTTCTCACGACATGGTCATCTAGATGTTGAGGGTCACACTAATGCAGACTAGGCGGGTTCTGTTACTGATAGGTGATCAACATCTGGATACTTTACCTTTGTGGGATGCAATGTAGTGTCTTAGCGAAGTAAAAAACAGAAAGTAGTGTCAAGATCAAGTGTTGAAGCAGAATATCGAGGTATGGCACAAGGAGTATGTGAGCTACTCTGGATAAGGAATTTGTTGGGGGAATTGGGGTTAAAACTCAAGCATGCCATGCAACTGAATTGTGACAACAAAGCCACAATAGACATCGCACATAATCCAGTGCAACATGATAGACCCAAGCATGTTGAAGTTGACAGACATTTCATCAACGAGAAACTCAAGGCAAAGATCATTAAGGTATCATTTGTTAAATCTGAAGATCAACTTGCAGATGTCCTCACTAAAGCAGTCACATGCAGAGTATTCCACAACTCACTTAGCAAGTTGGGCATTGACGACATACATGCTCCAACTTGAGGGGGAGTGTCAATGAGCTGTATATTCCTAGTTAAACTCAGTCTCCTAATTAGGCACATAGTAACATTCATAGTCTCTGTATATATATAACTTCCCTATTGTTATACAATTAATAATATAAGAGAATTCTCATCAAATCTAAGAGAGGATGCTTTGGAAAATGAGCAAAGATAAGCAGTACATCGAAGAAGGTAGCCGCACAAAAGATTATTGCTGATTTTTCTTGGGACGTGCAGAGAAAAAACCCTCGACGATTTTATGAGAGTATGAATAAATTAAATATATAATAATTAAAATATGGTGAATTTGGGCATTTAGGGTATTACTAATTAAAAATAGGATAAACTACATAAAAGTACCCAAATTATAGGGGTCATTTCAAGTTCATACCCCAACTATGAAAATTTTCATCTTGGTACCCAAACTATCAAAACACTACATTTAGGTACCCTCCGTTAGTCAAACCGTTAATTGCTGAGTTGTCATTTTTTGGTCAACTGTTTGTACTGAGTTAGAGTCCATGTGGATAAAAAAATAATTAAAAATTAAATATATTATTAAAAATAATTAATAAAATTTTAAAATAAATTATAAAAAAAAATTATTAAAAAAAAAATTGGTCAACTCTCTCGCTCGCTCGGTCTAGGCTCGTTGAGGGAACACCAATGAAGAAAATCACAAACATGAGACCCATTTCTATGATTCCGTTCTCAACTCGGACCCATCTCTAGGATTCCATTCTCATTAGATTGCTTCAATGCCAGAGACGATCGCCACCGCTGAGCAGCCTCAATCAGATGCCCCATCATCACCCTCTATCCTCTCATTTGACAACCAACATGACTAGAACGATGGAAGAACTTCGAGAGCAGGATGGAGAAACACCACAGCCACGATCTCTGTCGTTGAGCCCGTGCCGATCTCCAATTTTCCTATCAACCAAGTCGGATTTTCCGGTGGCATGCTGTAACGACCCGAACCAGAAATTAAACTATTTTGAGGATTTGGACAATTTTACCCTCAGTTTTGGACGGGTTCGGGAGTCACTTTTTGACTGGCAAGACTTTTGGGAATTTTTCTAGGGTCGTTGCGTAGGTCTCGAACTCACGAGTTCGTAGACAGGCGGCACGCGGAAAACGGAGACCCGGTGAGTTCGTTACGGGTCTAGAAGCTTCAGGGGCAGTTTGGTAATTTTGGAGAAGTTGGAACTATATAGTAGATATTTTCTCTCTCCTCGGCAGATTGGTCAATATGGTCTCTCTCTCTCCTACCCGAAAACCCCCCGTGTGAACACAAAGCTTGATTTTCATCGGACGGATTTCGATCCGAGTTGAGTGAAACCAAGGTCGGGAGGATCATCCCCGGGACCCCACGAGCATTTTGGGGTAGATATTGGAGCGGGAGCACCGCCGTAGGCGACGGACGGAGGAGGGAGGTGAACCGAAACTTCTCGGCCGTTTTCCGGCCAAACCAGGTACAATCTCGGAACTTTGACCTCATATTTGGATTCCTGGTGAAACGTAGATAAATTTCCATGTGTAGATCGTGAAAAACGGTTAAGAAATGAAGAAGTTAGAAAACCTTGAAGTTTCGGCCGGAAATGGGGGATTCCGGCGAACCAGACGGCGGCGGAGGTGACGGTCCGGTCATCTTCTCCGGCCAGCCTCCGGCGATAGTGACGGCAGTCCGGTCGTCTTCTCCGGCGAGTCACCGGTGACCGGTCGGGTCGAGTGAACCGGTCGGGTTGAGTGAACCGATCGGGTCGAGTTGGACCGGGTCCGGTTGAGCCGGACCGGGTTGGACCGGTCCAGGCGCGTGAACACTGTAGTAGCGCGTGACCGGCGCGTGAGCGCGCGTGGCGCGTGTGCCGACCTTCCGGCGGCGCGTGGGGCTGAGACTGAGGTCACGGCGACGCGTGGTAAGTAGTTTTCGACGTTCCGAGTCTGTTGGTACAGGTTTGAGGTTGATCAGACGTCGTTTAGAGGTGGTTTTGGGCAATCCCAGCGGTAATAGTTGACCGTATTAGCGGGTTTTGAGCTCGGGAAGTCAAGGTAGTTGGGATATTATTGTGCATGTGTTGCTTGGGCTAGAGCGTCCTTGAATTAAGGGTTGGTTGATGTATATGAGTGGATTGTTGTTTATAAACTGGAATACATGCATTCAAATATCCTTGTTTAAATACTGTTATGTATTGTGACATTGAATTTCTGTATTTTGAGAAATTATTATTGTATACATGTTTTCCACTATTACTGTGAAAGTGTGATTTGAGAAACATCATGGTTTTAGACTCGATTTTGATATCGTTTTGACGAGGAGATTATAGAGTCAATGATTTGGGTTTTGACCCTGTTACATGAGTTTATCGGATTTGGTCAAATTGAGGGAGGCTAGGACTCGGGACGAGGATCCGTTATTAACGGTGAACCCGGTGAACCTCCAATATAATGATATGATGGTCGAGGATACTTACCGACTGATATGATTCTGATATGATACTGATATGATACTGATATGATACTGATATGATATGATATGATGGTTGAGGATACTTACCGACTGATATGATACTGATATGATATGATATGATGGTCGAGGATACTTACCGACTGATATGATACTGATATGATACTGATATGATATGATATGATGGTCGAGGATACTTACCGACTGATATGATACTGATATGATATGATATGATGGTCGAGGATACTTACCGACTGATATGATACTGATATGATACTGATATGATATGATATGATGGTCGAGGATACTTACCGACTGATATGATTCTGATATGATACTGATATGATACTGATATGATATGATATGATGGTCGAGGATACTTACCGACTGATATGATACTGATATGATATGATATGATGGTCGAGGATACTTACCGACTGATATGATACTGATATGATATTGATATGATACTGATATGATATGATATGATGGTCGAGGATACTTACCGACTGATATGATACTGATATGATATGATATGATGGTCGAGGATACTTGCCGACTGATATGTTATGATAGTCGAGAGATGCCGACTGATATGTTATGATAGTCGAGAGATGCCGACTGATATGTTATGATAGTCGAGAGATGCCGACTGATATGTTATGATAGTCGAGAGATGCCGACTGATATGATATGATAGTCGAGAGATGCCGACTGATATGTTATGATAGTCGAGAGATGCCGACTGATATGATATGATAGTCGAGAGATGCCGACTGATATGTTATGATAGTCGAGAGATGCCGACTGATATGTTATGATAGTCGAGAGATGCCGACTATGCCGACTGATATGATATGATAGTCGAGAGATGCCGACTATGCCGACTGATATGTTATGATAGTCGAGAGATGCCGACTGATATGATATGATAGTCGAGAGATGCCGACTGATATGTTATGATAGTCGAGAGATGCCGACTGATATGATATGATAGTCGAGAGATGCCGACTGATATGTTATGATAGTCGAGAGATATGCCGACTGATATGATATAATACATGACTAGCACACCCCAAGGGATACCCTGGTGGCTAGGGATATGATAGTCGAGAGATGCCGACTGATATGATATGATAGTCGAGAGATGCCGACTGATATGTTATGATAGTCGAGATATATGCCGACTGATATGATATAATACATGACTAGCACACCCCAAGGGATACCCTGGTGGCTAGGGATATGATAGTCGAGAGATGCCGACTGATATGATATGATAGTCGAGAGATGCCGACTGATATGTTATGATAGTCGAGATATATGCCGACTGATATGATATAATACATGACTAGCACACTCCAAGGGATAACCTGGTGGCTAGGGATATGATAGTCGAGAGATGCCGACTGATATGATATGATAGTCGAGAGATGCCGACTGATATGTTATGATAGTCGAGAGATATGCCGACTGATATGATATAATACATGACTAGCACACCCCAAGGGATACCCTGGTGGCTAGGGACAGGATAGTCGAGAGATATGCCGACTGATATATTATGATAGCCGAAGGTTATACCGGCTGATGATACGATATGATAGCCGAGGATATATCCGGCTCTAATATGAACCAGACGACAGTTGTCATAGGCTTAATCAACCTAAGAAAATACTTCGTCATTCGGGTCAGTGGGTTGGTGTGGGCGGTGACCCAGAGGGACGAATTATGGTTGGTTCACAAGTATTTGACTAGTCTGTTGTCTTGTGGTATTCCAGTAGAGATGTCAGCAGTGTCTGACCTACTGACGTTTGGTGACATAGGGTATTCCTATTTGGACCACCACTATTCCGAGGTTTTGGTTTTGACCAGTATACTATCCTGCGTCTGACAGGTATGAGTGGTCAGTAAGTACAGAGGTTCTGTCGGGAACCCTGTAAGGTTTAATAAAAATTATTCCAGAACAAAGGGTATTTCTGGTGTTTAAATTTTGAAGTAAAGAGCTGTCAGATGGGATAAGGGTTCTTTTCGGGTTTCGAGGGAAAATTCGGGAAGGGTCCTTACACATGCCATGTGTTTTTCGGTGGGCAAGTCGAACCGATTGTCGCAGTCCGCTCAGAATGAGTTCAACCCCAACACCAAGGCCACAGTTGGGATCAAACTTCTTACCCAAGAGTTGGAAATCGAGGACAATCGGTCAAGGCCCAGGTCTGAAACACTCCCGACCAAGTACGCTCCATGGATTCTGACGACCCACTTGTCCCTGCGCTGCACTGCCATCATCGTCTGCAGCGGAAAACTCCAGTCTGCCCAACCAGTTTGCCACGACCACTCTCACGTCGATGATTGCACGCCAATCGTACGCCGCTACAGCACTGGTTCGCTGCTCTGCTTCTTCTCTGTAAAAGTGATGGCGTCGAGGAAGATAAGTCATTCCTATGGTTGGGTGGGTCGGAGGCGGAGTTTGAGGTTGAGTTTGGAGCTGAGTTTGCTCGCCCAGCTACGTTTGCTACGAGGAGGAGCGTTTAAGATTTTTTTTTTAATAATTTTATTTTATAATTTATTTTAAAATTTTCTTAATTATTTTTAATGATATATTTAATTATTAATTATTTTTTTATCCACATGAACTCCAACTCAGCACAAACAGTTGACCAAAAAATGACAACTCAACAATTAACGGTTTGACTAACACATTGACTAACGGATGGTACTTAGATGTAGTGTTTTGATAGTTTGGGTACCTAGATGAAAATTTTCATAGTTGGAGTATGAACTTTAAATGACCCCTATAATTTAGGTATTTTTATGTAGTTTATCCTTAAAAATAAGGATATTATTGGAATAATGAAAGTTTCTTTAAAAGAAAACAAGTGTTTCCCTGTTTTTTGATGGGTAACACTTTTGAAAGGAAACACCAACATAGTGCTTCTCAAAAACTCTCCTTAAGTGTTTGTGCTTCTGATATAAAACACTTCTTAAAATTTTCCAAACACACGTTTTTAATTTAGAAAACACTTTTATCCATTTAAAAACACTTTTGATATTTTCAAAAGCACATCCAAACGGGCCCTTGGATAAGTGAATTTGTTGTGCTTTTCTGATAGTACTGATACTGGGCCTTTCCGAAAGCCCAATTTCAATGGTCCGGATCAAGAAGTTTGCTCCGACCCTAAACGCCACGTGTCAAATGATGACCTAGATTACATGCAAATCCTATAAAACCTTGTGTGAGAAATGGTATCGTTATAATACCTCTGCGCACCATTAAAGCCCGTTCATAGCTGAAAATCAGAAAGGGAAAGAAACCCTCGACTCTCCATTCCAAAACCTTTCCCAACCAAATCTCTCCATTCCATTCCATTATATTTAAGCAATCCAAAAGACCCAAAAGGAATCGTCACAAAAAAAATCAGCCTTTTCATTTCTGGATCTCTCTCTTGGTACTGCTTCTTCGTCTGCGTCCCTTTGCTTTCCGGTAAGTCCATCCTCATTTTCAAAATTAATTTTAAACTCAGTGTCTGAATAAAATCTTGGATTCAAATGAATTGTCATGTTGTTACGATATTTGATTTTTGTGTTTTGTGGTGGGTTATTACTTATGGCACTTATTTGTAGTTCTCAGTTATTTTGTGTTAGGTTACCTGTGATTTTGTTGATTTGTTCGAATTTTTTTTTGCATTAAATCATGATGAAACAGTTTATTATGCTCTTCAGATTTTACTCAGAAAGTAGGATTTTAGCTGTTAACTCTTTGTTTGGCTTATGAGGAAATAGGGCGAATAACTTGTGATTTTGGCAGGAAATGTCAGAGAAGTTTTAATCGATGTTATTGGTAGCTTTGGATTCATGATACTTGTAAACGTACTCAACTGTGCTATTGAATTTAGGGTTTTCAAACCTTTTTTCTTAATTTTCTTTTTGGAACGACCAAAAGTAACTATTTAGTTCTAACTTCTAAGTAATTTTTTGTTGTTATTGTTTCTATTCTTAAGTACCTATCCGAGAATTTAAATCAAGTACTGTAGTTTATTCACGAACTTTAATTTTGTAGATATTACTTGGGGGTTTATGGCGCTTAGCTATCCACAGTCATATTTGGCTTAACCGATATGTTTTTTCGTTTTCTTCCTTTTTTGTTTACATATAGGATTTACATATTATTTATGTTCCCTGGTCAGGTGCTATTCGTTTCTATGTATATTATAAAAAATTGTGGATGAGAAAAAATTATTGTTTCATAATCACTTATTTATAATTGTTTTTGCTTTTAGACTTTAGTTTAGTTAAACACAATGAGAGGAACAAGCTTCTTTGCTGTTATATTTATTGGAAAAGTTATAAAATGTTATAAAATCGTTGCAGGGAGCTGTTTTGTGCTGTTAAAAATTTGTTTTGTACCTGATTTCCGTCTTTATTTGTAGTCCTCTTTATGGTTAGTGAAAAGGCTATGGTGTTCTGTAATACAAATGTTGCCGAATGTAACTCTCCTTTGTTGTAACTCGGAGAGGAATTTGGTAGGTTTTGGTTTCTGCTCCTTTGTTCTTTACAAAGGTTTCTTCATTTAGTTGACCGGTAGAGATAGAGTAGTTGAGCCTTTCGTTTGTCTTTTATATTTGCGCTTCTTCATTATGTGAAGTTTCATTGTTTAGACATGGTGTATTGAATTCCTCGGTTGTGTTATTAATGCCGTTTTACTTCAAATATTTTTCTTTGTTTTGTAACTTTGTTTGTGTGATTATCTTGGCTCTGTCAGAAAGTTCAATATCTGATATTTTGCAGATATTGTCTTCCCTTATTGTCAAGACGACGATTCTTTAATTCTAGTGTCTTCATTCATTTGTCAATGGCGGATTCTGAAAATGCCAATGCACCTTCTAAGAAGCGAGCTGCTGGAAGGGAGCTCTCTCGTGATAACCCAGGCCTTGACGACGAGGAAGATGCTCCTGAACAAGAGGGAACTTTCAAGAGGGCCAGTGAGGAAGTTCTGGCAACCAGAAGGATTGTGAAGGTTCGTCGCCAGCAGTCAGCATCTGCTCCCACTTCCAATCCTTTTGCTGGTATCCGTTTGGTTCCTCCGACAGAAGCAAGTGCAGTCCCTTCTGAAGTTACACCTGCTGCACAACCTGCCAGTGATATAAAAGTTTCAGATGAGGCTGACAGGCAGTCAGAAAGCAAGGCTGATCAGGCTGATGGTGCGGGGGCTGAATCTGTTACAGATAAGGAGAATATTGTGAAGGAGGACAATACAGTTTCGAGTGAGGCAACCAAACCCGAGATCGTACAAGAGCCAGCTCTGGGAGAAAATAAGACAAATGAGGGTGAGACTGAAAATGAGGAAAAGACTGAAAATGAAGACAAGAAAGAAAACGAAAATGTAGATGCAAGTCCAGACGGTACCTCTTTGAGCTCATTCCAACAGCTTTCTAGCAGCCAAAATGCGTTTACAAATCTTTCGGGAACTGGGTTTTCCACTTCCACATTTTCTTTTGGGCTTATTTCAAAGGCTGGTCCCACATTGGGTAGCGGCTCTGGTTCACTTTTTGGCCCAACAAAAGATCAGCCTTCTGGTCTTGGTCTCTCAAATAATGGAAATTCTTCACTCTTTGGCACATCAGCGGCTTCAATTGTACCTAAGACAGATGGTGCTAATTTTCCATCGATGCAAGAGGTTGCGGTTGAGACTGGCGAAGAAAACGAGAAACCAGTTTTCACTGCTGATGCTGCGTTGTTTGAATTTATTGAGGGAGGCTGGAAAGAGCGCGGAAAGGGAGATCTGAAGGTTAATGTATCTGAATCTGGGAATGAAAAAGCCAGACTTGTTATGAGACTCAAGGGAATTAGAAAGGTAATTCTGAATGCAAGTCTGTACCCAGACATGAAGCTCACAAACATGGAGAAGAAAGGTGTAACATTTGTGTGCGTGAACAGTATCGATGACAAGAAGGACGGCTTAGCCACATTTGCTTTGAAGTTCAAGGATGGTTCCATCGTCGAGGAATTTCGCGCTGCTGTTGCAGAACATAAAGATAAAGGTAAGGTATCATCTGCAGCAGCTATCAAGACTCCTGAAAATTCTCCAAAGGCTTCTGATGATTGAAACAAAGTGAGTTCTTGCCTCGTTGCTGTCCTTGGTCCTTACCCTTTTTGGGAACTAAACAAAGTCGTTTTAGAGTCCGGCGATTCGTAAGCCCTTTTGTAGCAGAGTTATAGAGTCCGGTCCATCCATTTTGTTGTAGTTTAAATTAAGTCTAGTCCTTGAAAGACCTAAATGTTTACTCTTTCTGGATAAGTGGTAGGTTCAGTCGGAGTCACACTGCTCTTTGGGATGTTGAATCCTTGATGCAGTTTTATAGTTGGTCCCTCTCCCTTCGTATTCCTTACGTTTTAAACTGCTATGTCAGATATTAAAATATTTCTGGGTTAGATTATTTAGTAATATGAACCACTTTCCTCGTTGGGAAATTATCCGGATATGGATTGAGATGGTTGTGGAGACGATCTAATGTGGTCCTATCGACAATTTTTCGCACCTGTGTTAAACTGGGTTTCTGATTGACAGATGAGTTATAATGATTTCTTCATGCATCACCCTTAAACTGTGATTGGCAGGTGAATCGGAATGACTGCGTTGCGGGAAAGGAGTTGATGGCATTTTTCGTTTGTATCATTTTCTCCGGCATGCTTGATACTGGACTCACGTTTACTATTGCAGTTAGATTTCTATAAGTTTATAGTCTTGGCAATTTGAGTGTGTTTTTTATTGCTCCATTTTCATCTTTCTTGCTTCATTCTCTAAGTTTTATTTTATGAGTACATTTTTCTCCTTTCGTTTATGTGCAGAATCATTTGGAGCAATTTTTAAGGTATGGAACCAACAAACTCAAAATCCTTCCCAACTCAAGTTTTTTAGGAACATTAATATCCATTAATTAAAGATAAATTTTAATTTCATATGATAAAAGCTTGAAATGCTTTGCAGAAATTAATAATCCAATCCCAACTATTATGTACGATGTTATTAATGCAGGCATAAAATTAATAATGAATCAAAAATATAAAATATAAAATTCCCATCCGTATAAAGTCCGTTGAAGTTGGGCATACCTATTTATAGAATTCACGGCGATGATGAGGTAATAGTATATTAGGTTGGAGGATGAAGACGATTTGGGTTTTGTTCTTATTTTTATTTATTTTTACATATTTGCTTCTTATTATACTTTAGAAAATGTGTATGATAATAAATGGAAATAGCTAATGCGGTGGAATCTTCGTTGTTGGATTGATATATACAGCTTTGATTCAAAGTGATATAGGTGAAAATCCTCTATTATTAGCTAATACAATATGGAATAACTAACTTCATTATATTAAATCAATGGTGAATATTATTTCAAATTAGGGATGATCAAATGGGTAAAATTAAGGGTATGGGTAAAGCATTATCCAATATAGATACAAACGAGTATTATACTCATCTAAACTCATTCTTAATTTTTAAAGGTATACCCAAACCCTACTCATTGGGTAATGGGTATCTATGATCATTTTACTTTTTCTTTTCCCTTTCAATTTTTTTTCCTTGTTTTTCATTTTGTTTTTAACTTCTAATATTTTTTTTTTTTACTTTCAATTTCTTTTGCTTTTCATTTTTCTTTTGCATTTCATTTTTTTCTCTCCTCCATTATAATAAACAATATACTATCTCAAAATTTTTAAACACAACATTAGTTTCTCTTTTGGTCTTAGTACATGCAGAAAAGTTCACAATATTACAATTTTAAGTTCAATTTTTTGAAATTATAACAAAATAATAAGGATGTTTGTGCAAGTTTAATCATCTTATTCGTCGTCTTCATCATCAACAATCTCAACATCGATGTCATCGTCAAATGTATCATATTCAGTATTTATAGAAATAATTATATAAAAACAAAAATCAAATTGTGTGACTCACATTTGTCGAAAAATATCATCAAACTAATTTCATCCTAGCAAATCTTGATTACTATCCAACCATGAATATGAACATTCAATTCACGAGTTTATGTTGGATAAGTGATGGACCACAACTAGAGTCATACAAGCGGCCACATGTAAAGACCATGGTTATGAAATCCTAAAAATTTCTATAGTTTATGTTGATTTTGTTAAATGATTTAAGAAATGTTTGAGATAATTTTGAGATTAATGAATGAGTTAAGTTCTCAAAATAAACTTTGATGTTAATATAAATTTGTAACATTTTTCTAGTTGGTTTCCAAAAAAAAAAAACATTTTTCCAGTTAATTTCCCCAAATTTTTTTTTTCTAATTGTAATTTAATTTTTTTGAAAGCAGAAATAATTGAGATTTAATTAAATAAATATATTAGAAATAATAATAGTAAGAATAAAAAATAAAATTAGTAGAAGAAAGAATGGATATTGAATACTCACGGGTAATTTAAAGGATTGTTTTAATTTGGTGGGTATTGAATATCAATAGATAAATCATTATTCTAGCCATTAAATAACGCTTACTCATCTAATATTTACCCATTTAATAATATCCATAGATACTTATGCTCATCCTTATTCCAAATGCGCATCGATGTTGACGGTAAATTTAGAAACTCGGGTCCTTTCGGAACTCATCGATACCGACGGTCTCCTACAATCCTATGTTGGGACTCAAGTGGAGAGAGGTAACGTTGTCGAGAGGGATGAGCAGTGATGGGACATGACGTGATGCCACGAGGAGCAATGATGGGCTCGTTGGGTGATGTGACGGGGATTAGTGGTGGGCTTGTTGGGTTATGCGACGTGAGGGGGAGCGCGCGGAAGAGAGAGAGTGAGAATGAGAAATCTCAAATGCGGTTGTGGGTTAGAGAATATCTAGTGTTAGGAGTAAAGTCGTCGACAGGAGTTTTACAATTTCCAAATTCAATTTTGTGTCCAATGGAATGGATTGGAAGAGCAAGATGTGTGCTGGAAGTTGTAAAAAAAATTATAAATTTATAAGTTCTTTTTACATTTCAAAATGCGTCCCATTAATATTAATTCCTAGTATATTTGATGTTTAATACACATACACATATATAAGGTTCCATATTTGAATTTATTTAAAATCAAAGGTTGAGATTTTTTTTCTTTTTCCAAGGAAATCAAAGGTTGAGATTAACATTTTTAATTTTATATCTCAATATTTTAAAATTTCCCATTAAAATAAAACAAGTTTACATTTGAAAATATTCCAATGAGATGCTAAAGAATTTGTAAAAATTGCATTTACATCTTAGCTCTGTAGATGCTCTAAGGAGGAAGGGGTTTTAAGTCTTAACTCTTAAGTCTAAGTATTTTTACTATATATAAGTTAGGGTTGCAATATTTAATGCTATAGAGGTAGTTAACTCCATAGTATTGCGGTTAGTATTGACTTGTTGATTTTTCAGTTATAGTTTGGTATTGATGGTATGACTGTAATGATATAATGAAAATATAATTTTGATGCAAAAATAAAAAAAACTCTTACAGAAATTATATATATATTTCAAATATTTTATTCCGGTAAAGTAATTGTGAATAATTTTCATCCTCAATAACCTTGTATTCGAAAGAATTACTTAAATACTCCCTCCCTGTTTTGTGAGAGGATGAAAGTTTGTCAGGTAGATGCTCTCTCTCTCCTCCATGTTTACCCAAGTACTCTTTCTCATCCCCGTTTACCCAAATACTCAGGTTTTCCCATGGAATGTGTTTCCCTTAATACATTTTTGGAATGATTAATTAAGCAATAAAATCATAATTGGAATGATTAATTAAGCTTTGTTATTAATTTATATTTGTTTACAAAAGAAAACCTAAAGTAATTACCATTTGGTGAGATCTCAATCATTAAAAATAAAATAATCATATAATTTAAAATATGTGTAAAAAATTGTGTCAAAATTATAACGACATCAATCCGCCAATATATATATATATATATATGTCAGAAAGTAAAAGTAAACTAATTCATTACAAATGGCAAACAAGCAAATATCCATGCAACCATTATAACATTTCTTGTCTAGCTCTTTCCCTCATTTGTAACACATATGAAAACACAGTTTATCACAATTTAAAAACAATATATGTACATATCTTGTAAAGTCTTTAGGACTCTAACTCTCATAACGGCAGCTTGTATATGCATTATCGTCTTGACTATTGAATGAATATTGAGTTACACTAGAATTCACAGAAAGAATGATTTAAATTGAATTATAAGACTTTCAGTTTAGCTATATATATATATTAATAGTTAATAAAATTTTACTGTTTTCTTTGCAATAAAAATATTACAAAATGAGTAATGTATTCAAATTCTTAAAAAAAATGTGTGTATTGCTGGAAAGATAAAAAAAGAATTAAAATTTCTAAAGTACATATATCTACATATATATATATATACATATATATTTTTGTAGGCTACCGGGACACTTTTAAAATTTTCGCCCTAGGCCTCGAATTTCTTGGACCGGTCCTTAGTAATACTTGCACCTCACCTTATTATAATCGAAATCGTTCAACTCCTAAATCATCATTTCAAGATTATCTACGCAAAAAATAAACAAATTTTGAGATCATTGAGTTATTCATATGTATTAACTAAATAAATGGCTTTCCATGGGAAATTTAATTGGTACCAAAATCGTTATTTTATTCAATACATATGAATGTAACCTTCGAATGGTTAAACAATCTCTAATCATGTTGATTTTTCACGGAGATAATCTTGAAATGATGTTTAAAGAATGAATGGTTTCGATTATGATATATATACAAAAAAAAATTCAATAAACGACCTTGAAATATTTGTTGAAAAAGTAAAGAATGTTAAGCCATTATTAAGTCATTACGATATACTTAGTAAAATAATGTTAAGTCGTTACAATATACTTGTAAACCAATGTACCTATACTCACAAAATACTTGTTAATCAATATACATTTACTGATTTACTTACTTTTATTCAGTCATTGCATCGGCTTACATCTTATATGCAGAATGTGTTGACAAAGTAAAAGCATATGTAATTAAATTTCATTTATACTACTAAATTGATGTAAAGGATTAGGGTATCCGGCCAGTTCTGGATCAGCCCTGATTAATGTATATTAGGGCCTGACAAACATATAATTGTCAATGAAAATATATGTATATACATAAATACATTAATTAGGGCCGATGTACATTTTTTTTACTTTGCTTAACATTTTTAGGAGCTTGAAATTGCAATTTATTTACTTTTATTAATTCAATACATCGGCTTAAATCGACCCTGGTGTAAAGGATTGGAGTATCCAGCCTATGTTAGCTAATAAACACATTAATCAAGGCCACATAAATACCGCTAGATTATAATAATTTATCGAACTTTTCTTCCCCAAATGTAGGAGTCAAGCCCAAGAATAATTGGAGTTCAGTAGGTTCTTGGTTACTCGGCATGAATTGGAAGTTGGCATATTATTTCTATTCGATAAGGTTGCAACAAAACTCTGAATCAAACCCTTGATTAAATGTGATGGGAGATTGTTTTATCTGATAAGAAACTGATACGATATTGGAGTCGTCACACTTCTATTCGATAAGGTTGGTTAATTATAATTTGCACTTTTGTATGTTAAATATAATTTCTAATCATAACTAATGATTCTTAGGGTATCTTAATTTCAGGTGTGGTGGCCATTCTACACATAGTAGGCATCATGTTGAAAGATGTGGTGGTGACTATGTCTATTTTTAACACGACTTTCATGATATACGTGATGGTTATTTGAGCTTTGTTACTTAATGCTTGTATATATATATTAATATTAATTAAGGCGGACTTCCATGATAGTCATTTAAGTTTTGTTGTTAGGGCCGATGAAACTAATTACATAAACTTCAACATTTTTAGGAGCTGAAAACTACAAGTTGCTTACTTTTATTAATTCAATACATTAGCTTAAATCGGCCCTGATTTATATAATTAAACTAGGCCATCAAAGTATTAAGCATATATAATGTAAAGTAAGTTTACTAAGCCACAATTCAGAACCAAAATTGGAAGAATTTAGCGTTGCCTATTGCATGAATCTGGCCACCAAAGCTAAACTTGTTGCCTATTATAATGAATTATATAATAGTTTAATTCTTAATATTAATTAAAAAATTTGCTAGCTACCCAAAATAATAAAGTGGAATAAATGAAACATCAAGCCACAACATAACCAAAGACATTCTTCACATTGATCAAGTTTTCAATCATGTTATATTACATTAAAATAGACATTGTAATTGTAAGCATGAAGTGTTCAAACCTTTTTATCTATACACAGTAATAAAACAGATTGACTATGGTAATATCATGTGGTGACCTTTTATTTAAGGGCCCTCTGCTTAATATTGTATGTGTTGTATTTCTTTATTTTTTTTGGATTATATCCTAAAATTTAAAAAATAATAATTTGTTGTTTTATAAAACGTAAGCATTGACATTTTTAGAAATTGGTATATTATATAAATTATAAAATTTCATGAAATGTTCTCATCAAATTTTCAGAAAGACTCGAGTCTTTTTTTCTATCGAAGTAAAAATTTGGATACAAATATTTTTATTTGGCTTTTTATCTTAAATGCACTCTAAATTCGCATAGAAATTCCACTTTGCACCATAATCTCAAAATTCGCTTAAAATGAACCCTAAAACTCTCAAGTTGTTCGACTAAGCACCTTTTATGTTAAATCCATCCATTTGCCATCAATTTTAAGGTAATTTTGGAATTTACCATCCCCTAACCCAGAACACCCCTCCTCTTCCTCATTCCCGAATCGATATCCCCAATTTCAGCACCAACGAAAACTGACACACCTCGACCCGGAAAGTCCACGTGGGCATCGAAATCGTGGTATGCTGGCCGACATCTGAATGGTGACGTCCAGATGACGAAAGCCAAAAATTGAAACCATAAGTTTTAGGAGATCGTCGTGAAAAATAAATAAGAACAACATATAATCATAAAGAAACTCTAAAGTTACTATCAAGGTGTAAATAACAACCATGCATATTTTACGAGAAAATAATAATAATAAAGTCAAAAGATCATCCCGAAACAAAAGTATATAACGTATAACCCACTAACTATGCTCTTGAGTTGCATTAGTCATGCGCACATGACATGCTGGGTATCTAAGGTTCGCTCGTGTATCACAACCACGTGAAGGCTGGGTGCTAAGTACCATCCCCACATGTCCCCTAGAACTCGGGGACAAGTTGGCACTATTTAACTAGTTATCGAACGAGCGCAGGTGAACGATCACGTGGAGGCTAGTCTGTGGCCAACAGACGGGTATAAGAGATACCGGCGACTCCAAAGTGGGTACATGAAATCCCGAGAATCTAACATATCCATAACTACTTACAAGTTGCGATCACAATCTAATCTCAAACATAACATGCTCAGGAATATAAGTATTCCTCAACGATATCCTAACCACCAACTCTAAACCCAAACACCAATCACGATTAAAGAGACATTAACTAATAATCATGCATTTCAAATATAGTAATAATATCAAGGTAGGATTTCGGAAGGTGTCACGCGCTGGAAACGCTCCCACGAGGCTGTCGGAATCTGCGAATTTCGCCGGTGAGGCCTAACTTACTCAAATCTTCACCAAATTCAATATGCAATTAGTCCAAATTCGTCTACTCAAAGCCAAGGATCCATAAATTTAATTTTTAGGACGACAAGGTACCTGAATTTGTTAAAAGTCAATGATTGTATTTAGCTAGACTAGAGGGATCACATGATCCGAATATAATTGCTATAGAGCAAAAGTCTTACTTACCTAGACTTTACTCATTGGGATTATATTTAACCACACACTGGTTTACTGTAAATTCATTCAATCAAATACACAATATTCCACATTCTAACATGGTATCATAGCACTAAACCTTTGTGACTCTGCCCTACACCTTCCGCCACCATCAAAAACACAAAACCAACCGACATGGGTGAGGAGAAATCATCAGGATCGGAAATTAATATTTCCGACCCACTTACCCCTCATCACTCAGACTCACCTGGGCTCATTTTTGTATCTAAACTCCTCGATGGCCACAATTATGGCCAATGGAACATATCAATGAAAATTGCCCTGAGTGCAAAGAATAAAATTGGGTTTGTCGATGGCACTATCAAGGCACCGCCAAGCACCATTGGAAAATACCCAATGTGGCAACGCTGCAACGACATGGTATTATCATGAATTTTGCAATCCGTACAACCAGACATTGCCAACAGTGTGCTGTATTACACCAGTGCATCTGCCGTATGGAATGACCTCAAGGATTGATTCTCACAGAGCAATGACTTGCGAATTTATCAATTTCGCCAAGAGATTTCCGATCATCGACAAGGAAATCTCTCAATTTCAGAATACTACACCAAACTCAAAGCTATGTGGGACGAATTAGATTCACATCACGAACCCATCACTTGCAAGTGTGATGGGTCGGAGAAACGAGCATCAAGAGAAGAGAAGGAGAAAGTAATGCAATTCCTTATGGGATTAAACGAACCTTATTCAACAATTCGAGGTTCAATCCTCATGATGTCACCGTTGCCAGACGCAAAGAGAGTTCATGGCCTGGTCCTTCAACATCAGCGACAACTCGATGTCGCAAATCGCATGGATGCGCAACCGGGGAACCACGCGTTGCAGGTCGGACGCCACACCACCACCAAACCAACAACAAGTCCTGGAAATTTTACGGCGTCGAAAGGCACACACGGGCTGGGACTTCCGCTGGTTCTCACGCACATATGAAGTGTTCCTACTGTGAAGGAGACACACACACACGGTAGATAGGTGTTTGTACCTGAATGGGTTCCCTGTGGGCCACAAATTGCATGGGAAAAATGTGAAGCCCAAGAATAAAAGAACAGCCCACCATGCTGAAAAGGCCACTGAACAAGACAACAAGCCCAACACCGAAAATCCCAGTTTCACACCCTAAGAGCACAACCAGTTGCTTGCATTCTTACGCAGCCAAAATGATAACATGCCCCCACTCGCTAACACGACAGGTACTTCTATTACCACTTGTAATCTTGCACAAACGAATCAAAATTCCTCTCTATATTGGATTATTGATAGTGGTGCATCAGACGATATCTCACGGTTTGAACCCACACACCATAAAAATGTAATCGGTCATGATTTTGTTCGCTTACCAAATGGAGGACAGGCAGAAATAAAAAACATTGGGTCTATAAAACCCTTAACATTAGATGGCGCCCTTCATGTGCCTCTATTTAATGTGAATTTGTTATCCGTAAGTAAGTTAACACGTGGGTTGAAGTGCACTGTGATTTTTTTTTACACTTGTTGGGTGGTGCAGGAAGTGGCTACAGGGAGGACGATTGGCCTGGACAAGCAGTTTAATGGGTTTTATTATTTCAAAGCAACCCAAAATCCCCATCTCGCGCACCAAGTCCACCACAACTCAATATCTTGGCATCAACGTTTGGGCCACCCATCTGTCGCATCGCTTCAATCATTTTCTAATAAAGTTTCTGTCATTGTTTGTGATATCTGCCCTTTAGCAAAGCAAACGCGTTTATTTTTCGCTCCATCTAATTATGTGTCATACAAAACACCTTTCGATTTAATTCATTGTGACATCTGGGGATCACACAAAATTCACTCCCATACTGGCGCCCACTATTTTTTAACCATCGTAGACGACTTCACTCATTTTACATGGATTCATCTTTAAAATTTTAAATCTGAAACTCAAGGGGTGTTAAAATCATTTTTTGCTTAGGTCCAAACACAATTCCATACCACAATCAAAACCCTACGCATCAATAATGGTAGTGAATTCTTGTCCCTACAAACCTTCCTTATTGACCAAGGCACCCTCTTTCAACATTCATGCCCTTACACACATCAACAAAATGGCCTTATTAAGCGTAAACACCGTCACTACTCAACGTAGCTCGTACCCTCCGTTTCCAAGCAAACATTCCTTTGCATTTTTGGGGGGAAAGTTAGCAAACAACCTGTTACCTCATTAATAGACTACCCACACCCCTTCTCCAAAACAATACACCTTATGAACTCTTACACAAAAGCCCTCTCAAGTATTCTCATGTACGGGTCTTTGGTTGTTTGTGTTAGGTCACTAACCCCCTTCCTAAACACAAAGTTGATGCCCGGGCTCATCGTTGCGTTTTCTTTCGTTACCCTCTAGGTCAAAAAGGCTATCATCTTTAAGACTTAGCCACCCAAAAATTCTTCTCCTCCCAAGACGTTGTCTTTCATGAAAATCTTTTTCCCTTCTCCGCCTCACCACTAGAAAATCAAGACGACATCCACACCATCATTCCCACCAACATACCTGACTCATTAACCCCTATCTTGCCTCACGGCTCTACCCAAACCCAACCCCAACAAACACAAACACACACCCCTGATCCCACCGTGTTGCCCCACGGCCCACAAGCCCAAACTTCCATCCCAAATCCCTCCCTGCTACCCCACGGCCCACCAGCCCAAACTTCACCTCCAAATCCCAACCGAACCCCAGACCCATACCCAACACCCATACCCGCCTCCTTTATCGCCTCCCCTGTTACACACCACAAACCAAAATCCCAAAATCAGTCCCACGAACCCACACTCCCAATCCCGTCTCGCGACCCCTCTCTGCGACCAGACCCCTCCTCGTGATGCACCTCCCACCAATGACGCGTCCACCACCATCGCCGCCCCTCATGCCAACGACGTCCCGTTTTTCTCCTCCTCTGAACTCACTCACCTAAACACCCATGTTGCCCTCAAATCTTCCCTTGCTCCGCCCCTCACTGCAGCACTACCACCACCACTTCAAAAATCCAGCCGTCCCACTCACCCACCTCCTCGCTTCAAGGATTATACAGCCCATCACGCTGCCTTGCTCGCTCTAGGAGTCCTTCCCCCAACCACGACTGGCACCCGCTACCCACTTCACAGGTATGTGTCTTTGAACAATTTTTCTAATTCCCACCGTAGTTTTGCTTGCAATATCTCCAAGCTCATTGAACCCAGCTCATATGAAGAGGCTAAAAATCACCCTCAGTGACTTGCTGCCATGGATTCCGAAATTCAAGCCCTTGAAGAGAATCACACTTGGTCCATCGTTCTTTTACTGCCTGGACATCGCCCCATTGGCTATAAATGGATATTCAAAATAAAATACAACTCTGATGGCTCCATCGAGCGCCACAAGGCCAGGTTGGTTGCTCAAGGCTTCACTCAACGCGAAGGCATTGATTACACCGAAACATTTGCTGCAGTCGCCAAGCTCATCACAGTTCGCTGCCTCCTCACCCTTGCCTCCGTTCGAAACTGGCCCTTACACCAGATGGACGTCCACAAAGCTTTCCTCCTTGGGGATCTGCACGAGGAGGTTTATATGCGACCTCCTCCCGGTTTTTGACGACATGGGGAGAACGTCATTTGTCATCTGCACAAGTCCTTATATGGCGTCAAACAAGCATCCCGGAGCTAGTTTCGTAAGTTCTCTTCTGCCATTCTAGATATTGGCTTTGTGCAATCTAAAGCAGACTACTCCAAGTACACACAGGCATGACATACTTCCTTCACTGTCATTTTATTATATGTGGATGACATGATCATCACTGGGAATGATAATAATGCCATTAACAGCCTTAAGGATTTCCTGGTAACTCGGTTCAAAATTATAGACCTAGGACCTTTGAAATACTTCCTTGGAGTCGAAATAGCCAGGTCCAGGTTGGGTATTTCTATTTGCCAAAGGAAGTACACTCTAGACATTTTGGAGGATGCTGGACTACTTGGTGCTAAACCTGCAAAAATCCCCATGGAAGCTGATACAGCACTGATGCCCACTAGGAGTGATCCTCTCAAAGACCATACACGTTATCGTAGGTTGATTGGCAGAATAATATATCTGACGATAACTAGACCAGAAATTTCATATGCAGTAAACACACTCAGTCAGTTCATGCAGGAGCCACAGAAGCACCACTTTGATATAGCACGACGTCTTCTCCACTACCTTAAAGGAGCTCCTGCACAAGGTCTGTTGTTTCCCTCCAACAGTTCGTTACATTTAACGACATACTGTGATGTAGATTGGGCACGATGTCCGTTCACTAGACGGTCAGTGACAAGGTATTACATTTTCCTTGGGCATTCACTTATATCTTGGAAAAGCAAGAAACAAGTGATTGTTTCAAGATCATCCGCCGAAGCAGAGTATCGCTCCATGGCTGTCACCACCTGCGAGCTCACCTGGCTAAGATACCTTTTACAAGATTTGCGAGTGGATCACCGACAACCAGCCACCTTGTTATGTGACAACAAAGCAGCACTTTACATTGCAGCCAACCCGGTCTACCATGAGCGAACGAAACATATCGAGTTCGATTGCCACACTGTCCGTGAAAGGATTCAAAATGGTGAGATCAAGACAGCTCTGATCACTCTCTCTCACGCCAATATCTTCCTCACGCGAAGACCAGCCACCACGTAGCGAACAGAATCGGCCATCACCACATCACACCTCTGCCGTTCGTCCAAGGCCACCAACCCCTCTCGAAATCTCTTTTCTCCCTCAATTTCTCATCTCCTCTCTCGGACTTCCCTCCCCCTCTCGAGAGCAGTCGATGACCACCAATCAAAACTTTTGGGGGAGGTGGGCTTGGGCTAAGATAAGCTAAATTGTTGGTTTTAAGATTTGGGCTTCAAAACTTTTGGGCTCAATCAAAGAATTTCGGTTTTCGAATTTGCGGGGCGGTATATAACAAAACAATTCAAGCTACAACTTCTCCTCCAAATCCTCCACCTCCTCCATAGCCTCCCTCAAATCTTTCAAAGCCTCGCTCCCCGAAAACTCCCAAATTTACGCCATATCCGAGATCCGCTCCGCCACCGATAACTTCCTCAAGATTGGTGAAATCAGATTCTTTAATGGAGGTGAGAGAGTTGAGATAATCAGTGACTCTGCAATAGAGCTGATTCTCCTGCTTGTTTTCGTTGAATTCAGGGACTTTGAATGACTGGTAGACATGGAAGCAGTCTTCGAATTGCCTCCACCATTTCTTCACAATATATATATTTTTTTTTTGAGGAAACCATTTCTTCACAATATAAACTTAACCAGTTTTGTAGAGAGCCACACGAATTGCTGCAAATATACAGATTGTTACAATTACAATAAAGAATGGATTCGAAAGAATCATTTTTTTGATATTTGGGAGAAACCCCAATCCCAATTTCCCAAAAGCTGTGAAATTTGGTGGTCTAGAGCAGATTTTTTTGAGGTGGAAAGGGGATTTTGATGGGTCTTTTCCTTCTTTTTGAAGGGAAAATCATGGTGAGTACTCGGTGGTGCAGAGTTACTATACAAAAGGGTTTGGGTTTGTGATATAAATTATATAATAAATTTTTTTTCCACCAAAACCGCTGCTCATCACCACAAAAGAAATGATAGGAGATTGAAGGAGTCGTTTCCAGTGGAGGTGGCGGAGAAGATGGTGATGGTGGCGTTGGATTGCGTGGAGGAGGTTGGATTTTCTGGTTTGGTGGATGGTAACTTTCAAAATTATCCATAAAATTGACCGACTGGAACAATTCGAGAGTTTTTTAATGCATTTTGAGCGAATTTTGAAAATAAAGTACAAAGTGAAAATTTTATAGGAATTCATGGTGCATTTAAAGTAAAAAAATAATTATAATACTCAGTACAATATATGAAAATAATTTTAATAGTGCTGTATTAAAATAAGATAAAAGAAGTACCTAAAGTTAGGAGTCCTAACATTCAATAATTGTCGTTGTAAATGAGCTAATTAAGCTGAGCATTTTTACTTGTTCCCTATTTTGATAAATTTCAAATATTTTATTATTTATTTTAAGTGAAATATTTGAATGTGCTCAATTTATTATTTTATTATTTATGAAATTCGTCCAATTGTGAAGAGATATGAATCCCTACTTTCTCTCTTTTATTTGTTAAATTTAGAGATCCAAAACCCCAAAAATATCAAAATTATAAAATAAAAAGTGAAATATGGACTCTACTATAATCTTTTTTTTCTTTGAAAATCCCT
Source organism: Oemleria cerasiformis (assembly GCA_037349345.1). Lineage (NCBI taxonomy): Eukaryota > Viridiplantae > Streptophyta > Magnoliopsida > Rosales > Rosaceae > Oemleria > Oemleria cerasiformis. Next base: position 4,745,510 of record JAZGTL010000019.1, on the reverse strand, counting down.
AAATTTGCTAAAAATTATGTTTTAGAAACTCTGATAAAGATGCTCTAATATCATTGTGTTGGAGCCAAACCATTGTGTTGGAGCCAATTAACCAATTTACAGCCTCTCTATACATATATATATATATATATATATATATATATAAGGCACCATAATTTTAACATAATTATTTAAATAAATAAAATTTAAATGAAAAATTAGATTAATTTTAACTATTAAAATTATATTAATCTAAGAACACAAAATTTATATAAAAAATTATTGTACATAATTATATCAAAATTATGTCCTACCAATCGGCATGATTTTGGACAGGTCTGCGACTCTGCATCCTCAAATGCTGTCATTTTGTCTCAATCAGAAAAAATAACCTCAATATAATTTTTTTTTTGTCAATATAATTATCTGTATTATTATATTGGCCAATCCAAATGGCCCCACAGTCACGAGAAAGAAATCTTCAATAAACAGTATTCAGTCATATCAAATCATGCACCCACATGGTATTAGTAGGGCCCTATTTTGAATAACATATTATATATATATATTAAGTTATTTTTAATTTCCATATGAGGTGTACTTAACAGATACAATTAATTTATGAAACATATGTTAAAAAATAGGACGATAAACTAAGGAAACCCTAACTCTTCTTAGGCGGTGTTAGATGTTCTTGGTACATGTCTCTGAGCAAGAATCCACGCAGCTGCCCACTTTCTCTACCTCTACACTCAAAACATTCACAACTCAAATTAAAATAAATAAATAAATTAAAAAAAATTATTTGTATCCGAATAACTAGAAAGATAAACACGTAATTGAATACAAAAAATTTGAGATGAAGCAAAAATTTGAATATAGAAAATATTGAAGAGATCACATTTGTAAACCATGTATCAATACAGGTGAATCCTACTTATATTAGTGGATCCAACATGTATTAATATGTTGTTTATAAATGTGGTATACAAATGATTCGATGGATATTCCTAGAATTGCCCTTTGAATATTGAACATTGGGGTACTTACCTGGGTTTTGTTTGGTGCTGAAATTGGAGCACAAGGAAGAAGCACATCCAAGCTTGCAGAAGTAGTGATTGTTGTTGGGTTTGTGGATGCCATTATTGTTATCATCATGAGTGCCCAAAAGAGAGGGGCTTGGAATGATGCAATCTTTCAAGCATTGTAAGGTGCACGATCCAACTGAGTGGTTGGGGTCTACGATGACACAGAGCAGGAAGCAACTCTCATAGCAGCTTTGGAAGGAAGCAGTGGAGTGCCCAAATAGCAGCATCCCCAACACCAAATAAGGCACCCCTAGTGACCTCAATCCCCTCTTATCCATGCTATTCTCGCTGCCTAAAAGACCAAGATATGTGGACAAATGAGTTTGCCGAATGGCACAGCAGATGCCTTTAACTCTCTATTTATAAATACTTTGTATGGGACACTCTAGAGTCAGCAAAATATATATGTTGGCATATTAAATAATTGAAACTTTGTCACTAGTACTAGGTGTTTTCTCGCTAGTACGTATGTGGTGGCTGGTTTCCATTATTATTTTTGTAAAAAACTGAAGTCGAAATATTTAATATATGTATAATAATTTTATTCTTCAACATTCTTATATAGAAAAATATATTGAATTTGTAAGAACGATTCATTATTATAGAATTTTATACGATACATATCATTTTAGTTAATAAATAGGAAAAAGAACGTTATCAATCGATTAGGATTAAAAAGTGAATATTTATTAACTATCAGGAATAGCTGCACCCGGCTATGATATAGCATCAATCTGCATGACAAGAGGAGTACCTAAAGACCCATGTTTAAATGAGCGGGATTGAATTAAATTGGATAAATCATCAATAATTCATTATTTCTTAAATATAAAAATCAATGTGTTTTCATTATAAGAGGATTACATGCGACTAGCTAGACATAGAAGGAATTTTTCATTTTCTAATCCTATTATTAATTTTGAGGGGATTGAATTGGTTAAATTTCTTGAGTTATCTAATTCAATCTAATTACACTCACCAAACGGGCCCTAGTATATGTATTTATATAGGAGTGGAAAATTCCCTTTGAAGTACCTCTAGTTCTTTCAAAATTTACCATTAGAAATCCTCACCGTGGAAAGTGTTGTGGCTATCAGCATTTATGGATTTCAATTTCAGAGGCTAACAACGTGGAAGAAGAATAATTTTTATTATCAGTGATATGATGAATCGGGAACGTTTATGTTTCAAGGAACTAGAGTTCAAATAAATCATCATTGTTTATTGCATCATTGAAGAGGAGAAAACATATTAAATTAAAAAAAAAGTTTTTGAATGAAAATTTCAAACAAATAGTTTCATATATTCCAATAAAAACAGATAATTTAATGGATATCATTCACTCCAAAAATTCCTAAATTCACTCGATATTTGCCAAGTAAGGACTTCACGAATTTGGATCCTCTCCTAAGCTATTTCTCTCCTAATCTTTTTTAATCTTTTAATTTTTTACCATTGATTTTAGTCTAATGGTTAGAGTTCATTTATGTAAAAAAATTAATATAAAGAAGAAATGCATTATCTTCTCTTAAAAAAATTCACCTTTGTAGTATAAAAAAAAAAGTTAATCTTCAGAACAGTCAGAGCAATCTCATTTCATCTTCTCAAATATATGGAGCAAAAAGTAAGGAAAATGGAACCATAACAAGTTGGTTTAATTCGGATTGTGACTAGGGGTGCGCTGAAACGAACGTTTGAGTCTTCTTGGCCCTTGGAAGGTGGATTGTCGTGGTTCGTCACTAGCTGGTCTTCCCCCCACCATCTTGGCCTAGTTCGAATTGTGGTTAGGGGTGCGTTGAAACGAGTATTTGAGTCTTCTTGGGCTTTGGAAGGGTGGATTTTCGTGGTTCGCCACTAGCTAGTCTCCTCTCCACCCCCTTGGCCTAGTTCGGATTGTGGTCAGAGGTGCGCAAAAACGAGTGTTTGAGTCTTCTCGGGCCTTGGAATGGTGGATTGTTGTTGTTCATCACTAACTGATATCTTTCCTTAACTTGAGATTATTGGTGTCTTTCCTTGATTGCGTCAATCAAACTGATTTTGGCTTCGATCCCACAAATCTTGGATGTGATGGATGAGACATTATTTGATCTTATTTCCATGTTAAGATTTTCTATATTTACTTCTGATTGACATGATTTTCTTCCATTTGTGAATTTCAAACATAAATCGATGTTTGACCTTAAATCATGTTTCTTTTCTTACGTAGAAAATATTCCTACATATTTATTTTAATACTAATTAGTTTTCCAATTAAGATGTGGCCTAATTAAATATTTTTTAAATGATCAGCCGACCTTGTCACTTTGGGCTTCTAGCCATATTTTGGCCTTTGAACCTATTTCGGACCAAAAGCTAACCCATTATCGGGTCTTGGTTCTGATGAGGTCGGATTACGACCTGACTCAAACGTTGCCCCTCACTTTCATGAACTTTGTCTCCTATGAGGCAAGGTAACATCTTTTTAAAATTAAATAGAGAATTAAGTATATAATTCAAAAATTGAAATAATATAAATTATCCCTTTAAGAAACATGACCAAATAAAAACTTTTGTATTTAACAGAATTCAAATCTCTTTATCACCAAATAAAAATGTATGTAATTAATATGATAAACTACATAAAAGTACCCAAACTATAGGGGTCATTTTCAAGTTCATACATCAACTATGAAAATTTTCATTTAGGTACCCAAACTATCAAAACACAACATCTAGGTATCAACCGTTAGTCAAACCATTAAAGTCTAAGGTGACATTTTTTTTAAAAAAATTTTGTTGATTTGGAGTCCATGTAGACCAATTTTCAATTAAAAAATTATAATTTTAAAATAAATGGAAAGATAAAAGTAAAGAAAAATATCTCACCCCCGTCTTCTTCAGTGATAGCCTCCATAGCCTCCTTCTCCCCCTACTTCTTCGATGCTCGCGACCATCCCCACCCCACACGCTTTCCTTCACAACGATGGTTGAAGATGTACGCCCCCCCCCCCCCCCCCCCCCCCCATCGACACCGATTCCAACCCAAAAGCCATCCCAAAGACAATGATCCACCGACACCGATTCCCACCCAAAAACCTTCCCACCGACACCGATTCCCACCCAAAAACCATCCCACCGAAACCGATTCCCACCCAAAAACCTTCCCACCAACAATGATCCACCGACATCGATTCCCACCCAAAAATCTTCCCACCAACAGCGATCCACCGACACCGATTCCCGCCCCCCCCCCCCCCCCCCCCTTCCACCAATACCGATGGATGAAGACGAGTTCATCTGGTCAATGTTGTCCAATTTCATGTAAGCATTAAACAAGTCATCCACGAGCTCACACCCTGATTTCCTCTCATCCAATCTCTCATTTTTCGAATTTGGATAAATGCCCAGATTGAAATTTTGAATTTTAATTCTATTTCATGAGTTGCTCATATAAAATGTTTTGACTTCGTTTATGGTTTTTTCTGGGTTTTGAGTTTTGAATTTTGATCGGGGGTTGGTGTTTGTGTTTTGATTCAAGTTGGGATTTTGAGAGTGAATAAGGATTGAGACGACGGTGGTGGTGGTGTTCATCGTTTTCAGTGGTGGTGGTGCAGAAATTGGGGGTTTGACTTGGACTTGGTTGTTGGTTGTTGGTTTCTGGGTGGGTATGGTGCCGACTGCGGATAGAGGAGGAAGAAGGGTGTGGTTGGGTGGGATATTTTTGCATATTGATATGTCGTTAATTCACAAATTAGGATTTTGACGGGTGGTTGGAGTGGATACCGAGTTGGGATTTGATTTTGGTCCTTTGGATGTTCATGTTGCTGATTTTTCTTCTTTTCCTTTTGTTCGTTTTGTTGAGAATTTATTTTTCCTTTGTATAATGGAATCTCTTAGGCATGCTTCTAGCTGTTGCTCTTTCTCATTTCTCGTTTCTCCTTTGTGTGTTCAATTGTTCAAATGAAATCATCCAAAGATGGCGAAAAGAATATGTGAAGCGAGCAGAGTGAGCCGAGCGATGGGGAAAGAGGAAGAGAGGATGAGGAGAGATGAGGATAATTTTTTTTTTAAATAATAATTTTGTTTTATTTTATAATTTTATTTATTGTTTTTAATATATATTCAATTTTTAATTATTTTTTTATCCACATAGAGTCCAACTCAGCATAAAAAGTTTGACCAAAAAATGACAACTTAGCATTTAACATATTTTTTAAACATATTGATAACGGTGTGTACCTAGATGTTGTGTTTTGATAGCTTGGGTATCTAGATAAAATTTTTCATAGTTGGGGTATAAACTTGAAATGAACCCTATAGTTTGGGTACTTTTATGTAGTTTATCCTATTTAATATGAATTCTAATCACTTTATCACGAAATAAAACTTAGGGAAAATAGTTGACAGCGTCCCTGATTTTTACATTAATTTTAGCTATCGTCCCTGAATTTTATTTTTAGTAGCAAACGTCCATGAACTATATCTAAATGTGTAAGTACATTCATTCCGTTAAATTTTTCATTAATTTCTAATTAAAAAACTAGACATAATTGGATAACTTTATCCTTATTCGTAATAGAAATAGTTGAGAAATTTAACGGAAATACTATTCATGCACGTTTAGACATTATTCATGGACGTTTACTACTAATAATAAAGTTCAAGGACGCTGACAACAGTTTTCCAAATAAAACTGATGTATTTAATATAAATTCAAATCATTTTATCACCAAATAAAAACTTATGTAATTAAGATGAATTCAAATTACTTTATCACTAGATAAAAACTTGTCTTTTTAACATGAATTCAAAGCCCTTTATCACCAAACAAAAGCTTGTCCATTTAACATGAATTCAAATCACTAGGATCACCAAACAAAAACTTATCCATTTAACAAGAATTCAAATCACTAGGATCACCAAACAAAAACTTATCCATTTAACATTAATTCAAATCACTTGGATCACCAAACAAAAACTTATCCATTTAACATGAATTCAAATCACTTGGATCACCAAACAAAAATTTATCATTTAACATCAATTCAAATCACTTGGATCACCAAACAAAAACTTATCCATTTCAGATGAATTCAAATCACTTGGATTACCAAATAAAAACTTATCCATTTAACATGAATTCAAATCACTTTACTACCAAATAAAAACTTTTGTAATTAACATGAATTCAAATCACATTATGGACTATGTTACCAAATCAAAATTGGTGCATGAATCATAAATTCAAATTACATTATGCACCAAATAACTATCACAAAATCAAAACTGAAACATTAACTATGAATTAAATTATAATTCAAAGCACCAAACCATTTTTATCTAAATTCATTATTCAATTCAGGACATTAGATGAATTTGAAGGCAATTAAATCACCCCCTCATACTCCCTTAAATCGTATAAATAGGGATTGATATCAGCAATACAAAGCACAAAGTTTACAAAAAAAAAAAAAAAAAAAGGAAAAGAAAACACACATATTACCACCATGGATACAAGGGTGTTGGTCTTCATGTTCTCCTTGTTGCTTTTCTCAACTTTGCGTAAGTCGACTATCTCTTTAAAAAATCCAATATTTTTCTTTTTCGTTTTTATCATGAAACATTATTTACACTGAAATATTATTTACAAACGTTTGCTTCTCCCATTGTATGAACTTGATTTGATCGAACTTGAACCTGCTCAATTGATTTAGTTCTTCATTTTTTTTTTTTAATTTAATTGTGAAAATAGTTCGTGATCAATTAATAACATTTATGTGTCTTTTGAAGATTAATTAACTATAGATGTTTTGGTAATTAATTATGCATGCAGAAAATAGCGTGGTGGTATTGGCATGTAAAACAGCACGAAGCGAAAAATTTAAGAAATTTTTTTGCCTTACGAGCAAACATCAGAGATCGTGTAATGAAGCATGTGTGCAAGAAGGTTTCAAAAAGGGCGCATGCCGTTTGCTTTTATGTATGTGCGAAAAGGATTGCGAACCCTCCTTGGATGCGCCTTATCACAAGTTTCCGAAAAATTAATAATGTCGTTGTGTGCACTATTCTTCGATTTCTATAAACATATTAAATAAATGAAATTAATTTCCTATCCATTTCATTCTGTAAATATATTTGTTGCCTTAATTATCACTAAAATTTTGTTGCAAATTTAGGTGACCCTTCATAGGGCCGGCCCAAGGGTGAGGCGAACAAGGCCTACATTTTGGGTCTCACATTGGAAAAAATCTCACTTAAATGTCCCCTATGATATAATCCACATAATAACAAAGTCAATTATACAACCCAAATTATTTAAGTCATATTAAGAAAAAAATTAAAAAACACACTAAAGTTGCACAATGTGCACATCCGTGTAGGCTCATTAACATGTTTCACTTTGAGGATTTGAGTAGCCTCTTGACAGAAGCAACAGGAAATCTATCGAAAGTAGAAGGAAAGTTTCAGCATTTCTTCTACCTCCAAATTCATTCTTCTGTCTGAATAGAGAAAGCAAAAGAAAAAAAACCTTTGGTTTTCCCTCACCTTTATAAATTCTTCTACTCTCTTGCTTTTCAAAAGAACAAAAAATTTCTTCTGCTCTCTCTCCAAACTCCTCGGGTCTCCCTCTTTGGCTCTTGCTAAATCTGTAATATTAAAGTAGTTGATTGGATTTGGATTTTGGAGTTTGAGATTGGTTGGTCTTCTCCTCTGACATTAGGAATAAAAATTATTTAATTTTTTTTTCAGACTCGTTTTTATTTATTTATTATCTCATAAAATCTTATTTGGATTTTTCAGTATATGTAGCTTCTATTACTGAAAGAAGTTTTTTAAAATTGAAACTAATGAAATCTTATTTACATTATAGTATGTCACATGGAAGATTAAATGGATTAGCCACATGCGACCTATTAAGAAAATATGCTAAAAAGGAAAAATATATAAAATTAATCAGTAATTTTGCATCTAAAAAAAAAAAAAGATTAATCTTTCACTAAAAAAAAGTTATATTTAAATATAAAATTAGGAAGTCATCGATGTAAAATATGTCTTAGACCTCATTCTCTATTGGGACGATAAAGGGCCTTCACCGACGTAATATTCCCTTTCGTTGCATCACATTTTTTCTTTTTATTAGAACTTTTTTTTATTCAAAATATCAAGAACAGAAAGAATTCAAACCTTAACATCTAAAACAACAGCATAATTTTAGAAAAGATTCATGCCTGAATAAATCCATGGGAAAAAATAAACAAATAAAAAAAATAATAAAAGAGAACCGAAGTTACAAGAAAAAAGAATTAGGGGGAAATGAAAATAAAACACACAAATTTGACCAAATTTTTTATAAAATCAACCAAAATATCAAAGCTTTCTCAAATGCAACTTGGCATATCAAAAGCTAAGGTAAAAAGGTGTTGATGTTTGAATTTAAAATGGGGAGTTTAGTTTGTCCCACATTGACAAACTCCTTATTCAAACTACCCCTTATCTATACCAAATGGGTGTATTGGTTAATTTGAGTTTGGGCTCACTAGTGAGTGGCCCATGCATGCGTCAGTTGGGCTTTGACTAATTAATGGTAATAATTAATATCAATTAATTACAGATTGGGCCTCCCTCTTGAGCTCTAATGACCCAAATAAGTTTCTTAAATTCAAATTAAGTATTAACTTTTGAAGTTAAACACGGTCATATAAAAACAATAGACGTTTGTTCCTTTCTTCATAACATCAAACGCACACCTTCATGATTCACCATTTCCTGAGAGAAAAACACACAAACGTTCTTTAGATATAGATAGTTGAATCCTGAAAGACAGTCACTTACCGAACTTCAAGCATTGAGAATGGGTGAAATTACTGCCTTTACGACATTACACAATTCAACAAGTTTATGTAAGGGCCCAACAAATAATTCTACAATGCTTACAGTGGTGGCACAAAAATATGAAGTCCAATGTAGGGAGATGCCTCGACGTGGTCTGGATCGACCTCAACTATCTACATCTTAAAAGCGCAAAACATGAAAACTATTAAAGTGGCAAAATAATGTTTCTAAAAAAGTCATTTATAAAAAGAATATACTATCCCCATTTTTGAAACATTAGTATAAGTAATAATCTGAAATCTCCTAAAAGCTCATATAATAATATAATAAGATCAAATAATCGCATAAACATACAAAGACTTCAAACAAGCTAAAAGTAAAGAGAACACATATTGTACCCAAAGTACTCAACTTAACAACTGTATATCTTTATACTTTAATAAACATAGTCAAAACATAATTAAATATAGCCAAATAACTGAAAATCACAACGACTAGTACTTGTTATCTGTTCTGATCATCTTACATGTTCAGGGTGTAGCTGATACACGTGTAAGACGGAAAATATAATATTGACTAAACTGTGTATACACGCGTAGGCTGCCCCCAAAAGGATAGACACCCTGGCACATTGCCCAAGCATATTATATGTCTGGATACATCCTAAAGACCTTATCTGATATCTGCTGAGGGTAAATCATTAGTGGTTTGAAACCACCACTCTTACTAACAAAATATAGCAAATAAAATATATAATTCTCTTTCAACAACCAAGAACTATTTCGTAATTTCAAAAGAACCATTTCTAAAATCGTAGTTTCTATACTGAAACTATAAAAATCATAATAATATTATAATGATAAATATTATAAAAATGATTTTCAAATAGGATAAGAAATCAATTACATTCTTTCAATCAATAAGATAATCATAAATAATTCATAACTGTTTAATTTACTTAGAAAACAAAGTCCGACTCACAAGATGACCAACTACTTGATTCTTGACGGAATTGTCCTGAGAAACTAAAGGTGCGGCAACACTTATAAACATAACGAAATAAGGATTTAGAATTAAATTCCAGTTCTTAATTAACTTCATTTAGAATTTACCACTATTGATTGAGTGGTATTCTTTTTATTCCGGGGCGGGAGGTCTTAGGTCTCGGACTCTCGGATGACATTCGTAAAGAGCGAAATGGATACTCAATGTGTATCTTTCTCTCAATATTGTTGTAATTAAATTAACTTTATCCTACATTACAAAATATTTTCGTCGTTTATTCTATATATGTCAAATTTTAAACCTCCCGTCACAAAATGAAAACTAAAACCACCAAATTTGTAGTAGAGAGTACAAAAATAAAGAAAGAGAAATGCCAACTCAAATATTATAAAAATAATGCTATTAATTTAAATATCATTTATCGACAAACATTAATTTTGGACATCATTTCCCGACAAACATTGCTCAGGGTACAAACATTGTTTAGTAAAGAGTACAAACATTGTTTGTTACTTCCCATCCCGTGAGCCTCTATATTTAGCTTTCACGCATTTAGCCGCATGTCACCTCATCTCAACCATTACTTTAATCGAACCGTGTAAAACAAGACATATCATAAGGGTTTTAATTTAATTTTTAAATTTTCTATTAACCTTCTTTTATTTTTTTTAAATTCAACTTTATTCTTAAATAAATAAATAAAACCATACCTGTAAAACTCCCTACCGCTACCGAACCGTACCTTCTGTCCTTGCTGAACTGTACCTTATCTCCTTCAAGTTTAGGGCGGATGATAAGATGGGTGGGTTGGAGGAAGAAGAGAAAGAATTGTTGTATTGTGGTGATGGCGGCCGCAAAATGGGTGCATGGGGGTGGGGGAGGGAGAAAGATTCTTTGAGAAAAACAAAGCAACTATTGATGGAATATCATATCAAAGTAGAATGGTTAGCCTATATATGATAATGATAAAACGAAAAAATAACAAAGAAACAGAACGGCGATTAAAGTGATGGAGGATTTTGCAGATAGGGAGAGGAAGGAGGAGGGAGGTTGAAATTGAAACTTGAAGGAGAAAAGAACCGATACAGCGGCTGCGGGAGATTACTGGGTTCATAAATTGTATGTTTTTTATTTATTTAATTTAAGAATAAAGTTGATTTTAAAATAACAAATGAATGTTAATAATTTTTTTTTAAAATTAAACTAAATCTTTATGATAGTGTATTGTTTTAAATGGTTAGATTAAAATAATGGTTAAGATGAGTCGAAATGCAACTAAATGAATAAAAACTAAATACAGAGACGTGCAGTCCCATCTTCTTCGTACTTAACATTTTATAATACACTTCATCCTTATATTATCAAAGAAGTCAGTAAATACTATATAGTCAATAAATTGAAGATAATACAAATAGCAGAGCCAAGCCGTCAGCATTTAGTCATTTAGATAAGAGTTTATTTGGAACTACTGTCCAAGACATGGAGTAATTATATTAATATAAAATTCATTATTTTAATATCAAATTGGGGTTACATAATAGTAACATAATTAATAATTACGTAGGCCTCATCTCATGACTGGAATGTTGGCATTTCAAAGCTTCAACTCAAGGGTGAAAGTCCAAGGTAGCATATAAGCAAATCGGGTAAGAAATGGATTACTCAAAGTCTTAGTTGTGATTGAATCATGATTAGTCCGTGATGTATTTCAATTACTTCTTCTTGTTTGCTTATGGAAATTGGATTGAAATCGGATTGAATTTGGTTGTTGTTTGCTGTGAAAAACTGTTGCACTCTATGTGTTTGTGAAAATGCCTATTAGTTTTTTCTTAGAGAGAATTGTATGAAATTCTTCTATTCTCTGATTCTCATTGATTGAATTGAATTACATGCTTTACATGAGTGTAGAAAACAGTTAGAGGTGTTGTCATTGTGATGACAATGCACCAATTACATTTGGACACCTCACTTAGTCTAAAAGCTATGACAACTAGCACACCTTGCCCTTCAACTAATCCACCTCATCTCACATTCTGTTTTGAATCCATGACTGATATCACAACACATGATCACACTCACACCCGCATGCCACATTACTGTTTCACTTAGTTTAATCAAGCAGTAGATAGCTTAGGAGCCAACACTCCCCTCTAAGCTATATAATGACTTGACACCCAACATTCCTCGAAGATAGGAGAACTTGTCCTTAGCTAGTGCCTTAGTGAAGACATCAGCTAGTTGTTCTTCTGACCTGCAATAGAACAAATCGATTTCTCCAGTTTGTATTGCTTCTCTAATGAAGTGAAAGCGCCTATTAATATGCTTAGACTTCTGATAAAACACAAGATTCTTTAACATCGCAATGGCTGAAGTATTGTCACATAGAATAGGTGTAGGTCTAGTTTGCACCTCTCCAAAGTCTTATAGGACAAACCTTAACCATTTGGCTTGTGCAGTTGCTTCTAAAGCACTCACATACTCTACCTCTGCAGTAGATAGTGCCACACTATGTTGTTTCACTAAAGTCCATGAGAACACTCCACTTCCAAATGAGAAAGCATACCCTGAGGTACTTCTCATGTCATCCAAACTCCCACTCCAATCTGAATCACAATATCCTACAATGGTAGCTTGTTTTCCTTTATGATATTCAATTCCACAAGAAATGGTACCTTGAATGTACCTCAAAACTCTTTTTGTTGTGCCATAGTGCTTCTTTGAGGGATTATGCATATATCTAGACAGTAGACTAGCATCAAACATAATATATGGTCTAGTAGTAGTCAAGTACAACAAACTACCAACAATCTGTCTATAAGTACCTTCATCTGCAGCCTCTGAGCCATCATTTCTGCACAGTCTGTCATCTGTTGCAAGTGGTGTGCTCACATGTTTGCAGTCATTCATTCCAAACTTGTCCAGTAATGTATGAGCATACTTTTGCTGGTGTATGAAGATATAGTCTTTAGTTTGAGTAACTCTCATACCTAGGAAATGATGTAGTAATCCCAAGTCAGACATTTCATACTTGGTTGTCATGTCATTCTTGAATTCAGCCTTTAACACTTCACAATTTCCAGTATACACAATGTCATCAACATAGATTAAGACAATCAATGTTCTTCCACCATCAGTAGTCTTCATGTATAGGGTTGCTTCACTATGACTCCTCTGATATCCACACCTAGTTATATGAGAATCAATTTCCCCATACCAGGCTCTGGGTGCTTGTTTCAACCCATAGAAAGCCTTCTTCAGTTTATAGGCCTTTCCACTTTCTGATTGAGACTCAAATCCCTCAGGTTATTCAACATAGACTTCCTCTTCAAGTATCCCATTTAAGAAAGCTGATTTTACATCCAGCTGGTACAAACTCCAGCTTTTCTGAGCAGCCAATGCAATGAGAGTTCTGATTGTGTCCAATCTAGCTACTGGTGCAAAGGTTTCATTGAAGTCTATCCCAGGCTTTTGAGCATAGCCTTTGGAAAACAGTCTAGCTTTGTTCTTTTGAATAGAACCATCCAGATTGAGCTTAGTTTTATAAACCCACTTCACACCAATGACATGTTTGTCACTTAGTCTATCCACCAAGTCCCATGTTGAGTTTTTCTCAATCATGTCAATTTCAATTTCCATGGCTTTCCACCAAGCCTTTTCCTTTGATGCTTCTTCATAATTCTCAGGTTCTATGATAGACATATGACATCTAGCATGAATCTCATTCAAACTTCTGAGTTTAATTGGTGTAGAGCTTGGTCTAGTATTCTGATTTGTACGGATCTCATTCAAACTTCTGAGTTTAATTGGTGTAGAGTTTGGTCTAGTATTCTGACTTGTAACAGCTTCCATTGGATCTTCTTGTTGCTGGTTTGGAGTCTAGAAATCATCATTGGTTTCCTCATACTTCACTTTAACTTCACTTGGGGTAGTCACACTAACTTCCTTGTCAGATTCCTAGTTCCATATTGCTTTTTCATTGAAGATCACACTCCTTAAAATCACGATCTTCTTGGTTTTCAAGTTGTAGACCCCATAGCCTTTCTCACAAGTTCCATAGCCTACAAACACTCCTTTGATTGATGCATCATCTAGTTTATGCCTCAACTGGTTAGGAATGTGAGCATAGAAAACTGAGCCAAATACTCTTAGATGCTTTACACCAGGCTTCCTTCCACTCAACACCTCAAATGGTGTTTTCTTCTTTACTGCTTTAGTAGGACACCTGTTAAGTAAGTACACAGCTGTATTGACAACTTCTGCCCAAAACTCATAGGGCATCTTCTTGTCATGAAGCATGGACTTGGCCATTTCCACCACAGTCCTGTTTTTCCACTCAGCAACACGATATTGCTGAGGATAGTATGCTACTGTAAGCTGTCTCTCAATGCCTTCATCTTCACATAATTGGTTAAACTCTGTAGATGTAAACTCACCTCCCCTATCACTTCTCACTTTCTTAATCTTGTATCCACTTTGTAACTCCACCATAGCTTTGAACTTCTTGAAAATGTTGAATACCCCTTACTTGTGTTTCAAGAAATAAACCCAGCACATTCTAAACAGATCATCTATGAATGTTAGAAAGTATTTGTTACCTCTCATAGTCTCAGTTTGCATAGGACCACATACATCAGTGTGGATGAGCTCAAGAGGACTTGATGCTCTCCATGCTTTCTCCTTGTCAAAACTTTCCATGTGCTGTTTTCCTGAAACACTCCCTTCACATACTTCATTGTTCTCAGTCAAGCTAGGTAAACCATAGACCACATCTTTTGATTGCAAAGTTATTAAACTAGTGTAGTTTAAATGACCAAATCTTCTGTGCCAAAGCCAAGCATTTTCTTCCACAGTGGCTCTTCTAGCTGTTGTATTCACATGTTCTAGGGAAAGAGGGAAACATAGATTTCCGAGCATTGGAATGGATGCCACACTTTGAGTCATCTCATCATCTTCATAGATTTCAACCCTTCCATTTCCAAATGTCAAATAGTACCCATGTTCTACCATCTGACCAACACTGAGTAGATTAGCATCCAAACCAGGCACCAACATCACTTCATGAATAAACTTCTCACCATTATTGGTATTGATCACCAAAATACCCTTTCCTGTAGCTTCAACTAGGTCACATGTGCCCATCTTCACTTTTGTTGTCAAAGTCTTGTCTACATTAGTCATCAATGACTCATGTGAAGTCATGTGATTGCTGCAAGCACTATCCACTTACACAACATCCATCTCCTTAGATATAGAAGCAACATGACATGCATAGAACATCACTCCTTCATCACCTTCAACCTTTCTTTCAAGGTTCACAGTCTGTTTGGTGTTGCAATCTTTGGCCATGTGACCAAACTTATTGCATTGATAGCACTTTGTCTTCCCTTTGAACTAGCATACACCATAATGAAGTTTGTCACGCACTTTACACTTGGCACCACTTCTTTCTGCTTTGTTCAAACCTGCATTCTGATTGTAGGTGAACTTTCCAGAATTGGACATTTGATTCCAATTCTTATTGTTCTTGTATTGCTTCTTCCATTTGCCTTGGTTGTTACCCTGCTACCTATTAGGATTCATAGACATACTTGCAAATGATTTATCCATATTACTATCAACATGCATTTAAATTCTTTGATCAAAAGCTCTAATTGATGCAACAATATCTTCCACATTTACAGTATCTAGATCTCTAGTTTCCTCAATGATTGAAACTATAGAATCATAGGATTTAGTTAAGCTAATCAAAATCTTATGTGCTAGAAGTTTTTCAATGATATATTCACCATAAGTTTTCATTTGATTCACAGTGTCATATAGTCTAGACAGATAAGTACCTAGAGATTCATTGTCTTTCATTCTAGTGTACTCAAAATCACGTCTTAATGACTGAAGTTTGACTGCTCTAACCTTTAAATCTCCTATGTACTCTCTTCTTAACAGAACCCAAGCTGCCTTAGCACTTTCTTCATTTATGATATTGGAGAAGATATGATCTGCTACAGAAGTTTGAATCAGCCCCAATGCTCGTGCATCCTTGATGTAATCAGCTCGAGTAGGCTGATTTACAACTTCACCAGCCTCATCCCTTGCAACCTCATTCAGCCAATGTCTACATATTCCCAGAGATCCTGAACTCTAAGTATGGTTCTCATTTTAATGCTCCAAAACTCATAGTTGCTGTCATCAAAGATCGGAGCACGCAGCTCAGCTCCAGCAGTTCCAACCATGTTAGACCCTGCTACTCGTCACAGAACACGCCCCAGTACCAAGATCAAGCACCAGACTGGTCTGATACCATGTTGGTATTTCAAAGCTTCAGCTCAAGGGTGAAGGCCCAAGGCAGCACATAAGCAAATTGGGTAAGAACTGGATTACTCAAAGTCCTAGTTGTGATTGAATCGGGATTAGCCCGTGATGTATTTCAATTACTTCTTCTCGTTTGCTTATGGAAATTGGATTGAAATCGGATTGAATTTGGTTGTTGTTTGCTGTGAAAAACTGTTGCACTTTATGTGTTTGTGAAAATGCCTATCAACTTTTTCTTAGAGAGAATTGTATGAAATTCTTCTATTCTGTGCCACTTTTTCTTAGAAGAATTTCATACAATTCTC
This sequence comes from Oemleria cerasiformis, assembly GCA_037349345.1. Taxonomy (NCBI): domain Eukaryota; kingdom Viridiplantae; phylum Streptophyta; class Magnoliopsida; order Rosales; family Rosaceae; genus Oemleria; species Oemleria cerasiformis. Next base: position 4,729,012 of record JAZGTL010000019.1, on the reverse strand, counting down.
TTATTCTCATTGATTGAATTGAATTACATGTTTTACATGAGTGTAGACAACAGTTAGAGGTATTGTCATTGTGATGACAATGCACCAATTACATTTGGACACCTCACTTAGTCTAGAAGCTAGGATAACTAGCACACCTTGCCCTTCAAGAAATCCACCTTATCTCACATTCTGTTTAAATCCATGACTAATATCACATCACATAATCACACTCACACCTCACTTAGTGTAATCAAGCAGTAGATAGCTTAGGAGCCAACATGGAACCCTAATTAATTCTTATCAGGTGGTTGGAAGAAGGTATTGGTGGCGCATGTCTTCGAGCAAGAATCAACACAGCCCCCCACTTTCTCTATCTCTGCATGCAAACGACAGCCCGATCATGCAAGTTAAAAAAATTGAGATATATTTTCTGAAAAAGATTAAGCATATTATATTTTAATCATGCAAGTTAAAAAAATTGAGATATATTTTCTGAAAAAGATTAAGCATATTATATTTTATTGATCATATTTGTAAACAGATAGACACTAATATAATTATTGAATATTATCTGTATTAGTGTGTATTTATAATATGATTTCCAATAATCAAGTTGAATTTGTAAAAAGGATTTGTATATACAATATTTGTTGTACTTGGATTTTGTTGATTCGGTAAAGTGGCACAGAAGGAAGAAACACAACCCAGCTTGCCGTTGTAGTGGTGGTCGTCGTCTGTGGGGATGCCGACTAAAGATGTCTTGGTAGCACAGTCGGCTGCGCAGAAACCGCCGCAAGTGGCCATTCTGAGGACCCCTTTTCTTTTCCGACATTTATTTATGCACTTGACGTAGCATTCTGGGTTGTCAAAGTCAATAGCAAGGCACTGCCCCGCCAGCAATAACCCCAACACCAATACGGACAATATTCTCACTGATCCCTTATTCTTCTTCTCCATTTCTCAATTAAGGCTCTCTCGATATATAACTCTAGTTCGCAAAAAAAAAAAAAACCGAGATAGCATGAGACCCGTATTCAGATTTTGCTCTGATTTATACAAACTATTATAAGTGAGTAGCGCGTTCGATATGTAACATGTAACGTGTTGGAGTTTTCTCTAATAGATCGTAATATTGTTCCACATGCATTGTTGAAGTTTGGTTAATTCACATTTGCTTTGATCTATAACATTAGTGAATGGGGGTACATATGGATTGTGGAAGATCAAATGGACACATAGGAACATGAGTGAATGGGATGAATGGTGTATAAGTCAATGGCTTTATTCGAAATTGGGATCTTCTATCTTCTCAAGAAAAAAATAAAAATAAATTAGGGTTTTCGTTGGGTGCCTGCTCGTGCTCGGTGTCTACCAGAGTATATATTGATCACCATTATTCAATTGTACAGAAGTGAATGCCTTGTCTTGGTTGTGTTTTGGTCCTTAATTAGATTTAAGCTTTTTACTTAAAATGCCCTTTAAATCTGTTAAAAATCTCACGTTGCTTTATATACGGAGATTTTTCTCACTTAGTACTCAAATTAGGGATTTCTATACATCAACTTGTCAAATTCGTCCAAAATTGATTAATTAATGTAAGGGTCCGTTTGGATGACTATGAATTTGGATTTGAATTTGGGACTCCAAATTCAAATTTTGTTGTTTGGATAATTATTTATTATAAGGATTTTGATTTGGGTCAAATCCACTATGTATATAATAAGGCAAAAATTAAGAATTTAAAATACTTTTTTACACTAGTAATTTGACAAATTTATATCTAACTTCACAATATCTCACTTACTCTGTCGGCCCACACAGCTCCAATCCTCTTTCTCTAATCGCTCTCTCTCACCTCTCTCTCTCTCTCTTCTCCATCTCCGTTCGTCTTCTCCCTCTATCATCAATATCTCCTTGAACTTGCAGACTCAAGAGATAACGATTCATTGATCGAAGTCGTCGGCAATGTCGAAATCACGACATGCAATCTGAGAACGACCCATATCAGTCTTGGTGGCGTTGGTCTTGAAGAAGAAGATGAAATGGTTGGAAAGAGGGTCGACGAGGTCGCGAGGAAGGAAATCAATTTCATTAATTTATTTTTCTATCTAATTTATTTTTAATTTTTAATTTTAGTTTGTTATTGTTTTTTTTTTCATCTACAGTGGTTGAATATTTTCTCAAAATGATTATTTTCTTATTTATAATTTTTGGATTTTAATTAGCTAAAATTCAGTTTTAATTATTATTCAAATCCTTAGTTGAAACCTAGGGATCAAATTTTATTATCCAAATAGTTGGATTTGAAATGATATCATTAATTTAAATTAATGATATCATTTCAAATCCAACTATTTGGATAATAGAGTGGATTTAAAATGAAGGGATTAAAAATTCGAATCCTTAAATCAAAACGTAAAGAGCATTTTGGCAATTTAACCTATAGTATTATAATTAATTAGCCAATTAAAAGATGATACAGCATACATGGCAGGTTGCAAATTTTTTTTTTTTTTTTTTGTGAAACCCCATTTTGGGATATTTCAATAAATCACAAAATTATTTAATTTTAATATTATTATTTTCCTTAAAGTAGTATTACAGATACCGACTAAAATCCCAACTTTCAGTAACTGTCCATGTCTAGGCTCATATCACCCATATCCTCAAACGTGAACGCCATCGCAGGGAGCCCTGCGGACATTGTCTGCAACGTTAAACCTGGCTTCATACATGCACAGTTTATAAAAATGATGAGACCATAATTGATTGATATTCAAACCCCAAAACTCCCACCTACGTACTTCTCCTCCTGCCATTATAACAAACTGTAAAACCAATGCCACAACAGATTTTCTTATTTGCATTCTTTTTTCTGGTTTTTTTTGACAAGATTATTAAGAAAGATTAAAACAATTTATAGGCACAATTTGAGTCGGTTTATATATAAAAATGGACTTTGGATTAATTACTTGTTTTTATTAATTAAGACGCAAGGCACTAGCTCTTCCGGTACTTGTAGTATTAGCAAGTATAATTAAATTAATATATTTAAAAAATTAAATACTTGTATCCACTTTAGCAGGATAAATGTGTTGAGATATTTCCATACTAGTGTTCATTATAGATTTCTCTTTATGTACGTGGGATAATTAGAAAGTTTGATTTGTTAAAAGATTATGTAAAGATTACATCTGTAAACAATGAATTAAATTGGAGATCATTTGGTTATCCGTATGTATCAAAATAATATACAATTTTGATAACAGTTCCTTATGATTATCCGTAAATTTAATTGATATATATGAATGACTTAATAATGATCTTTAATTTATTTAATCTCTTACATATATACTCTTTGCAAAATGTTCTAAAAAATTAACGACTCTGATTATCAAATGTACATTAGAAAAATTGGATTGTTTATTTACAGTAGTGAGAACGAGCATATTCATGTTAGAGTGAATGCTCATATATATTAGAAAAATACTAGCTCTGCTATATTGATGTGAAATTTGCGTTTATGAAAATGTTGTGGGTTATGAAAAGTGGAGTGAGAAGATTAATTAGCTCCTTTTAATGAAAATGACACTTTTAACTATTATTATTTTTAAGAAATAATATGCCCAAACTGAAGCTTGATAGAATCTCAAGTTAAGAAAATAGAGATTTCGAACTCAAAACGTTGTACAAGTCACATATATATGTTAGATAATTTATACCCACAAAGGGTGTTTTAGTGTTTCAAGAATTAGTGTGGTTTGGTATTTGAATCTCACTGGTTATCTCTTGTGACTACCGGATGACGTAAATGGTGCTTTTGACTTAATGTTGACCTTAGGTGGACGTATGGGTCACATGCGAATATGAATTAGTCTCACACCAATATATATAGAGACACCTCATACGATTTTAAACAATATATATATATTAGATAATTCTTAACCCATGGAAATTTTAGCTAATCTTGGTCATACTAAGGTTGCAATAGGTATTGGAAATTAAGTCTCTTTTGTGGGAAACAAATCTACAAAATAATTATTTAAACAATGATGAATTTCGGGTCACAGAATAGATCAAAGAACTAACACATTTTCAATATTTATAATAGCTTATTTTTAAACGATAAGGGGCGGAGCTTCGCGTAGGCAAACCCCATCCCTCACCCGGCGTTTCGTCGCTTCTTGCGAAGCTGCGACTTTATGAGCAACTACTGAGCAAGTCAAGTGTCTAAGAAATGCACTGAAAAGAAGGTCAGGTTAACTCCATAAAAAGGTGGTCAAAAAATGTATTTGCCTTAAAGTTTGAGGGTATGCCTGACCAAAGATTTCACCCACCCAACAGTGAAATCCTACAAATAATGCAAAAAGGGGCTAAAAGACCAAGGCTTCACCAAACTGAAACTATCAGCATTAAGAAATTTCTTTAGTTTTAGGGCCAGTTTGGTATTGCTGTATTTTTTTGAAAAATTGTTTCTGTTGTATTTTTTTTAAAAGTTGTTTTTTTTGTTTTTCCATAATAAATAATTGTACATTAAAATAATTTTAGTAACAGCATCTTTTCAAATTTCATTTTTACCATATATTTTTGTACTGCTTTATTTTCAAATAAAGTAGTTTTTTGAGAAAAAAAACAATACCAAATAGGGCCTTATTGATATGGGCTACGAATTACATCAACGATCACTCAATTTATGATATAATATATTCTTCTCAATGCATTATGTGGGGAGGTCTTAAGTTTGATTTTTGTAAAAAGCGAGATCGATACCCAATATGTATAATGTAATACTCATCCCCCAATATCATTATATTAAAAAAAAAAATCCGTCTTAGAAGTTAAAGAAAGAGCATGACATTTAACATCTAAGAATCTATGACACACACATAATTAAGAGGAAGGTCTTAAATTTAACGTATATATATAGATGTAACTTAACCTAAATCTCTCATATATCATTTTATAATAGAATATTGTTGTTACCACTATCTTGTGTACAATTCCTAAATTACATTGTCCCTAATATTTCTTATGTCAAAAAATCATGCCTGATAACTATCTGATTTTTAATTTTCGTCACTATTTGTTCTTCTGAATTTTTTTTTTTCACTTTTTGTACTCAAGGTTAATGGAGAAAAGAGCGATGAAGAAGAGTGGATGGTAAGAGAAATATAGGAAAAATGATGAAAATTGGTACACAAAAATGAAAACTAATTAATAAATACCATAAAACTATTTAAAAAAATTTCACTTTCTATATATATAGTTTTTCTTTATTTTTCCTTTTTCTACTTCATCTTTCTTTATATGGCACATTTTGTTTTCCATATATGTGCAAAACTATCAGATATGTACAATTGAAGTGACTCCAAGTACACCACCCTATATATGACCCTAATTTGGCTCTTTTTTTAATCATATTTTGAAAATCAAACCCAGAAAGAGGCAAAGAAATTAAAATATCGATATGAAGGCAGCTGTGGTTGTAGTTATGTTTTTGGTATTGTTCATTGGGGTTGCATCTGCAAGGTTTGACAAATGCTATTCTGAGTGTTACTTTCTGTGCATCTTAGACATGAAGAAAACCATTCCTTTCGTACCCAAGAAATTTCTGCCGTGTGCCTGGAAATGCCTAGAGAGCTGTATGTTCCATGGACCATCAAATCAACTTTACTACTGCAATCTTGGTTGTTCATTGGACTCTTGGGTTGTTTTCTTCGACGATGTATATGTTAGGAGACTAAATAGTTAATTTTTAATAATGTAAATGGAAATTAAAAGGATTTTTTGGTAGACCATTATACCTTTTAGAATTAGAGTTTAATCTTAAGAATTACTTAATGATTTTCTGAATAAATATTAATTTGTATAAAATTAATATTTAGATTAGAAAATTACAGAATATATATATACATGTGTGTGAATGAAGGTGCGATTGGATTGGCTGCAAGTCCATTGAATTCGGCCTTCGATGTTGCTGCCAATCCATTGAATTGGTGAGCTAAGTTAGAGGCTTTTTTTTGTTTTTGGGTTTGGTTTTTCTCTAAATCCTAGAGAAAGAAGTCTTGAAAGAAATCGCCACATGATATGAAACATCAAGTGAAGGTGTGAACAAGCCCATGTTGATCTCTTCCCTGACTACCTAGCCCACTGCTGGGATGTCTCCAGTTTCTAATTCCTCACCCCCCGTACCCTCCCATCCCCCTTCTCCCCCCCAACACCCCCCACCCCCCCGGCCCATGTCAAACCCTTTGCCGCCCCCTACCCTAACCCTTCCTCCGCCGTGCCTCATGGTCCTGATAATTGCTTTCGCCCACCTGGGGCTCTTTGTTCGTCCGCTTCCCCACTGGTATTTCAGGCACTCCCTGGATCCAATTGTGTCCTATCCTCTCCCCCTTCGGCTAGCCCTTCCTTTTTTGCTATCCGTGATGATGCTAACCAACTTGGGAATTTGCGTTATGGCTCTTGAGTGGTGGATGGCCGAGTCATGAATGGTACCTTCTTACAGATGGACGGTCCGACCATGAATAGCCCTTCGGCTGCTCAAATCCTCGGGGTGCAATGCTGCTCCTGGTGGTGGTGCCTCGGTGCTTTCTGGTGGTGAGGGTGAGAGTCATGGATGTGGTGCCTCCGTGTCGATGGGTGCGGAAACGGTCGTCGATCCCATGGTTGGTTCTTCTCCCAATGTTTCGCTGGTCCCTGCAGAAGAAAGAATGCTTTTTCTATCTTGATTTCTCTTCGTCCAAAAACAAGGTATATCTACAACCTTACAAGAATAAAGGAAAGAATAATTACATCCTAAATTAGGAAATCAAATATGGTAGGAATCCCACAATTGTAGGAATCCTAATACAAGTCAACATTCCCTCTCAAGTTGGTGCATAGATGTTGCACATGCCCAACTTGTCTAGAAACCTGGAGAACTTGTCACAAGAAACCGCCTTAGTGAGAATATCTGCTACTTGGTCGTCCGTTCCTATGGGAGGAACCTCAATTACTTTGCTATCTAGCTTATCCTTAATAAAGAACCTGTCAACCTCTGCATGCTTGGCCCTATCATGTTGCACTGGATTATGAGCAATATCACGAGCAGCTTTACTGTCACAAAATAACTTCATTGGCTGACCACATTTGACCCCCACATCTTGTAATAGAAACTTAAGCCATACGAGTTCACAAATACCGAGTGTCATGCCTCTAAATTCGGCTTATGCGCTTGACCTTGATACAACATTCTGCTTCTTACTTCTCCACGTTACTAGATTTCCCCCAACAAAGGTAAAATACCTGGATGTCGAGCGCCTATCATCCGTTGATCCCGCCCAGTCAACATCCGTATAGCACTCAATTCCGAAATGCCCATTTTCTCGAAATAAATTCCTTTACTAGGGGTTTCTTTCAAGTAACTCAATATTCTCATAACTGCACTCATGTGTTGTTCTCCCGGATTGTGCATATATTGGCAAATTACACTCAAGGCATGAGCAAGATCCGGCCTAGTGTGAGCCAAGTACATCAATCTTCGTACTAACCTTTGATACCTCCCTTTATCAATCGATCTTTGGTTCTGATTAATACCCAACTTCATTCCTTCGGCCAACGGAGTAGAGACCGGCTTGCACGTCGTCATATCGGTTTCTTTCAACAGGTCAAGAGCATACTTCCTTTGTGATAGAAATATCCCCGACTTGCCTCTCGACACTTCAATCCCAAGGAAATATTTTAAGGGACCAAGATCTTTCATTTCAAATTCTGTGGACAAATAATTTTTCAAGGTTGCTTGCTCAACATGATCGTTACCAGTAACCACCATATCATCCACATATACGATGAGTGTTGTAACCTTTCCATTTCGGTGTTTCAGGAATAGTGTGTGATCCCAATTACTTTGCCTATACCCGAATGCTCTCATGGATTTGGTAAATCTACCAAACCAGGCTCTTGGAGATTGTTTCAACCCATACAATGATTTCTTGAGCCTACATACCTTTTGTTTCCGTATGTTCGGACCACTCGACCCTGGTGGAAGGTCCATGTAAATCTCCTCGGTTAGATCTCCATGGAGGAATGCATTTTTTACATCGAACTGTTGCAACAACCAATCTAGATTTTCTGCTAAAGACAGTAGAACACGAATTGTATTGATCTTTGCCACTGGTGCGAACGTATTAGTGTAGTCGATGCCGTATTTTTGTGTATACCCTTTTGCCACCAATCTTGCCTTAAAGTGATATACTATTCCATCTTCTTTGTATTTCACCGTATAAACCCATTTGCATCCCACATACTTCTTTCCGGCTGGCAAGTCGGTTATTTCCCAGGTAGCATTTTTCTTCAACGATCTCAATTCCTCGTTCATTGCATCTTTCCAGCGGGAATCTGCTAAGGCCTCATGCACACTGTTAGGAATAGATACAGTAGATAATTGATATACAGATAACTTATTTGATTCTGACAGGTGACAGGTAGACACATAATTGTTTAATGGGTATCTCACTCTTGAATCGGAATTTGGCTCACTCACGGAAAACTTGTGTTTATACTTAGGATCTGCCTCGTAAGTGGGTTTGGGAATACCTCGATTAATACGCTCTGGAAGGCGACGGGGTGGAGTTGCATCCGGTGCAGGAGACGATTGGTTATGAGAATTAACAGAAGACGAGTTCATACTTGGATCTGATATAACATCGAAAGGAAAAACCGGTGACAATTGCTGCAGTTGCTGCTCGGTGCCATTTCAAATAGTGGGATGCAGCTCATTATCAAGCCCAAACCCCGTGGGACCCGTGAGCTGCTCTTCCTCCTGCAATGTTTGTTGCTCCTCAGTGAGCTGCTCAGTTGGCTGATGACCAAAGCACACGGGTTGCTGCCCGTCGCCAGATGTCGTGGGCTGATCACCACAACACGTGGACTGATGCCCTTCTCGAGGTGCTGTGTACTCCAGGCGTGATGACTGCAATGGTTGTTCTTCATGCAGCTCATTTCTAGCCACGGGAGAGTAATCAAAGCTCAAAACTTCAGTATTATCTCAGGTCAGAACTTCACTACCTCGGTACTCCCTCTGAAGTGAGGACGTGGAAGATCCAAAAAACAGTTCATTCTCATGGAAAATCACATCCTGAGTAATAAAAATTTTCTTACTCGAAGGATGATAACAACGATAGCCTTTCTGGGTAGTAGCATAACCCAAAAAAGCACAATGAATGGCTCGAGGCTCAAGTTTATTATGCCGTTGAGGGGGATGGAGGTGAACAAAAGCAACACACCCCAAGACCCATGAGGGAAGATTGGGAGTCGGTGGACTGCTAGTCTGAGATGTGAGAGCCTGAAATGGTGTACGGAAGTTGATAGTACGAGAAGGAAGATGATTAATAAGATAGGTTGTGGACGTAAGTGCTTCTCCCCAATAATGTAGAGGCAGATGTGCCGCAATAAGTGAAGCACGAACCATTTCTAATAGGTGTCGATTTTTTCGTTCAGCAACCCCATTCTGTTGAGGAGTATATGGGCACGTGGTTTGATGAACAATACCATGCAGTTCCAGGAAGGAACAAAGTGCCATATTAACATATTCACCACCATTGTCACTTCGAAGGACCTGGATATTCCTGTTGTATTGCACATCAACCATTTTATGGAACCTTTGAAAGGCCGAACCAACTTCGCTTTTCGATTTTAACAAAATAACCCAAGTCATTATGGTACAATCGTCAATAAAAGTAACAAACCAATGAGCCCCACCAAGAGTAGCTATTTTCGACGGTCCCCATACATCATAATGCACAATCATAAAAGGAATGAAACTTTTATTGAAACTGGGAGGAAATGAGGTTCGATGGCTCTTAGCCATTTCACAAACATCACACTTAAATTGAGAAACATCAGTCTTGACAAACAAACTAGGAAATAACTTATGTAGATAACTAAAGGAAGCATGCCCAAGGCGCCTGTGCCACATCCAAATGTCCGACACATTATTTGTATCCCCAGGAGAATCATCAATGGAAAGAGCTTGAGTCAGCAAGCTAGAACTACTGGTGGTCAATTCCAAGTAATAAAGGTTTCCTCTTCTAATACCATAACTAATCGTCTTCCGCGTCCGGATGTCCTTAAAAACACAAAAGTAGGGTCAAAAAATAACCAAACAATGTAAGGCAATGGTTATTTGAGCAACAGACAACAAATTATATGTCAGGACCCGTCCCGAATTTCCCCTCAAAACCCGGGAAGAACCTTGATCCCGTCTGACAACCTAAGAAAAGGTTCCCAAAATACCCTTCAATCCTTACAAAATATAATAACAATAATAAATACTTCCTCTTGTCAGACAAGGGACTTAAGCACTCAATAATTCTCGTAATTAATGACCAATCAAATACCATATAATATCAGAGCGTCTAAGTAGGATCAAGAGTAAAATTTAGATATCCTACTCAAATATAATTACACAGCGCAGTCGAAGTACTAATGCCTCTGCCTCGAGATCAGTGTTCGCGTCAACTCTACTCAACTGCCTGAAGGGGGTTTAAACACAAAAGTTGTGAGTGGACAAAAACAATCATTTATAAATTCCTTTTCGAGAAAATAACTTTCTTCCCCTCCATTTATAAAATCATGCATGCATAACATAAAACAATTTATCATACTAAAATATCATATATAAATCACCAAAAATTCTCATTTCTCTTTAAAACCACTTAGTTGGACTCACATAAAATCTGTATAATAAAAATACCTCGTGATCCACAATTTGGTTTGAAAACTCTCTTCAAAAGAGTTTAAAATCATTTAAATTAATCTGGACACAAAATATCTCAAATTCAAATCATTTCGTTCAATCTGACACATAATATCTCAAATTTTCACTGTTCCCGACATATCCATAACACACCAGGGTATCCCTTGAGATGTGTTCAAATATGTACAACTCTGTGTACCATCTGTACTATCTGTACTCTCTGTACTATGCATAGACAGCTTCGCAACCTGGCGGAGCAAGGCCCCTCAACACCAAGGTCCGAACCCTCAACAACTGGCAGAGCAAGGCCCCTCAACACCAGTCAGAGCAACAATAACCATCGGGACGGGAACCAGTGAATCAAATCCATACTTTGAAATCTTTGTTTCTTGGCCTAAGCCAAATTCTTTGCAATATCATTTTATGGCCAAAATCAATAAATCATAATTATGGGTCTCAACCCAAATCACATACTCAAATAGTTACCACGTCAAAACGATATCAAAATCGAGTACAAAAACCAGGCCATTTCTCAAAACATACTTTCACTGAAATATTGTAAAACATGTGTCCAGCATCATTTCTAAAATCCAGAAATTCATTGCACCCATACATAACAGTATTTAAATCAAAGATACATTTATGCATGCATTACAGTTTATAAATCAAAGTCCACTCACAAACCTGTTCAAGCAAGCTCAATCCCGAACTGTACGCTCCCCTGAAGTTACTGGAGCAGTATCGCCTGTCCAAATTAATAATCGGGATTACCAACTAATAATAAGAACCTTAAATATAAACCCCCTAAACCCCGGGAGTCTAACTATGCTGGCCTAGAAAACGCAGCAACTTTAAAACGTCCGAAACAACCCCTAAACGACGTCCGATCGACTCAAAACCTGCGCCAACAGGTCCGAAACGTCAAAAACTACTTGTCACGCGCCACCGTGACCTCAGATTCGGCCCCACGCGCTGCCACGACCCGACGGAAGGTCGGTACACGCGCCCACGCGCCGCCACGCGCCTTCACGCGCCGGTCACGCGCCTGCTACAGTACCCACGCGCCTGGATCGGTCTAACCCGGTCCAACTCAGCCTGACCCGATCCAACTTGGCCTGACCCGGTCCAACTCGGCCTGACCGGTTCACTCAACCCGACCGGTTCAACTCGACCCAACCGGTTCAACTGACCCGATCGGTTCACTCGACCCGATCGATCACCGGCGACTCGCCGGAGAAGACGACCGGCTGCCATCGCCGTCACCGGAAGTTGGCCGGAGAAGATGACCGGCAATCGCCGTCTGGTTTCGCCGGAATCCTCCATTTCCAACCGAAACTCCAAGCTTTCCTAACTTCCTCAAAACTCAACCATTTTTCACAAATTTTATGTCTAAATCTATCTACTCGAACCCAGGAATTCAAATATGACCTCAAAACCACAAACAAGTACATGTGCTAGCTGAAAAATCGATCGGAAGGTCCGAAACTTCCTATCCTCGGTTCGGCTTCCTCCGTGGTCCTCTCCTTCGATGGTTGGTACGGTTGTGATCGTGGGAAGGAGTAGAATATGATTAGTTGATCAAAACTGGAAGTTGGAGCCTTGAAATCAAAGTTGACTTTGTGGGTTTTTGGATGATTTTCGCACGGGTTGGTGGTTTGTGTATGTTTGTCATAGAGAGGATGAGTGAGATGATAATGATAAGGATGAAATGAAGATGGATCAGATTACACTGATTTGGGGGTTAAAAATATCTACCCCAAGTCAAAAATTACCAAAATGCCCTTGCACATCTAGACCCATTACTTTCGTCCACGAACTCCGTTTTTCGCGTGCCGCCTGTCTACGAACTCGTGAGTTCGAGACCTACGCAACGGTATCAAAAACACCACCGAAAATGTTTCGAAACAAAACTTGATTTCCATGCCCTTTACCAACCAAGGGTAAAATCGTCATTTTACATAAATAATTGACTTAAATCCAATAATTGAAATTCCGGGTTGTTAACATCTACCCCTCTTAAGAAATTTCGGCCTCGAAATTCAACTCTTCCCTTGGAACAAATAAGGATACTGCATCCGCATTAGTTCCTCGGTTTCCCACGTGGCTTCCTCCACGTTATGATTCCTCCACAACACTTTAACTAGAGGAAGACTCTTTCTGCGCAGTACCTTTTCTTTCCAATCTAAAATTTGCACCGGTTGCTCCTCAAAGGTCAAATCATCCTTCAGCTCAAGTGGCTGCTCTCCCAATACGTGAGATTCATCAAACAGATATTTCTGGAGCAAAGATACATGGAAAACATTATGAACTCTGGATAATTCCGATGGTAAAGCAAGACGATATGCCACTGGTCCTATCCTCTCCAAAATCTCATACGGACCAATGTAGCGAGGACTCAGTTTTCCTCGTCTACCAAAACGTACCACTCCCTTCCAAGGAGATAGTTTCAAGAACACCCAATCACATACCTCAAACTCAAGGTCTCTGGTTCTACGGTCTGCATAGCTCTTCTGGCGATCCTGAGCTGTCTTCAACCTTTCTCTGATGATCCTTATCTTTTCCTCAGTCGTATCAACCAACTCTGGTGTTAACAGTTTCCTTTCACCCACTTCGTTCCAACATAATGGTGTCCTGCACTGCCTCCCATACAGTGCCTCGAAAGGAGATATCCCAATACTCGACTGATAACTATTATTATAAGCAAATTCCATCAGAGCCAGGTGTGAATCCCAGTTCCCTTTAAACTGTAGTACACAAGCTCTCATCATATCCTCCAAAACCTGGATTTTCCTCTCAGACTGACCATCCGTCTGAGGATGAAAAGCTGTACTAAAATGCAAGGTAGTGCCAAAAGCCTTCTGCAAACTCCGCCAAAACCTGGAGGTAAATCTAGGATCTCTGTCCGAAACAATTGACTCTAGAGTCCCATGTAGTCGTATGATCTCATCAATGAACAATTTAGCATACCGACTCATCCGAAAATCTTCCCGCACTGGCAAGAAATGTGCAGACTTCGTGAGTCTATCAACAATTACCCATATCCCATCATGTCCCTGCTGTGTCCTTGGAAGTTTATACACAAAATCCATCGTAATGTGATCCCACTTCCATTCCGAAATAGGTAATGGTTGAAGTGCCCCATATGGTTTCTGCCTCTCTACTTTCACTTGCTGACACGTCAGGCATCTACTCACAAACTCAGCAATTTCTCTTTTCATCCCAGTCCACCAATAGTATTTCCTTAGGGTATGATACATCTTGGTACCTCCTGGATGCATAGCGTAAGCTGAACTATGAGCCTCATCAAGAATTTCTCTCTTTAGCTCCAACTCATTCGGTACGCACAACTGGCCATCCCTAACCAAGGCTCCATCATCCCTAAGCGCATAGTCCTGCCTGTTTCCAGCCTCCAACTCCATCCTGATAATGCACAATGTAGGATCCTGGAGTTGAGCCTCAATAATCTGATCAATCAGAACAGGCCTCACATGGAAACTAGCCAACAAAGCCCCCTGGCTATCGATGTCCAGTACTATCCCTGCTCTACGGAACTCTACCAATAAAGGTAGGTAGACTGTATGCAAATGGGCCAAAGAACCCATGGATTTCCTGCTCAATGCATCTGCCACAACATTGGCTTTCCCTGGATGGTACTCTATAATACAATCATAATCCTTTATTAGCTCAAGCCATCTTCTCTGCCTCAGATTCAGGTCCTTTTGTGTGAACAAGTACTTTAAACTCTTATGGTCGGTGAAGATCCGACACGTCTCCCCGTACAAATAATGTCGCCAGATTTTCAATGCTTGCACCACTGCAGCTAACTCCAAATCATGTGTGGGGTAATTCAACTCATGGGGTTTAAGTTGTCTAGAAGCATACGCTATCACCTTTCCATGCTGCATCAACACACAGCCTATTCCCCGCAATGAGGCATCACTATACACCTCGAATCCCCCAGTATCATCAGGAAGGGTCAATACTGGAGCAGAAGTCAACCTCCTCTTCAGCTCCTGAAATCCCTGTTCACAATCAGCTCCCCAGTCAAACTTGACTCCTTTCCTCGTCAACCGAGTCAACGGCCCTGCTATCGTAGAAAATCCTTCTACAAACCGTCGATAATATCCTGCCAAACCCAGAAAACTCCTCACCTCTGTCACTGTCCTCGGTTGCTCCCAGTTTGCCACTGCCTCAACCTTTTGGGGATCTACGCTGATACCCTCAGCCGAAATCACATGACCTAAGAATCCAACTTCGGTCAACCAAAACTGGCATTTACTGAACTTGGCAAACAAATGCTTTTTCCTAAGCATATTTAGCACCAACCTTAAGTGTTTCTCATGTGCCTTAGCACTCCTCGAATACACCAAGATGTCATCGATGAACACAATCACAAACCGATCCAAATACTTTTGGAACACCCTGTTCATCAAATCCATAAATGCTGCTGGGGCATTAGTCAACCCGAAAGGCATCACCAGGAACTCATAATGACCATAACGAGTCATGAAAGCTGTTTTCTCAACATCCCCTTCTCTGATCCTCAACTGATGGTACCCGTATCGAAGGTCAATTTTCGAAAAATATCTTGCCCCCTTAAGTTGATCAAACAAATCATCTATCCTTGGCAAAGGATACTTATTCCGCACCGTAGCCCTGTTTAGCTTCCGGTAGTCAATACACAATCTCAGACCACCATCATTTTTCCTCACAAATAACACTGGTGCACCCCATGGTGAAACACTTGGGCGAATAAATCCCATATTCACCAAGTCCTGCAACTGAGTCTTTAACTCTCACAATTCTACCGGTGCCATTCTATACGGTGCCTGTGAGATTGGTTGAGTACCTAGCAAAAGCTCGATGGTGAACTCAATCTCCCGGTGAGGTGGCAATCCCGGAAGATCATCTGGAAACACATCAGAGAACTCACTCACCACTGGAATATCCTCCACTCTCATCGGAGTATCCCGAGAATTAAACACATGAGCCAAATAACCCTCACAACCTTTCCTCAGCAATTTCTCAGCGGTTAAAGCTGATATCACTCCACAGGGTAGTACCCTACGATCTCCCCTGAATGTAAGTTCCGGTAAACCTGGACTCCGGAAATCCACCCTCTTGTCATAACAATCAATAGAGGCATGGTGCATAGTCAACCAATCCATCCCCAGAATCACATCAAAATCAAAAATATCTAAGGGGATTAAATGTGCCTCTAATGCATGACCTTCCACTAACACTGGACAACTACGAATCACGAGATTCGCCACTAACATATTCCCAGTAGGAGTACTAATACCCATGTCCCAACCAATCGGAGACAATTCTCTATCAGCAAACAATGTAAAACCCCGAGAAATGAAAGAATGAGTCGCCCCAGGATCTATTAAAACATAAGCATCACGGTTAAAAATAGATAACGTACCCGTGACCACATCTGGTGCTGCTCGAGCCTCCTGCTGCGACATAGCAAACACTCGGGCTTGTGTATCCAAAGATCGACCACGACCCCACTATCTGCCTCTGGCCCTGTTGGACCCACGGGCCCTGTTTGTCCAATTGGCCCGGTTGGCCCCACTGGATTGACTCTGACTTCCAGCTGCAAAACCGGGCGTCTGAAATGTCCTCTATTCAGTAGCACCCCGCCCCCAGGAACTACTGGCCGGATAAAGATGTGGGCAAAATCTCTTTATGTGACCACTCTCCCCACAGAAGAAACATCCGGTGCCACTAGAGCTGCCACTCAGTCTTCTAGTTGACTACACTGAAGCACCTCTAGAACGGGCGGATGACTGGGGTGCCTGTCTGGCTCCGCCACTGCCTGATCCGGATCCCTCACCCCCAGTAGATCCAGAGCTGAAACTGCCTCTCTTGGATGGTCCCTGACTAGAGGCTCCAATATCCCAGCGATCCCGGTGTCGCCTGGAACCCCTAAACTGCTGCTGGACTGGCACACCCATGCTCAACTCTACACGAGCTGCAGCGTCAGACGCTTCTCTCAATGAAGTATGGGCTGCAGCCGTTTCCGCTGACCGAAGTTCGCCCCTTAGCCCATTTTCAAATCTGCGGCGTCTGTCCCTCTCGGTTGCCACTAGAGCTGGTGCAAAACGAGCCAACTCTATGAATTTCTGCTCATACTGAGCCACTGTCATATCTCCCTGCTATAGGTGCAAGAACTCAGCCTCCCTGGCATCTCGGTACGAGCAAGGATAAAATTACTCAAGGAACTTCTCCCGAAAGGTCGCCCAGGTAATTGTACTGACTTCCCAACCTGATGCCTCTAATGCGTTCCACCAATGATAAGCGGAACCACCCAGCAGAAAAGTGGCTAACAGCACCCTGTCCCCTTGAGGACATCTCATAACCGAGAACACTCGCTCTAAACGAGTAATCCACTCTATTGCATCATCTGGGCTAGAGTCGCCCATAAATATTGTAGCCCCTAATCTCTGGGCTCTCTCAATGTCTGAACCTTCAGTAGCAGTCCTACTCTGAAGTACAGAAGTCAAAGTGTGACCCAATTGTTCCAGTGTTTGCCTCATATCAGGCTCCACTGCAGGTTCATGTGTGTCCCCAATATTTTCCGACTGTTGATGGAACTCGCGTCTCGGAGGCATTACGCTGAAAAGGACTATAACTCATCAATACCAAAATTATTATACACGTAGTGTACAGTCTACAGGAATGTAACCTAGTGCTCTGATACCAATTGTCAGGACCCGTCCCGAATTTCCCCTCGAATCCCGGGAAGAACCTTGATCCCGTCTGACAACCTAAGAAAAGGTTCCCAAAATACCCTTCAATCCTTACAAAATATAATAACAATAATAAATACTTCCTCTTGTCAGACAAGGGACTTAAGCACTCAATAATTCTCGTAATTAATGACCAATCAAATACCATATAATATCAGAGCGTCTAAGTAGGATCAAGAGTAAAATTTAGATATCCTACTCAAATATAATTACACAGCGCAGTCGAAGTACTAATGTCTCTGCCTCGAGATCAGTGTTCGCGTCAACTCTACTCAACTGCCTGAAGGGGGTTTAAACACAAAAGTTGTGAGTGGACAAAAATAATCATTTATAAATTCCTTTTCGAGAAAATAACTTTCTTCCCCTCCATTTATAAAATCATGCATGCATAACATAAAACAATTTATCATACTAAAATATCATATATAAATCACCAAAAATTCTCATTTCTCTTCAAAACCACTTAGTTGGACTCACATAAAATCTGTATAATAAAAATACCTCGTGATCCACAATTTGGTTTGAAAACTCTCTTCAAAAGAGTTTAAAATCATTTAAATTAATATGGACACAAAATATCTCAAATTCAAATCATTTCGTTCAATCTGACACATAATATCTCAAATTTTCACTGTTCCCGACATATCCATAACACACCAGGGTATCCCTTGAGATGTGTTCAAATATGTACAACTCTGTGTACCATCTGTACTATCTGTACTCTCTGTACTATGCATAGACAGCTTCGCAACCTGGCGGAGCAAGGCCCCTCAACACCAAGGTCCGAACCCTCAACAACTGGCAGAGCAAGGCCCCTCAACACCAGTCAGAGCAACAATAACCATCGGGACGGGAACCAGTGAATCAAATCCATACTTTGAAATCTTTGTTTCTTGGCCTAAGCCAAATTCTTTGCAATATCATTTTATGGCCAAAATCAATAAATCATAATTATGGGTCTCAACCCAAATCACATACTCAAATAGTTACCACGTCAAAACGATATCAAAATCGAGTACAAAAACCAGGCCATTTCTCAAAACATACTTTCACTGAAATATTGTAAAACATGTGTCCAACATCATTTCTAAAATCCAGAAATTCATTGCACCCATACATAACAGTATTTAAATCAAGGATACATTTATGCATGCATTACAGTTTATAAATCAAAGTCCACTCACAAACCTGTTCAAGCAAGCTCAATCCCGAACTGTACGCTCCCCTGAAGTTCCTGGAGCAGTATCGCATGTCCAAATTAATAATCGGGATTACCAGCGAATAATAAGAACCTTAAATATAAACCCCCTAAACCCCGGGAGTCTAACTATGCTGGCCTAGAAAATGCAGCAACTTTAAAACGTCCGAAACAACCCCTAAACGACGTCCAATCGACTCAAAACCTGCGCCAACAGGTCCGAAACGTCAAAAACTACTTGTCACGCGCCACCGTGACCTCAGACTCGGCCCACGCGCTGCCACGCGCCGACGGAAGGTCGGTACACGCGCCCACGCGCCGCCACGCGCCTTCACGCGCCGATCACACGCCTGCTACAGTACCCCACGCGCATGGACCGGTCCAACTCGGTCCAACTCGGCCTGACCCGGTCCAACTCGGTCTAACCGGTTCACTCAACCCGACCGGTTCAACTCGACCCGACCGGTTCAACTGACCCGACCGGTTCACTAGACCCGATCGGTCACCGGCGACTCGCCGGAGAAGACGACCGGCTGCTGTCGCCGTCGCCGGAAGTTGGCCAGAGAAGATGACCGGCAATCGCCGTCTGGTTTCGCCGGAATCCTCCATTTCCGGCCGAAACTCCAAGCTTTCCTAACTTCCTCAAAACTCAACCATTTTTCACAAATTTTATGTCTAAATCTATCTACTCGAACCTAGGAATCCAAATATGACCTCAAAACCACAAACACGTACCTGTGCTAGCCGAAAAATCGATCGGAAGGTCCGAAACTTCCTATCCTCGGTTCGGCTTCCTCCGTGGTCCTCTCCTTCGATGGTTGGTACGGTTATGATCGTGGGAAGGAGTAGAATATGATTAGTTGATCAAAACTGGAAGTTGGAGCCTTGAAATCAAAGTTGACTTTGTGGGTTTTTGGATGATTTTCGCACGGGCTGGTGGTTTGTGTATGTTTGTCACAGAGAGGATGAGTGAGATGATAATGATAAGGATGAAATGAAGATGGATCAGATTACACTGATTTGGGGGTTAAAAATATCTACCCCAAGTCAAAAATTACCAAAATGCCCTTGCACATCTAGACCCATAACTTTCGTCCACGAACTCCGTTTTCCGCGTGCCGCCTGTCTACGAACTCGTGAGTTCGAGACCTACGTAACGGTATCCAAAACACCACCGAAAATGTTTCGAAACAAAACTTGATTTCCATGCCCTTTACCAACCAAGGGTAAAATCGTCATTTTACATAAATAATTTACTTAAATCCAATAATTGAAATTTCGGGTTGTTACATTATAATTTAAAGAGGGAACCACAAGAACAGTGTCAAGTTGCATGGTATCAGAAAGGGAAATAGTGCCTTCCCCAATAATAGGGACGACATGACCATTAGCCACATTGACCTCGGTTTGTGTTGATGTTTTTAGTGAGGGAACCTGTCAAGAATCACAAGTCATATGTTCAGTAGCTCCGGAATCAATTATCCATGTATTATTCATAACAGAAGTAGAAGTACTTAGTGCCTTACCATCACTACCTGCTGCAACAATCATGGCAGATGCCTTATCCGCGATTTGGTCCGAATTATGCTTGGTTTCTGCAACGGAGGCTCGAGATTTGTTGCACCGAGGATCACGGATCTTATCCTAATTCTCGGGATAACCAATCAACTCAACACAACGACTCTTGGAGTGTCCTGGTAGGCCACAGTGTGGGCACTTAACTTGGGGATGATCCTGGCTTGGCTGGCTAGGCTGAGTTTGTCCTGGCCGATTTTGTGACCCTTCTCGGTTCGACCCAGAAAACGATCCACGGGCCTTTGCTGCCATGGCAGTGGGTTGACCCTTGTCAACCTCCTCCTTTGTTGCTTCCTTCCGATCGGCTTCTCGATGAACATATGCATAAGAAGCCTGAAGGCCAAGTGGGGGATCCTTCCGTAGCACTTCTCCATGCACCTGATCAAACCCATCATCGAGACCACCAAGAAACATATAGACTCGTTGTCTCTCAGTGGATTTTTGAAACACTTTGATGTCATTTTCACACTCCATGGATACTTTATTAAAGTGATCCAATTCTTGGAAAATCTCAGTTAGCTCCCCAAAATAGGTAGCCAAAGGTCGGCCATTCTGACGAAGACGTGATGCCTTCTGATTCAACGAATAAATTCTAGCCTCGCCATTCTCATCAAAGAATGATGCCTTAAGGGAGTCCCAAATCTCCTTCGATGTAGACAACCGAAT
Organism: Oemleria cerasiformis; assembly: GCA_037349345.1. Taxonomy (NCBI): domain Eukaryota; kingdom Viridiplantae; phylum Streptophyta; class Magnoliopsida; order Rosales; family Rosaceae; genus Oemleria; species Oemleria cerasiformis. The sequence continues at coordinate 4,708,095 of JAZGTL010000019.1, read as the reverse complement.
GTACCATTTCATAATCTCAGGCTTCATTGAAGACAAAAGCCAACTCTTAAGTTTTTGATCTTCAGAGAACCAATCATCATATTTAGGATCGTCTTCGTTAGGTGCCTTGATAGACCCACGAAGATATCCCATCTTCTTCTTTCCAGCAATATGGATTTGAATGAGAGGATCCCATAAATCATAGTTCTTTTCATCCAAAACCATACCAATAGTAAAGCTTGAATTCTCTGACTGCACCATAATTGAAGCAGCCGTTGGAACAATCTGAGAACCGACCCCCTTTTCTTCAGCCATCTCTCTTGTTGTCGGTATAGCTTAAAACCTGCAGCGTTGATGGGATTTTGGAATAATACGGACAGCATGACAAACCAGGGGGCAGCAACAACTTCACAGTTGCTCGCTGCAATCGATCAGGAACACGGGCAATAACAAGTTGCTCGCTGCAATTGATCAGGGACACGGCAGAGGGAAAAAACAATTAGGGTTCAGTGTTTTCCTTTTCTACCCTAGCTCTGATACCAAGAAGAAAGAATGCTTTTTCTATCTTGATTTCTCTTTCGTCGAGAAACAAGGTATATATACAACCCTACAAGAATAAAGGAAAAATAATTACATCCTAAACTAGGAAACCAAATAGGGTAGGAATCCCACAATTGTAGGAATCCTAATACAAGTCAACACCTACTGGTAATGGGCTGGTGAGCATGGCTTGTGATGGCGATGAGACATTGCAGAGTGTGGTTGTGCTGTGTGATACTAACCTTTTGGGTCCCTCTCATTCTGATGTTAAGGATGGTGCTGCTACCTGCAAGGGGACATGCCTTGTTTTGGAGGCTACTCCTACTTATTCCAATGTTCTCAGTGGAAGCCTTCGACCCCACTCTGGGCCCCCCTGTTTGAGGTTTTTTAAACCTAAAATTGTTGCTAGAGGTAAAGTCGTCTTCCCTCTTCCTGAGGCCGCGGTCAATGCTGTTGTGGAATGGCAGTATTGTTTAGTGGGCTATTTCATTGACAAGGTTCTCCCTTTCAGTGCTGTGGACATTCTTGCTAAGAAAATTTGGGCCAACTGTGGGCTTTTGGAGGTGTTGGCTAATGGAAATGGATTTTATTTCTTCAAATTTCGTGACGGGCTTGCGTGCTCTCAAGTCCTTTAAGGGGGCCCATGGCACCTTGCTGGCAAGTCCATTTTTCTTTCACGATGGAAGCCCAGGATGATCTTGTCAAAGGATGCTCATAAGAAAGTCCCTATTTGGATGCGATTTTTTAATGTTCCCCTCGAGTATTGGTGTTCGGAGGGATTCAGTCACATTGCAAGCGTTGTGGGTAAGCCTTTATTTGCGGACTCACATACTATTTCGTGTAAAAGAATTTCTTTTATGCGAATTTGTGTGGAAATCGATGCCTCGAGTGATTTGATCGATTCTCTTGATATAATGTTGCCTCCGAGTGAGGATGGTGAGATCCCTTATGTTGTGGAGGTTAAAGTGGTCTATGAGAGTAGGCCAAAAATATGTGGTAATTGTGTGTCGTTTGGGCACTCGGAGCCTAACTGCCCTCTTAGTCCTAAACCAGTCCCTGTGATTCGGACTAGGCCATTGCCTAAACTTATGATTGATGCAGCTGGTCATGGGCCTGATGTAAGGACCCTTCCCGAATTTCCCCTCAAAACCCGGAAAGAACCCTTATCCCGTATGACAACTCTTTTACCTCAAAATTTAAATACCAGAAATACGATTTATCGTTAAATAATTTTTATTAAATCTTACAGGGTTTCCGACAGAACCTCTGTAGTTACTGACCACTCCTACCTGTCAGACGCAGGATAGTATACAGGTCAAGCCAAGACCTCAAAATAGTGGTGGTCCAAATAGAAATACCCTCTAACACCAAATGTCAGTAGGTCAGACACTACTGACATCTCTATTGGAATACCACAAGACAACCGACTAGTCAGATACTTGTGAACCAACAATAATTCGTCACTCTGGGTCACCGCCCACACCAACCCACAAACCCGGATGACGAAGTATTTTCATAGGATGATTAAGCACATGACAATTGTCGTCAAACCATATTAGAGCCGGAAATATCCTCGGCTATCATATCATATAAGTCGGCAAGTATCCTCGACTATCATATCATATCATTAGTCGGTATAACCTTCGACTATCATATCACATCAGTCGGCATATCCCTCGACTGGCATATCCCTAACCACCTGGGCATCCCTTGGGGTGTGCTAGTCCTGTATCACAACTCTCTGTACTATGATATCACATCAGTCGGCAAGTATCTTCGACTATCATATCATATCATCAGCCGGTATAACCTTCGGCTATCATATCACATCAGTCGGCATATCCCTCGACTGGCATATCCCTAGCCACCAGGGTATCCCTTGGGGTGTGCTAGTCCTGTATCACAACTCTCTGTACTATGCATAGACAGCCTCGCGACCCGGCGGAGCCAAAACTCCACGATGCCAGAGTCGGAGCACTCAACGAACCAACGGAGTAAAACTCTCGACCCTAGTCGAAGAAACAGTAATCAATTATATTGGAGGTTCACCGGGTTCACCGCCAACAGCGGATCCTAGTCCTATATCCTAGTCCTCCTCAAATATATTTATCTTGGAGGTTCACCGGGTTCACCGCTAATACGGATCCTAGTCCCAGGTCCTGGCCTCCCTCAAATCAATGTTTATCTTGGAGGTTCACCGGGTTCACCGCCAATAACGGATCCTAGTCCTAGTTCCTAGCCTCCCTCAATTATGTTTATCTTGGAGGTTCATCGGGTTCACCGCTAATAACGGATCCTAGTCCCAGTTCCTGGCCTCCCTCAAATATGTTTATCTTGGAGGTTCCCCGGGTTCACCGCTAATAACGGATCCTAGTCCCAGTTCCTGGCCACCCTCAAATATGTTTATCTTGGAGGTTCACCGGGTTCACCGCTAATAACGGATCGTAGTCCCAGTTCCTGGCCTCCCTCAAATATGTCCAAATCCGATAAACTCATACAACCGGGTCAAAACTCAAATCATGGACTCAATAATTTCCATGTCAAATCGATATCAAACCGAGTCCAAAAACCATGACATTTCTCATCATACACTTTAACTGAAATATTGGAAAATATGTGTCCAGCAATCATTTCTAAATTCAGGAAATTCAATGCAACAATACATACCAGTATTTAAACAAAGATACATTGATGCATGCATTTCAATTTATAAATGAAAAGTCCACTCACATATATCATCCAACCCGAAATTTATGGACGCTCTAGCCCAAGGAACACATGCACAATAATGACCCAACTACCTTGACTTTCCGAGCTCAAAAGCTGCTCCATAGTCAACCATTACTGCTGGGATTGCCCAATCGGGCCCTAAATGAACTCCTATGGCCTCGAAACCAACAAAATCTAATCTGGAACGTCCCAAAACCCTAGTCACGCGTCGCCGTGACTTCGGAAACAATCCCACGCGCCACCGGAAGGTCAGAACACGCGCCCACGCACCCTCACGCGCCGGTCACGCACCTGCTATATTGTTCACGTGCCTGGACCGATCCAACCCGACCCGACTCGACCTGACCCGGTCCAATTCGACTCGATCGATTCACTCAACCCGACCGATTCACTCAACCCGACCGATTCAGTCAACCCGACCGATTCACTCAACCCTACCGATTCACTCGACCCGACCCGGTCTGACCTGACTCTACCAGTCGCCGGTGACTCACCAGAGAAGACGATCAGCTGTCGGTGCCGAAGTCTGGTCTGAGAAGATGACCGGTCGCCGCCGTCGTCGGCGTATGGTTTCGCCGGAATCCCCCATTTCTAGCCGAAACTTCAAGCTTTTATAACTTCCTCAAAACTCAACCATTTTCCACAATTTTTATGTCTAAATCTATCTACTCAAACTCAAGAATCCAAATATGACCTCAAAACCACAAACACGTACCTGTGTAAGCCGAAAAATCGATCGGAAGATCCGAAACTTCCTATACTCGGTTCGGCTTCCCCCGTGGTCCTCTCCTTCGATGATTGGTACGGTTGTGATCATGGGAAGGAGTAGAATACGATTGGTTGATCAAAAATGGAAGCTAAAGCCTTGAATCAAAAATTAACTTTGTGGGTTTTGGGTGTGTTTTTCGCACGGGTTCGGTGTGTTTGTGTTTCAGTGAGAGAGATGAGTGAAAATGGGATGAAGTTGAAGTTAAGATGTCCATGACGATGTAAAAAATGATTGGGGTTAAAATATCTTCTCCCAAACCAAAATTACCAAAAGCCCTTGCACATCTAGAGCCATAACCTTCGTACACGAACTCTGTTTTCTCCGTGCCGCCTGTCTACGAACTCGTGAGTTCGAGACCTACGCAACGGTATCCGAAACACCGCCTAATAAGTTCCGAAACAAAACTTGATTTCCATGCCCTTTACCGACCAAGGGTAAAATCGTCATATTCTCAAAATAATTAAATTTCTGGTTCGGGTCGTTACACCTGAGCCGTCTCAATTGTTTTCTCCTATTTATGTTGGATTGGAGGAACCAATGGGTTTAATTTTTACGGATGTGGGAACTGGTGTTACCTCACCGCCTTATGGGCATGGTATTTCGTCCAAGAAATGTGCAGGTGGTAAGTCCAATTCGGCTGGTGTGGAGCAGGTTTGTGTTTCCTCCACAAAGATTGAGAAAATTGTGTCTCCTAACCGCTTTGAGCCTCTCGTTTCGGAGGAGGATTCATCTTTGTCGGAGGGCGAGTCTCGTCCGTTGTCTGCTGTGGTGCAAAAAAAGGGGAAGGCTAAGATGGCCAGGCCTGATGGGTTTGCGGGCATGGGTTTTCTTAAAAAGAAGAAGTCAAAGAAGAAACCAAAGAAGAAGGTTTTGGTGTGTGGGCAGGACACTGATAGAGGGGCGTCTTCCCTTCGGGCGATTGATCCAAACACGTGTTTATGATCAGTGTAGGCTACTGGAATGTGAGATGCCTAAATGATAGGTCTCGATAACTCGAAGTCAAAGATTTTATTTGGGCTCATTGCCTATGCTTGGTGGATCTTGTGGAAACTAAGGTTCGGAGTGGTAATAATGCTCGTGTTTAGTCTACTGTCTTTGGTAATTGGGATTCCCTTGATAATCTGGCTCACCATCCCTTGGGTCATATTTGGGTGGGTTGGAACCCCCAGGTCCTTTCTATCACTCTGGCCAAAGATTCCTCGCAATTCATTCATGTCAGAGTTGTTATTTTGGGTACTAGATTTTCTTTCTTCATTTCCTTCTTATATGGCTCCAATTATGAGATTCAACGGAGGACCCTTTGGAGTGATGTTAGCCAAATTTCTAGCTCGGTTGGCTCTGAACCTTGGACTCTAGTTGGGGATTTCAATGTTTGCAAGTTCCTTAGTGATGGTGAAGGTGGGAATCTGTCCTGGGAAAATGCAATGTGTGATTTTGGGGATTGCATTCAAAATTGTTGTTTGGAGGACTTAAGGTTCTCCGGTTGTCTTCTTACTTGGCATAACAACCAACCGTTTCCTAGGAAAATCTCTAGGAAGCTGGATAGAGTTATGGTTAATGGGGGTTGGATGTCCCGTTTCCCTTCTTTCCATGCGAGATTTGTTGAACCTGGCTCCTCTGATCACTGTCCTGCAGTGCTCTATTTGGATGTGAAGTTACACTCGGGTAAGGGTCCCTTCAAAATTTTCAATTTCTATGCTAAGCATTCTGAATTTCTGGCCATTGTTCAGCATGCTTTCAGCACTTATGTGGTGGGTTATTTCCAATTCCAACTTGCCAAGAGACTTAAAGGTGTTAGGGATTTGCTCAAAGGTCTCAATCGCAGACCTGAAGTCGATGTTACCTTAGATGTTTTTGCTGCTAAGAATGACTTGGACTTTTATCAGGCATCTATTACTGCCAACCCTTCGGACGTGGTGCTCCTTTCTAGTGAGAGGGCTTTACTTAAAAAGTATGGTGAGTGTCTTTCTATGGAGGATTGTTTTTTAAGGCAGAAATCGCGCCTTCTATGGCTTGAGAAAGGGGACTGTAACTCGGAGTATTACCACAAGGTAATTAAGAAGCGGGTGAATCGTAATCAGATTGCCTCTATCGTTTGTGAGGATAGGTCCATTGCTGAGGATCCCCCCCAGTTGAAAGCTGAGGCTATTCAGTTCTTTCAAAAGCTATTTGGTATCCATGGTGAGAGTGTGAGGTTGGACTTTTCGGGCTTGTTACCTTATGTTCTTTCTCATGATCAATGTAGGGGCTTGGTGGCCCTAGTAACTGATGATGAAATCCAGAGGGTCTGCTTCTGATTGAAGGCTGATAAGGCTCCAGGCCCTTATGGGTTTAATGCTCTATTTTTTCAGAAGGCTTGAAGTATTATGGGTATTCATATGATCAGGGCTGTGAGGGAGTTTTTCAGTTCCTCAAAATTTTTAGGTGAAACTAACTCAACAATCTTGGATTTGATTCCCAAGGTTGCTAATTCGACTCATATGCGAGACTTCAGGCCAATTTCCTGGTGCAACACTACCTACAAGATCATCACCAAAATCATTGCTAATCAGATTAAGGCAGTATTACCGGCCATTATTAGCAATAATCAATCTGCCTTCGTTAGCGGTCGTCGTATCGGGGATAACATCATGCTTGTTCAAGAACTCCTCAGGGGCTACCACCTTAATTCGAGCTTTTCCAGATGCGCTATTAAGGTAGATATTCTCAAAGCCAATGATTATGTGTCCTGGGACTTCCTGCTAGATGCCCTCTCTACTTTCCAGTTCCCGGCATTGATGGTGAGTTGGATTCAAACTTTCGTCTGCTAGATTCTCTATTGAGATCAATGGGGAGCTCGTGGGTCTTTTCCCTGATCGAAGAGGCCTTAGGCAAGGGGACCCTATGTCTCCCTACCTTTTTGTGATTATTATGGATGTTTTCTCTAGGATGGTCCACCAAGCTATTGTTTCCAATCCCTCTTTTAGATTTCATTGGCGATGTGCTAAGGTTAGTCTTTCTCACTTAGCATTCGCATACGACCTCTTCATGTTCTCCCATGGGGATGTGAATTCGGTTACCATTTTGAAGACTGTCTTGGTGGATTTTGCTAAAGTTTCGGGTCTAGTTCCAAATTTGGAGAAGAGTTGCCTTTACACTACATGGATGAGTTTACGAAGGGCCTCTCTTATTGGGCGATGTCTTGGGGTGTGGGTGGGATCCTTGCCTGTGAGATATTTGGGTGTCCCTTTGATTACCACTCGTTTGGGGTTTGGTGATTGTGCCCCTCTCTTGGAGCGTATTGAGAACAGAAGTAAGGGGTGGGAACATAAATCCTTGTCCTTTGCCGGTCGGTTGCTCTTGATTAAGTCGGCTCTTTGTAGTGTGATGGTTTTCTGGGCCTCTCACCTCTTTATCCCAAAGCGGATTATTAAGGATATTGAGCTTATATTTCGCCAATTCCTTTGGTCGAGGAATGTTCATGGTTCTTATCATGCTAAGGTGTCTTGGAAGTTAGTTTGCACTTTCAAAAGTGAGGGAGGGGGGGTGGGTATAAGGAGTTTGGCTCTGTGGAATGTGGTTCTAATGTCTAGATTTGTCTAGTATCTTTTTGCTCTGGAGGGTAATAATATGTGGGTGAAGTGGGTGATGTAACGACCCGAAAATTTAATTATTGAATTTTCATAAATTATTTTGCAAAAAGACGAATTTACCCTTTGTTGTTAAGGGGCGTGAAAGTCAATTTTTGTTTCGAGACACTTTTAGCTGTGTTTTGAGACACTTTTAGCTGTGTTTCGGGCACCGTTATGTAGGTCTCGAACTCACAAATTCGTAGACAGACGACACTCGGGAAATGAAGTTCGTGTACGAAATATGCGGGTCTAGATTGTCAGGGGCATTTTGGTAATTTGGTAGGGGTAGATATTTTTAACCCCTAAAAATCATTTGATATGATTATCCTCTTCAGTTTTCACTCTCTCTCTCTCTCGAACCCACCCCCCCCCCCCCCCCCCCCCCCCCACCCCGTGCAACACGTGTGACTCAAAACTCACAAAACCCATGAAAGTGGACTTTGATTCAAGGCCATGTCTCCCATTTTGGTGGAACTAATCGGGATATCCTCCTTCCCACGAGCACAACCATACAAACCATCAGAGGAGGTACCCACGGGAGACACCGGACCGAGGAAAGGAAAAATCAGAAAGTTCAAATCGATTTTTTGGCCAGCACAGGTATGAGTTTAGTGTTTTGAGGTCATTTTTTAATTCTTGGGTTCGAGTAGATAGATTTAGACGTAAAATTCGTGAAAACGGTTGAGTTTTGAAGAAGTTAGAAAAACTTCAAGGTCGGCCGAAAATGGTGGATTCCGGCGACGGAGACAGCAGCGACGGCGGCCGTCTTCTCCTGCGAGATTTCGGCGAGGCTACGGCGGCAGACGGTGGCGCGACCGTCTTCTTCAGAGACTGGTTCGGCCGGCAATTGCTGTTGTTAGTCGTCAGTTGACCGTTGAGTCAACTGACGCTGTCAAGAGTTTGACGGAATATGTTGATGGCGTTAGCATATTCCGTCAAAGGTTAACGGTGGTTGGCGGAACCCTAACGCCGTCAGGGTTGACGGAATATTTCGATTTCGTCAGGGTTTACGGAATATTCTGTCAGGGTTGACGGAATATTCTGTCAGGGTTGACGGAACATTCTGTCAGGGTTGACAGAATATTCCACCGTGAACAGTGCCAACGCGTAGGGGCGCGTGAGGGAGCATGGCGCGTGGTATGGCTTTCTACCCGCCCGTGGGACCGATTTCGGGGTCACGACGACGCGTGGCTAGGGTTTTTGGGACATTTCGGATCGGATGACGGCAATTTCGAGGCTGTAGGAGTTCGTTTAGAGCCCCGGTTGGGTAGTCCCAGCGATAACGGTTGACCATAGAGCGGGTTTTGAGCTCGGGAGGTCAAGGGAGTTGGGTCATTAATGTGTCAAGAGTTCCTTGGGGCTAGGACGTCCATGATTTGGTATTTTATTTGTGCTGTGAACGGACTAGGGTTCCGAAATTTCATCGGTATGCATACTTCTAGGTATTGGGTTATACCACGGGATTCTCCGATGATTGGCATGGAGGGTTTCTTTCTCCGCTACATTGTTGAGGGTTCTCCGGTTGGCGTTAGAGGGTATGGCTCCGCCAGATCGTCGAGGGGGTTCTCCAATGTTGGTGTTTGAGGGATCTTTCTCTGCCATATCGTTGAGGTCTAAGTTAGCTCAAGAGGAGCAGGAATATCGAGTTATCACTTGGGGGCTCAGGACGAGCCGGGATATCGAGTTACCACTCGGGGGCTCAGGACGAGACGGGATATCGAGTTATCACTCGGGGGCTCAGGACGAGCCGAGATATCGAGTTACCACTCGGGGGCTCAGGACGAGTCGGGATATCGAGTTACCACTTGGGGGCTCAGGACGAGCTGGGATATCGGGTTACCACTCGGGGGCTTAAGACGAGTCGGGATATCGAGTTACCACTCAGGGGCTCAGGACGAGTCGGGATATCGAGTTACCACTCGGGGTGCTTTGAAGGAGCAGGGATATCGAGTTCGACTCGGGGCGAGTCAGTGAACTCAATTCAACCAAGTCTGGTTCCTTCGTCATTCGGGTCAGTGGGTTGGTGTGGGCGGTGACCCAGATTGACGTGTTATTGACGATTCACAAGAGGCTGACAAGTCAGTTGTCTTGTGTTATTACAGTAGAGGTTTCAGCAATGTCTGACCTACTGAAAATTGGTGTCAGAGCGTGTTACCTTTCTAGACCACCACTATTCCGAGGTTTCGACGGTGACCTATAAACTATCATGCGTCTGACAGGTAGGTGTGGTCAGTAAGTACATACAGGTTCTGTCGGAAACCTTGTAAGGTTTATTTATATTATTTAAGGATAAAGGGTATTTCTAGTAGTAATTTTTTGTGGAAAAGAGCTATTAGACGGGATAAGGGCTTTTCGGGAAATTCGGGAAGGGTCCTTATAGGTGAAGTGGGTGAAGTGCTATTATATTGATGGTAATAGTTTCTGGGAAGTTAGTGCCCCTAGTGTGTGCTCTTGCAATTGGAAGGACCACCTGAAGATTAGGGGGCTGTTCAAACCTTTCATTAAAGCCAGAATTGGCAATAGGGAAAATATTTTCCTTTGGTATGATAGCTTGGGGTAGTTGCTCGACCGTTTTGGTGGTTCTATTGTTCAGAACTCTGGGATTCATGTGAAAGCCCTCTTATCGTCTGTGGTGCAAAATTGGAACTGGGATTGGCCTTTGACTTCAGATAGTACTTTTAGCTTAATTCAACAGGTGAGCCAAGCTTGTATCTTCCACCCTGGCTCCCCTGATGAATTCGTGTGGACTGCTTCTACCAATGGGGCTTACTCGTCTACCTCGTTGTGGGATTCTATTAGAATTAAGGGCCCTCCGTGTGCATGGAGTAATATGGTGTGGTTCTCAGGTGCTATTCCTTGAACATGTTTTATTTTATGGCTTGGAATTAATGTTCGTCTCTCTACTTTGGACCGGATTGGGCATTTCACGAATCGTTCGTTGAGGTGTGTTGTTTGTGTGAGCGAGATGATGAGTCCCATGATCATCTCTTTTTCAAGTGCAGTTTCCCTGCTTGGATATGGAATGAAATCAGGAGGCTGACTGGGGCTGTGTGGAGCTCTTTGCCTTGGCCTGCTCCTGCTGTAATTGCTGCTGCTCTTTGGAATGATAAGAGGATGGCTAAAACTACTGTGCGGCTCAGCTTGGCGGTCACTGTGCATGTGATATGGCAAGAGCGGAACAATCGCTTGTTTAGCGGTTCAAGACGGACGCCCATTGTTGTTTTCAATTTGATTATTTCTTTAATTCGCAGTAGGCTGAGTACCTTGAGGTTTCTGCCTTCTTTGGCTAACTCTCTTACTGCTGGAATTTGGAACATTGAAGTGTAATTTTCTTCTTTCTTCCTCCTTGGAGGTTTTTCTTGTTTTGGCTTGTTTCTGAGCTTTGCTCTGTTTGGTGGCTTTGTCCGCTTGTTTATGAACTTTGCTCTGTTTGGTGGCTTTGTCCCTTATAATACAATTTTGATTTAACAAAGAAAGAATCCATTGAATTGGTTCATGGCAAGCATTCATGCCGCTTGCCAATTGAAAGGGCATGTTTAGGCATCTAATCAAATGGCGAAAGCCGTTTGAGGGAGGTATGGTACCAAACGAAAATGAGAATAGATGTATCTCTTAGAATTTTTTTTTTAAGAGATGTGTCTCTCTTTACGAAGAGATGTTAATACATTTATAAATAGAGATACCCATTAATGCATTTCATTCAATTCAATAGACATTCAATTATTCAATACATTTGTGGAGATTGAATATTAGTTCTAGAAAACATATTGTTTTAAAATATTTCAAGAGAGAGTTTTAAACACAATTTTTTTTTTTGCCATTGAACGAGGTGTCCCCACACCCGAAGGGTGAGACTAATCACCGCTCCCGGTCTTAACATGGCTTTACCCAATCCGGTGGCCAAAGGGACCTCCAATTGTCAGGACCCGTCCCGAATTTCCCCTCGAAACCCGGGAAGAACCCTGATCCCGTCTGACAACCTAAGAAAAGGTTCCCAAAATACACTTCAATCCTTACAAAATATAATAACAATAATAAATACTTCCTCTTGTCAAACAAGGGACTTAAGCATTCAATAATTCCCGTAATTAATGACCAATCAAATACCATATAATATCAGAGCGTCTAAGTAGGATCAAGAGTAAAATTTAGATATCCTACTCAAATATAATTACACAGCGCAGTCGAAGTACTAATGCCTCAGCCTCGAGATCAATGTTCGCGTCAACTCTACTCAACTGCCTGAAGGGGGTTTAAACACAAAAGTTGTGAGTGGACAAAAATAATCATTTATAAATTCCTTTTCGAAGAAATACCTTTCTTCCCCTCCATTTATAAAATCATGCATGCATAACATAAAACAATTTATCAATAAAAACATCATATGTAAATCACCATAATTCACATTTCTCTTTAAAACCATTTAGTTGGACTCACATAAAATCTATATAATAAAAATACCTCGTGATCCACACTTTGGTTTGAAAACTCTCTTCAAAGGAGTTTAAAATCATTTAATTCAATCTGGACACATTATCTCAAATTCAAATCATTTCGTTCCATTTGCCACATAATATCTCAAATTTCACTGTTCCCGACATATCCATAACACACCAGGGTATCCCTTGAGATGTGTTCAAATCTGTACAACTCTATGTACCATCTGTACTATCTGTACTCTCTGTACTATGCATAGACAGCTTCGCGACCCGGCGGAGCAAGGCCCCTCAACACCTAAGGTCCGAACCCTCAACAACTGGTAGAGCAAGGCCCCTCAACACCAGTCAGAGCAACAATAACCATCGGGACGGGAACCAGTGAATCAAATCCATACTTCGAAATCTTTGTTTCTCGGCCTAAGCCAAATTCTTTGCAATATCATTTTATGGCCAAAATCAATAAATCATAATTATGGGTCTCAACCCAAATCACATACTCAAATAGTTACCACGTCAAAACGATATCAAAATCAAGTACAAAAACCAGGCCATTTCTCAAAACATACTTTCACTGAAATATTGGAAAACATGTGTCCAGCATCATTTCTAAAATCCAGAAATTCATTGCACCCATACATGACAGTATTTAAATCAAAGATACATTTATGCATGCATTTTAGTTTATAAACCAAAAGTCCACTCACAAACTTGTTCAAGCAAGCTCAATCCCGAACTGTACGCTCCCCTGAAGCTCCTGGAGCAGTATTGCCTGTCCAAATTAATAATCGGGATTACCAGCCAATCATAAGAACCTTAAATATAAACCCCCTAAACCCCGGGAGTCTAACTATGATGGCCTAGAAAACGCAGCAACTTTAAAACGTCCGAAACAACCCCTAAACGACATCCGATCGACTCGAAACCTGCGCCAACAGGTCCGAAACGTCAAAAACTACTTGTCACGCGACACCGTGACATCAGACTCGGCCCCACGCGCCGCCACGCGCCGACGGAAGGTCGGAACACGCGCCCACGCGCCGCCACTCGCCCTCACGCGCCGGCCACGCGCCTGCTACAGTACCCACGCGCCTGAACGGGTCCAACCCGGTTCGGCTCAACCTGACCCGGTCCAACTCGACCCGACCAGTTCACTCATCCCGACCGGTTCAACTCGACCCGACCGGTCACTGAACCCGACCGGTTCATTGAACTCGACCGGTTCACTGAACCCGACCGGTTCAACTCGAACCGATCGGTCACCGGCGACTCACCGGAGAAGACGACCGGCTGCCGTCGCCGTCGCCGGAAGCTGGCCGGAGAAGATGACCGGCAGCGCCGTCGCCGCCGTCTGGTTTCGCCGGAATCCTCAATTTCCGGCCGAAACTTCAAGCTTTCCTAACTTCCTAAAAACTCAACCATTTTTCACAAATTTTATGTCTAAATCTATCTACTCGAACCCAGGAATCCAAATATGACCTCAAAACCATAAACACGTACCTGTGCTAGCCGAAAAATCGATCGGAAGGTCCGAAACTTCCTATCCTCGGTTCGACTTCCTCCGTGGTCCTCTCCTTCGATGGTTGGTACGGTTGTGATCATGGGAAGGAGTAGAATACGATTAGTTGATCAAAACGGGAAGCTAAAGCCTTGAAATCAAAGTTGACTTTATGGTTTTTCTTTGGTATTTTTCGCACGGTTTCGGGTTGAAGGTTGTGTTTCTGTTTGTTTTTGTCACAGAGAGAGAAGAAAGAGATGATAAAGATGAAATGAAGATAAGGTGGATCAGATAAACTCTGATTTGGGGGTTAAAAATATCTACCCCAAATCAAAAATTACCTAAATGCCCTTGCACATCTAGACCCATAACTTTCGTCCACGAACTCCATTTTCTGCGTGCCGCCTGTCTACGAACTCGTGAGTTCGAGACCTACGCAACGGTACCAAAAACATCACCAAACGTGTCTCAAAACAAAACTTGATTTCGAAGCCCTTTACCAAACATGGGTAAAATCGTCATTTTACATAAATAATTTACTTAAATCCAATAATTGAAATTCCGGGTTGTTACAATCTACCCCCCTTAAGAAATTTCGTCCTCGAAATTCAACTCTACCCTTGGAACAAATAAGGATACTGCGCCCGCATTAGTTCCTCAGTTTCCCACGTGGCTTTCTCCACGTTATGATTCCTCCACAACCCTTTAACTAGAGGAATACTCTTTCGACGCGGTACCTTCTCTTTCCAATCCAAAATTTGCACCGGTTGCTCCTCAAAGGTCAAATCATCTTTCAGCTCGAGTGGCTGCTCTCCCAATACGTGAGACTCATCAAACAGATATTTCCGGAGCAAGGATACATGAAAACATTATGAACTCTGGATAATTCTGATGGTAAAGCAAGACGATATGCCACTGGTCCTATCCTCTCCAGAATCTCATACGGACCAATGTAGCGAGGACTCAGTTTTCCTCGTCTACCAAAACGTACCACTCCCTTCCAAGGAGATAGTTTCAAGAACACCCAATCACCTACCTCAAACTCAAGGTCTCTGGTTCTATGGTCTGCATAGCTCTTCTGGCTATCCTGAGCTGTCTTCAACCTTTCTCTGATGATCCTTATTTTTTCCTCAATCGTATCAACCAACTCTGGTGTTAACAATTTCCTTTCACCAACTTCGTTCCAACATAATGGTGTCCTGCCCTGCCTCCCATACAATGCCTCGAAAGGAGACATCCCAATACTCGACTGATAACTATTATTATAAGCAAATTCCATCAGAGCCATGTGTGAATCTCAGTTCCCTTTAAACTGTAGTACACAAGCTCTCATCATATCCTCCAAAACCTGGATTGTCTTCTCAGACTGACCATCCGTCTGAGGATGAAAAGCTGTACTAAAATGCAAGGTAGTGCCAAAAGCCTTCTGCAAACTCCGCCAAAACCTGGAGATAAATCTAGGATCTCTGTCCGAAACAATGGACTCTGGAGTCCCATGTAGCCGTATGATCTCATCAATAAACAATTTGGCATACCGACTCATCCGAAATCTTCCCGCACTGGCAAGAAATGTGCAGACTTCGTGAGTCTATCAACAATTACCCATATCCCATCATGTCCCTGCTGTGTCCTTGGAAGTTTATACACAAAATCCATCGTAATGTGATCCCACTTCCATTCCGGAATAGGTAATGGTTGAAGTGCCCCATATGGTTTCTGCCTCTCTGCTTTCACTTGCTGACACGTCAGGCATCTACTCACAAACTCAGCAATTTCCCTTTTTATTCCAATCCACCAATAGTATTTCCTTAGGGTATGATACATCTTGGTACCTCCTGGATGCATAGCGTAAGCCGAACTATGAGCCTCATCAAGAATTTCCCTCTTTAGCTCCAACTCATTCAGTACGCACAATCGGCCATCCCTAACCAAGGCTCCATCATCCCTAAGCGCATAGTCCTGCCTGTTTCCAGCCTCCAACTCCATCCTGATAATGCACAACGTAGGATCCTGGAGTTGAGCCTCAATAATCCGATCAATCAGAACAGGCCTCACATGGAAACTAGCCAACAAACCCCCTGGCTATCCATGTCCAGTACTATCCCTGCTCTACAGAACTCTACCAATAACGGTAGGTAGACTGTATGCAAATGGGCCAAAGAACCCATGGATTTCCTACTCAATGCATCCGCCACAACATTGGCTTTCCCTGGATGGTACTCTATAGTACAATCATAATCCTTTATTAGCTCAAGTCATCTTCTCTGCCTCAGATTCAGGTCCTTTTGGGTGAACAAGTACTTTGAACTCTTATGGTCGGTGAAGATCCGACATGTCTCCCCGTACAAATAATGTCGCCAGATTTTCAATGCATGCACCACTGCAGCTAACTCCAAATCATGTGTGGGGTAATTCAACTCATGGGGTTTAAGTTGTCTAGAAGCATACGCTATCACCTTTCCATGCTGCATCAACACACAGCCTATACCCCGCAATGAGGCATCACTATACACCTCGAATCCCCCAGTATCATCAGGAAGGGTCAATACTGGAGCAGAAGTCAACCTCCTCTTCAGCTCCTGAAATCCCAGTTCACAATCAGCTCCCCAGTCAAACTTGACTCCTTTCCTCGTCAACCGAGTCAACGGCCCTGCTATCGTAGAAAATCCTTCTACGAACCGTCGATAATATCCTGCCAAACCCAGAAAACTCCTCACCTCTGTCACTGTCCTCGGTTGCTCCGAGTTTGCCACAGCCTCGACCTTTTGGGGATCTACGCTGATACCCTCAGTCGAAATCACATGACCTAAGAATCCAACTTCGGTCAACCAAAACTGGCATTTACTGAATTTGGCAAACAAATGCTTTTTCCTAAGCATATTCAGCACAAACCTTAAGTGTATCTCATGTGCCTTAGCACTCCTCAAATACACCAAGATGTCATCGATGAACACAATCACAAACCGATCCAAATACTTTTGAAACACCCTGTTCATCAAATCCATAAATGCTGCTGGGGCATTAGTCAACCCGAAAGGCATCACCAGGAACTCATAATGACCATAACGAGTCCTGAAAGCTGTTTTCTCAACATCCCCTTCTCTGATCCTCAACTGATGGTACCCGGATCGAAGGTCAATTTTCGAAAAATATCTTGCCCCCTTAAGTTGATCAAACAAATCATCTATCCTTGGCAAAGGATACTTATTCCGCACCGTAGCCCTGTTTAGCTTCCAGTAGTCAATACACAATCTCAGACCACCATCATTTTTCCTCACAAATAACACTGGTGCACCCCATGGTGAAACACTTGGGCGAATAAATCCCATATTCACCAAGTCCTGCAACAGAGTCTTTAACTCTCGCAATTCTGCCGGTGCCATTCTATATGGTGCCTGTGAGATAGGTTAAGTACCTGGCAAAAGCTCGATGGTAAACTCAATCTCCCGGTGAGGTGGCAATCCCGGAAGATCATCTGGAAACACATCAGAGAACTCACTCACCACTGGAATATCCTCCACTCTCATCGGAGTATCCCGAGAATCAAACACATGAGCCAAATAACCCTCACAACCTTTCCTCAGCAATTTCTCAGCGGTTAAAGCTAATATCACTCCACAGGGTAGTACCCTACGATCTCCCCTGTATGTAAGTTCCGGTAAACCTGGACTCCGGAAATCCACTCTCTTGTCATAACAATCAATAGAGGCATGGTGCATAGTCAACCAATCCATCCCCAGAATCACATCAAAATCAAAAATATCTAAGGGAATTAAATCTGCCTCTAATGCATGACCTTCCACTAACACTGGATAACTACGAATCACGAGATTCGCCACTAACATATTCCCAGTAGGAGTACTAATACCCATGTCCCAACCAATCGGAAACAATTCTCTACATCCTCTGGGTTAGACTCGCCCATCAATATTGTAGCCCCTAATCTCTGGGCTCTCTCAATGTCTGAACCTTCAGTAGCAGTCCTACTCTGAAGTACAGAAGTCAACGTGTGACCCAACTGTTCCAGTGTTTGCCTCATATCAGGCTCCACTGCAGGTTCAGGTGTGTCCCCAATATTTTCCGACTGTTGACAGAACTCTCGTCTCGGAGGCATTACGCTGTTAAGAACTATAACTCATCAATACCAAAATAATTGTACACGTAGTGTACAGTCTATAGGAATTTAACCTTGTGCTCTGATACCAATTGTCAGGACCCGTCCCGAATTTCCCCTCGAAACCCGGGAAGAACCCTGATCCCGTCTGACAACCTAAGAAAAGGTTCCCAAAATACACTTCAATCCTTACAAAATATAATAACAATAATAAATACTTCCTCTTCTCAGACAAGGGACTTAAGCATTCAATAATTCCCGTAATTAATGACTAATCAAATACCATATAATATCAGAGCGTCTAAGTAGGATCAAGAGTAAAATTTAGATATCCTACTCAAATATAATTACACAGCGCAGTCGAAGTACTAATGCCTCAGCCTCGAGATCAATGTTCGCGTCAACTCTACTCAACTGCCTGAAGGGGGTTTAAACACAAAAGTTGTGAGTGGACAAAAATAATCATTTATAAATTCCTTTTCGAAGAAATACCTTTCTTCCCCTCCATTTATAAAATCATGCATGCATAACATAAAACAATTTATCAATAAAAACATCATATGTAAATCACCATAATTCACATTTCTCTTTAAAACCATTTAGTTGGACTCACATAAAATCTATATAATAAAAATACCTCGTGATCCACACTTTGGTTTGAAAACTCTCTTCAAAGGAGTTTAAAATCATTTAATTCAATCTGGACACATTATCTCAAATTCAAATCATTTCGTTCTATTTGCCACATAATATCTCAAATTTCACTGTTCCCGACATATCCATAACACACCAGGGTATCCCTTGAGATGTGTTCAAATCTGTACAACTCTGTGTACCATCTGTACTATCTGTACTCTCTGTACTATGCATAGACAGCTTCGCGACCCGGCGGAGCAAGGCCCCTCAACACCTAAGGTCCGAACCCTCAACAACTGGTAGAGCAAGGCCCCTCAACACCAGTCAGAGCAACAATAACCATCGGGACGGGAACTAGTGAATCAAATCCATACTTCGAAATCTTTGTTTCTCGGCCTAAGCCAAATTCTTTGCAATATCATTTTATGGCCAAAATCAATAAATCATAATTATGGGTCTCAACCCAAATCACATACTCAAATAGTTACCACGTCAAAACGATATCAAAATCAAGTACAAAAACCAGGCCATTTCTCAAAACATACTTTCACTGAAATATTGGAAAACATGTGTCCAGCATCATTTCTAAAATCCAGAAATTCATTGCACCCATACATGACAGTATTTAAATCAAAGATACATTTATGCATGCATTTTAGTTTATAAACCAAAAGTCCACTCACAAACCTGTTCAAGCAAGCTCAATCCCGAACTGTACGCTCCCCTGAAGCTCCTGGAGCAGTATTGTCTGTCCAAATTAATAATCGGGATTACCAGCCAATCATAAGAACCTTAAATATAAACCCCCTAAACCCCGGGAGTCTAACTATGATGGCCTAGAAAACGCAGCAACTTTAAAACGTCCGAAACAACCCCTAAACGACATCCGATCGACTCGAAACCTGCGCCAACAGGTCCGAAACGTCAAAAACTACTTGTCACGCGCCACCGTGACATCAGACTCGGCCCCACGCGCCGCCACGCGCCGACGGAAGGTCGGAACACGCGCCCACGCGCCGCCACGCGCCCTCACGCGTCGGCCATGTGCCTGCTACAGTACCCACGCGCCTGAACGGGTCCGACCCGGTTCGGCTCAATCTGACCCGGTCCAACTCGACCTGACCGGTTCACTCAACCCGACCGGTTCAACTCGACCCGACCGGTTACTCAACCCGACCGGTTCACTCAACCCGACCAGTTCAACTCGACCCACCGGTCACCGGCGACTCACCGGAGAAGACGACCGGCTGCCGTCGCCGTCGTCGGAAGCTGGCCGGAGAAGATGACCGGCAGCGCCGTCGCCGCCATCTGGTTTCGCCGGAATCCTCCATTTCCGGCCGAAACTTCAAGCTTTCCTAACTTCCTCAAACCTCAACCATTTTTCACAAATTTTATGTCTAAATCTATCTACTCGAACCCAGGAATCCAAATATGACCTCAAAACCATAAACACGTACATGTGCTAGCCGGAAAATCGATCGTAAGGTCCGAAACTTCCTATCCTCGGTTCGGCTTCCTCCGTGGTCCTCTCCTTCGATGGTTGGTACGGTTGTGATTGTGGGAAGGAGTAGAATACGATTAGTTGATCAAAACGGGAAGCTAAAGCCTTGAAATCAAAGTTGACTTTATGGTTTTTCTTTGGTATTTTTCGCACGGTTTCGGGTTGAAGGTTGTGTTTCTGTTTGTTTTTGTCACAGAGAGAGAAGAAAGAGATGATAAAGATGAAATGAAGATAAGGTGGATCAGATAAACTCTGATTTGGGGGTTAAAAATATCTACCCCAAATCAAAAATTACCAAAATGCCCTTGCACATCTAGACCCATAACGTTCGTCCACGAACTCCGTTTTCTGCGTGCCGCCTGTCTACGAACTCGTGAGTTCGAGACCTACGCAACGGTACCAAAAACACCACCAAACGTGTCTCAAAACAAAACTTGATTTCCAAGCCCTTTACCAAACAAGGGTAAAATCGTCATTTTACATAAATAATTTACTTAAATCCAATAATTGAAATTCCGGGTTGTTACACCAATGGTCTCGAACTCCAGACCTCCTTGATTTTCTTTGGGTAACAGGTTGGGACGAGAACCACTGGGTTAGCCCCCATGGTTGTTTTAAACACAGTTTGAGTTTGCTATTCTTGGGAATTGAAGTGCTGCTTCCGCAAGAAGTCGGTTGTTGTATCCTGGAAGACGTTTGTCAAGCAAAAATCCTTGAAGCACCTGTGAGGAGACAATTTCGTCTTACGGAAATAGAATCAAATTCTAGACTCGATTACTTGTAACATGTCTCTTACTTTGCTTTTATTTTGTAATTCATTTTGAATATAAAGTTTGTTTTATTTTTATATTTTTGTAAATATAGCAATTATCAATATTTTTACCAACAGTATATTATCGTAGTCTCTAATGCATATCTACAAATTTAATTAATCGATATTGAATATTGATTTTCACACTCACATTTATTTTTATTGATTGTTTTTCTTTTCTTATATATTTTGATTAGCCTAATTAAAAGATGCTTACAAAGGTGTTCTTAACATGGCAGATTCTGCGAAGATGGAAGGTTGTGTGAACCAATGCTCAAAAGCTACTTGCTTTGCCAAAAGTTTTTAATTAATGTTCATCAGTTATATATGTATGCGAGGTCGATACATAATGTATATAATGTAAACTCCCTCCCTCAATATCATTGGATAAAAAAAATTAAAAAATATATATTAATATTGATTTTTATTTTATGTTTATTTTCTTTCTTTAAATAATAAATAATATATGTAAAGTTTGTATTTTTTTGTTTTGAGAATATACGAAATTTAATCGACTAAACAAAGATACAAAGTAAAGACAAGCTATACTACAATAGCTTGCCGATAAATATGGGTAAATACCTCGAGTGATCAGGTTTGATATTTGTCGAAACGATCTAGAGGGAATAACGCACAAAATAATATAATTTGAATCCCCTAAGTATCATCAATGTCATTATTATCCGAATAACTAATCTTTGCAATCCCACAAAAAGGAAACCTAACACAGCCAACTCGAAATAAGAGCCGTTGGATTTATTTTCACAAAGCAAACTAAAAAGAAAAATAAATAGCCCAATAAAATGTACAAATGAGCCACTTCCACCGTTGAAACTGCCTATCACTTCCGTTATTACCGCCTCTGCGGAATTCCGAAGACAAAGAGGATACCGTCCACCACTATATTGCAGATGTTTCAATCAACCATGATTGACACCACACTACCAATGGAGGACTGCGATGGCTTGATCAAAACCCACCAGGCCACATCACCAGTCAAAATCCTGTGAAGGCATAACAGACTCTTGAAGACATGAGTTTCATCGGCAACCTGACCCGTCGGGACGCTGAAACCTGTGATCAAGATCGACACCATGACGATAGACGAGAAAATGAAGCATGAAGACGAACAAACTTCGGTAAAATCGACACCAAGACTAGTTGGATTATCCGGTTGTATTCTTTACACTAAAATATTTGTTAAACTCCACAAAACTCTACAATTTAATGAAGTCTACAATATTCATTAATATTTTCAATGCACCTAAACTTTCATAGAGTTATGAAGTGTCATGATTGAATACAACTCAATTTTAATGACTTTATAAATCTGTATAAAAATATATATTGAATATGATAGGACCCCCAAAATACCTTCGGACTTTTAATGACTTTGTTAAATGGGTTGAATACACTTCCCTTATTAGATTAAATACAAACTCTCTATGAAAATCTCAATTGAATACACTTCCCTTAAATTCAATATTGAGTTCAATGGGTTGCCATAATAAAATTTGTTAAAAGATAAAAATGATTAATTATCAAACGTGCTAAGTAGATAACTACCTTATACCTTTTTTTTCTGATTTAAAAAAAAAAAAAATCTACAATGTTTTTTCCTGAAATGGTGGAAGCGTACGGGTGGGATTAATTCATTTTTATTACCTTATCAATAATTTTACCATTGTATCCTTTATGAATAATGGTGGCTTCTTTTAAAAACAAATTTTATAAAAGGGCAATTTCGAGTTTATGGAAAATTTAACTAAAATGGAGTTTTGACCATTGTATCCTTTATGAATAATGGCTGCTTATTTTGAAAACAATTTTTATAAAAGGGCAATTTCTGGGTTATGGAAAATTTAACCAAATGGAGTTCTGGGATTAATTCATTTTTATTACCTTATCATTAATTTTACCATTGTATCCTTTATGAATAATGCTGGTTTCTAACAATTTTTAAAAAAGGGAAATTTCGAGTTTATGGAAAATTTAACTAAAATGGAGTTCTAGCCATTGTATCCTTTATGAGTAATGGTGGTTTCTCTTAAAAACAACTAAACTCATGCACCTGAGTATGCATGTATACGTTAATTGTTTTTATTTTGAATTATTGTTTATAATTTTTAAGAAACAAGAAGAAATGAAAATAAATAAATAAAATTAAAAAAAATGAGTATTGGAGTAACTACCAACTCCTCCATTAAAATGTTTATTTTTTAACTTTTTTTTTAAAATTTAAATATTTAATTTTACTATTATATCCTTATGTATTAAATGTGAAGTTTATTAATCGATGAGTATTTTTGTTAGAAAAATTTGGTGAAGCCTTTTGACCCTCTTGGCTCTTTATCTCTATTATTATAAAGTCAAGAGGGTCAAAATGCTTTACTAAAAAATTCTGACAACAATACCCCTCAAATTATTTAATAGTTAATGATATAATAATAAAATCAAATATTAAATTTATAAATTTAAAAAAAAAATAGTTAATGGAAGGAGTGAGTGTAAAAAAAAATAAGAGTAGTGGGCTCAGGTAATTACTCATCTTATTTTTGTTTTAAAAAATTAAAAATTAATATTATTTGTTTTATTTTAATTTTTTTTAACAAAAATAAAAAAATAAATTAGTATATGTGTTAGCAGGTGCTAAGAGTCTAGTTATTTTAAGGCCAATAGGGTCAAAATACTCCACCAAAAAATTCTGACAAAAAATACCCTTTAAATGATTTAATAATTAAGGATATAATAGTAAATTCAAATATTAAATTTATAAATTAAAAAAAGGTAGTGGGTGGTAAAAAAATATGTAGTGGACTCCTCTTATTTTTGTTTAAAAAAATTAAAAATTAATATTATTTGTTTTATTTTAATTTTTTCTAACAAAAAAAAATTACTACACGAGTTAGTTTGTGCCAAAAATCTAGTAATAATAGAGATTTTTATAAAAGGACAACTTCGGGTTTATGAAAAAATTAACCAAAATGGAGTGTGTACTTTATATATATATATATATGTATGTATATATAGAAGATAATGAGAAGTAATACATAAACATGCATTTAAGGCAACAACTATATATTTATGGATCCAAATTTAAATTCTTTTTTTTATTGAGCCATCACAGTCCTCCATTGGTGGTGTGCTGTCAATCATGATGGATTGAAACATCTGTGATATGGTGGTGGACGGTATCCTCATCGTCTTCGAAATTCAGTGGAGGCGGCAATAGCGGAAGTGATATGCAGTGATAACGGAGGAAGTCGCCCATTGGTACCTTTTGTTGGGTTATTTGTTTATTTTCGTTTTTGTTTGGTTTGTACAAATAAGTCCAGCGGCTCTTATTTTGGGTTGGCTGTGTTAGGTTTTCCCTTTTGTGGGATTGCAAAGATTAGTTGTTCGGGCAGTAATGACCTTGATGATACTGAGGGAATTCAAGTTATATTATTTTGTGCGTTATTCCTTCTAGATCGTTTCGACAGATATCTAACTTGATCATTAGAGGTATTTATCCGTGTTTGTCGTCAAGTTTTTGCAGTTTAGCTTGTCTTTGCTTTGTATATTTGTTTAATCAATGAAATTTTGTATTTGGTAAAAAAAAATTTTAATTCATTTTAAATCAATGTTTCTTTTAAAATCAAGGTTCAAATTAATATTTTTAGTTTTTATCTCTGTGTTTTGTAATTTTCTATTAGAGAAAAAAAAATTAATATACGCGTGAGGAGAAGCAGTAGGTAGTCAATGTTTTAAAACCAAAGTGGAAAAAGAAGGAAAATTTTCAAAGAAAAATTAAAAACAAAAAACAAAAACAAAAACAAAATAATACGTTTTGAAATGGCAGAAGCTGATTGGCGGGAGTATGAGGGAAATGTATGCCGAGCCACATGTGAGAATGAGCATCTCACGTGTCAGAATCTAAACTTAACTTTAAAACAGCTTATTAGTTTTGGAAAAATTGCCCTCTCACGTCTGAGTCTCTGACGTGTTCACTTTCTCCTGAACCACTTTCCCAAAATTCCCAAAATACCCCTGCACAACTGCTTCCTTGCCTAAGATATTTCTGTAATTATCTTGTTTATCGAAATCTTAACTCCTCCCACAAGTCTTTCCCCTTTCAATTAATGACGGCATCATCCAAAAGCCCCAAAATCTCTCTCTAGGGTTTCACGATAGGATCCTAATTCCGAATAAAGCCCCTGGTTTGCGCCCAATTTTAGCTGCTAGGGTTTTGATTTTGCCTTAATGTACATAGGTGGCGTTTGATTTGGTTTTGTGCTTCGTTTTTTTCTGCTTGATTGGTCGAATTCGTGTTTGTAGCTTTCGACCAAGGTTGGGTTATCTCAGCGGAGTTTTGTCTGTTCTTGATTGTTCTGTAGGGCTTTTTGAGAGTTTATTGGATTGTGGAAGGTTGGGGATTTAGGGTTTTTGTTGGTTTTGGATGGCTTCGGTGGGTGAGGAAGATGTGGACTATGAGAGTGATCCAGAGGAAGCGAAGCGATCTCTGGCGATGCGTAGGCGGGCAGCCGCGAGCGATGATGAGGAAGGTGAAGGAGAGATGGTGAGGGAGAAGACCCGGGTGGATCCGAGGGCTGGGATTCACTCCGACGAATCGGACGATCAGGGCGGGGCGGCTGAGTATGATGAAGATGAAGAAGAATTAGGCCTAGAAGATGAAGAAGAGGTAGACGAAGAGGAAGAGGGTGAAGAGGAAGTGTTGGAAGAAGAGGATGTGAGAGGCTATCAGGAGACAGGCCGTGAAGTCGAGACCGGTGGCAGGGTTGAGGTTTTGGCGGTTAAGGAATCTGACGGTGATGAGCGGAGGTCTGTGGAAGAGCCCATGGATGAGAATGCGGGGAATCAGGCTGCAGAAGAGGAGGAGAAGAAGGAAAATGAGCCATTTGCAGTGCCCACAGCAGGAGCTTTTTATATGCACGATGACCGCTTCAGGGACAGTTGTGGTGGACGGCACAGGTATTGTTTATTTTACCATCTATATGAGTGTAGGCGTGGTTTTGCACTTGTAGGTATATATGGAAGTAAACTTGTACTCGTATGAATTGTTATATGTTCGTTAAATTTATTATATTGGAGGTATATATAGTATCTGAGAGGCGAAAGTGATAGTTCGGCACGCATACATTATGTTAAAAATAGATTTGGGATGGGTTAGCAGAAAGTTTTGCTCGAATTTAGTTCTTCATCTGTGCCCATGCTATTATCAGTGTCATCCCTACCCTTGTTGGGCTATAAATTTTTATTAGGAAATTGCTTAATAGTTGTTTACCCACAATGCTGGAAACCAGGGCATGGTCTGTTTCAAGTTGGTGTCTATCACGTTGAATCTGTTCTTGGTGCATCCGTTCTTTTCTTATGCATGGTATGCTTAGTTTTGTAGTTTCAGGGGAAAGATTCTGTATATGCCGCTATGCCTAACCATCCCCAAGGGTTAGCCCTGTTTTTGGATGGGCCAATATGAGTGCCTGTGGAAGTCTAGGTCTTGTGTTGGATTCCCCATTGATCCCTAAATCCTTGTGGGACCGCCTTGCATTTTTAGTCTTGGCCATTGTAATTAGTCGGTTTACACTGGGCCTCAGGATAGTTGGTATGAAGGCACTTATCCAAAGAAATATTAACACAAATGCTCACCACCTTTGTTGTACATACTATGATTTTCCACTTTTTACTTTATACAGTGCATGCTATTATAATTACAATTGAAGAATTTTTGGTGGATGGGTTGCTGATTTGTGTAAGACTGAAACCTGGATGGACAGAACTGACTTTTCTTTGTTGTATCACATCTAGCTATCTATGCCAACTCTTGTATTTTAGTTCGTGTCACAGTAATTCCTCTTACTTTTATAATTAGAAGTTTCCATTTTCAATTTGCCTACCGTTTTTCTTAGGGAATTGTTATTAGCACTTCGATAATGGCACCTTTTTCACTTGAATAATACCGTTCCATTTTTAGTAAAATAGTGAAGGATATTCTATTAGTAATAAAAAAGGGGTTGAGGGGATCTGTTAATTTCTAGGTTTGATGATTGCAATTAAACTTTGCTTCCTTGGGGGAAGAGTTTATGATGACTTTTTTGGGGGTGCCAATAGCGACACCCTTCTTCTATATGGGTCTAGTTATTGTGCAGTAATCTGATTGATTTTTCTATTACTAGGCGAACCCATGGTGGAAGAAAGTTGTGGGAGTCCAAAGATGAAAGGAAATGGGGGCATGATAAGTTTGAGGAGATGACTTTGCAGGAAAGGCACTATGAAGAGGTATTGGTTGTATACACGGCCATCTATAGTTTTTTGTACTAAAGATCTTTATCCATCTCTTAGTTGGCTTTTCTAATGTAAACTTCAGGGAAAGAAACCATCTAAGGGTCCTTATGTCGGTCGTGGAAGAAACCGAGCTATTGATCGCGGGTATACCAGAGGAAACAGGTCAAAAGAATATGACAATAATAGTCAGAGACAGGTACCCAAGGGTGTGAGAGGAAGAGGGCCCAGAAGGTATGAACCTGCTTTCAAGAATAACCGACAGGCACCCCCAACACAAAACAAACAGTGAGTATAACTTATTTATGATATTAATGGTCTCTTCATCCAATTCATGATTTGTTTAAAAGAGTTGTCACATTGATTTGATCTTCAGGTCAGGAAAGTTTGTTGAGAAAAACTTGCAAACTAATTCAGAGAGAACATTTACTCCCACATCAAATGCAGAATCTGACCCAGTTCCTGCTAGGAAAAATATCTTTGCATCAAGCTTGAATTCAGCTTCTCCTCCTTTTTACCCATCAGGCTCTTCCAGTTCCAATAAAGACATTGCTCTGACCCAAAAAAGGGATCTACAGGCTGGGAGTGGTAAGAGGAATGTTCGGTCATCTGTAGTGCATGAGAGTTTCCATGTGCCACAGACCAACTTGCTGCGAGGGAAGAATATGGCTGAATCTGTTGGTGTGGACAAGCTTTATATTGATGACTCCAATCCAGCTGCTGGGAAGACTTCCGGGTCATCATTTGTCAATACTAGTCAAGCTCCGCAGTCCAGGGCTCAAGGAAGGGGTGTAATCCCAGGACAGATGAGTTATCAACCGGTCGTGTCTCAGAACCAAATGACAAGAGCTTCTCAATCAACGCATCACCATGCTGTTCAGCACATTCCTGTTCAAAGTCGATCTCAACTGGCCTTACAACCTCCTGTACAGCAGTTGGGACAACGTCCTGGAAGTGGATCTAGAGATTCCTCTCCACCCAAAACAACTATGTCCTCAAATTCCTTCGAATCTGGAGAAGTTGAATCACCTCAAGATTCAAGTAAATCTAAAGGTGCCCTGATTGCAAAGGGAAAAGGTAGTGTTCAAGGTAGTGGAAGGGCCAATCTTGCTTATGGTGGAGCTCAGGTTATGGGTCCTGCTGGTAGTATCAATCATGGAGATCAGAATTTTCCCGGCACTCCTGCCCTGTTGCCTTGTAAGTTTATTGGGTTATCTTTTCCATTTTCAATTCTATGGAATTATATAGTTATGGACCCTTAATTGTTGAAATGCAAGTATACATTTTAGAAAGAAAATAACAATGTTACAAAGCTAATCATTAGTATTTTCACCTTAATGTATTGCACCACATTGAAGGCTTTAGCAATCAATGCTTCTCTGAACTTTTATTGATGCGGACTGGCATTGGCTTGAATATGCAGAGTACATGATTTGTGCATATTAGCTTGTTTGTTTTCTAAAATCTAAGCCTTGGATAGAATATAATTTGATATCTTACCTGCTTTGCGGATTGTGCAGTCATGCAATTTGGAGGCCAGCATCCTGGGGGCATGGGTGTTCCTGCTGTTGGCATGGCATTCCCTGGATACGTTGCTAATCCACAACTTGGCTTAGGAAATTCTGAAATGACATGGTATTGTAATTGTTTGCTATGTTGGAATAGCTTTCTTTTGTCTCTTCTTTTAGATCTTGTTGTTTATTGGAAGCCGATGCCTTACTAGTTCAGATATTGGATGTCTGATTTCGCTAGGAATTATTGTATACTATAAAGAGAATTAGGTTAAATATTTTTTCTGTTATATTCCACTACTTTGAGGTGTGTTGTACAAGAGAACAACTTCAGTGTCATATGTATCATGGAAAAATGTCTGCATCCTCTGTAAGATAAAAATGTGGTGATGATGAGTTTAATTTCATGAATTTTCTCTTCTAATGTAAAGATTCCTTAATTTTGTAGGTTGCCTGTATTGGCCGGTGCTGCAGGAGCATTGGGGGCAACATACTGTCCACCCTATTTAACTGTTGATGGTTCTTATCATACTCGCCCATCGGGACAAACATCATCCACGGATGCCTCAAGGTTGGTATATGGTTGTATCTTTGGTTATTTTTTATTCTAAGATGATGGTCTATGCTTTATCATATAAACTAATTGTAGTGTTAAAATTTCTCTTCCAAGATATGTGGTTTTTCTTGCTTTGTTTTAGAATTTTCTTTGTATATTACTTTTTTTTATTCATTTTCTGTATGATGTGACTTCCCTCGTGCAAGTTGAAATAATTGTTTAAGGGTTATTTTACTTCCACATGGTCAGGAGATCTTATTTTCGTTTATGTTTATATATATATATATATATATGTCTTGTTCTGATTTTGTGTGTTGGTTTGCAGCAAAGAGAATAACGCAGATAAAAACAACGAAGAATCAAAGCCTTCACAAAGGCCTGGTATACATCATCTTATTTTTACCCTGCTTCCTGCCTTTCTTCTAACTCTTAGCCGCTTGGGTTGGTCATTAAATTAACATATATATTTTTTATAATTGACAGAGATTGTGGGCGATGAGTATGGACAGCGACAAAACAAGCCTCGGAGGCAAGTTTCAGTTTTGTGTAGGCTAAAATAGCTCCCACCTGATCCCAGGGTTGGTTTATGGGGTTCATGTTGTGTGTTCTTCTGTTGCGATCTGAATTTTTTTTCTTTCTATTTGCAGATATTCACAGATGAATGTGCTTCAAAATAATACGGAGCTTGTTTGAATAAGCAGATAAAGGTTCTGTCTTGTCTGGTTTTAACTTTTCTGCTATTTGGGGAGTCACAAAGTTATAATCTGTGATCATATGGTGCTGCAGGACTTTGCTAAGCCCTTTGTGATATTCAGGCTCTGTTCTGGAGTACTTTGGGCCAATGTGTTCGAAGATTTCTTAGGTACTTAGGCTTGGTCTTTGATTATGTTAACTCTTTTCTTATGTGCCTTGTTTTTGTGGTCGTTTTGCTGTATGCTCATCTCTCTTTCTGTTCCCTGTCCATCCTATTTGTTTTTGCAGTTATGTATGACAAACACCTGCTCATCCTGCGCTCAATTTAAGATCAATATTGCGGCTTGACAGGTGGCAGTTCCTCGTTTAAATGTTCGGTAGGTATTTGCCCTTGTGAAAAAAACTATTAACATCTTGTTTCTTGCAAATTGGCGTTGAAAATAGTTGTAACCGCTTGGTTTTTGTTTCCAGGTTTTCTTGTGGTTTGGTTTCTTACTGAAAAGCTTGTGAGAAATGTAGACGACGGGCTTCCTCATAAACTACTATATAAAGAAAATTGGAAAAAAAAGGTAGCAGGATTATTGTGCAGCTGCAGTTTGCTCGGTGGAGTTTTAGAAGTTTTAATTATTTCCATGGATGTTGTATTGGATTTTTCGGTTATTATATTGTTAAGAAGTTTGGTGGTAGGTTTTGGTGGCCTTGACTTACTTTTGAGGGTACTTTGTTCCTGTGTTGGGCTGTCCTTGTTTAGTTGAGGAATTGCTTCCTGCTTAATACCTCGAATTTGTAGAGGAGTTTATGTTCATCATTAAACTAAATACCAATGGTATATATTTTTTTTGTTTTTATTGTTGATAGGTCAATAATATCATTCAAAAAAAATAGAACTACAAGTTTATAAGAGGTATTTTTCAAAAAAAGTTAGAAACTTAAAATACATCAGATATAAACTTATAAATCGTAGTCCATGGCTTAATTTGTTGAATCAAGTAAATGATCTAAAACATTAGTTCAAGCTCAATATAATCTAAACTAACTTAGGTTTAGTCCAATTAAGGGCTTAGACCAATACACTAACAATTCCGATGATAATTAATGATGTTTAATTTTAGTATTCTTCTGATTGCGGTCAACTGAAAAAGTCCTACCGACCTTTTTGTAGTCCAAGGATTATGGCAAACTTGCATCCCACAAAGTGAGAGCCCAACATTGGGTAGTTGAGTGGATAGCCTAAACATGTGTTTGTGTGATACGTAAATGGAGGGTTATTTTTAGGGATTAAACTAAGATTTAAGTGGAAGATACGCTTGTGTAAAGTGGCCTAAACATGAAAGGTTACTAAGAGATTAGAGATATAAGTAGGTGATGGTGATAGTGGGCTGTTGTGTTAGTATTTTTGAGGTATTACCTAAGATTTAAGAGGGAGATGGTGATATGTGCGTTGTTACTTTAGTATTTTGAGGTTGTATTTGACAGTGGTGAATCCAATGAGACTAAGGAGATTATACACATTGGATTGATAAGAATACGAGTACACCATTAGTACTTGTGACTCTTTTGTAGCACTACTGTCTCTTTTGGTATTTTGTGTGATAAGGCTAAGGTTGATTCAATACCCACCCTTATTCTTCTCCTTAGTTTCCAAACTATCGGAATCTTGGGACATTAAAAGTGGGAAGTTGATCGTTGGTTTTACTCCCCACTCTTGTATAGGTGAACTTGGTTCATTCAATTCTTAGGAAGAAGAAGGATCCACGGAGAATGAATGGGAATATTGGAGTAGCCTCTTCACCGTCGGCCGTAAAAAAAGAAAAAAAAATCAACCTAGTGTGAAACAGGAAAGATTCAATCCATCATCAAGGCTAACTTTGAAAGAAATAGCTACTCGTCTATGGAAGACAAGGCTTTGCTCTCATCCCCAAGTACATAGAGATAATTGTCGTAAGACCAAAATTTGGTTGGCCATGTAAAAGATTTTTGTTTTTGTCATGTCTAATAACTACGATTTTTTTTTGTTGGGACTGATTCCATTCTCATGGGATCCAAAGGCTACGTAAGGTCGATATCAAGTTAGGTGCACCTCTTACGCCTCTGATGACTACCAGAAACAGACAATGAGAATTAAACATTAGATCTAGGAGCAAATCAAATTACTGTTTGAACCATTAGCCTATCCCTTGCAATTAAAGAGTATATTGGTTTTTTATATAACGATATTATTATATTGTAACCCTAATCTAATGAGATGAATTTTTATTTTCATGCATATGATGTCATCGGAGTTCGAACTTAAAATCAGTAGTCACCCATTGAATTAAACCATTTGGCAAATAATGTTTATTGTTTTAATGTAATATAATTTGAGTATTAAAAAATTAATTAATTAGTAGAGACTTCGATATCGAACTTTTCAATTTAAACAAATTACCCAACGGATTTTTAACAACATCAATTTTTTTTATACAACATTATTGGATATAAGATTAGTCATTAGTCATAACCTAAAACAATTTCTATTTTAGAGTTTCACATTTATTGTATCTACAATTTTTGTGCATTGAGCTTCATTTAGATTTAGGTGCAAATTAAGTTCTTAGTTACGAAAACTTGCAACAAATTGCAGGTATAGGCCAAAAAAAAGTACACTTGCCACAACAGTGCTAAATAATTGCAATATTTTATGGATAAATTATTATGAAAATAAAAAATAATAATAATAAAGAAAAAAGGAACTGTGAGACCAGTCCAAAAGGCCATTAAATAATCAGAATGATAATATAAACCGGAGGGCCAGGATTGGCTGTGAGACCCACCGACGCTTACCGTGGGACCCTCTGGCATAAGATTTTATAGCTCTAGGCAAATGTCAGATCCCTGTGGTCCACGTAGCCCAACCCCATCAGTGTGCCAGTAGCTAGAAAGGATCAGGTGTTTTTAAAATAGTCCTTGCCGCAGAGAATTACGCCATCCTTGCTTGTTGAACCCGTTTACACGAGTTGACTCGCACGTGGGATCAAATTTTGTTGAAATCATTCAGAGCTTTCTCAGACAGAAAAACAGGAAGAATTTCTTTCTAAAACCTCTCTTTCCATATTCACACACAGTCCCTCACTCTCTGCAACTTCTCTGTTTTCTCTCTCAAGAACTTGGAGATCTTGAAGTCTCAGGTCAGAAGCAGTGCATGCAAGAAATCCATGTAATTTCTCTTTCTAGTGAATCGTCAAGAAAAAAAAAATGAAGTAGTTCTATTTTTATTTTATTTTCGATATATTATTTGTGAAGTTTGATAATGAATGAGCTTTGAATGCATCGCATGATTTTCTTGGTAAGTAGTAATTAGCGAGTCTTTTCAGTTTTTGGTTCAGTTTCTTGGCGTCTGTTTGTTTGCTGAGAAAACGGAGGGAGGTAAAATGAATGAAGTCCTAGTTTGTGATATTTAGGGTCCAAGAAAATTGAATTCTGTTGACTCATATGTGATTGAGCTTTGAACCTGTAATCGATCTCCATTAGTAGGTTAGAGAAAATCTGAAAATTTTCTGTTTTGGGTCCAAGAAATTCTGTTTTTGGTTTTGGGTTTCTTTTTGCTTTAGGCTCTGTTTGGTTGCCAAGACAATGCCAGAAAAGTAAATTGAAATACTCGAATTAGTTATATGGTTATAATCTTAGATTCTTCATAGATAGTTTATTTTCTCCTTTTTTCGATCAATATCTGCATACATAGCTTATGGATGCTAGAATAACTGTCTGTGGTATCTGATTGATTGCGGAGAATGCCAAATAACGCTCCACAAATTAAAATTTGAGTCCTTTTCCTCAAAAGAATTAAAATTTGAGCCCTTCTACTCAAAACAATTAAAATTTGAGTCCTTCTCCTCAAAAAAATTAAAATTTGAATCTTTGAGTAATGGAAGTTCCAAGAGTTGAGGAAACTTCTGACTCTGGAATCTATTTTGCTTCTATTCATTTGCTCAAATTCTTCTACGTGTAGAAAATAATTTTTTTGTATCTTAATTGGGGCAGTAATTCAAAGCACTGTGTGAGATTGACCTGTGTAAGTGTTCTTAGAGGCCTTCTACCAATGTTGGTGATGGATGTTCTTCAAACAATGTGGGAGTGATATTAAATAGTCAGAAACCAATGGAGGAAAGCAATAGAGATTTTAAGTCATCAAGGGGAAGTGGAAGTTTTAAGTCCTCATTGTCAGGAAGATCAAGTCCTCGAATTTCTCCTTCATTTCGGAGACTGAATTCAAGCCGAACTCCACGAAGAGAAGCTAGAAGTAGCGGGGGTGTGCAGTGGTTTCGGAACAATCGGTTATTGTTTTGGTTGTTGTTGATTACCCTTTGGGCTTATCTTGGATTTTATTTTCAGTCCAGTTGGGCTCATAGCAATAAGGAGAACTTTTTGGGGTTTGGAAATAAAGCAGGTCATGGAAACTCAGGCACTGAACAGAATCTGCGAAGAGATTTGCTTGCTAGTGACAGTTCTTTGGCAGTTAAGAATGAGACCAAGGAAAATGAGGTTGGAGCTGGTAAAAAGATAGATGTGGTTTTGATGAAAAAGGAGAATGAATTTTCATCTCGTCGAAGTGCAAGTCCAAAGAAGAGGAGTAAAAAAACTCGTGGTAAAGTGCGTGGTAAGCAGAAGAAAAAAGTGGAGGTTGAAAGCCACGAGACAGAGGAGCAGGAAATGGACATTCCTAAGACAAATACTTCTTATGGGATGCTTGTTGGTCCGTTTGGCTCTCTAGAAGATAGAATTTTGGACTGGAGTCCTAGAACGCGGTCTGGAACCTGTGACAGGAAGGGGGACTTCGCACGTCTTGTTTGGTCTAGGAGATTTCTTTTAATATTTCACGAGCTTTCGATGACTGGAGCTCCACTTTCTATGATGGAGTTGGCTACTGAGCTTTTGAGCTGTGGAGCCACGGTTTCTGCTGTAGTTCTTAGCAAGAAGGGTGGCTTGATGCCAGAGCTAGCTAGGAGGAGAATCAAGGTACTTGAGGACAAAGTAGAACAAAGCTTCAAAACTGCAATGAAGGCAGATCTTGTCATCGCCGGGTCAGCAGTGTGTGCATCATGGATTGGTGAGAATCATTTCCCAAATTGTTTTAATGTAGTTTGTAAAATTTGAAGTTATATGTTCTGATAAAAAAAAATTTAAGTGCATATTATTAACTACTAACTGTACCTTCAATTTTTTTTTGGTTTTGTAATAACTTGTTCCTATGTTTTTATGCTAGCCAGTTACCGGATGCTGTATTTGTTTCTATTACTCTTGTATCTAGGATTGAGTCTTGTGTTCTGTTACGGATTTCTTTGCTTTTTAAGCCTCTTGACGTGCAGATTATACATTGAAAAACAGTATGCTACCAGTAAATATTGCAATAGAGATTGAGTCGTCATTTGGTTGTATACTTTTCTGCTGGATTATGAACCTTTTAAAATTGGACCAAACTCCAAAGTGATTTCCTTCTAAATAGTTACAGCACTGTATTGAATTGAACAAGATATATTGCCTGATGAAATTTTTAGGTTGGAAATTTCTATTCACCAACTACTGACCTGTGTTACTCCATCCAGTTGTATACCTGTTAGGAATGAAGACTGTTTCAATGACTTAGACTAAATGCTGAAATCAGTATTCCCTTAGAAATTTGTATTATTGTATCTGCATTAATTCTTTCTTTTAATTGTTTTTTATATAATAGTTTCATTAAAGAGTTTCTTAAACTAAGTGACAGTTATCTTAGCGATTTTGGGGATTGGCAGCAAACACTATTCTTAATTGTGAAGTTTATTTTCTTTGATTCTTTTGAATGGATCATGTGGTATTATATACTACGATACTAAAAAGAAGAAACATTTTATTTCAGATCAATACATGGATCATTTTCCCGCTGGTGCAAGTCAAGTTGCTTGGTGGATCATGGAAAATCGGAGAGAATACTTTGATCGCGCGAAGGTTGTACTTAACCGAGTGAAAATGCTTGCTTTTATATCAGAATCACAGTCTAAGCAATGGCTAGACTGGTGCGAAGAAGAAAAGATTAAGCTGAGGTCTCAGCCTGCAGTTGTACCACTATCTATCAATGATGAACTGGCTTTTGTAGCTGGCATAGCTTGTTCACTTAATACTCCGTCTTCTGGTACTGAGAAGATGCTTGAGAAAAAGCAGTTATTGAGAGATTCAGTCAGAAAGGAAATGGGGTTGACAGAGAATGATATGCTTGTGATGTCTCTGAGTAGTATAAACCCTGGAAAGGGACAGCTCTTGCTTCTTGAGTCAGCAAGGTTGGTGATCGAAGAAGAACCTCTGAAAGATAAGTCTAAGATGAAAAATTCAGTACGTAAGCGCCAAGCCCGCTCTGCCTTGGCTAGGAAACATCACTTGAGAGCTTTGTTTCAAGATTTGAATGATGATGGTGTTTCATCCAATCAATTACCACTGTCCGACGAATCTGTTGTCCAGTTGAATGAACCCCAGAAGAAAGTTTTTCCATTACATAATATCTATTCCTCTGTTGATGATACAGGTTCTTTTACCTTCGACGTGTCTCATAAGAGGAAAGTGTTATCAGATAATGGAGAAATACTGAAACAGTCTGTTAAGTTTCTTATTGGTTCTGTTGGATCTAAGAGCAATAAGGTGCTTTACGTAAAAGAAATTTTAGGATTCCTATCTCAGCATTCAAACTTGTCAAAGTCAGTGTTGTGGACTCCGGCAACCACACGTGTAGCTGCTTTATACTCTGCAGCTGATGTGTATGTTATGAACTCTCAGGTAATTCATCTTCTAAGTCGAAAATGTAGAGAAAATCTGTGAATATTATTATGACTTCATGGAGGCGCTCTTCTTTATGACTTGATAGATAAAATCTTGTTTTTCTTTCTTAAGGTTAAATTATATATAATTCTCAGTTAGATCCATCTTCCTAGTCTCTTTACCCATTTCTTATTTATGCTTGTATGCATTTAGAAATAATACAATGGTGTGTGTACAGGGACTGGGAGAAACTTTTGGGAGAGTGACAATTGAAGCCATGGCATTCGGTCTTCCGGTATGACGTCCCACTTGATTTTATTCCTCTTGCGATATCTTTTATACAACTATTTTCCGGTATAATCATTCTTTTCTGCCCATTTTTCTGCTGTAGCATGACATTAATAACTATACAGATCAAACTCAAAAATCCAAATACACTAAAACAATAACAAAATTATTGATGGCATCTTAGTTATATATTTATGGGAGCTCAAAATTAGATGTAATGAAGAAAAAAAAAGTGATCTTTTGTACAGATTAGCATCGTATGCCTTTCTTTATTATTATTTTTTTCTGTTTCTCCTCTCAAGCAACAATAGAAGTAAAGAAATCTACCGAATATAAAGCCTGGTTGAAGCAAAATGACATTAGCGGCATGACCAATATCATTCTTATGTATTTGCTATGAGTTTGAATCTCAGATGAAACTTAATGATGCCATTTGTATGGAGCAGGTGCTTGGAACTGATGCTGGAGGCACAAAAGAGATTGTGGAACACAATGTAACAGGTCTGCTTCATCCTGCAGGACAACCCGGAACTCATGTCCTTGCTGAAAACCTCCGGTTTTTGCTTAAAAACCCAATTTCGAGGAAGAAAATGGGATTGAAAGGAAGAGAGAAGGTAGAGAAGATGTACTTAAAGCGGCATATGTACAAGAAATTTGTAGACGTTCTTCTCAAGTGCATGAGACCCAAATAACATGTATTTTCTAGTCACACATTCTTATTCTTTTATTTCTTCTCAAAGTTAAAAGGGTGTGTTGTGAGTACTGAAATTGTGTTACTCCAGCAGTTGATAAAATAGATACCAAGTATTTCGATTTTATTTGAGCAACTGCCGGAAATGTCAAGATTGCCCTTTTAACAAGATGGGGAAAAACTTATGGTTTCGACCCTATCTCACAAACATATTTTTGGGTTTGCAAATCAAGTTGGAAATAATAAGAAGAGGGACGTAAATTGAAAACCCTCAACTGTAACTTCATTCTCAAGCCTCACACAACAAAACTGGTAAAATGTTATGATTTCGATACTATCTCAGAAACATATTTTTGGCTTTGGGGCTCATGTAAGTGTCAATAATAACAAGAGGGTCGATAATTGCAATAGAGCTTAATTTACTTTTCAATTTTCGAGTTTGGGTTTTAGAATTATAAAGTTGATAT
The DNA here is from genome assembly GCA_037349345.1 of Oemleria cerasiformis. NCBI lineage: Eukaryota > Viridiplantae > Streptophyta > Magnoliopsida > Rosales > Rosaceae > Oemleria > Oemleria cerasiformis. Next base: position 4,670,220 of record JAZGTL010000019.1, on the reverse strand, counting down.
GAACTCTAGTTTTTGATATGACGAATTGAAAAAATAATTTTGACTTTCTTTCATTTTGAGTTTTATTTTTTCAATAGAAAGGTTTATATGAACTCTAACGGTATGAAATTGGGGTTTCGAAATTCAAATATTTGTTCTTTCAAAATTTCGAGTTTGATTTTGGAATAATAAAATTTATATGAACTCTAGCAATGACATTGTTGAGGGGAAAAATAATTTTGAAAAATTTTCAATTTTTGAGTTTGGTTTTTTTCAATAGAAAGTTTTATGTGAACTCTAATAATTTACGATTGGGGTTTCCATGTTAATTTTTATTTATTTTTTCAAAATTTCGAGTTTGGTTTTTAATTATAAAGTTTATATGAAATCTAATGTTTTATATGGAAAGCTAATTTTGACATTTTTCTATTTGGAGTTTTGTTATTCCAATATAAAGGTTTATGTGAACTCTAACAATATACGATTGGGGTTTCAAAGTTATTTTTTTTTCCTTCAAAATTTGAACTAAGGATTTTTGAATTATAAAGTTTATATGAACTCTATCGTTTGATATGTCGGATTGAAAAAAGAATTTGACATTTTCCCATTTTGAATTTGGTTTTTCAATAAAAAGCTAGATTAATGTGAACTCTAACAATAGACGATTGATGTTTCGAAGTTAAATTTTTTGTAAAAAAATTTGGAGTTTGGATTTTGGAATTATAAAGTTTATTTGAACTCTAGCGTTTGATAGTGTGTATTGGAATTGACATTTTTCTATTTTCTGTTTGCTTTTTTCAATAGCAAAGTTTATGTAAACTCTAGCAATATGAGATTGAGGTTTCGAAATTCAATATTTATTTCAAAATTTCGTGTTTGAGTTCTTCAATAATATTTCTCTAATTTGTAATGTCAAACACGAACGATTCATATAAACCTTATAATATCATAATTTATACTCAAACTTTTGAAGAAAAAAAAAAGTTGAACTTGAAAACCCCAAGCTCGTATTGTTATAATTCACATGAACCTTTCTATTGAAAAAATAAAACCTAAAATGGAAGAAAGTCAAAATTCTTTTACCAATATGTAATATCAAACATAAGAGTTCATATAAATTTTATAACTCCAAAATCCAAACTCGAAATTTTAGAAGCAAAAAAACAATTGAATTTCGAAAATCCAATATCGTATTGTTAGAGTTCACATATACTTTTTTATTGTAAAAAACTAAATTCAAAAAAGAAAAAAGTTAAAATTCTTTCACCGATCAACAATAGCAAACGTTAGAGTTTATATAAACATATACAATTCCAATATCCAAACTCAAAATTTTGAAAAAATAATTTGAATTTCGAAACTCCAATCTCATAATGTTGTGTTTACATCAATCTTGAGAAAAACCAAACTCAAAACAGAAAAAAATAAAAATTCATTATGTTTAATGCCACTTAGTATTACGTCTAGTGTTATTCCTCTCAACACGTTATGTGAGAGCTCTCAGATTCAACTGTCGTAAAGGGCGAAGTTGATACCCAATGTGTATAATATAATCCCCTTCCTCCATAACATTGTATCCAAAAAAAAAAAAAACAAAAGTTCTTTTTACAATCCGCGTGAGGTCATGGTGATGGTTAAGTGACACAACGCTTAGTCATCGTCCGAGATTTTTCGAAAGATTCGGGAGTGAATCAGGGCCATTTTGATAATTTGACGTCACCGAATTAAAATTTTCGGAGTGGGATGCGACATTATTAATTTAATGATACTTCTCCTCCTAAGCTTAAAAAATTCGAACTTCGACCCACACCACCCATTGGTTTTTTTTTCTTTTTTTTTGAAAGCTATATTTGTCAAGGACTTGAAAACAAAAAAGGTCTTACTTAACTAGCAGAAGAATATCCATGGAATCTTCGCAAGCAAGCACTAATTGGGAACTTAAACTCATTATTATGTCGTGTTATCTCTCTAATTAAATACAAAATTATAACTAATGAATCCTCAAAAGGGAAAAGAAAGCAAGAAAGAGCCATGAAAAGAGCTACATATATATCAATCATTATGATACACTTAATTAGTTAGCACAATACAATATATAAGTAAAAAGAAATTAAGTTTCTTTCTTTGTACCTCTAATTAATCCCTTACTATTATAATCAATCTTATGTACCATTGACATATATTGTAACCAATATGACCACACAGTTAATTACCGATATATGTTCCTTAGGGTTTATCCAAGTAATTATTACTCACCCTCACTAATGTATCCCCCCACTACTATGGTGTTTCCATTTAAGCACAATTTAGTAATCATGTTTTATCAAAATTCTGTTGGGTGCATCCAACTTTTGAAGGATCAAATGATGAATGTTTACTTGTTACTTGAACTAAAAAAAAAGTCAAATTCTTAAAACATTTCGGTTACTTTGATATAAAGCTAAGATATGATACAAGAGCAATTCAACAACCGTATGCACTGAGATAATAAATAAAGAGTACATTATATGCAGATTGCTCTAAATTAGACTCATGTAATGTTATTTCGAATATAACAGTGAGACGAGTGCAACTTATTGTTATGTGTTGACATATATGGGCAGTTGTAGCCAAATTTGTTGTCTTTCATGCACATGTTAAAACAATAATGTTCTAAATTTTGAAGGATTTTTCAGAAATTCTATCGATAATAGGGTTGCTTAAGCATAAAAAGCACGCTCTAATATTACTTTCAGGCAAACTCCAGAGTTATTAATTACTTTCTAAGTTTTTGTTCGATTTATCTTTCGTTTATTACCGTATTTCACACATGGTACAACATAATAAAGAATATCCAATAATAATCGGAAAATCAAACTTTTGTTCTTCTTCTTCCAAGTACTACTGCTTCAATCCTCAACCAATCCGTACTACAGTATTCAATTGATCTCACGCAATGAACTGGTTGAAGCAAAGTTATATATAAATAGCAAAAAAGCATAGGTTATTTTGAATCAGATTATTTTGTGTAGGGTTTGTTGTGTGTTTCACCACTAGGATGTTTTATGGTAGGAAATGCAGAAGCCCAAATTGAACGCTGATGAAGATCCACGGAAGTTGACTTGGGTGGAGGGACCATATTATATACATGTGTGCTTAAAGAACACACAAATTTAACAACCAGTCGACCAAAGCATGATTGTAGCCATGAAAGTACATCAGAGAAAGTGTCATGACCATCACAATGGAATCGGATATTCCAGGAATAAACCTTTGCACTCACCTCCTTCCCTTCTCAATCTACTCAATTATCCTCCATGTTCAAGCACTTGAACATGTCTAGGGCTTTTCTTTTTCTAACTAGGCCGGCCACGAATCCGGCCAACCACCAACTTTGGGGTGGCTGGGTTTGGGCAAGGGTATGTGTTTTTTAATTTCGGATGGGTTGGAGCAGACCGGCCCAACCACTTCTGAATTCGTGTTTGATTTATATGGTTGACCCTAAATCCTATTTTGACCTAGCAAAGACTTGAATATATTAATAGAGTTGCATGTTCTAGCTACACCATGCACGAATGAGGTCAACCACGTACAGGAAAGTGGGGTGAGTCCTCTAGGTGGGTAGGGATTGGCGTTGGAACACATTCGCGTTAACCTACTTTTAGTTCATGTCTGATTCAATCATAGAACTTAAATCCTATTGTCATTGACAAAATTTTAAGGGCAATATTAAAGAAAGGTTAAATGGTTTAAACCCGAATTTAAATTTTACTATAATTTTAAGAACCGTCCCTATATTTCAATATTAGTGTATGTCATCCCTAAACTTCACTCGTTTGTTTCCGTTAGTCACTCCGTCTATTTTCCAAACGATTTCCGTTAAAAATAAGGATAAATATGTCAATCCAAATTTTGGGAAAAGAAAATTTTATCTTTCCACGAGACTAAATGGTTGCCAATTACATCCCTAAATTTTACCCAAATTTTATCAACCGTCCTTAAACTTCAATATTAAAGTTTGTCATTCCTGAACTTTACCTAAATGTGCAACAATAATTATTCCATCAATTTTTTGAATGTTTTCAGTTAAAAAACATCACATGACACTCACATGGCATGGGCTAAAATTTTAAGGGCAAAAGAGACATTTTGCCTTGAGTCTTCTCTTATTCTTCGCTACCCTTCTTCTTCTTCGATGAAAGAGAGCTCAAATTGGACATTATACTTGGACCAAAAAAATAACATAATTGGAGGATCATAGCAACTAATTTTGAAGTTCATGGATGAATGATAAATTATGGTATAATTCAGGAACGACAACATAATTCATTATTGTGGATTGACATATTTACTCTTATTTTTAACAAAAATCGTTTGGAAAATAGACGGAGGGACTAGCAAAAATATTTGGGTAAAGCTCAGGGACGTCAGACGCTAATATTGAAGTATAAGAACTGTTGCTAAAATTATGGTAAAATTCAGAAACGGTTTAAACCATTTAGCCAATTTTATACCGGTTATCAAAACGAGCCCTTCACCTTTAAGATTTTATTTCATTCATTTCCCCCTCTCTACAGTCACTTTGAACGTACTACGGTTTAGTGGTATTCCTCTCCACATGTTGAATGGGAAGTCTCTGGTTCGGTTATCGAAAATGGCGAGGTTGATACCCAATGTATATAATGTAATACCGCTCCCCCATATCATGTTATCAAAAAATAAAGAAAAACTATCCCCCTCTTCACTATTGCTCTTCTTTATTTATCGTTTCCCTTATTTACTCTATGGCCACGTTTGGTGGTGAGATTGAATTAGGATTGAATAACTCTATCAAATTCAATGATTTTGAATGTAAAAATTGAGGTGTTGTCATTGTATGATGATTACTTGAGATTAGACATAAAAGAAAATTTTCGTATTCTAATCCGACTATTACGAGGGGACTAAATTAGATAAGTTTTCGTGTACGCCTACTCCCCTCTAAATCTATAAACCCTGCACAAAGAAAACATATACATTTTTACATTCAAGATACATTGAATTTGTTGAATTATCCAATCGAATTCAATTTCACACACTAAACAAGCGTTACTAGTAAAAGAAGTGAAAACAACAAATACATAAGAATCAAATAATTATCAAACCTACACTTTGTAATCGTACAAGATCGTGGTCAATAAAGAGAACTTGTGTTCCACTAGGCTACACACACGGTTTAATTTCTTTCCCGGAACGGAGTGATACACATGCCCACTGACTTCTGAGTTGCTATGGTAGCTGATGATATATGCCTAAAGTTAGTGAAATTATTGAAGTGACTAAAGGCATTGCTGCATTGGATCATCTGAATGAAGTTGATATTGAAATTGACATTGGATAAACTACCTTCAAAGTGCGAGGCCATATGGTGGAGCAAATTATAGACGTGTGGGGCTTCCCAACAATTCATTTGTCCATGAGGTTTTTTTCATATATATCCAGGGGAATAGGTCTAACTCGCCTAGTCATCAATCACCTCTAACTTGCAATAATTCTCATATTCAGAAGACCCACATAGACTCATTTTAGTGGTCGGGGAAATTTATATATCTTTGCCTCCGTAATGATCAGAATTCTAATTTAAGTGGGTTTCGAGGATGGCAGGTTTCAAATTTAGAACTTTCTGTAATGATCAGAATTCTAATATCGTGTGTATTTAATAGCCATCGTACGTTCGTAGACTTATAAATTAACGTTTTTCTTCCATATAGCTAGCTGGCCATAATGACCTTTCAAATCAAGGGCACTTGTCACTAGTGCTTAATTATGCAAGCTCATCTTGAACTAATGATTTAAGTTTTGATTAAAAGTTAATTAAAATGCTTGATTTCCATGTGGTCTGTTCCACTTATTGCCATTGTATGGTTGTATATCACTGTAACCATTTGTGCTCCAAGACCAAAAAGTGTGTGCGTTGCCCAGTGAATGTTATGGCCTTTCTGCTCATTTGAATATATCCAAAGCAGCTTCATGTCCTTATTCCTTAATTCCTATCCCAAAAGAACCCACCAAATTATTTATTTTCCAAGTATTATTTGTGTGGACCTTTTCCCTCATTTGTATATATACTCCCGAATTACGACTGATCAAAAGATCATCAACTGAATTAACTATAATAACGTAAATTAGTAAAATTATCAAATTTATAGTATTACATGAAAATTTTGAAATCTCGTGATTAATTTTAAAATTGATAATAACCTTGAGCTGTGAATTTTAATTAGAGTTAACGATATAGAGGTCCTTGACAACTTATTTTTTACATACAATGACATAAGACCAAAATTTTGTTAGAGGAAAACAAGTAATCACAATTCTTAACAAATGAATATGCCTTTTAAAATAACAACGACCCCCCAAACTTTCTAAATCTCTAAACCGTTAAATTACAGATAACATACACCCTTAATTTTATTAAAGGAAAATAAGTAATCACAATTCTAAAAAATTGGGCTTTATTTAGCAATTATTAGTAATCACAATTCTTAACAAAATATAAAAATAAAATAAATTATTTTTCAATGTAAATTTAGTTATAATAGTGTCCATAAATATAAATATAAATGTAGTTCTCACTTTTGATTAACCCTAAAAAAACATCAATTAATTGCCTGAGTATGTACGAGGGATTGACATGTGTTGTATTCAGGACCCTTGAAACTGACCCACAAGTAGGTGCCACAATGAGTTTCCAATTCATGAATTCCTAGTGCTGGCTCACCATGTGTACCTATCAAATCTATGCAAAGCAAAAAAAGAATATTCTCTTTTATCTAAAAGCAAAAATTGGTCCCATATATGGAGGGAAATTGTGGTACAAACTGTGGTCCATCTATTGTGGACACCAACTTCTTGCCCAAAAATAAAATAAAATAAAGTGGCAGGCTATATTATTGATGGTTCATCTTCATACTTCATTTATACTATCAGCTATTAATTTTAATGATAAAATTTTCTAAGTTTAAGGTATACGAATAAGTTGAATTCTTATTTTAGTTGTAGTGATTATTACACCTTGTTAATTAATATAAAATATCCTTGTATAAAATATCTTTGTTACTCTTGGATATTTTAGTTGTTAAGACGAATTTGTATATGTGTGCTCTATCGATTATGAATTCGATTACCTTGATATTAGCTCAAGATTTACGTGGGAGCCTCTGACGATGGCTTGCTGTATGCATTAATCTTTTCGGGGTTTTACTTGACATAAACAAATTCAATGTAGCAAAAAAAAGTAAGATGAAACATTTTAACTGGAGATCGTGACTAAAGATTACATAAGTGAGCTCAATATAACAAAACAAAAAAAAAGTAACACCCATGTAAGTAGAAAGCCGTGATATTGAGTTTTTATGCTAATCTTCCCTAATTTTTATTTGACGAAAGTAAGTTTAACGTGAGAGAAAAAGGAAAGGAGCAAAAGGAGTGTAGAGTGGATTGACAAGAAGCAACGAAATGCATGTACACATCGCCGCGTATAAGAGATTGGTTGTGTCTTGTGTGTCCCTGTCTCTGTGCTGCTTCGATTATTTGTCTGGGAGGGAATATATAGAGAGAGAATCTATTTCTTCTAGTTTTTATAGGTACCTACACTGTAGTCTATTATTATGGAGTTCTGCAAGTCAAAAATATTCTCTTAGCCTTTGAATTTGAAGCCATAATATTAATATTAGTGGCTGAAGATATTATGTTGTGGTGTGGCCGGGAAGGCGGAAGGCCAATCCCGCCACGTTCAACAGCAGAAACTTTTGACTCCCATGGGGATATCATTCTGCTCTCTCAGGATCTTAGCTACAATAATATTGTATGGCGGATTGGGAATGGGATACAAAACTTCCATCATCATCATCACCAGATGATCTTTATATATCATCCTTCTTTCTGGTTCACAATCTGTCGGGAGTAGTTGTTGCCTACAAATAAATAATCTTTATGTTAGTTGTCATAACGTTAATTAAATAAAAGAAAATTTGTTGAAATGTCACATATACTCTTATATTAGTTTTAATTTTTTATTCTATATAAAAAAAAATTAAGTCAGATATCACTTTAACTTTCTGAAATTCATGAATTGTCACTCAATTTGAATGGTGTCAAATTTTATCCAAAAAGTTGAAATTACCCCTTGAAATGGATGAAAAATTTAACATCAATAGGTTCCGGCGACAATTTTATGAATTTTGGAAAATTAATGTGACATTTCAATTAAATTTTTTTATGAGGTGACAATTAAAACTAATGTAAGAGTTCAAGTGATCTAGTGGATACTCGGGGTTCCAAGTCAGGTTTGCTTCCTGATCTTGGGTTTGAGACACGAAATTAGCATTTGACTTGTGGCCATGAGAGACTGAAATGCCTCTGTGTGTCTTCTTGGCCCCCGGCGCAGATTAGTCATTGATTGAAAACTTTGAGATACTGCGTGTCGCTGACAAAAAAAAAGAAGTGACATTTTAAAAAATTCCTTTAATTTGAAGTTATTTTGAATACCATAATTTGATAAGTTATAATTTACTAATAATTTGATCCGTAATGCCACGTTGACATGTCATAAACTATTATTTTCACATACGACATATCATACACAAGTAATTACTTAATTTATGGCAGAGTTTTTGTTAAAAAAAGTGTACATTAAAATTAAAAATATATATCCTCCTAAAAAAACAAAAAGAAAAACAAAAAATATGGCTCTCAAGGATCATATTGACGGTTCTACCTCCCTTTCCTCTATAATGAAGAATCATGAAAATAATGCCTACTAAAATCTACTTTCTTTTGTCTCCATCACCTTGCATGCTTATCTACCACTTAATCATCATCTCATCTTTATCTCATCTTTCCTTACCACCACTTATGCTAATTCCAAAGACTATTACCACATGCATCAAAATAATTTAAAAAACTAGTGCGTATAGATGTGACCTAATTAAAAAATTAATAATTAGGCCTTCAAACTCGATCGGAAAAAACACCATGCACATATCGATTAGAATCTATATACCAATCGAAAGAAACCATTATTTTTTGTTGTAAATAATTATTTTCTTGGCACAAAGTAGATCCCTTTGCACAGACCAAATTACAGTATCGATCACCATTTGTGTTGATAAGCCCCATATCAAGTATACTATTTGTGATTTGAACTCATTCTACTATGGCCATAATTTTCAAAGAAGCACGCTTTCTAAAGCCACTTTTTCTTGAACAGAAAGGCTTTAGAAATATCATATAGAAATACAAATTGGCAATTGAATTTAGTGATAGAATTATTGTTGAGATCATGATCTCATTTTTAATATTTCCTTTTGGGAAAGTGATTCCGGTGGCACACCTGAATTGGTGGAATTCAATTTTGTACACTTTTGTGCTTAACTTAGTTAGGCACACTAATAATGCATCTCAACTCTTATAATTAAGCTCCTAATGAGCTACATTGATCGCCTCAAAATGACACTCAATCGCCTTGTTACCGACCTGTAGCCTGTAGGATTACTGAAAAAATGCAGTTTGTAAGGGTTAAGAACTACCCTAGGTTCTAATAAAATTGACACGCACTCACTTCGTAAACGAAAGTAAATTTCAGATTCAATTTATAGGAATGTTGAAAGTTATTTATATTTGTGGTGATTTGATATTAGTTGTAGATCGACGATACATTTTGTAGTTTGACCAAGTTTTTTCTCTTTTTAGATCAATAAGGACAATATTGTTGTATTAGAAAGAAGAAATGTAGAAACAATATTGTCAAGATTTTGGAGTTGGAGCTAGTGTGGCAGCCCACTTCTACCAACATGCACCGAATATTTTCCCCAACATATTAGAGTATTACTTATAAAGTCCGACGAGCCAATGTGAAATTTTATTACAAAAGACATTATTACGTGTTGCTAAAGTTACATATGTATTTTCTTAATTATGTTGTATTCTTTAATTTAACAATAACTTCACATACCTTAAGTAACGACAGGTCAAACTATTGACTCATTTGGTCAAAGAAGAGGAACTAGGTTTGTCTTGTGAGCTCATCAGTAATATTGTTTTATTTTTTGGGTCAATATTGTGTCTTGTCAGTTCAATCCTACAAAGCAAAGCACTTTACTCTCATTGCTTGGCTACTTCCAACATGTTGCTCATTAATTTGAACGTACAATTAATTTTGCTTCTCTTCATCAACTCCCTTAGAGAAAAAAAACTTGAGTTCATCAATGCAAAGAGGGCTATATATTGATAATGATAGATACATGATCAAATAGAATAATCACTAAATCATGTTGTTTCAACAGGTTTTATCAGCAGAATTATTGCTAATTCCATAAGTAGGCGCGAATTATTTTTTATTCGAAATATATAATACGTGTACGTATTCACTATTTTGAATTTAGGGTTTGATGAAATTGAGTTGATATGGTGTACATGCACATATCATTTTCTTGCTGCACTCGTATATACGCAAAGTGGGGTTTTAGTCGTGGAAGTTTATAATTCTGGTAGCCGTAGGGGACAAATTCACCACCACATTCATGATAAAAAAGTTTGGATTCGGTCGTTTTGCATCTCCATGAAAAAAGTGGAGTGTAGTTTGTTTCTTTCAACTTTTAATTGCACCTAAATATTTGCTAAGTTTTCTCAAAGAAATTGTGAACTTTGCTGGTTCACCGATAAATGAATATAGATCGAGTATGTAAGTGTGTGTATATAAATATATATATAACACTCGATAAGGGATTTCCAAAAGTAACACATGCACCACAAACGAGCACATGCACCACATCCACATGAGCATAACAAAACACTCGGTAAGGGACTTCCAAAGTAACACCTATCAAAGTTTTACTTACAAATCCCTCTGAATACATTGTATCTAATAATTTGAAATCCATTAATACTTTGAAATTTCTTATTTTAAGCTAATTGAGCCTGAATCCTTCGCACTTTCAAGTTCCTCATCCAAACATAACCTAAAAGAAAATGAGTATTATTAACAGGCACAAACTCATGATTAAAATTAGAGATTGACAAATCTAAAGTCAATTTTTCTTAATGAATTTTGTTTATCGAAATTCAGTAGAAGTTCGTTTGGTTTAATGAAGTTTTTTATGCTCTATAGAACTTCTTGACACATCTAGTATATATTAAATTTCGTATATTATATTCATTATAGTTTCATGTTACCAAAATAAGAAATTTCACAAATTCTATAAAATGAATTTCTGTCAATTTATAATTTTTGATAACTTTAAATTCATCAAACACACTGAAAAGGAAACAAAAATAAAAGCTCCAACTTGTATGAGATAAGTGGGCTGAGTGAGGTAAATGGAGACTACTATACTTAGGATTTTTCGTTTTTTCTTAAATTTGGGGTGGATTGTGGCACGCCTAGCCAGTTTCGGATCTTTGCCTGTTTATTGGTTACATATATACAAATATTTTTTGTTAAAAATGATCTATCCTTTTCTTACTACTCCCAAACTTCAAGAAATTCCAATCAGGCCAGTGTTCACAAAGAGAAAAGAAAATAAAGCGATCAATCACATAATCTGATCACAAAGCATCTCCAACGTTAAGATGTAAAGTTACCGAAATTGAAGTTTTACAATTTTGAAATCTATTTTTGTCCCTAATGAGCCGGAAAAGTGAGATATGTAAAGATCACATCTCACCGGAAGTTGTAAAAAATATTGTAAATTTACATCTTCTTTTACAATGAGTTAACATTAAATTCTAGTACATTTGATGAAAGATATTGGGGTATTCAATACACAAATATGCATTTGAGGTACAACTACATATCTAATGGTCTATTTTGAATTCATTTTAAATCAAGGGTTGATATTAACATTTTCAATTTCACATCTCAATATTTTATAATTTCCCACTAGAATAAAAAAAGTTTATATTTCAGAATATTCTAATAAAATATCATCGAATTTATAAAAATTGCATTTACATCTTCAATTTTACATATCTTACGATAGAAACACTCTCGTAACTCATACAACTAGTAAATTTTATAGCTCCCTCTTCATATGGCTGCATTGATGAATGGGTAAATTTTTTGTGTAAAACACTCTCTTAATTATATCATTCCCACAATGGTGTTATCAACAAATAATAAAACTAGTGGGTTATTAAGTAGTTATATTTGCAGCTTGATCAGTGGATTCCAATGAATTGTGAGTTTTCATTTTGTATCTCTTGAGTTTATTCAATAGAGTACCATGGAACATATTTTTGGCTATTTTATTTCTCTCATCATCCCTTGCTAATGAATTATAATTCAAGATTAATAAATAACTCAGTAATTTAATAATCAATTGGGATTTTTAATTATGGTTGAATTGGTACGTGATACTCTTTTTTCTTAGTAGGGTTCGAAAGCCCGTTCAAGGTTTTAACGAGGCCACGTCAAGCACCCCTTTCTATTCCACTTAAATGAATCATATTCTTTCCTCAAAAAATTACTTTTCTATGTTTTTTACGGCTGCGGCGGACGTTTAAGTACTGCAAAGCCATGTCAACTACTAATCGGAGAATAATTAAGGAAATTACAACAAATGTAGGATCACAACTCTCCTCTAAACACGAGGTCAAAGTTCAATTAATCCGGCTACTTAATTAACAAATTATATATTGTTCGAGTAATTAGAATTTTCATGTGCTCATAGGAGTATAGACTGTCTTAGCAGTACGACGACGACTATGACTTAAATATAGTCCAATTCACCTTTTAAGTAATGTATTTTTTTTGTTATTTATACGATTGAAATTATTATTATTTTTTGAGCTATTGAATGATAGATCCCTGACAAGTTTGAGAGTTATTGAAAAACTTGGAATTGCAGAATTTATACTCTCCGGTCCTCCATGTTTGTTAAACTCTTCAGTACTCCTTTTATTTTTATTTTTTTCGTTTATCCTCTCCTCTCCTGTCCTTCTTCAGTCCTCCTTGCCTACATACAATATCACTGTGCCACTGCCCAAAAATCACCCACTTTTTATTTATTTATTTTAAATTTGTATTACTGCCCATGACTCACTTTGAGTTTCTATATTTATTCTTTTATGAAAATTATGTAATTCTTTATTCTTTTATTTTTTATTTTTGTTATGTTACTTTATTCTTTTATGAAAGTTATGCCATTATTTTATTATGTTACTTTATATATTCTGTCATCTTAGACATATATCACAATTTCTATTATTTTAAACATATATAGCACGATTTTGATCATTTTAGACATATAGTGCACTTTTCGATTATCTTGGACGTATAGCGCAGTTTCGGTTATTTTGGACATGTAGTGCAGTTTCGGTCATTGTGGACATGTAGTGTAGTTTCGGTCATCTTGAATGTATAATGTAGTTTTGGTCATATTGGACGTATAGTGCAATTTCGGTCATTTTGGACGTATAGTGCATATTCGGTCATCTTGGATGTATAGTGTAGTTTCGGTCATCTTGGACGTATAGTGCAGTTTTGGTCATCTTGGACATATAGTGCAGTTTTCAGTCATCTTGGAAATATGGTACAGTTTCAGTCATCTTGTACATATAGTGCAGTTTCAATCATCTTACACATATATAGTCATCTTAGACATATATTTGCAGTTTTGGTCATCTTGGGCATATAGTGCAGTTTCAGTCATTTTGGACATATAGTGCAGTTACGGTCAAGTAGTTATAGCCATCTTGGACATAAAGTACAGTTTCAATTTGTATTAGACATGCAGAGGAATTTTCAATATATATTAGACATATAGAAGAAATACATTTAGGGTAGTTAAATTTTTTTTTGGACATACAATACAATTTTGATTTATCTTGGATATATTATTTTAAAATCACATTTAATTTAGTGATAACTATATCCTAATCCTTAAAACATAAGCTCCACCCACATCCTCCAAATAAGCATTAGGAAACTATATATAGAATTGAGATATATCAACCATTTCGTTAATCCATATTATAACACATTCCCGTCACCACAGCAAAATCCAAGTTGCCTGGCGAAAGGACGTCGACGAGCAACCGTAGGGATTCGTCGAGCTACTATGAAAACGGCGAATCTCCGTCGGGCAACCTCCGTCGGCCAATCTCCGTCTGGCTTTGATTTTAGTCGACGACAACAGTGTATTCGTCGAGTAACGTTATCTTGGCCGGCGGAAAAGTTCGTCGTTGAAGTCTTCGTCGAGCAACCTAAAAGTCAACAACATAATACCGACGTAAAATGTGCGTCGGGTAACCGTCCAATATTCGTCAGGTAACTATTTAAATATCCGTCCGGTAAGTTATTACATATCCGTCGGGTCAATTTTTAAACATCCGTCGAGTAATGTTATACATATCCGTTGGGTAATTTTATACACATCCGTCTGGTAATTTTATACACATCTGTCGGGTTAAGTATTACACATCCGTCGGGTAACGGTTTACTTATCCGTCGGGTAACATGTCCCACATTCATCGGGTACAGTTTTAAAAATTTCCGTTTATATGCCTGACGCCTTGATTATTCGTCGGGCAAACTCTGAATAATTAAAATATATTTTTAATAAAATATTTAATTAAAAAATAAAACATTTAATTAAAAAATAAAACATTTAATTAAAAAATTCAAATAAAAGAATCACAATAAAATAAAAATAATATTTATAAAAATTAATGTAATATTTTTACATCATTAAAACTAAAAAAATATTTTATATATAATACACTCTAACTACTAGTCGAGGGGTCAAAATAGGCGGGATCCTGAGGGAGCTGTTGGATGGGCGGTGAGAAAATGTCATTCAATCCATGGTCACCCAAACGTTGAAGGACCTTGTCAAGCGCGATCTTGATTTGTTGGTTTTGGGCTTGAATCTCAGCGTATTGGGCTTTGATCATAGCATTTTCGGCCTCGAGGTTTCTCCAACAGTCCGACGTCGCCCGCCGCCCCGAATGACCCTCCCTAGGTGCCTCCCAAGTCGTCGCTCCAGAATAGCGATTGACATGTCGACATTAGGGAGCTGCTGCTCCAACGGCACATCCGGATGCTGTTGGGTGAGCTCAGCTTGTGTCTGCTGGACGTCTTGCTGCATTGCGTCCTACAAATTCGAATAAATATTAATTAGAAATATAATTATCAAATTAAAAAATAATGTTTAATCTTCCAAAAAAATAAACTTACGTGAATTTTGTCAGCCTCTTGATCCCTCCGTCCAGCGTACACTTGCCCCCAAGCATCCACCTCTGGGAACATCAACCCGGCGTTGCGCCGGTCCTCCTGCCGGGCCGAAAAGGATCGCGACCCCCGTGGTGGTTGAATTTCTTCGCTCCCCGGTTCGATGTGTTGACAATCGATTTCCGCTATTCATTCGTAAAACCAAAAAATAGATTTTAAAATGGAAAATAACATAAAAATGAAATAATTTAATTAATTAGATAGATAATACGTACCATATAGGTGGGGGAGACGAAATGGTCGCACAACCATAACCACCTTGGCGGTTTCGGCCCGTCCAACTCCTCCAGAGGATTTTCCCGAGCTTCCTCCAGGGAAGGCCAAGTCAAGAAGTATTTGTGGAGCTCGTACTTCCAGTCGGCGTACCGTAACTGCTAGTGGTGGCTCAGGTATCTACTGAACTCGATGTTGTCCAAGTCGAACTCAAAATTGTGCTGCAATCAATTATTAAAGTTAGTAAAATAATTAAAAAATATGAAATAAATGTTAAAAATGGGAAAAAAAATATACCGATAACTCTCCCCAACAACGTTTGATCTCCTCCGGGGGTTGGGTTATGAAAGTCTCCCCCATTATCAGGGACTTGGTGCGAAGAATCGCACCAATGTCATGCACCAGGAGGTTGTGAATTTTGATCGGCGCGAACTGGAGGCGCGACACGTACACCACCAGTATCTTTGCATTTGTTGCCCTGCAAATCCGCTGGGATGTCAAATCGCGGTTTATCCCGCGCATGTTCACCGACCTACCTGCAAATTCGATGAACATTGGTAAATAAAATGAGTAACAAATAAAAACGGTTGGTTAAATAAACAAAATAATTAACTTACCCTTAGGGAGTGCTTCGACATTAGGCCCTGTTTCGTCTGCTCCGACGTCATCCTGGGGGAGCTGGGGGTCAGTACGGGGTTCCCCCATTTCTTGCTATGCTGTCGACGTGCTGATCGGGCACCGGGTCGCTGATGAACCGACATCGGTGGCTGAATCGACGCCGCTGTTGAGGCAACCGAGTCAGGGGCTGCCTCCTCCGGCGCATGATCATCAACGGGATCAGGGCAGAGGCGGGTCCTAGATGTGATTAAGGTGCGATGTGACATCTACAATAACAAATATAAATTAATTAATATAAAATTAACCAAAATATTTTTAATTAAATAAAAAAAAACCAAACATTTTTAATATTAAATATTAAATTCAAAAAATCATAACAAAATCACATTTAAAATTAACCAACATTTTATAATTCCAATAAACGTAAATAAATAAAGCAATAATTTTTGTTATTAATAAATAGTAAATTGGTATCTAAAAACTGAAACCACCAAATTATAATTTTTTAAAATAAATCCAACACAAATGAAAATTAAACTTAAAAAACTAATTAATCCAAACGTACTAAACTCAAAATTCACAACATTATACCTAAATTTCTAAATCCACATTTCGGGACCAAAATCAAACTTACAAATTAATCCAAACATATAATAATAATATCCAAATCCTAAAATTCATAAATTAAAAATTTATAAAACTCACATTTCCAAAATTCACTTATACAACACCATATCAAAATTTCACAAAATTGTTTTTAAAATTCAAATACCCAAAATTCATAAAATTCACATATCCAAAATTCACATAATTTCATATCCAAAATAATAACAAAAATCATAACATTATATCAATTTCAACATTATACCAAATATCAAAATTTCAACAAATCTTCAACTATTATATATACATTAACAATAACAATAAACCAATAACAATTATATATACATTAACATTAACAATAACAATTAACATTATATATACATTAACATTAACAATAACAATATCCAATTTCATAATTTCTTTTTTCAAATCAAAATTAACAATAAACCAATATATATACACTAACATTAACAATAACAATAAACCAATAACAAATATATATCCAAATATATATACATTAACATTAACAATAACAATTAACAATAACAATATCCAATTTCATAAATTCTTTTTTCAAATCAAATTTAACAATAAACCAATATATATACATTAACAATAGAGAGAGAGAGAGGGACAATGAGTTCGACCGTCAAGGAACTCGGTGAGAGATCGGTCCGGCGAGGGGAGCGGCGGCGACGACAAAGCTCGCTGAGAAAGAGGCGGTGTCTTTGATTGCTGGGGCGGCGGATGGAGGGAGAGCGAGAAATATTGGTGTGGTTCTTAAATTTGAACGAAACAGAGATGAAATTCGGAAGAGAAACAAATATCAACGGAGTTATCTGCAGAAAATGAAGAAGGAAGAAGAAGAAGACTCGGTCTGATATATCTCTCTAATTGACATTGCCCGACGAACGGTTTCGTTGGGCAACACTTTAATGATTCATTGGGTATTAACAAACGGTGGATATTCGTCGGGTATCTGGTTACTCATCCGTCAGGTAACGCTTCACCTATCATCGTCGGGTAACATGTTCAGTAATCGTCGGGTAACATGTTACATATTCATCGGGTTAATTTAAACATATCCGTCGGGCAATATTAGGCGATAACTTTGAGATTATGAAAATATTTAGGTAGAAATTCCGTCGGGCTAAATTGTAATCCGTCGGATAAGCACAACGGTCGACAATCCGTCGGGTAATCTTTTCAACCTCCGTCGGGCACAAAAATACGGGACTTTTGAGAATTCGCGAAAATTTAGGTGCAGTGTTCGTCAGGCATAATTCAAAAGCGTCGTCGGGTAAGACCCCCTGTCGGTAGTCCGTCGGGTACCATTTCGACTATTCGTCGGGCAACACAATGCGGGAATTTTGAGATTTCGCGAAAAACTACGCGGGAATTTTGAGATTTCACGAAAATTTTCAAATTTGGGCATTTTATTAGGGTTACCCAACGGAGTACCAAATGTAGCCAGACGGTTGTTGGCCCGACAAATTCCTTTATTCGTCGGGCATGCCTTTTATGATGCCGTTTTTAGCATTAGTGTGAAAACCAGGTCCGGCGAAAGAATAATAAACATCGGGACCGTTCAAATTTTGGTTTTACATGCCTAAAGCCCCATCTATCGTTATCGTGATGTTTTGAGGATTTCAAGCCGTCCGATCGTGAAGAAACGTTGTGTAACCGTTGAATCGTCGCGTACACTTACCTAATCCCGGGATTTCCAATTTCGGTTATTTTTCACATAGGCAATCTATGGGTACCTACCATAAATGTGGACGGTTAGATCGGTCAATTTCAATTTTTACGTTTTTGAAAATATGAAAACAAGCATATTGACCAAGGAGTTTAAACTCTTGATGGAAACTTCAATACATTTTGAGAAGTTTTGGTTCTATTGATATTCAAACGATTGAATTTGACCAATCTAACCGTTCACTTTGTGGTTTTACGTGCCTAGATCTCGCCCGTTGAAAATCTTGATGTTTTGAGGATTTCAAGCCATCCGATCGTGAAGAAACGTTGTATAACCGTTGAATTGTCGTGCAACGTTACCTAATCCCGGGATTTTTAAATTGGGTAATTTTTCGTGTAGGCGATCTATGGGTACCTACCATAAATGTGGACGGTTAGATCGGTCAATTTCAATTTTTAAGTTTTTGAAAATAGGAAAACAAGCATATTGACCAAGGTGTTTAAACTCTTGATGGAAACTTCAATACAATTTGGGAATTTTTGGTTCTATTGATATTCAAACGATTGAATTTGACCGATCTAACCGTTCACTTTGTGGTTTTACGTGCCTAGATCTCGTCCGTCGAAAATCTTGATGTTTTTAGGATTTCAAGCGTCCGATCGTGAAGAAACGTTGTGTAACCGTTGAATCGTCGCGTACCGTTACCTAATCCCGGGATTTCCAATTTGGGTTATTTTTCGCGTAGACGATCTATGGGTACCTACCATAAATGTGGACGGTTAGAACGGTCTGTTTCAATTTGCAAGTAATGTAAAAAAGTTGTTTAATAAAAACATGTAAATTCTGCTCAATCATACCCAACGTATATTCATGTATATTCGTCGGGTAATGACAAGCAGAGGGCGGTCGTCGGGTAAACCGTTAAATATCCGTCGGGTAATATGTTAATTATCGTCATCGGGTAAAAGTTAAGTGTCCGTCGGGTAACACCAATTGTTGCGGTCCGTCGGTTAACCCATACCATATCCGTCGGGTAAAGTGTTACATATAGTCGTCGGGTAACAATTATGTATCCGTCTGGTAACACCAATTGTTTCGATCCGTCAGGTAACATGTGTAATAACCGCCAGGCAACATTAATTTAAACAAATTATTTATTAAATTATTGTAAATTTAATCTGGTAAATAATTGTTTATAAAAATATTATCAAAGAACATTTTATAGACAAATTTTTTTATAAAAAAATTGTTGTATCTTATTTGGTCAATATGAATGTTGGGTTCAATTTTTTTCACATTGCACTAAAGAGTAAAATTGACCCTCATGATTTATCAAATTGACTTTCATGATTTATCATCAAAATATTTGACTAAATCTTTGACCTTCATTTATTTTGAAGTTGCGTATTTTGTGGAGTGCATGTATGGGCTCCTCACTTTAAGAAAGGAAAAAAACTATTTTTGTGAATGAAATTATACAACATACATATAAATCAAATTTATTGATGAACGACTCCGAGATTGGACTAGTGCTGAATGGTCGTGCAAGTTGGGCAAATACAGATAGGGTCTCTGGACGTTGACCACCATCGTCGTTGCGAGACGCCCTATTGAAGGAAGTTTCAACATTTTGAAGGTATATTGCACAAAATGTTAGTGCCTCATTGCAATGTACGCCTCGGCTATAGAGCCTTCGTGACGTGTCTTGTTCCGAACGTACCGCTTGTACGTACCTAACATTCTGCAAGGAAATTTACATTAAGATTCACATATATACATGATAGTAAGGAAATATTATCAAATAGGAGGGATAAGTTATACCTCTCGATTGGGTACATCCAACGATAATGCTTCGGGCTAGCTAGCTTTGCCTCATCCGGCATATGTATTAGTAGGTGCACCATTACATCAAAGAATGCAGGTGGATATATTTGCTCAAGCCGACACATGATATGTAGACAATATCCTCGTTAATTACTTGAAGGTCCCCCTTAACCAACGACCTGGCACATAGTATCTGGAAAAATTGAGACAAATAAACTATCGTATCAACAACACCAGCCTCCAAGAAGGGTCGAATACCAATCGGAATGAGTCGTTGTAGCAAAACAAGATAGTCATGGCTCTTCATACCAGAAATGGTCCCACCGTCCGTGCTAACACTCCGGGATATGTTGCCAGTGTACCCGTCGGGAAATTTCACACCCTGCAACCACTTCAGGAATTTTTTCTTATTGTCCGGCGTAAATGTATAACTTGGATGAGCCATGATGTATTTGCCATTGACGACTTTTGGCCACAAATTAGGCCGAATCCCCATTTCTTTCGTGCCGAGACGAGTCTTTTTTGTGTCCTTTGACTTTCCTTCAATGGGTAAAGTCGTTCCCACAACACTCTCATGAACATTCTTCTCGATGTGCATAGGATCGGCGATGTGTCTGATTTTCAACTTCGACCAATATGGCAACTGAAAGAATATGCTTTTTTTCGTCCAATTTTCCTGTTCAGATGGTTTCGATCCTCGTGTGACGAAGTCATGTATATTGTTCAGTTTGGATAATATCTCATCCCCGGACCTCTCCCTTGGTCGACCTCTTAACTCTGATTTACATCAAATGAGTCAGATTGCATTCGCCATCGATGACCCCAGAGCAGAAACCTTCTCGCACCCAAGTAGCATACCTTAGATGCGTGCTAAAAGGATGTTGTGTCTGGTCCACATGTCGAGCATGCAAGATAGCCCTTGGTGCTCCATCCCGACAACATACCATAAGCAAGAAAATCATTAATTGTCCACATTACAACCGATCGTAGGGTGAACATTTCTCCACTGCACTTGTCGTATGTTCGGACACCATTCTCCCACATATCTACGAGCTTATCAATCATTGGCCTCAAATACACATCGATGGAAGTACTCGATGATTTGGGCCCCCAGTATCAAAGTACTAAGGATTGTGAATTCTTTCTTCATGCATCTCCGAGGAGGCAAGTTATACGGAACCAAAACCACCAGCCAAGTGCTATAGGGGTTTGCTAGACTCCCAAACGGATTAAACCCGTCAGTAGCGAGCCCTAATCTGACATTCCTTGGCTCCGCAGCAAACTCGGGATACATTTGATCAAATTCTTTCCAAGCCTCTCTATCGGCTGGATGCCTCAGTACATCATCATCAATGCGTTCATCCTTATGCCACCTCATATCACGGGCTGTGTGGGACGACATGTAGAATCTTTGTAACCTTGGCTTCAATGGAAAATAACACAATACCTTTTTAGGAATCTTGTTCTTTTGAAACCTAGGCTAGTTGCACACGGGACATTTGTCAAGCTGCTCGAATTCACCGTAAAATAATGCACAGTTGTTCTTTCATGCATAGATCTTGATATACCCTATCCCAAGGACCTTTAACAACTTCTTCGAGCTATAATGATCTTTTGGCAGATAGTTGTCTTCAGGGAGCATTCGGATGATGATGTCCATCATGTGATCAAAATGCTTGTTCATTTGATTATACTCAACTTTCATGTGCATCAACTCCACAACTGCCCCTAGAACCGAAAATGATTTACAACCGGGGTACAATTCACGCTGAGCTTCTTTCAACAATCTCTCGTAATGGAGCTCAGAGTCTTCGGGTTGCAACCTTGGCACATCATCTTCCATATCATCTGATGCGGGAGGAAAAACATCGGTTAATAACTCAACGACTTGACCATTATCACATCGCTGATCCAAACCACTTTTGTCTTGACGGGTCCCGAGAACCGAAGATGTCGATGCGGAAAATATTTCTTCACCGTGATAGATACAATTAGTGTAGTTGTGTACGATCCCATTCCATTCCAGATGAGTTCGGACCTCATTCAACGACATCCAAATACAGTTGTTACATTTACGGCACAGACACCTGATACGTTTGTATCACTGCAATGACTACGTGCAAAGGCAATGAAACTGTCGAGCCCATCCAAATACTGATCAGAAGATCTATCAAACATTTGCATCCACCCTCTGTCCATTGTGTCTGCTTTCACAACATAGAGTCAACGTAAGTAATTGAGTTAAGATTGTCCCGTAAATAGAACAAGTTAAAATCAAAAGCAGCTTTTCTCCTTATGCCTCCGGTGATTTGACCCTATCCCATTCGAGAGTGCACGTTCTGTGTTGTGTAGTTTGCGCCCTACGAGGCTAAATTTTGATCGGGGGAAATTTAGGCAGCATCTCCCTACAGTTCCCCAAATGCACAATGTAGATATTATAAACAAATTTCTAGTATGCATTCGGAGAACATTGAGGGGATACAAACCGAATTTCTCACAATCGAAACCTAACCTCGTAGACCGCCAACTACAGAACAAATAGTTGCGTACCCCCAAACTGTCCGAATAAATGGACAATTCAAGAGTCAGTCAATCAATCTGAGTCACTGACTCTCAAACGGATCTAAGGTTTTTCATTGAATTTCATTATACGAAGTTAATCAACTCGATTAACTTCGCATGAACGGTTATGAAATATGAACGTATTTCACTCCGTCGAAACTAAATAAAGCGTTTTACAAAAAAATATCACCACAAATTCACAAATACAAACATATATTAATTATGCATAAAACAGAATTTACAATTTTATAATTTCCGTACATATTTTATATTTCCCTATTTTCCTAACATATTTTCTAATTTCAATAATTTCATTACATATTTTTTATTTTCATATTTTCCTAAAATATTTTCTAATTTCCTAATTTCCTAACATATTTTCTATTTCCCTATTTTCCTAACATATTTTCTAATTTCCAAACATAATTTCAAATTTTAATAATATCATTACATATTTTTTATTTTCCTAAAATATTTTCTAATTTCATAATTTCTAACATATTTTCTATTTCCCAATTTTCCTAACATATTTTCTATTTTCCAAACATATTTTCTAATTTCAATAATTTCATTACATATTTTTATATTTTCCTATTTTCTAACAAAATTTTCTAATTTCCGAACATATTTTATATTTCCCTAATTTCCTAACATTCTTCCTAATTTCCAAACATATTTTCTAATTTCAATCATTTCATTACATATTTTTAATTTTCCTATTTTACAACAAAATTTCCTAATTTCCTAACATATTTTCTATTTTCCTAATTTCATAACATATTTTCTATTTTCATATTTTCCTAACAAATTCTAAATCTTTTCTAAACATTTTCCACAATAAATACAAAATTTCATAACATAATTATATCCAACATTCTTATCAAAATTAAATTGAGAGGTAAACACACACCTTTTTATAAGTATTCCTTCAAATCAACCACAAAATTCCTACAACACAAAACATAATTAATTCCTAATCAAAAATCAAAATTTCAAAACTAAAAAAAATAAAATTTTCAAACCTTAATATTTGATATTTGGTGATTGATAGAGAAAAAGGATTTGATTGGTAGTGAAAATGGTGATGAGATGATAATGTTAAGTAGAGAAAAGAGAGTGAGTGAGTGAGAGATTGAGAGAGAGAGAGCAGAGAAGTGTTGAAGCAGAGAGGAGGAAGATGAAGAAGAAGAAAAGAGAGAGTTTAAGGTATTTAGTGTGTTTAGACCTTTGCCCGATGAACAACCTTCGCCGAGCAACTTTTAATGATCCGTCGGGCAACCAAGAGTCAACGCCAAATGTTACTCGACGACGATTATTCGTCATTGTATATAATGTTACCCGACGGGTGGTACATATCGTCGGGCAACTAAGAGTCAACACCAAATGTTATTCGACGACGATTATTCGTCGTTGTATATAATGTTACCCGACGGGTGGTACATATCGTCGGACAACACCTTTCAATTTTGCGCGCCAACGGCTTTCTCTTCCTGCCTACAGGTTACCCGACGAGTCTTTTTATCCGTCGGGCAAAAATTGATTACCCGGCCATTATTCTTTCGTCGGGCAAGATCTTGTCGGGCCAGACAAGATTTCTTGTAGTGCGTGTTACATTTCTAAACGATCAGAAATGTCATTTTATCTCGCTGAAATGTATGTAAGTGTTGTTTTATCATTTTAACCTAACATGTTCTTATTTTTTTAAAACGCAATAATATACACACATTAAATATTAATTATATTTTTTTTAGTTAAAATTTTTGTGATAAGATATTAAGGATTATTTTTTAGAATGTTGAGTTATATAATTCAACAGCTAATCGCACACAAGCTTAGCAAATATGTCAATTGCATAATCGCATGTCTGCATGTGCATATATGCAACAGAGTTTGATAAACCATGAAAACTAGAAATAAAAGCTTTAATAAGTTGCTTAGCGCGCAGTGGGCTTTAATCGTGATAATTAATAAACGGAATTGAACTGCACATGACACAGGGACCTGCTATTAAGAAATCTACAAGTGAAGTCCTTGTGGGTTTCAATATCTTCCTGCTTTGAGAGTTTTTAAATAAAGAGCAACCTAGCTAGTCAAGGGTTAGTAATTAATTTACTATTATTTTTTTAGGTAATAATAGACTAAATAGGAGAAATATTTAGATGTATCCTCAAGTATCGATCACTTACGGTCTTTAATTCATGTATTATAATAATATGGATGAAGAAAAAAATTGATATATCCCACTTTTATGGTATATTAATCAAAATTGAATATATATGTTACCTATGTGATATTCTAAATCCACCAAATAATTACACTACACGTCTAGTAGTACATAGCTGTGAAGAACGACGAAGGGGTCTTTTTCTTTCAACGTCTGCATCTTTATACGGTTGAATGTTTGATGTTACACTAGAATGTAAGTAAAGAATATGAAGAAAGTAATGGGCGAAATTAAAGTAGAGAAAAAGTGAAATAAGATATGTGTTGTTGAATTGAATCGTTGAATGTTGATGTTACATTACATGTAAATTAAAAGAAAGTGGGGAAAAATATATAGATAGAAAAAG
Organism: Oemleria cerasiformis; assembly: GCA_037349345.1. Lineage (NCBI taxonomy): Eukaryota > Viridiplantae > Streptophyta > Magnoliopsida > Rosales > Rosaceae > Oemleria > Oemleria cerasiformis. The sequence continues at coordinate 4,644,905 of JAZGTL010000019.1, read as the reverse complement.
TAGAGAGGGAAAAGTAGAAAGAAAGTGCACTGAGAAAAAAGTTGGAAGGTAGAATTGGCATCCCTCTCAATGTTTTTGTGACTTTAGCATCTTCTGATTTGATGATGAGAGCGCGATTGAAATGGAAAGCAAAGAAAATATAATTCGATTTGACTTCCTAAGTATTTTTGGAACCATGGATATATAATTGGATAGTTTTTACACCCGAAAAAAATTCTATTTGGACTGAAGAAAGATTGAGAAGAAATTAAATGCCCAACATACAAAGGTTCAGCCCAAGACACCCACTTGGAATGTGGAAACGTGGAGAATGGGAGAAGTCGGTTATGAATTGCCGAACGTGTTAGAAGGCAAAGAGGATGTTCGAGACAAGTAACTGCAGTGCAGGTCCCGCATGAGTCCATTTGACAAGCCACATCAGCTCCCTCACCGCCTATAAAAGGAGAAGAAGCCGTCTTCTCAAGGGACTACCAATGAATCAATCAAACAAACAAATTGATCAAACTAATCAATTTCAAAATAACTACAAAACCCTCAAAAATTTCTTTGTTCAAAGGCTTGCCTATTTAGGCACAACCTGTTTCTTCGATCTAGGATCCAGATTCAGTCTTTTTTCTCAAATCCTTCTCAGTTCCCGACTAGGAACACAAGCCTTTCCCTCATCCCGATTGCCTCTCAAACCAGTCCTTGAGGAATCCCAAACACTACCTCATCCCGACTACCATTCACTTTAGTCCTTGAGGTCCCCATACACTCAATCCTTGACGTATCTCCGTCGTTTGAATACTTTGCCAACCTATGGAAAGTTTCTGACTGATGTTCATCTCAGTTGATGATTTCTAGAAGAGCATGCCCCTCAACGAGGCTTGATTAAGAAAGAAATATTTACTTACAACACTTGTATTTTGTTTGTTGCATTTAATCTCTACGCATTTACTTTTCAATACTTGTACTTTACTTTCTTTACATTTCAAAGGATTTTCTTAAGAGAAATTACTAGTATTTGGAGTATACCAACCATTGTATTTTGTGGTTGTTTCAAGTCATAAAATCGCTTATGTGTTTTTGGTGCAATACCATCATCCTGACTTAAGGAAATTCTTGCACCTAACTGCTTCTAACCAATAACAAGCTGCTAACATGGACAAACCAGAATTAACATAAACTGAACTTGGACTAGATAGGAAAGAAAATTTATTAAAGTCCTTGGATACATTAAGAAGAAGGCATAGAAAAGAACACTGTGAGAAATTTGCCCGCTCGTCTCACAATCACTTGATTAAAGAAGGTTCTTGGGCTGCAACAGAACCCATCTATAACTGTCTAGTAGCAGCTTCTACTAGTGGCATGGCTACTTTGAAGGCAGCTAGGGCCTGCTTACTTCCTGGTCAGCCCATCTAGGGAAAAACCATGGTATAAAGGTTTCCAAGCCCACAACCTTCAACCCAAACCCAAATTCCAAACAAGTCCACATCACCACCATCACTAAAGAATCCCACACGAGCTCGCTCCTTCAAAACGCCTGTCTCTCGGCAGGGATCCACCGAAGACGACCTTGGACCCGCTGTCACATTTTTGGGCAGAACATAATCTAGCACGCCCAGTGGGACTCGTTTTAGTGCATGTCCAAGTTCAAATATTCCGAACGACGCCAAGATGCTAAAGGGAGATTTCTGAAAAATACTTCCCGAGAAACGGTTTCCGAATTATCTCTACCAGCAGTTGACATGGAGCCTCCTCTAGAAGGAGTAGTGGAAGAGATTTTCGCCAAGGAGGCGCAAATATTTGTGTCCTTGGAAGATGTGCAGGCTGTCAAGGACAACATGTCACCAATCCTCGGCCTGATCGAAGATATGAACCTACAAATCCAGAGTTTAAGCAAGAAAAGGCTGAAAATAGGTCGGGAACCAACATTCCGCCCTTGGAATTTTTGAGCCTAGACAAAGGCAAGGGAACCATGGGGTTTGGAACGGCTGTGTTGGAAAATATTTTTCCTGACCCTAATTTCTCAAAAGGGTCCGGGAATGAAACCCTGGAAACAAGCAAAAATCGTGACCGGCAAGTCCAGGAAGAAGTCAGGATATCTTCCAAGTACAGACCACCCATAGTCAATCTAAAAGAATCCTAGTCAAAACTAACCAAGATCACCCAGATCGAGGAGAAAAGCGATATGGAGAATTGGAGGAAAACTGATCCAAACGACACTAGGTCAGAAGAAGAAATCGTGGACAATCACAGAGCGCCACACAATCCCAAACATCAAGCCATCATGAACGAGATGGGAGAAATCAGACGAATGATGCAGGGCCAAGTTGCGACCTTAAGAAGAGCTAATGTCCCGGTATACAGAAAGCCTTACCCGGCTTACGTAGACTAGGATAATCCGTTCCCAAGAAATTTCAAGCCAACATCATTTTCACTCTTCAGTGGTGATGTCAGTACTTCGTCCCTAGAACACATCGGAAGATTCTCAGCACAATGTATGGCTGTTGAAGATAATTCATATCTCAAACTCCGATTGTTCAGTAGTTCCTTATCTGGAGATGCTTTACTCACTTCACTACCTAAAGCATCCATACTTACTTGGGGGAAAATGGAGGCCAAATTCCATGAGGAATTGTACCGGATTGAACCCGAGATAACCATTAGTGATCTAACGGCCATCAAGCAAGGGGAATATGAATCAACTGAAGATTTCATTATACGATTCAAAAGATTGAAAATGAAATGCCGATTCCCCATGAACAATGCCCAAATGGTGGCTATAGCACAAAGAGCCCTGAGATTCTCTCTCAGAAATAAATTCGATGATACTACCTTTTCTGACCTTCAGGAGATACTAGTGTCAGCAACCAAATTTGAGAGGTTGCTGGAGAAGAAGCAGAGACAAAAACACAACTCTAAAGTACCCCCCATTCTACAAGAACAAGATCCCTGTGCATCAGTTGGAACACAAAAAGATCAAGGAAGAATCCTTGACGAAAGAAGTGGGGCAGGAACTAGAAGTTGCACCAGCTGAAATCCAGACCACTGGAAAGGGACCAGTGACTCTCAAATCATTAGTCAAACCCGCAAGGGAATAAAGGCCAGTTAACCCGACTAGAGGTTACTTTGCAAACAAGGTTCCAGTGTTTAACTTATACTCATTTGACCTTACTAAAGATGGAGATTTATGAAGAGTTAGAAAAGGCAAAAGTAACCAAACCCAATCCCAAGCAAGAGATGCCTCAACTAGAGGACATCAAAGGAAAGCAATTCTGCAAATGGCATGTCTCACCACACCATGCCACATCCAATTGTGTCCAATTCAGGGACACAATTAAAAGCTTGATTAACCAGGGGCACATCTCACTAGCCCCAATTCCTAAAGCGCCAATGGGAGTGGACACTAACCCTTTCCCGATGGTGTCGGTAAATATGCTCAATTTACAATGGCCACAACCTGAGGAAAGGCTAGGATAATCAAGAAGGATAAATCAAAACATCATGAGGAAATCTAGCAACCTGAGAAGGTGCTAGCCACAGTCGTTGCCGGAGTGGAAATGTGTAGCAAATGCAGGACAAAGTGTGTGCTAGAGATCCCAACACCAGGTGCCAGGATAGACTTGAAACTCAAGAAACAGAGGATAATTGGGATGATAACCTCCTCAAGGTCCCGGAAACAAGCTTTGGACCTCACAGCCCTAAGGAAAAGCTACATCGCAACTTTGTTTTCCAGAGACTAGGGAACATTAAGAGAAAACATGAATGGGTAGCTAGTCAAGAGACTAGGGGGAAAATCATCAATCAATGTCCTAATAATAAGCAGTCCACTTTACTAGAGCAAATGGCTACAAAGCCAACACCCCAGAAAGAAACAATTCGGGAAGGAAACTAGTACGTGGCCGATAAGAATGGGAAGCCGACCAAATAATTGGGAGACAACAAAGCGTAGAATCCAAAGGCAATATGGAGCTTATAGACGTGCCTAAAAGAGCTTGGGGGTAACCCCCCGAGACCAAGAAAGAACCAAGGAGTCCTCTTGAGAGGAACTGGAAGAAGAAAGAAGTCGTGATCAATGAGCTGAAAACTATATCTTTACAAGATTCCGTCTCGGAAACCTCTAATAAGGTAAAGAGGCGAATCCTGTTTGTTAGCTTCACGTATGATGGGTTTACCCAACAAGCAACTTGATGATGCAGAAATCCCGATCTCAAAAGGGAAGCCAAAACAAGTCATTCAAGAAGATTACGGTCAAGGCATGACCGAAGAAGAGCTAAAAGAGTTCGAGAAGAAGTTATTGGAAGTCATGGAAATGGATGACTTGTTCAACAAGAAACAATCGGAAGTTCAAGTAGAAGTAGACCTGGTAATTGTATTACCAGAACATTTGGCAGCAGTTTACCAGCAAGTGAACTACATGAAAGAGGATGTCGTTACCCACGATCTGTCCCGAGTATTGATCGAGATACCAATGGACCATGAGGATGATCAGAGCATCATCTCGGAATCCAACCTACATAAAGGAAGGATGTTGTTCTCGAATCCGACTAAAGAAATGACGGATCACTTGTGGTCTATCTTCATCACGGCCCATCTGGAAGGGATCCCGATTGACAAATTGATGATTGATGGAGGAGCATCCATCAACGTTTTAACTTCAAGGATGTTAAAGAAGTTTGGCAAAAACCTCCGGGATTGTTTGCCCACAACTTCCATGATGTCCAACTTTAGTGGGACAATTACCAAAAACTCATGGGGTTTTACCTCTAGAGATTGAGGTCAGGTCCAAGAAAATGATGTTTGCATTTTTTGTGGTAGATAGTACTGCCAATTACAATGTACTTCTGGGAAGAGATTGGATACACAAGAGCATGTGTGTTCCCACCACATTACACCAACAAATCATTATCTGGAATCCTACTGAACCTGCCTACGAATGAAGTTTCTAGGAGATAATTCATGCAGATTCAAGGCCTTTCATAACCAATCCCACAGTTGCTGAAGCCAATTTTTATGACTCGAAGGTGGGCAATATCAAGTTAGCTGGAGAAGATGAGAACGGCTACCCAACCAAGGTGACGGCCCACAAATTATTGGAACAAGGACTCCTAACTCATGAGGAGTGGGATAGGCCCTACCTAAAATGGGACTTCCAGAATGAATAACACACTCCACAAAGAGATAGACCAAGCAAAAGCAATTAGGTCTATAAAGAAGAAATTGTTGAAGTATCTTCCTAGAGAAAGCAAAGTAAATGAACGAGTCATTAAAGAAAGACCCCGCATGGGTAGTTGGGATCATTATCGTACTTGTTTCAAATGTTCAACAAAAGAAAAAAAGCTGACATGAGAAGAGTGAAAAGGTAGAACAAATACACATCATATACCCAGCATACATACAAAAAGGCTAGTGAATGGCTTAAAGCAGAAATATGGGTCGCAAGGCCAAAAGAAAAAAAAAAAAGAACGATCAAGATTGACAAGTCATGCCGAGTTGAGTCGGGTCTCGATCTCCACAACAAGCATCTCCTTAGACCATCCCTACGGATGAGGAGGGCCAGAAGTCTTAGTTATATACCCATCATCATAGCCATCTTGAAAGGACTCTGAGGGATGGTTTTAATAGCAGAATCACGGGTTTTGATCATGTCTTGAAGATCTTAGATCCTAGCTTTGGAAGCAGCAAGATCATCTCTGAGTCGTTGCAACTCCAAGCTTTCCCTTTGAACTTCATCCTCTAATGACTGTACTTGTCAGCGAAGCACTGAGGAAGAGATAGAACACCTATGTGATGTGTTTTGATTGTGAAGTTGACAAAGATAAACCTGATGTTGTAGAAAGTGAATATCATGAGCATAATCATCTACCAGTCGAGGAGAGGTGATAACTCGGTCATGCAAATAAGCCACAAGACGTCGGGAACTATGGAAAATAGGATAAGGGGAATCATTGGAATTAGACATGGTGGATCAAGATTTGTTGTGTCTAAAACAGGATTATAAGAAGAGGCTTATAATTATACGATGGTAACACATGTCGGTATACTATCACATGCAAAATCAAAACTGCTCATGGCAAGGCACGTCATCGACACTGACAGGCAAAGCAGTCTGGCAAATATAGACGTGGCAAAAAATGGCTAAGTACCCAAACTTGATTTTGAAGAGCATAAAAGGGAAATATTTTATTCCTTACAACAAGAACATAAATTACAAGTTCACCGTCCCAAGACGGGGTTTTCCAACTACTCGATCTACAAAGCGATACCCATCCCGGTAAGCCGAACTTCTCATTCGACGGATCAATTCATCACGTGCAGCCAAGTCAGCCAAAAGACAATCTTCCTCATCATGAAGCACGACTAACTCACTTTCAAGCGAGATCATGTGATCCCGAGTTTCCTCTAGCGATCCTCTAAGTGTCATGGAGCAAGCACAGAGGGATGCCTTTTCAAGATAGGTCTCGTCAGTATGTGCCTCAGTTGAAGTAGCCAGAAGATATACTTGCTTCTCCAGTTCACCAATGAGCTTCACTTGTTCATGAGATTCACTTTGCAGACGTTGCATAATTTGTGTGTAATAGGAAAGACGGACCTCTAGAGGGTCATGACTACTAGAGGCCATATCAAAAGATTGAAGTGTATGCAGAAAGTGAACACATGTGCACGTTATTATATAGACTGATAGAGGCAGTTGCCTTATAACAAAGCGAAAAACTCTAAGAATAGATAAACATAAAATAGGAAGAGATAAAGCCTATCCAGAAAATATTTATTTTATTCATAATAAAGAAAAATGGCAAAAATACATTAAAGAAAATAAAAATGGAAAGAGTCAATTCTTACCGGCGGGAGAAATTGACCCCCACCATGCCCTGATGGAGAGAGTGGAGTACGTCAGCATCACGAGTTTCGGTCCGGTCCCCTTCAATATCGGTAACCTCCGACAACTCTACCAACAACTGTGTTTTCTGCTGGTGTATCCTAAGGAGTTCCTCCTAGTGAACGCGACTCTGGTGGTCCGCCCTGGCCTTACTCCCCTCCCATGCGGCCTTCATCTGTTCTAGCTTTTCTTCTAGAAGGTTGTTTTCATAGCGAAGATTGCCCAGGGCCTCGACTAATTGATCGTACAATGGAGAGAAGGTAACAGAATAGGAGGACACTTCAGAAGAACTAATAGAACCATGATAAGCCATCAAAAGTTTTTGGAATGGGCTTTTCAGAAGGTTATCTGCCGGTTTATTTATAAACCTGAATGTGCGTTTAGGTGATAAATGGAGGATTGATTGCCGTGCGGATGAAAATGATTACGATGCAGTAATTGAAGGGAATCGTAGAACTCGAGGAGTCCGAATACACAGTCACGCGTGCAAAGGAGTTCAAATTTAAAAAGAAAGAAGATAGTACATCGTTACGAACAAGGGCCTAGAATAAAAAGGAAACGACTCATAATAGTTTGCAGCCCAGCCAGCACCATACTTAAATTTCAGGATAAATGATTTTTCTTTTCAAGGATCTCTCGAATTTGGGCCTCATTTTCTCGAAGGCTATTCTCACTTCCTGATATCCGGATTTTGGACTGGCCATACGATTGCTTGATAGACGCACGCTTCACCTCCTGAATAGCAAGCTGAGCTTTGAGGTCTTCTAGTCTTTGTGTTGCGCTAATCAGCTCACGATTCCATAGGGCACATTACTAATTTTCACCAGAAAATTTCTGCTTCAATGTTTCTAGATCATCTTGAGTTGGAACCCTAGCCAGGAGAGCATCCCGTTGTTGTGCTTGATGGACAATGTCATCTCGATAAATGTCTAGAACCTTGATGGCGGACTGAGCAGAAGCAGAGGCCGCATGCAAGAAATTGGAAAAGATAAATAGAGCCTTCCTAACTTCTTCCAAGTCCTGAATGTCTTTCCCGTCAACGAATGCCTTGATGAGGTCCTTCACAGCAGAATATTCAGGACGAGGAGGCACCACAAGCGTAGTACCATCAGAAAGTTCGGCTGAGTTGAAGTAATGAAAGATTCTGCTTCCTTCTCTAGAAGCTTGACTTCAGGTGAATTGAAGGCTTAGCGAACAGAAAGAAGTTGATCAAAATCAGGGAACTGAAAAGACCAAGCAGTAGGAAAAGGACAGAAGATTACCGTTTCAGGAGCATTGGTTGCCCTTTGCTTTTCCCCAACAGAGCCATCCTTGGAGAAAACTGCGAAGGAAGGTCTTGGAGTGTTAACCTCCCATACTGGCACTGGAGAATCAACAGTCAACGAGACCAATATGCCAAGAGAGGTTGAGGAGGGTTGACAAGCGACAGCTATGAAGACCCCGAAAACGGTAGGAAATTATTCAGTGGTGCAGGGAGGTTAGAAGAGTCCACGGTAAAAACATCCCTAGAGATGAGCTTCAACGCAACTGAAGCAAAAACGATTGCCTCATCAGAAGCATCAACTCCACCAACAGAGCTAATCGCAGGTGCTAATGACGTGGAAGGAGCCACAACAAAGATAGTGGGAAAACTCGACTCCACACCAGTTGAGGGAAGCATGACCACCCTAAGAGAAACAGTAGATCCGTCAACAGAGGTAAGGGCTGAAGGCATAGAGGAAGATATGAATGGGATGGACCCAAGAGTCAATGCCTTGACGTCCCGAGATGCAGGAGAAGTTGAGGAAGTCAGGACAGAATCCGAATGATCAGAAGCAAGATCAATTGTCATGAGAACACTCCCAGATGAGGCAACAGTACATGACGTGTCAGGGATCGGGACACTTTCCTGAAAGAAATATCCATTTAGTAAAGCAAAAATCCCAAAGCTACAAAGTAATGACCTAAAGAAAGAATAACCTGACCTCCTGAGCTTGAAACAGATGGCTCAAGGGAGTGTCACTATGAGGAAAGACTTCAGCATCAACGGTCATATTTGGATCCCGAGAGGGTGGGGATGCTTTGTTGCTCTTGAAAAGCTTCCCACGACTTAGGAAATTAGACAAGTGCTCATCATCGTTGCCTTCATTTTCCAAAAGTAGACGACGCTTTCGTTTCTGCACTGGGACCTCATGTTGAGTATGACTATTAGGAGCAGGATTCAAAGGTGTCACTACCACGACAGGAGAAGAGCTTGTTTGTTTGGAGCGACCGGTTGACTTCTGGGAGGATCCAAGATTGGCTAAACGCAAAGAGATTGGTAAGTAAGTAAAAGAAAGTTCAAACAGAAAGGGAAGAGGAATGCTTACGTGAACTCGGGATAGGTGGATCTTCCGTATCCTTTCCATCCGCGAATACTGGTCTTTCAAAGACCAAATCTTCACCAGGGACATCCTCGATAAGGGATAACAGGTCATCAACTCCCTACACCAATAGGTCGACATCGTCAATTACAACTGGTAAAATGGATATCATAAGAGAAAACTAAGCACATATATAGAAAAGGATACACTGCATAAATATGAAAAAGTTACCAATGAGAGGATTGGCGTTGTGCGCATTGATTTTCTAGTTAAGGTCTGAGACAAGAGCGGTGTTGGACTTTGATGGGCCCTTGAAGAATTTGAATTGTTGTGCTGAAACTGCTTTCAGGGACGCCTTAAAGGTTCTGTCGAAGTATGAAGACCACCAATAAGCGAAGGTGCGAGTGCATTCATAGGACACGTCTACGTCATGCGAAAATTGAGTATGTGTACCATAGAAGGCTTGATGAACGAATAGTGGAATAATTTCATGGAATTTCCGAAGTTGAAATGAAGTGTCGGCATTCAAACCTCTCACGAATGGCATCGAAATGGCTTGACGGAAACCAAATTGGCACACACAAAAGTTGGGTTGATAAACTTCAAAACCCGATTTCGATTTGGTACATTCTTTTCCACCCTTCAGTAGGTCCCGAGTAAGCATGTAACTGACAAAGTCCCGAGTCACGCTCCTTTTTCGCATAGGCCTCGTAGGAAGAACCATATAGCCCCCATTCTCGAACAAAGGATAATGTCGGACTACACTAGCTTCCCAATGTTCTATAGGATGAGATCTCAATTGAAGAAAAAATGACAGACATTCCTGTGGAGAATAGGCGACAGAGGGTAGATGCATCAACTGTTGACCCGGGACAATATCAGAGACAAAAGTGGGGGGTTGTCATCGAAATTGTGGGAAGTACCAATTCAACCACACTTGCACCATCCACAAAGGGCCGTTCAGAGGAATGTCTATCCCAGGACGACAAATAATAGAATACAGGACACTGTATATTTGGGCTAGGACAATTTGACCCATGGACACATTCGTACAGGAATCAAGGGCTTCAGCCAGGGTAATCGATTCCCTCTTCAAAACTTTAGAGGCGTTTGGAAAGACAAACTAGTCCAACCAAAAATGGTAGAATTGAATTTTCTTATAAACCGTACCCAGATGAGCAGCAACACCCCAATCCACTAAAAAATTGGTTATCCCTAAGGCTCCTATTCACATCAAAATGACAGAAAGCCTCTAAATACAAAGTAAATATGTTAAATTTATCAAAATTGGAAGGAGCCCTAGTAATTTCTGGGTTTGGGTTTGAGAAAGAATAAGGGTGAGTGAACAACTGGGTAAAATCAGCAACCCTTCCCGATGGGGTCAAACCAAACAAGACCACCAAATCAAGAAGAGTTGGGGTCATACAGCCAACTCGGAAATCAAAAGTATTAATGGTCCTATTCCAGAAACATAAAGCAGCACTAAGGAGATTCTAATTAAGGTGAATTGGAGGTCAGATAAGCTTACAAGATGAAATACCCATTGGTCCAAAGCTCATTTCGGAACAGCTTCTTCATCCTCCAAATCCAAAGTATCTAGCGGCCGGAAATCTTTGATTCACGCCCTGCGGGGAATAGATGGGCCCATTCGGTGTGAAGTTCATCCCAAGGGAATGAAGTTTGTTGGAAAATCAGAGTAGCTTGAAACTTGGAAAGCTGTTATAAAAGGGAACGGCATCCTCTGGAACCCGACTATGCCAGCAAGGAACTAGTGTGAGGTGATGCTCCTCATCAGCAACGAAAAGACGACCATTGACGATATCCCCTCTCCCTTCAAAAGCCTGCACTGAAGATCGCGAGGAGGTGCAACACTTATCAAAGTCCCGACCACTAATCCACGGGGTCTTAGAATCAAGGCTATCTAAAAACTTGGAAGAAGAACCCGCTAAACCTTTGCCCTTTGAGAGTGTTTTAGGAGCCATGATTCGAGAGTTTGGAAGGAAAATAGGAGTCACGTTTAGACAAAGAAAGGGAGGAGGTGACAAGAGCAAAGAACAGTGAAGGATTCTCAAAATTATTGCTCACGTTTAGACTTAAAGCCGCTAGTACGCAAGACAAAAAGGGCTTCGGTGAACGGATACGACACAGTAGCTAGAATGGAAGAGTGGGCAAAGTGGAGTGAAATTGAAAAATTTTAAACTAAAAACATTTCGAATTCAGGGGGTAATGTTTATACCCAAAAAAAATCCCACTTGGGCTGAAGAAACATTGAGAAGAAATTAAATACCAAAGTCACAAAGGCCCAGCCCAAGACGCCCACTTGGAACGTGGAAACGTGGAGAAGGGAAGAAGTCGGTTATGAAGCACTGAACATGTAAGAAGGAAAGGGGATGTTTGAGACATGCAACTGCAGTGCGGGTCCCGCATGAGTCTATTTGGCAAGCCACATCAGCTCCCTTACCACCTATAAAAGGAGAAAAAGCATTCTTCTCAAGGGACAACCAATCAATCAATTAAACAAACAAATTGATCATATTAATAAATTTCAAAACAACTACAAACCCTCAAAAGTTTCTTTGTTTAAAGGCTCGCCTATTTAGGCACAACATGTGTAAGAACCTGGAATTTTAATTATTGGATTTACATATTTATTTTTATAAAAAGATGATTTTACCCTTTGTGGTTAAGGGTGTGGAAATCAAGTTTTGTTTCGGAACTTTTTAGGCTGTGTTTTGGATACCGTTGTGTAGGCCTCGAACTCACGAGTTCGTAGATAGGCGGCACGCGAAAAATGGAGTTCGTGTACGACAGTTATGGGTTAAGATGTTCAAGGGCATTTTGGTAATTTTTGACTTGGGGCAGATATTTTTAACCCCAAATCATTATTTCATCAGTTCATTTCATCATCTCATTCTCATCCCCTCTCTGAACCACACAAACCCATCTTGAAACCGTTAGAGAAAAACACCAAGAAACCCAAAACTTTGACTATGATTCAAGGCCTAAACTTCCATTTCTATTCCACTAATCGGATTCTACTCCTTCCCACGATCACAACCGTACAAACCATCAAATGAGAGGACTACGGGAGGCGTCCGGCCGAGTATAAGAAGAATCGAACCTTCCGATCGATTCTTCGGCTAACACAGGTAAGAGTTTGATGTTTTGAGGTTATATTTGGATTTCTGGGTTCGAGTAGATAGATTTAGAGAAAAAATTTGGGAAAAATGGTTGAGTTTTGAAGAAGTTAGGAAAAAGCTTGGATCTGCTAGAAATGGAGGATTCCGGTGACCCAGACGGCGGCAGCGGCGGTGGTCCGGTTGTTTTCTCTAGTGAGTCGTCGGTAATGGGTCGGGTCAAGTCAGACCGGGTCGGGTCGAGAGGACCAGGTCGGACTGAGTGAACTGGTTGGGTTGAGTGAACCGGTCGAGTTGAGTTGGATCGAGTCAGGCCAAGTTGGGTCGGGTTGGATCGATCCAGGCACGTGGGTATTGTAGCAGACGCGTGAAAGACGCGTAACGGCGCATGGCGGCACGTGGGCGAGTGGTATGGCCTTCTGCTGACGCGTGGCGGCGCGTGGGGTCGAATCCGAGGTCACGGTGGTGAGTGGAAGCTAGTTTTCGAAGTTACGGACCTGTTAGCGCAGGTTTCAGGTTGATCGGACGTCGTTTAGAGGCAGTTTTGAGCATCCGAAGTTGCTGCGTTTTCTAGGGCAGCGTAGGTGGATATCCCGGGATTTAGGGAGTTGTTATATAAGAGTCTTATTACTAGCCGGTAATCCCGATTGTTATTATTGACAGGCAATACTGCTCCGGGAACCTCGGAGGGACAAACAAGTTGGGATTGAGCTTGCTTGGACAGGTGGTGAGTGGACTTTTGGTTTATAAACTGTAATGCATGCATCAATGTATCTTTATTTAAATACTGTTATGTATTGTTGCATTGAATTTCTGGAATTGAAAAATGATTGTTGGACACATGTTTTCCAATATTTCAGTGAAAGTGTGTTTTGAGGGGGGCCAGGATCCAGGGCTAGGATCCGCTGTCGGCGGTGAACCCGGTGAACCTCCAATATAAACAACACTAATTTGAGGGGGGCCAGGATCCGCTGTATGCAGTGAACCCGGTGAACCTCTAATATAATTGGTGATTTTTCAAAGAATTTGGTTTTCTATCCCGATGGTTACTGTTTCTCAGACTCTGGCGTCGAGAGTTTTGCTCCGCTTGGTCGCGAGGCTGTCTACGCGTAGTACATGGCTAGCACACCCCAAGGGATACCCTGGTGGCTAGTGGATATGTCAGGAATAGTGGATTTGATATATTATGTGTTCATGTTGAAATAAATGATTTTAAACTCTTTTGAGGATGATTTTCAAACCAAAATGTAGACCACGATATGTTTTCATTATACAGATTTTGTGTTGGTCCAACTAAGTGGTTTTAAAGAGAAATGGAATTCTGGTGATTTGCAGATGATGTTTTATATGATGAACTGTTTTATTTGATGCATGCATGGTTTTATTCGTGGAGGGGGAAAATGTAAGATTTCCTCGGAAAACGATTTCTATATGATTATTTTTGTCCACTCACAAATTTTGTGTTTAAATCCCCTCCAGGCTGTTGAGTTGACGCAGACACTTTTTACGAGGCGGAGACATTAGCAATTCAGCTGCTCAGTGTATTTAAACTTCGAGTAGGATATCTAAATTGTACTATTTATCCTACCTAGACGCTCTGATATTATATTTTAATTGGATGGTCATTATTTGTTAGAAATGTTGAGTGCTTTGAATCCCTTGTCTGACAGGTGAAGTTGGTCATATTATATTTGTAAGGATTGAAGGGTATTTTGGGAATCTTCCCTTAGGTTGTCAGACAGGATCAGGGTCCTTCACGGGTTTCGAGGGGAAATTCGGGACGGGTCTTGACAACATGTTTCTTTGATCTAGGATCAAGATTCAGTCTCTTTTCTCAAACCCTTCTCAATTCCCGACTAGGAATACAAGCCTTTCCCTTATCCCGACTGCCTCTCAAACCAATCCTTGAGGAATCCCAAACACTACTTCATCTCGACTACCATTCACTCTAGTCTTTGAGAGGTCCCCATACACTCAATCATTGACGTACACTACAAGAAAATCGATGTTGCCCGACTAGAGTTTGCCCGATGAAGACATTATTGCCGGGTAAACAAACATTGCCCGAAGGGTAAAATTATATACAATGACGAATAATCGTCGTCGGATAACACTTGGCGTTGACTCAATGTTGCCTCAAGAATCATTAAAGATTGCCTTGCGAATTTGGTGCGTCGGGCAAAAGTCTAAACACACTAAATACCCGAGACTTTTTTTTTTCTTCTTCTTCTTCTTCCTTCTCTATGCTTCATCACTTCTCTGCTCTCTCTCTCTCTCAATATCTCACTCACTCACTCTCTTTTCTCTACCTAACATTGTCATCTCATCAACAATTTTACTACTAATCAAATCATTTTTCTCTATCAATCACCAAATATAATTTTAAGGTTTGTAATTTTTTTTTTTTAGTCTTGAAATTTTGTGGTTGATTTGGAGGAATACTTATAAAAAGGTATGTGTGTTTACCTCTCAATTTAATTTTGTTAAGAATTTTGGATATAATTATGTAGGAAATTTTGTATTTATTGTGGAAAATGTGTAGAAATTGTTTAGAATTTGTGGAAATTAGAAAATTTGTTAGGAAAATATGAAAATAGAAAATATGTTATGAAATTAGGAAAATAGAAAATAAGTTAGGAAATTATGAAATTTTGTTGTAAAATAGGAAAATTAAAAATATGTAATGAAATGATTGAAATTAGAAAATATGTTTTGAAATTAGGAAAAATGTTAGGAAATTAGGGAATTAGAAAATATGTTAGGAAATTAGAAAATAGAAAAAATATAAAAATATGTAATGAAATTATTGAAATTAGAAAATATGTTTGGGAATTAGAAAATATGTTAGGAAAATAGGGAAATAGAAAATGTGTTAGGAAATTATCAAATTAGAAAATATTTTAGGAAATAGGAAAATAAAAAATATGTAATGAAATTATTAAAATTCGAAATTATGTTTGGAAATTAGAAAATATGTTAGGAAAATAAGGAAATAGAGAATATGTAAGGAAATTAGGAAATTAGAAAATATTTTAGGAAAATATGAAAATAAAAAATATGTAATGAAATTATTGAAATTAGAAAATATGTTAGGAAATTAGAAAATATGTTAGGAAATTACGGAAATAGAAAATATGTACGGAAATTATAAAATTGTAACCTCTGTTTTATGCATAATTAATATATGTTTGTATTTGTGAATTTGTTGTGATATTTTTTGTAAAACGCTTTATTTAGTTCCGACGGAGTGAAATACATTCATATTTCATAACCGTTTATGCGAAGTTAATCGAGTTGATTAACTTCGTATAATGAAATTCAAAGAAAAACCTTAGACCCGTTTGAGAGTCAGTGAATCGGATTGATTGATTGACTCTTGAATTGTCCATTTATTCGGACAGTTTGGGGGTGCGCAACTATGTGTTGTATAGTTGGCAGTTTATGAGGTTAGGTTTCGATTATGGGAAATTCGGTTTGTATCCCCTCAATGTTCTCCGAATGCATACTAGATATTTATTTATAATATCTACGTCGTGCATTTGGGGAACTGTAAGGAGATGCTGCGGAAATTTCTCTCGAGCGAAACTTATCCTCTTAGGTTGCAAACTACACAGCACAGAACGTGCACTCTCGAATGGGATAGGGCCAAATCATCGGAGGCATAAGGAGAAGAGCTCCTTTTGATTTCAACTTGATCTATTTACGGGTCAATGTTAACTCAATTACTTACGTTGACTCTATGTTGTGAAAGCAGGCACAATGGACAGAGGGTGGATGCAAATGTTTGACAGATCTTCTGATCTGTATTTGGATGGGATCAACAACTTCATTGCCTTTGCACGTAGTCATTGCAGTGATACAAGACGTATCAGGTTTTCGTGCCATAAATGTAACAACTACAGTTCGATGTCGTTGAATGAGGTCCAAACTCATCTGGAATAGAATGGGATCGTACACAACTAAACTAATTGTATCTATCACGGTGAAAAAATATTTTTCGCATCGACATCTTCGATTCCCGGGCCCCGTCGGGATGAAAATGGTTTGGATCGGCGATGTGATAATGATCAAGTTGTTGAGTTATTAACTGATGATTTTCCTCCCGCATCAGATGATATGGAAGATGATGCGCCATCGTTGCAACCCGAAGACTCTGACCTCCATTACGAGTGATTGTTGAAAGAAGCTCAACGCGAATTGTACCCCAGTTTTAAATCATTTTCAGTTCTAGGGGCAGTTTTGGAGTTGATGCACATGAAAGTTGAGTACAAGCATTTTGATCACATGATGGACATCATCATCCGAATGCTCCCTGAAGACAACTGTCTGCCAAAAGATCATTATAGCTCGAAGAAGTTGTTGGAGGGCCTTGGTTTAGGGTATATATAGATCCATGCATGCAAGAACAACTGTGCATTGTTTTACGGTGAATTTGAGCAGCTTGAAAAATATCCCGTGTACAATGAGCCTAGGTTTCAAAAGAACAAGATTCCTAACAAGGTGTTGCGTTATTTTCCACTAAAGCCAAGGTTACAAAGATTCTACATGTCGTCCCACACAACCCGTGATATGAGGTGGCATAAGGATGAACGCATTGATGATGATGTACTGAGGCATCCGGCCGATGGAGAGACTAGGAAGGAATTTGATAAAATGTATCCCGAGTTTGCTGCGGAGCCAAGAAATATCAGATTAGGGCTCGCTACTGACGGGTTTAATCCGTTTAGGAGTTTTGCAAAGCCCTATAGCACTTGGTCGGTAGTTATGGTTCCGTATAACTTGCCTTCTTGGAGATGCATGAAGAAAGAATTCACAATCCTCAGTACTTTGATATCAGACCCAAATCGCCGAGTAATTCCATTGATGTGTATTAGCGGCCGTTGATTGACGAGCTCGTGGATATGTGGGAAAATGGTGTCCGAACACACGACAAGTGCAATGGCGAAATGTTCACCCTACGAGCGGCCGTAATGTGGACAATTAGTGATTTTCCTGCTTATGGTATGTTTTCAGGATGGAGCACCAAGGGCTATCTTGCTTGCCCGACATGTGGACCAGACACAACGTCCTTTTGGCACGCATCTAAGGTATGCTACCGATGGCGAATGTAATCAGACTCATTTGATGGTAAATAAGAGTTAAGAGGTGGACCAAGGGAGAGGTGCGGTGATGAGATATTATCCAAATTGAACAATATACTTGATTTAGTCACCCGCGGATCGAAACCAACTGAACAAGAAAAATTGGACGAAAAAAAGTATATTCTTCCGGTTGCGATATTGGTCGAAATTGAAAATCAGACACATTGCCGATCCTATGCACATCGAGAACAATGTTGCTGACAGTGTTGTGGGAACGACTTTACCCATTGAAGGCAAGTCAAAGGACACAAAAAAGACTCGGCTGGGCATGAAAGAAATGGGGATTCGGCTTAATTTGTGGCCAAAAGTCGTCAATGGCAAATATATCGTGACTCATCCAAGTTATACAATTACGCCGGAGAATAAGAAAAAATTCCTAAAGTGGTTGCAGGGTGTGAAATTTCCCGACGGGTACGCCGGCAACATATCCCGGAGTGTTAGCACGGACGGTGGAACCATTTCTGGTATGAAGAGCCATGACTATCATGTTTTGCTACAACGACTCATTCCGATTGGTATTCGACCCATCTTGGAGGCTGGTGTTGTTGAGACGATAGTTTATTTGTCTCAATTCTTCTAGATACTATGTGCCAAGTCGTTGGTTAAGGCGGGCCTTCAAGTAATTAACGAGGATATTGTGTACATCATGTGCCGGCTAGAGCACCTACTAATACATATTGTGCACCTATTGTGCACCTACAATATTGTGTACATATTGTGCACCTACTAATACATCTACCAGATGAGGCAAAACTAGTTGGCCCGGTGCATTATCGTTGCTTGTACCCAATCGAGAGGTATAACTTATCCCTGCTATTTGATAATATTTCCTTACTATCATGTATATATGTGAATCATAATGTAAATTTCCTTGCAGAATGTTAGGTACGTACAAGCGGTAAGTTCGGAACAAGACACGTCTCAAAGGCCCTATAGCCGATGCGTACATTGCAAAGGAGGCATTGACATTTTGTGCAATGTACCTTTCGAAATGTTGAAACTGCCTTCAATAAGGTGTTGCGCAACGACGGTGGTGGTCAACATCCAGATACCCTATCTGTATTTTCCCAACCTGCACGACCATTCGGCATTGGTCCAATCTCGGAGCCGTTCATCAATACCGACATGGAGGTGGCTCGTTGGTTCATACTAAACAACTGTGACGAAGTCTGGCCCTTCCACGAGCAGCACGAGGCGTTGATGAAGGCCCAATTTCCTTATGATTGGGAAGAAATGGACAATAACTTTTTCCACGTTGGTTTTCCGAGCATGTAAGGCAAATATTTTATTTGCAAATTTCTTAAATTGGTTTTAAGCTTACCTATTTCGTTTTTTGTGTGTATCTTACCAGATGACATAGTTGAAAGATGTCAACTTGGCAAATTTCAATAAAGAATTAATACAGCTAGCCATTGGCCCATTCCAAGGAGAAACATACGCTGGTTTTCACGTTAACGGAGTTAAGTTCGTGTGCACAGAACGAGACGACAAGTTGTTTACGCAAAACAGTGGGGTCTTCGTGCCGGGGGTTGGGGAAAATGCTGATACGGGGTTCTACGGCAAATTGTTAAGTGTAGTTAAGGTGTTATATACAAACCGCAAGGAAGTCGTCTGGTTCAAGTGTCATTGGTTTGATACGAACCCAAGTATCCCAGGCAGTGTCATCAAAAATCAGTTATGTACCTCTATAAACACAAACAGCCGGTGGTTTGAGAGTGATCCCTACATCCTCGCTAGTACGGTGAAAGAAGTATTCTATGTTGATGATCCAAAAGCTGGTGGTGGTTGGAGAATAGCTGAGATGGTGAATCATAGAAACATTTGGGACTTGGATGACCGATACCATGAAGAAGATGGGGAAACAGATGATGACCAAATTATTTACCAGGTGGATTCCTCGGCATCGACCCAAAACATGGATGAAGTGCGGACCAATGACATCATCCCATCAATTGCGATTGATGACATTTTTATTGATCTCGGGGAATTAGAACAAATTGATAGTGATTCGGAGGAATCAAGTACTGTACATATATCGGATGATGAGCATGAATGGGAGGGGGAAAGCGAATCCGAAATCGAATGAAAGTTGTAAATTCGAAATTTCATTTATATATGTAATATCCATCTTCAAACCAATAAATTTGATTTATATGTATGTTGTATGATTTCATTCACAAAAGTTTAAATTAATCTTTTTTATAGTACTACTCGGTAGCTTTTCATACAGATGGTTAGGAAGAAAAAAATTGTTTTTTTACTTTCTTAAAGTGAGGAGACCATACATGCACTCGAAAAATTACCCAACTTCAAAATAAATGAAGGTCAAAGATTTAGTCAAATATTTTGATGATAAGTCATGAAGGTCAATTACTCACTAGTAAAATGTGAAAGAAATAGAACCCAACATTAATATTGATCGAATATTATACAACAAATTTTTATAAAAAATATTGTCACTAAATTTCTCTTTAATAATATTTTTATAAAACAATTGTGAATAAAATTGTACAGATCTTATAAAAACTATCACACATTTGCCCGACGAATATACTTATACATCCATCGGGAATTATTTAACTTATTAAATTTACATTTATTTATTAAACAATTTTTTAAATTAATGTTGCCCGACGATGTTTAAACATGTTACCCGACGGATAGCTAACCATTGGTGTTTCCCGATAGATATGTAACTAGTTACCCGACGAAGATATGTAAAAATTACCCGGCGGATATGTAACGAGTTACCTGACGACGATGTGTAAAACATTACCCGACGGATATGTAACGTGTTACCCGATGAAAGGCCTACGCTTGTGATTACTTGACGAACGTACATGAATATTCGTCGGGTATTATTTAGTAGATTAAATTTACATTTATTTATTAAACAATTTTTTTAATTACTTACCAGATGGAGTGGACCGATCTAACCGTCCACATTTATGGTAGGTACTCATAGAACACCTACGCGAAAAATTACCCAATTTGAAAATCCCGGTATTAGGTAACGGTGCACAAGGATTCAACGGTTACACAACATTTCTTCACGATCCGACGACTTGAAATCTTCAAAACATCAAGATTTTCGACGGGCGAGATCTAGGCACGTAAAATCAAAAAAATGAACGGTTAGATTTGTAAAATTCAATCATTTGAACTTCAATAGAACCAACACTTCGCAAAATGTATTGAAGTTTCCATCAAGAGTTTAAACTCCTTGGTCAATATGCTTGTTTTTCGATTTTCAATAATTTAAAATTTGAAATTGACCGATCTAACCGTCCACATTTACGGTAGGTAGTCATAGATCGTATACGCAAAATATTACCCAATTTGAAAATCCCGGTATTAGGTAACGGTGCACAAGGATTCAACGGTTACACAACATTTTTTCACGATCGGACTGCTTGAAATCCTCAAAACATCAAGATTTTCGACGGGCGAGATCTAGGCACATAAAACCAAAAAATGAACGGTTAGATCTGTAAAATTCAATCGTTTGAACATCAATAGAACCATCACTTCGTAAAATGTATTGAAGTTTCCATTAAGAGTTTAAACTCCTTGGTCATATGCTTGTTTTCCGATTTTCAATAATTTAAAAATTGAAATTGACCGATCTAACTTTCCACATTTACGGTAGGTACTCATAGATCACCTACGCGAAAAATTACCCAGTTTGATAATCCCGGTATTAGGTAACGGTGCACAACGATTCAACGGTTACACAACGTTTTGTCACGATAATACGACTTGAAATCCTCAAAACATCAAGATTTTCGACGGGCGAGATCTAGGCACGTAAAATCAAAAAATGAACGGTTAGATCTGTAAAATTCAATCGTTTGAACATCAATAGAACCAACACTTCGCAAAATGTATTGAAGTTTCCATCAAGAGTTTAAACTCCTTACTCAATATTCTTGTTTTCCGATTTTCAATAATTTACAAATTGAAATTGACTGATTTAACCGTCCACATTTACGGTAGGTACTCATAGATCGCCTACGCGAAAAATTACCCAATTTGAAAATCCCGGTATTAGGTAACGGTGCACGATGATTCAACGTTTACACAACGTTTCTTCACGATCGGACGACTTGAAATCCTCAAAACATCAAGATTTTCGACGGGAAATATTTAGGCACGTAAAATAAAAAAATGAACGGTTAGATCTGTAAAATTCAATCGTTTGAACATCAATAGAACCATCACTTCGCAAAATGTATTGAAGTTTCCATCAAGAGTTTAAACTCCTTGGTCAATATGCTTGTTTTCAGATTTTCAATAATTTACAAATTGAAATTGACCGATCTAACCGTCCACATTTATGGTAGGTACTCATAGATCGCCTACGCGAAAAATTAAACAATTTTGAAATCCCGGGATTTGGTAACAGTGCGCGATGATTCAACGGTTACACAACGTTTCTTCACGATCGGACGACTTGACATCACGATAACGATTGATGGGGCTTTAGGCATGTAAAACCAAAATTTGAAAGGTCCCGATCTTGATTATTTTTTCGTCGGACCTGGTTTTCAGATTAATGCTAAAACACATTAGAAAACTCAAGCTCGACGAATAAATAAATTCGTTGGGCAACAGTCCGTCGGGCTACACTAGAATCGTCGTCGAGTAACGTAAATAAAACGCGCAATTGTTTTCCCCCGAAAATTTCAAAAATCCCGCGTAAATTTTCGCGAAATCTCAAAATTACCGCGTAGTTTTGCCCGACGCATATTTAAAATGTTACTTGACGAACATGCCGCCTAAATCAATTGGCCGGGCAATATTCCATCGGGCTACATTAAAAGGTCGTCGGGCAACGTAAATAAACCGCGCAAAATATTTCCCCCAAATATTTCAAAAATGCAGCCAAAATTTTCGCGAAATCTCAATATTACCGCGTAGTGTTGCCCGACGAACCTTTAAAATGTTACCCGACGACTAGCCGACCGTTGGCCTTACCTGACGAATGTTTCAAAGAGATACCCGACGAACATTCTACCTAAATTTTCGCGGAATCTAAAAGTACAGCGTATTGTTGCCCGACGGATTTTGAAATTGTTACCTAACAGAGAGCCGACCGTCCAAGTTACCCGACGAAGGTTTTAAAGGTTGCTCGACGGATCATCCGCCTAAATCTTCGCGAAATGTCAAAATTACCACCGAATATTGCCCGATGGATATTTATCAATTAACCCGACTTATATTTAAAACGTTACCCGACGAATATGAAACAAGTTACCCGACGACGTTAGGGAAAAAGTTACCCGACGGATATCTAACGAGTTACCCGACGAATGTCCACCATTTGTGACTACCCGACGAATCATTAACGGTTTTCCCGACGAGGCCATCCGTCGGGCAATATCAATTAGACAGATAAATCAGACCGACTCTTCTTCTTCTTCCTTGTTCTTCATTTTCCTTAGTTTCCTTCTTTGCTCTCTGCAAATATCACCTTCCCGCCCACCTTGTGTGTTCCGATCGGCGCAACTGCCCCCGTTTCTCGCTCTCCCTCAATCCATCGCCCCAGCAGTCCATCGCACTGCCTCTCTCTCAGTGAGGTTTGTTGTCGCCGCCGCTCCCCTCACCGGACCGATCTCTCACTGAGTTCGTTGACGATCGAACTCATTGTCCCTCTCTCTCTCTCTCTCTCTCTCTCGCTCTCTCTCTCTCTCTCTCTCTCTCTATTGTTAATGTATATATATTGGTTTATTGTTAATTTTGATTGGTTAAATTTTAATTTTTGTTTGGATTTAAATTTAAATTTAAATTTAGTTTGGATATTATGAAATTGTATTGAAAAAGGAATTTAAATTTGGATTTGATTATTGCAGATTATGCATTATTGTCAAATTTGCAGATTGAGAATTTAGGGGGATTAGTTGAATATTGTGATTTTGGATTGGATTGGAATATAAATATTTGTTTGGTATAATGTTGAAATTTTGAAGATTTTTTTGGATTGGAATATAATAGTTGAAGCTTTGTTGAAATTTTGATGTTTGGTATAATGTTGAAATTGGTATAAAGTTATGATTTTTGTTATGATTTTGGATATGAAATTTATGTGAATTTTGGATATGTAAATTTTAAGAATTTTGGATATTTGAATTTAAAAAAAAAATTGTGAAATTTTTATATGGTGTAGTATAAGTGAATTTTGGAAATGTGAGTTTTATAAATTTTTAATTTGTGAATTTTAGGATTTGGATATTATTATTATATGTTTGGATTAATTTGTAAGTTTGATTTTGGTCCCGAAATTTGGATTTAGAAATTTAGGTATAATGTTGTGAATTTTGAGTTTAGTACGTTTGGATTAATTAGTATTTTAAGTTTAATTTTTGTTTGTGTTGGATTTATTTAAAAAAATTAGAATATGGTGGTTTTAGTTTTTAGATACCAATTTACTAATTATTACTAAAAAAAATGATTGCTTTATTTATTTACGTTTATTGGAATTAAAAAATGTTGGTGAATTTTAAATGTGATTCTGTTTTTATTTTTTGAATTTAATATTTAATATTAAAAATGTTTGGTTTTTTTTTATTTAATTAAAAATATGTTGGTTAATTTTATATTAATTAATTTATAGTTGTTATTGTAGATGTCGCATCGCACCTTAATCACGTCTAGGACTCGCCCCTGCCCTGATCCCGTTGATGATCATGCGCCGGAGGAGGCTGCCCCAGACTCGGTTGCCTCAACAGCGACGTCGGTTCAGCCACCGATGTCGGTTCATCAGCGACCCGGTGACCGATCGGCTCGTCGACTGCATAGCAAGAAACGAGAGGAACCCCGTACCAACCCCCAGCCCCCCCAGGACGACGTTGGAGTAGACGAAACAGGGCCTAATGTCGGAGCACTCCCTAAGGGTAAGTTCATTATTTTGTTTATTTAACCAACCGTTTTTGGTTGTTACTCATTTTATTTACTAATGTTCATCGAATTTGCAGGTAGGTCGGTGAACGTGCGCGGGATAAATCGGGATTTAACATCCTAGCGGATTTGCGGGACAACAAATGCAAAGATACTGGTGGTGTACGTGCCGCGCCTCCGGTCCGCGCCGGACAAAATTCACAGCCTCCTGGTGCATGACATTGGTGCTATTCTTCTCAGCAAGTCCCTGATGATGGGAGACACTTTCAGAACCCAACCCCCGGAGGAGATCACGCATTGTTGGGGAGGGTTATCGGTATGTATTTTCCCATTTTTAACATTAATTTCATATTTTTTAATTATTTTACTAACTATAATAATTGATTGCAGATCAATTTTGAGTTCGACTTGGAGAACGTTGAGCTCAGTAGATACCTAAGCCACCACTAGCAGTTACGATACACCGACTGTAAGTACGAGCTCCACAAGTACTTCATGACTTGGCCTTCCCCAGAGGAAGCTCGGGCAAATCCTCCGGAGGAGTTGGACGGGCCAAAACTGCCAGGGTGGTTGTGGTTATGCGACCATTTCGTGTCCCCCACCTATTTGGTACATATTATCCATCTAGTTAATTAAATTATTTAATTTTTATGTTATTTTCCATTTTAAAATATAATTTTTGGTTTTACGAATGAATAGCGGAAATCGATTGCCAACAAATTGAACCGGGGAGCGAAGAAATTCAACCACCATGGGGGGTCGCGATCTTTATCGGCCCGACAGAAGGATCGGCGCATCGCCGGGTCGATGTTCCCAGAGGTGGATGCATGGGGGAAAGTGTACGCTGGACGGGGGGATCAAGAGGCTGATCGAATTCACGTAAGTTTATTTTTTGAAGATTAAACATTTTTTCTTAATTTGATAAATATATTTCTAATTAATATTTATTCGAATTTGTAGGAGGCGATGGAGCAAGACGTCCAGCAGACACAAGCTGAGTTCACCCAATAGCATTCGGATGTGCCGTTAGAGCAGCAACTCCCTAATCTCGAGATGTCGATCGCTATCCTAGAGCGACAACTTGGGAGGCGTCAAGGGAGGATCGTTCGGGGGGCGGGCGACGGGATTGTGCGGGATGTCTTGAGTAAGTCGTCGAGTTCATCTCGGGTATGCAATCCCAAGGAGATGTCGGACCTCAGGACAAACTTCGAGTTCCTCCAGGCCGAAAATGCTCATATCAAGGCCCAATACGCGGAGATCCAATCCCAAAACGAACAAATCAAGACCGCCCTTGCCAAGGTCCTTGATCGCTTGGGTGACCGTGGATTTGATGACATTTTCTCACAACCTCAGCCGCCCACCCAACAGCCCGCTCAGGATCTCAACTACTTCGACCCGTCGACTACTAGTTAGAGTGTAATATATGTAAAATATTATTTTTAGTTTTAATGATGTAAAAACATAACATTAATTTTTATAAATATTATTTTTATTCTTTTAATTGAATTTTTAATAATGTTTTGATTTTAAATTATTTATATTTATTTAATTAAATAATTTATTAAAATTATATTTTAAATATTCAGAGTTTGCCCGACGACCAATCAAGGCTTCGGGCATAGTTATGAAATTTTTAAAAGATTACCCGACGAAGCTGTAAAAAGTTACCCGACGTATATTTGAAAAGTTACCCGACGGCTATGTAAAACGTTACCCGACGGATATGTACAACGTTACCCGACGGATATGTAAAGAGTTACCCGACGAAGACGTACAACGTTACCCGACGTATATTTAACAATTTACTGTGCTTTATTTAATTAAATAATTCAATAATTTTTTTTAAACATTCGTCGATTGCCCGACGACGATTCCATTCGTCGACTTAGTAATACATTTCGGTGGACATTCACCGAATTCTCAGCACGTTTGCCCGACGCATATGGTCCGTCGAGCTTATGTTGTTGACTTCTGGGTTGCTCGACAAAGATGTAAGCGACGAACACTTCCGGCTGGCAAGCTTTTAGTTGCTCGACGAATACACTGTTGTTGTCGACTAATATCAAGCCCGACTGCACTAGCCCGACGAAGGTTGCCCGACGGAGATTCGCCGTTTTCACCATTGCTTGGCGAACACCTAAAGTTGCTCGACGACGTCCTTTCGCTGGGTAAGATGGATTTTATTGTAGTGGTATCACCGTTGTTTGAATACTCTGCCAACCTATGGCATGATTCTGACTGATGTTCATCTCAGTTGACGATTTCTAGAAGATCGTGCCCCTCAACGAGGCTTGATTGTGAAAAAATATTTACTTACATCACTTGTATTTTGTTTGTTGCATTTAATATCTACGCATTTACTTTTCAGTACTTGTACTTTACTTTCTTTACATTTCAAAGGATTTTCTTAAGAGGAATTACTAGTATTTGGAGTATACCAACCATTGCATTTTGTGGTTGTTTCAAGTCATAAAATTGCTTATGTGTTTTCGGTCCAATACGACTTAAGGAAATTCTCACACCTAATTCTTCTAACCAATAACAAGCTGCTAACAAGGACAAATCAGAATTAACATAAACTGAACTTGGACTAGACTGGAAAGAAAAATTATTAAAGTCTTTGGATACATTAAGAAGTTGGCATAGAAAAGAACAGTGTAAGAAATTTGCCCGCTCGCCTCACAATCACTTGATTAAAGAAAGGTTCTTGGGCCACAATAGAACCCATCTACAACTATCTAGTAGCAGCTTCTACTAGTGGCACGCCTACTTTGAAGGCAGCTAGGGCTTGTTTACTTCCTGGTCAGCCCATCTAGAGAAAGACCATGGTATCAAGGCTTCCAAGCCCACAACCTTCAACCCAAACCCAAATTCCAGTCAAGTCCACATCACCACCGTCACTAAAGAAATCCACATGAGCTCACTCCTTTAAAACGCCTGTCTGTCGGCAGGGATCCACCGAAGGCGACCCCGGACCTACTGTCACATTTTTGGGCAGAACAGATAGCCCGACTTATCTCTTGTTTTATTGTCTGTATTTATGATCTAAACGATAGCGTTATAATAATTTTAATTTCTTTTCTTTTATAGAAGTTATATTGTATTTTAATCTAATCTAAATTACTGAAATTCTGAAAATTGAATTCTAAAAGTTCATGTTCAATATGTATAACACCCCCTCCAAAAAAAAATAATAATAATAATTGCGGGTGGTTGATTCAAAGTTTCAAACTTGAAATCTTATGTATACAGAAAAAGTACACACACACACACACACAGAAATCTTATATATATATATATCCTCGTTCTTATATATATCCTCGTTCTTGTATACAGAAATCTTATATATATATATATATATATATATATATATATATATATATATATATATATATATCCTCGTTCTTAAGAATCAGAGCGTTCTTGATTGAACCACCATCTCCGGGCTTCAACCTTAACCTCGTTCGTTTTTGTTTAGGGAACTGATTTCTACACTCCAAATTTTACTTAAGTGTGAAAAACATAGCATTTCTCCATTAACCATTCAATTAATGTTCAGATTATTTTGAAATTGAAATATACAATTAACATTATTTGCAAAAAACATAGCATTTCTCCATTAGCAAAACTTGAAAGTGAAGAAACTAAATATGTAGGATATGTCCACATTGGCACCCTTGCGCCATACATATATATATGAGTCATACAAAAATATATTCTATTTTCTTGTGTGCCCATTTAGCCAATTTTGTTTTCTGGATTTGCACCCTCTTGTCCTTCGTAATTTTCTCCCTAAACTCTTATTAATGGCCAATTTCCCCCTTTTGATATATTTCGTCTCAAATTTCATTAAACCTATCACATTTCAAGCAAGTAAACGTGTCATATAACATTGATAGAGCAAATTGACAAATTACTTTTCTTTTGTCAAGGAGTAACCAACAATATAAAAAGATTTCTCCAGGTCGAATTTATTTTGATCTTTCTTTTTGAAGCTTAGTTTTAGCAAATGAATATAAGGTATTAGTGTATATACAATACAATCATAAGAAATGCACTAAATTCTGTTTATTTTATTTCTTTTTCCTAAACTAGTTCTCTAAAGCATGGAAGTGATATGATGACCAGTTCATGTTGTTAAATTTTGTTTGGGATGTAATGAGGGTGTTATCTCCATGGAGGGAAGAGGCATTAACTAATGGCCTTCATGTTGAGGTTGATGTATAGCTTCTACTCAATCAATATATTCCCATGAATCCACAAAAGAAATGAGAAGAGATTTTTAGTTTCGGTTTTCTTCTAAACATTAGAAAAGGAGATTCGAAGTTAAAAAAATTACGTCTTCTTGGAAATGAACTTCACATTCATATTCTAAGGCGATGAGCATGGAAGATTCTTATTCCTCATTCAAGTGTTTGGAAATAATAGGAAATGATGATCAAGAAAGACCTTTTACTTCCATTCCCATGTTCATTTTGTTGTGAAGTCATAGGAGTTCAAGTTCATTTGTTCAATTTTATATATTTTTCATTTGAAAATAAAGAAATTCGAATTTGTTCAAGTTAACATGTGGAGAGGATTATCATTAGGGCATAATATGAAGTGTCATTCTTCTCTTCATTATATAATAGACAAGTCTTATATTCGAGTTGTTCGACTCACATTGAGAGTTAGGACTATTTAAATTTGTCTTGGATTCGATACATATAGTTAGGGTATATTTAGTGCTAAGATATATGTAAAGTCGTTGAAATTACATTTTACAACTTTGAGATTATTTTTTAAGTCCAATGGATTGGAAATATGAGATGAAAAATTCACATCTCGCGGGAAGTTAATTATTAAAAAATCGTAAATTTACATCTTGTTTTTCATCTCAATAATGAGTTTTGCTAACTTAAAAATTTGTTGCCTTTAATGAGAAATAATTAATGTTTTTTACTAAAAAAACATGCATTTAAGGCAAACGAGTATATAGTAATAAGAGTCAAGATATAATTCATTTCAAATCAATGGCTTATATTAACATTTTTAATTTTACATCCCAATGATTGCAATTTCCCATTGGAGCAAAAAAAAATTTATATTTTGAAATATTACAATAAGATTTCAGTAGAGTTGTAAAAAGTCATTTACCTGTTCAATTTTACATTGCATTTTTTTTTTTACATTGCATCTTTTTTTTTTACATTGCATTGCATCTTTAATTCTAAGATGTAATAAAGTGATCCGCATGTAAGGTTTACAATTTTGAAATTATGATTAAGTCCAACTGGTCGGAAATGTGAGATGAAAAACTCACATCTCGCCGGAAATTGTTAAAAAGTAATAATAAATTTATATCTTATTTTTCAACCCATTAATGACCCAATAACTTAAAATCATAGTGTATTTAAGGAGAAATTAATAGTGGTCATTTAATGAAAAAACATGCATTTAAGGCAAACCGGTATACATTTAACTATTCATATTTGATTTATTTTAAATTAAGTGTTCCATTTTGGTGTATTCAAATAAGATGACGTTCAAGTTGTAAAAATTTCATTTACATGTTACCACGGTAAATGCTCTAACGTATAGAATATCTTTAGTGCTAAAATGTAGAATAGTCGAAATGTAAATTTTACAATTTTGAAATTGTTGGAAATTGAATGAAAAACTAATATCTTGCTTTTTTTTTTTGTGGGAACTAATATCTTGCTAGAAGTTGTTAAAAAATACATGTAAATTTACATTTTGTTTCATCTAATTAATGAGCCCCACGAATTTAAAATCTTGGGTGCATTAATGAAAATGTTGGTCTTTAATTATAAAAATAGTATACATTAACGAATAACAATTATATATCTTTAATTTTACATCTTAATATTTTATAATTTTTTATTAAAATAAAATAATTTATATTTTAATAAAATGTCACCGAAATTGTAAAAAATTATTTACATGTCATAACAATAAAAAAAAATGCTTTGAGGTAAATCATGTCATAAGGAAACATAATATATGCTTTCCCAAAACTAGTATTTTGACTAAATTTATAGCACATGCATCCTTAACACATTTTCTTATGAATTATATACAGTATACTAAAACTTGAGTAAATATAAATTACGTTAAATATAAGATCGGTCCAATTAAGCATTATGCATTTTCGAAAAAAGATAATATACAATATTCTAAACACATAATAAAAATAAAGATAAACTACATAAAAGTACCTAAAAATAATCATGATAAATCAAATAATAAAATCACTTTCTCATTTTTTAACATTATTTGTTTTCATGGAGATTAGTTTTTCACTAGTGGCCTTTATGAAAACAAAATTTTCTTTTTTTATTTCTTGTCAAAGAAAACTAATATTAGTTTCCACTAAAAAGATGAAAATAAAAATTGATTCATTTTCAAAGTTTTTACTAGGATATTTTTGGAGTGTGACCTTTTTGTGTTTCACGTACTATTATTTTTCATGACAAGTGAAACAATTTTTTATTGAGAATTTATATTTTATACACAAATTACACTAGTATTCGGTCTAATTAGTAAGTATTTATGTTCACTGTATAAGAGATAATATAATTATCTCTGTATAATTTATCTCACTTTCGTTACATAAAAAGAGACAAAAATAAATAGGTAAACACAGATGATATGACTAAAATGCCCTTAGCAGGAAAAGTGCAACTGTATGATTAACTACCAAGTTGACACTTGTCCCTCCCTCGCCTCCTGTCTTTCCCATTTCAAAAGCTCTATAAATGCAAACCCACACTGTCATTTTTATTTCAACTCAATTCAGAGAGAAAATATCATCATACATATTGTGTATATTTGTCTGCAGCCTATTGCTTTTGTATTATAAACTTATTGAGAGAGAGAGAGAGAGAGAGAGAGAGAGAGAGGGGGTTGATAGATCAAGCTCATCAAATTATGGTTGGGAATTCAAACAGAGTGGAGGACCTTCCCTACCATGAAACCACAATCAGAATGCCAACAGAGGCAATATTAATGGCACCTCCCCTTGAGATTCATAGGGTTTGTTTGCCTCCCAAACAAACCACCCTCCAAAAACTCAAGCATAGGCTTGGTGAGATCTTTTTCCCTGACAACCCACTTCACAAATTCAAAAACCAAACCTGGTTCACAAAACTGCTTCTGGCTCTTCAATTCTTCTTCCCCATCTTCCAGTGGGGCCCCAACTACAATGCTAAGCTTCTCAAGTCTGATATCATCTCTGGCCTCACTATTGCTAGCCTTGCAATTCCTCAGGTACATATTCTATTCTCTCTCTCTCTCTCTCACATATGGTAATTGGTTTGAGTCATTGACTGCACTTTAATGGTAAAAAATGTCCAGGTTGTGTGCTCTCTATATGTTCCATTGTCTGTTAGAACAGCAATTAATGAAGAGCTGATTGAGTTTTCTTCTCTATATATTAATTGCACTTGTGATTAATTATATTAAAACTACATGGATTTTATTTTTATTTTTATTTTTTTCCAAAAAACATGATCGGATTTTGTTTTTAATCTCCATGTGAATGAGATATATGACAAAATAAAAGACAACTCATGTTTTTTTGTGATTTTCTGAATGATTTTGGTTTTTAATTTCCACGTGCACCTTATTATTTTCATACTCGTACGTGTTCTTTTTAACCTAATGAATATCGTACCTTTTTTTATTTCGTGTGATGATGATGATGATTTGAAACCCTCTTCTCTAATCTTGCAGGGCATCAGTTATGCAAAGCTTGCAAGTTTGCCTCCAATTGTTGGGCTATGTAATTGCCAAAGCCACACTTAATTAAATTAACCCATGTTTTAAAGTAATTAATTAATTAATTATTCTAATTGTTTGTTTTCATCATGCAGACTCAAGCTTTGTTCCTCCACTGATATATTCTGTTCTGGGGAGCTCTAGACATCTTGCTGTTGGTCCAGTCTCAATAGCATCTTTAGTGATGGGCTCAATGTTGAGTGAGGTTGTTTCCAGCACTGAGGACCCAATTCTTTACCTCAAATTGGCTTTCACTGCCACTTGTTTTGCTGGTATCTTCCAAGCTTCGCTTGGCATCCTCAGGTATTAAATAAATTTCACTTTCAACTTAATGCGTCCGGCTCTGTTAAAGAGTACGTGAAACTTACGACATAAAAGTGGATGCCACTTATATATGTTTGACGCACTCTACCGAGCATACCTTTAATTTTTTTTAATGCAGTTTTTATAATAATTTTTTAGCTGATTCCAATTGGGTAAATCTTACTTACAGGTTGGGTTTTATAATTGATTTTCTCTCAAAGGCAACTCTGGTTGGGTTTATGGCTGGTGCCTCAGTCATAGTGATCTTGCAACAGCTGAAAGGGTTGCTTGGAATTGTCCATTTCACTACAAAAATGCAATTTGTTTCTGTCATGTCTTCAGTTATCAGCCACAAAGGAGAGGTAATATTTATTTGTTTTTACTTTTTATTTTTAGCAAAAAGCAAGCAACTTTTTCTTTCTTAATTTTAATTTTAAATTTATTTATAATAATTTTATGGGTAAACAACATGATTTGTTGTTACTACTATTCATGCTTTGGGGAAAATATTACTTTGAAATTTTCTAACCAAAGGATATATACTTTCTCATTGCCATCAAAAGGTTCCAAAAATATATGTCCTTTCTTGTAACTAAGCAGGTGTAACCCTTTTTCTAAATTTTATAATTGGAGAATCTGTTTGATGTTTACTTTATAGTTGGAAAATCTAAGGTCAATTTGGGAATTTTAAACAAATGCATCCTAAAAAAAATCTCAGGCTGTGCTTTTGTTGTCAATGAAGCCTTTGTCTATGAAGCACTTGGAGGTGAATATTAAAAGTGCTTTCGGAAAGCGGTTCTTGTAAAATACATTTAAACCAGTCTTCGGATATTTTTAGAAAAAATATTAATTTACACTTATTTTTTTTTACTGTGAGAGATAAATATAGAACAATTTTTTTAGAGTGATAATAAAAGCTATTTATTTTTTACTTATTAAATCAAATTTGATTTGGAGTTTATAATTTAGTGTCCCTGATATTTACTTTAATGGTGTGCAGTGGTCATGGCAAACAATTGTGATGGGGTTCAGCTTCTTGGTGTTTCTATTCACAACCAGGCATATTGTAAGCGTCTCTAGCCTTTACAACATCAATAAAAAAAATATCTGTAAATTTCTTGAAACCCTAATAAATAATAAATAATTAATAATTAATAATTAGGGTTGGAAGAATTAATTATTAATTTTATTTATGTTTTATTTTTATTATTTGGGTACAGAGCAAAACAAAGCCAAAACTCTTTTGGGTTGCAGCAGCTGCTCCATTAACATCAGTCATCATTTCCACACTGCTAGTGTTCTTCCTCAGTTCAAAATCTCCTCATATCTCAGTTGTAAGAAACTCACCATGCCTAAATTTGATAATTTTACTTATATTTGAATTCTATTCATTTTTTTTGTCAAATTTATTATTCTAATTCATTCAAAATTTTTATTATGTAACAGATTGGTCATTTGCCAAAGGGTCTTAATCCACCCTCATCAAACATGCTATATTTCAGTGGCCAGCACCTTGCTCTTGCTATCAAAACTGGAATTATAACTGGGATCTTGTCTCTCACAGTAAGTCAATCAAATCTACGAGCTTTCTATTTTGCTGAATATTGTTGTTGAACCACTTACACGGAGTTATTTCTAACACGTGTCATCTTTTCACTAGACTGTTCTGTCACCCACGACAAAAACATGCCCATCTTTTAATTGGCTGCTTAATAAGCATATCTTTCTTACGTTTTTCAGGAAGGGGTTGCAGTAGGAAGAACATTTGCAGCTTTGAAGAACTACCAAGTTGATGGAAACAAAGAAATGATGGCTATTGGGCTCATGAACATTTGTGGTTCTTGCTCTTCATGCTATGTGACCACAGGTGAAGATCCTCCTCTTCTTATCTAACCTTAGCTCGTTTGGTTATCAAGATTGGACTGAATCGGATAACTCATAAAATTGGACTAAATCGGATAACTCATAAAATTCAATGGTTAGGACAACAACTAATAAACCCATGTTTTGTTTTGTTGAATTTCAGGTTCATTCTCTAGATCTGCAGTAAACTACAATGCTGGAGCACAAACAGTTGTTTCAAACATTATCATGGCATCAGCTGTGCTTGTGACTCTGCTATTTCTGATGCCCTTGTTCTATTACACCCCCAATGTCATCTTAGCAGCCATCATCATCACCGCCGTGAGCGGCCTCGTCGACTACCAAGCTGCATTCAGGTTATGGAAAGTTGACAAGCTCGACTTTGTGGCCTGTATGTGCTCCTTCTTCGGCGTTCTCTTCATTTCCGTCCCTCTTGGCCTTGCAATTGCGGTAAAATCTATTTCAATATCCTGTTTTCCTTTTCTTACATCATGTTTCTCTACCTACTTTCGGTCTCTAACACTCTTGCTTTACAATTCAGGTCGCGGTATCGATTTTCAAGATCCTCCTTCATGTCACCAGGCCAAACACAATGGCTCTGGGAAACCTCCCAGGAACTCAAACATACCAAAATCTCAATAGATACAGAGAAGCTTTGAGGATTCCTTCAATTCTCATTCTAGCAGTTGAGGCACCCATCTACTTTGCAAATTCAACTTACCTACAAGAAAGGTTAGTTCATATATTCGCGGTTACATATTTTTCCTTACCGTCGAATAGAGTAAATCAAAGCAGAATCAATTGACAAAAACAAAATGAGCGCCTTCTTGCTACATGTATCTGATTTGCGTGTTCTGCAATGTACAGGATACTAAGATGGGTTCGCGAGGAAGAAGAGAGGATCAAAGCAAGCAATGAGAGCACATTAAAATGCATAATATTGGACATGACAGGTACATTTTAGAACACTAACATTTATATAACAATGTGGATGCAAATGATTTTTGGGTTTTGCTCACGATTTCACTTCTTCTTCGCAGCTGTGACAGGGATAGACACTAGTGGTATCGACATGATGTTTGAACTCAGAAAGATGCTGGAGAAAAGATCACTTCAGGTAAGAATTTCAAAGGCCTTGCCTTGAGTTGTGAGTTTTCAGTGAGTTATTATGGCATGGGACACATTTTTCTCCAGCATCTTATTTTTGTGTTTGTTGCTCTCTTAGCTTGTGTTGGCAAATCCTGCGGGAAGTGTGATGGAGAAGCTGCAACAATCTAATACGTTGGAGGCGTTCGGATTGAACGGACTCTATCTCACAGTCGGAGAAGCTGTCGCCGACATTTCATCGGATTGGAAGGCTCAACCATGACCTCCTTCTAAAGTGGGGGGGATTAAGATGGACAATGGAAGCAGATAGTGTATATCTAACTAACCTCTGCATTCCTCGGCAGACTAGGAAGAGGGCTCTATCGAGGCCAACAGCGGTTTTTCTTGCTCTTTTAATTTTTGAATTAGAAATTTTGAAGTTTCTTGCATTCCAAGTTCTGAGTTGACAAATTTAAGCTTCTTCTTTAGTGCCTATTCAATTAGATGCTGCATGAAAAAAAAAGAATAAGGAGAAATATATTTAAAGAGAGGAAGGAAAGCTACGCCATTATTTAACTTTACTTTGAAGAATGGCAATAGATTGGACACATGATCACAATTGTCTCCTCCTACTAGGATGAATTGACCAAATTTACCCTAAATTTATTCCAAAACAAAAAAATATCAAGCCCAATTAAGGAATAGGCTTAGCTTTCCTTAACTATGCATTTTCATGTTTGTTGAGTATTAACCAGTTAGTCTTACAATCAATTTGGGATGGGCGAATCCGACTTGGGAAGTCCAACATTGGGAAGTCCAGGCTCCATCAAGAGACATTAGATCCCTCTTGGATGAATTGACCAAATTTACCCTAAATTTATTCCAAAACCAAAATATCAAGGCTGAGGAATAGGTTTAGCTTTCCTTAAGAAAGAATTTTCTTGTTTGTTTAGTATTAAACAGTTTGTCTTATAACCAATGTGGGATGGGGGAAGCCGACTTAGGGAAGTTGAGAAGAAAAATATCATTAGTGTATTGGACTAGAGTATAAGCTAAGTATAAACTAGTTCCGGTATCGTTTTCAGGTTATATTCAAAATCCATAAGCCGAAGATTTTGCAAATTTGTATAAGCAAAGGCAGGTTCCCCAACCATGAAATTATCGTAAATTATAGTGACAACCATACCAAAACTCATGTTCTAAAAACTTATAAAATAACCACCTCCTCAACTCTAGTTTCAAATATGGACTAGAGAAAATAGGCAATGATGCAAATCCACGAGAAGACAGGAAAACGATGGAACAGAGAGGGAAAAATAAACGATAGATACACAAACAACAACGAGAAAGATCATAAGGAGTTATTCAAGAAACAATTGCAATAAAAAAGACAGTTAAAAGACACATTACAAAAGTACACTTTCTTATAAATTGACCCAAATTGATGTTCAATTAAGCTCATTAACAAACTCTTAAGCTTCAAACTCAAGCTTGAGCTAGATTAGAAAGCATGCCTAAAATTCACACGGGCGAACAGGAAAAGAAAGTGCTACAAGGTCACAAAGATCAAGCATTCTGTGTCAGAATTTCAGTTCACTAATCCTACAATAGTCTAATCGCACAAAATAATTATCAGATATGATAGCAGAACTTGAAACCCATTCAGATTATAAACCATGGTAATAAAAAGAAGAATGATGAAAACTCAATTGACAAGGCATATCATGTTTATAAAAAATAAAATCGATGGAACAATGACATCAGAGAAGCACAGAAAGCGTTGCTCTACTCAAAACCACCTAAAATTGTACATTATGATTTTCCTAATACAATGCATACCTAGTCTCATGTGCTCAAACCTCCCATCATTTAAAGCACCGTGTCAAACTATACACTTGTTCTCTGTAACTGCCACCATCATAGACAAAAGAATCCACAGATTAAGCTAGTGCTATCATAGATTGAATGTGGTATTCATGAGCTTTATACAGAAGCTCCTCCAAAGCAATGAAAAAAATAGCCACTATACTCCCACATGAATGATTGCTCTTGCCTGTTGAGTTTTTTGCCAGTCAAACATCTGCATCAAGTAGTTCCAAACTAAGTTTTCATATTTAACAATTTGAGAAGAGGAAAACCGCAATCTGCTTCTTAACCAATCAAAATATGACCCAGAATGCTAGCTAATGCAAATAACGGAACTGTCTTAGTATGTAAGGCATGATCAACCAACCAGAAGGCCCAACGTTTGACAATCACCCAGAAAACACAAGATCAACCAAGAAGACATACATGAATGGGAAGTCTCAATGGTGATTGATTAACAATTAATTTTAAATCCATGTGTATCCGTAGTGTAGAAGGTATGAGCTCATGTATAAGTAGTAATAACCAGCCATTTTAAAGCCATGTAGTGTACACTCATGTAATAAGCAGGCATCCAAAGCAGTTTATCAGTATTATCATGTTCTTTTCATCTAAGCACAAACATAGACTTTTTTAAAATCAATAAAAATGCCAACAAATAGGTAGGAAGAAAAACAAGTTCCTGATGCATGCAATCCAAAGTAGAAGATACAGCATAAAGACACAGCACAGTGAATAAAAGTACTTGACCAACATAAAATTCGCCCCAATATAAATATTTAAGCGTTTTTTCATGAAATAGAGCGTATACATAGGCCCATTAGAAAACTAATCCTTTTATCAAAAAGATTTAGAGGACAAGCTTGTTTTGGACTTGAAAGAATTAAGATGTCTGGGTAAGATGTGGGTTGAGATTATGTATTCCCATCTCAATCCACATCTAAGCTAAGGGAACGGGCATTAGCACCAGAATATTTTAAAAATTAAATAAAATGGTTATTCTTCTATTAGGTTTATGTAAGCAGATCATTTGAAAAACCCAAAATTTACCCTAAATAAAGTTCATCCTGGCAGAAACTACTTGACAAAAATTAAAAGGAACTTCAAGCTAGTAAGTTTAACTTATTAAGGCGGATAGTATCTTACTTGAACGATATCGTGGTATAGGAATATCCTGCATTTCGCGTTTAATGCAGATATATTCACCTAGCAAAGCCATCACTGCAATTCCAGTACCATTCACAACCCACCATGTTATTGAGGAAGGCCAACCCCCATAAATGATGCATATTATGAGATGTACAATGTATAGGGTGGCTGAAAAATCTAAGCATTTCTTTGACCTCTCAATCAGAAGAAGCAGATATCCAGCGCTGTAAACAAATAGATGCACATGTTATCTAAACTTGAAGTCGGCATATTGAATTGTGTGTTAACTATTCAGAAATGCATATTTCTTTTCGTTCATAAGCCATAATTCACACAAGATGAATGAGTTACATTTACGCACAGAAAATAAAATCATCTTATAATGGGTTCCCACTTTTTGTTCCTGACAATAAAAACTCAATGTAGCCGCAGACACATAACAAGATGGAAAACATAACAAAATCAAATAAACTGCAATAGGGAACCTAAATAGAATGGGATTCTCACCATGCAAGTGCACTGAGCATAAACGAAGCAATAACACACCACCCGGTGACCGTGGAGACAGTGAGAGTCGCATAGTCGAAGAAATACACAAGGCTCATTCGGGACACGCGAGTCCCAACAAGAATTGACAAGAAGAATCCCAGAGTGAGATAGTATAAACATTGGAGGCACACAATTTGGACAACAATGAGCCAAGGGTCCCATACCAATGTACCATAGAACATTTTCTACTACAATAACTAATTCCCACACACCCAGAGGTCCTTCAAAACTCTCAAATCACTAAGCTTTCTCCAAAAGCATCAAAACCCCACTTCTCAAGTGCTCACAACAATCACAGCCAATCCCAAGTCTCCAATTTTTGGAAAAATTAGAGTTCACACGCTCTGAGCTATAAAGTAACAAGCTTCAAACCCAAAACAATCAATCTAATTTTACGAAAATTCTGGATTCTACTCTAATAATCATGCCACTGAAACCCGAGTTGAATCCCATTCCAATACAAATTTTGGATCTGAATTCAACAGATATGGAATCTAGGGAATTTTCCCAGTAAGGAAATAACAAAAAAGTTGTAAAATTTTCCCGAGAAAATTGGAAACAAGAGACCTAATTGGAATTTCTACAAAATCAAGCCCGTGCTAGAGGATTCAATATGAAATCGAACAAAAAGATTCGTACAAGAAGAAGAAGAAGAATTGGGAAACCTAGATCGAGTAGGATGTAGTTGAAGAAGCTGACCATTGAGAGATCGGCGTCTCTATAAAAGGAATCCCTTTATTGTGTTTGTTCTGGAGTGTATGTGTTTCTCTCTGTTTAAGGAAATAAAGACAATCGTCTGTAGAAAAATTGATGCGGAGATTGCATTTACGTTTCAGTTTGTGTCATATATTAATATTTAGTATTGTTAATCCATACCAATAAGACCGCATAGCGCAGTGGATTAGCGCGTTTGACTTCGGATCAAAAGGTCGTGGGTTCGACTCCCACTGTGGTCGATTTGAAATTTCGTTTTTCCGCAGATCTTTTGTTTTTTCCCCCAATTTTGAATATGGAGGATTTCAATTCTTTCAACCTTTTTTTCACTCGAATCTGATATCTGCTTTTGAATATGGAGTTCTTCTTCTTCTTCTTCCCCCAATCTAGTTTTGAATATGGAGAATTTGGTTTGTTGCAGTTGGCATTTTGTTACTTTACGACACAACCACTTCACCTCTGTATCTTCCGGCTGAAGCATCATCCAGAATATGCTTTTATTGGATGACCTGGCCTAGTGGAGAAAGTCTTGTGTCCGTCCGCCTCATCAAAACAATGGTCCGACCGCCCAACCAGAAGCTGACAGCTGGAACCCAGTCAGTAAACAAAAAAAAAGTCAACAATTGCGGGGAAAAGAAGACAAATAGATAATTGTTAAAGGTGGTCCCAAATGTTGGAAAAAATCCAACTCCCTCATCTTATAAGAACATACTGATGGGGCAAGAAAAACTCAACTTTTCAATAAACTCTTCTCATCAGCTCCTCTCTTCCTCTTCTTCTTCTTCTAAGAAACTCAAACACCAACTCCAAGTCAGAGAAAAACCTCTGCCTTTCTTAATCCATCTTTACTACTTGTAAAATATTTTCTTTCTTTAGTATCCTTAGGAGCTCATGTGTTGAGCAACTTGTAAAATATAGTAGTAATGACAAGACCCTTCCCGAATTTCGTCTTGAAATCCGCAAAAAGCCATGCTCCCGTCTGACAGCTTTTAACCACAAAAGTTAATACCTGGAATACCCTTAATCTTTGGAAACATCAAATAAACTTTACAGGGGTTCCAACAAAACCTCCTATGTACCTGATTGACCTTCACCTACCTGTCAGACGAAGGATAGCCCAATAGTCCACAAACTACCTTGGAGGACCTCCTCTGCAATCAAACAAGACAACTGACGTGTCATCCTCGTGTGAAACATCACCAACTCGTCAATCGGGGTCACCGCCCACACCACCCACTGACCCTGATGACGAAGGTACCCGACTTGGTTGAGTTGAGTCTCATTAACTTACCCCGAGTCGTAACTCGATATCCCGACTCATCTTGAGAGTATGATGGAATCTTCCATAACATACCTTAGATCATTCATCAAGGTCAAACCCAAAATCTATATCCGTGGTATAACATAATACGCATGCCACGAAATCCCGGAAACCCAGTCCGTACACAGTACATCTAAAGTACCAACTCAAGAAAGCCCTAGCCCCAAGGAATAACCCAGCTCCCTGACGCCTCGAGCCAAAACTCGCTTCGTGATCATCCATATGGCTGGGATTACTCAAACGGGGCTCTAAACGGACTCCAACTGCCTCAAAACCACTAAAATCTTATCCGGAATGTTCCAAAACCCTAAACACGCGTTGCCGTGGATTGGGAAACAGCCCCACGGGCCGGTAGAAGACCAGACCACGCGCCGGTAGAAGACCATACCACGCGCCCGCCATGCACCTCACGCACGTCTGTACTGTCACGGCTAAATATTTCGTCGCTCTGATGAAATATTTCGTCGAACCTGATGGAATATTCTGACGAAATCGGAATCTTCCGTCCAAACTAACCGTGTTAGAGTTCCGTTAAAACACTGTTACCTTTTGACGGAATATGGTAACGCCGTCAACATATTCCGTCAAACCCTAACGGCGTAAGTTAACCCAACGGTCAACTAACTACTGACTGGACGCTGACTGTGTTGCCAAATGGCTCCACGTGGCAGCTGAGTCAGCTGCTGACTGGTCGCCACGTGGCATGCCACATCAGTAACATTAGTTCGAACCAGTCATCGGAGCTCGTCGAGGACGATGATCGGACCGCCGTCGTTGCCGCCGTCTCTGGTGGCAGAAATCTGGAAATTCTCATTGGAAATCGCCATTTCCGGCGAGCTTCGAACCCGTCATTTCTTCAACAATTTTTACACCCAAATTCATCTACTCACCTCTAGGATACCGATTATGAGCTCAAAAATGCAAAAACTTACCTCCCTTGGTCGGAAATCCAACGAGAAGTCTCGACCCAATCCATCCCTTCGATTCCTCATATTCGGGGGTGTTCTAGCCTCGAGTTCACCATCACCTGGCTCAAGGAGATTGGAGAAATTGATCCTCGGCCTCAGATTGGCTCGAAACAGCCTCCACGGGCTCACTCAATCTTGGGGGTCTTGGTTCATTCAAGGGGAGAGGAGAGGTGTGGTATATGTAGACTCTCGGAAAAGTCTGGAAAAAGTAAGAAATACTCTTCCCCAAAATATCTCCATGTAACAATTACCAAAATGCCCTTGAACCTTCTAGACTCACAACTCTCTCATCGAGTCCCCGTTTCCCCCGTGCCGCCTGTCTACGAATACGTGAGTTCGAGACCTATGCAACGACCTAAGAAAACTTCCAAAAGTATTGCTAGACAAAAAACGTGACTCCCCCACCCCTCCGAAACTGAGGGTAAAATCGTCTGTTCTTTAATTAAATTCTCAAATTACTTTTATTTATGGTCCGGGTCGTTACAATTTCCCCCCTTAAAGGAATTTCATCCCCGAAATTCCCTTAACTTAGGTCAACTGAACCTCTACTGCGATTCCCAATGGAACCTGTGCACCTTGCACATGTCTTTGTTCTCGTCTCGACAACAAACCGTAGGCGAGAACAACATCCAAGAGACATTCTGAAGGCACCAGAATCCATTCAACCTAGAA
This sequence comes from Oemleria cerasiformis, assembly GCA_037349345.1. Classification (NCBI taxonomy): domain Eukaryota; kingdom Viridiplantae; phylum Streptophyta; class Magnoliopsida; order Rosales; family Rosaceae; genus Oemleria; species Oemleria cerasiformis. The sequence goes on along the minus strand of JAZGTL010000019.1, from coordinate 4,602,256 downwards.
ATTACCTCAAAGCAAGGTTCTGAGCCCAAGAGGTCCACCGCGGGGCCTATTCCCAACATGACTACAATTACCTCAAGTAATGACGTCACATGCCCGAATATACCTCGAAGTCAGGTGTCGGATAAGGTTAGGTGTACCAAGTGCAGTCAGCCCCAACGATCTGGCGGAGAACTACTTGCCGCGCTAGCATTAGAAAATATCGACGATCTGGCAGAGGAAATACCCTACCACGCTAGTCTTGGAGAAATCCCTCCAATGCCAGTAAGAGAAACCTCAACGATGTGGCTAAGAAATACCCTCCAACGCCAACATCGGAGAACCCCTCAACGATCTGGCGGAGAAATACCCTCCAACGCCAGTTGGAGAAACATCAACGATGTGGCGGAGAAATACCCTCCAACGCCAGTTGGAGAAAAACCATGACCCTTGAGGACAGTAATTCAGTGAAAACCAAAATCCATGTTTTGTTAAAACATTCGGTGGGATTCACGAAAACCCGAATAATAAAAAAAAATCCCGTGGTCCACAACCCTGCTTTGAAAACCCTTCTCAAAGGAGTTTAAAAACCATGAAAACAAACCTGCACATCATAAACCTGACTCACCGCTCCCCGAATGGAATCCTGAGTCGTAGCTCGCCTCAACGATGTGGCGGAGAAAGACTCTCGACGCTAGCATTGGAGAAAATCTTGACCCTCGGGGACCGTAATTCAGATCCATGTTTGAAATCCTTGTTCTTTGGCCTAAGCCAAATTCATTGAAAAACTGGGGCTAAAGCCCAAATCCAATAAAATCATAAATCCGGGTCTAAACCCAAAAATCATGGACTCAACCGAAACCCAAAATCTATAAGGTCAAAATGACATAAAAATAGAGTCCATAAAGCCAGGCCATAGCCCAAAATGGCATTTCCAATGAATTATTGAGAACCCGTGTCCAGTAATTTCTAAATTCCAGAAATTTACCAAAAACAATATGTATCAAATATACCTTATTCATACATTGCAATTTACAAAATCAAAGTCCACTCGCCAGCAACAGCGACGCCTACCTCGCCCGTGCATATCATGACTCCCAACTCTCCACCTCCCTCAGTTCTAGGTCGCTGAAGAGACAAACGTCTCGGAGGCATCTTGTTGACAAGAACCCTTAAATAATTGCACAAAAGTGTGCGGTCTGCAGGAAGTTAAACCTAGAGCTCTGATACCAAATTGATAGGACCCTTCCTGAATTTCGTCTCGAAATCGGTAAAAAGCCATGCTCCCGTCTGTTAGTTTTAACCACAAAAGTTAATACCTGGAATATCTTTAATCTTTGGAAACATCAAATAAACTTTACAGGGGTTCCAAAAAAACCTACTCTGTACATGATTGACCTTCATCTACCTGTTAGACGAAGGATAGCCAAGTAGTCCACAAACTACCTCGAAGGACCTCCTCCGCAATCAAACAAGACAACTGACGTGTCATCTTCGTGTGAAACGTTACCAACTCGTCAATCGGGGTCACCGCCCATACCACCCATTGACCCTAATGACGAAGGTACCCGACTTGGTTGAGTTGAGTCTCACTGACTTACCCTAAGTCGTAACTCGATATCCCGGTTCATCTTGAGAGTATGATGGAATCTTCCATAACATACCTCAGATCATTTATCAGGGTCAAACTTAAAATCTTTATCCGTGATATAACATAATACGCATGCCACGAAATCCTGGAAACACAGTCCGTACACAGTACATCAAAAATACCAACTTAAGGAAGCCCTAGCCCCAAGGAATAACCCAGCTCCCTGACCCTCGAGCCAAAACCCGCTCCGTGATCGTCCATATAGGTGGGATTACTCAAATGGGGCTCTAAACAGACCTCAACGGCCTCGAAACCACCAAAATTCGGTCTGGAATGTTCCAAAACCCTAGACACGCATCGCTGTGGGCCGGGAAACAGCCCCACTCGCCATGCACCTGCCATGAGCAGGCCAAGTGCCCCACGCGCGTGTGTACTGTCACGGCGGAATATTTCATCGCTCTGACAGAATATTCCGTCTAACCTGACGGAATATTCTGATGGAGTCGAAATCTTCCATCCAAACTAACGGCGTTAGGGTTCCATTAAAATATTGTTACCTTTTGATGGAATATGCTAACTCCGTCAACATATTCCGTCAAACCCTGACGGCGTCAGTTGACCCAATGGTCAACTAATTGCTGACTGGACGCTGACTGTGTTGCCACGTGGCAGCTGAGTTAGCTGTTGACTGGTCCACACGTGGCTCCACATGGCTCCACATGGCACCAAGTGGCAGCCAGGTGGCATGCCACGTCAACAACCACAGTTTAAACCAGTCATCGGAGCTCGTCGGGGACGATGACTGGACCGTCGTCATCGTCGTAGTCTTCAGTGGCCTGAATCTGGAAATTTTTGCCGAAATTTGCGATTTCCGGCGAGCTTCGAACCCATCATTTCTTCAAAAAAATTTACACCCAAATTCATCTACTCATCCGGGGGTGTTCTAGCCTCGAGTTCACCATCAACCGACTCGTGGAGATGGGAGAAATTGAACCTCGACCTCGAATTGGTTCGAAATAGCCTCCACGGGCTCACTCAATCTTGGGGGTCTTGGTTCGTTCACGGGGAGAGGAGAGGGAGGTGGTATGTGTAGACTCCCGGAAAAGTCTAGAAAAAGGAAGAAATACTCTTCCCCAAAATATCTCCATGTAAAAATTACCAAAAGGCCCTTGAACCTTCTAGACACACAACTCTCTCACCGGGTCTCCATTTTCCGCGTGCTGCCTATCTACGGACTCGTGAGTTCGAGACCTACGCAACGACCCAAGAAAACTTCCAAATGTACTGCCAGACAAAAAAATTGACTCCCGCACCCCTCCGAAACCGAGGATAAAATCGTCATTTCTTTAATTAAATTCTCAAATTACTTTAATTTCTAGTCCGAGTCGTTACAAGTAAGGGTATTTGATCTTGTAAGTGTTATCAGAGCTAGAACAACTAGCTTGTAGTTTGTAACAAGAGCTTGAAGAAACAAGTCTCTACTGTAAGTATTTATGTTTCTACTCCACTGTAAGTTCTTATGTTTTTATGAAATATGTTTGTTATTTATGCCTTATTATAGAAGCTGTTAAAGATAATATTCAATTTAGACAAAAATATTTAGATCTTCTCTCTCGTGCTTAATTAAGTAACTTACTTTCTATTTTATTATGTGTACTTTCTTTTGTTGGGAAAAAAAACCCATAGCTATCCAGATTTCGAAGCCCATAAGTGTCCATGTTAAACCTTATAGTCAGTGTGGTGTGTAGAGGTAATTGTGGGAACAACTAGTTTGAGGCACCGGAAATCTTGATAGAAGATCTTCGGTACTGTTGGACCAACAAATGAATGAAACACATAGTAAAATAGAAGGTGTAGCTAATTCATTAGGCAAGAGTGAGGAAAATTATAATCATAAATTACATATTGATAAAAGGTCTGAAAATAGTTTAAGTGAAATAAGTGGTAGTATTAATTCAATAATAGATATGTTAGGAAGCTGGCTAAAAAGGCTAGAAAAAAGAAAAATCGCTCATAAAAATTATATTGAGAAAAAACTCGAAAGTATGGAATTTAGTTTTGAACACTTGATTGACCAAGTAACAAAACTTGGAAAGATTAATAACTTAGATCTAACACAAGAATCTAAGGAAAATTTGTCAATTTTAGTTCAAAAAATTGAGAACATAGAATTGCAAAAATATGGAGGAATCAATCACCCTGGAGATAACAAAGTCCCTAGGTTGTTTTAAAGATCTGAAGATATTATGACCTTTAAAACAGAAAAGGTTGAGTCTTCTTTTAATTATGAAGAGTATAAAAATATACATGACATATTTGATTACTGGAAAACTCTTTATGAAGATCCTCAATTAATTGTTGAGGAAAGAAACAAAATTCTAGAAAATATTCGAGTAACTTCCCTCGAATATGAGTGTAAGCACCCTTCCCGAATTTCTCCTTGAAACCCGGAAAGAACCCTTATCCCGTATGATAGCTCTTTTACCTCAAAATTTTATACCAGGAATACCTTTTATCTTTAAATAATTTTTAGTAAACCTTACAGGGTTCCCAACAGAACCTCTATACTTACTGACCACTCTTACCTATCAAACGTAGGATTGCATACAGGTCAAAGCCAAGACCTCGTAATAGTTGTGGTCCAAATAGGAATACCCTTTGACACCAAATGTCAGTAGGTCAGACACTGCTGACACCTCTACTGGAATACCACAAGACAACCGACTAGTCAGATACTTGTGAACGAACAATAATTCGTCACTCCGGGTCACCGCCCACACCAACCCACAGACTCAGATGACGAAGTATTTTCATAGGCTGATTAATCACATGACAATTTTCGTCAAACCATATTAGAGCCGGAAATATCCTCGGCTATCATATCATATAAATCGGCAAGTATCCTCAGCCGGAATAACATTCGACTATCATATCACATCAGTCGGCATATCCCTCGACTGGCATATCCCAAGCCACCAGGGTATCCCTTGGGGTGTACTAGTCCTGTATCACAACTCTCTGTACTATGCATAAATAGCCTCGCGACCCGGCGGAGCCAAAACTCCTCGATGCTAGAGTCGGAGCACTTCAACGAACCAACGGAGTAAAACTCTCGATGCTAGTCGAAGAAACAATAACCAATTATATTGAAGGTTCACCGGGTTCACCGCCAATAGCGGATCCTAGTCCCATATTCAGGTCCTCCTCAAATATGTTTATCTTGGAGGTTCACCGGGTTCACCGCCAACAGCGGATCCTAGCTCCGGCTCCTGGGCCCCCTCAAATCGGTATTGTTTATATTGGAGGTTCACCGGGTTCTCCGTCTCAGTGGATCCTAACCCCGGCTCCTGGGCCCCCTCAAAACCGTATTGTTTATATTGGAGGTTCACCGGGTTCTCCGTCTCAGCGGATCCTAACTCCGGCTCCTGGGCCCCCTCAAAACCGTATTTTTTATATTGAAGGTTCACCGGGTTTTCCGTCTCAGCGGATCCTAACCCCGGCTCCTGGGCCCCCTCAAAACATTATTGGATCCAAAATCAAGTATTTTTTTTTAATCACAAATACGGTTTCAACTCAAAATCATGGACTCTAATAATTACCACGTCAAAACAATATCAAAACCGAATCCAACAACCATGCCATTTCTCACAACACACTTTCACTGAAATATTGGAAAAATAAATGTCCAGCAATCATTTATAAATTCCAGGAAATCATTGCAACCATACACAACAGTATTTAAATCAAAGATATTGATGCATGCATTACAATTTATAAACCAAAAGTCCATTCACAAACATCATCCAACCCAAAATTCATGGACGCTCTAGTCCAAGGAACACATGCACAATAATGACCCAACTACCTTGACTTTCCGAGCTCAAAACCCGCTCTACGGTCAACCATTACCACTGGGATTGCCCAATCGGGCCCTAAACGAACTCCTATGGCCTCGAAACCAATAAAATCTGATCCGGAACGTCCCAAAATCCTAGTCACGCGTCGCCGTGACATCGGGAACAGTCCCACGCGCCGCCACGCGCCACCGAAAGTACGACACACGCGCCACACGCCCTCACGCGCCGGTCACGCGCCTGCTACAGTGTTCACGCGCCTGGACCGGTCCACCCCGGCCCGGCTCGACCTGACCCGGTTCAACTCGACCTGATCGGTTCACTCAACACGACCCAGTCCAACCCGACCCGACTGATCGCCGGTAACCTGCCGGAGAAGATGACCGGATCGCTGCCTCCGTCGCCGTCTGGTTTGCCAGAAATTGCCATTTCCGTTAGATTTTCAAGGTTTTCTAACTTCTTCATTTCTTGACCGTTTTTCACGATCCACACATGTAAATTCATCTACTTTTCACTAGGTTTCCAAATATGAGGTCAAAGTTCCGAGATCGTACCTGGTCTGGCCGGAAAACGGCCAAGAAGATTCGGTCCACCTCTCTCTTCCATCCGTCGCCTACGGCGGTGCTCCCGCTCTGATAAATACTCCTAAATGCTCGTGGGACTCCGGGGAAGATCTTCCCGACCTTGGTTTCGGTCGAATCAGACCGAAATCCGACCGATGAAAACGGTGGTTCGGTGTTCGCACGGGAAGAATTTCAGGTAGGAGAGAGAGACTGCATCGACCAATCTCCCGAGGAGAGAGAAAAATATCTTATATATAGTTCTAACTTTTCCAAAATTACCAAACTGCCCCTGTAGATTCTAGACCCGTAACAAACTCACCGGGTCTCCATTTTCCACGTGCCGCCTGTCTACGAACTCGTGAGTTCGAGACTTACGCAACGACCCAAGAAAAATTCCAAAAAGTACTGCCAGTCAAAAAGTGATTCCCGAACTCGTCCAAAATCGAGGGTAAAATCGTCCAATTCTCAAAATAATTTAATTTCTGGTCCGGGTCGATACAATGAGCCACTTTTATCTCATTTTAACCATGAGATAAATGTTGTATCTGAAGAAGAAACTTCAGAAGAATCATCTGACTCTTCATCAGATCTAGAGTCAAATCTAGAAGAAGAAAACCTTAATGACAAAGGTAACAGAAAAGCGAAACAACCGTTAAAAGAATTTCAAAATATTGAAGAATTTGAAGAATATTTGAGAAATCCTCAAGATGAAGAATTTATAAAAGTTAAGGATGAAGATACATCCACATCGAATCCATCTTCATCCTATACTAGGAGGGATGATATGAATAAACAAACAATAGCTCAAAATGGAACCTATTTGGATCTAACAATTGTATCCTTCAAAAATCAAGAAAAAGTCATAGATGATTGGGCACAATCCCTGTCCATCATAATTTTAAATTACAAAGATAGTTGGACTAAAGAAAAATTCTTAGATTATGTTGTAGCTACTCTCAAAGGAGAAGTATTGCAATGGTTAAAACAATGGGAAAAGTCTGACGAAGGTAAAAACCAAAAAGCTGGTTTATTATCAAGTTTTCAGTCTAAAGAAAATATATTAAAAAAATTTGCACAGATAATTAAAGAACATTATGTGGAACAACTGGGGAAACCATAATCCAGGAAGATGCAAATTGTATACTCTCTAAACTAGAGTTGTGTAATATTTGTCAATTTGAAGATTATACAAAAATCTTTAAAAAATATTATTTTATGTTAGAACCTTCAGCTAACAAGAACTGACTAGATCAGTTCTTTCATAAATTTCCCTCACCTTGGGATGTATTATCAATTAAAGGATATCCTGATTGGTTAATAAAAGCCAATAAAACAGATACTCTAGGATTTAGAATAAACTAAGTCCTAAAATTTAAAACAGAACATTGTCTGTCTTTAAAAGCAAAGAAGCATGTTAAGAATTAGATCAATAACAAAAATTTTGGTAAAAAATGTTGTGACAAAATCCTAAAAGAAAATTGGAAAATAGGTTGTTATACACCTAAAAAATCTTTTAAAAAGAAAAGATTTAAATGGAAACCGAAAAAACAAAACAAGTTTTCAAAAAATAAAAGATATGTAAGGAAGAAGAAATTCAACAAAAATTCTACTTCAAAAAATTTTAAGAAAAAGTGCAGATGTTATATCTGTAATGAAGAAGGTCACATAGCACCTCAATGCCCAAAAAGGTCAATGCCCAAAAAGGGGAAAAAGTGCTGAAAATATGATTAAAACTCTTGAAGAACAAGAGTTGAAATTCTATTCGAAGAAGAAATCTCTTATATAGAAGATATCATTTATGAAGTTTCTACTGAGGAAGAAAGTTCAGATGAAGATGAACAAATCTTCATGATGAACGAATTACAAACTTTTGTGATACATCAAAGTACCGAAAAAGAAAATCAAAATATAACACTTAGAGATGTAATAGGTGAAAGCGTATCCTATTCAGAAGAACATATTGAAGCCTTAGAAAAAACTAAGCAATTAATTAAAAAAGACGACATTTATAAACTATCAAAGTTTAGAATGTTTTCAACAAGAGTCTATGAACAATTTAGTGGTAACAGCACTGCTAAATGCACTGAAGAATGAACAGCGAAAATACCTCTATTCAATAAAGAAAAAATAAGGAAATGGAAAAAGAAATATCCATAAATAAAATATGTTCATATAGGATTAATCCAAATCTCTATAACATCTTTATTCAGACAAGAATTGGTCACACCAATACGTGCTGTAGTATTTGATAATAGATTGAACGACCCACTTCAAGCTATTGTTGGAGGAATACAATCAAATCTGGTAAATGGAGTTGTTTGGTTTAATGTAAAACCAAATTATTTCGTTTCCATTACTGATGAAAATATGGAAAATTCAGTAAAAATAAATATTCAACTTAAAAATCTAAGCATGAATCATCAATCGCATGATCTGTCAATTCAATGGAGAACAATCCTAAATTAACAAAATTCCCTACAACTTCTATGAAAGAAATAAACAAATTTTTATAGAAGTTTTTGAGCCAAAACCTTATGAGGCTGAAATCCAGCCAAGGTTAATAAACTGGAGAGATTTAGAAATACCTAAACCATGGTTATTTACAAATCTTGTAGCAGAAACTAAGAAAAAACCTAGTTTACTTGAAATGCAAGTTTTCGGCAATAACGTATACTTTAGACATAAAAGACCTTAGAGTAAAAAAGAACATAGTTCTTATTGGGAAAAATTCTCTCAGCAGATAGACGAACCAAGTTTATCTGCGGAATCAAGTTTAAACCTCAGTAATATTAAAGGAAAAGCTATAGCACTAAAAAAATGTGCAAGTTCCTATTCTCCAAGGAACAAGTTATTCAAAGAATGAGATAAAACCAGTTTATCACTATCATCTTCAGGTTGGACAAGAAGAAATCATCTCCTCACCACATAATGGTAAAAAATGCTTTACCAATGTGTTAGGAACTTTTAACTTTGTGGGCTATAAACCATATAGTCTTTGTACATTGATTGACACAGGAGAAACAACATGCTCATGTCAACCAAATGTCATTTCGGCAGAAAAATGAATTACAATGAAAAACCCAATTCAAGTTACTGGAATTCATGGAAACAGTTCATTAATTCAATATAAAGCTAAAAAAGTAGCAATCTGGTTAAATTATAACAAATTCATTATACTAAAAATATTATGTTTCCCAAATATGCATGGAGATTTTATTCTTGGAAATAATTCTCTCTCTACATATTTTCTTATGATTGTTAACCAGAATTCTGTTTCCTTAACTCAAAACAAAGACTTTGTTGAAATTCCACTGCTCCAACAGCATAAGTATAGGTGCAGTTCCGGATTCGCGCCAGTCTAGCTTGGTGACCCAACACCTATAATACAACAAATTGAAGAAAATTTCCAGTTAGAAACAAATCACTGGATTTATAAAATACTTGAAGATACATTTAGTGAAAACCCATTAAAGTTATGGTCTAGAAGCCCTATATATTGTTCTCTTAAACTAAGAGATCCAAATGTCATTATTAGAGTCAACCCAATGATTTACACTAGAATGGACATTGATGAATTCGATGTTCAGATAAAAGAACTTCTAGAGAAAAAAATCATAGAAGAAACACTTAATCCTCATTCTAGTCTTGCATTTATGGTAAGAAACCAAATAGAAATCAAAAGAGGAAAAACAAGAATGGTCATTAATTATAAAAGGTTGAACGAACAACTTGAATTTGATGGCTATTTTATGCCAAGAAAAGATGTCTTAGTTAACCAAACTAAGGGAGCAAAATTTTTTAGTAAATTTGATTGTAAATCAGGCTTTTGGCAAATAAAGCTAATTGAAAAATCAAAAGCTTTAATTGCCTTTAACACACCAAGCGCCCATTACCAATGGACCGTTATGCCTTTTGGCCTAAACATAGCGTCACAGGTATATCAAAGATGGATGGACAAAATCTTAAAAGATTATAAAGATTTTTATGTTGTCTACATAGACGATATCCTTGTGTTCTCTAAAACTAGAGAAGAACATAAGCTTCATCTACAAAACTATGGAATAATTCTATCCCCTAAAAAGATAGAGATTGAAAAAGAATCAATAGATTTTCTAGGAATCACCCTAGATTATTCAAGGATAAAACTTCAAGAACATATAATCTCTAAAATAAGAGACTTTCAAGAAGAGTTAAAAGATAAAAAACAATTACAAAGTTTTTTGGGAGTCTTAAAGTATGAAAGAAGCTTTATAAAAAACTTATCCAAAAAAGAAGTTCCTGTTTTAGAAAAACTAAAAAATGACAAAAAATTTAATTGGGCTAAAAAAGATTCATAACTAATAAAAAGTATAAAAAATGATCTAAAACATATTCCACAAGTTTATTTTCCCAAAACAGGAGATAAGCTAATTTTAGAAACAAATGCCTCAGATTTATGTTGGGGTTGTGTTCTAAAAGCCATTCCAAAAGAACATTGGAATAAGAGAGATACACCATTAAAAGAAAGTAGTATTAAACCGTTAAAAACGCATGACCTAAAAAACTTCAAAAAGAAGAAATAATTTGTGGTTATAATTCTGGTAAATTTAAACCTAATGAGGTAAAATACATTACATTTGAAAAAGAACTTTTGGCTATCAAACTTGCCATTAAAAGATTTCATATCTATTTAGCACCAGAAGTTTTTATTCTTAGAACTGATAATCAAGCAGTTCGAGATTTTATAATTAATAAAAGAGTCATAACATATGGTAGAAGATTAAAGTGGTATCATGTTATTTCTTAATATACATTTGAAGTTGAACATCTGAAAGGTACTAACAATGTTATTGCAGATTATCTTAGCAGGGAAGATCACTAAAATAAGTGATTTATTTTTGCAGGATATGGATAAGGGAAAAACCACTTGGAGTACAGTTGTAAAGAAAAAACCTTCTCCACAACAAAAAGTATATGTTGTGCACTAGGGATTCCAACCAGGAATCTATAACAACTGGTTGGCTTGTCATGCTCAGGTAAACAAATACCGTAGAGCATGAAGTGAAAGTTTTGAAAGCTATAAGGAGGTAGCAATTAAAGGCCTTCAACAACTCATATGGAAAACTCATATTCAAAAGGAAAATAAAGGGTTCATAAAACACATGACCCAACTATCATTCAAAATAGTTGAAAAAACAACTAATTTTGAAACTATCTTAAATGAAAAAGAAAAAGAAATTTCTCTGATAAAACAAGAAAATATTTTGCTTAAAAATTTCTGTTTCCAAACCATTAAACAAATGAATTGAGACGAAGATTTTAATTTTGAAAAGATAAATAATTTTCTTCAAATGACGGAATTTCTTTAAAATGATTATTTGGATCTCGTCTTTCAGAAAATCAAAAGAATTTGTCTTTTTGAAAAGACACATAAAATGTTGTCACATTATGTTTTAATAACATAAACGAAAAGATTTTGGACCATTAGGAAAGGATTATGGATTTATATTTTCGAAATCACGAAAATATAAATTTGGCAAATAATTTTCTAAGACTCTCTTTTATTCTAACAAGTGAACATTAGAATACAGAAACCATTGATTGGAGAATTACTAACAAGGTAGTTTTCCAAAATTTTAACTGCGATCACCTCAAAAATTTTCCTGCATATATCAAAGCAATGGTTTATGGAGTAAGTTAAAGATTTTAAATAGAATAAATATCTTACTTTCTCCATAACCAGTACAATTGGGTGGAGAGAAAAAGAGTTTTTCCAACCCTATCAAATTTGGTTGTACACAAACAATTGATAGAGATCTTCCAACTGAAACCCTTGATGGAACAAAGCAACTTGCATTATGCATCAACACAATGGATTGACAGTCAGATTCACATATCGGAAGTTGCTGCAAGACATTTTGTGGACTCCGTAAACTTGGTCAAACCAACAAATGGAAGAAAAAATTTCCTGACCAATCTACAAACAATCTTCAATTTTTCTGAAACACATAAAAATGAGGTCATGGAGTTAATAAAGAAACTTGCCATCCAAAGGAGCTCACAATTGCCGCTGAAGAAAGGGAAGTACACAAACAAAATGACAACCTGATGACAATAAGTTCAGACAATAAGGATGAAATTGAATATACTAATCTGAACAATATGATGAAAGCGTAGTTGGTCCGGATCTTATCTTTCCGGATCTTATAAAAAAAAGATAAGATTCCCTACAATAATTAACATCAACAGAAATTTGATGTCGAAATGTGATAAAAAGTCATAAAGCAAAAGAAGAAAAGTTGGGGTTGAAAAGGACAACCCAACAAAACAAAATAAAATAAATAAATAAAAAAAAAACTTTGTAATGTGACTCAGATGGGTGAAATGGCAACCAGGCTGAGCTGGTGCCGTACACAAGACCTTCCCGACCTAGTGATTGGTGCCTGGTGGTGGCTTCATTATCACTCTCCAAAAGCACTCATAAATTCTCAATATATTATCATCTTCCAAAATAAATGCAGCAGCAGTTCATCAATTCTCTGGGAATTGAGCTCCCTAGTCTCAATCATCTGAGCTTTTAAGTCTGCAGTCATTCCGTGAAGCCACAATCTAACAGTCGGAGTCACGAGTTTTAGGAAGAAAAAAAATTGGACACACGGCCCTTAAACACAAGAAAAAAAAATTCGTTCAAGTCAAATTCCTATATAATATTGACAAGGATGCTTTTGTACCCTTTTTCTTCTTATATAGTACAGCAAAATTAAACATAAAAATAAACAATAACTAAAGAAAATAGCAACACAACGTACTAGAAAAAGAGATCGTATAGAACGCGTAACCTTTAAAACTATTCATGTCAAAAACTCTAGAGAAAGATAAACCCGAACTCGTGAAAAACTCTGGAGGAAGAGAAACTCAACTCATTGGGAAAAACTCCGGAGAAAGAGAACTTCAACTCATGAAAAGCTCTGGAGGAAAAGAAGCATTATGTTATGCAGAAGAACTTTGCAATATGAGACACTTAGAAGATGAGACTGTGATTAAAAAGATATGCACTCACTTTGTACCTCTATCTACCATTAATCAACAATTAAGAGGCAGTCAATTTCTTTTTATCTGAATCCTGACATTTACACACAGGTTATTGCAATCAATGGGTGGTTTGGTTTATTTTCTGAATCCTTTTTTAGTTTTTTTTCCTACTAATTTTTTTGAAAGACAAACTGCAAAAATCCCTTATATATAATATCTAAAAATCAATTAACACAACTGTTAGCGGATGCTAAGATACATAGTACAATTAGTTCTTACAATGTAGTACACAAACAAAGGAAAAAACCATCCCGATTAATAGAATTGTATATCGATTTTCATTTTGAACACAGAGTTGTAGGAAAATATTGAATCTTCTATCAATCCACTGAACTCCAGAATTGATTGATACTATACACTGAGCATGTTACAAGGGTCAAGGGAAGCAAATTCATCATCATGCTCAAGACTTTGTTACATGCATATCATTTTCACTTCCTCAGTGTCCTATTTCTAATGCAAAGATTTTGGGAGATTCTTTATGTATTCTGAGAAGAAAGTAGCTAAACAACAACTGGCTTCAAAGATTGATGATACAGGAATACTCGAAATAATTGGGAAAATGAAATTTACCTCGATCAAAATAGTGCACTATCTTATTCAGAAGCCTTTTTCCTCCTACCAATTCTCTTTGCAGTAACAGTGACAGGTGCTTCAGCCTCAGCTTTCTCCGGTTGCTGATTATTTACAAGGACTTTCGACGAATTTATTTTACTTCTTAGCCGCAATATTTCACCCTTGGCAGATGCCAGTTCCTCTTCCAGTTTTTTGGCTCTCTTCTCCAGACTACCTCTTTCCTCGCCCAGTCTCATGGCAAGATTATGTGCATCTTCCATGTTTTCTCGGGCCTCTTTGGATGCTTTCTTTTGCTCTGTCAGGGACTTGTAAATCACTTCTTTCTCATCTTCAAGGCTAGATATGAGAGAAATGGACTTCTCTAAATCTTTGGAAAGTAGCAATGCATTTTGGTTCATCTCATCCAGTGCTTTGGTAGCCTCTTCCAGGTCTGTTTCAAGAGGTTTCCGGGATTCCTTGTCCTTCAAAATATGCTTCTCCAGCGCTTTAACTTCTTTTTTCAAAGAAGAAACTAGCTCTTTTTCTTCTTTTAGATCACTAGAAGCTTTTTCGGCTTTTTTATAGACATCAATCAATTCGCCCTGCAGGCTATCACGATTTTCTGCAACAGCTGCTAGTTCATGAGACACAATTTGCAGCTCCTCGTTTGTCTTCTTCAGGAGCTCTTTTGCGGCAGCAAGCTCACCAGAAACGGCTCTACCACTTAACGTATTCTCATCAAGGCTCTTCTGCAGTGATTCCCTAACTCCAGCAAACTCGGCCTGAACCCTAGAGATCTCAGCTTCCAATTCTGTGTACAACTTTTTTGACTCATTCAATTGACTTCTCAGATTGGAAGCTTCATTTCTTGATTTCCCAAGAGCTTCCACTGTGTTCCTGAGTTCATTTTTCAGAATCTTTTCATTGTCCAGTTCTTTACCCAGAATTTCCCTCAATTTTTCCTTCTCTCGGGTCAAATCAGCTAATATTTCTTTGTTTATACTTGTGTCAGTCAGAGCAAGTTCAAGCCTTTCATTTAGCTGCTGAAGCTCCTCTTCTTTTTCTCCCAAAATCTTAGCATCCAAAGCTGCCTTTCTTCCAGAGGATGATTTCAGATTATTGTATTCCTCCTGAATAGCATCAAACTTCCTCTTAGAGTCATCTTTCTCGGATGTTAAAGAACTTACTGTTGCATTCAATTCATCCACAGAGGAATTCCTTAATTCTAATTCCTTTTGATTATTCAAGAGTTCATCTTTCAACTGTTGAATATCTGAAAGTGCATTGGCTAGTTCATCCCTATTTTGCTGGTAGTTTGCTTTCAATACCTTCAACTCCAAATCCCTATCATCAAGAGAAGAGCCAAGATTTCGAACATCAGTTTCTCTATCCTTGAGTTCTAAATTGAGTATATCAATTCTTCCCTGCAAGACTTCAATCGCATTAAGCTTTTCCTTCAAAATTTCTTCAAGTGCTTTCTTGTCTTCTCCAGCCTTGGAAAGGTTGGTTTCAAGAGTGTAGATTTGAATTTTAAGGTCCTCAATCAATCTCTTCTCACCATTTAGCTCCTTTCCTAATCCTGCAACCATACGTTTTACCAAATCTAGTTGGTTGATTAGAGACATCCGCTCTTCCTTCGCCTCTGCGAGTTTCTTGCTCCGTTCTTCCTGTTCACTCAGTAGCTTTGATTCAAAGTTCTTCTCCAATGAAACAATAGAAGCTTCCTTTTCTTTCAGCTTGGTCTTCATCTGTACATTTCAACCACAGCATATGTGACTTAAATCAAACAAAGTATCTAGAAGTAAATTCTTGAGCAGAATCAAAAAAATAAAGGAATTTTGTTTTTCAAGCTCAGACTCAGAAATTAACTGGTAGAACTTTTACTTTCAATTTCCATAAAAATAAATAAATAAACAATAAACAATAAAAAAAAAGAGAAAACAAGAAAGGGTTGAGTGCCAGAGGAGCGATCAGTTTCCAACGAAACATGTGAGCAAACAAGATTGGTGAAACAAATTTTAATGACAAACATTTGTATTTGTTGTACACAAGTTGATGTTCCTTTTCAAAGGGACTAGACTCGCTTGAGTGTCTGTGTTATCTCAGCATTTAAAGAAAAGTTAACTATAGTAGTAGATGGAGACTTACTGATTCTACAGTTTCATCAGCAGCTTTCTTTTCTGTCTGAGCGGATGCATAGAGTGCACCAAGGACACCAGCACTGAAAATACCAAGGCCATTCAGGAGAGACAAAACGGCATTTGTTTGTGGTTCTTCCTGTTCAATGAATTACTCACTTTAGAACATAGTTCCCCATCACAAACATTTAATAAAATAAATGGAAAAGATAATAAATTGAGATTTATTATTGAATCTAATAGACATTCAGACCTCCGCGTTTTTACTCTCCTCCAATGTCTTGACCTCACTTTCTTCTGAAAAAGAAAAAATGAAGGAACAAATGCATAACTCACATGAAATGTTATGGAATTAAGTTACAAAAGATAATAGTTATAACAACATTAGTCCATGCTAAGAAAATAACTAAAAGTGCAGCACAATGTAAGCATTCTCATGAAAAATTATATAAAATGAATGTTTACTAAACACATTAAACCATCTTATAAATTTATTATTCCCTAAACTAATAAGACCTGCACGCAATTATGTATCCCAACTTCTGCTTTTAAGGGTCAAAAGTGTGTTGTGTAGAACTCTACTTAAACTCTGCTTGTCTGCATCCCTTTCCCTCATCACATCGTGTTGGCAACGTGAGGAACAAACAAAATAAAATCCAATGACTACCCCTACTAACTCTCACACTTTGATACTAGACGGCCAGTTAATGCCCCCACGTAGTATTCAACCAGAAAAAGGAAAGTTACTGAAATTGGGCCATGGAAGGATCTTCCATTTCTATTCCCCTTCCCCCCGATGACTTTATACAGGACCTGCGCTGTGTGGCCTACCTAATCTACATGCAAGTCCTGCTGGTACTTTGAGTTTCTAAATGAAGGACCTGGTGCACAGAGCAGCTGATCTGGCATCAAATTTATGTAGTAGATCTTAGATTAAGTTTACCTGACAAACTTCATATTACCATCTTGGCTTAGCCCAGATGAGTACTGTTTCATATTTTCAAATTAAAACAACATAAAACCTAACAGGTTTTCTCTTTAGTCCTTACCTTAATTAAGAATTCTAACTCCATCAATCATGGGTAGACTTACCCCTAAAAGACCATATTGTAAGAGAACTTTGTCTAAGAGCTTATAAGCTACCTTCAGAATTTTTTTTTTTTCTACTTTCAATAATGGGACACTTGGGACATGAAAATCAACAACGCTTATGTGCTCTTCATCCTTGCGTACCTGTCTATTGACACAACCCAAAGTATCTTTTTCCTTCCTAAGAGTCAGCTTTTATTCACTTAATACCTACTAGTATTCAGTGACACTTACTATCATACCTCCTGCATAATACCAATGTGCACTTTGATTCCAGCCTATATGTATAGGTAACCCATTCCGTGGACTCTAGCCTAATTGATGAGACCTACTCTGATACCAAATGTAATGATTCATGCATAGAAGATAGAACTTTTCCTTGAAAACTTTTCAAAGGATAGGGCACCAAAAAGCTAATAAACTATCTTATACCAACAAATATCCCGTCTTAGGCAATTCTTTCTCTTTAATGCGTATGCAATGTACAAACACTTATAGACCTAAGTAATTCTTGGGCAACAAATCAAAGTAACAATCACTTATAACGGTTACTTACCACTTGGTTCAACCGGTTTTTTATATGTTTCTATTACAAAGGCCAAAGGGAGTACACCATGAACAACCAAGAATTCCCTATTCACTCTCAGATTTTATCTTCACCTTCAACATATTTATTTGCATCCTTTAGAAAATTACTAATAGTTGTGATAAGTTGCCCGAAGAAAAAAAATACAAAAAGTGCCAATTAAAGTTAGAGAATAAAGAAAATTTCAATAGCTCCAAGTTCAAATGCAACCATTTGAAACAAACCCAGTTCTTCACTGACAAAATTATTACAAACCCAAGAAGTTTCCTACAAACCCAGGAAGTTTTCTATCCAAGAAACCCATTACAAGAAAAATTTACAAACCCCATTTCCCCAAATTCATGAGTTCCCATCCATAGCGAGAAGAAAGTAATCAATCTTAAAAATAATCCAAAGCACAAAGAAAAAAGTTCAACTTACCAGTGGGCAATTCTTGAAGAGCAGTGGCTCTGAGTCGCAAGAGTGGAAGAACTGAAATACCCACAAGCAAAATAGCCCTCCTCTTGTTAAAAACGCCGTCGTTTGGGTTCTCTTGGCGTAGAGACGCCATTGGCGCAGCTCTCCTCCTCTTGGTCTCTGCATTTGTTGAGGATGAATGCTTGTACAAGAAAATGGGATGAGAAGAAGACGGAAAACGAGAGAGGTAGAAGGGCGAGTGTAAAAAGCAAGAGCTCCCCATCACAAAGCCCATTGCTTTTTGCTTGATTGAATTCTTTGGCTGAGATAGGGTATAGAGTTTAGCGCTCAGAGCTTCACTTTTTGCTTCTATTTTCCAATTTTCAGTTTCAGTTGGTGTTCCTTTGGCTGATGGTGAAAGACACAAGCGTCCAATTTTCGTGTTTGTTTGTTTTTTTGTTTTATTATTACTATGAATAATCCCTATAACAGATAAAGTTTGATATTTAATGTGTGTAACGTAATTTTCATCCATTAATATTATTGCTTCAAAAAAAACAATGTTCGCAATGTAGTGAGGGCTTGTACAAGTACAACCACCGACTAAAGAAGCATGTCCTATGTGTTTCTTGAAAAATCACTAAGTATTTCTGGATTCTATCTTAAACACTTTTAAATATTCTACCTAACAACATTTTTTATAAGACGGAAGTGATTTTTCGTGTTTAAAAATACTTTTGACAATTCCAAAAACATATCCAAACATAAACTAATAAATTATCAAAGTCACACATAAAATTAACATAGAGCATGTTCGTACCTAATTTGATCAACTTGGTCAAGGACGACCAAGGCCCTCCAAAATCGTACTTGGTCTCAGTTCAACAAAGAGCACAACAATGAAAATCCACAAACATCAGGTGCACCCCACCAACACAGCCTTGGGCAAAAGACAAAAGCCACGATTTGGTCGGTCTACCCATCGGCCGACCATGTCAAGACGGCCACGGAGCTCGGAACCACCGGGACATGCATCAGCTCCCGGTGCAGGGACATTTATCCCACATCGAAATGTTTCACCAACAACATTTAATGCCACTATAAATACAAGGGCACCTCCCCTAAAAAAGGTAAGGACATATTTGCCCTTACACTGCCTAAATCCCTCCACACTTAACTAACTTAAGCATCGGAGACTACTAGGCCGGCACCCCACCGGTGCTCCCTTGCTTCTACTTTCCCTTTGCAGGTCTTCCTACCCCAAAGGAGAGTGAGTGAAGCGAACTCGAAAGGGGCAATTCTAAGTTGGTCCATTTTTGGTATCAACAGTTTGGCGCCGTCTATGGGAATTCTAAAACAACCTCCCACGAGCTCACTTACCACAAAAAGCAATCCCAACACCCTCCGGAATCATGTTGGGCGATCAAGACGAAGGAGAACTCAACAACACCCCCTTCATACAAAGGAGCTCTAGGGACAACATCCCGGATATGCTGAGACAGACGTTGGATGATCTCCAACGAGAAGTAGCCGAGCTCAGAGCTCACAACGCCAAGATGGATGCTCAAAATCAGGTCATGTCGGAGCAGTATGATAACACACTCGCCCTTGTAAGGTTGTCCCAGCGCAACACACCGCGAGACAAAGGACCAGGTGACCCTGTACAGGCCGACCATATCACAACTGATCGGATCCCGATCGATCAACCTGTCCTCGAGCGAATTCTGTCGGACAAACACATGAGGTCGCAGGTTAGGGTTCGCCCTAGCTCATCTAAAAGTCGATTACTCATCCAGCCACAAAGTGGCACCGGACCCTCTCAACCGAGAATCTACCGGGACACTCGACAACTGCTAGACGATCGACAAGTCGAGTTAGAACCTCTTCGCCTGACTTACGCTACATCAAACCCCAGGGCAATGGGACAACCCCTCTTGCCCGTCCAAACCACGGCAGGCCGACAAACCGCGTGACACGCCGCTGGTATGGTTCATGACCAAGAGGATCAGAGGACTAGAGGTCCTGAACAGCAACCAAGGGCAAACGACCGGGAGACTCAAGACGAGACAGGCTCAACCGCAGAGAGTTACTTCCACGGTCGAAGGAGAAATTGAGATCGCCAAGTGAGAGGTGATGATCAAGATGAACACCAACCGAACCCGCCCCCACCTCAACAAGGCAATGCCCTGGTAGAAATCCTCCTACGCCGGGTGCGCAACCTTGAGACTGAAAAAGAAAAGGACAAGGCACAGGCTTAGTGAAAAACTAGCACCGGTCCTTTCACCAACCGAATCCTTCGGTCAAGGCGGAGGTCCGAGGTCAAACCTTTAAGATAACTCCCTACACGGGAAAGAGGGATCCCGTCACCCACCTAAACAACTACGTCTCCGCCCTGCATATAAAAACGTGACAGATGAGGTCCAATGCCTGATCTTCAGCTCCACTCTCACCGACGTGGCTCTCAATTGGTTCTACCTCCTGGCTCCCAATACCATAGACTCCTTTGATGAACTTCAGACAACCTTTCTCAACCAGTTCATGATCCAGACGAATAGATTGGGCTCTGTAACAACCCGGAATTTTAATTATTGGGTTTATGCAATTATTTTTGTAAAATGACGATTTTACCCTTGGTCGGTAAAGGGCTTGGAAATCAAGTTTTATTTCGAGACACTTTTGGTGGTGTTTTGGATACCGTTGCGTAGGTCTCGAACTCACGAGTTCGTAGACATGCGGCACGCAGAAAACGGAGTTCGTGGACGAAAGTTATGGGTCTAAATGTGCAAGGGCATTTTGGTAATTTTGATTTGGGAGAAGATATTTTAGGCCAATCATTGTCTCATCTTCATTTCATTTTCATCTTTATCTTCATTTCATTATCAGTCATCTCATCCTCTCTGTGACAAACATACACAAAACCACCAACCCGTACGAAAAACACTCGAAAAACCCATAAAGTCAAGTTTGATTCAAGGCTCCAACTTCCAGTTTTGATCAACTAATCATATTCTACTCCTTCCCACGATCACAAACATACCAACCATCGAAGGAGAGGACCACAGAGGAAGCCGAACCGAGGATAGGAAGTTTCGGACCTTCCGATCGATTTTCCGGCTAGCACAGGTACGTGTTTGTGGTTTTGAGGTCATATTTGGATTCCTGGGTTCGAGTAGATAGATTTAGACATAAAATTTGTGAAAAATGGTTGAGTTTTGAGGAAGTTAGGAAAGCTTGAAGTTTCGGCCGGTAATGGAGGATTCCGGCGAAACCAGACGGCGGCGACGGCGACTGCCGGTCATCTTCTCCGGCCAGCCTCCTGCGACAGTGACGGCAGTTCGGTCGTCTTCTCCGGTGACCGGTCGGGTCGAGTAAACCGGTCGGGTCGGGTGACCGGTCGGGTCGAGTTGAACTGGTCGGGTTGAGTTGAACCGGTCGAGTCGAGTTGGACCGGGTCAGGTTGAGCTGGACCGGGTTGGATCGGTCCAGGCGCGTGGGTACTGTAGCAGGCACGTGATCGACGCGTGAGGGCGCGTGGCGGCGCGTGGGCGCGTGTTTCGACCTTCCGTCGGCGCGTGGGGCCGAGTCTGAGGTCACGGTGGCGCGTGACAAGTAGTTTTTGACGTTTCGGACCTGTTGGCGCAGGTTTTGAGTCGATCGGACGTCGTTTAGGGGTTGTTTCGGACGTTTTAAAGTTGTTGTGTTTTCTAGGCCAGCATAGTTAGACTCCCGGGGTTTAGGGGGTTTATATTTAAGGTTCTTATTATTAGCTGGTAATCCCGATTATTAATTTGGACAGGCGATACTGCTCCAGGAACTTTAGGGGAGCGTACAGTTTGAGATTGAGCTTGCTTGAACAGGTTTGTGAGTGGACTTTTGATTTATAAAATATAATGCATGCATAAATGTATCTTTGATTTAAATACTGTTATGTATGGGTGCAATGAATTTCTGGAATTTTAGAAATGATGCTGGACACATGTTTTACAATATTTCAGTGAAAGTATGTTTTGAGAAATGGCCTGGTTTTTGTACTCGATTTTGATATCGTTTTGACGTGATAACTATTTGAGTATGTGATTTGGGTTTAGACTCATAATTGTGATTTTACCGATTTTGGCCATAAAATGGTATTTCAAAGAATTTGGCTTAGGCCGCGAAACAAAGATTTCGAAGTATGGATTTGATTCACTGGTTCCCGTCCCGATGGTTATTGTTGCTCTGACTGGTGTTGAGGGGCCTTGCTCTACCGGTTGTTGAGGGTTCGGACCTTAGGTGTTGAGGGGCCTTGCTCCGCCGGGTCGCGAGACTGTCTATGCATAGTACAGATAGTACAGACAGTACAGATGGTACACAGAGTTGTACATATTTTAACACATCTCAAGGGATACCCTGGTGTGTTGTGGATATGTCGGGAACAGTGAATTTGAGATATTATGTGTCGGATTGAACGAAATGATTTGAATATGAGATATTTTGTGTCCAGGTTAAATTAAATGATTTTAAACTCCTTTGAAGAGAGTTTTCAAACCAAATTGTGGATCACGAGGTATTTTTATTATACAGATTTTATGTGAGTCCAACTAAGTGGTTTTAAAGAGAAATGAGAATTTTTGGTGATTTACATATGATGTTTTAGTATGATAAATTGTTTTATGTTATGCATGCATGATTTTATAAATGGAGGGGAAGAAAGGTATTTCTTCGAAAAGGAATTTATAAATGATTATTTTTGTCCACTCACAACTTTTGTGTTTAAACCCCCTTCAGGCAGTTGAGTAGAGTTGATGCGAACATTGATCTCGAGGCTGTGGCATTAGTACTTCGACTGCGCTGTGTAGTATATTTGAGTAGGATATCTAAATTTTACTCTTGATCCTACTTAGACGCTCTGATGTTATATTGTATATGATTGGTCATTAATTACGGGAATTATTGAGTGCTTAAGTCCCTTGTCTGACAAGAGGAAGTATTTATTATTGTTATTATAATTTGTAAGGATTGAAGGGTGTTTTGGGAACTTTTTCTTAGGTTGTCAGACGGGATCATGGTTCTTCCCGGGTTTCGAGGGGAAATTCGGGACGGGTCCTGACAGGCTCCATAGAAGATCTCTTCTCCCTTAGGCAGGAAGAGGAGGAAACACTCCCGCTGCTAGGACACCGATGATAAGGCTGCATTCAACACTTTCCGAAGCGGCCGTAAGGAGTCACCCTTCAAGTATGCAGCCCACACGGAAGACTGGAAGGATTACAATGAAATCATACGAAGAGCGGCAATCCATGCCAAGGCAGAATTCTTCCACACCCCCACCAAGGAGACCAGGACATCCTCGTACTCAACTCCCCCAAGGAACAACAACCAAGGTAGGACCAGTCATACCCCCGACGGGTACAATCTTAACTCCCACCAATCACAAGGAAAGAGGAAACTTACCTACGATGGACATCATCAGGGCAAGAATGGCCGATCAAATTACAATCGCGGGGGATTCAAGCAAGGTGACAGCCATCACCAAGGGGCACGAAACCTGGTAGGTGACAACTCCGGCCCACGAAGTCAGTTTGAAGCATACACTATATTGAACACATCCTTGGACCATGTTCTACTAAACGTGGAAAGCATGATCCCTAAAGCCAAGCTAAGGAACCCCAGCTATCGCCCCACCCACAACAAAGAAGCCTTCTGCCAGTACCACAAGTACAACGGCCATACAATCGAAGAATGCATTGCATTCAAGGACATTATTGAGCAAATGGTCCGTGAAGGCAGACTCAATCAGTTTCTACAACATCCCCCCTTAACGATAGCATATCTGCATATCAATACCATCAGCAGCAGGCCCTCCCTATCCTCCTCCATCACCTCCAATCGAGCGAAGAAGAACTTCCTTCGCGCGACCTGGGCCAGCCACCAAATTCTCAGCATCGAATCCAGTTGAGCAACCAAGGTGGCCAAGAACGGATGGCAACCCATCACATTCTCGGAGCAAGAGGAGAAAGGCATCGTGTTCCCGCACGATGACCCATTCATCATCCGAGCCCAAATCTCCGAGTATGACATAGGGAGAATACTTATTGACATTGGGAGCTCGGTCAATGTACTCTTCTGGGACGCCTTCAAACAGATGGGCATCGATGAAAATGAGCTCGATTGAAAGGTCACACCACTCCTGGGCCTCTAGGGGACTCGGTCTTACCTAGGGGCTTCATTTCTCTACTGGTATCTATGGGCACCACCCCAACAGTAGCTACGGCTATCACAACCTTCCTAGTGGCCGACTGCCCCACGACCTACAACGCCATAATTGGAAGAGGATTGCTCAATCAGATGAAGGCCATAGTGGCAACCCACTTACTGTTGATAAAATTTCCAACTCCCATGGGAACGGGACAGGTAAGAGGAGACCAACTTTCCGAACGAACATGCTATGCCACGACCCTAACCAAAACAAGCAGACAAGATTGGTCGGATCAAACAGAAACCCTATCCGTCACCAAAACTACACTAGGGGACGACCCCATCCACCCTGAGCTCATGCAAGAATTCCGGGATAGCCCTCCAGAAGATCCACGAGACCTTGCGAATATGCCACAAGTAGAACCTGTGGAATAGACTGAGGCAATACCTCTTTTGGATTTACACAAGGATCGCATGGTCCGGATAGGGTCAAAGCTCCAACCCCCTATACGAGCAGCCATCATAGAATTCCTAAAAGCAAATGCCAAATTCTTCGCATGGTCTTACGCGGACATTCCCGACAACTCCACGGATGTAATCTGCCATTGGCTCACCATTGACCCATCATTTCGACCGGTCACCCAGAAGCAGCGTAGCCATGACGCCGAAAGGCAGTTGGCCATGCAGGCCACAATCACTAAGCTAAGCACCATACACTTCATCTAGAAAGTCATTTATGCCGCTTGGGTAGCAAATGTGGTACTTGTCAGGAAACCATCCGGATCCTGGCGCATGTGCATCGACTTCACCGATCTCAACAAGGCATGTCCCAAGGACAGTTTTCCACTGCCTAAGATCGATATGCTCGTAGATGCCACCGCAGGACACAAATTACTCAGCTTCATGGATGCTTAATCGGGCTACAACCAGATCCTCATGAATCCAGGTGATCAAATCCATACAAGCTTTATAATTAACCTGGGTATCTACTGCTACAATGTTATGTCTTTCGGCCTAAAGAATGCAGGGGCTACATACCAAAGATTGGTAAACTTCATGTTCGCTGATCAGATAGGCAAAACGATGGAAGTCTATGTGAACGACATGTTCGTCAAGAGTAAAATAGACGACGAGCACATTCTCAACCTAGCTAAAATGTTCAACGTCCTCAAGGATTACAAGATGCACCTCAATCCCACAAAATGTGTCTTTGGGGTGAGATCATGCAAATTCTTGGGCTACATGATTAGCTAGAGGGGGATTGAGGCAAATCCCGAGAAGATCAAGGCAATCCTTGACATGCAGGCTCCACAAAATCATAAAGACATCCAATGCCTGACAGGACGAGTGGCAGCTCTCACGTGCTTCATATCTAAAGCAACCGACAAATGCGTCTCATTCTTCAAAGCTCTCAAAAGCAAAGGCAAACACATCGATTGGACGGAGGAATGCGCCAATGCATTCGTTGAGCTAAAGCAATACATAGGCAGAATACCATTGCTAGCCAGACCAGAAAACGGCGAACTTCTCTTTGTCTACTTATCAGTATCAATCTTGCTGTCAGCTCTATTCTTATCACACGACGGGACGGGGTAGAGCATCCCGTATATTATGTCAGCAAAGCATTTCAGGATGCAGAGACACGGTACCCTGACCAAGAAAAACTTGCCTTGGCCCTTGTAGTCACAGCACGAAAACTTTGATCGCACTTCCAGGCACATGAGATCAAGGTCATCTCCAACAAACCTTTGAGACAAGTTTTGCAGAAGCCAGACATCTCTGGCCGTCTCACCAAATGGGTAATCGAGCTGAGCGAGTTCGACATCTCCTACGTGCCCAGGACAACTAAGAAAGGACAAGCAGTGGTGGACTTCATTACCTAGTACTCCTTTCAACCTACACAATACATACCACCATAGGCAACCCCTCTGCAAGGACCTCCCACCTAAGGAATCCAGGAACCCACCAAGGCACCCCCGATCAATCTACAACGCCCATGCTAGACACTATACGTGGATGGTTCCGCTTACCACAGTGGATCACAAGTAGGACTAGTTCTCACTTCCCCGGAACTAGTCATGCTAGAATACGCCCTACGCTTCAGCTTCAAAGCTTCCACCAACGAGGCCGAATACGAAGCACTGTTGGTTGGCCTATGCTTAGCCAAAGAATTGGAGGCCAACCAGTTGCCAATCTATAGTGATTCGCAATTGGTAGTCAGCCAAATCAGCAATGATTTTGAGGCCAAAGACATGTCCTTGTCACTATACTTGGCCCTGGAAAAATAACTCCTCAAAAGCTTCTCAGCCTATGAAATTAACAAAAATCCCAAGATCAGAGAACATCCATGCCGATGCCCTGGTACGACTTGCTTCCTCCCTGGATGAGAAAGAACAGCGAAGGGTACTCGTGGAAGTCCAACACGTGCCCAGCACGAGACCACGGCCGATGTACACCATCAGCACCAGTCCGACCTGGATGGATCCCATCAAAGCCTACCTCCAAGACGACACTCTCCCGGACGACAAGACGAAGGCCAAGAAAATCAAGAGACAATCAGCTCGGTACACCATCCAGCATGACCATCTCTACAAGCGGGTTTCACTACCCCACTGTTGAAATGCCTGACACCAGACATGGGTGATTACATCCTCAGGAAAATGCACGAGGGAATCTGTGGAGATCACTCTAGAGCATGCACCTTAGTAGAGAAAGCCTTCAGACAGGGATATTATTGGCCCACCATGCTTTCAGACGCCATTGAACTCACACAAAATGTGACAAATGCCAGCGACATGCATACATACCTCACCTCCCAGCCGAGCCCCTTACTTCTATGCTCAGTCCATGGCCATTCTGCCAATGGGGACTCGATCTAATCGGCCAAATGCCTGAGGGGAAGGGAAAAGTCAACTACGCAGTCGTCGTAATGGACTACTTCACAAAATGGGCTGAAGTAAAACCATTAGCAACCATCACAGCAGCATAGATCGAACATTTCATCTACCAACACATCATCTGCCGCTTTGGGATCCCACACACCATCGTCCCTGATAATGGAAGGCAATTTGATTGCAACCGCTTCAGGGCTTTCTGTGAGACCTACGACATCAAGCTCTTTTTTACTTCACCATCACACCCACAGTCTAATAGACAGGTAGAAGCAGTCAATAAGAACATCAAGTACAACTTGAAGAAGAGACTCGATGGGGACAAAGGAAAATGGTCCAACATTATCAATGACGTGCTATGGTCCCACCGAACCTTCTTCAAGATGGCCACCAATGAGACTCCTTTCGCTTTGGCTTTCGGCACAGAGGCAATCGTACCAGTAGGCATTGGCGAAACATCGTATCGAGTCATCTCCTACAACCCAGAACAAAATAATCACCAAATGGCTCTCAGCTTGGACCTACTGGAGGAGCGCAGGGAAAAGGCAACCTCAAGCACATCGCATACAAGCAATGAGTTTCACGATACTACGACTTGAGAGTCCGCCACAGGAGTTTCAGAATAGGCGATCTAGTTCTAAGGAAGGTCAGCCTTGCAACCAAGGAGAGATCTGCCGGTAAATTCACCCCTACTTGGGAAGGACCCTACATAGTCTCCAGAATATGTAGAGAAGGGACCTATGAACTCAAAGATTCGAAAGGAAAAACACTCCCACATCCATGGAACATGGACCATCTAAAATTCTACTACAAGTAACACAGGCCCACGGCCACATACATGTTCGGCCCATGGCCAAAATTTTTGTAAACATTCCTGGCATACCAAGTGACATTATCAATGAATGAATTTACAAGGAGGCAATCCCTCTTACTCCTAATCCCCACGAATCTTTCATTTTAAAAGGCAATCACCCTAATTCACTATGAGGCAAACCCCATTTCTAAACGACATTGGCTTCTCTTAGAACAAGCCTTTCACATTTTGACCACCCTATGGTCAACTTTATTTTAAACGGCCTCCCCTCACTCAACATATCGGTTTAAACCTATTTTAAGCTAAAGCAAGCCTTACCATTCACAAGCCACAGTCAAACACAAACAAACACAATAACATAAATCCATAGGTAAACAATACCAACACTACTAACAATAATTCAAATACAAGGCCATTCAGCCAATGAATGAATACAAAGTTAATTACAAACACTAAGGGGCATTCCCCTGGTCTTCAGAGACATCTCCACCATCTCCCGGCACCTCGGCCTGCCCATCAGCATCATCATCCTCCTCATCCTCCAGCAGCACATTCCCATCTTCGTCCACGTAATCTTCCAGCTGCGGGGGATGCTTCAGCCAAGGAAATTGGATAGCAACACCGGTGTTAGCCAATAGGATTCGCTTGAACAACCCATCCTCCAGCCTGGCCCCAAACCGTTGTAGATCATGATGATGCGCTGGGGAGGCTTTGTACTCTTCCGCACCCACCTTCTTGGCAGAGACAAGCTGGTCGGCCAGCATAACATTAGCCGACTCTGCCTGCTGGACTCTAGCCTTCAGCTCAGCCATCCTTGCTTTAGCAGCATCACGTTGAGCAACCAGCTGCCTCTCCAACTCCTTCACCTTTAGCTCCGCATCAACCTTGGCATGTATTGACCTTTCGGCCATTCTCTCTTTCTCAGCCACGGCGTCCATCTTCGCCTTCAACGCTTGATGCTCCTCGGCTACCTTTTCCTTAGCCTAGCTGGCATGCCGGAGGGTGGTGAAGACCTCACCAAGAAACTGCACAAACAACACAACACATGTTTTAGCAGCCAAACAACAATAATAAGAAAAACATAAGTTACAACGAAAGGTACTTACATATGCCCCAGTCCGCATGGTCTTATCGCACCGATCAGCGAAGTCCTTCACCTTCAAAGTCGCGATCTCATCCAACTCGTACTGAGACCCACGAACAACGATGTTCATGAAATCCAGCTGAGAAGGATAGAAGGCCGTCGAAAGCTGCCTCCACGTCTCGTCAGCCTCCTAAGTCCTCACCATATACGGCTCCCTAACGGTCTTCAAAAAATACGACCGAAGGGAAGCGTCAAGATACAGCTTCCTCATCTTCTTAGGAACCCTTTGGCCCTCAAAGTCAGAGCTGATGTTGGGACAAACAATCTGGCGCACGGTCTCAAGGACTTCAATCTGGCCTTGCTTCTTCTGCTGAAGCACATCTTCTACAGCCAACCCATTCCTCTTCTTCCCCTTCCTCCTCCTCTCCTCATCCATTATACGACGACGTTCGTTGGCCTTATCGTCTAGATCAATGGGGAGTGACACAGGAGGTCAACTGGTAGAAGGCTTAGGCACATATGTCAACGGGACAGAACCCGACCCCGAGGCACTTGGAAAGAGTTGGGCCAAAGGCTCCTTAGTCACCAAGTCAACGGCCTCCTGACCGCCCGGCTTGGCCATATGATCCTCCATCTGCAGTGTAACCTTGGTCGTTGACCTTGTCTGGATCGGCTTTCGATAGTCTCATTTTCCCATGGAGGCCCCGACCTTCTATGCCTCAACCTTCATCTCAGTCGTTTTCTTCATAGCCTCAGCAATCTTGGCCATCCTCTTTGTAAGTTGTTCGGCTGCGGCTACCACAAAGTCTGGATCGGCTGCAACACGCACACGTCAGCCACCTGAACCAAACTAGAGGAAGGTACGAGTGAGAAACACTTACACATGACGGGGATTAGACCAACTTGGAGAAGGTGGACAGGAAGCCGTAAGTAATCCCTATTCCTCTCTGCTCGATCAAGCTTTCGAAAAACTTCTCTGCAATCGGCTTTCTCCTGCTCATTGATGGTCGGCCGCTTAAACACCTCTGCACAAATAGGAAGGGTAAGCTCAGATCGGCCATAAAAACAAAAACAAAAACAAAAAAAGGGGAAAGAACAAGCAAAAAACAAGATTATCCTATGGCTACCACCTTTCGACTGATACACGCGGGGCATGCGTCGGCCGAATAATGGCAACTCGAACCCCCCCAATTCCCTGACACAAACACGAACTTGTGTTTCCAGGCTTTCTGGGAGGTCGGCATGTCTTCAATAAAAGGCTCACTTTCCCGCTTCGTCCTGGATTCTACATACACCCACCAGTCTTGTCTCTCACAAACTTGTACAAATGGCATACGTGACCCAAGGTCGGCTCTCCTTTCCCGCACAACCCGAAAGCAGTGTATACCTCAGTCAACATGACCCAGCAGTTGGGATTTAGCTGACCAAGGGCAACACCCACTTCCACGGCAATCCTCTACAGCCACGGGTGAAGAGGCAGCACCACTCCATTACTAAAGTTATCCGGATGAAACATAGCCCAACCAACCGCCGGATTGCTTGGCCTCTCCCTTCTCCCAAGAAGCCTTATCTTCACGGAATCCGAAATATTTGAACACTTTTTAGTAAGCCAGAAGGTCATCCTCATCCAGGGTGCTTACTTGCCGATCAACTTTATAGCCCGAGCTGGCCATTGTCACCAGTTCCATAGCCTCTTCAACATCGATTTCCATCGGCCTAGACATCAACGCCATTTCCATAGGCTTTGAACTTGAGGCCACCACCGTACACTTATCGACCGGTGACCTCAACATATCACTTTGTCCAACTGATGACACCTCGGTGTTAGAGGTCTCGGCCCCATCAACGGCCGAGACATAACGAGTATCAATAAACTCGAAAGCTTTCTCAAGCTCATCTTCCAATTCTTAGGTCGACAGTTCTTGAGACACCTCAAGGATCGGTCCATCTACGTTTAGATTTACCTCTGACTCTACCACAAGGTTTGGCCAAGGAGAGCCAGAGGCCGATTCAGACACGTTTAACCGAGAATCAGAGTTAGCCGAACTAGCATCTGATTCACCGTCAAACGCATAACAGGACTGATCCTCGGATCCTTCTTAATCACCACGTGAACTTGACATCTACAGACATACAGACAAATTCTAAGGGAAAGATGCAAGACACAACCTACTATTGACATAACAGACGATCTAACCAACAACATGCATCAAGTTCATCCCCAGTTCATGCCAAAACACCCATTCAATTGAAAAAACAGCGGAAGAAGAATGCCATACCTTGTTTATAAGATTTCCGCCGTGAACACCGCTGTAAAACACTAGCCGAGAATTGCCTAAACAGGAGTCAAGGATCGCCGAAAATCGCCTCAAAAATTCGAAAAGCTCTCTCGAAAGCAAAAAGTGACAAATAGGGACGAATTCGAGCTCTTATAAATCTATTCGGCCAGTCGAAGGGTCGCACACAAACCCCAATGCATTTATTACATGACGCGTGGCACAACAATCATACCATGCCACTTATCGCACATCATAGGTTCATCTCGAAGACTAGAAAGTGGCACTCGATTGGCTACAGACATCCTCCAAGCCGATCGGCCACATGATCGTGCGAGGTTCCGCACAAGCGGACCGACCAAGGTGACATATAATCACCTTGGAGTGGCACTCAATCGGCCACGGACATCCTCCAAGCCGATCGACCACATGATCGTGCGAGGTTCCGCGTAAGTGGGCTGACTAAGGTGACATACAATCACCTTGGAGTGGGACTCTATCGGCCACTGACATCCTCCAAGCCGATCGGCCACATGATCGTGCGAGGTTCCGTGTAAGCAGGCCGACCAAGGTGACATACAATCACCTTGAAGTGGCACTCGATCGGCCACAGACATCCTCCAAGTCGATCGGCCACATGATCGTGCGAGGTTCCGTGCAAGCGGGCCGACCAAGGTGACATACAATCACCTTGGAGTGGCACTCGATCGGCCACGGACATCCTCAAAGCCGATCGCCCACATGATCGTGCGAGGTTCCGTGCAAGCGGGTCGACCAAGGTGACATACAATCACCTTGGAGTGGCACTCGATCGACCATGGACATCCTCAAAGTCGATCGGCCACATGATCGTGCGAGGTTCCGTGTAAGCGGCCCAACCAAGGTGACATACAATCACCTTGGAGTGGCACTCGATCGGCCACGGACATCCTCCAAGTCGATTGGCCACGAACATCCTCCAACCAGATCAGCCACAAGATCGTGCGAGGTTCCGCGCAAGTAGGCAGACCAACGTGACATACAATCACCTTGGAGTGGCACTCGATCGGCTACGGACATCCTCCAAGACGATCGGCCACATGATCGTGCGAGGTTCGGGGCAAGCGGGCCGACCAAGGTGACATACAATCACCTTGAAGTGGCACTCGATCAGCCACGGACATCCTCCAAGCCAATCGGCCACATGATTGTACGGGGTTCCACGCAAGCGGGCCGACCAAGAATCCGTTCGGCCACAACCAAAATTTAAGGCCGACTACTCTCCCTCGCCAAACCCTTTTTTGGAAGATTAACATATGGCATATCGCCTCAGCCAAGGGCTTGGGGGACTGGGGACTAGTATGGGACGGATCCCCACAAGTTGACAAAAGAACAACAAGCCCTTAACCGAGGAAATCCACCTCAGTTAATGACTTGGGGGACTTCTGTTCGTACCTAATTTGATCAACCTGGTCAAGGCCCTCCAAAACCGTACTTGGCCTCGACTCAACAAAGAGCACAACAATGCAAATCTACAAACATCAGGTGCACCCCACCAACACAGCCTTGGGCAAAAGATAAAAGCCACTAGGTCGACCAGATCTGGTCGGCCTACCCATCGGCCGACCGTGTCAACACGGCCACGGAGCTCGGAACCACCGGGACACGCGTCAGCTCCAGAGGCAGGGACATTTATCCCACATCGAAATGTTTCACCAACAACATTAAATGCCACTATAAATACAAGGGCACCTCCCCTAAAAAAAGGTAAAGACATATTTGACCTTACACTGCCTAAATCCCTCCACACTTAACTAACTTAAGCATCGGAGACTACTAAATCGGCACCCCACCGATACTCCCTTGCTTCTACTTTCCCTTTGCAGGTCTTCCTATCCCCAAGGAGAGTGAGTGATGTGAACTCGAAAGGGGCAATTCTAAGTTGGTCCATTTTTGACATCAACAGAGCATAATGAACCAAAATACGAAAATATAGACCTTTAATATGATTAGCTCATTAGATTGGATGGTCCGACCACACTAACAACATACTAGCCCAATATTTGATCTGCCCAACCCACAATTGCACCCTTATTTGCATGTACCAAACCAAAGATCATCTTTAAAATACAAGCAAGATTTGTAAGAGTAAAGTGAGATCGACTGAAGTCAACTATTTTACTAAAAAATAAAGTAGAAAATCGAGTGAAGTTGACTGTCCTACTAATTTTAAAAAAAATATATATTCGTAAGATTAGGTGTTATACATACAATACACATGAATAATTGAGATGCACAAAGTTCTCATATATAAGTTTATTAGCAATTTAGGCAAAACATTATGTTAGGCATTTTTACCAAGACAATTGTGATTTTTTTTTCGTACACAAGCAATGAAGCAGAGATTTTTTCTCTCCTGCTTGAGAGCATCCTTTCGATTACAAACAAAGTCGTGCCGGTGGAAGTAGGAAGATGGGAATGGATGAGGCTTTTGAGAAAATGGGTCTAAAGAGGGAGGGATATATGGCCAATATATTCGATGAAGGTGGAAGGAAGAAAATGAAGATGAGTGAAAACAGCGGCTCAGGAAAAAATGGGGGGAGAAAGAGAGGGGTCAACAAAGCACAAAAAGGGAGCCTTGGACAAAGGCGGTCGAGAGGCAAGAAGGATATGAGGGATGCTATTATCCAAAGCTTCTCGGAAGGTCTCTCTGAGGTCACCGTCTCATATGGGAATCCAAACCATGTTGGTGTGGAGGATCGTGGCACCTTGATAAGCAAGGAAATCAGGTAGGTCGTAGAGGAAATCAGGGGGTGTGTGTAAGATAAAGGAGCTAGCTGTGACTAATATTGTTTGTTCTAATTCCAATGGTGCCAAATCCCGAGAAGGTGACTCAATTTAGACCGATATCGTTGTGCAATTTCTCATATAAGGTTATATAAAAAATTATAGCCAACCGAATGAAGTCTATCCTGCCAAGCATAGTCTCTCCACAACAGAGCGCATTTATCTCTGGCCGGCAGATCCAGGACAACATCCTAATAGCCGATGAGGCTTTTCATGCTTTGAAGCTACGAAAAAAGACTAAAACCTTTGAGATGGGGCTTAAACTTGACATGAACAAAGCTTGCGATAGGATTGAATGGGATTTCTCCAGTTTGTGCTGTTGAGGCTAGGTTTCAGTGAAGGGTGGGTAAGGCTTATAATGAAGTGTGTTACGACAGTCAAATTTGCGGTGGTGATTAACGGAAATCATGGTAGGCGGTTCTCTCCATCTGGAGGGCTTCGTCAAGGAAACCCTATCTCACCGTATCTATTTATTCTAGTATGTGATGTGCTCTCAGCTTTGCTTAACGGAGCGGTTGACAGAGGACTGTTAAGAGGAATATCTTTTGAGGTGGGAGGCCCTTCTCTTTCCCATCTATTTTTCGCTGATGATTCTCTTTTGTTTCTTAAGGCTACTGCCCAGAACTGCCATACTGTGAAGCGAATTTTGGAGGCCTACTGCAAAGCTTCGGGGCAAAATATTAATTTTGACAGGTCTAGCCTTTTCTTTAGCCCCAATACCCCTTCTCTGCTTAGAAGCCAGCTTGGAAGCATTTTGGGAGTTCAAATTTCTGCTGATCCAGGGAAATACTTGGGGATTCCATCCATTTGGGGGAAGACTAAAAAAGAGGCCTTGATATATATCAAAGAAAAGTTGATGCAGAAGGTGAGTGGGTGGAAGCAGAAACTGCTCACGCAGGCAGGAAGGGAGATTTTGATTAAAGCAGTTGCTATGGCAATCCCAATATATCCTATGGCGGTGTTTAAGTTCCCAAAAATTCTGTGTACGGAGCTTGATTCTATCTTTGCAAATTTCTGGTGGGGTCAATCTGATGGGAAGAATAAAATTCATTGGCTAAGTTGGAGGGAATTGGGCTGACCGAAAATGGAAGGGGGCATGGGCTTTCGGAACCTAGCGTATTTCAATCTGGCTCTACTTGCTAAACAGTGTTGGCGCTTAATCCACGAACCTGAGTCATCGTGGGCAAAATTAATGAAAAGCAGGTATTATCCTAATTGTTCTTTTCTTGAGGCAAAAGGAGGCAGAAGGCCATCATGGGCGTGGGCGAGTCTGCTGGAGGGACGGGAAATTGTAACAAAAGGAGCCCAGTGGCAACTGCTGAATGGGGAGGTCATACGGGTTTGGAAGGACATATGGGTTCCGGGTTTGGATGGTGCAACTCTTAACCCCCCCTGCTGGTGCTCTGATCAATGAGAATGACAAAGTGGAGTCCTTGATGAGGCGTGATGCAAGGGAATGGCGCTTACAGGGGATTGAGGGAGTAACAACAATTGAAGAGAGAGAAGCCCTAAAAAAAATTAGAATTGGAAGATGCTTGCTGAATGACCGTCTAGTGTGGCCATTGTCAAAGAATGGAGTCCTTAATGCCACGGAGGGTTATGCTTGGATCCAAAGACGTAAAGTCAATCCTAGAAATAACCGCCCTTCATCTTCTCGGTGGATACCAAAAGAGATGTGGAAGTTGATTTGGGAGGGCACAAGGATCCCAAAGGTTAAAAACTTTATGTGGAAGGTGGTGAAGCGGGCTCTACCTACTAGTGCAAATCTACATTATCGACATGTTGGAAATTCTCCAATCTGTCAACTATGTGGGATTTTCCCGGAGACGGTAGAACACATGTTGTTTCTTTGTGATGGGGCCCAAGCGGTGTGGTTTGGGGGCCCTCTCTCTGATGTAATTAATCTCCAGAGTTTTACATCATTTGAGGATTGGTTCTTGGCAGTCACAGCTCCTAGTTTCCGCCGTGAGGCTGATATTAAATCGTTAGTCTGCCTAATTGCCAACTCTTGTTGGATGATTTGGAAAGTTAGGTCCTCAGCAAGATTGGAGCATAAGCCTTTTAATCCGAGAGGAGTCATTGAGGGTATACACAGGATGGAAGCGGAAGTGATAGCAGGAAGTTTGGGGGTCGAGGAGTCAAATGGAGTGGGTCACACAAGGCAAGAGCCTAGCCAGGTTTCATGGTCTCCGCCTCCAAGGGGGGTCTTGAAAATTAATACTGATGTCGCGTGGGATAAAGCTTCTTCAATGGCATACATGGGGACGGTATGCAGAAACTGGAATGCAGAATTTAAAGGGGCCTAGGGGTGGAGGAGAAGAGCGAATTCAGCTTTGGAGGCAGAAACCTTAGCAGCGGTGGAAGGAGTGACAATTGCGGAGGTTAATGGATTCAGAAATGTGGCGTTCGAATCGGATTCAGCGGAAATGGTGAAGGCAATCAATGGAGAAATTGAGAAGGGTAGGTGGGAGATTTTTCCTTTGCTGGCAGAGATTAGAGCCTGCACATCTAGATTGAATGAGGTTAAGTGGAGATGGATTCCAAGAGGTGCAAATATGGCGTCAGATGCGGTGGCATCGTTAATGAGAAGGGAGATGACTGACATGGTCTGGGATCACAGGCCTCCTTCTTCCCTTGTTTTTGTGCTTATCAACGATGGGCTTCCTTGCCCGCCGACAGCCGTATAGGGGTGCTTAGACCTGGCATGCCTCTGTGTCGTGCCATGGTTTTGGGTCTGAGCTTGCCCTGTCTAGTGGTGGGGATTAAGGTTTATCGGCTTTCTTTGGTTGTTTGTGGCTTAGATTGTCTGTCGTTTGCTGCTTTTATTTTATGCAATGTTGTGATTCTAGTTTGCTATGCCTTGTGGGCTTTTATGAATGAAAGTATCTCTATTCGACCAAAATAAACGACAATTGTGATTTTAGTTGCTATATTCTTTGTGCTGGTATTTTTTTTTTTTTTTGGAAGAAGTCCTTTGTGCTAGTTAAACCTAAACTTTTACCCGTTTATGCTGAGTGTTCCTTTGTTTTTTTTTTTTTTTTTGGGTTTATTCATCTTTTGTAAAGTATAAGAGTGTAGAGTATTTTCAATTGCAATCATTTTGGAAATTTTTTTTCCCCAGCAATAATTTTGGAAATTTACATTAGTAAAAAATCACTCTTAAGATTTTTTGTTTCCTTTGTTCATTTCCTCCTTCAGAAAAAATGAAAAATTGCCAGCAATAACCCTTTGTGCATTTCATGGAGTGTCATTTTCCATGTTGCTGATGGCCACTTCTTCTTCGTTTTCCCAGCCCAATTCAGAACTCAAATTTTCACCCATTCAAATACCAAATCTCATGGACAATCCAAACCATCGTTAAAGACATAATGGAGCTGACCAAATTCTTTGTTATATCAATACTTTTATGAATATCTTCTAAGTAGTGACTGATGCTTTTGAACCTTTGATCATTCAATTAAAAGTTCTAGGACATGGGAGAGTAGCTTTGTCCACTTTAATTTCGGTGTCCTAAGGGTTTCCGCTTGTAATTTCTTTCTTTCATACCAAAAAAAAAACACTTCAAAGTTTCAACCATCCATAAATATGTGGATGCGCTTTTCATTTGCATGACTGTAGACATGTGATAGATATTACAGATGGTACAGGTTATCAGGAAAGTTTTGTAGTGATGCAAACATGACTCTTGAAATTGTGTAAGACTGACATAAAAACTGGTTGATGTTGTAATTGGCGCATTTCAATGACAATGGCTTGGGCCACCAACATGACCCAATTGGTGAGGAAGAAGAAAGCAAACATTTTCTAACACAAAAAAGGATGTAACCACAAAAGATAAGGCCCTTGCTGCAGCAGAAAATTACACAACAAGAGAATCCCAAATGCACATTTTATCCTCTCACCACATCACACCATAGATTTTGCAATAACTAGGTGTGTTCTTGACAGCATAAGTGGTGTAAAAACATAATTCAAACATGAATTTACGGGACTAAGTTGACTCGAATACCATCTGCACAACCCGGGACATATTGGCAAGATCGAAGCAATACAATCCGAAGATTAAACGGAAAACATCAAGAAATAATGAGAAAAACAAGATAAGATATTTAAATATCCCATACGCACTCTCAGCAATGAGTTCACCAGGTACAAAGGGTTTTTAAGATGAACATTCAACCCCAAAAATATGAGGAAACAAAAAGAACAAACGGATGACCAGGGCTTCCGGATTTCAGCCACATGAAATCCATCCGATCAAAATGTTAGACAACAAGAGTAGTGACTATTCTATGTCCTGACAATCCATACCTAATAAGAAAACATCTTCATGGTAGCTTTCAGGAGAGTTACCTGCAGAATTATCGTAAGTACTTTTTGTTTCCTCTTCAGAAAAAATCTTCTCCGAATGACAATCCAAACTACAAAATGCATTCTCACTGCTGCAAGAAATCAGATCAAACCTCAGCCTACATGATATAAGGGGACTTAAGTGAAAATTGAAAACAGATGTTTGAAACAAACCTGCACATGTCAATTTCATCTCCATCCGAGCTCTTCTTGCAGGCATAACAGAATCTCAAAGTTCCATTGAGATCGTTACTTTCCAATCCACCCTCGTATTGAGCCACTCTAGGTGATTCGATCCTGGGTTTTTCTCTGTCAAAATTAGTTACCTCATTTGTGTGACATTCCAAAATACAGTCCCCAAAAATATGAGTTGTCTTAGGTTTTGGACCATGACAAATGATGCAGGTATAATCCTCTGACAGTTCTATCTCTCTTGCAGAGATAGAGGCAATAGGTACTGGAAGTGAACTTGGTTTAAAACCCAATGAGCTTTCTACCTGCAGGCCGTTGCCTAAAGCTACAGAAGAGCTCATCAAAGTTTTATTCTCTGAATGAAGGATTTTGAACCTCAAGTTTGGATCAGACATGGAGCCAACCGGTGAGGAAGGCTGGTTGGAGTCCAACACAGATGATGCAATGCTTTCAGATGGTTCAGATTTGAAAGGAAGTTCGACACTCCCAAAGAAATCATTCCCTCTGTCGGCTTGAAGTTGGGAATTGACGGTTACGGCTTCAGAAAACGGCCTAAGTATGTAGTTTCTATCTAAAGTTTTGGGTTGGACGGGATCATTGTCGGAGTCATAATAAAGCTTTGAGGAGTTAGGGATGTTAGTTTTCACCTGTAGTCCAAAGATTATATTTTTCCTCTTCGGTGAACCAACTTCACTAGCTGTTTTAGTTTCATCAACTAGCGAATTGACAATGCTGAGGCCTTCTTTACTACAATCCCATTTCTTTTGATTTTTATTTTGGGATGATGATCTAGGAGACCTAAGACTAAATGGGTTGCTAAGCTGGTAACGAACTCTAAAATCCTGAGGCAACGTAGGGCTCCTAACGCAGGAATCTGATGAACGTTTATTACCAAACCCTATAAAGAAACCTGGAATATTGAAAAGTGAGCTGCTTGTATGTTTCAGGCTTAACATATTAGAATCAGCCATTAGATCACCATCACATCTGACATGTTTATCTTCTCCTAAGAGGAACCAAAAGTCCTTACTGTATTTAATAGTAATAACCACCAAACCTGGAGTAGGGTGGGAAAATGGTACAATTTAAGTTCAAATCCTGTCATATAAAGGGAAAAAAACAACATCATTAACAGTGTGAAGAAAGCAACATCAACCGAACTACACATGATAAAGCTTGTATGCACTGATGACCCAAAAGAAAGAAGAAATGAGCTGATAATAATCCAGAAAATAATTTTCCAGAGAACACTTCGGAGAATCAAGTTGATAATCGGAATAGGACAAATGTACAATATAGAGAAAATCATTCATATATGGCAGGCCCAAAAAGAAAAGTTAGTGGCACACATCCAGAAGTAAATGTAAACATATGGGTTGATGATCAAGATTAAGAGCTTCCCAGATAATAACTAATCAAATATCCCAGTACAACCGAGAGGATGCAATTTGAAGCCCACACTCAAGGAGCTTAGAGACCAAAATAAGTGCAGCCATTAGTAAATTTATAGACCCATAACAGCGAATTTTCTTCAATGTCCAGTCAAAGTAATACTAAAATCAGATATATCAGGCATAATATCCATTTCATTTTCCCAAAAACCAATACATAAATTCGTTTGAACTTGCCCGGTGATAATAAAGAATTTAATGGAACCCAAAAATAACTGAGTAATCAATCCTTCAAAATGCATAAAAGGGTATCCAATGTGATCAAAATTTGAATCTTTTACACAAATGAATGAACCTGAAGAACATCAAGTCACAGTAAACAACTGACAAGTTCAATTTCAAACCAAAAAATTAAAACTTCAAGAGCCAAATTTGAATTCCCAAAAGCCCAAAGCGTGAAAGCTCAAATCGATCATCGACACAAAAATACGGACCCATATCAAAAATAATAAAATCGGGAAAAAGTAGAGAAAACCCACCTAGCTTTCTTCTCCGGAAACTTCACCGATGAGGTTGAGCTTGAGTTGAGACTACAAAAAGAATCCAAATAAAGCATAGATAGACATTGACAAAGTCTGCAACTTTAACTTGCCTTCTCTTTCATGGCTCATATTTTTCTTTCTTCCTTGCAATAAAAAGCAGAGAAATAAAAGGGTCTTGTTGATCTTCAGTAGAGGTTTGTGATATACGCACGATTAACAGAGCTAGCGTATTCAATTGGAGCTTTCGACCTTTGGTTGGTATAAAACTATTTATATTCTGTGTTTTGGAGTTGTGGCAAATTGGAAACCTATACGTATATTCTCTCTCAGTACTCAGTAGTTACCTATTTACAGTAATATATATATATATATATATATATGTATATACATATATCTAGATATGTATATTGACCCTTCTAACTTCATAATATTAGAGATATATATGTGGCCGTTATCTTTTGCGTCTGTGAATTATGAAAATTAGAGGATGTTTATCTGTTTTTTTCTTTATTTTTCCAAAATGCTTATTTGTTTCTTTAAATTGTCAAATTCAAATATATGTAGTCTTTGAGATAAAAAAAAGTTAAATATATTCTTAATATTAAAAAACATAATATTAAATATCTTTGAAATGTTTAAAGGTTAACAATTTATAAGCTACAATATTATTGGAAAAGATTTGAAAAAAACTATATGCACATGTTATTTTTTGAAAATAAAGATATTAAAATTCATTGATAAAAATAATAATATACATAGAAGGTAAAGAGGGTGCATATACGTAGTCTCGTTAAAATTTTATAGTTCTATACGGACTAAAAAAAAAAGTATCACGTGCCTTAAACAAATCAAACGAAATCCTTAAACACCAAAGTAAAAATAAAGTTTGGAGGTTCTTGAAACCGGACC
Organism: Oemleria cerasiformis; assembly: GCA_037349345.1. Lineage (NCBI taxonomy): Eukaryota > Viridiplantae > Streptophyta > Magnoliopsida > Rosales > Rosaceae > Oemleria > Oemleria cerasiformis. The sequence goes on along the minus strand of JAZGTL010000019.1, from coordinate 4,560,988 downwards.
GTGAGCCTCCTTCAAACTATATGCATTAGCTGAAAATGACACACTTAAGCCATATTAAGCCAAGTAGTGTGCATCAACATATTTTTTAACTATTAGAATTCATAAGTACCGGCCCAAATAGAGAATTAAGAACGAAAATAAACAATAAGCCCTACACACGATCTCCAAAACAGAACTACACACCAAATCGCCCAACACATAGACATAGACAGACACTACTAACGTATCATGTATGTGATTTTACCGTATAGTACTCTGCAAGATATACGATGCGATTTACCATTAGAGTGTAGTGTTGGCTTTTGGGGACTACAATCACAACCGAAAAAGGAGAAAAAGGGAAAAAGAGTTCCAACCTGACCAAGCCCAACCCGGACCCAGCCCACAAAAATCTCAGTTTCGCCCCTGAAACAGTCGAATTTACCGTTATGTCCTCTTTCTGGAAGCCCAAAAATCGAAGAAAGAAAACGCATCTGCAGTTAGCAACTTTGCACCAAAAAATAAATTAAAAAAAATAAAAAAGAGTGAAAAAAAAAACAATAACGTACCAGGCTCGTGTGATGGCAGTGACCCTCTTTTATCCCCAAAATCTTTTACTCTCCGTCCTCTTGTCTTGCCCTTCCCATCTCAGTTTGCCACAAAATTGATTGCAATTCTGAGGAAATGTCGAGTTGAAGCTCTTCGAGAAGCTTCAATTTCGCTTCAGACCGAAGAAATTTTGGGAAATCTTCGATCTTTCAGGACTTTGAGAACTTGTGTTTTGAGGTAAGAATTTAGGGCTTCATTTCTCCATTTTGGAAACTGCTGGAGTTTGAATTGAGCTTAAGAATTACGGAAAATTGTATCTTGGGTTAGTTTTTGTTTTACTTTTCACGTTTTTAGAAAGATAAATTTGTTCACTTTTTACTTAAAAGGTTGTTGGATTTACTCACAACTCTATCAACCTAAGCGTATTGAATTTTCTGACTGTGATTTTCATTGATAAATAGGTTGCTTTGAGAAAGATTTTTATGTGGGTTTTGCTGCTTTTGTACTTTGCCTAATCAAAGTGCTGTTTTGGAGCTAGTGTTTAGTTTATGAAAAAGAGAAAGTTGTAAATGATTACGATGTTGTTGATGGTAAAAATATTTCTGGGCTTGGATGATTTGGAGATTTAGTTCTATGAAGAAAGAGAAGTTCTTGATTGGAATAAGAAACTTGGGTGAAGAAGAATAATGGGTATGGATGTTCTTGGAGTTTAACCCTATATAAATGGAGAAACTGTAGTTCTTATAGCTGTATTGTCAGTGTGGTGATTTTGCTGTGGTTAATCTTGAGTTCTTGCTGAAATGGATGACACTGAAGATGATGCAAGGTATCCACCAAACCTGTATGGTGTGAATCACCAGCAGGGTTATGGTTCTTCACAACGCCAAAAGCTTCCGGTTCGTGGTGGTCCATATTCTAGGCCAGTTGATAGTCACTATGTTGATGATGAGGAGGACGATGATGAGGAGGAGGATGAGGAGCTGGGGGAGGAAGAGGAAGGCAACAATGGCCAAAATGGTTATCCTTCTGTTCGCAAAGATCTTGGTGATGATGACGATGAAGAGGATGGTGATGATGAAGAGGAGGAGGAGGATGAAGATGATAATAAGAGCAAAAACTATAACAGAAGGGCTGATGATACTGATTTGAAAACGCACCCAAAGAAGCGTAAATTGAAGAATTTGATTTCGAGTTATGAATTTGCTCCTCGTGTCCCACCTCCGTCGGCTGCTACACCCTCTGCTCCAAGATCAATTGGTGGCCGGAATGCTCTTACAGATTGGACTGAGCATGAGACTTTTGTGCTACTAGATGCTTGGGGTGACCGGTTTCTTCAACGTGGTAAAAAGAGTCTTCGCTCTGAGGAGTGGCAAGAGGTTGCGGAGAAAGTATCAGAGGTATCAAAGATTGAAAGGACAGACACACAGTGTCGCAATCGGTTGGATACCTTGAAGAAGAAGTACAAAAAGGAGAGGGTCAAGTTCGCAGAGACTGTTGGTGCCACTAGCAAGTGGGTTTACTTCAAGAAGATGGACATGTTAATGTCATCGCCACAGCAGCAAAGCGGCCTCTCTTGTGGTGTGGACTCAGGAAAATATGTTTTCATGAACCCTAGAGTGTATGTGAACCGTGCAAATGGGTTGGATGAAATGAGGGATAGTCCAGGGAATTCAGAATCTGCTGACGGAGTGGAGGATGATTCAGATGGGCTACCACCTAAGAAGAGAAGGTATGGAAGGGACAATGATGATCGGTATTGCTTTAGATTGCTTGCTGATTCAATTCAGAAATTCAGTGACATATATGAGAAGATTGAAAATAGTAAAAGGCAGCAGATGGTAGAACTAGAGAAGATGAGGATGGACTTCCACCGGGATTTGGAACTGCAGAAAAGGCAGATTATGGAGAGAGCGCAGGCTGAGATAGCGAAAATACAGCAGGGTGATGACGAAGAGAATGATATCTCTGCCGAAAATGGCAATGCTAGTGGGTGATATTAGTATCTATCTGTGTAATGTGAAAGTTAATTAGTTGACTGCTAGCTGTTGTTGTAACAATTTGGGGACTTCACCCCCTTTCTATTTCTTTTGAGCTAATAAGTTCTTGGTGTTGTATCAGATATGGTATTAACTATTAAGAAAGAAAATCGAATTGTTGCTATATTGTTTTTGTTCCATGTTGATGGCCTTATATTTATCCATTCCTTTGCTACTGGTCTATTTCCATACCAGCATTTTGAGCTGAAAATTATGGACATTGGAGTTTACTGAGAAAAATGTCAAGTTTCTTAGCAGATCCATTCGTAGCCACACGATGGATTGCCTTGGGGATTTTGGCACCCCTAAACATTGCTATATTTTTTCTCGCATCATTGTATGTTAACTGTCTTTATCCATCTTTTCACGTGCCAACTCGGAGAGTTGAATTGCAGTGGAAATGTTGTCACTCCAATTATCCAATACCAATTCCGAAGGGGGAAAAAATTAATTAATTAACTGCAAGCTAGTCCTGCTTTAAAAGTTACCGTGTGATCAAATTTTTTATTTGATATAACAAAACGTATCAGAATGAAATCGATAACGCCTTACCAAAATGGGAGGTGATTGAAGTTCACAATATCCTTTCATATTACAACAATCAGAAAGCTACTGCGTTTCGTCACTGCATTTGTCCATCTTCATAAATCACAAGAAGTCAGAACGATGCAGATTCTGAAGCCAAAAAGCAACCCTCGTCTGAATCTTATTTACAAATGTAGCTTTCGAATGGGATTTCCAATCGCTTACTCTCAGACCCTTGGATCTCGATTGCTGCTTGATTCTTGTGTTGTTAGTTTCAACCTTCTTTGGTTTCAACTCCCGGAGATGCACAGGTCGTGGATTGCAAAGCCTAACGAAGCCAGGAAAAATCGCCCTACGGACCTCCTCCACTTTTCGAATTCTGTTTTAATGAGCAGTGGTTTCTTGGTGTTATTTTTTCTTCGTAGCCAAATACCAACCTGACAATACACAAAATTTGTAGGAGATGCGGCTGTGCTACTGGCGCTTAATAGGATGCATAACCTGCAGAAAAATCAGCCACATCATGAGCATGTAAAGTATACGGGAGCAGGCCTATAAAAGCAAGACCAAAATTTGATTATATCATACCATATCCCATTGTGGACGTCTTACGAACGTCATCAACCTTGCCAACTGCTTCAAGTATTGATGAGTAAGTGATGAGATCATATACAAAACCTTTTGAATCCATCTCTTTCATCAGCTTTGCAGCCTCTTCAAGCATACCAGCTCGGCTAAGACAACCAAGGACAGTGTTATAAGAAACTGCATCCGGTTCAATCTTAGAATGCTTCATCTTGGAAAACATTTCCATAGCCCGAGTTGGGCCACCTGTCCTAGCTAAGCCATTCAAGATAATATTTTGTGAGTTAAGGTCTGGAATGCAACCATTTTCTTCCATGAGTTTAAGCAAGGAATGTGCTTCATCTATCATACCACCCCTCACCATTCCTGACATGAGTGCGTTATAGGCATACACATCCGGATTGCATCCAAGTTTCTTCATCTCCTTAAAAAGATCCATTGCTTCAGCAAGACGCCCACATTTCCCGAAGTGTTTAATCATCACCGCGTATACCCTAGCACTTGAACGCCCACAGTTTTCTTTCAACTCTTGAAATAACTCATTTGCAGCTTCGTAACGCTTTGCTTTTCCAAGACTGTTGATAAGGCTGCAATAGGCAGCTGGGCAAGGGGGAAAACCCTTTTCATCCATCTCCTCGAGAAGCAACAAAGCTTTCTCAACTCTATTTGTTTTGCAAAAACCATCTATAAGAATTGAATACGTAAATGAGCTGGGAACAATGCCATTAACTTTCAATTTTTCAAACCATGAAGCAGCCTCAGAAGCTGGAGCTTTGGATTCAAATAAAGCTTTAATAATAGTGTTATATGTCACCACATTAGGTGTGCAGTGCAGTGACCCCATCTCATTAAAAATCTTGATGGCATCTTCTATACGACCTTCCTTTCCCAAAATGTTTATCAAATTGTTCATAAGCACAACATCCGGCTTACAACCCTCCCTCCGAAGGTTTTTGTATATGGAACAAGCATCTTCCACCCTCCCAGCTTTACCAAGCCCCTTTATCAATTCAGTGTAAGTGAAAACAGTCGGCGGGCACCCCTTCTCTTTCATCTCCTGGGCTAGGCTTAAAGCTTTCTCAACCTTCCCCAACTTGAAAAATATTGCCATTAGGGTAGTATAAATCTTTGGAGTGGGATGTAAACCAATATCCTTCATCTCATCAAACAATCGAATAGCTGAATCATCACGACCCAATTTCCCGAATGCAGATATTAGCGCACTGTATGTAACTGTATCTGGCAAACAGTTACCATCATTACACATCTCATTATAGAGCTCATGGACCTTGTCATGATGACCTTCCTGCATCAACATTATAATCATGGAGTTGTAAGTATTTGCAGTTGGTTTGCATTTGTGTCCTTTGACCTGGAAGAAGACGGACAGTGCCTTGTTCACCATCTTAGCCCTGCCCAAGATCCTTATGATTTCGGATAATTCAGCTGGCTCAATAACACATGTACCCCTAACCATTTCTTGGATGGTTTTCCACATTTCACCAACTGAACCAGCCTCGTCCAAGCAACGGATCAATGCCATGTATGAGGTTGAATCATGTAGAAAATTCCTTCTCTTCCCAGCCCACCTGAAAAACTGAACCTTCACATTGACCTCAACATCAATCTTTAGAACTGCTAGAACTAATCGATGATCCACTCTGAGCTTCAGCACTTCCAGTGCCTTTTCTGCATCAGGTCCCCATTTGAAAATTTTCAAAATCTTAGTGAACCTCTCATCCAACATCCTAACTGAAGGGTCCCTCCTTGAGGGATTTCTACTCAGAGGAAAGTTCTGCACTTCACCAGATGCACTGGGTAACCGAAACATTTTAACTATCTCATTTTCTGCTCACACCCAACATGATAACAAGATCAGAGTAAATAAAAAAGGCAGCATATTTATACCAAAACCATGCTAATACAGAGCTAGTTATACAAATTGTTGAAAATTAAGGCCTAATCTTATCAAACAAAGGAAAAAGGAAAAACCATACAGAACCCTGTTTCAGCAATTGAATTTGAAACAAAACTTGAGACATGTAAGCTGAAATTGATGCTTGAAATAATGCAGCTTACCTGTTTGATTAAGTCTCTCAGAGAGATGAGGAAAGGTTGATATTGATCGCTTTAAAGAAAACGAATTGACAACCAGTTTTGCCATGATTCACGGCGATTTGAACCGAAATTGACACCTCAGACGGGCAAGTTTCACTCATGCAGGGCGCTGAAATCGTACGAACAACTCATTGCTGTGGGCTTCAAATGAAAACTGTTGTCAGCCAGTTGCCGAAACCAAAGAGTAATGATGGGGTCGCTGTCGTTGCTCCGATTTGACAGAGGAGATAGAAAAACGGGAAACGGAGATTAGCAAAGAGAGAGAAAAAGGGAGGAGCACCAGCCCACGGCTGACGTTGCCGCTGCCGCTCTTCTACTTGTAAGTGAAGTGAAAAGCTTTGAAAAAAGTCCTTGTTCAATTTTTGTGCCCAAATTGTTATAGTGAGCATAAATCCGTTGAAAATAGAAACTGATTCGATTCAAACCGTTGTTGGCACTTCGATTTGGATTTGATCGGATAAAAATCAAACGATTTGAAAATCCTAACCGTTCCGTTAGTAACGGTTTGATTTTTTATTTTTAATTTGAAAATTGTTAGAATCCAAATTAAACCATTAAGATTCTTATTTATTTATATTATTTATTAGTTAATATTTTTCACTCTCTAGTATGTTAATGTAAAAATTCAACTCACAAAGTTATCTAACTATTCTACATCCATCTCCTATGTATCTAACCTATCACTAGTCGCTTTCGTCTTTCTCGGTTAGGGTATCTGCTAGGGTTTTTCGTGAATGCGACGGCATAGCTTATGCATTCTCGACTGCAAGGGGGGTTTTGGTTGCAACGACTTCGTTTGTGGACCTTGGCCCTGTACGCACTATAACGACCCATAAATTTAATTATTGAATTTTCATAAATTATTTTGCAAAATGACGAAATTACCCTTGGTTGTTTAAGAGGCTTGAAAGTCAATTTTTGTTTCGAGACATTTTTGGCTGTGTTTCGTGGACCGTTGCGTAGGTCTCGAACTCATGAGTTCGTAGATAGGCGGCACGCAGAAAACGGAGTTCGTGTGAGAGAGTTATGGGTCTAGAATGTTCACGGGCTTTTTGGTAATTTGCCCTGGGTAGATATTTTAAATCAGACCTACTCCAAATTTTGTCTACATTTCATCCTCTCTCTCCCCATGCTCTCTCTCATCCAAGCCGTGAAACACAAAAACCCTCAAATTTTGATTTTCAATTTAGGCCAAACCACCACAAACAATTCACATCGTCATCTTCCTCACTTTATTCTAAGCTCAACCATATCCTTTATCGAGCTTGGAGGTGTTAGGAGAAGGAGATTTGAAGGTGAACAGTAACCGCCACCTTCCCAGTCATTTTCCGCCCAACACATGTATGAGTTTCGTGTTTAGACTTCATTTTTGAGTTCCTGGGTTCGAGTAGATAGATTTAGACTAAAAATTTGTGAAAAACGATTAAGTTTTGAGAAAGTTAGGAAAAATTCAAAGTCGGTCGGCAATGGAGTTTTTCGGCGACGGCGAATGGCAGAGCGGTCGTCTTTTCCGGCGACTAGTTCAGTCAGAGGGGGGCTGACATGGCATGCCACTTGTCAGCCACGTTGAGCCACGTGGATGCCACCTGGCAGCCACGTGGAGGCCACCGGGTAGCCACGTGGGTGCCACCTGGTGGCCGAGTCAACGCTGAGTCAGCACCGAGTCAGGCACGTGGGACACTATAGCAGCACGTGGGACACTGTAGCAGGCGCGTGAGGTCCTGTAGCCGGCGTGTGGCGCGTGGTCTGGCCTTCTGTCGGCGCATGGGACAGGTCCTTAGGTCTCGGCGATGCGTGCCGACAAGATTTCGACTTTTCGGACCTGTTGGCGTAGGTTTCTGTTTGATCGAACGTCATTTAGGGGTAGTTTTGGGAGTCCGAAGTGGATGCATTTTTAGTGAGACGCAAGCGGACCTCCCGAGATTTAGGGAGTCTAAATGTAGGGCTTTAATTATAGTTGGTAATCCCGATTATTACTTTTAACAGGTGATACTGCTCTGGGAACTTCGGAGGAGCGTAAGGCTCGAAATTGAACTGATTTGGACGTGTGGTGAGTGGACTTTGGTTTTGTAAATTATAATGCATGCATAAAGGTATTTTGATATAATTGCTTATTACGTATTGTTACGTACTGTTTGGTAAATTTCTAGAATTTAGAAATTGTGCTAATAAATTATTACTGGACACGGGTTTTCAATATTTCAATGAAAGTGATGTTTTGGGATGTGGCCTGGTTTTTGGACTCTATTTTTATGTCGTTTTGACGTGATGGATATTGAGTCCATGATTTTGGGTTTAGACCCATATTTGTAATTTTAATGGATTTGGCCATAAACCGGTTTTTGGTGAGGGTTCTCCGACGCTAGTGTCGAGGGGTATTTTCTCCATTAGGTCATTGAGGCTGTCTACGCATAGCACAGGTTTCTACACAACTCGAGGTATATCGGGTGTGTGGAGGGTATTTCGGGAACAGTAATATATGTTTTGATATATTTGGTGTCCATGTCGATTTCCATGATTTAAACTCCTTTGAGGAGGGTTTTCAAAGCAAAATTTTGGACCACGGTATGTTTTTCATTATTACGGATTTTCGTGGGTCCAACCAAGTGTTTTAACAAAAGATGAAAATTTCGTTGGTTTTCGGATTATCTATATATATTATTTTATATACCAAGGGATTTTATGTTATGCATGCATGGTTTACTCGTGGAGGGGGGAAAGGGTAAGATTTCCTCGGAAACTGGTTTTAAAATATTATTTTTGTCCACTCACAACTTTCGTGTTTTAAATCCCCTCCAGGCTGTTGTGCTGATATGGGCATAATCCAGAGGCGGAGGCATTAGAATTTCAGCAACGCAATTACCTAGACTTTCTAGTAGGATATTTAATTATGTAATTATTTATCCTACCTAGATGCTCTGATAACACTTTTGGATTGATTGTACAATTTCGATTACATCGTTGGATGATTGACGTTTGTTGGAATTTGGAGTGCTATCTGATCCTTTGTCTGATAGGTGGAAGACGGTTAATCAATCCTTAAGGGGAGATTCTGTCGAACTTTCGGTAGAATTCTCGTAATTAATTCTAATGACTTAAAGGTGTTTTGGGAATTTCTTTAGGTTGTCAGACGAGAGCAGGGTTCTTCTAGGGTTTCGAGGGGAAATTCGGGAAGGGTCCTGTCACGCACCACTGTTTAGAGAAACTATGGACTTGATCGAGAACCTGTTACATACCACAATGAAGATCTCTTATGTTGAGGTCGTGAAAATTATTGGTTTAGAGGAGAACCTGGGGGCGATTCAGGCGACTCGGTTTCTGATGGTGAGGCGGCTGCTGACTGTGAAGCCATACCACTGAGACGCGCTGTCAGGTACGATGAAAGCCATCTGGAGACTTCATGATGAGTTTAACATGGTTCCGGTGGATGACACATGTTATTTGCTTTTCTCGTTTGGTAGTGATTATGACAGAAAGAAGGTTCTCAAGGGGCACCCCCTGGTCGTTTGACAGGGCTCTCCTGGCAATGGAGGAGACGGATGGGATTACTGACGCTTTTTGGGTTTCGCTGGAGTTTCAAAATTTTAGGGTTCGGATCTGGAAAATACCACCAATCTTTCTTATAGACGGCTTGGCAGAAAAGGTAGGGAATTACTTGGGGAAATTCATTATGGTGGATAAAGGGTTGAATAGGGACTGCCTAGGCAGCTTCTTACGTATTAGAGTATCTTTGTCCACAGTTGAGTCGTTGAAATGGTGTGTGACGTTACATTTGTTGAGGGATGAACATGCGAAGCAATATGAGGTGGAGTATAAGAAGCTCCTTTTTTTTGTCTGCGTTGTGGATGTTTGGATCATGTGGGGCCAAGCTGTAAGACTTTGGTGGAGACAGTGGAGAATTTTGGTCGGTGGAAGACAACGGTGAAGGACGTTTTCAATATCACTCACCAAAATGGCTCGTAGGGTGTTTTTTATGGTCTGGGGTCTCGGGCTCGAGGTCTCAAACCTGCAGCGAGTCCCTTATTAGCCAAGGAAGGTGGACAGTCTCGTTCTTTTGCTGAGGCTTTTGAAGGGGATAATACAGGTGACACGGGGGGTACCTACACGAAGACTGCTGCAGTACCTACTATAGTGAGGGCATGAAAAAACAGAAACTGGGAATTGATCCCAGTAGAGCTCAGGTTGGGGCGTGCAAGGTGGGACATCCTCACCTCACCCTTTCCACCAAACCAGACGCACACTAGAGGCTCAATATGTGCATCTAGCTAGCCCTCGAGCCCCAGACCCTGAACCTAAGGTTGGCAAGGGGAACAAGGCAAGTAAGGAGATTGTTTTGGAAAATATTTGTACACGGCATGGAAATGGGCAGCGCTGGGGATTGTATGTCACGGCAAAAATTAAGCCCCCAAAAGAAGAAATTAGGGGGAAGGAAGGTGGTTTCTACAAGGTGGCTAAAGCCACACCCGTGATGGGGTCTGATGGCAAGACCCATCACGAAGAATGAGTCTCCTATGTTGGAATGTCCGTGAGCTGGGATGCCCTCGGGTGCAACGTGACTTACATCATTTCTTTCGGGTTAAGAAACCTTGAATTATTTTTCTTATGGAAACAAAGAAGACAATTCGACAAATGGATTTCATTAAATAGCAACTTGGGGTAGTAGGGGGTTTCAGTGTTAGCATAGTCGGAATGTCAGGAGGATTAGCACTGTTGTGGGCTTATGGTGTAGAGGTTAATATTTGCCCTTACTCAGTAGGGCACATTGATGCTTTCGTGAAAGGCATTGGCGATTACAACTTTCAGTTTACGAGTTTCTATGGCAATCCTAATGCCATGAATCATGGTTTTCCTTGGGATTTATTGCACAGATTGGCAGCAAAAAGCAGGGGGGCTTGGCTTATTGGGGGTAGGGGGACTTCAATGAGGTTACTGGAAGTCATGAACATGTAGGACGACGTTCTCGACCGGTGGGACAAATTAATGCTTTTTGTAACGTTTCAAAGAACTATGAACTGATGACAGTAGGGTTCAAGGGGCAACCATACACGTGGTCTAATAGATGAGTGGTGACTTCCTAGTTCGGGTGAGGCTTAATAGGGCTCTTATTAATGGTGATTTCCAGCAGCTATTCCCTGACGTCCTCACAATCCACCTTAACTCTTGGGCTTCTAATCATCTTCTAATATGGATTAAACTTAGACCCAAGATCCCGACAACAGATGGCGCAAGAGATTCTTTTTTGAAGAATGTTGGAAAAAAATGGAGGGTTGTAGGGAGGTCATTGAGGAAAGTTGGCAAGGCAATCAGGGACCTTCGGTTTTAGACATAATTGAGCAGTGCAAGGTTGGTCTCTTGAATTGGAACCATGAGAAAGTAGGAAACATACCTTCGAAAATCTAGAAGATTCAACATCAGCTGGAATGTGTGGGCGCAAACCCTCTTTTTGAACGGGGTTTGCTCCATTCGAGATGTTTAGATATTAGTTGGACTCATTCCTTGCCCAAGTGGAAATGTGGGCGTCAACGGTCCCGAGTAAATTGGCTGAAATTTGGGGACAAAAATACAAATTTTTTTTCATGAAGGTGCTAAGCAGCGTGGTAGGCAAAATTTACTTCAAGGTGTGTTTGACATGAATGGGATGTGGCAGACATCAGATTCAACAATGACAAGGGTGGTTGGAGACTAATATCGCTCGCTGTTTGAGTCTGATGGTCCGTGTAACATCACTTAGGCTCTTGATGCAGTAAAATCCTCCCTCACGGATAGACATAGAGTGGCCCTCAATGCCCCTTTTGGCCGTGAGGAGGTGGAAGAAGCTTTATTCCATATGGCCCCAACGAAAACCCCAGGAGTTGATGGGTTGCATGCGCTGTTCTACCAAAAATAATGGGGCACAGTGGGTGATGAGGTTTGTGCTCTATGTCTCTCAGTTCTAAATGAGGGAGCCAGTGTTAGAGATTTTAACTACACACTGATCTCTCTTATATCTAAAGTGGACCATCCTACAAAGGTCACAGAGTATCGATCGATTGCATTATGAAGAGTGTTATACAATATTATATGAATGGCCATGGTGAATAGATTGAAGCCTTTCATGTCAGAGATCATTTTGGAATATCAAAGTGCCTTTATTCCCTCAAGTTTAATCACACATAACATCATTGCAGCTGTTGAAAGCATTCATGCTATATGTAGAAGAAGGCAGTATGACTTGAAGAAAATTATATTGTAACTAGACATGTCCAAGGCATATGATCGAGTGGAATGGCTCTTTTTGGAGGTTATTCTTCGGAAGATGGGTTTCCCGGACCGTTGGGTGGGCTTAATCATGGACTATGTAACAACTGTTAGCTACTCCATCCTTATTCATGGGCATCCCACGGGTCACATTATGCCTTCTCGAGGCTTACGTCAAGGAGATCCCCTCTTACCTTATCTATTTTTAATATGTGCTGAATGTTTCTCGGCTTTGTTATCTCAGGCCCAACAACTCAATTTGATTCATGGGGTTTCCATAGCTCCGGGAGCTCCCAAGATCTCTCATTTTTTTTTCGCTGATGATAGCCTTCTATTTTGTCATGCACAACTACCTAAATGTCTGAATCTCTTGTCTGTGTTACATATGGATGAGTAGGTTTCAGGGCAAATGATAAATTTTGATAAGTCAGATGCATGCTCTAGTCCCAATACGAATCCTATATTGATGCATTTGATCTCATGCTTGCTAGGGATCAAGATTGTTGAGTTTCATGAAAGCTATTTGGGTTTGCCTACTGTCCCTACCAGAAGCAAGCAAAAGATGTTTCGAAAAGTTCGGGATTCATTGTGGAACTGGCTCCAGGGTTGGAATATGAAACTGCTATCAGCCGCTAGGAAAAATATCCTAATTAAAGTTGTCGCTTAGGCACTGCCAACCTACATTATGGGAGTTTTCCAGCTACCTCGAAATCTATGTCAGGAGCTTACTTCGCAGGTGGCTAGATTTTGGTGGAGTAAGTCAAGAAAATGAAGTATTCACTGGCTTAGTTGGCAAAAACTATGCAGACCTAAATGTTTAGGTGGGTTGGGTTTCAGAAACTTCGAGGCATTTAATAAGGCAATGGTGGCGAAATAGGTATCGCGGATATTGGATCACCCCACCTCCTTGGTTAGTCACATGATGAGAGCACGATACTTCCCAGATAGGGACTTTCTGAATGCTGGTACTGGTCATGCCCCCTCTATCATTTGGCGAGCTATCTTATAGGGTCGTGAGGTGATTCAGGATGGACTGGTTTGGCGTGTAGGCACAGGGGAGAGGGTAAGAGTTTTTCAAGATAAGTGGAACCCCAGCCCATGACGTTTAAGCCTATTCTGAATATGGGGTTGGATGCTGAAGCTCAGGTGTTTGATTTGATTTTGCCTCATGGTACATAGAATTTGGAGCTCCTTAGGGTTGTTTTATGTGAGAAGGATGTTTGTGCCATTTGCAGTCTCCCCCTTGGATCGGTAGTTTGTTGTTATGATGGTAGATACTGGTTTTATACCAAGAATGGACAATACTCAGTTCGATCAAGTTATCGGGTTGCACTTAATCAGGTTGATGTGAGCCATAGTAAGGGCAGGGGCAGCTCCTCTATAGCCTTGATGGAGGGTTATTGGAAAAATTGTGGTCTTTAAATGTTCCTGCAAAAATCAAACTTTTCGTGTGGAGAGCTAGCCTTGACATCCTTCCAACCTCCGTGAACCTCCTAAAGCGAAAAGTGGTGAAGTCAGAACTCTGTATTCAATCTGGGAAGCAAGGGGAGGATGCCATCCATGCCATTTGGGCGTGCAAGAAGAGTCATCGGTTTTGGCTTGCCACCAATCTTCCTATCGATCAATTCCCTGAAGTAGAGCATGTGACAGATTTAATCAGTACTGCGGTAAGATCTCTTTTTGCCTTAAACTTGGAGCATTATGTTGTCTGTTGTTGGCAGGTTAGAAACCAACTCCTGCACCAGAAACCGGTGGAACAAGATCATCGATAGGTTGAGCGTGCAATGGAGGTGCACATTGAGTATGTGCGTCACCACTGCAAGCCAGTTGTATTCCCATCCCAGCGTAGGGCACGGTGGAGAAAGCCATTGGAGGGCTGCTTAAAGTTGAATGTTGATGGAGCTGCACTGCCCTTTCCGCTGGACCGTGGCATTGGAGGTGTGCTACGAGATGCTGAAGGGAGTTGTGTAGCTAGTTTCTCAGTAGCCGGGTCGCCTGGGGTCTCGGTGCTAGCAGTTGAGTTGGAGGCGCTGCGTGCAAGTCTGATGCTAATCCAGTAGTTAGGAGTGACCCGTGAGGTGTTGGAAATTGATGCTATGGAGATGGTAAGTATGCTAAAAAACCCCAGGGAGGTATGGACTTCGATGGACACATTAGTGCATGAGGTTTCGTCGTTGATAGGCAGTGTTGGACTTAGTTGGAAAGATTTTCACTTCTCTCCCATGTGTTCTTGCGCAAGAAGGCCTTCGCTCCAAGGTTAATCAGCTATGGCTACAGCCTTCTGCTCCCCCTTGGATGTTGTCTTTTCTAGAAAATGATGCTCTTATTTTGTAGTTTGTACTTTTGGATTTTATTTGGGGTTGGGGCACTCTTTTTCCTCTTCCGGATTTTTCCCGCTTTGGGTTTTCATGGTTTTGGTTTTAATGAGGTCCCATTTTAAGCCTTTGTACCCCTCGCACTTTTTGTATATTGTTCATTCCCTTTCAATGATATATCCATTTGATAAAAAAAATATGTTAATGTAAGTGTTCATCACATATCTCACCTCACTTAATCATTACCTATTTTATGCTACTTTCAAATTTAAATTATATTTAAACAAAACGGTCCATATTTGTAGTTTAAAATGTTAAAAATTTTAATTTATTCATGTGTATGAATGAAATATTCATGTGTATGAGTGAAATATTCATATGAATGAATGAAATATTCATGAGAATGAATGAAATCTTAATATGAATAAATGAAATCTTGTTGAGAATTATAAAATTTTGGAAAAAATTATGTTTTGAAGAAGTCTTTCTAGTGAATAAAATGAAAATTTTATGTCTACAACTGTCAAAATCGATACAAACCAAACCATTAATAATGGTTTGAATTGCAACAGTTTCATTACTATTTTTTTTAAATTCAAACCGTATCAAATCGTAAAAATTATAACAGTTTGAATTTGAATTGCAACAATTTCAATACAATTTTTTTTAAATCCAAACCGTAACAAAGTGTTAAGATTATAACGGTTTGAATTTAAATAACATCTGTATCGATTCAAACCGTGCCTATTTAGTAACAAATCCAACTCGCCAAGTTGAGAAAACAAAATTTTAACTGGGGAAATTGCTGATGATTGAGAAAATAAGGGTCAATTTAGTACTACATGTCATTTTTAACATTGCACAAAGTGTCCCCATATAGAAACAATCATCTCATGAAACCACTGCATTTTTTTCTATTCATATTCTGATATTTGAATTTCCTTAGGTAGGTGATTTCTACAGATTTCAAAACAAGACCGAAATTTTTGATGGAGGAAGAATATTACATACTTTAAAGCTAAATGATATGAAATAAAACAAGCAAAAATATTGTAACCTATTTTATCCAGTTAAAATCTTTGCAAGTGCACAAAATCGAATGAGATAGTATAGTAGCAAAGCAAAGGTCGATCCCTCGAGGACTTGTTAAACAGTTTATTCCATTTAAGTTTAGATTTATCAACTCAACAAAAAGACTCCAAACTAATAAAGAAGCAAAGACTCTCACTACTTTAGATATGCAAATAATGAAAGACACGGCAAGGACTCCTAATTAAACACAAGCAAAGACTTGACACGCAAGACACACAAAACAGATGCAAACCAAGACACTAAAATAAACACACGGGTTGGGGGGGGGGGGGGGGGGGGGGGGGTGGGGGGTTTTATTTATGCTTTTAAAATTGGAAATTAAAAAATTACTTAGAATACAAGAAAGTAAAATGCAGCAGAGATTATGAATTGATTGATTAAAGTTAACTAAGGCGAATTAAGGCAAACTATCCACCACTAACCAATTAAGTCCTTAACATGATTTCCAAGATCTTATTACTATGGAACTTCTGAATGTGATACCCATGCAAAGTTCCTACTAAGGCCCACTCTACATATATTATTCTCTCTTACTTAGCATATTCTAGGTCGGATGGGTACCTTAGAACGTCTATCAAATTTTATCAAGATGATGCATGAAATACGAAGAGAATTTAATGACACCACATTATCCCTAGAAAAGTGATGTGCAGTCCTAAGTTGTCATGAGTCGAATTACATGTAAGATGTAAGCCACTAGCTTCGATACTAACAATCACAAGAAGATGACCAGTCAATCAAGCAAGCATTCATCAATAGTTCATGCAAACAAGCATGTCAAACTCATAAGAAAGAAACATAAATTAAGCACATCAATTCCACTATATCCAGCTTCCATAACAATACAAATCAAGGGTCAAAACCATGTCACACGACCCTCATGATTAGGGCTTCAAGCAGCCCTAATTCTAATAAAAACTACTCATGCATAATTGAAAGACAAGACATAATAGAAATTCTCATTTAGATTACAACTGACAGGACCCTTCCCGAATTTCCCCTTGAAACCCGAGAAAGGCCCTACTCCCGTCTAACAACCTCTAACGTCACAATTTAATACCATAAATACCCTTATTTCCGTAAAGACACCGTACAAGAATTTTACTAAAAAATCGGCAAATCCCTTCCCCGAACTTGGTTAACCGTCATCCACCTATCAGACGAAGGATGCAATAACATATACAAACCAAACAGTGTCACACCCAGCCTCCAGTATCCACCTGGATACAGGCAGTACTGGGTGCTGACCGACACCTATAAATTAGATTATGACAATGAAGGTATATTACTAGGTTCCATAGTAGCGGATAATCTATCAATATCATCGTCTCTCAGGACGACATTAAACGACTGAAAGGTTGAACACGTTTGAACCAACCTTAACTCGTCAATCCGGGTCGTTACAACTCACCCCCCTTAAAGAAATTTCGTCCTCGAAACTCACTCAACGTAGGTTAAAGAAACAACTTCCTACAACCTCTCGAGTTCGCTCACGCCACACCGACACACCGACACAAACTAAACTTCTGATACGACTGAAAGGTTGTACACGTTTGAACCAACCTTAACTCGTCAATCCGGGTCGTTACAACTACAATGAAAATAAACTACACAAAAAAGATCACTGATCATAATGCACAACAAAGAACCGTGCCAATGGTGCTCCCCTAGGGCTTCACGTTCAACTATCTCACAAATCAGAAAATAAAGTGTTTAATACTGAAAACAAAGTAGTCTGCGACTAGGGTGTCTAAGGGTCCCAACCCGTGAGCATTAGGGTCCTTTAAATAGGGCCTCTAAACCTCTACCAAGTCGGAGACATTCTAGGGTAGAATCCTATTCAAAAACTGACTTAAAATTCCTACACTAATTAGATATGAAAAAGGACTTAAAAAGGGAATCCTTGTTGGATTTGGACAAGGCTTATGCGGCAAAGACTTGTGATAGCAGCTCTGATCTTTCTTGCATGCCAAGCCAGCTTCTGGAGTCTTCTGGAGGTTGCTTGGACATCAAGGACTGGGTTGGGCCACTCCTAAGTGTCTGAAACACGGCTAGGCCAGATTCTGGGTTCAAAAACCCTCAAAATTGGACTTTTAGGAACTTAACATGTCATTGACCAATCCAATCGAGACAAAACACTCCAAGAACTTCCATATGTTGTATCTAGTAGGGTTCTGGGCTTTATCCTACTCAAAATCTTGTAGAAAAGTTGATGGCCCAATTTGACTCAAATTAGAGCTTTCGGGAAGTCTTTTAGGGCAAAACAAGACACGAACGTGTCATTGGCATTTCCAAGCAATACACAAGCTTTCATTAGCTTAGATAGGTCATTTAAGTCCAACTATAAGTGGTGTCTCGCTTGGTTTCATCGAATTGCAGGTCAGGGCCTCTTTTGAACCTGTCAGGCCTGGAATAGGGCGCATATGTGCTTCACCGCTGGAGGTCCAGGGACCTGATTCTGAGACTGCGCTTTTGAGGCGCACCAGGCATTCTTTACAAGTGTAGCATGGCTCAGCTCAGCGCATGGGTTTCTAGGTTGGCGCACATTGATCATCGTAGGCAGAATAGGGACATGTCATGGGACATGTCCTGGCGTGGCATGATTTGAGACACGAACTTGGCGCAGGGACTTGGTTCACGACCTTGGCTCTCGCCTGGGATTCTTGGGACATGACATTGGGGCGCATAGCAGGACCCGGCTAGGTGCAAGAAAGGGGTCTGATGGCTTCAGTTTAGGGCGTGATTAGGACATGTCAAGGGCATGTCCTTGACCTCGATAGGAGTTCTTCTGGAACTCGATAGGGACTCGAGACATCTCCTTTGTTTTAACTCCAATTTGTGTCATTCTTTTTGCGTTTTCTCAGAATTTACCTATCTTTCCAAATCTGTATAAGTCTCATAAGATTGATCATTTTCTACTATCTATGGAATGAAATCATTCAAAAGACATGTAAGAGAGGTATTAAGTGACATCAAAATGATGCACAATTAATGACTAAACAAGTACCCCCAAATCTATCTTTTTTTAGTCCCTGAGCAAAACAAACTTGAACAAAGTGAAAAGACTCGATCTTAGTTAAGATAGAACATTTAAACCCCTAGGTTCACCTAGTAGGTGGAGTTTTTCTCCTGAGGGTTATAGCAGCACGATAACTACAAACATTTTACTTAAACAACTACGTTGCTAGAAACAGTACTTTTAACAAGCTAATAAGAACCAAAGTAAGTAGACATGCTTTGCAGAACTAACAAAGATGCCATAGCCTTGAGTGTCATGTGTTAAGTGTAAGTGCCAAAGTTCCAAGTGATCATGTTTGAAAACAACTTCATCTAAGTGCCTTAGAATTATTTCGCCTCGACTCTAATCCTCACTAGGCAACTCTCAATTCACACCAGAATCCTAGGCTTTCACTCTTTCAAGCATATGTGATGAGTTTATGTTATGGAATTCAAATTTATCACATATGAGTATCAATGAAGAATAGCACTTTATGGAAATAAGATCTCATGAAAGGAATTGAGCTTTAAGAACATAGATACGTACCTTAATCCTCAGCATGATTGTCCATAAGATCAGTTAAGTCTTCCATCTTAGGTTGTAATGGGGCTAAGCTTTTGGGTTTAGAAAGGAAGGATAAGATTCTATGAACCTGAGTTGTTCCAAGGCATCAGAAGTCATGATTTGAATTTAGAACTTTCTGAACTGAATCCTTGCTTAGAGCCCATGGCATTGTTCTTCCTTGATGGCTTACTTCGAGGTTCTTGTCTCACTTGGCTCAATTCACTTTGCTTATCATTTTTTTTTTCTTTTCAATGTTTTTTTTTCTGTTCTTTATTTTTTCTCTTTATTTTTTTTCTTTTTCTTTTGAATTGAATTGAACCAAGATCATGCAATGATATCCTCATTCTTTTCATGCAGCTTGTACTTGTAAAGCTTTTCACTCTTCAAACTTTTGAACTTTTGAACTTTGAACTTGTATCCTCTGATAAAAACGCCAATGTCTTAGAATTGGGCAGCATTTTCTTTCACTTCTCATTCTCACCATGAATCTCATTTAGGGCAACCTTAGCACAAACTGAGGTTATAGGGCATGACTTTGGTGAATGGCTGAGTATTTTGGTTAGGTTATATTGTGGGTGATGAAAGAAAAGGCTGAGTGTTTGGCTTCAAAGTTGGCTTAGGGAGCATGCAATAAGGTAGGATAAGTCCTTTAGAGGTTAAGCACACATAGCCTACATCACTTCTTATGGCAAACCACACATCAAATCAAGAGTATCTATATGATATTAGTTCTCTAAAATTCAATGCAAATATGATCAAATGAGATCAGCAATTATGAACAAAAGCGATGAGTGTTTAAGAGTAGAAACAAGTATATCCCTTAGAAAGAATAGGAATTAGGCTCAAAGATCTCACAAGGTAGTCTCCACTAATTTTCTAAGGCTCACTCAAATTCAGTTGTTTTGTTCGCTTAATCACTAAAAACATGGCATTGTGAAGTGCAGTTTATCTTGGTATGGCATGACTCTTAGTAGAACAAAGAAAGTTAACTTAGCATGTAAATTCCTATTAACAAGTTATAATACTTATCCCTAGTAAACTTAAACTATTTAATCAATTTAGAATTTTAACTTCTTTCTGGCCGTGTATAACCCCCAAACCTAGATGTTTCTATATGTAAAATTTTAATCCACACCCCCAAACCTAAACGGAACATTGTCCTCAATGTGAATAAGAACTAGGCATGACAATAACAGAATAAAGGCTCGAGAGATATAAAGGACAGAAACAATAGCGGTAGGGAAAAACACAAACCAGAGCTAGGCTACCTCCTAGGGGTGCTTTATTTAACGTCTGGGAAAGACGGGGCAAGAAGGCTAAGCAGTTTGGGCTGGTGGAAGGTCAAGGTCATCTGGTGGTGGCTTAAGTGCTACAAATGTCGTGGCTAACCTTGGTGGCAGCTGTTTCCATTGGAAGGGAGGAGGGTCCTCGATGGATGGCCATGGTTCTTTGGCTGTGAGTGGCAATTTATGAACACCCATCTTTGGTTTCTCTCTGAACACCTGCACAGCCTTACTCTTATCCACGTTAGCAGAAAGTATGAATGGAATTGTTTGTTGCTTACCTAGAAGTGCAGAGGTGAGTTTCCCTGGAGGAGACCCCTTATTTGAAAAAACGGCCCTGGGCCGTGAGTGGGAGGTCCTTAGTTGGAGCTGGGGTGCACCCTAGAAGCATTTTGGCCTCCGTACTTATGTTGGAATCATGAATCATTTGAGGTCGTGGGATGATCTTGTCAATGGACTCCGTAGTTCTTGACCCTTCGATTATGTCCTTCAACAATTGATTCATTAGTGCTAAAGGACCATTAACAATGGGTATGCAGGGTACTGGATGATATCATGGCTGCTGAAAGTCCTCAGCTTCTCCCAAACATTGATAGCTACGGTCCCTCATTTGATGTTGATGTTACAGTCCACTGTGGCTAGGAAGGGTCTGCCAAAAATCAATGGTGGATCTTCACGTGGGCCAGGCTTCTCCATCCGCAAGACATAAAAATTTGCAGTAATGAAAATATCCCTTATCTGCACACTAACATCCTTAATCACACCCATTAGACTAGTCACAGATGAATAAACTAATCTAATGCATAACTCAGTCGGTTTCAATGGTCCTAAGTTTAAGGATTGAAACACATGGTAGGGCATGGTACTTACTGCAGCCCCTGTGTCACAAAGACAGTGGTTAAATCGTTTTTCTTTGATGACACAAGGGAGGGAAGGAGGGCCTGGATCCTCAGCCTGGGGGGGTATGCCATGTAGAGCATTGAGAGTGGCTGAATTGATGTCCAGAGTGATGGTTGGTGCAGCTTCATGTTTTCCCGAAACTACGTCCTTCAAAATTTAGCAAAGTTTGGCATATGCTTGATAAGATTGGGGAATGGCAATGTGATTTCAAGCTTTTTCAGCATGCGCTCCATCTCCTTCTCGAACTCCTCCTTTGCATTGTTTTGGTTCTGAAACCTACGAGGAAACGGCACAACAACGTCATCCTCTAAATCACCATGCTCTTGTTTCGTTGGTTTATAAGTTGAAGGGTTAATTTGGGATTTAGAGTGGTCCATATGGTGAGATAGCTCGTTGGGGCCCAAAGCAGTGGTCGTGTCCTTGTGAAAGGCTTGAGACTCAGTTAGGGCGCGAGAAGAGCCTGTCGTAAGCGTGCCTTGGTAGTTAGGCACAACCGGGTGCGTTTCATGGGTTATTGACGCTATTTGGTGTGTCGAAGGCGTTCCCTGAAATGGTCCAGGTGTTGCGGCTCTGAGCTGGCTCTATGGTGAAGGACATGTATTGGTCTGTGGTACGGTGCTAGGCGCAGCTCAAAGCGCAGGCTGGTTCTGTGGTATATCGTGGTGCTGGTCCTGCAGCAAGGTCTGAGTCAGTGGCACAGGTTCAAGCATAGTGTGGGGCACAGGCTGCAGCATGGCTCTTGGCAGTACAAGTTGAGGCAAATGATGCGACATGGTAGGGCCTGCAGCATGGTTTGGTTCAGCGCCATGTCCTGAGTCAGCAGCAGGGTTAGTGGCAAGGTTTGGGACATGGAAGGCTGCAACATGGCCTAGGACAAAGGTCCTGATAAGTGCTGCGCCAAGGATATAGATGCAGGCCCATTGGAGGACTCTTTTTCATCTTCGGCTCCTTGAATGAAATCTTCAAAAGCAGGATGCCTAGGACCTTGAATTCGCGTGCCACTTCAGAGAGTGTTGGCATTGACTGTGGGGTGCTGAAATCCCTTTGGATTCATCGTGACTTGGCTGGGCAACTTGCCTTGCTCTCGTTGAGTCAATTGGGTTGCAAGCAGCCCAATTTGACTCTCCAAGTTGGTGATGGCTCTATCCATCTTAGCCATGAACTCATGAGTGCTTTGAGCCATGCTTTGGACGAGTTCTTCCAAAGACTTGGTTCCATTGTTCTAATTTGGCGGGGGAACTTGCTGAGGCATATGGGGAGCCGTAGCTTGTTGATGGAATCCAGGTGGTGGGTTTTGTGCGTCTAGAGTATTGTTCCATAAAAAATTCGGATGGGTCCTCCATCCCCAGGTTATATGTGTTTGTGTATGGGTCATTCTGGGGCCTTGGGCCGTTGTTGAAACCTCCCGCAAAGTTAGCTTCTTCCACCATTGGACATTCCTGCGAAGTATGTCCCTGAATAGAGCATACGTCACAGATTTGAACTTCTTTCTCCTTCTCATTGCAAAGTTTTTTCACCATTGTCGTAAGTTGAGCAATGGTGTCATCTTTGTCCTTGGTGTACGCCTCACCAATAGCCCTAGAGGAATGACCTCTATAGCTAAATTGTTTCTCCCCTTGAGCGATGTTCTCAAAAGCAGTCCTCGCCTCCGCGGCTGTGCCTTCTAGAATCCCTTGGGAATGAGAGTTCACCATTGTTCGATCACTAGTCGTCAAATCTCTGTAGAAGTATAACATCAAGTGATGGTCGTCGATATTGTGGTGGGGGCACGCCCTTAGCATTTGATTGAAGCGCTCCCAAAACTCGTAGAAAGTTTCATCCAAGCCTTATCGTGGTGCCATGATCTTGCCCTTCAATTCGTTCTTCTTCATCACGGGATAATATTGAGTCAGGAATTTGGAAGACAAGTCTCTCCATGAATGGATTGAGGCTAGCGCCAATGAGTGGAACCATGCCTTAGCACGATCCTTGAGGCTGAAGTGAAAAAGTCTTAGTCGAATTTAAGCTTCCGTCATGACGTTGATGCGCAAAATTGAGCAGACTTCAACAAATTCCTTGATGTGTAAGTGCGGATCCTCTCCCGAAAGTCCATGAAACGTCGGCAACATGTGAATTGTTCCAGACTTCAACTCAAAATTCACCATCGTGGATGGTGGAAAGCCGATGGGAAATTGGTCCTCCGAGACATGGGGAGTGGCAAATTCCTTCAAGAGCCGTGGGGCAAGGTTGGCAAGGACATTTTCCTCAGCCATTGGAAGGGATGATGGCAGGGATGGTTGTCGAGATGGGAATTGTGGTGAAGTTGGCAGGGAATGGACGGTGATCCTCTGCGCTTTGTAGGAAGGGGAAGGTTGGTGAGAGTGCAGCTCCAATTGCCATTAGATGTAGGCAAGCTGCTCAACAGAGAATGAATTGGACATGTACCTAAAAGTAGTAGAAACTTAGTTAATAAAATCTAAACAAATGGACACCGTTGAGGGACAAGTCCCCGGCAACGGCGCCAAAAACTTGATATGAAATAAACAAGCACAAATATTGTAACCTATTTTATCCAATTAAAATCTTTGCAAGTGCACAAAATCGAATGAGATAGTATACTAGCAAAGCAAAGGTCGATCCCTCGAGGACTTGTTCAACAGTTTATTCCACTTAAGTTTAGATTTATCAACTCAACAAAAAGACTCAATACTAATAAAGAAGCAAAGACTAACACTACTTTAGATATGTAAATAGTGAAAGACACGACAAGGACTCCTAATTAAACACAAACAAAGACTTGACACGCAAGACACACAAAATAGAAGCAAATCAAGCCACTAAAATAAACACAAGGCAATGGGGTGGGGGGGGGGGGGGGGGGGATGTGGGTTGGTAGTGGTTTATGCTTTTGAAATTGGAAATTAAACAATTACTTAGAATGTAAGAAAGTAAAATGCAGCAGAGATTATGAATTGATTGATTAAAGTTAACTAAGGAGAATTAAGGCAAACTATCCACCACTAACCAATTAAGTCCTTAACATGATTTCCAAGATCTGATTACTATGGAACTTCTGAATATGATGCCCATGCAAAGGTCCGACTAAGGCCCACTCTACATATATTATTCTCTCTTACTTAGCATATTCTAGGCCGGATGAGTACCTTAGAACGTCTATCAAATTTTATCAAGATGATGCATGAAATGCGAAGAGAATTTAATGACACCACATTATCCCCAGAAAAGTGATGTGCAGTCCTAGGTTGTAATGAGTCGAATTACAGGTAAGATGTAAGCCACTACCTTCGATGCTAACAATCACAAGAAGATGACCAGTCAATCAAGCAATCATTCATCAATAGTTCATGCCTACAAGCAGGTCAAACTCATAAGCAATAAACATAAATTAAGCACAGTAATTCCACTATATCCAGCATCCATAGAAATACAAATCAAGGGCCAAAACCATGTCACACGACCCTCATGATTAGGGCTTCAAGCAGCCCTAATTCTAATAAAAACTACTCAAGCATAATTGAAAGACGAGACATAATGGAAATTCTCATTTAGATTACAACAATGAAAATAAACTAAAGAAAAGAGATCTTTGATGATGATGATGCACAGCAAAGAACCACACCAATGGTCCTCCTCCAAGGCTTCACGTTCAACTCTCTCACAAAGCAGAAAATAAAGTGTATAATACTGAAAACAAAGTAGTAAGTGGCTAGGGTGTTTAAGGGTCCCAATCCATGAGCATTATGGTCCTTTAAATAGGACCTCTAAACCTCTACAAAGTAGGAGACATTCTAGGGTAGAATCCTATTCAATAACTGACTTAAAATTCCTACTCTAATTACATATAAAAAAAAGACTTAAAAAGGGAATCCTTGTTGAATTTGGACTAGGCTTATGCGGCAAAGACTTGTGATAACAACTCTGATCTTTCTTGCACGCCAAGGAAACTTCTGGAGTCTTCTAGAGGTTGCTTGGACATCAAGGACTGGGTTGGGCCACTCCTAAGTGTCTGAAACACGGCTGGGCCAGATTCTGGGCTCAAAAACCCTCAAAATTGGACTTTTAGGAACTTAACATGTCATTGACCAATCCAATTGAGACAACCCACTCCAGGCACTTCCATATGATGTATCTAGTAGGGTTTTGGGCTTTGTCTTGCTCAAAAGCTTATAGAAAAGTAGATGACCCAATTTGGCTCAAATCAGAGCTTCCGGAAAGTCTTTTAGGTCAAAACAAGACACGAACGTGTCATTGGAATTTCCAGGCAATACACAGGCTTTCATTAGCTTAGATAGGTGATTTTAAGTCCAACTATAAGTGGTGTCTCGCTTTGTTTCATCGAATTGCAGGTCAGGGCCTCTTTTGAACCTACCTGGCCTGGAATACGACGCATATGTGCTTCACCGCTGGAGGTCCAGGGACCTGATTCTGAGACTGCGCTTTTGAGGCGCACCAGGCATTCTTTACAAGCGCGGCATTGCTCAGCTCAGCGCATGGGTTTCTAGGTTGGCGCACTTTGATCATCGTAGGCAGAACAGGGACATGTCACGGGACATGTCCTGGCGTGGCGTGACTTGAGACAGGAACTTGGCGCAGGGACTTAGTTCACGACCTTGGCTCTCGGCTGTGATTCTTGGGACATGACATTAGGGCCCATAGCAAGACCCTGCTAGGTGCAGGACAGGGCTCCGATGGCTTCAGTTTAGGGCGTGACTAGGACATGTCAAGGGCATGTCCATGACCTTGATACGAGTTCTTCTGGGACTTTATAGGGACTCGAGACATCTCCTCTGTTATAACTCCGATTTGAGTCATTTTTTTTTGCGTTTTTCTCAGTATTACCTATCTTTCCAAATCTGCACAAGTCTCACAAGATTAATCATTTTCTACTATGAATGACACGAAATCATTCAAAAGACATGTAAGGAGGTACTAAGTGACATCAAAATGATGCACAATTAATGATTGAACACTAAACTCAGTTCGCATGGACCATGAGAAATTCACGAATCAAAATTGAGATGTCTTCCGAATTTACAAAATTTTGGATATAGATTCAAGACATAAAAGAGTAGCAACGACAGACGTGAAGAAGAAGACTTGAAAGGTAAAACATTCGCCTCATTTCCCATCCCATCCCATCCCATAAGATGAGAAATTAGATCAAGGATACAATTTCTCTTGAAAACCCTTGGGAAAAAAAATCCGGAATTCTAGAGACCGATATGAATGATTTAACTAACAGACAGACAGACCACAAGCACAGCAAAACGCTTTACATACATACTCCTAAAAGTATATATATCATCAAACAAACCACGGGCCTCCCCTTTTCTCAGTCCAAATTCTGTGTAAGGCTCAAATGGAAAACGTTTTAAGGCCATAAAAACCAGGGAAATAAACTCAAAACTACTCTAACTTTGTGGAGCTTCTGGCTTATCGGTTTCCATTGCTTCTGTACCAGCTTGTGGAACCTCATTGCTTCCGTCGGCAGGAGCCTCATTGCCTCCAGCATTGGCATTTGCATCCCCGCTCTGAGGTTGACTCTCGGGAGGTGGGGTTTGTGGTGTTTCAGGAGCAGCTGGCTTCGCTGGTGCTGGCTTTGGTTTTGTAATAATCGGTCTACAAAACCTGTTTCAATTAAGAAAAGATCACTACTGGGTGTCACATCCTAAGGCCAACAAATAATGAAATGAGACACAACCAAATACTAAGAAAGACCTCAGCTTCTCATACAAAGGGTCCAAAAGACAAGTGGATGCTGAAATTTTACCTGTCGACTGCTTCAGCCTTCCATCTCACATCAGCTGACAAGAGTACTGGGTTGGCATACTTCGGGAGTGTATCCTGTTGCTGCTTTTTCTCTCTTAACCAGGCCTCAGCTTCAACACACTCATTCAAGACCTATTTTACAAATGAAAATAATATTGCAAGTTAGAAGGGAATTGGTTGGGAGACAGGGAAAGGTTGGAGGAAGGGGAAGAGTTAAATGAGTCCAGTACCTTCTGTTTGTCAGCAACGTCAAGGTGGTCAAATTTTGGATCAGCTGACATTGCAGCTTCTCTGTAACTATTAGCACAATACATGAGTTGATCAATCACAGTGCCCCTTTCTGTGTGTTCCTTGTATCGCTCTTCAATGGGGTCACCTTGCTGCAATTTGATAAATCAACATCAGCCCAAATCATCCAAACCAGTGATTACCAAATTGAACAAAACAAAAACAGATAGGAGAAAGAAAAACTCAATCTAAGAAGAAAATCACCACCTTCTTGAGCTCCTCTAGCTTGGCAATGTAAACTCCTTTGGTTTCATCTTCCCCATCCTCGTACAGCCAATCCTCCACCTCCTGAAGTCTGGCAATAAATGCTTCCCTCTCTGATTCAGTGACAAATTCCATGAATGAGCTGCAGCCTCCACAGAGAAATTTGCGTCGTAATATGGAATCCAAAAACTCACAAAATACATCATCCACATACAAGAAGCAAAGTATACCTTGTTTCTCATGTCATAAACATACGACTCAACAGCGTTTTTCTTGTCTTTTGTTTCTTCCATAACACGATCTTGTAAGGCCATCTCAAACTCCCTCTCTATTGCCTTCTGCACCTCCTGTGCAGGCATCCCTCCATAAACTAACTCTGTGACAGGAATGTTTGTCTTCCTACCTTTCACTTTGGAGCATCAGCCTGCATGGCAAAAACCAAGACATCAAGAATGCAACTAAATAAAGAAATTATACAGAAATAGAACTAATAAACCATAAATAACATACGATCATTACAATGTTTTCTTTTAAAAAGAGAGGAATCATTAAAAAAACATTTGGTACAGACAATTATGCCTGTAATAAGCAGATTGTACAACCATTTGCAATTATAAGTAACATTTGACACACACAAACTGTAATGTCTCTGTAATTTTTGTATTTATGCAGTTGGACGTGTTAAGAAACAAAATCACAAAAACGTAGTGCAACCAAACTTGAAATATTTCCAAACAGCAGCATGAAAACTAGATATAAATCCAACAAACCATTTATCCCTTTCCCCTGAATTCACGGAATAGTTTAGTCACATCAAATAAAATTAACCCTATATCCTATTCAACGTTATTCAGCTCCCCAAGTTGAGGTCAAGCGACTAAGGGGAAGGGCACATAATAAAAAAAGAGAAGAATACTGACCTTAGTATCTGTCTCCATCTGCACAGGCTTGTCTCCTGACTCAGGAACACCATTTTCAGCACCCACACCCTTAGCATCTTCCATGTTCACATCAGTCTCATTGGTACTAAGGGGAAACGCGGCACTAGGTGCCTCATCAGTCTCCATCTTAGCAGCCTCCTTTGGCTGCTCTTTTGTGACAGGAACCTCAATTTCTTCTTCTTCCAGAAGCTACAACATATGTAAAAACAGATAAAATTAAAACAAACATACTAAACCAGAGGGAGCTAGAAGAAACTTACTGTTGCTGAGTCTACAGAGACAATCCCATGCACATTGAGCCGTGCTTTGACCTTTACTTTTGCCCGCTCAGTTTTAGTAGACTGAATGGACCGATCTGCACACGCGTAGTAAAGTGAAATGTTAATTAAACTGTCAGTAACACCTGCTAGCCTTAAGACAAACCAGAGCTATGAACCAATATTTGTAAGATTATGTTACACAATATTCACTCTTATAGA
Source organism: Oemleria cerasiformis (assembly GCA_037349345.1). Classification (NCBI taxonomy): domain Eukaryota; kingdom Viridiplantae; phylum Streptophyta; class Magnoliopsida; order Rosales; family Rosaceae; genus Oemleria; species Oemleria cerasiformis. The sequence continues at coordinate 4,532,126 of JAZGTL010000019.1, read as the reverse complement.
ACAATAGCTATCGAATAAATAAGCCACGCCGCTTACCGTATATGTGCTGATTTTTGCGGGTGCCTGCAAATCACCAACATCAGCATACTGCACATCAACCGAAAAGGTGCCCGATCTGTAAAAGTTAAGAGCCTTGATACTTGGAATAGCATTTCCCTTAGGGAAAACAAGAGTGCTTAGGTTATTATCAGCTGCTCCATTCGGGGCATCTGGACCAGAACCTTTCCAGGACAAAGCTATGGAAAATGGGAAGCTCTCGTTCACCTTCAGATTAAATGGTGCAACATCAATTAAAAAATAAGTCAACAGTAAACATAGGTATTTTCAAAAGTGTGAAACTGTCAATTTAGTAGACAATACATAAATTTATTCAAAAAATGAATGAACAAAAAGAGCTTCAGAAAGCAGGAGTTGAACTCACCTGAAACTCTCTGACTTTGAATGTCGGACTAAGAATCGCACATTGTAGAGCACAACCCCTGGAAACGCACTCACTTGCATTCATAGTTCGCCTAGGTTCCTTTTTGAAGAAATCTGTCAATATCTTGATAATGGCAGGAACACGGGAGCCAGAACCAACAACCTCAACTGTATTAACATTCTCTATCGAAAGTTGTGCATCATGAAGGGCCTTCTCCAATGGTCCCTTCACGCGTTCCAAAATAGGAGCACTAATTTTCTCAAATTCATCCCTTTTAATAAATCCCCTGACATCTTTCTCATCCGTTAAACACTCAATATTCAAAGGGGCCTCAGGATTTGCACTAAGCACCTTCTTCAGCTTCTCACAAGCAGTCCGAAGACGAAGGCATGCCTTGGCATTCTGATAAACATCCATCTTGTACTCTTCCTTGAATTTTGCTGCAAATTGGTGGAACAGTACTTCGTCAAAATCCCTACCACCCAGAGTCTGGTAAAACGAATGAACCAATATTTTCAACTGCCCCTTCTTAAAGGGGCAATGCAGACTTGCATGCTAGCATGCCCAATGTCAACGAAGGCAACATTCAGTTGATCATTCTCAGGTAAATCTGTTTTGTAAATACCACAAGCCAAAGCAGTAGCTGTAGTTTCATGGAACAAGCGAAGAGGATGCAAGTTAGCAATTGTTGCTGCATCCATAACAGCTCTTCTCTGGAGATCAGTGAAATAAACTGGAATTCCAATACAGCAATCATTGACAGCTGCACTAAGATTCTTCTCAGCTATGCTTTTCAGATCAGAGAACAGCATTGCAAGAACTTGGGTAGGTGTAAATGTCCTTGCTTCTCCTAAATAACGAGCATGAATCAATGGACAACCATCAGGCCCTTCAGTAACAGCAAAAGGCAATTACTTGATGTCCCTCTGCAGCACAGGATCAGAGAATGGCTTTCCAAGTAAGCGTTTAATCGGGGAAATTGTGTTCTCATGGTTCATCAAGGATGAAGCAGCCCCTGCTGTCCCAATGAATCGCTGTTTGTCACCGAACCAAACAAGGGCCGGAGTTTCGCGTTTGGACTCATCATTGAGCACAACGTCAATACCCTCTGCCTTGCTACGGCCACAATGCAGCTCTCATTGCCAAGATCAAATCCAACCACGCTCATCCTTGCGAAACTAAAAATCTGGACAACAAATAAGAACCAGCCCCAAAACCCAACCCCCAATTTCACCTTTAATATATTTAGATGCAATTTATATAAATATCAAAAGCGTACATTGGAATAGGGTGTTGGGTTTTTATACGAGGCAGTGGAAGGCGTCAAGTGGTCCTAGAGGCGTCTAGACTCTAGAGAGATACTTCAATAGTTCAATGTTCTAGAAACATCTTTTCATTTCCGAAAGCTGAGAGACGAGGAATTCGAAGCGGTGTAGAATTGGTAATTCTTTTTCCTTTTTATTTTTATTTTTTAATTTTGAATCGGTTTGAACTTTTTGAACTTTGAACTTTGAAGAGATGGCTTTTTTAATTGGGCTTTGGACCTTCTCTTGCTTACCGGAGGTTTATGAACTTGGCCTTTGCTAATGCGAGCTAAAACATATTTTCTTTTTGGAAAGCCACATTACTATTTGTTTAGTGTAGTGGTGTTTTATGCATTTAAGTGTGAAGTAGTAAATTTTGAATTCGATTTTCATAAAAAGAAATTCATACCTAATATGTATAAATAAAATTAAAATTTAATTGCGCTGACTCTTACTCCAATGCACATTTTCGATCTAAAATAACTCTCTTAGTGAAAGTTTCTAATTCTAATCTAACGAGATGAGGATTTGAGCTAAACCAAACAATGAGGCTGGTAACTAAGTATCAAATTCGCCATCTATGAGAATTGAACATGAGGCCTCTCATGTACTAGTAAAAAGACAATATCACTAGACCATAATGTAGTTGAAACTAGTGCTAGTTGATAAAACAAATTTGTTAACTAAAATATAAAAGGCAAAATAAATTCATTGTGGACAGTTAGTTAATTCACACTCCATGCATCACTTTCATTTTTTTGTGAAGAAAAAGTGCTAACACCCAACAATAAAAATTAAAAACTACACTACTGTAATTTAATGGTACTCCTTTTTATTGTGTGGTGGATAATTTCACATTCAACTTTTATATAAACAAGGGGATAATTAATATAAATATTCAGATGCCCTATCATTGTGGTATCAATAAAAAAAAAAGGTTAAATTACACTTTTGTATTTTGTAGTTTACACCTTATAATATATACTTGACTTTTTAAATGTTTTAAACACAAATATATAAACTATTTTGTTCAAATTTCTGTTAAATGCTAAGGTGGATAAAATGAAACCCATTGTTTAATTAAAATGATTGACATCTATGCCACGTGAAAAAAAAAATTAATAAGTTAATTAAAAAAAAAAACTAAATTATTAAAGCAAAAAAAAAATCCAAAATTTGGTGAAGAACACACCTCCCTACGTCGATCATTGTCAATCTCAATGCTGCGTCGATCGTTGTCGATCTCAATGCTGCTCGGCACTTCTATAGTTCTGTACTAGCAATGACACCCGCGCGATGTCGCAGTCTCGTTTAATGTGTCGTAGAAGTAACAGTAATAAAATAGATAATTAACATAATTGTACATAAAATATTATAGTTAATATGATAACTTATAGACGATTTAAGACCCGTTTGGTATCGTTTTGCAAAATAATTTTTCGTTTTTCAGATACAAAAACAATTATAAAACGTGTTTGGTAATTCAATTTTGAAAAATGAATTTAGAAAATGAAAACTCGAGATACAATAATTTACTTACGTTTTATAAAACAACAAATTATTGTTTTCTGGATTTTAGGATACAACCCAAAAAAAAATATATATATATATACAATATTAAGTAAAATGTCACTACCATATTATCATAGTCATCATCACTACCACCACCCCACAACCACCACCACCACCACCACCATCACATCCATCACCCCCCACCACCGCCACTACCACTTCCACCACTACCGACACCACCACCACCACCGCCGCCACCATCACCTCCACCACCACCACCCATGCCACCACCACCTGTAAGGACCCTTCCCGAATTTTCCCTCGAAACCCGGAAAGAACCCTTATCCCGTCTGACAGCTCTTTTACCTTAAAATTTAAATACCAGAAATACCCTTTGTTCTTGAATAATTTTTATTAAACCTTACAGGGTTCCCGACAAAACCTCTGTACTTACTGATCACTCCTACCTGTCAGACGCAGGATAGTATACAGGTCAAAGCCAAGACCTCGGAATAGTGGTGGTTCAAATAGGAATACCCTCTGACACCAAATGTCAGTAGGTCAGACACTGCTGACATCTCTACTGGAATACCACAAGACAACATACTAGTCAGATACTTGTGAACCAACCATAATTCGTCCCTCTGGGTCACCGCCCACACCAACCCACCGACCCGAATGACGAAGTATTTTCTTAGGTTGATTAAGCCCATGACAACTGTCGTCTGGTTCATATTAGAGCCGGAATTATCCTCGGCTATCATATCGTATCATCAGCCGGTATAACATTCGGCAATCATATCACATCAGTCGACATATCCCTCGACTACCATATCCCTAGCCACTAGGGTATCCCTTGGGGTGTGCTAGTCCTGTAACACAACTCTCTGTACTATGATATCTCATTAGTCGGCAAGTATCCTCGACTATAATATCATATCATCAGCCGGTATAACCTTCGGCTATCATATCACATCAGTCGGCATCTCTCGACTGACATATCATATCATTAGCCGGTATAACCTTCGGTTATCATATCGCATCAGTCGGCATATCTCTCGACTATCATATCCCTAGTCACCAGGGTATCCCTTGGGGTGTGCTAGTCATGTATCACAACTCTTTGTACTATGATATCTCATCAGTCGGCAAGTATCCTCAACTATCATATCATATCATCAGCCGGTATAACCTTCGGCTATCATATCACATCAGTCGGCATATCTCTCGACTATCATATCCCTAGCCACTAGGGTATCCCTTGGGGTGTGCTAGTCAGGTATCACAACTCTCTGTACTATGATATCTCATCAGTCGGCAAGTATCCTCGACTATCATATCATATCATCAGCCGGTATAACCTTCGGCAATCATATCGCATCAGTCGGCATCTCTCGACTGGCATATCATATCATTAGCCGGTATAACCTTCGGCTATCATATCGCATCAGTCGGCATCTCTCGACTGGCATATCATATCATTAGCCGGTATAACCTTCGGCTATCATATCGCATCAGTCGGCATCTCTCGACTGGCATATCATATCATTAGCCGGTATAACCTTCGGCTATCATATCGCATCAGTCGGCATCTCTCGACTCGCATATCATATCACATCAGTCGGTAAGTATCCTTGACCATCATATCATATCAGTCGGCAATTACCTTGACTATCATATCATATCAGTCGGTAAGTATCCTCGACCATCATATCATATCAGTCGGTAAGTATCCTCGACTATCATATCATATCAGTCGGTAAGTATCCTCGACCATCATATCATATCAGTCGGTAAGTATCCTCGACCATCATATCATATCATATCAGTCGGTAAGTATCATCGACCATTATATCTAACTTTAACAGTAATAGTGGAAAACATGTATATAGTAATCATTTTCCAAAATACAGAAATTCAATGCCATAATACATAACAATATTTAAACGAAGATATTTGGATGCATGCATTTCAGTTTATAAAACAAAAGTCATCTCACATACATCATCCAACCCAAAATTCATGGACGCTCTAACCCAAGGAATACATGCACAATAATGACCCAACTACCTTGACTTCGCGAGCTCAAAACCCGCTAATACGGTCAACTATTACCGCTGGGATTGCCCAAAACGACCTCTAAACGACGTCCGATCAACCTCAAACCTGTACCAACAGATTCGGAACGTCGAAATCTAGTTACCACGCGCCGCCGTGACCTCAGTCTCGGCTCCACGCGCCACCGGAAGGTCGGCACACGCGCCCACGCTCTCTCACGCGCCGGTCACGCGCCTGCTACAGTGTTCACGCGCCTGGACCGGTCCACCCCGGTCTGGCTCAACCTGACCCGGTCCAACTCGACCCGACCGGTTCACTCAACCCGACCAGTTCACTCGACCCGACCGGTCACCGGTAACTCGCCGGAGAAGACGACCAGACTACTGTCACCGTCGTCGGAGGCTGGCCGGAGAAGATGACCGGACCGCCACCTCCGCCGTCGTCTGGTTGGCCGGAAATTGCCATTTCCGGTCGATTTTCAAGGTTTTCTAACTTCTTCATTTCTTGACCGTTTTTCACAATCCATACATGTAAATTCATCTACTTTTCACTAGGAATCCAAATATGAGGTCAAAGTTCCGAGATCGTACCTGGTTTGGCCGGAAAACGGCCGAGAAGACTCGGTTCACCTCCCTCCTCCGTCCGTCGCCTACGGCGGTGCTCCCACTCCAATAACTACCCAAAATGCTCGTGGGGTCCCGGGGAAGCTCCTCCCGACCTTGGTTTCGGTCCAATCAGATCAAAATCCATCCGATGAAAATGAGTCTTCGGAGATCGCACCGGGGAGGTTTTCGGGTAGGAGAGAGAGACTGAATTGACCCCTCTCCCGAGGAGAGAGAAAAATATCTACAATATAGTTCCAACTTTTCCAAAATTACCAAACTGCCCCTGAAGCTTCTAGACCCGTAACGAACTCATCGGGTCTCCATTTTTCGCGTGCCGCCTGTCTACGAACTCGTGAGTTCGAGACCTACGCAACGACCCAAGAACAATTCCCAAAAGTACTGCCAGTCAAAAAGTGACTCCCGAACTCGTCCAAAACTGAGGGTAAAATTATCAAATTCTCAAAATAATATAATTTCTGGTCCGGGTCGTTACAATCTACCCCCCTTAAGAAATTTCGTCCTCGAAATTCATTCCGAACCATGAAACAAAGGAGGATATTGTGCCCGCATTAGTTCCGCGATTTCCCCCGTGGCCTCCTCCACGTTATGATTCCTCCACAACACTTTAACTAGAGGAATAGTCTTTCCGCGAAGTACCGTTTCCTTCAAATACAGAATTTGCACCGGTTGCTTCTCAAACGTCACTGCCTCCACTTTTTGCAGATCTACGCTGATACCCTCAGCCGAAATCACATGACCCAAAAATCCAACTTCGGTCAACCAAAACTGGCATTTACTAATCTTGGCAAACAAATGCTTTTTCCTAAGCATATTCAGCACCAACCTCAAATGCTTCTCATGTGCCTTGGCACTCCTCGAATACACCAAGATATCGTCGATGAACACAATTACAAATCGATCCAAAAACTTTTGGAACACCCTGTTGATCAAATCCATAAACGCTGCCGGGGCATTAGTCAACCCGAAGGGCATCACCAGGAACTCATAATGACCATACCGAGTCCTGAAAGCTATTTTCTGAACATCCTCTTCCCGGATCCTCAACTGATGGTACCCGGATCGAAGGTCAATTTTCGAAAAATACTTTGCCCCCTTCAGTTGATCAAATAAATCGTCAATCCTTGGCAGAGGATATTTATTTCGCATCGTCACTTTATTTAACTGCCAGTAGTCGATACACAATCTCAGACCACCATCCTTTTTCCTCACAAATAATACTAGCTCGCCCCATGATGAAACACTTGGGCGAATAAATCCCATTTTCACCAAGTCCTGCAACTGAGTCTTTAACTCTCGCAATTCTGCCAGTGCCATCTTATACGGTACCTGTGAGATAGGTTGAGTACCTGGCAAAAGCTCGATGGTGAACTCAATCTTACGGCGAGGTGGTAATCCTGGAAAATCATCTGGAAACACATCAGAGAACTCACTCACCACTGGAATATCCTCCACTCTTATCGGAGTAACCTGTGAATCAAACACATGAGCCGAATACCCCTCACAACCTTTCCTCAACAATCTCTCAGCAGTCAATGTTGATATCACTCCAAAGGGTGGTACCCTACGATCTCCCCGAAATGTAAATTACGGTAATCCTGGACTCCGAAAAACCACTGTCTTATCATAATAGTCTATGGAGGCATGGTGCATGGACAACCAATCCATACCTAGAATCCCATCAAACTCAAAAATATCTAAGGGAATTAAATCTGCCTCCCAAACCATGGCCTTCAACCATCACCGGACAACTGCGAATCACGAGGTTCGCCACCAAAGTCTGTGCAAAGCGACTCAGCGCTATGAATCTCTGTTCATACTGGGACACAGTCATATCTCCTTGCTGTAACTGCAAGAACTCGACCTCCTTAACATTTCGGTGTGAGCGAAGGTAAAAATTGCTCCAAGAAGCGTTCCTGGAAAGTCTGCCAAGTAAGTGTATGGACATTCCAGCCTGACACCTCCAATGAGTGCCACTAGTGGTAAGCAGAACCACCTAGCAAAAATGTGGCCAACAGGACTCTGTCTCCTAGAGGACATCTCATAATCAAAAACACATGCTTCATGCGAGTAATCCACTCATCAGCCTCATCTGGGCTAGACTCGCCCATAAATATCGTCGCCTCCAGTCTCTGGGCTCTCTCAATATCAGAGACTTCATGAGAAGCCCTATCCTAGAGTACAGAAGCTAAAGTCTGATCCAGCTGTTCCAGTGTCTGCTTCAAATCAGGCTCCACTGCAGGTTCATGGTCATCTCCACCATTCCCCGACCGTTGACGGAACTCACGTCTCGGAGGCATTATACGCTTGAAAGAAGCTGTAAATCATTAATACCAAAATTTCACTTGTACACTAGATGTACGGTCTATAGGAATTTAACCTAGTGCTCTGATACCACTTGTAAGGACCCTTCCCGAATTTTCCCTCGAAACCCGGAAAGAACTCTTATCCCGTCTGACAGCTCTTTTACCTTAAAATTTAAATACCAGAAATACCCTTTGTTCTTGAATAATTTTTATTAAACCTTACAGGGTTCCCGACAAAACCTCTGTACTTACTGATCACTCCTACCTGTCAGACGCAGGATAGTATACAGGTCAAAGTCAAGACCTCGGAATAGTGGTGGTTCAAATAGGAATACCCTCTGACACCAAATGTCAGTAGGTCAGACACATCTGACATCTCTACTGGAATACCATCAGACAACAGACTAGTCAGATACTTGTGAACCAACCATAATTCGTCCCTCTGGGTCACCGCCCACACCAACCCACTGACCCGAATGACGAAGTATTTTCTTAGGTTGATTAAACCCATGACAACTGTCGTCTGGTTCATATTAGAGCCGAAATTATCCTCGGCTATCATATCGTATCATCAGCCGGTATAACATTCGGCTATCATATCACATCAGTCGGTATATCCCTCGACTATCATATCCCTAGCCACCAGGGTATCCCTTGGGGTGTGCTAGTCCTGTATCACAACTCTCTGTACTATGATATCTCATCAGTCGACAAGTATCCTCGACTATCATATCATATCATCAGCCGGTATAACCTTCGGCTATCATATCGCATCAGTCGGCATCTCTCGACTGGCATATCATATCATTAGCCGGTATAACCTTCGGCTATCATATCGCATCAGTCGGCATATCTCTCGACTATCATATCCCTAACCACTAGTGTATCCCTTGGGGTGTGCTAGTCATGTATCACAACTCTTTGTACTATGATATCTCATCAGTCGACAAGTATCCTCAATTATCATATCATATCATCAGCCGGTATAACCTTCGGCTATCATATCACATCAGTCGGCATATCTCTCGACTATCATATCCCTAGCCACCAGGGTATCCCTTGGGGTGTGCTAGTCAGGTATCACAACTCTCTGTACTATGATATCTCATCAGTCGGCAAGTATCCTCGACTATCATATCATATTATCAGCCGGTATAACCTTCGGCTATCATATCGCATCAGTCGACATCTCTCGACTGGCATATCATATCATTAGCCGGTATAACCTTCGGCTATCATATCGCATCAGTCGACATCTCTCGACTCGCATATCATATCATTAACCGGTATAACCTTCGGCTATCATATCGCATCAGTCGGCATCTCTCGACTGGCATATCATATCACATCAGTCGGTAAGTATCCTTGACCATCATATCATATCAGTCGGTAAGTATCCTCGACTATCATATCATATCAGTCGGTAAGTATCCTCGACCATCATATCATATCAGTCGGTAAGTATCCTCGACTATCATATCATATCAGTCGGTAAGTATCCTCGACCATCATATCATATCAGTCAGTAAGTATCCTCGACCATCATATCATATCATATCAGTCGGTAAGTATCCTCGACCATCATATCACACTTTAACAGTAATAGTGGAAAACATGTATATAGTAATCATTTTCCAAAATACAGAAATTCAATGCCATAATACATAACAATATTTAAACGAAGATTTTTGGATGCATGCATTTCAGTTTATAAAACAAAAGTCATCTCACATACATCATCCAACCCAAAATTCATGGACGCTCTAGCCCAAGGAACACATGCACAATAATGACCCAACTACCTTGACTTCGCGAGCTCAAAACCCGCTAATACGGTCAACTATTACCGCTGGGATTGCCCAAAACGACCTCTAAACGACGTCCGATCAACCTCAAACCTGTACCAACAGATTCGGAACGTCGAAATCTAGTTACCACGAGCCGCCGTGACCTCAGTCTCGGCTCCACGCGCCCACGCGCTCTCACGCGCCGGTCACGCGCCTGCTACACTGTTCACGCGCCTGGACCGGTCCATCCCGGTCCGGCTCAACCTGACCCGGTCCAACTCGACCCGACTGGTTCACTCAACCCGATCGGTTCACTCGACCCGACCGGTCACCGGTGACTCGCCGGAGAAGACGACCGGACTGCCGTCGCCGTCACCGTCGCCGGAGGCTGGCCGAAGAATATGACCGGATCGCCACCTCCGCCGCCGTCTGGTTCGCCGGAAATTGCCATTTCTGGTCGATTTTCAAGGTTTTCTAACTTCTTCATTTCTTGACCGTTTTTCATAATCCATACATGTAAATTCATCTGCTTTTCACCAAGAATCCAAATATGAGGTCAAAATTCCGAGATCGTACCTGGTTTGGCCGGAAAACGACCGAGAAGACTCGGTTCACTTCCCTCCTCCGTCCGTTGCCTACGACGGTGCTCCCGCTCCAATAACTACCCCAAAATGCTCGTGGGGGCCCGGGGAAGCTCCTCCCGACCTTGGTTTCGATCCAATCGAATCAAAATCCATCCGATGAAAATGAGTCTTCGGAGATCGCACCGGGGAGGTTTTCGGGTAGGAGAGAGAGACTGAATTGACCCCTCTCCCGAGGAGAGAGAAAAATATCTACCATATAGTTCCAACTTTTCCAAAATTACCAAACTGCCCCTGAAGCTTCTAGACCCGTAACGAACTCATCGGGTCTCCGTTTTTCACGTGCCGCCTGTCTACGAACTCGTGAGTTCGAGACCTACGCAACGACCCAAGAAAAATTCCAAAAGTACTGCCAGTCAAAAAGTGACTCCCAAACCCATCCAAAACTGAGGGTAAAATTGTCAAATTCTCAAAATAATTTAATTTCTGGTCCGGGTCGTTACACCACCCCCACCACTACCACCACCATCCCCCATCGCAACCACCCCACCACCACATCATCACCACTTCCACCGCCACTAGAACCACGACCACCGTTGCTGCCACCACCACCACCCTACCACCATCTCCACCATCACCATCACTACCACCCCTGCCACCACAACCGCCCACTGCAACCACCCTCACAACCACCAGCACTGCCACCACGACCAACGCCACCGCCACCGCCGCCCCACCACCACAACCACCACCGCTGCCACTCCTACCACCACCCTATCATCGTCGACATCGCCACCGCTACCACGACCACTGTCGCTGCCACCCTCACCATCACCCCATCAACGCCACCACCCCAAAACCACCACTGCCGCCATCACCACCGCTAACACAACCATTGCTGCTGCCACCCCCACCACCACCACCCCATTAGTGCCATCACCCTAAAACCACCACTGTCACTGTCACCGCCACACCCATCACTAACACCACCTCCTCCACCCCACCTCCTCCACCCCCACAATCATATGTCATCACCACTTCCACCTCCACACGATCACACTATCACTATCTCTTTTATTACCATTCCCATCATTGCTATCTTCAAATTTATATTTAGTAATCATTATCTAATGCATATTTAATCTTTTTAAAATTTTATATATTTGTACCAAACAAGTTTTTCTTTTTTCATTCTTACAAAATCATATTCAGAGTAAACTATCAAATGCATTCTTAAATATTAAATACACAAAATCCTATTTGTTGTTTTCGTTTTACAAAATAGTATTTCAAAAACTGTTTTGCAAAACAATACTAAACGGGCCCTTATATGTTGATAGAACTTTTTAGGTAATATTACATAATATCAACCATTATGTTGATAGACCTGTTTAGGTGTGAAATAAATGGAGTCAAATCCCAAACAACCATTATCGGCTACTTCTTGTAAGAATCAAAGGTAGGAAAGAAACTAACATGCAAAGAAAATTCTTCAATTCCAGATTTTGAAATTAATTTACAATAAATTCAAAAATAAACTTTAGCTCGGGATTCCACCAAAACCCAACAGTATAATCTTCGATTCTTGCAAAAAAAAGAACATGCAAGACTTTACTATTAACCACTTCGAACAAAAAAAAAAGGGGCATATGGAGAAAAGGCAAGATAAAATTTGGTTGTAAGTAAGTTAAACTAATCACAAACTCAAACTTTTACAGTAAGGCCAATCTCCTGCAGAGGGAGAATGAGAACCCAGAAATTTTTTATATTCTTGAAACAATATTGCATTCTACAAAACTCATGGCAAAATGTTTCATGAAATGCAATCAATTCAATTAGGGACACTTGGATGGAAGTCATTCTAAAGACGGAACGGCGGTGAAACAATTCTCAGACTGAGATCCCATAACGACGAATTCAAGCAGCTTAATCAGCATTCAAACTGAAATACACTCAATCCAAATCCAATTCCAACTGCAACTCCAATTCCTTTTGCAATAACAAAGTAAATAAAAAACCAGTCCAGAGAAAAACAGAAAACCCATTCACTGTATTGTATCATAGTAATTCTAATAATTGCACAAAACACGCTATGAACCAAGAACCCAATTCAATGGCTTCTAATTCCAATTCTTATAGCGCAGGTACACAAACATGATGAAAATTCATATTCATTTCACTCAAAGACCATCAATCATTCAAAAATTAGTTTTTTAATAAATTATGTGAACGTGAACCTGAAGGCTTGCATTATATTCCAATGGAAATGCCAAATGTTAGCAAAGTAACTATTATGGGATTCTGCTTTAGAACGTTTCCCAAATTAAGGTTTTCCTACATTTTCAATGGGATATAGTCTCAAATATCAGAATATCACCATCATCGGTTGATTAATTTTCATTGAAAAGACTTATTAGAACAAATTCTATAACAAATGGATGATTTCTTGTATAATTTAGTTAAAGTCTTTCCTACTTTGTGTTTAAACAACAACAAATAAAGCTAATTCAAACAAAAACAGGGGTTTTCTGCTTGTAAGTATTTTATTTTTTCCTATATTGAACATCACCAACATAATGGCAGCATATGTTTATGATCATCTTCACTTTCATGGTAAGAACAGGAATTGCAAATGGAATGAACAAAAGAATAAGAAAATAAATGATCAGTCTACGATTCAAATTCAATATGAACATCACCATAATAATCTTCTAAATCCATGAGTTCAGAATCTTCAGGTTCTGGGACTGAAATGGAAAATCTATCATCATCTGGGGCCTATGGAAACCCATTTCATTCATATGTAAAGAATGAAAGCCAAATTTCCATATAAATTTCTGGAAAATCAGCACTGATGGATACTAAATGCTAGCAACAAAAATGAAAGACGATTTCCACATTTCTTCTATCTAATAGAGATATGTTACTTGTATGACTATTTGCAACACAGAAAGCCAATATTTTCAGCAACCAACAAAAATATTTGGAAGATTCTCAACAACTTCATTTACGGACATCTAACAGGTGCTATAGTTTACATGTTCTCTATAACAACCTATAATGACTATTCTGATATCACATTCAAGCTGTTGAAATTAAATAGCATAAAGCAATTACCTTTGTTGCACCAGTATCAACGATGTTGAAGACCAGCTCCTTAAACTGAGTGAGGGTCAAGTTAAACTGAGGAAAGCTTAGGTTCCTCGCTTGGCTGTTCTTCATCCGAAGCTGTAAAAAAAAAGCAGAAATTCATAAACCCAGAACTAAATTCACTAGGGCTTGCATTATATTCCAATGGAAATGCAAATGCTAGCGAAGTAAATATTATGGGATTTACGTTTCCCAAATTAAGGCTTTCCTAAATTTTCAATGGGATATATTCTCAAATATCAGAATATCACCATCATCGGTTGATTAATTTTTATTGAAAAGACTTTTTAGAACAAATTCTATAACAAATGGATGATTTCTTGTATAATTTAGTTAAAGTCTTTCCTGCTTTGTGTTTAAACACCGAAAAATAAAACTAATTCAAACAAAAACGGAGGTTTTCTGCTTGTAAGTATTTTATTTTTTACTATAATGAACACACCAACATAATGCCAGCATATGTTTATGATCATCTTCACTTTCATGGTAAGAACAGGAATCACAAATGGAATGACCAAAGAATAAGAAAACAAATGATCAGTCTACGATTCAAATTCAATATGAACATCACCATAATCATCTTCTAAATCCATGAGTTCAGAATCTTCAAGTTCTGGGACTGAAATGGAAAATCTATCATCATCTGGGGCCTGAACCCCATTTCATTTCATATATAAAGAACAAGAGCCAAATTTCCATATAAATTTCTAGAAAATCAGCACTGATGGATACTATAGCAACAAAAATGAAAGACGATTTCCACATTTTTTCTATCTAATAAAGATATGTTACTTGAATGACTATTTGCAACACAGAAAGCCAATATTTTCGGCAACCTATTCCTGGTTTTCTAAGCACACTCCAAAATACTCAAAACTAAACCAGAGTGGGTAACTTTTTAATTAGTTGAGAACACAGATTTTGTTATTAACTGTCAAGTAGGGAAGCAACAACTTCTCCACCCATTCCACCGCCAATTTTAAATTTGTGACTCAAACCCTTCTCTCATCTCTCTCAACCTCTGCAATGCACATAAGTAGTGACTAACCAATCAAGCAGATACAGAATCAAAACCAGTATTTTCAATTAGAAACCGAAAAGATTCAAATCATGTAGATGAGCAAATACGTACAGATAATTGAGTACACCAATTCCTAATAACATTTCTGCTCCTATAATAACACAAATACATCAAAGAGTTCAAGCACCTACCTTTGTTTAAACACCAACAAATAAAATTAATTCAAACAAAAACGGAACTCAAACTTTGTTATAGCATAACCCCATATCATCAAAATTAATTGTGTCAGCTAATAATACTAAAGAGTCTGAAATTACCACTTTATCATAAACAGGATTAATTTTCACCGTCGTCACCTGCCTCAGAAGCATTTGCACAACATCATTTGAAATCCTCGAGCCTTTTGTCCTGAGGTGATTGATCTTTTCCTCAGTTTCATGTTCAAGACGCTTCACATTAGCCCCTGATCTCCGCTGCTCTGCTCGGTGGCCATAAGGAAACATGGGGAAGGAAAAAAAAAAGGCAAAAATACAAAAGATGTAAGCAAAACAAAAGTCCATTGACAGCTTGAATATCTGTAAGGTGTATGCAATTCCTTAATGGACATGTTATCGGCCTTTTCTTTCATTTCTAGATAACATTTTTCACAGAAAATCCCACTTAACAATCCATATCAATGCCAAACTGTGTTCGCCAACAAAGCACAGTGATATTTTATTCTCGAATCATGTTAATAGTTACAATGTTAGGGACATGATGTGTATCCCAAGTCATTAGTTTGCCAAAACACAAAACTATATGATGACCTAAAGTGTGTTCCATCTTCTATGAAGCTACTTATTTCAACATCTAATCGCCTCTTAGGCATATTGGCGATCCAAATAGGAAACACACTAAAACGAAATATAGCTGGCAAAAAGAAAAGAAAAAACAAAACCAATGTATCAACAAACAAACAACAAGGTAAAGAAGAAAAAGTAATTCTTGCATCAACCATAACAGTAACTAAAAGAAAAATCCAATAACAACCACAGACTACCCATCCAAAAACATCACAAAAGTGTAAAACAACATATTAGATAACCATTCATTCAATTGCAGAAAAATTATATAATAACGAAAGACAAAAACTAACCTATTGCCAAGCAAAAGCCTTCTAAATGATCAATAGCACTTCGAACAGATACAAAAATTGCTTCCCAACAAATGCAATCAAAAAATATAAGCTTATAAATGATCAAGACGACGTATGACAGAATTATAAACTTATAAACTGTCAAAAAATATATAGAATATTTAAGTAAATAACTTTAATACATCAGAGAAACAGAGGTCAATAAAAAAATATCTCTAAGATTGGTCATAAGTTGAAAAACACACCAATCTAATTTTTGTTTCAGAAAAAATTAACACTACTATGGCAGTTTGTTATAGTAGGTCATTATCAGATAAATACAGTGATCCTCAGTTCGAATTTTGCAAAGATACAATCAGATTATTTCACTTCTAATGGTAGAGATGCAATCAGATTCAACAAATTAACTTTTTTTTATTTAAATAATTATCTCCTTAAAAAATAAAATCTTAATTAAGTTTTTTATCCTCTCACCTTCCTCATCAATATTTTTTTCTTTAACTTCTTTCTCAATTTGATTTCTATCTTCTCTTTTCTATCTCTGCATCCTCTTTCTCTTTGGTTCGATCTACCTGCAATTTTTTGTCTTTTTTTGTTCTTTTTATATAATTGCTCTGTGGCTAAGTCCCTTTTTTCCGTTTAGTCATCAAAACGACCATAAGACTGGTTTTATCTCACAGATTTTTGTCCTCCTTCGTCGCTCAACTATTAATGGCTGTTTTGTTTATTTTTTACCTTCAGACAATGTTTATTTTTTATCTTTTTTTTTCTCTCTAGAATATGAACAGATTGTAAGCATCTAGTTTGTGATAGCTAGTATGGAGATGTCTCTTTCCTGCCTTGATAGTGGCTTAATCCCTTGATAGTAAGCGAAGGCGGTTGAAGGTATTTATCTTCCTCAATCAAGCAAGGATCAGGTCCTCCCAGATTGGTGGCTGCGACCTCTGTCGTGTTTCTGGGTTTAATTAGTTGTTGTGTTTTTCTTGTAGTGCTTTTCTTTGTTTTGGTTAGTTTGCTGTTTTTTTCTAGTTGCTTTGTATTTGTTGCCTCTGGGGTTGGCCCGTTTTGGGTTTTATACAAGTTGAAGGTTTGAGCAAAAAAAAAAAAAGCAAGGACTTCTTTGTTTTTATTTAAATAGAGCAATTGGTGGCTAGATTCGCGGTCCCTTTACAGACTTCAAAGGATTTCAAAGAGCTTTCTGGGATGGAACTCAGTATTCAAGTGAGTCTTTAGGTAGCCCCGCCAGAAAGCCAACCTCCCACTAATCCAAAGAATAAGGAAGGATGATATCTCCCTGTTACTTACCGTAATAGGACTGGGGAAGCTACTTCCAAGGAGAAAAGAAAGCTACTTCTGAGGGGTTAATTATTTGAATTTTATTGCATATACATGTAGGGGTTTCTGGGAACCTTATGACATTGTTTGAAATTGATTATATATATCTTCTGGGTTAATGTTTGAAATAGATGTGTTGGTAATTATGGTTTTCTTGTCACCCAAAATTCATGAAATTCTGAAGACACATGGCTATGCAAAGAGTGTAATGATGAGCAAAATAATCTTCGCCACACCGTTCTCTTTGAATGTCATTTACTTAATGCTAGTTATAATAAGATAGGCAAGTAGTTATAATGTTGTCCTGTCTTTAATCGAAAACAGAAGGAAAAAAGATGGCTGTCTTCCCCTGGAGACGCTCTGCTTCACCCCCTTCCCTTGTGCCTGAGACCCCTTAGCTCAGCCGCTGTGCACCCTCCCGCCCCTTCGCATCCCCCTTCAGCCTTATTGACAAACATCTTCCTTACTCTGCTGTCAATATTCATGCCCGCAAGCTGTGGACCAACCGTGGGCTTTTGGAGGTCTTAGGTAATGAGAAAGGCTTTTATTTCTTTCAATTCAAGGATGAGGCATCACGTACCTCGGTTCTGGAATCGGGGCCTTGGCATATGTCGGGTCGGCTAGTGTTTCTATCCCACTAGAAACCTGAGCTAATTTTACCAATCTGGGTTAAATTTTTTAATGTTCCGATGGAGCATTGGAACAAGGATGGTTTTGGTCATATTGCCAGTGCTATTGGTAGACCTCTTTATGTGGACTCCCTTACGGAATCAAAAAGAAGGATTTCTTTCATGCGAATATGTATTGAGGTTAGTGCTACAAATACTCTCGTGGATTCCTTTTATTTGCTTATTGATCCTAAGGAAGAAGGGGCGTTGTCCTGGGTGGAAGAAATTCGTGTGGAATACGAATGCAAGCCTCAGTTGTGCTCTATGTGTAAAATTTTTGGTCATGCTGAGCCTAGGTGCCCACTTGGCCCTAAGCCCACGGTCCCTATGTCCATGGTCCCTGGGTTTAAAATTGATTTGAATGGCCCTGTTGAGTTGCCGAGACCTATTGCGGTGGGATTAGAACAAGCCCATACAACTATTTCGTCTTATATTGGTGCCTCTTGTCAATGAGCTGTATATTCCTAATTAAACTCAATCCACTAATTAGGCCCATAGTAATATTCCTAGTTTCTGTATATATATATATATATATATATATATATATATATATATATATATATATATATATATATATTTCCTATTGAATAAAACAATATACGAGAGATTTCTCACCCATTCTGATATGGTATCAAAGCAGTCGATCGTGACTGTCTCTTATACTAACCCTAAAAATCAATAGCCGTCATAAAACCCTAGACACATCAACATCACATTCCGCCGCATAAACCCTTCCCGCAGCCCAATCCCAACGCCCACCACAAACACACTATCTCACCCACCACCACTTCCGCAGCAACATCCACCGCCTATTCCGCAGCAACATCCACCGCCTATTCCGCAGCAACATCCACCCACCACCACTTTCGCAGCAACATCCACCGCCACCACTTTCGCAGCAACATCCACCGCCACCAGCCCTCCGTAACATCCACCGCCACCAGTCCTCCGTAAGGGCTGTTATGAGATCATTGGTTGTCCGGAAGGATGGGTCCACAAAGGGCACAGGAAGGATTCGCCCAGAGCCTCGTTTGCATCAGCTCAATCATCCCAGGGGACCGCATCCGGACCTCCATCAGGTACATCTGGCTCCCCGGCCTTGGCCACCTCAGGTACCTCTTGCACATCTTCCCTTACTTGTAATAGATCATGGATTATTGACACTGGCGCTACTGATCACATGACAACTAGTTTCACTGGTTTGCACTCTACCAAACCCTCAAGCCAAACACCTATTACCAGTGTCAACGGAACCACCTCCCAGGTCATTGGGGAGGGATCCTTATCCCTTACACCCTCATTAAGTCTCGCTCATGTCTTAGTTGTCCCATCTCTCGACTATGACTTGTTATCTGTTCCTCAGATTATTGATTCCCTTAATTGTACCGTGTGTTTTTTGCCATTGTATTGTCTCTTTCAGGATCTTCTCACCAAGGTCGTGATTGGATGTGGTACTAGGAGGGGGAAGTTGTATTATCTGGACTTGACAGCCGACAGCAGTACGAGATTGAGTCACGGACATCATGTGAGAGGCGATGAGTCCTTCAGGATGAAGAAAATTTGGCTTTGGCATAGCCGTTTAGGGCATGCTTCTTTTGGTTATCTGAAACTTCTTTTTCCATATTTGTTTTCCCAGTTTCATGAATCAGACTTTCATTGTGAAACTTGCATTTTGGCGAAAAGCCATCATATTTCTTACCCATTAAGATTGAATAAAAGCTCAATGCCCTTCATGATTGTCCATTCTGATGTTTGGGGACCATCGCGAGTTCCCACTGTTAGTGGTTTTACGCGGTTTGTGACATTTATTGATGATTGCACCCGGATGACCTGGGTCTTTCCCCTACACCAGAAAAGTGACGTCAACGCCAAATTCAAGCTCTTTTATCAATACGTTGTTACTCAGTTTGACAAGAAAATCATGACCCTTCGATCTGACAATGGAGGTGAGTACATCAACCATGACCTCCATCAGTTTTTCGGCCACCATGGTATTGTTCATCAAACCACATATGCCTATACACCACAACAGAATGGTGTCGCGGAGTGCAAGAATCAACATCTCTTGGAGGTTGTTCGTGCCTCTTTATTTGAGGCCCACATGCCACACCATTTTTGGGGGGAGGCTCTTTGTTCTGCGGCTTACCTCATCAATCGAACACCTTCCAGCACTCTTCAGTATCAAACTCCATTTCAGACATTGACAACTCTCCTCAACATGCCATCCGCACCAAATCTCGAACCACATCTCTTTGGTTGTGTTACTTATGTTCAGGTGTATCCACATCAGCGTGGCAAGCTTGATCCGTGTGCACGGCGTTGTGTCTTTGTGGGTTATTCTGCCACTCTCAGAAGGGCTACAAGTGTTTCCATCCTCCCACTCAGACCATGCACGTTACCGCCGATGTGACCTTCAACGAGAGTGAGTTCTATTACTCAGGGGGAGTAACTGAGCATCCTCTGCAGGGGGAGAACTCTATATTTGCCGAAGATACTCAGATAGTCCAAATTCAACACCATTCATCCGAGCAGTCAGTGTCTGAGGTGCAACAAGCTCAAGAGTCCCTCGATACTTCTGATACTAGTTCAGATAATTCCCCCTCTACAACTCCTACTACAGTACCATCACCACTCGTCCAATCAGGTCTTGAAGATTCCCCACAGGTAACTGAACATTCAAACTCTATCTCAAGCACCTTACCTGCATCAAGTTATACAGGTTATCAATTACCCCCACGCACGACTAGAGGGATTCCTAGACAACAGTATGACCCTGACCCTAAAGCAAAAGTTAAATACCCCATTGCTAATCATGTGTCTCTACATAGGCTGTCTCCGTCATGTGCATCATTTGTGTGTCAATTATCCACTGTATCTATTCCAAGTAATGTGCAGGACGCCCTGAATGATCCCAACTGGAGACAAGCGATGAATGATGAAATGGAGGCTTTCCAGAAGAATTCCACTTGGGAGATGACTACCCTTCCGCCAGTGAAGAGAACAGTGGGTTGTAGATGGATATATACAGTAAAGTTCAAGGCATATGGCACCATTGAACGATATAAAGCAAGATTGGTGGCGAAAGGTTACACTCAGACTTATGAGATTGACTATGGGGAGACCTTTGCCCCTGTAGCCAAGATCAACAAAATTCGGGTACTTATTTCTTTAGCAGCCAACCTAGACTGGCCATTACACCAATTTGATGTAAAAAATGCCTTCCTGCATGGCAACTTAGAAGAAGAAGTCTATATGGATTCACCTCCAGGATGCAAGATGGGGCCCAATAAGGGCAACATGGTTTGTAAATTGAGGAAGTCACTTTATGGATTGAAGCAATCACCCAGAGCATGGTTTGGAAAGTTCAGCCAATCAATGAAGGACTTCGGATACAAACAAAGTAACTCAGATCATACTTTGTTCTTGAAACATAAGAACGGTAAAGTCACTGCCCTTATTGTATATGTTGATGACATGGTAGTTACCGGGAATGACCCAGAAGAAAAGGTTGTGTTGCAGGACCACTTGGCAAGTGAGTTTGAAATGAAAGATCTTGGTGCTCTGAAATATTTCTTAGGCATCGAAGTGGCGCGTTCAAACCAAGGAATATTTCTATCACAACGGAAATATATTCTTGACATTTTAACTGACACTGGAATGCTAGCCAGTAAACCAGCAGATACGCCAATGGAGTTGAATCATCAGATTGGTGAATATCCGGATCAGGTACCCACCAACAAAGAAAGATATCAACGCCTGGTGGGTAAGTTAATCTATCTAGGACACACTAGACCTGATATCGCATATGCCGTAAGTGTGGTGAGTCAGTTCATGCATGCACCAAGTGAAAACCACATGGATGCGGTAAACCGAATCCTGAGATACTTAAAGTCAGCTCCTGGAAGAGGATTGATGTTCTCACGACATGGTCATCTAGATGTTGAGGGTCATACTAATGCAGACTGGGCGGGTTTCGTTACTGACAGAAGATCAACATATGGATACTTTACCTTTGTGGGAGGTAATCTAGTCACTTGGCGAAGTAAAAAACAGAAAGTAGTGTCAAGATCAAGTGCTGAAGCAGAATATCGAGGTATGGCACAAGGAATATGTGAGCTACTCTGGATAAGGAATTTGTTGGGGGAATTGGGGTTAAAACCCAATCATGCCATGCAACTGAATTGTGACAACAAAGCCGCAATTGACGTCGCACATAATCCAGTGCAACATGATAGAACCAAGCATGTTGAAGTTGACAGACATTTCATCAAGGAGAAACTCGAGGCAAAGATCATTGAGGTATCATTTGTTAAATCTGAAGATCAACTTGCAGATGTCCTTACTAAAGCAGTCACCGGCAGAGTATTCCACAGCTCACTTAGCAAGTTGGGCATTGACGACATACATGCTCCAACTTGAGGGGGAGTGTCAATGAGCTGTATATTCCTAATTAAACTCAGTCCACTAATTAGGCCCATAGTAACATTCCTAGTTTCTGTATATATATATATATATATATATATATATATATATATATATATATATATTTTCCTATTGAATAAAACAATATACGAGAGATTTCTCACCCATTCTGATACTTCTGAGCCAGAGTTATTTACTCAAGTTAAATCGAGATTAAGAGAGGCGACTGTCCCTTGCTCCTCGCTAGCGAGCCCGTGCCTGGGTGTCGATGAGACTGGGCTCTACGGTATGATGAAGGAGAGTGTCGATGCTGGCTAGAAATTCCCGTGCCCCCCTGATCTTGACGGACGACGTTGGGAACATGGTTCTGCTAGCCGTGCTAGGGAGTCAGCCACGGTTGTTGTTCTTCATCCGGTGTGTGCAATTGACAACCAGGTGAGTAAAAACTCGTTTGGGGCTCTAGGTTTGTTAGACTGTGATTCAGTCTCCGATTTGGGCATCTCTCCTCATGATTCGATGGATATTGTCGTTGAATTGGCTCACGAATTGGGCGATCCCCCCCTCTATCTAAGAAGCCTAAGATGAAGAAGATTCATGGAAAGAAGAAGTCTAAGCCAGAGATAGTTGGGAAATTATCCCGGGTCCTCTCGATGTCTCACCCTCATGGTTAGGGCGGCTTGTTGGAACGTGAGGGGATTGAACCTACCCTCCCGTCAATTGGAAGTTAGGAAATTTATTGAGGCTAATCGTCTTTCCCTGATTGGCCTTGTGGAAACTCGAATGAAGGAGGTAAATTTTGCTGTTGTCTCCTCAAATGTCTGCTAGAATTGGAATTTTATTAACAACTACAATCATCACCACAATGGGCAGGTTAGGGTTGGTTGGAACTCGGAGATTGTTCAAGTGTCTGCTATTGATGCCTCCGACCAAGTAATTTTCTGTAGGGTGCTTGTTGTGGCGACTGGGCTTATTTTCTATGATGCTATGGTGTATGGTGCTAATGATAAGGATGACCCTCGTAGGCTTTGGGCTAGCTTGAGGTCATTTGCTAACCTCATTGGGGATGTCCACTAGGTTGCCTTGGGGGATTTCAATGTTACCAGATTTTTGGATGGTACTACTGGGAGTGCAGGGGGTATTTCAGCTGCCATGAATGAATTCAATTTATGTCTTAGTGAGGTGGGATTGGATGACTTGGGTTTCTCTAGCTAACATCTTTCTTGGTGTAACCACCAATTTGAGGGTCGTCTTATTCACCGCAAACTTGACTGGATCTTAGGCAATGATGCTATGCTTTCTGTGTTCCCTCACTGCTTTGTGGTCTTCTTTCCTCCGGGCTCCTTTGACCATTGCCCTGAGATGATTGACTTGGGTTTGGAAAACAGGATTAGGCGCTCTCCCTTCAAATTTTTTGATTTTTATGATGACCATCCTGATTTCTTAAACATTGTGAAACATGCTTTTGACTCCCTTGTTGAGGCTCATTTCAATACCAGGTTACTTGCAAGCTTAAGCGGGTTAAGGCTGCCTTGAAACTCCTAAACTGTAGGCCTAATGCTAATGTGATTGTTGCTGTGTTAGGTGCTAAAGTGGCTCTTGATGATTGTCAAGCCAGATTGAGTATGGATCCTCTTAATGCCTCTTTGGTGGAGTTTGAGCGGAATCTAATTTGAGAGTACTCAAGATGTCTTCTCATGGAGGAGAATTTGTTCAGACAGAAATCCAGGCTTTGTTGGGCTGCTGAGGGTGATCGGAATACTGCCTATTTCCACAGTACAGTTAAGAAGCATGCTAATTGGAACAAAATATCCTCTATTATTTTAGGGGATAGGGTTGCTACTTCGCATGAGAATGTGATTAAGGGTGAGGCTATTATATTTTTTCGTGATCTATTTGGCAGCAATGCCCCTGTGGATTTTTTTAGATGTTGAAGGGTTTATCTCGGATCCTTTATTTGAGTCCTCCTCGGCAAATATGGTGAAGGTCTTCTCTGATGAGGAAATCAAGTATGTTTGTTTCAAGCTGAAGGTCAATAAAGCTCCTAGCTCGGATGGCTTCAATGGGTTATTTTTTCAGTGTACCTAGACCATCATTGGTCCTGCTGTCATTGCTGTAGTGAAAGAGTTCTTCTTTTCTGGCTGCTTATTGGGTGAAAATAATTCCACTATAATCACCCTGGTCCCTAAAGTGCCGAACCCCTCCACCATGGCGGATTTTAGACCAATTTCTTGCTACAATACCTTGTACAAGAACATATCCAAACTCATGGTGAATAGAATGGTAGGATTTTGCCTACTATTATTAGCAACAATCAGTCGGCTTTTGTAGGGGGTCGCCGGATTGGGGACAACATCCTCTTGGTGCAAGAATTGATGAGAGGTTATCATATGTCGGGTGGTGAGCCTAGATGTGTGGCCAAGGTGGACATTCTTAAAGCTTATGATACATTGGATTGGGATTTCCTTCTCCAGTCTATTGATGCGTTTAAATTTCACCCTCGATTCATTGGCTGGGTTAAATGTTGTATCTCCTCTGCTCGGTTCTCTATTGCAGTGAATAGGGAGCTTGTTGGGTATTTTATAGGGGGTCGGGGGCTTCGACAGGGTGACCCTCTCTCCCCTTACCTATTTATCATAACTATGGAGGTGCTTACTCAGATTGTCAAGGTAAAGGTTAACTCGCATCTATGCTTCCTGACAGGACCCTTCCCGAATTTCGTCTCGAAATCTGCGAAAAGCCCTGCTCCCGTCTGACAGCTTTTAACCACAAAAGTTAATACCTGAAATACCCTTAAACTTTGGAAAAACTAAATAAACTTTACAGGGGTTCCAACATAACCTCTTATGTACTTGACTGACTTCACCTACCTGTCAGACACATGATAGCTTAGTAGTTCACAAACTACCTCATAGGACCTCCTTCGTAATCAAATAAGACAACAGACATGTCACCCTCATGTGAACAGTCAATAACTCGTCAATCTGGGTCACCGCCCACACCAACCCACTGACCCGAATCACGAAGGTACTAGACTTGGTTGAATTTTAGCACTCCGAGTGGTAACTCGATATTCCGGCTCCTCTTGAGCACTCCGAGTGGTAACTTGATATTCCGGCTCCTCTTGAGCACCCCGAGTGGTAACTCGATATCCCAACTCCTCCTGAGCACCCCGAGTGATAACTCAATATCCCGGTTCCTCTTAAGCACCTCGAGTGGTAACTGGATATCTCGGCTTCTCCTGAGCACCCCGAGTGGTAACTCGATATCCCGGTTCCTCCTGAGCACCCCGAGTGGTAACTCGATATCCCGGCTCATCCTGAGCATCCCGAGTGGTAACTCGATATCTCTGCTCGTCTTTAGCACACTGAGTGGTAACTCGATATCCCGGCTCGTCCTGAGCACTCCGAGTGGTAACTCGATATCTCAGTTCCTCCTGAGCACCCCGAGTGGTAACTCAATATCCTGTCTCTTCCTGAGCACCCCGAGTGGTAACTCGATATCTCGACTCGTCCTGAGCACCCCAAGTAGTAACTTGATATCCTGGCTCGTCCTGAGCACCCCGAGTGGTAACTCAATATCCCGGCTCGTTCTGAGCACCTCGAGTGGTAACTCGATATCTCGGCTCGTCTTGAGCACCCCGAGTGATAACTCGATATCCCGGCTCCTCTTGAGCACTCCAAGTGGTAACTCGATATCCCGACTCATCCTGATCACCCCGAGTGGTAATTCGATATCCCAGCTCGTCCTGAGCACCCCGAGTGGTAACTCGATATCCCGGCTCATCATGAACACCTCGAGTGGTAACTCGATATCCCGGCTCTTCCTAAGCACCCCGAGTGGTAACTCGATATTCCGGCTCCTCCTGAGAGTATGATGGAATCCTCCATGACATACCTCAAATCATCCTGAGAGTATGATGGAATCCTCCATACCTCAAATCATCCTGAAAGTATGATGGAATCCTCCATGACATACCTCATACCTCAACGATGTGGCGGAGAAAGACCCCTCAAACGCCAACATCGGAGAACCCCTCGACGATCTGGCAAAGACGTACCCTCTAATGCCAGTTAGAGAACCCTCAACAATGTGGTGGAAAAGACCCCTCGAATGCCAACATCGGAGAACCCTTCAACGATCTGGAGGAGATGTACCCTCTAACGCAGTCGGAGAACCCTCAACAATGTGGCGGAGAAAGACACCCTCCACACCAACATCGGAGAACCCCGTGGTATAACATAATACATAGAAGTACCCATGCCACAAAATCCCGGAAACTTAGTTCGTTCACAGTACATCCAAAGTATCAACTCAAGGAAATCCTAGCCCCAAGGAACCCTTTGACATACCAATAACCCAACTCCCTAGACCTCCCGAGCCAAAACCCACTCCATGGTCAACCATTACCGTTGGGTTTACTCAAACGGGGCTCTAAACAAACTCCAACGGCCTCAAAACTGCCAAAATCCGATCCGAAATGTCCCAAAACCCTAGCCACGCGTGGTCGTGGGCCGAGAAACAGACCCACGCACCGGTAGAAGGCCAGACCACGCGTCATCACGATCCGCCACGCGCCCTGGACTGTTCACGGTGGAATATTCTGTCTCTCTAACAGAATACCTAGACGAAATCGAAATATTCGTTCCAAACTAACGGCGTTAGGGTTCCTTCATAACACCGTTACCTTTTGACGGAATATGCTAACGCCGTCAGCATATTTCGTCAAACCCTAACGGCGTCAGTTGACCCAACGGTCAACTAACGGCTGATTGGACGCTGACTGTGTTACCACGTGGCAGCTGAGTCAGCTGCTTAATGGTCTCAACGTGGCTCCACGTGGTAGCTGAGTCAACCACTGACTGGTCTCCACGTGGCTGCCACCTGGCAAGCCACGTCAGCCACCGCAGTTCGAACCAATCCTCGGTGCTCGTCGGGGACGGTGACCGGACCTCCGTCGTCACCGCCGTCTCTAGTGGCCAGAATCTGGAAATTTTTGCCGAAAATGGCGATTTCTGGTGAGCTTCGAACTTCTTCATTTCCCGACCGTTTTTCATGATCTACACATGTAGATCCATCTAATTTTCACCATGAACTCGAATATGAAGTCAAAGCTTCGAAACCATACCTGATTTGGCCAAAAGATGGCCGAGAAGCTTCGGACAAATCCTTTCTTTCGATATGCAGCCTACGGCGATGCTCTTGCCTCGAAAATGGCCTCCAGCAGCTCGTAAACTCGACATGATGCTGCATCTGGGCTTGGTTTGACTTAAATCGGTCCCAAATTGGGACGATGAAGGTGAGGTTTGTGCGTGATCGCACGGGGAGAGAGAGATTTCGAGGGAGGAGAGAGAGAGAGAAAGAGAGAGAGAGTGAGTCCGGTCTCAGCAGAGTCTCTCGGAGAGAGAGGAAATATCCCCTTAATTTTGGACTTTTCCAAAATGACCAAACTACCCCTGAAGCTTTTAGACCCATAACACTCTGACCGAGTCTCCGTTTTCCACGTGCCACCTGTCTACGAACTTGTGAGTTCAAGACCTACGCAACGACCCAAGAAATTTTTTCAAAACCATTGCAAGTCAAAAAGTGACTCCCGAACCCGAGGGTAAAATCGTCATTTTCTTAATTAATTGTCAAATTACTTTAATTTCTAGTTTAGGTCGTTACACTTCCGGTACCATTGGAAGTGTGAAAGGATTGGTCTCACTCATTTAGCGTTTGGAGATGACCTGCTGATTTTTTGTCATGCAAGTAGGTTGTTTGTCATGGTTATCAAAGAGGCCCTCCAGCTATTTTCCTCTGCCTCTGGTCTAATCCCTAACCCGAGGAAGAGCCATCTATTCATTGATGGTGCCTCTCCCTTGGTGTCTGCTAGAATCAAATCCAATTTTGGATTCGAAATGGGCTCCCTCCCTATGCGTTACCTTGGGGTGCCTTTGATCCCTTCCAAACTTGGCTTCTCGGATTGTGCTCACCTTTTGGAGCGGGTGGAGGCACGTATCAGGGGCTAGGAGCATCATAAACTCTCTTTTGCTGGCCGACTCCAATTGATCAAATCCGTTATGTGCTTTGTTCAGGTTTTTTGGTCCTCCCATTTGTTTCTTCCAAAGAAGATTTTTAAGGATATTGAGGTTAGGCTTAAGAGGTTTCTCTGGTATGGAAATGTGGTGGGTGGTTATCATGCCAAGGTAGCCTGGAAAATTGTATGTAGCCCTAAGAAAGAGGGAGGTTTGGGGCTTAGGGACCTCCGTACTTAGAATGTAGCACTTATGGCTTGCCATATCTGGAACTTATTCTCCCCTGGGTCTAATTGTCTTTGGGTGGAGCTGGTAAAAGCTTATTTTATTCAGGGTCAGTATTTTTGGTGCCTCAACACCCCTTCTATCTGTTCTTGGAACTGGAGGAAATTATTAAATGTTCGTACTCTGGTTCGTCCCCTTATTAGAGCTGTCGTCGGCAATGGGGACAACATCTTTTTGGGTCGTTACAATTGGCTAGGTATTGGTTCGTTAGTTGATCTTGTTGGTGTGGAGGGTCTGGCTTTCTCAGGTCTCCATGTGCATGATAAGCTCAGCTATGTGCTCTCAGTGAATGGGTGGAGTTGGCCTTCCTTTCCGAATTCAGTTCTTCGTGTTATCCAATCTCTGGCTGCTTCTACTGTCACTCCCTCCAACCAGGCTGATTCCTTTGAGTGGATTGGAGGTAAGTCATGTTCCTTCTCTGCCTCTTCTATGTGGTGCAGGCTCTTTCCTCCTCTTCCCTCTGTTTCTTGGTCCTATTTGGTGTGGTTTTTCGAGAATATTCCCAGAGCTAGCTTTGTTTTATGGCTGGCCATTAAGGGCATATTGGCAACCTTGGATAGGATTAGTCAGTTTCTAGTTTCTGGGGCACTCTAATTGCCTATGTGTGTTGTGTGGGCGGGTTGTGGAGTCTCATGCTCACATTTTCTTCCAATGTGGGTTCTCGAGTTTTATTTGGGCTAGGATCAGGCAGCGCTGCAATCTCTCCTGGAGGCTTCCCCCTTGGTCGTCATGCATCCCCATACTGGTAGCTCAATTGACTGGGAACTCCTTGGCAGTCATCATCAACCGTCTTGCGCTGTCTGCTTCAATTTACGAAATTTGGTTTGAGAGGAATAGGAGGATGTTTGGCCATTCTTATAGGTCTCATGCTGCTGTTTTCTTTTCTATTTGTAATCTTATTCGCTATCATTTATGTTCCATTATGGTTAGACCCTCGAGGAAAAATCCTCAAGTGGCTATAATATGGAATATCATGTTGTAATTCTCATGTTGTTTTCCTTAGTTGTCTCTCCCTGTGTGGAGTTTATGCCTCTCAGGGCTGTTGTTCTGCGAGTTGAGCCTTGCTCCTTGCTGGTGTTGGTTTGCCTTCCCAGGCTTTTGGGCTGATCTATTGAATTTACTTATCCAAAAAAAAATTATGGTTTTCTTGTGTGTGTGGGCACCTTAGTTATCTTTTGTTCTGGTTCTGAAGATAGCAAATTCACTTGTGGTGTTTATTTGTCTGAACTCGTTGCTTCTTTGTATGGGTTTGTAACCCAATATATTTGAAACCCATTAAAATCATAACAAATCATTACAAATAAAAATA
The DNA here is from genome assembly GCA_037349345.1 of Oemleria cerasiformis. Taxonomy (NCBI): domain Eukaryota; kingdom Viridiplantae; phylum Streptophyta; class Magnoliopsida; order Rosales; family Rosaceae; genus Oemleria; species Oemleria cerasiformis. The sequence goes on along the minus strand of JAZGTL010000019.1, from coordinate 4,502,195 downwards.
AAAATAAAAATAAAACAAAATCTATATGAAAACTCCTTGAAATAAAAAAAAACTTTTAAAATCTGTTGAAACCCAACATATTTGAAACCCATTAAAATCTAAATTGAATACACCCCCTTGATTTAAATGAAGGTCTAAGTCTCCAAGTCTGAAATACTGAAAGACTGAAATCGTAAAGAAGAATCAGAGGTGTCGAAGAGAGACAGAGGTCTAGCAGTCGTGTCAACCAAATGAGAAGACACGTGAAAGTGAAGGGTAAATTTGGAATTTCGCTGTAGATGGTAAATTTAGAAATGCACTGTCCATTGAACAGTGCAATGAAAAATGCATGTTGCTTATGCTTCTTCCCTTTTAGTCATATAGATCATGTCCTACCAATTTCTTCAAATGGGTCCAAGGAAATATGAGGCTACATTTCCATTCTTCCAACAACAATCACCAATCATGAATCCCCATGCCTCAAGGTGTAATTAGTTATTGAGATGACAATCTCTCTATGGTAAGCAAATACCCCTTGTACTGGTGATGATGATGGTAAAGGTGAGGTTGTAGGGTGGGCATAGGTTGGTTATTGCTATATTGGTTGCATGGTGATGTGCGGTTGAGGTAGGCCTTGGCAATGGGTCGGGCTAGCTCGGCCCAAAATCAATGAGCATGAGTTAGGTTGGGTTGGATTTATTATTGTGTAAAGTATTTTGGACAGGGTTAACACGCTTGGACTGGACTTAAATGAGTTTTTTTAACATAAAAATATTCATTTAAATTGTAAGAAAAGAAGGAAGAATATGCTAAATATTTATTAAATATACTTGCAATCAATAATTAAAACAATAAAGAGTTGGTAGTTCGATAGAAAAGGCCCTATGCAACCATATATGGTAACTATATATATAATATTTGGGCTTTACCTGATCGGGCCTATGGAATATTTTGGATTTAAACACCTTAGCCCAAGCTAGCGGGTTGGGCTAGGATTTTCTTCAATGGGCCAAGCGAGCCTCGGCGAGCCCATGTGCTTATGGACCAAATGTTGAGGGCTAGGTTGAGATAGTGAGGCTAGTACTCAAGGTAGTTGTAAAGGTAATAGTGGTGGTGGTGGCTGTTATGGTATTAGGGATGGTGGCGGCTTAACAATATATTGCAACCATATATAAAATCGTTTGGGCTGTATTGGGTTGGGCCTATTAGCTATTTGGGTTAAAACACCTTAACCCAAACCCATAGTTGTTCGAGCTAAGATTATCTTCAATGGGCTAAGCAGGTCCCTGCGAGCCATGTGCTTATGGGCCAAATGTTAAGAGCTAGGTTGATGTAGTGGGGGTAGTACCCAAGGTGGTTGTACATGTAATGGTGGTTTGCTATGATGGTAGCTATGGTGGCAGTGGTTATTATGGTACTATGAATGGTGGTGGCTATACTACTTGAGTGGTGATGTTGGCGGCTATGGTGCTAGGAGTGGTGTCGACTATATTTATTATAGAGGTTATTCTATTATAGTAGTTTTGGTGGTTTTGGGGATGCTGGTGCCCGTCATGATGGTAGGAATTTGAGCAGAGAAAATGGTAAGAGCGTGGAAAGGGACGATGGTAGAGGCGTAGGTAGCTATAATGGTGGTAAAGGTGGTCGAGTAGCAATGACGGTGGTTGAGATGATGATGGAAGTTATAAAAGTGATTATGGTGGTACTACCATTGTGATCATGATTATTGGCGTGGCTAGGATTTAGTTTGTGGGGGGCCTTTTACACAATATATAAAAAAGAAAGAAAAAAATTAACTTCCAATGTAATTCAACTCATAATGCATAACAAATATTCAAATGGTTCAAATCAACATAATAATATCAAACTAAATAAATATCCAAACAATCATCTCATATTAACGATACATTACATCGTTATTCTCGACGAGTCCTCCCATCTTTTAAAATCTTTGTAATTTAGTATTTGATTTTCTTTTGTGACATCTTTCCTAATTAAGAAATATATTGGTTAATTTAAACTTAAATAGTTGAAAAAGAAATCCACCCAAACCTCTAACTCCAACACCACCACCAAGACCACTGCCGCCACCACCACCTCAAACACGGTTATCAGATCCAACACTACCACCTCTTCTTTCACTCTTACCTACACCTCTTTCCCCCAAACCTCCACATCCTTCACTACTACAACCACCCCTACCACATATTCTACCTCCATTTTCACTACCATAAGCACCTCCATCTCTACCACTACGGCCTCCTCCATGCCAACCTCAATCACCACCACATCTTCAATCTCTACCTCCACCTCCATCCGAACAACTTCCATCACCTCCTCCACATCCACCTCCACCTCATCTACTTATACCTCCACCTCATCTACCTCTAGCTCCACCTCATTTACTTCTACATTCATCACCAGCGCAACAACCATCACGACCTCCTCATCCACCTCTATCTGCACCTTTACCACCACAACCATTACCTCTTACATGTTCATTATCATGTTCATTTTAGTTATTATCTACGTCTTCCACAATTCAATACCAAAATTTACGAAACCATTCGACATTACTTTTTATGTGCACAACATTTAAAAAATAAATTTAACCAAACGTCTACCTAGCTACTTTATTATACAATTGTTTTAATGTACAACTGCTTATTATGAAACAATAGAAACAACTTTTCAAAAAAACATAGGAATACCAAATTGGCCTCTTTGGACAAATGGACAAATGTGAACTATATATTCTTAGGCTCTTTGGACTAAATGATTAAAAAAAATTGAAATAACCCTTTAATCCATGATTAAAGATGGGCTTTCGCCAAGTTTCTAAAAAACGACCTAGGTGCTAGGCGGAGGTGTGCCGACCCAATTTTGATGAAAATAGAGGAAAAAAACATAGACAAATTTAGCAGTCGATCTTATGCGGCACTTGGGTGATCCTAGGTGGTTAGGCATAAAATGTTTATGTTAGTATATTCGCAATAAAGACTCCTCCGGAACATCACCATTCCATAATTCCAACATTCACATTCATTCATACCTCTCAACATTCGTAACTTCAACATTCGAAACTTCACCTATAAAAGGTGATGTATAAATATAATTTAAATTAAAAAGAATAGTAGTAAATGATTAAAAACTGGTAAGGTACGTGATAAACACTTAAACTATAGGATGGTTGTATAAAAAAACAAAAGCAAACTATAGGGTGGCAAATATTATCTAATAAATAATATAAATAAATAAATACCTTCACGGTTCAATTTGAATTTCAAAGGATTTTTAAAATCAAAATCAAAACGTTATAAACACTTCACTAGCAAATTATGAAGTGACAAATATGGTCTAGTAAATAATTTAAATAAAAAAAATACTTTAAGGGTTTAGTTTGGATTTCAACAGATATTTAAAAATGAAAATTCAAAATTGAATTGTTACTAACGAAACAATAATGGATTTTAAAAAATGAAAATTCAAAATCGGACTGTTACTAACGAAATAATTTGGATTTTCAAATAATTTGAATTTTATTTCGTCAAATCCAAACAGAAGAGTCGATAATAGTTTGAATCGAATCGATTTTCGATTTCAACAAATTTATGCCCTTATTGCCAATGATAGCATTAGTAACTTGAAGTCTTGAACAAAATCGCTCACGTGATAGGCACGTGAAGAGACCAGTTCAGCCGAAAGTGAAATGGCGGGAAAATGGCACAGTTCATCTCTCTACTATATTTCCCCACTAGCTTCTAGGGTTTGCAGCTTTTAACTTCCCGACAGAAATACACGTTTTTGGGGAAACATTTTACTCGTTTTCCGGTGACCAGTACCAGAGAAAATCGATGCCGACGTACAACATCAGAGGCATCGATGTGGATTTCCCATTCGAGGCCTACGATTGCCAGCTCGTTTACATGGAGAAAGTCATCCAATCTCTCCAAGGAGTAAGTTCGATTTTGAAAGTTCATTTCTTGCTGTTTAAACAAGTTGTTGTCTTTTTCAAATTTGTTTTTCTGGGTACTTTTTTTACATTCAGTTTGGCGCTGTCTAAGTCTCAATGTATGTGATAGAGAATTGTATATGTATATATTCGCTCCAAGTTTGAGTGAAATTAAAGAATTAGTTACTGAGGGTAAGTCCAAATCATGCAAGATGTTCCTGATTTTCAAGGTTACATAAGTTTACAGTTGGAGGATGTTGGAGTCAATTATGAGAGTGTCGGTACTGGTAATCTGATTTGGTGCTCTAGTAGCATACATCTCTTTGTGTGCTTGGTATGGGGTCTGTTCATGCATAATTATTAATTTGTTTTGAAAGTTTTAAGACTTCTACACATCATTATCCTTGTTGTTGTGGGATGGCTTTCCCCAATGGACCTGATGGTTGGGCAACCTATCTGGATATAGGGGTATGGCTGTGAATGTCCTACTTTTTGCGGATTCTACATTGGCTGGATCCTTGTTTTCAGATCATTTGCTTAGTTTGTGACTTGCATGTACATGTAAAATGCTGCAGAGAAGCAATGCATTGCTGGAGAGTCCTACTGGAACTGGGAAAACCCTTTGTCTTCTTTGTGCCACATTGGCCTGGAGGAAGAGTTTGGGCGCCTTCTCAACTGGCCCTAATGTCAAGATGAGTCTGATCACAGGAGAAAAATCAGGTGGTCAATTGTCACAGTCCGCAACAAAAGATTTTCCTACCATAATATACGCGTCCCGCACTCACAGCCAGATCCGGCAAGTAATTCAAGAGTTGAAAAGAAGCTCTTATAGGTACGTCATGGTTTGATTTGAAATTATTCAATATGGCCAAACCTTGGATATCACTATTACTATTATTGCATCTGTTTTTATTGTTCTTTATCTAATTCTTGTATCTGTGCCACCTATTGATGCACAACTCTAGTGTGATCTCTTTGTATTGGAGTGCCATATAAAGGACCATACAATGTGCCTTTTTAGTTTTTTTTTTTACTCAAAAGGACTATGCCAGTTTAGCATGTACCTCACCTATTTCTATTCAGGATTTGTATTATTACCCATTCTTTTGTAGTTGCTATTTATTGTATTTTTTATACTTTAATAGTTGGTGCAATCTCAACAGTTGTGCATATAGTTTTGTATGCTTTTCAAGGTTAATGGGCTATGTACACTGAAACCTGCATTATCTAACACATATGTGAGCTTCTGGAGCAAGTTAAACTTTCATTAACTGCACATATATTTTTATCTCACCACCAGTTACTTGCCTTCATTGACGGGTGCCTAGTTACTACATATGATTTCTTTTCCTCAAAAGAAATAGCCTTGGGCTCAAGTTATGGATAATTTAGCATATTCATTAAAATTTGATTACTTAGATATAACTAATAATATTCTGGAATCTGGCTCAATACTGTTATTAGTTGAGTTGTTGGTGACTGATAACTTGTTCACTTCAGTTGTGATAGTGAATACTGAACTCTAATTATCAGCTGTCAAAGTCAGTTTTGACACATGAATATGCTTACTAATTTTTTGAGGAATAAATCTCATTTTTTTTCTGGTATGGAATTCATCTTCTTTTGCTCGTATTTTAGATTTCTATGTTTAGTTTCCTTCTGAATTTTCAAAATATTAGAAACTGAACAAACTCTGCAGGCCAAAAATGGTAGTGCTGGGATCTCGAGAGCAATTATGCATTAATGAGGAAGTGAGTTCACTTCGTGGAAGGACACAGACAAAGGCTTGCCGTTCCCTCTGCAGAAAGGGTGCAAAAGACACAACGGGCAAAATTCGTCATTGTGTTCATTATTCTCGGGGTTCTGGTAAATTTTTGTCTTTGTTAGTTTACTTAAACACGTGTGATGAGTCGACATGATGGGAACAGTGTTGTTGTCCTTTTCAAAAACTACATTGTCTCAGTTTTAGTAGAAGCTCAAACAATTCTTTTGTAGATACATGGAACATCTTTAGCCATTTTGAGTATCATAATTTACAATTGAGAGCTTTTTGGTTCGACTGCAGCATTAGGAGAATTCTAGAGACTGATAGTCTGTGGCTCTGCACTATCAAAGATCTACATCTCTCTCTCTCTCTCTCGTACATATATTTATATATATAACCTGACTTGACATTTCTCTCAAAATTAGCTAAATAAGATGATTTCGTAACTTCCCTTTCCTCGAACCAAAAGGAAACTGAAAGTGCAGATTTTTTCTACTTTGTTTTGACTAAAAATACTTAGCATTAGGTTGGAATTTCAACCGGCCAAAAATTTTATGATTATTTTTCTTTCCCCAATTTCACGAGTTGATTATGCTTCTTTATTGGCTTGAGTGATTGAGTGTGTGCATGTGCATGGAATCTTTGGAAGGAATATGTAAATGAGTTTTGAGTTATAAAATTTCTTAGCCTGAATATGCTCAACTAGGTTACTTCTTAGGTTTAAACTCGGAGGTGTTTTTGAGGATTGATCTGGTCAAGAAGGTTGGAGACTTATTTCCGTGTCATGTACTTCAGTAACTTGTCTGGTTCTTTTGGACTTTAGTTTCAGTGATGAACATTTAACAAAATCTAACTTTTATTCATGTTGGTGCTTCTATTGTAGGTTACTTAAAGAATAATCCTCATCTGGGAGATGAACCTATTGATATCGAGGATTTGGTCAATACTGGAAGAAAATTGGGGCCGTAGGTTCTTATATCAATGTTCTTTCACTATCTTAAATGACAACCCCTTTAATATCTCCGGAAATCCATTTTTATCGTTGCTTAATATGGTTAACTTGTTTCCTTTTTTAACTTGTTATCACTTTCTTGTAGGTGTCCTTATTATTTATCGAGGGACCTCCATAAGGTTGTTGATATATTATTTGCACCTTATAACTACCTTATTGATCATGCGTATAGAAAATCGCTCCAGGTTGATTGGAAAAACAGTATTCTCATATTTGACGAAGCTCACAACCTGGTAAGCGTTAAGCCTTTATGTTATTTTCTTACAAATGGAACTCCAAATTTTCTGACAGAAGGCGGTTTCTGCATATTTTAATCCTTGTTTTCTCATGATCTCATTCACTCTTAGGACTGGAGAAACTTTGAATCATCTATTCATATTCTTGCAGAATTAGAAAGTGGGATCATTACACGATTTGTTTGCTTATGTAACCTACATACAATGCAGGAAAGCATATGTGCAGATGCAGCTTCATTCGATCTGCCTTCTTGGCTTCTTACAGGTTGCATTTCTGAAGCAAAAAATTGTATTGACCTTTCTAGAAATAGAAGGGAAGAATCAACTGATAAATCACAGAATCCAGAAGACTTTGCAATTCTCAGAGGTAAACCTATTTGGTCTATTCATCAGTATAGAATGGTTACCAAACTGGCCATTTCTAATCACTGATATCCCAGTGCATGGCGGCTGTATTGGCGATATTTTGTTAAGGGAAACTTGACATTGGAAATCACGTTGCAGTGGTTTTTCTTTTTTGCTAGCCCCCCTTACTTGACAATCTCTTTACTATTAATAGTTTGAGACATCATACTTTTTTATTCCATTCTTTTTTATTGAAACCCTGCTGGTCTTCTCTATAAAACTTTATCGGGTCACTTTACAAGTTAATAATGCATATTTTGCAGCACTCCTTTTGAAGCTTGAGAAGCGTATTTCTGAAGTGCCTATTGAATCTAAGGAATTGGGATACACTAAGCCTGGCCCTTATATCTATGAACTCCTAGCCGATTTAAACATCACACAGGATACTGTCCCTAAGCTCATTAATATACTCGAGGATGCTACCGTACTTATTGAGGAAGAAAACCAGAACAAGGCAAATCGAAGTGTCTGCCGGCTTGAAGGCATTAGTGACATGCTTAATATGATTTTCAGAGATTCAGACAATAATCATGCAAAATCCTATCGTGTAAGTTTGGATATTTGTTTTCTAGTTATTTCAGATGTTAATTGTAGAAGCTAGTTCATTATGCTTTTTGTGCATTAACTAATTGCTTGAGTATGGAACACTTTCCTGTTCATTTTAGGTTCATGTACACGAAGTTGAAGCCAGTGCAATAGATGGTTTAAAGGGTAAGGGGAAACTTATTTCTGATTTTTTGGATAGAAATTCATTGTTTCATGTAACTATAGTAGATATATATATATATATATATTTTTTTTTATTTTGTTATATAATTCCAAATCATGTTTCCGTTATAAAATATCAGATTTAGTATTTGCAATTGTCATGACCAGTCATTTAACTTGGAAAATAACAATATTTTCTATTGAACCTTGTAGTATTATAATTTTGCTGATAAAGATTAACGATCCACCTTTTGTCATTTTTTTCCATTTCCCCCCTCTCCCCAAAATCAATGTTATAATGCATTCAAATTAAGGACGACCTAGGTTGAATAGGGGGTGAGGAATAGAAAACCAGTTAAATAAGGCCCCAAAATGGAAAGACAATGTATCATGCTTAGGCAATATTTTCAGTAAGGCGGGTGTGGTATATTCAAGCATTCTTTAGTTAAAAAGCATTATGTACACTTTTTAGCTGCAAATGCCCATGATTTCAACTTCTTAGGAGAACCATTTAAGCTGATTTGGGACAATATGGGTTGAATATTACTGTCATGTGTTTCTTCAAGAAAGTACCCACGAGAGCTACATCTAAGATGGTAAAACTAAATTAGATCTCAAAATGGGTGCATGCGGCCCTTCGGGGTTCGAGTTCGGGTCATTTCACAAGTCACTCTAACAAGGTCATACAACAGGATTTCTATAACTTATTCTATGTCAAACTAATGCCAGATTAGCTCAGCAGCGTATCTTCTTAGTTCGTTGAATATAGAACTGAGAGGTCTGGCCAGATCGATTATAGTAGGCAGAACTAAGGGGGAATAAAGGCGTTGAAAATATTCTGAGAAATTGGAGTTCCTTTTGATTTTTATGAACCCCGGGCTGCAATTGGTGGATGACCATTGGTCATAGTATTCTTTACTTGGTTTGTGGTGCAGATTCTTACCTTATATATAAAGAAGCCTTAATGTAGACAAAGCAAAAGAAGGTAGATGACAATGTTCTACATGTGATGAAGCTTCTATTGTTATGAAACTCACATATGTACTTACCTTTATCTGGTTGCAGAAACACCTTGTATTCTACAAGATCACTCTCTAGTGTTGTGAGTTGTATCTGACGATATAAGTCTTGTAATGATTATGAATCAGTGCAGTATTATACCTCATTAAAGTTGCAGTTTGTGAAGGGGAGCACTAGGAGTTCAGGGACAACCAAATGGATGATGATAAAGAGAAGAATTTTGTCAAGGATCCATATTTACCCAGTTTTTGTCTTCTATTCCACCAATGCGACTTAGAGAGATGGGTATCCATAAATGAGCTGATGACTATGTTAGTCAGGCTTGCCCATTATTCTTTGAATGAAATAGTTTGCTTGTCAAGCTTGCTTATAAAGGGATCTAACCCGTACTCGAGCCATGTAGCTTGACCTTTTTACATTAAGCTTTTCAAATTCATGACATTTGTTTGATGACATTCTTTCCTCTAATAGTGACAATTACTTTCTTATTTTCCGGTTCCAGGTAAGGCATCGAGGACTCTCAGCTGGTGGTGTTTTCATCCTGGAATTGCAATGGAAGAATTCACCAAGATGGATGTGGGATCTATTATACTGACATCTGGCACATTATCTCCCTTGGATTCATTTGCCCAGGAACTGAAACTGTAAGCGATTTTTGTGCTTTTTATTCTGTTCAGGTTCTGTGTGGCTGATTTAAGTTCTAAACAAGAGATTGTTTGTTTGTCTCAGAGAGTTTCCTGTGCGGTTGGAAAATCCTCATGTTATTACTCCGAATCAGATATGGGCTGGAGTTGTACCAGCTGGTCCTTCTGGTTTCTCTTTCAACTCCTCTTATAGAAATCGTGATTCTCTGGAGTACAAGCAGGACCTTGGAAATGCTATTGGTATGTAGTATAATTGCTGCTAATAGTTCTAAACTGGGATTCTGATTCCAATTTGAGATGCCACTGGTCTGGTACCTTATTGCTGCCACACTTGCACTTTCCTTCTAAATGCCTGAAATTCACCACCATGATATATTAAGATCATAAAACCACATTTTACACCACCTACATGAATCTTTCACTGCACTAAGCTTGATATATCATGGTGATGAATTTCAAACATTTAGTAGGAAAGTGCAAGTCTAGAGGCAGCAAGGCCCCACTCATATATTCCTCATATTACACCAACCACATGAATCTTTCACTGAACTACCAAAACCTATCACTTTCACAGAATTTTCAGATTTCTAAACTCTAATCTTACCTCCTAGACAGCCACATTTTCTGGATAATTCTCCACACTTGCTATACGCTATAGCCACACTTTTATTAAATATGTAGGGAGATTTTACAGAGAAAATGTGGGTTGGAGTAGTACTGGTGGTTAGAGGGAGAAGATGAATGGATGAGGTAGAGGCAGTGATGGTTGGAGTTGTCTTCGCCCAAACTGTTGAAATGCAACTCCTCAATTATTTGTCTTGGCTTTTGCAGACACTGCACTATCAGTTTCGTGTTAATTTTAATAGATTCCATGGAAGAGGAAACCACATCGACCATCCATGTTTGGGGGAAAACTACAAGGGCCTTTCTGTATGTTGCTCAAGAATCTAATGAATCAATGAACTGAATACCATCTCTATGCTTCCTACATAATTTAAAAGGAGAATGGTATAATAATTTTCCGAAAGACTTATGCCATTCATAACATTTACTGCGAAACTCTGGTATAATTAATTACAAGAAAAAAAAAATACCAAGTCCCCCTGAATTTCAAACTCAAGCAACTAACTTTTAAGGAAAATGGAGTGTCCAAATAGTAGCCTTTTTATTGTTGGTTATAACTGAGCAAAGTTATCATTTTCTTTGACTTTCATGTTTCAGTCAATTTTGCTCGAATTGTTCCTGATGGATTGCTTGTATTCTTTTCGTCTTACTACATTTTGGATCAATGCATTGGCTGCTGGAAGAATATGGTAAGGAATCAATTAGATTCCGTGAAGAGGTCAAATTAATTTGTTTTCATCTCCTGACACTATGTTCTGTTTATGCAGAGCCAAGCCAATTCAACTACAATATGGGAAAGAATCTCCAAACATAAGAAACCTGTTATAGAGCCTAGACAATCTTCATTGTTTCTTTCGTCAATTGAGGTGACTGACATGACCTTCAAATTATTTGAATTTTTCTTATTTGTAGGTATATAGTATTCCTTCACATGTTCTCTTGATTATATTTCTGGCAGGACTATATGACTAAGCTGAAGGAATCTTCATCTTCTGGTGCAGTATTTTTTGCTGTTTGCCGTGGTAAGGTATGCTGGTTCCTGACATTTCAGAAATACTTACTCTTGGTGCTCCGGAAGACTTTATCATCTTGTGCTGTTTAATTAAGACCTTAAAGATACTTGCTGTGAACATTTAGTGTTATACAATAGGGGATTTTGACAGCCTCGTACATTTTATACTTAATAAGATGCTTTAAAGTAAACCTTTGTGTATTTGTCTGGCATCAACCTGATGCTTTTTTGGTAAGAGATTTTGAATTGCTCAAATTGCAATGGTCCGTCTTCAGTGGCTCCCAAGAAGGTTAGTAGAGATTAGAGCTGCTGAAACTATAAAAGTTTTAGCGAATCAAAATGTGGCACAAGGCATGGTCATATTTTGAAGGGCTCTCATATCATTTGGATTCTAGTTCAAGAGCAATACATCTCTTGTGCTGAACTTACTCTTTTATGGCGTTAATTGCACTGTACATATAATTTTTTGAGACACATGATAAGTGTGCAGACTATGAATGACATGGCTGACAATGATATTTACAGACACTAGCCTAATCTAGACAGCCTATGTGGGTAGAGAGTAGAAATTAAAATTTGGTGCCTATTAAGTTATTAACACTTTTGTTCTACTTGATATGTTTTATCCAGACCTTCCCTCTGAAATCTTAGCCTAGTGATCATAATTGATTGTGCATAATTTGTCAGGTAAGTGAAGGACTAGATTTTGCTGATCATGCTGGAAGAGCTGTAGTCATTACTGGTTTACCATTTGCCACAAGGAATGATCCTAAGGTTGATAATTCCATCCATTTCCTTCAGATTACTTTGTATGTGTGTATTATCAAGTCTTTGCTGTTTTAAGTAGTTGAAGCTCTGAAGCACCCTACTTTTAACTCTGTTATTGATACTAAGTCACCCTGATAATATATTATTTTATTTTTGAATTTTCTTGACTACTAGCATTGATGATGATTAAACATAACATGAAAATTAATGTAAGTGCTTTACCTGAATGTACCTTATGCTGACTGAGTAAAATTATTGATATTTAGGCATTAGACAGAAAGGTTCTGCTCAAGTTTGTTTATTGAAAGATGTGTTAGGTGAACATTCATTGTGAATAAATTACATTTTAGTATACATACATATCTGAACAGTAAACACACATGCTAAAATATGAATACGCGTGGATAAACTTATGCTTCATGATACTGGTTAGTGATTGTCCAGATATTATCAGGTTGACATAATCTGATCGTATATTACAATTTGTTACTCTGGTCTGCCCGTAACTTGTTACTTTGGTATGGTGCTTGGTACGATAGGCATGTCCTTTAAATCTTATGTTTTCCATTTGTTGGAATGTTTACTTGTATATTGCATTCAAATTTCCTCACTCTTGAAATGACAACATTAAACAGGTTCGTCTGAAACGTGAATACTTGAATCAGAAGGCACAATATCAAAGGCAAGAATGTAAGGTAATGTCCAGTTGCCTCAAGTATGATTCCATTTTGAGCAAGTTGGTGCTTTTTCTTATTTTTCCCATCTTCCTACTAATTTTATCAAAACACAGAAGTTGCTCGTTCTGACTGGAGAAGACTGGTACAATCAACAAGCATCGCGAGCTGTGAATCAGGCTGTTGGACGTGTAATCCGTCATCGTCATGATTATGGAGCAATTATTTTTTGTGATGAAAGGTGTTTTTTCCCCACTGCTATCTCATAACTTGTTGATAAGTTTCCTTAAACTGTCATGTTATCTGCTTATCAGATACATTTAAATGCAAATATTCTTGTTTCATCTTAAAAAATGCATAATTTGAGTCAATGTAAGATTAACTTTACCTTTGACCAAAAGAAAAAGAGATCACCTTCTTGTCAACCAGGTGCTAGTTTCAAAATTCTGATGAGGTAAATAATTATAGACTTTCTGTTCCGCCCCACCCATCCATAAACTTCTACTGCAATATGTCTTCCTTACGAAGCTTAGTTCAAGTATTAATTTTAATAAATTACTAAATTAGACTTTACTTTCACAATTCTGATGTCCCACAAAATTTTGAGCACTTTTTACAACTTGGTCTTTCTATGAAAATGGTAGAACTCATTTGAACTTGACTAGATTCTAAAATCATTAATTCTCAATTTTTTCAATTAGTTTTTTTAAATATATATCTTTAACAGAGATATGTAGCCTTTTTGGGAGATCTTTAATTTTATGGGACTTGCCCACTTTATGATCACCTTTTTTTGTTCGGTTCTAAATTGTTATCTAAAGCCATGCTGGATTTAGACTAACAAACTTGTAGTAGAAAAAACCTTCGGCACTTAATCTGTATTCCTCTAGAAATTTTATTTTCTTTGGGTTGTAAAGTTGTCTGGTTTATTTAGCATTAATGACCTCTTGGCATGTATGTGAATACATTTTTTAACTTTGAGTCATTAACAGGTTTGCACATTCAAATCGTCAATCTCAAATATCACTCTGGATAAAACCTCATATTAAGGTGCTTTCTGTTTTGGAATACCTCTTGATCTATAAGAAAACATTTTACTTATATTTTTTTTTTCAGTGTTACTCCACTTTTGGGGATGCAGTTTTCTCATTGACCCGTTTTTTTCGGGATGGAGGAGCTCGGGGTCCGACAAATCTGAAGTTGACTGAAAAAAGGGGTAAGAATAGTGAGTTAAAGGAGAAATATCCATTAGTTTTTTTTCATATTGGGGCTTTGACAGTATGGTTAATTTCTTTCCTATAAAAATCATGTTTGAAGGGCACATCATATCCAAATTCTTATCCTCATTATAAGTACAAACTGAACCTCACAAGTTTTCTGTGTTTTGACCAGTGCTCTAATTGAACTTTTGTCATGATAGAAAGCAAGTAGTTTATTGAAATCATTTATGTGGTTTTGAAGTCAGAAAATTTCTGTGCTAGCAATTTAAGTTTGGAAATCTGGTAAAATTATTACCATAGGCCTCATTTGAATGGAAAGATAAGATCTTAACCCCCTTCCTTTGGGTAGCCTTTCTAAATCTCTAAAAAGGAAGAAATCATCAAGCATTTGTGGAGACTTTGCCACTAGTTTTCACAATTAACTGGTTTTACAATTTTTATATTAGCTTAACGTATTCTTTCCTGCTTACTCATTCACCCCATCATTTGTCAAACTTACCTATCTGTTGTACTTTTTCCTACAGATGCAATTTCTACTTCAAAAACAGTACTTCTTGGTGAGCAGATAAATGAAGCCCAAGCCCCTTTCGATCATAAACCATCTTCTTTAGGTTCATCAACTTCAGTTCATGGTAGGTCCTTTCTCTTGCCTGCATGTTCCACTTTTGTTCTCCTGTTTCAAATCCATAATAATATTATCAGCAAAATAGACTTATGCACTGGCCTGTTAGTAAATCAGCTTTGTTAACTATGAATTCTCTTCCAAATATTGCGGTGTAAGGAGTTCCACCAAACAAGGCATCATGCTAAGATGTAAACTTGCATTTTCTCTTAATTTATCATTTACCATGTATATGCTAGGATGTAAAACAAAATTTGGTAAAGCTCTTTTTTATGGTAGAAAAATTGGCAATGCTCTTGCCTTACTATTGTGCTTTATCATACTGGAAAGATTCAATAAAATTTCCAAGTTTGTCTTGTATCTTTGCATCTGATTTACAATATTTCACTTTATCCGAAAAGGATAAGTTGTAAAATATGACTAAAGAAAAGCCAAAATTTATTGTTGGAACATGGGGATAGAATGTCTGGTAAATTTGGAATTTCTTAGATACTAATGTTTTAGGCCACGAAATTTCATTAATCACTTTCGGATGTAGGATAGGTTATAAGTCACTGATTACTTCTGGATATATATGTTTCATTAATAATAATAATCTTTTTTTGAAATGTTGATATTAGTTTGAAGAAAAGGATAACATGTACTCATCAATTTTCATAGTCCCACAATGGTAATATAGATTGAGAATGAAGAGCTAAAGTTCAGAACTCTTCATGTAAGGCTCAAATTGCAGGTTACTAAACCATGTTAGCACTGATACGTACTTCCACATTTTGACCTTAGTTAAAAAGGAGGCAAAAATCTGGTTTCTTTGTATTTTCCTCCTGTGGATAAGAAACCAAAATTGATAGTTAAGAGGAAAAAGGAGAAAGCAGAGGATAAAATTTTATAAGCACTAAAATTTCAGTAGCCCTCCAACCTGAGACAATCACAAAGGAAGGCATTTCCTGTAATTCTGCTGAGGCCATCTAAAATAGGGATAGAAGTTGCCTTAATATTTAGATATTTAAATGATGATTATCAGTTCATTAGTGGGGTCTTCATTGAAATGAAGAAAAATTTTACTTGAAGCCACTTCTATCTGGAACCTTGGACACAAATTGTTTGTTATTATCTCTAGCTATTTCTTTCCATTTTTCTCTTCTGAATTTCCTTCTGTAATTTGAGCTGAACGCTACTGACACCATTTCCATTGCAGCTATGTAAAACATCTTTTTCTCATGTTTTGCGATGTGACAACCTGTAATACTGCAGCTGATGTTTTATTTTTTTGGTGAGAACTCTGCAGCTAATGTTGATTGCCTTTATTCATTTTGCAGGAACACTAGGGAAAATACATGAGTTGAAAACTGTGCAACCACCGGAAAAGCTTTATCTGGACACATTTCTCCCTCTGGTAAGTCTTTTATTGTTACTTCTGAAGACACTTATATATTTATGTCATCAGTTTTATAGTCGGTTCTACTTCTAAGATTTGTACTTGCAGGCAACAGCAGTCGGTCAGGATTGCCAACCTGTAAAGTCGACCTCTTCTCTACTTAAAGCTAGAGGAGGAAAAATTTCAAGCCTGTTAGGGGAAGTCCTTCCGGCCAATCGCTCATCTCTCACTTGCTGTAAGGATCAGTTCGTGTCATTGAAGTGTTCAAATGATCTATTCCGAAATGAGAAAAAACTGCTTATTGGCGAGAGGGAAACTATGCAACGTCAAGATAGTAAAGTACTTGGTCTTCCTGGAAAAAATGAGAAACGATGTGATGAACTGATAATACCTTGTTCTGCAAAGAAGATTAAATTAAGCACAGAGCATGGTCAAGTGTATCCTGTTGACAATTCTAATAGGCATTCATCTCATGCAAAAGATTCTGATACGTATGGTCTTTTTTCAACTAATAATTCAATGAGAATTGAGAGTTCACATAGATTTGATAGTGCAAGTGCCCAGAATGCTCAAGTTAGTTCAGCATTGCTGTGCAAAGACAAGAGGATCGTACAACAGGGAGAGGATGAGTTCCTGAGTAAGAAAAACAAGAGTGCAATATCCAGCCCTGTACCCTCTGGTGTTGAGGAAACCAGAGGATCTGTGTTTCTAGTTCAGGTGAGGGTTCTGATGATGCATATTCTTGTTCTCATGGTTGGAAAAAAAAAAGATAACTATTGAGCTGTGTTAATGCATGCTTTTATTCAAAGGACCATTGGAAGGAAACTGGCATAGGGATGGCTGATGGCTCATAATGCATTTAAAATCTGTTTAACATTGCTAAAACTAATTCATGACATGCTTCTTGTTGCTCTAGACTCGTCCTGTTACATTTGCAGGTCTGTGTACCTGATGCTTAATTATGTTCTTGTATTGTTTTGGATAATTTAGGACTTTTAACCTCGAATGTGATACTAAAGGTTTGTTTGGTGACTAATTCAAAGTACCAAGGTATTTCCTTCTAGGGCGTGTTGAATAATATTTATGTATCATTTGACCAATTCTGACGAGATACCGAGCTAATGAATCTCCTTCTTTTTGCCACTATGCATCACAAAACATTAGATAGAGGATTGCAAATGACTAGATGCAATGCGCTTAGAGGGATTTGTAAGTAACTACTTGATAGGTGTTACTTGGAAAGTTTTTGTTTAGTGGTTTTGTTATGCTCATCTAGTGCATTTTCAATTCTTCTATTTGATTATTTGTAGTAACTGTGATACTTTGAAGTTCCTCATCCAAACGCACCCTTTTGTTATTTTCTTGTTTGGTGTTCTTAAGGATGTTTTCCTTTATACATTACAGGTTGAAGAAAAACTTAGTGCTTTGGAATATAGAGAATTTGTAAATTTGATGAAGGCACTTAAGTCCAAAGCTATGAAGATAGGTGAAGTTTTGCAAGCCATTGCAAGCTTGTTTTCTGGACGAGAGAGGCTTCCTCTCCTTAAAAGGTAATACTATACATGTATACTTTATATATAGTCATAATCTTCTGCTTGTGGGCATGAAAGTTTGTTCACCAAATTGTTGTTTCAAAATCCAATGGTTAACATATATTCAAAAAATTTGTACTTCATCAGAGTTTGAATATGGCTGTTGACTTTTGATCAATGGTTGGTGATCATGAGTTTTGTACTAACGATGAAAAAGATCAAAATCGTATATGTTTCAGTGTGTCTCAATGTCTCATATTTCAGGTTCTCACTATTTCTCTGTTGCAATTGTTAACAGATTTAAGGATTTTATCCCTTCAAAGTATCACTCTATGTATGAGCACTATTGTCAAACAAAGGAAGGATCTCTTGATATCCAAGGTAAGACCATCTGGATTTCTTAAAAACTTGAATGATGTCTGCCAATGAGATATAAACATAAATATATACCTTTCTTGACATTGTGGGAGTGGGACCACGCTACAATGCGGGTCCATTGATCCAACCATCTCTTCCTTTTGGTTCATATTCTCAATGTAGGAAGAAAACATTTTCATATACACACACGAGTTAAATTAGTAAGGACCTAAGATAAGGGTTGTCTATGCATCCCAACTGAGGATGAAGTTATAATTATGCTACATCAAATTTAGAAGTAAAGGTGGATTGTTTTAGATTGATCATGAGATAATTAATTTACATCTTTGTTAGTTGAATTTAGATTTCAAAATATTGTTGCATAATATTCACATCCTGACAAGATAACTATACAAAAAACAAAAAGTACGAAAATGATTAATAATTTAGAAATAAACATACTCTCAGACTCTCAGTTTAAAAGTTAATTCTACTTTGTTTTAAGCGTAATAAGGTGCTCTAATTTATAGGTTGATATCTCCTTACAGGTACATAAAACATATTATATATTAGACCCTTAAGCATTTTCAATTAATTGGGCTAGATGTTCCTTTAGGCTATGTTTGGATGAGGAACTTCAAAATACCTAGGGATTTATTCTATATTACTAAGAAATGCTCCACGAAACATTAGATGGTTGGATTTCAAATGAGTAGATGCAATGCACTTAGAGGGATTTGTAAGTAACTACGTGAAAGGTCACTAGGAAACCCCGTGTTTATTGCTTTTGTTATGCTCTTATGTGCATTTTCAATCCCTCCATCTAATAGTTTGTGGTGCATTTATTAGTAATATAGCATAAATCCGAACATAGCCTAGGGGACTCCTCTTAAGCATTTATTGTAACTTGTAAAAGAAAATTTATAAAGGTCAGATGTTCCTAGCTATAATTTTCTCAATAAATTATTTAAATATATACTTGTCATGCAGGAAAATAAAACTCTTAAGAGGGGGTTTGCGCGTGTTTGGCCTGTAAAACAGTCTTGGCTTTTTTCTGGAGCAATTGGGGAGGTGTAAATACTTGTATCATTGTGGATTCAGTATCTTCTTGAAATACTCAATCTGTTAGTCATATCTTCTGAAGAGAAAAGCCTGCTTTTTAAGGTCAAGCTACTCTGCATCATCTAAATGCTACTGGCCTACCGGGGTTTAAGAAACAACCCTGTATTTTTTTGTGAGGTCTCCTCGGTGTAGGAGACTTGGAAAAGGATACTCTTGAGTCATGAAGCTACTGCTTCTTTCTGGCCGAATATAAAGCTACAGATCTTTTATAAATGGAGAAGTAATTCCAAAGGCAGCTTTTTCTGCAGCCTTTCATGGTGAAGGGAACTCAATTCAATATAGAAGTGGTAAACTGCTAGAGTGACCTGGGTTTTGTGATTATGGTGGTTTTCGGTGTTGATTGAAGATTCGAATGGATGTATTTTGTAGTCTCATTCCTTCCCAATTTTGTTTTAGCTGCTGCAGTTACAGTTCAGACTTGAGAGGTAGTGTGTGTATTGTCAAAACCTCATGGATGTATTTTGATTTTCAATACCTATGTGAAACATAGGCTATATAAAACTTCATTCTTGCTGGGACGCAGTTCGGTCTCCGGTCGGATCCAAGATTTCAAAAAATAGGTTGTTTTCAATGTTAATTATTGAAAATCGACTAATATATAATTAATTCTATTTTTATGTTACCTAAATAAGGTGCTTTAAAAATTCTAAAAAATTAATTTCAAATCCGTTATTTTATAGATATTTAGTAATGTTAAATATTTTCATCAAAATACACTGTAAATCTCTCCAAATGGATTTTGCATAATTGCTTTTCCCCGAATAGATTTTGCATGATTGCACTTCCCCAAATGGTTTTTACATAAAGATAATCAGCTAATTATTATGTTATAAAAAACAATTATTCAATATAAGCGATTCTTGACCGGTTAGCCAAGGCAGGGCTGTCTTTTTCTAATGATGTGATTTGGTTTGAAGAGTTTCCTGATGTATTCTTGAATATTTTAAATTCAGACGCTAGCTGTGAGTAGTTGATTGGTGCATGACATTTTTTTTTTCTTCGATCGAGTTGTAATCTCCGACAAGATTTTAACGAGGCCACCTTACTGCACCACCAACGTTTGTAGGATTTCACACAATTAATCGAATTATCGTATTTCTCTAAAAAAATATAAGCGACTTATAACATTTATCAAATAAATTGAACTTCTACATTTAAAAAAAAAATCTATTTACGAGTCCAAATAAGCAATATCCAACTTTTAATACAAGAATTATTACAATAATGTGCTAAAGTAGCAAAACCGTTGGTTGTCATGAAAATATTCTTGGACTTATGTATAGAGCAGAACAACTGTACGTTACCTCATATATGTCAATATCATTGGTCCATCATACTATATAGTATATACTACGAAAATAATGCACCAAAATTAATCAAATTAATTAAAACGTACTGCTATTAATATGTGAGCACCGGGGAACATGTATCAGACAACACCTTATCAAATATCCATAAAATCTCACCAATCACAAAACTACAAACTTGATTAAACCATAAACAAAATTTTCATTTTCTTGAAAGCTACATCCGTCATGTTTAATTTAATTATAATACAAGCAAACCATATTGGATTTGCATTTGCATTTGCATGTGATATGAGGACTTCCCAGAATAAACCCAGAAATAATTAACATTAACATCAATCTATTAATTTAAACTGCATTTTTCTTTTGCACCAATCTTCATGCACTGTTCAAATTTTTGCTGAAATCCACGACTACCCTTCAAACTTTCAGTGATTATGATCTCTCCGAAACTGATCTGCCTGAATTCTGACGCAAATCGACGATTAAATCCGCGAAAGCGCTTAGTATGAACCTGTAAGACTTCTTCTCATTAAGGTTAAGATAACAAAAAAGAAGCTCTTCCATGAAATTCCAATCAACCTTTGCATGGTTGTGCAGGCGGGATTCAACCATGTCATGCATGGATCGTCGAAAATCGCCATACGGACTCGGAGAGTAGGCCAAGACCGCAATGCAATCACTCGGAAGCGCGACGTCTTTTGCATCATCATTGTTATTAGAGTTCGACGCAGTAGCTGATGAGTCGTTATTTAGGGTTGGAGTTGAGATTGAGCTTGAGCCTACCTCCTCGGACGTGGTGGTTGTGCTTGTCCGAGCTTCCTCCGTGACGGAGCTTGAAGCGCGGCCGGGGGACACAAACAATCTGTGGGAGCCACAAAGATCCCCGGCAGGCGGATCAATATTGAATCTAGGGGATTCAAACAAGCCCCCACCTGAATTTTGGTCAGTCTCGTGGCCAGGACGACTTTCTTTCAGGTGGTGGTGTAAGGTTTTATCCCAAAAGGCCTCAATATGACGACCTTCTTTGTCTTTTTTTTCTTCGTCTTGGAGGACTTCATCATCTCTCAAGTAAAGTGACCTGAAATTCTCAAACAAAAACTGATCAATATCGGAGAGGGAGGCTGCATCGTCGTCGATTTTCGCTTCGTTTTGGTCACGATCGATGGCAAATGATAGGGTTTTGGGATGCTTGCAACCTGATCGGATCCATTTTCTGGAAGGGAATGAGATTTGTGGGGGTGGTTTCTTTACCTTGGAGAGGTAATCACGGAGATACTTTTGGAGTTTCTTGGGCATATTTTCTTTCTCAGGTGTTTTGCTACTGGGAAAGTGATAGGTTTGAGTGTGAAAAGTTAGGAGGTGGAGTGATTTATAAATAAACCAGCAAGGAAAGTAACTTTAAGGTACAATTGTTTTTGGGAAAACGTTTTCTTCTAACGCATTAATTTGGATGGGAATTTTCAGATTTTGGACAGAAACATGTACTAAATTAATTGGACATGGGGATTTCTTGACAATCTGTCCTAGATTTTGACCATTTCTGAGAATTTTGAACATGGTAACTTTTTACGACTGTTATGGAAGCAACATGATGGCAGTTACTATCAATGCTATATTTATATATCCTTATCGGTGTAATTGTAACATTACATGACATAATTTTTTTATATTATACATAACTTTATAACGTGGTTTCTAATTTTATTTTTACAAGAATACGAATATTAACTGATGGCAAAACCATGTGGTATTATAAAGACCTCTTATGGGTGTTATTCCAAACAAAGGGAAAATAGTACCATTTATTAAAAAATTAGTACAAGATTATCTTTGAAGATTACATCTCTATTACTATACCGTCAGAAGGGTGAGTAGTTTGGTCTTACAAGGCTTCACCAGCATTTCGGACAATAATACCCCTAACTAATCATTTTTTTTGTAAAAAAATATCTAATAAATTTGACCAGCATAATAAAAATAGAAATTTTAAAGAGTTATTTATACTTACACCTCATGAAGTATTTTTTATTTTCACAAAATCCCCGAAGGTTCTAAAAATTACACAAAAACTCCATCCGGTTCCAAAAGTATTGCACAAAACCACATTTTATTAGCTAGGTGACCACATATGCTGAATATTATAGTGAAGTGGGGTTATTTGTAATGCTTTTTTACCTTGAGGGGCGTTTGTGTATTTATAGAACCTTAGGAACTTATGTGTAATAATGCTTTTGGAAACTGAGGGGTGTTGTATAATTTCTAAAATCTTAGGGGGTTTTGTGAACTGTGTACATTTAATAATACTACTACAAAATATAAAACTTGTATTCAACCACGTGTTACTATAACAATGTGATTTTATAAAAGAAAAAGCCACTTGTAGAAATTTAAAATAGATTAATTAGTAACATAACCTCGAAATGTTACTTGATGTTACGATCACACACAATAATCTCTTACATCATAACATTAATCTGAAACCTGAATCTAATTAGACATTAATTAACGTCATTATTAATGAGTCCGACTCATTAATTAGTTTTTTTTTCCTTGCAAACGACTCATTAATTAGTTGGAGTTTTGGATTGATTAATAATGATAATGAATTGGGTTGATTTATTTACTTATGAGTAATGCTATTTAGCTAGACACACTAAATTGACCATATTTAGTGATCACATTGATCTAACATTCTATTTATCAGAAAAAATAAATAAAAAGTGATTTAATATATTAAAATAATATCATCCATTGAATGACACATCGATGTGATCAATTTAATGTGCCTAAATAACATTACTCTTTACTTTTTAAGTCCATTCATTTAATCTTGTTAGTAAAAGCAGGTTCATTTTGTTAATTTATCTTTACTTATGAATGTGTATGCACATATCCTTCAAAATGTATTGATTTCTATATTTTCAAATGTGTTTTTACTTTGAAGAAAATGTACAATATTCTTTCAAACTAGGTGCGTGGAAAAAGATTCGTGTTAATTTATTTGAAAAGGTGGATTTGTTACATATATGTTGGTGTGTATTGTAAATTTTCACATTTCATGATCATTTAAAAAAAATAAAATTGGAAGTCGTTTAGTTATTCATATGTATCAAACAAATTAAGGGTATTGACAATAATTAAGATTCTCATGGTCAACTATCCATTTAGTTTATACATATGAATAACGAAACGTTTTCCAATTTGGTTGAATTTTGACATATATAATCACGAAATGACGATTTAGAAGTTGAACGATGTAATATATATATATATATATATATATATATATATATATATATATATATATATATGAAAAATCAATAAAAGAAAAAAAGTGGAATGAGAATGTCCTCCAAGACGGGATACAATTGTCGATAAAAAGAAAACATGAAATTGGCTTACAAGTTGAGCCAGTCCCTTACAGTATGTCCCTCATAAGCTACGAAATGCACCTTGGACTCATTTGGTGAGCGAGATTTGATTAAATTGGATAACTCATCAAATTTAATGTATATTAAATGTAAAAATAGATGTGTGTTTATGGTGAAGGGATTAGATGTAACGACCCGGATAAGAAATTAAATTATTTTGAGAATTGGACGATTTTACCCTCAATTTTGGACGGGTTCATGAGTCACTTTTTGACTGGCAGTACTTTTGGGAAATTTTCTTGGGTCGTTGCGTAGGTATCGAACTCACGAGTTCGTAGACAGGCGGCACGCGGAAAACGGAGACACGGTGAGTTGTTACGGGTCTAGAAGTTTCAGGGGCAGTTTGGTAATTTTGGGAAAGTTGGAACTATATATAAGATATTTTCTCTCTCCTCGAGGAAGGGGTCCATATGTTTTTTCAGTCTCTCTCTCTCTCCTACCCGTTTCTCCTCGTGAGAACACCAAAACCCATTTTCATCGGACGAATTTCAATCCGATTTGACCGAAACTAAGGCCGGGAGGATCTTCCCCGCGACCCCACGAGTCTTTTGGTGTAATCATCGGAGCGGAAGCAACGCCGTAGGCGACGGACGGAGGTGGCAAGTGGACCGAATCTTCTCGGTTGTTTTTCGGCCAAACCAGGTACAATCTCGGAACTTTGACCTCATATTTGGATTCCTGGTGAAAAGCAGATGAATTTACATGTGTGGATTGTGAAAAACGGTCAAGAAATGAAGAAGTTATAAAAGCTTGAAGTTTCGGCCGAAAATGGGGGATTCCGACGAAACCAGACGGCGGCGACGGCTGTTGCCGGTCATCTTCTCAGGCCAGACTTCGACGACGGCGTCGGCAGCCGATCGTCTTCTCCGCCGACCGGTCGAGTCGGGTCAGACTGGGTCGGGTCGAGTGAATCGATCGAGGTTGAGTGAATCGATCGGGTCGAGTTGAACCGGTCGGTTGAGTGAACCAGTCGGGTTGAGTGAACCGATCGGGTTGAGTCGAGTTAGACTGGGTTAGGTCGAGTCGGGCCGGATTGGACCGGTCCAGGCGCGTGAATACTGTAGCAGGTGCGTGACCGGCGCGTGAGCGCGTGTTCTGACCTTCCGGTGGCGCGTGGCGGCGCGTTTGACTGTTTCCGATGTCACGGCGACGCGTGACTAGGGTTTGGGGACGTTCCGGATCAGATTTTATTGGTTTCGAGGCCATAGGAGTTCGTTTAAGGCCCGATTTGGGCAATTCCAGCGGTAATGGTTGACCTTGAAGTGGATTTTGAGCTCGGAAAGTCAAGGTAGTTGGGTTATTATTGTGCATGTGTTCCTTGGGCTAGAGCGTCCATGAATTTTGGGTTGGATGATGTTTGTGAGTGGAATCCTTTCCTAAACTCATACCTATATGACTTATGTACTGTTATGTGATAGATTATGTGATGACTGGGATTTCAATTGAATGATGATTGATTTAATTGTGTTAGTAGTATTTGATGTAATTATGTGTGTGGTGATGAATGTTTGGTTGACTAATAATATTTTTATGGAATGAGAATGATGCAAGATGATGATAGGAAATCTAGACTATGCCAGGGTTAGCTTTAGGACCCATCATTGTTAATTATGAGAAGTAGGTACTCTGGAATGAGTATAAACTACCACTAGATTAGGGTATCTCGAGGGTCGATTCCGAGATACGTATCATGATATCAAGTCGTGAGGTATGATACAGTCGGTGAAATACAGGAGTCACATCGAGATATCGTTTTGACGTGGTAATTATTTGAGTCCATGATTTTGAGTTGAAACCGTATTTGTGATTATAAAATACTTGATTTTGGATCCAATACTGTTTTGAGGGGGGCTAGGATCCGGGGCTAGGATCCACTGAGACGGTGAACCCGGTGAACCTCCAAAATAAACAATACCGATTTGAGGGGGGGCCAGGATCCGGGGCTAGGATCCGCTGACACGGTGAACCCGGTGAACCTCCGAGATAAACATTGATTGAGGAAGGCTAGGATCCGCTGAAACGGTGAACCCGGTGAACCTCCGAGATAAACATTGATTGAGGAAGGCTAGGATCCGCTGAGACGGTGAACCTCCAAGATAAACATATTTGAGGAGGACCAGAAAATGGGACTAGGATCCGCTATTGGCGGTGAACCCGGTGAACCTTCAATATAATGGGTTACTGTTCTTCGACTAGCATCGAGAGTTTTACTCCGTTGGTTCGTTGAGTGCTCTGACTCTGGCATCGAGGAGTTTTGGCTTTACCGGGTCGCGAGGCTATTTATGCATAGTACAAAGAGTTGTGATACATGACTAGTATACCCCAAGGGATACCCTGGTGGCTAGGGATATGCCGACTGATGTGATATGATAGCTGAGGATATTTCCAGCTCTAATATGGTTTGACGACGATTGTCATGTGATAAATCAACCTATGGAAGTACTTCGTCATCCGGGTATGTGGGTTGGTGTGGGCGGTGACCTAGAGGGACGAATTATTGTTGGTTCACAAGTATCTGACTAGTCGGTTGTCTTGTGGTATTCCAGTAGAGGTGTCAGCAGTGTCTGACCTACTGACATTTGGTGTCAGAGGGTATTCCAATTTGGACCACCACTATTCCGAGGTCTTGGCTTTGACCTGTGTGATGTCCTACGTCTGACAGGTAGGAGTGGTCAGTAAGTACAGAGGTTCCGTTGGGAACTCTGTAAGGTTTACTAAAAAATATTTAAAGATAAAGGATAGTTCTGGTATAAAATCTTGAGGTAAAATGGCTGTCAAACGGGATAAGGGTTTTTCCGGGTTTCGAGGAGAAATTCATGAAGGGTCCTTACAAGTGGTATCAGAGCTCTAGGTTAACTTCCTGCAGACCGCACACTTGTGTGCAAATTATTTAAGGATTTCAGTTAACAAGATGTCTCCGAGGTGTTTACCTCTTTAGCGACCTTGAACTGAATAGGAGGTTGGTTCTTTAACCTAAGTTAGTGAAATTTCGAGGACGAAATTTCTGTAAGGGGGGTAATTTGTAACGACCCGGACCAGAAATTAAATTATTTTGTGAATTGGACAATTTTACCCTCAATTTTGGACCGGTTCGGGAGTCACTTTTTGACTGGCAGTACTTTTGGGAAATTTTCTTGGGTCGTTGCGTAGGTCTCGAACTCACGAGTTCGTAGACAGGCGGCATGCGGAAAACGGAGACCTAGTGAGTTCGTTACGGGTCTAGAAGTTTCAGGGGCAGTTTGGTAATTTTGGAAAAGTTGGAACTATATATCAGATATTTTCTCTCTCCTCGAGGAAGGGGTCCAGATATTTTTTCAATCTCTCTCTCTCTCTCTCTCCTACCCGTTTCTCCCCGTGAGAACACCAAAACCCATTTTCATCGGACGAATTTCAATCCGATTTGACCGAAACTAAGGCCAGGAGGATCTTCCCCGCGACCCCACAAGTATTTTGGTGTTATCATTGGAGCGGGAGCACCGCCGTAGGCGACAGACAGAGGTGAGAGGTGGACCAAATCTTCTCGGTAGTTTTCCGACCAAACCAGGTACGATCTCGGAACTTTGACCTCATATTTGGATTCCTGGTGAAAAGTAGATGAATTCACATGTGTGGATCGTGAAAAACGGTCAAGAAATGAAGAAGTTATAAAAGCTTGAAGTTTCAGTCGGAAATGGGGGATTTCGGCGAAACCAGACGGCGGCGACGGCTGCTGCCGGTCATCTTCTCAGGCCAGACTTCGGTGACGGCGCCGGCAGTCGATCATCTTCTCCGGCGACCGGTCGAGTCGGGTCAGACCGAGTCGGGTCGAGTGAACTGGTCGAGGTTGAGTGAATCGGTCGGGTCGAGTTGAATCGGTTGGGTTGAGTGAACCGATCAGGTTGAGTCGAGTTGGACCGGGTCAGGTCGAGTCGAGCCGGATTGGACCGGTCCAGGCCCGTGAACATTGTAGCAGGCGCGTGACCGACGCGTGAGGGCGCGTGGTGGCGCGTGAGCGCGTGTTCTGACCTTCCGGTGGCGCGTGGCGGCGCGTTTGAATGTTCTCGATGTCACGGCGGCGGGTGATTAGGGTTTTGGGACGTTCCGGATCAGATTTTATTGGTTTCGAGGCAATAGGAGTTCGTTTAAGGCCCGATTTGGGCAATTCCAGCGGTAATGGTTGACCTTGAAGCGGATTTTGAGCTCGGAAAGTCAAGGTAGTTGGGTTATTATTGTGCATGTGTTCCTTGACCTTGAGCGTGCATGAATTTTGGGTTGGATGATGTTTGTGAGTGGAATCCTTTCCTAAACTCATACCTATATGACTTATGTATTGTTATGTGATAGATTATGTGATGACTGGGATTTCAATTGAATGATGAATGATTTAATTGTGTTAGTAGTATTTGATGTAATTATGTGTGTGGCGATGAATGTTTGGTTGACAAATAATATATTTTTGGAATGAG
This sequence comes from Oemleria cerasiformis, assembly GCA_037349345.1. NCBI lineage: Eukaryota > Viridiplantae > Streptophyta > Magnoliopsida > Rosales > Rosaceae > Oemleria > Oemleria cerasiformis. Next base: position 4,473,979 of record JAZGTL010000019.1, on the reverse strand, counting down.
AATGATGCAAGATGATGATAGGAAATCTAGACTATGCCAGGGTTAGCTTTAGGACCCATCATTGTTAATTATGAGAAGTAGGTACTCTGGAATGAGTATAAACTACCACTAGATTAGGGTATCTCGAGGGTCAATTCCGAGATACGTATCACGATATCAAGTTGTGAGGTATGATATAGTCGGTGAAATACAGGAGTCACAGCGAGATATCGTTTTGACGTGGTAATTATTTGAGTCCATGATTTTGAGTTGAAACCGTATTTGTGATTATAAAATACTTGATTTTAGATCCAATACTGTTTTGAGGGGGGCCAGGATCCGGGGCTAGGATCCGCTGAAGCGGTGAACCCGATGAACCTCCAAAATAAACAATACCGATTTGAGGGGGGGACAGGATCCGGGGCTAGGATCCGCTGAGACGGTGAACCCGGTGAACCTCCGAGATAAACATTGATTGAGGAAGGCTAGGATCCGCTGAGATGGTGAACCCGGTGAACCTCCAAGATAAACATATTTGAGGAGGACCAGAAAATGGGACTAGGATCCGCTATTGGCGGTGAACCTTCAATATAATGGGTTACTGTTCTTCGACTAGCATCGAGAGTTTTACTCCGTTGGTTCGTTGAGTGCTCCGACTCTGGCATCGAGGAGTTTTGGCTCCGCCGGGTCGCGAGGCTATTTATGCATAGTACAAAGAGTTGTGATACAGGACTAGCACACCCCAAGGGATACCCTGGTGGCTAGGGATATGCCGACTGATGTGATATGATAGCTGATGATATTTCCAGCTCTAATATGGTTTGACGATGATTGTCATGTGATAAATCAGCCTATGGAAATACTTCGTCATCCGGGTCTGTGGGTTGGTGTGGGCGGTGACCTAGAGGGACGAATTATTGTTGGTTCACAAGTATCTGACTAGTCGGTTGTATTGTGGTATTCCAGTAGAGGTGTCAGCAGTGTCTGACCTACTGACATTTGGTGTCAGAGGGTATTCCAATTTGGACCACCACTATTCCGAGGTCTTGGCTTTGACCTATGTGATGTCCTACGTCTGATAGGTAGGAGTGGTCAGTAAGTACAGAGGTTCCGTTGGGAACTCTGTAAGGTTTACTAAAAATTATTTAAAGATAAAGGATAGTTCTGGTATAAAATCTTGAGGTAAAATGGTTGTCAGACGGGATAAGGGTTCTTTCCGGGTTTCGAGGAGAAATTCGGGAAGGGTCCTTACATTAGAGGGGGTAGACATAGATATATGAGCATATCCAGCAGACTCCTTAAATTTAAGCTAAATTCTAGCTAAAATAACTGGAAAGTTATTTTTAGCAAACTACTTTAAAAAAATTTACTCTAGGAGTTCCCTATTTTGACAAATTTCAAATATTTTATTATTTTTTAAATTTAGGAATCCAAAACTCTTAAAATATAAAAAATTCTAAAGTAGAAATTAGGATAGGGACTCTGCTGGAGATGCTCTAAACTTATCAATCTAATCCACTCCAAATAGTTGGACTAGAAGATGTGTAAATTTCATTATATATTTAATCATATATAATTCTCTTGTAGTAAAAATATATCTATTTTAATTTCAAGATATATTAAACTTGATGAATTATCTAATCCAATCAAATTCTACCCACCAAACGTGTCTATAGAGAATATAATCGAACCTTACTACTAGTTTGAGGTCTAAATGAAGCCAGATCAAGTCGAACCAAACCGGGTCGCTCCCACCCATTGGATTCAAAATGAATCAAACCAAAAGTGGTTGAACATGGTTGTTAATTTAATAATGATAATTTATTATTCTTTCCCTTGACTATCGAAACGACATCGTAAAAGGCAACCCTCCATGGGATCTTTAACAGAAATACGCGAGGGATTAGAGACTTTACTGAAAGACAAAGCAAAGATGGAGAAAGAAGAATCATCCAACGATGAGGAGATGATGATGGCAATGAACAACGCCAGCAGAGAAGAAAGAAGAAGAAGAAGAATTCTAGAAAGCGGGTCGGATCGCATGGCTCTGATCACAGGTCGGATCCAATCTCTTCCTCCTCCGTCACCACCACCCTCACCTTCGGTACCACCGCGTGATCCTGCTGTCCCCACCCAACAAACCCACCATCACCACATCCATGGTACGCGCCCATATTTTACTGCTTTGTTGATTTGTTTTAATTAAATCAAAACCCTTGATCATGTTCTTAAATTACGCAATGTTTCCTCATAAAAATCTTACACACCTTTCTAATTTAATAATCAATTGAATTTCGTGATTCGATAAAGCGTGTATATTGAAAATGATAAGAGTTTGTATCGCAAACAAATATCAAGCCCTGTTTAAAGTCTTTCCGAAATGATTAATAAAAGCGCTTTTTCGGAAACCACTTAAAAAAGATTTTTCAGAAACACAGGTCCCTGGTTTTGCAGATGGTAGCAATGAATTTTCAAGGCTAAGCAATGTTGAAACTGCAAGCCAAAATGAACCTTCATCATCAAGCAAATGTGACACAACTACAAACAACACTACTATGCAACCCCAATTGGCCACATTGATAGTTCGAAAGGCACCAGCCGAAGAAGAACCTGCAATTCGGCCCCGAATTAGGAAGAGGTTTTTCACATCGAAAAGATTAAACTCGTGCATCTTAGAATCGGAGAACACACGCATTGTTTGTGCTCTGGTGATAGCATTCTTGGTAGTCTTATCATACGTTGACTATGCATTGTTTGGGAGGAACTTGGTGAGTTGTGAGAGCTTTGTGACCTCGAGGCCTCTGTACATTATACTGCTAACTGATGTCACCATCGTTGCAGCGCGAATGATGCTTGCGAATCGGGAGGAGGAGGAGGCAGAGGAAGAAAGATCAGTGCCCCAAGATGGGCATAATTGGGTTGAAGCAGTGAAGCTTTTGGAGAGGGGTTTGGTGGTTTACCAAGCCATTAGGGGGGTTTTCATAGACGTTAGTGTTTATGCAGTGGTTCTTATTTGTGGCCTCTCTTTGGTGTAGTTGCCTTAGCTTGGATCACACTGCAACTTTTACAATTAGAATTTAATTTTTTCCTTCTCTAATTCCTCACTAACTACGTTGTGATGATGAATTGTTGTATGTTTATATTCTATAATCCCTGACTATCCTAGTTTTTGGTTTATTAGTATTTTTTTTTTTATAATGATGAAATTGACTTATTCAAACACCCTCTTTGTAAAAAAAAAATTGAAGATCGTCTAATCATTCATATAAATCAATTAAATTGACGGTTCATCGTTTATTTTGATATATAGGGATCGATGATCTTCACATGGTTTTAATTAAGAACATATCTAATTATCATACTTGTATAGAGAAAATTAGATTATCAATTATGTATTATGTATTATTAGAAGAGGGAGGATTTTCAGTCTACAAAGGATGCAAATATTACCCTCACGTGATAATACATATAATTATAATTCAAGTATTAAACCCATCAAACATACGACTAAAACCATATTTATTTATTTTATCACCAGAAGTTCCAGGCTACTGTAATTTTAACAAATTATTACCAATCTTGGAATGAGCTAAGGGCTAGATTAATTCTCAAATAACATTCTCCTAATCAAGTTCTCATCATAAAACTTATAATGTTCGAATCTAATAAAACAACTTCCGTATAGAGCTTGTCTACCTCTTATTTTATAACTATGGTCTACAAGTTCACTTACTGCAATATCGAGACATGCTTTACAATCTAAATAAAAATTATCCGTAGTACATTCAACCACACCAAAAAGATCAATTTTGTTTTGTATTGCTTCTAGCCTCCCAAAAACATAGAATGATGGACTCCTATAAGCTAAGTCAGTTAAAATGTAAACGACTCTTGAACTTTAGTTTTAATCGTCAACATGGGATCATAGATGGAATTATAATTCAGCCCATAAATACTATTATCGGTGTTAATTACACCAAAAAATTGGTATCCGAGTATTTGAAGTGGCAACCAAACAACCAAATCATAGCTCCTCGATTGTGACAACAAAATTCACAAGCTTCAGGCCTGCCATAATGACACATGCTTTGCATGATGTGTTGCGGTTGTTCATTGAAACAGAATTCCAACATTGGACCATCCCATATACAGAATTTTTATTTTTTCGTTCTGGTTTTAGATGTGTTGAGGATTGTACTTTTAAATCTGAAATTTGCAGGTTCTTCAACGAGTACGTCCATGAGTAACATATTCAAGTTATCCATATATTTAAGACTGATTAGAAAGAAGCTCTACTTGATTGAAACATGTGTACCCAAGAGCATGCAAGAAATTAGCTCCAAAAGTCCCCGAGAGAAAAAGAGAAAAAAACAAAAGATTTAAAAAGATAAATAATTTTGAGTAAAACAAGTTCAAAAGATTTAATTACGATTCAATTTAAAGTTTAGCCAAGAATGGCAACTGTGATTTACTTTCCACTCAATCTCCAACTTTGGAGTTTTCTACCTCAGAGCACGCACACGCACGGTCCGTGCTAACTGGGCCACAAGTCAATCGGGTCGTCCTATGAAACTAGTCCAGGATTGTATTAGGCAAACTCGGATGGGCCTCAACGTATGGGCTCAGCATCGAAATGGGTCTTTAGCCACGGACATTGCTCGAGTTCAGGACCAACTTCAGGCAGTCATCAACGCCCCGTTCTCTGATCCGTCAATTGCTTTGAAACACCACTTATCAGAGTCCTTGAACTCCTTACTGCACCAGGAAGAGGTGTTTTGGAAGCAAAGAGCCAAGGAGGATTGGCTTAAGCATGGAGATAGAAACACTCAGTATTTCCACCAACGTGCGTCCGAGAGGAACCGAAAAAACTCCGTCCGGGGAATGTTTTCTGACAGTGGCGTTTGGTGTGAAGATGATAAGGGGATGGAGGATATCATTGTGGGTTACTTCAATAAATTATTTGAATCTCAGGATAATAGAAGCATGGATTCAGTGATTAATGCAACCGAGCCAAAGGTGACGGATGAGATGAATTTAAAAGAGTTCAGTGTTTGGAAAGAAGAAATCATAAGGAAGAGAAGAAGGAAAAGATATAGAAGGTTTGAAGGAGAAGATATAGAAGGTTTGAAGGAGATCAGCTGCTCCGTTTATATTCAATTCAGTATACTTACTAACATACATCTGTCACATGCACACATACATATATATAGCCTATGCCTTTCACTCTAAATACTAACTAACCGTAACAGACTAACTACCTTACAGCTGTAGATTAGCTAGATAACAACTTAACTAGCTAGATAACAACCTAACAACCTAACTAGCTGGATAACAACCTAACCAACTGGTATATAACAATCTAACCAGCTGGCTGTAACCTCTCTCTATCATGCCCCCGCAAGCGAATGCTCGGAGGACGAAGCATGAGGTTGTCACGAAAGAAGGCGAATTGAGGAGCATGCAAGGCGTGAGGCATTACATCAACAAGCTGATCACCGGAGGAAACATGAGCCAACCGAAGCTTCTTGGCCTGGACGCGTTCGCGAATGAAATGCACATAAATTTCCACGTGCTTGGTACGACCATGAAAAACTGGTTTGTGAGCCATCTGAATAGCAGATAGGCTATCACACCAGATTAAAGGAGGACGAGGCAAAGATAGGTGGAGATCACGCATCAAATAAGAAAGCCAGTGCAGCTCGCAAGCAGTGAGAGCAAGAGCACGATACTCCGCGTCGGCAGATGACCGAGAGACTATGGATTGCTTCTTAGCGCCCCAGGAAATGGGATTCCGACCAAGAAACACGATATGGCCAGAAGTGGAACGACGAATGTTGGGGGTCGCCACCCCAATCAGCATAAGAGAAAGCCTGAAGACATAACGGGCCAGAAGTATACTGCATACCAACATCAAGAGTACCACGAATGTAACGAAGAATGCGCTTCACAACAATCATATGGACATCAGTAGGAGCGTGCATGAACTGACAAACGGTATTAACCGCAAACACGATATCAGGGCGGCTGAACGTCAAGTACTGTAAAGCCCCAACAACACTACGATAGAAGGACGAATCAGGAAGCAAGGTACCATTAATGATAAGAGGCTTAGTGGCAGGAACCATAGGAGTAGTAACGGAGCTGCACTGAGACATCCCAACCTTAGCCAACAAATCACAAGCATATTGATGCTGATTGAAAAACAAGCCATTCTTGTGATACCGCACTTGAAGACCAAGAAAGTAGGAGAGAGCATCAAGGTCCTTCATATCAAACTCGTTACTCAAAGCCGTCACCAAACGAGTCATAGCAGGGGGATCACTGCCGGTGACAATAATGTCATCGACATATAACAAAACGAGAAGCAGGATGTCACCATGATGAAGAACAAACAGGGCGGAGTTAGATGCTGACTGAACGAAACCCAATTTGAGCATATGACCAGTGAAATGAGCATTCCAGGTGCGAGGAGCCTGCTTCAACCCATAAAGAGATTTCTCCAACCGACAAACATGATGGGGATGAGTAGCATCAATAAAACCAGGTCGCTGATCCATGTAGACTTCTTCAGTCAACACGCCATGAAGGAAATCATTTTTAACATCAAGCTGGCGTAGGCACCATTTGAACTGAGCCGTCAAAGCAAGAACAAGGCGGACAATAGTATGCTTGACCATAGGACTGAAGGTCTCATCATAATCAACACCTAGTTCCTAGAGATAACCCTTAGCAATCAAACGAGCCTTGTGACGAGCGACAGACCCATCAGCATTCCGCTTCAGCTTAAAAACCCATTTGCAACCGATGACCCCGCGATGAAGAGGCAATGGAACCAACTTCCAAGTGTTCTGAGTAGAAACTCTTCGCGCATGTCCTGATGCTATTCGGGAACAAGCAAAGCGCGCTTGTATCAAACCGGTTCAACGTGAGAACTGACTGGTACATCAGTAGCGTGCAAGGCAAGAAAACCCCTCCGCAAAGGTTTGTAAATACCATTCTTCGACCTGGTCATCATGGGATGAGAGGAGACCGAAGGCAACGAAGGAATAGAGATGTTAACAACCAATGGAATGGAAGCAGGATCAGACGAAACGAAACCTGCTGACCCGGGAGGATCAGGAGCAGACGCAAGTGAGGATGCTGAGGGCATCACTGGCGGAGGAGCGGAGACAGCAGGAGGAGACTCTGGTCTGTGCGAGGAAGGCAACCTGCCAATAGGAGAACGAACAATAGACAATGGAGTGCAAAACCTAGGTTGATCCATGACTTTACTCGAGACAGGAGAGGAGTGAGCAAAGGGAACCACTGTCTCATCAAATATCACATGCCGAGAAACATAGGTTTTTTTAGTAGAAATGTGATAGCACATGTATCCCTTATAGTCAAGCGTGTAACCAACAAACACACATTGAGTAGTGCGGGGTTCAAGCTTATGACGAGTGTATGGCCGGAGAAAGGGATAACAAGCACACCCGAAAACCCGTAAGGACAACAAAGAAGGGAAAGTACCAAATAATAGGAGAAAGGGGGATTTCATTTGCAGGACAGACGTAGGCATACGGTTAATGAGATAATTGGCAGTGGAACAAGCATGAAACCAGAACGAAGAAGGCAGAGAGGCAGTTTGAAGCAAGGTGACCGTGGTCTCTATAAGATGCCTATGTTTCCGTTCAGCAAGACCATTTTGCTGCGGAGTGTGAGGACAAGACTTATGATGTAGAATACCCTTTGAAGCAAAGAAATCAAGCATGACATGGTTAACAAACTCACCCCCACCATCACTCTGAAAAACTTTAATGGACTTCTCAAAATAGTTCAAGACATAGGAATAGAATTTCAGAAAGATGGAAGACACATCAGACTTCTTTATTAACGGAAAAATCCAAGAAAATCTGCTACAATCATCAATGAAGACTACATAGTAACGATAGCCAAGAATGGAAGGACAAGGTCTTGGACCCCACACATCAGAACGTATCTTAAAGAAAGGTACAGAAGCCCTATGATCAGATAAAGGGAATGACAACTTGGACACTTTTCCTTGAAGACACGTCTGACACACATGAGGAGTGAGATCAGAAGGACACAAGATACATGCTTGAGATAACATAGTAGAAAGGATAGGATTAGCAGGATGACCCAACCTGTGGTGCCAAAGGGATGCCAGCACCTTCTGACCAACACAAGCTACGAGAGTAGATGAGGGCGACGAAGAAGAAGGCAGTGTCATGGGAAGCGGATAGAGGCCAGAAGTCTTCCCATGGGATCTTGAATACGCAGGAAAGAAGAATCAAACAACATCTGACACTTGTTATGTAAGCAAAATTTGTGGATAGACAACAAATTATGAACAAGACGAGGCACATGTAAAACATTGGGTAAACGGAAAGCACGAGCAGGTGTGGATAAAGTCATAGAACCAACACTAGCAATAGGTAAAACAGCTCCATTGCCTACGGAAATACCTGAGGTGGGGGAAGCCTGAGCAGTCTGACGGTGAGAGGGGTTAGAAACCATATGATTGGTTGCACCAATGTCAGCTAACCAGAAGTTAGGATCGTTGAATTTATAGTTAGCAACAGCTAAGTAAGCCAATGGTTGAGCTCCAGACTTGGCAGTCAGACATTCAAGAGCGTCATGACCTGGTAGCTTACACAATTGACACACGGTTGGTGAGGAACCAAGAACACCAGGACTTGAGTTAGTCGGGAGGGGTGAATACTGAGCAAACTGAGCAAACTGAGCACCAGGCTGCTGCATGGGGTTGTGAAAACTGGAGTACCCTCGTGACATCGGTTGGATAGGAAAATATCCATTTCCATTATACTGAGGACCATAAGAGGGATTGGAACCATTGTAGCCATTGTTTGGATTGTAGCCATAGTAAGAATTATAGCCACCTTGATTATAGCCACCTTGATTGTTCCATCGTCCTCGGCCACGACGACCACGATAGCCTCCATTGTTCCACCAACCCCGACCACGATAATTGTTCCTCCCTCCTTGCCAATTAGAATCATTCCAACTAGGTTGCGAGTCCTGCCAACTCGGATGAGTAGGAGATGTCACAGAGGAAGACTGTTGTTGAGGTTGTGAAGAGGAATGAACCTGAGAAGAACTTCCATCCGGAGTAGCAACCATAGCTGTAAGAAGAGAGGCATGCGAAGTAAGTTGAGTAGCAACTTTAGTAAGATCAGCTTCTTCAGCTAATAAGAGAGTTCGTAGCTCAGTGAGGGTAATAGGAATGGGCCGGACACGAATATGAGACTTAAAAGGATAGTAATATGGTAGCAAACTGTTGAGGGTGATCAAGATCACGTCCTTGTCTGACACAGCAACCCCATCGCTTGCCAAACGTTGTCTAGCAGACTTAATCCTACTAAGATAAGTATCAATAGATGCTACTTCCTTCTGAATGGTTTGAAGGTTAGTCTTTAGCTGCATGAGATTAGCTTCAGATAAGGAAGAAAACCGTTCCTGCAATGTAAGCCAGGACTCACGGGCAGAATCATAGTTCATGATCTCAGTGAAAGCTTCTTCAGAGATAGTTGCTATCAGCATATTGAGCAATACTGCATCCATATCTATCCAGCCTTGATAGGACGCATCAATCGGTATGGGACAAGGATTGGAACCATCCAGATAACCAAACAAGTGAAAACCTTTCAAAAACCGTTGGATTTTGACACTCCAAGAAATGTAATTCGTATCATCCAGTTTCATGGACATGAATTCGGTTACATGCTTAAGAAGATCCATTGAAGGTGCCATTATGAAGAGGCTGAGTACAGATTCAAAATTCTGTAAAATACGCTAGAAAGTTGAAGGAAGAGATGCGACTGAAGATGGAAGAAAGATGCTAGATAGGTCGAAGAAACGACTGAACAGAAGAGGAGAGCCGAGAGAACGAAGATCGGGAGAAGACTCATGAATTGTAAGAGGAGAAACACATATATATTCCAGGATCAAGAGCAGTGAGCTTTAAGCTCTGATACCATAAAAGAGTTAATTGATATTTGAAGCAGAAAACTATTTGGAAACAAGAAATCATAAGGAAGAGAAGAAGGAAAAGGTATAGAAGGTTTGAAGGAGATAAACTGCTCCGTTTATATTGAATTCAGTATACTCACTAACATACATCTATTACATACACACACACACACATATATATATATATATATATATATATATATAGCCAATGCCTTTCACTCTAAATACTAACAACCCTAACAGACTAACTACCTTACAGCTGTAGATTAGCTAGATAACAACTTAACTAGCTAGATAACAACCTAACAACCTAACTAGTTGGATAACAACCTAACCAGTTGGTATATAACAATCTAACCAGCTGGCTGTAACCTCTCTCTATCAGAATTCGGTTATGCTAGAGCCTTGTACTGACGAGGAAATTAGATTTGCAGTATTTCAAATGCACCCAGATAAATCTCCTGGCCCAGACGGTATGTCTCCCATGTTCTTCCAACATTACTGGGATATTATTGGAACGGATGTCTGCAAAGGAGTGAGGGATATTTTTATGCCAAAGCGCATGGAACCAGATTTAAATTTCACTCACGTGACGTTAATTCTGAAAGTCAAGAACCCAACACAGATGGCTCACCTTCGACCGATTAGTTTGTGCAACGTTTTGTATAAATTTGTTCTAAGACCCTCACTAACAGGTTGAAGAAAATAGTGAGACAGGTAATTTCTCCAATTCAAAGTGCCTTTATTCTTGGACGTTTGATATCCGATAATAGTTTGATTGCTGCTGAATTATCTCACTATATGTACAAAAAAAAAAAGAGTGGGTGGAACGGAGTTATGTCACTCAAGCTTGACATGAGTAAAGCGTATGATCGAGGTTAATTGAGGTTAATTGAGAGGGTAATGAGAAAGCTAGGATTTTCAGAAGATAATGAGAGGGTAATGAGAAAGCTAGGATTTTCAGAAGATTGGATTGATTTTATGATGATGTGCATAACTACGGTTTCTTACTCTTACTGTATGAAGATTCTTCTGGTCAGACTATTAATCTACAAAAATGCTATGTGGCCTTTAGTGTCAATATTAATCGAATGAACCAAGAACTCTTATCTAACTGCCTTGGTATGGGCCGAGTAGAGCATCATGATAAGTATGTGGGGCTGCCATTGTTTAGTGGTAGATAAAAAAAAGACACCTTTAACTTCATCAAAGATCGTCTCTCAAAGAAGCTGGAGAGTTGGAAGGGTAAGTTTCTTAGCAATGCTGGAAGGGAAATTTTAATCAAAGCCATTACCCAAGCGGTCCCTCTATGTGTGATGAATTGTTTTCTCCTACCCAAGTCATTTTGCTAGGATCTTCACCAGGAAATTTCCAGATTCTGGAGGAGGGATATTATGTAGAAGAAGAAGATTCACTGGCTTAAGTGGAGTGCTCTATGTAAACCCAAGCTGGAGGGGGATATTGGTTTTCGGGATTTCTATGCGTTTAATTTGGCTCTTCTAGCAAAGCAGGGATGGAGGATCATTAATCATCCGGATACTCTAGCTGCCTGTATCCTTAAGGCTCGGTACTTTCCTGACACGGACTTCATGAATGCTGAGTGTGGTGCTAACTCGTCCTATTCTTGGCGAAGTATTACACAAGCTAGAGAGATCATTCGTCAGGGTTCTTATTGGTAGATTGGTGATGGTGAGAAAGTTAGAATTTGGGGGGAGAAATGGTTCGCAAGAGTGAACCTATCATGGGTGTTATCTCCTAGGCCGCAACATTGGGAGGAAAGGACAAAGGTGAAGAATTTAATTCATGGTAGACACTGGATTGAAGCCAAAGTTCGTGAAATTTTTTACTCAGAAGAAGCAAACGTGATTCTTTGTATTCCATTAAGCCTCCAGCACACTGAAAATTAGCTAATCTGGCAAGGCAAAAAGAAGGGGCTATTTACACTTAAGAGTGCTTATCGAATTGCTTGTTCTCAAATGGCATGCGAGATTGGTGCTGCTGGGGGTTCAGGTTTGGGGGGAGAAGACAATGTCCTGTGGAGGGAAATTTGGGGAACCTGTGTCCCAAACAAAGTGAAGGTTTTTATCTGGAGGGCCTGTAGAAAGCTTCTCCCTACAAAGACTAACCTTCAAAAGCGGAGAGTACAAATTGATAATGTCTATGTGTTTTGTAGGGTGGAGCCTGAATCAGATGTACATATTTTGAGGGATTGCTTTGTTTCATGAGGGGTTTGGCTATCGAGCTCTTTGGGTATTAGATCCTCGCGACATCGTAATCATCAATGACACTATGGCTTGACTCGATAGTTAGTAAGTTGAATAACTCACAACTTGATTTATTTTTCATGATCCTCTGGAACATTTGGCAGGAACAGAATAACAGGTTATGGAAGGGGACTTTTCTCCCACTCCAGGAAGTTGCGAGCAGTGCAAAAGCTTGGCTTCGATCGTTTCATCTTTATCATCTTAGTCCCAAAGGCTCTCGGAACGATGAAAATTTGGTGTGGAAGAAACCAAGTTCTGGGTGGGTGAAGTGTAACATTGACGGAGCTTATATCGACGCTGAGAAGAGGGGCGATTTTGGTGTGGTGGTGCGGGACTGGGATGGACGCTCTGTGATGGTTGCTGCGGGACGGCTCTGTGATCTTAGTTCGGGGCTTCATGCTAAAGCGGAAGCAGCTCGCAGAGGGACCCTGTTGCTGTTGGAAAAAGGGACTAAACCATGTAATGCTAGAAGGAGACTGTTCGAAAGAAATGGCAGCGTTGGCGCAGGAACAAGTGGATTTCTTAGCATTGAGCCCTATTATAAATGATGCTCGTGCCTTTGCCAAGGAAATTGGAGCAGTCAAATTCCAGATCATCCCAAGGAATGCGAACAAGACGGCTCATCGCTTGGCTAGAGTAAGAATGGGGTCTATTTCTAATGTAGTTTGGTTTGAGGAACCCCTTGATATAATCTCTGATGTTTTAGCAGAGGATCCTTTGAATATGTAATTTGGTGGGTGCGTGGTGCTCTTTTTCTTTAGACCGGGTTGAAATCCCCAGAAAGGTTTTAATGAGGCTACCTTTGGTACACCACCGCAAAATCTGTACGATTTGCCTATTCTTTAATGTATTTTCGTACTTCACTAAAACAATTTAAAGTTTAAACCAAACACAAGTATATATAAATCACTAATTATCTTGCTTATATTTATATCACATTTATATTACGTTTTAATGTAGTGGTAATGGTAATACATGGTAAAATATAATTAGAATAATTGCCTTAATATGATTATAAAATTCTAAGTATACATCATTAACTGATGTAAATAATATATATATATATATATATATATGAATAATATTTGTATTGCACCGCCATACAATATTTCTCATAATATAGGTTAATATTTGCATCTTACTTCCGGGGGTACCTTATCGTACCACCTTTTTATTATATCGGATAATCATACATATATCATTATCGGCACCGTTCATCTCCTATATCATCATTTTAAGATCGTCTCCTTAAAAATTCAATAATATTAAAGGTCGTTTAGTCATTCATCTATATCAAACAAATCAACGGTATTGGTAACAATTAAGATCTTCATGGCCGGTGAACCATCCATTTTGTTTATACATATTAATAACTAAATGATCTCCAATTTTGTAAATTTTTTGTATAAATATTCTTGAAATGATAATTTATGTTTGATCCGAAAATGGGCCTAATAGAATACGGTCTTGCTTGACGCTGGGGGTCTTTTTTTCGTCCGCCGGGAGACCTACGGGACAATAAGAAGAGTGCTTGACACCGGTGGGGTGCCGGCCTAGTGGACTCCGATGCTTAAGTCAGTAAGCGAGTGAGAGATCAATCATGAACTAGGTAGCATAAGGATAGGTGAATAGTAGTTACCTTTTTCTGGGGGAGTGTGCCCCGTATTTATAGTAGCAATGAATGTGGTGGTTGAAACCCTAATGTTGTGATGCCCAAGTTACCTCCAAGATGTTGCCACGTGTCATGAGGATGTTAAACGAGTGGTGGTGATTCGTTTCAGTATTAGGGCAGTGTTGTTCCTGTGTGGACAAGCATGTCGATCAAAGGTACCGAACAAAGGGTGCCGACCACGGTGGTATGGTCGGTGGTTGGTAGCTGGCACTAGACGGCCGGCTAGAGATGTTCTGATCGGCAGGCAGGTGAGGTCGATAAGGGCGACCTTGTGTTATGTGACGTTGGTCTTCCTCCTAGTGGTCGGTCGGAATGGTATAAACATAAGTCTCCTAAGTCGTTGGCTGAGGTGGATTTCCTCGGTCGAGGACTTGTCAGTTCCATGTAGACCGACCAGTAGGGCTATACCCTGTAGTGCCCCAAGTCCTTGGGTGAGGAAGTGCGCCTTAGTCAGGAAAATCACTGAGGAAAACGTGATTGACACGATAGATCGGTCGCCTCTGAAGACTTGCCAATCTGTACGGTCTTGGAGAGGGACCTCGAATGATACGGTAGATCGGTCGCCCATGAAGGCTTACCGATCAGCGCGATCTCAGAGAGGGACCTCGAATGATGCGGAAAATCAATCGTCTCTGACGGCTTGCCGATCAGCGTAATCTCAGAGAGGGACCTCGAATGATGCGAGAGATCGATCACCTCTGAAGGCTTACCGATCAGCGCGATCTCTGAGAGGGACCTCGAATGATGCGACAGATCGGTCACCTCTGAAGGCTTGCCGATCAACATGATCGCAGAGAGAGACCTCAATTGATGCGACAGATCGGTCGCCTCTGAAGGCTTACCGATCAGCGCACACTTTGTAAGTTTGACTGTTGGATTGTCGGTCTGATCGTCTAACATGTGTGATATATTTGTTTTTTGACCAAGTGTCTTTTGGTCAGTAGTATTTTGAGGAGGTGGTCATAACCCTTCAAAAGGCAGCGAAGCAGGTCGAGCGGGTGGAGGAAGAGCGGGCCAAGCTAAAGGAGAGGGTTAAGCGCTTGAAGCAGAAGGTGCAGGATGCCGAGTGGGCCGTAAAGTGGTGTGTTGATCTTCTCCGGGAGAACAAAACACTCCAGGAGCAAGTGAAGGCTGTCGAGAGGGGTCGGGCCGAGGAGACCACGGCCAGAAAGTGCTATTTTTCAACCAGGACATGTCGGTCAAATTCCCCTGGCTCGACGAGGCTCCTGTACTGAAGCGGTCGTTCAAGTTGCCTCCTCGGAAGGACAATTTTGTGGCCGACGAGACCTTCTGCGGTGTTAGGCCGAATGACCAGGTGCTCGAGCTTATTGGCCAGACCTTGGTCGTGCATACGCCACATGAGGAAGATCAGGTCGAGGAGGAAATCCAAATTAATGATTGAGCTCGTCTGTCTTCAGTCTGCCCAATCTTGCTTCTGATGTGTATTTTATTTTTTGCAAGCATTCTGGGGTATGCTCCGTGTAAAATGTATGACTGAACAAATTGACATTAATGCATTTATGTTTTTCTCAACTTTGTGTTAGTCGGATGTCGACCAAATGCCTTCATATATATGCATGTTTGATTTGGTTCCAACTACTGATTGGTCGGATGGTTTTTATGTGTGTCGATTGCTTGGGCCTAGTGAGACTTTATACATGTATTGTATTGTAAGTTCGCTGTGGTTGGTAGTTATGCTGCAACTAGGACCGATCACAATTTTTAATGTGGGAATGATCCGTACAATTAATTTAGGACTGATCTTTGTTTTTAAAGTGTTTGTAAGTTTGGTGCCGATTAGTACTGGTACCGACTGGTGGGTGCCTGAACACGCGTCCGACCAAAATTGACTTGAACAAACAACAATAAAATGTGATGAAAATTTTAATGCTCAAATTTTGATTGCATTTTAGTACTGGTAGGCTTGAGTCGATTGATGTGGGTATCGATCGATGGGTGTATGAACACACATCCGACCAAGATAAACTTGACAAACCAACAGTAAATTTTGATGATCAAAATAATGAGTATTCATTGATAGCAGACTAATATTGATCGGCTTGAGCCATACAAAATTTGAAGGAAGACTAGGCTTCATTTTTAATAAAATTTCAGGTGATCTGCATTCTAGGGGTGGGGTAGTGGTTTTCCATTTGGAGATTGTAGCTCATAGGTACGTGGTCGACAGACCTTAATGACCTGGTATGGTCCTTCCCACTTTGGGTCGAGTGTCCCGTCTGCTTGGTCCTTGGTTGCCAAACTGATCTTCCCGAGAACCCAGTCTCCCACCTTGAAACTTCTCGATCTGACCCTAGAGTCGTAGTACCGTGCAACCCTTTGTTGGTAGGCCATGTTGCGTATGTTGCCTTGTTCATAGTGCTCCTCTAGTAGATCTAGGTTGAGAGTGAGAAGTTCGTTATTTTTATAAGGATCATAGGAGATTACTTGGTAGGAGGTCTCGTCGATCTCCACTGGTACCACAGCCTCAGT
Organism: Oemleria cerasiformis; assembly: GCA_037349345.1. Lineage (NCBI taxonomy): Eukaryota > Viridiplantae > Streptophyta > Magnoliopsida > Rosales > Rosaceae > Oemleria > Oemleria cerasiformis. The sequence goes on along the minus strand of JAZGTL010000019.1, from coordinate 4,457,584 downwards.
GCCGAATGCCATGGCGAAGGGTGTTTCATTGGTTGATGTTCTGTATGATGTTCGGTAAGACCATAGAACGTCTAGTAGGATGTTAGACCAGGCCTCCTTGTTATCCTCATCTAAGCGAGTCTTGAGGTTGTATTTTATGATCTTGTTGACGGTTTCTACTTGACCATTGGCTTGTGGATGGGCGACAGAAGCGAAGTAGAGAGTGATGCCGTATACTTCACAGAATGACCGGAAGCAAGCATATTCAAATTGTTTCCCATTATCTGTGACAATGGTGTGTGGTATGACGAAGCAGCATATGATGTTCTGGTAGACGAAGGTCTCAATTTGGGCGGCTGTGATTGTTGCAAGTGATTTTTCTTCTACCCACTTGGTGAAGTGGTCTACAACCATAACAACGTGTACTACGCCACCCTTACCCCTTGGCATTGGTCCAATCAAGTCTAGTTCCCATTGTGAGAAAGGCAGGGGCTAAGCATTGGTGTGAGCTTCTCTGAAGGTAGATGAGGTATGGGGGCACAACGTTGGCATCGGTCACACTGGTGAGTTAGGGTGATTGAATCTGCTTACATGGATGGCCAGTAGTAGCCTTGTTTGAAAGATTTGTGGGCTAGGGATCTTGGTCCGGAGTGATTGCCACATATTCTTTCGTGGATCTTCTTAAGCACAGCTTGGCCCCTGTCTGGTGGTAGACACTTGAGTAGAGGAAGAGTGAATCGTCGTTTATATAGATGGTCATGAACAATGGTGTAGTGAGCGGCTTGGCATTTAATGTGATTGGCCTCATTTTTGCCCTCTGGTAGTTCTTCATCCTTAAGGTAGCGGATGATTGGATCCATCTAGGTTGGATCGGTGTTAATGATATGGACTTCTCGCTCTTGCGTGCTTGGTACTCCCAGTAGCTCCACCGGGATACTATGACCAATCTTGTCGTCAATAGACGAGGCTAATCTTACTAGAGCATCAACATGGCTGTTCTCTGATCGTGGAATTTAGGTCATCTCATAGGCCTGGAAGTGGCAGAGCCATGTCTTAGCCTTGTCGAGGTATAAGGACATGGTGATGTCCTTTGCGTCAAAATTTTTGTTCACCTGACTCACCACAAGTTGTGAATTGCTGAAGATCTTGACCTGGTTTGCTCCCAAATCTTTAGCAAGGCGAAGACCATCGAGGAGGGCCTCATATTCTGCTTCGTTGTTGGATCATTTGAAGCCAAAGCGGAGAGCATACTCAAGCTTCACTTGATCTGGGGTGGTGAGCACTAGCCCTGCTCTAGAACCAGAATGGAATGCCGATCCGTCCATATAGAGGATCCAAACTGGTATGGATTTGTCAATTGGGGTTGAGATGGTCTCCCCCTTGACTTTGGCAGCTAACTGCCTTGGTACGTTTTGTTGTTCTTCCAGCATGTATTGAGTGGGCTGAAATGTGAATTCGGATATTAGATCAGCAACAGCTTGGCCCTTCTCTGATGGTCTTGGGGCATAAGAAATATCAAACTCGCTGAGCTCAATTACCCATTTTTTTAGTCTTCCGGATGTATCCGGCTTCTGTAAGATTTGTCTGAGAGGCTTGATGGTAAGGACCAGTATGAGATGAGCTTGAAAGTAAGGCTGAGCCTCCTTGCAGTGATGATGAGAGCAAGAGCAAGTTTCTCGAGATCGGTCTCTACATCTTGGAATGCTTTGTTGACGTAGTAGATTGGGTGTTCAGCTCAGTATGCCCTCTTGATTAGGACAGAGTTGATTGCTGAATTGGAGACCGAAAGGTAAACGGTGAGTTGCTCTCCCGTGTCTGGCCTGGCTAGTAGGGGAGCCTTGGTCATGTATTCCTTGAGGCCGGTGAAGGCTTTCTAGCATTCGGTGGTCCATTCAATGGTTCTTCCCTTCTTCTTGAGGGCCTTGAAGAAAGGCATGCACTTGTTAGTGGCTCTTAAGATAAATCTGGTGAGTGCTGCTACTTTTCCTGTTTGGCTCTGGACCTCTTTGACTGATCATATAGCCAAGGAATTTTCCGGAGCTGACTCAAAAAACACTTTTTGCTGGGTTTAGCCTCATTCGATACTTCTTCAATACCTCAAAATTTTTTGAGAGGTTGTGGACACGGTCCACTGTAGTTTTTCTCTTGACGAGCATATCGTCCACATAGACCTCCATGGTCTTCCCAATCTGGTCAGCAAACATGAAATTCACCAGGCACTGGTATGTCACCCTAGCATTCTTCAAGCCGAATGGCATGACATTGTAGCAATAGACTCCTAGATATGTGCGAAAGCTGGTGTGGATTTGATCATCCAGATGCATGAGGATTTGATTGTATCCAGAGTAGGCATCCATGAAACTGAGGAGTTCGTGACCTGCTGTTGCGTCAACCAGAAGATCAATCTTAGGAAGAGGGAAGCTTTCCTTGGGGCATGCCCGGTTAAGATCGGTGAAGTCAATACACATCCTCTATGCCCCTGATGGCTTCTTTACTAGTACCACGTTGGCTACCCAAGCGGTGTAGAAGGCCTTCCACACGAAGTGGATTGTACTCAGCTTGGTGATCTCTTCTTGCATGGCCAGCTGACGCTCGACGTCATACGTTCTTCGCTTTTGTGTGACTGGTTTGAAAGAAGGATCCATGGTCAGTTTGTGGCATATGACATCTGTTGATATTCCTGACATGTCATCGTATGACCAAGCGAAGACTTCGCTGTTTTCCCTGAAGAATTGGATGAGTGCATCTCTGGTCTCTTGCTATAATGTTGTCCCAATTCTGAACTGTCGGTTTGGGTGATCTGCATGAAGTGTGATTGGCTTAGTCTCCTCAACTGGTTGAGGTGTTTATGTTGTAGATAGATCCCTTGGGTCTTCTGGAGGACTAGATTGGATATGTTTCATGAGTTCAGGATCGACGGGATTGGCCTTGTATGCCTTCTCAATAACATACATGGTCTCCTTGCTAGCGTTAGGGTTTACTTTGGTGAGAGCATATTGGTAATAGGTTCGTGCTAAGAGTTAGTCTCCTCTAACCTGTCATGTCCCCATGATTGTTGGAAACTTCATCAAGAGTAAACGCGTAGAGCACACCGCGTTGATCTGATTCAGTAGTCCCCGGCCGAGGATGACATTGTAGGCTGTGGGGCAGTCCACCACTAGGAATGTGACGATTGCAGTTGCTATGCGCGGAATGGTGCCTACTGAAATTGGGAGGGAGACTGTACCAATAGGCATTACTGAGTCTCCTTAGAAACTTAGCAATGGGGTTACTGCCCTATTAAGCTCATGGTCATCAATCCCTAGATGATTGAAGGCTTCCATGAAGATCACATTGACTGAACTCCCTGTGTCGACGAGGATTCGTCCGACATCAAAGTTGGTAATTTGAGCTCGGATAATGAGGGGATCATCGTGAGGGAAGACGATGCCTCGTTCCTCCTCCTCTGAGAAGGTTATGGCCTCCCAACCAACTTTACCAATCTTCCTCGCTTTACCAGACTCAATGTTGAAGATCTGGTTGTTCGATTGGGTGGCCCAGATAAAGTTCTTTTTTGCTCTATTGAAAGTGTAGGAAGAGATGATCATTGGTCCACCACTGATGGTGTTGATCTGAGGGTGATTGGCGACTGGTCGCGCAGGTTGTAAGAAGTGGTTAATCTTCTCGTCTCTGACTAAGCCTTCCAAAATGTCTCTGAATGCCACACATTCGTCAATGGTATGACCATTGAATTTGTGGTACTGGCAATATAAGTTGGAGTGGACTGGCGGTCTATGATTTTCCGGTCTTGGTTTTGGTTTTTAGATCCTATTCTCAACATTCATCAAGACATTATCCAAATATGTGTTGAGGATAATGTAGGTCTCATACCTTGGGATTGGGCCCTTGGGGTGGTCTTCCTAGGGAGCCTGGTTGTTGGTCTTATGGCCATGGTTGTTGTTATAATGCTTCTCCTTCTTTCCCTTGTAATTGTTGTCATAAGAGCTTTTCCTCTTACCTGAGTAAGAGTTATGCCCATAGCCTTGGCTTTGACTGCCAGAATCATAATGGGGTTTGCTAGGTTATGCCTTTTGAGGGGAGGAGTAGACTGGAACGACATTCTGTTTAGTCTCCGCTTGTGGAGCATTAAAAAATTTGGCTTTGGCATAGATTGCTGCCTATCTCATCAGCTCATTATAGTCTTCCCATCATAGGGTGAAAGCTTGGTACTTGAAGGTAGACTCCTTGAGACCGCTGCGAAATGCTCGGAAGGCTGCCTTGTCGTTAGTTTCTTGACATTTGGAGTACTCAAGGCTGAATCGGGCGGCATGCTTCTGTGGGGTTTCAGTCTCCCCTTGCTGTAGTGACTCAAGGTCTTCCATGGTCAATAATCGGTCCGTTTAGATCATGAACTAGTTCAAGAAGACAGTATGGAGTTCATCAAAGGAATCAATCGTACTTGGTTCGAGTCAGTAGAACCAATTAAGCGCTGCTTCTAGTAGTTGTTCATGTGTGTGATTAGGTCGCCCTTCCCTATGTAAGGTGTGATCTATAGTGGTTTGACATCTGATTCTTGGCGGTATTGGAGGATGCGAGCAGTGAAGGGACTAGTGCTGGTCTTGATCTTCGTTGGAGACTTGGTTTTTCTCTTCTCGCTCTCCAAATCTCGAATGTGATGTAAAAGCTCTTGAACATCATCATCACTTATGGGAGGGTTAGGTTGCGGGCCTATGCACTCAGCGATGGGACGACGTCCCCCGTTGCTAGTGCTCCCCCTTGGCCGTTCTGCCGTTCTTCGTCTTCCGCCCGATTTGGCTGCAGTAGATCAGCCACATCCTCCACATGCTGAGAATTTTCCCTTAGGACTTGTTCTTCTACTTGCAATATTGGTCATTTCTACCGGGTCGCCCTTATGAAGGCTGACCTTGATAAAGTTCGACCGGGAGTGGTGTCATATCGAGCAATTTACGAGCATCCTGGAATATTTGCATTCCGGAAGGGCCATCGCCATCGTTCTGGAGGATGAGCATTCTTCCGAAGGGTTCTGGTCTGGGGTGCTCCTTATGCCTTGGTTCTTGCTCAGCGTGGCTGGTGTTAAGTCATTATTCATGAATCTTTTTGATGTCATCTAATGCTCATTTACTTGTCTTTTGTGTGATTTAATTGCCATCCATAGTAGAAAGTGATCATTCTTGTGAAGTGTGTGCAGAAGTAGAAAAGTTCGTATAAGTGTGGAAAAGGAAGAATGAATGAATCTTTCTCGGACTCAAGTCAAAGAAGGAGGAAAGATTATTTCTTGCCATCCAAGAAGAAGTCTTCAATGTCAAGATTGTGCCTTTCCACATAAGGAAGGCTTGACCATTTTGGAAAGGGAAAGTACCACATAAGGAATGCTTGTGCGTACCAAAGAGGAAAGTGACGTCCAAGGAAGTCTCGAGGAGGGCCAAGAAAACAACTTGCTGCACCAGGAAAGTCCAAGACATCAGGAACCTTCATTGCCAAGAGAATTTCAGCCAAGAAATAAGACAAGGGCCTGATTTTTAGGACCCTTGTCTCAGCCCTGTTAGGAAAACGTTTTTAGGATTTTATTGCCTTGTTTTAGGTCTGATTAGGAGTCTTTTAAGTCAGAGAAATGTCCTATTTATTCTCCTAACTTCTAGGGATTGTAGACTGCTATTTAAAGGAGTTTAGTTCAGAAAAAGAGGGAGAGGGAACCCTAGCCGCATCTATTTATGTTTTTGTCATACAGAAAGAGGGGAGGCCATTTTTAACATAAGAAGCAGTCTCTGGTTTGGAGAAAAAAAAGGCTTAACGGAACCAGGAGGAGTTCGACATCAGAATTGCTTCAAGGGGTTTCTTCTTCTCCTTTTGAATCTGATTTCAGTTATGCTTCATATTGTGTTTATACTTTCTTTTATCATGATGTGTAACTGAATTGATATCTAGGGTTTTGATGTAACCTTGCAGTTCTTATTCCATGTATTGATCTTAAGTGTTTGTCAGTTTCCTGCTGTGTTTTATGATTCAATTACTATGCTCCATTGATAATTAACATTCTATTTTGATGTTTGATCACCATTAAGATTGTTTGTTAGTTTTCTTATCCCAATATTGAGTAGACTCCCATACCTTTGTTTGGACGATCTGTAATTGAATGAATAATATCCTGAGAAGACACCCATTCCATGGAGTTATTTGGTTCTATTGTTTTCCTGTTATTATTGGTTCTTTGATTGAAATCTATGTTGGACATCACATCTAGATTAAGGTTGAAGGAACTTGGTTCGATCGGACACCCACGACTGACCATAAGTAAGTGAAAACGAACCCATGAAACTATCTAGTGAAACTGATTTGTACTAGTTTAATTTACATGGAATTGAATTGTAATGGTGAAGTCAAGGCCCTAGGCCTTTTAATCATCAGTCTGCTTCCTTGTTTAGCTTGTTCTCTACTTAGTTGCTTCTAACGTAATTCAGTGTCTAATTAAAAACCAAATAAAAAACCCGAACATTTACATAGAATAGTTTAAGGCTAGTTTCTGCTTCATTCTAATTAGTCTCCGTGGTACGATAACCCTTACTTATGTTCCGCTATACCATCTACAACTTGTGCACTTGCAAGGAAAATTAAACAACAAGTTTTTGGCGCCGTTGCCGGGGACTGATTCATTCTAAGCATAGCGTGGCTTTTACCTATTCTATTTTTCATTTTCTGTTTTAGTTTTTTTTTTTTTTTTTACTCTATTTGCGGTAGTTTATGTCTAGCAGTCTTTTGGAACAAGTCGAATCTGCGAGAAGCAACCATTCCAGAGCATTGGGACGCAAGCCAATCCGAGGCGAACCAATTCTGAACATCCTACAAGAGAACCTAAAAGCTGCAAAGCTTGCTGCTTTAGAGCCATACATAAATCTTTCTAACGAGGATCTATCCGAGTCCGAGAGTATTGGCACTGACTCTGAGGAAGAGGAAGAGATGGCAGAAGAAGAGAACTTCATGGGAGACCTTGATATCCCAACCATTGATACAAATCCTTCTTGCATTACGCTGCCATCGCAAGCCCGAAACTATGAGCTGAAATCTTCTCATCTGAATATGCTTCCTTCATTTCATGGTTTACCTAATGAAGATCCACTTACCCATTTAAAAGAAATATTTAACGTAGTGAGTACTTTTCCTTTGACAGGTGTATCCGAAGAGCAATTAAGGATGAGAGTGTTTCCGTACACATTGAAGGAGAGAGCTAAGTATTGGCTTAATTCTCTTAGGCCAAGATCACTAACCACATGGGCTGAGATTCAAAAGAAATTCCTAGAGAAGTACTTTTCCACAGCCAAGACAGATATGTTGAGGGATCAAATCATGACATTCACCCAACAAGTTGATGAGTCATTCTCAGAGGCATGGGAACGGTACAATGGGTTACTTCTCCAATGCCCCCATCATGGCATTCCTTTAAATTTACAAATGCGTATTTTTTATAAAGAACTAACCCTCTCGAGCAAGAACATTGTTACAAATTTTGCAGGGGGTTCCATGAAGAGCAAGACTCCTGAACAAACTTGTAATCTTTTCGAACAGATTGCCATGGAAACTCAACACATGCACACTAGTGGTAAGCGAGCTGCAATTTATGAAATTAGTGGTTCTAACAATGCTAAACTTGATGCTCAGATATCTATGCTAGCAAAGAAGTTGGATGCATTAGTTGCTGCTCAACCAAGGCCTAACATGAAGGAATCATGTGGGGTATGTGAAGCCTTTGATCATATCACACATGAGTGCCCTATGGGATCTGCCTATCCAGAAATTGGACAAGAACATGTCGATTTCACAAACTCCTACAATCAGAGGCCAAGGAATGATCCATTCTCTAACTCATACAATCCTGGGTGGAGGAATCATCCCAATTTTTCATGGAGCAACAACAACAATGTTCAGAATCAAGCTAGTTCCTCTTTCCAATCGAAAGCCAACAATTCACTCGAGGATACCATGAAGCTGCTTGCCCAGAATACTTTGCAATTCCAACAATCAACGAATAGCATGCTTCAAAACCATTCTGCAGCCCTAAATAAGATGGAGATTCAACTAGGGCAGATTGCAGATGCTCTTAATAAAAGAGAACCTGGAAAACTGCCAAGTCAACCACTTATGATTGAAAGGAATCAAGAGCAAGCCAAAGCAATTACAATGCTTAGGAGTGGTAAGATGATTGATAATGGTGTTGGTAATGAAACTTCTAACACCAAATCTGAAATTAATGCAGGGGCTACGGAAGAGAAGAATTTGGGGGACCAAACGGAAAGGGAGCAGCAACCAAAGAATTCAAGTCATGCAAGCTCAAGCCAAAATGATCAGCCACTTCACAAGGCTGAAACGCCTTATATGCCACCAATTCCTTTCCCTGGAAGACTTGCTAAAAGCAAACAGGATAAGTCTTTTAAAGAAATATATGATCTGTTAAGTAAAGTGAACATTAATTTGCCTTTGCTTGATGTCATTAGGAACGTACCTGCATATGGGAAGTTTTTCAAGGAGCTGAATAGCCACAAGAGAAAATATGAACCAAATGAGAAGGTTGTGGTGAGTGAAAATGTTAGTGCTGTGCTACAAAGGAAACTGCCACCGAAATTGAAAGATCCAGGAAGTTTCTCCATCAACATCACCGTTGGAGAGAAAATGATTGAAAAAGCCATGCTTGACTTGGGGGCAAGCATTAATCTGATGCCGTACTCGGTGTACTTACAATTAGGTTTGGGGGAGTTAAAGAAGACCACCATCTCACTTCAACTTGCCGATCGTTCAGTCAAGTATCCTAGAGGTATTGTAGATGATATCCTAGTTCAAGTTGATAAACTAATCTTGCCTGCTGATTTTGTAGTTCTTGATATGGATTAGGATCCCATACATGACCGTGACTTAGCAATGTTGCTTGGAAGACCATTCATGGCCACGACAAAGACTGTAATTGATTTACATAATGGGAAGCTTACCATGACTGTACTAGGAGAGACCGTTCAGTTTAAAGTGTTTGAATCCATAACTCATCGTTCTACTACTTTGGATTGTTTTGATGTTGATGAGTTGGATTCCCTGGTGGTTTCTAAATTTTTGTAGACTGAATCTGGTGATACACTAGAAGTGGCATTAACTCACTCGCAAGATGAATTTGAAGAGGAATATCCATTAATGGAAGAGGTTGCTGCTCTAGAAGTATTGAAGTCATACCCATCCTCCATTAAACCTTCCATTGAACCACTTTTACCCTCCGCCACCCACCTGATTCCTTCGATTGTTCAAGCCCCTAAGTTAGAGCTCAAACCACTTCCATCTCACCTCAAATATGCCTACATTGGTGAAGAAGAAACCCTCCCAGTTATCATATCTTCTGATCTAACTCCATTGCAAGAAGACAAGCTTATTAGAGTGCTTAAGGAGAACAAATCTGCTATTGGTTGGTCTATTGCAGATATCAAAGGAATAAGCCCTACAATGTGCATGCATAGAATTCTAATGGAGGAAGGAGCCAAGCCAGTTCGTGAGGCACAAAGGAGATTGAATCCTCACATGAAAGAAGTAGTGAGAGCTGAAGTGTTGAAATTGCTTGATGTGGGTATCATATACCCTATTTCTGACAGCAAATGGGTGAGCCCCGTCCAAGTGGTGCCTAAAAAGTCAGGGATCACCATGGTGAAGAATGATGACAATGAGCTTGTGCCTACAAGAATGACCACTGGTTGGCGTGTGTGCATTGATTACAGGAAGTTGAATTCTGCCTCTAGAAAGGATCATTTCCCTTTACCTTTTATTGATCAAATGCTGGAGAGATTAGCTGGCCACTCATACTATTGTTTTCTTGATGGATTTTCAGGTTATAATCAGATTTCCATTGCTCTGGAAGATCAAGAAAAGACCACATTCACCTGTCCATTCGGAACATTCGCATATAGGAGGATGCCTTTTGGTCTATGTAATGCTCCTGCCACCTTCCAAAGATGCATGATGGCCATCTTTTCGGATATGATTGAGAGGTTTATAGAGGTATTCATGGATGATTTTTCAGTGTTTGGTTCCTCATTTGATAATTGCCTTAACCATCTCTCTCTAGTGCTTCAAAGATGCAAAGAAACCAATCTGATCTTGAACTGGGAGAAATGTCATTTCATGGTTAAGCAAGGTATTGTACTTGGTCATGTGATTTCTTGCAAGGGAATTGAGGTTGATAAAGCAAAAATTGATCTCATCTCTAAGCTGCCCCCACCTACTTCAGTTAAGGGTGTTAGAAGTTTTCTTGGGCATGCAGGTTTTTATAGGCGGTGTATCCAGGATTTTTCAAAAATAACTCGTCCTCTTTGTGATTTTCTTGCTAAGGATTCTGTTTTTAAGTTTAATGAGGAGTGTTTAAATGCATTTGATACACTAAAACGTGAACTAACCTCTTCGCCTATTATCATGGCTCCCGATTGGTCTTTACCTTTTGAATTAATGTGTGATGCCTCTGATTATGCTATAGGTGCAGTTTTGGGACAACATGTTGATAAGTTACCTCATGTGATCTACTACACTAGTAGAACCTTGAATGACGCTCAGCTCAACTACTCAACAACTGAGAAGGCGTTTTTGGCTGTAGTCTTTGCTTTAGAAAAATTTCGTTCTTATCTTGTGGGTTCTAAAGTGATTGTCTATTCTGATCATGCAGCCATTAGGTACTTACTTACGAAGAAAGATTCTAAGCCTCGGTTGATAAGGTGGATACTCTTGCTCCAAGAGTTTGACCTGGAAATTCGTGATAAGAGTGGAAGAGATAACCTAGTTGCTGATCACTTGTCTCGACTAGTTGATGATGGTGCTATAGAAAACAATGTTGTCCCCATTAATGAATCATTCCCTGATGAGCAGCTCTTAGCTATTCAAGAAAAAGAACCATGGTATGCTGATTTTGTTAATTATCTTGCTTGTGGAGTGATTAGAGATGATCTTTCTTCTCAGGAACGAAAGAAGTTTCTCTTCGGGGTGAAGCACTATTTGTGGGATGACCCCTACCTATTCAAGTACTGTCCCGATCAGATTATAAGGAGATGTGTACCAGAAGCTGAACAACAAAGCATACTCAAGTTCAGCCATGAATTTGCTTGCGGAGGACACTTTGGTGCAAAGAAAACAACACTTAAGGTTCCTCAATCTGGTTTCTTTTGGACTTGTTTATTTAAAGATGCTTTTAACTTTTGTTCTAAGTGTGACAGATGCCAAAGGATGGGAAACATAAGTAGCAGGAATCAGATGCCATTGACTAACATCTTGGTGGTCGAACTCTTCGATGTATGGGGAATCGATTTTATGGGTCCTTTTCCATCTTCATATGGTTATACATATATTCTAGTGGCGGTAGATTATGTATCCAAATGGGTGGAAGCGATTGCTACAAGAAGTAATGATAATAGAGTGGTTCTCAGCTTTCTCCGAGACATGATGTTTACAAGATTTGGAACTCCAAGGGTGATTATAAGTGATGGTGGCAGTCACTTTTGTAATCGTACGTTTGATGCTCTAATGAAAAAATACAACATCAGTCATAGAGTTGCAACTCCGTACCATCCCCAGAGTTCTGGACAAGTTGAGATAAGCAATAGGGAGATTAAGAACATACTGATGAAGACTGTGTCCCCTACTCGGAAGGATTGGTCCTTACGCCTCAACGATGCTCTTTGGGCTTACCGGACAGCTTATAAAACTCCAATTGGAATGAGTCCCTATAGGATGGTTTTCGGAAAAGCTTGTCATTTACCTATGGAGCTTGAGCACCGTGCGTTTTGGGCAATCAAGAAGTTCAATTTTGATTTAAAAGACACTGGGACAACAAGAAAACTTCAACTGAACGAGCTTGAGGAGTTGAGAAATGAAGCTTATGAAAATGCCAAGATTTACAAAGAGAGAACCAAGCTTTATCATGACAAAGCAATCTTGAGAAAGGTATTCATTCCTAACCAGAAAGTTCTTTTGTTTAACTCACGGTTGAAACTTTTCCCAGGAAAGTTGAAGTCTAGATGGCTTGGTCCTTTCAAAGTGATTCACGTATTCCCTCATGGAGCCATTGAGATTGAGAACGAGAAGAATGGGGATCGATTCAAAGTTAATGGGCAGCGACTTAAACCCTATTTGGAGGATAATCCAGATCTATCCCACTATGATGTCGCCTTGGTTGAGATTTCAGTAACTTAGACATGTCTACCTCGTCTCGCCTAGACGTTAAATATAGCGCTTCTAGGAGGCAACCTAGCATTGGTTTGTGTTTTCTTTCATTCACTTGTTTCTGCTGTAATGCACTCTCTAAGCATTGAATCTGTTTTAGTCTTCTCATTGAATATTGCTTATCACATTGAGGACAATGATCAGTTTAGGTTTGGGGGTGTGGATTTGAAAATTGGTATATAGAAACAAGTAGGTTTGGGGGTTATACACGGCTTGATTTTGAAAATTTCACCTTTAGTTTTTGTTAGTATGTTTAGTTAGTTAGTTTAAGTTTTTGCTAGTGATAGGTGTGTTAACTTGTAAATAAGAGTGTACATGCTAAGTTAACTATCTTTGTTCTACTAAGAGTTCTGCCATAATCCGTTTGTATCATAACCTTGCACTTCACAATGCCATGTCTCGAGTGATTAAGTAAACAAAACTACTGCATTTGAGTGAACTTCAGAAAATTAGTGGAGATTACCTTGTGAGGATATTGAGCTATATTGCCATTCTTTTAGAGTGATATACATTGTTTCTACTCTTAAACACTCTGATTTTGTTCTTAAATGCTGATCTCATTCCATTACATTTGCATTGAATTTTAAAGAACTGACATCATATAGATGCTCTTGATTTGAGGTGTGGTTTTCCATAAGAAGTGATGTAGGCTATGTGTGATTAAACCTCTCAAGGACTTATCCTACCAAATTGTGTGCTCCCTAAGCCATTTTGAAGCCAAACACTCAGCCTTTTCTGTCATCACCCTAAGCACAATCTGCCAAACACTCAACCATTCAATCATGCCATGCCCTATAACCCAAGTTTGTGTTAAGGCTGCATTAAATGAGATTCATGGTGAGAATGAAGAATTAAAGATGTTGCTGCCCAATTCAAAAAGAGCTATTGCAGCAACGACAATAATGTGAAAGTTAAAGTCTGAATGTGATGGAAAATGCTATACAAGGAATAAGGAAACCATTGTATGATCTTGGTTCAATTCAGAAAAAAAAAAACTCCAATTGGCAATGGAACCAAAAAACAAAAAGGAAATGTGAAAGAACACCTGAATTGATCCAAGTGAGGCAATAAACTCAAGAAGACTTCAAAAGAGGAATCAAGTTCTTATCAATGCTGCCGTGGGTTCTAAGCAAGAAATCAGAGCAGAACTTCAAAGTTCAAGTCATGACATCTCATGCCTTGACACAACTCAGGTTCTTTGAATCCGACCCTTTCTTTGTTTCACCATAAGCTTAGCCCCATTACACCCAAAACTGAAGACCTAACTGATCTTATGGACAACCATGCTGAGGATTGAGGTATGTATCTATGTTCTTAAAGTTCAATTTCATTCATGAGATCTTAATTCCAGAAAGTGCTATTCTTCATTGCAAATCATATGTGATTAAACTTGAATTCCTCTAAATAATGCCCATCACATATGCTTGGTAAGAGTGTAAGCCTAGGATTCTTGTGAGAATGGAGAGATACCTAGTGAGGATTAGAGTCGAGGCGAAATCTTTTTGGAGCATTTGGATAAAGTTGTTTTTAAACATGATTACTTGAGATATTGGCATCTACACATCACACATGATACTTACTGTTGTGGATTCTTTTTAGTTTTGCAAAGCATGTCTACTCTCTTTAATTCTTATTAACTTGTTAACAACTATCTCTAGCATGTTAGTTGTTTAAGTAAAACGTTTGTGGGGATCGTAGCTATCATAACCCTCAGGAGACAAAACTCCTCCTACTAGGAACACCTAGAGGTTTAAATGATCTATCCTTAACTAAGATTGAGTCTGTTCATTTTGTTTTAGTTTGGTTTTTCTTTGTTTTGCTCAGGGACTAGCAAAAGATAGGTTTGGGGGTATTTGTTAAGTCATTATTCATGAATCTTTTTTATGTCATCTAATGCTCATTTACTTGTCTTTTGTGTGATTTAATTGCCATCCATAGTAGAAAGTGATCATTCTTGTGAAGTGTGTGCAGAAGTAGAAAAGTTCGTATAAGTGTGGAAAAGGAAGAATGAATGAATCTTTCTCGGACTCAAGTCAAAGAAGGAGGAAAGATTATTTCTTGCCATCCAAGAAGAAGTCTTCAATGTCAAGATTGTGCCTTTCCACATAAGGAAGGCTTGACCATTTTGGAAAGGGAAAGTACCACATAAGGAATGCTTGTGCGTACCAAAGAGGAAAGTGACGTCCAAGGAAGTCTCGAGGAGGGCCAAGAAAACAACTTGCTGCACCAGGAAAGTCCAAGACATCAGGAACCTTCATTGCCAAGAGAATTTCAGCCAAGAAATAAGACAAGGGCCTGATTTTTAGGACCCTTGTCTCAGCCCTGTTAGGAAAACGTTTTTAGGATTTTATTGCCTTGTTTTAGGTCTGATTAGGAGTCTTTTAAGTCAGAGAAATGTCCTATTTATTCTCCTAACTTCTAGGGATTGTAGACTGCTATTTAAAGGAGTTTAGTTCATAAAAAGAGGGAGAGGGAACCCTAGCCGCATCTATTTATGTTTTTGTCATACAGAAAGAGGGGAGGCCATTTTTAACATAAGAAGCAGTCTCTGGTTTGGAGAAAAAAAAGGCTTAACGGAACCAGGAGGAGTTCGACATCAGAATTGCTTCAAGGGGTTTCTTCTTCTCCTTTTGAATCTGATTTCAGTTATGCTTCATATTGTGTTTATACTTTCTTTTATCATGATGTGTAACTGAATTGATATCTAGGGTTTTGATGTAACCTTGCAGTTCTTATTCCATGTATTGATCTTAAGTGTTTGTCAGTTTCCTGCTGTGTTTTATGATTCAATTACTATGCTCCATTGATAATTAACATTCTATTTTGATGTTTGATCACCATTAAGATTGTTTGTTAGTTTTCTTATCCCAATATTGAGTAGACACCCATACCTTTGTTTGGACGATCTGTAATTGAATGAATAATATCCTGAGAAGACACCCATTCCATGGAGTTATTTGGTTCTATTGTTTTCCTGTTATTATTGGTTCTTTGATTGAAATCTATGTTGGACATCACATCTAGATTAAGGTTGAAGGAACTTGGTTCGATCGGACACCCACGACTGACCATAAGTAAGTGAAAACGAACCCATGAAACTATCTAGTGAAACTGATTTGTACTAGTTTAATTTACATGGAATTGAATTGTAATGGTGAAGTCAAGACCCTAGGCCTTTTAATCATCAGTCTGCTTCCTTGTTTAGCTTGTTCTCTATTTAGTTGCTTCTAACGTAATTCAGTGTCTAATTAAAAACCAAATCAAAAACCCGAACACTTACATAGAATAGTTTAAGGCTAGTTTCTGCTTCATTCTAATCAGTCTTCGTGGTACGATAACCCTTACTTGTGCTCCGCTATACCATCTACAACTTGTGCACTTGCAAGGAAAATTAAATAACAGCTGGCAAGTGCCCTTTCCGTTGCCACTCACTTCTCTCTCAGCTCATCCCTTGTGGCGTGGAGTAGAGTGAATGTGCTCTGGTATTGCTCTCCATACACTTAGTTTCTGCTTTCGATGGCTAGGTTGCTATTCCTGAGTTCAGTGACCTCCTATTGGAGTTTTTCCATCATTCTGAGCATGACCTCTGAAGTTGAGTCTGATCTACTTCAGCTTTGCTCTCTTGAGAGATGGGTGTTGTTCAGCTCTCCATCACCTTGTTCGACCGACATTGTGGTCGGTAGGAAGGTGGGATAGTGGTATGTGAGCTAGTGGGAGTACTTACTCATAAATGGTGCCAAATGTTTGATCCGAAAATGGACCTAATGGAATACCGTCTTTCTTGATGTCGAGGGGTCTTCTTTTCGTTTGCCGGGAAACCTGCTTGACAATAAGAAGAGTGCTTGACACTGGTGGGGTGCCGGCCTAGTGGACTCCGATGCTTAAGTCAGTAAGCGAGTGGGAGATCAATCATGAACTAGGCAACATAAGGGTAGTTGAATAGTAGTTATCTTTTCCGGGGGAGTGTGCCCCGTATGTATAGTAGCAATGAATGTGGTAGTTGAAACCCTAATGTTGTGATGCCCAAGTTACCTCCAGGATGTTGACATGTGTCCTGAGGATGTTAAACGAGTGGTGGTGATTCGTTTGGGCATTAGAGTGTTGTTCCTGCGTGGGTAAGCATGTCGATCAAAGGTGCCGACTAAAGGGTGCCGACCACGGTCGTATGGTCGGTGGCTTGTAGCTGGCACTGAATGACCGACCAGAGATGTTCTGGTCGGCATGCATGTGAGGTCGATAAGGGCGACCGTGTGTTTTGTGACGTTGGTCTTCCTCCTGGTCGTCGGTCGGAATGATATAAACAATTTAGAAGTTGAACAATTTAGATTGTGATATATGAATAAGAATTATTTGGTAATTAAATCAAAATGGTGGTACAATGAGGTACGAAAATGTTAATTATCTCCAATGTAATTAATTTTTTTTGATGAAAAATCCTTATATATATGATAATTTTTTTTCAATCATACATTTTTATCAAAAAGTGAAACCATGAAATTGATCTCTGACAAAAAGTGATAGAGAGCTAAGTGTAAATTTAAAAAACGTTTATTATGCCATCATGTGTAATGTCTTAATCCCTTGCGCTGCACATTAACGTACAGAGAAACCGTTTGAGACCGGCAAAGAGTCAATCTTTTTCAGATGAATTTATGAGCTGGTGGGTCGGATTTGGTGAATGCAGTTGACGAGTAGTCCGATGGAAAATTCCATAATACATCGGGTATATATATAACAATGTATTCTGTTTTTATAACCGCTGGATAAAAGGAATAAATAAATCCAACGTATGAAGAAAAATGACTCCGGTGCGCCACAGAAAATCTCTACATTGGATGGAACAGCAATAAGCTTTGAGCATTTATCATTTTCATGCCTTTTAGCTGCTGGGGATGAGCTTGGTACCTGCTGCCTTCCAAATCATTAAATGATGTCTTGTGTTGTTGCTGGGGACCGGGGACCAATTTAAGTCGGTCTTCAAGATATCCTTGGATTCGATTAAAAATAAAAAATCATTTAGTATTACAGTTTAGTAATATTTTTTCTTCACACGTTATAGGACAAGCCTCAAGTTCAAATCCGGTTCTTAACGTGACCAGTATTTAATATGTATAACGTAATGTCTCTCTTCACATATTATTATATCAAAAAAATAAATGAACAAAAATCCTTTAATTGGACCATTTTGTTTTCCCACTCAATAAAAGCATGCATGTTGAAACTTGGAAGTGATGCTAGCAATATAGTATGTCTGCTACCCCTTTATTCATCTAGAGTTCTACCCGTACTCTGAGTCTTACAGCTACCTAGTGCATGTATAGCTTGATATGTACACTATTGGCCCATACCATTAAAGTTTAAATCACTTATTATAAGATTTTTTAACACGAGATATCGGATCTCTAATTCTGCGAAAAATTCAAATTTTCGCATCTATTTTTGTTATTTTCGATTAGGGAAGCGAGTTTGCATCCGTGTTCCATAGATTCGGAATCTTTTGTCTTCCCACATGCAAGGTGAAGTTGTACGCGAGGAAGGGTATTAGTTTGGTATTTTACATTAATGTTGGCGGTTATCTGACTGCTTAAACTTTGTGATCCACCAGTGGTTATAGTTAGATTTCCAATTAATTTAGAACATCCTGCGCGCTTAATTGTTCTCCAAGCTTTGTTGTCAATTCAAAGTTTTTATCGACTCTTCGAAGGTAGGTTTTATTTGATTTTGAGATTTCTAGATTGGCAGATGTGCCAAACTGCATATACGTAATTGAGGCCAGGCCAATCAATACACATATTTCTATTTATTCTTTTTTTTTTTTCGCTTGAACAAAAATTTGAGATAAAAACTCAATTTTTTTTCCGAAGTTAATTTCTAATGTATATATTCTCATGTTAGAGTGAGCAATTAAGCCTTTCCAATTCAAATAGGGCCAAACATAAGCCCTACTATGAAGAAGCACATGCATGTATTCACCGAATAGAATTGACATCAAAAGTGTAAATTTAAATATTAATTTTAAAAATTAATTTTTACCATTTTATTAGGTACCTAAATACATCTACCGAATATTACCCCTTTTCGTATATGCACCTACTTTTTATACAGGGATTTAGATGGTGTTGGTGGTGGTCCCACACATTCCAGGGCCATTAAATACTTTTGTAACTTTGTTATTGGTTGATTTTGGACCATTTCAAAAATAATTCTGTCAGCAGTACGTACGTCCAAAAGAGCAGCAGTAGGTTTGCAATTGATGTGCACTACACTATACTGTATTATGCGATTCCAGGCCAGGGTTACTGCTTAGCTGCTCAATTAATTATTTTCACCATGGCAATTTGTGCGTATTATAGGTACACATATCGATAGGTAAATAAAAACGACTACTTTCAAAGAAAATCAAGAGTATGTACTTAATTCTAACAACAATTGCATAAAAAGAGATGGTATATATATATCAATTGATAATAGCATAATTAACAAGAGACAACTACATATTTCATACTACTTAGGTCTCAACCTAATACAGTGATTAATATGAGAGAGAGAGAGAGAGAGAGCTAGGTTGGTGAACTTAGAAATCAAACACATTCATTGATCATGATCAGCTGCTTGCTACAACATTCTGAGACGTCTGATGATGAAAAACTCTAGAAGGAACAGCAAACCTAGCTGAGAAAGAACGAGGGACGAAATCGGGGTCTGCCCACATGGATCCCTGATCGAAATTCTTCGAATACGAGTAAGGATCATAGTAAGGAACATGATGATGATGATGAGGAGGAGGATGAACAACTTGAATACTAGTTGAGCAATCAAACAAGAACCTCTTCTTCTCCTTCTTTATTTTTCTCCACAGCATTCTCCACCTAATAATTGGTACATTATTCTTATTACCTGCTGCTTCATCTGAAGTTGGGGCATTGATGGACACCATTTTCATCACACAGCTGGTTTGGAGGTTGGAGATCACTGAATTGCACCAAATGTTAAGGTCCATGGAAATAGAAATATTATGAGGAGATGTGGAAGTTGGGGTCTTGGTCTTTTTATAGAAGGATATTTAAGTGCATGTTCATCTCTGACGGGCTATTTATAGGAGCACGGGAACACTTTCTGACCATTGTATTTTTGGCAATGGGGCGAAAAATTCAACTCCTTATAAGTTCTTGTAAAGTTATGTAATTTTTCAATGTGGAATTTTTGTACATTTACATTCTTACAATTATTTGGCTTAATTTGTTTTAGGACAATATTCGATTTTGTCTCATTTTTGAGAAATTTTTTTATATATTTGTCATAATTGGAATCGATCAAATTAAAAATCTTTGAATGATCACATATATAAACAAAATCGATAATTTACCAAGACAATTTTAATTATTAAAAAAAAGAATGATCACAACCTAAATTATTTTTTTGCAAATATAACATTAAAATGATAATTAAAAATAAATGAATGATTCTCTGATTATGTCATATACATAGAGGACAAACTTACTAATTGAAAAAGATTCAACAAGGATCTTCCTCCTGTTGAAATGTATGTACTTATTTTCACAAAAAGAAAAAGAAAAAGGAATAGTAGAATTTGGTAAACAAGTGAACAAGTATTTACTGTGTTTGCACATAAAGGGGTACCCCTTGGTCAGAGCACATTAAAGGGACTTTGTTTCCTACCTCTTGGTAAAGTTTATTTTAAATAACCACTACAAGAAAATCGTGGTTGACCGACTAGTGTTTGCCCGATGAATATAATCTCGCGGGGTAATACAATGTTACCCGACGGATATTCATACTCGCCGGGTAACTTTTTGGCGGGAAGAAAAAACCTTTGGCGCGTAAAATTGGTGGTTGTTACCCGACAGTTTACATACCTCGTCAGGTAACATCATCAACAACGACGACCAATCGCCATCAGATAATACTGGGCATTGACTCTATGTGGCCCGACGAATCATTAAAGCTTGCCCTGCGAATGGAATCCGTCGGGCAAAAGTCTAAACAAACTAAATACCCGAGACTCTCTTTTCTTCTTCTTCTTCTTCCTCCTCTCTGCTTCTCATCGGTTTCTCTCTGTCTCTCTCTCCCTCTCACTCACTCACTCTATTTCTCTACCTATTGTTATCATCTCATCACCAATTTTACTACCAATCAAATCCTTTTTCTCTATCAATCATAAAATATCAAATATTAAGGTATGAAAATTTTATTTTTTTGTAATTTTGTAATTTTGATTAGGAATTAATTATGTTTTGTGTTGTAGGAATTTTGTAGTTGATTTGAAGGAATACTTATAAAAAGGTATGTATGTTTACCTCTCTATTTAATTTTGTTAAGAATGTTGGATATAATTATGTTAAGAAATTTTGTATTTTTGTGGAAAATGTGTAGAAATTGTTTAGAATTTGTGGAAATTAGAAATTAGAAAATTTGTTAGGAAAATATGAAAATAGAAAAACTGTTATGAAATTAGGAAAATATGAAAATAGAAAATATGTTAGGAAATTAGGAAATTTTGTTGTAAAATATGAAAATAAAAAATATGTAATGAAATGATTGAAATTAGAAAATATGTTTGGAAATTAAGAAAAATGTTAGGAAATTAGGGAAATATAAAATATGTTAGGAAATTAAAAATTTTTGTTAGAAAATAGGAAAATATAAAAATATGTAATGAAATTATTGAAATTAGAAAATATGTTAGGAAAATAAGGAAATAGAAAATATTTTAGGAAATTAGAAAAAAATTTAGGAAAATAAAAAATATGTAATGAAATTATTACAATTCGAAATTATGTTTGGAAATTAGAAAATATGTTAGGAAAATAGGGAAATAGAAAATATATACATAAATTATAAAATTTAAAACTTTGTTTTATGCATAATTTATATATGTTCGTATTTGTGAATTTGTTGTGATATTTTTATTAAAACGCTTTATTTAGTTGCGACGGAGTGAAATACGTTCATATTTCATAACCGTTTATGCGAAGTTAATCGAGTTGATTAACTTCGTATAATGAAATTCAATGAAAAACCTTAGACATGTTTGAGAGTCAATGAATCAGATTGTTTGACTGACTCTTGAATTGTCCATTTATTCGGACAGTTTGGGGGTGCGTAACTATGTGTTATGTAGTTGGCGGTCTACGATGTTAGGTTTCGATTGTGGGAAATTCGGTTTGTATCCCCTATACGTTCTCCGAATGCATACTAGATATTTGTTTATAATATCTACATCGTGCATTTGGGGAACTGTAGGGAGATGCTGCCGAAATTTCCCTCGATCGGAACTTAGCCTCGTAGGTCGCAAATTACACAGCACAGAACGTGCACTCTCGAATGGGATAGGGCCAAATCACCGGAGGCATAAGGAGAAGGGTTGCTTTTGATTTTAACTTGTTCTATTTACGGGACAATGTTAAATCAATTACTTACGTTGACTCTATGTTGTGAAAGCAGGCATAATGGACAGAGGGTGGATGCAAATGTTTGATAGATCTTCTGATAAGTATTTGGATGGGATTGACAACTTCATTGCCTTTGCACGTAGTCATTGCAGTGATGCAAGACGTATTAGGTGTCCGTGCCGTAAATGTAATAATTGCATTTGGATGTCGTTGAATGAGGTCCAAACTCATCTGGAATGGAATGAGATCGTACACAACTACACTAATTGGATTTATCACGGTGAAGAAATATTTTCCGCATCGACATCTTCGGTTCCCGGAACGCGTCGGGACGAAAGTGGTTTGGATGGACGATGTGATAATGATCAAGTCGTTGAGTTATTAACCGATGCTTTTCCTCCGGCATTAGATGATATGGAAGATGATGCGCCCAGGTTGCAACCGGAAGACTCTGACCTCCATTATGAGAGATTGTTGAAAGAAGCTCAGCGCGAATTGAACCTTGGTTGTAAATCATTTTCGGTTCTAGGGGCAGTTGTGGAGTTGCTGCACATGAAAGTTGAGTATAATCAAACGAACAAGCATTTTGATCGCATGTTGGATATTATCATCCGAATGCTCCCTGAAGACAACTGTCTACCAAAAGATCATTATAGCTCCAAGAAGTTGTTGAAGGGGCTTGGTTTAGGGTATATCAAGATATATGCATGCAAGAACAACTGTGCTTTGTTTTACGGTGAATTCGAGCAGCTTGACAAATGTCCCGTGTGCAATGAGCCTAGGTTTCAAAAGAACAAGATTCCTAACAAGGTGGAGCGTTATTTTCCACTGATGCCAAGGTTACAAAGATTCTACATGTCGTCCCACACAGCTCGTGATATGAGGTGGCATAAGGATGAACGCATTGATGATGATGTACTGAGGCATCCGGCGAATGGAGAGGCTTGGAAGGAATTTGATAAAATGTATCCCAAGTTTGCTACAGAGCCAAGAAATATCATATTAGAGCTCGCTACTGACGTGTTTAATCCGTTTGGGAGTTTTGCAAAGCCCTATAGCACTTGGCCGGTTGTTATGGTTCCGTATAATTTGCCTCCTTGGAGATGCATGAAGAAAGAATTCACAATCCTCAGTACTTTAATACCAGGGCCCAAATCGCCGAGTAATTCCATCGATGTGTATTTAAGGCCGTTGATTGACGAGCTCGTGGATTTGTGGGAAAATGGTGTCCGAACATACGACAAGTGCAGTGGAGAAATGTTCACCCTACGAGAGGCCGTAATGTGGACAATTAATGATTTTCCTGCTTATGGTATGTTATCGGGATGGAGCACCAAGGGCTATCTTGCTTGCCCAACATGTGCACCAGACACAACGTCCTTTTGGCACGCATCTAAGGTATGCTACTTGGGTGCGAGAAGGTTTATGCCCTGGGATCACCGATGGCGAATGCAGTCTGACTCATTTGATGGTAAATCAGAGTTAAGAGGTCGACCAAGGGAGAGGTGCGGTGATGAGATATTATCCAAACTCACCAGTATACATGAGTTCATGACAAGAGGATCGAAACCAGCCGAACAGGAAAATTGGACAAAAAAAAGCATATTCTTCCAGTTGCCATATTGGTCAAAATTGAAAATCAGACACATCGCCGATCCTATGCACATCGAGAAGAATGTTGCTGAGAGTGTTGTGGGAACGACTTTACCCATTGAAGGCAAGTCAAAGGACACAAAAAAGACACGTCTGGGCATGAAAGAAATGGGGATTCAGCCTAATTTGTGGCCAAAAGTCGTCAATGGCAAATACATCATGGCTCATCCAAGTTTTAGAATTACGTCGGACAATAAGAAAAAATTCTTGAAGTGGTTGCAGGGTGTGAAATTTCCCGACGGGTACGCCGGCAACATATTCCGGAGCGTTAGCAAGGACGGTGAGACCATTTCTGGTATGAAGAGCCATGACTATCATGTTTTTCTACAACGACTTATTCCGATTGGTATTCGACCCTTCTTGGAGGCTGGTGTTGTTGAGACGATAGTTTATTTGTCTCAATTCTTCAAGATACTATGTGCCAGGTCATTGGTTAAGGCGGACCTTCAAGCAATTAACGAGGATATTGTGTATATCATGTGCCGGCTTGAGCAAATATATCCACCTGCATTCTTTGATATAATGGTGCACCTACTAATACATCTACCGGATGAGGCAAAGCTAGCTGGCCCGGTGCATTATCGTTGGATGTACCCAATCGAGAGGTATAATTTATCCCTGGTATTTGATAATATTTCCTTACTATGATGTATATATGTGAATCTTAATGTAACTTTACTTGTAGAATGTCAGGTACGTATAAGTGGTACGTTCGGAACAAGACACGTCCCGAAGGCTCTATAGCCGAGGCGTACATTGTAAAGGAGGTACTCACATTTTGTGCAATGTACCTTCAAAATGTTGAAACTGCCTTCAATAGGGCGTCTCGCAACGACGATGGTGGTCAACATCCTGAGACCCTATCTGTATTTGCCCAACCAGCACGAGCATTCGGCACTGGTCCAATCTCGGAGCTGTTCATCAATACCGACATGGAGGTGGCTCATTGGTTCATTCTCAACAACTGTGATGAAGTCTGGCCTTTCCACGAGCATCACGAGGCGTTGATGAATGCCCAATTTCCTTCTAATTGGGTAGAAATGGACAAACAACTGTTTTCACGTTGGTTTTCCGAGCATGTAAGTGAAATATTTTATTTCCAAATTTCTTAAATTGGTTTTAAGCTTACCTATTTCGTTTCCTGTGTGTATCTTACCAGATGGCACAGCTGAAAGATGTCAACTTGCCAAAATTCAATAAAGAATTAATGCAGCTGGCCATTGGCCCATTCCGAGGAGAAACGTACGCTAGTTGTCATGTTAACGGAGTTAAGTTCGTGTGCACAGAACGAGACGACAAGTTGTCTACGCAAAACAGCGGGGTCTTCGTGCCGGGGGATGGGGAAAATGCTGAGACAGGTTTCTACGGCAACTTGTGAACTGTGGTTAAGGTATTATACGCTGATCGCAAGGAAGTCATCTTGTTCAAGCGTCATTGGTTTGATACGAACCCAAGTATCCCAGGCAGTGTCATCAAAGATCAGTTATATACTTCTATAAACACAAACACTCGGTGGTTTGAGAGTGATCCCTACATCCTCGCTAGTAAGGCGAAACAAGTATTCTTTTTGGATGATCCAAAAGCTGGTGGTGGATGGAGAGTAGCTGAGATGGTGAATCATAGAAACATTTGGGACTTGGATGACCGATACCATGAAGAAGATAGTGAAATAAATGATGACCAAATCATTTACCAGGTGGTTTCATCGGCATCCACCCACAACGTGGATGGAGTTCGGACCAATGACATCATCCCACCAATTGCAATTGATGACATTTTTATTGATCTGGGGGAATTAGAATAAATTGAAAGTGATTCGGAGGAATCAAGTATTGTACACATGTCAGATGACGAGCGTGATTGGGAGGGGGAAAGCGATTCCGAATGAAAGTTATAAATTCAAAATTTCATTCATATATGTAATATCCATCTTCAAATCAATATATTTGATTTATATGTATGTTGTATGATTTCATTCACAAAAATAGTTTTTTTACTTTCTTAATGTGAGGAGACCATACATGCACTCCACAAAATACGCAACTTCAAAATAAATGAAGGTAAAAGATTTTGTCAAATATTTTGATGATAAGTCACGAAGGTCAAAGTGATAAATCATGAGGGTCACTTTTTACTCTTTAGTGCAATTTGAAAAAAATAGAACCCAATATATATTCATATTAAACCAAATAAGATACAACAATTTTTTTCCAAAAATATTGTCTTTAAAATGTGCTTTGATTATTTTTTTATAAACAATTATTTACCCGACGGATATGGTATAGGTGACCCAACGACCGCCTTCTCTTATACTTACCCGACGCATAGGGTACGGGTTACCCGACGAACGCCTCCGCATATAATTACCCGACGTATAGATATATGAATATCCGTCGGGTATGATTTAGCAGATTATATTTACAATTTTTTATAACACATGTTACTTGACGGATACGGTACAGGTTACCCGACGTCTACCTCCTCTTATCATTACCCGACGGATAAGTTACGGGTTACTCGACGTCTACCTCCTCTTATAATTACCCGACGGGTATAAATGAATATCCGTCGGGTATGATTTAGCAGATTTTATTTACAATTTTTTATAACGCATGTATCGTCCGTCGGGTATGATATAACCGCTGTCAATCTATATGCGACCCGGTGCCCGATCGGCTCGTCGACAACATAGTAAAAAACGGGGGGAACCCCGTACCGACCCCCAGCCCTAACAGGACGGCGTCGGAGCCGACGAAACAGGCTCTAATGTCGGATCACTCCCTAAGGGTAAGCTTATTATTTTGTTTATTTAACCAACCGTTTTTATTTGTTACTCATTTTATTTACTAATGTTCATCGAATTTGCAGGTAGGTCGGTGAACGTGCGTGGGATAAACTGAGGTTTGACATCCCAGCGGATTTGAAGGACAACAAATGCAATGATACTGGTGGTGTACGTGCAGCGCCTCTGGTCCGCGCCGGTCAAAATTCACAGCCTCCTGGTTCATGACATTTGTGCGATTCTTCGCACCAAGTCACTGATGATGGGGGAGACGTTTCGAACCCAAACCCCAGAGGAGATCACGCGTTGTTAGGGCGAGTTATCGGTATATTTTTTTTCCCATTTTTAACATTAATTTCATATTTTTTAATTATTTTACTAACTTTAATAATTGATTGCAGATTAATTTTGAGTTCGACTTGGAGAACGTCGAGCTCAGTACATACCTGTGCCACAACTGGCAGTTACGATACGCCGACTGCAAGTATGAGCTCCACAAGTACTTCTTGACTTGGCCTTCTCCGGAGGAAGCTCGGGAAAATCCTACGGAGGAGTTGGACGGGGCGAAACTGCTAGGGTGGTTGTGGTTGTGCGACCATTTCGTGTCCCCCACCTATTTGGTACGTATTATCTATTTAATTAATTAAATTATTTAATTTTTATGTTATTTTCCATTTTAAAATCTAATTTTTGGTTTTACGAATGAATAGCGGAAATCGATTGCCAACAAATCGAACCGGGGAGCGAAAACATTCAACCACCACGGGGGGTCGCGATCTTTATCGGCCCGACAGGAGGATCAGCGCATCACCGGGTCGTTATTCCCAGAGGTGTATGCCTGGGGGCAGGTGTACGCTGGACAGGGGGATCAAGAGGCTCATCGAATTCATGTAAGTATATTTTTTGAAGATTAAACATTTTTCCTGAATTTGATAATTATATTTCTAATTAATATTTATTCGAATTTGTAGGATGCGATGCAGCAAGACGTCCAGCAGACACAAGCTAAGCTCACCCAACAGCATCCGGATGTGCTGTTGGAGCAGCAGGTCCCTAATGTCGATATGTTGATCGCTATTCTAGTGCGACAACTTGGGAAGCCCCCAGGGAGGGTCATTCGGGGGGCGGGCGACGGGATTGTGCGTGCTGACTCGACTCAGTCGTCGTCTTCATCTCGGATAGG
This sequence comes from Oemleria cerasiformis, assembly GCA_037349345.1. Lineage (NCBI taxonomy): Eukaryota > Viridiplantae > Streptophyta > Magnoliopsida > Rosales > Rosaceae > Oemleria > Oemleria cerasiformis. Next base: position 4,430,343 of record JAZGTL010000019.1, on the reverse strand, counting down.
CAATACCCAGGAGACGTCGGACGAAAGGGGGAAATGTTACCCGATGGTGTGTAAAATGTTACTCGATGGACATATATAACGTTACCCGACGGGTTTTGTAACACTTTACCCGACGAACATATATGACGTTACCCGATGGGTTTTGTAATACTTTACCCGACGAACATATATGACGTTACCCGATGGGTTTTGTAATACGTTACCAGACGGAAAGATATAACGTTACCCGACAGGTGTATATAAAATTACCTGACGGGTGTATATAACGTTACCCGACGGGTCTATATAACATTACTCGATGGGTGTATATAACATTACCCGACGGGTCTATATAACGTTAACCGACTGGTGTATATAACGTTACCCGACGGGTCTATATAACGTTATCCAACGGATTGTATTAATGTTACCCGACAGATTGTCATAACCGTACCCGACGGTAATAAGATGTTGACTTTATGTTGCTCGGCGACAGTATAAACGACGAACACTACCGCCGGGCATTATGAAATTGCTCGACGAGGACACTATACTCGTCGAGTAATCTGAAATCCTGACTGCGATAGCCCGACGCCTATTGCCCGACGGCAAGTCGCCATTGTCAGTGTTACTCGACGGAGGTCGTACGTTGCTCGACGACGTCATTTCGCCTGGCAACTTCTGATTTCTTGTAGTGAACAGACCTGTATATATATATATATATATATATATATATATATGTTTTGAAAATTATGAGAAAGGACGTCGTATTTGGGTGGCTTGGAACCCTTTGGTAATTTCTGTGGGTTTGTTGGGAGAATCTTCTCAATTTGTTCATACTAGAGTCTTGAATGTGGGGTATGCTATTAGTTTCTTTGTTTCCTTTATTTATGCCTCCAATTGTGCCTCTGAGCGGAGTGTGTTGTGGAGGGATTTGATGTTGCTTAAAAACTCGGTAGAGGAAGAGCCTTGGACTCTTTTGGGTGATTTCAATGAGTGTAGATTTATTAGTGAAGGTGAAGGTGGCAATTTGGTGTGGGACAGTGCTATGAGGGATTTTGGTCGCTGTATTAGGGACTGTAATCTTGATGACTTGAGGTTCTCTGGGCAGTTGTTCACGTGGCATAACAATCAAGATGTGGTGCACAAGATAGCAAGGAAATTGGATTGGGTTCTTGTCAATGGGAATTGGTTGACTCGTTTCCCCTCCTGCCATGCGACATTCTTAGGGCCTGGGTCTTCTGATCATTGCCTGGCCTTACTTAATATTGATATTGCTATGCATTCTGGGAAGCATCCCTTCAAGTTCTTTAATTTTTATGCTAACCATTTGGAGTTCATGCCTATTGTTAGGAGAGCTTTTAGGACAAGGAATGTTGGTACCTATCAATTTCAGTTGGATAGCAGACTTAAGAGTGTAAGGGCTGCTCTTAAAGGTCTGAATAAGAGCCCGAAGGCGGATGTTAAGGAGGCTGTGAAGGTGGCAAAAGTGGCTCTGGACTCTTATCATAGTAATCTCTCTTGTAATCCTTTGGATCCTAGCCTTCTTTCTTTGCAGAAGGATCTTTTGAGCAGATACAATGCTTGTTTGGTGGATAAGGACTGTTTTTTGAGGCAAAAATCCCGCCTTACCTAGCTGGAAAAGTGGACAACAACTCTGCTTATTTTCATAAGGTTATTAAGAAGCGGCTTAATCGTAACCGCATTGCCTCAATTATTTTTTATGATGGGTCTTCTGCTGAGGAGCCGAATGCGGTCAAGGCTGAAGCTGTAAGGTATATTCAGAATTTATTTAGAAATAGGGGTGATACCCAGGGCCTTAATTTGAAGATGTAAATGCTTTCAAGTGTGTTAACCCAACCTCAGCGTGATTGTATGACTGCCCCGGTTACCCATACTGAAATTGAGAAAGTGTGTTTTAGATTGAAGGCTGACAAGGCTCCTAGGCCTGATGAGTTTAATGCCCTTTTCTTCCAGCGTGCTTGGTCGGTGGTTGGTCCGCACGTTATTCGGGCGGTGTTAGAGTTTTTCAACTCCTCTAAGTTGCTGGGGGAAATTAATTCTACTATTATTGCTCTTATCCCGAAAGTTACTAATCCAACTCATATGAGTGATATTCGCCCTATTTCTTGCTGTAATACTGTGTACAAGATTATCACAAAGATAATAGCTAATCGGGTTAAGGTTGTTCTGCCGGCCATTATCTGCCACAACTAGTCTGCCTTTATTAATGGGCGGCGAATTGGTGATAATATCATGTTAGTTTAAGAGTTACTTAGAGGATATCACCTTAATGGTGGGAGTCCTTGTTGTGCCGTTAAGGTGGATCTCCTCAAAGCCTATGATTATGTTTCTTGGGATTTTCTCCTTGATGCTCTCACTGCTTTTCAGTTTCCTGCGCAGGTGATTGGTTGGATTAGGGTATGTATTTCTACTGCCAGATTCTCGGTTGATGTTAATGGGGAGTTGGCTGGTTTTTTCCTTGGTCGGAGGGGCCTTCAGCAAAGGGATCCTATGTCTCCATTTCTCTTCGTTATTGTGATGAAGGTGTTCTCGTGTATTATTTTGAGAAGGATTACAGCCTCCCCCTCATTTAGACATCATTGGTGGTGTGACAAGGTTCATCTCACTCACCTTGCCTTTGTTGATGATCTTTTCGTGTTTTCTCATGGGGATGTGGGCTCGGCTACCATTCTTAAGGGTGGTCTTGATGAGTTTGCTGGGTGTTCTGGGCTGGTGCCCAATCTAAGTAAAAGCTGTATTTATGCTTCTAGTGTTTCCAGGCGGGTTGCTTCTGGGTTGAGGAATTGCTTTGCGGTTCAGCATGGTGTGTTGCCTGTGCGATATTTGGGTGTGCCCCATATTACTAAGAGGCTCAGTTTTGGGGATTGTGCTGCTCTTATTGAGAGGGTGGAAAATCGTATTAGGGGTTAGGAGCAACGTTGTTTATCCTTCGCTGGTAGATTGCACCTCATTTAGTCGGTTATGAGCAGTGTCATAGTTTTCTAGGCCTCCCACCTGTTTATCCCTAAGTGGGTTTGTAGGGATATTGAATTTTTTTTTAGAAGGTTCCTATGGTCGGGTCAAATTGAGGTCACGTATCATGCCAAGGTTGCTTGGAGACTTGTGTGTCGACTGAAGCATGAGGGAGGTTTGGGGGTTCGTAGTTTGGTTTTGTGGAATGTAGCCTTAATGTCTAGCTTTATTTGGTACCTTTACTCCCCGGATGGCAATAATCTTTGGGTTAATTGGGTCAAGGAATACTACATTGGTGATAGAAGTTTTTAGGCTGTGCAAACTCCTAGCATTTGCTCTTGGAATTGGAAGGAACTACTAAAGATCCGTGAGATTGTTAAACCTTTCATTGTGGCCTCGGTTGGCAATGGGGATAATATTTTCATTTGGTATGATAGTTGGAGTCATCTTGGGTATCTCATGGACCGTTTTGGGAGCTCTATTGTGCAATCTAGTGGTATTCACTTGAAGGTTCGGTTGTCGTCTGTGATCTTGAATGGGCATTGGAGCTTGCCTTTCAGGGTAGATCATGAGTTTAGGCTCATTCAGAATGGTAGCAATTCCTACAAGGTTAGTCCCGCTCTTTCTGATTACTTTGGATGGAATACGGCTTCTACGAGTCATTTCTCATCGGCTTCTCTATGGAATAAAATAAGAGGTGTGAGTCCTCCTTGTCCTTGGTCTCGTGCAATCTGGTTTGTGGGCATGGTTCCTCGAGCTAGTTTTGTCCTATGGCTCGCGGTCTAGTCTAGTCTTTCTACTTTGGATAGGGTGGGTCGGCTCTCTAATGTGGGATCCCTACTGTGTGCTCTACGCGACACAGATGGAGAATCTCATGCTCATCCCTTCTTTTACTGTCCATTCTCTGCTGGGATTTGGAGGAGAGTTTTGAATTTTGTTGGTTGTGCGTGGTATCCCTCTCTATGGCCTAATCCCGTTCTTGAGGCAGTTGTGCAATGGAAAGGGAATAATTTGGCTCATACGGCTTTGAAGCTAGCTTTAACAATCACATTCTACTATTTATAGCAGGAACGTAATCTCCGATTGTTTGGCAATTCGAGTAGATATGTGGATGTTGTTTTTAAAGCCATTATGGCTATGATTTGTGGTAAGCTTAGTACCATTAAGTTTAAAAATTGCCTTTCTAATTCCTTAGCTGCTAGGAACTAGAACATTTCTCTCTTGTAATAGTGTGGCTCTCCTCTGTGGAGTTGTCCTAGGCGTTCATGCCTAGTGTGTTGTGCCTTTGGCCTTGTTTCTGGTGGGCTTGCCCCCTTAATTCAATTTTGATTTAAAAAAAAAAAGACCTAGGATGTGAGAGATGGGGTGGAGTTGGGCAGGATTGATGGATCTATTGTTCCCCATGATCTCTTTCTTTCTATGGGCAGAGATGTGTCTGTTGTGGAGGTGAGGGATTCTCACTTTAGTTTGAAGGCCAATAAGGCTCATGGTCCAGATGGTTTCAATGCCCATTTCTTTGATTCTTCTTGGCCTAGGATTGGTGTTGATGTTACTAGGGCAGTGAAAGAGTTCTTTCAGTCAGGGAAGTTGGTGTCGGAATTGAATTCTACCATTATTTATTTGATCCCGAAGGTTCCTAATTCTTCCTCTATGGGAGACTATATGCCTATTTCTTGTTGCAATTCCCTTTATAAGGTGATCTCCAAAATTATTGCGAATCGCATTAAGCCGGTCCTTCCTTTGCTCATCTCCTCTCATCAAGTTGCTTTTGTGGGAGGCCGACGTATTGGGGATAACATCTTACTGGTTCAAGAGCTCTTGAAGGGGTATCACTTAAATGGAGGGACTCCTAGATGTTCTGTTAAGGTGGACATCCGGAAAGCCTATGATACGTTAAATTGGGATTTCCTCCTCCAAGCTCTCTCGGCTCTTCGTTTTCACCCAAGGGTAATTGGGTGGATTAAGGAGTGTATCACGACTCCTAGGTTCTCTGTTGCTATAAACGGTGAGCTGGCGAGATTTTTCAAAAGTAAAATGGGCCTCCGACAGGGCGACCCCTTGTCCCCTTATTTGTTTGTCATAGCAATGGAGGTCATCTCCTGGTCCTTATTAGGCAGAGTCTCTCGTTCTCCTCTATTCAGGTATCATTTGCGGTGTGAGAAGGTTGGAATTACCCACCTTACATTTGCTGACGATCTGATGCTTTTCTCTTTTGGAGACATGGACTCTGTGTTGGTTATTAAGGAGGCTTTGGAGGATTTTGGTCGCTTATCAAGGTTGTGTGTTAATGCCTCTAAGAGTAATGTGTATTTGGCTAGGGTGCAACAAGTTGAGGCCAATCGTATTTTGAGTTCCCTGGGTTTTCAAGTTGGTAGCTTTCCCTTCAGGTATCTCGGTGTCCCTTTGATTACCACTAAACTCAATTTTGCTAACTGTAGGCCTCTGTTGGAGCGTATTTCTAGCAGGATTCTTAGTTGGGAGCATCACCTCTTTCCTTTGCAGGCCGGATTCAGCTTATAAATTCGGTTCTCTGTAGTCTCTAGGTGTTTTGGGCTTCTCATTTGTTCATTCCTAAGAAAATCCTTAGGGATGTTGAGCAAAAAATTAGGCGCTTCCTTTGGTCTGGCAAGGAGTCAGGAGGGTATTGTGCTAAGGTTGCTTGGAAGTCGGTGTGTAAGCCTCAGGATGAGGGTGGGCTTTGGATTATGGATTTGCATATGTGGAACCTTTCCTTGACGGCTCGTCACATTTGGTTGCTTTTCTCCTGTTCCCGGGAAAGTATTTGGTGTGATTGGATTAAGGCCTATCTCATTAAGGATAAGTGCTTTTGGGCCTTGTCCTCTCCTTCCTCTTGCTCCTAGAATTGGCATATGGTTTTGAAGCTCCAGCCGTTGGTTAAACCTCTGATCAAAGCTAGGGTGGGGGATAGGGAAATTTTTTTTCTTTGGCATGATAATTGGCTTCCCCAAGGCCGCCTGCTTGATCACAGGGCCGACCCAAGCCAAATGGAGGCCTAAGGCAAAATTAAAAATGAGGCTTTTTAGTTTAATATTTTTTTTTAAATTAATTTAGTTGGAAATATTATTCGTAAATTTTACTTTTAGAATTCAAAATTTCCTTTTAATGTTTGCACTTCAGTTGCTTGCTTGATAATTTTGGAAGAATGTCAATTGATTTTTAAAGAAATAAAATAACAATTTTGAGAATAAAAGAAAATAGAGTAAAATCAATCTAGAAAAATCAAATGCGTCATTATACTTTTTCTAAACAATTATAGCTACAAAAATAATTCTAACAAAATGAGGGGATCTCAAGTTTAAATTGAAACTTTCTTTTATATAAAATAAATTATAGAAATTAGATATTGAAATTTGGGAAGTGAGATTTAAAACAAACTATTAAAAATTTAGAATATATAAACTGACAAGGGGAGTAAAATCTAAGCATAGAATATATGGATCAAAATGGAAGGAAATGAAAGAAAGAGGAAATTTTTTTGAGGCCTCCATCATCTCAATGCACAAAGCCCAATATAAAAGTTGGAAATTTTTTTGAGGCCTCTAACATCTACATGTGCATAGCCCAATATAAAAGTTTTTTTTGATAGTTTTTAAATTTAAAAAAAAAATTATATATATATATATAGGCAATGTGCTAGATAAATTGAGGCATTTCTTCAAAGTGTGACCCAAGGCACGAGCCTTGTCCGACTTGGGCTTGGGCCGGGCCTGCTTGATCGTTGGGGTGATTTGGAGGTCCTGCTCTCGGGGATTGATAGTAATGCCTTGTTGTCTTCAGTTATCTGCGATAATGGGTGGAGGTGGTCGGTTTCCACCTTTATTTGTGTGCAGGAGGTGTCGCGTGGGGCTGCCAATATTGTCCTTTCTCCTGGCTATGTGGATCGTTTTCAGTGGGAACCTTTCACTAATGGGGTGTACACCGCCTCTTCCATGTGGGATTGCATTCGGGGGCGTGGCCATAAGGTTCCTTGGAGCCATGTTGTGTGGTTTTCGGAGGCCATCCCTAGAACCTGTGTTATCCTTTGGTTAGCTATTAACCCATGCCTATCCACAATGGAAAGGATCAACAACTTCACTATGAATTCTCCTCTGACTTGTGTGTTGTGTGGGGCAGCGCTGAGAGCCATGATCATTTATTCTTTGATTGCCCGTTTAGTGATGGGATTTGGAGCCGTGGCCTTGCGCGCTGCGGGAGGCTGTGGACCTCTGCTCTTTGGCTGGACCTTATTGGAAGTGCTGCTAGATGTTGGAAGGCCAAGTCCCTGGATTTTGTTGTGCTTAAGAGCGGCATGTTTTGTTTATTGCATTTTGGAAGGAGAGGAATTCTCGTGTGTTTTCTAATCGAAGGTGTTAGAAATAGGGTTGAACAAGGTGGTTAGTCGTTTTAGCTGTTAGCTTATTGTTATGAATTAGTTAGGTTGTTATAGCCAGCTGTGTGCCAGCTAGGCAGCTGTGTTCCAGCTACTAAGTTAGTTACATTGAGTTAGGAGGTTAGTGAGTTGCACCGTGTAATGAGAGGTATAAAAGAAAACAAGTGTAATAGATTAACGTATGTGAAAATAATCAAGGAAATATACAAAGAAGGCTCAACTACAAAAGGTTTCTAGATTTCTTTCATTTCTCTCTAACCTTTCATTCCTTTTTTATTTGTTTCTTACTGAACACCATGGATTCAAACATGGTATCAGAGCACTAAAGGCTCACTGCTAAGATCCTAGCTCTTGTTGCTGATCATGGAAGCTGTTAAGATGAAAATCAATGAAAGACGCTGCGATTCTTGAAGGTCCTGATTTCTTCACCCTCTCCGTTATGATCAACCACCATTCTGAGTTCTTATTCCTCTATTTCTTCCTCTTCTAAAGATAAGTGCTCTTTGGACCTCTTCTTGTTAAATTGAATCGCGAAATTTGTGTTCTAGAAACTTTCTCTCTAAGAAGTTTTGTGTGTAAATCTTGAATTGTTCAAACACATTGTTATAATCATGTCTTCAGCTATGGATTTACTTAAGCATGCCACTGATTTTGTATCTGTTAAGCTAGATGATATGAATTATATCTCATGGAGTATTAAGATTCAGAGATTGTTAAAAGGTTTTCACTTGTTTGGACATCTTGATCGTTCGTGTATATGTCCTCCATCAACTAGTGAAACCATTAAAAAATGGATTGATAACGATGCCGCAGTACTTAACATGTTAATCACAACAATCTCTGAGGAAGGTTTCACAGAAATCATGACCTGTGAAACTTCTCGTGATGCGTGGCTTACACTAGAAGAAAGATTCTCATCTATGTCTGAGGCCAATCTGATGCTACTGAAGACCAATCTTCAAACTACACAGAAGGGATCAGATCCTATTGAAGGCTATCTTGTCAAGATTAGGTCAGCCAGACAACGATTGGCCAGTGCTGGACTTGTGGTGTCAGACAAAGACGTGATCTTGATTACCTTGAATGGACTACCTTCAGAATATCATGCCTTCAAGTCTCACATTCGAGCAAGGCCTGTCTCGATCACCCTTTCAGAACTTCCTACACTACTACTTGCTGAAGAAGCAGACTTGTCTAAGGCATCTGTACAGGCTCAATCGTCTCTCCTTACAGCTATGGTTGCAACCAAGACCACACCCAAGTCTTAGACACAGCTTTCTAATGCACCACCCTCTCAGGGATCTCAGTGGGAAGACTCTAACTCTAACCAGAATTCTGGTTGGCAAGGGAACACTAACTATCAAGGTAACAATAACTATCAAGGCTCCAACTGGTTTGGTAGAAATAATCGTGGAAGAGGTCGATTCAATGGCTATCATGGTAGGAACAATCGAGATTGATATAACAACTGCTACAATAATTATAATGGCTATCAGAATCAAGGATATGGTAGTTACAATCCAACCTACAACTTAGGTCCCAATCATGGCTACAATGGCTATAATCCCAACTACAATTCAGTTTATAATCAACCGTAGCAAGGTAGTGCTCCTTCAGGCCTTAACCCATACACAGGCTCTTCTCTTGTTCCTTATCATGGGGTACTAGGTTATGTCCCAACTCCAAAAACACAATTATACATATGCCAACTTTGCAAGCTTCCTGGTCATTAAGCTCCTGGATGTCCTCAAAGGGGTCACTGGAGTTCCACACCTCAGCAAGTCCCTCCACCACAAGCTTACTCAGCTACATCAAGTTTTGAGTTTTCAGATCCCAACTTTTGGCTTGCTGACACAGGAGCAACACATCATATGACATCAAATACCGCTCAACTTCAACATTCGAAACCTTTCCCTCCAAACTCAGGTATTGTTGTAGGTAATGGAGCTGTTTTAGCTATTACTAGAGTTGGAACTGTTACATTTCTTGTGTCTGGTCATGTCTTTGATTTGTCTGGAGTATGCCATGTGCCTAATTTGATACACAACCTTCTGTCTATCCACAAATTTTGTAAGCATAATAACTATCAAATGCTTTTTTATGCATATTCCCTTCGAATTCAGGACACAATGGGGAGAGTGTTGTACCAGACTCCTAGTGTTGCTGGTTTGTATCCCATTCCCAACAATCTACATTATGTGGTTTCAACTCTCGGTGCTGGTTACTTAGGGCAGAAGGTTTCTTCATCTCTCTAGCATCAAAGACTTGGACATCCTTCTAATGCCCTCCTTGCTTCTATGCTCAAACAAGCTCAAATCTCTCCAACTCCTGAGCCCTCGTCTGACATTTGTGATTCATGTCTTCAAGGCAAAGTTTCAAGACTTCCCTTTACTCTTTCTGCTCATAAGGCATCTGTGCCATTTCATAAGATACACTCTGATGTATGGGGGCCTAGCCCTTGTACCTCATTTCTAGGTTTTCGATTCTATGTCATTTTCATAGATGATTGTACACGATATAATTGGATATATCCTTTGCTCCATAAATCAGATGTTTACTTAGTCTTTGTCAAATTTCATGCCTATGTTACAACCTTCTTTGAAAAATCTATCAAAATCTTCCAGAGTGATGGGGGAGGAGAGCTTACTAGCAAGGCCATGGTTGAGTTTCTTACCTCTAAGGGTATCCAACACTTTAAATCTTGTCCCTATACCCCTCAGCAAAATGGCTTGGCTGAGAGAAAGCACATACATTTAATTGAAACCACCATTACCTTACTAAGAGCTGCTTCCATGCCATCTTTGTTCTGGTTTCATGCCTGTTCCACAGCCAACTACCTAATCAATAGAATGCCTACTCCTATTTTGCATATGCAATCACCCTTTTCCCGTCTGTTTGGTTCTTTTCCCTCCTTAGATTCTATTCATGTGTTTGGATGTGCTTGCTATCCATATTTGAGACCCTACAATAAGAATAAACTCGCGTCCCGATCTACTCAATGTGTTTTTATAGGTTATACACTTGACTATAAGGGTTTCATGTGTTATCATATCCCATCTACGAAAACCTACATTTCGAGACATGTGATTTTTGATGAGTCTTACTTTCCCTTCTCTTCTGTTTCGAAATCAGGTGTTTCTTTGGTTCCTTGTAATCTTTCTTCTCCTCACTCTGGCAATGCAACAATCTCTAGTTGTACTCCATTTTCTGTTGGCACTAACAGCTCTTCCAGGAACCTTTGTTTATCCATCTCTCGTTCAGCTCCTGCCAGTGTGCCTATACACTCATCTCATGTCTCACCAGTGGCTCCTGCCTTGTCTGATGCACCACATGTTTCTCTGCGTTCTGCTGATGCTCCTGTGAATGCTGCACCTATTTAGCTTGTGGCTGATCTATCTAGTTCTCTTCCTCAAGGTGGTACAACTTCACTTCATCCTATGATAACTAGGCCTAAACGTGGAATCATTAAACCTAGTAGGAAGGGGTTTCTTGCCTTGCACGCTACCTCATCTGTTCCTGGTTCCTTGATTGAACCCGTGTCCTACAAACAAGCCTTACTTGTGCCTGAGTGGCATCAAGCTATGCAAGATGAACTTGATGCAATTCACCACCAGAAGACTTGGCAGCTGGTTCCTCTTCCTTCTCATCGTGGTGTCATTGGCTGTAAGTGGGTCTTCAAACTCAAGAGCAATGCAGATGGTTCAGTGGCTCGACACAAGGCACATTTGGTAGCTAAAGCCTATCTTCAAGAGGCTAGTATTGATTATGAGGAAACTTTTAGCTATATGGTCAAGCACACTACTGTTCGTCTTATTCTTGCCCTTGCAGCTCAATTATGATGGTCCTTAAAGCACTTCGTTGTGAAGAATGCATTCCTTCATGGATTTTTAAGTGAGGAGGTGTTTATGGATCAACCTCCTTGATTTGTCAACTCTACCTATCCTAATCATGTTTGCAAGCTGGAGAAATCACTCTATGGTTTGAAACAGGCCCCACGCACATGGAATGCTCGATTCACTTCCCATATGCTGAAATTGAGATTTTCTCAGTCTTTTTCCTACTCTGCTCTATTCACTTCCCACAAAGATTCCATTTTGCTTATTGTTCTTGTGTATGTGGATGACATCATCGTTACAGTTACCAGTCCTTCAGCCATTACTGCCCTTATCCGTGCTTTAGGTCTGGAGTTTGATATGAAAGACCTCGGTCCCTTGTCCTACTTCTTAGGCCTTCAAATTGGGTACATAGATGCTGGTATTTTTGTCCATCAGTCCAAGTATGTTACTGATCTCTTGGCAAAGGTTGGAATGTCCAACTGTGGATCAGTTTCCACTCTCTTGGTTCCTGATAATAAATTGCTTCTAAGTGCTGGAATCCCACACTCGGATCCCTCTCTCTACCGCAACATGGTAGGTCCTCTTCAGTACCTAACCTTCACTCGACCAGACATCGTGTTTGCTGTCAACACTGTGTGTCAGTTTATGCATGCTCCTACGGATGTTCACATGATTGGTGTCAAACATATCTTCAAGGTACTCACGACCTAGTTCTGCATTACATCTCGGGGCCTTTACGCATTCAGGCATTCTCCGACGCAGATTGGGGAGGTGATCCCAACACTAGACGGTCTACATCTGGTCACATTGTTTTCCTTGGAAAAATCCTATCTCCTGGGGTGCAAAGAAACAGACTACTGTCTCCTGTACCTCTGCTGAAGCGGAGTATCGATCCTTGGCCAACACGGCATGTGAACTTTTATGGCTTTCCTATTTGCTCACTGACCTTCGCCTCAATTTTTCTCATGTCCCTCTTTTCTGGTGCGACAGCATAGCGGCCATTCACCTTGCTCACAAACCTGTGTTTCATGGACGCACTAAGCATGTGGAGATAGACGTTCACTTCATCCGTGAACAAGTTCAACACCGTTCCCTTCACTTGGCCCATGTTCGATCTGCTGATCAACTCGCAGATATGATGACACACAACTTGCATAATCCTCAGTTCACAGTCTTTCGTGACAATCTGCTACTTCGTCATCCTCGCATCAGATTGCGGGCGGATGTTAGAAATAGGGTTGAACAAGGTGGTTAGTCGTTTTAGCTGTTAGCTTATTGTTAGGAATTTGTTAGGTTGTTATAGCCAGCTGTGTGCCAGTTACTAAGTTAGTTACATTGAGTTAGGAGGTTAGTGAGTTGCACCGTGTAATGAGAGGTATAAAAGAAAACAAGTGTAATAGATTAAAGTATGTGAAAATAATCATGGAAATATACAAAGAAGGTTCAACTACAAAAGGTTTCTAGATTTCTTTTATTTCTCTCTAAACCTTTTCATTCCTTTTTGCTTTGTTTCTCACTGAACACCATGGATTCGAATAGAAGGAAGTCTCCTTCATCTATTTTTCTTGAGGTGTCTAATTTGGTTAGAGATCGTTTGAGCACTATTGTGATTAAGCCTTCTAGAGCTAGTGCTCGAGTGATCTTAAATTGGAATCTCTTTTGTCTGCATGTAGTTAGGCTGTTTTGGTTTCTGCTGGTTGCAGAGTGTTGCTATCCTTCTGGGATGGCTTAGCTGCTGCTTTTGGTTCTTGGGAGTTGCTCTGTTTTGCTCTCCCAGTGGTTTCTTTGTTTTTTTTTTTGGTCTAACAGTGGTTTCTTTGTTTCTGTTTTTATTTTGCCATGAAGGAGAAATTCATTAATAAAAAGTGAATATAAATGTTTATATATTTTGCCAAAAAGTTAAATAACCATGAGGACTTAATTAAAGGCAAATATAAATGTTTACATCTTTTACAAAAAAGTTAAATAACCAGGAGGGTTCTAAGCCCTCCCATCTTAAACATCGCTTAGAGCGTTTACGGAAGACAGCAACTTCATGAGCTGCTGGGGTTCTCTCCTTTTTTAATTTATATTGATTTATAAAAAAAATAAATAAATAAACAGAGGACCTAACTGCAGGTTGCCATGACTGCTAGCGGTCCACCTTCCATGACAACTTAGGTAAAAGGTTCTGACCAACAATTACAATTAATGCGGTTGTACATGAATTGAGATTATTCATTAAGCTCCACTAATTAATATTGCAATTTGAACTAGTTCAGTTTAAAATTACACTTTGCCGATAATATATGAGTTAATAATTCATTTATAAGTGTCGACTTACTAACTAAACACCACTATACAAAGAAAACCGGACGTTTTGAAGTTGATCCTTGGTAAGAAACAAACTTGGGTGAGTCCTATTGCAGCATCCACTTTTAATTTACTAACCTAGCTAATATATAACCCTTGGGTTTTGTTCACCTATATATTAGTGGCTTAATTTCATAAATATACTTTAGATCCTTGGGAAATTAATAAACCTTACAGAATTTGGACAAGTTAAAAAGAATAACATATAGTGCTTAATGTAGATAAAAGATTTAGTTACTAGAAAGATATATTTCGACCTTTTAATTAGTTACTGTAATATTGTGAAACTATAATTCGTCTAAAAATTATAGAGCTGGCACGTAGCCCATAATTTATATAATGACTATTCTGAACTTGGTGGACTCATTATTGGGATATAACTACTACGCATTAATTAAATATATTTACCAGCTAAATATATTAATTAATAAGAGTTATATTACCATAATAAAAGACATCTCCATGAAAGTCTTTTTTCAGCTAGGAATCAATTAATAAATAAAATTCATTTCCTAAAAGGATTTATTTATTAATTAGAACCCTCCTTTTCCTACTCCTAATAAATAATTGAATTATTTATTACTAAAAGCCAATCCTAAGTATCTCCTAACTAGGAATACTAATTGATTGCAATCTCCTTCAACCAATTAGAAACTCCAAAGACCCTCAGGTCTCCACTATAAATAGGAGACATCTGCTTACCTCTAAGATATCTCACACTTATTCTCATAATTGGCTTTTCAGTTTTTTCCCTAGATTGAATTGACTTAGGCATCGGAGTGTTCTTGGTTGAACACCCTCTAGCTCGGGATTCAACCTTAACCTCTCAACCTTAATCTCAATTGTATCTTTTTTGTGTGTAAGGAATGAATAGTCAATTTCAATCCGGACGATTTCTGCATCAGTATGGTGCTTTCATTGGGAGCAAAGTTGAGAAATACTCAATGCATGCTCTTTAATCCGAAAAGTTCTTACTTTTTCATCAAATTATAGTTTATCGCTCTTGACTCTTCGTTCTTCGAAAAAATCTTCGAATAATGGCAAGAACAAGACAATCAACGAGATCCCACGAGACGAGCACCTCTCACAGGGGAGGACACCATGATCATCGAATGGAGGGGGCCGAACTACTGCAGTCTGACATCACTTGAAATTTAAAATAATTCCCGAAATACCCTTACTCGGCCAACCAAACCTTACAAGAATTTTAGCAAAAAATTGGCAGAATGTCCCATCAAGTCGAGTCAAACCGTCTTTCACCTGGTAGACGAATGATACAACAACAAATACCAATCCAAACAATCCAACTAAATCCACAATCTACCACAATATCCGAGCTCAAACTGCTGAGCACCTAACAATATACAATACCCAAAAGTGGATAAGAGCAAACTAGGTCAATCTTAAATTTACAGACACTGATGAAAGTCCTATGTGACTCAACAACAAGAGATTATGCTTCCTGTTAGTTCTTTGTTTAGGCATGTCTTTGTATTTGGCTTTGCTTGTCATTGTAAACTTTCTTACTTTGTAACTTGCTCAATCTAGGAAGTTAGCATCTCTAGGTCATGATGGTGTTTTATATTGAAGATGGTTGAAGCTGTGAGAATGAAGGTATATTGCATTTCTTAAGCATGTTTATGCATTAGTTGAAGTGTTTTCTAAAAACGCTGGATGACTAGTCGTTGTTTTTTCAGTTCTTACCATCAGTTGTTAAAACGTTTTTCACTGAGAATTGTTTTGTTTTACTCAAGGGTATTTTTGTCACACTTTGACAAGCAGCTGTCAAAGTGTGTGTTTAGAGTTGAAGTTAAAGGATTGGAAATATAGCCTTGGTGATTGGGGATTCACGAGGGGTGCGTGAGATTTTTGGTTTTCGGAGTCGTGAGTTTCTGCTAGGTGTGCTGAGCTTCTTCCATGACATTTTTTGGTTTTTGAATAAAAGTTTTTCAGATATGATTTTCAAGAGCCCTTTGCTGAGTAAAGATGGTGTTTACAAAGCAGGGTTGATTTGTTGAACGTTTCTTCAAAATTGGTTCTTTGATTTCCAAAACATGTTTTTCGAAATCTGTTTCACTGAACAAATTTCCTTGGTGTGATGCTTCATCTGGGTTCGTTAAGAATCATGGCTTGATGAACTCGGATTGAATATTCATGTCGATTTGAAAAATTATGGGTTTTGAATAATGGTTTTCAAAACTGTTTTTTCATGTGTTCTCAGCTGAGTAAAGATGGTTTTATGAAGCAGATTCGTTTGTGTTAAATGTTTTATCAAAACCTTTCTTTGATTTTCAAAAATCAGTTTTGTAATCTGTCTCTTTGAATTTCTTCGAAGGTTTGTTTATTTCTGGGTTCATCAAGGACTATGGCTTGATGAGCTCAGATTGAATGTGTTTTGAGTCTATCATTCAATTATGGTTGCATCCGATGTGGATGAATGGAATGAGGATCGCTGAGCTGCTGTGAATAGAGTTTGCAAAGGAGCATAGCTGGATTGGATAAACCCAAGGTTGCATGAGGTATGGCTGCATCTTTAGTTTAGACTAGAAGATTAGAGCATGGAATTACTTTGTATTGAACGTTGATTTTATTGGATTGCCTGGTCAGTAGAGAGACCCCCAGTTTTTACCTTGCGGAAGGTTTTTGGGGATCAAGCTCTGTGTGTTCATATTGTTTACTTTGAATTATTACTATTGCTATTGAATGATGATAATTCCTATGCTCACACACCATCACTGAGAACTAGCACAAGGCTGCCTATATTGACGGAGCCTCTGAGTGCTTAGGGTGTCACTTGTGTGATTGTGATCTTTGCAGGGTGTATGTGAATAATGTGTGTGCATGTGATTGAAATTGTTTGATTGATTGTATCAGGAATTTAGTCATAGTGCAGGTGACTAGTCACCGGAATCTGGTTTTAGAATTGGTATCAAACTTTCACTTCCTCTTAGTCTTGTCGCCTCGTCCCTCTACGGCCTGGAGGGTACAAAACCAAACAACTGTGAGTGGACAATAGAAGTATATCGAAGAGTACACACGTTAATAAAGTGATGATGATAATAATAATAATAATAATAATAATGACAAACCCACCTCGTGGTAAACCTTACTTACAATAGTACCCTCCATTACAAATATATATATATATATATATATAGTTATACACATAACTAACCGAAGTACCATTCATTTATCTAGGTGGAAACCACGCCATATCCAATTGTACTTGCCATCGTAATAACCTGGTTGAAGCCGATATCCCGGGTCGTAACCCACATCCATGCTGTAGTCGTCATCCCGAGTTATAGATCAATATCCCGGCCACGGCCGTCATCCTGAGCCGTAGCTCAATATCCCGCTCAACATATGATGAAATCCTCCACATCATAGACCGATATCTTATCCAGCGTATGATAGAATCCCCCACATCATTGCCAATACCTCATCGAGCATATGATGGGATCCTCCACACCATAGCCCGATACCTCATCTAGCGTATGGTGGAATCCTCCAAATCATATCCTGATACCTTACCAAGCTCTCACGCCAAGGCCAAACCCCAAACTCGTAACCCGGGCTGAGGCTCAACTTACAATCCTGGGCTAGAGCCCCAAATCCTATAATCGTGTCTAAGTCCAAAACCACACGCTCGGCCGAAGCCAAAATCCGTAAATCAGGGTCGTAGTCCAAAACCTCATAACTGGGCCTAAACCAAAATTACATGACCAGGTCGAATCCCAAAACATTTGAAATAATTCTTCTTAATTCTCGAAATCTATAAATGATAATAAAACATTTAAAACACGTAAATATACATGCATTAGAAATTAGAAAACAAGTCCACTCACCGGAAGCTCAAGCAAGCTCAACTCTGAGCTGCTCGGTCCTTTGAAGTTCCCGGACTTGCAATGCCTGTTAAAAGTGAGAAGCAAGATTAATAAACAATGTTGCCAAACCCTAGACGCGGGACCCTAACTCTCATAGGTTCCTACACGCCCTCGATCGTTACTTAACAAGCCCAATTCACCCAAATGAAGGTCCAACAGTTGAATTGGCTTGATTGTGCAATAGGTCGGCGATCAACAATCTTAACCCTAGAATCGTAAATCTAGATATCCGAACCTTCGATTCTAGATCCATTAACTTCTACAAAATACTAGAGGCATGAGGACTAACATAGCAACATATGGTGATGATCCAACGGTTCACAAATTTTCGATCGAATGGACCAGATTTGACGATCCTTCGATCGTCAAGCAAATGACTAAAATATGTTGATTCGATAACCTCGACCTATCCAAAACCTAAGGGAAAATTCTATACACTTAGGACTGCCACTACATGGTCTGATGTGCCACCGCCCTCCGCCACCGCCCCGGGTGGCCCGGTAACAATCTGACGACCGAAAATTTCCAAACTAAGGGTCAACACCTATGCCAAAAGAACAAGCACTACAAGTACAACAAACTTCCCAACTATGTCAAAGTCCAATTTGGTCAGAAGTGGCCGAAATTTACAAAAAGCCACCGGAAAACCTTAACTCTCTCAACATCGGACCACCACCTACAGTAGCCATTGATGTCGGGGCTTAAATGGACTTCGAAGATGGTTGAGAGACATACCTTTTGCATGAATAACCAAGGCAAACAGACACTGGAGATGGCCAGAATTGCAACTTTAAAATTGATCTTCGCGGTGGTATTTTGGCCGGCCCCTTTCAAACCAAAATTCGATCAAACGAAGCACTAATTGAACTGGGTCTTTTGGGGAAAAGTTAGATGTTGAAGAGATGAACGTTTTAGTCCAAGAATTGCGACGATTGGTGGCCAGACAACGGAGTTATGGCCCTCCAAAGTTGGGATTTTGCGGGATGAGGGGGCTGAGCTCGGGGAGAGAGAAAGTGAGTCCAGAGAGTGTCATCCAAACATAAAAAAATGTGATTTTTCATAATTAAAAAACCCATTTCAATTTTGAACCATAACTATCTCATTCGAACTCCGATTTTGCGCACCCCTTCTCTACGAACTCGTGAGGACGAGACATACACAACGATACAAGAAGAACTTCCAAAAGTTTTTTTAAACAAAAAGTGATCCCTGAACAACCTAATTCTCAAGGGTAAAATTGTACTTTCATAAACGATTTTTCTACATACCCTTAATTTTAGATCCGAGTCGTTACATCCACCCCCTGGCCGCATAACCCACAGTCCTAGCTCCACCACCCCACACTGCCGGACGCCTTCCCGCGGTCGCTGCTTTACCTCCTCGCGCCGTCAGTTCTATTGTAGTGCCCTCCCAGGCTACCAACCAGGTCGGCCCACTTGCTGGTTAGCCTCGCACCACCACCATAGGGCCCACAACCTATGCGCCCCCGTTCGTTGACCAGGTCTCGGCCCAACGGCCGTTGACCCAGTTCATTCCCCCAATACAGCCAAGTGCAACCAGACATCGTACTTATGATAATGTACATCTATGGCGCACTAACTCTGGAACCAGAGTATAATTCTACGCAATTTCAGCGTATAGATAGGAGGTTCGTAAGGGAAGCATCCCGGAATGTCATAAGTTGGCAACCAACGAAGGTAGACTTACGAATTGCCCTAAAAGAGCATTGTTTCGCTAGGAGAAAATAATTGTGAAGGTAGGGAACCTATGCACCGCTCGGCTCGTGAATCTCAACATGACGCACGTCATCTGCATACTTCCCGAGGATCACCCTCGCGAGCTAGCTTATCTCGGCAGGTTGCATGCCTCAGCAACCAAGTCCAAATCCAAGAAAACCTTCTGTAGGAATACCTGGACGAAAGAAGCACCTCTTAGGACACTGATAGGCGCACCATTCGTCTGGATCCCCAAGAATGCACCTCGTAGAAACAGCAAAGAACATGTTCGATACCAAACTGTACCGCGGGACATTTCCCTGGACGATTCCATCGACGAAAGCTACATTTCCCCCGAGAAGCAAAAAGCCTTTTTCTCCAAGGAAAAGTACAGCCCTCATCCGAGAGGCAAGTCCATTCAAGTCACCATCGTTGGGTGTCCATGGAAATACGACGGGGCCATTTGATTGAGCTAAAAATCCATTTCTCTCTGCGAGAAAACAAATTCAACGCTCAAGAAAACTTAGAGAAAATCTCAGCGATATCTAAGTTTGAAGGAGCATCCCAACCAGAATTTTTTCTGCACAAAAGACATCACTTGCAGGGAAAAATTCGGATTCATCACTTATACCCATGGAATGGGCTAGGTACCATTGGAAAGCTACATGCCTTAGCTTTCCAACGCTATCAACGGCGCCCCAATCCGAGTTATAATGAATCAAGGTGGAATAAGCGATTCTCAACTTTTTTGAGTGAGCCTGGTGGTATTGGAAAGGTGTGGATGTTACCTTTCCAACACCATCAAGAACAACTTATTTGGATAAGGAATGAATTATCTATGTTCAAATTAGCGAAGTTAGGTGAGAACGGCGTGCCTGCGCGTATAACCCAACTTCCAAAATTCGCCATAAATCCAATTCTTAACCTTTTCTAGAAAGCTTAATGGCATTTGATAGATGAGGATGTTGGATTCCTAACCCTGTAAAAAGCAACTAATTCCAACTACCGACGAATTATTAGTTGACAAATTAGTAAGGAGAAGTCAAGTCTGCGAATCAACGCACATGACACAACTTAAAAAAATTTGTCAAAAATCCAATTTTCAACCTTTTTGAGAAAAGCCAACAGAATTAGAAGGGTAAGGAAGTCAGCTTTCTAACCCCATCAAGAAAAACTAATTTCGACCTGTAACAAATCCTATGCAAGCATTTTGGTATGCTGAGGTCATCAGCAAACCCTCCTCCGGGGAAGCATCAAAGCCTTCGCCCCGAAAAGCTCTCATCCTTCCTCCACGGAAGCATCAAAGTCTTTGCCCCGCGAAGCATTCAAGACTTCCTCCATGGAAGCATCCAAGGCTTCGCCTGCGAAGCACTCAAGCCTTCCTCCGCGGAAACATCAAAGCCTTCATCCCGTGAAGCATTCAAACCTTCGTTTGGGAAGAAAAATTTGCCTTCCTCCGTAGAAGCACCAAAGCCTTCACTTGCCGAAGCATCAAAGCCTTCTCCTTGCGAAGCATTCAAGCCTTCCTCCGCGGAAACATCAAAGCCTTCACCCCGCGAAGCATCAAAGCCTTTGCCCCTCGAAGCATTTAAGCCTTCCTCTGGGGAAACATCAAAGCCTTCACCCCGCGAAGCATTCAAGCATTCTCCCGTAGAAGCATGAAAGCCTTTCTCCGAGGAAGCATTAAAGCCTTCGCCCCACGAAGCATTCAAGCCTTCCTCCACGGAAGCACCAAAGCCTTCGCCCCGCGATGCATTCAAGCCTTCTCCCGTAGAAGCATCAAAGCCTTCCTCCGCGGAAGCATCAAAGCCTTCACCCCACAAAGCATTCAAGCCTTCCTCCATGGAAGCACCAAAGACTTCGCCCCGCGAAGCACTCAAGCCTTCGCCCCGCGAAGCACTCGAGCCTTCTTCCATAAAAGCAACCAAGCCTCCTTCAAAGAAGCGTCAAAAGCCTCCTTCTAAGAAGCGTCAAAAAACTTCTTCCATAGAAGCATCAAAAGGCGATGGATTATTGGAACCATAAAAATTACATCCCTTTGGATTCCCCGAATTCATAAGGGATGTGGGGGCATTTGTGGAACCATAATTCGTCCAAAAATTATGGAGCTGCCACGTGACCCATAATTTATATAATGACTACTCTGAACTTGGTGAAGTCATTATTGTGATATAATTACCGCGCATTAATAAAATATATTTACTAGCTAAATATATTAATTAATAAGAGTTATATCATCATAATAAAAGAAATCTCCAGGAGAGTCCTTTTTCAGCTAGGAATCAATTAATAAATAAACTTCCTTTCCTAAAAGGATTTATTTATTTATTAGAACTCATTTTCCTACTCCTAATAAATAACTTCCTAATGAATTATTTATTATTAAAAGCCAATCATTAGTACCTCATAACTAGGAATACTAATTGATTGCAATATTCTTCAACCAATCAGAAGCTTCGAAGACCCCAGGGCTCCTTCTCCACTATAAATAGGGGACATCTTCTCGCCTCTCAAGTATCTCACAATTATTCTCATAATTGGCTTATCAGTTTGTTCTCTAGATTGAACTGACTTAGGCATCAGAGCATTCTTCGTTGAACACCCACCCCCCAGTTTAGGATTCAACCTTAACCTCAATTGTCTCTTTTCTGTGTGAAGGATTAAATGGTCAATTTCCATCCCGAAAACTTTTGCGTCAACAAATATAAACAACCTGCATAATGTAATCTTAATTTTAACATGTAATATACACGAGAAAAAAAGAAAAACATAATTCTATTTTGAATTTTTGAGTTTGTTGATACATAAATCAAACGTGCTTGAAATACAAACAATAAACAAAATAATCGAGGATAAGGTTGAAACCTGGAGGGGGTTGTTTGATACGGCCCGTCCCGGAATTCCAAAATAGGAATTATTAAATTATAGAACTTCCCTTCTATTCTGTTTATCGAAATCTCCTGAAAACTACCAAGCTAGCAAAATCGAACTAATTCGGTAGTTTTACTTCAAATTTCCCATATAAATCGAGAAGTTGGTAGAAAATATCCGGAAACGAGGTTCGGAACGGGAAAATCGAATTCGTAGAAGATTCGAGAATAAACTAGTTCGTGGAAAATCGGAATTATTAGTATCGATTAATTGAGTTATTAATTATTAATTATATTTTATTATAATTTATTACTAAAATATCTAGTGTCCACCAATCAAAACTCTCCATTTTTTTTCACTCTCTCCCTCATCCTTCTCTCCCTCTCCGCGAAATCATCTTCATCCTTCTCTATTTACGACTACAACACCAACCATCTTCATCGTCCTCAAATCAATCGAACGCCGACCTAATTAGCGACACCAAATGAATCCCTCCCCTTAGACGAAATCCGCCCAGCTCTTACAGTCTTCGATTTTTGGCCATGAGAGATCAATCACAACAGAGGAGTCGAACACTCAGCCGTCACAGTGCTCAGTTCCGGCTGCGTTTAGCCTTACCACCACACCCAAACAATTCCCCGCAACGAGTTGAAACTCTCCTTGCCTTCACCTACTATCCGATTCATGTGAATTATCATGAAACCAAGCTCATTTTTTAGATCCTAGGAGTTCATAGATGCATTTAGACGGTTAAATTGTTAATTTTGATGGAGTTTGGGCGAAGTTAGGTTTCCGGCAAGCCTTGGCCATCTTCGGTAGGTGCGTTGTCATCCACGGCGGCGGTCAGGGCGGTGCCACCATTTTCTTTAGAGAATTAAACCTCGTGCCCTACCACTACTCTTCGTGACAGGTGTGCAACAACGTCACCGCCAGGCACGGCGGCGCGCGGCAGCGCATGGGTTATCTCTTAGGCTTCCTTAGACCTATCCTTGTATATTGGAACGGTTAATTTTAAGTTGACCCTTGTTGGAGATAATCCAAAAAGGGAAGCAGCACGGGTTTAATTACTTAAGTTGGTTATGAACTAGTCGCCTATTTGTTTCAGGCTTGTGACCGCGCGGGAGCTACTAAGACTCAGGATCGAAGGGTGACGTCATTCCCGAGTACTGTGAGTGCACCCGTTTGTTTTCCTATAAACACACGCACATATATATACATACATATTGATTGATTATGTGGGTCCACTTAGGACACGATTGAGTCTGATTGGTCGGGTTTGATTCCCTTTTTCTTGGTTACGGGCTACAATAAGTTTTAAGCCTTATGTGTAAATATTGATGAAAAGAGTGCTTGGTGTGTTTATTGATGGGTTTTTCTTTGAGCGATATGTATATTTTTGCAAGTGAGTCATCGTGAATCGAGTCTGGTTATGACTATTGAAATGCGAATTAGTGGCCACAAGTCTCGGCAGTATCGAGTATTGAGTCATTTTGAGTATGAAAAGTGTGTTATGTTAAGCTCGAGGATAATGCCGAGCTAGTCTGATGATTGATGAGATATGGACCATTCGGTAGTCGCTGGTATCGTACCTATCTGCAGGCCACATACCAGCCTCCACGTGATCGTTCCCTTGTGCTCGCTTTATACTAGTTAAGTAACGCCAGCTTGTCCCGGGGTCCTAAAGGGACATTTAGGGATGGTGCTTCGCACCTAGACTTCACGTGGTCGTAGGTACAGAGCGAAGATACCCAGTTCTGTCACGTGCGCGTAACTTGTGCGACTATGGTACCGATGGTAAGATTAGTATATGGTTGATGTTATATTGTCCCGTTGGAGGACTTGTTTGAAAAAGTACCATTGAGAGTACGGACTTGTCAGAGTGTGACGTGTGATCGAGATGTCAAGTATAAAACGATGTTTGTGCTTGCATAGATGATTTGAAAGCTAAGTACCATGAATGGTACTGGGTATATTTTGAGTATAATAGTGAGTCATTGATGGTGATTTTCATATTGAATGTCTCGGTGATATATTATGGAAATAAGTGTTTGATAATGAATACTTGTCTGTCTGTCCATGTGGTCCTTTATAGAATGAGTGTTACTTTGATTGCTTATTTTGATTTTGGAAGGACTCTTGTACGTATATAAATTCTTGTGTGTACAATATGTATACAAATCTCGGTTTTCTTACTGAGGGGATATATATATATATATATATATTTTACAACTGTTTTCGCTGACTTTATTTTTGGGTTCACTCACTTTTGTTTTGCGCCCCTCAGGAGCTAAGAAGTGTCGGATCACAGATGCGAGGAGGATTTTGCTAGTGGTAGCCTAGACTTCACGATTCTGTGTATAGGTTCGACCCTAGGTTGTATTGAGATCACCAATTTTGGTGTCTATTTTGAGTCATCATGCACGTTTTTGTTGTAGACATGCTATGTATTAATCACGATGTTATTCGTTGTATTTTTGACCTTATATATCATTACTATACCTATTGGATACTTCCTATATCACTTGTTGAGGGTTTCGTCACATGGAATTTTTGGTCCATGTGTCGGCCCGCATACCTCGAAGATTATAGGTTTATTATATTATTTGGGTCGGAGTGTGTCATTGTTTAACCAAGAACGCTCTGATGTTTAAGTTAGCTTTAAGAAAATAATTTGTCAGAGTTTCAGTATGAGAATATGAATTACCTTCATAAGGGAGGTGATGCCTTCTATTTATAGTGGAGGCTTGTGAGTCACCAAGCGTTCTAATTGGTTGAAGGCTTTGTAATTAAGAAATAATGTGTTTTAATAAAATATATTTATTAATTGAATTTTAATAATAAATCATTTTCCATGAGAATATTATTTATTATTTGGCGTGGTCCGATTAAACAATATATTTAGCAGATAAATATATTATTAATGTAAGGACGTTTTTATACCGTTAATATCATTACTAGAGGTAATTTAGATATTGTCGACATTATAGGTCACTTGTTAGCTCCACAATTTTCAAGTGATTTATGATTCCACATAATTGTTTTCAAATCAATATTATTTCCCTCATTCTGTCGAGCACGGTTTCCAATTGTTTTATAATGAGGTTGAAACCAATTCAACAGAAATCGCTACCACCCCCTTCTTCATAATCTATGATTTTATATGGTGATGAAATTTACTTTCTCTAAATACCGTACACACCAAAAAAAAATTGGAAAATAAAAAAAAATTCAATAATCGAAAGTTATCAAACCAATACTAATACGTTGTTAGTACGTAACAAAGTAGGAGATCATTACTCAATAAACCAGTGTTTGATATACTCGAAATAAAAATGAAAATCATCAAAATTGAAAGTATAACATAAAATAAAATTAGTAAGGAATAAACCACTTATTCCTCTCTGCACGTTAGTTGAAGTAACTAAGTAAGGAAGCTGAAACTGGTTGCTTCAATGGCTGTTTAAAAAGAAAGATGCAATTTCGATTAGATCCAAGTGGAAAACTCTACTTCGAAGTAGGTACATATATAATTCAAAGGATGAAAGAAGGAGCACAATTTTGGTTTGTAATTTCTTACCACGAACCCCAGCTGGTTTGTGCTGGTTAAAGCCAGCCCTTGCAGGCGCCCACAAGCATTGCCGTTCCCTCGTATTTGGGGTATAATGACTCTAGGATTGTGTCTAGCCCTGTATTACCACGAACCACCACTCTCCAATAAATGTAAAATTTTGGCTAATCCTTCCAATTTTTGAACCAGATGGAATTTACTCCTACAATACAAGAAATTGAAAAAATAATAAATTAATTAAACGGAAATGATCAATAATTGATGTAAAGTATTGTTATATTTGGACGGAGAATTTTCGTGTACGAATTAAAGATTTAAGTCAAACATTCTGTGAAGGAATTTTAAATGACTAGATGCAGCATATTTTAAGGGTACGGATTTGTATGTAACTACATTATATAGGTGTTACATGGAAATCTATTATGTAGAGATTTTGTTATATATGGTCATGTGGCGTGCATGTGCTCTAGGAAGGGAATCTCCTATCTAAAAAGTGAATTGGTGTCGCCTACATGGTGTTAGACACATCACACATGTCTTTCAAATTAACCATAGTTCTAATGCTGTCAATTTTTTTTACAAGATTAAAAATAAGAAACAAAATATTAAGTAAGTTAAACCTAGTACTATAAGCATTCGGCCGTGACGTCTCTATTTTCTATTATTATAAAATTGGAAGAGTAATTTAGTATTACAACTTACAAGATTTCACTCATTTCGTCTTATTTGTATTTTCTATTATTATAAAGTTGGAAGAGTAATTGATATAGTTGTACGTATGTAACAAGTAGCCAATTAAAATAGAGTAAGAAACAAAATATTAAATAAGTTAAACCTAGTACTGTGACATCTTTATTTTTTATTATTATAAAATTAAAAGAGTAATTTAGTGTTACAACTTACACGATTTCACTCATTTCGACTTATTTATATTTTTTATTATTATAAAGTTAGAATAGTAATTGAGTATTACAACTTTCAAAGCTTCACTCATTTCGTTTTATTTTTAAAATCTAAAAAAGAAAAGTAACAAGTATATAGTTGCACATATGTAACAAGTAGCCAATTAAAATAGAGTTTATTTGTACCCTCCATTTTCTGCAACATGTCTCTGATTTTCTGCAAACAACGTGTACATTTGACTTGCAAAACACAAATCTGCAAGGAAATATACAATATGCAACAACATTATTAATCTATTATTTAAACACACTGAATTAATCACATTTACTAATACATTTAACGTGATAATTCATGTGATATGAAATTTTATTTAATTTATTACCATAGCGTCTCACATCATTTGTTAAATAATTAAGGTGTGCTAATTAACAGAGTTAACTAAGTGTTTTTTGATAACCACGATTGAGGGATGGTCTATTGGTTTAAGTACTAGTTTGATATGACATCTTTTGTGAACACAAGGATCCCATTAAGGCAAAAATAAGTCTCATATTACTACAAGAAAATCTTAGTTGCCCGACTAGTTTTTGCCCGACGTATACTATCTCGCAGGGTAATCTAATCTTGCCCGATGGATATGCATGCCCGCATAGTAACATTTTGGCGGGAAGAAAAAGCCTTTGGCGCGCAAAATTGGAAGTTGTTACCCGACGATTTGAATCCCCCATCGGGTAACATTATCAACAACGACGACCAATCGCTATCGGGTAACACTGGGCGTTGACTCTATGTTACCCGGGTAACACTGGGCGTTGACTCTATGTTACCCGACGAATCATTAAAGATTGCTCTGCGAATTGTGTTCGTCGGACAAAAGTCTAAACACAGTTAATACCCGAAACTCTCTCTTTTCTTCTTCTTCTTCTTCCTCCTCTCGGCTTCATCCTCCGTTCTGCTCTCTCTCTCCCTCTGACTCACTCACTCTCTTTCTCTACCTATTGTTGTTATCTCATCACCAATTTTACAACCAATCAAATCATTTTTCTCTATCAATCATAAAATATCAAATATTAAGGTATGAAAATTTTATGTTTTTGTAATTTTGAAAATTTAATTTTTGATTAGGAATTAATTATGTTTTGTGTTGTAGGAATTTCGTAGTTGATTTGAAGGAATACTTATAAAAAAGTATGTGTGTTTACCTCTCTATTTCATTTTGTTAAGAATGTTGGATATAATTATGTTAGGAATTTTTGTATTTATTGTGAAAAATGTGTAGAAATTGTTTAGAATTTGTGGAAATTAGAAATTAGAAAATTTGTTAGGAAATATGAAAATAGAAAAAATGTTATGAAATTAGGAAAATATGAAAATAGAAAATATGTTAGGAAATTAGGAAATTTTGTTGTTAAATAGGAAAATAAAAAATATGTAATGAAATGATTGAAATTAGAAAATATGTTTGGAAATTAAGAAAAATGTTAGGAAATTAGGGAAATATAAAATATGTTAGGAAATTAAAATTTTTGTTAGAAAATAGGAAAATATAAAAATATGTAATGAAATTATTGAAATTAGAAAATATGTTAGGAAAAAAAGCAAATAGAAAATATTTTAGGAAATTAGGAAATTAGAAAACATTTTAGGAAAATAAAAAATATGTAATGAAATTATTAAAATTCGAAATTATGTTTGGAAATTAGAAAATATGTTAGGAAAATAGGGAAATAGAAAATATATACATAAATTATAAAATTTAAAACTTTGTTTTATGCATAATTTATATATGTTCGTATTTGTGATTTTGTTGTGATATTTTTATTAAAACATTTTATTTAGTTGCGACAGAATGAAATACGTTCATATTTCATAACCGTTTATGCGAAGTTAATCGAGTTGATTAACTTCGTATAATGAAATTCAATAAAAAACCTTAGACCCGTTTGAGAGTCAGTGAATCGGATTAATTCACTGACTCTTGAATTGTCCATTTATTCGGATAGTTTGGGGGTGCGCAACTATCTGTGTTGGCAGTCTACGATGTTAGGTTTCGATTGTGGGAAATTCGGTTTGTATCCCCTACACGTTCTCCGAATGCATACTAGATATTTGTTTATAATATCTACGTCGTGCATTTGGGGAACTGTAGGGAGATGCTGCCGAAATTTCCCTCGATCGGAACTTAGCCTCATAGGTCGCAAACTACACAGCACAGAACGTGCACTCTCGAATGGGATAGGGCCAAATCACCGGAGGCATAAGGAGAAGGGTTGCTTTTGATTTTAACTTGTTCTATTTACGGGACAATGTTAACTCAATTACTTACGTTGACTCTATGTTGTGAAAGCAGGCACAATGGACAGAGGGTGGATGCAACTGTTTGATAGATCTTCTGATAAGTATTTGGATGGGATCGACAACTTCTTTGCCTTTGCACGTAGTCATTACAGTGATACAAGACGGATCAGGTGTCTGAGCCGTAAATGTAATAATTGCATTTGGATGTCGTTGAATGAGGTCCAAACTCATCTGGAAATGAGATCGTACACAACTACACTAATTGGATCTATCACGGTGAAGAAATATTTTCCGCATCGACATGTTCGGTTCCCAGGACCCGTCGGGACGAAAGTAGTTTGGATGGGCGATGTGATAATGATCAAGTCATTGAGTTATTAACCGATGTTTTTCCTCCGGCATCAGATGATATGGAAGATGATGTGCCAAGGTTGCAACCCGAAGACTCTGAGCTCCATTATGAGAGATTGTTGAAAGAAGCTCAGCGCGAATTGTACCCCGAGTGTAAATCATTTTCGGTTCTAGGGCCAGTTGTGGAGTTGATGCACATGAAAGTTGAGTATAATCAAACGAACAAACATTTTGATCACATGTTGGACATTATCATCCGAATGCTCCCTGAAGACAACGGTCTGCCAAAAGATCATTACAGCTCGAAGAAGTTGTTGAAGGGGCTTGGTTTAGGGTATATCAAAATCCATGCATGCAAGAACAACTGTGCTTTGTTTTACGGTGAATTCGAGCAGCTTGAAAAATGTCCCGTGTGCAATGATCCTAGGTTTCAAAAGAACAAGATTCCTAACAAGGTGTTGCATTATTTTCCACTGAAGCCAAGGTTACAAAGATTCTATATGTCGTCCCACACAGCCCGTGATATGAGGTGGCATAAGGATGAACGCATTGATGATGATGTACGGAGGCATCCGGCGGATGGAGAGGCTTGGAAGGAATTTGATAAAATGTATCTCGAGTTTACTGCGGAGCCAAGAAATATCAGATTAGGGCTCATTACTGACGGGTTTAATCCGTTTGGGAGTTTTGCAAAGCCCTATAGCACTTGGCCGGTTGTTATGGTTCCGTATAACTTGCCTCCTTGGAGATGCATGAAGAAAGAATTCACAATCCTCAATACTTTGATACCAGGGCACAAATCGCCGAGTAATTCCATCGATGTGTATTTGCGGCCGTTGATTGACGAGCTCTTGGATTTGTGGGAAAATGGTGTACGAACATACGACAAGTGCAATGGAGAAATGTTCACCCTACGAGCGGCCGTAATGTGGACAATTAATGATTTTCCTGTTTATGGTATGTTATCGGGATGGAGCACCAAGGGCTATCTTGCTTGCCCCACATGTGGACCAAACACAACGTCCTTTTGGCATGCATCTAAGGTATGCTACTTGGGTGCGAGAAGGTTTATGCCATGGGATCACCGATGGCGAATGCAGTCTGACTCAATTGATGGTAAATCAGATTTAAGAGGTCAACCAAGGGAGAGGTGCGGTGTTGAGATATTATCCAAACTCAACAGTATACATGAGTTTGTGACAAGAGGATCGAAACCAGCCGAACAGGAAAATTGGACGAAAAAAGCATATTCTTCCGGTTGCCATATTGGTCGAAATTGAAAATCAGACACATCACCGATCCTATGCACATCGAGAAGAATGTTGCTGAGAGTGTTGTAGGAACGACTTTACCCATTGAAGGCAAGTCAAAGGACACAAAAAAGACTCGTCTGGGCATGAAATAAATGGGGATTCGGCCTAATTTGTGGCCAA
This sequence comes from Oemleria cerasiformis, assembly GCA_037349345.1. Classification (NCBI taxonomy): domain Eukaryota; kingdom Viridiplantae; phylum Streptophyta; class Magnoliopsida; order Rosales; family Rosaceae; genus Oemleria; species Oemleria cerasiformis. The sequence goes on along the minus strand of JAZGTL010000019.1, from coordinate 4,399,784 downwards.
AAGTCGTCAATGGCAAATACATCATGGCTTATCCAAGTTATACATTTACGCCGGACAATAAGAAAAAATTCCTGAAGTGGTTGCAGGGTGTGAAATTCCCCGACAGGTACGGCGACAACATATCCCGGAGTGTTAGCACGGACGGTGGGACCATTTCTGGTATGAAGAGCCATGACTATCATGTTTTGCTACAACGACTTATTCCAATTGGTATTCGACCCTTCTTGGAGGCTGGTGTTGTTGAGACAATAGTTTTTTTGTCTCAATTCTTCCAGATACTATGTGCCAGGTCATTGGTTAAGGCGGACCTTCAAGCAATTAACGTGGATATTGTGTACATCATGTGCTTGCTTGAGCAAATATATCCACATGCATTCTTTGATATAATGGTGCACATACTAATACATCTGTCGAATGAGGCAAAGCTAGCTGGCCCGGTGCATTATCGTTGGATGTACCCAATCGAGAGGTATAACTTATCCCTGCTATTTGATAATATTTCCTTACTATCATGTATATATCTGAATCTTAATGTAACTTTCCTTGCAGAATGTTAGGTACGTATAAGCAGTACGTTCGAAACACGACACGTCCCGAAGGCTCTATAGCCGAGGCGTACATTGCAAATGAGGCACTCACATTTTGTGCAATGTACCTTCGAAATGTTGAAACTGCCTTCAATAGGGAGTCTCGCAACGACGATGGTGGTCAACGTCTCAAGACCCTATCTGTATTTGCCCAACCAGCACGACCATTCGGCACTGGTCCAATCTCGGAGCCGTTCATCAATACCGACATGTAGGTGGCTCATTGGTTCATTCTCAATAACTGTGATAAAGTCTGGCCCTTTCACGAGCAACACGAGACGTTGATGAAGGCCCAATTTCCTTCTAATTGGGAAGAAATGGACAAACAAGTATTTCCACGTTGGTTTTCCCAGCATGTAAGTCAAATATTTTATTTCCAAATTTTTTAAATCGGTTTTAAGATTACCTATTTCGTTTCTTGTGTGTATCTTACCAGATGGCACAGCTGAAAGATGTCAACTCGCCGAAATTCAATAAAGAATTAATGCAGCTGGTCATTGTCCCATTCCGAGGAGAAACATACGCTGGTTGTCATGTTAACGTAGTTAAGTTAGTGTGCACAGAACGAGACGACAAGTTGCCTATGCAAAACAACGGGGTCTTCGTGTCGGGGGATGGGGAAAATGCTGAGACAGGTTTCTACGCAAATTGTTAAATGTGGTTAAGGTGTTATACGCTGATCGCATGGAAGTCATCTTGTTCAAGTGTCATTGGTTTGATACGAACCCAAGTATCCCAGGCAGTGTCATCAAAGATCAGTTATATACTTCTATAAACACAAACACTCGGTGGTTTGAGAGTGATCCCTACATCCTCGCTAGTACAGCGAAACAAGTATTCTTTTTGGATGATCCAAAAGCTGGTGGTGGATGGAGAGTAGCTGAGATGGTGAATCATAGAAACATTTGGGACTTGGATGACCGATACCATGAAGAAGATAGTGAAATAAATGATGACCAAATCATTTACCAGGTGGATTCATCGGCATCCACCCACAACGTGGATGGAGTTTGGACCAATGACATCATCCCACCAATTGCAATTGATGACATTTTTATTGATCTGGGGGAATTAGAATAAATTGAAAGTGATTCGGAGGAATCAAGTATTGTACACATGTCAGATGACGAGCGTGATTGGGAGGGGGAAAGCGATTCCGAATGAAAGTTATAAATTCAAAATTTCATTCATATATGTAATATCCATCTTCAAATCAATATATTTGATTTATATGTATGTTGTATGATTTCATTCACAAAAATAGTTTTTTTACTTTCTTAATGTGAGGAGACCATACATGCACTCCACAAAATACGCAACTTCAAAATAAATGAAGGTAAAAGATTTTGTCAAATATTTTGATGATAAGTCACGAAGGTCAAAGTGATAAATCATGAGGGTCACTTTTTACTCTTTAGTGCAATTTGAAAAAAATAGAACCCAATATATATTCATATTAAACCAAATAAGATACAACAATTTTTTTCCAAAAATATTGTCTTTAAAATGTGCTTTGATTATTTTTTTATAAACAATTATTTACCCGACGGATATGGTATAGGTGACCCAACGACCGCCTTCTCTTATACTTACCCGACGCATAGGGTACGAGTTACCCGACGAAGGCCTCCGCATATAATTACCCGATGTATAAATATATGAATATCCGTCGGGTATAATTGAGCAGATTATATTTACAATTTTTAATAACACATGTTACCCGACGGATACGGTACAGGTTACCCGACGTCTACCTCCTCTTACATTACCCGACGGATAAGTTACGGGTTACCCGACGTCTACCTCCTCTTATAATTACCCGACGGGTATAAATGAATATCCGTCGGGTATGATTTAGCAGATTATATTTACAATTTTTTATAACGCTTGTTACCCGACGGATACTGTATAGGTTACCCGACGTCTACCTCCTCTTACATTACCAGACGGATAAGTTACGGGTTACCCGACGTCTACCTCCTCTTATAATTACCCAACGGGTATAAATGAATATCCGTCGGGTATGATTTAGCAGATTATATTTACAATTTTTTATAACGCTTGTTACCCGACGGATACGGTACCAGTTACCCGATATTGACCTCCTCTATCATTACCCGACGGGTATAGATATATAAATATCCGTCGGGTAATTATAAGCAGATTATATTTACAATTTTTTATTACACATGTTACCCGACGGGTTTGTATTTGAATATTCGTCGGTTATGATGTTTTTAGCAGATTAAAAAGTTCAAAAAAAAAATTTAGCCAACCTTTTTAAAAACTTAAAAATTGAAAATGACCGATTTAACCGTCCACATTTATGGTAGGTACCCATAGATCGCCTACGCGAAAAATTTCCCAAATTGGAAATCCTAGGATTCGGAAACGGTGTGCGACGATTCAACGGTTACACAACGTTTCTTCACGATCGGACAGCTTGAAATTCTCAAAACATCAAGATTTTCGATGGGCGAGATTTAGGCACGTAAAACTACAAAGTGAACGGTTAGATCGCTTAAATTCAATCGTTTGAATATCAATAGGATCCAAAATTCGAAAAATGTATTGAAGTTTCCTTGAAGAGTTTAAACTCTTTGGGCAATATGGTTGATTTCTGATTTTCAAAAACTTAAAAATTGAAAATGACCGATCTAACCGTCAACTTTTATGGTAGGTACCCATAGATCGCTTACGCGAAAAATATCCCAAATTGGAAATCCCACGATTAGGAAACGGTGTGCGACGATTCAACGGTTACACAATGTTTCTTCACGATCGGACGACTTGAAATCCTCAAAACATCAAGATTTTCGACGGGCGAGATCTAGGCACGTAAAACCACAAAGTGAACTGTTAGATCGCTCAAATTCAATCATTTGAATATCAATAGAATCCAAAATTCGACAAATGTATTGAAGTTTCCCTGAAGAGTTTAAACTCCTTGGGCAATATGGTTGTTTTCTGATTTTCAAACACTTAAAAATTGAAAATGACCGATCTAACCGTCCACATTTATGGTAGGTACCCGTAGATCGCCTACGCGAAAAATTTCCCAAATTGGAAATCCCAAGATTAGGTAACGGTGCGCGACGATTCAACGGTTACACAATGTTTTTTCACGATCGGACGGCTTGAAATCTTCAAAACAACACGATAACGATAAATGGGGCTTTAGGCATGTAAAACCAAATTTTGAACGGTCCCGAAGTTGCTTATACTTTCGCCGGACTTGGTTTTCCGATTAAGGCCAAAAACGGCATCAGAAAGGTCAATGCCCGATGGAGATGTGAAAACCTCCGTCGGGTAACTTCAATAAAACGGCCAGTTTTCAAAAATTCCAAATTTCCGCCTAATTTTTGGCGAATTCTCAAATTTCCCGCTTGGTGTTACCCGACGGATATTTTAACTCTTACCTGACGGACTACCGACCGGGTATATGACCCAGCGGATATTTTAACTGTTACCCGACGGACCCTGCGCCTGAATTTTCGCGGTTTCTCAAAAGTCCCGCGTTTTGTGGCCCGACGGATAGTCGACCATTATCGTTACCCGACGGGTGGTTGGGCTGTTACCCGACGGGCGTCCTACCTAAATATTCGCGTATTCTGAAATTTACCGCTTAATATTGCCCGACGGAAAGTTAAAAAAACCCGACGGAGTTCAAAGAGTTTACCCGACGGTAACTAAAACGTTACCCGATGATATGATTGAATCGTTACCCGATGGATGTTGAACACAAATACCCGACGAATAAGCACTGGTTTTTAATACCCGACGGGTCATTAAAGTGTTACCGGACGGATGCATGCGTCGGGCTACAGACAGTCTGATACTTAAATCAGACAGACTCTTCTTCTTCTTCATTTTCTGAAATTTCCCATCGCCGAAAACTGCCGACCCATTCTTCCTCTTGCTCTCCGACCCGAAAACTTCGTCATTTTCAACCTTTCCAAGCTGCCAAGTTGTCTTGCTATCCCTCAAGCCGCCGGCCAAGCAGTCAAGGACACCGTCTCCCCTCACCGAGGTATGCCGTCGCCGCCGCTTCCCTTGTTAATGTTAATGTTAGTTTCAATATATTGTTTATTGTTAATTTGGATATATTTGTTTATATTGGTTTATATTGGTTGATATTGGATATATTGGTTTATTGGTTTATATTGGTTGATATTGGATATATTGGTTTAGTGTTAATTTTTATTTGGAAAAAGAATTTATGAATTTATGAAATTGGATATTGTTTTTGTTAATGTTTATGTATATATATTTGGATATATATTTGTTAATTGTGTATTGTTATTGTTTATGTATATATAACAGTTGAAGATTTGTTGAAATTTTGATGTTTGGTATAATGTTGGAATTGATATAATGTTATGTTTTTTGTTATGCTTTTGGATATAAAATTTATGCGAATTTCGGATATGTGAAATTTATGAATTTTGGGTAATTGAATTTTAAAATCAATTTTGGGAAATTTTTATATGGTGTAGTATAAGTGAATTTTGGAAATGTGAGTTTTAAAAATTTTTAATTTGTGAATTTTAGGATTTGGATATTATATGTTTGGATTAATATGTAAGTTAGATTTTAGTCCCGAAACTTAGTTTTAGAAATTTAGGTATAACGCTGTGAATTTTGAGTTTAGTATGTTTGGATTAATTAGTTTTTTAAGGTAATTTTTCATTTGTGTTGGATTTATTTTAAAAAATTAGAATTTGGTGGTTTTAGTTTTTAGATACCAATTTACTAATTATTACTAAAAACAATTATTGCTTTATTTTTTGAAGTTTATTGGAATTATAAAATGTTGGTTAATTTTAAATGTGATTTTGTTTTTATTTTTTTAATTTAATATTTAATATTAAAAATATTTGGTTTTTTTTATTTAATTAAAAATGTTATGGTTAATTTTATATTAATTAATTTATATTTGTTATTGTAGATGTCGCATCGCACCTTCATCACGTCTAGGTCTCGCCCTTGCCCTGATCCCGTTGATGATCATGAGCCGGAGGAGGCAGCCCCGAACTCGGTTGCCTCAACAGCGGCATCCATTCACGCACCGCTGTCGATTTATATGCGACGTAGTGCCCGATCGGTTCGTCGACAACATAGTAAGAAACGGGGGGAACCTCGTACCGACCCCCAGCCCTCACAGGACGACGTCGGAGCCGACGAAACATGCTCTAATGTCGGATCACTCCCTAAGGGTAAGCTCATTATTTTGTTTATTTAACCAACCGTTTTTATTTGCTACTCATTTTATTTACTAATGTTCATCGAATTTGCAGGCAGGTCGGTGAACGTGCGCGGGATAAACTGAGGTTTGACATCCCAGCAGATTTGCAGGTCAACAAATGCGAAAATATTGGTGGTGTACATCCAGCGCCTCCGGTCCGCGCCGGTAAAAATTCATAGCCTCCTGGTTCATGACTTTGGTGTGATTCTTCGCACCAAGTCACTGATGATGGGGGACACTTTTCGAACCCAAACCCCAGAGGAGATCATGCGTTGTTGGGGCGAGTTATCGGTATATTGTTTTCCCATTTTTAACATTAATTTCATATTTTTTTAATTATTTTACTAACTTTAATAATTGATTGCAGATGAATTTTGAGTTCGACTTGGAGAACGTCGAGCTCAGTACATACATGTGCCACCACTAGCAGTTACGGTACGCCGACTAGAAGTACAAGCTCCACAAGTACTTCTTGACTTGGCCTTCTCCGGAGGAAGCTCGGGCAAATCCTCTGGAGGAGTTGGACGGGGCGAAACTGCCAGGGTGGCTGTGGTTGTGCGACCATTTTGTGTCCCCCACCTATTTGGTACGTATTATCTATTTAATTAATTAAATTATTTAATTTTTATGTTATTTTCCATTTTAAAATCTAATTTTTGGTTTTACGAATGAATAGCGGAAATCGATTGCCAACAAATCGAATCGGGGAGCGAAAAAATTCAACCACCACGGGGGGTCGCGATCCTTATCGGCCCGACAAGAGGATCGGCGCGTCGCCGGGTCGTTGTTCCCAGAGGTGGATGCCTGGGGGCAGGTGTATGCTGGACGGGGGGATCAAGAGGCTGATCGAATTCACATAAGTATATTTTTTGATGATTAAACATTTTTCCTGAATTTGATAATTATATTTCTAATTAATATTTATTCGAATTTGTAGGATGCGATGCAGCAAGACGTCCAGCAGACACAAGCTGAGCTCACCCAACAGCATCCGGATGTGATGTTGGAGCAGCAACTTCCTAATGTCGATATGTCGATCGCAATTCTGGAGCGACAACTTGGGAGGCGCCCAGGGATGGTCGTTCGGGGGGCGGGCGACGGGATTGTGCGGGCTGTCTCTCAGTCGTCGTCTTCATCTCGGATAGGCAATACCGAGGAGACGTCGGACCTAAGGAGAAACTTCGATATCCTCCAGGCCAAAAATGCTCAGCTCAAAGCCCAATTTTTGGAGATGCAAGTCCAAAACCAACAAATCAAGAGCGCCCTTGATAGCATCTTTCAACGTATGGGTGATCGTGGATTGGATGCCATTTTCTCAACGCCCACCCAACAGCCCCCTCAGGATCCCGGCTACTTTGACCCCTCGACTAATTATTAGAGTGTACTATATATACAATATTTTTATAGTTTTAATGATGTCAAAATATTACATTCATTTTTTTTAATATTAATTTAATTTTGATTCTTTTTATTAAAAAATTTTAATTATATTTTTTAATTAAATTTTTTATTTTTTATTATTTTATAAAAAAAATTTATTAAAAAATAAATTAAATATGGAACGCTTGCCCGACGCATAGTCATTCCATCGGGCATAAAAATGGGATTTTTTAAAACTGTACCCGACGAAAGGGGGAAACGTTACCCGACGGTGTGTAAAACGTTATCCGACGGGTGTTTTAACACATTACCCGACGGGCATATATGACGTTACCCGACGGATTTTCTAAAACTCTACCCGACTAACATATATAACGTTACCTGACGGTGTGTAATACGTTACCCAACGGGTGTTTAACACATTACCCGACGAACATATATGACGTTACCTAACGGGTTTTCCAATACTTTATCCGACGAACATATATAACGTTACCCGACGAGTGTATATAACATTACCCGACGGTTGTTTATAACGTTACCCGATGGATTGTATTAACCTTAACCGACGGATTGTATTAACCTTACCCAACGGTAATAAGATGTTGACTTTAGTTGCTCGACGACAGTATCAATGACGAACACTACCGCCGGACATTGTGAAATTGCTCGACGAGGACACTGTACTCATCGAGTAATCTAAAAGCCCGACTGCAATAGCCCGACGCCTATTGCCCGACGGCAAGTCGCCGTTGTCAGCGTTACTCGACAGAGGGCTTACGTTGCGCGACGACGTCATTCCGCCGGGCAACTTCTGATTTCTTGTATATATAAGAACAACTCGTACAAATTTTTATTTATTTTTTAAATTGTATTTGATGAGTGTTTTCAAATCCTAACTTGGAACACAGTAATTAAAGATAGATACATACCTCTCTTGTGAGTATGTTACGGAGTTACAGCCGTCAACATGTGATTGAGCGGTGAGGAAGTTACCTTAACATCAACCTTTGACATTGTCTCTGTGATTATGGCTGCCTCTATTTTAATATCACCATAAACTGATATCGTATTGCGTGTCCGCTCATCTACGAAGAAGGAGTTTACTCCTACCCAAAAAATTCAAAAACTAATTAACATATTATGTTATATATAATTCAAGAAAAACCAGTAGCAAATAAATTACATATTTGAAACTTGCAACACAATGAAGTACGTGTAGGAAAGAGTTAATTAATTTCCACCGTTGATTTCGAGCAACCTTTCCTTTATTGCCAAATAATATCGACGAAGACAAGCACTTGAAACCTTCACAGTGCAGATCAGCTGCATGCAATCGCATACTTAATTACGAGTTACAACACATGGTTAATTAATATGGATGAAATTAATAACAATATATATATAGCTAGTACGCGCGTCTTGGTTAATTTGTTAATTACCTCATATCGGAAGTTTTTGGTGTTCTTGGCAGCAGGTTTTTGTTGTGGAGGCTTTTTTGACGCGTACTTTTCTAGTATCTGGACTATTGTAGCTGGATCTAAATTATCAACGCAAACTTCTAGCTTCCTTGCTTCAACATCTGCTGTCACTGAATTTACACCTACATTCCACGTGTGTAACCAAATTTTGAAGAAAATTGAATTAGTCATAAAACTCGATATCGCTAGCTAGCTAGTACAAATAAAATTGATAAAAAAAATAACAAGTTTTCAAAATAAAATTAGCCGAAAAACGGAATAGTTATTAAACGGCCCTTAAATTTGCATAATTTGATTAATTAATTAGGTAGGTACCGTTAATATTCTTTAGTTTTCTTCTTATTCTGTCAAGACGTCCCTCACAACAAATGTTAATTAGCCACCTTCACACCATAAGTGACCTGCACATTCATTCATATAGCCAATTGCAACCACAAAAATAAAACATGGAGATAAAATTACGAGTTCGTTTGATGAGGGATATCGAAGTCGATCAGTACTATTCACCAAACGAACCCTATACATATAATTAAATATATTTGGCATGAATATATATATATATATATATTTGGTTAAATTAATTAATACGTACCCCAGTCTTTTTAGTGTCATGATAGGCAGTAGCAGCTAGTTTATTCTGGACTCCATGATTGTACTTTTTTTCAAAGGACACAATAGTTGCATGCCGCTTAAGTATTATCTGGATAATTGCGCTTGAACTTATATAGTAATGAGGACGACAAACTGCTACTATTTTCCCCATATAATCTTTCTTAACATATCGATCCTCATACCGAAAATAATATTGTTTAGGATGTCGATAGTCATATACTCGCACACCATCGAATCCTGTATATAGCCATAAAATTGAAAGAAAAATGAAATAAAATCAATAATAATGAAGGAATTAAGTATATATTATTATATATATACCACTGAAATGAGAAAGAGAGTATTAATTAAATAATTTAATTGTACCGCGAATTTTCTTCAATTCTTTTTCTATTGATCGAAATTCAGTAGTGTTCACCTTTACAACATAAGTGGTGATCTGCAAGTTTGCAACATAGGGCCAATAAGAAGAAAAAGCCAATATATTATAACCCTAATACTAAAAAAAAAATTTTGATTTTATTTTACTTGGGCGCCTATTATGCGTAAAAAAAAAGGGAATTTTAGTTGCTAATTTGGAAGACTAAACAACATATTTTTCAATTCCAACTTCCATTTTTTATTTATTTATTTTTATTTTTCTTTAAATATGACTAATTAATCATTAAAGTTTCATCATTTTCTTCTCTGTTTATTTATTTACTCCTCTTGCAATCACATAGGCTAGTAAAAATATGGATTATCTCTCTGAGTCTCTTTCATTTACACATATATAACTTTGATCTTTTATTTTTTTTAATTTTATATTTTTAATTATCTGATGATATCTTTATTAGGATAAAATATTTCTTTTAAAATTTTTTTTAAATTTTAATTTGATCTTCAAGCAATCAAGCGAGAAATTATTAGGTGGTACCGAACCACCACGTCAACTTATGGTACTTCCATTCAAAATTCGCCATGTATTTATTAATTTACATGTGAATTTAATATTCTTATTATATTTTGAAATTAAATTAAAAAATCAAAATAAAAAACTTCAAAACTAAAAAACCCAAACCCTTGTCGGTCTCCCCCCACCCCCCTTCCTTTCGTTCTTCCCCACGCCTTCCTTGTCGTTCTTCCCCCTTCCCCCTCCTCCTTGTCGTTCTTTTTCCCTCCCCCTTCTCCTTCTTATTTCTTTGAATTTGGACATTGTTTACACCTGAAAAAATCCCACTTGGGCTAAAAGGGAAAGATCAAAGAAGTAAAGGCCCAATACACGAAAGCCTAACCCAAAGGCCACTTGAAAATTTGGAAAGGTGGAGAAAGTCGGTTCTGAAGGTGGAGAAAGTCGATTCTGAAGGTGCTGAACGAGTTAGAAGACAAAGGGGATGTTCGAGACAAGCAAATGCATCATGGGTCCCGCAGAAGTCTACTTTGCAAGCCGAATCAGCTCCCCAAACCGCAGATAAAAGGAGAAGAAACGCTCATATCAAGGGACAACCAATTAATCAATCAAACACAAAATGGATCAAACAAATCAATTTCAAAACAAAGAAAACCCTCAAAAGCTTCTTTGTTCAAAGGGTCGCCTGTTAAGGCACAACATGTTTCTCTGATCTAGGATCGAGATCTAGTCTCTTCTCTTAACCTTTTCCTCTTAGTTACTAACTAGGAACTCCAACTTTTCTTCATCCCGACTGCTGCTCAATTAAGTCTTTGAGGAACCCCAAACACTACCTCGTCCCGATTGCTGCTCAGTTTAGTCTTTGAGGCATCCATACACTCAACCCTTGACGTCTCACCATTTTTTGATCGTGCCCCTCAATGAGGCTTGATTTCGAAAGAAATATTTACTTTCAAGCACTTGTACTTTGTTTACTGCATTTAATACCTACGCATTTACTCTTTAGTATTTGTACTTTAATTTCTTTACGTTTCAACGGATTTTCTTAAGAGGAATTTCGAGTATTTGGAATATATCAACCATTGCATTTTGCGGCTGTTTCAAGTCATAAAATCACCCATGTGTTTTGGTCCAATACCATCATCCCGACTTAAGGAAACCTGTAGACTTAACTGCTCCTAACCAAATAACAAGTTGTTAGCATGAACAAATCAGAATTAACATAAACTGAACTTGGACTAAACTGAAAGAAAATTATTAAAGTCATTGGATACAATAAGAAGAAGGCATAGAAAAGAACAACGTGATCAATTTTCCCGCTCGCCTCACAATCACTTGATTAAAAGAAAAGTTCTTGGGCCACAACTGAACCCATTCCAATTGTCTAGTAGCAATCTCTACTAGTGGCATGCCTACTTTGAAGCCAGCTAAAAGCTTACTTGCTTACTGGTCAGCCCATCTAGGGAAAGACCGTGGCATTAAGGCTTCTAAGTCCACAGGCTTTAACCCAAACCCACCTTCCAACAAATTAAGTGTGACACCACCTACACATCACTAAAACCCACACGAGCCCGCTCCTTTAATGCAAATTTCAATCGAGATCCACCGAAAGCGACCCCGGGCCCGCTGTCATATTTTTGGGCAGAACATAATCTGGCTCGCCAAGTGGGACTCTTTTAGTGCATGTCCATGGTCAAGAATTTCGAACGCCGCCCAGATGCAAAAGGGAGATTTCTGAAAAGTGCTTCCCGAGAAACGGTGTCCGAACTATCACTATCGGAAGCTGTGATGGAACCATCACAAGAAAACGTGGTTGAAGAGATTGTTACCAAGGAGACCGTCATTTCCAAGGAATATGTGATGCAGGCTGTCCAGGATAGCATTTTACCAATCCTTGCCCATATGGAAGCTATGAACCTCCAGATCCAAGAACTTATGCGAGGAAAGTCGGAAATCAACATCCCACCATGGGGGGGGGGGGGGGGGGGGGGGGGGGGTTTCTGAACCTAAACAAAGGCAAGAAAACCACGAGGTCAGGGACGACTATGTTGGAGCCTTTTTTTTTCTGAGCCCATCTCCTCAAAAGGCTCAGGGAATGAAACCCCAGAAACAAGCAAAAATCGTGATGGACAGTCCAGGGAGGAATTTGGGATATCTTCTAAATACAGACCACCCATGATCAATCAGAAAGAATCCCAGCTGAAATCAACAAAAAAGACTCCAATAGGAGAAAAAAACAATTTGGAGAATTGGAGGAAAGCTGATCTGAACGACACTGGGTCAGAAGAAGAAGTCGTACTCAATCATATAGCGCCACACAATCCCGAACATCAAGCCATCATGAATGAGATGGGAGAGATTGGAAGAATGATGCAGCAAGGCCAGGATTTAGCCGCAAGAAGAGCCAACGTCCCAATCTATAGATAGCCTTACTCGGCTTACGTAGACCAGGATAATCCCTTCCCAAAGAATTTTAAGCCACCAACGTTTTCTCTCTTTAGTAGGGATGGTAGTATTCATCTCTGGAACATATCGGGAGATTTTCCACGCAATGTGTGGCGGTTAGAACATCATTCTTATCTTAAATTCTGATTGTTCAGCAGCTTCTTGTTTGGGGATGCCTGTTCCAGGTATACTTTATTACCAGAAGCGTCCATACACACTTGGGGGAAAATGGAGGTCAAATTCTATGAGGAATTTGATAGGATTGAACTAGAGGTAACAATCAGCGACCTAACTGCCATCAAGCAATGGGAACGTGAACCAACTGAAGAATTCATTGCAAGATTCAAAAGATTGAAGATAAAATGATGATTCCCCGTGAACAATTCCCAGATGGTGGCCATCGCATAGAGAGCCCTGAGGTTCTCTCTCAAAAAGAAGTTTGATGATACTACCTTTTCTGACCTTCAAGAAATAGTAGTATCGGCAACCAAATTTGAGAGGTTACTGGAGGAAAAGCAGAGACAAATACACAACTCTAAAGTACCCATATTCTACAAAAATAATATCCATGTGCATCAGGTGGAACACAAGGAGGTCGAGGAAGAACCCTTGACAGAAGAGGAGGGGTAGGAACTAGAAGTTGTGTCAGCCGAGATCCAGACCACTGGAAAGGGACCAGTGACTCTTAAATCATTAGTTAAACCTGCATGGGAATAGAGGTCGGTCATCCCGACTGCGGGTTATTTTTCAAATAGGGTCCTAGTTTTTAAGTCATATTCTTTAGACTTTACTAAAGCTGGAAAGATTTATGATGAATTAGTAAAAGCAAAAGTAATCAAACCCGAATCCAAGCAGGGGATGCCTCGACCAGAGGATATCAAGGGAGAACAATTCTGCAAGTGGCACATTTCGCCACACCATTCCACAACCAACTGTGTCCAGTTCAGAGAAACAATTCAGAATTTGATAAACAAGGGGCACATCTCATTAGCCCCAATTTCAAACATGCTAATAGGGGTGGACACTGATCCTTTCCCAATTCCATCAATGAACATGCTCAATCTCCACCGGTCTTAACCTGAGGAGAAAGCCAAAATGATCAAAGAGGATCAACCAAAGCCTCGTGAGGGAACCCAATAGCCCGAAAGGGATGAAGCAACGGTTATTGCCTGGGGTAGTAATGTGTAACAAGTGCAGAAAGGAATGCGTGTTGGAGATTTCAACCTCATATGCCGAAATAGACCTGGAACTAAAGAGATCAAAGGATAACAAGGATAAGGAATTCCTTAAAAATTCCCATGACAAATTTTGGACCTTACAGACCTAAGGAAAAGTTGCCCTGCAGTTCTATTTTCCAGAGGCTAGGGAACATCAAAAGGAAACAAGACTGGATTACCAGTCAGGAGACTGGGGGCAAACCATCCAACATCGTCCCAACATTAAAGCGTCCACCTTACCAAAATAAATGGCTACGAAGCTAACACCACAGAAAGAAATCGTTAGGGAAGGAAAGTGGTATGTAGTCGAAAAAAATGGAAAGCCAACCTAAGAATTGGGAAGGACAGCGAAGCGAAGGATCCAAATACAATACAGAGCCTATATGCGCGCCCAAAAAGACTTGGGGGCAATCCTTTCTGAAACCAAGGAAGAGCCAAAAGATTGTCTTGAGAAAGGTTGCAAGAAGAAAGAAATCGTGATCAACGATAAGCGAACCATATCCCTACCAGCTTCTGTCTCAAAAACTTTTGCCAAAATAGAGAGACGAATCGTGTTTGAGAGTTTCGCATGGGAAGAGTTACCTGACAAGCAATCAAACAATGCAGAGATCCCGACGTTAAAGAAGAAATCCGAACAAGCCATTCACGAAGATAACGGTCAAGGCATGACCGAGGAAGAATTAAAAGAGTTTGAGAAAGTCCTAGTGGAAGCCATGGAAATGGATGACTTGTTTGACAAAAAATAGAGGGAAGCTCAAGCAAAGATAGATCTGGTAATTGCATTACCAGAATATTTAGCAGTCTACCAATAGGTGAACCATATGAAGGGAGATGTCCTCACCCATGATCCATGATTCACTTGCGGCCTATTTTCATTACAGCCCATCTGGAGAGGATCCTGATTAGCAAAATGATGATTGATGGAGGGGGATCCATCAACGTTTTACCTTTAAAGATGTTGAAGAAGTTGGGCAAGACCCTTCAGGACTGTTTGCCGACCACCACTATAATGTCAAACTTCAGTGGGACTATCACTAAAACCCATGGGGTTTTACCCTTGGAGATCAAAGTCGGATCCAAGAAATTGATGTTGACATTTTTTTGTTGTGGATAAGTTATAATGTACTTCTAGGGAGAGATTGGATACACAAGAGGATGTGTGTTCCCTCTACAATACATCAAGAAATCGCTATTTGGAATCCTACCAAAGCTGCCTACGAAAGAGGCTTCTAGGAGATGATTCAGGCTGATCCAAGGCCTTTCGTGGCTAGTCCTACGGTAACTGAAGCCAGTTTTTATGACCCCGAAGTGGGAAACATCAAATTGGCTAGAAAAGACAAGAACGGCTGCCTTACCAAGGTGACGGCCCACAAACTATTGGAACAAGGACTCCTAACTCTAGAGGAATAGGCGAGGCCCTTACAAAAGTGGGATTTCCAGAATGAATAGTACACCCCATAAGGAGATAGATCGAATGGAAGCAGTCAGGTTTATAACAAAAAGATTGATGGTACACTATAAAGAGTAAAAGAATGCTCGCTTCCCGATAAAAAGGAGAACCTGCTCCAAGAAACGAAAAAAATAGAGCTTAACACTAAAAGAATCAGCCCTTAACATGGAAGAATTCATTCGAGATAATGGGGAGACGGATGAAGAAGATGAAATCCCACTGGTTTCTGGTCAACATAAGTGAATAAACCTTCCCCAGAAGCATAGGATCCTCTAGAGGAAGTTAACTTGGGTTCCAAGGAAAATCCCTTACCAACCTACATCAGTGGGATGTTGGAAGAATCACTAAAGATAAAGATGATAGCACTTCTAGAGGAATTTAAGGATTGCTTCACATGGCATCACACAGAAATGTCAGGATTAGATAAAAAGCTTGTGGAACATAGATTACCTATCAAAGAAGGATACAAGCCCGTCTGCCATGCAAGGAGAAGGATGTCGATAGAAACTGAACTCAAAGTCAAGGAAGAAATTGACAGACTTATCAAGGTCGGCTTCATCCGAACGGCCCAAATATGTAGAGTGGGTGACCAACATAGTGCCTGTCATCAAGATAAAAACAGGACAGGTCATGATATGCGTAGATTATTGCAACCTAAATGAAGCTACCCCGAAAGACGAGTACCCAATGCCAATGGCTGACATGTTAATCGATAGAGCCTCTCATAATCAACTTTTGTCATTCATGGATGGCAATGCAGGATAAAACCAAATCCTGGTCACAGAGGAAGACATTCATAAGGCAACATTCAGGTGCCCTAGACACTTGGGGGCATTTGAGTTTGTCGTCATGCCATTTGGATTAAAGAATGCAGGAGCTACATATCAGCGTGCAATGAATGCAATCTTCCATGAAATGATAGGAAAGAACTTGGAAGTATACATTGATGATATAGTGGTGAAGTCTCAAGGTAAAGAGAAACGCATAGAAGATCTCAGGCAAGCTTTCTGAAAAATGAGACAACACAAATCAAATAATCCAAAAAGTGCGCCTTTGGGGTTCAGGCAGGAACTTTCCTAGGATTCCTAGTTCACCATAGAGGAATTGAAGCGGACAAGAACAAAGCAAAAGCAATCATGGAATCACCCCCGCCCAAAAATAAAAAAGCAACTTTAGAGTTTGTTAGGAAAGGTCAATTTCCTTAGAAGATTAGTAGCTAATCTATCGGGAAAAATTCAACCTTCTCCTCCCTAGTTAAAATCAAGGACACAGAATAATTCAAGTGGGAAGAAAAGCATCAGGTAGCCTTTGAAGAATTTAAAAGTTACTTATCCAAACTACCAGTCCTAATGCCACCCAAAACGAGAAGGCCTTTGAAGCTGTACATATCGGTACCCTCAACACCATTGGAAGCTTGTTAGCTCAGGACAATGAAGAGGGAAAAGAGCAAGCAATATACTATTTGAGCAGAACATTAACAGAGGTAGAGTAGAGATGTATAGCAGTAGAAAAATTATGCCTTGCATTATACTTTACAACTGTTAAATTAAGGCATTATGTGCTACCCATTACTATTCGAATCATTGCTCAGACAGACTTGCTGAAATACATGTTATCCAGACCCATTCTGAGAGGTCAAATAAACAAATTGACTCTATCTTTATCGGAGTTCAATTTCCAGTATGTGCCCAAAAAAGTTGTGAAAGGCCAGGCTATCGCTGACTTCCTAACAAAGTATCATGGCCTAAATATTGAAGAAGAGGTAATCCCACGAGTAAGGATGTTGACCATACTACTATGGAGATTATACTTTGACAGATCCAAAACCAAATATTCAGCGGCATCCAAAATATGCTTAGTGGATCCCGAGGGAGTTTACCATCAGTTCTCGTTCAAGTTAGACTGGGAAAATGTGACAAATAATCAAGCAGAATACAAGGCATTGATTATTGGTTTGGAAATCTTGATCGAGATGGGAGCTAGACAAGTAGAAATCTACGAAGATTCCGAACTGGTAGTTAACCAAGTCACAGGCACGTACACATGCAGGAACCTCTGCCTAGCAAGTTACTATACTACAGTCACAACTCTAGCATCAAATCATTACCTCGACTATCGAACATATCCCGCGTGAAGAGAACTTGGCAGCTAACAAAATGGCCCAAGTAGGCTCTGAAGTCATACTTCAAGAGGGATCGTCGGAGAAATGGATCAAAATCGTAAAAAGGTCTCTTCCCCCCATCATGGAAAGGGATGTCGAATTGGAAATCATGGACATCGAAAACGAACTCGATGACTGGAGAACACCCTTAATCAAGTACCTGAAATATCCATCAAATAAGGACAGAAGATTTAGAAATAAAACCTGTCATTACACCCTATGGGGACAAGACTTGGTAAGAAAAAACTACGACGGTACCTTATCCCGATGCATTGGCCCCAAGGAGGCGATGGTAGTAATGGGAGAAGTACATGAAGGTGTGTGCGGAGCACCCCAAGCAGGGCCAAAAATGAAATAGCTCATACGAAGGCATGGCTATTATTGGCCAGATATCCAATCAGATTGTCGGGCATATGCCAAGGGATGCGAAGCATGTCAAAGGCACCATTTCAACATGCACCAGCAGTACCAATGAACCTTGTGGTCAAGCCATGGCCGTTTGAAGGTTGGGCCATAGACTTCATCTGGAAAATCTCCCTGAATCATCGAAAAAACATTGTTTCATCATCATGGCTACATATTACTTCACTAAATGGGTTGAAGCAAAGGCGATAAAACAAATCACAAGTCTTGAGTTGATAAAATTTCTGAAGGAGAACATTTTAAGTCTGTTTGGGATACCAGAAACAATTGTCACTAACCGTGGATCATCATTTACATCCTGAGAATTACAAGAGTTCGTTGAACAATTTTCTATCAAATTTGTACAATCCAGCCCTTATTATCCATAAGCCAATGGTCAAGTGAAAGCTAGCAACAAAATCATTCTCACAATCCTAAAGAAGATGCTAGACAAACACCCTACCAATTGGCATGAGCAGTTGATATACACACTCTGGTCTTATCAGACATCAAAAAGAGGAGCAATCGGAACTGCACCAGGATACCTAGTTTACGGTCGAGACCTTATGTTACATATGGAGGTAAATGTGAATTCGTTAAGAATCCAACACCAATATGGAATAGAGACCGATGAGTATGTATAGGTTATGTGCTATGAATTGGAAGATCTAGATCAAAAGTGGATTGATGCTTTGAATAAAATCATGGCCAAAAAAGCAGCCGTATCAAGGGCATACAATAAGAGGGTAAAAGTGAAGTCATTTAGAGAAGGTGACCTAGTGTGGAAGAATATTTTGCCACTAGGAACATCTGTGCTCGGAAGAGGAAAATGGAGCCTAACTTGGCAATGATCGTTTGTCATCCACAAAGTGAATGGAAAAGGATCATACTACTTGAGGGAAGATGATGGAATGGTGGATAAGAATCCCACCAACGCTATCCATCTCAAGAAATACTACCCAACACTTTGGGATTCAACGGAGGGAGTGATTGGATAGGGATCACGCAGTCATTGAGCGGGAAAACTGTTGGAACCGCCTTAACATTTGATTGGAAAAGTAAAAAGTTCCATTAAAATTAAAAGGCAAAGTATATCAGAAAATAAAAATGAACATTAAAAGGGAAGGTTAGCCCAAAGACTAACCCACAACAAAAAGAAGGCCATACAATGGCTAAGATATACAATAAGGCTTGAGAAATCATTCCACCATTACTATGGTGTGACGCATCTAACAATGACATTGAACCGGATCAAGCTGCAATTTCCACAACTAGCTTATCTCCGGACCAGCCATCAGGATGAGGGAGGCTGGAAGCATGAGTAATATATCCATCGTCATATCCATTCTTAAACGAAACATGGGAGTTGGTCTCAATAACATGATCCCTGGCCTTCACCATGTCCAGGAGGTCGGAAATCCGTGTCTTGGATATGGCATGCCACCATATGCTTGCTGAAGCTCCAAACACTTCTTTTGGTATGAACTTTCCAAAGTTTGGATATGTTGTTGGAAGGACAGCAGGGATACAGCAGAGTAATGAAGGTTGTTTTGTTTGTCAACTTGGTGAGCATAGACTAAGTCTTGAAGGTGTTGAATTTCTACCGCTTGGGCTTCAACCAAGCGACGGAGGGAGGAAATTTGGCTTTCCAAGAAAACCACAAGATTTTGAGCACTGTTAGGATTAGAGGATTCAGCTTGGGCATTAATGGAGTTCCTGGAACTAGCCATGTTTAGAGGATGAAGATGGAAAGGGAATGTTGAAGTTGCATGCAAACTTATGGCATTCTTTATAAGCCAATTATTGTGGCTTACGTCATTCTATAATTATTACTGCAAGCAACTTGAAGTTATCTTGAGCCAACACATCAGCACTGACAGGCCGTAAAAATGTGCCCAGGCCTGAACTTAACCCGCAAAAGAAAGCGGTAAGAAGCAGTAGAAATACTATTATAAGCTTAAAAGATAAGGTTACAACCAAAGGTTAATAGTTTAATGCCTAAAAAAGAAAATTACAACATCAGCATTCAAGGATGAGACTTCCCGACTACACAATCAGTGAAGCCCTGGTCAAACCCATCCCGATACGAGGTCAACCTCAGCGGTTTGGTCAGTACGTTGCGAAACGTAACATCAGCCCTTAGTTGTTCCGCCTCATCCTTCATGGCGGCGACCTTACCTTCAACATGAAGCAAGAGATCTCGAGATTCTCTTATTTTCTCACAGAGAGAAATAGATTGCAGATGAAGCGAGGATCATTTCTGGTGGCTCTCAATGAGTCTAGCTTCTTCAGAGACCTTCAAGGAACGAAGATCTTTTCTCGAATCAATGATGATTCTCAGTTGCTCTTGAGATTGAGCATGAAGGTGTTGAATGAGCCAATCACAGTGAGAAATTGGGAGAGCATGAGGATCATAGCTACTGAATGCCAAGTTGTTGTGAAAACTTTGCTGGAAAAGAATCAATTTATAGGCAAATGAATGAAAATACCACAATAAATGTTAGGATTGGGAGTTAGCTATGGTTGAAGATTTAAAGAATGAAAGACAAAACTTCAAACAGAGAGTTTATTAATATCCGGAGGCGGGAGTACAATAGTCAGAAAATTGAAAATAAGATGTACAAAAACATCTTCAAGGGAAGCCCGCCCTGTCTCTTCCCCTTTCAAACTCCGCAATGAGTGCCACATCCCAATTTTGAGTGGCCATCTTCTCTTCTTCATAGAGCCTGGAGATGTTCGCCTATAGTTGTTTCATCCTCTCCTGATGATTTTCCAAGGCCGCACGATTGTTAACACATGTGCGGCGCAAGTGAAGCTCACACTTCTCCCAAGCATGTTGAGCAACCCTTAGCCGTTCCGCTAGCTCTTGGTTTTTGTTTTGATAGTACTCGACCTCTTCCCGGAGGACCTCATAAGTAGGATAATAAAATCCATCAAACTCAGAGGAAGTGGGAGAAGAAAAATCGGCAAACTCATAGGAAGTGGAGGTAGACATTGTTGGAAGAAATAAGCATTGAAGAAGCATGCGAGATACATAGAGATTTGCCTCATACTTATAGCCTAAAGGAGTTGGTTAGGTGTTAACATCGAATCACACAAGCAGTAATGGAGATTAAATAGACTGCTACTCCTACCATAATTCTGAGGCAACCAGGAATCTCAAAAGAAACTAGAGGGTAATTACTCGTAAAAAGCGTTAAGTAATGGATTTACTATTGATCATGTCAAGACAAAGAGGCTTATAAAGGCCCACAAGTTACAAAAGGCCTGAAAATAAAGAAAATCATAACAAGCCCATTAATTTTGCTAAGCATGGTTTGGAGACCAGCTTTCAAGATGCTCAAGTCATAAGAAAGGATGGAGTCCTGAGAAGCCGCTTAGCAAGTACGTTGCTCGCCTTCGTGAAGTTCCTTTTGCGTTCCCTCCCGTTTAGCTTTGGCAAGGTCGTACTTACATCTGACTTCCGTTCGTTGAGCTTCCACTTTAGCTATTTGAGTTCTAAGAACTTGTGACCTCCTGGACAGGTCAAGTAAAACGTACCCCTTGTCAACATAGTCATTATTCTCGATAGAATATCGCTGGCATATCTCCTCTAGCTCTTGTCGAGTAGGAATTTCCGTTGAACAAGAAGACCCTCACAAACTAAAGCAACTAGATTGCTCTCGGTAATGATCTAACAACAGACTCATAGAACGAGAAGCTACCAAGGCAGCAGGGGAAGAATTGGAGAAGATCTTCAACACTCTGGCTACTTCTCCTAAGTCCTAAGAATCCCTTCTAGCAGCAAGGGACATGAGGACATTCCGAGAAGTAGAGAACTCAGGAGGAGAAACCCATAGGTGACACATCGCCGGCTGGATCCATGGCTGTTAATCGGTATGTACGGTTCGGTATTTTGTCGAAATCGAAATCAAACTGAATAGGTAATTCGGAATCGGTACTAGTTCAGTACTTGCTAATTTCACTTGTTGGATCGAAACTGATGTCACTCATCGCATCTCCACACCCTACCATCCTCAAACTAGTGGGCAAGCAAAGATTTCAAATAGGCAAGTAAAGGCGACCTTAGAAAAGACTATGAGCCCCATAAGGAAAGATTGGTCACTGTGATTAAATGATGCCTTGTGGGCCTATAGGACATCATACAAAACTCCTATAGGAATGTCCCCTTTTCGGTTGGTTTTTGGGAAAGGATGTCACCTCCCAGTTGAATTAGAGCATAAGGCGTATTGGGCTATAAAGAAAGCCAATATGGACTTGGACGCTACTAGAAATCACATACAGCTTCAACTTAGTGAACTGGAAGAGATTGGGAATGAAGCTTATGAGAGCTCACGTATAAACAAGGAGAAAACAAAGGCATTCCATGATCAGCACATTCATAGGAAGAAGTTCCAGATAGGGAACAAAATTCTGCTCTTCAACTCACGCCTGAGACTTCTTCCATGCAAGCTACGGTCTATGTGGACAGGGCCATACAGAGGGACTAATGTCTTCCCACATGGTGCCATTGAGATTCAACATCTCACACAGCCAGAAAAGTTCAAGGTGAATGGTCACCGCCTCAAGCCTTATTATGACGATTTTGTTGAAGGTCCCATTGCAACCTAAGCTTTGTACAATCCACCTGGCACCTGATATGTCAGCCTCGTCTTGCCCATACGTTAAATAAAGCGCTCCTAGGAGGCAGCATAGCCCTGGTATGTATCCCTATCTCATTCTTTTGTTTCCGCGCATATCACCTCACTAAACTTACATTTTGTCTTATTTTGCTTCTTCTTCAAACATTGAGGACAATGTTTTATTTAGGTTTGGGGGTGTGGGTGTGGGATTTAAAATTTTGCATATAGAAACCAATAGGTTTGGGGGTGTACACGGCCAGACTTTGTTCCATTTTAGCTTTAGTTTTTATTTTTATTTTTTTACATAGTTTAGTTAGTTTAAGTTGTCAGTTATGATGCTATTAGTAACTAGTGCTTTAACGGGTTAATAAGAGTTTACATGTCAAGTTACCACCTTTGTTTTGCTAAGAGTCGTGCCATATGTAGTTTGTAGCACACCATATACTTCAGAATGCCATATCTTAGATGATTAGGTGAGCAAAATGACTAAATGAAAGTGAACTTCAGAAAATTAGTAGAGACTTCCATGTGAGAACTTGAGCCTTAATGCCATTCTTTCGGAGTGATTCACATTGTTCCTACTCTTAAAACACTCTTCACTTTATTCATAAATGTTGATCTCATTACATCATATTTGCATTGAATTTTAAAGAACTAACATTATATAGATGTTCTTGTTTTGAAGTATGGTTTGTTGTAAGAAATGATGTAAGCTACGTGTGCTTAATCCCTAAAGGCCCTTTCTTAGCCTACCTTGTTGTATGCTCCCTAAGCCACCTTGAAGCTAAACACTTAGCCTTTCTTTCATCACCCTAAGCATATCCTACCCAATTAAACAACCAATCAAATTGGCCATGCCCTATAGGTCGGGTAGTGACAAGGTAGTGCCAAATAAAGTACATGACTTGAATGAGGAAGGAGAACCTGCATTGCTTATTACTCAACACACTAGCCGCTGGTACACACTGTGCCATGCTGCGCCACAGGCTAGTGAAGGACATGTCCCAGGATATGCCCCTAGGCATGCTCACAGACATGCTAGAACCTGCGCGAAATTGGAAAACTCTGCGCCGAGATACACCACACTGCGCCAAGATGCACTAGGCTCAGGGATGTCAACAGATCACATCATTGCATGATCTTGAGTTAGTTCAAGAAAAGAAAGAAAAAAATAAATAAATAAAGAAAGAAAAGTGTTGAACTAACTCAAGTGAGCCAATGAGATTCAAAAATCAAAGATTAGCATCAAGTCAATAATTCAAGTCAGTGTGAGGCCTTTTAATGCCAAATTGCCGTGGGGTTCTAAAAGATCAAAGAAGGACACATTCCAAGTCATGCTACTCCATGCCTTGTACCCATCTGAGTTCTTTGGATTCCAAACTCTTATTTCTTATGGATTCCAAACTCTTATTTCTTAAGCCAATCAGCCTAGCCCCACTACAACCTGAGGTGAAGACCTAACTAATTTTATGGCTAGTCATGCTAAGGATTGAGGTAAGTATCTATGTTCTTAAAGTTAAATTCCATTCATGAGATCTTAAATTCAGAAAGTGTTGTTTTTCATTGAATGCTCAAATGTGATTAAAGTTGAATGCCTTTACATAAACTATATCACATATGCTTGTTATGAGTGTAAAACCTAGGATTCTAGAGCGAATTGAGAGACATCCAGTGAGGATTAGAGTCGAGGCGAAATCTTTCTGGAGCACTTGAATGAAGTTGTTAGTAAGCATGATTATTTGAGATTTTGGCATTCATACATTACACGTGACTCTTACTGTTGTGGCATTCCTTTTAGTTTTACAAAGCATGTCTACTTTCATTGATTCTTATTACATTATCTAAAGCAATGTCTCTAGCTTTCTAGTTGTCTATGTAAAACGTTTGTGGGTATTGTGCTGCTATAACCCTCAGGAGACAAAAATTCTCCTACTAGGAAGACCTAGGGGTTTAAATGTCCTATCCTTAATTAAGATTGAGTCTTTTCAGTATGTTTAGGTTGATTTTTCCTTTGTTTTGCTCAGGAACTAGCAAAAGATAGGTTTGGGGGTATTTGTTCAGTCATTATTTATACATCTTTTAGATGCTACTTAATGCCCTTTTACTTGTCTTTTGAGTACTTTTGTGCCATCAATAGTAGAAAGTGATGCATTTTGTGAGACTTGTGCAGAGTTGGAAAGATAGTGATATTTTGACAAGAAGGCAAAAAGAATGGCTCAATTTGGAGTTATAATGAGGAAGTTGCCATCATTGCAATATCGGGCCCTAAATCATGTCCTGCTCTGAAGCCATGCACCCTATTTAGGGCCAGGATCAAGAACCTCGAATCAAGGCATCGGGTCCGAGAATCATGTATGAGGACCAGTAGATCAAGTCCAAGGTGAGTCGAGGTTCGTGCCAAGACGTGTCCTTGATATGTCTCAAAAATACCTCATATGTTCCCTAAATCGAGTCCTAGAACCAGCCCCAAACGAGCCATGGCAAGACCTTCAGAGCTCTCAACCAAGTCCCAATCGTGTCCCCTAACATACCTTAAGCCTGGAGCCCAGCTCAAGCCCACGGCCCAGTCCAGCCTGTGTCACTGCTAAGCTAGGAAAGCAGTCTTAGGGTTTCATTAAGGTTATTTTAGGCTTTTTGTTGTCAGTTTCAATTCCTAGTTTTTTGGGGAAGCCCTAGGGCTATTTAAACAATGTTTTCACGTTGAAAAAGGGTTCCAACCCTTTTTAGCCGCATAACTCTTTTTACAATGTTTACGTTTTTGAGTTTTTGTTCTGGTTTGGGAAGAAAGCTGAACGCAGGGAGTAAAGGAGAGTGATTGGGCGTGTCCTTGGCTCACCATTGATTTCAGTGTTTTATCTTCTTCTCTTTCTTTTACTTTGCAATAATGAAATTCTTTATCGTTTTATTCAATACCATGTGTGAGTAGTTCCATTAGAATTAGGGCTGCTTGAAGCCCTAGTCATGTAGTTCCTCAATGCAGTTTTGGCCCTTGGTTTATATTATGTTGAATGATGAATATGATTTAGATTACTGTGCATCATGAGCTTAGCTTTTGTTTATGAATCTGACTAATTTGTTTACATAATCTATCGATGAATAATTGCTTGTTAGACTAGTCATCTTCTTGTGATTGTTAGGCATCAACAGTATATGGCTTTACATATATTTGTAATCTGTATTCATGACAACCTAGATCATTAATCATCTTCTAGGGATAGTGTGGTGTCATTAAATTCCCTTCATGCTTCATGCATCATCTTAATTAAGTTGATAGATGTTTTAAGCAGGGAAACGACTTAGGACATGCTAAGTAAGAGGGAATAAAATGTGTAAATTGAACTGTAACCGGACCTTTGCATAGGCATCAGATTCAGATAATTCAATGTAATTGAACCTTGGAAATTGTGTTAGGGACTTAATTGGTTAGGGGTGGTTAGTTGGCTTTAATTCGCTTTAGTAATACAATCAATTTCATCATCTTTAATTCAGTTTTAAGTGTTTCTTGTTAGAGTCCTTATTGAGTCTTTAGCGTTTTCTTGTGTTGCAAGTTAGTGTCTTAGGTTTTGTTTAGGTGTCTCTGCATATCTAACTGGTGTGAGTCTAGGTCTAAGTATTCTTTTGCGTTTATTTCATTATTGTTGAGTCTTGTTTGAGTTAGCTAAATCTAAACTAATAATTGGATCTCATGTTGACACAAGTCCTCGAGGGATATACCCTTGCTTTTCTGCTACACTATCTTAATCGATTTGTGCACCTGCAAGGATTATAACTGTTAGAATTAAATTGCATATTTCTTATTCTCTAATTTTACCAACAAAAATCAAAACCGAACCGGTTCTGGTTCGGTTCGATTTTTCTGGTTTAGTTTGATTCTTTTTTGGTTCAGTTTTTTTTCGAGACGGTTCAATTTTTCGATCTATTTTTTGGTTTCGATTAACAACCCTAGTTGGATCAGTTCAAATAGATGAAGTGAAAGAATTTACTTCTGCCTAAAACAACTCAATCTCATGGGAAGTAAACACCTGCGAAGCAAATTGACAAGTCAGAAAATGGAAATGCTGACAATACATAACCAAGATCACTGTCAAGACCTTACCATATTGACATTCAGCCCTTGAACAATGGAAAAGTCCAGGAGTTTGACTTCTGTAAAAGATGCAGTAGGAATAAGTCGGTGAGAGACGTTGCTCACATGCAGAACAGGTCGTGATGACTCAACCACTGACATAACACCTCGCTTTGGAGTTACTAGTGAAGATAAGGAAACATCAATTTTGCCAGAAGAAGAAAGAGTTGATGACATTTTGATCTCCGGATTAGGACCGTTTGAAGAAGGACTACACCCGACACATAATCAGTTGAAGGTATTAGGTCCAGATCACGAATTGGAAGGGGATGTACCGTGACTCGAGGTCGCCGTGAACGGTGAAAAGAAGACAGCAATGCAACATCCTCATGCTCTTCTTCTTCCTCAAGAAATCAGGAGTCAACAAAAGAAAGCCCAAAAATAAAGATACTAGGTAAGGAAAACTTGGGGAAGGAACTTACTTCAAAAACAGAGGGCCTTTTGAGCTTTCTCTCCACCATAAGAGAAAAAAGAATTGACGCCGCCTCCTATGCAACCTCCACACTTTTCCTCTCTATACCATCCAAACGCTCCAAATGATCGAGGAGATCATTCGGGACACTCTCAACAAGGAGCAGGGGATTATCAGTCTTTTCCACCAACAACTCTGCCTCATCAGACCCGATTGAGAGATAAAAAAATGGTCAGATACTATGATAAAAGAAGCAAAGGCA
Source organism: Oemleria cerasiformis (assembly GCA_037349345.1). Lineage (NCBI taxonomy): Eukaryota > Viridiplantae > Streptophyta > Magnoliopsida > Rosales > Rosaceae > Oemleria > Oemleria cerasiformis. The sequence continues at coordinate 4,372,493 of JAZGTL010000019.1, read as the reverse complement.
CTATAAAAAAGGAAAACACACCTATCAAGAAAACAACATTTCTCTCAGCTATCCTTCACATGATAAAAGGGGAGGTGACAATATCAATCTCAGCTAGCCCTTCCAACAGAAAGAAATGTTGGTTCTACACAATCCCGACACCAACTTTGAAGGTCGCTTTGAAATAAGCACTCCACCACGCAGCAAAAGAAGTTGTGCATCCATAAGAGGCTTCCATGGCATTTGGGAATTGAATAGGCGCAGCATAAAAAGCATTTTGAATGGTACTGCTGCCATATCTTCAAAGTCTTGACGTCGGAATGAGGTACTTCCATTCATACCTATTAAAAAAGGAACATGAATGGCTTGGCGAAATCCAAATTGGTGGGCAGAGTAATTAGGTTGATAAACCTCAAAGCCAGGAGTCGACCTGTTTGTCTTACCACAACTCTTCAAAGATCACGAGCCAATATGCGGCTCATAAAATCTCTAGCAACCACCCTCCTACGCACAGGATGAGAAGGCAGGTGTAGAAAACCTCCTTCTCTGAACCAGTGATATTTTCTGATCACACTAGCTTCCCAGTGATCACGAGGACAAGAGGTTAACTGGCTAAAGAAAAACGGGCAGTCTTTGGTCGAAAAAGGAATGGAAGGAAGGGACATTAGCAACTTACCAGGGGTGATTTCATCTAAATAAGTAATCGACTGACCCCGAAATTGAAGGAATGACCAATTAAGCCACACTTGGGCCATCCAGAGAGGGCCATTGAAAGCGGAAGGCCTTGCAGATTTACAAGTAACGGAGCGCATAATGTTATACAGTTAGGCCAAAACCACAGGCCCCATTGCTATGTTCGAACAAGCGGTAAGGGTTTCGGCCAAAGGAATCCATTCCACCTTCATGCCTTTCAGGGAGTTGGGAAATACAAACCAATCTAACCAAAAATGGAAAATTGGACCTTCTCAAAGACGGAACCCAAATATGAGCATGAAAAACCCAAATCCCTAAAATCACTCTTCACCCTGCGTTGTCCGTTGCTATCAAAGGGACAAAATGTCTTTACAAATTGGGAGAAGGAAAACAAGGTGGGAACTTGTGAAGGTAATTTGACGATCAAAGGGACAAAAGGTCTTTACAAATTGGGAGAAGGAAAACAAGGTGGGAACTTATGAAGGTAATTTGACGATCAAAGGGTCGGAGTCTATACCCGGGCAGGATTGGAGAGAAAGGGTGAAATCAGCGATGTTCCCAGATGGAGACAAGTCGAACAAGACAGACATATCTAAATGGGTCGGAGCCGTTGGCCAAACCTAAAATTCAAAAGTATTAGTGCTATTATTCCAAAAACACAAAGCAGCACTAAGAAGATTAAAGTTGAGAGAAATAGGTGTGGTAGAAAGGCTCACCAAATGGTAAATCCCGTTATTTCAGAGCTCACCATGATACAACTGCTTCATCCGTTGAACCCACGAAATCCAGAGATCGGCTTAATTCAATTCATTAACTGAAGGAAAAAAGTGTACCCATTCCGAGAGAATCTTTTTCCATGGTAATGTTTGTCATTGGAAAACATGAGGAGTTTGAAGCTTCTTAAGGCGAGTATAAAAAGGCTTTGCGGCAGCCGAAATAGGACCCCTCCAGTAAGGACCCATGGAAAAATGACGCTCTTGATCAACCATAAAGCAGGGATCGCTGTTGATGTCGTTGTTGTTCTCAAAAGTCGATAGAGTGCTTCGATAAATAGTGGCATGTTCCTCAAAGTCGAGACCGCATACCCACGAGGTGGTGGCAGTAGGATCCGCAACAAGAGGATTGGAGGGTTCCGCCTCGTCCTTGCCCTTTGAAGCAGATTTAAGGGCCATATTTTTTAAAAATGGAGGAGTAAGAGGATTTGGAACAAATCGAAGTTCTTAGACAAAAAATGGTAGAAAGCAAGAAGAAATGAGCTTAACTGCCAAAAAATACAGGAAGTGGAACCGACAAAGTTGCAGGAGTGGGAAAGAAGAAGGGTTGAAGTGAATTTAAAATGTTTTAAAATTAAAACATTTCAAATTCATGGGGCAATATTTACATCCGAAAAAATCCCACTTGGGCTAAAAGGGAAAGATCAAAGAAGTAAAGGCCCAATACACGAAAGCCCAACCCAAAGGCCACTTGAAAACGTGGAAAGGTGGAGAAAGTTGATTCTAAAGGCGCCAAATGTGTCAGAAGGTAAAGGGGATGCTCGAGACAAGAAACCGCAACATGGTTCCCGCATAAGTCTACTTGGCAAGCCGAATCAGCTCCCCAAACCACCTATCAAAGGTGAAGAAGCCCTCTTCTCAAGGGACAACTAATCAATCAATCAAACACACAATTGATCAAACCAATCAATTTCAAAAGAAAGCAAACCCTCAAAAGCCTCTTTGTTCAAAGGCTCACCTATTAAGGCACAACCTGTTTCTCTAATCTAGGATCAAGATCCAGTCTCTTCTCTCAACCTCTTCCTTTCAGTTCCCGACTAAGAGCTCCATATTTCCCTCATCTCGACTGCTACTCAATTAAGTCTTTGAGGAACCCTAAACACCACCTCATCCCGACTGCTGCTCAATTCAGTCTTTGAGGTACCCATGCACTCAACCATTGACGTCTCACCGTCTTTTGAATTCTCTGCCAACCCATGGCATGATTCCGACTGATGTTCATCTCAGTTGAAGATTTCTAGAAGATCGTGCCCCTTAACGAGGCTTGATTTCGAAAGAAATATTTACTTTCAAGCACTTGTACTTTGTTTACTCCATTTAATACCTACGCATTTACTCTTCAGTATCTGTACTTTAATTTCTTTACATTTCAACGGATTTTCTTAAGAGGAATTTCGAGTATTTGGAATATACCAACCATTTCATTTTGTGGCTATTTCAAGTCATAAGATCGCTCATGTGTTTTGGTCCAATACCATCATCCCGACTTAAGGAAACCCGCAGTCCTAACTGCTCCTAACCAGATAAAAAGCTGCTAATATGAATAAATCGGAATTAACATAAACTAAACTTTGACTAAACTGGAAGAAAATTATTAAAGTCCTTGGATACATTAAGAAGAAGGCATAGAAAAGAACAGCGTGATCAATTTGCCCGCTCGCCTCACAATCACTTGATTCAAAGAAATGTTCATGGGCCGCAACCGAACCCATTCCAACTGTCTAGTAGCAGTCTCTACTAGTGGCACACCTACTTTGAAGGTAGCTAAAAGCATGCTTGCTTCCTAGTTAGCCCATCTAGGGAAAGACCGTGACATCAAGGCTTCGAAGCCCACAGCCTTCAACCCAAATCCAACTTCCAACAAATTAAGTCATACACCTCCTACACATCACTAAACCCCACACGAGCCTGCTCCTTTGACGCCAATTTGGACCAAGATCGACCAAAGGCGACCCCGGACCTGCTGTCACATTTTTAGGCAGAACATACATAATCTTGCAATTTGGCTATGTTGATATTTATTAAGGGCACTCCAAGTCAAGTGAAGGTTTATCTTTCCCGATTATTAACAATAATTTATATAGCTGGCCTATTGTGATTCAGGTCATGCATGGTGTCCTACCCAAGGATGAAAATATCGTTTTTCATGGAAATATCGACAGTTAAATTTATGGAAATATCGACGGATATTTCGATATCGATATCGTTCATGCTCATGTTGAGACCCCAAAATTTCGGATATATTGATGAAAATTTCACGAATATTACGGATATTTTCATCCATGGTCCTACCACATTGTTGCCAAATTCAGAACATAAGCAGAATATCGTGCCATGGTGACCACATATTTAAAGATAGTTTGGTTACGTTATATTTGGCAAGCTAAGTTTGCAGGTTGTCTGAATTCCACCCACACAATTCTAATGTGATAACCAAATTGTTCTACAAATAGTTACAAATTTGATTTTTCATGAACGTACCAAACACATTGAGATTAATTGCCATGGATATAGTGAGAGAAAAATTGGAAGCCAATCTTATCTCTCCTTCATATATATATATATATATATATATATATATATATATATATATATATATTCCTTTCCATATTCAATTAGCACGTATTTTCACCAAAGAATTGGAAGAGATTTTCATATCATTGAATTGCAAGGTGGGACATCAGAATATTCAATCTCCAATTTGAAAGGAGTGTTAAAAGATCCAATTAAGGGTTCTGAAGTTGATTGTAAATCAGCATACAATCAACTTAAGATATTATTTTATTTTCTCTTTATTTTTCTATTACTTACCATAAATAGAAGATTGTGGAATTTGTAGTATTATATTGTTGTTTTTTTTTAATATGGTAATACTAATGCGGATAAAGTCGTACTAATTGTTAGCAAACATACATCACTGAAATTATCCAAATTACAAATCAAACCTACAAAACCCAAAACAACCAAAACTCTAACAACGCCTATAACCCTAATAAATTTGTTTTTGCAATCTATAACCCTAATAAATTAACTCTACATTAATGGACCAGCTTCGGTCTAAAAGCACTCCTAAATGTGATCTTATTTATTAGAATTAAAAATCTTCTCAACCTTGATGCTAGGAGATTCATACAAAATCTTGTTCAAACGACAATATTGTGTACACCAAGAATTTCGATTAAGGTCAATTTTTAAATGGGTCTTGAGATTTTAATTTTCTCCCAATTACAAAACCAGGCTTTGTAATTAGGTCAATTTACGCTTGCATTAAGTTGATCGATCAACTGATTAGCCGTGCCAAGTGTGGTATCCACGATTTCTATTCCAAGTTTTCAATCAAAATTCAGGAGCCACCGCCGATTTACAAAGAACACTCTCGTTGCACCGGCCGTGACTTCGCTACATTTTCCTTTCATACATTTTTGGAGTAGGTGATATTTGTTGACTTGGCTACAAAATGAATCACACCCATTTGCAGATATCCTGTACTTTCATCATCTTGTAAATTCAACCTGAAATTCATTATGCTCACAAATAAAATACCACGATCGAGACGAACATTCTAGGTTAACAAATTGAGTGTTCAATTAATGTAATTAGTTTGGATTGCTTAGTGCTCACCTCGTAGCAATTATAACGAAAAATGGTTTGATTCACTGTATTCACCATGACTTCACACGACACCCTTGCCTGATAATCCATTATTGTGCCAACCAAAATTAAAAATTAAGTCAAATTAAAAAAGAAACTTCACTATAATATGCTACCAACTCTATAATTAAGTTGATCAATTTCTATAAGTTACTATGAATTAATGGGTTGTATATATATATATATGATATAAACAGAAACTTTACTACAACATGTTTTTTACAAGTAATCAAAATATTGTATGTATAGAAAATTAAAGTAATCAAAATAATAAAAAATTATAGTTATTCTCCATCCTTTTTTTAAACATACATATATAAACTCACTAGCTACTCTCTAGCATGCATATATAAATGAATTAGTGTCATAAGTTTTCATTAGTGATCGAGTAGTCCGAGTTGGATTAAAAACTAAATATATACATATATTTTAATTCTTCATTTATTAAAGTCAACAAACATTTAACAATTAGACAAATAAAAATATATTACTAAACTGTAATATTTGGAAGAAAAAAAAAACTGTTATATATGAAATAAAGTTTTTCTTTTAACCATGAATCAGGCACGGGCCATCTCAATGGGCTGGGTGTGCTCCAGTGGATCCCAAATTGATGATCAAAAGCAAAAAAAAAATTAATGCTAATTTATATAATTCATTTAATTAATTTTTTTCTACACTTAAATATGGGAGTAATAAATTATTTTAAGATCGTATAATATATTTTCCACATAAAAGATAAAAGATGAATTTGTTACAATTTAAGTGTGTATATTGTATTGTATTGCATGATTATTTGTTATTTTCATATATAAAGTATGTATTTTGATCATATGTAATTTTTAATCAATGAAATTCACTCGTATCATCAAAATTTGATAAAAGAAATTGCTAACTAAAATTTAGCCCACCGCATTTTTAATTCTTCCGTCCGTGTCTCATGAATGCATGAATAATGAAAGCTTCAACTACAAAATAAGCAATGTCCGTACCCTACGAGCGTACCTTCAAAGGGAACTGAAAGAATAGGAAGCCGAGGCGGCCGTGGACCTCCGTGATGGTGTCAAACGGCACCGTCCCTTTAGCCAAGTCCTCCAGCAGGAGCACCACGTCAGAAAACACCCCGACCCCATTGAATTCTACCTCGGCGTCCACGTAGGACGAACCAAACGCCCGCACGTGACCCCGCTGGAACGTCACGTTCCCCAGCCTCCTCCCTCTGTACCCAACCGCCACCCCCAGCTCCTCGTAGTCCATCGTATAAACGTCGCCGTTGCTCACCTTAATCGTCACGAACATGGACACGTCGATGGTCACGTGCGGCCGCCTGTGTACCTGGACTTTTAGGAGCTTCAGCCGTACGATCTTCAGGGAGGGTTCGGATGGCCAGAAGAGAAAGGCGGAGCAGCTGGCAGCGGCTGTTAGGATCAATAGGAGAGTGATGGAGAGGCACACTTTACGGTTGGAGTAATGAGAAGACAATGATTGTGGGACGACGTAATTTTGATCATGGAGTAATGGGACGGAGTGGGGTGGTGGTGATGGTGGTGGTTCTGCTTTGGAGGTGGCCATGGGGTGAGGTGGAGTTATTTCAACTAGGAGTCATGTGAAGTTGGAAGATAATTTGAGTTTGGGTTTTGTTTGGTTGCTTTTTGTTTGAATGTGGGGAAACTCATGTGGGGTAGAGTTGTTGCTTCCTAGTTATTTCATGTGAGCACCCGTCTAAATTCCTTCATAATTATCCCCCAAGTAGAGTACAAAATAATTTTCATCAATTAATTTATTTGTTTTTCTATTTGGAGTTCTTCATTACGGCATGTTTACTTACAAACAATGAGAATGAAATCGATGGTAACGATTCCTATTACTCACTACTTTCACGTTTACTTACAGTTAGGTAATCATTATCCATTCAAAATAGGTAATCTCATTACCCATTTTGGGATAATCTCATTAACTAGGGGAGGGGTGTTAATGGTTCTCAGGCCATTACCCTTTTTAATTTATTGATGTACCAAAATTACCCTACAACATTAAAGTAATTACAACGTTTTGCCACCATGAATTTATTAAATTTACGTGTACCCTCATTTATTGATGTTAATAAATTTAACTTTTAATTTATTGGTGTTAATAAATTTACGCATACTTTAAATTCATTTTCAGCAAATGGATTTTGAGAGAGTTATCAGACAAGAGAACGAGATGTTGAAAAAGTTGGAAAAAATAAAGGGCATTCGTAATCAATTCATTTTTATTCTGATTCATAATGGTTAGTAAACAATAACAGTGAAAATCAATCTCATTACTACTTTAATTCTATGTAGTTAGTAAACAACTCAATGGGAATGATTACCCACTTCTCCGATTATCCACTTCTCTCATTGCCTACTTCTCCCATTACCTACTTCTCCCATTACTCATTATTCTCATTCCTAGTAAGTACACGTGCCCTAAGTAAGACTCTAAGAGTCATCAAGATTTGTGTGACTAGGTGTGAGCAGGGTCCGTCCGACCGGGTGCATGAGGCCAGTATATATATAATCCAAATAATTAAGACAAAAACCTAATATAATGTAATTCACTACTTAATTGCTAGGTAATTATGTGATTTAATCTAAATGCATACTCTTCAATATATCATTGTAATAAAGAACAAAATTTTAAAAACACCTATCCCCATTCCCATCCCCATCCATGAAGCAGTGAACAAAATGCATATCCTCTTTTGCCGTTCTCCTTCTTTCATATTTTATGGTTGGCATTTCCCTTTCCTTTTTTCTTTACATGTTTCTTACCTATTTTAAGGTTTTAATGGTTCTCTTCAAAAAAAAAAAAAAGGTTTTGATGGCAAGCCTATCAACACCAAGAAGGTAAAAAAGGATTATGACAGCCAAAATTACTTGTTATTTGCAGATTATTTACATCAGAAAAAATTTCACTTGGGCTAAAGGGAAAAGAGTGAAGGATTAAAGGCCCAACTCGCGAAACCCAACCCAAAGGCCACTTGAGGACCTGGAAAGAAGGAGAAGTCAGCTCTGAAGGGCGCCGTTTCTGACAGAAGGCAAAAGGGATGTTCGAAGAAAAGCAACTGTAGCAGCAGGTCCCGTGGAGAAGTCCACTTGCTAACTCAACTCCCAACCCGCCTATAAAAAAGAGAAGAAGCCTTTTCCCACACGACAACCAATTAATCAAAAAAACAAACAATTTATCAAACCAATCAATTTCAAAAAAAAGAAAACTCTCAAAAGCTTCTTTGTTCAAAGGTTCGCCTGAAAAGACACAACCTGTTTCTCCGACTTCAAAATCGAGATTCAGTTCTTTCTCTCAGTTCCCGAGTTGGAACTCGAACACTTCCATCATCCCGGCTGCTGCGTATCTCAATCCTTGAGGCACCCAAACACTCAATCCTTGGCATCTCACGACTGTTTAAATTCTCTTAAATCCAATGGTATGATTCCGACTGACGTTCATTCCAGTTGAAGATTTCTAGAAGATCTTCCCCCTCAAATTAGGCTTGATTACAAAGAAATACTTATTTTCAGCACTTGTACTTTATTATTGCATTTAATACTTACGCATTTATGTGTTTTGGTCCAATACTATCATCTCAACTTAAGGAACATGGACTAAATTTAAGCAGAACTTGGACTAGACTGGAAGAAAATTAATAAGTCCTTGGATACATTAAGAAGAAGGCATTGAAAAGAACAGCGTGAGCAATTTGCGAGCTCACTTTACAATCAATTTATTAAAGACAGGTTCTTGGGCCGCAACAGAACTTATTCTAAGATTGTGTAATAGCAGTTTCTACTAGTAGCACGCTTACTTTAAAGGCAGTTAAGGCCTACTCGCATACTTTCTAGTCAAGCTATCTAGGGAAGGACCGCAATATGATAAGGTCTCTTACCCACAACCTTTAACCCAAATCCAATCTCTAAACAACCATACACTCACACACACTAGAGATAACATGAGCCCGCTACTTTGGAGCATGATTTCGGCTAAGATCGACCGAAGACGACCCCCGGCCCTCCGTCGCAGCTTTGGGCAGTACACAAATATTGACAAAAAGTTCATATGGCTAAACTCTTCCAAAGTTTCATAAAAGGAATTATGTATTCACTAATTATTTCTTTTTCTTTATATATATATAAATAATATTCTACTTAAGCTCATTTAAATAATAAAAAGGAAGACTCGAATTCAAATACATAAGGAGAAAGTGAGAAACACATATTTGTTAATCAATATAACTACGATCACATCTAGTCTATACTCACTAGTTAAATGGAGTAAACCCCACAATTTTTCTAGGTGTATATTGTCAAGAGCTCAACTCATCCATCATTCTTAATTTTTTTAATCCAGTAGACTTAATTTCATTCAAATAAAAAGGCATCCATCATTTTTTATTTGGTTTTTTTACCTTAAATGCATCATGTACTCGTATGAATGTTCCACTTTACACCATATTCTCATAATTCGATCAAAATGCACCTTGAAACAGACGAGTTGACCCACTCAGCTGCTTTTCCGTTCAATCTGTTAAGTGGGCGTCAAAAATAGGATAAATTGACTATTTTGCCTTCAATATCACCTCACTTTCTCCTTCTCCTTCACGCTCACTCTCGATACTTCTTCTTCACTGAGACAAACACGCAAGCATCGAGAATCACCCCCTATCGCCATCTTCGATAATCCGATGACCCAACCTCCAACGATGCCACCTTCCTATTCGTCTCAACGAAACCAACTCAACCTAGTCAGCCACCATCGTCGCAGACCACCGTGGAGTGAGAATCGAGGCGGAATCAAGGGATGACCGGGGAGCTCCATAGCGAATTCCGATCAATCCACGGCTTACAGCCACCGCCCACCGATGCGTCTTGAAGAGATGAGCTCAACCAGACCCTATCCCCCGTCGACATGCATCGAGGAATGAGAAACGAGGAGAAAGATGATAGCGGCTGCAAGCTTCTTGACGGGTTTTCCGATCTCTATTGGTAGGTTTTGAGCGCGATTCTTACTTCATGTGATTCCTGGTTGTGTGTAGTTAGTTTTGATAGATTGCATGTTGGTTTTGGTGAAACAAGGTGTTGTAGCGCTGCAATTCGCTCCCCGAGCTTATCTTTCCTCTTTTTTATAATTGACAATGGAGAATATCAAAGCCCATTTTCTGAAATCTCAAGTCATGACTCATGGTCAATATTTGGGTCAAGACGAGAGCTTAGCAATTAACATGCAATTAATGCAAATTGCAAAGTGTGAGTGAATGGAGAAAGTTGCTACCTTCTTGTTGGTGGGATTTTCTAATTTCGTCTTCTTCGAACCTCTCTGGCTTGAAATCGTAGTCTTGCTCATGGACTGAACCGATTCTTGGCACATCCTATTTCGTTTTTTCTGCCAACAAACCCCAAAATAATAATAAATAAATAAATAATTAATTAATTGGATGGATGACCTACGATGGAATTAGACATTGCCTTGAGGGTGGTGTTTCCGATGGAGGAAGCGAATGAGGAGTCGCTGCGGATGAGGAGTTGCTGCATGTGACCCCTCAGAACCCAATTTCAAGGTTGTTGCCACAAGTGTGGTCGTAGTTTCCAAAGCAGAGCATTTCAGAGTTCACATCGACACTGACCACTTCATTCGCTGCGAATAGTGGCTGGGAGAAACTAGTCCCGTTTATCATCGCCTAATGGTCCCCCTCTATAACGACCCGAATTAGAAATTAAATTAAATTGAGAATTGGACGATTTTACCCACGATTTTGGACGGGTTCAGGAGTCACTTTTTGACTGGCAGTGCTTTTGGGAATTTTTCTTAGGTCGTTCCATGGGTCTCGAACTCACGAGTTCGTAAACAGGCGGCACGCGAAAAACGGAGACCCAGTGAGATCGTTACGGGAAGCTTCAGGGGCATTTTGATAATTTCGTAGGGATAGATATTTTTTTTTAACCCACCACCCCACCCCCAATTTGATCTGATCTGGATCATCCCCTCACTCTCTCTCATGCCCGATCCCTACCCCGAACCCGTGCGACCCAAAACTCAAAACCCATGAAATGGAACTTCGATCCAAGGCCAAGTCTCTCCTTCTAGTTCCTTTAATCGAAATCTCTTCCCTTCCACGATCACGGACGTACCAACCATTCGGGAATTCAACTGCGGGAGACGCTGGACCGAGGCAAAGAAAAACCAAAACTTCTGATCGATTTTTCAGCTAGTACATGTATGGATTTAGTGTTTTGAGGTCATATTTGAATTCCTGGGTTCGAGTAGATAGATTTAGACGTAAAATTCGTGAAAAACGGTTAAGTTTTGAAAAAGTTAGGAAAAACTCAAGGTCGGTCGGAAATGGAGTTTTCCGGCGACGGCGGATGCCGGTGTACGGTGGAGCGGCCGTCTTCTCCGGTGAGACTCCGACGACGGCAAATGGAGGCACGGCCGTCTTCTCCGATGACTAGTTCGGCCGATGGTTGTTGACGTCAGTTGTCAGTTGACCGTTGAGTCAACTGACGCCGTCAAGGATTTGACGGAATATTCTGACGGCGTTAGTATATTCCGTCAAAGGTTAACGGCGGTCAACGGAACCCTAACTCCGTCAGGGTTGACGGAATATGCCGATTCTATTAGAAGATTCCGTCAGGGTTGATGGAATATACTGCCGTGAGCAGTGATGGCGTGTGGGGGCGCGTGGCAGCGCATGGGGATGCGTGGAAGCCCGTGGCGGCACGTGAGGGCGGGTGGTCCAGCCTTCCACCAGCTCGTGGCGACACGTGGGGCTATTTTTCGGCCCACGACAGTGCGTGGCTAGGGTTTTGGGAAGTTCTGGATCGGATTTTGACGGTTTAGAGCCTTGTTTGAGTAATCCCAGCGATAGTGGTTTAGAGCCCCGTTTGAGTAATCCCAGCACTAGTGGTTGACTAACGGAGCGGGTTTTAACTCGGGATGTTAGGAGAGTTGGGATATGCTTATATCATAGGGTGCCTCGGGGCTGGGGATTTTCCTGAGTCGGTACTTTGGATGTACTGGGAATGGAATAGGTTTCCGGGATCGCGGGGCATGCATACTTCTAGGTATTATAGTATACCATGGGATTTTCCGATGATTGGCGTAGAGGGTGTCTTTCTCCACTACATTGTTGAGGGTTCTCCGACTGGCGTTAGAGGGTATGTCTCTGCTAGATCGTCGAGGGGTTCTCCCATGTTGGCGTTCGAGGGATCTTTCTCCACCAAATCGTTGAGGATTGAGGGTGCTTAGGAGGAGGAGCAGGGATACCGAGTTAAAACTCGGGGTGCTCAGGAGGAGCAAGGATATCGAGTTATCACTCGGGGTGCTCAGGAGGAGCAGGGATATCGAGTTATCACTCGTGGTGCTCAGGAGGAGCAGGGATATCGAGTTATCACTTGGGGTGCTCAGGAGGAGTAGAGATATCGAATTATCACTCGGGGTGCTCAGGAGGAGCAGGGATATCGAGTTATCACTCGGGGTGCTCAAGAAGAGTAGGGATATCGAGTTGTCACTCGGGGTGCTCAGGAGGAGCAGGGATATCGAGTTACCACTCGGGGTGCTCATGATGAGCAGGGTTATCGAGTTACCAATTAGGGTGCTCAGGATGAGCTGGGATATTGAGTATGACTCGGAGTGAGTTAGTGAGACTCAGTTCAACCAAGTCGGGTACCTTCGTCATCCGGGTCAGTAGGTTGGGGTGGGCGGTGACCCATATTGACGAGTTATTGACGGTTCACAAGAGCCTGGCAAGTCAATTGTCTTGTGTTATTACAGTAGAGGTTTCAGTAGTGTTTGACCTATTGACAATTGGTGTCAGAGCGTGTTACCTTTTCGGGCCACCACTATTCCGAGGTTTCGGCGGTGACCTGTAAGCTATCTTGCGTCTGACAGGTAGGTGTACTCAGTAAGTACAGAGAAGTTCTGTTGGAACCCCTGTAAGCTTTATTTAATATATTTATAAGAATAAAGGGTATTCCTGGTAGGAAATTTTGTGAAAAAAGAGCTGTCAGACATGATAAGGGTTTTTTACAGATTTCGAGGCAAAATTCGGGAAGGATCCTTACACCCTCCAGCCCACCATTTTCCACCATGGACATATCCAATTCCAACCCCACAAACAAAATAGAAAACTGAGTTGGAAGCTTTGCTTTTGGGTTTGGGATTGATTACAAAGATATATGGGATTGAGTAGGCGGCGGCAAAAGAGTGTGGGGTCGTGGGGGAGAAGGTGAGGGAGGTTATAGGGGAGATGAGGTCTGGGATTTGGTTGATCTTGAAGGAGAACCAATATTTGGTTGATTTTGAAGGAGAACCAGTATTTGGTTGATCTTGAAGGAGGACCAGTATTTGGATGCTGAGGTTTGGGGTTCTGGGTTTAGGCTTGTGCTTGGGATTAGCATCTCCTTCAGTATTGTATTTTAGGGATTATTTGATAAAAATGCCATCTTCCTTTTTCAGGGTAAATTTTCAATTTTGCTCAGGTTTTTTACGCCCACTTAACAACTGCAACGGAAAAGTACCTGAGTGGGCCAAATTGTCTATTTCATGGTGCATTTTGATCGAATAATGAGAACATGGTGCAAAGTGGAACATTCATGCGAGTACTTGGTGCATTTAAGGTAAACAACTTTTTTTCTATACATAAAATAAACACATCAAAACAAAGAAAAACCCCTACTAAAACGACATCCAGAGACATCAAACTTCAACGCTCCAGAAGCCTTACAATTATGCCTATGCTCCGCCAAAGAATCCACTACAAAGTTAGCTCTGCCCATGGCATGATTGAACTGGATAGCTTGAAACCTTCTTTTCCATCTTTTAGCATTGGAGTACAATACTTAAAATCCTCCATGGTGGTTTGAGCACTCCATTGATAGCATCAATAACAACTTTAGAATCACCTTCAACTAAGATCTTTTGACAACCAAGCTCAGAAGCAGTCCTCAAGCCGTCAAGCATAGCCACTCCCGCAATCAAAGAAGTACCAAATGATCATGAAAGATGGAACCATCAGCAGCATTTTGACTTGATTTAACTTAGGCATCAAAATTCAACTTACACCAACCAACATCCGGAAGAATCCATTTAAGGGAGCCCACATGAGATGAAACCAGATCCTTAGGGGTATTAGCATTGAAATAATTTTCCCCAAAAATACGAGCCATATTGATGACTCTAGCAGGATGAGGAGTCACATTAGAGAAGATAGCTTTGTCCTAGTATCCCAAATTCTCCAACAAAGCAAAAGGCATTGACTCATCTGAGAAAGCTTCGATTTTTCCACAGTGCGAAGGGAAGACAACCAATGTAAAACATCAACATTAGGAGGCCTCAAATCAGAAGGAACTGAACTCCAAACCTGCTGGGCAAAAGGACAATCTCTGAAGAGGTACTCCACCGATTCTCCGTTACCACCACAAATGCCGCAAGATAGATCCATATCTTGGAATATGCGGTTTAGCCGCTCTCTAGTATTCAAACAATTTCTAAGGAGAAATCAGCTGAAAATTTTAACCTTTGGAGGGATCTTGAGACCTTTGGAGATACGATATAGAAGCTTCGCTTGTGATGGGCCGGCATCCATCATTCTTAATTTGTTTGTAAGTGTAGGTTTTTTATCACATAAAAATATGATTCAATAAACCTACTTGGAAGTAAGTTAAAAACATAAAACAGCCCATGAATTCAGGTTATCAATTTTGTGTACAATCGATTATCTAATATCTCTGTGGATCCCATAACATCCAACGGACTCATATCGAGGCCCAACTGAAGGTATATGGGCCCCCACCTAAGAAACCTCCTTCGGGGAGACTCGAGAAAGAATTGCAACAACAAATTAAACTACCAGTCAACAGAAGAACTATCAGTCTTGTGCTGGGAGGGATGGACTCTCATTCTCTGTCCATTTTGCAAGTTCCCTTTGACATTCAAGTTTCTTGTCCATTTGACAACAAGTTCTGCCTCTTCTTTGCAAAGCTCCGTCTTTTCCTCAGCCCCTTCAAATTTTGATCAAAGAGGTCCAATGGCCAGGCCTGGCAACAAGATCATCCAAGCCAAACTGGTGGGTATGTCTTACCCTTTCTTATTTCCAATTCATTAAATTTATTTTTCTATTTAATCTTATCAATATTTTTTAATGGAAATGGTAATCTGTGTAGGGTTTGGTTTATTTTTATGAGAGCATAGATAACTCTATGCAAGAATCATTCAGCACATTTTGCTATTAGGTGGCTAGTATAATATCCCTTGACTTTCAATTCCAATTGCTTAATAGAAGAACCCTAATATTGTATATTTTCCAGAATTCAAATGGGATGTAAATTGTAGATAGGGCCCTTGTAGATATATATCCATATTTTTTCCCAACTGGTTGCTGGAAAAATTAGACCCTGCAGAAATGCTGATTTGATGCTCTACCATTTTGAAATGAATTTGATGCTCTACCATTTTGAAATAACCCAATTCATGATCTTACATTTAGGCCATGTTTGTATGAGGAACTTCAAAGTTCAAATGGATTTAGGCTAAATTAGTTAGAAATGTATCACAAAGTAATTGACGGACGGATAGCAAATGACTAGATGCAATGCATTAGAGGGGTTTGTAAGTAACCACTTGATAGGAGTTGCTTGGAAATCCTTTGCTTGGTGGTTTTGCTATGCTCATGTAGTGCATTTCAATTCCTTGTGCATTTCATAGTAATATTGCCGAAGTCCTAGTTCCACATCCAAGCTTAGTGTTTGATGATTATGATGTTTCTAATACTTGTCAAACATTACCTCTGTTGGCTGCATCAGATTCAGGAGATATTTTTGTGAGAGCAATTATTACAAGTTACGAATTATAAAATATAATGTTGATCATCATTAGTCGAATTGTCTTACAAAGACACATCTCATTCCTAAATTTTGTAAATATTTTTGTTTCAGGTCCTTCTAGGGGACATGGGAACTGGGAAAACCAGCTTGGTATTGAGATTTGTCAAAGGCCAGTTCTTTGATCACCAGGTTTTTGTTGACCCTCTTGTATTTTCTATAACGTCTTTCCTTTTTCTTATTTATGTGTTTCACAATTGAGGGCCTTGGTGTTTGTGTTCATGTAGGAGCCAACCATAGGAGCTGCATTTTTCACTCAGATACTGTCTTTAAGTGAAGCCACTGTGAAGTTTGATATATGGGACACAGCAGGACAAGAACGATATCATAGCTTGGCTCCTATGTACTATCGTGGTGCAGCAGCAGCTGTAGTCGTCTATGACATCTCAAGCACGGTACCTATTAATATCAAGCAAACTTCTTATCTTTATTTATTTGCGAGTTCAATTACGGATTCAACTCACTAGCTAGTCACTTGGTCTTTTAAAGTTTCCTAATGCCTGAATTTCAAAGGCAATTATATGTATGCTGCGCCTGAATTTCAAAGGCAATTATATGTATGATGCGATTTCTGATTTGAGGAGACTTTTATATGTATATCCAATTGAACATTCAGTTTAGTATACTACAATTGTATACGGTTCTCTGATTAGTATGTTCTTTGGCCCCAGGATACATTCACTCGAGCCAAAAAATGGGTTCAAGAATTGCAAAGACAAGGTGAGACCATAAAATTTCAAAAGCAGTGCTGTTACCATGTTTTTTTCCTTATGATAATTGCATGTTTCTTTTTCCTGATACAGAAAGATTAGCAACCTAAAACCCAAATATGCTTTACTTAAACTCAACCTCTGTAGTTGGCAAATACTTCCATCAACTAAGTATTACACAATATTAGTAGCTGCATATTTCTGTAGCAACCTAAAATCCAAATATGCATCTTGTTTCCCAATGTTTATGCCATGTAGAAAGAGTTGAGCTAACAAACCTTGAGTTTTTCGGGCAATTAGTGATTTTTTCTGGGTTGACATTGTATCGGTTGCATATTTAATCTGTGGCAGGCCCCTGATACATATCTTTTGCGTACCCCTTCTGTCAAAATTTTGATTGATTTTCTTGGCTGGCTAGTACAATTTGAAACAGCCCAGTTTGTCTCTTTTCTTGCATACATAAATCTGTTGACCCCGTGCTATATACTAAAGTAGTAAGCATGTTTTAGGATGATATTTCTGCTGTTGTTGAAGCGTGATTCATGATCGTCACTTCGTTCTTATTTTGGAATGATTTCCAGCTGTTCTTGAAACGTGATACATTTTTTTAATTACATTTTGTAGGGAACTTAAACTTGGTGATGGCATTGGTTGCCAATAAGTGTGACTTGGAGGCGACAAGAGAGGTTGATAATGAGGTATTTGCAACTTCCTCTCTGCAATCTGTTGTTATTAGTTGGATTCCAGCTTGGATTTAAATTATTTCTGTTTTGTTTTGCCTTCAATTGAATTGCAGGAAGGGGAGCAATTTGCTCAAGAAAATGGGATGTTTTTCTTGGAAACATCAGCCAAAACTTCACAAAATATTAACGAGCTTTTCCACGAAATAGGTACATTGCATATTTTACTAACCAAATGAAAAATATAGGTGAATTAGGACAGTGACTAAGGATTGAAACTTACATGAGGCATGAACGCAGACTGTCTGGCTTAGGATCATGTAGAATTGTCGTTCCTGCTTTCAATTTATCATTCTAACTTTGGGAATAAGTTTTGGATTTGGAAATGCAATGCTTAGACAGTTAATTTGTTTGTTTTCACGAATGCAGCGAAGAGATTAGCAAGAGTTTTCCCTGCAAAGCCTGCCGGAGTGAATCTAAACAGCGAAACACGAGACAGAAGAAGAAAGTCATTTTGTTGCTTGGGTTGAATACCTAATATTGTTTCAGACATGCACTTGGTTAGCGTGTTTCTTCAAAGTCCCCATTTTGCCTCTTACTGGTTCACACTAGGTTGTTTTTCTTCCAAGTGTAAGAGGGAGTCTCAAGTCTCAACAAATTGCTCGATCACAGGAATTCGACAGATGTTTACAAGTGTTCAAAATTCAACAACAAAATTTTCCTCTTTGTATATATATGCTGAATAAAGTTTTTACTTTCGACGCAAAAATAACATCTGTAAATAAGCTCTGCTAAATATTACAAAATCTTGCTTCTTGTAGAGGAGTTCCTATTTGCAGGTTATTTATTCTACACCAGCTAAATATCGAAAGTAGAAACCAACTTGATTCCACCATTATCTGATAATGGTGTTTAGATGATTAGGTTGGACTTGGATAGTTGGATGGATCAGCTCATCTGTAAAGTAGCCCTCTTTCTGTAAGGCTTCCCAAATTGGCCAATTTGTTTCTTTTTTGACTCTTTTCTTTGGAGGGAAGGAAGGTATATATGCAGTCCAGCTTCCAAATATGATTCCACAATTACAATATTTAATGAAATGTTCTATTCCGAGAGCATAAATATTTCTTGAAAGATAAAGCACCAAGTCTAAAGCGCATCTAGAATTTGAAGTGCTCATCTCTCATAAATTTCTTCAAGAAAGCAAATATGATTCCAAGAAAGCAAACAGAAGAGGCAAATTTCTCTCAATATATTGTAAACAGATTTCTGTATGTGATTTCCAGGGCTTGTCCCATATGAAAATTGCACAAAGTTTTTAAGTTACTGATAGATACAAATAAACACTATAATGAGAAAAACAAAAAAGATATGAAAACAAAAACGAGTGAGCAAATTCCACATACATACTTATTCTCTTGGAGAGCTCACACTCGGATTGCGGGGTGTTCTGGGCCTCAAACCTCTGTACATTTCTGAACATGAAAATGAGAAATCCGACAATGCCCTAAAGAGTTCTGGCAATCGAGATTTTAGACTTGCTATCGACTTCTCTCTCACCTGAAGGCACAGCCGTTCATAAGCTTCCTCCTCCTCTTCTAACCTCTTCTTCACTGTGTCCACAGCAAACTGCTTTTCTGCAACCACATCATTTCGAGTTCTGCCTTCTGGCCTGTCTTCATCGCCTTCGTCTGGAATGGTCTTGTGCATATTTTTATTGTACCAGTCTTCAAATTGTCTCATCTTCCGAGCAAGCTCTTTGCGGGTTTCTTCACATTTGTCCTTCATTTTAATTTCTTCCTCTTGGTGAACCATTATAGTATTGACCACAGCAGCAAAGTTGTGTATGGCGGTTCTTGCCAGATCATCTGGAAGTTTCTCTAGATGATCATGCCACGCAAGGAGGAGACTCTGAATAGGGGGTCGTTGAATTCTTGGCGGGGAAGAAACTTTCTCCTTCAAGCTGCTCTCAATAGGGATAAGATTAAGTTTTAACCAATTGTTGAGGGCCTTTATGTACTCCTTTTGGTTGCTCACAAGCTTCACAAACTCCGAATGCCACCCTTGCACAACGCCAAACAGCTGGATTGTGCGCTCATGGTGGTGCTGACTTGTGTGCTTCGGACATTGGGATATGTCAAAAGACCTGAGGGCTGTCACAAGCTTTGATTGCATCTCGTGGTGAGCTCGCATTGTTTCCCACATAGTAGCCATCCTGCAGTCCGTTAATCATTTATTAGTGGTTTCAAATTTTATGTTTCAAGATAGAAGCAGTAGAACTAATCAAACATTAAAGATCTAAATTCCCACCACCATTCAGTAGTCCCATCCACTCACGATGAGAGGAAAGGAAATTTGAACTGATTAGTGTCACCAATAGTTCTATATAACAAGCATATAAGATATAAAGAAGCTAATGTTCTGTTCAAAAAATAATTATGCGTAACCCCATTCTGCAGAACCTATCCACTCTATCAAAGCCTTAATCAGCCCAAATAATATGCACCAATAGAATCTTGTTCTCATTATTGTTATTAGGACCACCAGTTTGGAAAGCAAAAGCAGAAACATGCCAACAAGTACGAAAAACTGAAAAACTGAAGCTGCTCACAAATAAACTAAGTTATCAAGCAAAAATGCAGAACACTCCAACAAACAAACAAAAAATCATAGAGAAAGAATCTCACGTATAACTAAATTGCAAACTCACCCTTCCACAAGCAGAACAAGTTTTGGGTACAACTGGTCGTCCCGTAATGAGTTTATCTCTGATACTGTTGAATCCATAGACTGCATATCAACAATGTATCTTGTATGCAGATGACTTACGGCTGCTTTTGCTTTCTCCAATGCGTCAGAGTTAGTACCCCGTTTCTTCAGCCTGTTCAGCGACGAGACCTTCTTTTGGTACTCAAATTTCATAAGCTCACCTGCCTGTCCAACAATAGTCAATCCCAAATACGATTCAGTGGACACCTAATGAATATTGATATAACGGCAGAGCAGAACAAAAGCTCGCAGAACCACAGTACAACAAGAGCAAACAATAACAGAAACCAATTTACGAATACGAAGTTAGGTGGAATGCACAGTCCATCTACTTGTTTCTCATTCAGTTTCGCATCACATTGACAGAAAAAGGAAAATAATTGGAAGTCTTTTAAGTACCTTGACTTCATCATATAGCTTCTTCTCCCATGCCAGCAACTTATCTAAGACTGTAGCGTGAGTTTCATTCTCTGCGGAGTCGAAATCATCCTTGGCATTATCGACATTCGGAATTCCTCTGAAAGACCGGTTCCATGTAATAACACGCATCACTCTAGCAGAGTGATCAATATGCCCTGCAAAATGGAGTCATAATAATCACAAACCAATCATCAAATCATTCAAACAATAAAGGAGAATACTTGGTTGACTGATTACCCCGATTATCAGCAAAATTGGAGTGATAGTGGAGCCGGGTGGCCTCCAACATCTTGGAAACGTCATGGGCACTCTCTGAAGCTTTGAGAAAATGGTCATCAAGTTCTGCAAATATCTGGAGCAAATTTACACTCACCTTCGGCCCCGATGCCTTAGGCTTCTTCAAGCTCTTACTCAAAGACCCATTGGCTGCCTCCTCCACCACCGGAGGAGGCGGCGCCACCACTACCTCCTCCACTTTCGGGCTCCTTTCCACCTCCTCCTCCTCTTCCTCGTCTTTCTCTACTCTCTTCGGACTTTCCTCGAATACCACCTCTTCTTCATGATTCTCTACTCTAGTCGGCCTTTCGTCATATACCTTCGGATCAATCTCCTCAGCGTCGGCTAGCGTTGGCGCCGGCATGTTCACCGAGAAAAAGAAGTCGTAAGGCGTGTCGCGATGTTCCGGCACCGGCGGCACTGTCCGACTCTCCACCGAAACCGGCGGCGGAGGAGATGGAATCTGCGGCGGACCATCCAAATCATGACCACCGTTCTCCACAACCCCTCCCTTGCTCCGGCTGCTCTTGCTCCTTCGCCTTAAGATCTCGCTACTCTCAATCACCTCATCTTCGTCGTCCTCGTCTACCTCTATAATAGGCTTGGGCTTGGACTTGGGCCGAGTCTTCGGCTCGGGTTTGATTTCAGGCATGCTGGCGGCACGCTGGAGAGGGGCTGTGGAGAAGTTGGGTAGAGGCGGAGGCGGAGGAGGAAAATTGTCGACAAAAGGAGGTGGAGCAGGCACACCAACGGCGGCTGCGGCGGCGGCGGATGCTAAATTAGGCTGGTGGACTTGGATATGGGCCGGGTGTGGAGCGAGAACCTCGCCTTGAGCATAATCACTGAGTGCTGCGCCAGTATTTTTCAAGTAGATGGCGTAGGAGGAGTGGGCCGCCGCGAAGGCGTTGCGAAAGGACACCGCTTCTTTCATGAACATCTTCCGATCTTTGCATCGGGATACCGCTTCTTCATTCTCGATCTTCGACTGAGTGCAACCCATGTTCGCTATTCAGCCCAAAATGGCGAATTGGGCACCCAAACAACCAAAGATTCTGATTTGAGGTTTTGCGGAGATAGAGTTGAAGGCTTCCAGCTTTTTTTTACTTTCGGCTTCAGACTCTGCGTCTCTCTCTGTGTTTGTCTGTCGTTTCCTTTTTGCGTTGGATTTGGAAAGAATAATGAGAAAAAGAGGATGTGAACACCGTAGTGGATTCATTGAAAATAAAATAAAAAACACACCGTAGTTGATTCGGCTCCCACGACAAGTAAAACGGTGTCGTATAGGGTGTTTTATTTTTATTTAATTTTGTTTTTAATATTGGTGATTTTAGGAGGGAAAGAATCCACGGGGAGACAAGTGGACAAGGAAGGGGTCTAGTCACTAGTGTAATAGTGTTGGGATTGGAGTTGGGATTTTTGGGGATGCGGTTCTGAGATTAGCAGCTCAAAATGAGGGTCAAGAAAGTCAAAATACATAAATTATTATTAGTGCAACAATCACAAATACATTTACTTTCACAAAATTACAAACCAGCCGGACTGTAAAACTTGTAAATGAGGACAAATGTGACAAAGGAACATTTTCTTTTTTACTTTAACCAAAGTATTTTTATTGTAATCGGAATTATTTATTTTTATATTATCAATTGAAAATCTTTATGTCAAAATTTAAATGATCATTACTTATCAAAAAAATTTATGTAAACATTAATTAAGTTAGAAATCATTTAGTTATATATATTTAGTTATTTATATGTATAAACAGGTAGATATTGTCACTAGCATGGATAAAATATCTGCAATATCCGCAATATTTCTGTGGATATATCTATATTTTAAAGTCGCAATATAAAAATTACGATTTTTTATGTGAAAATATCCGCATTTAAAAGTCTCAACATCAAAATATAGGAGAAATAATTTTTTTCACAATTTTTACAATATTCGTATTAATTTTATATAAATATTATTAGATGCTTAAGGGCCCATTTGGTATCATTTTATAAAACCGTTTTTTGTTTCACAAATTCAGAAAGCGCGCCCTTCAATCTCCTCATATTTGTCTTCTCCAATTCATCCTTTTCATCTCTCAACTCTCAAGGTCTGGGTTCCTGGGTTCTTGCGTTCTCTGATCTTGCTCGTCTTCGGCAAATTGATTGGTTCTCTGGTTTTGCTGGTCGTCTTCGGCATATTGATTGGGTTCTCTGGTCTTAGTCGTCTTTAGCATATTGATTGGGTTCCCTGGTCTAAGTCATCTTCTGCAATTATTCACAAATATCTTCTTCATCTACTCCTCCAATAGTATTCTTTGATAAGTATTTTGATTATACGTTTAATTTATTTATACAGTTTGGAGATATCTGCTTCATCCTTCCAATTTTCTAGGCGATAAACAGTAAAAATTATTATTGGCTTTCATCCAACTAGATTGGGTTCTTTCTTTTGTTTTTTCAAAAACCTAGATTGGGTTCTAGAGGAGATGAAGTTGTCAGATATTAACAATGAATTATATGAATATTAAAATTGATTTTCATTTAGTGAATAGATATTAGCTAGTTTGTTACATTCACATTAGGGATAGAATGTTTGAAGAGTTCCAAATAGAAGACATGATATGTGAAGGAGAAAATACGACAATGCTGAATATAGATGTCTTCAGAGAGTCTTGCACAGATGACCACTGTTAGAGATAAGATTGCATCAGATTTATGGTATGATTTTGCTCATAAGGCATAGTAGTTTTGTTATTGTTTTCTTTACCCCCAAGGCGTAGGCGGGGGTGGTGGAGGGACGATTGGGACTATGCCAATCAACCTCTGGTCTAGCTTTCGATCCCTTCCTATTGCGTTAAGTCTATACTTAACCTGTTCACTGTGGAGTAAGGTATTCACAGTGGATCTCAGGGATTAAATTCTGGGATATCAAAAAAAAAAAATAGTAGTTTTGTTTTTAATTGGCTGATGAATTTTATAAAGTTATATGAAATATTTTGTTTTTTATTTGTATTTATATGAGCAAGCAACATTGGTAATGATGCATTATTCTTTTTTAGATGAAAACTATCTTATTTTGCTCATTTTTCTTGGGAAAAAAATTATAAACAAGTAGTTTCAAACACATATTTATTATTTTCAACATTTTCAAATATTAGTACCAAACGTGTTCTTTCTGTTTTTGTTTTTAGAAAACTATTTTGCAATTTTGATGCCAAACGCATTCTCAAATCTTGAATATGCATTATTGAACTTTCCATTTTCATTTTGCAACACATTTTTTTGTAAAAAAGTTCTATAAAATATTACCAAACGGACTCTTAAGTTTTTCCCAAAACTTCATTCAAAGTTTTCAAATTTTAGACTAAATTTCCAACATTTTTTTGTTAAGTGTGAATAATATCGATATCGAAATATTCATAAATTAGACTATCGATATTTCTGTAAAAAATAATATTTTCATTATTAGCCACTAATCCTATTAGTCTAAAAATATTCCACTCATTCCATTTATATGATTATCATAAAAGATGAAGCTGATATATAATATTTATAATCGTCTCCTAATAAAGTAAGGCATTTACTATCAAAGTCATGTGACAAGACAATTGATTGGAGTACGTAACCAACAAACCAGAATCTACTTTGCGGTAAAAGTACTACATGCTTGTATTTAAATTTTTAATCACATAAGAAACGTATAATAATAATAAGGATGTGTGACATGTAAGAAATTTTTGGTGAATGTATCATAGTAAGAATTTCTAAAACAATAGAATGCAAAATAAAATTTTAAAATTTGTAAAGTTTCTTATTTTGTAAAAAATGATAGCTCTGTATTATAATATTATTATAAAGGATTTTAAGTTCAAAACCCGTCATCTTTGAAGATTTAAAAGTAACTAATTTACTGAAAAATAGTTTATTGGTGAAGGAAGATTTTGTTTTAAGTAGAAAGTGTAACGAGGAAGTCCCCAAAAAAAAGGAGCGTAAGTAATTACCGGTGAAAATTGTATAATCATAAGGCGTTAGGTGGAACAAAAAATATATAGAAATTCCAAAATAATAGAATATAAAATAACATTTTTGAGTTGAAAGACTTTGTAATGTACGTGTTGAAGTTTCAACGGCACATTTTAAGTTCAACTTAGAGATGATTTGCCATCATATTCACACATGGTCTCCTTACTTATCTTCGAAGGATCATAATTACTTAGTTATTAACCACTTTTGTCCCAGGTAATACAGTAGGTAACGAAATTATATAATTGAAACTTAGATCTCCACCGTCAATTATAATATTTAAAATGAATGGACGGCATCCAACCTATTTGATGACAACATAGGGATGGGTTTGACTACTCTTCCACATTAGCTGCTACCTAAGCTAATCCCATGGTGTATAAATAGGTTCAGCTCCCATCTCCTCCACCCATCCACAACCAAATTTACATATCAATCATATATATCATCATACATCCTTCCTTGATTCCTTCTATTCATCACCAAAAATGGTGAGTTTCTCAATCTCGAATCTCAATGTATAAATTTCTTCTTTAAGCTTTATTTTTAGTTTCGTATGGTGAGCCACGGGACTTAATAGCGTGAGTTTATTAGTTATAGCTAAGCAGGAAATTAAAGTGATTAGAGCTCTCATAGTTACTAAAGTTGAAAGTTAGAAGGTTGCGTTAGGAGGGCAACCTACCCGCTACAAGCTACAGCTAAGTAGCAAGTATCCAATAATACGTGAATTTCATTATTGTCAGCTTCTCTCCTAAACTTGTCTAAGACGCCCTTCAAAAAGATCCAAAAAATCATAATATAAATTTTTTTTTATCATATTACATAGGCATTAAAAAATTTTAGATTTCAAGCTCATTTTAATTTGTAGTACTGTTGGACTCACAAACTTTTATTGTTGCTTTGTTTCTGCAAATACTTGTTGGGAAGCAGTCTCTTTCACTAGCCATTGAGGTATGGCTATTCTTCTTCTTTTATATTTATATGTTTGTTTTTATCCTTATCTACTTACTGTCTTCTGTGTTTCGATATTTGAATTCAAACTTTCAATTTTCTGAACCAGAAAGAATTTGCTCAAAACTCAGAAAGAGTTAAAGCTGTAGATCTTCATCCAACTGAGCCATGGTAATTCTGCTATGTCTTTGACATCACCCAACTTCAATTTTCATCTTCTTATCATGTCATTATCTAGTTGTTTAATATAAATGTAAATGTAAGATAACAAAAGCTTCTTTGGTTTTTCTTGCAGGATTCTAGCTAGTTTGTATTCAGGAACTGTTAACATATGGAATTACAAGTCACAGGTAAAACCATTTTTCACCCAACAAGTTATCGCAGTTTGAATTCTCATTAAAAAGAATTTTCATCCTTTGGAAGGCTAATTTAATGTTTTTACTGCTGTAGACCGTGGAGAAATCCATCAAGGTCACAGACTCACCAGGTACATATGATCTTGCCTACTGATCACATAAATTTTCTCCTTGACAAAATATCTGCATTTGTTTTTTACATGTGTTTGTGTGTTTGCAGTCAGGTCAGCAAAGTTCGTAGCACGCAAACACTGGATTGTAACCGCTTCTGATGACAAGTTTATTCGTGTCTACAACTATGATACAATGGAAGAGATCAAAGAATACGAAGCACACACAGACTTTATCAGGAGTGTCTCTGTTCATCCTAGTCTACCATATCTATTGTCATGCTCTGATGACAAAGTTATAAAGCTTTGGGATTGGGACAAGGATTGGGAATGTGCTCAAATCTTTGAGGGACATTCTCACTATGTGATGCAAGTGGCATTTAACCCCAAAGGCACCAATAGTTTCGCTTCTGCATCTCTTGATGGCACCATTAAGGTGCTGTACAAGTTGTTAATTCGTTTCAAAATTAATTAACTGAATTACACGTTTAAATCTTTACCGCTGTGAAGCTTACGCTTTTACAATGTCTGCTTTGGTTGCAGCTATGGAACATCGGCTCCTCTGTGCCGGAGTTCACATTAGATGGCCACTCGAAAGGAGTGAACTGTGTGGATTACTTTGTTCACGGTGATAAACCATATCTTCTGAGTGGTTCTGATGATTTTACTGCCAAGGTTTGTTGCATTTTCTGGTTAATCATCAGTCTTCTAATTAAAGTAGAGTGTTTGATTAAATTTGTGACATTAACAGGTATGGGACTGTGAAACCAAAAGTTGTGTGCAGAGTCTAGAAGGTCACGAGCACAATGTAACAAGTGTATGTGCTCATTCTGAGCTTCCCATAATAATTACAGCTTCTGAAGATGGAAATGTTCACTTATGGAATGCAACCACATTTAGGTAACATTCTTTATGATTCAAAATATTTATGCCTTACAAATGCAATTACTCAGTCTTCTGTTCATTTTTTATCAGACACTGTGTTGTAAACAATTCTCACTTCTTACAGGCTAGAGAAGAAATTGAACTATGATCTCGAAAGAGTTTGGGCAATCGGATACTTGAAAGGATCAGACAAGTAAGTTTCATTTTTGCTTTCTTGTGTGTCAAGTAAGGGTTTTTTTTTGGTTACAATGAATTGAACACTTCCTTGATTTGTGCAGGGTTGTGTTTGGCTTCGACAAAGGAACCGTTGCGGTTACAATGACTGGTTCTGTTGAATTCCAAGCTTAGAAATAGAATTTGAAGGAATAAAGGCATCGAATGTTTCAAGTTTGTATGACAGTTGTTCTTGTATTTTATGTATCACTGCTATAATAAAAAGGAAATATATTTCTCCAGTGAGTGAGATTAAACATGCTTACCTGATTTACTTCCACCGAGTTGAGGTTAGTTATTTGAGTTTAATCTGAAGCTTTATTCCTCAGCAAAACCTTCACTTCTTTCGTTGTATTTAATCTGCCAAAACTCAACATCATTTCCTCTATCATACTCTCTCACATACTGAGGAATCTGTGTAATGTCTATGCATTTGCCCACAAAGCAAGGTATTGAACTGCACTCAAGGGCTTCAGAATCTGCACAATCCATCGAAAATTCAAATTATAAGCCGTGAAGATACAAATAATAATAACAAACGCAAGAAATGGATGCATGAACAAGCTTACCCCCTTCTAATTGGAAAAAATTTCGGAAATGTAAATAACCATTTGCAACGACATCAAGATCATCGAGACTGAAGTTGTACCGCTTTTCCAACGCTAAGTATAACAACTGAGAAACCAAAAACTAACATCTGATCAGTATATGGTGAACGAAAAGGAGTTTCTAAAACAGACTAAGTCTCAGAATTCTGTTCATTCCCAAATTCTCGACAATTCTAACATGTAGGTTTGTCTGTACCTTTTCTGAACCAAGAGACATTAATCTCTCTAAAGTTCTGAACAACGCATCAGTCAGGTCATCACTATATATTACATCTGCAGCTACAAGCAAAGAAGCTTTTTGGGCTTCTTCGACTTCTGAAATGGTCCAAGAATACCTGGGCAACATCATTAAGAATTTATTTATGTTTCCAATTATATGATGTTGGGATATAACTAATAGTGTTTAGTTGTTTACTCTTAAGCTACATAACTGAGATAACACCAGCATAGGGAATACATTTGGAAAGTACGTAGAACAAATTTTCGAAAATGAGTATGTTCTTAGTATTAAAAAAAATTAACTAAACTATTTGCAAGAAAGAATCAAAGCATATACTCAATTTCACCTTTTAGCAAGGGGTGATTCTTCTAGGGTTATTCTTGGGGGCCATGGATTTATCCAATCAAGTTCACGTACATGAACCGTAGCTCGACGACTGAAGAGTTGAGAATTAAGGTCGACATTCTTAGCACAGTTGTCAAGGACCTCATTCCCATGGTCTGACACACAGGGCAACCTTATATAAGCAGCAGTTTGAATTTTATGACTCAAATAAGTAAATCCATGATACTATTCATGGAGCACACTAAGAAAAAGTCGTATAATTTATTGAAAACATCAGACTTCAATTTCAAAAACCTTAGTACTATACACTAAACTCATCAAGCACCCGATTCAAAAGACATTGCTTCAGACATTTGTTTGAGGATACAATTATAAAAAAATCTTAAGCTTTCAAAGGTAAAAAAGGAAATGTTTAACAAACGATATTTAGTAAGTGCAAGATCACTATACCTGTTATAAACACTGCTTTAGCAACACGTGCAAGTAATACGCCCACCAATCCTGGCAAACACAATGAATTCAAATTCCTGTCATCCAACATATAGTGATGTCTCAACTTAAGGTCGTAAAAAACTTGAATTTATAATGAACTAGTTGTTACGATTCCCAAAATTGTATATATTTTGAGAAACAGTCTTGGTCCGGATTCTAACATTAGAGAACTTTCCTGTTTAAAACTTCTATGGTTAAGTTCAGCTGTCCAATATTTGAGGTATATATCATCTCTCAAATTCATGAAAGCATTGATTTGATTTAGAATGAATGTTAATGAACCATTGATTAACCCACTAATTTCCACAATATACAGAGCCAATGCCAGGACTGACATGATTAATGTACCTGTACCAGCACCAAGCTCTAATGAAACAATTCCATCAAGTTCAGATGATGTAAACATCTTATGCAGCAAAAAATCAGCTAATACGAGTTCTGACCTCCACACCTGAGGGGGAAAACAAGACTAGGTATGAATATATCGCAAATAAAACCAAACTTAAAAACACAAAACCAAGAGCAACAACAGCTACCTGCAAACCGACACTTGGAATGGATGATGTGATATTATGCTGGATGGTCACGGTACAACTGTGAGTAGATAATTCTGCACATATGTTGTTGAAAAGATTGAAGCAAACAAAACCACCAAACGATCTTCAAAAACAAAATAGGGGCTGGTCCATCTTTTCTTTGGTCAAGAAATGAATATCAAATGCCAAATATGATATTCAAAAATGAAATATGGCCTTCCTTTGAAAAAAATTGCTGATTTTTTTTATTAGGGGTAAAATTCCAAAACAAGTGGGCAGCCATACAACTAATCAATTCTATCTGAAGGACCAACCCAAACATTTCCAACATGCTCAATGGGTTTAAAAGCAAAGTCTTTAAGATCATAAATGGAAACAAACATAACATTACCATGAAAAGGCCTTAAAGCAATGTAATAAAATAAATGCAATAATTTTCTCTTACTGTTGCGTCTAGGAAGAAGAAGATCGCCATCCTCATCCAAGCTAATCATTTTGTCTTCAATTTGGGAAGTTTCATTGTATCTTTTTGGCTCAAATTCTGTAAGTAAGTGATTGTGTTAGAGGGTTAAAGCTTATACATATATTTTTTAATTGAATCAAATTAAAATACAAAAATGAAGAGAGCAGAGGTTACGGGAGATTGAATTCAGTACCAGGTGGGATGGAGAAGGTGAAGTGAGAAATGTGGGGTCCAGAGAAACCAGGTGGACAGCCCAAGTGCACTTCACTCATAACCTGCTCTTCCTCCACTAAATCTCCGCCTTTCACTTTCCCCATCGTCTCCACCGACCCTGCTTCCATTGACCCTAAACCCTAATTTCAAATTTGCAATGTTCCTTTGAGAACGTGGTTCAAATTCTATGCCGGAACGCTGCGTTTTACTTTACAACCAAAGATCGCTGCCCATTTGGAAAATGGCTCATATTTAAACAAAGTTAACAAACTAATGCATTTGCTTTGCCAAAAAATAAAAAAACTAATGCATTGGTTTGTCAAAATTGAGAAACAACCTTCCTTTTGGTGTAAAAAAATACTAAACTACCCACAAAATGACTTTTCTATACAAATCCTTTTTTTTTTTTTTGTATAAATAATGAGAATTTAACACTGAACACATTCATTCTAACTAATATATAAAACCGAATTAAAAAGAGTTTGATTTGGCACACTTTCACACCCATCTCTACCCTTCAACTGTGACAGAATCGAATATAACCAAGTTGACCTTGTCCATATGCATTTCTTATCAAATATATATGACACCCATTTTTAATGAAAATTATGTGTGATTGCTTATTTCTAATCAATAGATTAGTACGTATGAACATGCATTTTCTACTTAACTTAGCATAGATTGAGTACAAACGATTTACTAAGAAAATACCAATTTTAATTTAAAAGGGTGACATGTATTCAAAAAATAAATAAATTCAAAAATAATCCTTACCTCGTAAATAAAAAATAAAAAAACTTGCCCAAATTGGCTAGGGTAGTCTCATGGTTATATTAGGCTAAAATTGAGATTTTAACTTTTTTCATGATTTAAAATGCACTTCGCTCTCTGTGGAATTCTTGCTCTTGCACTAGTTTTATGTCTTAAGCAGTTTTTCTTTTAGTTTTTGCTAACATTGGGTTATTAAATATTTTTTTTGATATCATTGTGTATTATAAAGAAAGAGCAAAATCATACCATCAAAATCAAGCTATGACAGCAAGACTCACAAGTCAAGATAGCAATATTAACGCGAACAAAGCCGCACTAACAGGTAACAAACCCCATATTTATTCAGAAATGGTTCAAGGGAATTCCCATATTTATTCACACTACAATCTTCGGATTACACAAATAACTGTGAAATTATAGAGCAGGTTGAGAACTCTTACCTCTTTATTCAGAAATGGTTCAAGGGAATTCCCATATTCTTCAGTAGACATATTTCTGAGGTCACGCAGTTCTGGAAAATCAGCAAATCGTGCTGCAGCATACATCAAAGATGGAACAGCTTCCTTGCATTCCTCAGGACATTCCCTGTAAAACAAACAAAGCAATATGACTAAGGTGAAAACAAAGCATAACAAGCAAAGATCATGTCAAACAAATCGTGGTTAGTTGTGAGAAATGTTATAATTTCGGAAGTGATTTGTACCTTTGCTTTTCCATGACAGAAATATGACTTGAGATGCATCCCAGAAAGTCCTCTGTTAACTGATACCAGGTAGACATATTTTACTCAACCACAAGTCCATCAGCTTGTTTCGCCAATTATCATTCATGTTAAGAGCTGAATAACATCTCTCTCAGTGCCCGCAGATGGAGTATTAAGTGAACAAGCTATGCCATTGCAGCCATCAAGCCCAGTTCATCATTAATAGAGGCTACGAAAAGTCACGACTCATGAGGGGAAGAACCCTACGCTTGAGGCTGGCTACATAAGACCATGACAGTAACAAATAAACAAAAATCATTAATACGACCTTGCAAAAAGAGATTAATCTACCCAAGAATATAGAATTATTGAATCCAAATTAACCACCAGCATACCCTTCCATAGGCTTTGATGTCAAGGACACTCCTCAGAAGATCACCACTGTCATTCTTCTAATACACGTTTGTAAAGCGTTCCTCTTCTTCTTTATCATCTCAAGCCTCAACTTCATCATCTTTATATCTGATTTTCTGCATTAAAAACACCCAAAATCAGAAACAAGAAAAAACCCAAAACCTAAATGGCTAACATGGCTAATATCATCTTTCTTCAAACAGACAACAGTCACATAACATGCTTAAATTCACAATTATCCTAATGAAAGAGAATTTTCACTTTCCTAAAACTCACTAATGAAAGATCAATAACCTGTTAAACGCTCAATCATGCAAGAGTAAATACACTCCAATTGTCTCAGTTACCCCAAGACAAGAGATTCGGTTACCATTTTTCAAAGTAATTAGTTTTAGTGAACCTAATTCGTTGCTAACATAACATATTGAAGCAAAGAAATCAAAGGATTAAACAATTGGAAACAAGCTAAAAGAGAGACAAGGACAAAGATAAGAAACAATTTAGAAAAGGCACAAAAATCCATCATGGTGTACAAAATTCACATCAAACTTCATACCATATGTGCAAATGGGGTTTATCATATAAAATCAGACAAGCACGTAATAAGATATCACAAACATTCAAATCAGACAAACATGCAATAAGAGATATCACCACAAATCGAATCAGAATATCAAATAAACATATGCAATCAGAGATATGACAAAAATAACAATTTTAATTCAAGGTAGACTAAATCTACAGTAGGGACACGTGTATTTTTTATTCAACCATGTGATAATACATGGGGTGTGAAATATGAGCTGATGGGGCATTTGAATTACCTCTTGGCGAGCAAGAGGTGCCAAGAAAATTGAGCAAGAGTTCTCAATTTTCTTCGATGGCCAATCAGGAAAGATATACCTTTCCAAGGTATCAACGGTTGCCTTGGGATGCCGCCTAGATCCGCTTGGGATACTGCCTAGGATCCAGGGAGATAGTGCTCGATATCATCAGCAAAAATCAGCGGATTTTGCTCTGCAACTGCAAGTGGAAGAAATTCTTCCATATTCCAACCCTCAACAGTGAATTACTCCTCCGATGCTGGAGTCGCATCATCTAAAATTCTGCCAATAACTCTGCCAATCGCACCAACTCATCATCATAAAACGGTGGATCCATTCTTGTGTTCGACGATTAGGGTTCGGTCGTAAAAATGAGATGAGGAGAGATAGAGATGAGATCGCTTGTAAAGAGTTGAGACGTGGGTTAGTGTTTTGTCGTAAGCGTAACAATGAAATGCAGAACGCTAGAGATTAAGATATTTGAGAATTGAGAGAGCGTTGAGCAGACAGAGAGAGCGTTGAGCAGAGAAAGAGAGAGCGATGTGAGTGTTGAATGATATCTGCAATTTGAATTGATAGGTTTCTTATTTTGTCTTCATGCCGTCACATACACATTGCGGGTGAGCCTTCTCTTGTTATTTTTTATTTTATTATTATTATTTTTTGGACAAATTACATAAAATCCCATAAATTATAGGGGTCATTTCAAGTCCATACCCAAATTATGAAAATTTTCATCCAGGTACCTAAACTATATGACCATCAACATATCGGTACCTCTGTTACATTTTCCATTCATTAAACTATTAAAAAAATAGATGACAAATAATTGATACGCTAGTGAATTGCCAAAATTAGAACGGCATTTTTGTCAACATCATCAACATCTGCAAAATCCAGCCACGAAACCCCAATCTCCATTAGCTCGTGATGTGGGTATTTTCCTCTTATCTTCTCTCCCTTCCTCTCCATCGCCCTTTCTCTTAAACCCACACCAATCAATTTCATGAGCAAAAAACCCAGAAAATCTGCAAAACCCAGGCAAGCCCTAATTCATACTCCTTTAACAGCGAATCAATTACCTTCACTCTTAAATATCCACTATTCTCTAATCCACCCTTGTATTCACCCAAAAACTCCTTATTATACACTAGATTCACCGACATCGACAGACGGTCGTGGTGCCTGTTCAAATCGGTGTCCCAAATTCTCTTATGCATTATAAATTTCACTTGGTAGCCATGTAAAGACTCGGTCTTTTCCTTGAATTCTGCCGGCATCTCCGACGGCGGAGACGGAATCAGTAAAGCCGGCAGCCGCGTCACTTGTTTCTTCTCCTTCGCAGGCTTATCCTTTTTCTTCTTCAACTTGCAAGCATCATCTTTCCTGATTTTTCTGAAAGCAAAGCGGCTTTTTCTTCAATGCAATCGAAATTAGTCTCTGGGTCTGGGATGCTTGTTTTCCTCTTCTTCATTGGGGCTTTTTCATTCGAATTTGATCTCTTCCTCTTGGGGATTTGACAAGAAGAGATTTTGAATTGTTGGGTTTTCTTGGATTGGGTCTGAATCAGATCAAGCAAGACTCTTTCCTTCAAAAAGCAACCTTTCCTCGATTAATTTGTCAATCTTCGAGCAGAGAATTTTAGAGCAAGAATGTTGATCTCCTCAGTGAAGAATGCTGATTTGGTCCAAGATGGTGACCAATCGAGAACTATGATTAGGGGGTGGTGTTGGTTAATCCATGAGATTGATGTGGGTTTTTCTATGGGTTGACGTGGAATTTTATATGGTTGATTTTGGGAAGGATTTTATTGGTTTTAATGATGGATTGCAATTTTTTATTCAAAGTATGGTTTGATTCACATGCAAGAGTTATATTCTTGGTTTTAAATCAAAATTCATGATTTCTGGAAAGAGCAGCCACCATCTACGGCCTTGACACCCGCATTGTCTCCATACTCCTCCGCCATAGCGAATCCAAACTCGACTTCGTCAACACCAATTGCGAGCTCTGATTCTCGTGGATGGATTTTGCAGATGTTGATGATGTTGACAAAATGCCCTTTTAATACAAGGTGAATGGACCAATTATTTGCCACCGTCTTTTTAACGGTTTAATGGATAAAAAATGTGACAGAAGTACCGATATGTTGATAGTCATATAGTTTGGGTACCTGGATGAAAATTTTCAAAGTTCGGGTATGAACTTGAAATGACCCCTATAGTTTTCACTACAAGAAATCAGAAGTTGCCCGGTGGAATGACGTCGTCGTGCAACGTAAGCCCTCCGTCGAGTAACACTGACAACGGCGATTCGCCGTCGGGCAATAGGCGTCGGGCTATTGCAGTCGAACTTTCAGATTACTCAACGAGCACAGTGTCCTCGTCGAGCAATTTCACAATGCCCGGTTGTAGTGTTCGTCGTTGATACTGTCGTCGAGCAACTAAAGTCAACATCTTATTACCGTCGGGTAAGGTTAATACAATTCGTCGGTTAAGGTTAATACAATCCGTCGGGTAACGTTATAAACAACCGTCGGGTAACGTTATATACATCCGTCGGGTAACGATATATATGTTCGTCGGGTAAAGTGTTAGAAAACCCGTCGGGTAACGTCATATATGTCCGTCGGATAAAGTGTTAAAAAACCTGTCGGGTAATGTTATATATATCCATCGGGTAACGTGTTACACACCGTCGGGTAACGTTTCCCCATTTCGTCGGGTACAGTTTTAAAAAATCCCGTTTTTATGTCCGATGGAATGAACTAGGAGGCTGTGAATTTTGACCGGCGCTGCACGTACACCACCAGTATCTTTGCATGTGTTGTCCTGCAAATCCGCTGGGATGTCAAACCTCGGTTTATCCCGCGCACGTTCACCAACCTACCTGCAAATTCGATGAACATTAGTAAATAAAATGAGTAGCAAATAAAAACGGTTGGTTAAATAAACAAAATAATGAGCTTACCCTTAGGGAGTGATCCGACATTAGAGCCTGTTTCGTCGGCTCCGACGTCGTCCTGTGAGGGCTGGGGGTTGGTACGGGGTTCCCCCCGTTTCTTACTATGTTGTCGACGAGCTGATCGGGCATCGGGTCGCATATAAATCGACAGCGGTGCGTGAACGGACGCCGCTGTTGAGGCAACCGAGTCCGGGGCTGCCTCATCCGGCTTATGACCATTAACGGGATCAGGGCAAGGGCGAGACCTAGACGTGATGAAGGTGCGATGCGACATCTACAATAACAAATATAAATTAATTAATATAAAATTAACCATCACATTTTTAATTAAATAAAAAAAACCAAACATTTTTAATATTAAATATTAAATTTAAAAAAGAAAAACAAAATCACATTTAAAATTAACCAACATTTTATAATTCCAATAAACTTAAAAAAATAAAGCAATAATTGTTTTTAGTAATAATTAGTAAATTGGTATCTAAAAACTAAAACCACCAAATTCTAATTTTTTTAAATAAATCCAACAGAAACGAAAAATTAACTTAAAAAACTAATTAATCCAAACGTACTAAACTCAAAATTCACAACATTATACCTATATTTCTAAATCCAAATTTCGGGACCAAAATCTAACTTACATATTAATCGAAACATATAATATCCAAATCCTAAAATTCACAAATTAAAAATTTATAAAACTCACATTTCCAAAATTCACTTATACTACACCATATAAAAATTTCTCAAAATTGTTTTTAAAATTCAATTACCCAAAATTCATAAATTTCACATATCCAAAATTCACATAAATTTCATATCCAAAAGCATACAAAAAACATAACATTATATCAATTCCAACATTATACCAAACATCAAAATTTCAACAAATCTTCAACTATTATATATACATTAACAATAACAATAAACCAATAACAAATATATATCCAAATATATATACATAAACATTAACAAAAACAATATCCAATTTCATAAATTCTTTTTCCAAATAAAAACTAACACTAAACCAATATATCCAATATCAACCAATATAAACTAATAAACCAATATATCCAATATCAACCAATATAAACCAATATAAAAAAATATATCCAAATTAACAATAAACAATATATTGAAACTAACTTTAACATTAACATTAACAAGGGAAGCGGCGGCGACGGCATACCTCTGTGAGGGGAGACGGTGTCCTTCACTGCTTGGCCGGCGGCTTGAGGGATAGCAAGACAAGTTGGCAGCTTGGAAAGGTTGAAAATGACGAAGTTTTCGGGTCGGAGAGCAAGAGGAAGAATGGGTCGGTAGTTTTCGGCGATGGGAAATTTCAGAAAATGAAGAAGAAGGAAGAAGAAGAAGAGTATGTCTGATTTAAGTATCAGATTGTCTGTGGCCCGACGCATGCGTCCGTCGGGTAACACTTTAATGCCCTGTCGGGTATTAAAAACCAGTGCTTATTCGTCGGGTATTTGTGTTCAACATCCGTCGGGTAACGATTCAATCATATCGTCAGGTAACATTTTAGTTACAGTCGGGTAAAATCTTTGAACTCCGTCGGGTTATTTTAACTTTTCCGTCGGGCAATATTAAGCGGTAAATTTCAGAATCCGCGAATATTTAGGTAGGAAGCCGTCGGGTAACAGCCCAAACACCCGTCGGGTAACAGCCCAAACACCCGTCGGGTAACAGCCCAAACACCCGTTGGGTAACAGCCCAAACACCCATCGGGTAACGATAATGGTCGGATATCCGTCGGGTAACACCTTTACTATCCGTCGGGTCACAAAACACGGGACTTCTGAGAATTCGCGAAAATTTAGGCACAGTGTCCGTCGGATATCATTTACAATCTCCTCCGGGTAATATACAAGGTCGATAACCCGTCGGGCGTCAGTTAACATATCCGTCGGGTAACACCAAGCGAGAAATTTGAGATTTCGCGAAAAATTAGGTAGAAATTTGAAAATTTTCAAAACGGGCCGTTTTATTGAAGTTACCCGATGGAGGTTTTCACATCTCCGTCGGGCATGACCTTTCTGATGCCGTTTTTGGCCTTAATCGGAAAACCAAGTCCGGCGAAAGTATAAGCAACTTCGGGACCGTTCAAAATTTGGTTTTACATGCCTAAAGCCCTATTTATCGTTATCGTGGTGTTTTGAGGATTTCAAGTTGTCTGATCGTGAAAAAAACGTTGTGTAACCGTTGAATCGTCACGCACTGTTACCTAATCCTGGGATTTCCAATTTGGTGAATTTTTCGCGTAGGCGATCTATGAGTACCTACCATAAATGTGGACGGTTAGATCGGTCATTTTCAATTTTTAAGTGTTTGAAAATCAGAAAACAACCATATTGCCCAAGGAGTTTAAACTCTTCAAGGAAACTTCAATACATTTGTCGAATTTTGGATTCTATTGATATTCAAATGATTGAATTTGAGCGATCTAACTGTTCACTTTGTGGTTTTACGTGCCTAGATCTCGCCCGTCGAAAATCTTGATGTTTTGAGGATTTCAAGCTGTCCGATCGTGAAGAAACGTTGTGTAACCGTTGAATCGTCGCGCACCGTTTCCTAATCCTGGGATTTCCAATTTGGGAAATTTTTCGCGTAGGCGATCTATGGGTACCTACCATAAATGTGGACGGTTAGATCAGTCATTTTCAATTTTAAGTTTTTGAAAATCAGAAATCAACCATATTGCCCAAGGAGTTTAAACTCTTCAAGGAAACTTCAATACATTTTTTGAATTTTGGATCCTATTGATATTCAAACGATTGAATTTGAGCGATATAACCGTTCACTTTGTGGTTTTACGTGCCTAGATCTCGCCCGTCGAAAATCTTGATGTTTTGAAGATTTCAAGCCGTCCAATCGTGAAGAAACGTTGTGTAATCGTTGAATCGTCGCGCACCGTTTCCTAATCCTGGGATTTCCAATTTGGGAAATTTTTTGCATAGGAGATCTATGGGTACCTACCATAAATGTGGACGGTTAGATCAGTCATTTTCAATTTTTAAGTTTTTAAAAAGGTTGGGTAAAACTTTTTTTTTAAGTTTTTAATCTGCTAAAAACATCATACCCGACGAATATTCAAATACAAACCCATCGGGTAACATGTGTAATAAAAAATTGTAAATATAATATGCTTATAATTACCCGACGGATATTTATATATCTATACCCGTCGGGTAATGATAAGAGGAGGTCGACGTCGGGTAACCGGTACCGTATCCGTCGAGTAACAAGCGTTATAAAAAATTGTAAATATAATCTGCTAAATCATACCCGACGGATATTCATTTATACCTATCGGGTAATTATAAGAGGAGGTAGACGTCGGGTAACCCGTAACTTATCCGTCGGGTAATGTAAGAGGTGGTAGACGTCGGGTAACCTGTACCATATCTGTCGGGTAACATGTGTTATAAAAAATTGTAAATATAATCTGCTAAATTATACCCGACGGATAAGTTACGGGTTACCCGACGTAATGTGAGGCCTAATAGTAATTGTTATAATTAAAATAACACAATTAAGTGTTTGGGCTTGTATGTAGGCCTAACATAATGTGAGGCCGTCACTCAGTGAGATCCATAATGGGCTACGGTGGCCCAATGAAATAATGGCCCTGATGAGCCAGTGCCCCATGAATAATAGTGGTCCAATCATAGTCTAACATGTATTTAGAGAATAATTAATAAAGTAATAAATTCCATGAGGACTTATCTGGTATTGGATTGTGAGGGCTCCAAGCAGAGCGTGGTGGAGGTGGAGCCCAGCGGAAGCGGCGCAACGGCGGCGCGTGATCGTCGGCAGTGAAGGTCAGAGTGCAAGTCGTCGATTGAAGAGCAGCGAAGGTAGTTTTGCTCGACGGAGGCGCGGCTACATCCGGTGTAAAGTGACGTCATGTAAGTCACAGGTAAGTAGATTTGGTTCCATCGTGTCCACAGGTTCAGCCGGTGATACTCGTCGGCATTCGACGGCGGCGGTGCTAGGTGGCGGAGGACCTTGGTTTCTGCCTTTCTTTTCTCTAGTGGCTGGTCTGCTCCTCAAAGGGGAGCCATGTATTTTTGCCTTCTTCTCTTGAGTGGCTGACCTGCGGCCTCATGCTGGAAACTTGTTTGCTATTTTTCATATGCACATACAAACTAATATCTTTGCATCATCTTCCATGAGTGAGAAATATGTTTTGTGTATTTTGCTTTCTTCATATATATTGCAGCAGAGGGTGAAATGTCCCAATGAGGGTCAAGATGAATTTGGTTGTTTTTGTGTTGTGATCGATTTTTGGCAGATAGGAGGAAGAAAGACACAGTAGTGTTTTGTGATTTTTGACCAGAGAAGGTTTTTGGTTGTGACCGAGAGAAGAAGAGAGATTTTATGGGTTGTTTTTTTCTTTGTAGCCGTGAGTATGAGAGGGTATTGATGTGGGATGGGTTTTGTTTCCTCTGATGTTGTCTCTAGTATTCCAAGAGGAAGAGAGATGGAGGAGAGATGTGAGGCCATTCTGTGAGAGATTGGGATTTTTGCCAGTGAGGTTGGGCAAGCTTGTCGAGATCAGAAAGAGGAAGAAGAGATTTGGGCCAAAACCTTTTGGGAATTTTGGGCAGAGAACCAATCTGGGATTTTTTGGCAGTGAGGTTGGTGTTCTTGGGTTCATGGTGTTTCAGCACGAATGTGAGTTTTTGAGAGGGAACCGACCTGGATTTTTGTCGCGTTTCCCACAGATGGTGCCAACTGTTGATACATAAAATGAATCGGTCGAACTATGAAAGCACACACTCACATCAAGGCACAACGATGTACATGGTTCACCCAAATCGGGCTACGTCCACGGTGTTATCTCACTCTCATTTATAATATATGTGTTTGTACATGTTACAATAGGCATTGAGCCTTAGAGATAGTGATGTATGTAGAGAGAAGTGAGAGAGTTATCTCTAGAGAGAGAGTCAAGAGATTTGTAGAGAGAGAGAGGATTGTGTTGAATGAGGGAGGGGCTCCCTATTTATAGACAATATCTAGGTTTAGGTCATGGGCCACATTGGTGGGCTTTAGGCATGTGCCTTGTTGATGAGCCTTGATGATGAGTTTGGTCTTGGCCCAAGTGATCTTTCGGGTATTTCCGTTAGGTATGTTGCTTAGTCAAATTAGGTACGAACACCAATTATATGATGTTCGGATATAACAAATAGTGTTTAGTTTTTCACTCTTAAACTACATGACTGAGATAACACCAGCATTATTTTTTCTTTTGTACAAGTAATAAGAATTTAACACTGAACACATTCATTTTAACTAATATGTAAAACTGAATTAAGAAGAGTTTGACCGCCTTCACACCCATCTCTACCCCTCAATTCTGACATAATCGAATATAACCAAGTTGACCTTGTCAATATGCATTTCTTATCAAATATATATGACACGCATTTTTAATGGAAATCATGTGTGATTGTGTATTTCTTATCAATAGATTAGTACGTATGAACATGCATTTTCTACTTAGCATAGCATAGATTGAGTACAACGTAGAATTTACTAAGAAAGCACCAATTTTAAGTTAAAAGGGGGACATGAATCCGAAAAATAAATAAATTCAAAATCCTTACCACGTTAATAAAAAAAAACTAGCCTAAATTGGCTAGGCTAGTCTCATGGTTATATTCTTTTAATGGCTAAAATTGAGATTATAACTTTTTTCATGATTTAAAATGCACTTTAGTTGTCTGTGGAATTCTTGCTCTTGTACTAGTTTTATGTCTTTAGCAGTTTTTCTTTTAGTTTTTGCCACTTTGTTTCTTGATTTCGGCAGTTAAATTTGGTTCTTGTGAATTGGGTTTTTGCAGATATGTTTTATCTTCTCGTCTCACAGGCTAGAGAAGAAATTAAAGTATGATACCAAAGAATTTGGGCAATCGGACACTTGAAAGAGCCCATGCCAACTAATAAGTGAAGGTGAACGGTTATCTTTCTCATAACACTTACTATTCTAAGTGTTGTGAGATATAAGAGGCAGAAATGAGAGGTGATTTTGTAATATTGTTCAATTATTTAATAGAAGAAAAAGTGAAGTACAACATGCAAACAACATGCACTACAGGAAAAGCAGGCTTGCTCGGCGAAACAGATTCGTCGAGCAAAATTCAAAATGCGTCGGGCAACATTAAACCCGGCAAATTTTCGTCGGGCAACGTTCGTCGAACCACCGCCGTCAGGCTTGATGTCAATCGATGAAAACAGTGAATTCGTCGAGCAATTCCAAGCTTGCCCGGCAGATCCATTCGTCGCCTATAATTTGTCGAGCAATTCCAAAAGTCAATAACTTTTGCCCGACGAACTCCTTTCGCTGGGCAAAGTTACAGAAATTCGGCAGGTGTGCACCGAATCTTACTTTGCCCGACAAAAGTGCTTGTTAGTCGGGCAAAAGCTTAATATTTAAAAAAATAATTTTAATAATTTATTTAATTAAATAAATATATATAATTAAAATAAAAATATTTTAAAAAATACAATTAAAATAATAAAACGAATCAAATGAAAATAAAAAAAATATTTATAAAAATTAATGTTATGTTTTTACATAATTAAAACTAAAGTAATGTTTTACATATTAAGTTCTAACTACTCGGCGCCGGCTCAGGGTGGTCGGGGTCCTGGGCAGGCTGTTGGGTCAGGAGCTGAGGCTGTGACAGAAGCTCATCCAGCCCACGCTCACCCAAGCGGTCAAGCACCTTGGCGAGGGCAGCCTTGATTTGATAGTTTTGAGCTTGGATTTGTGGGTTTTGGGCCTTGATCTCCGCGTTTTCGGCCTGAAGGGTCTCGAAGTATCTCTTGAGCTCCGACATCTACTCGGGATTGGCTCCCCAGGAAGAACTTGAAGAGCGACTGGAGACATCCCAAACTATCCCGTCACACGCCCCCTAGACGATCATCCCAAGACGCCTACCAAGTCGTCGCTCCAGGATGACGATCGACCTCTCGAGATCCGGTAGCTGCTGCTCCAACGGCATGTCTCAGGATGTTGATGCGTTAGCTCAGCTTGTGTCTGCTGGACGTCTTGCTCCATCGCCGCCTATAAATAACTATGCGCCTATCCTCCTACTGGGCCAATAAGGATTGCGACCCTCCGTGGTGGTTGAATTTCTTCGCTCCCAGGTTTGATGTGTTGGCAACCAATTTTCGTTGTTCATTAGTAAAAACAATAATTATATTTTCAAGTGGAAAATAACATAAAATATAAATAAATAATTTCACTAGGTGGATAGTACCACATAGCTGGGGGACACGAAATGGTCGCACAACCACGGCCACCCTTCCAGTTTCGGCCCGTCCAACTCTTCTGGAGGATTTGCCTGAGCTTCCTCCTATGAATGCTAGCTTTTGTAGTACTTGTGGAGCTCGTACTACTGGTTGGCGCAC
The DNA here is from genome assembly GCA_037349345.1 of Oemleria cerasiformis. Taxonomy (NCBI): domain Eukaryota; kingdom Viridiplantae; phylum Streptophyta; class Magnoliopsida; order Rosales; family Rosaceae; genus Oemleria; species Oemleria cerasiformis. The sequence continues at coordinate 4,329,126 of JAZGTL010000019.1, read as the reverse complement.
CATAACTGCCAGTGGTTTCTCAAGTATTTACTGACGTAGGTGTCCTCTAGGTTGAACTCAAAATTGATCTGCAATAAACTATTAAAGCTAGTAAAATAATTAAAAATAATGAAAATAATGTTAAAAAAGGGAGAAACACTTACCGATAACTGTCCCCAACAACGCGTGATCTCCTACGGGGGTTGGTTCCTGAAAGTATCCCCAATCATTAGGGACTTGGTGCGAAGAATCGCGCCCATGTCATGCACCACCAGACTGTGGATTTTTACGGACGCTGTCCGGAGGCGAGGCACGTACACCACCGAGATCTTTGCATTCGTTGTCCTGCAAATCCGTTGGGATGTCAAACCCCGATTGATCCCGCGCACGTTCACCGACTTCCTTGCAAATTCGATGAACATTAGTACAAAATATGAGTAACAAATAAAAACGGTTGTTTAAATAAACAAAATAATCAACTTACCCTTAGGGAGTGCTCAGGCAACATCCTCCGGTTCGTCTGCTCCGGCGTCGTCTGGTGTTGTCTGGGGGTCGGTATAGGGTTCCCCCTATTTCTTGATGTGTTGTCGACGAGCTGATCGTGCACCGGGTCGCTGATGATTCGAGATCGGTGCCTGAATGGACGCCGCTGTTGAGGCTACCGAGGTAGGGGCTGCCTCCTCCACCGCATGATCATCAACGGGATCAGGCGGGGGCGGGTCCTACATGTGATTAAGGTGCGATGTGACATCTACAATATGAAATTTAAAATAATTAATATAAAATTAACCAAAATATTTTTAATTTAATAATAAAAAAAACCAAATATTAAATATTAAATATTAAATTCACAAAATAAAAACAAAACCACATATAAAATTAAACAACATATTTTAATTCGAATAATAAATAAATAAATAAATGAAATTTGTTTTATTCAAAATTAGTAAATTGGCCAATAAAAATAAACCACCAAATTCTAATTTTTTTTAAATAAAACTAACACAAACCAAAATTAAACCTAAAATACTAATTAATCCAAACACACTTAAACCTAAATTACTAAACTCAAAATTCACAACATTATGCCTAAATTTCTAAATCCAAATTTCGGGAATAAAACCAAACTTACAAATTAATCCAAACATACAATAATAATATCCAAAATCATAAAATTCACATATCCAAAATTTATAAATCTCACATATCCAAAATTCACATATCCTACATCATATAAAAAATTCACATAAATGTTTTTAAATTCACATATCCAAAATTCATAAAATTCACATATCCAAAATTCACATAAAATTCATATCCAAAATCATAACAAAAATCATATGAAAAATTCATAACATTATACCAAACATCACAATTTCAACAAATCATCAACATTAACCCTAAATTACTAAATCCAAACAAACTTAGTAAACCAAATATGTATATTCCAATCCAATCCAAATTCACAATATTCAAGTGAAACCCCTAAATTCACAATCTGCCAAAATCCAATCCAAATTTCAATTCCAATTTCATAATATCCAAACCAAATTTCAATTGAAATTTCAATCCAAACTAAAATTAAAATATAGACAGTCAAAATTGACAATAACCAATCTACATTAACAATAGAGAGAGAGAGAGAGAGAGAGAATGAGTTCGACCTTGAGATGACTACCAGCGAGAGAGATTTAGCGAGAGAGAGAGCTGTGGTGGTGTGCTTGAGAGAGGAGGAGTCCGAGTGAGAGAGAGAGAGAGAGAGCGAGAGAGCGAGAGAGTGGTTTTCTTCGCCGGCGACCTTGAGAGAGGAGGAGTCTAGTGTGTTTGCAGAGAGGTGAGGGTGCGGAGATAACGAGGAAAATGAAGAAGAAGAGTCAGTCGCGACTTATCAATGTCTGAATAACGTTGCCCGACGAAGGCATGAAGACATCGTCGGGCAAATTTTAATGTATTCTTCGGGTAAAAAAAAGCAGTGGATATTCGTCGGGTAAGGAGTTTCAATTTCGTCGAGCAAATATACGCGACAAGTTTGAGATTTTGCGAAACTTTTGACGGAATTTATGAAATTTTCGCAAAAAAAAATTGCGCTTGTTTATAACGTTGCCCGATGAATTCTGAAAAAATTGATTGGCGAATGATTAAATTCCTCGGGCAAGATGCTTATGTTGTTGAGCTTCTAACTGATCTAAAAACCAAGTCCAACGATAGAATTTTCAAGATCGGGACCATTCACGTTTTGCTTTTATGTGCCTATAGCCCCATCGATCGTTATCGTCATGTTTTACGGAGCTTATGTACCTCGATTGTTAAGTTTTTTGAATTTTAATGGGGTTTTCGTAGTTTCGGTTCAATTGATATTCAAAAGATGGAATTTCAAAAAATTGACCGCTCAATGGTTACTTTTAAGTGTGTAGACCTCACCCGTAAAAAAATCTTGATGTTTTGAGGATTTAAAGATGCCCGATCGTGAAAATACGTTTTGTTACCGTTGAATTGTCGCGCACCGTTACCTAATCCCGAAAATTCCAAATTGGATAATTTTTCACGTAGGAGATCTATGAGTACGTGCAATTAATGTGGATGTTTAGATAGGTCCATTTCATTTTCTAAATTATTTAAAATCGTAAAATAAGCATATTCATCTAGGAGTTTAAACACTTCAAGGAAACTTCATTACATTTTTCAAGTTTTGGTTCCATTGATATTCAAACAATTGAATTTAACCAATCCAAGCATTCATTTGTGGTTTTACGTGCCTAGATCTCTCCCGTCGAAAATCGTGAGGTTTCGAGGATTTAAAACCGTCGGATCATGAAAAACGTTGTGTAACCGTTGAAATGTCACGCATCGTTACCTAATTTCAGAATTTCCAAATTGGGTAATTTTTCACGTAACCAATCTATGAGTATGTGCAATAAAGGTGGACGGTTAGATCGTTCCATTTCATTTTCTAAATTATTGAAAATCGTAAAATAAGCATATTCATCAAGGAGTTTTGGTTCCATTGATATTCAAACGATTGAATTTGTCCAAATCCAACCGTTCATTTTGTGGTTTTACGTGCCTAGATCTTTCATGTCGAAAATCATGAGGTTTCAAGGATTTAAAACCGTCAGATCGTGAAAAAAAGGTGTGTATCCGTTGAAACGTCGCGCACCGTTATTTAATCCTTGAATTTCCAAATTGGGTAATTTTCCCTTAGGCGATCTATGAGTACGTGCAATAAAAGAGGACGGTCAGATCGCTCCATTTCATTTTTTTAATTATTAAAAATCTTAAAATAAGCATACTCATCAAGGAGTTTAAACACTTTATTACATTTTTCGAAGTTTTAGTTCCATCGATAGTCAAACGAATTAATTTGATTGATCCAACCGTTCATTTTGTGGTTTTACGTGCCTAGATATCTCCCGTCGAAAATTGTGAGGTTTTGATTATTTAAAATGATCGGATCGTGAAAAAATATTGTGCAACCGTTGAAACATCACACACCGTTACCTAATCCCGAGATTTCCAAATTGGATAATTTTTTGCGTAGGCGATCTATGAGTACATGCAATGAAGGTGGATAGTTAGATCGTTGCATTTCATTTCACATGTATTTTAAAAACGTTGGTTTATAATTAAATCTAAATTGAATATAGTATATATTGCCTGATGAAGGTACATGAATATTCGTCGGGCAAATCCTCTGACCCATAATTTGGTAAATTGTTTAATAATTTTAAAACATTGTTTAATAATTAGACATTAGACAACTTTGCCCGACGAATGGAAAGGGATCTGTTTTGCCAATGAATGAATTTGGTAAGGGATCTGTTTTGCCAATCAACAGTAGCCCGTTGTCACACAGTCATACTCATTTGATGTGTTGCAGATCGCAGAAGACGAGGATGCATGCATATGTTAATTATCAAATGAAACATATATATGGTAAGAGACTTCTCTTCTGCTGCCAGGTGTATAACATGCATTAGTCACTTGTAATCTAGCTCTTCATTACTAACTTTTCACTTCGAGATGTTGTTATTTGCTATGATGTCACAGCTCCTTCAATTCTATTATGTTCAATAATAAAGGAAGAAAAACTGGTAGACTTGGTAATTTCGATGCCAAAGTTACCATTCAGAATGGAGATGGAAATAGCAGCAAGTGCATGAAACGGGGGGCCATCAGGTCTATTAAACGGAATGGAAATTTTGGAGAATATCATAAAAATTGACATTTTGATTCCAAATATCCTATAGCCATGGCATTTTCTGTCAATTAACCTTTTTTACTTGATAAAATAGTATATAAAATTTAGGAAAAAATGGGTCAGAACCTTTGCCCGACGAATAAGCAAAGAAATTCGTCGGGCAAAGTTGAAAAATAATTTGCCCGACGAATTTTCTTTGCTTGATTGTCGGGCAAAGATTCTGACCCATTTTTCCCTAAATTCTATACACTATTTTATCAAGTAAAAAAGGTCAAAACCGACTATGCTTATTGAAGCATTCATAAAAATTGACATTTTGATTGTTCATGAGAAAATGTTCATCACTGCATTTCGGAAACTGACTAGTGTAAGTATCAGGGGCATGACTTATAGGGAATTCCAAGGCAGGACCTAAGATGAACTGTTGGGAAGCTGAATCAGAGATGAGGACATCAAAGTTTGTGGCTTTAGTACATAAAAGATTAATTGAATCATTTATGAATGAAATCATATAACATACATATAAATCACACTTATTGATTTAAAGATGGATATTACATATATAAATGAAATCATTTATTTACAACTTTCATTCGGTGTCAGATTCGCTCTCCCCCTCCCAATCACGCTCGTCATCCGAGATATGCAAAGTACTTGATTCCTCATAATCAATTTCAATTTGTTCTAATTCCCCGAGATCAATAAAAATGCCATAAATCGCAATTGGTGGGATGATCTCGTTGGTCCGTACTCTATCCACGTTTAGGGCGGATGCCGAGGAATCCACCTGGTAAATGATTTGGTCATTGTCTGTTTCCCAATCTTCTTCATGGTATCGGTCATCCAAGTCCCAAATATTTCTATGATTCACCATCTCAGCTACTCTCCAACCAGCACCAGCTTTTGGATCATCTTGTTTCGTCGTATTAGCGAGGATGTAGGGATCACTCTCAAACCACCGGGTGTTAGTGTTGACAGAGGTACATAACTGATATTTAATGACACTGCTTGGGATACTTGGGTTTATATCAAACCAATGACATTTGAACTAGACGACTTCCTTGCAGTCTGTGTATAACACCTTAACCACACTTAACAATCTGCCGTAGAACCTCGTATCAGCATTTTTCCCATCCCCCGACACGAGATCAGTCATAAACTCAACATCATGCGACTTTCGCCCAACGAAGGAAACCATTCACCAGACAATAGGTAAATATGCTTCGGGCAACTATAGAAACATCGTTGGGCAAAGTAACAAAGACGAGCATTTTTCCCCCAAAAATTTCAAACATTCTGCCAAGATTTTCGCGAAAATTCCAACTTACCGCGTATCGTTGCCCGACGTATATATAAATACTTCTTCCTTCTTCTTCATTTTCCTTGTTTTCTCCCAACCCCCATCTATCTGCAACTCATACCAGAGCTAGGCTGTGGAGGTTGCCGCAACTCATAGCACTCCGTCCCTTTCTCGCTCTCTCTCACTTAGGCTCCAGCTCTCACTCCGCCACCGTAGCAATCTCTCGCGCGTCCTCTCTCTCACCATGGTTCGGTCTCACCGCCGCCCCTGTCCTCGCTGGCAGTCATCTCAAGGTCGAACTCATTGTCCCTCTCTCTCTATTGTTAATGTAGATTGGTTATTGTTAATTTTGATTGGTTAAATTTTAATTTTAGTTTGGATTGAAATTTCAATTGAAATTTGGTTTGGATATTATGAATATTGTGATTGGATTATTATCATTATTGTGCATTATTTTCAATTTTGCAGATTGGGAATTTAGGGGATTAGTTGAATATTTTGATTTTGGATTGGATTGGAATATAAATATTTGGTTTACTAAGTTTGTTTGGATTTCGGAATTTATGGTTAATGTTGAAGATTTGTTGAAAATTTGATGTTTGGTATAATGTTGAAATTGGTATTATGTTATGAATTTTGCATATGATTTTTGTTATGATTTTGGATATGAATTTTACGTGAATTTTATGAATTTTGGATATTTGAATTAAAAAAAAATTATGTGAATTTTTTATATGGTGTAGGATATTTGAGTTTTACAAATTTTGGATATGTGAGTTTTATAAATTTTTAATATGTGAATTTTATGATTTGGATATTATTATTGTATGTTTGGATTAATTTGTAAGTTTGATTTTATTCCCGAAATTTGGATTTAGAAATTTAGGTATAATGTTGTGAATTTTGAGTTTAGTACTTTTGGATTAATTAGTATTTTAGGTTTAATATTCGTTTGTGTTGGTTTTATTTTAAAAAATTAGAATTTGGTGGCTTTAGTTTTTAGATACCAATTTACTAATTTTTAATAAATAAAAAATTGGTTTATTTTGTTTATTTATTATTGGAATTAAAAAATGTTGGTTAATTTTATATGTGGTTTTTGTTTTTATTTTGTGAATTTAAAATTTAATATTAAAAATGTTTGGTCTTTTTTTTTTATTTAATTAAAAATATGTTGGTTAATTTTATATTAATTATTTTAAATTTCTTATTGTAGATGTCAAATCGCACCTTAATCACAGCTAGGACTCGCCCCTGCCCTGATACCGTTGATGATCACATGACGGAGGAGGCAGCCACTGCCTCGGTTGCCTCAACAGCAGTGTCGGTTCAGGAACCGATCTCAGATCATCAGCGACCCAGAGCCCGATTGGCTTGTCGACAGCACAACAAGAAATAGGGGGAACACCGTACCGACCCCCAGTCCCCACATGACGACGCCGGAGCTGACAAAACGGCGAGTGATGTCGGAGCATTCCCTAAGGGTAAGTTGATTATTTTGTTTATTTAAACAACCGTTTTTATTTGTTACTCATATTATGTACGAATGTTCATCGAATTTGCAAGGAAGTCGGTGAACGTACGCGGGATCAACTGGGGTTTGACATCCCAATGGATTTGCAGGACAACGAATGCAAAGATCTTGGTGGTGTAAGTGCCTTACCTCCGGTTCGTGCCGGTAAAAATCCACAACCTGGTTGTGCATGACATTGGCGCGATTCTTCGCACCAAGTCCATGATGATGGGGGAGACTTTCAGAACCCAACCCCTAGAGGAGATCACGTGCTGTTGGGGAGAGTTATCGGTACGTGTTTCTCCCATTTTTTACATTAATTTAATTTTTTTTAATTATTTTACTAACTTTAATAATTTATTGTAGATCAATTTTGAGTTCAACTTGAAGGACGCCGACGTCAGTAGATACCTGATACACCACTAGTAGTTATGGTTCGCCGACTGGAAGTATGAGCTCCACCAGTACTACAAGAGCTGGCCTTCCCCGAAGGAAGCTCGGGCAAATCCTCTGGAGGAGTTTGACGGGCCGAAACTGTCAGGGTGGTTGTGGTTGTGCGACCATTTCGTGTCCCCCACCTATGTGGTAGGTGCTATCCACCTAGTTAAATTATTTATTTATTTTTTATGTTATTTTCCATTTGAAAATATAATTTTTGTTTTTCTAAATGAACAGCGGAAATTGGTTGCCAACACATCAAATCGGGGAGAGAAGAAATTCAACCACCACGGGGGGTCACGGTCCTTATCAGCTCGGTAGGAGGATTGGCGCATCGCCGGGTCGATGTTCCCGGAGGTGGATACTTGGGGGAAAGTGTACGCTGGACAGGGCGACCAAGAGGCTGACAAAATTCACGTAAGTTTATTTTTTGCAGATTAAACGTTAATTTTTAATTTGATAATTATATTTCTAATTAATATTTTTTCGAATTTGTAGGAGGAGATAGAGCAAGACGTCTAGTAGACACATGCTGAGCTCACACAACAGCATCCCGAAGTGCCGTTTGAGCAGCAGCTCCCGGATCCCGAGAAGTCGATCGTCATCCTAGAGTGACGACTTGGGAGGCATCCAGGGAAGATCGTTCGGGGGGCGGGCGATGGGATAATGCGGGATGTCTCCAGTCACTCGTCGAGTTCATCTTGGGGAGCTAATCCCGAGGAGATGTTGGAGCTCAAGAGAAACTTTGAAATCCTCCAGGCTGAAAATACTGAGATCAAGGCTCAAAATGCGCAGATCCAGGCCCAAAATTATCAAATCAAGACCGCCCTCACCAAGGTGCTTGATCGCTTGGGTGAGCGTGGACTGGATGAGCTTCTGTCACAGCCTCAGCTGTAAGTATCCTTCTCGAATTTCGCCTCAAAATCTATGAAAAGCCCTTATCCCGTCTGACAGCTCTTTTTCCAAAAAATTTACAACCAGGAATACCTTTTATTCTTAAAAAAAATATTTAATAAACCTTACAGGGGTTCCGACATAACTTCTCTGTACTTACTGACTACACCTACTTGTCAGACGCATGATAGCTTACAAGTCACAACTGAAACCTCGGAATAGTGGTGGCCGCAAAGGTAACACACTCTGACACCAAATGTCAGTAGGTCAGACACTGCTGAAACCTCTACTGTAATAACACAAGAAAACTGACTTGTCAGCCTCTTGTGAACCGTCAATAACTCGTCAATCTGGGTCACCGTCCACACCAACCCACTTATCCGGATGATGAAAGAACCAGACTTGGTTGAATTAAGTCTCACTGACTTACTCCGAGTCATACTCGATCTCCCGGCTCACCCGGAGCACCCCGAGTGGTAACTCGATAATCCGGCTCATCCTGAGCACCCTGAGTGGTAACTCGATATCCCTGCTCGTCTTGAGCACCCTATGTGGTAACTCGATATCCCTGCTCGTCCTGAGCACCCCGAGTGATAACTCGATATCACTGCTCATCCTGAGCAACCTCAGTCCTCGACGATATAGCGAAGAAAGATCCCTCGAACGCCAACATTGGAGAACCACTCGACGTTCTGGCGGAGACATACCCTCTAACGCCAGTCGGAGAACCCTCAACAGTGTAGCGGAGAAAGACACACTCCATGCCAATCATCGAAGAATCCCGTGGTATAACCTCATACCTAGAAGTATGCATGCCCCGTGATCCTGGAAACCTAGTCAGTTCCCAGTACATCCAAAGTACCGACTCGGGAAATCCCAGCCCCGAGGGACCCTTTGATATAAGCACATCCCAGCTACTCTAACATCCCAAGCCAAAACCCGATCCGTTAGTCAACCAATACCGCTGGGATTACTCAAATGGGGCTCTAAACGAACTCCTATTACCTTTAAACCATCAAAATCCTGTTCGACACGTCCCAAAATCCTAGCCACGCGTCGTAGTGGGCTAGAAAATAGCCCCATCCGTCGTCACGCACCGGTTGAAGGTCGAAAAACGCGCCACCCGTCGGCCATGGGCTTTCACGCACTCCCACGAGTTGGTAATTCATGACAGAATATTCTATCAACCCTAACAGAATATTCCGTCAATCCTAACATAATCTTCTTACGGAATCGGAATATTCTATCAACCGTAACGGCGTTAGAATTCCATCCAACTTCGTTAACCTTTGACGGAGAAGACGGCCGCGCCGTCGTCAGTCGCCGTCCGCCGTCGCCGCGAGTCTCGCCGGTGTCTTGCTGGAGAAGACGACCGCGCCGCCGTCTGCCGTCGCCGGAAAGTGGAAATTCTCGCCAAAAATCGTCATTTCTGGCGAGCTTCCAACTCACTCATTTCTGGATCGATTTTCACGATCTACATATGCAAGTTAATCTACTTTTCACCAGGAATCCAAAAATGAGGTCCAAGTTTCGAGATCGTACTTGGTTTGGCCAAAAAATGGCCGAGAAGTTTCGATCCACCTCCCTCGTCCATCCATCGTCTACTGCGGTGCTCCCACCTCGTTGATGACCCCAAACCACTCATGGAGTCGCGGGGAAACCTTCCAAGGCCTTGGTTTTGGTCGATTTGGTCCGGCCAAGGTCCGATGAGGGTGGGGGTTCAATGATTGCACGGGTGGGAAGGGGAATCGGGCATGAGAGAAGGGAGGGGTGTCCTAGCTGGTTCGGGCAGAGACCGAAAAGGGAGAAGCAATATCCCCCAATTTTGGGCTTTTTCCAAAATTACCAAACTGCCCTTGAAGCTTCTAGACATGTAACGATGTCACCGGGTCACCGTTTTCTGTGTGCCGCCTGTCTACGAACTCGTGAGTTCGAGACCTATGCAACGACCCAAGAAAAATTCCTAAAAGCACTACAAGTGAAAAAGTGACTCCTGAACCCTTCCAAAATTGAGGGTAAAATCGTCCAATTCTCAAATTAATTTAATTTCTGGTCCGGGTCGTTACAAATTCCCCTTCTTAAAGAAATTTCGTCCCTGAAATTTCCCTAACTCAAGTCTAAGAACCAACCTCCTATTTCAAGTTCTCTCGCGTCACCACCGACTCGAACCAGACCCCCGATGCGATTCCCAATCGAACCTGTGCACTCTGCACATTTCATTATTCCAGTCTCGACAACAAACCGTAGGCGGGAACTACATCAAAGAGACATCCTGGAAGCACCAATATCCATTCAACCCGGAACATACCTCGAAGTAAGTCATTGAGCCCGAGAAGTCCTCCGCGGGTCCTACTCCCAACATGACTGCCATCACCTAAAGTCACGACGTCAAGTGTTCGATAGGGTCACCTGTACCAAGTACAGTCAGCTTCAACGTCTAGCGGAGAACTACCCTGCAACGTCAACATTGGAGAACCCCTCAACGATCTAGTAGAGAAACACCTTCCAACGCTAGTCGGAGGAAACATTGGTGAATACTTGCTGGAAAGTACCCTTCATTGTGTGTAACACAATGCATGCATACACAAAGTTTCTTTTGAAACAAGTCCAGAAAGATAAGTAAAAAACTTTCTAGAAAATCCATCATTTGTTTAAACACTTGGTGGGACCCACGAAAATCCAATTAATGAAAACATCTTGTGGTTCGCAACCCTGCTTGAAAACACTCCACAAAGGAGCTAAACTCATGTAAATCAACCTGGACACACCAAACACATTGTTCCCGAAAGTGGCTCCACACACCCGATATATCTCGAGTTGTGCAGAAACATGTGCTATGCCTAGACAGCCTCAATGACCCGGCAGAGAAAACCCTAGACACCAGCGTCGGAGAAAACTCTGACCTTGCACACTCGATATACCTCTAGTGGTGCAGAAACTTGTGCTATGCATAGACAGCCTCAACGACCCGACGGAGAAAACCATCGACACCAGAGTCGGAGCCCTCAACGAACTAGCGGAGCAAAACCCCTCAACGCCAGTCAGAGAAACCTTGACCATTGGGGATAGAAAACGAGTCAAAACCAAATCCGTGTTTTGAAATCTTTGTTTCTTGGCCTAAACCAAGGTCATAGAAAACCATTTATGGCCCAAAACCAGTAAATCACAAATACGGGCCTAAACCCAAAATCATGGACTCAATAATTAACACATCAAAACGACACCAAAATTGAGTCCCAAAAACCAGGCCATTTCCTCAAAACACATTTTCAATGAAATATGGAAAACCTGTGTCCAGTAAGGTTTTAAATTCCGAAAATTGTCACAAGCAATACATAATAGAAGTTAATTCAAATATACTTGTATGCATGCATTGTAATTTACACATTGACCTCTACTCACCAGCAATCACGACGCCTACCTCGCCCGTGCATCACATGACCCCCGCCTCCCTTAGTTCTAGGTCGCTGAAGAGACAAACGTTTTGGAGGTATCTCGTTGACAAGAATCCTTAAATACTTTGCACACACGTGTGCGGTCTGCAGGAAGTTGAACCTGGGGCTCTGATTCCAATTGTAAGGACCTTTTTCGAATTTCACCTCGAAATCCGTGAAAAGCCCTTATCCCGTATGACAGCTATTTTTCCACAAAATTTACTACCAGGAATACCCTTTATTCTTAAAAAAAATATTTAATAAACCTTACAGGGGTTTCGACAGAACTTCTCTATACTTACTGGCTACACCTACATGTCAGAAGCAGGATAGCTTACATGTCACAACTGAAACCTCAGAATAGTGGTGGCCCGAAAAGGTAACACACTTTGACACCAAATTTCAGTAGGTCAGACACTGCTGAAACCTCTATTGCAATAACACAAGACAACTGACTTGTCAGCCTCTTGTGAACCGTCAATAACTCGTCAATCTGGGTCACTGCCCACACCAACCTACTAACATGGATGACGAAGGAACCAGACTTGGTTGAATTGAGTCTCACTGACTTACTCCGAGTAATACTCGATCTCCCGGCTCACCCTGAGCACCCCGAGTGGTAACTCGATAATTCGGCTCGTCCTGAGCACCCCGAGTGGTAACTCGATATCCCTGCTCGTCTTGAGCACCCTGAGGGGTAACTCGATATCTCTGCTCGTACTGAGCACCCTGAGGGATAACTCGATATCCCTGATCGTCCAGACCAACCTCAGTCCTTGACGATATGGCGGAGGAAGATCTCTCGAACGCCAACATTGAAGAACCCCTCGACGATCTGGCGGTCGTAGAACCCTCAACAATGTAGCGGAGAAAAATACCCTCCACGCCAATCATCGGAGAATCTTGTGGTATAACCTGATAGCTAGAAGTATGCATGCCCTGCGATCCCGAAAACCTAGTCCGTTCCTAGTACATCCAAAGTACCGACTCAGGGAAACCCCAGCCCCGATGGACCCTTTGATATAAGCACATCCAAGCTCCTCTAACATCCCGAGTCAAAACCCGCTCTGTTAGTCAACCACCACCGCTGGGATTAATCAAACGGGGCTATAAATGAACTCATTTGGCCTCAAAACCATCAAAATCCGGTCCGGAACGTCCCAAAACCCGCTCTGTTAGTCAACCACCACCGCTGGGATTAATCAAACGGGGCTCTAAATGAACTCCTTTGGCCTCAAAACCATCAAAATCCGGTCCGGAACGTCCCAAAACCCTGGCCAAGCGTGGCCGTGGGTCAAAAAATAGCCCACGAGCCGGTGGAAGGCTAGACCATGCGCCACGCGCCTTCATGCGCCGCCACGCCCCGCTCACGCGCCGGTACTGAACACGGTGGAATATTTCGTCAACCTTGACGAAATATTCCGTCAATCCTGACAAAATATTCTGACGGAATCAGAATATTCCGTCAACCTAATGGCGTTAGGATTCCGTCCAACTCCATTAACCTTTGACGGAATATGCTAAAGCCGTCAGCATATTCCGTCAAACCCTTGAAGGTGTCAGTTGACTCAAAGATCAACTGACGGCTGACGTCAGCCACCACCCGCCGAACCAGTCGCCAGAGTTCGCTGGAGAAGACGGCCTCGTCGCCGTGCGCTACCGTCTCAGGAAATTGGAAATTCTCGCCGAAAATCGCCATTTTTGCCGAGCTTCCAACTCACTCATTTCTTGATCGATTTTCACGATCTACACATGTAAATTCATCTAATTTTCATAAGGAATCCGAAAATCAGGTCAAAGTTCCGAGATCGTACATGGTTTGGCCGAAAAACGGTTGAGAAGTTTCGGTCCACCTGCCTCGTTCGTCCGTCATCTACGACGATGCTCTCACCTCGATGATGACCCCAAACCACTCGTGGAGTCGCGGGGAAGCCTTCCACGGCCTTGGTTTCGGACGATTCAGTCTGGCCATGGTTCAATGAGGGTGGGGGTTCGATGATCACACGGGTGGGAGGGGGAGTCGGGCAGGAGAGACAAGAGGTGTGTCATGGCTGGTCCGGGCAGAGATAGGTAAGGGAGAAGAAATATCCCCCATTTTTGGATTTTCCCAAAATTACCAAACTGCCCTTGAAGCTTCTAGACCCGTAACAATCTCATCGGGTCTCTGTTTTTTGCGTGCCGCCTGTCTACGAACTCGTGAGTTCATGACCTACGCAACGACCCAAGAAAAATTCCCAAAAGCACTGCTAGTCAAAAAGTGACTCCCGAACCCTTTCAAAATCGAGGATAAAATTGTCCAATTCTCAAATTAATTTAATTTCTGGTCCGGGTCGTTACATCAGCCCCCGTCCCAATAGCCCGCCTAGGATCCCGACCACCCCGACCCATCGCCGAGTAGTTAGAATGTAATATGTAAAACATTGTTTTAGCTTTAATTATGTAAAAACATAGCATTAATTTTTCTAAATATTTTTTTTATTTTAATTTGATTCGTTTTATTCTTTTAATTTTATTTAAAAAAAAATATTTTTATTTTAATTATATATATATATTTTTATTTAATTAAAAAAATTATTATTATTTTTAAATATTACAATGTTGCCCGACGAATAAACACTTCGTCGGGCAGAAAAAATAACTTGACCCGGTGAATGTTATTCATCGGGCAAAATAGATGACTTTTGAATGTTATTCATCGGGCAAATTAGGGTTTTAATTTTGACAATGGTTTAATTTTTTCCGTCATCATGAAATATTTTAATTGTGTAAAATGAAATGCGCTTCCACGACGTGCCACTGTACATCCTAAAAGGCTTTTTTCAATGGGAATAAAGACTTCCTAGGGTACGTGAAGGGCGAAGGGGGAGGCTAAATTTGTTATAATTAAACCAAATTTGGTGAACAAATTTGGGCCCGAGTGTTTGGAGTACTAAATTAACATCATGATTATGATATGATTCAATTTTTATGTCAGAGTTAAGTGTGTACAATAATGCAGGTCTCATCGCCAGACTTCAGTGAGCTGTTAATAAGGCAGGATGGCAGTCCAATCGTCTTCGTGCCTAATGGCTGCGCATTCACCGAGCGTCTGGTCAAACTTGCTCAACCTCAAAGACCAAGATAGACTCCTAGAAATGAAGGAAATGGTCGGAATCCAACGAGATCCTAACGAGGATGACCAGTCAGATTCAGACCAAACACAACAAATATGGTCATGGAGGAAGCTCTTAAGCTCTTAAACAGCCATAAAGAGTCTTATTCATAACTACAACCCTTGATTTGCTCTTATTTACACCATCTTAATTATTTTTTTTTATCTAGTAAAGAATGAATTTCATTCCATGAGATGAAAAAGATTACCAAAGAGAGGTTTGTGCGTGCTAGTAACGTGGCATCGTTAAAATCTTATTGAAAAAACCGGACCTGAGCGGAAAACATCTAATAAGAATACAGCAACTAGAAACCAGTCTCACTAATAAAATTGCTTTCTTTCTTTACTGTCAGTCACTTTTTGCTTCCACTACCGTTGTAATAATTGTAACTCTCTCAATCATGTGTCTTCATTTTTGTGTTTGCCCACTTGGGTGGGTTCTCTATAAACTTTTGAGTTTACCTCTAACGACTTTCTTTAAACTTTGTTCTAAAATTTTTGTCAGTCAAGCTATTTACCATTCATGATGACTTAATATTTGATCAATTAATATGCAAATAAATGTTCACTATGTCCATTTTAGGTTAGTAATCATTTAGACGTCTTTGTATATATTTCAAAGTAGCGCAAAATATATAACCTAGCTAATTAGATATTACTTATACAATGAAGTACGTGTATGTGTGTAGCATATATATTTTTCACAGTAGCAATTAATAATTGAAAGTATACAAGTGCAAAATACAGATATGGTGAGGGACTGAGGGGTCCAACTGTCCAAGGGTGAGGTTATCCGCCAATACCAATTAATAATTCAAATTTAAGGTAGACATATGCAATTAACCTTATGTCAATGAAATACATATTACTCACAAGACTCACAAGAAGAAATTAAGAGAGGTATTGAAGAATGTAAGCCTAAACAATATATATAAAATATATACGATGAAGATCGAGATGGATATTCATCTTCGCAAAGAGCTGAAGCACGGAAGAAAAACATTTCGAGCTGCAGCTTGGTCATCCTGATCCCACTCCAAGGCATTCCACCACGATTCCTCTCCTTCGATTATGAGATTATTACATGTATGAGGGGCAATTGTTGATGAGTTGAGTGGCAACTTCTTCAGTGCTCCACAGTGAAGTACATCAATGTAGTTGAGATAAGGGAAGGGCAGGGCAGTCTCATATATGCTCGTCAACTTTGGTAGAATCCCCAATTCCAGAGTTGTAAGTTTTGCAAATGGAGGGTTCCTCAGTAGTACTTGTCTTACATCTTCATTTGCCACTCCACCCAATCTTTCCAAATCAATTATTTTCTCCATTTCATTGCACCAACCAACAGTTAAACTGCTGAGATTTGGAGCAAAAATGAGCCACGTCATGTTCTTCAGATTTGGACACTTTAAAACATTTACTTCCTGAAGGCCAATGAAGCTGAAAGTAGTAATAAGTGTTGATCTCCATGGAATAGGATCATCATCATTATTATCTGTTGCTGCTCCTCCTCCACGTCCTGCCCAACTAAGCTCAAACTCTTCCAAATTTATAAATTCACTAATTCCAAGGTGTTCAAGACGTTTCATATTTGCCAGAGAAGATATATCTAAACGGCTTGACTCATGAGTCATAACAAAATTTGCGAGTCTTAGATTTCGAATAATGCCAGTGGTCACTAATTTGGGGTAGTTGAGTAATAATCTTTGGAAACAAGAGATGCTATAGATGCTCAAACTCAAAACCTCAAGCTTTTTCAAACTCTCAATTTCATCAATAACAACCATCATGCTATTGCTATTGCTATTGCTGTTGCTCCATCTTTCTCTAATTTCTCCCTTTCCAAAAACAATTCCATCCCTACAATTACCACATCTATTCATTCTCAACACGTTCAACTTCTTAAAACTTGATATTAGATTTGGAGGAACAAACTCAAGATCGGATGTCCCTTCCAAATTCAAATATTTTAGCATAACGCAATCCTTTAATTCAATCGGCAACTCTCTTATTCCAGTATTTGACAAATTGAGATGTTGCAATGAACCCAACTTTGAAATTCCAAATGGCAATCAGGTTATTACCCAATTATTAGACAAATCCAAAACTCTTAGAATAGGCATATATTCAAAGAAACCATCAACAATCATCTCCAACCCACTTTGATGAAGAAATAAGGTCAACAAATTTGGAGATTTTGGTATTTCAGGTAGACATTTGGTGCGACTATGTACCAATGACACCCTTTTTGTCTTTTCCCATTTTTCAACATCCAGTGCTCTATGGGGACCTGCGCTATAAACAAGGATATTGGTAATTTCTTTCCCACAATCACAAGCTAACCATAATGCCATGTCACGAATCACATCATGCATCTTTACACGATTAGCTCCAACAGCTTCCAACAAACATGCATCAAGAAGAATACCTATAATATGGTAACTTTCATTTTTTGCTTCGTCTACGTTGTCACATTAATTCAATATTCCCTCAGACATAAAAAAATATGATAAATTATCCTTCCATATCAAGAAATCTTCTGGAAATAGAGCACAATATAACAAGCATGATTTGAATTTTTCACTTTGTAAATTATCGTAACTGAATTTTAAAAGTGAAAACACCTTATCTTCCATACCTGAAAACTCTGAAGCAGATTTTTGAAGAACATGAATTGCATGTTTCCATTGTTCGGGTGTCTTCTTGGATACCATGGCCCGACCAATTGTAATCAATGAAAGCGGCAAACCGGCACATTCTTCTGCCACGATTTTAGCAAGTTGGGGGATATCAGGATGAACTTGCAATGTTTCTTTCCCGACCTTCTCTTGAAACAAGTCCCATGCTTTGTCTGGCGACAGACACCGCACTTTGATAATCTGTTGAGCGTACATACAACCACATATATGCTCAAACCGAGTTGTGAATATTATCTTGGACTTGTTCCTATTGTCAGGAATAGGAATCCCTAGCTTGATGATTTCAACCGGCTCCCATATATCATCCAACATTAACACAAACTTCTTTTTGCTCAACTCCCTAAAGATGTCTTGAGCTTTTTCATGCACCTCTTGACGCTTCCATGCGTCATTGGAAAACCCAACCTTTTCCCCAATCTTATCTTGAAGAATTTCGAGCTTGTGGTCTTTGGAGACAACGATCCATTTCACAAAATTGAAATCATTACGAGTACGGCCGATGTTGTTATGGATTTTGGTAAGGAGAGTGGTCTTTCCCACACCTCCCATTCCATATAAGCCAATGACTCCCACCTCTTCATTTTCAAAGTGTCTCCAAACTTCATCAAACATGGATTCCATGCCCACTGTTGGTTGTGTGGGTATTTCATCCAATAAAGATTCATTTAAGCTTCTGGCTGCCACTTCTCGGAAAACTCCCTTGCTCATTAGATCTGTGACTTCCACCAACTTTTTAGCAACTTTTTTCGCAAACTTGTAGGTGGACCAATAGTTCTTTGAGCAGTAACCTCCGCAACATAATTTCTCAATTTCTTGGGTGCCATGGCTTACAATAGCTTCGTTGACTTGAGCCTCAACGGCCTCTACCATTGATATCCAGTTTTGTACCTGCTCTAAGGGCTTCAACTGTTGCTCAGCGACGGCGACGGCGACCCTTGACTTGACATCATTCTTTAGAGCCCTTAGTTCTTCCAAGGAAAGGGTGAGAGCGTGGAGGTTTTTTTGGAGCTTCACTACATATGCTTGTTTTCCAAAAATGGAATCCCAGCAACGAGAAAAAATGGCATCGCATGACAAGGAGACTGAGAAAATGTTACCCATTGATTGATTTGGCAGGATGGAGATCGAGAAGCCGTGAAGGAAAATTTAGGAAAGTAGAGATCTGAAAATCAAGAATTGAATTGGAATTGCAACAAATAATTGAAGGTTAGGTAGCTTTTTTTTTTGGTAAATACAACGAGGATACCTACACTTGAAGGGTGGGCCTAATCCCTGTTCATAATTTAGCTTGTTCCTGGTCACAAAGTACTTCCAGCGAGTTTCGAACTCCTACCAATTAGGCACTAGAAAATTTGCCCTTTAGATGTGGCAATTTGTCAATTACACTACACCTTGTGGTTAGGTAAGTTGGGGGCTTTCAAGTGTGAAATGAATGGATTTGCTAAAGACTTGAGAATGCTAGGTGGCGCAGGCTCAACAAAACTTTCTTAAGACATCAACCCAATGATGGCGGACAAATTTGGAAGTATTAGAAAATTTCTAATAGTGTTGTAAATAAAGTCCATACTTGACTTAGACCCAGGTCCAGTAGACCTGTCTCGGTCAACGGGTCCACCGGACCTGAACAACAGGTCCACCCGACCTGAATAACGGGTCCAATCAACTCGAATCGTCAATGGTCAACGGATCAATCCGAATCTGTTAACAGTTAACGAGTCAACCTAACCTGATCAACTTTTTAAAAAAAAAACAGCAGATATTTATTGGCACCCATTGGATTTTGAACCATGGACCATGTGCAAGTACCTTACCCATAAGGCCACTTGTACATATGTGATATAAAACATCATATCTCATAATTAAAACTTCAATGCCAGAATCATTTGTTTAACAGATCAAACCATCTAATATAGAAGCATTTGTTTCAACTATTCCTATATGTTATGTTATATTTATTTACATTGTTTAACTGTTTAAATGTTTCCTTAAATGATAAGTGTTTCTTTAGTACTCATTTAGGAAATGCATGTGTTTAAATGAACCAGAAGTTCATAAACAAAATAGAAATTTTAGTACTTTTTAAGAAACAAGGGAACCCGAAGTTTCCTTCATAAATTCACCATACATGCAAAAACCAGTAGTTTTTACATGTTTATTCTAATTTATCATACCATATTATCAAACTTGCAGTTCTCGTTAGTTGCTTATGGATGGGTTTTCCCAAAGCACTAATATCATCATTTGTTCCTTGTAGAGCATGGCACATCTAAACAAGCTTGATTTCGATGCGTTGCAAGTTTCCGGAAGAAACTATTTACAGTGGACTGAAGATGTGAAGCTTCATCTGACTATGAAAATGATTCACTCAACAATCCAGGATGATAACATTACTTCAGAGTTTCAAAGAGCTGAAGCTATGATCCTTATCCGAAGGCATATGGATAGGGCACTCCAACGAGAGTACCTCGGTGAAGAGAACCTGAGGAAAGTATGGGTTATGTTGGCATATCGATTCGAGCATCAGAAGGATATTTTCTTGCCTGAAGCAAGACATGATTGGCATAATCTCCATTTTTCAGGATTTCAAATCAATAAACGAATGTAATTATGAGATATGCCGAATCCGATCTTTTCTCAAATATTGTGGGGAGGAGCTTATTGAAACTGACCTCCTTGAGGAGACTTTCTCCACATTTCCTGCCTCATGTATGGCCTTGCAGCAACAATACAGGGAGAGGAAGTTTACCAAATTCGCGGAATTGATCACTACTCTGTTGCTCGCTGAAAAGAACAGTAGTCTGCTATTGAAAAATGATCAATCCCCGAACAGTTAGTACTAGAGCAACACCATTGCCGGAAGCAAATGTTGTTGCTGGTCGCGATTCAAATTGCGAGTGGAGAAACCGGGGTCATGGAAGAGGCGCAGGGCGTAACTGCCCTAGACGCGAAAGGAACTCCTATGACCAGGATCAGCGTAACCATGGCCCACGTGGCCGAGGAAATCGTAGTCGAGGTCCACGTGGTGGGAACAACGCTAATTCAGCCCCGAAGGCCCGAAATGAGAGGAACACTAGTCCAGCCCATCGCCACCAGAATCATAACCAGTAAAATCTGTGCTATAGATGTGGAGGAAGGGATCACTGGTCTCGCACCTGTCGTGCATCAGATCAAGTAGTGGAAGAGTATCATGCCGGACGCAGAACTCGAGAGATCAACTTTGCTAAAAGACCAGTTCCTATCGATACCACCCTTGAGATTGCTGATTTCGAAACTGCCGCTGGACATGAGCATGGATATGATCGGTGTTTGTGCCATTTTTATCGATATTTGTTATTAATTTTGGATAATATTTGGTAATTTATTTGTACTTTGGATTTGGAACAAACCATCACTTTATGCCCAAGTTTACTTTACCATCACCACCACCACCACCACCACCACCACCACCACCATCATCATCACTACCACCACCACTACCACCACGACCTCCACTACCACCACGAACACCTCTTTCATCTTTATCTCGACCTCTTCGACCACCACCACCTCTTCCACCACCACCGTCGCTACCTTGGCGCCACCACCACTGTCACGGTCACCATTGCAATCGTCACCAACATTGCCATCTCCATCAATTCTTGCACCCTTACATGCACCTCTTCCACCCGAGTCTCCACCTCATCCTCCACTACCTCCACCACCCTCACCACTACCGCCGCCACCGTAGTTGCCACCCGCCTCACTACCAGACACATCTCCATCTCCACCACCGCCTCATCCACCCCTACCTCTATCACCACACCACCACCACCACCACATCTTCTACCTCCAACTCCACATTCGTCGCCACAACCTCCACCATCTCCTCCACATCTACCTCATCTACCTCTACCTCTACCGCCACAACCTGTAACAACCCGAAATTTCAATTAATGGATTTACGTAAATTATTTATGTAAAATGACGATTTTACCCTTGCTTGTTAAGGGGCATGAAAGTCAAATTTTGTTTCGAAACATTTTTGGTGGTGTTTTGGATACCGTTACGTAGGTCTCGAACTCACGAGTTTGTAGACAGGCGGCACGCGAAAAACGGAGTTCGTGTACGAAAGTTACGGGTCTAGATTGTTAGGGGTATTTTGGTAATTTTTGACTTGGGGTAGATATTTTTAATCCCAAATCATTGCCTCATCTTCATATCATCATCTCACTCTCATCTCTCTGTGAAAACAACCACATCAAACCCGTGTGCGAAATAAAAAACACCCAAAAACCCACAAATTCAACTTTTGATTAAAGGCTCTAACTTCCATTTTTGATCAACTAATCGTATTCTACTCCTTCCCATGATCACAACCGTACCAACCATCGAAGGAGAGGACCACGGAGGAAGCCGAACCGAGTATAGAAAGTTTCGGATCTTCCGATCGATTTTCCGGCTAGCACATCTACGTGTTTGATGTTTACGGTCATATTTGGATTTCTGGGTTCGAGTACATAGATTTAGACATAAAATTTGTGAAAAATGGTTGAGTTTTGAGGAAGTTGTAAAGCTTGGAGTTTCAGCCAGAAATGGGGGATTCCGGCAGAAACCAGACGGCGACGCCGGAAGCCGGTCGTCTTCTCCGACGAGTCGCCGGTGACATGTCGGGTCGAGTGACCAATCGGGTCGAGTAACCGGTCGGGTCGAGTGAATCGGTCGAGTTAAGCGAACTGGTCGGGTCGAGTTGGACTGGGTCAGGTCGAATTGGACCTGGTTGGACCGGTCCAGGCGCGTGGGCACTGTAGCAGGCGCATGACCGGCGCGTCAGGGCACGTGGCGGCGCGTGGACGCGTGTTCCGACCTTCCGTCGACGCGTGGCTGCGCGTGGGGCCGAGTCTGAGGTCAAGTGGCGCATGACATCTAGTTTTTGACGTTCCAGATCTGTTGGTACAGGTTTTGGGTCGATCGGGCGTCATTTTGGGGCTGTTTTGGGCGTTTTAAAGTTGCTGCGTTTTCTAGGCCAGCATAGATAGACCTCCCGGGATTTAGGGGGTTTATATTTAAGGTTCTTATTATTAGCTGGTAATCCCGATTATTAATTTGGACAGGCGATACTGCTCTAGGAACTTCAGGGGAGCGTACAGTTCGGGATTGTGCTTGCTTCAACAGGTTTGTGAGTGGACTTTTGGTTTATAAACTATAATGCATGCATAAATGTATCGTTGATTTAAATACTGTTATGTATGGGTGCAATGAATTTCTGGATTTTAGAAATGATGATGGACACATGTTTTCCAATATTTCAGTGAAAGTGTGTTTTGAGAAATGGCTTGGTTTTTGTACTCGATTTTGATATCGTTTTGACGTGATAGCTATTTGAGTATCTGATTTGGGATTAGACTCGTAATTATGATTTTACCGATTTTGGCCATAAAATGATATTTCAAAGAATTTGGCTTAGGCCGAGAAACAAAGATTTCGAAGTATGGATTTGGTTCACTGGTTTCTGTCCCGATGGTTAGAGTTGCTCTGACTGGTGTTGAGGGGTCTTGCTCCGCTGGTTGTTGAGAGCTCGGACTTTGGTGTTGAGGGGCCTTGCTCCGCCGGGTCTCGAGACTGTCTATGCATAGTATAGAGAGTTGTTGTACAGATTTTAACACATCTCAAGGGATACCCTGGTGTGTTGTGGATATGTTGGGAACAGTGAATTTGAGATATTATGTGTCCATATTGAATTAAATGATTTTTAACTCCTTTGAAGAGAGTTTTCAAACCAAATTGTGGATCACGAGGTATTTTCATTATACAGATTTTACGTGAGTCCAACTAAGTGGTTTTAAAGAGAAATGGAATTTCGATGTTTTCAAATGATGTTTTTATATTATAAACTGTTTTATGTGATGCATGCATGATTTTATAAATGGAGGGGGGGAAACAGGTAATAATTCCTTGGAAAATGATTTATAAATGATTATTTTTGTCTACTCATAACTTTTGTGTTTAAAACGCCTTCAGGCTGTGAGTAGAGTTTACGCGGACATTTATCTCGAGGCAGAGACATTAGTACTTCGGCTACGCTGTGTAGTTATATTTGAGTAGGATATCTAAATTATACTCTTGATCCTACTTAGACGCTCTGATATTATATTGTATTTGATTGGTCATTAATTACGGGAATTATTGAGTGCTTGAATCCCTTGTCTGACAAGAGGAAGTATTTATTATTATTATAATTTGTAAGAATTGAAGGGTATTTTGGGAACCTTTTCTTAGGTTGTCAGACGGGATCAGGGTTTTTCCCGAGTTTCGAGGGGAAATTCGGGACGGGTCCTGACACAACCACCATGAACTCCTTATCCACTCATACCTCCACCTCACCACCACCACAACCACCTCTTACACTTTTTAATATCTTGCCAATTTTAGTCATTATCCACGTCTGGCACAATTTTATACTAAAATTACCAAACACTTTGACATTACTTTTCATACTCACAACACTTTAAAAAAAACATTTACGAAATGTTTAATTGATTTAATATACAGCTGCTTGTTAAGAAAACACGGTAAAAGCAATTTTTCAAAAAAATACAGTAATACCAAACTGGCCATACGTGTTATAGAGTTTGATAGACTTTTTCAATTTGAATTTTTGTTATTGGAGGAAATTTGAAGAGTTTTATAAACAGATGATAATAGTTTAATTAAATATTTAATTATTAAACTTCTGAAAAAATTATTAACACTCAAAACCCTAACGATTAGTGAGAGGCTAGCCATCTTTATGATAATTTGACACTATCATTTGAATGAAACTTTGGGAAAAGTTTAAGCACTCAATAATGCTTATATTCGACTAATAAAAATTATAACGTGACTTTAATATAATAAGTATATGATATATAATATGAAACAATATGGTATGTTGATGACTAACCATATAAAACTTTAAATATAAAGAGAAATTAAAACATGTTGTAAATAAATATTAGTTAGTGGCCGTTACATGTAAAGGGCATATGTGTCTTTATTCACATATGCCCAAAACCCTAGCTATATATATAAGCTTATTATTTATTATTTGTTCCTAATCTAATTCCCATATTATTCAGAGCCTCCAAACGTTATTCTTTTTTCTTATACATTCTTGGTTTTACAACACGTTATCAGCACGACGCTCTAACCAAAGAATTGGAAATCGTTCGTTCAAGGTGGATTATTGCGCTCTGCAAAATTAAGTAGGTTTCCGAAATCTAAATTTATTTTGATGTTCATTATTTTATTGTTAATCAAACCCTGGAAACATGTGAATTCTAGGATTATTGATTCCAGATGATAATATGAAATGGAAATTGATGCTTACGGCATGCCTTGTTATGTTGATAATTGATAATTTATGCTTGATAATTAATGAATTCATGCTTGAATTTTGAAAATTGTAATTTATAATTTTGATAATTGTTTAAAATTGATGCTTGATGTTGAGAAAATCTGGGCTTATATTGATGTTTTAATATTACTACTGATTTCATAATCTGATTGGGAATTACATCGTAGCATTGATATTGTTGTATAATGAATTGGAATTAATTGATCTGAGCGTGCTTGATGATGATAATATTGTGATGATGATGATGATCATGGCAGCATGATCATCATGTTGATAATATGAGATGATAATCATACTTGCGGCAAGAAGGATGCCAAACAACAGGGGGTTTTGAATAACAACGCGTAAACGTGCAAAAAAAAAATGGCAGTAATTGGATTGAATTAATGAGAATTTATAAAAAATAATCAGAATTTAATATTTAAATTAATAAATATTATTTTTTTATAAAATTTTCAAAAATAACAAAAATTACAATTAAAAAGACTTAAATACCCTTAAATTACTGGTTACACCAAAAACCATTTGCAAATTACTTAAAAGAATAAAAAAGTGGCTGACTCTTACTTAACCATGGCTACAGCCTAGAGTCAAATCAATAATTAATTCTCTCTCACACCATCTCCAAAAAGTTTTCAGCAGAGACCATGAAGCTTCCGTCGTGGTTCAATATATTACTTCGATTCCGTTGCCGTCTTTTTACAATTAAATTGGACTTATCCCCCTTTAATATCCAAGCTGATGCTCACTAGAATGTTTCAGTCCCTAATTTAGATTCGTGGGTCTCTGGGTCTGGTGAGGTTGTTCTTCTGGCCTTTGTGCCAGTTGCTGCTTGCTGGGATCCAAGCTTGTATCTTTAGTTCCTTTCTCTTGTGCTTGTCCTTTAATCCCTTTTAGCTTAACAAACAAACAAAAAGTTTTCAGCAGGAATTTCCTTTTTTTTTCCTGATTCTATACGGATCCGTTAATGGATGAAAATATTGATTTATGGTACTCCAATTACCATCGCTCTCCATTCCATTCGTTAGGTTCCGTTGATTGTTTCCTTTTTATTCTCTTTAAGTATAATTGTTTTTTAATAAAAGGGTATTTAAGTCTTTTTAATTGATTTATGTTATTTGTTAAAGTTTTATAAAAAAAGTGATTTAAAAGTTAAAATTTTGCTATTTTTTATAACAACAACATGGGTTTGAATAACGTGTAAACGTGAAAAACAAAACGGCAGTAATTGGATTGGATTGGATTAATTGGATTAAGTGGCATGATTAATTGGATTAATTGTATGCACACATTATCGCCAGTAGTCCTTGCGGCAGGCAGCAGCTTAACAAATCGTTAGGGCAATTTTCTTTGCCTAACTGGATCAAATAGCTAGCACATTCCAACATCTAGCCCAGTAGGCTTGCCTTCGCTTGGCCAACAGACTCACTCGGTCAACTGGACAATCGGACCCGATAAACGGGTCAACTCGACTCGGTCAATCGAGCTAATCCGAACCGGTCCAACCCAAATCAGTCAACTTGAATTGGTCCAACCGTACTGACCTAAATCATCATCGGTCCGACCCAAATTGATCTTAACCCAATCCGGTCAACCAGAATCGGTCGACTCAAACCAGTCAACCTGAACCTGAACTGGTCCAACCGAACCAACCCAAATCATCATGACACATCATAATGCCACTTCACCTGAAGTGATACGTGTCAGTATGTCACGTACTGACACGCCACCTAAAGTGCCATATCAGCATGCCACATCACCATAACTATTAAACAAAGAAAATAAAATTTCTTTGCAACACTAAGGTGTTGAACCATGGATCTCGTGGTCATGGAACATGTGCCTTAACCACTAGGCTACTTGTGTTATTGAGATATATAAGATCACATCTTCTATTTAAGCCTTCAATGCCAAAAGTATTTAGTTAACTTATTAAATCATTAAATGGCAGAAGCGTTTGTTTAAATAATTCCACACGATTCTTTAGGATTTATTTTAATTGTTTAATTATTATATTTCCTTAGAGTATATACTAGAAAATGCATGTATTTTTAGATGTATTTAATTGAACTAAAATTTCATAAACGAACCAGTAATTGATAATTGAACTAGAAGTTCATAAATGAACCAATAGTTTATAAATGTACCAGTAGTTCATATTAAACACAAAACTCTCAGATTTTGGTAATGCCGTAAAAGAAAAGGAACTCGAAGTTTCTTACACAAATTCACCATACATGATAAAATTAGTAGATAATTCGGAGATATGCAGGATCCGGTCACTTCTCAAATTTTCTGTGGAGGAGCTCACCGAAGCTGACCTCCTTGAGAAGATTTTTCTCCACTTTCCCGTCCTTTTTTTTGGTCCTGCAGAACCAATATAGGGAAAGGCAATTTACCAAATTCGCAGAATTGACCACCACCATGGTGCTGGCCGAAAAGAACAACAGTTTACTACTGAAAATGATCAATCCCGACAAACTGGTACTGGAGAAACATTATTGCCTGAAGCATACGCCATTGCCTGAAGTAAATGCCATTTCCTGAAGTAAACGCAACTGCCTGAATCAAATGCAACTGCCTGAAGCAAATGTCGCTGCTCAGTGAGATTCAAACAACGAAAGGAGAAACAAGGGTCGTGGTAAAGGGGTAAGGCCTAACCTCCCGAGACGTGGAAAGGAACCCCTATGACCTGGGATCAGCGCAACCCTGGCGCATGCGAAAAAAGGCGCCTGTGAACCAAGTTCCCGTGATCGAGGTGCATGTGGTGGGTAGCACTCTCTCAGCCCCTAAGACCTGAAATAAGAGAAACACTAGTCTGGCCCATTGCCACTAGAACCAGAATAAGGAATATTTGTGTTATCATTGTGGAGGAATAGATCAATGTTAAGTCATTATTCATGCATCTTTTTGATGTCATCTAATGCTCATTTACTTGTATTTTGTGTGATTTAATTGCCATCCATAGTAGAAAATGATCATTCTTGTGAAGTGTGTGCAGAAGTAGAAAAGTTCATGTAAGTTTGTAGAAGGAAGAAAGAATGAATCTTTCTCGGACTCAAGTCAAAGAAGGAGGAAAGAATATCTCTTGTCATCCAAGAAGAAGTCTTCAATGTCAAGATTGTGCCTTTCCACATAAGGAAGGCCTGAGCATTTCGGAAAGGGAAAATACCACATAAGGAAGGCTTGTGCGTACAAAAGAGGAAAGTGACGTCCAAAGAAGTCTCATGAAGGGCCAAGAACACAACTTGTTGCACCAGGAAAGTCCAAGACATCAAGAACCTTCATTGCCAAGAGAATTTCAGCTAAGAAATAAGACAAGGGCCTGATTTTCAGGACCCTTGTCTCAGCCCTGTTAGGAAAAACGTTTTTAGGATTTTATTGCCTTGTTTTAGGTCTGATTAGGAGTCTTTTAAGTCAGAGATATTTCCTATTTATTCTCCTAACTTCTAGGGATTGTACACTCCTATTTAAAGGAGTTTAGTTTCGGATTAAAATGAAGAAAAGGAACCCTAGCCGCATATTTTATGTTATTTTTTCATTCAGAAAGAGTGGTTGCCATTTAACATCAGAGGCAGTCTCTGGTTTTGGAGAAAAAGGCTGAACGCAATAGGAAGGAATTCGACATCAGAATTGCTTCAAGGGGTTTCTTCTTCTCCTTTTGAGTTTGATTTCACTCATGCTTCATATTGTGTTTATACTTTCTTTGATCATGATCTGTAACTGAATTCATACCTAGGGTTTTGATGTAACCTTGCAGTTCTTATTCCATGTATTGAACTTAAGTGTTTTTCAGTTTCTTGCTGTGTTTTATGATTCAATTACTATGCTCCATTGATAAGTAACATTCTATTTTGATGTCTGATCATCATTAAGATTGTTTGTTAGTTTTCTTATCCCAATATTGAGTAGATACACATACCTTTGTTTGGACGATCTGTAATTGAATGAATAATATCCTGAGAAGACACCCATTCCATGGAGTTATTTGGTTATATTGTTTTCCTGTTATTATTGGTTCTTTGATTGAAATATATGTTGGACATCACATCTAGATTAAGGTTAAAGGAACTTGGTTCGATCGGACACCCACGACTGACCATAAGTAAGTGAAAACGAACCCATGAAACTATCTAGTGAAACTGATTTGTACTTAGTTTAATTTACATGGAATTGAATTGTAATGGTGAAGTCAAGACCCTAGGCCTTTTAATCATCAATCTTCTTCCTTGTTTAGTCTGTTATCTACTTAGTTGCTTTATAGGTAAGTCAGTTACTAATTCAAAACCAAATAAAAAACTTGAACTTTCAATTTTCTGTTTTTGTTGCATTTACATAGAATAGTTTAAGTCTTGTTTCTGCTTTATTCTAATCAGTCTCCGTGGTATGATAACCCTTACTTGTGCTCCGCTATACCATCTACAACTTGTGCACTTGCAAGGAAAATTAAACAACAAGTTTTTGGTGCCGCTGCCGGGGACTGATTCAGTCTAAGCATAGAGTGCCTTTTACCTATTCTATATTTCATTTTCTATTTTAGTTCTAGTTTACTTAATTTTGTTTTGTTTACTTTATTTGCAGGTAGTTTATGTCTAGTAGTCTTTTCAAACAAGTCAAATTTGCGAGAAGCAAGCATTCCAGAGCATTGGGACACAAGCCAATCCGAGGTGAACCAATTCTGAACATCCTACAAGAGAACCTCAAGGCTGCAAAGCTTGCTACCTTAGAGCCATACAGAAATCTTTCTAATGAGGATCTATCCGAGTCTGAGAGTATTGGCACTGACTCTGAGAAAGAGGAAGAGATGGCAGAAGAAGAGAACTTCATGGGAGATCTTGATATCCCAACCATTGATACAAATCCTTCTTGCATTACGTTGTCATCACAAGCCCGAAACTATGAGCCGAAATCTTCTCATCTTAATATGCTTCATTCATTTCACGGTTTACCTAATAAAGATTCACTTACACATTTAAAATACTTATTTAACGTAGTGATTAGTTTTCCTTTGATAGGTGTATCCGAAGAGCAATTAAGGATGAGAGTGTGAGAGTGTTTCCGTACACATTGAAGGAGAGAGCTAAGTATTGGCTTAATTCTCTTAGGCCTAGATCACTAACCACATGGGTTGAGATTCAAAAGAAATTCCTAGAGAAGTACTTTTCTACAGCCAAGACAGATATGTTGAGGGATCAAATCATGACATTCACACAACAAGTTGATGAGTCATTCTCAGAGGCATGGGAACGATACAATGGGTTACTTCTCCAATGCCCCCATCATGGCATTCCTTTAAACTTACAAATGCGTACTTTTTTATAAAGGACAAACCCTCTTGAGCAAGAACATTGTTACAAATTTTACAGGGGGTTCCATGAAGAGCAAGACTCCTGAACAAACTTGTACTCTTTTCGAACAAATTGCCATGGAAACTCAACACATGAGTGCCCCATGGGATCTGCCTACCCAGAAATTGGACAAGAACATGTCAATTTCACGAACACCTACAATCAGAGGCCAAGGAATGATCCATTCTCTAACTCATACAATCCTGGGTGGAGGAATCATCCCAATTTTTCATGGAGCAACAACAACAATGTTCAGAATCAAGCTAGTTCCTCTTTCCAACCGAAAGCCAAAAATTCACTCAAGGACACCGTGAAGCTACTTGCCCATAATACTTTGCAATTCCAACAATCAACGAATAGCATGCTTCAAAACCATTATGCAGCCCTAAATAAGATGGATATTCAACTAGGCAGATTGCATATGCTCTTAATAAAAGGGAACCTGGAAAATTTCCAAGTCAACCACTTACGATTCAAAGGAATCAAGAGCAAGCCAAAACAATTACAATGCTTAGGAGTGGTAAGATGATTAATAATGGTGTTGGTAATGATGGTTCTAACACCAAATCTGAAATTAATACAGGGGCTACGGAAGAGAAGAACTTGGGGGACCAAACGGAAAGGGAGCAGCAACCAAAGAATCTTTAAATTATTGATTTCCCTAAGCAACAAGTTAGGCATGGGTATCTACGCTAACTCTTTTCATTCTTAAAGTATTTAGCATGGTATCTACTAAGTTTCACTTTAAGAAGGCATAACACAATGGAAATCGACAAACACACAACTCCTAGAACATGGTATCTATTCTAGTTATTCATGATGATTAATTTCAAGAACTTATAACTAGTTCTTTTGTTACTCTCATAGGCACAAGATTCGGTCATCTAAATTTACCTATGTAACAAACTCAATACACAACATCATATCGTGATCAAGCATAACATAACGTATGTAACTAGTAAAATATAATCTGAAATTAATCAATTAAGCATCACAAAAGTAGTTTGAAGCAAAGGCATATCGAAATCCTTAAAGAAACATGATTAGGGCTTCAATCGAGCCCTAACTAAAGTACTTAGTTAACCATAATTTAAATAGATAGCAAGAGCATACAAAAACAGAAAATAAAAAGAGGAAGAAGATAGCTCTTTGTTGATGTGTTGGTCAGCCAGAGTGATTGGATGACGCCTTGACGTTCCTCCTTGCTTCCTAAGCCTTTTAGACCTTGGAACCTTGAAGGATGGAGCAGAATGGGATGGTGTGGCTGAGTCCTTGTGTGAGGGCCCAAACTTTTTCTGCAGTTTTTAGGGAGAAAAAGAGCTGTTTTCAAGTATGAGATAGAGAGAGATGTTTGTGCCTTTTTGTGTGGGAGAATGACTCTTTGCTGGCTGCCTTTTTGTCTTCCCTCACGTTTTCCCCTTGTCCTAGGTATGTGTCTACCCCTTTGCTGCTAGAATTGATGTGGGTGTTAATTTCCTTAATGAGGGACAGAGACGTTACTGTTTGTATTCGCTGCTCAATCAATCCTCACGTTGTGGCTGCGCCTCTCCCTTTATTATTTTTTATCTTCCTTTTTCTGATTAAAACGTTTCCTCCCGTAACCTTAATAAACTAGGCCTCTAGTCGTCCAAGCCCGATAAGGATTAGAAAACTTGAAATAGAAGGAATGCTGAATTCCAGCTCAGCCTGATCTTGCTGTACCAAAACGACCATAACTCATTCTAGAAAACTCCAATTCACCAACCGTAAAATTCTCTAGAAACTAGACTTCCATATCTTTCCAACGATATATGGCCCATCAGCTAGTTCTTCCCGAGTAGGTGCAGTTAATTTCAAGAAGTTGACACATCTGCTGAAGTCTGTTTCAAAGTTTCCTCCTTAGATTTCCAAAACAGCACTCATTAACTCCTTTTCTAAATTTGCTTTCAAAAATCCTACAAAACACGAAAACAAGCTAAGTATTAAGAAAGCATAGGAAACTTGCTAAGAAAAGCATAAGAAAACAAGATAAAACGTCGCATAAATATGCTCCTATCAAATTCCCCCACACTTAAGCTTTTGCTAGTCCTCGAGCAAAATAGAAACAAAGAATGAAAGAAAAACCAAAGACTCAATAATTCAACCTGAACGTTCCAAGATTTGTCTCAGAGATTTTCAATGAATCATGACATATTAAGATTCATCATAAGCATAAGAATTGGTCTACATGATCCGAGAGTTAATACACCTTCATAGAAATCATACACATACTCACAATTAAATCAATCAAAGCACAAGTACAAAGAGAGATACATGCTGCAAAGAATTAGTTCAAAATTCTCACCGAATAAGCTCTGATTTTACCTCATATTTTCTGGTTAAGTCACTCTTCCTATACTAGTTATATGTGAGAGGATTGATGTAAAAAGGAAACAAATTGATCACATATGATATAACAAGAAAGAAAGGCACTTTCAGAATTTTTCTTATGAATATGACTCATGAAATGAATGCTACTACTTGAATGCAAGAACAAGTGACACCATATGCTCATACTTCATTCAAATCTCCACATATTAATATAAACACAACAAACAAGATTAGAAGGTCTTTATGAGGATTGTAATGAGGCCAAAAGGTAAGGGGTTAAAGAAAGAATGGATATGGATAACACAAAGTTCTTAAAGAAATAGTAGAAGCATGCAATGATGTTAGAGACATAAGAACTTGTATCACTATCAAGGCTTAAAAATCATATCAGTACCGAGCAAGTACATACACTCAATGACCGATTTGAACATTATTGACCATACTTCAACAATCAATACATGAACGGTCAGGGCATTAACAATTCAAACATAAAGTCGATTTTTTTTTCTCTTTTTTTTGTTCTTTTCATTTTTTTTCTAGTGCACACTCTGAACCGTGTATAATTCTTATCTTTAAATTTTTTTTATTTAATTTTTTTTTTTGAACATTCACCCAAACTTGCTCTTTTAGCCCTTGATTCATAATTAAGTCTCTACAAATTATGCTTCACTAATCTTTAAGAAAAAGGGTAAGGATGAAAGTGTTTAGGCTAGGTGAGGAAAATGAGGGTTATGAAACAAAAAGGCTTAAACAAAGGCTCAACAAGGGTTTACCTAGAGGACAGTATATCATGGGTCAAAGGCCATTTTGGCAAAGTTGGTAATCTAGGTGCCTTCATCATCTCAAGTATGTCATGCAAATCAATTCAATGCCTCGAAAAGAAATTAGTACCAGTTCTAGCATTTAGTTCCAATGATGATAAGCAATTCAAGTAGCAACCAAGCAAAGAAAGATAAGATCATACAACAACTTAATTGACAAGAAAGTGATAGATTAAACAAATACAACTCTCTCAAACAAAGGATAAAGGCTCAAAAGCTCACTAAAGGGTTTTATTAAGCTGCATTCAATTAAGCATGTTATGAGTACCACTTACTCGGGTGATTACATGTGATTTTGCATATGATAACCATGAATACTTGAGTATTAACCAAAGAATAATTTCAGACCTTGAATCATGCTTAGAAATCATCTTAAAGTCATGCAATTAAAAACCAAATCTCATCATTGTGTTGGAAAGAAACCTAAGACACAAACAAACACAAAAACTACCCAAAGAACACTACTAAAACTGACACAAACTAAGGCTAAAAACAAAGCTGTCAAATTTTTTTTTATTTGTTTTTTTAGTAAGTTTTTTTTTGAACCAATGCCAAATCAACAGAAAACACAAGTGTTTCCCCCTCGCACCTAAATATAACATTGTCCTCAAAGTTTGAAAGTTAAAGTATAAACAATGAAGCATTTAAGGAAGGAGAAACAAACGACGACACCCACAAAGAAAATAAAAATAAAAACAAAACAAACAAAGGCAAAGTTAACGATAAAGAAGGAAAGGGTGAGAGAAAGCAAATATAATTGTCAGTGGTTGTAGAGTGCAAAAACTGTCATCATCCTCTTCACATGGGTTGCCTCCCAACTTCCCTTTGGGTAACCTCCTAAGTAGTGCTAAGTTTATAGTCTTCAACCAGACTGTTGGACTCTCATGCAATGTACTGAACAGGTTGGAGAGTCACATCCTCCTCTCTAGGCTCAAAGCTCATCTCAAAATAGGCCTTTACTCTATGCCCATTCACAATGAATGTATGATCCTTCTCTTTGCTATGAACCTCCAAAGCTCCATGAGGGAACACTTTTGTAACAACATAAGGACCGTACCACCTAGACTTGAGCTTACCAGGGAAAAGTCTCAATTTTGAATTGTAGATCAACACCTTCTGTCCCACATGAAACTCCTTCCTAAGTAGCTGCTTATCATGATACGCCTTGGTCCGTTCCTATATACAACTTAGCATTCTCATATGCATCATACCTCAACTCTTCAAGCTCATTCAACTGTAACTTCCTCTTGTCACCTGCTTGTTGCATATCATAGTTGAATTTCTTAATAGCCCAATATGTTCTATGCTCCAACTCCACTGGTAGGTAACATGCCTTTCCAAAGACTAGACGATATGGGGACATGCCAATGGGGCTTTTGTACGCAGTCGGATATGCCCACAATGCATCATTCAAGCGTAAAGACCAATCTTTCCTTCTAGTATTCACTGTCTTCTCTAGGATGCTTTTGATCACTCTATTGCTTATCTCCACTTGACCACTGGTTTGAGGATGATATGAAGTGCCAACCTTATGTGTGATCCCATATTTCTTCATTAAGGAAGCAAAAGCCTGGTTGTTGAAGTGGCTACCTCCATCACTAATTATTGCCCTTGGTGTCCCAAACCTAGTAAAGATGCTATCCTGCAAGAACTTCACAACAACTTTGTGATCATTAGTTTTTGAGGGGACAACCTCGACCCATTTAGATACGTAATCCACACCCACAAGAATATATAAATAATCAAATGAGTTAGGAAATGGACCCTGAAGTCGATACCCCACACATCAAAGAGCTCCACCACTTGAATGTTTTGTAATGGCATCTGATTTCTAGAAGAGATGTTCCCTGTTCATTAGCATCTGTCACAAGAGCTGCAGAACCAAAAAGCATCTTTAAACACATTAGGCCAATAGAACCCAGATTGTAATACCCTAAGTGTTGTTCTCTTCGCTCCAAAGTGTCCTCCACATACAAACTGATGACAATGTTAGAGAATGCTCATATCTTCCTCCTCAAGAACACATCTTCTGATAATTTGATATGGACAAAATTTGAACAAGTAGGGCTCGTCCCAATAGTAGTGCCTAGACATAGACACTAATCGCTTCCATTCTTGGCTCGACATACCTGAAGGAAAAACTTAAGTAGTTATATAATTAACAATATCTGCATACCATGGAAGTTGTAAATCAATTGCAAATAACTGCTCATCTAGAAAGTTTTCACTCAAGGGAAGCTTGTTCCCTTCTTCATCATGAAGTAACCTGGACAAATGATCTGCAACCACATTCTCACTACCCTTCTTGTCCTTAATCTCAAGATCAAATTCTTGCAATAAGAGCACCCATCTAATCAACCTAGGCTTAGCATCTTTCTTATCAAACAAAAATCTCAAAGCAGCATGATCTGTAAAAACAATAACTTTAGAACCAATCAAGTAGGACCTAAAATTGTCCAAAGCAAATATAACAGCTAACAATTCTTTTTCAGTAGTAGAATAATTAAGCTGAGCATCATTCAAAGTTCTAGAGGAATAATAAATAGCATGAGGTACCTTGTCAACTCTCTGACCTAGCACAGCTCCCAAAGCATAATGACTGGCGTCACACATGAGCTCGAATGGGAGGTTCCAATCAGGTGCCATCATAATGGGTGCATATATGAGTAGCTCTTTCAATGTGTTAAAGGCATTCATGCACTCTTCTGTCCACACAAACTCAACATCTTTAGACAATAATGCACAAAGAGGCCTAGACATTTTAGAGAAATCTTTTATGAATCTTCTGTAAAACCCTGCATGCCCTAGAAAACTTCTCACACCTTTCACAGATGTAGGAGGAGGTAATTTTGATATGATGTCAATCTTTGCCTTGTCCACCTCAATGCCCCTGCTAGATATTACATGACCTAAAACAAGTCCTTGTTGTACCATGAAATGGTACTTCTCCCAATTCAGCACTAGGTTGCATTCCTCACATCTCTTTCGAACAAGCTGCAAATGGTTAAGACTATCATCAAAGTTAGAACCAAAAACACTGAAATCATCCATAAATACCTCTATAAATCTCTCCACCATGTCTGAAAATACACTCATCATGCACCTTTGGAATGTGGCAGGTGCATTACACAAACCGAATGGCATCCTTCTGTATGCAAATGTGCCAAAGGGGCATGTGAACCTGGTCTTCTCCTGGTCCTCTGGTGCTATAGCAATCTGATTATAACCATGATAACCATCTAAAAAATAGTAATGACTATGACCTGCTAACCTTTCTAACATCTGATCAATAAAGGGGAGAGGAAAATGATCGTTCCTGGTTTCATTGTTGAGCTTTCTGTAATCAATGCACACTCTCCAACATGTGGCAAAGCCTGGTAGGAACAAGCTCATTCTCTTCATTCTTCATCACTGTGATTCCACTCTTCTTAGGCACAGCATGAATTGGACTTACCCATTTTCTATATGAGATGGGGTAAATGATGCCAACATCCAAGAGCTTAAGAACCTCTGCTCTCGCTACTTCCTTCATGTGTGGGTTAAGCCGTCTCTGAGCATCCCTGTTAGGCTTTGCATTATCTTCAAGGAGGATTTTGTGCATGCGCTTGGATGTACTTATGCCTTTGATGTCGGCAATGGTCCACCCTAATGCAGTCTTGTGCTCCCTAAGAACTCTCAACAACTTCTCTTGCTCCACCATACTCAAGTTTGCAGCAACTATCACTGGTAATGTCTGGTTCTCTCCCAAGTAAGCATACTTCAATTGCTCAGGTAGTTACTTCAATTCTAGTTCTGGTGCCCTGACAATGGAAGGGACAAGAGCAGTATTAGTAGACACAAGAGTTTCAAAGGAAGGTACATACTTACTTGCATAAGGCTTAGAGGCCTAAAGAGAATGCACAGGTTCATGGAGGTCTATATCTGTAACATCACATCCACGTTCATAATTCAGCCTTGTGAGGTTATGGGCTATGCATGCCTCCAAAGGGTCAATGATATGTTATGTACCTGAAACACTTGCTCAACAACACTTTCTACCGCATCAATCTTGAAACAATCATGGTTATCATGTGGCAATTTGATAGTGTCAGACAACATGAATTTTATCTTCTTACCATTAACTTTCATGCGTATAGTACCCATTTTCAAACTTATCTTTGTATCAGCATTTACCATAAGGGGTCTACCAAGAATAATTGGTAACGAAGATGGCATAGGGGAATCTTCCATATCCAAAAAAACAAAATCAGCAGGCAAAATAAATTCATTTACCTGAACCAAAACATCCTCTAATATACCTCTAGGTCTTCTTATGCTTCTATCTGCCAATTGCAATATAATTGAGGTTGTTTTGAGCTCCCCCAACCTCAACTTCTTATAAACGGTATAAGGCATCAAGTTAATGCTTGCTCCTAAATCAAGCAAAGCATGTTCAAACAGACGGTCACCAACCCTGCAAGGAATAGTGAAACTACCTGGATCTTTTAGTTTAGGTGGTAGCTTTCTCAATAAAACCGCACTTACCTCCTCAGTCAATGCAACTTTCTCATGTTCCTGAAATTGTCTTTTGTGTGTACAACAGTCCTTTAAAAACTTAGCATAAGATGGAATCTGTTTAATTGCATCAAGTAAAGGAATATTGATTTCTACTTTTCTCAAAGTTTCAAAAATATCAAGAAGATGTTTTTCTTTCTTTTGCTTAACTAACCTTTGAGGGAAGGGTGGCAATATCACCTTTTCCTTCTCACCTACCTTTGTGGCTGGAGGTGGTTCAACATTTTCTGGTTCATTCTCATCTGTCCCCACCTTGTTGTTAACTACCTTGCCACTTCTAAGGATTATCACAGCCTTGAGCTGCTCCTAGCCTCCCGGATTAGGTATGGTTTGTGATGGAAACTCTCATTTCTTTCTCTCACTTAACTCCTTTGCCATTTGCCCTACTTGTGCCTCCAATCTCTCAATAGCTTGGCTAGTTGTTGCTTCTAATTTCTATATGTTCTGACTAGTTAGAGCATTTGTCTGTTGTTGTGCAGTCAATAATTGGAGTACGGCACCTTCAAGATTATTCTTCTTCTGGTCAGTATTTGGTTGTGCCACTTGTGATGAAGCATGATAATTACTTCCCTGCTAGAAATTCTTCTGCTGCCCTTGTGGATTAAGCACATTTTGACTGTTGCTCCAAGAGAAATTTGGGTGGTCTTTCCATCCTGGATTATGAGTGTTCGAATATAGGTTGTTCTTGGGATAATAGTTTTTTTGCCCCACATAATTAGCTTGCTCATGATCTGTAAAACAAGACATAGGACAAGTCTCAGTAGTATGATTAGAATGAGAACATATAGCACATACCTCGACTTTAGCAACTTGTTGAACTTGAGAGATGTTCTGAGCTGACATTGCTTTCACCAGCATATCTAACTTCTTCTCCATTGCTGCCATTTGACTATGGACTCCACCATTTGTGCTAACTTCATAAACACCTTTACTTTTTACGCCTTATCTCCCTCTTGATGACAATTGTTGAGAATTTTCACTTAGGGTCTCAAATAGCTCAATGGCTTCATCATTGCTCTTTTCCATAAGCACACCTCCACAAGCTGAATCAACAAGACTTTTTTTTAATATCATTTAAAACTTCATAAACAGCTTGTACCTGATCGTCTTGAGATAGATTTTGGTGTGGACACTTGAGAAGCAACTCCTTGAAATGCTCCCATGCCTCAAAGAAAAGATCTCCATCCTTCTGTTGAAAGGCTTGAATCTCCCTTTTTAGTTGTCTTGTCTTTTAGGCTGGGAAAAACTTCTTCAAGAATTTAGTAGCCAATTGTTCCCAAGTAGTAATGGAACCTGCAGCCAAAGAATTCAACCACAACTTAGCATTATCTTTTAAGGAGAAATGAAAAAGAATTAACCTGATTCCTTCTGGAGTTAAGCCCTAGATGTTCTGAGTCTTGCAGAGATCGAAGAAATCCCTAATGGGCAAGTATGGATCCTCAGAAGGTGTACCTCTATAGTGCGGCACCATGTTAAGCAATTGAGGTGATAAATTGAAGCTGCCTTGCGCAGTTGGTTGGTAGGCAATGCATGACGGTTGATTAAGGTTTTGAGGGACAAAGGAGTCCTTCATTGGCCTTCGAGCCTGTTCATCCCCCATTTCGTTCTCTGATTCTGATCTTTCTCCTTCTTTAAAATCTTCTCTTTGTGTGTTAAATTTTTCCCTCTCAGCTTGCTTTCGAAGACGTCTAAGTGTTCGTTCAATCTCAGGATTGTAGACACCAACCGCTGGATTTGGGATCGATGACCTTGCATAAACAAATTTCAACCTGTAAAAGAAAATCAAAAATCAATTTCAGCACAAACTAATTATACAATCCCCGGCAACGGCGCCAAAAACTTGTTGTACAAATAGCAACATAAAAATTACGCAACTATATGCACGTTTTAACTCGCAAGTACACAAGATCAAACAAATAGTATAGAAAGAAAATATGAGATAATTCCCACGAGGATTGGATTAATTTGTGTTTAAAATTGATTTTAAGATGATTTTGAAAACTAAAAATTTTGAAACAAAATATTAAAAACAGCGTTCGATTAAAAACAGAATTGGATCGAAGTCAAAACAATGAGAAAACCAGTTAAGGATTCAATGTTCACTGCTAATCTTCTTCCTTAAGCAAACGACATGCACAATGCTACAAAACAGATTTTAGATGCTCATGTTTGTCAACCAAAAGGCATGATATCTACTCTTTAAATTATTGATTTCCCTAAGCAACAAGTTAGGCATGTGTATCTACGCTAACTCTTTTCATTCTTAAAGTATTTAGCATGGTATCTACTAAGTTGCACTTTAAAAACGGATAACACAATGGAAATCGACAAACACACAACTCCTAGAACATGGTATCTATTCTAGTTATTCATGATGGTTAATTTCAAGAACTTATAACTAGTTCTTTTGTT
Organism: Oemleria cerasiformis; assembly: GCA_037349345.1. Taxonomy (NCBI): domain Eukaryota; kingdom Viridiplantae; phylum Streptophyta; class Magnoliopsida; order Rosales; family Rosaceae; genus Oemleria; species Oemleria cerasiformis. The sequence goes on along the minus strand of JAZGTL010000019.1, from coordinate 4,288,667 downwards.
ACTCTCACATGCACAAGATTCGGTCATCTAAATTTAACTATGTAACAAACTCAATACACAACATGCATATGGTGATCAAGCATAACATAACGTATGTAAAGAGTAAAATATAATCTGAAATTAATCAATTAAGCATCACAAAAGTAGTTTGTAGGAAAGGCATATCGAAATCCTTAAAGAAACATGATTAGGGCTTCAATCGAGCCCTAACTAAAGTACTTAGTTACCCATAATTTAAATAGACAACAAGAACATAAAAAAACAGAAAATAAAAAGAGGAAGAAGATAACTCTTTGATGATGTGTTGGTCAGCCAGAGTGATTGGATGACGCCTTGACGTTCCTCCTTGCTTCCTAAGCCTTTTAGACCTTGGAACCTTGAAGGATGGAGCAGAATGGGATGGTGTGGCTGAGTCCTTGTGTGAGAGCCCAGAGGTTTTCTGCAGTTTTTAGGGAGAAAAATAGCTGTTTTCAAGTATGAGATAGAGAGAGACGTTTGTACCTTTTTGTGTGGGAGAATGACTCTTTTTTGGCTGCCTTTTTGTCTTCCCTCACGTTTTCCCCTTGTCCCATGTATGTGTCTGCCCCTTTGCTGCCTAGAATTGATGTGGGTGTTAATTTCCTTAATAAGGGAGAGAGGCGTTATTGTTTGCATTCGCTGCTCAATCAATCCTCACGTTGTGGCTGCTCCTCTCCCTTTATTATTTTTTTATCTTCCTTTTTCTGATTAAAACGTTTCCTCCCGTAACGTTAATAAACTAGGCCTCTAGTCGTCCAAGCCCGATAAGGATTAGAAAACTTGAAATAGAAGGAATCCTGAATTCCAGCTCAGCCTGACCTTGCTGTACTAAAACGACCATAACTCATTCTAGAAAACTCCAATTCACCAACCGTAATATTCTCTTAAAACTAAACTTCCGTATCTTTCCAATGATATATGGCCCATCAGCCAGTTCGTCTCGAGCTGGTGCAGTTAATTTCGAGAAGTTGACACATCTGCTGAAGTTTGTTTCAAAGTTTCCTCCTTAGATTTCCAAAACAGCACTCATTCACTCCTTTTGTAACTTTGCTTCCAAAAATCCTACAAAACACGAAAAAAAGCTTAGTATTAAGAAAAGATAGGAAACATGCTAAGAAAACCATAAGAAAATAAGATAAAACGTCGCATAAATATGCTCCTATCATGGGTCCTTTTCCATCTTCATATGGTTATACATATATTCTAGTGGCGGTAGATTATGTATCCAAATGGGTGGAAGCAATTGCTACAAGAAGTAATGATCATAGAGTGGTTCTCGGCTTTCTCTGAGACATGATCTTTACAAGATTTGGAACTCCAAGGGCGATTATAAGTGATGGTGGCAGTCACTTTTGTAATCGTCCTTTTGATGCTCTAATGAAAAAGTACAACATCAGTCATAGTGTTGCAACTCCGTACCATCCACAGAGTTCTGGATAAGTTGATATAAGCAATAGGGGGATTAAGAACATACTGATGAAGACTGTGTGCCCTACTCGGAAGGATTGGTCCTTACGCCTCAACAAATCTCTTTGGGCTTATCGGACAACTTATAAAACTCCAATTGGAATGAGTCCCCATAGGCTGATTTTCGGAAAAGCTTGTCATTTACCTATGGTGCTTGAGCACCGTACGTTTTGGGCAATCAAGAAGTTCAATTTTGATTTAAAAGAAGCTGGGACAAAAAGGAAACTTTAACTGAACGAGCTTCAGGAGTTGAGAAATGAAGCTTAAGAAAATGCCAAGATTTACAAAGAGAGAACCAAGCTTTACCATGACAAGGCAATCCTGAGAAAGGTATTCACTCCTAACCAGAAAGTTCTTTTGTTTAACTCACGGTTGAAACTTTTTTCAGGAAAGTTGAAGTCTAGATGGCTTGGTCCTTTCAAAGTGATTCACGTATTCCCTCATGGAGCCATTGAGATTGAGAACGAGAAGAATGGGGATTGATTCAAAGTTAATGGGCAGCGACTTAAACCTATTTGGAGGATAATCCAGATCTATCCCACCATGATGTCTCCTTGGTCGAGATTTCAGCAACTTAGACATTTCTACCTCGTCTCGCCTAGACGTTAAATATTGCGCTCCTAGGAGGCAACCTAGCATTGATTTGTGTTTTCTTTCATTCTCTTGTTTCTGCGGTAATGCATTCTCTAAGCATCGAATCTGTTTTAGTCTTCTCATTGCATATTGCTTATCACATTGAGGACAATGACCAGTTTAGGTTTGGGGGTGTGGATTGGAAAATTGGTATATAGAAACAAGTTGGTTTGGGGGTTATACACGGCTTGATTTTGAAAATTTGAGCTTTAGCTTTTGTTAGTATGTTTAGTTTGTTAGTTTAAGTTTTTGCTAGGGATAAGTGTGTTAACTTGTTAATAATAGGTGTGTTAACTTGTTAATAAGAGTGTACATGCTAAGTTAACTATCTTTGTTCTACTAAGAGTTCTGCCATAATCTGTTTGTATCATAACCTTGGACTTCACAATGCCATGTCTCGAGTGATTAAGTAAACAAAACTACTGCATTTGAGTGAACTTCAGAAAATTAGTGGAGACTACCTTGTGAGGTTATTAAGCTGTATTGCCATTCTTTTAGAGTGATATACATTGTTTCTACTCTCAAACACTCTGATTTTGTTCTTAAATACTGATCTCATTCCATTACATTTGCATTGAATTTTAAAGAACTGGCATCATATAGATGCTCTTGATTCGAGGTGTGGTTTTCCATAAGAAGTAATGTAGGCTATGTGTGATCAAACCTCTCAAGGACTTTCCCTACCTTGTTGTGTGCTCCGTAAGCCATTTTGAAGCTAAACACTCAGCCTTTTCTATCATCACCCTAAGCATAATCTGCCAAACACTAAACCATTCAATCATGCCATGCCCTATAACCCAAGTTTGTGTTAAGGCTGCATTAAATGAGATTCTTGGTGAGAACGAAGAGTTAAAGATGTTGCTACCCAATTCAAAAAGAGCTATTGCAACAACGACAATAATGTGAAAGTTAAAGTCTGAATGTGATGGAAAAAGCTATACAAGGAATAAGGAAACCATTGCATGATCTTGATTCAATTAAGAAAACAAAAAGAAATAGAAAAGAATTAAAAAAAAAATGTGAAAGAACACCTGAATTGATCCAAGTGAGGCAATGAACCCAAGAAGACTTCAAAAGAGGAATCAAGTTCTTATCAATGCTGCCATGGGTTCTAAGCAAGAAATCAGAGCAGAACTTCAAAGTTCAAGTCATGACATCGCATTCCTTGGCACAACTCAGGTTCTTTGAATCCGACCCTTTCTTTCTTTCACCATAAGCTTAGCCGCATTACACCCAAAAATGAAGACCTAATTGATCTTATGGACAACCATTATGAGGATTGAGGTATGTATCTATGTTCTTAAAGTTCAATTCCATTCATGAGATCTTCATTCTAGAAAGTGCTATTCTTCATTGCAAATCATATGTGATTAAACTTGAATTCCTCTACATAATGCCCATCACATATGCTTGATAAGAGTGTAAGACTAGGATTCTTGTGATAATGGAGAGATACCTAGTGCGGATTAGAGTCGAGGCGAAATATTTATGGAGCACTTGGATAAAGTTGTTTTTAAACATGATTACTTGAGATATTAGCATCTACACATCACACATGATACTTATTGTTGTGGCATTCCTTTTAGTTTAGCAAAGCATGTCTACTCTCTTTAATTCTTATCAACTTGTTAACAACTATCTCTAGCAAGTTAGTTGTTTAAGTAAAAAGTTTGTAGGGATAGTAGCTACCATAACCCACATGAGACAAAACTCCTCCTACTAGGAACACCTAGAGGTTTAAATAATCTATCCTTAACTAAGACTGAGTCTTTTCATTTTGATTAGTTTAGTTTTTCTCTGTTTTGCTCAGGGACTAGTAAAAGATAGGTTTGGGGTATTTGTTAAGTCATTATTCATGCATCTTTTTTATGTCATCTAATGTTCATTTACTTGTCTTTTGTGTGATTTAATTGCCATCCATAGTAGAAAGTGATCATTCTTGTGAAGTGTGTGCAGAAGTAGAAAAGTTCACATAAGTGTGCGAAAGGAAGAAAGAATGAATCTTTCTCGGACTCAAGTCAAAGAAGGAGGAAAGAATATCTCTTGTCATCCAAGAAGAAGTCTTCAATGTCAAGATTGTGCCTCTCCACATAAGGAAGGCCTGAGCATTTTGGAAAGGGAAAGTACCACATAAAGAAGGCTTGTACGTACCAAAGAGGAAAGTGACGTCCAAAGAAGTCTCATGAAGGGCCAAGAACACAATTTGCTGCACCAGGAAAGTCCAAGACATCAGGAACCTTCATTGCCAAGAGAATTTCAGCCAAGAAATAAGACAAGGGCCTGATTTTTAGGACCCTTGTCTCACCCCTGTTAGGAAAAACGTTTTTATGATTTTATTGCCTTGTTTTAGGTCTGATTAGGAGTCTTTTAAGTCAGAAATATTTCCTATTTATTCTCCCAACTTCTAGGGATTGTACACTCCTATTTAAAGGAGTTTAGTTTCGGATTAAAAGGAAGAAAAGGAACCCTAGCCGCATCTTTTATGTTTTTTTTTCATTCAGAAAGAGTGGTTGCCATTTAACATCAGAGGCAGTCTCTGGTTTTGGAGAAAAAGGCTGAATGCAAGAGGAAGGAGTTCGACATCAGAATTGCTTCAAGGGGTTTCTTCTTCTCCATTTGAGTTTGATTTCACTCATGCTTCATATTGTGTTTATACTTTCTTTGATCATGATGTGTAACTAAATTCATAGCTAGGGTTTTGAGGTAACCTTGCAGTTCTTATTCCATGTATTGAACTTAAGTGTTTTTCAGTTTCTTGTTGTGTTTTATGATTCAATTACTATGCTCCATTGATAACTAACATTCTATTTTGATGTCTAATCACCATTAAGATTGTTTGTTAGTTTTCTTATCCCAATACTGAGTACCCACCCATACCTTTGTTTGGACGATCTGTAATTGAATGAATAATATCATGAGAAGGCACACATTCCATGGAGTTATTTGGTTCTTTTGTTTTCATATTATTATTGGTTCTTTGATTGAAATCTATGTTGGACATCACATCTAGATTAAGGTTAAAGGAACTTGGTTCGATTGGACACCCACGATTGACCATAAGTAAGTGAAAACGAACCTGTGAAACTATCTAGTGAAACTGATTTGTACTTAGTTTAATTTACATGGAATTGAATTGTAATGGTGAAGTCAAGACCCTAGGCCTTTTAATCATCAGTCTTCTTCCTAGTACTTTCAATTTTCTGTTTTTGTTGCATTTACATTGAATAGTTTAAGTCTTGTTTCTGCTTTATTCTAATCAGTCTCCGTGGTACGATAACCCTTACTTGTGCTCCGCTACACCATCTACAACTTGTGCACTTGCAAGGAAAATTAAACAAAAATCACTGGTACCGCACCTACCGTACAACAACGAAAGTTGTCGATGAGTATCACGCAGTTGCGGAACTCGAGAGACCAACTTAGTCGAAGGATCAGTTCTCCCACATACGGATTAATTTGGCGATTTATGTTTTTGGATTTGGAAATGTGGTTTTTGCCTGAATATGATTTAATTCAATACAAATATTTATTCTCATGCATGTGATCCATTGAATTAAAATTATGAATAGGCATGTCTTTTGGGGAAGTTTGTTGTCTGGCTAACCGTGCTACCACACAGACTATATTCTGTGATCGGAAATAATTTACAAACTTATTGCCTAATCATACCTCTGTGACAACCATATTAGGCCAATCCAACCTGATTGAGGGCCATGGAAAAGCCCGCTTTATGTTGTCCAATGGTACTGAATTTACCATCAATGAAGCCTTACGTTCTCCACGTTCTTGAAGAACGTTCTTGAGATTTAAGGATATTCGAACCAACTGTTATGACGTTAAAACCATGAAGGAAAATGGAGTGGAATACCTTTGCATAACCTCCAATTTGTATGGCCAGAAGTGTACATTGGAGAAGCTAGCCAAGAGCTAGCCAGAAGCTAACCCATCCGAGAAACTTCTTATTTTGGCATGACCGGTTGGGACACCCAGGTCAAGGTATGATGCACCGTATCCTCAATTCATCACATGGGCATCCCTTTCCTAATAAGGACCTTGTGTTTAATGAAACATTATGCCAAGCTTGCTCGCTAGGGAAGTTGAATATGGGACCATCATATGGAAAGATGAGTAAAGCCTCCACCCTTTTTCTTGCAAAGAATACAAGGGGATATTTGTGGACCTATCCAACCACCATGCAGACCATTTAAATATTTCATGGTTTTGGTTGATGTATCGACAAAGTGGTCACATGTTACACTACTTTCCACACGAAATGCTGCGTTTGCTAAACTTTTTGCTCAGATCATTAAATTGAGGGCCCCACCACCCGGATTATCTTCTACAGACTATAAGACTCGATAATGTCAGAGAGTTTACATCGAAACCATTCGATGGTTATTGCATGTCCCTTGGAATGGATGTTGAACATCTGGTTCCCCATGTTCACACCTAGAATGGTCTCACATAAGCATTCATTAAGAGATTGCAAATGATTGCATGGACCTTGCTTATGTGCACCAAGCTTCCAATTTCTGCGTGGGGCTATGCAATTTTACATGCAGCCATGTTGGTCCGATTGAGGCCCACTGCCACCCACTCTTATTCGGTGTTAGAGCTGGTGACTGGGTACGAACCTGATGCTTCGTAGTGACGAGTCTTTGTGTGTGCAGCTTTCGTGCCAATTGCGCCACCACAATGTACACAATTTGGTCCTCAATGAAGGAGAGGCATATATGTCGGTTATGAATCCCCCTCCATTATACGTTATTTAGAGCCCTTGACAGGCGATCTTTTTACCTCTACAATTGCGGATAGTCACTACGATGAGACAGTCTTCCCGTTGTTAGGGGGAGATAAGAACGTCATCGTTCCTGAAGAACGACGTGAATTGACGTGGAATGTCCCCACTATGTCTTATCTCGATCCCTGAATCACACACTGTGAGAATGATATGCAGAGAATTCTAGATCTACAAAGTGTAGCTAATAACATGCCAGACGCTTTCTCAAATCTAGCTAAAGCGACAAGATCACATATACCTGCTGCAAATGTGCCTGCAAGGATGGACGTCCCCGTAGGACGCGTCATCCCAGACGGACGAGGTACGACCATGGCGGCTAAACAATCATATGTCCATGCTTAGAAGTGATGTAGACCAATTGGTTCGAAGGATTCTCATCCCCGAAAGAGGATAAATTTGGCACAATTGAATATTTTAGACATGTTAATATCAAACAATCCATCTCATGAGATAATTCTAGATTATGGGTCTGTTCTAAAAGAGACGATGTGGAGGGAACGCTTCAACGTCTGAACCCACTCCTGAGAATAGAGAGATCTCGGTAAATTATGTATGCTTAAGTGAGATATGGAATCAGAATGATATTATTATCGATGATATATTTTTATTCCAAGTAGCTACCGAAATAATAACTAGTGATGAAATCGAACCTCACTTCGTTGATGAATGAATGCCAACGTAGAGAAGACTGGCCAAAATGGAAAAAAGCAATCCAGGTCAAATTAGATTCCTTGACAAAATGGAAGGTATTTGGGCCCGTCGTTCCTACACCTCCCCATGTTAAACCTGTAGAATTTAAATGGGTAGTTGTAAGGAAGCGTAATGGGAAAGATGAGATTGTGAGATACACAACTCATTTAGTGGCGCAAGGATTTTCTCAACGCCTTGCGATTGATTACAAGGAGACATATTCTCCCGTGATGGACGTCATAACGTTCCGCTACCTTATCAGTTTGGTAGTTTCCAAAAAACCTGAGTATACAAAGGTTCCCGAAGGACTTGATACAGAGATATATATGAAGGTTCTCGAAGATCTTAAGATACTTGATACAAATAGATCCAGACCACGGAACACGCTCTCCATTCGTTTGGGGCGTTCACTTTACGGATTGAAACAATCCGGACGGAAGTGGTATAACTGTCTAAGTGAATATTTGATCAGGATGGGATATGTGAATAATGAATTATGGTTTACAAGTTCCAGGTTTGCTATCGATTGGTACTCCAGAAGATATCAAAGAAACTACTAAGCACCTGAAGTTGGAATTAGAAATGAAAGATCTTGGGAGACCGAACTTCTGTCTCGACCTGGAGCTCGTGCACAGTGTGGATGGATTCCTAGTCCATAAAATCGGATTACATTCAGAAGATGTTGAGGCACTTTAATGAGGATAAAGTGAAGCCTTTGAGCTCGCCCATGATCATCCGTAGTCTTGACCCTAGAAGGGCCCGTTTCGTCATGCAGAAGATAATGAAGAGATATTGGCGCCAAAAGTTCCATATTTGAGTGCAATATGCCCATGATTGTACTTGGCTCATTGTACTAGACCAGACATTTCATTCGCTGTGAAATTGCTAGTTAGATTTAGCTCTGTACCAACACGGAATGGATCAAACCCTCTTGATCCTGGAAATGATGCACGCCTTGTGGGATATGCGGTCACAGGTTACCTATTAGACCCGCACAAGACGCATTCCCAAACTGGTTATGTCTTTACCATTGGAAAAACAACAATATCTTGGAGGTCTACGAAACAGACACTTGTTGCCACCTCTTCAAATCATGCAGAGATTCTAGCTCTTCACGAAGCAGTTCGTTAATGTATATGGCTAAGAGCCATTACGGGGCATATTCGAAGTACTTGCGGACTACATTCCACCAATAAGGAACCGACGATTATCTATAGAGATAATGCTGTCTGCATCAAGCAGATGAAGACCAGTTTCATTAAAGGAGACAACACCAAGCATATTGCACTGAAGTTTTTCTTCAACCAACAGCAACAAGAGCATCAGAAGATTGAAATCAAGTCAATCAGATCTCAAGACAACCATGCAGACCTTTTTACCAAGTCATTACTGAAGGCTACATTCTAGCAGTATGTTCGAGGTATTGGATTACGTAGACTGTCTTATCTACCTAGTCTGTAGTTTTCAGGGGGAGTCTATACCAGGGGGAGTATACTATAGTATACCAAGTATCGCGAAGTATATTGAGTATCCCCAAGCTTACTCACTTGACCATCGTATACTATTTTGTCCTACGACCAGGGTTATTTTTTCCCATTGGGTTTTTTAACCTGGCTAGGTTTTAATGAGGCACACTTTTGGTATGGCCACCCGATTGACACTACATTCAGAAGATGCCACGATTCAACCCATATGCATTTGCTCATCTTTTCCCTTCGACCACGGGTTTTTCCCACTGGGTTTACGGGGTAAGGTTTTGGTGTAGCAACTATATAGCATCCTATCCCATAGACGCAGTATCGGCTCTTATCCAGAAGAGAAGACTTCATCTACCTCCGGAGGTTCCGATGCGACTACTCCGTACCCACGCGCGTTGCACTCTTTTTCCTTCGAGCAAGGTTGTTTTGTCCCACAGGGTTTTTATTACCTGTCAAGGATTTAACGAGGCTACACATAGGCGCGCAGCCAAGCAACATTATTACATGAAATATCCAAGGGAGAGTGTTGTAAATAAATATTAGTTAGTGGCTATTACATGTAAAGGGCATATGTGTCTTTATTCACATATGCCCAAAACCCCAGCTATAAAAGCTTATTGTTGATTATTTGTTCCTAATCTAATTCCCATATTATTCAAAGCCTCCAAACATTATTCATTTTTCTTATACGTTCTTGGTTTCACAACAAAATATAATTTTATTGATAATTATTACCAAGGATACTTTACTAGTTGAATTTCACTATAAACAAGCAGAGTGTCTACCGAATTCGAAATCATATTGGGTTCCATCTACCATGATACAATATTTTTTCCAAGGGATGTTACTTGATCAAGTGGAAATGTATTGTTTGACATAGTATTTTTGTATTTCTTTTGAGCTCCCTATTCCTTTTCCGTAGATAGGGTAGTTAGGATTTATCCAACTAACTTGTCCATAACATTGATTGAGATGAACAACATCATAGCCTCCATAACCATATGACATTTGAGGGAGAGGGTTATCTAATTGACCATAACCATATTGACCATAATTTTAAGTATAGGGTTCATTTTATTTGTTATTATGATTCATTCCTAAGCTCATAGAGTCAAAACTAATGACTATGGAATCCTCAGAAGATAGGTTTCTATATGCTTCATATATGTTGTGTGTCTTAATATAGTCTTTCCCTACACCACCAATTCCTACTCCACCGTCTCTACATCCATGATCAAAATCTTGGGTGATATTGTCTGCCTTTTCAGTAAATGAACTCACATGCCCACCTGTTTGGGAAACATGTTCCTTTCCCTCGTCATCATCCCATCTACTTTAATTTATTATTATTTTTTCACCCTGTGTATTTAAAATTTTGTTTTGTTTTTCCTCAATTTGAGTAAATTTTGGGTCTCTAGTTGTAGTTGGTCTGATTAAGTTTGGGCTTAAAAAATAGTTTCAGTGGAAATCGTTAATATCAGTCAATATTATGAAAACTGGAGGAAATATCAGTATATCATGGAGATTGAGGAAGATTTTTCTTCCCCTATTTTTATGAAGAGACCCCAAAATTCAGATATATCCACATAAATATCGCAGAGATGGAAATTTTTATGCCAAGAACCTAAAATACAGATACATAAACGGAAATATCACGGATATTGTGGTTATTTTCATCCATGCTAACGTGACGCTTTCCCTCAACCAAGCACAATTGCAAAGCATCGTTGAAGTAGGGCATTTTGTTTTTGAAGAAGAAGTTGAAAAGGTCATAGGAGAACTGAAGGCTTTTGTAAGTTTAGTTAAAGAATTCCTAGGGTTTTGCCCAATTATAGGGTTTTTGGTATGTATTCTGATTTTGGCGTTTTTTTTCTAGGGATTTGAGAAAATTTCCGAAAATGGTGGAGTTTTTGTTTATCGGCATTCCGTGGAGGGATTGTTCTAGAGGGATGATCGATCCTACCTGCATCGGATCACCGATGGGCTTGATGACTTACATGTGTTGCGAAAGAAGATTGGTGATATGCATGCTATCATCATAGCACGATATCATTTTCTGTAACTCTCAATCGCATTATATAAAACTCAGTGGCTGTGTGGGGAAGACACACCTTTTGGTTGTTGCAAACACTTGTCATATGACTCTGCAAAACTCTGTTATGTAACTCTATATAATTCCGTTATTAACTCTGTAAAAATTTACGAAAATCAATAAATCTATAAAACTCGATAACTTCAAAAAACTCTTTAATTATCTGTATAAATATGAATTCAATACACCCCCTTAGTTTAACAAAAACTTTAATGACAAAGATGCACTGGTTAGCTAGTAGAAGGAATTCATAATCATACTACTATCTTTTGAGTACCCACCTAGAATTTACGAAGAATGCTAACCTAGAAATCTAAGACATATTGTAAGGTGAAAACTCTATTTCGCCAAGAACATGTCTGAATTGAACATCAAATCATCGGCCATATTTTACTTCGATTCGAATTCGAAAACGAGGGTTAGGGTATAGATTTTCTTTCCTCTCTTGATTTTCTTTTTCCCTCTTCACACCTTCTTCGTCTTTAAAAATTAGCCATGAAACTCAAAAACATGATCTCGAAAAACAGAATTAGCCATGAAACATAAAGATGTAGAAAACCAAAGAGAAACAATATGATCGAGATTTATATATCTAAGTAGTACATTGTTAGATTTTGAACACTGAAGTTAAATTCAGACATGAAACTTTGGATTTTTACAATGGAATATGACCAGTAGTTAGTAAAAACTATTGAATGAATGTTGATCGAGATATCAAACTAATAATTTTTTCCTATAAGCAGAGATGAGAGGATTTTCCAATGTTGTTACTGAGTGTTGAATGTGTCTTGTTGTTGTTCTATAATCCTTTAAGAGCTACAAGCCGAGCTGCTAGGTTATCATTCTCGGGTAGTTTTGGGTGCACATTGTTGGCATGAGCCATATCTTGTAAATATAGGAATTAGAGTACATATAATAATTGTAATTATTTTCCTATTTGGTCTAATTGACCATTTGTATTGAAACATTATAAATACTTCCTAGTGAGAATAATAGAATTATTTAGCCCTATTAAAACCCTATCAGCCTCTTTCCATTTTCTTTGAAATGGTATCAGAGCAGTAACGCTCATGAGACCCAAATCCGCTGCTTGTGCCCTCATAGATTACCCCCCGTCGGTTACATGTGTTTTGCCCTCGGAGAATACCCCCCGTCGGTTGCCTGTGTTTTTTCACTTATATCAATTATCCTGTGACTGGTCATATCCCGTGGGACTAGTCACAATCGCTATGATGAGTTCTATATCTGAATTCAAAGCCGCTCCAACCCCTATCCAATCCGTGAGTTATACACCAGAACCCATGGAAATTCCTATTGACGTGAAGTTTAATGGAGCGAATTATTCACTTTGGTCACAAGTTGTTGAGAACTTTATTGCAGGTCGAGGCAAATTGAGTTATTTAACCAGAGAAATTGGAAAACCCTATTCGGATGATGTTTCGTTTGAAACATGGAGCATGGAGAATGCTCTTGTCAAAGGTTGGCTCACTAATGCCATGGAACCTAATGTAATGATATTTTTTGTTCGTTTACTCACGGGGAATAATATATGGGATGCTATATTTCGAACCTACTGTGAAGAAGTTGATAGGTCTGTTACTTTTGTGACTAGTTACGAAACCGGTGTGACCAGTCATCCGTCCGGCAATAATGGTTTTGCCCTTGTTACCCCTTTCTTCTGCAAAAGGCACTGGCTGCACTATTGATTTTGGTACTACTGACCACATGACTTTTGGCCAATCGCTCCTACAGCCTACAACTACACCACATCAGTCACATGTCTCTAATGCTAATGGAGTGTCCTCTCATGTGACTAGTGCTGGCACAGTGGTGTTAACACCCTCTTTGTAATTGGAGCATACTCTACTTGTTCCCTCACTCTGTAATAATCTCTTGTATGTGCCTCAAGTAACTGAACAATTGAAATTTCTAGTATTAATGTATCCTCATTTTTGCCTTCTTCAGGACCTCAACAACAAGGAGATTGTTGAGTGTGGTACTAAAAGAGGGGGGCTGTATTATGTGGATGATATGTGCTCTTAAGCATCAGATTTGGATGTGGCATCGTAGGTTTGGTCATGCTTCCTTTGGTTATATCAAACATTTATTCCCTTCTTTGTTTAAGGAGTGTGACCCTTTGGATTTTCATTGTGATGTTTGTGTTTTGGCCAAGGGTCATCGTACTACTTATTTTCAAAATCACGGCATCTTTCATGAAAAAACATGTACTTATACACCTCAACAGAACGGTGTTGCAGAACGGAAAAATCAGCATATTCTTGAAATTACTCGTGCTTGTTTGATTGGTGCCCACATGCAACCCGCTTATTTGGGTGATGCTATTTTGTTATGCAATTTATCTTCTAAATTGTGTGCCTAGTAGCGTCCTCAACTTTAAAACACCTTTGGATGAAATTTCTACTCATGTTGGTATCCCCTCCCACTTAAAATTAGCATCGCATGTTTTTGGATGTGTTATTTTTGTTCACCTTCCTAAACATAAACGTACGAAGCTCGATCCGTGTGCCTTAAAGTGTGTGTTTGTTGGGTATGTACCTCACCAAAAAAGGCTACATGTGTTATCATCCTCCTACTCGTCGCTTCTATGTGACTATGGTTGTCACTTTTTCTGAAACTAGATCCTATTTTTCTCTACCAGTATCCACTTCTCCTCTTCTAGGGGAGACGAGTGTTGAAGAGCCGAATTGGATAGAAATGTTTCCTGATCCTGGTGTCGTTTCTACTGCAGACGTGACCGGTCACGATGGTTCTGATACTGGTATGACTAGTCCCGAAGGTTCTGATAGTTCTAATGTTTCTACTGGTATGATTACTCACGAATGTTATGATGTTTCTGATATTGATGCTGGTATGATTACTCACGATCAGTCTGATGTCGATTTGACTAGTCACAATCCTACGGCTATAAATGATTTGATTTCAACAAGCCCCCCTTTTACACCAACTGTACCAACCAATGATCCTCCAGTTGCTAATGATTCTGAGGTATGTAATAATTCTGAGGTTAATACAAACAATGTAATTAATGATCACTTGCCGGTTGTATCTAGTGATGGTGATAGGTATTATCGACCTCCTCAGATTACTCGGGGCAAACCACCAGAGAGATATACACCTGAAAATTCAAAGTCAGTGAAGTATCCTATTGGAAATTATGTCTCTACAGGGCATTTCCCATGTGCTATTAAAGCCTTTGTGAATCAAATGTCAGCTGTCACCATTCCTACAAGAGTACAAGAAGCGCTCAATGATAGAAACTGGCAGGAGCTATGAATGAGGAGATGAGAGCACTGGAAAGAAATCAAACATGGGACAATATGTTCTTACCAGAAGGGAAGAACATTGTTGGCTGTAAATGAGTGTTTACGGTAAAACATAAGCCATATGGTGCGATTGACCAATACAAAGCAAGGTTAGTTGCCCATGATTTTACTCAAAATTATGGAATTGATTACCATGAGACTTTTGCACCTGTTACAAAGTTAAATACTATTAGGGTTTTATTGTCTATAGCTGCAAATTTTGATTGGCCATTACAACAGTATGATGTGAAAATGATTTTTTACATGGAGATCTATCTGAAGAGATTTATATGAGTATGCCACCTAGGTATAGTACTTCTAGTGATTCAAGCTTGGTATGTAAGTTGAAGAAGGCGTTGTATGGTTTGAAACAATGACCAAGAGCCTGCTTTGGAAGATTTCAGCTAGCCATGAAGAAATATGGCTAAGAGCAGAGAAATGCAGACCATACATAGTTCCTGAAGAAACACAATGGTAAGATAACTGCTCTTATCATTTATGTTGATGACATGATTGTTATTGGTGATGATATAGATGAGATGACTAAGTTGAAGTCTAACTTCGCATCTAAGTTTGATATGAAAGATCTTGGTGGCTTAAAGTATTTTTTGGGCATTGAAGTTATTCGATCTAAGAAAGGGATATGTTTGTCACAACGAAAATATGTTCTTGACTTATTGAAGGAAACAAGTATGCTTGATTGTCAGCCTATTGACACACCTATTGAGCAAAACCAGTGTGGTAAGTCGTTTTATGCATAATCCTAGTGAAGTTCATATGAATGCAGTTGTGTGAATTTTGCGGTATTTGAAGTCAGCACCAGGAAAATGCCTTATATTCTCCAAACATAATCACACAGATGTTACAGGTTATTGTGATTCTGATTGGGGTGGTATAGGAGGAAGACGACATTCAACTATTGGGTACTTCACATTTGTTGGAGGTAACTTGGTAACTTGAAAGAGTAAAAAATAGAAGGTTGTATCATTATCTAGTATTGAGGTAGAGTACCGAGCAATGGTTAAAGGGATATAGGAATTATTGTGGCTGAAACGGCTTATGGGGGAGCTTGGTTTTCTGTCTAATGGAGCTATGAAGTTATACTGTGATAATAAGTCAGCTATCAAGATTGCAGAAAATCCAATACAACATGATCAAACTATTCATGTGGAGATTGATCATAATTTCATATACGAGAAGTTTGAAGAAAAATTGTTGAAGTCCCATATGTGAAGACTACTGAACAGCTGGCTGATGTTCTTACCAAGGTCAACAGGCCTTCAATGACTCACTTGTCAAGTTGGGCATGTTTGATGTCCATGCTCCACCTTGAGGGGGAGAGTTGGCAGGCGTGAGCCATATCTTGTAAATATAGAAATTAGAGTACTTATAGGAATTGTAATTATTTTCCTATTTGATCTAGTTGATCTTTTATATTGTAACATTATATTGAGAAGAATATAATTATTCATACCTAATTAAAACCCTAGCAGCCACTTTCCATTCTCTTTGACACACATGAGCCTCTGGTTGCAAGGAATATGCTCGTTCACGCCGCCTTGGTGCCTCCACCAGTGAAGTTGGCTCTAGTGGGAGAGTTGATGCTCTTGCTGATAAGACCCTCTCTCTGTGATCTTCTGCTTCGGTGCCACGCGGATACTCCATCATTATCATCATCTCCTTGATTTCCCTTCATGTGGCTCTTTCTGTAGGGCGGCTGTTTCTTACTATAATGCATCAAAAGTCCATCCATGATCCTCTGTTCTTCATCCCTATTGTCGTGACCTGGTGGTGGTTTCAACACGTTTCTCCACCTAACTGATCTTGGTTTTGCATCATCTTCGCCAACTGAAACATTATTATGGCGGTGATCTGTTTCCTTCTCAAGAATGCATTCCTTTTTCTCAGGTCTTGGATTGAAGAAAGGGGGTGGAGCAAATTTTGAGTGGGAGGGAACCTTGTTTTCTGTCTCGTCCCCCGATGTACTGGCAACCGAACATGAACAATACTGCTATGCACCTTATGTCTATCATTCAACCAGACATCCTTCTTTTTATTTGATTTCTGCAAATCATCATCACTGTTAACCGGAGACGCATACTCGATATGTCCCTGCAAAAAAGGTCATGCATGTTGCAAAGCAACAGTAAGAAACTAGGAACAGAAAAACAAGATAGAGGGAAATCTTCAACATAGTTCCTTGTGATTTCTTACAGTGCAAGTAATCATATAAGAGTGATGTATACATATGCTTACTTGGTCAGGTTGAGGTGGTGAATACAGCTTCTGTTCCAAAGCCTTTGAATCCCATTCAATTGAGAACTCTTGTGCTTTGTCATGCATTAACTGAATCTTCATCTCCTTCGTTGGAGGCTTTCCCATCAACCGCTCCACAAGCTAAGCATAAACGTTTCACTAGGTCACACTAGAATCTTTGGATTACACAAATAACTGTGAAATTATAGAGCAAGTTATTAACTCTTACCTCTTTATCAAAAATGGTTCTAGGGAATTCCCATATTTTTCAGTAAACATATTTCTGACGTCACGCAGTTCTGGAAAATCAGCAAATCATGCTGCAGCATACATCAAAGATGGAACAGCTTCGTAGCATTCCCCAGGACATTCCCTGTAAAACAAACAAAGCAATATGTATAAAGAGAAAACAAAGCCTATCAAGCAAAGATCATATCAAAAAAATCGTGGTTAGTTGTGAGAAATGTTATAATTTCGGTAGTGATTTGTACCTCTGCTTTTCCATGACAGAAATATGTTTTGAGATGCATCCCAGAAAGTCCTCAGTTAACTGATACCAGTTAGACATATTTTGCTCAACCAGAAGCCCCTCAGCTTGTTTCACCAATTATCAACCACGTTAAGAGCTGAATAAAATCTCTCTCAGTACCAGAAGATGGAGTATTGAGTGAACAAGCTATGCCATTGCAGCTACCAAGGCCAGTTCAACATTAATAGAGGCTATGAAAAAGTCACGACTGCTACATAAGACCATAACAGCAACGAACAAACAAAAATCTGTAATACTACCTTGCAAAAAGAGATTAATCTACCCAAGAATATAGAATTATTGAATCTAAATTAACCAGCTGTATACCCTTCCATAGGTATTGATATCAAGGACGCTCCTCAAAAGATCACCAATGTCGTAAGTGTATATAATGCAGCATGCATGTGCGTATAAGGTTTTTCATATGAAAGCAGCAATAACATGCCACCCATGATGTACAAATTCTTGTAAATGTAAAGAAAAACAGAAAGACAGAACAACTCAAGAGGCAAGGCAGGGTATGAGCTATTTGAGGCTCCATAAGACCATAAAAGAAGCAAACAAACAAAACCAAAAACTCAATAAGAAAGAAAAAGACTACATAAGCATACCTGATATATAGAGACGTCAAATGAAAGTTGAGACTAACCAGTAGACCTATTAAATCTGTTGACCTTTCTTGCTTAAACAAAGTCCTTCCAATTTAAATACGAACCAAAAGATATATGCTTAAGAAGGTTGAACAAATGGTGCAGATTAGTATGATTAGATACCCACATTCACAGCGAAACACAACCACATTCTTTTTTTACCACTAAACACATGAAAGAAGGCATTACGCATGATGTTGTCTGCAGTTCCAGACTAAAAACAGAAACTTTAAAGGCATGAAAAGTTGTTCGATTTTCAAATGGAATGGAAAGACTAGTTATAAGAGGAAAATGGCATCCCAAATCTAGCATTGCATTGCATCTGTGCCTATATCTTTTTCAGTTACCCCAAGACTAGAGATTAGGTTGCCATTTTTCAAAGTAATTAGTTTTAGTTAACTTGATTCATTGCTAACATAACATATTGAAGCAAAGAAATCAAAGGATTAAACAATTGGAAACAAGCTAAAAGAGAGACAAGGACAAAGATAAGAAACAATTTAGAAAAGGCACAAAAATTCATCTTGGTGTACAAAATTCACATCATACTTCATAAAATATGTGCATATGGGTTTATCATAAAAAATCAGACAAACACGTAATAAGATATCATAGCAATTCAAATCAGACAAATAGGCTAGCAGAGATATCACCACAAATCAAATCATGATATCAGATAAACATATGCGATTAGAGATATGACAAAAATAACAATTTAAATTCAAGGTAGACTAAATCTATAGTTGGGATACGTGTGTTTTTGGTTCAACCATGTAATTATACATGGGGTGTGAAATATGTGCTGACAAGGCATTTGAATTACCTCTTGGCCGGAAAGAGGTTCGAAGCAAATTGAGCAAGAGTTCTCAATTTTCTTCGATGGGCAAATAGGAAAGATATACCTTTCCAAGCCATCAACGGTTGCTTGGGATGCCTCATGGGATCCAGAGAGATAGTGCTCGATATCATCAAAAAAAATCAGCAGATTTTGCTCTGCATCTGCAAGTGAAAGAAATTCTTCCATATCCCAACCCTCAACACTGAATTCCTATTCCGGTGCTAGAGTCGCATCATCTAAGATTTTGGCCAATAACTTTGCCAATCGCACTAACTCATCAGCAAATAATGGTGGATCCATTGTTGTGTTCAATTAGGGTTTGGTCGTAAAAATGAGATGCGGAGAGATAAGAGATGAGATCGCTCGTTGAGACTTGGGTTAGGGTTTCGTCATAAGCGTAACAATGAAATGCAGAAAGCTAGATATTGAGATATTTGAGAGTTGAGAGAACGTTGAGCAGAGAGAGAGAGGGTTGAGCAGGGAAAGCGAGAGCAATGTGAGTGTTGAATGAGATCTGCAATTTGAAGTTTGAAATATAGGTTTAGTTTATACCCTACTAAACGACCACCAGGAGGAAGACCAAGCATCACATAACACACCCAGCAGTGTCGATAAACACCTACCGACCAACCAGGGCGCGGCTGATTAGCCTTCTCTCGGTCTACCATCTTTGCCTACAATTGCTACAAGGTGCCCACGGTTGGCACCTTGGGACCCATGGTCAGCACCCATCACCAAAACACAGCAATGGCAATCCAACATGTCAGTGACGCCGCCACTCCCTCAAACATCGTCGATTCTCAGGACATGTGTCAGGATCATGAGGGTGGCTTGGGCATCACACAATTAGGGTTCCAACCACCACATTCATTGCTTGAATTATAATTATTTTCTTCGATTTCTTTAAAAATTGAGAAGAAGAGAGAGGGGCGAGGGTTTAAAACTTAACTTAAATAAAATAGAGGAAGCTAGGTAATTGTTTAACAAAACACAATAGGAAAAGTTATTTGGTTTGAGTCAGGAAAAGTTATTTGGTTTGATTTAGGAAAAGAGAAAACAAAAGAAAAAGGAAAAGTAAAAGAAAATATTGTGTTTAGGAAAAGGAAAGGAACACCAAAAGAAAAAAAAAGGGAAAGGAAAACCAAAAGGAAAAAAAAAGGAAAAAAAACTATTAAAAGAGATTCCGGAATTCGAACTTGAGCCTCTTTGAAGAGAAAACAAAAAGGGAAAAAAAGGAAAAAACTCATAATAGAGGACCCCCGGTAGGATTCAAACATGAGGCCTCTTTGAAGACAAAGAACAACCTAATCAACTCCCCCAAGTAGCATATTTTGATTATTATTGAAGTAAGATAACTATATATAAAAACAATTTCGGGGCCCCAGCGAGGTGGGGGTCCTAGGCGGCCGCCTTACCCGGCTACCCTCAGGGCTGACCCTGTTCACATACCACTATCTCGTCTTCTTATCAACCACAATGTCCACGCAACTAGGGAAGAGTTGAAAGTGCAGCGAGCAGTGACGGAAAAGGTACTTGCCAGACACGGTGAGCAAGAACCGCGGCGTAGGATGTACCCTGGGCCAAAATCCTCCGAAAGGATGATCGTCCAACAGGGCAATGGTGCTTGCCCTTCGAGAACACAGATCTTCCCATACGCTTGCGAATTAATCGAGAGGAGAACACTTCCCGTCGAGCCCATCAGACTGACATACTAAGTGAATGATCCGAAGATCACATAACAGCCTCCTCTTCATACTCTCTCTCAGGCAGGTCGTGCTCTATCAAGGTCAGCATTGATAAGATCAAATCGGCAGAAGGGCCCAATAATACGAGCAGAAGAAGAAACCCAGAGAGCAAATTCGCAACATGTGAAGGATGTGGCAGACTCTACCACAGTAAAATCAAGTGGAAGACCAAGAACGGCCGAACGGCCAAGGGGGAGCACCAGAAATGGGTGGCGTCGTCCTATTGCCGAACGCACAGCCCCACAACCCTACCTTCCCAGAACAGATGAAGTTGTTCAAGAGTTTCTACAATGAGTCCAAGATTTGGTGAGAAAAGCAAAAGCAAGACTCCAACAAAAATCAAGACCAACACTAGTCCCTTCACCGCTCGTATCCTCTAATATCGTCATGAATGGGAAGTCAAGCCTCTCAAGATCACACTCTACACTGGAAAGGGAGATCCACTCACACACATGAACAACTACCAGTCTTCCCTGGCTTTCAAAAACCTCTCAGACGAGGTCCAGTTCTTTATCTTCAACTCCACTTTCACGGAGGCATCACTCTAATTGTTCTACCTGGTCGAACCAGGGACGATCGATTCTTTCGATGAGCTCCATATCGGTTTCTTGAACCAATTCATGATCCTGATAGATCGCTTATTGACCACAGAAGACTTGGGGTCCTTAAGGCATGGGGAGATTGAAACCCTACAAAAAAATGATGCTCGATTTAGCCTTGAATACTCAAAATGTCAGGAGACTGACTTGAAAGAAGCCTTCAAAGCATTTCGCAGCGGTCTAAAGTAGTCTACTTTTAAGTACCAGGCCTTCACACAAGGTTAGGAAGACTATATTGACCTAATGAGGCAAGCATCGATTCATGCTAAAGCCCAATATTTTAACGCTCCACCAGTGGAGACCAAGCAAAGGATTCCTCCAGTTTACTCTTCCCCTCAATATGGGCAGAACAACAAGACCTATCATGACTCCAACAGCCAGAACCAAGGTTTTGGGCATAACTCATACTCAGGAAAGAGGAAAGGCTCATATGACAACAATTATAGGGGGGAGAAGGAGAAAAACTATAACCACACTCAGGGACACAAGCACCCCAACCAGGCTCCCCATGGAGACCATCCCAAGAGCCCAATACCCAGATTGGAGACATACACCATCCTCAACACTTCCTTGGAAAATGTTCTAATGAATATCGAGGGAATGATTGACAAGCTTAAAAAAAGACCAGCACATCATAGACCACCAGTTCACCCCAACTTATACTGCCAATACCACAAGTTCAATGGTCATACCATGGAAAAATGTGTGTCCTTCTGAGACATCGTGGAAGGCTTAGTCAAATATGGGAAGATCAATCAATTCCTACAACATGTGCGACCAGTCGCCAATCATCCCCATATCAACACTATCAGTGGTGGACCAATGATCTCCTCTGCCTACACCTCCAACAAAGAAAAAAAGGACTTTATCCTAGCCACCCAATCAAACAATCAGATCTTCAATATTGAGTATGGAATAGCACAGAAGGTTGGAAAGGCTAGTTGGGAGGCCATCACCTTCTCCGAGGAGGAAGAACGAGGAATCGTCTTCCCTCACGATGATCCTCTCATCATCCGGGGTCAAATAGGAAACTTTGATGTGGGACGCATCCTCGTAGACACAGGAAGTTCCATCAATGTGATTTTCATGGAGGCTTTCAATCAGCTGGGGATTGAAGACAAAGAGCATAATATAGCAGTAACCCCAATGCTAAGTTTCTCATGAGACTCAATAATGCCCATTGGTATAGTCTCCCAGCCAATCGCGGTAGGCACCACCCCATGCATAACAACGGCTATTGTGACCTTCCTAGTAGTGGATTGCCCCACAACATACAATGTCATCCTAGGTAAGGGACTACTGAATCAGATGAACGTTGTAAGCTCCATGCATTTGCTCTGATGAAATTTCCAAGCATCACGGAGAGTACAAGGAGACCAACTCTCAGCAAGAAAATGCAACCAATCTGCTTTCACCAAGATCAACCCTAATACTAGCAAGGAGACTACTTCCGTCACCGAATCGACATACGAGGCGGACTCCATCTATCCAGAAATTGTGAGGCATATCCAATCTAATCCTCCAGAGACCCAAGGGATCTATCTGTAACACCAAAACCTCAACCAATTGAGGAGACTGAGCCAATCACACTTCATGCAGATCATCCGAACCGACAAGTCAGAATAGGGACCACGCTACAACAGGAGACTGTTGGAAGAAAAGTACATCAATAAATGTAATACAAATCTTAACAATTATAACCTAGAAGTGCAATAGTCAAAAGATAGAATAACAGTACAACCAAGGGTCGATGGAGGATTAGATTGGACTTTTAAAACAGAAACAAAACACTAATTAGATATGCTTGACTTTTAAACAAAATACTCCAAACAAACACACTCAAACAGGACATGGGCAAGGGGGTTTTAGTTTAAAAGATGTTGTAAAAGTAAATAACTTGGAATGCAAGAAACTAGTAAAAAACAAAGGATTGAAATCAAATTAAAGGCAAGTTCAGGCAGTCAGAATCCACACCTAACCACAACGTTTCTAACTTGGTTTGCAAGGTTCAATTATCATGTTCATTACTTGGCCTAGTGCCCATGCAAAAGTCCTACTAAGGCTCGATCACATATTATATTTCCTTCTTAGTTTGTTTGTCAAGTGCACGATGTGTACACCAACTTCTATCCAATTGGGCCCGAAAGGACGCATTAAGAACTAAAGGAAATTTGAGTCGCTACACTAACCCTAGAAAGTGATGTGCATTCTAGGAATGTCATGAGTCAAATTATAAGATCATTGCTTAATGTATCATTTTAATGCAAAGTCATCCGTGAATCATGTTATTAAAGTAGCTAATTCTAACGACACAATAAAATAGCAGTTCAAGCAGTAATTCAACACATCAAGATGAACACAACAATCAAAACCAAGCGCCAAAACCAAGTCACAAAGTTGCCATTGTTAGGGCATCCAGATCAGCCCTAACTTAAGGTAAAATACTCACTACGCATTATGGAAAACATAAACAAAAAATGTATTGAATATGAAAGTGAAAGATTTAACCCAATTATACTCTCAAAGGCAGACTCCAAGCACGGCTTCAAGCAATCCTCCAAGAACACAATGGAGTCTTCGTGAACAAGCCTCACATTAATAGCTCAAAACAATAAAATAAGGTGTCTAAGTTGGCGTGCCTAAAACACTGAACAATGGCTCCCTTATATAGACAAGGGAAAACCTTGTCCTACAAGGATTGGAATTAGAAACCCTAGCCTAAAATATTCTAGAATGTTTATTACAATCCTAACTAGATAAGTAGTCCTAAAACTACTAGAAAACTAAGCAGAACACGAGTGTAATTGAAAAATGCCAGTTGGCAGGTGGGAACACAAGCTGGCCGTGGGTAGGACCTAGGGAAGGCCCTAAATGTCAGTGACTTGGCCTTAGGTGTGTCTTCATCGCGCCTTTTCATGCCTTAGAGTTTGGATGGCTTCAATATGGTGCAGAGACTCTAAAAACACGCCGTCTCTCGATCAAATAGCTGAAGGATGGAAAATGGCCTCATTTGAACTTACCGGGTCAGGTCCTGCTCCTAGAACTCTCATGGCCCTCAGGGCCTGAATTTAGGGCACACTCAGGAACTCGTCATTGGCGTAGTTGCGCCTTGTCTTGAAAATGTGTCTTGGACACGGGCTTGGACATCCTTTATTGAAGCATGGCGAAGGCACGCCTTGGCTAGAACCTCGACTGAGATTTAGCATTGCGGCGGACATGCATTGGCGTACTTCCAGATATGTTAAGGTCATGATCTGGGCCTGGATCTTGGGTGTCTTTGGGACATGTCCTGGCTCTGATAATGGCACGACAAAGGCATGTCACGGCCTTAGTTTGAAGGTCCTCAGACACAGTTTTGGGACCCGGATGGCCTGATCTAAGGTACTTGATCTGCGCCAAAAATAGGGCGCACCGACATAGGGCCTAGTTTTAGGACCCAATATTGAATTGAGGACAACTCCATTTGAACTCCGGTTCGAGTCATTATTTTTCCTGTATTCTTATAATTATGTTATCTTTCTAATTCCTGCACATGTCTCACAAAAGCATCACTTTGTACTATGGACGACATGAAATTAAGCAAAAGACAAGCGAAGAGGCAAAAAATGACCTGAAATACATGTAAGAATTATGGTTTAACAAATACCCCCAAATGTAGCTTTTGCTAGTCCTCGAGCAAAATAAAGAATAAAAACTAAACAAAAACCAAAAAGACTCAACCTATTTAAAGATAGATCATTTAAACCCCTAGGTTCACCTAGTAGGAGGAGTTTTGTCTCCTTTTACTTAACAACTAAAACATTAAACAACATACTAAATAGGTTAATAAGGAACAGAGTAAATCAAACATGTCATGCCAAACTAAAGATATGCCAATTTCAAGTAAGTGCTCTATGTAAGTGTGAATGCCCTTTACTTCAAAATTCTAAGCTTAAAATAACAAAGTTCAAATTCCTTAGAAAGACTTCGCCTCGACTCTAACCACACCAGGCAACTCTCAGTTTCTCTCATGAATCCTAAGGTTTTCACTCTTACTAGCATATGCGACGAGTTTATGTAAAGGAAGCAAATATAATCACATATGAAATATCATGAAAGAAAGGCAATTTCTGAAAATGGATCTCATGAAGGAATTGAACTTTAAGAACGTAGAGACATACCTTAACTCCAAGCAAGACATCCCATCAGATCAGTTAGGTCTTCATTCAAGGGTTGTAATAGGGGTAGGCTCAAGGGTTTAGAAGAAAGGGATTGGAATTCAAAAGCCTAGGCTCTGACAAGGCATGAAGTAGCATGACTTGGAATTTGTTTTCTTTTTGACTTCTTCTTGGCCCACGGCCAGAATTTGTATTCTGCTCTCACTGAATGCCTTAAGTTGTGACATGATTTCCTTGGATGGTGATTTGTGACTTCTATTTTCATTGGCTCACTTGGCTTAGCTCATTGTTTTCTTTTCTTTTCACTTTTTCTTCTTCTTTTTTTCATATTTTTCTCAAACGAAGCCAATATCATGCAATGGTTTACATTGTTTTGGTTTCCGTCCAAGATAGGACTTTGGTCACTTGGGATGTCTAAGACATCACTCCTTGATATCAACTTCACATTTGTCCTCTTTTGGCCGTGACATGGCTTGGCATGTGCATCGAGTGCTCATGCGGCTTGTGTATAATTTTTCACACTTTGAGGCTCGTCTTCCCCTCCATATCATGAACTTCATTTGGCGAGGCCTTGTCAAATCCTAAGCTATACGGAATAGCCAAGATTGAGGGCTTCCTATCTAGGACTCAGTTTTGATGTGGGTGATGAAAGAAAGAGTTAATTGTTTGGCTTCAAAGTGAGTTAAGGGAGCATGCAAAGTGACATATATGGATTTTAGAGGGTTCAAACATGCATAGCCTACATCACTTCTTATGGTTTATCTAGGTTAGAATCAAGAGCCTCTACACAAGATGTTGGTTCTTTAAAATTCAATGCAAAGTGATAATAATGAGATCAATCAATATAGAAAAAATTGAATAGTGTTTAAGAGTAGGATAAAGTAAATCTCTCAAAAAGAAAGGTATTAGGCTCAAAATCTCACATGGGGAAGTCTCCACTAATTTTCTAAAGTTCACTTAAATAAAGCCTTTTTTCAGCTTAATTTCTTGAAGTTAGGCATTAAATGTAAGGATATGGCACAAACTTAAGCATGGCATGGCTCTAGTAAGATAGTAATGATTAATTTAACAATGTAGCTTATTCACAAGTAAAGTACTAAGTTCCTAGCCATGTACCCCCAAACCTAAATGTTTCAAAATTTTGATCCACACCCCCAAACTTAAACTAAACATTGTCCTCAATTTCAACAAGTTAAAACACTAAGAGCAACTAAGTAAAGATGTAAAAGCGGTGTTCAGTCATTATTTATGCATCGTTCTGATGTCATTTAGTATTCCCTTTACATGTCTTTTGAATGATTTCGTGTCAACCATAGTAGAAAAAAGATAATCTTGTGAGACTTGTGTAGATTTGGAAAGATAGGTAGAGTTTTGAAATAACGCAAAAAGAATGGATCAATTTGGAGTTATAATGAAGGAGATGTCTCAAGTTGAAGTTCAGGCCCCGAAGGACCGAAATTGGGTCCTAGCGCATGTCAAGACAAGTTGAGAACCAAGCCCTAATCTGAGTCCCTGAGAGGTACTACCGGGTCCCTATTATGCCAAGAAATGAGCCAAGTACATGTTCTACGACATCTCAGCCGAGACCTCCTCATGGCCACATTGCGCTTAACCAGAAGGACATGCGCCTATTCTGGATCTCATGCGCCAAGCTACACCATGCCACACCAGTGACAAGTTCCTTGTGCGCCTCTAAAGGGGAGACCCAAATCATTCGCAAGACGCTTCCATGGTTCCTCAGCCCAAGGAGTTCCTCTGCGCCCTATTTCAAAACCGAGAAGTTAAAAAGAGGCCATGACCTACAATTCGATGGAACAAAGTGACCCATAGTTGGACTTCAAAACACCTATCTAAGCTAATGCACTCATGTGTCTCGTCCATAAATGCCAATGATATGTTTGTGTCCTGTTTTGTCCTAAATGAGTCCTAGGCGCCCTGATATGAGCCAAATTGGGCCATCGACTTTTCTGCAAGTCTTTGAGCGAGACAAAGCCTAGAACCATGTTAGATGTATCATATGGAAGTGCCCACAGTGGTTGTCTCGATTAAGTTGGAAAATGAATTGTTGAAGTTTTTAAAGATTCAAATTAAGGTCCTATGAGCCCAGAATCTGGCCCTGCAATGTTCGAAGAACTTAGGGTTGGATAGGCCCAGTCTTTGACGTCCCGGAAACCTACAGAAGATGCCTTGACGTGTAAGGAAGATCATAAGCTGTTTCTCAAGTTCTTGCCACAATTCCTACTCCAAATCCAACAAGGATTACCTTTTTCAGTCCTTTTTCATTCCTAACTAGGATAGCAGTTTTAAGTCAGTTTTTATTAGGATTTTGTCCTAGAATGTCTCCTACTTTATAGAGGTTTAGAGGCCTATTTAAAGGACCTAAAGGCTCACGGGTGAGGACCTCTAGACACCCTAGCTGCATTACATTGTAATTCAGTTTTTCAATTCAAACACTTTAATTTTCTACCTGTGAAGAGAGTTGTGTGTGAGCAGTGGAGGGACAAGCTTTGGCGTGGCCTTCTACTGTGTTTTATCTTCAATAATCTCTTTTGTATCTTTACCTTTATTGCTCTTTAATTATGATTTACATTATGTCTTGTTTATTTTCAATCATGCGTGAGTAGTCTCTTTTAGGATTAGGGCTGCTTGGAGCCCTAGCCATGTAAGTTATTTGATTAGATTTCTGGCACTTGATTTTAATTGATATGAATGTTGAATAAGTTGGATTACTATGCTTAATGAACTTAATTTTTGCCTATAAGCTTAGCTACCTTATTTGCATATAATTATTGATGTAATTGCTTGACGGACAATCATATCATCTTGTGATTTGCAGCATCAAGGGTAGGTGGAGGGAAACCTATTTGTAATCTAAACTAATGACAACCTAGGATTGCACATCACTTTTCTAGGGGTAGTGTAGTGTCATTAAATTCTCTTTGTATGTCATGCATCATCTTAAACGGTAGGTGATAGACGTTCTACGTACACATCATGCTTAGGACATGCCAAGTAAGAGAGAATAACATATGTGGAGTGGGCCAACCATCAGGACCTTTGCATGGGCACTATATTCAGAGAGTTCATAGTAATTGAATCAAGGAAATCTGGTTTATAACGATAATTGGTTAGAGTGGATAGTAAGCCTTAATTCGCCTTAGTTCGTAAATTCAATCAATCAATTAATCTTGCATTGTTATTTTATGCATTTTATTTATTTGCTGTGTGTTATTGTTTGTGTCCTTATTTGGAGTAGTTTGAGTCTTTGTTGTCTTTGCTTGTTTTAGAGTCCTTTTTTTTTGTTTTAGAGTCTTTGCATATCTAGAGGAGGGCGAGTCTAGGTCTAGGCGTATTCTTTGTTTTCTTTTAGTGTTTTGTGTGTTTTTAATCAAGTTAATAAAATCTAAACTTAAGTGAACTTAATTGTTGAAACAAGTCCTCGAGGGATCGACCTTTGTTTGCCAATATATTATCATAACCGATTTTGTATACTTGCAAAGATATAACCATTAAAGATAGAGTACATATTCTTGTTTATTTTTACGAATAGGAGGCATGCAAAGATAGAACATAAAGAGAAGGGAATGATACACAAACCAGGGCTAGGCTGCCTCCTAAGAGCGCTTGATTTAACATCTAGGCAAGACGTGCCTTGCAAGCCAAGAAAGGAAGGGCACAGCTAGGTCAGAGTTTTCAATGTCATTGCTCTGAAGTCGTTCATGATAAGGCTTAAGGTGGTGTCCATTTACTTTGAATGTGTCTCCCTTAGAATTGATGAGTTCAATGGTACCATGGGGCAGTATCTTAGTGACCAAGAAAGGATCAGACCATCTAGACTTCAGTTTGCCAAAGAAGAACCTAAGCCGTGAGCTGAAAAGGAGGACCTTCTGTCCAACTTGGAAAACCTTGGGCACCAAATGCTTGTCATGATAAGCTTTGAATTTCTCCTTGTAGATCTGTGAGCTCTCATAGGCTTCATTCCTTAGCTCCTCAAGTTCTTGCAATTGAAGCGTCCTATGGTGTCATGCCTCATCAATGTCCATGTTGACACACTTAATGGCCCAAAAGGCCTTGTGGTCTAATTCCACAGGCAAGTGGCATCCCTTACCAAAAACAAGCCTGAATGGGGACATGCCGATTGGTGTCTTGAAAGCAGTCTTATATGCCCAAACGACATCATTGAGCCTATTGGACCAATCTTTCCTTGATGGTCCCACGGTTTTCTCAAGGATGACCTTGACTTCTCTATTTGAGATCTCGTCTTGTCCACTAGTTTGGGGATGATAGGGGGTCAACGTCCTATGTGTGACACCATAATTTCTCTTGAGGGCCTCAAAGGACCTATTGCAAAAGTGCGAGCCATCATCACTAATGATGGCCCGTGGTGTGCCAAATCTTGCCAAGATGTAGATTGAATAAAGCTACACGCTACTTTAGAATCATTAGTCTTGGTTGGAATTGCTTCCACCCATTGAGAAACATAATCAATAGCAACTAGAATGTAAAGAAAATCGAATGAGCTAGGGAAGGGTCCCATGAAATCAATGCCCCAAACATCAAAATTTTCTACAACGAGAATGGGGTTTAGGGGCATTTGATCCCTAGGACCAATATTACCTTGTCTTTGACACTTGTCACAAGTGAGTACATGCTCATGAGCATCTTTGAAGATAGTGAGCCAGTAGAACCCACATTGAAGGACCTTCAGAGCTGTCTTCTTAGCACCAAAGTGTCCTCCACACGCCTTGTTGCGGCAGAAGTTCAAAATGGACTTGACTTCATTTCATGGATGCATCTTCTAATAAGGCTCATCTCGGATGTAATATTTGGCTTGCTTGACAAGCTTGTCCATTTGAAATCTAGACAGATGAGAAGGAATCAAGTTAGTAGCCAAATAATTGATAATGTCAGCATACTAGGGGTCAAAGGCCCTGAGATGGAAGAGCTGCTCATCAGGGAAGCTCTCTTGGAGTGGTAGTTTGGTCCACTTCTTCATTAGACCCGTGGATGAGTCTACTTAAATCGTCAGCCACTACATTCTCACTTCCTTTCTTGTCATTGATCACAAGATCAAACTCTAGTAGTAGGAGCATCCATCTAATGAGCCTAGGCTTGGCATCCTTCTTGTTAAGAAGGTACTTAAGAGCTGCATGATCAGTATAGATGATAACTTTGGTTTGAAGCAAGTATGACCTAAACTTTTCTAAAGCAAAGATTACAGCTAAAAGTTCCTTCTCGGTAGTAGAATAGTTAAGTTGAGCATCATTTAAAGTCCTACTAGCATAGTAAATAACATGAGGCAACTTATCTATTCTTTGGCCAAAACTGCCCCAATAGCATAATCTGAGGCATCACACATAAGCTCAAAGAGCAGGTCCCATCTTGGTGGCATGATGATAGGAGCAGCCGTGAGCTTGTCCTTGAGGGCCTTAAAGGACTCACGGCATGCTTGGTTGAAATCAAAGGCTGCATCCTTGGCAAGAAATTGCACAAGGGTTTTGTGATCTTGGAGAAATCCTTGATGAACCTCCTATATAATCTAGCATGTCCTAAGAAGGATCTCACCTCCTTGACTGAAGTGGGATAGGGCAGGCCACTAATAACATCTATTTTGGCCTTGTCAACCTCTATGCCACATCTTGATATGACATGGCCAAGCAGAATACCTTGCTAGACCATGAAGTGACACTTTTCCCAATTTAGAAGTAAATTGGATTCCCTACATATCTCTCAAGTACTCTTGAAAAGTTTGTGAGACATAAATCAAAGGAATTACCAAAAACTGAAAAGCCATCCATGAATACCTCAATGATATCCTCCACCATGTCTGAAAATATGCTCATCATGCATCGTTGAAAGGTGGCAGGTGCATTGCAAAGGCCAAAAGGCATCTCCCTATAGGCAAACATGTCATAGGGACATGTGAACGTTGTCTTCTCTTGATAGGTGGCAGGTGCATTGCAAAGGCCAAAAGGCATCTCCCTATAGGCAAACATGCCATAGGAACATGTGAACGTTGTCTTCTCTTGATCCGCAGGTGCTACGGAAAGTTGATTGTAACCTGAATAGCCATCTAAGAAACAAAAGTGAGAATGTCCTGCAAGTCTTTCAAGAATTTTATCAATAAAAGGTAATGGAAAGTGATCTTTGCAAGTAATAGAGTTAAGTTTCCTATAATCTATGCATACTCTCCATACAGCTTGAACCCTTTGAGGAACAAGCTCATCTTGTTCATTCTTGATGACTATTATGCCACTTTTTTTAAGAGCAACCTGAACTGGGCTGACCCATTTTGAATATGAGATCGGGTAGATGATTCCGACGTCCAAATGCTTAAGGACCTCCTTCTTGACCACTTCCTTCATGGGAGGATTAAGACGCCTTTGTGCCTCCCTTGTTGGCTTGTCATCTTCTTCGAGTATGATCCTATGCATGCATTTGGAAGGGCTTATCCCCTTGATGTCAACAATACTCCATCCAATGGCTTGCATGTTGTCCCTTAGAACCTGAACTAATTAACTTTCTTGCAAAGATATTATATTAGAAGCAATTATGACAGGTAGGGTTTGATTCTGACCTAGGAATGCATACTTCAAATGTTCAGGCAAAGGCTTGAGTTCCAGCTTTGGAGCCTGAATGATGGAAGGAAGAGTCTTTTCTTCCTTCACAGGTAAGGTCTCAAACAAGGGTGGCTTTGAGTAGCTATGTGGAGGCATGGCCTCAAGTATGTGTAATTCCTCACTGACGTCGCCATCTAGGCCATTGTCATTATAAAAAGGCAAAGTGAGGGCCTTCTCAAGAGGATCATCTATACAAGAATTTAGAATAGTTCGATGCAATAAAGACTCCATGGTATTCAAAGGAAAATCAATGATAAGCTCTTGAAGATATTGCATAGTATCAGGTATGGAAATGGTCCTAGTCTTATCTAACACTTTGATAGATATTTGCCCATGGCTCAAATTGATTTCACACACGGCAGGGCAGGGGGACCTAGGTCACTTGGCTTGGAACTCAGGCCTTGGAACTCATTCAAAGTGGCTGCACTAATGTCTAGGACATGGTTGGGGTCAAGCCACGGTTTCCAGCTACTAGGTCCTTGAGAAGCTTGGCAAAGATGGGCATGGTCCTCACAAGCTTAGAGAATGGCAATGTGATTTGAAGCTTGTGAAGCATGCTTGTGAGCTCTTGCTCAAATTGAGCATTATTGTCTTTCTTTTGGAACCTGCGAGAAAAAGGTAATTCAACATCCTTAGTAACTAGTGGATTACTAAAACTAACTTTGGACTCAGAATTTAAAGGCATAATAGGGTTAGAAAGCTCATGATGAGGTGATGTCGTGTCCTGGTCAGGTGTGTGCTTAGGTGTCCCTAGCTGGCCAAGTGTTGGCACAGAGGCGGAACAATGCCCTAAATCAAGACAGGAACTGCTCGAACTGCACCCTACTTTTGGCGCATATACTGGTTTTGTGGCGGGGGCCTGGACTTGAGTTTCAGCCTTATCCAAGGTCTCTTGGGTCTCAGTTGAGCTTGGAGTTCCTTTCCACTCCTAAGCTGAATGTCATTAATATTGGCCTTATGGATAGTGTTTTTGGGATTAATCTGGGCTTGGTTAGGGAGTTGAGGTCCATGATCTAATCTATTGAGCTGGCTTTCCATTTGGCCTATTTGGGTTTCTATGGTTGTAATTCCATGATCTGTCCTCTGCTGATTTGCTATGGTGTGCTTAATCAAGTCAGCCATCATGTCTTCCAAAGATCTCTTTTTTTGGGACAGGATTTCCTTGAGGATGTTGAAGGACTTGAGTGGGAACTTGAGGGGCCACGGCATACCCTTGCAATCCAGGGGGTGTCGTGGGGTTTTGCATGTTTTGGTTGTTGTTCCACTTGAAGTTTGGATGGTTCCTCCATCCAGGATTATAAGTGTTGGAATAAGGGTCATTACGAGGCCTCATGCCATCATTGTACCTTCCAATATAATTTGCATCCTCTACCATAGGACATGTCTGAAAGTCATGGCCTTGAACTGAGCACACATCACACGTCATAGTAGGCTTGGCCTTGGCATCACATAGCTACTTCCCCATAGATGTAAGTTGGGCTATGGTGTCATCCTTATCCCTATTGACACTATTAAGAGTCCTCGATTGTTATCCCCTATAGCTAAACTGCTTTTCTCTATGGGCAATGCTCTCAAGATTTCCTTGGATTGAGAGTTCACCAATTCCCTATCACTAGTCTTCAAGCCACAGCCACCATAGAAGTATAGCATTAAGTGGCACTCATCAATGTTGTGGTGAGGGCACTCTTGAATCATTCCATTGAACCTGTCCCAAAATTCATAGAAAGATTCAACCTCAACTTGCTGGGGTGCCATGACCTGAGCCTTGACCTTATTAGTTTTGGCGACGGGGTAATATTGAGTGAGGAACTTAGAGGACAAATCCCTCCACGAGGTTATGGATGCGGGTGCTAGTGAATGGAACCATGCTTTAGCCTTCTCCATAAGACTAAAATGGAACAACCTCAATCTAATCTCAACCACAGTCATGCCATTGATCCTAAGAGTGTAACAGACTTCCCCAAACTCCTTGATGTGCAAATAGGGGTCCTCACCCAAGAGGCCATGGTATTTGGGGAGCATGTGAATTGTTCCTGACTTGAGTTCAAAGTTCTCCACGGTATAAGGTGGGAACACAATGGGGAATTGGTCCTCACTAACCTGTGGAGTGGCATACTCTTTGAGCAGCCATGGTGGTGGATTAGCTAAGACACGTTCATCAGCCATTCTCCCAGGGCTTGGTGGTAGACTTGGATGATGGGAACCTTGGACAAATGATGGAATTGAAGTACCATGAACAGATCCCTTAGCAGAACCTTGTGATGACATAAAAGTACCTAAACAACAAAAGAAACTAAATTAGAACAATCTAAGCAATGGACACCGTTGACGGACAAGTCCCCAACAACGACCCCAAAAACTTGTTGGAAGAAAAGTACAACAATAAATGTAATACAAATCTTAACAATTAAAACCTAGCAATTGTACTAGTCAAAAGATAGAATAGAAGTACAAGCAATGGTCGAATCCAACAAGGACTTGTCTCAACAATGTACTCAAAGCAATAGATTGATTAATTCACAAGTAGGTACTCAAAACAGAAACAAAACACTAATTAGATATGCTTGGCTTTAAACAAAATACTCCAAACAAAGACACTCAAACAGGACACGAACAAGGGGGGGTTTTAGTTTAAAAGATGTTGTAAAAGTAAATAACTTGGAATGCAAGAAACTAGTAAATAACAAAGGATTGAAATCAAATTAAAGGAAAGTTAAGGCAGTCCCTATCCACACCTAACCACAACATTTCTAACTTGGTTTGCAAGGTTCAATTATCATGTTCATTACTTGGCCTAGTGCCCATGCAAAAGTCTGACTAAGGCTCTATCACATATTTTATTTCCTTCTTAGTTTGTATGTTAAGTGCCATGATGTGTACACCAACTTCTATCCAATTGGGCCCTAAAGGAAGCATTAAGAACAAAAGGAAATATGAGTCACTACACTAACCCTAGAAAGTGATGTGCATTCTAGGAATGCCATGAGTCGAATTACAAGATCATTGCTTAATGTAACCTTTTGATGCAAAGTCATCCGTGAATCATGTTACTAAAGTAGCTAATTCTAACAACACGATAAAGTAGATGTTCAAGCAGTAATTCAACACACCAAGATGACCACAACAATCAAAACCAAGCGGCAAAACCAAGTAACGAAGTTGCGATGGTTAAGGCTTCAAGATCAGCCCTAACTTAAGGGAAACTACTCACTACGCATTATGGAAAATATAAGCATAAATTGTATTGAATATGAAAGTGAAAGATTAAACCCAATTATACTCTCAAAGGCAGACTCCAAGCACGGCTTCAAGAAATCCTCCAAGAACACAATCAAGTCTTTCTGAACAAGCCTCATGTTAATAGCTCAAAACAATAAAATAAAATGTCTAAGTTTGCGTGTCTAAAACACTGAACAATAGCTCCCTTATATAGACAAGGGAAAACCTTGTCTTACAAGGACTGGAATTACAAACCCTAGTCTAAATTGTTCTAAAATATTTATTACAATCCTAACTAGATAAGTAGTCCAAAAACTTCTGGAAAACTAAACAGAACACGGCTGGAATTGAGAAATGCCAGTTGGCAGGTGGGAGCACAAGCTGGCCTCGAGTAGGACCTAGGGCAGGCCCTGAATGTCTGTGACTTGGCCCTAGGTATGTCTTCACTACGCCTTGTTGCGCCTTAGCATTTGGATGGCTTCGTTATGGTCCAAAGAGTCTAAAAACACGTCGTGTCTTGATCAAATAGTTGAAGAATGGAAAATGGCCTCATTTGAACTTACCCAGTCAGGTCAAGGACCTGACCTACGCCTAGAATTCTCGTGGCCCTCAGGGCCTGAATTTAGGACACACTCAGGAACTCGTCTCTGGCGCAGTTGCACCTTGTCTTGCAAACATGTCAAGGACACGGGCTTGGACATCCTTTATTGAAGCCTGGCGAAGGCACGCCTTGGCTGGATCCTCCGCTGGGACTTAGCATTGTGGTGGACACGCATTGGCGCACTTCCAGAACTGTTAAGGACATGATATGGGCTTAGGTCTTAGGTGTCTTTAGGACACGTCCTGGCTCCGATAGTGGCAGGTCGTGAACTCCTCTGTTTCATGGACGCATACTCCAAATACGATCAAATCCTCATGCACCCGGATGATCAAATCCACACAAGCTTCTGCACAGATTTGGTAGTATGCTGCTACAACGTCTTGCCCTTCGGCCTGAAGAAATCTAGGGCGACATGCCAATGCTTAGTGAACTTCATGTTTTCCGATCAGAGTGGGAAGACCATAGAGGACAATGTCGACGATATGCTCGTCAAGAGCAAGACAACAGCAGACCTTGTCCACAACCTATCCAAAATGTTTGAAGTACTAATGAAGTATAGAATGAGATTAAACCCAGCAAAATCTGTATTTGGCGTCAGCTTTGGAAAATTTCTTAGCTACATGATCAACCAATGAGGAATTGAAGCCAATCCTGAGAAGATCAAAGCCATCCTTGATATGCAGCCACCGCGTACCATCAAGGAAGTTCAGAGCCTCACTCGAAAAGTAACAGCACTTACCCGGTTCATCTCACGGGCCACCGACAAATGCATGCCATTTTTCAAAGCCCTCAAGACTAAGGGAATGACCATTGAATGGACCACCGAATATGATAAAGCTTTCACTGATCTCAAGGATTATATGAGCAAGGCCCCCCTACTAGCTAGAGCAGACACATGAGAACAACTCATCGTTTACCTTTTGGTTTCCATTTTAGCAATTAGCACCGTTCTAATCAAGAGGGCAGATGGAGCAGAACACTCAGTCTACTATGTAAGCAAAGCATTACAGGATGCGGAGACCATGTATGGTGACTGTTGGTGGAATTAAAGAGCAAGAAATATGCAATTCAATTCTAACAGTTACAAAATCCTTGCAAGTGCACAAATCGATAAGTATAATATAGTAGCACAGCAAGAGTCGATCCCTCGAGGACTTGTATCAACGTTATGACCACTTTAGTTCAGATTTGTTAACTTAAATAAAACACACACACACACACACACACACACACACACACACACACACACACACACACACAGGGGGGGTTTATGATGTGAGAACTGAAATTTAAAGACAAGTAAAATAAAAAGCAAAAAATAACAATGCAAGAATTAACGGTTGATTGATTATTAACTAAGGCGAATTAAGGCATACTATCCACTCTAACCAATTATAGTTACTAATCAGATTTCCTTGACCTAATTACTATGCATTTTCTGAATTAGGTGCCCGTGCCTAGGACCTGGCGTTGGTTCACTAGACACATCTTATTCCCTCTTACTTAGCATGTTCTAAACAGGGCATATGCCTAGAACGTCTATCACCTACCTTTTAAGATGATGCATGAAGTTTAAAGAGAATTTAATGACACCACATTAGCCTAGCAAAGTGGCATGCAATCCTAGGTCGTTATGAGTTAAGATTACAAGTAAGAATACTTTTGATGCTCCAAATCACAAGATGATATGACAGTCACTCAAGCAATTACATCTATAATTATATGCAAACAAGGTAGCTAATCTTATAGGCATAAATTAAGGTCATTAAGCATAGTAATCCAACTTATTCAGCATGCATAGCAATCATAATCAAGAGCTAGAAATCCAATCAACAAGCTAACATGGCTAGGGCTTCAAGCAGCCCTAATCCTAATGACTACGCACACATAACTAAAATTGAAACAAATATAATTGAATTCATAAGTAAATTGCAATAATGAAAATAAGGGTACAGAATATATTGTGAAGAACAGGTGCAGCAGAAGACACGGCAGAGCCTTCTTCTCCAAGCTCCACGTCCAACACACTCGACTTCGGGAAGAACCAAGCTGTAACGTAAAACTCTAAAAAACCAAAAATACTATTTGCGGCTCAGGTCTCTGTTTTTCTAGAAACAAAAATGGAACCCTCTCTCTCTCTGATCCTGATCAAAGGCTCCCTTTTATAGACAAAGGGAAAACCTTGTTCTATAAGGATTGGTAAAACCATGTCCTATAAGGATAGGGAAAGTTATTGTACTTTTAATTAATTACAAAGTCCTTAAATCTATTATAACCAATCAGAACACGGCTGGGAGTGTGAATGCAAGCTGGCAAGTGGGAACGCAAGCTGGCCAAACTTGGATTTTGGACTGTCTTCGTAATCAGGATCTGGGACTGCGCTTTTGAGGCACAACATTAGTATAGTAGAAGAGCATCTTCGATCAGGCTTGGCGCAAATGTTGTCAGGCTTAGTGCAGACGGAGAACCTCTGATCCACCGCTGGCGGAACAGGGAACTCGGGCTTAGGCGCACATCTGGGCTCGGATGGGAGTTCTTGGGACATGTCCTCGACCTGCCATGGTGCGACCTTGGCACTTCTAGGACCTGACCTTGATGTCATGGAACACAGGTTTGAGACCCAGAGGGCCTGATATGAGGTACTAGGCCAGTGTCCCAAAATAGGCGCACTGGCGCACTCAAGACCCCGTTCAGGACCTGATATTGAAATGAGGACATCTCCTTTATCTGGACTCCGATTTGAGTCATTCTTTTTGCGTTCTTTCTAGATTTTACCTATCTTTCTAACTCTGCACAAGTTTCACAAGATTGATCATTTTCTACTATTGATGGCACGAAATCATTCAAAAGACATGTAAGAGAGGCATATAAAGACATCAAAATGATGCATAAATAACGACTGATCAAATACCCCCAAACCTATCTTTTGCTAGTCCCTGAGCAAAACAAATGCTAACAAAATGAAGAGACTCGATTTTAGTTAAGATAGAACATTTAAACCCCTAGGTTCACCTAGTAGGAGGAGTTTTGTCTCCTGAGGGTTATAACACCACGATACCCACAAACGTTTTACTTAAATAAAAAGATGCTAGAGATAGTACTTTTAACAAGCTAATAAGAATCAAAGTAAGTAGACATGCTTTGCAGAACTAAAAGGAATGCCATAGCCGTGATGTCATGTGAAGGTGTACGTGTATAAATGCCAAAATTTCGAAGTGATCATGTTTGAACACAACTTCATCTAAGTGCCCTAGAAAGATTTCGCCTCGACTCTAATCCTCACTAGGCAACTCTCAATTCGCACAAGAATCCTAGGCTTTCACTCTTTTCAAGCATATGTGATGAGTTTATGTTATGAAATTCAAATTTAATCACATATGAGTAACAATGAAGAATAGCAATTTATGAAAATAAAGATCTCATGAAAGGAATTGAACTTTAAGAACATAGATGTATACCTTAATCCTCAGCATGATTGTCCATAAGATCAGTTAGGTCTTCCTTTTTAGGTTGTAATGGGGCTAAGCTTTGGGGTTTAGCAAGGAAAGATGGGATTCAAAGAACCTGAGCTATGCCAAGGCATGAGAAGTCATGACTTGAACTTGGAATTTCTGAACTGATTCCTTTCTAAAGGCTCACGGCATTGTGCTTTCTTGATGGCTTATTTTGAGGCTCTTGGCTCACTTGGCTTAATTTACTTTGTTTTTCACTTATTTTTTTTCTTCTTGTTCTCAACGTTTCTTTCTTTCCTTTGATTTGAACGTTTTATTCTGTTCTTTGAATTGAGTTTGAACCAAGATCATGCAATGATTTCCTCAAACTTTTGTGCAGCTTGCAACTTGTAAAGCTTTTCTTTACTTTCGAACCTTGAATTGACGCCAAAGTCCTTTGAATTGGGCAGCATCTTCTTTCACCTCTCATTCTCACCATGAATCTCATTTACGGCAACCTTAGCACAAACTGAGGGTATAGGGTATGGCTGTGATGAATGGCTAAGTATTTTGGGTTAGGTTATACTTTGGGTGATGAAAGAAAAGGTTGAGTATTTGGCTTCAAAATTGGCTTAGGGAGCATGCAATAGGGTAGGATAAAGCCTTTAGAGGTTAAAGCATACATATCCTACATCACTTCTTATGGCAAAGCACACATTAGATCAACAATATCTAAATGATGTTAGTTCTTTAAAATTCAATGAAAAATGATGTAATGAGATCAACAATTAAGAACAAAAGCGATGAGTGTTTAAGAGTAGAAACAAGTATATCCCTCAGAAAGAATGGCAATTAGGCTCAAAGATCTCACAGGAAAGTCTCCACTAATTTTCTAAGGTTCACTCAAATTCAGTTATTTCGTTCACTTAATCACTTAAAACATGGCATTGTAAAGTGCATATTATGAACTACTTGACCATGGCATGACTCTTAGTAAAGCAAAGATAGTTAACTTAGCATATACATTCCTATTAACAAGTTATCATACTATTCACAAGTAGAAATTTAAATGTCCTGGCCGTGTATCACCCCCAAACCTACTTGTTTCTATATGCAAAATTTTAAATCCACACCCCCAAACCTAAACTGAACATTGTCCTCAATGTGATAAGAAGTAAGCATGACAACAGTAGAAAGGTTTGAGAGATATAACGGGCAGAAACAGAAAAGGAAGTGAGAAATACAAACCAGGGCTAGGCTGCCTCCTAGGAGCGCTTTATTTAACGTCTAAGCAAGACAGGGTTGGCATGCTAGGCATTTGATGGTGTGCCCAGGATTTCAGCGTCAACATGGAACCGATTATGAGCATCTTGTTGTAGAGTCTGCGCTGCATCATGGAGAAAAAAGTTAGAGACACAAAAAGGAATCCATCGACGAGAACGTAACTTATTGGGAAAGAGATTGAGGAGAGATTTGAATGAGAGCAGTTTCTGTCCATTATGGAATCTCTTCCTTGGACAATGCTCGTGGGGGAACAGCTTTGGTTGTGCCCTGTACGTTCTTGACTTCATCCTTAGTCCCTTCCGTTGATTTTTCCTTTGGAACTTGAAGAGGGGGACCAAGTTGAGTGCCTTTAGCATATTCTTGGTGTTTTTATGGTGGAACCTGCACGAGAAAAGTTCAACAACATTAGGAGCTAAATCAGAATTCAAATCCAAGTTTGCCTTATTAATATGAAAGTTAAATGTTTTAGGATTGAGTTGACAAGGCGTATTGAATTTCAAAACTGGGTCCTTGTCCTTGGGCAG
This sequence comes from Oemleria cerasiformis, assembly GCA_037349345.1. Classification (NCBI taxonomy): domain Eukaryota; kingdom Viridiplantae; phylum Streptophyta; class Magnoliopsida; order Rosales; family Rosaceae; genus Oemleria; species Oemleria cerasiformis. The sequence goes on along the minus strand of JAZGTL010000019.1, from coordinate 4,247,712 downwards.
GGGCTGAGACACGGCTTTCAGCAGATTGGGAGGCTCGGGCTGAGACACGGCTGTCAACAGATTGGGAGGCACGAGCTGGTCCTTGGGTTCTACCGTGGATGTGTCTTGAAGCGTGGCCGCAGCGCTGCGCGTCTCAGATGCGTGCTGGGAAGGTTCTAGTGCAGCGGCTAAGGACTTGCCCTGCAGTGAATCAGTTGGCGCAGCTTAGTAAGTCCTGGGACTCAGCAGGATCCTGGGTTTGCGGCAGGGCAGTAGGAAGAACGTGGTCATGACTGTGGGACACAGCTTCGGGCAATGCGTTGCTGCTGGGCAGCACATGGGCAGCACATAGGGCAGGGGCATGGGTTTGACCTAGATGTCCTTGTCACCATCATCCGTCCTATTCTCTTCCTCCCAGTTTTCTTCCATTTCACTTTCCAATCTGTTAGTGCAAGGCAAAGAGGTATAGTTAGACATGAAATCAGAATCAGAAACATTATAAAAGGAAGAGTATACTAGAGGGTATGAATTGGGTGCGTCCCACTGCTCAATCTGAGCATAATCAGGAGACACTGTCACGGCATGGCCTTGGGCGGAATTCATGGCATCCATGGCAAGCACTTGTCGAAGTGTTAGCTTGGTGGTGTCCTTATTATTCTCTTCATCTATGTGATTGTTCTGATTACAAGCGTCCATGCTTTGTATCCTGGTCCACAACGAAGGTTGGGTGAACTTCGCGGCCTCCATGGCAAGCACTTGTCGAAGTGTTGGCTCAATGATAGCTTCACCATGATCATCATTCATGGCCTCACTTGGCAGGAATCGTGCCCTTTCTTCGATTTGGCGCATGTTGAAGTCAAACTCCCTCCTGCTCTTTTCTTGTCTCTCCTTTAGGCGCTCCCTTTCCTCTAGGCTTTCTTTAGAAGCGGCTACCATGTATTGAGTACAAATCCCCATGAATTGTACCAAGGCCGTGAGCAAAGGGTGGAGGTCAGGAGTTGGTTCACAGTGAGGAACTATTTGAGGGGAGTTCCATGCGAAATTAGGCTGCTCGCACCGCCCCGGGTTATATGGTTCTAGTTTTTCGTGATTGCTCCACCCCTGATTGAATGAAGTTGGGTATGGATCATTCCAAGCTCCCGGCCCCACGTATGGATAATTTCATGGTCCCAAATCCATGTATGAGTTGTTCATATGTACACGAGAAAGATGACAAGCTAAGTTAGTAAAAACTCTAAATCTGAATTAATGGGCACCGTTGAGGGACAAGTCCCCGGCAACGGCGCCAACAACTTGTTGGTGGAATTAAAGAGCAAGAAATATGCAATTCAATTCTAACAGTTATAAAATCCTTGCAAGTGCACAAATCGATAAGTATAATATAGTAGCACAGCAAGAGTCGATCCCTCGAGGACTTGTATCAGTTATGACCACTTTAGTTCAGATTTGTTAACTTAAATAAAAAAAAACACACACACACAGGGGGGTTTATGATGTGAGAACTGAAATTTAAAGACAAGTAAAATAAAATACAGAAAATAACAATATAAGAATTAACAGTTGATTGATTATTAACTAAGGCGAATTAAGGCTTATTATCCACTCTAACCAATTATAGTTACTAATCAGATTTCCTTGACCTAATTACTATGCATTTTCTGAATTAGGTGCCCGTGCCTAGGACATGGCGTTGGTTCACTAGACACATCTTATTCCCTCTTACTTAGCATGTTCTAAACATATCATATGCCTAGAACATCTATCACCTACCTTTTAAGATGATGTATGAAGTTTAAAGAGAATTTAATGACACCACATTAGCCTAGCAAAGTGGCATGCAATCCTAGGTCGTTATGAGTTAAGATTACAAGTAAGAATACTTTCGATGCTCCAAATCACAAGATGATATGACGGTCACTCAAGCAATTACATCTATAATTATATGCAAACAAGGTAGCTAATCTTATAGGCATAAATTAAGGTCATTACGCATAGTAATCCAACTTATTCAGCATGCATAGCAATCATAATCAAGAGCCAGAAATCCAATCAACAAGCTAACATGGCTAGGGCTTCAAGCAGCCCTAATCCTAATGACTACTCACACATAACTGAAATTGAAACAAATATAATTGAATTCATAAGTAAATTGCAATAATGAAAATAAGGGTACAGAAGATATTGTGAAGAACAGGTGCATCAGAAGACACGGCAGAGCCTTCTTCTCGAAGCTCCACGTCCAACACACTCGACTTCGGGAAGAACCAAGCTGTAACGTAAAACTCTAAAAAACCAAAAATACTATTTGTGGCTCAAGTCTCTGTTTTTCTAGAAACAAAAACGGAACCCTCTCTCTCTCTGATCCTGATCAAAGGCTCCCTTTTATAGACAAAAGGAAAACCTTGTTCTATAAGGATTGGTAAAACCATGTCCTATAAGGATAGGGAAAGTTATTGTACTTTTAATTAATTACAAAGTCCTTAAATCTATTAGAACCAATCAGAGCACGGCTGGGAGTGTGAATGCAAGCTGGCAAGTAGGAACGCAAGCTGGCCAAACTTGGATTTTGGACTGTCTTCGTAATCAGGATCTGGGACTGCGCTTTTGAAGCACAACATTAGTATAGTAGAAGCGCATCTTCGATCAGGCTTGGCGCAAATGTTGTCAGGCTTAGCGCAGACGGAGAACCTCTGATCCACCGCTGGCGGAACAGGGACCCCGGGCTCAGGTGCACATCTGGGCTCGGATGGGAGTTCCTGGGACATGTCCTCGACCTGCCATAGCGCGACCTTGGCACTTCTAGGACCTGACCTTGATGTCATGAAACACAGGTTTGAGACCCGGAGGGCCTTATATGAGGTACTTGGCCAGTGTCCCAAAATAGGCGCACTGGCGCACTCAGGACCCCATTTAGGACCTGATATTGAAATGAGGACATCTCCTTCATCTGGACTCCGATTTGAGTCATTCTTTTTGCATTCTTTCTAGATTTTTCCTATCTTTCTAACTCTGCACAAGTCTCACAAGATTGATCATTTTCTACTATTGATGGCACGAAATCATTCAAAAGACATATAAGATAGGCATATAAAGACATCAAAATGATGCATAAATAACAACTGATCAGTGACCTCAAGAAGCCTACCCTTGCTCTCATTATCACTGCAAGGAGGCTCAGGCCTTACTTTCAAGCTCACCCCATACTGGTCCTCAACAACAAACCTCTCAAACAAGTCTTACAAAAGCCGGAAACATCCAGAAGATTAACAAAGTGGGCAATCGAGCTCAACGAGTTTGATATCTCCTATGCCCCAAGGCCATCAAAGAAGGGCCAGGGTTTCGTAAACTAGTTCAAACCCAATTGATAAGTCAAAACTAGTGTGGATCCTCTACGTGGACGGATCAGCATGCCACAGTGGATTAGGAGCTGGACTAGTGTTCACCACACCAAATCATGTGAAGCTTGAGTATGCTCTTTGCTTTAGCTTCAAGGCATCCAACAATGAGGCAGAATATGAAGCCCTCTTAACCAGTCTTCGCTTCACTAAGGACATGGGAGCAAACCAAGTCCGGATTTTTAGTGACTCCCACTTTGTGGTCATCCAGGTGAACGACTACTTTGAAGCCAAGGACATCTCCATGTCCTTATATCTTGATAAGGCAAAGAGGCTCCTTACCACTTCCAGGCCTACGAGATGAACAAAATTCCAAGATCAGAGAACAGTCATGATGATGCTCTAGCAAGATTAGCCTCGTCTATCGACAACAAGATTGGTCGAAGCGTCCCGGTATAGCTGCTGGAGGTCCCAAGCACGCAAAAGCAGCAGGTCAATACCATCAATACCGATCCAACCCGGATGGATCCAATCATCAAATTCCTTAGGGATGAGGAACTACCGATGGACACGCATGAGACCAAGCTAGTAAAATGCCAAGCAGCTCGCTATACCATCGTCCATGGTTACCTATACAAGCAAGGATTCACTCTTCCACTACTCAAGTGCCTTTCACCTGAAACGGGCCAGGCTTGCTCAAGGAGGTCCACGAAGGCATATGTGGCAATCACTCTAGACCAAAGGCCCTCATCCAAAAATCTTTCAATCAAGGCTACTACTGGCCATCCATGCAAGCAAACTCAATCACCCTGACTCAGCAATTTGATCCATGCCAACGATGTGCCCTAATACCACACTTACCAGCAGAGAAACTAACACCAATGCTTAGTCCTTAGCCTTTCTCGCAAAGGGAACTAGACCTAATTGTCTCCATGCCAAAGGGAAAGGGAGGAGTAGAGCATGCTGTTTTAGCCATCTACTACTTCACAAAGTGGGCAAAAGAAAAAGCCCTTGCAACAATAAAAGCGGCTTAAATTGATACCTTTGTCTACCAGAATATCATCTGCAGCTTTGGCATACCACACACCATTGTGATAGACAACAGAAAATAATTTGATTGCTCTCACTTTTGTTCATTCTATGAAGTGTACAACATCACTCTATGTTTCGCTTCGGTAGCTCCTCCGTAGGCAAATGGCCAACTGGAGGCCATAAACAAGATCATCAAATACAATCTCAAGACCCGCTTGGATGAGGAGACAAAGGGAGCATCATAACACATCCTACCAGACGTCCTATGGTTTTATCGAACATCATACCGAATGTCCACCAATGAAACACCATTCGCCATGGCATTTGGCACGAAGGCCGTGGTACCAGTAGAAATTGGCGAGACCTCCTACTGAGTGATCTCCTATGACCCTAATGAAAACAACGAACTTCTCACTCTCAACCTTGATCTCCTGGAGAAACACCGTGAGCAAGGAAACTTACGTAACATGGCCTACCAACAGAGGTTTGCATTGTACTATGACTCCAGAGTCCGATCGAGAAGCTTCAAGGTAGGAGATTGGGCCCTCAAGAAGATCAGCCTGGCCACCAAGGGTTGAGCAGACGAAGTACTCGGTCCAAAATGGGAAGTACCATACCAGGTCATCAGGGTCTGCGGACCAGGCACCTACGAGTTGCAATCTCCCATAGACAAACCACTACCACACCTATGGAATACTGACCACCTAAAATACTATTACAAGTGAAGTCCAATCTTCTTTAATTTTTTTCTAACACAAACCTATCATTTGCAACCGATCAGACTCAGGTCGATCGAATTTCTCATATTGTGAATGAAAGAACAATCTTTTTGGGCATATTTTAGTTTGTTATTTTGATCAAGTCAGGCTTGATCGAACGCGTCTTCAGACACCCATAACTTTGTATACCCGTGATCGGCCCACAATGGGAAACATAACAAACAAACACTAGGCTACTCGGCACACAAAATAATTCGTAACCAGTCAGCGTTATTACTAGTCGGCACGGGCTACAATTCAAGGTCCGACCATGGAAATGCCCTACTCTGAAATAGGGTGTTTTCAAGATCAATTACCATAATCCTACTCAACACACATTCAAGTTATAATGTATGAACCACATGGTCGACAACCGACTAAGCAAAAGTTGGAAGAAAATAAAGCATTCATTTAAATCAACAATACATACTACTTGTTCGGCACTACAATTTACAAGGGGAATACCCTACGAAAGTTTAAAAAAATAATATTACAATTGATAGAAGCCTACTCATTCTTCCACGATGATCTCTTCATCAATCGGCTCCTTTTGAGGTGTAGGATGCTCAGTAGGACCCGGTTTACCCTGCTCAGTTGGCTGGAAGAAGGCCTCATCGGCCACAACAATCTGCTTGTCAAGAAGGAGCTCAAACGACCAGCTCAGCATGAGCTGATCGTCCAACCAAGGAAACTGGATCGGCAGATCCTGGTTGAAGAACATAACTTTTTGCATGAGCTCCGCCTCAACCAAACCAACTTGGACATCCATCTCTTCCACATACTAGGTTGACCTCTTATAATTGGCAACAGCTTCGGCACACGCAGTCACCACACCCCCCTTGGTCTGCTCCAGCTCACGCTCCAAGTCCAGCACCCGGGTCGTCTGCTTGGCCCTCTCATTCTCAGTAACCTCTACTCAGTCCTAGAGTTTCTCGTTCTTCTGAATGAGGTCGGCTATCTTTTTTAGGGCCTTCTCAGCGTCCCGTTCCTTATGCTTCAAGTGCTCGGCCCTCTCCTTCAACTTTCCCTTTTTTGCCACTAGTCGTTCGGCCTACTTCGCCGAGTTCTGCAGATCAGAAAAGACCTCCCTGAAGTACTGTCGAGCAACAAAAACTTCGGTTAATAAAACATCTATACACAAAGCAAACGAGAGTCAAGACAAAGGATAGAACGCTTACATGGGCAACCTAGGCCATGACTTTCGCATACCGATCTAGAAGTGTGGTCGAACTCATTTCGTTGATCCCCGTCAGCTCTTTCTGTTATCCGAGCACCAAAGAGTTTACAACCAGCACCATGGTCGGCTGCATACACTCGGTCACCTACGGCTACTAGCTGTCCACGATCTATGTCCGAACCACATCAACAGCCTCGCCGGGGTTGGCAAAATGAGCCTTCAATCCATCATTGAAGACCAGTTTCTTCAACAGCTTCAACACGTTGTAGGGGCCGAGTGGCAGAGGAGGCTCGGTCGTCACGATATTCCTAGCTGACTAAATCACGACCACTTCCCCTTCCTCTTTCGCTGCCTAGCATCCTCGACAACACCAGCACTATTATTTTCCAGGAAGGCCACCACCTTCCGCCGACGAACCTCCAACGGATCTAGGTCTAGCCATGTGTGTCGAATGCTACTACACTAGCGAGGCAGCAAGGAATGGCATCGAGCCATCCCTATATAGACCAGAAGACACTTGAGTGCTAGCCACCCTCAGCTCAATGATCGGCCCCTCTGATCAGTCATCTGACATCCCAGTGTTCAGCGCCTGCGTCCACAGCTCCTTCCGCACCAGGACGGGCTCTTTCTGCTGCTTGGCAGTGATCTTCCTTTGCTGGCCCTTCTCGGCCGTCTGCTGCTTGGCAATTGCTTCATTCATCTTCCCTACAATAGCTTTTTCAACATTCGCGCGAACTACAATGAAACAAAAGTTGTCACAATCAGTCGGCAAACACAAAAGTTTGATCACACCTACCAATCAGGAAAACTACTCACTAGGCCACTGATGAGGCCGACTGCTATCAAAGTCTCTGGCTGCCGAAGAATACACCTGCAAAACGTCTTCACAATCCTTCTCCTCGGTAGTCGAGCACCCACCTTCGAACAAACCTGCAAGCAAATTCAACCGACCATAAACATTAAGAGGACCAAGTAAAAATAAGTTCAAGTAATTCAAATGCCCTAAATCTATATCAGTTAGTCGGCACTAATAACCTTCCAACTGAAAGAAGGGTGTGATCCGCCTTTCCAGCCTATTTGCTTACCCATCCCAAGGGCCAGACACCCAGCAGTACTGATGCTTCCAATTCTTTTGCGAAGACGATATATCAATAATAAAGGCACCACCTTCTTCTTTCCCATACACTCTACCTGGTACCACCCAGGACCATATTGATGCTTCCTGAACTTTCACAAGTATCACAACTACCCTCAGCTCGGCGCCTCTTTATTGCATTGACGGAAGGCTATATACAAGCTGATTAGCATGATCCAGCCTTCATGTTAAGCTGACAGAACGTTATCCTCGCCTGGGCAAGGATCCCTTAAAGCCAGGGGAGGAGAGGAAGACAGACCCCATGTTCTAGACTATCGATATAAAAGAGGATCAACCCCTCTGGGGGGCTCACTCAGCCTTGCACCAAAAGGGGGGATCGTGAACTCAATATTGGACGACACATTGTACAACTCCCTAAACTTCTCTAGGTCGGCCTCCCTCAATGTGGTCACCTCGTGATCTACTGCCCAAGGAGAGTTATTAATAGGAATGGCCATTCGAATCAGCTCAGTCTCCTCTACCTCCTCCTCCTCAATCTCCAACTCTTCGACCTTTTCTTGCTCATCCGCCCCCGCATTCTCAGGACCTACTCAATTTCTACTTATACCTCATCGGCCTCCATGTCTTCTGCCCCAGAATCGTCTAGATTCACCACCCATGGTCTCGATGATGATGATGGCTCCTCAATTTTCCATCGGCATCATAGGTGGATACATCTTTGAACAGCTCTTCAATATTATCAGTGGCCGACGAGGATCCATTGCTCATCCCACTACTAGTCTACAAGAACCCACTAGTGGATAATGAAGCACTCGACCTGCTCGACGGATCATCTGCCGAGTAGGACGATGATTCACCTCCAAAAGTTTGAGGGGACCTTTCCCCAGATCCGTTCGTTGACTCTGACTCTGACATCTACAAACGAAAGGAAAACTACACTAAGAATCAACCTACCCTATTGCAAAAGGGAAGAGCATAACGAAAGAGGCAAACTTTACCTTTACTCGGCTATGAACTTTGATCGGACACATTTTGCTTGGTTGTAGGCTGAGGTCGGAAGTTAACTTATTCAGCTCGACTAATTCGTTGTTGGTCGGTCGAATTATGAGCTCTGAAAGAAAATTTCTGAAAAGTGCACTCAAATGAACCTCCCACCTATATATAGGCCTCCTGTAACGGTCCGAAAAGTAATCTCGATCTGCGAGTTGCACTATCCAGTCATTAAAGCACATACCCTTTCACATGCACACCCAGGAAAATAATGACACACGTCAGGCGATCGGACAAGGATTCAAACAAACACCAAGGTTGCGTTGATCGGCAAGCCCACCGAGGGGACCGATCTGTCTCATTATTCGAGGTTCCATCTCAGAGATCATGCTGATCGGTAAGCCCACCGAGGCGACCGATCTGTCGCATCATTCGAGGTTCCATATCAGAGATCGAGCTGATCAGTAAGCCCACATGGGCGATCGATCTGTCGCATCATTTGAGGTTCCAACTCAGAGATCACACTGATCGGTAAGTCCACTAGGACGACCTATCTGTTGCGTCATTCGAGGTTCCCTCTCTGAGATCGTGCTGATCGGCAAGCCCACACGGGCGACCGATCTATCTCATCATTCGAGTTTCCCTCTCAAAGATCGTGTTGATCGGTAAGCCCACATGGGCGACTGATTTGTCACATCATTTGAGGTCCCCTCCTAGATATCTTGATGATCGGCAAGCCTATCGAGTCGACCGATTTATCGCATCATTCAAGGTTCCCTCTTAGAGATCGCACTGATCAGCAAGTCCACCGAGGCAACCGATCTGTCGCATCATTTGAGGTTCCCTCTTAGAGATCATGTTGATCGGTATGCCCATTATGGCGGCCGATCTGTCGTATCATACGAGGCTCCCTTAGGGGACTCCTATGACTAAGGCACACTTCCTCAGTCCAAAACTTGGGGGACTACAGGGCGTACCCCTACTGGTCAGTCGACACAGTCTACACAGAACTTACAATTCCTCGACCGAAGAAATCCACCTCAATCAATGACTTAGGGGACTTATGTTTATACTTTTCCGACCGACCACTAGGAGGAAGACCAAGCGTCACAGAACATACCCAACAGTGTTGATAAACACTTACCGACCGACCAGGGTGTGGCTGATTGGCCTTCTTTCGGTCTACCATCTTTTGCTACAATTGCTACAAGGTGCCCACGGTCGACACCTCGAGACCCATGGTCGGCACCCATCACCTAAACGCAGCAATGGCAATCCAACATGCCACGTGTAACGCCGCCACTCCCTCAAACACCCTGGATTCTCGGGACACGAGTTAGAATCCGAAAGGTGGCTTGGGCATCACACCATTAGGGTTCCAACCACCACATTCATTACTACTATAAATATAGGGCACCTTTCCCAAGAAAAGGTAACTATTCCTTGCCCTTATGTTGCCTAGTCCATAACTGATCTCCCACTCGCTTACTAACCTAAGCATCGGAGTCTACTAGGCCTACACCCTACCGGTGTCAAATGCTCTTCTTGTTGTCCCGCAGGTCTTCCGACGAACGAGGAGAAGTCATACCAACATCTAGCAAGACCGTATTTCGTTAGGTCCATTTTTGGATCAAATAGGTTTCTTATTTTTCTTCACGCCGTCACATACACATTGCGTATGCGCCTTTTCCAGTTATTTTTATTTTTTTATTATTTTTTTTCTTAACTTTTACTTTGTGAGCTTAAAATATTTTCCTACAAAAGAATTTAAAATATTTTCGTACCCTAAATTTTTTTTTCTTTCTAAAAAGTAGGTCTCAATTCTCGTTGATATAGGTTTGAGGTTCATTGTTGGAGTTACTCTTGGATTCAACATGAGGGCAACAGATGGAGATATTTTGTATAAAATTATTTTTTTATTTTAATTCTATGTGTTGACAGGTGGTCAGATCTGACAATGTAAAAGTCTTTGGGATTTGGAACCGCTCCTAGGTTCCGCGAACGAAGTGGTTAGATTCCTCCCACGACAAAGGTAGTTTACTTGGACCACAAAGCTTGGCTTCCTTCGTCTGATCGAATCTCCCTTTCGCCTTGTATTGAATTGAGGTACCAGAGAGAGTACAAGAGAGAAAAGGACAAGAAGAAATATTAGGCTTGGGAGATATGTTGTATTGAGGTTCATTGTTGGAATTGCTCTTGGATTCAACATGAAGGTAACAAATGGAGATATTTTGTATAAGATTATTTATTATTTTATTTCTACTTATATTGGTCGGTATATTTTTTTTATATCAATAAAATTCAATTCTAATGTTAAATTTTTTTTTCATTTTTTTAATAGGTTTGTAGCACATCCTATCTTTTTAATTGGTCAATATATATATATATATAAAGATATTAGGAATAGAGATTACTTACAATGGATATCGATTTCGCTCTTTACGAGTCTAAAACTGCAGACTTACTCCAACTTTATAGCGGAGTTGGAAGGAACCCAAGATCCCTTAGAGAAAAAAAGGGTGATGCGGAGACATATATGAGATTGTTTTATAGAATAAGAGAGAAGATCTCATTAGGTTTCAAGCCACGTGAAACAAGTAGGTTCAAAATCACCAAATCTCGATAAAAAAAAATAAACTAGCCTAAATTGAACAGGTCATAGGGTAGTCTCCTTCATACACACTGAACACTATTGACCCTCTAATTACAAGGTTAAGTAAAAATTGAACCCCCCCGCTAGTTACAAGGTTCATGAAATTGTTGTACTACGATCTTGAAAGAGTTTGAGCAAACGGACACTATACAAGTAAATTTGATTTTTGTTTTCTTGTAAGTTAAGATTTTTTTTTTTTTTTTTGCTAAGATCCACCAAGCAAATTCACTTATACATTACACGAATTGGAAAATTAATGATGCAAGCATCTGAAACAAAATAGTGATTGTTTTTACTATTCTAATATACAACATGATACATTCAAATGACCCAAAAAACGTAAAATAGTACTTTATGCCAATTCCCAAAATGGCTAAAATGTGTTTTGAAACTTAGTTTAACAAAAACTTTAATGACAAAGATGCACTGGTTAGCTAGTAGAAGGAATTCAAAATCATACTAATGTATTTTGAGTACCCACCTAGAATTTACGAAGAATGCCGACCTAGAATTTAGCACAGATTGTAAGATGAAAACTCCATTCCGCCAAGAACATGGCTAAATTGAACTTCAGATCATCGGCCATAATTTAGTTCGATTCGAATTCGAAAAGGAGGGTTAGGGCATCGATTTTGTAACGACCCGTATGTATAATTATTCAATTTTCGTAAAATGATTTAGAAAATGATGATTTTGGCCTCGGATTTTGGAGGGGTTCGAAAGTCACTTTTCGTTTGAGAAAACTTTTGGAAATTTTTCTTAGACTATCACGTAGATCTCGAACTCACAAGTTCGTCTGACAGGTGGAAGTTGATTTGACCCATTTATAGAGGAGATTCTGCCAAATTTACTTTAGAATCTTCTTAATGTTTTGGTGGATAATGTGAGGGTGTTTCAAGAATTGTTTTGATTTTTTAGGTGTTATCATACGAGAATAAGATTTCTCACAAATTTCGAAGAGAGAATTCAGGAGGGATCTATTAAAAATATCAACCCCAGCTCTAAGGAAAGCAAGCTAACCGACTTGGACAAGGACAATGTCGGCTGAAGCTTGTGCTAGAAATATTTAGCTACACCACCTCCACATCATGTGTGGATAGCAATTATCAAGTCCAAAAGGTGGACTTGCAAGAATGATGAGTTGGCTTAGTGCAAATCAACAATGATGGCTGCCACAAATTAGTGGCTAGGGAGAAAGTCCAAAATGGAGGACTTGTGGCATGTCGGCTAACAAAGGAGATTCATGTAGAATTGTGTAGAAACACACCACTAATGTGTGGTTGGAATTATCAAGTCCAAGTCGGTGGACTTAGACTTAGCCGACAAACGCACCTTATAAATAGGTGTTGTGCACTGTAATGTTATGTGTGTGCTGTGAATGAAGAAGAGAAGAAAGAAAAAGAAAAGAGAATAAGAAGAAATAGAAAAAGAAAGTGAGAGTAGGAGAGTTGTAGAAGAATACCAAAAATAAGATGTTCGTCAAAGTATAAGTGTCTTTGGTGAGAAAGAGTGTTTGTTAAAATTAGTTTTTCATTGAGAGTTGGGTTGTAATATTTTGTTAATGAAATACAAGTATTGTGTTTACTTATTTTGTCTTTTCAGCACTTGAATAGTAGATTTGTGTAGTTTGTTCAGTAATTGGTATCAGAGTGGTTCGTTCAGGGATCGAATTTGGTAGAGCTTCATTTAGTCGTCAGGAGAAGTACTCTGCAAGTGTAATCTTGTTCGACACACTGAGACTATATCGGCACAATGGGTGATCTTCAAGTGATTGGAGGAAGTAAGAAGCTTAAAAACAAAATTTACAACACATGGGCGACGTGCATGGAGTCTTAACTTCAAGGCCAAGATCTTTGGGAGGTCGTCGGCGATAATGAAGTTACGTTTTCGGAAGATGACAACAATGGTAGCTTGCGCAAATGGAAGAGCAAAGCAGGGAAGGCTATGTTTGCCTTAAAAACAACAATTGAAGAAGATATGTTGGAGCACGTCCGAAAAGCCAAAACACCAAAAAAAGCATGGGACACTTTTGCTGCACTCTTTTCAAGGAGAAATGAAGCAAGACTACAGCTCCACGAAAACAAGCTGTTATCAGTCACACAACGGGGAATGACAATTTCTCAGTATTTCCATAAAGTAAAGTATCTATGCCATGAAATTTCTGAATTAGATTTGAATGCTACTATTGTAGAATCAAGGATAGAAAGAATTATTATCCATGGTTTGAGACCTAAGTTATGAGGCTTCGTAGCCGCTGTACAAGGATGGTCGACACAAACATCACTTGTAGAGTTTGAAAATTTGCTTGCTGATCAAAAAGCTATGGCCAAGAAAATGGGAGGAGTCTTATTAAAAGGTGAGGAGGAAGTGCTCTACACCGACAAGAGTAAAGAAAGATTCAAGCAGCATGGTGGTTTCAGAAGAAATGGTGACAATGCGAAAGGTCATCAAGGAGAAGTAAGTTCTCGATTAGGGGGAGCCCCTAAGTATCACGATAATCGTTGACAATTCAACAATAGTAGCTTTGAGGGTAAATGCTACAATTGTGGAAAGAAGGGCCACATGGTAAAAGATTGTTGGTCCAACAAAAGGCATGTCGAGAGTAATACTACTACTTCCTACCCAAAGGAGAAAAGTGAGGACGGATGGAACGCCGAAGCATCATTTGCCATAAAAGAAAATGAGTTGGCTCTCGTAGCGACAACACCTAATCGAATTGATTACAATAATGATTGGATCGTCGATTCAGGCTGTTTAAATCACATGACAGGTGATAAGGAGAAGATGTAGAATCGGTCAGAGTACAAGGGAAGTCGAGTGGTAGTGACGGCCAATAACACAAGGTTACCGATAGCGCATGTCGTTAAGACAATAATGTTGCCCCGCTACAGTCCAAACCTGGTGCCACTTCAAGATGTCTACCATGTTCCAGGCATGAAGAAGAATCTGCTCTTAGTGGCGCAGTCGACATCGTTAGGCCACTATGTCTTGTTTGGTCCCCAAGATATGAAGGTGTATCGACACCTCGAGGTTTCAAAAAAACCAACGATGGAGGGACGGAGAATGGAGTCGGTCTATGTAATGTCATCAGAAATTGCATATGTTGACAAGACTAGGAGGAAATAGACAGCATATTTATGGCACATGAGACTGGGTCACATTAGCTATCACAAGCTAAGCGTGATGATGAAGAAGTCAATGATGAAGGGTCTTCCTCAGCTTGACGTGAGAACAGATATGGTCTGTACAGGATGTCAATATGGTAAAGCGCATCAACTACCATATGAGGAGTCGAAGTTTAAAGCAAAAGAGCCACTAGAATTAGTTCAATCTGATGTGTTTGGGCCTGTCAAGCAATCATCAATCGGCGGGATGCGATGCATGGTGACGTTCATTGATGACTTCTCCAGATATGTGTGGGTCTTCTTTATGAAAGAAAAATTCACACTTTTCAAAGTTTAAAGTGTTTAGAGAGACAGTTGAAGGAGAAGTGGGAAAGAAGATTCGTTGCTTACGCACGGATAAAGGAGGAGAGTATAGTTCAAATGAGTTCTCTTAGTATCTACGAGAATGTAGAATACGTCATCAGTTTACCAGTCCCAACACGCCACAACAGAATGGTATAGCAAAGAGAAAGCATCGGCATCTTGCAGAGATTTGTCGAAGCATGCTATATTCGAAGAATGTAGCAAGAAGATTTTGGGCTAAAGCCATGAGAACTGCAGCTTATGTGATCAACAGACTTCCTCGACCAAGGATAGGATTGATCTCACCCTTTAAGAAACTATGGGATATGAAACCTTCATTTAGTAACTTTCGAGTATTCGGTTGTGTATGCTACGTATTTGCTCCAAGTCATTTACCTAGCAAGTTTGATAAGAAAGCAGTGAGATGTATCTTTGTGGGATACGACAATCAGAGAAAATGGTGGAAGTGTTTTGATCCTATGAGTGGAAGATGCTACACATCACGAGATGCAGTGTTTGATGAAGCATCTTCGTGGTGGTCCTCAGAAGAGTTTTTAGGTGTTATTAGATGGGAGTAGGACCTTTCACGAATTTTGAGGAGGGAATTCAGGAGGAGTCCTGTCAAATTTTCTTTCCTCTCTTAATTTTTTTTCTCTCTTCACACCTTCTTCGTCTTTAAAACTTAGCCATGAAACTCAAAAACAAGATCACATGAAACATAAAGATGGAGAAAACCAAAGAGAAACAATATGATCCAGATGTATATCTCTAGGTAGTACAGTGTTAGATTTTAAACACTGAAGTTAAATTCAGGCTTGAAACTTTGGATTTTTACAATGGTATATGACCAGTAGTCAGTAACAACTAAAGAATGAATGTTGATAGAGATATCAAACTAATAATCTTTTCCTATAAGGAGAGATGAGACGATTTTCTAATGTTGCTGCTGAGTGCTGACTGTGTCTTCTTCTTGTTCTATAATCCTCTAAGGGCTGCAATCCGAGCTGCCAGGTCATCATACTCGGGTAGTTTTGGGTGCACATGAGCCTCTGGTTGTAAGGAATATGCTCGTTCATGCCGCCTTGGTGCCTCCACCGGTGAAGTTGGCTCTGGTGGGAGAGATGATGCTCTTGCAGATGGACCCTCTCTCTGAGATCTTCTGCTTCGGTGCCTCGCGGATTCTCCATCATCATCATCGTCTGCTTGATTTCCCTTCATGTGGCTCTTTTCGTAGGGCGGTTGTTTCTTACTGTAATGCATCAAAAGTCCATCCATGATCCTCTCTTCTTCATCTCTATTGTCGCGACCGGGTGGTGGTTTCAACACGTTTCTCCTCCTAACTGATCTTGGTTTTGCATCATCTTTGCCAACTGAAACATTATTATGGTGGTGATCTGGTTCCTTCTCAAGAATGCTTTCCTTTTTCTCAGGTCTTTGTTTGTAGTAAGGGGGTGGAGCAAATTTGGAGCGGGAGGGAACCTTGTTTTCTGCCTCGTCCCCAGAAGTACTGGCAACCGAACTTGAACAATACTTGGGAGCATCTTGGGATACATCCGTTGTCGATTCATCTTCACTACTGCTATGCCCCTTGTGTCTATCATTCAACCAGACATCCTTCTTTTTATTTGATTTCTGCATATCATCATCACTGTGAACTGGAGACGCATACTTAACATGTCCCTGCAAAAAAGGTCATACATGTGTCAAGGCACCAGTAAGAAACCAAGAACAGAAAAACAAGATAGAGGGAAATCTTCAACATAGTTTCTTGTGATTTCTTACAATACAAGTAATCTTATAAGAGTGATGTATAGATGGACTTACTTGGTCAGGTTGAGGTGTAGTATACAGCTTCTGTTCCAAAGCCTTTGAATCCCATTCAATGGAGAACTCATGTGCTATGTCATGCATTATCTGAATCCTCATCTCCTTCGTAGGAGGCCTTCCCTTCAACCGCTCCATGAGCTAAGCATAAACGATTCACTAGGTCACACTAGAACCTTCGGATTACACAAATAACTGTGAAATTATAGAGCAAATTGTGAACTCTTACCTCTTTATTCAGAAATGGTTCAAGGGAATTCCCATATTTTTCGGTAAACGTATTTCTGAGAGCACGCAGTTCTGGCAAATCAGCAAATCGTGCTGCAGCATACATCAAAGATGGAACAGCTTCCTTGCATTCCCCAGGACATTCTCTGTAAAACAAACAAGGCAACATGAGTAAAGAGAAAACAAAGCCTATAAACAAAGATCAAATCAAATAAATCGTGGTTTGTTGCAAGAAATGTTATAATTTGGAAGTGATTTGTACCTCTGCTTTTCCATGGCAGAGATATGATTTGAGATGCATTCCAGAAAGTCCTCAGTTAACTGATAGCAGGTAGACATATTTTGCTCAACCAGAAGCCCCTCAGCCTGTTTCACCAATTATCAATCAAGTTAAGAGCTGAATAACATCTTTTTCAGTTGCCCAAAATCAAGCATTGCATCTTTTTCAATAGAGGATTACTGGATTACGTTGCCATTTTACCATTTCAATTGGCCAATTGCCATAAAATTTGGAATCTTTACCAAGAAATGCATGATCACCATGAGGACACATGTCTAAGCATGGATGAAACTTGTGAGGGCAAGCCATGGTGACAACCTAACGGGCCCCACAACCAGGTGTTTTAGCTTATGCATCAAGTCATATCATATCATATTCATATGATATGATATGTGCATATGAGGTGCATGTATCATAAGGAAGCAACAATCACATGCCGCCCATGATGACAATAGTAATGGAAAAAAAAAAAAAAAAGACAGAAGAAAAAGTCACGACTGAAGAGGCAGGGCATGAAAAGAAGCCTATTTTTCAGGCTACAAAAGACCATAATAGAAAGAGACAAATTTAAAAATAAAATTAACTTGTAAGAACAAGATTAATCATAACCGAAGGACAAAATTAAAATTATTTAAATCCAGACTAACCAGAAACTTACCCTTCCATAGGCATTGATGTCAAGGCCGCTCCTGAGCAGATCAGCAATGTCATTCTTCAAATACTTCTGCACGGCGTTCCTCTTCTTCTTTATCGTCTCCAGCCTCAGCTTCATCATCTTTATATCCGATTTGCTGCATTAAAAACACCCGAAATCAGAAGCAAAAAAAAAAAAAAACCAAATTCAAAATGAATAAATAAATAACGAAAAAATCCAGAAACAAGAGCTGGGTTTATGCTGAAGAACCATTTTGTGATGAATTTGTGCCTTCTGAACCCCCTCAACATCTTGAGATTCTGAGAAAATTGATAACCCACAAACCAGCTTTATATGTGATATGGGTTTCGGTAAAAAAAGTAACAAGAAGGTAAAGAATGAGTGTGGTAGAAAACTTGGGGTCAAAAGGTCACGCCAAGAATCGCATTCAAGGAAACCCGGAAGGAAGGCAAATGGGTCCGGTTGGGATTGTAGAAAACCAAGTATTTGCAGCAAGAAACAGAGAAAAACAATCCGGGTTTGGGAAAATGGGTTTAGATTTTAGAATGCTGGGCAAACGGTTGACGAAGAAGCCTCTAAATTGGGATCAGCATGAAGAACAGAGCTCCAAATCCCAGAAATGCAGCTGTTATCACACATATATAAATATATGTGTATGTATTATATATCTACTTTTTAATTTTTCTGTCAAGAAACTCAACAGAGAAAGAGACGAAGCGTCAATGAAGAGCACATACATAATATATACTGAAAATTTGAGCTCTGAAAAAAAGAAGCAAAGGACGTGAATTATTTCCACGTGGCCTCGCACTAAAAATAAATTAATAAAATTAGCGCTATTTTTACAAAAGTAGATATACTAAAAGCGAGAATTACCTGGATTGCCTTATGGGATTAACGAACCGATGAAGGGTAGTTTAGGAATAAGGGTCATGGATTTCGTGCAGACAGTGCAGGCCTATCGGTTATGGTTAATACAATAAGGATCGCGGGAAACCAACTGTCAAGGATTTAGCGGTTTTTTTTAACTAATTAGATTTTCATGGATTTTTGTACTATTAAATTAAACATTCTTAATTTAGTCACCAAATAATTGCGTAGCCTTTAGGTTTTCAGTTCAGATATTTTAACTACCAAATCCATGTGAGCTAGCATTATTGTTCCTTTGCTTGCATTATTGTTTCCAATTAATAAGAAGTGGAATAATTTCACGGTAGTTTAAAGAATATAGTCGGATATAAAGTCATGAGTTCAAATTTAAGGATACACTACTTATGAAAAATTAGTTTAGTAATTAAGGTGAACTTGTTTTGGTAAAATCTATGAGTTATGAGTTCGATTTTCTCTAAAATTATATCAAAATCTAAGTGGAAATATGTGACGATATGCTTCTGCGCTAATATATCTTCCTACTATTTTATTTAACCGAAATTCAATCCGAGAAAAAAATGAAGGATTTGAGTTTAAGTACCATTCCAATGAATCAAAGTGGGTTGCTTTGGATTGAAATAAGGCGGCTAAAATTTCAAATGATCCATATAAACTAGAAAAAGATTAAACAATTTATTGTTTTATTTGTTTAGAATTTGGTTGAGCTTTTAATGGTAAAGAGTCTAAAGACAGAGAGATAACTAGATTAGGTTAAATGTTCCTATATTTGTGAGATATTTAAAAGGGGAAATTGCAAATTGCAAATTGCAAATTGGCAAATAGCTCTCCCCTAGCTTAACGGGCCTGCATGGAACTTTTCAAGTAGTTATTGGGTGGGTCTTCTAGTTTTCTAATGTGTGTTTTTTTTCTACCATCAGTAAATTAAGTCACATCGTAAATTAGCTCGTTGTTTATATATGTATGGTCGAACATGAAACTTTATATTTAATTTGAAAATGAAAATATCATTGAATTATATTAATATTGATGATTATGACATTCTATTTTAATTTAATTCAAATTAGAAAGATGTTATTTAATGTCACAACCTAGTAGTATTCACCTACACATGTTTTGTGAAATATCTCGAGTTTGATTCTTGTCGGACGAGATTAATATTTAATGTATTATATAAAAAAAAATTAAATAATTAAAAATTGTGACGGGATTTAATTAATCTCTCTATTTAATATGATTTCGTTCAAAACCCATCAAAATTATTAAGGTGAGGTATGGATTATTGGCGGTTGTTTGTATGTATTGAATACACCTTACATTTCAAACTGATTTAAAACCCTGTAAAATGAGAAAGAAGAAAAGAATACATATGCAATCTAATCAATGTAATAAATTATGTGACCTCTATTAGCGGTTGGGAGAGGGTGGAAGGTACCTTCATGGTGGATTCGGAGATGGTAAATACTATATATTGATGATTAGAACTTGTGGTTGTTGCCCTGTGGCTGTGGGCCTGTGGTTGATTCTTTTACTCTCAAAATTGAAGCAACGTGCCTTTTGACGAGAAGGTTGAGTCGATCTCCTCAAACAGAAGTATAAATATCTCTAAACTTACAAAAACTTAAAAAGTGACCCTAATTCTAACTTAAAAAGTGACCATAACACTAGCTAAAAATCTTAAATAATATTCCAATCACATCCTTTTTTTTAATGCAGCCACGTACCTTATTTTTATTAAAAAATTGTTCCTCAAATTTTTTATTTTGAAATTAGTACGATATTTTAAAACAAAAACCAGAAAATAAGGATTGAGTGCACAGTTGTTGCAAAGATAACTCGTTTTAAGAAAGAGGATAGTGCACACCAAAAGATAAATACGGTAAACATTAATTGTTCACAATAAATAAATCTGCTCAAATTTAAAACACTTAATAACTTTTCCTCACAGAGAATGGGATGTGGAAGATTCATTTTCGTTACTAAATACTAAGCAAGATCGATTGTCAGAGTAATAACTTGCAAGTTCTTTGTTTTTATTTTTTATGAAATATTAAAAAAAATAATAAATAAACAGAATCAGATATATATATATATAAATTATAATTGCCGTAAAAGATTTTGGATATATAGTGTGCGTCCTCTTTAAGCCTGCTTCAATTCTTGAACATCCACATGTCACTGCCAGCATGTCGCGTAATAGAAGCGAAAGCTAGTCAATTACCAGTTACCATCACACAGCTGTGTCCTGTGTGAAACACTTTTGCCACCTGGCATATATATCTTAATATTAATATCCTTATTCTCCTTCCATCAACCCCTAGCTCCTTTTTATTAGGGTTTAGGGTTTGCTTTTTCCCCAAGTATACCAGTGAGATTTTGTGTAATTCAACTTAAATTATAGTTATTGTGGGGCATAAAAATATTTAAAAATTATGGAGCTGTTACGTAGTTCATAATTCACATAATGTTAATATTATCTTTAGTAATGGTATCGACTACACATTACGGTCTTTGTATTAATTAAAATATTCACCACTTGAATATATTAATTAATCAGAGAACAGGGCTTAGGCTAAGAGCCAAAACGCTCGAGTACGCCGCCCATCAGTAGATCCGTGTTATAGTCGTTGTTGTTGGGTTTCCCCTAGTGGTGGAATCGCCTGAAGTCGAGAAAAGCAAGCGTGAGTTATGGTTTTTGAAGAAAAAGGGAGAGCTCCCAAGTCGAGTCCGGCTTATTCCCTTGCTTGAGTAAAGGAAAGATGCCAAAGGAATTCTTAAACGTCCATCCATTCCAGACGAGAGAGCTCAAGTCTGATTAGCCTGATCCACCATCTAGAATTGAAGACCATGAGAAAGGCACCCCACCTTATCCAGCTAGCAGGGGATAGGAAGGAGCCCCATTTTTTTTTTTTTACAGAAATTGGGAGACTCGGAAAGCAGCCCACCGATTAATGCCAATGTTAAATAATCCCATGCGATTTATTTATTATATATTATTTATCAAGCCAATAATAAGTGTTTCTTCCAGTAAAATCACTTATTCATTGCAATTATTTTCAACCAATTAAATGCTTAGGTGACTCACAGCCTTTCACTATAAATACAAGGTCTCACTTCACCTCTCAAGTACAGAAAAATAATTACTGATTTTGCTCTTCAGTTTTATCTCCTTAATTAAACTTAGGCATATGAGTAGTGTTCCTAGTTGAACGTACTCCATCTCAAGCTTCTACATTGATCTCGTTTGTTTACTTTTCATGTGTGTAAGGATCGAACGGAAAATCTCAATCTGGACGATTTCTTTATCAAATTATAGAAATTTGAATTCAGATGTATTAAGGCTCTGTTTGGTATTGCTTTTTTTTTCTTAAACAGCTGCTTTGTTTGAAAGTGAAGTAGTACAAAAGTGTTTGGTAAAAATGAAAAATCTTGCCTTTTTGAAAAACAATGGAATTTTGACAACAATTTTTAAAAGCAATCTACAAGTTACTTTTAAAAGCTGCTTTTATCAAAATCATTTTAGTGTTCAATTATTTATTATGAAAGAACAACAAAAATAAATTTTCAAAAACATACAGTAGAAGCAACTTTTAAGAGAGAGTCAAATCGGCTAGCCTAGCCGTTGTTGGCCTGCTAACGAAGCCGTCGAACAAAGAGTGGATTGGCATCCATAAGAATCAATATCAAAATTGGAACAGAGCGCGAGGCGCGAATCTAACTCTTTTTCTGCTGCCGAATTACTTGAATTTCTTTAAAAGCTAGCAAGCCGGGGTTGGGTACTCCCGCACCTCCCGATACCCGCAGCCAGGAAGAATTGATTTGTTACCAAACCATATTATTAGGAATAACGAAAGCATCTCTAAATACTCAAAGTTTCATATTTGAAGCGAGTTTTCAAGAAACTGCTCGAGTTTTAGCAAAAGTCGCTCTCCAAGGTCGTATCGATTGGTTGAAAGGTTTGAAAGAGAATGTTGTTTTAGTGGAGATGATACTTGTCGGTACTGGATTCAAAGGATTAGTGCACTGTTCAAGACAACATAACAACATTCCTTTGGAAACCCCAAAAAATAATTTATTCAAGGGGAAAATGAGAGATATTTTGAAAAAAAAAACAGCAATACCAAACTGGCCCTAAAGAAAACTAGCACAACAATTTTAACTAGTATGGATATACCTACTTATGCTATTTAGGTCTCAAAACTATTAATATGGATGATTTTCATTAAAAGTTCTTTTGTATACTATCTATTTAGTTGCCACTATTAACTATATAATGGATAACCCATCAATGACTTTAAGCATTTGACAACATACAGAATGCATGCTAAATATTAGCAAAATAATTGGTCTTACACATTTACTTGTCAGTCAAGAAATGAAAGTCATAGAAAGGAAAAGAAAAAAAGTGATTCTTGTCTACAAAAGCAGAAAAGTTGATGAGAAAGACAAGGCATCCCAGTAGCTTCTTTTGAATTTTTTGCAGGGGAAAGCCAAAGAACTTTGGTTTTGGGCATGATTGTCAAAAGAAACGAATAATGCTCGATCAATGAGTGACATGCAGTTGGAGTTAGGGTTACAAAAAGTTGTAAAAATTATGCCCAATCATTTTGGTAAAACCATGCTCCATTACTTACCCCAATTAAAGGCCGCTTCTAATGAAAAAAAATAAAATAAAATCTTATGCAGATTTCATACTAATTCATATTTACCCATGTAAATGTTTATTTTTCGTTTAATGCTTATTTAGACTAAATGATTTAAACGGTCTCTCAATTTTATCATAATTTTAGCAGTCGTCCTAATATTTCAATATTAGTGTTTGTCGTCCTTAGATTTTTCCCAAATATTTTCACTAATCCCTCCTTCTATTTTCCAAACAATTTATATTAAAAATAAGAGTAATTAATAACGATTTATGAACTTTACCTCAATCGCATAAGTACATATATCTAGTTAAAATTGTTGTGCTAGTTCTCCTTAATAAATCTGAATTCAAATTTGTATAACTATCATTTAAATAGAAATACACAAAATCTCACTTGTATACTTGGGAAAAAGTAAACCCTAAACCCTAGAAAGGGGCTAGGGCTTGTTGGAAGGAGAATAAAGATATGGGAAAATTGTTGACAGAGTACTTGAATTTTACACTAATTCTAGTTATTGTCCATGAACTTATTATTAGTAGCAAACGTTTCTGAACTATGCCTAAACGTGTAAGGACCGTCCTTCCGTTAAATTTCTCAATGATTTATGTTAAGAATAAAGGTAAAGATGTCCTATCATGTATTTTTTTTTTTTTTAACAGAAATCGTTGAGAAATTTAGCCGAATGACTATTCTTGAACATTTAGACATACATCAGGGAAGTCTGTTACTAATTAAAAAGTTTAGGGATGATAACCAAAATTAGTGTAAAGTTTAAGGATGCCAGCAACCATTTTTCTTTATATATAAATTATAACAGTAAGATAAATTTTTAAAATGACACATTCTTATATAAATTTAATTATAAATTCAAATAAGAAAATTACTGCATAAGGATTTAAAAATTCTGACAAACTTACTAATTTCAAAACTATCAAACCCGATTTGGTTCGTCCTGACCATCAATTCACTACAAGAAAATCGTGGTTGCCCGACTAGTGTTTGCCCGACGAATACAATCTCGCGGGGTAATACAATGTTGCCCGACAGAGACGCATACTCGCTGGGTAACCTTTTGGCGGGAAGAAAAAGTCTTTGGCGCTCAAAATTGGTGGTTGTTACCCGACAGTTTACATACCCCGTCGGGTAACTTCATCAACAACGACGACCAATCGTCGTCGGGTAACACTGGGCGTTGACTCTATGTTGTCTGACGAATCATTAAAGCTTGCCCTGCGAATTGAGTCTGTCAGACAAAAGTCTAAACAGACTAAATATCCGAGACTCTCTTCTTCTTCTTCTTCTTCTTCTTCCTCCTCTCTGCTTCTCATCGGGTTCTCTCTGTCTCTCTCTCCCTCTCACTCACTCACTCTATTTCTCTACCTATTGTTATCATCTCATCACCAATTTTACTACCAATCAAATCCTTTTTCTCTATCAATCATAAAATATCAAATATTAAGGTATGCAAATTTTATTTTTTTGTAATTTTGAAATTTTTATTTTTGATTAGGAATTAATTATGTTTTGTGTTGTAGGAATTTTGTAGTTGATTTGAAGGAATACTTATAAAAAGGTATGCGTGTTTACCTCTCTATTTAATTTTGTTAAGAATGTTGGATATAATTATGTTAGGATTTTTTGTATTTATTGTGGAAAATGTGTAGAAATTGTTTAGAATTTGTGGAAATTAGAAATTAGAAAATTTGTTAGGAAAATATGAAAATAGAAAAAATGTTATGAAATTAGGAAAATATGAAAATCGAAAATATGTTATGAAATTAGGAAAATAGAAAATATGTTAGGAAATTAGGAAATTTTGTTGTAAAATAGGAAAATAAAAAATATTTAATGAAATGATTGAAATTAGAAAATATATTTGGAAATTAAGAAAAATGTTAGGAAATTAGGGAAATATAAAATATGTTAGGAAATTAAAAAACTTTGTTAGAAAATAGGAAAAAATAAAAATATGTAATGAAATTATTGAAATTAGAAAATATGTTAGGAAAATAAGGAAATAGAAAATATTTTAGGAAATTAGGAAATTAAAAAACATTTTAGGAAAATAAAAAATATGTAATGAAATTATTAAAATTCGAAATTATGTTTGGAAATTAGAAAATATGTTAGGAAAATAGGGAAATAGAAAATATATACAGAAATTATAAAATTTAAAACTTTGTTTTATGCATAATTTATATATGTTCGTATTTGTGAATTTGTTGTGATATTTTTATTAAAACGCTTTATTTAGTTGCGACGGAGTGAAATACGTTCATATTTCATAACCGTTTATGCGAAGTTAATCGAATTGATTAACTTCGTATAATGAAATTCAATGAAAAACCTTAGACCCGTTTGAGAGTCAGTGAATCAGATTGATTGACTTACTCTTGAATTGTCCATTTATTCGGAAAGTTTGGGGGTGCGCAACTATGTGTTGTGTAGTTGGCGGTCTACGATGTTAGGTTTCGATTGTGGAAAATTCGGTTTGTATCCCCTACACGTTCTCCAAATGCATACTAGATATTTGTTTATAATATCTACGTCGTGTATTTGGGGAACTGTAGGGAGATGCTGCCGAAATTTCCATCGATCAGAACTTAGCCTCGTAGGTCGCAAACTACACAGCACAGAACGTGCACTCTCGAAAGGCATAAGGAGAAGGGTTGCTTTTGATTTTAACTTGTTCTATTTACGGGACAATGTTAACTCAATTACTTACGTTGACTCTATGTTGTGAAAGCAAGCACAATGGACAGAGGGTGGATGCAAATGTTTGATAGATCTTCTAATCAGTATTTGGATGGGATCGACAACTTCATTGCCTTTGCACGTAGTCATTGCAGTGATACAAGACGTATCAGGTGTCCGTGCCGTAAGTGTAACAATTGCATTTGGATGTCGTTGAATGAGGTCCAAACTCATCTAGAATGGAATGGGATCGTACACAACTACACTAATTGGATCTATGACGGTGAAGAAATATTTTCCGCATCGACATCTTCGGTTCCCGGGACCCGTCGGGACAAAAGTGGTTTGGATGGGCGATGTAATAATGATCAAGTCGTTGAGTTATTAACCGATGTTTTTCCTCCGGCATCAGATGATATGAAAGATGATGCGCCAAGGTTGCAACCCGAAGACTCTGACCTCCATTATCAGAGATTGTTGAAAGAAGCTCAGCGCGAATTGTACCCCGGTTGTAAATCATTTTCGATTCTAGGGGCCGTTGTGGAGTTGATGCACATGAAAGTTGAGTATAATCAAACGAACAAGTATTTTGATCACATGTTGGACATTACACTACAAGAAAATCTTAGTTGCCCGACTAATGTTTGCCTGACGCATACATTATGAGAGATTGTTGGCGGAAAGAAAAAGCCTTTGGTGCGCAAACTTAGAAGTTGTTACCCGACGATTTGAATCCCCCTTCGGGTAACATTATCAACAACGACGACCAATCGCTGTCGGGTAACACTGGGCGTTGACTCTATGTTGCCCGAACAATCATTAAAGCTTGCTCTACGAATTTTGTTCGTCGGGAAAAAGTCTAAACACACTTAATACCCGAGACTCTCTCTTTTCTTCTTCTTCTTCTTCCTCCTCTCTGCTTCATCCTCTGTTTTGCTCTCTATCTCTCTCCCTCTCACTCACTCACTCTCTTTCTCTACCTATTGTTATCATCTCATCACCAATTTTACTACCAATCAAATCTTTTTTCTCTATCAATCATAAAATATCAAATATTAAGGTATGAAATTTTTATTTTTTTGTAATTTTGAAATTTTTATTTTTGATTAGGAATTAATTATGTTTTGTGTTGTAGGAATTTTGTAGTTGATTTGAAGGAATACTTATAAAAAGGTATGTGTGTTTACCTCTCTATTTAATTTTGTTAAGAATGTTGGATATAATTATGTTAGGAATTTTTGTATTTATTGTGGAAAATGTGTAGAAATTGTTTAGAATTTGTGGAAATTAGAAATTAGAAATTATAAAATTTGTTAGGAAAATATGAAAATAGAAAAAATGTTATGAAATTAGGAAAATATGAAAATAGAAAATATGTTGGGAAATTAGGAAATTTTGTTGTTAAATAGGAAAATAAAAAATATGTAAGGAAATGATTGAAATTAGAAAATATGTTTGGAAATTAAGAAAAATGTTAGGAAATTAGGGAAATATAAAATATGTTAGGAAATTAAAAAAATTTGTTAGAAAATAGGAAAATATAAAAATATGTAATGAAATGATTGAAATTGGAAAATATGTTAGGAAAATAAGGAAATAGAAAATATTTTAGGAAATTAGAAAAAAATTTAGGAAAATAAAAAATATGTAATAAAATTATTAAAATTCGAAATTATGTTTGGAAATTAGAAAATATGTTAGGAAAATAGGGAAATAAAAAATATATACATAAATTATAAAATTTAAAACTTTGTTTTATGCATAATTTATATATGTTCGTATTTGTGAATTTGTTGTGATATTTTTATTAAAACGCTTTATTTAGTTGCGACAGAGTGAAATACGTTCATATTTCATAACCGTTTATGCGAAGTTAATCGAGTTGATTAACTTCATATAATGAAATTCAATGAAAAACCTTAGACCCGTTTGAGAGTTAGTGAATCGGATTGATTGACTGACTCTTGAATTGTCCATTTATTCGGACAGTTTGGGGGTGCGCAACTATGTGTTGTGTAGTTGGCGGTCTATGATGTTATGTTTCGATTGTGGGAAATTCGGTTTGTATCCCCTACACGTTCTCCCAATGCATACTAGATATTTGTTTTTAATATCTACGTCGTGCATTTAGGGAACTGTAGGGAGATGCTGCCGAAATTTCCCTCGATCGGAACATAGCCTCATAGGTCGCAAACTACATAGCACAGAACGTGCACTCTCGAATGGGATAGGGCCAAATCACCGGAGACATAAGGAGAAGGGTTGCTTTTGATTTTAACTTGTTCTATTTACGGGACAATGTTAACTCAATTATTTACGTTGACTCTATGTTGTGAAAGCAGGCACAATGGACAGAGGGTGGATGCAAATGTTTGATAGATCTTCTGATCAGTATTTGGATGGGATCGACAACTTCATTGCCTTTGCACGTAGTCATTGCAATGATATAAGACATATCAGGTGTCCGTGCCGTAAATGTAATAATTGCATTTAGATGTCGTTGAATGAGGTCCAAACTCATCTGGAATGGAATTGGATCGTACACAACTACACTAATTAGATCTATGACGGTGAAGAAATATTTTCCGCATCGACATCTTCGGTTCCCGGGACCCGCCGGGACGAAAGTGGTTTTGATGGGCGATGAGATAATGATCAAGTCGTTGAGTTATTAACTGATGTTTTTCCTCCGGCATCAGATGATATGGAAGATGATGCGCCAAGGTTGCAACCGAAGACTCTGAGCTCCATTATGAGAGATTTTTGAAAGAAGCTCAGCGCGAATTGTACCCCGGGGGTAAATCATTTTCGGTTCTAGGGGCAGTTGTGGATTTGATGCACATGAAAGTTGAGTATAATCAAACGAACAAGCATTTTGATCACATGTTGGACATTATCATCCGAATACTCCCTGAAGACAACTGTCTACCAAAAGATCTTTACAACTCGAAGAAGTTGTTGAAGGGGTTTGGTTTAGGGTATATCAAGATCCATGCATGCAAGAACAAATGTGCTTTGTTTTACGGTGAATTCGAGCAGCTTGACAAATGTCCCGTGTGCAATGAGCCTAGGTTTCAAAAGAACAAAATTCCTAACAAGGTGTTGAGTTTTTTTCCACTGAAGCCAAGGTTACAAAGATTCTACATGTCGTCCCACACAGCCCGTGATATGAGGTGGCATAAGGATGAACGCATTGATGATGATGTACTGAGGCATCCGGCGGATGGAGAGGCTTGGAAGGAATTTGATAAAATTTATCCCGAGTTTGCTGCGGAGCCAAGAAATATCAGATTAGGGCTCGCTATTGACGGGTTTAATCCGTTTGGGAGTTTTCAAAGCCCTATAGCACTTGGCCGGTTGTTATGGTTCCGTATAACATGCCTCCTTGGAGATGCATGAAGAAAGAATTCACAATCCTCAGTACTTTGATACCAGGGCCCAAATCACCGAGTAATTCCATCGATGTGTATTTGCGGCCGTTGATTGACGAGCTCATGGATTTGTGGGAAAATGGTGTCCGAACATATGACAAGTGTAGTGGAGAAATGTTCACCCTACGAGCGGCCGTAATGTGGACAATTAATGATTTTCCTGCTTATGGTATGTTATCGGGATGGAGCACCAAGGGCTATCTTGCTTGCCCGACATGTGGACCAGACATAACGTCCTTTTGGCACACATCTAAGGTATGCTACTTGGGTGCGTGAAGGTTTCTGCCCTGGGATCACCGATGGTGAATGCAGTCTGACTCATTTGATGGTAAATCAGAGTTAAGAGGTCGACCAAGGGAGAGGTGGGGTGATAAGATATTATCCAAACTCAATAGTATACATGAGTTCGTGACAAGATGATCGAAACCAGCCGAACAGGAAAATTGGACGAAAAGAAACATAATCTTCCGGTTGCCAAATTGGTCGAAATTGAAAATCAGACACATCGCCGATCCTATGCACATCGAGAAGAATGTTGCTGAGAGTGTTGTGGGAACGACTTTACCCATTGAAGGCAATCAAAGGACACAAAAAAGACTCGTCTGGGCATGAAAGAAATGGGGATTCACCCTAATTTGTGGCCAAAAGTGGTCAATGGCAAATACATCATGGCTCATCCAAGTTATACATTTAAGCCAGACAATAAGAAAAAATTCCTGAAGTGGTTGCAGGGTGTGAAATTTCCTGACGGGTACGCTAGCAACATATCCCGGAGTGTTAGCACGGACGGTGGGACCATTTCTGGTATGAAAAGCCATGACTATCATGTTTGGCTACAACGACTTATTCTGATTGGTATTCGACCCTTCTTGGAGGCTGGTGTTGTTGAGATGATAGTTTATTTGTTTCAATTCTTCCAGATACTATGTGCCAGGTCATTGGTTAAGGCAGACCTTCAAGCAATTAACGAGGATATTGTGTACATCATGTGCCGGCTTGAGCAAATATATCCACCTAAATTCATTGATATAATGGTGCACCTACTAATACATCTGCCGGATGAGGCAAAGCTAGCTGGCCCGGTGCATTATCGTTGGATGTACCCAATCGAGAGGTATAACTTATCCCTACTATTTGATAATATTTCCTTACTATCATGTATATATGTGAATCTTAATGTAACTTTCCTTGCAGAATGTTAAGTACGTATAAGCGGTACGTTCGGAACAAGACACGTCCCGAAGGCTCTATAGCCGAGGCGTACATTGCAAAGGAGGCACTGACATTTTGTGCAGTGTACCTTCGAAATGTTGAAACTGCCTTCAATAAGGCGTCTCGCAACGACGATGGTGGTCAATATCCTGAGACCATATCTGTATTTGCCCAACCTGCACGACCATTCGGCACTGGTCCAATCTCGGAGCCATTCATCTATACCAACATGGAGGTGGCTCATTGGTTCATTCTCAACAACTGTGATGAAGTCTGGAACTTTCACGAGCATCACGAGACGTTGATGAAGGCCCAATTTCCTTCTAATTGGGAAGAAATGGACAAACAACTATTTCCACGTTGGTTTTCCCAGCATGTAAGTCAAATATTTTATTTCCAAATTTTTTAAATTGGTTTTAAGCTTACCTATTTCGTTTCTTGTGTGTATCTTACCAGATGGCACAGCTGAAAGATATGAACTCGCCAAAATTCCGTAAAGAATTAATGCAGTTGGCCATTGGCCCATTCCGAGGAGAAACTTACACTGGTTGTCATGTTAACGGAGTTAAGTTCGTGTGCACATAACGAGACGACAAGTTGTTTACGCAAAACAGCGGGGTCTTCGTGCGGAGGGATGGGAAAAATGCTGAGACAGGTTTCTACGGAAAATTGTTAACTGTGGTTAAGGTGTTATACGCTGATCGCACGGAAGTCGTCTTGTTCAAGTGTCATTGGTTTGATACGAACCCAAGTATCCCAGGCAGTGTCATCAAAGATCAGTTATATACTTCTATAAACACAAATACTCGGTGGTTTAAGAGTGATCCCTACATCCTCGCTAGTACGGCGAAACAAGTATTCTATTTGGATGATCCAAAAGCTGGTGGTGGATGGAGAGTAGCTGAGATGGTGAATCATAGAAACATTTGGGACTTGGATGACCGATATCATGAAGAAGATGGGGAAATAAACGATGACCAAATCATTTACCAGGTGGATTCATCGGCATCCACCCACAACGTGGATGGAGTTCGGACCAATGACATTATCCCACCAATTGCAATTGATGACATTTTTATTGATATGTGGGAATTAGAACAAATTGAAAGTGATTCGGAGGAATCAAGTACTGTACACATGTCGGATGACGAGCGTGATTGGGAGGGGGAAAGCAATTCCGAATGATAGTTGTAAATTCGAAATTTCATTCATATATGTAATATCCATCTTCAAATCAATATATTTGATTTATATGTATGTTGTATGATTTCATTCACAAAAATAGTTTTTTTACTTTCTTAATGTGAGGAGACCATACATGCACTCCACAAAATACACAACTTCAAAATAAATGAAGGTCAAAATGATAAATCATGATGGTCACTTTTTACTCTTTAGTGCAATATGAAAAAAATAGAACCCAATATATATTCATATTAAACCAAATAAGTTACAACAATTTTTTTCCAAAAATATTGTCTATAAAATGTGCTTTGATAATTTTTTTATAAACAATTATTTACCCGATGGATATGGTACGGGTGACCCGACGGGTATATATATGAATATCCGTTGGGTATGATTTAGCAGATTATATTTACAATTTTTTATTACACATGTTACCCGACGAAAGCCTCTGCATATAATTACCCGACGTATAGATATATGAATATCCGTCGGGTATGATTTAGCAGATTATATTTACAATTTTTTATTACACTTGTTACCCGACGGATAAGGTATGGGTTACCCGACGAAAGCCTCCGCATATAATTACCCGACGTATAGATATATGAATATCCGTCGGGTATGATTTAGCATATTATATTTACAATTTTTTATTACACCTGTTACCCGACGGACAAGGTACGGGTTACCCGACGTCTACCTCCTCTTATCAATACCCGACGGGTATAAATGAATATTCATCGGGTATGATTTAGCAGATTATATTTACAAGTTTTTATTACACATGTTACCCGAAGGATAAGGTACGGGTTACCCAACGTCTACCTCCTCTTATAATTACCCGACGGGTATAAATGAATATCCGTCGGGTATGATTTAGCAAATTATCTTTACAATTTTTTCATTGCACATGTTACTCGACGGGTATATATTTCAATATCTGTCGGGTATGATGTATTTAGCAGATTAAAAACTTAAAATTTTTTTTTTACCCAACCTGTTTAAAACTTCAAAATTGAAAATGACCGATCTAGCCGTCCACATTTATGGTAGGTACCCATAGATCGCCTACGTGAAAAATTTCCCAAATTGGAAATCCCAGGATTAGGTAACGGTGCGCGTCGATTCAACGGTTACACAACGTTTCTTCACGATCGGACATCTTGAAATCCTCAAAACATCAAGATTTTCGACGGGCGAGATCTAGGCACGTAAAACCACAAACTAAACGGTTAGATCGCTCAAATTCAATCTTTTGAATATCAATAGGATCCAAATTTGGAAAAATGTATTGAAGTTTCCTTGAAGAGTTTAAACTCCTTGGGCAATATGGTTGATTTCTGATTTTCAAAAACTTAAAAATTGAAAATGACCGATCTAACCGTCCACATTTATCGTACATACCCATAGAACGCCTACGCGAAAAATTTCCCAAATTGGAAATCCCATGATTAGGTAACGGTGCACGACGATTCAACGGTTACACAACGTTTCTTCACGATCGGACGGCTTGAAATCCTCAAAACATCAAGATTTTTTATAGGCGAGATCTAGGCACGTAAAACAACAAAGTGAACGGTAAGATCGCTCAAATTAAATCGTTTGAATATCAATAGGATCCAAAATTCGAAAAATGTATTGAAGTTTCCTTGAAGAGTTTAAACTCCTTGGGCAGTATGGTTGTTTTCTGATTTTCAAAAACTTAAAAATTGAAAATGACCGATCTACCATCCACATTTATGGTAGGTACCCATAGATCTCCTACGTGGAAAATTCCCCAAATTGGAAATCCCAGGATTAGGTAACGGTGCGCGACGATTCAACGGTTACACAATATTTTTTCACGATCGGACGGCTTGAAATCCTCAAAACAACACGATAACGATAAATAGGGCTTTAGGCATGTAAAACCAAATTTTGAACGGTCCCGAAGTTTCTTATACTTTCGTCGGACTTGGTTTTCAGATTAAGGCCAAAAACGGCATCAGAAAGGTCATGCCCGACGGATATTTGAAAACCTCCGTCAGGTAAATATAATCAAACGACCAGTTTTCAAAAATTCCAAATTTCCGCCTGATTTTTCGCAAAATCTCAAATTTCCCGCTTGGTGTTTCCCGACGGACATTGTAACTCTTACCCGACGGACTACCGACCGGATATATTACCCGGTGCATATTTTAAATTTTACCCGACGGACCCTGCGCCTAAATTTTTGCGGATTCTCAAAAGTCCCGCGTTTTGTTGCCCGACGGATAGTAAACGTGTTACCCGACGGATATCTGATCATTATCGTTACCCGACGGGTGTTTTGGCTGTTACCCGACGGGCTTCCTACCTAAATATTCACGGATTCTGAAGTTTACCGCCGAATATTGCCCGACGGATACTTTAAAATAACCCGACCGATTTCAAAAATTTTTACCCGACGATATTATTTAATAGTTACCCGATGGATATAGTACACAAATACCCGACGAATAAGCACTGGTTTTTAATACCTGACGGGTCATTAAAGTGGTACCCGACGGACGCATTCATCGAGCAACAGACAGTCTGATTCTTAAATCAGACCGACTTTTCTTCTTCTTCCTTCTTCTTCATTTTCTGAAATTTCCTCCGAGCCGAAAACTGCCGACCCATTCTTCCTCTTGCTCTCCGACCCGAAAACTTCGTCATTTTCAACCTTTCCAACCTGCCAACTTGTCTTGCTATCCCTCAAGCTGCCGGCCAAGCCGTTAAGGACACTGTCTCCCCTCACCGAGGTATGCCGTCGCCGCCGCTTCCTTTGTTAATGTTAATGTTAATTTCAATATATTGTTTATTTTTAATTTGGATATATTTGTTTATATTGGTTGATATTGGATATATTGGTTTATTGGTTTATATTGGTTGATATTGGATATATTGGTTAGTGTTAATTTTTATTTGGAAAAAGAATTTATGAAATTGGATATTGTTTTTGTTAATGTTTATGTATATATATTTGGATATATATATATTTGTTATTGGTTTATTGTTATTGTTAATGTATATATAATAGTTGAAGATTTGTTGAAATTTTGATGTTTGGTATAATGTTGGAATTGATATAATGTTATGTTTTTTGTTATGCTTTTGGATATGAAATTTATGTGAATTTTGGATATGTGAAATTTATGAATTTTGGGTAATTGAATTTTAAAAACAATTTTGGGACATTTTTATATGGTGTAGTATAAGTGAATTTTGGAAATGTGAGTTTTATAAATTTTTAATTTGTGAATTTTAGGATTTGGATATTATTATTATATGTTTGGATTAATATGTAAGTTAGATTTTGGTCCCGAAATTTGGATTTAGAAATTTAGGTATAATGTTGTGAATTTTGAGTTTAGTACGTTTGGATTAATTAGTTTTTTAAGTTAATTTTTCCTTTCTGTTGGATTTATTTAAAAAAATTAGAATTTGGTGGTTTTAGTTTTTAGATACCAATTTACTAATTATTACTAAAAACAATTATTGCTTTATTTTTTTAAGTTTATTGGAATTATAAAATGTTGGTTAATTTTAAATGTGATTTTGTTTTTATTTTTTGAATTTATTATTTAATATTAAAAATGTTTGGTTTTTTTTATTTAATTAAAAATGTGATGGTTAATTTAATATTAATTCATTTATATTTGTTATTATAGATGTCGCATCGCACCTTAATCACGTCTAGGTCTCGCCCTTGCCCTGATCCCGTTGATGATCATGAGCTGGAGGAGGCAGCCCCGGATTCGATTGCCTCAACAGCGGCGTCCGTTCAGGCACCGCCGTCGATCTATATGTGACCCGGTGCCCGATCGGCTCGTCGACAACATAGTAAGAAACGGGGGGAACCCCGTACCGACCCCCAGCCCTCACAGGACGACGTCGGGGCCGACGAAACAGGCTCTATTGTCGAATCACTCCCTAAGTGTAAGCTCATTATTTTGTTTATTTAACCAACCATTTTTATTTGCTACTCATTTTATTTACTACTGTTCATCGAATTTACAGGTAGGTCGATGAACGTGGGCGGGATAAACCGAGGTTTGACATCCCAGTGGATTTTCAGGACAACAAATGCAAAGATATTGGTGGTGTACGTGCAGCACCTCCGGTCTGCGCCGGAAAAAATTCATAGTCTCCTGGTTCATGACATTGGTGCGATTCTTTGCACCAAGTCACTAATGATGGGGGAGACTTTTCGAACCCAAACCTCAGAGGAGATCACGCGTTGTTGGGGCAAGTTATCGGTATATTTTTTTCCCATTTTTAACATTAATTTCATATTTTTTAATTATTTTACTAACTTTAATAATTGATTGCAGATTAATTTTGAGTTCGACATGGAGAACGTCGAGCTCAGTACATACATGTGCCACCACTAGCAGTTACGGTACGCCGACTGGAAGTACGAGCTCCACAAGTACTTCTTGACTTGGCCTTCTCCGGAGAAAGCTCGGGCAAATCCTCCGGAGGAGTTGGACGGGGCGAAACTGCCAGGGTGGTTGTGGTTGTGCGACCATTTCGTGTCCCCCACCTATTTGGTATGTATTATCTATTTAATTAATTAAATTATTTAATTTTTATTTTATTTTCCATTTTAAAATCTAATTTTTGGTTTTACGAATGAATAGCGAAAATCGATTGCCAACAAATCGAACCGGGGAGCGAAAAAATTCAACCACTACGGGGGGTCGCGATCCTTATCGGCCCGGCAAGAGGATCGGCGCATCGTCGGGTCGATGTTCCCAGAGGTGGATGCCTGGGGGCAGGTGTACGCTGGACGGGGGGATCAAGAGGCTGATCGAATTCACGTAAGTATATTTTTTGAAGATTAAACATTTTTCCTGAATTTGATAATTATATTTCTAATTAATATTTATTCGAATTTGTAGGATGCGGTGCAGCAAGACGTCCAGCAGACACAAGCTGAGCTCACCCAACAGCATCCGGATGTGCCGTTGGAGCAACAGCTCCCTAATGGCGATATGTCGATCGCTATTCTAGAGCGACAACATGGGAGGCGCCCAGGGAGGGTCGTTCGGGGGGGCGGGCAACGGGATTGTGCGGGCTTTCTCTCAGTCGTCGTCTTCATCTCGGATAGGCAATACCCAGGAGACGTCGGACCTAAGGAGAAACTTCGATATCCTCCAGGCCGAAAATGCTCAGCTCAAATCCCAATTCGCGGAGATGCAAGTCCAAAACCAACAAATCAAGAGTGCCCTTGACATCATCTTTCAACGTTTGGGTGACCGTGGATTGGATGCCATTTTCTCACCGCCCACCCAACAGCCCCCTCAGGATCCCGGCTACTTTGACCCCTCGACTAATTGTTAGAGTGTACTATATATACAATATTTTTATAGTTTTAATGATGTCAAAATATTACATTCATTTTTTTTAATATTAATTCAATTTTGATTCTTTTTATTAAATTTTTTAAGTAAAATTTTTATTTTTTAATTAAATATTTTATTAAAAAATATATTAAATATGGAACGCTTGCCCGACGTACAGTCATTCCATCGGGCATAAAAATGGGATTTTTTTAAACTGTACCCGACGAAAGGGGGAAATGTTGCCCGACGGGTGTGTAACACGTTACCCGACATACATATATAACGTAACCCGACGGATTTTGTAACACGTTACCCGACGGACATATATAACGTTACTCGACGGGTGTATATAACGTTACCCGACGAGTGTATATAACGTTACCCGATGGGTGTATATAACATTTCCCGACGGGTCTATATAACGTTACCCGACGGATTGTATTAACCTTACCTGACGGTAATAAGATGTTGACTTTATGTTGCTTGACGACAGTATCAACGACGAACACTACCACCGGGCATAATGAAATTGCTTGACGAGTACATTGTCCTCGTCGAGTAACAACAAAGCCCGATTGTGATAGCCCGATGCGTGTTACCCGACGGGGAATCGGCGTTGTTAGTGTTATTCGACGGAGGTGTTTTGTTGCTCGGCGACATCATTTCACCAGGCAACGTTGATTTTTTTGTAGTGATTCCACCATCACTATTAGTGGTGGGCACGGTTTGGATCGATGCGGATATCACCCAAATATCGAAATCCAAACCGTTAAAATCTTAATGGTTCGATACGATTTGGATTTTCAAAAATAGAATTGAAACCCTTCCAATCCAAACCATTATTAACCGTTAGGTTTGGATAGGTTTGGACGGTTTAGGCATAAAATTTTCATGTAATCTGTTCAATAAAAAGTCCCCTCAAAAGATAATTTATTCCAAAATTCCACCATTCTCATCAACATTTCATTTATTCACATGAAGATTTCATTTATACACATCAACAAATTAAAATTTTCAACATTTTAAACTTCAAATATAGTGGGCTGTTATTTAAATTCGAAAATAACACAAAATGGGTAAGAATTACGTGATGTAGTACATGTGATGAACACTTAGGCTACGTTTGGTACGCCGTATAAACAACTGGATATGATAATATAGTACGAAACCGATGTTAATTTGGTACCACTCGTATTAATTAGTCACCGAATAAGTCAATACGGTTGAGTAGCTTTATACAGTCCACACACGCTAAAATAATATCATCGAAATTGTCCATATTAAATAATTGGATGACTAGCAATCTTGAAAGTAATAATAATAATAATAATAATAATGATAATAATAATAAATAAATTTTAATTAAATAAACAACAACAATAATAATAATATCAATAATAAATTAAAATAAATAATAATATACATAATTAATATTTATGATAGATAGATATTTCTAATTATCAACTAGTATAATATAATCCGGTCAGTATAATATAGTCGGTATTTTAATCCAATAGAGCACCAAACGTCCGACTAAATAGTCAATCTATCTAGTGGACAGATTAGTCTATCCGACTGAAATAGTCAGTATAATACGGCGTACCAAACAAAGCCTTATATCAATATATTATAGGATAAAAAAACTAACTAATAATGTTACGACCCGGTCTAGAAAACAAAATCCAATTAATGAATTACTGAAATTTCCGGTGAGTTATTGGGTCAAACTAAGTTGGTATTGGGCCTTTAGTGAAGGTCCAACGTTATTTGGGCTGTGAATTAAAATGTT
The DNA here is from genome assembly GCA_037349345.1 of Oemleria cerasiformis. NCBI lineage: Eukaryota > Viridiplantae > Streptophyta > Magnoliopsida > Rosales > Rosaceae > Oemleria > Oemleria cerasiformis. Next base: position 4,209,042 of record JAZGTL010000019.1, on the reverse strand, counting down.
TGATTTACAAATTGACCATTTTACCCCTGAAAGTCCTGAAGGCCCGAAATACACTTTTCGATCGAGGAATCTTTTGGGAATTTTTCTTGCACCAATACGTAGGTCTCGAGCTTACGAGTATGTAGACAGGTGGCACGCGAAAATCAGAGTTCGAACGAGAAAGTTATGGGTCTGAAACGATCAGGACGTATTGATAATTTTAGAAACGTTTAAATTATATATTGTAACACTCTCTCTCCTCTGCCCATTGGCTACCCCCGTTTCTCTCTCTTCCCTATGATCAGTCTTTCTCCTCTTTTCTTGCGAAGAATCGCGAAAAAACCCTTAAAATGGTCTCATGGTCACCACCGATCGGCGACAACCCAGACCACCACTCCACCAATATCTTCGTCGTCTCCCTCGTGCGAACCCATCAGTACCATCCATCAAAGCCACCGACCACCATACACAGCGCAGTGAGCCGCGAAAGAAAATGGGTCTCACGGCTTTCGATCAATTTTTCAACCGCCACAGGTAGAGTTTCGACTCCTATACCTCATATTCGTATTCTTCTCGTTGAGTAGATGAGTTTAGACTATCGGGTTGTTGTTTTTGGTTGAGTACTGAAGGTTTTGGAAAAGCTCCAAAACCGGCCAGCAATGGTGATTCCAGCCAGGCGCAGGCAAAGGGGGTTGGCTGGAGGTTGGGGGCGACTGAAGGCTGCAGTCGCACCCCCTAGGGAGTCCAGGGCGCATGGGCCCCACCCTACTTCCGACAACTCGTATCTTGTGTAATTTGATATTTCGGATCCGTTGGGGAAGGTTTCAGGTCAATCGAAGTTTGTTTGGGGGCTGTTTTTGTTAACTTTAGTCACTTAGAATGCGTTTTTAGAGCGTGTGAACTCCTGGGGACTGGGAGTTAGAATTAATAGTGTAAACGAATATTTATTAATATTAATTTCCCTGGTTACGAGGCGCTACGGGATTGGAGAATTTGAAGGATCGTATGGACCCAGACAGAGCTCAAGAGGCTTCCGAGAATGAACGCCTCGAAGTACGTGCAATAGGGGATCATGTCGAGTGATTTCTCCCCAACGTGATGTGAGTGGACTTCTTTCCTGAACCTATGAATATGCAATGTTATATGATTGTGTAACAACCCAAAAATTTAATTAGTGAATTTTCGTAAATTAATTTGCAAAATGACGAAATTACCCTTAGTTGTTTAAGGTGCTTGAAAGTCAATTTTTGTTTCGAGACAATTTTGGCTGTGTTTTGGGGACCGTTGCATAGGTCACAAACTCACGAGTTCGTAGAGAGGCAGGCACGCGGAAAACAGAGTTCGTATGCGAGAGATGTGGGTCTAGAATATTCATGGGCATTTTGGTAATTTGGCCTAGGTAGATATTTTTAACCCAATCAGATCAGATCTTCCTCATTTTTCACTCTCTCTCTTCGCGACTCACCCCAAACTCGTGACTTCAAACCTAAAAATCCCAAAAATTCGAACTTCAATTTGAGGCAAGATCATCTGTTTTAGTTCCACTAATCGGACTCTGCTCCTTCCCACGATCACAGACGTACCAACCGTTGCTGAAAGCTACCGCGGGATACACCGAACCGAGGAAAGGAAAACCGAAACCTTTCGATCGTTTTTTCGGCCAACACAGGTATGGGTTTCGTATTTAGAGTTCATTTTTGAGTTCATGGGTTCGAGTAGATGGATTTAGACCTAAAATTTGTGAAACGGTTAAGTTTTGAGAAAGTTAGAAAAAATTCAAGGTCGAACGGCAATGGATTTTTTCGGCGACGGCCCACATGGAGCGGTCGTCTTCTCCTACGACACATCGGCGACTGGTTCGGTCACCACCGCCCCCCCCCCCCCCCCCCCTCCCGCGGCCACGTGGATGCCACCTGGCGGTCATGTGGAGGCCACCTGGCACCCATGTGGTGCCACCTGGCGGCCGAGTTATGCCGATTCAGCGCCGAGTCAACCGATTCAACGCGTGAGGTATTGTAGCAACGCGTGGAACACTGTAGCAGGCGCATGAGGCACTGTTGCAGGCGCGTGGCCCGGTCTTCCACCGGCACATGGTGGGACGTGGGACCGGTCCTTGGGTACGGTGGTCCGTGTCGACAAGGTTTCGACGTTTCGGACCTATTGGCGTAGGTTTCGGGTTGATCGGACGTCGTTTAAGGGCAGTTTTAGGCATCCGAAGTTGCCGCATTTTTAGTGTGACGCAAGCAGACCTCCCGGGGTTTATGGAGTCTAAGTGTAGGGTTTTAATTATAGTTGGTAATCCCGATTGTTACTTTTGACAGGCGATACTACTCTAGGAACTTCAGAGGAGCGTACGACTCGGGATTGAACTATTTGGACAAATGGTTAGTGAACTTTAGTTTTGTAAAGTATAATGCATGCATAAAGGTATATTTGATATAATTGCTTATTACGTATTGTTTTGGCAACTTCTGGATATTATTAAATTATTACTGGATACGGGCTTTCAATAATTATTTGGAAAATGACGTTTTGGGCTATGGCCTGACTTTATGGATTCGAGTTTTAAATGGTTTGACTTGATTGATTTTGGATTTTGGTCGAGTCCACGATTTTGAGTTTAAACCCGAATTTTTTTCATTCAATTTGGCTTAGGCCAAGAAACAAGGATTTCAAAACATGGATTTTGGTTTTCACTAAATTTTGGTCCCCGATGGTCAAGGTTTTCTCCTACTGGCGTCGAGGGTCTTTCTCCGCCAAACCGTTGAGGGTTCTCCGATGCTGGTGTCGAGGGGTATTTTCTCCACCATGTCGTTGTGGCTGTCTATGCGTAGTACAGGTTTCTGCATAACTTGAGGTATATCGAGTGTGTGGAGGGTATCAAGCTATGGCTCGGGATTTCATTCGGGAAGCAGTGGGATATGTTTTGATATATATTTTGTGTCCATATCGGTTTGCATGATTTTAAACTCCTTTGAGGAGGGTTTTCGAGGCAGGGTTATGAACCACGGAATGTTTTCATTATTCGGGTTTTACTCGTAGAGGCGGGAAATGTATGTTTTCCTCGGAATTGATTTTTAAATGATTATTTTATCCACTCATAACTTTCGTGTTTTAAATCCCCTCCAGGCCTTTGAGTTGATGTGGGCATATCCAGAGGCGGAGGCATTAAATTTTCAGCTGCGCGTTTACTTAGACTATCGAGTAGGATATTTATTTATGTATTTACTTATCCTACCTAGATGCTCTGATAAGTCTTTTGGACTGATTGTCAAATTGTGGTTACACCATTGGATGATTGGTGTTGTTGAAATTTGGAGTGTTATCTGATCCTTTGTCTGACAGGTGGAAGACGGTTAACCAGTCTTTAAGGGGAGATTCTGCCGGATTTTTGGCAGAATTCTCATAAATAAATTGCAAGGACTTAAGGGTATTCTGGGAATTTTATTAAGTAGCCAGACGGGAGCAGGGCTTTTTCTGTGTTTCAAGGGGAAATTCGGGAAGGGTACTGTCAATTGAATGCTTGTTGATTGTGATATGATTTCAGTAATTATAGATTGAATGGTGATGAATGTACTTGATTGTGATGCATGGGAATGATTGAATATGATTATATATGTGAGGATTGGAATGTGAATTGAATAGTTATAAATTGATTGGTGTTGAATATTTGATTGACTAAGTATATGCTTAGAGAATTTGGGTGAATCATATTAAGTGATATGAGATTGGGTCAATTATGGGTTTGGATTTATGTTGAATGAATTGGTTTGGACACTTAGGGAATCTGATTGATTACGTATGTATGATGATAATAGAAATCGTAGATGATCCCACGAGCTAAATTCAGAGCTTGGCATGGGTTGATTTTCTGATTGATGGATGGAAATTTGCTATGGAATTGTAAACTAGGAACCGTAGGCTATGCCAAGGGTCAGATTAGGACCCGACATCTATTAATTACAATAGTGGAGGGTTGTGAACCCTGTGAAAGGTAAAATACTCCGAAATATGTATAAAGTAATATTATAGAGAATATCTCGAGGTTTGATTCCGAGATACAAGTTAAGATATTCGAATCGCGAGTAAGGGCGGATAGCGACTTGGAATGAATAATATGAAGATTTTGATGATAGAGACATATTGGGTATACGATTGAGATGCTATCACCAAGGAGTCATGTCGACCTAGCACACGAGTCAGTGTCGAGATACTATTGCTGAGGAGTTATGCCAGCGTAGTACATGTGTCATGTGTCATGTGGAGTCTTGTCAAGTCATGTTGAGTTGTATGTCAATGTCGAGTCATGGTATGCCATGATGGTGGTCGCTAGTGTCATACCTGTCTATAATCCGCAGACCAGTCCTCCATGTGATCGTTCACTTGCGCTCGGTCTATACTAATTAAACAGCACCAGTCATGTCCCTGAGCTCTTATGAGTTTGTGTGGTCACAGAGCTCCTAGGGGGACTCGTGGTGATGGTGCTTGCACCTAATCCTTCACGTGAACGTGGTACGAGCGAAGACACCCAATCCTATCACTTGCTCCTGACTCGTGCGAATATAGTGCCATTGGGATACCTGAGATGATGATTGATTAATGATATGTCAACCGAGGGATATGCCGAATGATGAGATATGATAGCCGAGGTGACATGCCGACTTATATGATATGTCAGTCGAGGGATATATCAGCCGAGGGATATGCCAGCTGATGAGATATGACAGCCGAGGTGACATGTCGACTTATATGATATGTCAGTCGAGGGATATGTCGGCAGATGAGATATGATAGCCCAGGCGACATGCTTGCTTATATGATATAACAGCCGAGGGATATGCCGGCTGATGAGATATGATAGCTGAGATGACATGCCAGCTTATATGATATGCCAACCGAGGGATATGCCGGTTGATGAGATTTGATAGCTTAGGTGACATGCCGACTTATGTATAATGGCCCGGACCATAAATTAAAATAATTAAGGAAATGACGATTTTAACCTCAATTTTGGAAGGATTCGGGAGTCACTTTTTTACTGGTAGTGATTTTGGGAACTCTTATTGGGTCGTTGCGTAGGTTTCGAACTCACGAGTTCGTAGACAGGCAGCACGCGAAAATGGAGACTCAGTGAGATCGTTACGGGTCTAGAAGCTTCAGGGGCAGTTTGGTAATTTTGGAAAATTCTAAAATTTTGGGTGATATTTCTTCTCCCTTTCGGACCCGGACCAATTTTGAACCCCCCTTTCTCTCTTCTACCGGACTCCCCACCCGTGCGATCACCGAACCACCACCCTCATCGGACCATTCCTAGTCTGACTTGGCCGAATCCAAGGCCGGGGATGTCTTTCCCGTGACTCCACCAGTATTTTGAGGTCACCATCGAGGAGGGAGCACTGCCGTAGATGATGGAAGGAAGAGGGAGGTGGACCGAAACTTCTCGGCCATTTTTCGGTCAAACCATGTACGATCCCGGAACTCTAACCTCATTTTTGGATTCAAGGTGAAAAGTAGATGAATTTACATGTGTAGATCGTGAAAATTGATCAAGAAATGAAGGAGTTGGAAGCTCGTCGGAAATGGCAATTTCAGGTGAAAATTTCCATATTTCTGCGACGATGGACGGTGAATCGCGAGGCGGCGCGGCCATCTTCTCCGGCGAGACACCGGTGAGACTCCAACGACGGCAAATGGCAGCGCGGCCGTCTACTCCGGTGAACTCTGGTGATTGGTTCAGCTGGCGGTGGCTGACGTTAGCCGTCAGTTGATCGTTGAGTCAACTGACGCCGTCAAGGGTTTGATGGAATATGCTGACGGCGTTAGCATATTCCGTCAAAGGTTAATGGAGTTTGATGGAACCCTAACGCCGTCAGGGTTGACAGAATATTCTGATTCTGTTAGGGTTAACGGCGTTAGCATATTGCGTGAGGGTACTTGACGAATCGAGAGGCCGCGTGGCCGACGCGTGGCACATGGCCCAACCTTCTACCGGCGCATGTTGGCGCGTGGGTCAAATTTCGGGGTCACAGCGACGCGTGGCCAGGGTTTTGGGACATTTCGAACCGGATTACGACGGTTTTGAGGCTGTAGGAGTTCGTTTAGAGCCCTGGTTGGGTAATCCCAGCAGTAATACTTGACCATGGAGTGGATTTTGGGCTCTGAAGGTCAAAGGAGTTGGGTCATTAATGTGTCAAGAGTTCCTTGGGGCTACGACGAGCCGGGATTGCATGGGTATGCATACTTCTAGGCATTGGGTTATACCATGGGATTCTCTGATGATTGGTGTGGAAGGTGTCTTTCTCCGCTACATTGTTGAGTGTTCTCTAACTGGCGTTAGAGGGTATGTCTTCGCTAGATCGTCGAGGGGTTCTCCAATATTGGTGTTCGAGGGATCTTTCTCTGCCATATCGTTGAGGTCTAAGGTTGCTCTGGAGGAGCAGGGATATCGAGTTATCACTCGGGGTGCTCAGGACGAGCCGAATATCGAACTATCACTCAGGGTGCTCAAGATGAGCCGGGATATCGAGTTATCACTCGGGGTGCTCAAGATGAGCCGGGATATCGAGTTACCACTCGGGATACTCTGGAGGAGCAGGGATATCAAGTTCGACTCGGGGTAAGTCAATGAGACTCAATTCAACTAAGTCTGGTTCCTTCGTCATCTGGGTCAGTGGGTTGGTGTGGGAGGTGACCCAGATTGACGAGTTATTGATGGTTCACAAAAGGCTGACAAATCAGCTATCTTTTGCTATTACAGTAGAGTTTTCAGCAGTGTTTGACCTACTGACACTTGGAATCAGAGCATGTTAGCAGAGGGCTATAAACTTCGAATCATAATCAGGGGTTCTCACATTGTGATCTGTGGCGAAGCATTGGCTCTTACCCTGACATGACCAGGCCAGTTAGCCACCGATGCGGTTGCTCAGTCGAGAGGCTGGGGCGTAAAACAAGTTCGTGAGATTACCTTTTCGGGCCACCACTGTTCCAAGGTTTCGGCTGTGACCTATAAGCTATCCTGCGTCTGACAGGTAGGTGTAGTCAGTAAGTACAGAGAAGGTTATGTCGGAACCCCTGTAAGGTTTATTTAATATTTCTAAGGATAAAGGGTTTTCCTGGTATTAAAGTTTTGGGAAAAAAGGTTGTCATACGGGATAAGGGTTTTTTGCAGATTTCAAGGCGAAATTCGGGAAAGGTCCTTACATATGTGATATGACGATGAGTGTCACGACTGGTGATCCGAGTTGAGGTACCAGTGAAGGAACGTTTCGTTATCGAGGTCAGTGGGTATGGTGTAGGTGGTGATCCCGATTAACGATATTACATTGGGTGTATGATGTCACAGGCGAGATGATCGATACCATTCGTAGAGAGACGACGATATCGGGATAGTACCATTTACGTTACTCATTAGTTATGAATGTGTCATCTTCAACGTGTGAAGATTCAACTATGAATGTTAGTTAGTAAATCATTATGTGATTGAGTTTTGCATGATTGTACTGTATGGTTGCTAACCATGCAGGGTTATTCGTTTATAATATTGATTATAATGTTAAGTATGAAATCATGCCACATGTGCTGATTGAATGTTGAGGTACCATGAGGGGTACCGAGTATATATTGAGTACAATATGGAGTCATATGTGATGAACGTGTATGGTAAACATATCGGTGAGATAACCTTGATGGTTTGGATTTCGTGTGGGATCTTAATGTGTGTTAAGACTATGGTTAGATTATGGATTATATGTGCATACAGGGGAGACTCTGGCGGTTTTACGTGTGAAACCTTCTAGTGCGAATATGACTCTCAGCACTTACGTTGTTAGTTCGAGGGGTTTTTATTATATATATATATATATACTACAGTCTACTCACTCCTTCTAGTGCGAATATGACTCTCAACGCTTACATGTGAAACCTACTGTGTTCACCGTAAGCTACTAAAGTCCACTCACTCCTTTTGGTTTTGACACCCTTCAGGTTATCGAAGAAGGTTTGTGGACACGAGGAAGGAGTATTGCGGTGATAGCTCTGACACCGCCCGTGAAGGGTGTAACCAGGTAACAATCGGTTTAAGCATACAATGCTCTAGTTATGATTATCATTTGTTTTATTTATGCTCTGGGCTGGCCGTTGTTGCGGTGAAACGGTAACTTAGGGTTTATTGTTTTACCTTTCACTAAACTTCCTAAAACGCAACGTTTTAATTGGGCTTTCGTCATTGGACTCAACGTCCAGGTGTCGGTCAGCACCCGGTATTCCCATTATCCGGTCTTATATTCGGAACGGGGTGTAACAAATAAATAATATAAATAAATAAGAATCTTAACAGTTCTGTTTGAATTCCAACTGTTTCGCAAATGAAAATCCAAAATCAAACCGTTACTAACAAAACGGTTTCAAACCGTTTGATTTTAATATTGTCAAATTCAAATCGGAGTGCCAGTAACAATTTGAATTAAATTATACCGATTTCAACGAATTTATATTTACCTCTAATCATTATACGAAAAAAATTTAAGTCATAAGAGTAAAATACGGCGTTGACCGTTGGTACAATCGAAACATGAATTAATTATATAAATAATACTTCATAATTGATTTAGTTGAAATTGTTTTGTCTATCCGGAATTATTTGCATGGACCCACCTGCACAAAGAATCATATACTGGTCTATGCTTGTGGACCAAGACCTCCATCATCAACTTCTCGTAGTCACATCCCATCTTTTTTACTCATAATCGAGACACCTATGATAATATAATGTAGAAGAGTAGATGCCAACTTTGCATATGCATGGAGGTATTACTTCCAGAAACAGCACCAAGAAAGAAAATGCTCAAAACTGAAATGATTTTCGTATTATGTAATTCGTATATCAACGATTGACAATATAATGTTAAATCAAATTCTTTAATTTATTGATAGATCGTGACTTATAAATATGTAACATATAATTATGTGAGGATCAACGATTATTTGTCGTTCATACACGATTGAATTCTCAATTGAAAAATGTACATGTTCACTTTCAAATTAATGAATATTTATTTTGATTAAACAATTAATGGATTTTTCAGAAACAGTCGAATTATTGTCTTTATTTTTTCTTTAGGGTATGTTTGGATGAGGAATTTTAAAGTTCCATGCAATTTAAGTTATATTACACAGAAATGCACTAAAAACAAAAAATATGGGCATTTTAAGTAGGCAGTTAAGCAAGTAATAAGGAAGCACATGAATCACATTAGCATAACAATCCACTAAACAAGGGATTTCCAAAATAACACCTTCATAGGTAGAACTTACAAATCTCAACTATATGTCTTACATCTAATCATTTATAAATTCCTTGGAACTTTGAAGTTTCACATTTTTAACTAATTTTGCCTAAATCTCATCCAGACATACCCTTAGGGACTTCTCCTGAGAAGTGAGGACCAACGTACATACAGTTAACTTTAGGGTCTTCTTAGAAGTAAATTTAAAGAGCTAAAATATTTTTTGATAACTAAAGTAAATTTGGCCAAAAATACTTCAGGCTCATAACAAGGCTTGTATTGAACTAAAAATAAAAAATCAAAGAGCATATATGCCGGATGTGAGTTGGTTGTGACTGTGAGTGTACGTTATAGCATTCTGGATAGAAAGAAAACAAGGATTCTCAGAATTAGCAGCTGGCACTTTTTATATTGAGTTCATTAGGGATTGCTACCAATAGCTATCACATCACACTTTTTGACACTCCTCGTAAGTTGCTTGAAAAATAAGTTTTTTTTTTTCCCAACATATTCCTTAAAATATTAACAGTTTTAAGACACATTTGATAATCAGTTTAATAAAAAAAAAATGAGCATATTCAATTTAAAATTAATGTTAAAAAAAGGTTTTAGCCACTGGGCGCTCAAACACCATTCCGCTTTTGGCTAAATAGGAAGAGAAAAACGTTCGGGAATTAAACGGCCGCATGGGCGGTCCTAGGCGGGTTGGGCGGGCTAGGCATACAAGGAAGCTAGGCGAGCTGGGCGGGATTTTAAATGTTTTGTTTAAGTACTTACAAACATTTTTTATTTTGCATGTTTATGTTCGTTTGTAAGACTTTCATTTTTAACATTTATGATTCCTAATTCAAATTATTAGTCTTTTGAATGAAATTTTATTCTAAAATTATTTTGATAATATTCATTATATTAAAAATTTATTGTTTTTTTCATTAAGAAAAAAAATCGCCTAGGTAAGGGTGGCAATTTTCGACATAACTTGATAAACAACTCGAAATCCGCATGAAATTTATCCAGATCAACCCGCACGATTAAAATTTTGGATCATTTTCGCGTCAATCCGTTATGACATGTTTAATAATCAGGTGGGTCTTGAGTCAACACATTAATCCGTGTAATAACCTATTAACACATTTAATAAACGGGTTAGTCACTAATCCATGTATATACCCATTTACCTACCTATATACCTATTAAATTTTTATAATTTCAAAATTATTTAGGGATGAATTCATAATATATTGATGGTATTTTGTAGTATATATTGAAATTTTAATGAGTATAACATAAATTCATAAATTTAGAAGGTCAATAGTTTAAATGTGTTAAACAGGTCATAGGTTAATAGGGTTTCGAACACGACCTATTTATTAAATGGGTTACACGACTTACCTGGTTCATTAACGGCAGGTTGGGTTCGGGTTGGTCATCCTTGATACGATTATCAAACGAGTCGGATTCGAATTTGACATATTTGGGTAAAACAGAGTTTATGACACGACACAAACCTAACACGGCCCGATCCATTGACAGCCCCATGCCTAGGCGCCTACCCGCCATCCTGAGAGCGCCTAGCATTTATCCGAACATTGCTTAAAGTAGATGCATTTATAATATGCTCAGCGGCCAAAATTACATTTAACTTCAATGAAGATGGGCGACAAAACCAAATAACACTATAAATCCATACCAATTGCATAAATCTGCTAGACCCATCCATTAACATAACAACTCAAGTGAACAACGTCGACATCATCAATCCAGATCGAACGCATCCACCATCATGTCCAAACTTACTAGATTTGGTCGTCCGGCCCAAATTGGAATAACTTTTGATCCAATAAGATGGTTGATATTATTAATTTATTATTACACAGAGAAGACATCCGGTCCAAATCATCATTTTAGGCGAGAGTGAGCGAGTCAAAGTACAGTTTTTCTTGGATTGCTAGTACTCATTTTCTCTTTAATTAATACTTCTACTTTGGTATGAGTATATGAATGTCGTAACGAAAATATAAATATTAAATATTGAATCGCTGATTATAAAATTTAAATTTGAAATCATTCGTTGAAAGTGAAATTTTGGATTATCAATTCAAAATAATTAAACTCATGAGTTGAACAACATTAATATTGTCGGATGACCAGACTTTTGGTGGAATCGCAGGAGATTTGGTTGTTTTCGATCGGTGTGGAGAAGAGGATGATGATCTCTCTCGGATTGGGATTGGCTTGCTGCTTCAATCAAGAACAGCTGCAAGCTAAGGTATAATCCCTAAACTCTAATCTCTAGCTGAAATCCTTGAATCGGGATTAGCCCGTGATGCATTCATTTGTATGAATCTCTGTTTAGGTTTAGGATTGTTTTAACATGAACAGTTTAGCTGAGATTAGATGAAGATCAATATGATGATCTTCTGCACTCTCTAAGTGTTTGATGAAATGACTAAGAGAGTTTTTTTCTGAGCATTAGATGATCAGATGTGACTGATTCTACACTTATATATTTCTTGTTATTTCTCTTTTCTTTTTGTTCAATTACATAACAGTTTTCACTCACACACACTCTCTTACAAAACTGTTAGGGATGTTATAACAAACCTCACACACTTCTATTTTCTCCTTATTCTGCTCTCACACTCTATGCAGTTGCTAACTGCCTCACACGCTCACACACTCTTCAAATTCGTGCCTTAGTTCATGATAGCTCCTTGCTTGAGTCAGCAGCTGGTATGCTGCCAAGTCAGCTGCCAGTGATGCAGCTTAGTCACCAACATCCCCTCCTAAACTAGTTACTGAAACCACTCTCATCTGACTTCTTAGATAACATAACCTCTCTCTAGGTAGGGCTTTAGTGAATATGTCTGCAAGTTGCTCTTCTGACTTGCAGTAGTGTAGGGTTATCTCTTCATTTTGGATTGCATCTCTTATGTAATGACACCTTCTATTTATGTGTTTGGTCTTCTGATGGAAGACTGGATTCTTGGCCATGGCAATGGCTGACATACTATCACACAGTAGAGCGGTAGCCTCTAACTGTTCTTCTCCCAAGTCTCCCAAAACAAACCTTAGCCAGACAGCTTGAGTAGTTGCCTCAGAGGCACTTACATACTCAGCTTCTGCTGTTGAAAGAGCAACATTGCTCTGCTTGACAGATGCCCAAGAAAACACTCCATTGCCAAAAGAAAAAGCATATCCAGATGTGATTTTCGTGTCATCTTCTGAACCTCCCCAATCACTGTCATAGAAACCCACCAAGGTTGCTGCTTTTCCCTTCTTGTACTCAATTTCATAGGTCAGTGTACCTTGGACATACCGTAGGACTCTCTTTGCAGTACCTAGGTGCTTCTTTGTAGGGTTGTGCATGAATCTAGACAGTAAGCTTGAGGCATACATTATGTCTGGTCTGGTAGCAGTGAGATAGAGCAGACTTCCCACAATCTGCCTATAGAGTTGCTCATCTGCAGCTTCACTGCCATCATTCCTTTGCAGCTTTTCTGCTGTCACTAGAGGGGTACTCATTGGTTTGCAGTCTTTGAGTCCAAATTTTTCTAGCAATGTAGTTTCATACTTCCTCTGATGTATGAAGATGCCATTGCTTAACTGTAGAACACCCATCCCTAGGAAATGATGTAGTAAACCCAGGTCTGTCATCTCATATTTGTTCATCATGTCCTGCTCGAACTCATCCATCATAGCTGCACTGTCACCTGTGTAGATGATGTCATCTACATAGATTGACACAATTAGGGTTCCTTCATCTTTCTTGCACTTTAGATACAGAGTTGCCTCACTTGAGCTTCTCTCAAAACCACAACTCAGTAAGTAGGAATCAATCTCCCCATACCAGGCCCTTGGTGCCTGCTTTAGTCCATATAGTGCCTTGTTTAGCTTGTAGACACTGGCTTCATGTCCTTGGACATCAAAACCTTCAGGCTGATCTACATATACTTCTTCCTCTAGAACATCATTTAGAAATGCTGATTTCACATCAAGTTGAAACAGCTTCCACTCTTTCTGTGTTGCTAAAGCAATTAGGACTCTGATAGTGTCAAGTCTTGCAACTGGTGCAAAAGTCTCATTGAAATCAACTCCTGGTTTCTGAGCATATCCCTTAGCTACCAATCTAGCCTTATGTTTCTGAACATATCCATCTAGGTTAAGCTTGGTTTTGTACACCCACTTGACACCAATCACTGGTTTGTCAGTAGGTCTCACTGTCAGTTCCCAGGTATTATTCTTTTCAATCATATGAATCTCATCTTCCATAGCTTTCTTCCAAGCTGAATCCCTGATTGCTTCACTGAAACTTTCAAGTTCAATTATACACATGTGACACCTAGCATAAACCTCACTTAGACTCCTTAGCCTTACTGGTGTATCTCCAGAACTTGAGCTAGGTGATCACTAGGACTAGGACTTGAACTAGAAACAGATCCAGAACTTGAGTTTGAGATTGAGCTGATGATGGTAGTTTGAGTATTTTGAGTTGCTGGTGTAGCACCATCAGTTCCAGTGTCAAAACTCAAAGGTATGAACCCTTGCACTTCTGCATGATTCTTCCAATCCCAGCTTCCTTCTTCATTGAATATCACACTCCTTGACACCACAACCTTTCCAGTTTCCAGATTATAGATTTTGTATCCCTTCTCACAACTACCATAACCAACTAGGACACCTTTAACACTTGAATCATCCAGTTTATGTCTCTTCTGAGATGGAATGTGTATGTAGCATATAGAGCCAAACACTCTTAAATGTGACACTCCTGGTCTTCTACCAGAGAACTTCTCAAATGGGGTCTTGCTTTGCACAGCCTTGGTAGGACATCTATTTAGGATGTATACTACAGTGTTAACTGCTTCACCTCAGAACTCATAGGGCAGATGCTTACCATGTAACATAAACTTAGCCATCTCTACTATTGTTCTGTTTTTCCTCTCAGCAACCCCATTTTGCTGAGGGGAGTAAGTTACTGTCAGCTGTCTCTCTATTCCATGCTCTTCACAGAGCCTTTGGAATTCATTTGAGGTGTATTCTCCACCTCTATCACTTCTTAACTTCTTCACCTTGCACCCACTTTGTAGTTCAACCATAGCTTTGAACTTCTTGAACACTTTCAACACACATGACTTGTGTCTTAGGAAATACAGCCAGCACATCCTAGAGTGATCATAAATGAAAGTAAGGAAATACAGGTTACCTCCCATTCTTTATGTTTGCATAGGACCACACACGTCTGAGTGTATTAGCTCAAGAGGTGTAGATGCTCTCCAAGCCTCTTCTGTGTCAAAAGGACTCACATGGTGTTTCCCTGATATACACCCTTCATAGAGTTCTTTGTCACCTTCTAGGCTAGGTAGACCAACCACCATGTCCTTCTGTCTTAGCAGTTTTAGACTTGCATAGTTCAGATGCTGAAACCTTCTGTGCCATAACTCTATGCTTTCCTTTGCTTCTGCCCTTCTAGCTACTGGACTCACATAGTCCAAAGAAAGCTTGAAACACCTGCTGCCAGTCATTTGAACTTTGGCAATCCTTTGTTTCATGGTGTTGTCTTCATAGACCTCTGATGTACTATCCCCAAACACAAGACAGTAACCATGTTCCACCATTTGTCCTACACTTAGTAGGTTTTCATCTAAACCAGGTACAAGCATCACTTCCCTGATGTACTTGTCACCTTGATCAGTATGAACTAGTAAAGAGCCTTTCCCTGTAGCTTGTACTAACTCACCAGCACACATCTTTACTTTTACATTCAGATGTCGATCAAGGTTGGTCAGTAAAGACTCATGCCCTGTCATGTGGTTACTACAACCACTGTCCAAATACCACACGCCCACATCCTTCTCAATGGAGGCTGAATGGCAAGCATAGAACATGTTGCTTTTATCTTCATTAACTTTCTGAACTAGATTAGCAACCTGGTTCTCAGAACAGTCCTTGGCAATGTGTCCAAAGTTAGAACACTTGAAACACTTTACCTTGCCTTTGAACCAGCATTCACCCCAGTGAAGTTTGTTGCAATTCTTGCAAGCATCCTTAGAACCACTGGTTTCACCCTTCTGATTCCCAGAGAACTTGTTCTCATACTTAGCATTTCCTTTGAATTTGCTAGTAGTCCATCCTTTGTTTCCACCTTTGAACCGTTGCTTCTTGAACTTTCCCTGATTTGACTGAACCTGAGACTTGTTGTTTACACTCATGCTTGAGAAGGCTTTCTCAACATCACTCTCAGAATGCATTTCCAAACGTTGATGAAATGCCCTAATTGATGCAGAGATACTCTCAACACTAATCTGTTCTAGATCTTTAGTTTCTTCAATTATGGACACAATTGAATCATAAGATTTAGTCAAACTAATCAGGATTTTCTATGCTAATCTCTTTTTAGTTATATCCTCACCATATGTTTTTATTTGATTAACCACAGCTAACAATCTAGTCATGTATGTAGAAAAAGATTCATCATTCTTCATACGTGTGTATTCAAAATCTCTTCTAAGACCTTGCAATTTAATAGCTCTAACCTTAGGGTCTCCTCTGTACTCCTTCTGCAGAATCTCCCACGCACTTTTGGCTATCTCTTCATTTGAGATTCTAGGGAAGATCTCCTCAGAAACAGCATTCTGAATCAGATTCAAAGCCTTGGCGTTTTTTATCTGATCAACATGACTTGCTGCTGTCTCCTGCTCTTCATTGTCTTCATCAAACTCAGGATCAGGTAAGCCTTGAGTTATAATTTTCCATAGATCGCATGCTTTCAATGCTGTTCTCATCTTTATATTCCAGAAGTCATAGTTTACTCCTGTGAATATAGGTATCTTCGGTTCACCTCCTCCATTACCAACCATGACTTGGCAGTGAAGGTAACTCCTGCTTGACTCCTGCTTGGCTTCACCACAGTCAGACGCCCCAGAGATATGATCTCACAACTCTGATACCATGTCGGATGACCAGACTTTTGGTGGAATCGCAGGAGATATGGTTGTTTTCCTTCGGTGTGGAGAAGAGGATGATGATCTCTCTCGGATTGGGATTGGCTTGCTGCTCCAATCAAGAACAGCTGCAAGCTTAGGTATAATCCCTAAACTCTAATCTCTAGCTGAAATCCTTGAATCGAGATTAGCCCGTGATGCATTCATTTGTATGAATCTCTGTTTAGGTTTAAGATTGTTTTAATAGGAACATTTTAGCTGAGATTAGATGAAGATCAATATGATGATCTTCTACCCTCTAAGTGTTTGATGAAATGACTAAGAGAGTTTTTTTCTGAGCAGTAGATGATCAGATGTGACTGATTCTACACTTATATATTTCTTGTTATTTCTCTTTTCTTTTTGTTCAATTACATAACAGTTTTCACTCACACACACTCTCTTACAAAATGGTTAGGGATGTTATAACAAACTCTCACACACTTCTCTTTTCTCCTTATTCTGCTCTCACAATCTATGCAGTTGCTAACTGCCTCACACACTCACACACTCTTCAAATCCGTGCCTTAGTTCATGATAGCTCCTTGCTTGAGTCAACAGCTGGTATGCTGCCAAGTCAGCTGCCAGTGATGCAGCTTAGTCACCAACAAATATATGGTGTAAATTTATCTCGATGTTATACAAAAGAAAAATCGTAACAATCACATGATGATCTCATAGTGGCCCTTGCTTGTTTTTTTACATATATGTACAAGTGAGGAGCTACCAAAAACATCTCAAAACGTTGACGAGAGAATTGAAAAGGCAATTTTCTTGAACAAGAAGGTACTCTCGTTGTACCAGTCGCTCTAGCCGGCCCGAGTCGAAATTCCGAGGGAGGAGACCGCTGTAGTACAGCAAGGTTGTCAAGGTGGCTGCCGGCCGATCGATGAGTGACGTCACAAGCCTCACCAGTGATCCAAGCATCAATTGCATTATAGACTGTATCATCAATATAAATCTAACCTCATATATATAAATGCAATTACATAAACCTACTACACAAATATGATCTGAAACCGGTACGCGATGAATATATAAGGAAAAGAAGATATTTTAATCAATGTGAATACGTCCAAATCGGCATAAACCTAATAACAACGAATAAACAATACTCATATGTATTATAATTACTAATTAGGAGGGAAAATTAGATGGAAATTAGTAGAAATTCATCCAAACCAGAAAGAAGAAGAGTGGCATTAACCAAACAAAACATGATCCTCCTACAAACACTTGCAAGGGGTAGCATGAATCTCCGCAGATTTTCACTCTATATCAATGAATTTCGTATTTCTCTCGTAATAAACGAATTAAAGGAAAAAAAAAGCATGAAAATTATATATACATATGAGAGAAAGAGAGAGAGAATGTACCATCGAGAAGAAGATGGGTTGATGAAGGAGAGAATCTTGGTCTTAAAATAAAAGAGTTCGATCACCCAGTCGGAGAGAGAGTTGTGAGATTTGGATTGTACAATAATATAAAAACTGTCACTCTTAAGCTGATGTCCAGATCTGCTGTTCGTTGTGTTTCTTTCTCTTTTTAAAACAAGTACGCAAATATAATAACAGGGTGCACACGTGTGACTTCGTTGGCCGATGGATGCGCCGAATGTCGAAGGTGCCGAAAGTGACTGAGAAACCCAAGACCAAAGCAGGGTTCAGAAATCAGGCCAAGTGACTGGCCTTCGTTGATATTAATGCAAATCAAGCATGCATAGGGCTTATCGACGCCCCCAATATTTCATTTGTATATTTATATAAAGCCAACAAATTCAGACCAAAGAAAGAGCCAACAGATTGAATAATAAGCTTTTGTTTTTCAGTCTTCCTCGTAAGAAAAGGAGATATATAGCTAGCTAGGTTTTTCCTTTTAGCTTGGGAAATAATTAAGAAAGATCATCAAAGGGAACTTGGATAACAAGAATTGGAAAAAAATAAAAATAAAAATAAAAACCTTGACGACAAGGAAACCATTAAAATAGACATGCTAAAGTCTTGAGGCGGGATTTAGTTTCCTCATATGATATGTTGATTAATCAAAGCTATGGGCCAATAGGTTAAAAAAAATAGAAAATTAATCCTTTTTTATACAACAATATAAAGGGAAAAAATTAAACACATAGAATATTGATATTGCCCCGTTAAAAGAGCCGAATTAATACAAAAGAACTTGCAACTCGATATGGTTGATCTTAACCTTCACAAACTAATACAAAAGAACTTGCAATTCGATATATGAGTCTCTAACGGATGAAACTAATTAATGTCACCTGGTTACGAGCGAGGGATGATACAATAGTGGCAGAATCTAACTCACTCATGATCCAATTAACATTTTCCTTGTAGCTAAAAAGAGACCCCGCATTTTAGCTTCTAATATGAGATTTTATTCTATTTTAATCTAACATAAATAGAAAAAAGGAAAAACTGTTGCCACCGTCCTTGAATTTTACACTAATTTTAGCTATCGTCCATGAACTTCATTATTAATAGCAGACGTCCTTGAATTATGCCTAAATATGCATTGACAGTCCTTCCGTTAAAATTCTTAACTATTTTTGTTAAAAATAAGGATAAAATTATCTTTTCAAGTGTGTTTATAAGAATAAAATAAAAGTAAGTTTTGGGCTTCATTTCAATTAAATAGAGGTACTCGTATAAACACACTTAAACATATAATTTTACCCTTATTTTTAACATAAATAGTTAAGAATTTTAACGGAAAGACTATCAATCCACATTTAAGCATAGTTTAGGGACGTCTGTACTAATAATATGAAGTTCATAGACTATAGTTAAAATTAATGTAAAATTCAAGGACAATGACAACAATTATCCCATAGAAAAAATGAAGATTAAGAAATAGTCATATAAAGGTAATTAATAACATTTGTTCTACTGAACTTAACTACACAGAGGTGTATGCAAAATATATGGAGAAACAGAGGATTTTTTTTTTGGTCTGACAAACGGAGGATTAAGATAAACAAATAAGACATTGTTAGAACATCCTTAATGGACTAGCTAAATAAGCTCCTAAGTCAAATTATAGAGAGAATGTTCAAATTATAGAAGCTCTTAAATTTGAAGAGCGAGAAGGAGTTCCTAGTGACTCCTTGAAATTTAATATCATGAGTTTTATATTTAATTGTTATTATTTTAGTATTATTTTAAACATATATATTTTATTTTTTGTTATTATTTAATAGTATTAATATTTATATCTTGCTAAAAATAGTATTTATAATCCTCTAAATTAAAGAGTGGTTGAAGTAAAATGTTTTTAGAGAGCCTCTAAAATAATATTTTAGTACTTTTAGTTAAAATTTCATTTTCAAATAAGGAAGATGGTTGATGATGAGAATGCTCTTTGATCACTTCATATACAAAAACCCAATTGATTGGTGTGCTTATTATGTTGGGCTTTATTAGAGCCCTTGGTTCTCTGGTTTTTGTTATGTTAAGTGATGGCCCCCCAACGCCTCTTTCCGGGACTGGTTTTCGCTGTTGTTTCTCCTTGTAGTCTTCGGTTTTTGTTTCTTTTTCTGCTCGTTGTAATTCTTGTTTGCTGCATGTTTGGTGTTTGGATGTTATGAAAGTTTGAGCAAAAAGAACAATAAATAAATGCGTCGACTGTGAACCGGAACAATCCAGTTCTTGAAATCATGTGGAACTAGAACTGGTAATTTGCCTGGCTAAGGATCAACAATATCTAAACTAAACATTTAGGAGTGGTGAATTTGATTCGTACACTACAAAACCATTGAACTTCATCTCCCCCAATCTTGCCATTAACTATCAGTGAAAATTCCTGCAATGCTTGATACGCTGTAATCAAAATATATTCCTAGTGCAGAAGAAAGACAGGATACATAGAAACCCTTGTTTCCTTTGAATTTTTCTCAATCTGATTGTTACACTACCCAGTCCAGAGTTATATATATATGATACGTCTTTAAAGTTCAAAGCTCATAGGCAAATTCGAATTATGAAATTAAAATTTCAGCGGCATGAAATAAATTCAACCTGATCCAGGAGAAAACCCTTCTTCTTCACTTTGATTTTTCTCAATGTAGATATATGATATATTCCCAATGCGTATGGCCCAATTGAAATTACCAAATTAAAATGACTAGGATGTTTCATCAACAAATCCAAATTGGAATAAGAGTAAATTTATCAATAGACACATACCTAGAGGCACGTCTCTGCTCTTGGAGTTGGCAGCTGCTTAAGTTGTTCACCTTGCGCCGCCACTTGGGCTTGGATGTTCGTAACCATGGCCTCAAGGCCCGCAATCTTCTTTCGCTCGCATGGAAGTCATCAGGCCCACTGGTGATCCGATATAGACAGGATCGATCATCCCTCTTGAACCAGCCCTCCACGGAATGCCGATAAACAGAAACTCCACCATCTTTGGAAATTTTCTCAAATCCCTGGAAAAAAAAAACGCCAAGATCAGAATACATACCAAACCCCTATAATTGAGCAAAACCCTAGGAATTCGTTAACAAAACTATCAAAAGCATTCAGTTCTCCGATGACCTTTTCAGCATCTTCTTCAAAAACAAAATGCCCAAACTTCAACGATGCTTTGCAATTGTGCATGTTAGCATGGATGGAAATATCCATAATATCTACAATATTTCTGTGAATATTTCATCCAATTTTCATTATATTGACCGATATCGACAATTTTCATCGAAACTCTTATTTAAGCCCAAACATAATCAGACCAACTGCATCTAGCGACCCAAAATTTACACAAATTGAGAAAAAACAAAAACAAAAATTTTAAATACACAGTGTGAAAAAATAAAATAAATTAAAGTATAAGGGATGATGACGAGGGAAAGGAACATGTATCCCAAACAGCTGGGCACTTGTGCATATTTACTAAAGACGCAGATTTTACTCATGCCACCCAAGATTTTGATCATGGATGTAGAGAAGGTGGAGTAGGAATTGGTGGTGTCGGGAAAGACTATATTAGGACACGCAACATATATGAAGCATATAGAAACACATCTTCTCAGGATTCCATGGTCATTAGTTTTGACTCTATGAGCTTAGGAACCGATCATAATAACAACTAAAATGAACCCTATGCTTAATTATGGTCAATATGGTTATGGTCAATTAGATAACCCTCTCCCTCAAATGTCATATGGTTATGGAGGCTATGAAGTTGTTCATCTCACTACAATAAAATCCATCTTTCCTCGCGAAAGGACGTTGTCGAGCAAATTTAGGTGTTCGTCGAGCAACGGTGAAAACGGCGAATCTCCGTCGGGCAACCTTCGTCGGGCTAGTGCAGTCAGGCTTGATATTAGTCGACGACAGCAGTGTATTTGTCGAGCAACTAAAGCTTGCCTGGCGGAAGAGTTCGTCGCTTACAACTTCGTCAAGCAACCCAAAAGTCAACAACATATTCCCGACGGACAATGTGCGTAGGGCAAACGTGCTGAAAATTCGGTGGGTGTCCACCAAAATTTATTCGTCGGGTAACTTGTTAAATATTCGTCGGGTAACTTTTTAAATATTTGTCGGGTAACTCGATACATATCCGTCGGGTAACTTTTTACATATCCATCTGGTAACTTTTTACATATCCGTCGGGTAACTTTTTACATATCCGTCAGGTAACTTTTTACATATTCGTCGGGTAACTTTTTACATATTCATCGGGTAACTTGTCCCCTCTTCGTCGGGTAACTTTAATAATCTTCGTCGGGTAACGTTTTAAAAATTCCATTACTATGCCTAACGCCTTGACTGTTCGTCAGGAAAACTCTGAATATTTAAAATATAATTTTAATAAATTATTTAATTAAATACTTAAAAAACAATTTTAAATTTAAAAATTCAATTAAAAGAATCAAAATAAAATAAAATTAATATTTATAAAAATTAATGTTATGTTTTTACATCATTAAAACTAAAATAATAATTTACATATATTACATTCTAACTACTTGTCGACGGGTCTAAGTAGTTGGGATCCTAAGCGGGGTGTTGGGAGGGGCTGAGGCTGTGAGAAAATGTCATCCAATCCACAGTCACCCAAGCGATCAAGGACCTTGGCAAGGGTGGTCTTGGGTCGTTTTGGGCTTGGATCTCCGCGTATTGAACCTTGATATGAGCATTTTCAGCTTGGAGGAACTCGAAGTTTCTCCTAAGGTCCAACATCTCCTCGGGATTGCCTACCCAAGATGAACTCGACGAGTGACTCGAGACATCCCGCACAATCCCGTCGCCCACACCCCGAACGATCCTCCCTAGATGCCTCCCAAGTCGTCTCTCCAGGATAGCGATCGACATCTCGGGATTCGGGAGCTGCTGCTCCAACGGCACATCCGGACGCTGTTGTGTGAGCTCAGCTTGTGTCTGTTGGACATCTTGCTCCATCTCCTCCTACAAATTCGAATAAATATTAATTAGAAATATAATTATCAAATTAAGAAAGAATGTTTAATCTCCAAAAAATAAACTTACGTGAATTCGGGCAGCCTCTTGATCCCCCCGTCCAACGTACACTTGCCCCTAGGCATCCACCTCTGGGAACATCAACCCGGCGATGCGCCGATCCTCCTACCGGGCCGATAAGGATCGTGACCCCCTGTGGTGGTTGAATTTCTTCGCTCCCCGGTTCGATGTGTTGGCAATCTATTTCTGCTATTCATTCGTAAAACCAAAAATTATATTTTAAAATGGAAAATAAAATAAAAAATAAATAATTTAATTAACTAGGTGGATAATACGTACCAGATAGGTGGAGGACACGAAATGGTTGCACAACCACAACCACCCTGGCAGTTTCGTACCATCTAACTCTTCCGGAGGATTTGCCCGAGCTTCCTCCGGCGAAGGCCAAGTCTTGAAGTATTTGTGGAGTTCGTAATTCCAGTCGGCGTACCGTAACTACCAGTGGTGGCTCAGGTATCTACTGAGCTCGACGTCTTACAAGTCGAACTCAAAATTGATCTGCAATAAATTATTAAAGTTAGGAAAATAATTAAAAAATATGAAATTAATGTTAAAAATGGGGAAAACACATACCGATAACTCTCCTCAACAATGCGTGATCTCCTCCGGGGGTTGGGTTCTGAAAGTCTCCCTCATCATCAGGGACTTAGTGCGAAGAATCGCACCAATGTCATGCACCAGGAGGCTGTGAATTTTTACCGGCGCGGACCAGAGGTGCGAGACGTACACCACCAGTATCTTTGCATTTGTTGTCCTGCAAATCCGCTGGGTTGTCAAACCCCGGTTTATCCAGCGCACGTTCACCGACCTACCTGCAAATTCGATGAACATTGGTAAATAAAATGAGTAACAAATAAAAACGGTTGGTTAAATAAACAAAATAATGAACTTACCCTTAGGGAGTGCTCCGACATTAGGCCCTGTTTTTTCTGTTCTGACGTCATCCTGTGGGGGTTGGGGATTGATACGGGGTTCCCCCCGTTTCTTGCTATGCTGTCGACGAGCCGATCGAGTACTGGGTCGCTAATGAAGCAACATCGGTGGCTGAACCGACGCCGTTGTTGAGGCACCTGAGTCAAGGGCTGCCTCCTCCGGCGCTTGACCATCAACAGGATAAGGGCAAGGGCGAGTCCTAGACGTGATTAAGATGCGATGCGACATCTACAATAAGAAATATAAAATAATTAATATAAAATTGACCAATACATTTTTAATTGAATAAAAAAAAAACCAAACATTTTTAATATTAAATATTAAATTCAAAAAATAAAAACAAAATCATATTTAAAATTAACCAACATTTTTTAATTCCAATAAACATAAATAAATAAAGCAATAATTGTTTTTAGTAATAATTAGTAAATTGGTATCTAAAAACTAAAACCACAAAATTCTAATTTTTTAAATAAAATCCAACAGAAACGAAAATTAAACTTAAAATACTAATTAATCCAAAAGTACTAAACTCAAAATACACAACATTATACCTAAATTTCTAAATCCAAATTTCGGGAATAAAATCAAACTTACAAATTAATCAAAACATACAATAAAAATGTCCAAATCACATATACTACACAATATCAAAATTTCACAAATTTTTTTTTAAATTCAAATATCTAAAATTCATAAAATTCACATATCCAAAATTCACATAAATTTCATATCCAAAATCATAACAAAAATCATAACATTACACCAATTTCAACACCAAACATCAAAATTTCAACAAATCTTCAACTATTATATTCCAATCCAAACAAATCTTAAAAATTTCAACATTATATCAAACAAATATTTATATTCCAATCCAATCCAAAATCACAATATTCAACTAATCCCCCTAAAATTTGCAAATTTGACAATAATGCACAATATGCAATAATCAAATCCAAATTTAAATTCCTTTTTCAATACAATTTCATAATATCCAAACCAAATTTAAATTTAAATTTCAATCCAAACAAAAATTAAAATTTAACCAATCAAAATTAACAATAAACCAATATACATTAACAATAGAGAGAAAGAGGGACAATGAGTTCGACCTTTAAGGAACTCGGTGAGAGATTGGTCCAGCGAGGCGAGCGGCGGCGACAGCAAGCCTCGCTGAGAAAGAAGCGGCGCGTACGTTTACTAGTGAGGGAGAGTGAGAAACGGTGGCAGTTGCGACGACTGGAACACACAAGGCGGGCGAGAAGGTGTTTGCAGAGAGCAAGGAAGGAAAATGAAGGAAAATGAGGAAAATGAAGAAAAAGGAAGAAGAATAAGAGTCGGTCAGATTTATCTGTCTGATTGACATTGCCCGACGGATGGGTTCGTCGGGAAAACCTTTAATGATTCGTCGGGTAGTCACAAACGGTGGACATTCGTCAGGTAATTCGTTAGATATCCGTCGGGTAACTTTTAACCTATCTTCGTCGGGTAACTTGTTAAATATTCGTCGGGTAATGTTTTAAATATTCATCGGGTTAATTGATAAATATCTGTCGGGCAATATTCGGCGGTAATTTTGAGATTCTGCGAAGATTTAGGCGGAAGATCCGTCGGGCAACCTTTAAAACCTTCGTCTGGTAACTTGTACAGTCGGTTATCCGTCGGGTAACAATTTCAAAATCCGTCGGGCAACAATACGCGGCACTTTTGAGATTCCGTGAAAATTTAGGCAGAATGTTCGTCGGGCAACTCTTTAAAACATTCGTCGGGTAAAACCAATGGTTGGCTATTCGTCAGGTAACATTTTAAATATTCGTCGAGCCACACTACGCGGTAATTTTGAGATTTCGCAAAAATTTAGGCGGCATTTTTGAAATATTTGGGAGAAATATATTGCTCGTTTTATTTATGCTGCCCGACGACTTTTCTAAGGTAGCCCGACATAATGTTGCCGGTGAATTGATTTATTCGTCGGGCTTGAGTTTTCTGATGTGTTTTATCATTAATCTGAAAACCAGGTCCAACGAAAGTATAATTCACACTGGGACCGTTCAAATTTTGGTTTTACATGCCTAAAGCCCCATCAATCATTATCGTGATGTTTTGAGGATTTCAAGCCGTCCGATCGTGAAGAAACGTTGTGTAACCGTTGAATTGTTGTGCACCGTTACCTAATCCCGGGATTTCCAAATTGGGTCATTTTTCGCGTAGGCGATCTATGAGTACCTTCCATAAATGTGGACGGTTAGATTACTCAATTTCAATTTGTAAATTATTGAAAATCGGAAAACAAGTATATTGACCAAGGAGTTTAAACTTTTGATGGAAACTTCAATACATTTCGCAAAGTGTTGGTTCTAATGAAGTTCAAACAATTGAATTTTACAGATCTAGCCACTCATTTTTTGATTTTACATGCCTAGATCTTGCCCGTCGAAAATCTTGATGTTTTGAGGATTTCAAGTCATTCGATCGTGAAGAAACGTTGTGTAACCGTTGAATCGTTGTGCACCGTTACCTAATCCCGGGATTTCCAAATTGGGTAATTTTTCGCGTAGGCGATCTATGAGTACCTACCATAAATGTGGATGGTTAGATCGGTCAATTTCAATTTTTAAATTATTGAAAATTGGAAAACAAGCATATTGACCAAGGAGTTTAAACTCTTGATGGAAACTTCAATACATTTTGCAAAATGTTGGTTCTAATGAAGTTCAAACGATTGAATTTTACAGATCTAACCGTTCAGTTTTTTATTTTACGTGCCTAGATCTTGCTCGTCGAAAATCTTGATGTTTTGAGGATTTCAAGTCGTTCGATCGTGAAAAAATGTTGTGTAACCGTTGAATCGTTGTGCACCGTTACCTAATCCCGGGATTTCCAAATTGGGTAATTTTTCGCGTAGGCGATCTATGAGTACCTATCATTAATGTGGACGGTTAGATCGGTCCACTTCATCTCGTAAGTAATTTAAAAAATTTGTTTAATAAATAAATGTAAATTTAATCTGGTAAATAATACCTGACGAATATAAATGAATATTCGTCGAGTAATCACAAGCGGAGGATATTCGTCGGGTAACTCGTTAGATATCCGTCGGATAACTTCTTACATCTTCGTCGGGTAACTTGTTCATATCCGTCGGGTAACTTTTTAAATATTCGTCGGGTAACTTCTTAAATAGTCATCGGATAACCTTTTACATATTCGTCGGGTAACTCGTTAAATATCCGTTGGGTAACTTTTTCACATATTCGTCGGGTAACTCGTTATATATCTGTTGGGTAACGATTTATATCATCGTCGGGTAACTTGTTAAATATTCGTCGGGTAAAATTCCACTTATTTGTCGGGTAACTTATTACATATCCGTCGGACAACAATCGGAGATACGTTTGGGATTTCGCGAACCTTTTGGCAGAAAGTCCGTCGGGCAACATTTTAATTATTTGTCGGGTAACAAAAATGGTTAGCTATCCGTCAGGTAACATGTTTAAAAAATCGTTGGGCAACATTAATTTAAAAACATTGTTTAGTAAATAAATGTAAATTTAATCAGGAAAATGTGTGATAGTTTTTATAAGATTTGTACAATTTTCTTCACAATTGTTTTTATAAAAATATTATCAAAGCTCATTTTATTGACAATATTTTTCATAAAAATTTGTTGTCTCTTATTCGGTCAATATTAATGTTGGGTTCTCTTTCTTTCACATTGCACTAGTGAGTAAAAATTGACCCTCATGACTTATCAAATTCATCTTCATGACTTATCATCAAAATATTTGACTAAATCATTGACCTTCATTTATTTCGAAGTTGGGTAATTTGTGGAGTGCATGTATGGTCTCCTCACTTTAAGAACGTAAAAAAACTATTTTTTTCTTCCTAACCACCTGTATTGCAAGCTACCGAGTAGTACATATATAAAATATTAATTGAAACTTTTGTGAATGAAATCATACGACATATATATAAATCAAATTTATTGATTTAAATATGGATATTACATATATAAATGAAATTTCGAATTTACAACTTTCATTCGGTGTCGGATTCGCTTTCCCCCTCCCATTCACGCTCGTCATCCGATATGTGTACAGTACTTGATTTCTCCGAATCACTATCAATTTGTTCTAATTCTCCGAGATCGATAAAAATTTCATCAATCTCAATTGGTGGGATAATGTCATTGGTCCGTACTCCATCCACGTTTTGGGTCGATGCCGAGGAATCCACCTGATAAACAATTTGGTCATCGTCTGTTTCCCCATCTTCTTCATGGTATCGGTCATCCAAGTCCCAAATGTTTCTATGATTCACCATCTCAGCTACTCTCCAACCACCACCAGCTTTTGGATCATCCATATAGAATACTTGTTTCGCCGTACTAGCGAGGATGTAGGGATCACTCTCAAACCACCGGGTGTTTGTGTTTATAGAGGTACATAATTGATATTTGATGACACTGCCTGGGATACTTGGGTTCGTATCAAACCAATGACACTTGAACAAGACGACTTCCTTGTGGTCGGCGTATAACACCTTAACCCCACTTAACAATTTGCCGTAGAACCCCATATCAGCATTTTCCCCATCCCCCGGCACGAAGACCCCGCTGTTTTGCGTAGACAACTTGTCGTCTCATTCTATGCACACGAACTTAACTCCATTAACGTGACAACCAGCGTACGTTTCTCCTCGGAATGGGCCAATGGCCAACTGCATTAATTCTTTATTGAAATTTGGCGAGTTGACATCTTTCAACTGTGCCATCTAGTAAGAAAACACAAGAAACGAAATAGATAAGCTTAAAACCAATTTAAGAAATTTTTAAATAAAATATTTGCCTTACATGCTCGGAAAACCAACGTGGAAATAGTTGTTTGTCCATTTCTTCCCAATTAGAAGGAAATTGGGCCTTCATCAACGCCTCGTGCTGCTCGTGGAAGGGCCAGACTTCGTCACAGTTGTTTAGTATGAACCAATGAGCCACCTCCATATTGCTATAGATGAACGGCTCCGAGATTGGACCTGTGCTGAATGGTCGTGCGGGTTGGACAAATATAGATAGGGTCTCTGGACGTTAACCACCATCGTCGTTACGCGACGCCCTATTGAAGGCAGTTTCAACATTTCGAAGGTACATTGCACAAAATGTCAGTGCCTCATTTGCAATGTACGCCTCGGCTATAGAGCCTTCGGGACGTGTCTTGTTCCGAACGTACCGCTTGTACGTACCTAACATTCTGCAAGGAAATTTACATTATGATTGACATATATACATGATAGTAAGGAAATATTATCAAATAGTAGGGATAAGTTATACCTCTCGATTGGGTACATCCAACGATAATGCACCGGGCCAGCTAGCTTTGCCTCATCCGGCAGATGTATTAGTAGGTGCACCGTTACATCAAAGAATGCAGGTGGATATATTTGCTCTAGCCGGCACATGTTGTACACAATATCCTCGTTAATTGCTTAAAGGTCCTCCTTAACCAATGATCTGGCACATAGTATCTGGAAGAATTGAGACAAATAAACTATCATCTCAACAACACCAGCCTCTAAGAAGGGTCGAATACCAATCGGAATTAGTCGTTGTAGCAAACCATGATAATCATGGCTCTTCATATCAGAAATGGTGCCACCGTCCGTGGTAACACTCCGGGATATGTTGCTAGCGTACCCGTCGGGAAATTTCACACCCTGCAACCACTTCAGGAATTTTTTCTTATTCTCCGGCGTAAATGTATAACTTGGATGAGCCATGGTGTATTTGCCATTGAATACTTTTGGCCACAAATTAGGCCGAATCTCCATTTCTTTCATGCCCATACGAGTCTTTTTTGTGTCCTTTGACTTGCCTTCAATGGGTAAAGTCTTTCCCACAACACTCGTAGCAACATTCTTCTCGATGTGCATAGGATCAGCGATATGTTTGATTTTCAATTTCGATCAATATGGCAACCGGAAGAATATGCCTTTTTTCGTCCAATTTTCTTGTTCAGCTAGTTTCGATCCTCGTGTGACGAAGTCATTTATAATGTTTCAGTTTGGATAATATCTCATCACCGCACCTCTCCCTTGGTCGACCTCTTAACTCTGATTTACCATCAAATGAGTCAGATTGCATTCGTCATCGGTGATCCCAGGGAAGAAACCTTCTCACACCTAAGTAGCAAACTTTTGATGCGTGCCAAAAGGACGTTGTGTCTGGTCCACATGTCGGGCAAGAAAGATAGCCCTTAGTGCTTCATCCCGACAACATACCATAAGTAGGAAAATAATTAATTGTCCACATTACGGCCGCTCATAGGGTGAACATTTCTCCACTGCACTTGTCGTATGTTCGGACACCATTTTCCCACAGATCCACGAGCTCGTCAATCAACGGTTGCAAATACACATCGATGGAATTACTCGGCGATTTGGGCCCTGGTATCAAAGTACTGAGGATTGTGAATTCTTCATTCATGCATCTCCAAGGAGGCAAGTTATACGAAACCATAACCACTGGCCAAGTGCGATAGGGCTTTGCAAAACTCCCAAACGGATTAAACCCGTCAGTAGAGAGCCCTAATCTGACATTTTGTTGGCTCCGCAGCTAACTGAGGATACATTTATCAAATTCCTACCAAGCCTCTCCATCGGCCGGATGCCTGAGTACATCATCATCAATGCGTTCATCATTATGCCACCTCATATCACGAGCTGTGTGGAACGACATGTAGAATCTTTGTAACCTTGGCTTCAGTGGAAAATAACGCAACACCTTGTTAGGAATCTTGTTCTTTTGAAACCTAAGCTCATTGTACACGGGACATTTTTCAAGCTGCTCGAATTCACCGTAAAACAATGCACAATTGTTCTTGCATGCATGGATCTTGATATACCCTAAACCAAGGCCCTTCAACAACTTCTTCGAGCTATAATGATCTTTTGGCAGACAGTTGTCTTCAGGGAGCATTCGAATGATAATGTCCATCATGTGATAAAAATGCTTGTTCTTTTGATTATACTCAACTTTCATGTGCATCAACTCCACAACTGCCCATAGAACCGAAAATGATTTACAACTGGGGTACAATTCGCCCTGAGCTTCTTTTACAATCTCTCGTAATGGAGCTCAGAGTCTTCAGGTTTCAACTTGGGCGCATCCTCTTCCATATCATCTTATGCGGGAGGAAAAACATCGGTTAATAACTCAATGACTTGATCATGATCACATCGCCGATCCAAACCACTTTCGTCCCGAAGGGTCCCAGGAACCGAAGATGTCGACGCGGAAAATATTTCTTCACCGTGATAGATCCAATTAGTGTAGTTGTATACAATCTCATTCCATTCCAGATGAGTTTGGACCTCATTCAACGGCATCCAACTGCAGTTGTTACGTTTACGGCATAAACACCTTATACGTCTTGTATCACTGCAATGACTACGTGCAAAGGCAATGAAGCTGGCAATCCCATCCAAATATTGATTAGAAGATCTATCAAATATTTGCATCCACCCTCTGTCCATTGTGCCTACTTTCATAAGATAGAGTCAACATAAGTAATTGAGTTAACATTGTCCCGTAAATAGAACAAGTTAAAATCAAAAGCAGCTTGTCTCCTTATGCCTCCGGTGATTTGGTCATATCTCATTCGAGAGTGCACGTTCTGTGCTGTATAGTTTGCGACCTACAAGGTTAAGTTTCGATCGAGGGAAATTTCGACAACATCTCCCTACAATACCCCAAATGCACAACGTAGATATTATAAATAAATATTTAGTATGCATTCGGAGAACATTGAGGGGATACAAACCGAATTTCCCACAATCAAAACCTAACCTCGTAGACTGCCAACTACACAACACATAGTTGTGCACCCCCAAACTGTCCGAATAAATGGACAATTCAAGAGTTAGTCAATCAACCCGATTCACTGACTCTCAAACGAGTCTAAGGTTTTTCATTGAATTTCATTATACGAAGTTAATCAACTCGATTAACTTCGCATAAACAGTGATGAAATATGAACGTATTTCACTCAGTCGGAACTAAATAAAGCGTTTTACAAAAAATATCACAACAAATTCACAAATACAAACAAATATTAATTATGTATAAAACAGAATTTACATTTTTATAATTTCCGTACATATTTTCTATTTCCCTATTTTCCTAACATATTTTCTAATTTTCTAACATATTTTCTAATTTCAATAATTTCATTACATATTTTTTATTTTCATATTTTCCTAAAATATTTTCTAATTTC
This sequence comes from Oemleria cerasiformis, assembly GCA_037349345.1. Lineage (NCBI taxonomy): Eukaryota > Viridiplantae > Streptophyta > Magnoliopsida > Rosales > Rosaceae > Oemleria > Oemleria cerasiformis. The sequence goes on along the minus strand of JAZGTL010000019.1, from coordinate 4,177,096 downwards.
CTAATTTCCTAACATATTTTCTATTTCCCTATTTTCCTAACATATTTTCTAATTTCCTAACATAATTTCGAATTTTAATAATTTCATTACATATTTTTTATTTTCCTATTTTCGTAAAATATTTTCTAATTTCATAATTTCCTGACATATTTTCTATTTCCCTATTTTCCTAACATATTTTCTAATTTCCATACATATTTTCTAATTTCAATAATTTCATTACATATTTTTATATTTTCCTATTTTCTAACAAAATTTTCTAATTTCGTAACATATTTTCTACTTCCCTAATTTCCTAACAATTTTTCTAATTTCCTAACAATTTTTCTAATTTCCAAACATATTTTCTAATTTCAATAATTTCATTACATATTTTTAATTTTCCTATTTTCCAACAAAATTTCCTAACATATTTTCTATCTTCCTAATTTCATAACATATTTTCTATTTTCATATTTTCCTAAAAAAGTTTCTAATTTCCACAAATTCTAAACAATTTCTACACATTTTCCACAATAAATACAAAATTTCCTAACATAATTATATCCATCATTCTTAACAAAATTAAATTGAGAGGTAAACACACATACATTTTTATAAGTATTCCTTCAAATTAACCACAAAATTCCTACAATACAAAACATAATTAATTCATAATCAAAAATCAAAATTTCAAAACTAAAAAAAAAATTCAAACCTTAATATTTGATATTTGGTGATTGATAGAGAAAAATGATTTTATTGGTAGTGAAAATGATGATGAGATGATAATGTTAGGTAGAGAAAGAGAGTGAGTCAGTGAAAGGCAGAGAGAGAGAGAGCAGAGAGAACGGATGAAGAAGAGAGGAGGAAGAAGAAGAAGAAGAAAAGAGAAAGTCTCGGGTATTTAGTGTGTTTAGACTTTTGCCTGACGAATAACATTCGCAGGGCAATATTTAATGATTCGTCGGGCAATATAGAGTCAATGCCAAGTGTTTCCCGACGACTATTATTCGGTGTTGTATATACTGTTGCCTGACAGGAGGTTCAAATCGTCGGACAACACCTCCCTATTTTGCGCGCCAACGGCTTGCTCTTCCCTCCAACAGGTTACCCAGCAAGGCTTCTTATCCGTCGGGCAAATGATGCTTACACGGGGATAATGTCTTCATCGAGCAAACTCTAGTCGGGCAACATTGATTTTCTTGTAGTGTCTCAATCAATGTTATGGACAAGTTAGTTGGATAAATCCCAACTACCCTATCTAAGGAGAAGGAATAGGGAGCTAAAAAGAAATATATAAGTACTAGGTCCAACAATACATTTCCACTTGATCAAGTAGCATCCCTTAGCAAAACTATTGTGTCATGGTAGATGGAACCCAATACGATTTCGAATCCGGTAGACACTCTACTTAAGGTGAGTTTGGATGGGGAAAAACATGGGATTTGTTAAAAAGTTAGAATTTCAAGTTTCATATGCACCAATTCTCTTGTTTAGATGCATAAATATAGAAATTTAAAATTTTAAGAAAATAAAATACTTGGAATTTGGATGTCACAATTCCTAAGTTTAAATTCCATATAAATATGTGTCATTTTTAAAATTTCATCTTTATAACTACCATTTATATATGAACATTAGATCACAAGTTTAAATTTTATTTTAATTATATTAACCAAACATGAAACTTCACAAATTTTAGAAAATTAATTTCCGTTAATTTAAATTTCGTCATTTGATAAATTCTTAGTAATCTTAAAATTCTCTATCCAAACACACCCTTAAACAACTCTACAAAATTCTATATAACATTGAATTCACAATACCCCTAAATTTATAGTTTAATAATAATTAATATTAATTTGGGAAGTACTGTTATGGAAATGTTTCAAACAAATATTTCTAAAAAACCACATTAGAAAAGTCTATTAGAAATTTTCTAATACTTCCAAAATTTGTCCGCTATCATTGGGTTGATGTCTTAGAAAGTTTCTGTTGAGCCCGCGCGACCTGGCATTCTCAAGTCTTTAGCTAAGCTCCACCACACACTGGACTAGCTGGATTCCTCACTGCAAATCCGTTCATTTCACACTACCTTCAATTATTTGTTGCATTTCCAATTCAATTCTTGATTTTCCGATCTCTACTTTCCTAAATTTTCCTTCACAGCTTCTCGATCTCCATCCTGCTAAATCAATCCATGGGTAACATTTTCTCAGTCTCCTTGTCATGCGATGCCATTGTTCCTCGTTGCTGGGATTCTATTTTTGGAACACAAGCATATGTAGTGAAGCTCCAAGAAAACCACCAAGCTCTTACCCGATCCCTGGAAGAACTAAGGGCTCTAAAGAATGATGTCAAAACAAGGGTCGCCGTCGCCATCGCCGTCCCTGAGCTGCAGTTGAAACCGTTAGAGCAGGTACAAAGCTGGATATCAATGGCGGAGGCCGTTGAAACTCAAGTCAACGAAGCTATTGTAAGCGATGGCACCCAAGAAATTGAGAAATTACGTTGCGGAGGTTACTGCTCAAAGAACTACTGGTCCAGCTATAAGTTTGCGAAAAAAGTTGCTAAAAAGTTGGAGGAAGTCACAGATCTAATGAGCAAGGGAGTTTTCCAAGAGGTGGCAGCCAAAAGCTTAAATGAATCTGTAGTGGATGAAATACCCACACAACCAACAGTGGGCATGGAATCCATGTTTGATGAAGTTTGGAGACACTTTGAAAATGAAGAGGTGGGAGTCATTGGCTTATATGGAATGGGAGGTGTGGGAAAGACCACTCTCCTTACCAAAATCCATAACAACATAGGCCGTACTCGTAATGATTTCAATTTTGTGAAATGGATCGTTGTCTCCAAAGACCACAAGCTCGAAATTCTTCAAGATAAGATTGGGGAAAAGGTTGGGTTTGACAGTGACGAATGGAAGCGTAAAGAGGTGCATGAAAAAGCTCAAGACATCTTTAGGGAGTTGAGCAAAAAGAAGTTTGTGTTAATGTTGGATGATATATGGGAGCCGGTTGAAATCATCAAGCTAGGGATTCCTACACCTGACAATAGGAACAAGTCCAAGATAATATTCACAACTCGGTTTGAGCATATATGTGGTTGTATGTACGCTCAACAGATTATCAAAGTGCGGTGTCTGTCGCCAGACAAAGCATGGGACTTGTTTCAAGAGAAGGTCGGGAAAGAAACATTGCAAGTTCATCCTGATATCCCCCAACTTGCTAAAATCGTGGCAGAAGAATGTGCCGGTTTGCCGCTTTCATTGATTACAATTGGTCGGGCCATGGTATCCAAGAAGACACCAGAACAATGGAAACATGCAATTCATGTTCTTCAAAAATCTGCTTCAGAGTTTTCAGGTATGGAAGATAAGGTGTTTCCACTTTTAAAATTCAGTTACGATAATTTACAAAGTGAAAAATTCAAATCATGCCTGCTATATTGTGTTCTATTTCCAGAAGATTTCTTGATATGGAATGATGATTTATCATATTTTTTATGTCTGAGGGAATATTGAATGAATGTGACAATGTAGACGAAGCAAAAAATGAGAGTTACCATATTATAGGTATTCTTCTTGATGCATGTTTGTTGGAAGCTGTTGGAGCTAATCGTGTAAAGATGCATGATGTGATTCGTGACATGGCATTATGGTTAGCTTGTGATTGTGGGAAAGAAATGACGAATGTCCTTGTTTATAGCACAGGTCCCCATAGAGCACTCGATGTTGAAAAATGGGAAAAGACAAAAAGGGTGTCATTGGTACATAGTGACACCAAATGTCTAGCTGAAATACCAAAATCTCCCAATTTGTTGACCTTATTTCTTCGTCAAAGTGGGTTGGAGATGATTGTTGATGGTTTCTTTGAATATATGCCTATTCTAAGGGTTTTGGATTTGTCTGGTAATTATAAAATAATTCGATTGCCTGGAATTTTAAAGTTGGTTTCACTGCAACATCTCAATTTGTCAAATACTGGAATAAGAAAGTTACCGATTGAATTAAAGGATTGCGTTATGCTAAAATATTTGAATTTGAAAGGGACAAACAATCTTGAGTTTGTTCCTCCAAATCTGATATCAAGTTTTAAGATGCTGAAAGTGTTGATAATGCTTGATTGTGGTAGATGTGGGGATGGAATTGTCTTTGGAAAGAGAGCAATTAGACAAAGATGGAGCAACAGCAATAGCAATAGCCCAATGGTTGTTATTGATGAAATTGAGGGTTTGAAAAAGCTTGAGGTTTTGAGTTTGAGCATCTATAGCATCTCTTGTCTCCAAAGATTATTGCTCAACTACCCCAAATTAGTGACCACCGGCATTATTCGAAATCTAAAACTCGAAAATTTTGTTATGAGCCGTTTAAATATATTTTTTCTGGTAGATGTGAAACGTCTTGAATACCTTGGAATTAGTGGATTTAAAAATTTGGAAGAGTTTAAGGTTAGTTGGGCAGGACGTGGAGGAGGAGCAGCAACAGATAATAATGATGATGATCCTATTCCATGGAGATCAACACTTAATACTACTTTCAGCTTCATTGGCCTTCAGTCTGTACATGTTTTTGAGTGTCCAAAACTGAAGAACATGACGTGGCTCATTTTTGCTCCAAATCTCAGCAGTTTAACTGTTATTTTGTGCGATGAAATGGAGAAAATAATTGATTTGGAAAGATTGGGTGGAGTGGCAGATGAAGATGTAAGACAAGTACTACTGAGGAACCCTCCATTTGCAAAACTTACAACTCTGCAATTGCGGAATCTACCAAAGTTGAGGAGCATATATGAGACTGCCCTGCCCTTCCCTTATCTCAACAAAATTCATGTGTACAACTGTCGAGCACTGAAGAATTTGCCACTCAACTCATCAACAATTGCCCCTCAAACATGTAATAATCTCATAATCAAAGGAGGGGAATCGTGGTGGAATGCCTTGGAGTGGGATCAGGATGACCAAAATGCTTTTCTTCCGTGCTTCGGATCCATGCGAAGATGAATATCTATCTCGATCTTCATCGTATATGTTTCATATATATTGTTTAGGCTTACATTCTTCAATACCTCTCTTAATTTCTACTTGTGAGTCTTGTGAGTAATATGTATTTCATTGACATAAGGTTAATTGCATATGTCTACCTTAAATTTGAATTATTAATTGGTATCAGCGGATAACCTCACCCTTGGGCAGTTGGACGCCTCAGTCCCTCACCATATCTGTGTCTTGCATTTGTATACATCATACACACTTCATATCTCTACCTTTTAATTATTAATTGCTAATGTGAAAAATATATATGCTACACACGTACACGTACTTCATTGTATAAGTAATTACTAATTAGCTAGGTTATATATTTTGCGCTACTTTGAAATATGATATCGCACGACTGCTGCACTTGCTCAAATTCAATTGCCGGAACAGGGAATGGAGTTTTGGCAGGCAGTCATTCCTCTGCCTGAAGCAGATTCAGATGAGACTGGTTTCTAGTTGCTGTATTCTTATTAGATGTTTTCCGCTCAGGTTGGGTTTTTTCAATAAGGTTTTAACGATGCCAGGTTACTAGCACGCACAAAACTCTCTTTGGTAATCTTTTTCATCTCATGGAATGAAATTCATTCTTTACTAGATAAAAAAAAATAATTAAGATGGTGTAAATAAGAGCAAATCAAGGGTTGTAGTTATGAATAAGACTCTTTATGGCTGTTTAAGAGCTTCCTCCATGACCATATTTGTTGTGTTTGGTCTGAATCTGACTGGTCATCCTCGTTAGGATCTCGTTGGATTCCGATCATTTCCTTCATTTCTAGGAGTCTATCTTGGTCTTTGAGGTTGAGCAAGTTTGACCAGACGCTCGGTGAATGCGCGCGCAGCCATTAGGCACGAAGACGATTGGACTGCCATCCTGCCTTGTTAACAGCTCACTGAAGTCTGGCGATGAGACCTGCATTATTGTACACACTTAACTCAAACCTTCCCATATGCTTGTGCATGAACTTGTTCGATTTTCTTTAAAACATAATATTTTTGTTTTAACTAAAGTGAGTGATACTTTTTTTCTTTCAATCGAATAAAAATTTTCTGTAAATTTTCAATAAGATTACATTACGCATCTTATCCTTTTTTTATGCTTTTCTCTTTACTGAAACTCACATTTCCAATAGAAACAAGACATATATGTACACAATTTTCAGGCGCACTTATTAAGCACGGAGATAAACTTGGCTTGGTGAGTTGGCTCAGTAATGAGCTGACCTAACTTGTCATTTTGAAGTCACAATCTGGTGTGTTACGTTCTTTTAAACAAGGACAGCATCATTTACATATCCTCTGCAAACTGCAAAATGGATTTAAAGTCTCTGTGAGTAATGGAGAGATGGAGGTTTGGTTTGGTTTGGTTTTAAAACCTTGCAACTGTGAGAAAGTGACTTGAGTAGCCACAATTCCAAAATGCACCTTATCCTCATATCACCACAACATGGCACCAACCTTACACAAAGGGGACCACATTAACCACCTCATGCATCTTACTATTACAATTTGAAGTATAAGTCCAATCATTAACGGGCCATTTGATAATCATTCCATTTTCAATTTTCAATTTCATATTTTATATTTCAGATATGAGAAAATGAGTAGATGTAGAAGGAGGGAGGGATGTGGTAGAAGAGATGGAGAACAATTAAGAAGAAAAGTGGACAACATGAAAACTAAAATCCAAACCATTTTTTGTGGGTTTCAGTTTTTCATTTTTTTTTCTTTTCCTTTTTTATTTCTTCATCTCCATACCAATCGTCTTCTTCATCCATTATATATTTCCTTCATTTTCTAGTTTCTACGTATCTCATGCATAAAAATAGTAAATTGAAAATCAAAACGAAATGATTATCAAACGAATCCAAAATTATTCAGTTTCTGAAAGTTGCTAAAAGAATTTGATTAATTTTGATTTTTTTATCAAATTCATTATTATGTAAGGTAATTTTTTAATAAGGAGAATTTTTAAAGTGGACATAATCTCAAATTATTTTGGTAATCAGATGAAGGTTGATATGGTGTTATGATGAGAGTGGGACACACCACTCTAACGATAGATCAGGACCATTTGGGGCATCACATGGTTCAAAAATTTGGGTAATAAACTAACAATAATGAAAATATTTTATGCATTTCACCAACCCATTTACCTTTCTTTTAGGATATAAGGATATTAGAGGAAATAATTACATTATATAAATATTTGGTATTGACCTCAATCGAAACCTCCCACATAATAAATGAAGAGAAATATCATTATATTATAGCACTAAGTGGCACTTAGTTCCCTTTTGACTTACTAAATTACAGCATCACTAACTTTAGCTTTGCATCTTAATCAATGCCACTGCCCTTTATACAACAAGTAGTCAAAAACAAAAAAATTCATGATATTATTGGGACCCCAAAGTCTCCATTCTTGTATTCCTACTTTTTTATTTCATTCTTATGCCTTTTGAATAAGTTGAAATCTGTCCATATAATCCATTTAAACCTCCGCCAAATAAATTCACAGACTTTAAATTTTCTCAAATCCCTTGGAAGCAATATGAGAAGAAGGCAAGACAGATGAGAGTTTTCTCTTTAGACCCAGAAATGGTGCTTAAAAAAACCATTCATGAAACCAGAAACTTTCTTCACAAAGCTCTCGGAGATTTCAAGTCCTTCTTCCATGGACGATACAAGAAAATACCCAAACCCATTTCCTTAAATCCCTTTTGCAGTGGGAGGAAGCTGAAAAAATATCACCAACCAGATCAATTCTACGATGATTTCTACCAAGAATGGGAGTCCAATCTGAAAATTAAAGACAGCGCTTCAAAGGACTCAGCAATCGTGGAAGAAAACACATCAAGTGAGAGCTTCCTCAATTTTTCGAAGCAGAGTCCGAAGCAGAGCAAGCCAGAAGAAGAGTGTGGCTTGAAGGGCAAGAAACCGGGTGAAAGTTACAACTTGAGACAAGAAGAAATACAGTCGTCGTGTTTAGCAAGAAGGATGAGGGAGTTTGAAATGGTGGATTCCGGCGATGTGGAACAGAAGTTGGATGTAGAAGAGGCACTTCATTACTACTCAAGACTCAAAAGTCCGGCGTATGTTGACATTGTTGATAAGTTCTTTATGGATATGTATTCGGATTTCTCGATTCCGGTAGCAGCAGCGGCAGCTGTCAATAATCATCATTCGAAGCGGCGGCTTGGATCGCAGAGACTTGGCGCAATTAGATTGTAGATAAATCAATGAACCAATGAATGAATGAATGCGCTTGGTTTGTTTTTTTTTTTTTCTTTTTGAATTTGTGTTTGTGTTGAGTTTTTTTTTTTTTACTCTTTCAGGGATTGCTTGATTAAATGCATTTCTCATTCTCTAAATCCTATACTTAAATTAGAAGCAGGGCAGAATTTCTGTTCGAATAATGATCTGTGTTCAAACATCTCTTTGCATTTACTCAAAATTACAGGATGATTAGAGAAACCCTGCATTCATTTTCCCTGATGTTTGGATGATTGTTTACAACTAGCTCAACAAGAATTAGGGGGTGCAAGTCAGGGAGGTCAACTTAACCATGATTCAAATTTTACAAATCGAGTTGGAGTTGAGTTGGGTTAATTCAAGAGTATACGGTTTCAGCTAAGTGCACAATAAACTACATAAAAGTACCAAAACTATAGAGGTCATTTTAAGTTCGTACTTGAATTATGAAATTTTTCATCTAGGTACCCAAACTATATTGCCACCAACAGATGAGTACCACCGTTACATTTCTCGTCCAAAAGTGCGTTAAAAATACCCGTGGTAAAAGTTTTGTACACTCAGCTCGTGATGTGGCGAAATTTGAAGGGGCATTTTCGGAGTATTAAAAAGGGACTCCAACTTTCCTAATCTACCACATCGCGAGCCCCAACCTCAGCCCTAAATCGAATTTGAAACAAACCCCACCCCCAGACAGCCGCGAAACCTAGAAAACTTGTGGGTCAAATCCACCCTCGACCGTAAAGGACCACCGTGCGAGATAAGTGCGAACAACTTCGAACCACCACACAATCGAAAACTATAGCACGACAAATCCAGAGATTAAACTGGAGGGCATGACCGGCCATTGTGAAGAAACCCACCCAACGGTGACAGCCCTAATCCTCTAGAACATACGCGCAACATCCCTCTTCCTCCAACGACGACGACATTAGCTGCTTCGTCTTCTTCCTCCAATGGTGCACTGTTAAGGCGTCTTTTCCCTCTCTGTTGAAGGCGTGAAGGCTTTTTGTCAAAGGTTTGAACTCGTTTCCGCCTATTCTTCTTCCCAGCTGAAATTCGTAGTCGCATGTATTTGTCAAAGATGGAAAAAGCTATGATGGAATTTGAAGCCCCCATTTGTCAGTGTGGTAAACAATCGAAGTTGATGACAAGTCTAACAGATGAAAATCCAGGAAGAAGATTCTGGGGTTGTGATGGTTATGGGGTAAGTTTATTTTTTATCTTAATTGGTATTTAGGTTTAAATTTGTAGTGTAGATTTCAAATTTTGATTGTAATTTTAAACTCAAATTGGGATTCAGAGAAAATGGAGAAGAGTATGAGGTTGTGGGTACTATTTTTTTCAATGTTGCGACCCTAAGGTCAACGAGAAGTCACCCGGTCCAATTCTAGGTCTGTTGAAGAAATTGAAGTTGAAAGATGAAGAAATTGTGGGCTTGAATAAGCAGATTAAAGTTGGTGCGAAGAGACAGAGGTGGTTTTGTTTGTGGGAATGATAATCGGTGGAGCAGGTGGAAATGATAGGGTTCTGTCCAGTAAGAATGTCAATCTAGTTGTTGAGTTTTAATTGTATTATGCAATTGGGTCTTCATGATTGTAATATGAATGGTGAATTTGAAATGTAATGTTCTGCTTTGTTTAATTATGAGTGCCTTTGAGGTTGTGCAAGAGTAGAGCATGGTTAATTATGAATGCCTTTGGTTACATAATGAAACAATGGAAGAACGAAAGAGTGCCTTTGAGGTTTTGCAAAAATAGAGCATGGTTAATTTTGAGTGCCTTTGGTTACCTAATGAAACAATGCAAGAACGAAATAGAGCTAGAGAGACATAATGAAGGTGCTTCACCTTACTTATCAGACACATCAAAAGCACCCTACAACACATCCAACCCAATTAAAAGCATAACAATGCAAAGCAATTTAAATCATAACAATGCAAATATTCAACTTCATTTTCAGACATAATAAACAAAGCTTCACCTTCATGGTCATAGTACAAAGCTGTCAAAAGTTGTCATACAACTCCACAACAATAATCATCAACATGACAAAGCCATTCAAGCATAACAACATATTCAATTGAACCTGACAATAACCTAGCTAATTCACCACACAAATATGAGGTTCAACCATTCAAGTATCAGAATCACATACATTAGAACCTCAATTTCAAAGCAAAACTACGTGACCATAATCTTCTATACTCCCTAGCTATTTCACCACTGTCAATGACTTGAAATCAAGTTTGTTTTCTCCTTTTACTTCTTCTCAAATCACTATCACTACCACCATCACTTGTGGAATGTTGACTTGGATCCTAGAGATGAAGAATTTGGCTATATAAGATGACATATGGAATTGAATTGTGACAACTTTTTTAGATTAACACAACAATAACAAACATGGGAAAGGGTATGAATGGTCTATATACCTGATTTGATGCATGTCTCTTAGGGTGGTTGTTTGTCTTGGATGTCTTTCTAGAAGATGTGGTTGATCCTTAAGTCTACATTAAACAAAATCTAATTAGGACTATATAGTCATTACTTGAATAATGCTCTAAGTTAAAATGGTACATACATTTGGAGCAGAAGTATCCGCAACATTCTTCCTTGCTCTGCCTCGTGGCCTTGGTGGTAAATTCTCCTTGGGAGGTAAGTGTCGATGGTGGGTTCTTGGATTATGAGTTTGTGATGAACAAATACTGCAATGCATAGGAATGCCCTATTTTCCCAATTTCCTCTTCCCACTTTGATCGACTGTTTCACTCGGATCCTTTGTCCTAACTTTTCTAGGCCTTCTCGATTGCCTCTTATTTGCAGGTGGCTTAACAGTCTCCTGGCCGGTTGTCTCCCACAGTTTTGGGCCATTTATAGCCTCAATTAGATTGATGTAGCACTTCATGTAGGTCTCCTTAGAATATATTGGATCAATATATTCCTCCATCGATGGGCCACCTTTGTAATGTATGGCTACTATCCCATGCACACATGGGATTCCCGTGAGGTCCCACTTTCTTCAAGAACAAATGTGGGCCTCCAAATTCACCACAAACTGCTCTCCTCTCTGACCATGAACCTTGTAGTTTTGTCCACCAGGCCATCTAACACTGCAATGCCCCGAATCCACTTTCAACTTTTGCACTTGGTTGAATACATTTTGACATATATTCTGAGGCCAAGTAGCCATCTTATCTCTTCTCCATTGTATCCTCTTTGTCAACAAATACCTAATCATCTCAAACATAGTGATGGTTGGTTTATCTCTGGCAAGCATTATGGTGTTGTTGAAGGTTTCACATAAGTTGTTTTGGAGCATGTATGTCTTGGACCATATTTTAAAATGGGACCTAGACCACTGATGAGCTGGCTTTTCTGCCAACCATTTCCAAGCTGCTTCATCTAATGTTCTTAGCTTCTCCATCACCTCTTGGAAAGCCTGAACTGTTGTTGCTCTTGCACAATCCCACAGAGCATCCTTCAACACTTTACCTTTGAAACTATGGTTGTAGTTACTCCACAAGTGCCTACAATAAAATATGTGCTCAGCACTAGGCATTAAGGCTTCAATGGCTGCTTCAAGTCCCTTTTGCTTGTCTTCAAGCACTAGGCATCAACTGTTTTAAGTCCCTTTTGCTTGCATCCCCAAATCCACCATCAATAACTCCAAGAACCATGTCCACAAGTCCTTTGTTTCCATTTCAACCACTGCCATAGCAATCACTGATGTCTCATTATTTCCATCTAATCCAATAGCAGTCAACAACTATCCACCACAGACTCCTTTAAAATGACAACCATCCAAGCCAATAAAAGGCCTACAGCACTCCTTAAAACCCTTCTTGCATGCCTCCAAACATATGTAGTGCCTCTTGAAAAGTTGGTCTCTACCCACAAAATCACAAGCCATTGATGTGGTAGTACCTAGATTAGTTCGCTTCAACTCATGGCAGTAATCCCACAACAACCATACTGCTTTGCTAGAGATCCATCTATTAACTCCATAGCCTTGAGCATTGCTCTATATGCCTTCATAGGGCTGATCCCAATGGAAAATTCAGCAGAGCCAGCTTCCACAATTGAAGATATGGGCATCTTCGGGTTTGACTGGATTCTATGCAGGAAGGTTTGAGAAAACCAAGAAGCTATGGCTTGTTTATTTCTATACACCCTTGTACATATGTGCAAAGGGTTATAGTGCTTGACAGCCAATGTGTTGTCAGTTGGGCTCACCCTAGACACATATATTTGCCATTTACAACCCTCTGCTCTGCATTCACACTTTAGCTTGAACCTTGCATTCCTCTTGTACTTCACATCTCTACATGTGTATAGGAAATAATCCCTAATAGCTTGCCTAAAGACCCCACAATCACTGAATAACAAACCAGTATCAAAGCATGGAATGACTCTGGATTGTACTTTGTAAACTTCTTGCCACTTCCCCCTTTGACAACCTTTTCCTCATCACAATTCACCACTGGTCTTAAGTCTTCTTACTGTGTTTGATCACCCTCTTCAAGCTTCTCATCCTCTATATCTTCCACCAACAATTCATCACCATGAGTGAATTTGGCCCTCCAAACCTTTTCAGCAGCTGAAGTTGCAGCTGCTTCTGGTGGAGCAGCAGTAGAAGTTGCAGTTGCTTCTGGTGGAGCAGCAGTAGAAGTTGCAGCTACTTCTGGTGGAGCAGCAGCTGATGTTGTAGTTGCTTCTAGTGGAGCAGCAGATGATGTTGGAGTTGCTTCTAGTGTAACAGCAGCTGATGTTGAAGCTGCTTCTAGTGTAGCAGCATCTGATGTTGTAGCTGCTTCTAGTGTAGCAATAGCTGATGTTGTAGCTGCTTCTGGTGGAGCAACAGCTTCTGGTGGAGCAGTAGCTGACGTTCTAGCCTGTTCAGGTGCAACAGCTTCATAGGATCTAGGGGCTTCATGTGCAGCAGGTTCTGAAGTTCCCCCAACATCAATGAAGAACTCATCCAATTTTGAAGCTTCTTGTAGCCAACCCTCTAGAATATGCCTATCCAACATCTTCTCCTTAGCATGAATAGCCTCATCACCACTGTCAGCAAATCCATAACATGTTGATGCTTCATAGTCCTCATACTCCTCTACTAACCCATCTTCAAACTCATCCTCTTCAGTAGACAGTTTACCCTTGCCTTTGTCTGTTTTTTGCACTGCTTCTTGACCAAGATTGTCAACTTCTGGATCTGGCCTCTGAGTTGGCAATTCTTTTACAACCACTTCTGTCTTACCCTTATATGGTGCTATACTCACTTCTGTTTTTGTTGTCTTGGTCCCCACCACTTCAGTCTCCTCATCTAAATCCTCAATCACAACCACTGATTTCTTGGTCACCACCACTTCTTTATTTGTCATTTCCTTTTCCCTTTTTTTTAACATCTTTTAAAAACGCCATCGGGTTCTTCACATTAATATGTGTTAAGAACAATCCTATCTATGTGATACTTGGATCCGCCCACACATTTTAACCACATCAGAGTCTTGTAGCAGCTTACCACTAACTCATTCTTCAATCACCTATTGGTATAAGATGATACCATCTTTGTAGCCCAATGCCTATACCATTTTTTCAATTTCAAACGTGGACATCATGTCCTTCTCACAAAAATCAAAGTAGTCAACTTGTCCATCTTGATACCTATCATCAGCCCATTTCCCACCATGGAATACCTTTAATGTAAAGTAACCTGAGTGACCTAAAATTCAGCAAAAGTTAAAGTCTTAAGTCACCAAAAATGACATTGACTCAACAAACAACTCCAGACTTTTGTTTAATTACATACCTACCCAAACCAGCAATATCTGACCTACCCAAAGCAGCAATATCATACCTATTTTTCTACAACAAACAGACAACAACAAAGCACATGGTCCACTTCAATAAAGATTCCAGCCAACAATGGTTAATTACTATTCAATATATTCCTTATACAGACAAACCACTCATCCATTTCCCAATAGAAACATCAAGCCATTCACAAAACACAAGGACCTAAAAGCTACCAATGCATTCATCTTCTTATAAAAACTATAATTTAAGGACAAACTACATAAAAGTACCCAAAATATAGGGGTCATTTCAAATTCTTACCCCAACTATAAAAATTTTCATCTAGGTACCCAAACTATCAAAACACAACATCTAGGTACCCACAGTTATCAATCTGTTAAAAAATTATGTTAAGTGCCCAAGTTGCATGTGTGGGGCCTATTTTTATGCTGATATGGACGCCATGTCGATAAAATATTAATAAGTTTTTAATTATAATAATCCATGTAGGCCAAAATAATAATAATAAATTCTTTAAAAAAAACTAAGAAAAAGGAAGACAAAAAAAAAATAAGAAGAAAAAAAAGGAAAAAAAAAAGGCAATCACCATCGAACCAACCACAGCATCTTCAACATCATCCTCAGCATCTTCATCTTCTTCTTCAACATCATCCTCAGCATCTTCGATGAACACCCAATTCGATGAACATCATCTTCAACATCAATTCGATGAACACCCAATTCAATGAACACTCAGAATAAGATTGGACCTTAAATCCTTATTTCACTAACCCAATTCGATCAACACCCAAAATAAAATCAAAAAAATAGACAAAAAATAGAAGCACCCAATTCACCAATTCAAGTCGATGAACACCCAACCCCATCCCCCACTCATCCCAAGTGTTGGAGCAATTTTTCTGGGAATGCGAAAAATGCACCGGATTTATGGATCTGGTAAAAAGGGAAGGGAGGCAACCGAAGAACAGCTTCCTCCATCTCAATCGGGTCGGACCTCTTAATCCACCAAAAACAAAACCCAGTCCAAACGATCAAAATCAAACCCAGAAATCAAACAAAAAATGAAACCTTTATGAATGATTTTGAGATTGAGAGAGAACATTGACTGGGTCTTGGAGGACGAGTTTGATGTCGTCTTTGGTAGGCACGAAATAAGGCTTTGAGAGCTGCTTCTTCTCTTTGGTCGTTGACATTTCAGAGTCTGAGTCTATCATTGCCTATGCTTTCAGATTTCACTTATCCCCACCGACTCCGAACACCATTCCAAAATCGAACCTCAATTTGGGGAGATCCGAAGGTGAAATCAGGTCGCATGCACTGACTTGTTTTGACAACCCTACTAGCTTCGAATTTGGATCTTGTGGTATTTGAGTTGTTGGGATTTTAGGTTGGGGTGGTGGGACGCCTATGATGATAACGATGATGGATGTGGCTTGGAGGAGAGACAAATTCGACAAACTCGCACCCACCTGTCGATGATAGGGATGTTAATTGGTACAGAAAAATCGACTGAAATCTCAAACAGTTCCGAATCATCCCGAAAAATTATCGAACCGATAAAAAATCGTAACCGAAGAGGAAAAATTGAACCGATTAGGTTTTGGTTTTCAATTTTGCAGTACCGAAAACCGGTACCGAAACGATGTTAAATGTGGCCCATTTGAGTTTCTGTATTTTGAAGTTAAATGTAGCCCAATGCACTTGGGCTTATTCTCAATTACATTTCTACATAACCCTCCAAAGTCCAAACCCTTCACCTTCTTCGATATCATCGATCCAAACCCTTCACGGCTTCACCCTCTTCAACCTAAATCGCTATGTCTCTCCCTCGTCTCTCCCTCAGTCTCTCCCTCAACCTCAATCGCTCTGTTTGTCAAGACCCGTCCCGAATTTCCCCTCAAAACCCGAGAAGAACCCTGATCCCGTCTGACAACCTAAGAAAAAGTTCCCAAAATACCCTTCAATCCTTACAAAATATAATAACAATAAATACTCCCACTTGTCAGACAAGGGATTCAAGCACTCAATAATTCCCGTAATTAATGACCCATCATATACAATATAATATCAGAGCGTCTAAGTAGGATCAAGAGTAAAATTTAGATATCCTACTCAAATATAATTACACAGCGCAGTCGAAGTACTAATGCCTCTGCCTCGAGATCAGTGTTCGCGTCAACTCTACTCAACTGCCTGAAGGGGGTTTAAACACAAAAGTTGTGAGTGGACAAAAATAATCATTTATAATTTCTTTTTCGAGGAAAATACCTTTCTTCCCCTCCATTTATAAAATCATGCATGCATAACATAAAACAGTTTATAATATAAAAACATCATATGTAAATCACCAAAATTCACATTTCTCTTTAAAACCACTTAGTTGGACTCACATAAAATCTGTATGATGAAAATACCTCGTGATCCAAAATTTGGTTTGAAAACTCTCTTCAAAAGAGTTTAAAATCATTTAAATCAATCTTGACACATAATATCTCAAAATTCACTGTTCCCGACATATCCACAACACACCAGGGTATCCCTTGAGATGTGTTAAAATCTGTACAACTCTGTGTACCATCTGTACTATCTGTACTATATGTACTATCTGTACTATGCATAGACAGTCTCGTGACCCGGCGGAGAAAGGCCTCTCAACACCTAAGGTCTGAACCCTCAACAACCGGTAGAGCAAGGCCCCTCAACACCAGTCAGAGCAACAATAACCATCGGGACGGGAACCAGTGAATCAAATCCATACTTCGAAATCTTTGTTTCTCGGCCTAAGCCAAATTCTTTGCAATATCATTTTATGGCCAAAATCGGTAAAATCACAATTATGAGTCTAAACCCAAATCACATACTCAAATAGTTACCACGTCAAAACGATATCAAAATCGAGTACAAAAACCAGGCCATTTCTCAAAACATATTTTCACTGAAATATTGTAAAACATGTGTCCAGCATCATTTCTAAAATCCAGAAATTCATTGCACCCATACATAGCAGTATTTAAATCAAAGATACATTTATGCATGCATTATAGTTTATAAACCAAAAGTCCACTCACAAACCTGTTCAAGCAAGCTCAATCCCGTCTCGCTCGTTCCTCTGAGGTTCCCGGAACAATATCGCCTGTCAAAAACAACAATCGGGATTACCGGCTAGTAATAAGACTCTTATATAACAACTTCCTAATCTCGGGAAGTCTACCCTTGCTGTTTCTAGAAAACACAGCCACTTCGGACACTCAAATCGACCTCTAAACGATGTCCGATCAACCTGAAACCTGTACCAACAGATTCAGAACGTCGAAAACTAGTTACCACGCGTCGCCGTGACATCAGCCTCGGCCCCATGCGCCGCCACACTCCGCCGGAAGGTCGGCACACGCGCCCTCACGCGCCGGCCACGCGCCTGCTACAGTGTTCACGCGCCTGGACCGGTCCAACCCGGTCCAGCTCAACCTGACCCGGTCTAACTCGACCCGACCGGTTCAATTCGACCCGACCGGTTCACTCAACCCGACCGGTTCAACTTGACCCGATCGGTCCACTCAACCCGACCTGTTCAACTCGACCCGACCGGTCACCGGTGACTCGCCGGAGAAGACGACCGGACTGTCGTCGCCGTCGCCGGAAGCTAGCCGGAGAAGATGACCGGACCGCCACCTCCACCGCCGTCTGGTTCGCCGGAATCCGCCATTTCTGACCGAAACTCCAAGCTTTACAACTTCCTCAAAACTCAACCGTTTTACATAAATTTTACGTCTAAATCTATCTACTCGAACCCAGGAATCCAAATATAACCTTAAAACATCAAACACGTACCTGTATAAGCCGAAAAATCGATCCAAAGATCTGAAACTTCCTTTACTCGGTTCGGCTTCCACCGTGATCCTCTCCTTCGATGGTTGGTACGGTTGTGATCGTGGGAAGGCGTAGAACACGATTAGTTGATCAAAATTGGAATTTAAAGCCTTGAAATCAAAGTTGACTTTTGGTTTCTCTTCGGTGAGTTTTCGCACGGGTTGGGTTCGAAGTGGTTTTGTGTTTGTTTGTCCCAGAGAGAAAGAAGGAGATGAAGATGAAATGAAGATGAGGATGAAATGAATCAGATAAGTCTGATTTAGTTAACAAAATATCTCCCCTCCATGGAAAATTACCAAAATGCCCTTGCATATTTAGACCCATAACTTCCGTCCACGAACTCCGTTTTCTACGTGCCGCCTGTCTACGAACTCATGAGTTCGAGACCTACGCAACGGTACCCAAAACACCACCAAAAGTGTCTCGAAATAAAATTTGACTTCCATGCCCTTTACCGACCAATGGTAAAATCGTCATTTTACATCAATAATTTACTTAAATCCAATAATTGAAATTCCGGGTTGTTACAATCTACCCCCCTTAAGAAATTTCGTCCTCGAAATTCAACTCTACCCTTGGAACAAATAAGGATATTGCGCCCGCATTAGTTCCTCGGTTTCCCACGTGGCTTCCTCCACGTTATGATTCCTCCACAACACTTTAACTAGAGGAATACTCTTTCTGCGCAGTACCATTTCTTTCCAATCCAAAATTTGAACCGGTTGCTCCTCAAAGGTCAAATCATCCTTCAGCTCAAGTGGCTGCTCTCCCAATACGTGAGATTCATCAAACAGATATTTCCGGAGCAAGGATACATGAAAAACATTATGAACTCTGGATAATTCCGATGGTAAAGCAAGACGATATGCCACTGGTCCTATCCTCTCCAAAATCTCATACGGACCAATGTAGCGAGGACTCAGTTTTCCTTGTCTACCAAAACGTACCACTTCCTTCCAAGGAGATAGTTTCAAGAACACCCAATCACCTACCTCAAACTCAAGGTCTCAGGTTCTACGGTCTGCATAGCTCTTCTGGCGATCATGAGCTGTCTTCAACCTTTCTCTGATGATCCTTATCTTTTCCTCAATCGTATCAACCAACTCTGGTGTTAACAGTTTCCTTTCACCCACTTCGTTCCAGCATAACGGTGTCCTGCACTGCCTCCCATACAGTGCCTCGAAAGGAGACATCCCAATACTCGACTGATAACTATTATTATAAGCAAATTCCATCAGAGCCAGGTGTGAATCCCAGTTCCCTTTAAACTGTAGTACACAAGCTCTCATCATATCCTCCAAAACATGGATTGTCCTCTCAGACTGACCATCCGTCTGAGGATGAAAAGCTGTACTAAAATGTAAGGTAGTGCCAAAAGCGTTCTGCAAACTCAACCAAAACCTGGAGGTAAATCTAGGATCCCTGTCCGAAACAATTGACTCTGGAGTCCCATGTAGTCGTATGATCTCATCAATGAACAATTTAGCATACCGACTCATCCGAAAATCTTCCCGCACTGGCAAGAAATGTGCAGACTTCGTGAGTCTATCAACAATTACCCATATCCCATCATGTCCCTTCTGTGTCCTTGGAAGTTTATACACAAAATCCATCGTAATGTGATCCCACTTCCATTCCGGAATAGGTAATGGTTGAAGTGCCCCATATGCTTTCTGCCTCTCTGCTTTCACTTGCTGACACGTCAGGCATCTACTCACAAACTCAGCAATTTCCCTTTTCATCCCAGTCCACCAATAGTATTTCCTTAGGGTATGATACATCTTGGTACCTCCTGGATGCATAGCGTAAGCCGAACTATGAGCCTCATCAAGAATTTCCCTTTTTAGTTCCAACTCATTCGGTACGCATAATCGGCCATCCCTAACCAAGGCTCCATCATCCCTAAGCGCATAGTCCTGCCTGTTTCCAACCTCCAACTCCATCCTGATAATGCATAATGTAGGATCCTGGAGTTGAGCCTCAATAATCCGATCAATCAGAACAGGCCTCACATGGAAACTAGCCAATAAAGCCCCCTGGCTATCCATGTCCAGTACTATCGCTGCTCTACGGAACTCTACCAGTAACGGTAGGTAGACTGTATGCAAATGGGCCAAAGAACCCATGGATTTCCTGCTCAATGCATCCGCCACAACATTGGCTTTCCATGGATGGTACTCTATAGTACAATCATAATCCTTTATTAGCTCAAGCCATCTTCTCTGCCTCAGATTCAGGTCCTTTTGGGTGAACAAGTACTTTAAACTCTTATGGTCGGTGAAGATCCGACACGTCTCCCTGTACAAATAATGTCGCCAGATTTTCAATGCATGCACCACTACAGCTAACTCCAAATCATGTGTGGGGTAATTCAACTCATGGGGTTTAAGTTGTCTAGAAGCATACGCTATCTCCTTTCCATGCTGCATCAACACACAGCCTATACCCCGCAATGAGGCATCACTATACACCTCGAATCCCCCAGTATCATCAGGAAGGGTCAATACTGGAGCAGAAGTCAACCTCCTCTTCAGCTCCTGAAATCCCTGTTCACAATCAGCTCCCCAGTCAAACTTGACTCCTTTCCTCGTCAACCGAGTCAACGGCCCTGCTATCGTAGAAAATCCTTCTACAAACCGTCGATAATATCCTGCCAAACCCAGAAAACTCCTCACCTCTGTCACTGTCCTCGGTTGCTCCCAGTTTGCCACTGCCTCAACCTTTTGGGGATCTACGCTGATACCCTCAACCGAAATCACATGACCTAATAATCCAACTTCGGTCAACCAAAACTAGCATTTACTGAACTTGGCAAACAAATGTATTTTCCTAAGCATATTCAGCACCAACCTTAAGTGCTTCTCATGTGCCTTAGCACTCCTCGAATACACCAAGATGTCATCGATGAACACAATCACAAACCGATCCAAATACTTTTGAAACACCCTGTTCATCAAATCCATAAATGCTGCTGGGGCATTAGTCAACCCGAAAGGCATCACCAGGAACTCATAATGACCATAACGAGTCCTGAAAGTTGTTTTCTCAACATCCCCTTCTCTGATCCTCAACTGATGGTACCCGGATCGAAGGTCAATTTTCGAAAAATATCTTGCCCCCTTAAGTTGATCAAACAAATCATCTATCCTTGGCAAAGGATACTTATTCCGCACCGTAGCCCTGTTTAGCTTCCGGTAGTCGATACACAATCTCAGACCACCATCCTGTTTCCTCACAAATAACACTGGTGCACCCCAAGGTGAAACACTTGGGCGAATAAATCCCATATTTACCAAATCCTGCAACTGAGTCTTCAATTCTCGCAATTCTGCCGGTGCCATTCTATACGGTGCCTGTGAGATAGGTTGAGTACCTGGTAAAAGCTCTATGGTGAACTCAATCTCCCAGTGAGGTGGCAATCCCGGAAGATCATCTGGAAATACATCAGAGAACTCACTCACCACTGGAATATCCTCCACTCTCATCGGAGTATCCCGAGAATCGAACACATGAGCCAAATAACCCTCACAACCTTTCCGCAGCAATTTCTCAGCGGTTAAAGCTGATATCACTCCACAGGGTAGTACCCTACGATCTCCCCTGAATGTAAGTTCCGGTAAACCTGGACTCCGGAAATCCACTCTCTTGTCATAACAATCAATAGAGGCATGGTGCATAGTCAACCAATCCATCCCCAGAATCACATCAAAATCAAAAATATCTAAGGGGATTAAATCTGCCTCTAATGCATGACCTTCCACTAACACTGGACAACTACGAATCACGAGATTCGCCACTAACATATTCCCAGTAGGAGTACTAATACCCATGTCCTAACCAATCGGAGACAATTCTCTATCAGCAAACAATGTAAAACCCCGAGAAATGAAAGAATGAGTCGCCCCAGGATCTATTAAAACATAAGCATCACGGTTAAAAATAGATAACGTACCCGTGACCAGATCTGGTGCTGCTCGGGCCTCCTATTGTGACATAGCAAACACTCGGGCTTGTGTATCCAAAGATTGACCACGACCCCACTGTCTGCCTCTGGCCCTATTGGACCCACGGGCCCTGTTTGTCCAATTGGCCCGGTTGGCCCCACTGGATTGACTTTGACTTCCAGCTGCAAAACCGGACGTCTGAAATGTCCTCTTCCTCGGTTCAGTAGCACCCCGCCCCCAGGAACTACTGGCCAGATAAAGATGTGGGCAAAATCTCTTTATGTGGCCAATCTCCCCACAGAAGAAACATCTGGTGCCACTAGAGCTGCCACTCAGTCTTCTAGTTGACTGCACTGAAGCACCACTAGAACGGGTGGATGACTGGGGTTCCTGTCTGGTTCCGCCACTGCCTGATCCGGATCCCTCACCCCCAGTAGATCCAGAGCTGAAACTGCCTCTCTTGGACGATCCCTGACTAGAGGCTCCAATATCCCAGCGATCTCGGTGTCGCCTAGAACCCCTAAACTGCTGCTGGACTGGCACACCCATGCTCAACTCTACACGAGCTGCAGCGTCAGACGCTTCTCTCAATGAAGTATGGGCTGCAGCCGTTACCGCTGACCGAAGTTCGCCCCTCAGCCCATTTTCAAATCTGCGGCGTCTGTCCGTCTCGGTTGCCACTAGAGCTGGTGCAAAACGAGCCAACTCTATGAATTTCTACTCATACTGAGCCACTGTCATATCTCCCTGCTGTAGGTGCAAGAACTCTGCCTCCCTGGCATCTCAGTACGAGCAAGGATAAAATTGCTCAAGGAACTTCTCCCGAAAGGTCGCCCAGGTAATTGTACTGACTTCCCAACCTGATACCTCTAATGCGTTCCACCAATGATAAGCAGAACCACCCAGCAGAAAAGTGGCTAACAGCACCCTGTCCCCCTGAGGACATCTCATAACCGAGAACACTCGCTCTAAACGAGTAATCCACTCTATTGCATCATCTGGGCTAGAGTCGCCCATAAATATTGTAGCCCCTAATCTCTGGGCTCTCTCAATGTCTAAACCTTCAGTAGCAGTCCTACTCTGAAGTACAGAAGTCAACGTATGACCCAATTGTTCCAGTGTTTGCCTCATATCAGGCTCCACTGCAGGTTCAGGTGTGTCCCCAATATTTTCCGATTGTTGACGGAACTCGCGTCTCGGAGGCATTACGCTGAAAAGAACTATAACTCATCAATACCAAAATAATTGTACATGTAGTGTACAGTCTACAGGAATTTAACCTAGTGCTCTGATACCAATTGTCAGGACCCGTCCCGAATTTCCCCTAGAAACCCGGGAAGAACCCTGATCCCGTCTGACAACCTAAGAAAAAGTTCCCAAAATACCCTTCAATCCTTACAAAATATAATAACAATAAATACTTCCACTTGTCAGACAAGGGATTCAAGCACTCAATAATTCCCGTAATTAATGACCCATCAAATACAATATAATATCAGAGCGTCTAAGTAGGATCAAGAGTAAAATTTAGATATCCTACTCAAATATAATCACACAGCGCAGTCGAAATACTAATGTCTCTGCCTCGAGATCAGTGTTCGCGTCAACTCTACTCAACTGCCTAAAGGGGGTTTAAACACAAAAGTTGTGAGTGGACAAAAATAATCATTTATAAATTCTTTGTCGAGGAAAATACCTTTCTTCCCCTCCATTTTTAAAATCATGCATGCATAACATAAAACAGTTTATAATATAAAAACATCATATGTAAATCACCAAAATTCACATTTCTCTTTAAAACCACTTAGTTGGACTCACATAAAATCTGTATGATGAAAATACCTCGTGATCCAAAGTTTAGTTTGAAAACTCTCTTCAAAAGAGTTTAAAATCATTTAAATCACTATGGACACATAATATCTCTAAATTCACTGTTCCCGACATATCCACAACACACCAAGGTATCCCTTGAGATGTGTTAAAATCTGTACAACTTTGTGTACCATCTGTACTATATGTACTATTTGTACTATGCATAGACAGTCTCGCGACCCGGCGGAGCAAGGCCCCTCAACACCTAAGGTCTGAACCCTCAACAACCGGTAGAGCAAGGCCCCTCAACACCAGTCAGAGCAACAATAACCATCGGGACGGGAACCAGTGAATCAAATCCATACTTCGAAATCTTTGTTTCTCGGCCTAAGCCAAATTCTTTGCAATATCATTTTATGGCCAAAATCGATAAAATCACAATTATGAGTCTAAACCCAAATCACATACTCAAATAGTTACCACGTCAAAACGATATCAAAATCGAGTACAAAAACCAGGCCATTTCTCAAAACATACTTTCACTGAAATATTGTAAAACATGTGTCCAGCATCATTTCTAGAATCCAGAAATTCATTGCACCCATACATAACAGTATTTAAATCAAAGATACATTTATGCATGCATTATAGTTTATAAACCAAAAGTCCACTCACAAACCTGTTCAAGCAAGCTCAATCCCGTCTCGCTCGTTCCTCTGAGGTTCCCGAAACAATATTGCCTGTCAAAAACAACAATCGGGATTACCGGCTAGTAATAAGACTCTTATATAACAACTTCCTAATCTCGGGAAGTCTACCCTTGCTGTTTCTAGAAAACACAGCCACTTCGGACACTCAAATCGACCTCTAAACGATGTCCGATCCACCTGAAACCTGTACCAACAGATTCAGAACGTCGAAAACTAGTTACCACGCACCGCCGTGACATCAGCCTCGGCCCCACGCGCCGCCACGCTCCGCCGGAAGGTCGGCACACGCGCCCACGCGCCCTCACGCACCGGCCACGCGCCTGCTACAGTGTTCACGCGCCTGGACCGGTCCAACCCGATCCAGCTCAACCTGACCCGGTCTAACTCGACCCGACCGGTTCAATTCGACCCGACCGGTTCACTCAACCCGACCGGTTCAACTCGACTCGACCGATCCACTCAACCCGACCGGTTCAACTCGACCCGACCGGTCACCAGTGACTCGTCGGAGAAGACGACCGGACTGTCGTCGCCGTCGCCGGAAGCTAGCCGGAGAAGATGACCGGACCGCCACCTCCGCCGCCGTCTGGTTCGCCGGAATCCGCCATTTCCGACCGAAACTCCAAGCTTTACAACTTCCTCAAAACTCAACCGTTTTACACAAATTTTACGTCTAAATATATCTACTCGAACCCAGGAATCCAAATATAACCTTAAAACATCAAACACATACCTGTATAAGCCGAAAAATCGATCCAAAGATCTAAAACTTCCTTTACTCGGTTCGGCTTCCACCGTGATCCTCTCCTTCGATGGTTGGTACGGTTGTGATCGTGGGAAGGAGTAGAACACGATTAGTTGATCAAAACTGGAAGTTGAAGCCTTAAAATCAAAGTTGACTTTTGGTTTCTCTTCGGTGAGTTTTCGCACGGGTTGGGTTCGAAGTGGTTTTGTGTATGTTTGTCCCAGAGAGAAAGAAGGAGATGAAGATGAAATGAAGATGAGGATGAAATGAATCAGATAAGTCTGATTTAGTTAACAAAATATCTCCCCTCCATGGAAAATTACCAAAATGCCCTTGCACATTTAGACCCATAACTTCCGTCCACGAACTCCGTTTTCTGCGTGCCGCCTGTCTACGAACTCGTGAGTTCGAGACCTACGCAACGGTACCCCAAACACCACCAAAAGTGTCTCGAAATAAAATATGACTTCCATGCCCTTTACCGACCAAGGGTAAAATCGTCATTTTACATAAATAATTTACTTAAATCCAATAATTGAAATTCCGGGTTGTTACACTGTTTCTCCCTCTTTCCGCTAGAGTTGAGAACCAAAATCACACATCACTACATTCACTCTCAATCTCTCACCCTCACGCCTCAGCGCCTTCACTCTCAGCGCCTATCCGCCTCACGGCTCACACGCACGCCTCACCGCCTCACGAATCACACGCACGCCTCACCATGAGGATGCCTCCATGACTCCATCGCGACGACACCTCCATGAGGACCATGACACCATCGCCTTCTTCGACCAGTTGCCTTCATGACTACATAACTCCATCGCCTTCTTCGATCCAGTCGCCTCTCTCTCTCTCAGGTATTCAGTGCCTCTCGATCCAGTTG
The DNA here is from genome assembly GCA_037349345.1 of Oemleria cerasiformis. Taxonomy (NCBI): domain Eukaryota; kingdom Viridiplantae; phylum Streptophyta; class Magnoliopsida; order Rosales; family Rosaceae; genus Oemleria; species Oemleria cerasiformis. The sequence goes on along the minus strand of JAZGTL010000019.1, from coordinate 4,151,042 downwards.
CCTCTCTCTCGTCTCTCTTCAAGTCTTCAGTCCCTTTCAATCTGGGTTCTGTTCTTGCAAGAAATTTGTATCTGGATTTTGTTATTGTATGAAATTTGTATATGGGTCCTCAATTTCTTAGTTGTAAGGGTGATCCTTGTGTTTCTGCCTTTCTGGGATCAATGGGATCAAATTGTATCTGGGTAGTGGGTATTGTGTTTCAGCCTTTCTGGGTATCATAGGAAAACTGAACAAAAATCGATCCCGATACCGATAACGATCGGTTCGTCCTATTTTCAGTCCTAATCGAGAAAGTGACTGGTACCGGACCGATACCGATATTGGTCATTGAACAGTCGTTATTTATGCATCATTTTGAGGTCTTTATATGCCTCTCTTACATGTCTTTTGAATGATTTCGTGCCATCAATAGTAGAAAATGATCAATCTTGTGCGACTTGTGCAGAGTTAGAAAGATCGGTAAAATCTGGAAAGAACGCAAAAAGAATGACTCAAATCGTAGTCCAGATGAAGGAGATGTCCTCATTTCAATATCAGGTCCTCAACGGGGTCCTGAGTGCGCCAGTGCGCCTATTTTGGGCCACTGGCCAAGTACCTCATATCAGGCCCTCCGGGTCCCGAACTTCTGTTACATGACATCAGGGTCAGGTCCTAGAAGTGCCAAGGTCGCGCCGAGGCAGGTCGAGGACATGTCCCAAGAACTCCCATCCAAGCCCAGATTTGCGCCTAAGCCCGGGGTCCCTGTTCCGCCAGCGGTGGATCAGAGGTTCTCCCTCTGCGCTAAGCCTGACAACATTTACGCCAAGCCTAAACGATGATGCGCTTCTATTATACTCCTAACGTACTTCAAAAGCGCGGTCCCAGATCCTGATTACGAAGACAGTCAAAAATCCAAGTTTGGCCAGCTTGCGTTCCCACTTGCCAGCCTGCATTCACACTCCCGGCCGTGCTCTGATTGGTTCGAATAGATTTTAAAGACTTTGTAATTAATTAAAAGTAAAATAACTTTCCCTATTCCTATAGGACATGGTTTTACCAATCTGTATAGAACAAGGTTATACCAATCCTTATATAACAAGGTTATACCAATCCTTATAGAATAAGGTTTTCCCTTGTCTATAAAAAGGAGAATCAGATAGAGGATTGGGGGAGATAATTAACTAGAGGCGTTTTTGTTTCTGGGAAAACATAGACTTGAGCCACAGAGAGTTCCGTTTTGGTTTTCTAGAGAATTAGGGACCATATTTTGGGAGATAATCTTTCACATAGATTATTGGACGTGGAGCTTGGAGAAGAAGGCTCTGTCGTGACTTCTGCTGCACCTGTTCTTAACAATCTCTTCTGTACCCTTATTTTCATTATTGCAATTTACTTATGAATTCAATTATACTTGTGTTTATTTCAGTTATGTGTGAGTAGTCATTAGGATTAGGGCTGCTTGAAGCCCTAGCCATGTTAGCTTATTGATTGGATTTCTGGCTCTTGATTATGATTGCTATGCATGCTGAATAAGTTGGATTACTATGTTTAATGAACTTAATTTATGCCTATAAGATTAGCTACCTTGTTTGCATATAATTATAGATGTAATTGCTTGAGTGACCGTCATATCATCTTGTGATTTGGAGCATCGAAAGTATTCGTACTTGTAATCTTAACTCATGACGACCTAGGATTGCATTCCACTTTGCTAGGCTAATGTGGTGTCATTAAATTCTCTTTAAACTTCATGCATCATCTTAAAAGGTACGTGATAGACGTTCTAGGCATATGCCCTGTTTAGAACATGCTAAGTAAGAGGGAATAAGATGTGTCTAGTGAACCAACGCCAGGTCCTAGGCACGGGCACCTAATTCAGAAAATGCATAGTAATTAGGTCAAGGAAATTTGGTTAAGAGCTATAATTGGTTAGAGTGGATAGTAAGCCTTAATTCGCCTTAGTTAACAACCTTTCATTCTTGCATTGTTATTTTCTGCACTTTGATTTACTTATCTTTAAATTTCAGTTATCACATCATAAACCTCACCACACCCCCCCCCCCCCCCCCCCCCCCCCCCTCTGTGTGTGTTTTTATTTAAGTTAACAAATCTGAACTAAATTGGTCATAACGTTGATACAAGTCCTCGAGGGATCGACTCTTGCTGTGCTACTATACTATACTTATCGATTTGTGCACTTGCAAGGATTTTATAACTGTTAGAATTGAATTGCATATTTCTTGCTCTTTAAATCTACCAACAAGTTTTTGGCGCCGTTGCCGGGGACTTGTCCCTCAACGGTGCCCATTCAAGTTTAGATTTGTAACTTAGTTTTTCTTTTTGTTAGGTACCCGTGTATGTCATTCCAAGGTTCAGTGAACGGGTCATCAAGTGGACCATCATCGCAAGCATCTTCAGTCCACGGCTCCCCGCCACCAAGCCCAAGGAGGATGGCGGACCACAGAGAAGAGCAGGGCCTGAAACGTGGCCTAGTACCGCAAGCCCCATGGCGCCTTAAGGATTTTGCCATGCCCCATGTCTCGGAGGATCAATTTCCAATTTTTTTTCCTGAGTCAATAGTGGAAAACTTCGAATTAAAGTCGGGGACAATTCACATGCTGCCTACATTCCACGGCCTTGCTGGCGAGGACCCGCACTTTCATATCAAGGAATTTGTTGAGGTTTGTTCAACACTGCGCATCAATGGTATGACAGAATCTGAAATCCGCCTGCGGCTCTTTCACTTCAGTCTCAAGGATCGCGCCAAGACATGGTTTCATTCACTGGCGCCGGCTTCCATTCACTCTTGGAGGAACTTGACGTCCAAATTCTTAACACAGTACTTTCCCGTGGAAAAGACAAATGAGTTAAAGTCCAAGATCATGAACCCACGGCAAGACATGGAGGAGTCTTTCTACGAGTTTTGGGAGCGGTTCAATCAGATGCTACGGGCGTGCCCCCACCACCATATTGATGCCCATCATCTTATGCTATACTTCTATGGAGGCTTGAAGACTAGCGATCGGACAATGGTGGACTCTCAATCCCAAGGGATTCTAGAAGGCACAGCCGAGGAAGCAAGGACCGCCTTTGAGAACATTGCTCAAAGGGAAAAGCAGTTCAGCTACAGGGGTCCCTCCTCTACAGCTACGGGTGATGCATCCGCCAAATACAAAGATGACGCCATTGCTCAGCTCACGGCATTGGTGAAGCAGTTGTGTAGCGAGAAAGCCAAAGAAGTTCACATCTGCGAGGTATGTTCAATTCAGGGCCACAAATCTCAGGACTGCCCGGTTGTGGAAGATGCCAACTTTGCTGGAGGGTTCAACAGCAATTCTCGACCCCGGAATGACCCATATTCCAACACTTACAATCTGGGGTGGAAAAATCATCCAAATCTCCGTTGGAGCAACAATCAAGCAGCCGGAAATCCCTTGCCACCTCCTGGATTTGAACAACAAGCCGCAGGCCCTCAGGGGAACTATCACGGTCCTTCCTCAAATCAGAATGGTGGAAGCAAGTCTCTTGAGGACTCCCTTCATATCCTGACTCAACAGCATGCTCAATTCATAAAATTCATGCAAGATAGCCAGAGTCAGACGGGAGACATAAAAAATGCAATTGCAAACTTGGAGCGTCAAATGGGACAGGTGGCGAACCAACTAAATCAGCGAGAGCAGGGTAAGCTACCGAGTCAAGTCCTGGTAAATCCGAAAGGATTTCACAATCCTACGGCTAATGCCATCACGCTGGAGAGGGAAACACCACTTCAAGACCCCACATATGCCACCCTCGCAGGACCTGAAACCGAGCCTCAACCTAATCTGCCAAGGATCACCGACTAGGGCGTGCCGCAAAACATGCCACGGCCAACACCTCTGGCGCAGAACCAGTCCAATTAGTCACCAAGTGCCCTACCGCAAGGAGGACCTGACACTGCGCCTACTTCGGCCACGGCTGGCATGCAACCTACTCCTAAGCCCAAGTCGCAGCACTCGAATACTTCTAACTCTAAACCTTAGAATTCCAATTCTAAAAAAGTCACTTTTGAGTTAGCTAATAATGTTGATTATCCATTTCCTCGCAGGTTCCAAAACAGGAATAAGCAAAGGGAGGACTTTGAGGAAGAGATCATCAGCATGTTGCAGAAGCTTCAGATCACACTGCCTTTCCATAAAATTGTCAAGCACATGCCTATCTTTGCAAAGCTGATCAAAGACTTAGTTGCAGGAAAGCGTGGTTTTAGCTCCACGGACACCATTGACATCCCTAAGGCCTGCTCGGCTGCCCTTTTGCGCATGCCCCTTAAGGCCAATGATCCTGGGCCGCCATCCCTTCCATGTGTCATTCAGTCAAAAAGATTCGAACATTGCCTTTGCGACACGCGAGCATCAGTGAACATCATGCCATTCCACATTTACAGGTCACTCAACCTAGGCGCACTCAAACCCACGCACCTATGTGTCAGGTTGGCTAACGCTTCTGTAACCAACCTAATGGGGGTTCTTGAGGACGTACTGGTACAAATCGGAGATACATGCATCCCTGCAGACTTCTACGTAATAAGAATGGACAAAATTGACAAAAGTGAGGAACCTCCCCTCATCTTCGGAAGGCCCTTACTAGCCACAGCCGAGTGCTTCATCGATGTCAGAAAGGGCCAGGTCTCCATCAAGGTCCTGGACCAGCTTCGGACATTCTCCATCCATGACACCATCCAGTACCCTGCCGAGCCTATTGTAGATTTTCCGTTAAACACAATGGACTTACTGCTACGGGAGACAATTGCTCAGTCTTGCATGACGGATGACCTTGGGAAGGCCGTTACTAGTAACCCACACACTGTGGATTCACTTACAGATAGCGTGATCGAAGAGGTACGAGCCCTTGACATCATGCCAGCCCTCCCATTCCACAGGCCTCCCTTCGAAGCGTTACCAGTCACAAGTCAGAAAACCCTGCCGTCCATCATAAAGGCTCCTGAACTCGAGCTGAAGCCCTTGCCCGAGCACTTAAAGTATGCATATTTGGGCGACAATCAAACCCTTCCAGTCATCATTGCATCTACCCCAAGTACGAAAGAGGAAAAGGCATTGGTTCACATTCTTAAGGTCAATCAAACGGAAATTGGATGGACAATAGCTGACATCAAAGGCATAAGTCCCACAAAATGCATGCATTGGATACTGCTGGAGGAAGACTCCAAACCATCACGGGAGGCGCAGAGGCGATTGCATCCACCTATGAAGGAGGTCGTGAAGAAAGAAGTCCTAAAGCTTTTGGACGTTGGAATCATCTATCCAATTAGTGACTCCAAGTGGGTGAGCCCAGTCCAGGTCGTGCCAAAGAAAAGTGGGATCACAGTGGTTAAAAACGAGCAGGATGAGCTTGTACCTCAACGGATTCAAACAGGATGGAGAGTGTGCATTGACTATCGAAAGCTAAATATAACCACACGCAAGGACCACTTTCCTTTGCCCTTCATTGATCAAATGCTCGAGCGCCTGGCTGGACACTCCCACTATTGCTTCTTGGACGGCTACTCAGGATACAATCAGATTGCTATTGCACCCGAAGATCAAGAAAAGACAACATTCACATGCCCATATGGCACTTTTGCATACAGAAGAATGCCGTTTGGATTGTGCAATGCCCCAGCTACCTTTCCGCGTTGCATGATGAGCATCTTCTCCGATATGGTGGAAGATATAATTGAAGTATTCATGGACGACTTCTCGGTGTTTGGACATTCATTCGAATTGTGCTTAGTTAACCTAACTCGAGTACTGGAACGGTGTAGAGAAAGCAATTTAGTGCTGAACTGGGAAAAGTGCCATTTCATGGTACAACAGGGAATTGTCTTGGGTCATGTGATCTCTAGCCGAGGCATATAAATGGACAAAGCAAAGTTAGACATAGTAGAGAGGCTACCGTACCCCACTACAGTCAAAGAGGTTCGATCGTTCTTAGGGCATGCAGGCTTTTACCGCAGATTCATCAAAGATTTCTCGAAAATCACAAGACCTTTGTGTGATCTTCTAGCCAAGGACGCCACATTTGAGTTCACTAATGGATGCCGTGAGGCATTCAACACACTCAAGGCAAAGCTCACGGCATCACCCATCATCATGCCACCGAATTGGGACTTATCATTCGAACTAATGTGTGATGCCTCAGACTTCGCCATAGGAGCGGTTTTGGGACAGCGTGTTGACAAGCTCCCTCATGTCATTTACTACGCAAGTCGAACCCTGAATGATGCCCAGCTGAACTACTCCACCACCGAGAAGGAGCTCCTTGCTGTTATCTTTGCCCTTGAGAAATTCCGCTCATATCTAATTCAAACCAAGGTCATAGTATACACGGATCATGCTGCCTTGAAGTATCTGCTCACTAAAAAGGACGCCAAGCCAAGGTTGCTACGTTGGATGCTACTGCTCCAGGAATTCGACCTTGAAATCAGAGACAAGAAGGGCAGCGAAAACGTGGTCGCTGACCATATGAGCCGATTGCTTCACAGTTCCAATGAAGAGGCCGATCAGTTGCCCCTCCTCGAGACCTTTCCTGACGAACAGCTCTTCGCAATCCAAGCTATTGATCCATGGTATGTCGATCTCATTAATTACCTTGTCACTAAGAAAATTCCTTCATCTTTAAACAGGTACCAAAAGGACAAGCTGGCTAAACAAGCTAAGTACTTCATATGGGATGAGCCGTACCTATGGAAGCATTGTCCAGACCAAATCATTCGGCGCTGCATCCCAGAAGACGAGATGAAATCCGTCTTGACATTTTGCCATAGTTTGGCATGTGGGGGCCATTTTGGAGCTAAGAAGACAGCCCTCAAGGTACTACAAAGTGGACTCTACTGGCCCACACTTTTCAAGGATGCACACGAATTTTTACTCACCTGTGACCGCTGCCAACGCCTAGGTAACATCGGCCCTCGCAATCAAATGCCATTACACCCTATTCTTGTGGTCGAAATCTTCGACGTATGGGGCATTGATTTTGTGGGGCCTTTTCCGAATTCCTTTGGCAATCTTTATATTCTGCTTGCAGTTGATTATGTCTCCAAATGGGTGGAAGCAATTCCCACCAAAACTAACGATGCCAAAGTAGTGGTGCGTTTTTTACATAGTCACATCTTAGCCAGATTCGGCGCACCTAGGGCAATCATCAGTGATGGGGGGCACACTTCTGCAATCATTCGTTTGCAGCCCTAATGAAGAAGTATGGCGTCACCCACAAGGTCTCAACACCGTATCACCCTCAAACGAGTGGCCAAGCGGAAGTGTCCAATCGGGAAGTAAAGGCCATATTGGAAAAAACGGTAAATCCTAACCGCAAAGATTGGTCCAGCAAATTGAATGATGCGCTGTGGGCCTATCGGACCGCTTACAAGACCCCGATTGGCATGTCTCCCTTCCGGCTTGTTTTTGGAAAAGGCTGCCACCTACCAGTGGAATTGGAAAAGGCCATATTGGAAAAAATGGTAAATCCTAACCGCAAAGATTGGTCCAACAAATTGAATGATGCGCTGTGGGCCTATCGGACCGCTTACAAGACCCCGATTGGCATGTCTCCCTTCCAGCTTGTTTTTGGAAAAGGCTGCCACCTACCAGTGGAATTGGAGCATAAAGCATTCTGGGCTATTAAGCAGATGAACCTGAACTTCGATGATGCTGGAATACATAGGAAGCTTCAACTAAGTGAATTAGAGGAGTTGCGAAACGAGGCCTTTGACAGTGCTCGTATCTACAAGGAAAAGAGCAAAGCTTTCCACGACAAGCGCATTCAGCCCAAGGACTTTCACATCGGACAGGAAGTCCTCCTCTTTGACTCCCGGCTCAGACTAATGCCAGGTAAGTTGCGTTCAAGATGGACTGGACCATTTATTATTACTAACATTTTTCCTCATGGTGCAGTTGAAATCCAGCACCCGGAACGGCAAGATCCGTTCAAAGTAAATGCCCACCGCCTCAAACACTACTTCAAGGACCTCTCTAATCCAAGCGCAGTCAACCCTGCAACTCCGCATGCGCCCAGCTCCTAGAATGACAACCCCGTCTTGCCTAGACGTTAAATAAAGCGCTCCTAGGAGGCAGCCTAGCCCTGGTTTGTATTTCTCACTTCCTTTTCTGTTTCTGCCCGTTATATCTCTCAAACCGTTCTACTATTGTCATGCTTACTGCTTATCGCATTGAGGACAATGTTCAGTTTAGGTTTGGGGGTGTGGATTTATAATTTTGCATATAGAAACAAGTAGGTTTGGGGGTGATACACGGCCAGGACATTTAAATTTCTGCTTGTGATTAGTATGATAACTTGTTAATAGGAATGTATATGCTAAGTTAACTATCTTTGTTTTACTAAGAGTCATGCCATGGTCAAGTAGTTCATAATTTGCACTTCACAATGCCATGTTTTAAGTGATTAAGTGAACGAAATAACTGAATTTGAGTGAACCTTAGAAAATTAGTGGAGACTACCCTATGAGATCTTTGAGCCTAATTGTCATTCTTTCTTAGGGATATACTTGTTTCTACTCTTAAACACTCATCACTTTTATTCTTAATTGTTGATCTCATTACATCATATTTGCATTGAATTTTAAAGAACTAACATCATTTAGATACTCTTGATTTAATGTGTGGTTTTCCATAAGAAGTGATGTAGGCTATGTATGCTTTAACCTCTAAAGGCTTGATCCTACCCTATTGCATGCTCCCTAAGCCAACTTTGAAGCCAAACACTCAGCCTTTTCTTTCATCACCCAAAGTATAACCTAACCCAAAATACTTAGCCATTCATCACAGCCATACCCTATAACCTCAGTTTGTGCTAAGGTTGCCACAAATGAGATTCATGGTGAGAATGAGAGGTGAAAGAAGATGATGCCCAATTCAAAGGACATTGGCGTCAATTGAAAGTTCAAGAGTAAAGAAAAGTTTTACAAGTTGCAAGCTGCATGAAAATTTGAGGAAATCATTGCATGATCTTGGTTCAATTCAATTCAAAGACGAACAGAAACAAAAAAAACGTTCAAATCAAAAGAAAGAAAGAAACGTTGAGAAAAAGAAGGAAAAAAATAAGTGAAAAACAAAGTGAATTGAGCCAAGTGAGCCAAGAGCCTCAAAATAAGCCACAAGAGCAACAAAATAAGTCATCAGGAAAGCACAATGTCGTGGGCCTTAAGAAAGGATTCAGTTCAGAAATTCCAAGTTCAATTCATGACTTCTCATGCCTTGGCACAACTCAGGTTCTTTGAATCCCATCCTTCCTTGCTAAACCCCAAAGCTTAGCCCCAATACAACCTAAAAAGGAAGACCTAACTGATCTTATGGACAATCATGATAAGGATTAAGGTACGTATCTATGTTCTTAAAGTTCAATTCCTTTCATGAGATCTTTATTTCCATAAAGTGCTATTCTTCATTGTTACTCATATGTGATTAAATTTGAATTTCATAACATAAACTCATCACATATGCTTGAAAAGAGTGTAAGCCTAGGATTCTTGTGCGAATTGAGAGTTTCCTAGTGAGGATTAGAGTCGAGGCGAAATCTTTCTAGGGCACTTAGATGAAGTTGTTTTCAAACTTGATCACCTGAAAATATTGGCATTTATACACGTACACCTTCACATGACACTCACGGCTATGGCATTCCTTTTAGTTCTGCAAAGCATGTCTACTTACTTTGATTCTTATTAGCTTGTTAAGAGTACTATATCTAGCATCTTTTTTGTTTAAAGTAAAACGTTTGTGGGTATCGTGCTGTTATAACCCTCAGGAGACAAAACTCCTCCTACTAGGTGAACCTAGGGGTATAAATGTTCTATCTTAACTAAAATCGAGTCTTTTCATTTTGTTAGCATTTGTTTTGCTCAGGGACTAGCAAAAGATAGGTTTGGGGGTATTTGATCAGTCGTTATTTATGCATCAGTTTGAGGTCTTTATATGCCTCTCTTACATGTCTTTTGAATGATTTCGTGCCATCAATAGTAGAAAATGATCAATCTTGTGCGACTTGTCCAGAGTTAGAAAGATAGGTAAAATCTGGAAAGAACGCAAAAAGAATGACTCAAATCGTAGTCCAGATGAAGGAGATGTCCTCATTTCAATATCAGGTCCTCAACGGGGTCCTGAGTGCGCCAGTGCGCCTATTTTGGGCCACTGGCCAAGTACCTCATATCAGGCCCTCCGGGTCCCGAACTTGTGTTTCATGACATCAGGGTCAGGTCCTAGAAGTGCCAAGGTCGCGCCGAGGCAGGTCGAGGATATGTCCCAAGAACTCCCATCCGATCCCAGATTTGCGCCTAAGCCCGGGGTCCATGTTCCGCCAGCGGTGGATCAGAGGTTCTCCCTCTGCGCTAAGCCTGACAACATTTGCGCCAAGCCTAAACGACGATGCGCTTCTATTATACTCCTAACGTACTTCAAAAGCGCGGTCCCAGATCCTGATTACGAAGACAATCAAAAATCCAAGTTTGGTCAGCTTGCGTTCCCACTTGCCAGCCTGCATTCACACTCCCAGCCGTGCTCTGATTGGTTCGAATAGATTTTAAAGACTTTGTAATTAATTAAAAGTAAAATAACTTTCCCTATTCCTATAGGACATGGTTTTACCAATCTGTATAGAACAAGGTTATACCAATCCTTATAGAACAAGGTTATACCAATCCTTATAGAACAAGGTTTTCCCTTGTCTATAAAAAGGAGAATCAGATAGAGGATTGGGGGAGATAATTAGCTAGAGGCGTTTTTGTTTCTGGGAAAACATAGACCTGAGCCACAGAGAGTTCCGTTTTGGTTTTCTAGAGAATTAGGGACCATATTTTGGGAGATAATCTTTCACATAGATTATTGGACGTGGAGCTTGGAGAAGAAGGCTCTGCCATGTCTTCTGCTGCACCTGTTCTTAACAATCTCTTTTGTACCCTTATTTTCATTATTGCAATTTACTTATGAATTCAATTATACTTGTGTTTATTTCAGTTATGTGTGAGTAGTCATTAGGATTAGGGCTGCTTGAAGCCCTAGCCATGTTAGCTTATTGATTGGATTTCTGGCTCTTGATTATGATTGCTATGCATGCTGAATAAGTTGGATTACTATGCTTAATGAACTTAATTTATGCCTATAAGATTATCTACCTTGTTTGCATATAATTATAGATGTAATTGCTTGAGTGACCGTCATATCATCTTGTGATTTGGAGCATCGAAAGTATTCGTACTTGTAATCTTAACTCATGACGACCTAGGATTGCATGCCACTTTGCTAGGCTAATGTGGTGTCATTAAATTCTCTTTAAACTTCATGCATCATCTTAAAAGGTAGGTGATAGACGTTCTAGGCATATGCCCTGTTTAGAACATGCTAAGTAAGAGGGAATAAGATGTGTCTAGTGAACCAACGCCAGGTCCTAGGCACGGGCACCTAATTCAGAAAATGCATAGTAATTAGGTCAAGGAAATTTGGTTAAGAGCTATAATTGGTTAGAGTGGATAGTAAGCCTTAATTCGCCTTAGTTAACAACCTTTCATTCTTGCATTGTTATTTTCTGCACTTTGGTTTACTTGTCTTTAAATTTCAGTTATCACATCATAAACCCACCCCCACCCCCCCCCCCCCCCCCCCCTCTGTGTGTGTGTGTATTTTTATTTAAGTTAACAAATCTGAACTAAATTGGTCATAACGTTGATACAAGTCCTCGAGGGATCGACTCTTGCTGTGCTACTATACTATACTTATCGATTTGTGCACTTGCAAGGATTTTATAACTGTTAGAATTGAATTGCATATTTCTTGCTCTTTAAATCTACCAACAGTCATCACATTGGTTCGATTTCAGTTTCAGCAAAATTACCGAACCAAATTACTGATTAATAGCCCTAGTCTACGAACCCGCACCCAACGTACCCAATCGACGAGGAGAACAAGACCTAAGGAGGGTGACGATGCAGAGGAGATGGCATCATATTTGTTTTTATTTTTATTTTTATTTTAAACCTTTTATTTTCTTTTTACTGTAGTTTATTCTTTTTTGATTTTTTTATAAGAGAATTTTCTATTAATTATTTTTCTTACGTGGATTATAATAATCATAAAAATAGGGATTTACTTTGCCACATAACTTTTAACTGTTTCACTAACAGTTTGGCTAACAGAATGTACCTAAATGTTGTGTTTTGATAGTTTTGGTACCTATATGAAAATTTTCATACTTGGGGTATGAACTTGAAATGACCCCTATATTATGAGTACTTTTATATAGTTTATTCATAATTTAAATACAAAAAGACAAAGACAAATTAGCAAATCCAATTATTAAAGTAAGGAGCCCCTACCGTATTTAGAGTGCCTTCTTCCTCGCGACCTCAGACGCCACTCCTTCATTTCACTTGAAATTTCAAAGCTCAAGCGCCACAGAGAAAAACTTCGCAATTTGGGGGTGGGTTTCTTCACGATGGTCGATCACGCCCTCTCGTTTAGTCTGTCGATTTGTCGTGCTATAGTTTTCGATTGTGAGGTGGTTCAAAGTTGTTCTCACTTATCTCGCATGGTGGTCCTTTACGGTCGAGGGTGGATTTGACCCACGAATTTTCTGGGTTTCGCAGCTGTCTGGGGTGGGGGGTTGTTTCAAATTCGATTTAGGGTTCAGGTTGTGGCTCACGATGTGGTAGATTAGGAAAGTTGGAGTCCCTTTTTAATAATCCGAAAATGCCCCTTCAAATTTCGCCACATCACGAGCTGAGTGGACAAAATTTTTGTCACGTGTACTTTTAACGCACTTTTGGGCGGGAAACGTAATGGAGGTACTCGTCTGTTGGTGGCAATATAGTTTGAGTATCTAGATGAAAATTCATAGTTCGGGTATGAACTTGAAATGACTCCTACAGTTTGAGCACTTTTATGTAGTTTATCCTTAATTAAATGGTTTTCAATGTCTCTGAATTTTACCTAAATTTTACCAACCGTCCCGAAACTTCAATAGTCTATCATCCTTAAACTTTACCCATATGTGCAACAATGGTCCTTCTGTTAATTTTTTGAACGTTTTCGGTTAAAAATTGTCACATAAAATGACATATCTATCCTTACTTTTAAGAAGAAGAAAAAAAGGTTCAAGAAATTGACGGAAGGATCATCATTGCACGTTTGGGTAAAATTTAGGGATAGTTGATAAAATTTAGATAAAGTTCATGGACGATAGCAACTGTTTAGTCGTTCAAAAACAATATATTTGGATCAATGTATTTAGAAACTCAAATATGTATATATTAGTCATTCTTCCATTATTTTATCATAATTATTATCATGTAAAAACAATAGATTAGGATCAATCAACATAAATTTAAAAAGGATTAGACTTACATATTTTATCACTAAATCCATTTGTGAAGTAGAATAGGATTAGAATTATGTGCGTCATAATATCATCACCAAGTCGAACTCTATATCAACACAACACAACGTAAGCTCCAAGCTGGTAAAACCCTAATCAAAACCAACCACAGCGTTTATTAACAACTTCAATAAAGAAAACTCTTCTTGGGTTGCTCAAAACGGATCTAAAACAACTCCGAACGGACTAAAAACGTGCTCAGACGAACCAGAACGTTCTGAAACTAGGCCAATGCGCCGTCAGCGGCCGGAAAAAGGCCCAACTCGTCAGCCGAAGGTTGGGAAGCGGCCTCACGTTCCGCCACTCGCCACGTGTGCGAATGCCAAACCATTTCTAAAGCCTGGTCTAGAGATATGTCCTATTTTGGAAACTCAAACTCAGAGGAAACCCAAATCAAGCGTATGACACTTGGAAGTATGTCCCATCACAACGCTTTCGAAGGTATGAGATATTAAGGATTGCCATGGAAAATCAAGTACATATAAACTGCTCCAATTGAACAGTAATAGAATTCCAAGAAAATGAAGAAATTACATAACATGTACTGAAACTGATACAAGAACTTACAATATAATCAAGGATGCTTATGAAATCCTCCCAAATCTTTCTAGTACCAAATGGACTATGGAACCTTAAGTAATTATGATCAAGGCAGATCGTGAGGCAAATGTGCTCCCTTTATGCATTCGACTTCGAATTCACCTTTTCTGCAATTCAAACTAATATTACTCGTTGTTACGTGGTATTCATACCAATTGTGTAGTGAAAGGTCTCGAATTTTATCCCTTTTCCACTCAATTCATAAAATAAGATCAGACGTTATTCCGATTCGTCTCCAATTTTGTGAAACTATTCCTCAAGCTCCCATGCTTTCATAGATTATTCCTTTGCTTTGCTCGGATATTATTGCCTTTGCCCCCGCGCACTCTCTCATCCCTCCTCCGGTTAGTGAAGCTCTTTTTTTAGTACTACAAATTGCTAGACGAAGCCAATCAAAAGGGATCTCTAAATCGAAAAAAGCGAAGCCTGACATAACGGAATTCTAAAAAAGTTGGGCAAAGCAAGACATTCGACCCGTAAGTAAGGGAGCAGGAATAAATTGCAAAAATGAAAAATCTGCAGAATTTAAAGGTTGGTAAAAGACAAGAAATCTTGTATGTATAAAAAGCCCCCCTTGGATACAAGCAGTAAACAAATCCAACGGCTGAATGAAATCAAATTACAACAATCCAGAACTTTACAAGCATGCCACGTAGGCAATTGTAGTAAAAAAATGGCAGGCAATTGTAGTAAAAAAATTGTGTACTGTAAAAGAAAAATTGGACCTTAAATCTAAGGACAACTCCAATTCCTCCCCTAGGCCTGGTAGAGTTTATGAAAGATACATGAAGCAGTAGAACAATTACCCAACTAATGACCACATGCGATGCAGATTTCATATTATGATTTCGCTTATATCACGAAAACGAATATCCAATGCATTCAGCTATATTTGAACACCATGTTGCAATAGATTTTGTTGAGCAGCACCATTTGATCCAACTATAATCTGCATTTCTGCTTGAAATCAGTAACCGGACGAAGATACAAGAACATTATGTTCCTTCAAACGCTTCTGGAAATGAGCTAGACGGGTTTGTAATTGCAGGATGCCTGCGGCCTTCTGAGAGAGAATGGTGTTCAATCGAGAAACATAGTCATCCAGCTGATTCCCGGGCTGATCCGCTTCTACCAACAGATTCATCTCCTGCAAATGCATTACACAAATCAAAACGCCTTACATGCCTATATCAGGTCTTCGAAAGACAAGAATTCGGCAAGCAAAAGGAAACCCCACCAAGTTGCAGGCTCTTCCATGCTAATATTTGAAGCAGGAAAATACAGAAAAGAATTCAAGCCTCCATTATGAAATGCAATTGCATACCTCTCTAACAATATTCATAGTGTCCTCCACTTGTTTCCGGTGAGCACTTACAAGATCTTCCTCCTCCTATAATCATGCAACATAGGCCTTGTAAGTTAACATACTCTGGTTTTGTATAATGGTTAATCCTATCTGAAGAAGTTATAGAAAGATTATTACACAAGTTATCCAGATGAGTTGTTACACCATGTTTTCAATTTATAACGTATCTCACAGATTTATCAGACACAATTTTTCTAAAAGAATTGTATTAAACCTTGGTAGGAAGTATCTTGTTGTTATTACCTGTAACAGGGCGTTCAAATCGTCATCTGAATTTGAGTTCCTTGAATGAAACTTTGGCAGTTCCAATTTTGTCTGACCATTGGGTTTTCGCACTTTGTCCTCTGGAGCCGATACATTGTATTGCTCTAGCTTTCCATTTCTCTTCCACGATGTTTTCGCCTCATAATAAGACTCTTCTGATGCATCAAATTCATTTTTTTCAGCTTGTACAGGCCACGTATCATTTGTGTCAACCTCAAAGGCCGAAGCAGTGGGCAAAGCTGAAGATAAGGGTAAATTTGTTGATTCCTTGAGGTTTATGGTAGAAGGTAACACATCCTTCTTAGGGTTGTTCCCTTTAGAAAGGCTCTTCACCCTGATGTAATTTTGATAACAAGAAAGCATTAGAAGGGGAATGAATAACATATACACCAGAAGCATTAGTGTTATGAAAATGTATTTCACCTGTCAGCGTATCTTAAAGTGTTGAGAGTATGCTCACAGGATCCTGAGCTTGGTGATATACACGATATCATCACAGTACGAGAATCGCCAACAAATGAATCCCTGAGAACTTCAGTTAACTTACTTCCTCGGAAAGGAATATGACCCTGGTCATTGTCAAGAGCTCTAATGCATTCTTTCAATGCAAGTAAGCTCTTATTAATCTCAGCACCTTCCATTCTGCACCATAATTTTTTGTAACAAATAAGCAAGCAATCCCCAAACATCGAGAAATGAACATCTAAAGATTATGTGACTTGATTTGACATTAAGCAAGCTATGGTGTTTTGTTTACCAACCTTCAACTCCAACATCAAAGGCAATATTTTCATTTCTTATAACCAAAATTTTCATCCACAGATGTGACATGTATCAAAAAATATATTTCCAATAACCCAACATCAGGGAAAAATGGGAGAAGACAGATATCTTAAGTCTAATATATTAAATGGTGATTTCTGGAGATGCTACTACATATATACAAGAACATATAAAAAGTAATAATGGCTTCCCTATGGGGTAAAAAAAACTTCAAGATGTAATAAGTTATACCTCGTCTGTTTGTCATTATCTGTAGTATCTGCACCACGTTCACTTCCAGCGAGATCAATAAATGAGAGCTTGCCAACAAGACGGGGAGGCTTCGATTCACTGCCATCAACTGATCTCTTAATAGCAAGCTGAAGTATGGCATGTGAACGGGAGGATTCTTCATTTGCACCAGTTGTACCAGTACTTCTTGTGGCACTTCCTCTCTCAATGAGCTCCTTAATGGTGTCCACATCGGACACTCTGTATTCTTGCAAACCCACAATACAAACTTGTTGTTTACCATCTTCTCTCATGCAAAGCTTTCTGTGGAATATGAATTGTAAGTTTCAAGCTTCAAGTTTCAAAAAATCTTAAAGCTCTAAATACTAACAAGAGGAAGGCTACAACGGCTTACTTTCGATCATTGAGAAGATCAAAAAGTTTTCCACCATATATTTCAAAGAAGCTCACAAACAACTGAAATCCCTGACTACGGTAAGTATGGTGCATCAGCCTCAAGATGTCTCGTGATGCTTTAAGAGGTAATGGTTTCATGGTATAAGTTTTTCCACTCCCTGAATGAGAAACCAGAAGGTAAGCACAGTTTCCAATAAACATACATGAGTTAAAGATAGCAGGTAGCTTATGCCTCAAACAGACACGAGTTCAAGGCATCAAAGTCCCAAGGGTTAAAACTGATAAAATGTTCTTAGTTGACCTTTCCTCAACGCTACATATTTGGGCCATTCACTCTGGCAGTTTGGCTACACATATTAACACTATATATATTACGAAATAAAAGATGTATATAGTTTAAGCATGTGAATTTGAATGGGTGTGTAATGATGAAGGAAAATAAATTTTATTCTTTACAGACTGAGCTCTGTTAAGAAATATATCCCATTCCACACTCAACGTAGAAAAATATACTGAGTAGGTCTATCAGGAGGTGTCCAGCTGGATAATAATCAGAATAATTTAATTCCATGAAAAAAATAAAGCTACAGAATTTACAAGAAAAATAATATAATTTTACATGTAAAAATATAAAAATTTGTTCACCAAGTCTGTAACAAAACCATAGATTTGAGACGAGCACTAACCAGTTTGTCCATATGCAAAACAAGTTGCCTTTGTGCGTTGGAAAATTATGGGAACTATGGGCTCCACAGTCTCATGATACACCTAAAAGTACAGGATGAAAATGTACAATCAGCAGCCTAAAACATATTGAGAGCCATGTTTGTACATACTCTTATTGATAATAATCCAATAATTCTAGTTTTAGACATGTTTTGTAATTTTGTTTGCTGCTATTCATTTAATAGCAATATACGTACTTCATCGTTTGAGACTTCCTCATTCAACACTGCATCAAAAACAAACTCATGCTTTTCCATGTATTCTGTTAGGTCAACCTGCAGAACATTGAGAATGAACTCAGAAACATAAAAGTATGGGTACCAGTAAACGATGAGATAAGTATCAGATTAAGGAGGTAGTAAAAATATGAAAAATCACAAAAGATAATACATTATTGCAAATTATAACAAGACATACAAATGAAATACGGATGTCAAATATTTCCATACCACGATCATAACTAGCAAAAGTACCGCAACTTACAATATTTTTCTAACTATCTAATAGTTTATTGATGTATCTATTGTCTACTAAAGTTTCTTCATTCTGGCTCTAAAAGCCATATATAAATTGTCCTTTTCTAGTGGATCTTTGGACAGACATAAGCCAAAGGCCTGAAGCATCACTAAATTTTCTGGCTTCAATTTTGATCATTATGCTTATATAATTACTTTTATCAT
This sequence comes from Oemleria cerasiformis, assembly GCA_037349345.1. Classification (NCBI taxonomy): domain Eukaryota; kingdom Viridiplantae; phylum Streptophyta; class Magnoliopsida; order Rosales; family Rosaceae; genus Oemleria; species Oemleria cerasiformis. The sequence goes on along the minus strand of JAZGTL010000019.1, from coordinate 4,132,604 downwards.
GCCCTTGGCCAAAACAAGAGACAGATCTTCATTTCTTTTTTGTTTTTGGCCAGAAGACAGGTCATTCTCTGGTAAGCTATAATCATGCCAAAACTGATCACCAGGTGACATTTACCTTGAGCTTAGTCTCATGCACTGTTACAGAGTTGGAAAGTGTATCTATGATATCCGCCTCATTCTTTGCCAACTCCTTTTTATTGAGTGGTCTCTTTCGCACCTGCATTCATACCATCACAAACCAATATTAGAAAGAAGAAAAAAATGTAACAGGCCTGATGCGGTATAGCGTTTAAACAACTTCATCCTTAACCTAATCAGGCCACTTAATAATGTAGGAGCATTATAAACTTTGGATCAAAAAGTGACTGCTGGTACTTGGGGGCAATTCATTTCAAGTAAAAAGTGGAAATCACAAACAAGAATTATGATGTTAGGATAAAACATACCACCACTTTGATCTTTGCTACAGAACTAGCTTTCTCTTTGTCAGCAGCAAAACTTTTTAGGACATTGTTTTCTGGTAAACGTGCCCTTTCTGTTTGTTTGTTGTTTGAAATGTACGGTTCAGAATCATCAAAGCTTCTGCCCCGAGCAGGGTAATATTGAGAAGCACCGTCATACAACCCAGAGACTGGCATCTATACAGGAGATCAAGATTGACTTAGGACTATCCATCAAAAGTCATTTTATCAAATACAAAATAAAACTAGAATGAGGAACACAATATCTGTTGTCAACAAAACAAAAATGACACCAAATCTCAGCAACTAAACATTAGTGCTTGAAAATGCGGACAAATCAGAATTCATCAAAGAAAATAAATGTACTAACAAAGATAAACATGTTGTTCTCCCTAATTCATGGTGATATTAATCTGAATGCAAATTCTAAGATCACGGATGAATGAAACAAATAATCAAAAAGTTTGAAATAGGAAGTATTTCATGAAAAAAATCTACTAAATCAATATGCACTGATACCAATTACACATATGGATCATAAAACTCAAAACCCAAAAATGCAATCTTTATTGAAAAGGAAAGAGACCCACGTCAGGAATGAGCTCGGTATCAAAGGAATGTAAATCCAAGAGTCCAGGACTAAATTCATTGGGCGACTCATCGCCGCTCTTCCTCCGCGAATTGTAGGGAGGTGTTGATGGCGCCTCCATGTAAAACTCATTGTAACCTCTCTGCGCATTTCGGTACACTCTAGAAGCCGGTCCTCCCCCACCTCCACCATAGAAACCATAGTCCTGCTTCAAATTCAACCACAAAGAGCACAAATGATAAAGGGCTAAATACAAAAATGTACCCTCAGATCTACAAAGATCAAAGGTAGAAACTTTTATTCCAACATCATCAGGGTCTGATCAGAATGGTACCAACAAAATCATTAACAGCACAAAATTTCAAAGAAAATAAATCAAATGAACAATAAATGTGATTGCATTGTACAAATTTCAAATTTGGGGAAACATTTGATTGAGTTTTGATGGGCTTTCAGAGGAGGCAAAAACATACCTGAGGTGGAGGACCAGAAGAGTTGGAAGACTGAAGGTGTTGAAGACCAGCTGACTGAAGCCACCTTCCATTGGACGAAGTCTCCAAGAAGTTATCAGAGTATTGCCGCTGGTGGTGCACCCCTGCCGCACCAGATCTATGCCCTTGTCTCCCGACCCCGTTCATTCTCACTCTTCCTCTCTGAACCCGATCCAAATCTCAATCGGAGCCTCCGATCACAAGCTCAGATCGGAACCTCTCTCTCTCTTCAAATACACGAAAAAATCTGGATCATTAATTACTGCAACGAAAGCTCTTTTTTACAGCTCGAAGCTTCTCTTCGAATCTTTTTGTTTAATTTTTTATTTCTTCTTTTTATCTGGTGTACTATATAAGCTCAACTTTAATGGAGGCTCGAGTAAACCCAAAAATATAGCAGAAGGGAAGAAATGCTTTGAATTTTAAATAAACAGTGCAGCACGTGCGAATTCGAGATGGCGATTGTGGCACGTGACCAGGATTTTGGCTCAGGTAGGTCCCGCTTTCAGCATTTGAATGTCCAGGGCCTGTTCTCACGTGGTGGGGCCTACTATTTTTCTTGAGCGCTTGACTATCCTCATTCAAATTCTGTGAAAAGCGGCGCCACGTGGCGAAACTTGGGAGGCTATTCGGTTGGTGGTGGATCGGACGGCGGAGTTTGAATTGGACGGATATTAAACCGGCGGTAAATGACTTAATGGGCGTTGGATGGAATCTTGGTACCCGCCTGGGTTGTTCGGCGCACTTATGCCCTTCCAACTTTTTCTTTTTCTTTTTGGGGTTTGGACCGGACCCTGCACAGCTTCTCATGTTTTTCTTAACTGGATCAAGCCCAAGCCAACACTTACCAGTTAAATTTGTTTTTTATTTGACATAATAATATAAAGGGATAAGATTATAATATGTATATTGAGTATTCGTTTCGTTTTTTTAAGAATCAGATCTAAAAGATTAAACTTGAAACTTCCCACAACTCGCTCTTAATTTAATAGTTTGTCATTATTAAAAAATGCACAATTTTGAATCTTTCATCTCCCAATTGATCGGAAAAATTGATTATACCAATAAGAACCATTATTAAAAAAATATACAATTCCGAATCTTTTGTCTCTCAATGGATCAAAAAAATTGAATGTTGTGAGGTCTTATACCACAAAAGAAAAAAGTTAATAGTGTCCAACGTTACGGCTCATGACAATGCTAAAACAAAATTTGCCTAATTATAAAAAAATTGAATTGAATTGAATTAAATTGCAAAATTTGTAATTCACTATATTAATTAAATATTAACAATTGAGCCGTTGAAAATTTCTAAATTATGATCTTAAATAGATCATTTGTTCCATATTTTACTAATAATTTCTTTATTTTTTCTTTACAAATAAGCATCATATTCAATACAAACTAGTCAAATCAAGAATTATATTCATTTCTTCCAATATTATGGTACGATATCAATTTATATCCAGTATTTGGAAATAATCTTATTATTTATGGAAGAAAAAAAAGTCATAATTTTATTATTGTCTTTTGTCAATAAATTCAACTCGTTTGCACAAACTTTAATATTGTCCTTATCAAGTTATAAATTTAATTGAAAACTAACTGAGTAGCCATCAAACTAACCGATGGTGCATTTGACAAAAAAAAAAAACTAACCGATGTTGCAAGTTTATGGGTCTTAAACCCCTTAGGAAGTAAATTAAGAAATCAAAATGAAGCAGTCCTCTTTTAAAAACACCCTGAAATTTTAGAGGTGTAACGTGTAATTTCCTAGGCTAACCATTTTGGAGTGCTAAAAAGAAACACTATTTTACTACAAAATGCTGCTTATCCAAGCTTCTGGGTAAATTTGTTTTTTTTTAATTATTTTGTACTATAATTTATTGATATTTCTTTTTATTCGTTGTGTGATTGGAGATCTCATATTCAATTTTTGTAAAGAGTAAAATCAATATCTATTATGTAGAATTTAATCTTATTTCCCAATATAATTGTATCATAAACTATTGTCCAACACCCAATGCACACTCGGCGTCAACCCAATGCACCCAATGGAACGTAAGGCAAAAATCATACGTGAAGCTTTCTTATTTGATATTTAAAATGGATTAAATAAAAATTTTAAACCTTAAATTGAAAACTATTTATTTTAGCTTGATGTTTCATATCAACTTACAAGTGCTGGGGAAAAAATTACGAATTTAAGAAATGCATACAAGAGCAGTAAAACTATTAAAGTACTTCACAATTTCGTTAAATTAAACTTTTAATATAGATGGAGATTGTTTTACTTTTACTAACCTACTTGCAACTGTCCCTGGACAAATGCAGACCAACACAAAGCAAATTATCATAATTGTAATCCTCATCTCTCGCTCTCTCTATCTATCTACCGACACAGTAAATTTATAATTCATCTCTCTCCCTCAGCCAATCTCTCTTTCCCAATCTCTAACTCTTAACATTTTCCTTTTTATGGAATCCTTTTTGAGCGAAAGAAAATTATTTCATACGAAAGATTGTACAATAAAGTGGACAAGCAATCCACCAATTAATAGTGTTGAAGCATGAGATGGATCAACTTAAGAGTGGGACCCTAAAGATATTTTCCATACAACGTTCCTTGCGTATGACTTGTTTCAAGAAGAGGGGACAATCGGTGATTAAGGGTCAGGCACCGGTGTGGTGCCAGCCAAAGGCGGAGCTAGCATAGGACCAAAGGAGTCCTAGGCCCCTCTTGTAATATTTTTCGTTACAATTTATACTTATATAGATACATGCGAATTACATGAATATTGTTAAAGTTTTTGAAATTTTTTTCTCCTTTTTACTCGTTGCTTTCTTTTTTTTCATTAACATGTCTATATTATTTTACATACTTTTGACCTTTTGGGTACTTAAGATAGAAGATACCATAATTTCTTATTGGCCCATAATTTACATATATGCCAATAAAATTCTTTCACTTCCGATTAGTGTTATTATGTAACGACCCGAACCAGAAATTTTAGTAATTTGAGAATTTAATTAAAGGAAGGACGATTTTACCCTCGGAATATTCCGGCGTGATAGTACAGACGCGCGTGGGGCCCGTGGCGGTGCATGGTCTGGTCTTCTACCAGTGTGTGGCGGCACGTAGGGCTATTTTCCGGCCCACGGAGCGCGTGTTTAGGATTTTGGAGCATTCCTGATCATATTTTGGTGGTTTTGAGGCCGTTGAAGTCCGTTTAGAGCCCCGTTTGAGTAATCCCAGCTATATGGACGATCACGGAGCGGGCTTTGGCATGGGGGGTCAGGGAGCTGGGTTATTCCTTGGGGCTAGGGCTTCCTTGAGTTGGTACTTTGGATGTACTGTGTACGGACTGGGTTTTCAGGATTTCGTGGCATGCGTATTATGTTATACCACGGATATAGATTTTGGGTTTGACCCTGATGAATGATTTGAGATATGTTATGGAAGATTCCATCATACTCTCAAGATGAGCCAGGATATCGAATTACAACTCGGGGTGCTCAAGATGAGCTGACATATCGAGTTACGACTCGGGGTGCTCAAGATGAGCCGAGATATCGAGTTATGACTCGGGGTGCTCAGGATGAGTCAGGATATAGAGTTATGACTCAGGACTCGGAGTGCTCAGGATGTGCTGGGATATTGAATTACGACTCGGGGTGCTCAAGATGAACCGGGATATTGAGTTACGACTCGAGGTGCTCAGGATGAGCCGGGATATCAAGCTACAACTCGGGGTGCTCAAGATGAGCTGGGATATCGAGTTACGACTCGGAGTAAGTCAATGAGACTCAATTCAACCAAGTCGGGTACCTTCGTCATCAGGGTCAGTGGGTGGTGTGGGCGATGACCACGATTGACAAGTTGGTGACGTTTCACACAAGGATGACACGCCAATTGTCTTGTTTGATTGCGGAGGAGGTCCTCCGAGGTAGTTTGGGACTACTGGGATATCCTTCGTCTGATAGGTAGCTGAAGGTCAATCAGGTACAAAGGAGGTTCTGTTGGAACCCCTGTAAAGTTTATTTGATGTTTCAAAAGATTAAGGGTATTCCAGGTATTAACTTTTGTGATTAAAAGCTGTTAGACAATAGCAGGGCTTTTTGCGGATTTCGAGACGAAATTCGGGAAGGGTCATGTCAATTTGGTATCAAAGCTCTAGGTTTAACTTCTTGCATACCGCACACTTGTGTGCAAATTATTTAAGGGTTCTTGTCAACGAGATGCCTCCAAGACGTTTGTCTCTTCAGTGACCTAAAACTGAGGGAGGCGGAAAGTTGGGAGTCATGTTATGCACGAGCGGGGTAGGGTTCGCTATTGCTCGTGAGTGAACTTTGGTTTTGTAAAGTATAATGCATGCATAAAGGTATATTTGAATAAATTCTTGTTACATATTATTTTTGGTAAATTCTAGAATTTTCAAGTATTATGCAAATTACTACTGGACACAAGCTTTCAATAATTACTTGGAAATGACGTTTTGGGCTCTAGCCTGATTTTATGGATTTGAGTTTTATATGGTTGACTTGATTGATTTTGGATTTTCGTCGAGTTCATGATTTTGAGTTTAAAACCAATTTTTCAATGAATTTGGCTTGGGCCAAGTAACGAGGATTTCAAAACATGGATCTGAATTACTATCCTCGATGGTCAATGTTTTCTTCGATGCTGGCGTCGAGGGTCTTTCTCCGTCAAATCGTTAAGGCGAGCTATGGCTCGTGATTCCATTCGAGGAGCAGTGAGTCAGGTTTATGATATTTTGTGTCCAGGTTGGTTTCATGGTTTTTAAACTCCTTTTAGGAGAGTTTTCAAAGCAGGGTTGTGAACCACGGGATGTTTTTATTATTTGGATTTTCGTGGGTCCCATCGAGTGTTTTAACAAACATAGATTTTGGTTTTCACTGAATTTTTGTCCCTAAGGGTCATGGTTTTCTCTGGCACATGATGAGGGGTATTTTCCCATCACGTGTTCGTTGAGGTTTCTCCGACTAGCGTTGGAGGGTATTTCTCCGTCAGATCGTTGAGGTTTCTCCGACTGGCGTTGTAGGGTATTTCTCTGCCAGATCGTTGAGGGGTTCTCCGATATTGGCGTTGGAGGGTATTTCTCCACCACATCGTTGAGGTTTCTCCGACTGGCGTTGGAGGGTATTTCTTCGTCAGATCATTAAGGGGTTTCTCCGATGTTGGCATTGTGAGGTATTTCTCCGCCATATTGTTGAGGCTGTTTATGCGTCGTATAAGGACCCGCATATATGTTGGCGATGCAGGTAGTTCTCAGCCAGATCGTTGGGGCTGACTGCACTTGGTTCACGTGACCCTATCCGACACCTGACTTCGAGGTATATTCGGGCAAGTGACGTCATGACTTGAGGTAATTGTAGTCATATTAGGAGTAGGCCCCGCGGTGGACCTCTCAGGCTCAGAGCTTTGCTTTGAGGTAATTTCTAGGTTGAATGTATTCTGGTGCCTTCAGGATGTCTCCTGGATGTTGTTCTCGCCTACAGTTTGTTGTCGAGACGGGAACAAAGACATGTGTAGGGTGAACAGGTTCCATTGTGAATCGCAGCAGAGGTCCAGTTGACCTAAGTTCAGGGAATTTCGGGGATGAAATTCCTTTAAGGGGGGAAATTGTAATGACCCGGACCAAAAATTTTAGTAATTCGAGAATTTAATTAAAGGAATGACGATTTTACCCTCGATTTTGGAGGGGTGCGGCAGTCATTTTTTGTCTGGCAATACTTTTGGAAGTTTTCTTGGGTCGTTCCGTAGGTCCCGAACTCACGAGTTCATAAACAAGCGGCACGCAACAAACGAAGACCCAGTGAAAGAGTTGTGGGTCTAGAAGGTTCAAGGGAATTTTGGTAATTATTACATGGAGATATTTTGGGGAAGAGTATTTCTTCCTTTTTCCAAACTTTTTTGGGAGTCTACACAGACCACCTGTAACAACCCGGAATTTTGATTAATGGGTTTACGCAATTATTTTTGTAAAAAGACGATTTTACCCTTACTTGTTAAGGGGCGTGAAAATCAAATTTTGTTTCGAAACATTTTCGGTGGTGTTTTGGATACCGTTGCGTAGGTCTCGAACTCACGAGTTCGTAGACAGGCGGCACGCAGGAAACGGGGTTCGTGTACGAAAGTTATGGGTCTAGATGTGCAAGGGCATTTTGGTAATTTTGATTTGGGAGAAGATATTTTAACCCAATCATTTTTCATCTTCATCTCATTATCATCTCATTCTTCTCTCTATGTGACAAACATAAACACAAAACCACCAACCCGTGCGAACACTCACCCGAAAAACCATAAAGTCAACTTTGGATTCAAGGCTTTAGCTTCCAGTTTTGATCAACTAATCGTATTCTACTCCTTCCCATGATCACAACCGTACCAACCATCGAAGGAGAGGACCACGGTGGAAACTGAATCGAGTATAGGAAGTTTTGGACCTTCCGATCAATTTTTCGGCTAGCACAGGTACGTGTTTGATGTTTTAAGGTCATATTTGGATTCTTGGGTTCGAGTAGATAGATTTAGACGTAAAATTTGTGAAAAATGGTTGAGTTTTGAGGAAGTTGTAAAGCTTGAAGTTTCGGCTGGAAATGGAGGATTCCAGCGGAAACCAAACGGCGACGCCAGCAGCCGGTCGTCTTCTCCGGCGAGTCGTCGATGACCGGTCGAGTCGAGTAAATTAGTCGGGTCAAGCGACCGATCGGGTCAATTGAACCGGTCGGGTCGAGTTGAACCGGTCGGGTCGAGTTGAACCGGTCGGGTCGAGTGAACCGGTCGGGTTAAGTGAACCGGACGGGTCGAGTTAGACCGGGTCAGACCGAGTTGGGTCGGGTTGGACCGGTCCAGGCACGTGGGTACTGTAGCAGGCGCGTGACCAGCGCGTGGGCGTGTGTTTCGACCTTCCGTCGGCTGGCGGCGGTGCGTGGGGCGAGTCTGAGGTCACGGTAGCGCGTGACAGCTAGTTTTTGACGTTTCGGACCTGTTGGCGCAGGTTTTGGGTCGATCGGACGTCGTTTAGGGGCTGTTTTGGGCATTTTAAAGTTGTTGTGTTTTCTAGGCCAACATAGGTAGACCTCCCGGGGTTTAGGGGGTTTATATTTAAGGTTATTATTATTAGCTGGTAATCCCGATTATTAATTTGGACAGGCGATACTGCTCCAGGAACTTCAGGGGAGCGTACAGTTCAGAATTGAGCTTGCTTCAACAGGTTTTGAGTGGACTTTTGGTTTATAAACTATAATGCTTGCATAAATGTATCTTTGATTTAAATACTGTTATGTATGATGCAATGAATTTCTAGAATTTAGAAATGATGCTGGACACATGTTTTCCAATATTTCAGTGAAAGTGTGTTTTGAGAAATGGCCTGGTTTTTGTACTCGATTTTGATATCGTTTTGACGTGGTAACTATTTGAGTATGTGATTTGGGTTTAGACTCATAATTATGATTTTACCGATTTTTGCCATAAAATGATATTTCAAAGAATTTGGCTTAGGCCGCGAAACAAAGATTTCGAAGTATGGATTTGGTTTACTAGTTTCTGTCCCGATGGTTACAGTTGCTCTGACTGGTGTTGAGGGGTCTTGCTCCGCTGGTTGTTGAGGGTTCGGACTTTGGTGTTGAGGGGCCTTGTTCCGCCGGGTCGCGAGACTGTCTATGCATAGTACAGATAATACAGAGAGTTGTACAGATTTTAACACATCTCAAGGGATACCCTGGTGTCTTGTGGATATGTCGGAAGCAGTGAATTTGAGATATTATGTGTCCATATTGAATTAAATGATTTTTAACTCCTTTGAAGAGAGTTTTCAAACCAAATTGTGGATCACGAGGTATTTTCATTATACAGATTTTATGTGAGTCCAACTAAGTGGTTTTAAAGAGAAATGAGAATTTTGGTGATTTACATATAATGTTTTAGTATCATAAATTGTTTTATGTTATGCATGCATGATTTTATAAATGGAGGGGAAGAAAGGTATTTCCTCGAAAAGGAATTTATAAATGATTATTTTTGTCCACTCACAACTTTTGTATTCAAACCCCCTTCAGGCAGTTGAGTAGAGTTGACGCGGACACTGATCTCGAAACAGAGGCATTAGTACTTCGACTGCGCTGTGTAGTTATTTTTGAGTAGGACATCTAAATTATACTCTTGATCCTACTTAGACGCTCTGATATTATATTGTATTTGATTGGTCGTTAATTACGGGAATTATTGAGTGCTTAAATCCCTTGTCTGACAAGAGGAAGTATTTATTATTATTATAATTTGTAAGGATTGAAGGGTATTTTGGGAACCTTTCCTTAGGTTGTCAGAAGGGATCAGGGTTCTTCCCGGGTTTCGAGGGGAAATTCGGGACGGGTCCTGACCGTAAGGACCCTTTCCAAATTTTCCCTCGAAACCCGGAAAGAACCCTTATCCCGTCTGACAGCTTTTTTACCTTAAAATTTAAATACCAGAAATACCCTTTATTCTTGAATAATTTTTATTAAACCTTATAGGGTTCCCGACAGAACCTCTGTACTTACTGACCACTCCTACCTGTCAGACGCATGATAGTATACAGGTCAAAGCCATGACCTCGGAATAGTGGTGGCTCAAATAGGAATACCCTCTGACACCAAATGTCAGTAGGTCAGACACTGCTGACATCTCTACTAGAATACCACAAGACAACAGACTAGTCAGATACTTGTGAACCAACAATAATTCGTCACTCTGGGTCACCGCCCACACCAACCCACTGACCCGGATGACGAAGTATTTTCATAGGTTGTTTAAGCCCATGACAATTGTCGTCTGGTTCATATTAGAGCCGGAAATATCCTCGGCTATCATATCATATCATCAGCCGGTATAACATTCGACTATCATATCACATCAATCAGCATATCTCTCGACTCATATCCCTAGCCACCAGGGTATCCCTTGGGATGTGCTAGTCCTGTGTCACAGCTCTCTGTACTATGATATCACATCAGTCGGCAAGTATCCTCGACTATCGTATCATATCATTAGTCGGTATAACCTTCGGCTATCATAGCATATCAGTCGGCAAGTATCCTCGACTATCATATCATATCCCTAGCCACCAGGGTATCCCTTGGGGTGTGCTAGTCCTGTATCACAACTCTCTATACTATGCATAAATAGCCTCGCGACCCGACGGAGCTAAAACACCTCGATGCCAGAGTCAGAGTACTCAACGAACCAACAGAGTAAAACTCTTTACGCTAGTCGAAGAAATAGTAACCAATTATATTGAAGGTTCATCGGGTTCACCGTCAACAACGAATCCTAGTCCCATATTCTGGTCCTCCTCAAATATGTTTATCTTGGAGGTTCACCGGGTTCACCGTCTCAGTGGATCCTTACCCCGGCTCCTGGGCCCCCTCAAAACCGTTTTGTTTATATTGGAGGTTCACCGGGTTCTCCGTCTCAGCGGATCCTTACCCCGGCTCCTGGGCCCCCTTAAAACCGTATTGTTTATATTGGAGGTTCACCGGGTTCTCCGTCTCAGCGGATCCTTACCCCGGCTCCTGGGCCCCATCAAAATCGTATTGTTTATATTGGAGGTTCACCGGGTCCTTCGTCTCAGCGGATCCTTACCCCGGCTCCTAGGCCCCCTTAAAATCGTATTGTTTATATTGGAGGTTCACCGGGTTCTCCGTCTCAGCGGATCCTTACCCCGGCTCCTGGGCCCCCTCAAAACTGTATTGTTTATATTGGAGGTTCACCGGGTTCTCCGTCTCAGCGGATCCTTACCTCGGCTCCTGGGCCCCCTCAAAACGATATTGTATCCAAAATCAAGTATATATTTTGTTTATCATTTATCAAAAATACGGTTTCAACTCAAAATCATGGACCCAAATAATTACCACGTCAAAACAATATCAAAACCGAATCCAACAACCATACTATTTCTCACAACACTCTTTCACTGAAATATTGGAAAACAATGTCCAGCAGTCATTTATAAATTCCAGGAAATCATTACAACCATACACAACAGTATTTAAATCAAAGATATTTATACAAGCATTACAATTTATAAATCAAAAGTCCGCTTACAAACATCATCCAACCCAAAATTTATGGACACTCTACCCTAAGAAACACCTACACAATAATAACCCAACTACCTTGACTTTCCGAGCTCAAAACCCTCTCCACGGTCAATCCTTACCGTTGGGATTGCCCAACCGGGCTCTAAACGAACTCCTAAGGCCTCGAAACCAACAAAATCTGATCCAAAACGTCCCAAAACCCTAGTCACGCGCCACCGTGACTTCGGGAACAGTCCCACGCGCCGCCACGCGCCACCGGAAGGTCAAAACACGCACTTACGCGCCGCCACACGCCGGTCACGTGCCTGCTACAGTGTTCACGCACCTGGACCGGTCCAACTCGGCCCGGCTCGACCTGACCCGATCCAACTCGACTCAACCCGACCGGTTCACTTAACCCAACCGGTTCACTCAACCCGACCACCGTGACTTCGGGAACAGTCCCACGCGCCACCGGAAGGTCAGAACACGTTCTTACGCGCCCCCACACGCCGGTCACGTGCCTGCTACAGTGTTCACGCACCTGGACCGGTCCAACTCGGCCCGGCTCGACCTGACTCGATCCAACTCGACTCAACCCGACCGGTTCACTTAACCCAACCGGTTCACTCAACCCGACCGGTTCACTGGACCCGATCGATTCACTGGACCCGAGCGGTTACTGGTGACTCGCCGGAGAAGACGACGAGACGGCCATCGCCGTCACCGGAGACTGGCCAGAGAAGATGACTGGACCGCCACCTCCACCGCCGTCTGGTTCGCCAGAAATTGCCATTTCCGGTCGATTTTCAAGGTTTCCTAACTTCTTCATTTCTTGACCGTTTTTCACGATCTACGAATGGAAATTCATCTACTTTTCACCAGGAATCCAAATATGAGGTCAAAGTTCCGAGATCATACCTAGTTTGGCCGAAAAACACCGAGAAGATTCGGTTCACCTCCCTCCTCCGTCTGTCGCCTACGGCGGTGCTCCCGCTCCAATAACTACCCCAAAATGCTCGTGGGGTCCTGGGGAAGATCCTCCCAACCTTAGTTTTGTTCGAATCGGATCGAAATCCATCCGATGAAAATGGGTCTTTGGTGTTCGCACGGGGAGGACTTCGGGTAGGAGCGAGATTGAATGGACCAATCCCCCGAGGAGAGAGAAAAATATCTACTATATAGTTCCAATTTTTTTTCCAAAATTACCAAACTACCCCTGAAGCTTCTAGACCCTAAACGAACTCATCGGGTCTCCGTTTTCCACATGTCGCCTGTCTACGAACTCGTGAGTTCGAGACCTACGCAACGACCGAAGAAAATTCTCAAAAGTACTGCCAGTCAAAAAGTGACTCCCGACCCCGTCTAAAATATAGGGTAAAATTGTCCAATTCTCAAAATAATTTAATTTCTGATCCGTGTCGTTACACTGACACCACCTCCCTATCCTCTCCCCGTGAACGAACCAAGACCCCAAGATTGAGTGAGCCCGTGGAGGTTATTTCTAGCCAATCTGAGGCCGAGGATTAATTTCTACCATCTCCACGAGTCGGGTGATGGTGAACTCGAGGCTAGAACATCCCCGGATACGATGAATCGAAGGGCTGGATTGAGCCAAGGCTTCTCGTTGGATTTCCGGCCAAGGGAAGTAAGTTTTTGCATTTTTGAGCTCAGAATCGATATCCTATAGGTACTGAATTTGGGTGTAAAAATTATTGAAGAAAGGACGGGTTCGAAACTCACCAAAAATGGTGATTTCTTGCGAGAATTTCTAGATTCCAACCACCAGAGACGACGGCGATCCGGTCATCGTCCTCGAGGAGCTCCGATGACTATTTCGAACTACGGTTACTGATGTGGCATGCAACCTGGCAGCCACATGGTGCCACCTGGCGACCAGTCAGTAGCTGACTCAACTGCTACGTGGCAACACAGTCAACGTCCAGTCAGTGGTTAGTTGATCGTTGGGTCAACTAACGCCGTTAAGGTTTGACGGAATGTGCTGACAGCATTAGCATATTCCGTCAAAAGGTAACAGTGTTTTAACATAACCCTAACGCCGTTAGTTTGGACGGAAGATTCCGATTTCGTCAAGCTCGACGGAATATTCAGTCAGAGAGACGAAATATTCCACCGTGACGGTACAGACGCGTGTGGGGCGCGTGGCAGCACGTAGGGCTATTTCTTGGCCCACGGCGACGCGTGTTTGAGGTTTTGGAACATTTTGGATCTGATTTTGTTGGTTTTGAGGCCGTTGGAGTCCATTTAGAGCTCCGTTTGAGTAATCCTAGCTATAGGGATGATCACGGAGCGGGTTTTGGCTCGGGGGGGGGGGGGGGGGGGGGGGGGGGGGGGGGTGGTTGGGGGTTGGGGTGGTGTTAGGGAGCTGGGTTATTCCTTGGGGCTAGGGCTTTCTTTAGTTGGTACTTTGGATGCACTGTGTACGGACTGAGTTTCCGGGATTTCGTGGCATGCGTATTATGTTATACCACGGATATAGATTTTGGGTTTAACCCTGATGAATGATCTGAGGTATGTTATGGAAGATTCCATCATACTCTCAGGATGAGCCGGGATATCGAGTTACGATTCGGGGTGCTCAAGATGAGCCGGGATATCGAGTTACGACTCGGGGTGCTCAAGATGAGCCGGGATATTGATTTACGACTCAGGGTTCTCAGAATGAGCTAGGACATCTAGTTACGACTCGGGGTGCTCAAGATGAGCCGAAATATCGAGTTACGACTCGGGGTGCTCAAGATGAGCCGGGATATCAAGTTACGACTCGGGGTGCTCAAGTTGAGCCGGGATATCGAGTTACAACTCGGGGTGCTCAGGTTGAGCTGGGATATCGAGTTACGACTCGGGGTGCTCAAGATGAGCCGAGATATCGAGTTACAACTTGGGGTGGTCAAGATGAACTGGGATATCGAGTTACGACTCGGGGTAAGTCAGTGAGACTCAATTCAACCAAGTCGGATATCTTCGTCATCAGGGTCAGTGGGTGGTGTGGGCGGTGACCCCGATTGACGAGTTGGTGACATTTCACACGAGGATGACACGTCAGTTGTCTTGTTTGATTGTGGAGGAGGTCTTCCGAGGTAGTTTGGGACTACTGGGCTATCCTTCGTCTGATAGGTAGGTGAAGCTCAATCAGGTACAGAGGATGTTCTGTTGGAACCCCTGTAAAGTTTATTTGATGTTTCCAAAGATTAAGGGTATTCCATGTATTAACTTTTGTGGTTAAAAGCTGTTAGATGGTAGCATGGATTTTCGCAGATTTCGAGAAGAAATTCAGGAAGGGTCCTGTCATATTATTTTTTGTTTTCCGGAAATATGATTGTCGATATAAAGTGCTCATGCGAACATTAACTCATTTCGGAAGGAAATCAAGAAACTGGTTTTCGAAGTGTTTAAGCTAAAAGCATACTTAGCCTTATTTATATAAAGGCCCCTCCTTAACTGATTTATTGGCTAAGTCCCTGGTGACGGCATAAGGGTCTCCGACGCCCAAGTCAGTGGTTGGTAAGAGGGGTAAGTAGTATGTAAGGGTATGATTCAATAGTTACCTCATTTGGGAAAGTGCCCCTCTTTTATTTGTTTGATGAATAGTTCCGATGTGGGTTAAATGACCCCTTGTTGTAGTGTCGACACATGGCACGTGGTGGATTTCTTCCCATGTGAGGCTTGGTATTTGTTGGGTTTGTTTGTGGACTTGAGCCTAGTTACTTGTGAGCTACTTAAGTCGGTGGCTCACTCAGCCTGGCTATATATGGTGTCAACAAAGAGCATAAAAGAGAACAACAATAATAGAGAGATTATTATTTCTAATGGAAACTCTACCTAGTGCTCTTTCAGTCAAATTATAGTCTAAGTCAGATGAGAGGGTTAATGTTCTATCCAGGACCGAACCAATACCAAATGCGGTCTACCTTTTAATTTTTTTTATGTTATAGTAAATATAAAAGATTAATGTCGATGCCCATAACTCAAGGTGTGGACATCTTTAATTTGCAGAGTGCTTCTATTTATACCATATTATGAACTCTTCTTATTTTTATTTATATAATACAATTATTTATATACAATAAGGTCCGAATATTTATAAAATTCCTCTAATTATTCTTTGAAATATATTACTTAAGTAAATTTCGCTTAATTTATCATATTTTAGTTTAATTTTAATTTTAGCTTATGAAATTTCATAAAAAATAAGGAGATTTTATGTCGCATTACAGATGACCTCGTTTCCAAAAAATCCGTTGTATGGGAGCTAAAATATTAAGAAAATCAATAATCTACTCTATGTACCCAGCAAATCCCCAAACTACCCTCACAAAAAATCTTAATTTTTTTTAAATAATTAAATAGAAATTAAAGAAACCTAGCCACCACACAAACCTTTACCAGCCAGGCAGCCACCCCATCATCTTCATCATCTTCTTCTTCTCCTCCTCCTTCTTCATCCAAAAATTAAACATAGTTCATGTCCATGAAGTAGAGTAATCTATTTTCTAAGTACCTCAAGCGTACGTTTGGCGACAGCGAGATAGATGAAGACGATGAACTCCTTGATGGTCTTGGTTGCACTTGAGAACCAGTAGGGCAAATGGACGACGATCTTCAACTTCTGTGTTGCGATAATAATAAAAGGGTACAAAGTATTCATAATTTCAAATCAAATAAAAAAAATCAAACCAAATCAATATGTACAAGATATGACTTTTGGATGAAATGGACTATATAGATATATAATAGCCTTCGTCCATTAGAACCATGAGTTCAAAATTTGTCTTCTAAATTTTCTAACACATATGGAAATGTCTTTTTTTTTTAGGGGATCGTGGGGGGGATTACTTGGGAATTTGGGATGAGTGATCTGGGTAGAAAGGAGGGAGAAAGGTGGATGTGATTTCAATTTTTCTTTCCTTTCTTATGTAAGGATTTAATTTTTTAATGAACAAACTACATAAAATCCTCAAAATAATAAGGATCATTTCAAATTTATATTCGAATTATGAAAATTTTCATCCAGGTACTTAAATTATATGACCATCAACATATTGGTACATCCATTATATTTTTCATTTATTAAGCCGTTTAAAACACCGTGGCAAATAATTGGTTCAGTCACCTTGTGAATGGCCAAAATTAGAAGGACATTTTCGTCAACATCATCAACATCTGCAAAATCCATCCACGAGAATCAGAGCTCACGATTGGTGGTCGAATACGAGGAGTTTGGATTCGCTGTGACGGAGAAGTATGGAGACGGTGCGGGCGTCGAGGTCGTAGACGATGGTTGCTCTTTCCAAAAATCATGAATTTTGATTTAAAACCAAGAATTGAACTTTTGCATTTGAATCAAACCATACTTTGAATAAAAAATTGCAATCCATCATTAAAACCAATAAAATACTTCCCAAAATCAACCGTATAAAATCCCACATAACCCATAGAAAAACCCACATCAATCTCATGGATTAACCAACACCAGCCCACAATCATCGTTCTCGATCGGTCACCATCTTGGACCAAATCAGTGTTCTCCACTAAGGAGATCAACATTTTTGCTCTAAAATTTTCTGCTCGAAGATTGACAGTTAATCGAGGAAAAGCTACTTCTTGAAGGAAAGAGTCTTGCTTGATCTGATTCAAGCCCAATCTAAGAAAACCCAACAATTCAACATCTCTTCTTGTCAAATCCCCAAGAGGAAGAGATCAAATCTGAATGAAAAAGCCCCAATAAAGAAAAGGAAAACAAGCAGCCCAGACCCAGAGACTAATTTCGATTTCATTGAAGAAAAAGTCGCTTCCTCTTCTGCTTTCGGAAAAATCAGGAAAGATGAGGCTTGCAAGTTGAAGAAGAAAAAGGAGAAGCATGTGAAGGAGAAGAAACAAGTGACGCGGCTGCCGGCTTTACCAATTCCGTCTCCACCATCGGAGATGCTGGAAAAATTCAAGGAAAATATCGAGTCTTTACATGGCTACCAACTGAAATTCGTAACGCATAAGAGAATTTGGGACACCGATTTGAACAGGCACCAGGACCATCTGTCGATGCAAGTGAATCAATTGTATGATAAGGAGTTTCTGGGTGAATACAAGGGTAGATTAGAGGAGTGAATATTTAAGAGTGAAGATAATGATACACTGTTAAAGGAGTATGAATTAGGGCTCGCCTGGGTTTTGCAGATTTTCTGAGTTTTTTGCTCATGAAATTGATTGGTGTGGGAGAGGAAGGGAGAGAAGATAAGAGGAAAATGGCCACGTCACGAGCTGATGGAGATCGGGGTTTCGTGGATGGATTTTGCAGATGCTGATGATGTTGACGAAAATGATCTTTTAATTTTGGCCCCTTCACAGTTGATTGAATCAATTATTTGTCATTTGTCTTTTTAATAGATTAATGGATGAAATATGTAACAAATGTATAAGTATGTTAATGGCCATATAATTTGGGTACTGAAATAAAAATTTGCATAATTTGAATATGAACTTGAAATTCGGAGATTTGATATAATTTGTCATTTTTTAATTTATAGTATCTTTAATTATTTTATATTTTATGACTTTTATGGTCAAATCTTAAACTATAAATTGTTTAGGGTAAAATCTTAAATTATAGTTAAGAGTTTATGGTTCAATATTTTATTGGGTAAGAAGAGTTAATATTTGGGTATAAATAGAAGTATAAATGACCAAATATTGACGTCTTTGCTTAAAGTGTGACCCAAAAACACAAGCATTTTTCATCTTGAAACTGGGCCGACTCTGTGCACACCTCCTTACATTATGATTATTAATTTACAAGCTGTGAATAAGGATCAGATTGAAAATGAGTTTATTTTCACCAAAATCAAAATGAAAAATTAAAATAATCATCACCTCAAGTTGGATTCTACTCTCCGTTTTATCTCCTCTTAGTCTCAAAGAAAAAACAAACTAAAAGGGTCGTTAATTGTTTTTCTCTTTTTCTTTTGGGTTAGTAATAAGAGTCTATGTAGTGACTGTATGGTCTGAACCATACTTATACTTGAGTTTTCCATCATGTTATTTTGATAGTTTTTCAATTCATCCCTTACCCAAAATCTTCCATTAAAATTTTTTATTTTTCCCAAAATCTTATTGTACCTTGCTATTGGAGGAGTTTGTCGCAATATCTCCTATTAATTTTTGTCACAGTAGTTACATAAGGATTTTTGGTCATTTATTTGTTTTTATGCGCAATTAGATCGCTGGAGATCAAGCCTTTCTCGAATCCGCCATGCTCTACATATTCTTCAAAACTAAATGTGATGAGTTTAACGACGGTGACTGTTTATTTTAGTGGATGTAGTTTGTTTAGAGTTATAGGTGCGGTAAGGGTTTTGGTTATTTTACGCTTTGTGGGCTTGATTTGTAATTTTGCATAATTTCAGTAATGTGAGTTTGTTAGTTGTTAGTGTGGCTTTGTCCACGTTAGTATTGCCGTATTGGTTTGTAGATCTAGCTGTCACAGCTTCATTTTGATGGTATAATTGTACCTTTTTTTTTATATGCAATTATATAATTCTTGATAAAAAAATAATAAATTTGGATTAATCCAGAGTTCAATTCCTAGGAATTTTTTTTTTTTTGGGTCTAACCTGGGATTGTTTTTTCATTTTCACATATTTGTAAAGACAAGTGATAAGTAATCTATAATTTTAATATGAACATAAATTAGTAACATGCCATTAATACTAAACTGCAACTTCAAAAGAAAAATGCTTGCATCCATATTAGGGTGGATGTACTCATTCCTCTTATTTATTATCATTTTCGGTATGTAAGTGTGATAATCTACAAAGATTATCTCTGGAAAAAAATCAATCAAATTAGAAATCTTTTGATGCTCCGTATATATCAAAACAATCAACGATTTAAGTAACAACTAAAAAGTTTATAATAATCGATCAATTTAATTGATAGATACGAATGAAAATCATCACCAATAACCACTAGGTGTGACGCGATTGGTTACCGCGTTCCAATGGGATTGAATCGTTTGGGCACTGCCTGAGTTTGATTCCCAGCGGAAGCACCTGTGGCCAGGGTTTTACTTACCTCCTGGCCCGAGCGGAGATTAGTCGAAGTGCGCACAAGCTGGCCTGGACACCTCGTGGTTAAAATTATCAAAAAAAATCATCACCAATTTATTTTGTGACAAAATAAAAATCAACAACTTATCATCAACTTGATAAGGTGCAATGTTTTAAGTTGTTGGATTTAGATAAGGTGCAATGTTTTAAGTAGTTGAATTAATCTAAAATTTTAGATTTAATGAAATGCGGCGAAATACGTGGAGCCTAAATATAAAGAGTCGCTAATCCTTTATTTAAATATTTAAAAAAAATATCTCTACGCAATGTTTTATAAATTAATAGTTCCCGACGAGCTTATCTAAAAAGGAATCACTATATAATCAATTTTCAATAATGGGAAGAGTTTATTTACCTTAATGTAAATGCAAATATTGAAGATTTTGAGTTAATTTTGGGAGACAAACTTTATTTAATATGGGAAAAGCAGACAACCAAACAGGGACGCCATGCAATATGCCTTCAATCTTGGCAAGTTTAGAATGGAAACGAAGTTTCCACTTTTTCATAAGAAGCCACCGACCAAAGTCAAGGACCAACCCACCGCAGACCCTGAAGAAACTCCATCGAAGCTTCAACAACACCACCATTGACCCCACACCTCCTTCTCCAGAATTCTCTTCATTTACATAACCACCCCTAATTCCATATTTCAAAACAATACAACCCCATTCGTAATTTTAATCAATCTCTCTGTTTCAAACCCTTTTGTTTCATTCAGGCATTTTCACAAACACCTCGATGGCGGCACAAGACGGCGCGGTCACAATCTACAACGGCAGCGCAATCGCCGACGCTAAGAAGAACAACCCATATTCGCTCAAGGTCGGTCTAGCCCAGATGCTCCGCGGTGGCGCCATTTTCGAAGTCACCACCGCCGATCAAGCAAAACTCGCCGAAGACGCCGGCGCTTGCTCTGTTATCGTCTCCGACTCACCCCATACCCAAGGAATTTCGCGCGCGTCGGATCCCTCTCTTATCAAGGACATCAAACGCGCCGTTTCGATCCCCGTCATGGGCCGATCTCGGATTGGACATTTTGTCGAGGCTCAGATCCTCGAAGCCATCGGAGTTGACTACATCGACGAGAGCGAGTATCTCGCGATTGCAGACGAGGACCATTTCATAAACAAGCACAATTTCCAATCCCCCTTCGTCTGCGGAGCTCAAACTCTCGGGGACGCATTGAGACGAGTGAGAGAAGGCGCGGCGATCATAAGAATCCAAGGGGATCTATCTGGGTCTGGCAATGTCGCCATGGCTGTAAAAAATGTGAGATCTGTGATGGGTCAGATAAGGTTGCTCCACAACATGGACGACGACGAAGTTTTCGCGTTTTCGAAGACAATTCAAGCTCCGTACGACCTAGTTGCGCAGACCAAGCAAATGGGTCGGCTTCCGGTGGTGCAATTCGCCTCCGGTGGCATTGTGACGCCGGCGGACGTGGCATTGTTGATGCAATTGGGTTGCGATGGGGTGTTTGTCGGGTCGGAAGTTTTCAATTGTTCGAATCCGTATAAGCGTGTGAGAGGCATTGTTCAGGCTGTTAGGAACTACAATGATCCGGACGTGCTGGCGGAGACAAGTTCCGGGTTGTCGGGTCTCATGGCGGGTCTGCATCTCGGTGAGGACAGGATCGAACACTTTGGCCGTGGCCATGGAGGTGTTTGATGGCTTTTAGGGAGTAATTTGTGTAATGTAGCTCTAAGCTCTTTCTCTTGTTTGTTGTTAAGTATAGAGGTTTATACTTGGATCTGTCTCTTTGTTACTTGACTTGTGTCCATTTTACTATGAATCTGATATCAAACTTGTTAGCCTTTACATTTTGTTTTGAGCCCAATTTTACGAAAATTGCAGATATGAATTGGGAATAATTTGTTGTTCCACTTCGAGTCTGAATCTCCATCTCCGTAGTCTAGATTAAATTATAATATTTTGTTAATAAGTTATATTTTGTTTCAATTTTAACTGTTGATGCTTTCTTGGGTTACAAGATACTGAATTGCTTAAGCCTAGAGATGCTGGAACAATCCATTATTTGGGACATGTTTTATTTTTGTTCCAATTGCGTCATGAAATTGCTACAAGTTAACCTGTCTTTGCTAGATGGGATTCACTGTTGCAATGGTTGTTCCATTGCTATATAGGCACCTAAGAGCAATCTCATAAGCAGAAAAAATGGCTCCATTCACCAGAAACCCTCTAGTAACCGCAGTTCCGGAAGAGAACCTGGTATCCATACTCTCTCACGCTCTTCCGGCAGCAATCCACAATGCCACTGTATTTTGGTGACAGAGATGACTGTGCCTGCAATCTGGTTTTGACAACATCCAAAGGATTGCAACACATCCAGCTTGCAACTCCGGCCAGTCATCCGGCCATCAGCATTGTCTGCAAGCTCTCTTGTCCGGTCTTTCTGCACCCCGGGTGAAGCCGCTCTCTCATGTACTCGTTAAGTCCAGAAGTAGAAGCAATAAGATGGGGATTCTATCAGAACGGTAATGCCTAGACCGCGGTATATTCCTCTCAAACCTTCTGCTTTCATTATGGTCTTGGCAAAGTCTAGAGGGCCTCTCTGTAACTGCAGTTGATGATGAGATTTTGAATTTGCATAGGCTGTTTGAACATTTTGCGGCTGAAGCCGGATTTTGACAAGTTCGATAGGGCTGAGCATCAGACTCTGCAAAGCACCGGTAGCAAATCCTCCTAGAGCAACAGCTTTGTAAGAAGGAGGGCCTTTTGTCGTGGAAGCAGACGGATCAAATGCCCAACAGAGAACGTAGTTTATCTGAAAAACCATGGCATTCTGCAATCCATATACACAACACAAATTGATCAGTTTACACCAAACAGAAGGCGGAGAGAAAAGTTCAATCAAAGAACCGAAAACCGAACTTTACCTGGAAAGTGAGAGGCTAAGGGAGCAGCAATGCCTCTGTAGAGGGCACCCGGGCCTTCAGCAGAGAGGACATTCTGAAAAATGGTGAAAGCGGAGCTGGAGGTGTTTGAATGCTGCTGCCTAATTCTGAGTGTCAAGTGGGTAACCAGAGACAACACCGGCAATGCCTCCACAGCCTCCAGCCACAAACTCTCTCCCAAAACTTGTACCAAGAAACTCTTGCCAAATATGCTCCATTTTCCCATTCACCATATAACTACCCATTACTCTTGCCAAATATGCTCCATTTTCCCACTCACCATATAACCACCCATAACCTTAATCTTCACAGTTTTTCTCTGTTGATAAAAACCCATGTCTTGTTTTCCTTTTTATAAGCACGCAACAGCAGCATTTTGATCCAATCATAGCCCTGCCCCTTGTGCCGTGCTTGAAAATTACAGGGCCATAATGTTTTGACATAGAGCGAATTAAAATCGAGGGAGCTATTAGACTATTCCCAGTGTTAGGCGAGCTCGAGGTAATCTTGAACAAGCTCGCCATCTTCAACCTCTTTGCTTTGTCTTTCTCTGGTTTCTCTTTAAAGAATATGCCACGGAAAAACTGTTGTTTCTCTTTGGATTGATCAGTCCTTTGAGGCTGTAAGCTTCGCAGAAACAAAAGCCAGTGGTTTGCTATTTTAGGAAATCAAATGACCAACCTCTCTTACAGGACGACCATTGGGATTGCGCCACGTGGAAAAGATCCCAAATCTAGCAGCCCAGTCTATTTTTGGAGCTTTGAGTTTTACCAGTGTAATCCCAATTTCTTTGGGTTGTTTTTCACACCTAATCATAATCTATTAATCAATTTAAAATCAAATCCATTTTGTGTAAGTTAAAAAAGAGAAAAAAAGGGTACAAAATTCTAAGCGCATAAGAAAACAATCCAAGTAAGGGTACAAAATTCTAAGCACATAAGAAAGTTTTTAGTGCAAAGGTAACAATTATTTCATATGTAAGGTTATGAAATTACTAACGTCATAATAAACATATAATAATAATTCATCACATGTCGTCCATGCTTAGAGTATCTCTAATAGAAGAACAAAACTTTGCTTAGAGTATCTCTAATAAAAGAACAAAACTTAAGTGTTCAAATTTTACTTTGCACCTACGTGAATTTATAGAGTAAAATTTGCTACTCAAAAATTATGTTTTTTCATAGTCTCTTTTAATTATGATAGTTTTGAATTAAAACTTTTAACTAATACATCTGTTAAAAAAAGAAAAACTAACGTAGTGAGAAAGGAAAACTATGATTCGATAATTTGAAATTTAAAACCGTTTCCAAAGTAGATAAGTTGATTTCCAATGATAGACAGATGAATTGAAGAGTAGTTTTTTACCCTACATCTTGGAAGAGTGAAAATAAAATTTTAGATTTGATGACTAAGTTTGAGAACAAAATTGGAGCACATTTTTCCAAAGCAACTCTTTAAAATACGAAAGTCAAAAGTATTTGATAACTTACATACTTGCCTTACGGTAAGCAAAAAATTTGGCAAGTGGGTATTACAAAGTTTTGGCATTTCATGCCAAGTTGCAAATTGCCAGTGGCTTGGAGTGGTTTGGAAATTCTGCCCAATTTTTACTGGTTTGTTTGTTAGGCAAAATGACACAACCTCCATTGCTTTCGACGCAGTGAATAAGTCATATTCCTTGTAAAAGACAACAGTTTATTTTAATTTTAGGCCAAATTCTAAAATGCTAGATGATACATTTTTTGAAAAATGAGACAAAAACTGATTATATTCTCTAATTTATTCCTCTAAACTATTCATAGAAGTGGATCATCTCATACTCACTTAAGAAAAAACACCTAATTATATAATGCTTAACTTGCTCAATCAACCCTTACTTGCAAAATGGGCATCTTTTAATTTCCCACTACATACTTTCAAATTCTTCAATTGCCCCACAAGTTTTTTTTTGCATTTATTTTTCAGTCCCTGGGCTTTGTTTGAGTATCAGCATTTGAATTGTTACAGTTAATTTTGAAGGGAGATTTTGTTGTTAAGTGAATATGGTCTAAAATTGGGCCTAGGCCTTTTGGATTATGGCCCATCAACTTATCTCTAACAAATTGGGCCTATTGATAGTGCCAGTAAACAAGACGAGACAAGCGAACTTAATAATATTTAGTGTTTGGTTTAGTTAGTTCAAGTCTTGATTTAGCCACTTTTAAGGGTTATACTCTAGTGGTATTTTTCTCCATACTCGTGAACACAGAGGACCAAAGAAAGAAGCAAAATGGTACCACTCAATAAGAACAGATTCACCAGGCACTCGAAATTCTCAAATCCCAAAACGGTAGATATGCTCATCTTGGCCAGGTTCTTTCCTATTCTTTGTTGTTTAGTAGGCCTTGGATTTGACTCTAATAATCAATACCTAATAAATAAATAAAGTATTGATTTAACTTGTTCATTTTACGGCGACTATTTTTTCAAAAAATAAAAAAATTGGATGCTCATATCCTCACTTTAAATTCTTTAGTCATTTCCCAAATTTCATCTTTATAACTATAATTTATGTACAAATATTAAATTCTATGTTTAAATTTCATTTTATTTTTATATTATCCAAACAAGAAACTTTACAAATTCAAAAAAATTAATTTCCGATCAATTTAAATTCCGTCATTTTATAAATTCTTAGTAATCTTAAACTTTTTATCCAAACACACCCTATTTTTCGTGAATTTACAAAAGAGGAATATTAATAGGATTCTTTCTAAAAATAATTCACTATTTCTCATGAATTTACAACAGAGGAATATTAATAGGATTCTTTCTAAACATATTTTTCATGTTTAATTAAAAAGAGAAAAACACTATTTCTCATGAATTTACAAAAGAGGAATATTAATAGGATTCTTTCTAAACGTAATTCACATATAGATTTGTTGACTCTTCATGATTTCTGTATAATGTGATTAAATTTAATGTTGATTCTTGAGTCTCCGAGTAAAAATTCAGTTTCGGAAGAGTCCCATTAATATTCCTCAATATATATATACAAAGAATAGACTCGTATGTGTTCATTCATATCTTACTACTGAATCAGACATTTCAAATTTTACAATCTTTGGAAAAAAATAAATCAACATTTTCAGCAAGAATAAGAGTCTATCGTACAAAGTTCTTGCCTGTTCTAACTGCCTCTGATAATTTAGGACAGTATTAATGGCTGCAAATCAACCTCAATTGCTTTGCAAAGGCATGATCTTGATTATTTCCTAGATTGGATTCTCTGATTGAATGGTTTCACCTTCATTGCTGTACAAGCACCTCAGAGCAAACTCATAAGCAGCAAAAATGGCGCCATTCACCACAAAAGCCCTAGCAACCGCCGTGCCTACTCCCCGCCAGAGCACGCCGTGGCCATCCTCCCTTATACTCTTCTGAAAACAATCAACAATGCCGGTGTACTTCACCGGAAGGTACTGAGATTGTGCCTGCAATCTGGTTTTCACAACATCCAATGGATAAACACAAACCCAGCTAGCAACTCCTGCGAGGCCTCCAGCAACCAACATTGTTTGCAAGCTCTCTTGGTTAGTTTTCCGGCATCCCGGGTGAAGCATCTCCCTCATGTATTCGTAAGTCCCGAAGTAGAAGAGATGAGAAGGTGCATCCCTCAGAACAGTGATGGATAGACCGCGGTAAATTCCCCGCAAGCCTTCTGATTTCATTATGGATTTGGCAACATTTACAGGGCCTTTGTGGGATTGAAGTTGACGTTTCGATTTTGAGTGGCTTTGGTTGGTTTGGAGCTGAAGCCGGATTTTTACAAGCTCGACTGGGCTGAGTATCAGGCTCTGTATGGCACCTGTTCCAAATCCAGCTAAAGCAACACTTCTGTATGAGGGAGGGTCTTTTGGGGAAAGGGATGGCTCAAATGTTCGGGAAAGGATCGCGTATATCTGGAACACTGTCGCATTCTGCATTGCACGTAATTTTACAATATTCATTAGTTCCTTGCACAAATTTTATGTGAGAGGGTTTTTTGCTTTGTTGAATTTGGTTTTTTCCAAGTGTTTTTCAGCAATGTAATCATGTAGTAAACTAACATTCATCAAGATATATTTTGAGCAAGAACAATGCATGTTAAGAGACGTTTCAAATGCAAACACCGATAGAGACTAAACCTAACATCATCCCACACCAACCACTCAATCTCCTACCACCAACCCCACAAAGGACTAAACTCCATAGCAAACACGTAATTCCAATAATATTATATACTGATGTTACAGATGATCAACAAAGTGAATAGAGAAATTGACTGTAAATAATAAAACTAGTCGATTATCGTATTTGAATTTGTAAAGTAACACAATAATGAAGATGTGAGGGTTCTCCTATGGGGCTAGGGATGACTCATTCTCATTCACCTTCCACATGATCATCAAACAGATGTCACCCTAATATTCCAAGAAATGCCAACACCAAACCAAAGGCATTAACATCACAGATTAACACAGATATCTTGTGATCAACATAAACAAGAAAAGTATCATGATGAAATAAAATTGATGAGCAATATGCACAGCTGAAACAAGTAAAGAGATAAACCTGGAAAGTGACAGCTGCCAAGGGAGCACCCATGCCTCTGTAGAGAGCGGTTGGGCCTTGGGAAGAGACGACATTGCGGAGGACGGTGAAGGCGGAGGCGGAGCCGGAGCGTGAGCTCTGCTGCCAGACCCTGAGAGTGTCAAGTGGATAACCAGAGACGACGCCAGCCATCCCTCCAACGCCTCCAGCCACAAACTCTTTCCCCCAACTGCGTGCAAGAAACTCTGGCCAGAAATCCATTTTCCCATTCACCAAACACCTCAAATTGGCACCGGGCTTTTCCCCTTCTGATCAAAACCCAATTCTTCTTTTCCCTTCAAAATCTAAACCCACTTCTTGTTTTCCCTTGAAACCACCAAAATCTAAATCTAGGCTTTCCCCTTCTGATCAAAACCCAATTCTTATTTTCCCATCAAAATCTAAACCCACTTCTTGTTTTCCCTTGAAACCACCAAAATCTAAATCTAGGCTCAATCTCTGTGTGCGTTCAAGTCTCTGTTTCTCTCTGTTTTCTCTCAAATTGAGCTGGGAATTTCAATTTAGATGCGAAAGTATATACAATTCTGAATAGGGTCAGTGGATTTTCCTTTCTGGGTTCTCTCTTTTCTATCAAATCTACCACAAAAGAAGAAAACGGAAAGAAAAAAAAAAGTTATCTTTCTACTTGAATCTTTGTGTTGCTCACTTGCTGCAAACAATTTAAGGCAGAAATTTAAAAAAAAAAAAAAAAAAAGTAGTAATCTTTGTTGAGCCCTAACAGGCACAGCAGAATCCAAAATCCTAAGTTTTCCGAGTCCCCCAGCTTCTGGACCAAGCGCTTTCTTTCCTCTCCTTTTGTTGGGACCGAAACAAAAGCCACCGGTTGCTAATAACAATTTGTGGGGAGTGTGCCTATGCAAATAGCAAAGGAAACGGCCAATCTCTCTTTTCAGAGGAGCAGTGAGGGAGTGCCAACTGGACAAATAGATGGATGACACGTAGCAATTTCTGACTCTGATGAGAGTGGTTTCAGCCTAGTGTTCACCAAATTCTGGCATTGTCCAATCGAACCCATCCTCAGTGGTCGGCTGATGCAACAAAATCATCAATCAAACCCGCAACCTCTTCCTGTGGATATTTCATGTAAAAGCTGAAAGGTTTCCACAGATTGCACAAGTGGGGTGTATAAAACTTTGGCCTTATGTGCTTATTTCCAGCGCGATTTACATTTGAATACGTCTTGCAAACTTATTCAAGTTTGTTTTGTTAGGCAGAAGGTGACATCATTTTGTTTATTGCTTTTGGATATACAGTCAATCAATCAGTCACAGTGCTGATGATTCTTGTAATCAAACTAGAATCAAAAGTGTCATATTTCTTTAATGTTTTATTGTTTGTGCGGCCATGATTATAAGTGAATGCTGTGTCCCATACGTTAAGGAATGATTAAGACATTATAAAATCAAAATCTAATGCTACTAATTTAGCAGTCATATATATTTTTTTTCAAATTTATTGATTTATAAGCGAGATAATTAGAATTATCATAAATAATAATTATTGATACTATATAAAGATATGAGTTCTACAATATATTATTATGTCGTTGAGCTACTAGACCCTCAAAGGCTGCCCCTCTCAATGAGGGAATGAGGGAAAGGGTTTTGGATGAGTAACTTTAAACTAAAATATGGAGCACTATCAATTTAGAGGCCTGGTCATGAAATTAGTGGGGAAAAAAGACTTATTGCCTTTCTTTGGTGGGATGTAAAATATATATTATTGTATTTTAGTATCAACTATTGACTGTTTCTCCATGCCAAAATAAAGAAACACCTCTTTTTATCTAATGTTTGTTTTGCTTTATACAATCATATTAGAGAAAGTGAATACATATATACATGAGGTATCAATTTTGTTTTTCATAATGTCGGATTTAAGATATGAGACATTTCACTACGTATATATTATTAGCATGATCTAACCAAGATAAAACAA
The DNA here is from genome assembly GCA_037349345.1 of Oemleria cerasiformis. Taxonomy (NCBI): domain Eukaryota; kingdom Viridiplantae; phylum Streptophyta; class Magnoliopsida; order Rosales; family Rosaceae; genus Oemleria; species Oemleria cerasiformis. The sequence goes on along the minus strand of JAZGTL010000019.1, from coordinate 4,103,363 downwards.
GATCAAGTCAAACTAGTTAACCACGACCAATTAGAAATCACGAGACAACTACATGCTTGATATGCAAAGAACTAACCTACAAATCCAATCATTGAAGCGACTTGGCTTCCAATGCAAGCAACTAAGTTAACCTTCTTGGTCTTTGTTAGAATTTTGGTACTTAGCTCACAATAGCTTAGAATAAGCGTCATTTTCCTATAAGAAGAGAGGCTCCCTTATATAGACACAGATTCTAAGTGTTTTTTCTAAGATTCTAAGTGTTTTTTCTATTAAAATATGGATTGAACCATATTATTTCTCCTCTTGTTTCTTGATAGATTTCAAGTGTTTCTTGACAAATTTCAAGCACAAATCCAATTCCTACATAGAACAGAACTTAGGAAACCAAAACAGCTCATAATTAGAGTTGGGCTTCATAATAAGATTTGGGCTTGAATTCATGGATTGAGTTGGCCAGAGTTGACCAAGTTGTAGATGACTCTAAGTCTGGACTCGAGAGAGGTTGAGAATCCTATAGTTATTAGGCATTTTACTCAACATGCCCCATGAACTTTAAAATTAATCTCACAGTGCACTCTAAGATCATGTTTAGCAGTAGACTAAATTTGGGCTAAAGGGCAAAATTTAGGAATTTTGGGTCAAAAATCATCACCAATAAGAGCATCTCCAACCATGTCCAAAATTTTGAGGGCTACGTCAAAATTTAGCTCTAAAAAATAATAGTTTTTTAAATAAATAGTGCATGACTATATTTTACCATCTCCAACCATTTAGGACTATGTCATTACTATTTTAATATTTTATCATTATTTCTATATGTTTTAAACTAATATAATATTTTTGAACAAAATATATCATTATAGGAAACTTATTTAATTAAAATAATATAACATTTTTGAACTAAACTAATTTAATTTAACTAATTAAACTAAAATAATTTAATTAAACTAATATAACGTTTACTAAATTTAATTTAATTAAAATAATATAATATTTTTGAACAAAATATATTGTTAGGAAAAATAATTGTGTGAGAAAATGTTTAGGAAATGCCATTATTTAATAGAGATTATGCCCCACTACATATTTAGGAAATAGAAAATGTTTGGCCCTTGACTCTTGACCAAAATTTGTCCATAGCCCTTGGCCTTGTGGTTGAAGATCATTTTTTATCAAATTTTCCTACAATTTGGCTTTGCAGCCCATGGTTGGAGATGCCCTAAGGCCATCTCTAGCAAGGTGGTCTTAAAGGGCCACTTAAATGTAAATTTCGGATACCAAATATTAGTTTTTTAATAAATAATGTTGGGCTATATTTTATCATCTCCAGCATTTGAGGGCTATATTATATTTCATTTAATATTTTACAACTACTTAATATATATTTTAGTTTAATGAATTAATAAATACACTTAAGTCACATCTTAACTAGTTTTCGGATATGTGACAAAATAAAAATATTTCGTCTAAGATTTTTTGTCCCGTGTCATCTCGTGAAATTCAAATTTTTTATCATTTATTTTAAAATAACAAAATAATTAAGATATCATAAGATAATTTTCCACATATAAGCACCCGATTGATTCTCGAAAGTATTTGAATGTGGCCGTAACAAATCTTTTTTTTGGGAAGCTGGCTATTTAGTCTAATGGCCAAACTTTGGCCCTATAATCCAGATTTAGAACACTTATTAAAGATAACTTTTAACCCAAAATTCTTAAATTTTACCTTTTAACTTAAATTTAGTCCACTGATAAAGATTATCTAAGTGCCCTAAATTGTGTCATATATCGTAAAAATTTCGCGATTGAACTAAGAGACAGTTTTATTTGACTGGCCCTTTGGATGTCCAAAATGAAAACAGCTGTGGGCCCCATTGAAGAGACAAGCTGCAGACACCTTTTTTTTCAAAAAAATTTGGCTCTCTCTCTTGCAGAGTTGCAGCTTTCTGCTCTGCCATGAACAAAGATCTTCCGGTCTGTGTGCGTGGGAGCAGCTCAAACAAAGAAGAGTCTGATCAAGGGATGTTCAGCCTGTAGTATCAGTTACTAAGGCGCAGTGGATTATTTTGAAACGTGCAGATAATCTGGAATGCGCCGTGGCATACCCGAAAGTAAGGAAGTCATTTTTGGACTGATTCCGACCGTTTACCAGAAGACAAGAGATTCGCGGTATGGCTTCACAAGACCGTGCCATCACAAGAACGAAGGAGACCCTCCACAACCCCCCACCCCAATCCCCTCAACGGATTCTTAAGCCATTTTTATTTTTTTTAAGTTGTTTTCTTTTAAATTAATAACAAAAATATTTTTCAATTAATTTTAAATATATAATTAATTTTAATATTAATATTCAAATATTACAAAAATTAAATTTTATTTATTAATTTATTACAACAAACGATACATTAAGTATCAAGACAAATACAAAGTAAAAATATAAACATCTAGACTTGAAAGTAAGACAAATATGGCAAATCTTGATAATCAATCGGGTGTTTACACGTGACAAATTATATTGTCAATATCTTAATAATTTTGTTATTTTAAAATAAATGATAAAAATCCAATTTCACGAGCCGACACATGACAAAAAAAATCTTATACAAAATATTTTTATTTGGCCACATATCCGAAAACTAATTAAGATGTGATTTTAGTGTATTCATTAATTCATTAAACTAAAATATATATTAAAAAATTATAGAATATTAAACGAAATATAGCATAGTCATCAACTGCTAGAGATGATAAAATATAGCCATACACTATTAATTAAAAAACCTAATATTTGGTGTCCTAAATTTACATTTAGGTGGCCCTTTAGGACCACCTTGCTAGAGATTGCCTACACTCGATTTTGTAACAAAATACCTTATGAAATCCACTTTTTTGGCCTTTTTCCGTCATCTTTTTTAACTGACCATCAAATTCAAGGGCAAAATTGTCCAATTCCCAATCCCCAAAGCAACTTTGTCTTCTTCAAATTCAAAAAGAAAAAACCTGCAATATAAGTAGAGAAACCGTGGGTTCAACATCACCTTCATGATTCATGAAAGTAATAATAATAATAATAATTGATAATAAGCCCCAACACCAGCAACCTACACCTTAATGGGTCTTCTTCTTCGTCTTCCATGATGAATTCCTCCTTGCCCTTTGACGAATTTCAGCTTCAAGAGCAGCTCTCTTTCCTCAACGATGGCTGCTCTGCAGATCTTGGACCCAAATCCCCTGACTTTTTCTACCCCAAAGCCCCCGATTGTTTTCACTAAGTTTGAGGTGAGGGGAAGACAATTTTCGGTTATGGGTTGGGTAGGGTTTGGTCGGAATTGGATGGCTGGGTGAGTGGATGCAATTGGGTCTGCTAATCGGAGAAGAAAAATGGTGGGAAGTGGCTTCCCGACGGGTTTTGAAGAAGAAGAAGAAGAAGAAGAGGTGGTGATAGTGGTGGTGGCGGAAAATTGTTAAGGAGCCCAAACTAAGAATTTCTTATTGGGTTTGAATGGCAGAGGTTGAGCCCAAAGACACCTGTGCCACCATCAACCCTAGTACCAATTCGAATTCGAATACCGATCAGCTAGACCTCTTTGTTCGTGTCTACGCCGATGGGATCTACGATCTCTTCCATTTCGGCCACGCTCGCTCGCTTGAGCAAGCCAAGAAATCGTCTGTCTCTATCTCTTTCTCACTCATTCTCAATTACCATGTGTTGCTTTTGTTTTAGTATAATCGTGGTTTTATCCCATTGATTATGTGTTTCTCTTCGTTTGCAAATCTGGGTTACTGTTATTTCATAGCTCTACAATGTTATTTCACACAACAATTTTGAAATTTTGATGTGATTTGTTATCTGGGTAATTTTTATTTTGCTCTGATCAAGCTTATGCTGTCGAATTCTTTCTTGAATGCTTGTTCTCATTATCATGTCTATGGGTTTAATATCTTTCATTTCGATGGGGTCTTTTCAAGATTTACACGCCCGTCTCTTTCAATTGGACAATTTTGCCCTTGAATTTGACACTTAGTTAACAAAGATAACGGAAAATAAGCATTTTGAGACAAAAAGTGAGTTTCAGGGGATATTTTGTTACAAAAATCGAGTTCATGGTACACTGTGAGGCTAATCTTAAAATTCATAGGGCATTTTGAGTAAAAAGCCTAATTATTATTGTAATCAATTAATTAGGTTGTAGTGTTTGCTTCTTCTTATAATTCCTTCTTTAGATAGGTTTCCTACTCATTAGGAATCTTAGCTTGTACCCAAAGTAATAAGAGGTTGTATATAGCTTGTAAGCGTTTTACACTTAGGACGGGAGAATATAATCAGTTGGACCACGAGCCTCTGCATTTATGATGTATGCTTTTCGCCGTATTTTATTAAATCTAGACCGTTGTATTAATCCAACCGTTTAAAACATTGCACCTTATTAAGTTATGAGTTAATATTTTTATTTATTTATTTATTTCCAAATTAACTCCCATTAAACTAACCCAAAGTAAGTTAACTTTATATTATTATTGATTAAAAATAAAAACGCCACATTTTTCGGGTTTACAACAAATAATGAACTCTTCAGCTTCTCTTTCTTCGTGTTCGTTTTTCTCTTCAATGGAAAATTCTTTATCGCTGTCTTAAGTTTAATTCTAAAGATGATGAATTTTTCTGACACCAAAACCAATTCTTCCTCCCTAGTTAGTCCAAATTTGAAATGCCTCATCATTAGTGTCAAACTCCATCCCTGCCTGAGGAATCAAATCATCATGTTTGTTGATGTAGACATTTGGAACACATGTAATGCCATCTATCTCACTATACAAACTAAAAGCTATTTACCAAATCGGTATGATTCAAATATTTACCTGATTGAATTATTTAAAGACTCTTACAACATAGATGAAGGATTTGCCATTAAAGCGAAAAATTAACATGGAGAAAGAGAAGCTAAAGAGTTCGTTCTTTGTTGTAAACTCTAAAAATGTGACTTTTATTTTTAATTAATAAGAATATGAAATTAATTTAACTTGAGTTAGTTTAATGAGTATTTAGAAATAAAAAAATAAATAAAAATATTAACTCCTAACTTGATGAGGTGCAATGTTTTAAACGGTTGGATTAACACAACGGTCTAGATTTAATGAAATGTTACGTGGAGCCTAAATGCAAAGGCTCGCGGTCCATAATGGGAAGCGGATTCGGTGTCCCACTTTGTGTCCTAACTTCAATAATTTGTGATGTATTCTATCACTTAATTGGAGAGCTCATCGAAGTTATTTTTTATTTGGAATTAAAGAATAAAAATAAAAACGAAATGAAATTCAAAATCAGAAAACTAGAAAAGGATGGAGCCACAGTCCAATCCTGTATCTCTCAAATTCCAATTCTGTCAGGACCCTTCCCGAATTTTTTCCTCGAAACCCGGAAAGAACCCTTATCCCGTCTGACAGCTCTTTTACCTCAACATTATTTACCAGAAAATACCCTTTATTCTTAAATAATTTTTATTAAACTTTACATGGTTCCCAACAAAATCTCTGTACTTACTGATCACTCCTACTGTCAGACGCAGGATAAAATACCGGTCAAAACCAAAACCTCGGAATAGTGGTGGTTCAAAGAGAAATACTTTCTGATACCAAAAGTCAGTAGTCAGACATTGCTGACATCTCTACTGGAAAACCACAAGACAACAAACTAGTGAACCAATAATAATTCGTCCATCTGGGTCACCGCCCACACCAACCCACTGACCCGGATGACGACGTATTTTCATATGTTGATTAGGCCCATAACAATTTTCGTCTGGTTCATATTAGAGCCGAAAAGATCATCGGCTATCATATCGTATCATAACTCTCTGTACCATGATATCTCATCAGTCGGCATATCTCTCGGCTATCATATTCCTAGCCACCAGGGTATCCCTTGGGGTGTGCTAGAATATGTACTACTTGGACTCGACCACAATCTCTGCAAATTCACCTTTTATATTGGAGGTTCACCGGGTTCACCGCCTACAGCGGATCCTGGTCCGGATCCTGGCCCCCACACATATCAGTATTGTTTATATTGGAGGTTCACCGGGTTCACCACCTCAGAAGATCCTAGCCCAGCTCCTGGCCCCCTCAAATCGGTATTGTTTATATTGGAGGTTCACTGGGTTCACCGCCTCAGCGGATCCTAGCCCAGATCCTGGCCCCCTCAAATCGGTATTGTTTATATTGGAGGTTCACTGGGTTCACCGCCTCAGCGGATCCTAGCCCAGATCCTGGCCCCCTCAAATCGGTATTGTTTATATTGGAGGTTCACTGGGTTCACCGCCTCAGCGGATCCTAGCCCAGATCCTGGCCCCTTCAAATCGATATTTTTTCCAAAATCAAGTATTTTATAATCACAAATACGGTTTCAACTCAAAATCATGTACACAAATAATTACCACGTCCAAACACTATCAAAATCGAATCCAACAACCATATCGTTTCTCACAACGCACTTCCACTGAAATATTGGAATAACAGTTATCCAGCAATCATTGCACCCATACACAACAGTATTTAAATCGAGGATATTAATACATGCATCACAATTTATAAATACAACCATACACAACAGTAATGAAATCGAAGATATTTATACATACATTACAATTTATAAATCAAAGTCCGTTTACCATCACCATCCAACCCAAAATTCATGTACGCTCTAGCCTCAGAACACCTACACCATAATGACCCAACTACCTTGACTTTCCAAACTCAAAACCCTTTCCACGGTCAATCCTTACCGCTGGGATTGCCCAACCGAGCTCTAAATGAACTCCTATGGCCTCGAAACCAACAAAATCTGATCCGGAACGTCCCAAAACCTCAGTCACGCGCCGCCGTGACTTCGGGAGCAGTCCCACGCGCCACCGGGAGGTCAGAATACGCGCCCACGCGCTGCCACGCGCCGGTCACGCGCTGCTACAGTGTTCACGCGCCTGGACCGGTCCAACCCGGTCCGACTCGACCTGACCCTGTCCAACTCGACCGGTTCACTCGACTCGACCGTTTCACTCGACTCGACCGTTTCACTCGACTCGACCGGTTCACTCGACTCGACCGGTTACCGGTGACTCACCGGAGAAGACGACCGGACGGCCTCGCCGTCGCCGGAGGCTGGCCGGAGAAGATGACCGGACTGCCACCTCCGCTGCCGTCTGGTTCGCCGGAATCCCCCATTTCCGGCCGAACTTCAAGGTTTTCTAATTTCTTCATTTCTTAACCGTTTTTCACGATCTACACATGTAAATTCATCTATTTTTCACCAGGAATCCAAATATGAGGTCAAAGTTCCGAGATCGTACCTGGTTTGGCCGGAAAACGGCCGAGAATGTTCGGTTCTCCTCCCTCCTCCGTCCGTCGCCTACGGCGGTGCTCCCGCTCCAAGAACTACCCCAAAATGCTCGTGGGGTCCCGGGGAAGATCCTCCCGACCTTGGTTTTATTCGAATCGGACCGAAATCCCTCCGATGAATATGGCCTTCGGTGTTCGCACGGGGAGGGATCGGATAGGACCGAGACTGCATCGACCAATCCCCCGAGGAGAGAGAAAAATATCTGTTATATAATTCCAACATTTCCAAAATTACCAAACTGCCCCTGCAGCTTCTAGACCCGTAACGAACTCATCGGATCTCCGTTTTCAGCGTGCCGCCTGTCTACGAACTCGTGAGTTCGAGACCTACGCAACAACCCAAGAAAAATTCCCAAAAGTATTACCAGTCAAAAAGTGACTCCCGAACCCATCCAAAACTGAGGGTAAAATTGTCCAATTCTCAAAAATAATTTAATTTCTGGTCCGGGTCGTTACAAATTCCACCTACTCATCATCGAGCAGAATTCTAGCCTTCAGTCTGATTTATATTTGGATAATGGGGTTTGAAATCATGGGGTTTGAAAAATTTCATCAAGAATCAAGTTTTCCTCACACCATAAGCAGGACTACGCTCTCAAACCCGCTCGATAATGAGTCGGTGGAACTGGAGTCGGAGAGATACAGAGTTACAGACTGCCGCTCCCGATCCTTACCAGTTTTGAGTGTTGAGTGTTTTTAATTTTTATTCTTTAATTCCAAATAAAAAATAACTGTTTTGACAAACAAACGTTAGTTGTCCTGTTAAGTGATAAAGACACATGGTAGATTATTAGAATAGAAAACATAATGGGACACCAAATGGGGACAGCAGATCGACTCCCTCCATAATCAGTCTCAATAGGAACGGAGTAAATTCCAAGTCCCGACTCCAATGGCATTGCGGAGCCTGACGCTGCCTCTGCCTCTGTCTTTCCCTGCCGTGATCCCACCGTTATCACCACCTTCTTCATCATCACCGTCGTTGCCCTCTTATTCTTCTTGTTTCTGTAGTTTCAGACAAAGCCAGTATAAGAAACATGCTGTTTGCTCTATCACTTTCCGCATAAAACCCATCATTTGTCTCAACCGTCGGAGTCAAAGCCACGTCCTTCAAATGGCTCCGGAGAAGTTGACCCGCCGCTCCCCTCTTGATTTCCCCTTTTTAAGTTTCTAACCCACCTCTATATCTCTTTGGGTAATTTTGTCGAACAAGTTATGTGTTGTGTGTATGCTTGCGCAATTTGACTTAATCTCTCACTGTTAGTAGTGTAACTCCAGCAATATTGCCTTCCTGAAATTATTTAGCCTAGTCGTGTTCAGCTCAGAAGCATAAGGGTTTCTTTTTATTGGGTAGTTTGCTTTAGTAGCTTACGTACTGTAACTGGAGGTTTCCAAATTATTCTTTGCTCATCTTTTGTGCATTTGATTGACATTGCAGGAATGGGAACCTCCCAAACCTGGGAGAAGACCGGATATATTTCCCCAGTTTAGCCAAATGAAAACACCTTTACTACCTCCGCTGCCAGCAGATCCTTTTGAAGAAGACGAAGAGGAGGAAGAAAAGAAAGAAGAGGAAGAAGGAGAAGAAGTGATGGAGGACCAAATTAAGAGATTTATTATTATTTCAATTTTAATTACGTTATTTATTTTACATTTAATATTTTCTGAATACGAAAGGAAATATTTACTTTCCTCATGTATTTTATTTCTTATTAGTCTTAGGTTATTTCAATTATTTAAATCTTACATGTTTAAGGGACTTTTATTACGATCCGATTGTCCTACATTGGGGTTCTTAGGCCCCATTCCCCTCAAGCTAGTTTTTAGGAAAGTTCAACCCTTGGACTCTTAATAATTGGTATCTTAACAATTGGTATTAGAGTAGGGTTTCACCACGCAACTGGGCTCAACTCCACAGAAAGGGCGACCTAGAGGCTGGATTAAGGTGATCGTTATGTATGAGCATAATATCGAGCTACATAATACTGATAGTTGAGTGAAGCCACCTCAAGGAAGGAAATGGCTACCACAGAGTTAGTGTCGATAGAGTGGGCTAACGAGGACGTTGAGTACGGGAGCGTGGTGGAATGTTAGGATCCAATTGTCCCCTATTGGAAAAGTAGAAAATGTTTGAGTGGTTTAAAAGGGTTCTTGGGCTCCCTTCCCCTCAAGCTAGCTTTTGGGAAAGTTCTACCCTTGGACTCTTAACAACTTTATTTTGAATTAAAAAATTGATTATTGCTCTTTGAGCAGCAAGGGCTCCTTGCCTTTATCCTTTTTCTCATGTGTTCATTCATAGTGTGGTTTTGTTGATGTGAGCGCTTCCACATCATTTGGTATCAGAGCCCACTTGGGTGTATGACAGTTTTCGTAGTTTCAGATTCCATGGCTTACAACAAGCGCGATTGGGATCGAAGGATGTGGAGGTTCATCAACGTGGTTACCTACATAACGACATGGAAGAGATTAAGTGGATGTTTTTGTTATTTGACGACACAAATCTCTCGCATCGAAAAGTGACGTCAAGGTGTGGCGTTTTTTTTACGGGGAGGGAGGCGTTGTTGACCTTTTTCATACTTGCACTCCGTTAGGTGTCCCAGATGGAGGAGATGTTAATCTTTTTTCATAGTTATGCTCCGTTCTGTGAGCCAAGTGAAAAAGAAAACTTTAGGTGGCCATTTAACCACGAGGTTTGTTTTGATCATTATTGCGCATATTATGGTTTTGAGCATTTTGGTGCTGCAAACAATGGCGTAGCCAGGAATTAATTTGGGAGAGGCCGACCGGCCTGCTCGCAGTAGTCATCATGACAACCGACATAAACCACATCTGACCGCCCCACTCGTACAACAGCTTCTCGACTGAGTCAAGAGCTTGGACACCGAGAAAGAGAAGTCACGCCTACCAACCTGAGGCAAAACCAGTTGTGGATCTTTCACAGAAAGAATCAACTCATTCAGGCACGACCAAGAGGTCAAACCCTTGAAAATCCCACTATACACTGGCCAGGGAGACCTAATCATCCATATGAACAGTTACCAGTCAGCCGTAGCCTTCAAAAACCTCTCGAACGTAGCATGGTGTTTTGTATTCAGCTCGACTCTAACTGAGGCAACAATCAACATGTTTTGCAGACTAGGGTCTGGGACGATTGTCTCTTTCGAACATCTGCAAATGGTTTTCCTCAACCAGTTCATTATACAGACCGACCGGTTGTTCTCGGCGGAAGACCTCTTCGTACTAAAATAGGGAGAGAATGAGCCTTTACAAAAATTTGTGCCTCGGTTCAGCCACGAGTACTCTCGATGCGCTGAAACAGACGACAAAGCAGCTTTCACAACTTTCAAGGGCGGCCTGAGGGAATCCCCTTTCAGATATGCTGCACACACAGGGTTTGTCTAGCTATAATGAAATCATGAAGCAAGCTGCAATATATGCCAAGGCAGAGCTGTTGAACCACTAAGGGGATGCAACATAGGCTAACACATACTAGCCTAGCAACACCGACTCGGCCAACACATATCGGCCGAGCAACCTCAACACACAACAAGCTTCTCAACAACAACACTCCAACCAGAGCCAACATTCTTATGGAGGGAAAGGGAAGGTGACACACCTCGACCTAGATAGTATAATAATATATAATATTCGAGTTATGCTGGCCGAGACATGGACCAAACAGTTCACGTGACATATGTTGGTAAAAATAGAGAACACAGAATATGCAATCTATTTCTAACAATTAAAACCTTGCAAGTGCACAAGTCAAGTAAGATAGTATAGTAGAAAATCAAGAGTCGATCCCTCGAGGACTTGATCAACGTTATGTCCACTTCAGAATTTAGACTTAACTAACTCAGATTAAAACTCAACCACAATAAAAGAAAACAATTAAAATACATCTGGAACTAGACTCAACACTAAGTAAATATGCAAGACACTAAGACAAGACTTATGACAGTAACTTGCGACACAAGAACTGAACAAACACACACAAGACTCACGGTTAGGGGGGGTTTTGATGCTTTTGGAATTGAGAATACTGAAAGTAAAACAAAAGCTTAAAGTGCAAGAAACAAATTAGGCATCAAGGTTAATTTTGATTAAAACTATGTATTAAGTCGAACTAAGGCCAACTGTCCACCACTAACCATTACAAGTTCTTAACAAGACTTCCAAGGTTCCACTACTATGAATTTACTGAATCTGATGCCCATGCAAAGGTCCACTCAAGGTCAAATCACACATTTTATTTCCTTCTTAGTTCCTATGTAGTAGGATTTCCTGGCTCACTACCACAACTATTCAAAGAACACATTAAGCATAAAAGGAAATATGAGCAATCATACTATCCCTAGAAAAGTGATGTGCAGTCCTAGGTTGTCATGAGTTGGATTACAAGTAAGATGTAAAGCCACTACCGTTGGTGCCAAACAATTACAAGAAGATAGTCAATCAATCAAACAATCATTCACCTATAGCTTATGCAAATAAGATGACTAAACTCATAAACATAAACTAAGATCATTACACATAGTAATCACAACCATATTCAGTATTCATAACATTGTAAACCAAGGGCCAAAATCAAGTTAACTAACTACATGGCTAGGGCTTCAAGCAGCCTTAGTTCTCTGAAGAACTACTCATGCATCTTATTGAAAACAATAGAATAAGTCATAATTACAAATTAAAGATGAAAGGGAAGAAAAGAAAACACTGAAAGCAATGGCAAGCCAAGGACACGCCCAAGCACTCTCCTCCACTCTCTGCGTTAAGCTCCTTTTCCAAAAGCACGAACAAAAGTAAAAAACGCACAAACTGTCTAAAACTGAAAACTATACGACTACAAAGGGGTGGAACCCTAATTCAGCGTTAAAATTAAATAGACCTAGGGCTTCCCCTAAAAACTAGGAATTGAAACTGACAACAAAAAGCCTAAAATAACCTTAATGAAACCATAAGTCTGCTTTCCTAGCTTAGCAGGGACACGGGCTAGGCCGCGGGCTTGGCTGGACCGCGGGCTTGAGGCGTGTCAAGGGACACAATTGGGACTTGGCTGAGAGCTCAGAAGGACTCGCCATGGCTCACTTGGGGCTAGTGCTAGGACTCGATTTAGGGCACATATTCGGTATCTTTGAGACATGTCAAGGACACGTCTTGGCATGAACCTTGACTCACCTTGAACTTGATTCGAGGTTCTTAGTCCTGGCCCTAAATAGGGCGCATGGCTTCAGATCAGGACATGATTTAGGGTCCGATATCGCAATGAAGACAACTTCCTCATTATAACTCCAAATTGAGGCATTCTTTTTGCATTCTCTTCATAATATCCCTATCTTTCCATTTCTGCACAAGTATCACAAAATGCATCACTTTTTACTATGGTTGGCACTCAATCATTCAAAAGACATGTAAAAGGGCACAAAGTGACATCAAAATGATGTATAAATAGTGACTGAACAAATACCCCCAAACCTATCTTTTGCTAGATCCAGAGAAAAACAAATGAATAATCAACCTAAACAAACTGAAAAGACTCGATCTTAATTAAGGATAGGACATTTAAACCCCTAGGTCTTCCTAGTAGGAGGAGTTTTGTCTCCTGAGGGTTATAGCAGCACGCTACCCATAAACGTTTTACTTAGACAACTAGAAAGCTAGAGACAGTGCTTTAGACAAATTAATAAGAATCAATGAAAGTAGACATGCTTTGAAAAACTAAAAAGAATGCCACAACAGTAAGAGTCACGTGTAATGTGTGAATGCCAAAATCTCAAATAATCATGCTTACTAACAACTTCATTCAAGTGCTCCAGAAAGATTTCGCCTCGACTCAAATCCTCACTAGATGTCTCTCAATTCACTCTAGAATCCTAGGCTTTACCCTCATAACAAGCATATGTGTTGGAGTTTACGTAAAGGCATTCAAGCTTAATCACATATAAGCATTCAATGAAAAACAACACTTTCTGAATTTAAGATCTAATGAATGGAATTGAGCTTTAAGAACATAGCTACTTAACTCAATCCTTAACATGACTAGCCATAAGCTCAGTTAGGTCTTCATATCCGGTTGCAGTGGGGCTAGGCTGATTGGCTTAAGAAAGAAGAGTTTGGAATTCAAAGAACTCAGATGGGTACAAGGCATGGAGTAGCATGACTTGGAATGTGTCTTTCTTTGATCTTTTAGAACCCCACGACAATTTGGCATTAAATGGCCTCACACTAACTCGAATTCTTGACTTGATACTAATCTTTGATTTTTGAATCTCACTTGAGTTAGTTAAGCACTTTTCTTTCAATTTCCTTTATTTATTTATTTTTCTTTCTTTTCTTGATCTAACTCAAGATCATGCAATGATGATCATCCCTGAGCCTGGCGCATTTGGGCGCAGTGTGGCACATCTCGGCGCAGATTTTGGCAATTTGGCGCAGGTTCTAGCATGTCTGTGAGCATGCCTAGGGGCATGTCCTAGGACATGTCCCACGTTAGCATGTGGCGCAGCGTGGCGTGGTGTGTACCAGCGGCTAGTGACTTGAGTCATAAGCAATGCAGGTTCTCCTTCCTCATTCAAGTCATGTACTTCATTTGGCAGTGCCTTGTGACCACCTGAGCTATAAGGCATGGTCAATTTGATTGGTTGTTTAATTGTGTAGGATATGCTTAGGATGATGAAAGAAATGCTAAGTATTTGGCTTCAAAGTGGCTTAGAGAGCACACAACAAGGTAGGGTAAGAAAGGGCCTTTAGGGATTAAGCACACGTAGTCTACATCATTTCTTACATCAAACCATACTTCAAACCAAGAGCATCTATTTACTGTTAGTTCTTTAAAATGCAATGCAAATATGATGTAATGAGATCAACAATTATGAACATAGTGAAAAGAGTTTTAAGAGTAGAAACAATGTGAATCACTCCGAAAGAATGGCATTAAGGCTCAAGTTCTCACACGGTAGTCTCCACTAATTTTGTAAGGACCCTTCCCGAATTTTCCCTCGAAACCCGGAAAGAACCCTTATCCCGTCTGACAGCTCTTTTACCTCAAAATTTAAATACTAGAAATACCCTTTGTTCTTAAATAATTTTTATTAAACCTTACAGGGTTCCCAACAGAACCTCTGTACTTACTGACCACTCCTACTGTCAGACGCAGGATAATATACAGGTCAAAGCCAAGACCTCGGAATAGTGGTGGTTCAAATAGGAATACTCTCTGACACCAAATGTCAGTAGGTCAGACATTGCTGACATCTCTACTGGAAAACCACAAGACAACAGACTAGTCAAATACTTGTGAACCAACAATAATTCGTCCCTCTGAGTCGCCGCCCACACCAACCCACTGACCCGGATGACGAAGGATTTTCATAGGTTGATTAAGCCCATGACAATTGTCGTCTGGTTCATATTAGAGCCGAAAATATCCTCAGCTATCATATCGTATCATCAGCCGGTATAACATTCGGCTATCATATCACATCAGTCGGCATATCACATCAGTCGGCATATCTCTCGACTATCATATCACATCAGTCGGCATATCTCTCGACTATCATATCCCTAGCCACCAGGGTATCCCTTGGGGTGTGCTAGTCCTGTATCATAACTCTTTGTACTATGATATCTCATCAGTCGGCAAGTATCCTCAACTATCATATCATATCATCAGCCGGTATAACCTTCGGCTATCATATCACATCAGTCGGCATATCTCTCGACTATCATATCCCTAGCCACCAGGGTATCCCTTGGGGTGTGCTAGAATCTGTACTACTTGGACTCGACCACAATCTCTGCAAAATCACCTTTTATATTGGGGGTTCACCGGGAGTCCGCCAACACGGAACCAATGCCCGGATCCTAGGCCCCTTCAAATCGGTTTTGTTTATATTGGGGGTTCACTGGGAGTCCGCCAACACGGAACCAAGGCCCGGCCCCCTTCAAATCGGTTTTGTATCCAAAATCAAGTATATATTTTGTTTATCATTTATCACAAATACGGTTTCAACTCAAAATCATGTACCCAAATAATTACCACGTCCAAACAATATCAAAACCGAATCCAACAACCAAATCATTTCTCACAACACACTTCCACTGAAATATTGGAAAAACAAATATCCAGCAATCATTTATAAATTCTAGGTAATCATTGCACCCATACACAACAGTATTTAAATCGAGGATATTAATACATGCATTACAATTTATAAATACAACCATACACAACAGTAATTAAATCCAAGATATTTATATATGCATTACAATTTATAAATCAAAAGTCCGCTTACCAACACCTTCCAACCCAAAATTCATGGACGCTCTAGCCTAAGAAACACCTACACAATAATGACCCAACTACCTTGACTTTCCAAGCTCAAAACCCTATCCACGGTCAATCCTTACCGCTGGGATTACCCAACCGGGCTCTAAATGAACTCCTATGTCCTCGAAACCAACAAAATCTTATCCGAAACGTCCCAAATCCCTAGTCACGCGCCGCCGTGACTTCGGGAACAGTCCCACGCGCCTCCACGCGCCACCGGAAGGTCAGAACACGCGCCGGTCACGCGCCTGCTACAGTGTTCACGCGCTTGGAACGGTCCAACCCGGCCTGGCTCGACCTGACCTGGTCCAACTCGACTCAACCCAACCGGTTCACTCAACTCGACCGGTTCACTCGACCCGACTGGTTCACTCAACCCGACCGATTACCGGTGACTCACCGGAGAAGACCGGACGGCCATCGTCGTTGCCGGAGGCTAGCCGGAGAAGATGATCGGACCGCCACCTCCGCCGTCGTCTGGTTCGCCGGAAATTGCCATTTCCGATCGATTTTCAAGGTTTTCTAACTTCTTCATTTCTTGACCGTTTTTCACGATCTACACATGGAAATTCATCTACTTTTCACCAGGAATCCAAATATGAGGTCAAAGTTCCGAGATCGTACCTGGTTTGGCCGAAAAATGGCCGAGAAGGTTCGGTACACCTCCCTCCTCCGTCCGTCGCCTATGGCGGTGCTCCCACTCCGATGATTACACCAAAAGACTCGTGGGGTCGCGGGGAAGATCCTCCCGACCTTGGTTTCGTTCGAATCGGATCGAAATCCATCCGATGAGAATGGGTCTTCGGTGTTCGCACGGGGAGGTCTTCGGGTAGGAGCGAGATTGAATGGACCAATCCCCCGAGGAGAGAGAAAAATATCTGCTATATAATTCCAATTTTTCCAAAATTACCAAACTGCCCCTGCAGCTTCTAGACCCGTAACGAACTCATCGGGTCTCCGTTTTCCGCGTGCCGTCTGTCTACGAACTCGTGAGTTCGAGACCTACGCAACAACCAAAGAAAAATTCTCAAAAGTACTGCCAGTCAAAAAGTGACTCCCGAACCCGTCCAAAACTGAGGGTAAAATTATCCAATTCTCAAAATAATTTAATTTATGGTCCGGGTCGTTACAAATTTCTGAAGTTCACTTTCATTTTGTCATTTTGCTCACCTAATCATCTAAGATTTGGCATTGTGAAGTGTATGGCATGCTACAAACTGCATATGGCACGACTCTTAGCAAAAAAAAAGGTAGTAAACTTGGCATGTATACTCTTATTAACTCGTTAAAGCACTAGTTACTAACAACAACAAAAACAATCAACTTGAACTAACTAAACAATTGAAAAACAAAGACTGAAGAAAAAAACTGAAAATCTGGCCATGTATACCCCCAAACCAAAATCTGGTTGTGGATACCCCCAAACATATTTGTTTCTATATGTACCAAAGTTTTGATCCACACCCCCAAACCTAAACTAAACATTGTCCTCAATGTGATAAGAACTAGGCATGAAAACAAAGCAGAAGGATTTAGAGAGTGCAATAGGGCAGAAATAGTAAAGTAAGAGAGAAACACAAACCAGGGAAAGGCTGCCTCCTAGGAGCGCTTTATTTAATGTCTGGACAAGACGTGGTACGGCATGCTAGGCACTTGTCATTGTGCAAAGGATGGCAGTGTCAACGTGGAGCATATTGTGAACCTTGAGCATTTGAATTTTCGCTGCATCATGGGGAAAAGTATTAGAAACTCAAAAAGGAATAACCTGACGGAACGTAACTTATCTAGAAAGATATTGAGGAGTGATTCCAATGAGAGCATGTTCTGTCCTTTCTCAAATGTCTTCCTTTGATAATGTTGGTGGTGCAACAACTTTGGTTGTGCCATGTATGTCCTAGAAGTCTTCGTTGGTCCCTTCCATCTTTTCCTTTTGAACTTGAAGAGGGGTACCAGGTTGAGGGTGTTCATCACCCTCTTTGTGTTTTTGTTGTGGACCACCGTGTCTTTGTCCTTGTCCCTTGGTTAAGCCACACGTTGGGGCAGCAAGTGGGGCTGCTGGGATCCTGCCGTGGACGTGTCTTGGAGGTTTGGCACAGCTTGGCGCATGCCTAAACCGTTTGGCACAGCCGGTTTCAGATTCTGGCTGTTGAGCTCAGCATGGCTCAAAATTGCGCTGTTGGGCGCAGTTTGGCTCATTGAAGGTTTACCATAGACGTGTACAGGTTCTGTGGTGTTGGGATTGGGCTGCAGTTGGTGTACGGCAGGCTTGGCCTGCGGAAGTGATTCACATGGTGGTCGTTGGACACTTGGGTCATAGGGCTCAAAATTTTGGCACATAACCTCCTCTACAACTGAGATGTTCTTAATTGCAGCCCTTGGAGATGATTTATGGAGTTCTCCTTCAAGTAGGTCCTTGACACACGAACTCTCTAGCACTTGCGGCATCCGGGCTGGCCCGCGGTCTTCCCGCGGGACGCCCTTGGGCTTCGCTTCCAAAAACACATTAGTGTAAGAAGAATTTGGTTGCATCATGGTGTCACGGATTACACAGGTTCCTTGCTCTTCACAATCTGCCAAGATATCCCCTTTACCGTCATCCTTCCTATTCTCTTCCCCCCATTCTTCTTCCATTTCCAATTCCAACCATTGCTCAATCTGAGCAGATTTGGGAGTCGTAGTCACATCATGACCTTAGATGGGATCCACAGCCTCTATCGTAAGCACTTGCTGAAGTGTTGGCGTTATGATAGCTTCATCATGATCATAATCCACAGCTTCACTTGGTGGGGAAAGTTCCCTTTCTTCTATTTGACGCATGTGGAACTCAAACTGCCTTATGGGCTTTTCATGTTTCTCATCCATGCGCTTTGTCCTCTCCTCCATGCGCTTTGTCAGTTCTTGAGTGTGCTGATTATAGGCCTCAAAAGTTTGTATCAAGGTCTGGTACGCAACTTGGAGTTCAGGAGATAGGACATAGTCAGGAGCTGTTTTAGTGGTGTCCCATGTGAAATTACGCTGATTTCCCCATCCTGGATTGTATGGATCCAGGTATTCTTGATAATGGAATTTAGGTTGATTGCTCTACCCAAGATTGAATGGATTTGAGTATGGATTGTTCCAAGCTCCCCTGTCCATGTATGGATTGTTCCAAGATCCCGTATCCATGTATGAGTTCTTAATATGTACCCAAAAGGAAAAAAAAAAACAAAATCTACAAACTGAGTTAGTATACAATTTAAATTAAATCCAAATCATTAGGATACAACATTGAGTTAACTAAATCTGAATACGGCCCCAAAAACTTGTTGGTAAAAATTGAGAACACAGAATATGTAATATATTTCTAACAGTTAAAACCTTACAAGTGCACAAGTCAACTAAGATAATACAGCAGAAAAGCAAGGGTCAATCCCTCGAGAACTTGTATCAACATTATGTCGATCCACTCCAGTATTTAGACTTAACTAACTCAGATTAAGACTCAACTACAATAAAAGAAAACAACTAAAATACACCTAGAACTAGACTCAACACTAAGTAAATATGCAAGACACTAAGACACGACTTATAACAGTAACTTGCGACACAAGAACTGAACAAACACACACAAGACTTACGGCTATGGGGGTTTTGATGCTTTTGGAATTGAGAATACTGAAAGTAAAACATAAACTTAAAGTGCAAGAAACAAATTAGGCAGCAAGGTTGATTTTGATTTAAACTAGGTATTAAGTCGAACTAAGGCCAATTATCCGCTACTAATAAATACAAATTCTTAACAAGATTTCCAAGATTCCATTACTATGAATTAACTAAATCTGATGCCCGTGCAAAGGTCCACTCAAGGTCAAATCACACATTTTATTTCCTTCTTATTTCCTATATAGCAGGCTTTCCTGGCTCACTACCTCAACTATTCAAAGAACGTATTAAGCATAAACGGAAATATGAGCAATCACACTACCCCTAGAAAAGTGATGCGCAATCCTAGGTTGTCATGAGTTGGATTACAAGTAAGATGTAAAGCCACTACCATTGGTGCCAAACAATCACAAGAACATAGTCAATCAATCAAGCAATCATTCACCTATAGATTATGCAAATAAGATGACTAAACTCATAAACATAAACTAAGCTCATTACGCACAGTAATCACAACCATATTCAGTATTCATAACACTGTAAACCTAGGGCCAAAATCAAGTTAACAAACTACATGGCTAGGGCTTCAAGCAGCCCTAGTTCTCTAAAGAATTACTCCCGCATCTTATTGAAAACAATAGAATAAGTCATGATTACAAATTAATGATGAAAGGGAAGAAAAGAAAACACTGAAAGCAATGGCAAGCCAAGGACACGTCCAAGCACTCTCCTCCACCCTCTGCGTTAAGCTCATCTTCCAAAAGCACAAACAAAAGTAAAAAATGCACAAAATGTCTAAAACTAAAAACTATGCAGCTAAAAAGGGGTGAAACCCTAATTCAGCGTTAAAACATTGTTTAAATAGACCTAGGGCTTCCCTAAAAACTAGGAATTGAAACTGACAACAAAAATCCTAAAATAACCTTAATGAAACCCTAAGACTGCTTTCCTAGCTTAGCAGGGACACGAGCTTGGTTGGGCCCCTGGCTTGAGGCGTGTCAGGACTCACCTTTAACTTGATTCGAGGTTCTTAGTCCTGGCCCTAAATAGAGCGCATGGCTTCAAATCAGGACATGATTGAGGGTCCGATATCACAATGAAGAAACCTTCCTCATTATAACTCCAAATTGAGCCATTCTTGTTGCATTCTCCTCAGAATATTCCTATATTTCCAATTCTGCATAAGTCTTACAAAATGTGTCACTTTCTACTATGGTTGGCACTCAAACATTCAAAAGACATGTAAAAGGGCACAATGTCAGGACTCGTCCCGTATTTCCGCTGCGAAACCCGGGAAGAACCCTAATCCCGTCTGACAACCTAAGGAAAGGTTCCCAAAATACCCATCCATCCTTACAAAATAATAAAAAATAAAAAATTCACTTGTCAGACAAGGGATTCAAGCACTCAATAACTCCCGTAATTAATGACCAACCAAATAAAATATAATATCAGAGCGTCTAAGTAGGATAAAGGGTACAATTTAAATATCCTACTCAAGTTTAACTACACAGCGCAGCCGAAAGTACTAATGTCTCTGCCTCGAGAGAAGTGTCTGCGTCAACTCAACAGCCTGAAGGGGGTTTAAACACAAAAGTTGTGAGTGGACAAAAATAATCGTTTATAAATCATTTTCCAAGGAAATATTACATTTTCCCCCCTCCATATATAAAACCATGGATGCATCACATAAAATAGTTCATGATATAAAAACATCATCTGTAAATCACCGGAATTTCCATTTCTCTTTAAAACCACTTAATAGGACCCACACAAAATCCATATAAGGAAAACACATTGTGGTCCACAGTCTGGTTTGAAAATCATCCTCAAAAGAGTTCAAAATCATTTAATTCAACCTGGACACATAATATCTCAAATCCACTGTTCCCGACACATTCACTAGCCACCAGGGTATCCCTTGGGGTGTGCTAATCTTGTATCACAACTCTTTGTACTATGCATAGACAACCTCGCGACCCGGCGGAGCCAAAACTCCTCGATGCCAAAGTCGGAGCACTCAACGAACCAGCGGAGCAAAACTCTCCACGCGAGTCGGAGAAACAATAACCAATTATCTTGGAGATTCACCGAGTTCACCGCCAACAGCGGATCCTGGTCCTCCTCAGATATGTTTATCTTGGAGGTTCACCGGGTTCTTCGTCACCAGTGGATCCTAGTCCCGGGTCCTGGCCTCCCTCAAATATGGCCAAATCCGATAAACTCATACATACGGGTCAAAACCCAAATTATGGACTCAATAATTTCTACGTCAAAACGATATCAAAACCGAGTCCAAAAACCATGACATTTCTCAAATCACCCTTCCACTGAAATATTGGAAAACATGTGTCCAGCAATCATTTCTAAAATCCGAAAATTCAATGTCACAATACATAACAGTATTTAAACAAAGATACATTGATGCATGCATTTCAGTTTATAAAACAAAAGTCCACTCACAAACCTGTTCAAGCAAGCTTAATCCCGTCTTGTTAGTTCCTCTGAGGTTCCCGGAATAATATTGCCTGTCAAAAACAACAATCATGATTACCGGCTAGTAATAAGACTCTTAAATAACAACTCCCTAAACCTCGGGAGGTCTACCCATGCTGTTCTAGAAAACACAGCAACTTTGGACGCCCAAAACGACCTCTGAACGACGTCCGATCAACCCGAAACTTGTACCAACAGATCCGGAACGTCGAAAACTAGTTACCAAGCGCCGCCATGACCTTAGACTCGTCCCCACGCGCCGCCGGAAGTATGGAACACACGCCCACGCGCCCTCACGCCCCGGCTACAGTGTTCACGCGCCTGGACCGATCCAACCCGGCCTAGCTCGACTTGACTCGGTCACAGATGACTCGCCGGAGAAGACGACCGGTTGCCAACGCCATCGTCTGGTTTCACCGGAATCCCCCATTTCCGACCGAAACTTCAAGCTTTTATAACTTCCTCAAAACTCAACCATTTTCACAAATTTTATGTCTAAATCTATCTACTCAAACCCAAGAATCCAAATATGACCTAAAAACCACAAATACGTACCTGTGTAAGCCAAAAAATCAATCGAAAGATCCGAAACTTCCTATACTCGGTTCGTCTTCCCCCGTGGTCTTCTCCTTCGATGGTTGGTACGGTTGTGATCGTGGAAAGGAGTAGAATACGATTAGTAAATAAAAAATGGAAGTTAAAGCCTTGAATCAAAAGTTGACTTTGTGGGTTTTGAGGTGTTTTCTCACGGGTTCGATGGTGTGTTTGTTTTACAGAGAGAGATAATAATGAGATGAAGATGAAAATGAAGTGAATATGTAAAATGATTGGGGTTAAAATATCTTTTCCCAAACCAAAATTACCAAAATGCCCTTGAACATCTAGACCCATAACTTTCGTACACGAACTCCGTTTTCCGTGTGCCGCCTGTTTACGAACTCGTGAGTTCGAGACCTACGCAACGATACTCGAAACACCGCCTAAAATGTTCCAAAACAAAACTTGATTTCCATGCCCTTTACCGACCAAGGTAAAATCATCATTTTACAAAAATAATTACGAAATCCGAATAATTAAAATTACCAGTTGTTACACACAAAGTGACATTAAAATTATGTATAAATAATTATTGAACAATGGGGCCCTGAAATAATATAGGAAGTATACTACTACCTAGTAACGGCATATAATATTAATATAAATACACGTCACGATTAACATCGTGAGTAGTTCAAAGCATTTCTATAGCAAAATCGTGCATGATGATTCAAAATTTAGCACCAACAATGGTGAATACAATATAGGGTCAACAACCCATATATTAATGCAAAAACACCGCCTATAGCAGTATCCTGCTTGAACTTTCGACTCAATGCTTCTTAATTCTTGAGAGGCGAAAAACAAGGGTGAGTGAACCCAATAAGTAAAGTTTGTGAAAAATATTCGTAAAAATATATACTAACCCCTTAATAGAAAACCGAGATTTCCATGCACATCATGCACACATGTATTTATATACGTATATAAGTCCTTCCAGAAATCAAAATAAGTAATCAAGGTAAAACTCACTCTATAAGAATTCACAAGGGCATACCGTCAAGTATTCCCAGTCGAACACTTACAATCCATGACATACCACTAAGACATTTAACAATTAAGCCACCACAAATGACTCATTATCATATTCAAAATATATTTGGTACCCCTTTCATGGTACTTAGCACTCAAAACATTGTATACAAGCGTACATGACATTTCACCTTTGACATCTCAATCACGTATCACATTCTGACAATTCTGTACCATCAATGGTACTTTCTCAAAACAAGTCCTCCCGCAGGACAATATGACATCAACACTAGGATCATCTGACCATCGGTACCATAGTCGCAGGAGTCACGCGCAGGTGACATGACTGGGTATCTTCGCTCTGTACCACGACCATATGAAGGCTGGGTACGAAGCACCATCCACATGTCCCTTTTAGGGCCCCAGGACAAGTTGATGCTATTTAACTAGTATAGAGCGAGCGCAGGGGAACGATCACGTGGAGGCTGGTTTGTGGCCTGCAGACAGGTACGATACCAGTGACTACCGAATGGTCCACATCTCATCAAATCATCACATCAGCTCGACATTATCCTCTAGCTTACACATAACATACTTTTCATACTCGACATAACTCAATACTCTTTACTGACATGACTAATGGCCACTAATTCACATTTCAAGCTTTCATAACCAAACGTGGTTCTCATGACTCTCTCGCATCACATATAGCAAAATTTCCATCAATCAACAAACCATGAATACTTTTCATCAATAATCATATATAAATATATATATATATATATCATAGCACGTAACCAAACAAAAAGGGAATCAAACCCGACCATTCAAACTCAACCAGTCGTATCCAAGACCATAAGGTCAAAATATATTCCTTCTAGGGTCACCATGACACCACAAAGCAATTGTAACCAATCCATGAAATTCAGACTCAATCATGTCCAAATCGGACCCACATAATCACTCCAAGCTATCACCACAGTATCAAACGCATTCATGCATATATTATACATATATAAATATAGGAAAACAAACGGGTCCACTCACAGTACTCGGGGTCTATGTCTCCTGACGATCCTGAGTCATAGTAGTTCCCTACGCTGTCACGTGCTTGAGATAAACAGATGTCTAATTTAACGTAATAATTAATCAATTAAACCCACAAGTTTCTACTTGAAAAATGTCTCCCGAAAGGGTTTAGAGTGAAACCAACTTCCCAATTACACAAGAACGAGTCTAAGGCCTTCAGAGATTACCCACTCGCTGATAGAAGTCTGTGTTGGGCCCTACGCGCCACCGGTGACGTTGCTAAACACCTGTCACGAAGATTGGTGGTAAGACACTAAATTTAATTCTCCAAAGAAAATAGTGGCACTGCCCTGACCGTCGCCGTGGAAGGCGGCGCACCGGCCAGAGACGGCCAAGGCTCACCGGAACCCTAGCTTGTCTAAACTTTGACAAAAACTTCAATCCAGCCACCTAGAAGCTTCTACAACACCCCAGGATCATGAATCTGGGCTTGGATTCATGAAACCTTACTTGGATTTCTCAGAATCCGATTGGGAAGCTTCGAACACCTATGGCTTCAAATCTTCGATTGTCGAACTATGGTCTTCGATGATTGTGGAGAAGGACAGGAAGGGCTTCGTCTTGCCCAGACGAAGGGGTTGGAGTAGGTCTCACGGCCTGATTCGACTGAGAAGAGCGTCGGAGTCAGTGAGGGTTCCTAGTTTCCTCTCGGCTCTGGTTGGTTCTCTGGTGGAACTCGAGGGTGAAAAGGGCAGAAAGGCACTCGTCTGGGTGAGGGGAGTAAGCTGGATGTGGTGGTGAGGTCAAAATTGACCGAGAACGCTGTCGATGATGATGGCGAACTGTGTGGTCTCTCGGTTCTAATTTGTCTTCTCCGGTGGAAAACAACAGAGGAGATAGTAGGGGTGTGCTCGCCTGGGGAAAGGGAGTAGTTTGGAAGAGGCAGAGTGGTTAGTCTCGACCGGCATGGGACCAGCGATGTTTGGTGATGCTGTGTTCGCTGTCTGGGTCGTAGAGGAAAGGACGAGCGAGAGAGTCGGAACAGAGAGAGGGAGTGAGGTTTGTGGAGAGGAAAATTGAGTGGACTGAATTAATTGGTCCTAAATATTGTTGAGGGAAGAATTAATATAATACTAATTTAGAAATAATTAATAATATAAATTTACCAATTCTCCCAAAATAGCTTATTTATGAAAAATTCTTACGAATTCGGTTTCCTCCAATCGAATTCCGTCTTTGGAATATTCTACCAAATTTCAAATTAAATAAGAGATTCGGAGTATAACTCTCGAATGAACTCATTTTGCTAACTTAGTAAGTTCTTCGGAAATTCGATGATTGACATATAACGGTAATTCGGTAATTTAAAATTTTCTATTTTGAAATTCCGGGACGGAGTGTAACAGAAGGACTATTCCCATAACTCATACAACCCATGCAAGAAGGGAAAGAATCCCAATTATCACAACTCTCATTAGGGCCAAGGTCAACATGACAACAAAGCTCAGAACAACGACCAACGACCCCCTCGGTCAAAGTATGAAACATACACCATCCTCAACACTTCATATGAAAATGTCCTGATGAATGTCGAGCGCATGATCTCTAAGTCAAATTGGGCTCCAGCTACTAGGAAGCTTACCAAGAACACAACCACCTACTGCCAATACAACAAGTACAATGGACATAGCATTGACCAATGTGTGGCCTTCAGGAACCTTATGGAAGCTCTAGCCAGGGATGGAAAGATCAACCAATTCCTGCAACATGCACCTCCTCCACCTCACCATCCCCAGATTAACACAATCACCAGGGGACCATCTGTCTCTTCCCCCTTGACCTCCAATAGAGCAAAGAAAAACTTCCTTCGCGCCTCGCAGAGCAACCACCAAATCTTCAACATTGAAGAATGACGGGCGAAGAAAATAGGCAAGGCTGGCTGGGATCCCATCACATTCTCAGAGGAGGAAGAGCAGGGTATAGTTTACCCACATGATGACCCAATTGTCATCCGAGCACAGATTGCAAACTTTGACGTGGGAAGAATCATGGTCGACACCGGGAGCTCTATCAACTGTTATTCATACAGCTAGGCATCCTAGACTCTGACCTCGACCGGTCTCCCACACCATTACTTGGCTTCACTAGGGACTCGATAGTACCAATTAGCACTGTCACTCTTCCACTCTCTATTGGGACCATCCCCAAACGAGCAACAGTCATCACCTCTTTCTTGGTGGTGGATTGCCCAACTATCTACAACGTCATCTTGGGCAAAGGCGTCATCAACCAACTCAAGGCAGGGGTATCCACCCACTTACTTCTGATCAAGTTCCCTACCCCTATGGGCATTGGGTAAGTCCGTGGAGATCATATCACTGCAAGAACTTGCATTTCCACAACCCTTGCTGGGAAGACCACTACCCAACCTAAGGAAACGATGACAGTCTCTGAGTCAGCATTTGAGGCAGACCCAGTTGATCCACAAGTTGCCTAACACATCAAGGAAAGACCAATTGAGGAACCCACGGATCACTCGGCCACACCACACCCCCTGCCCATTGACGAGGTCGAAGAGGTCATCCTCTCCAATACCTACGCTAACCGAAAGGAGAAAATTGGAACCACCCTCAGCCCTACCATGCGATCAGACTTGATCAAATTCTTACAAGACAACTCTGAGGTCTTCGCTTGGTCGTATGTTGACATGCCTGGCATATCTACTGATGTCATCTGCCATCGCTTAAGCATCAACCAATCTTTCAAACCAGTGGAACAAAAACGTCGTATCTATGATGCTGAATGGACGGAAGCTATGAAGGCAGAAATAACCAAACTTAGCACCATACACTTCGTGCGTAAGTTAGTCTACGCAGTTTGGGTCGCCAACGTAATCTTGGTGGGGAAACCTTCCTGCTCTTGGCGCATGTGCATAGACTTCACATACCTGAATAAGGCTTGCCCAAACGACAGCTTCCCTCTACCCAAGGTAGTCCAACTAGTCGACGCCACAGCCGGTCATGAACTCCTAAGTTTTATGGATGCATACTCAGGGTACAACCAAATCTTCATGCACCCAGCCAACCAAATACTCACCACTTTTAGAACCGATCAGAGCCTCTACTGCTACAACGTTATGCCCTTTGGCCTAAAGAATGCTAGCACCACCTACCCACGCCTCGTGAACTTCATGTTCACAGACCAAATTGGTAAGACCATGGAGGTATACGTTAATGATATGCTAGTTAAGAGCAAGACCGCTGACCAACACATCCCAAACCTCGTGCGGATGTTTGAAGTCTTGAAGAAATATAAGTTGCGCTTGAACCCAACCAAGTGTGTCTTCGAAGTGGGCTTAGGAAAATTTTTAAGTTTCATGATCAGCCAGAGGGGCATAGAGGCCAACCCTGAAAAAATCAAGGTACTTGTGGACCCCACGCACACAGAAAAACATCCAGGGCCTCATTGAAAGAGTGGCAGCTCTTACCCGCTTCATCTCCAAAGCTACTGACAAGTGTGTCCCATTCTTCAAAGCCCTGAAAGGCAAGTCCAAACACATTACCTGGACGGAAGAGTGCACAAAGGTATTCACAGAACTCAAGCAATACATGAGCAAGGTACATTCCCTTGCAAGACCAGAAACAGGGGAGCCACTAACAATGTACCTATCAATATCCACATCAGCAATAAGCTCAGTACTCATCAAGAAGAAGGATGGAGCAGAGCACCCAGTCTATTATGTGAGCAAAGCACTACAAGATACTGAAATAAGGTACACCGACCTCGAAAAACTTGCCTTTGCATTAATAATATCATCCAGGAAGCTCAAACCTTACTTCCAAGCTCATTCCATCATCGTCTTGACCAACAAACCACTCCGCCATGTACTTCAAAAGCCAGAAACTTCATACCGCCCCCTCAAATGGGCAATTGAACTCAACGAGTTTGACATCACTTTTGCACCTAGACCAGCCGAGAAGGGGCATGTCACCGCTGACTTCATCTTTGAATTCACATACCTACCAGGCGAACGCCCACCAAGAACTAGCGCTGCCCCCCTTTGTCCAATGGCAGCCCTCACCTCCTCAGCATTCTTCAAAATCCGCTTCTCAGCGTCATTAGGCATGACTACAAAAAAAACCAACAAAAATAAAGTTAGATGCTGACCGATCGGCCTACACAAAACACACTGAGCCATAAGGACTTACCTTTTTAAGAGATCATACCAGCATCGTGAAGAATGGTAAGCAGACAGAGAATATACTGATTACGCTGGGTCAGACTCAACGCCTTCCTTACGTCACAACAAGCTTGCCGACTCTTCCCACCTATCGACACGTCAGGAAGTACGCCTACAAGACCGACCATGGGTCAGACAAATTAAAACAAAATATGCATAAGCTGACAAGGTACATCTAGAAGACCGACCAGGGTTGTTGATCCTCTGGAACTTTGAGGGAATACCCTCCCTCCCCCATGCCTCTTCCACAAAGGCAAACTGAGTCTTATATGACTTCTGAGAGGACGATACGACATGTATAAATTCACCCATGGCCTTCTTGTCGACACACCGAACGGTATCCACCCCTGCTCTATTATTGCTGACCAAATTCATACAGGTACATGACCTGCTCATAGGTCGGCTCTGGGAACCCTGCCTTCTTGAAGGCAGCATACAGACTGATCAGCACAATCCATACATTTGGATTGAGCTGACCGAGCGCCACCCCTATCCCCTTCACCATCATCCTCAACCACATATGGAAGGGAAACCTCAAATCGTGCATATACAGCTCTAGGTAGAAGAGCACATAGCCCGGTAGAGGATCACTCGGCGTCTGACTCGGTCGGACTACCCTGAACTTAACGTCCTTGGGCACATTCCAAGTGGCATGCCACATATCCAACCCCTCCTGGGTCTCCCTGCTGATCATCTCACCCACTGTAAACTCGGCCTCCTTGATCGGTATGGCCTTCAGCACCTCTTCCACTCTAGGATGTAGACCCTCACTCGGCCTCTCAGCAAACATAACCTTACCACACCACCAACCGTGCTTAGCCTTTACCGCACGGTGGGACACAACTTCATTCTCCTCAAACTCCCTACCACTCGGTCCAACCTCAGGATGGTCGGTCCTACCCTCAAACTGAGCCCTCATGGCTCTCTTCTCTTCAGTCTCCTATACACGCTCAGCCACCTTCCCATCCTTTCCCCCTTTACCACTCCCCATCATCAAACTTCGACCATCCACTCAACGCTTCTGACTCGGCGTCCATTTCATAATCTTGAACATCCAGATGCTGGCTATCTGACTCTAACATACTTGAAATCTAGAAAGGAAAGGAAAATAAAACAACTATGACCGACCGAGCACTATGCCTACATGGATCCAACCACCATCCGACCACCAGTTCTTCACTAGTTCTTGAAAAAAATGTAACTTTGATTCAAATAAATAAAGGAAACAGCAACATACCTTGTTTTCACATGGCGAAGGAGACTGACCGGAAATCGCACCACTGCACCGACCGCTGCATAAATCTTGACGAAAATTGCTTATTCACTTTTACAGCAGCTCCACTCGAAGTGAAAAGTGAAAAATGAAGCAAACACCTTGACTATTTATAGAGGCCAAGGGAGGTGAAACGGTCTGCTAAACGAAGGGTCACCTCGATCACAATAAAATGCACCAGAGGACGACACGTGTCAAACATGCAGAGGTCACACGTGCCCCCACTTGCCCTACTTGCGTACAACGGACTCCTCATCCGACATCATGACCGACCGACTATCCAATGATCAAACGGTCTCCCACAACAACTATCACCAATACAACAATCCATACACTGCCCGGTTTGTCATAACCGTTAGCAGAGCTAACAAATTGGTCAGACTAGGCATCATTACCGAGCAGTAATATCATATGTACATGACCTATTTACACATAACACCTACCAAACATGTTCGTTGATTGAATGCCTTCTCAAACACGCCGATCGGTTCTCCACTCTATATGGACCAGTTGGCCTGTTACTAAGGACTAAGACATCTCAGCCCCACACTCCCCCACTCAAGCCTACGACATCGATTGGGCACTCGATGTTCACCCTCGCTTGGGGGACTTGGGGGACTAGAGGCACATCTCCCCACCGAGTCTGGGAAAAGTAACAAGTCCCCAACCGAGGAAATCCACCTTGGTCAAGAACTTGGGGAACTTCTGTTAACACCATATTGAACCAGACCTAGTAGGCCACAAAAATCGAGCCCAAGCCCAACAAATAGGCCCAAACACTAAGTGGAACCAAGCCCACAAGGAAAACAAGCCCAACAAAAGACCAATAACACACTTAGACATGGGCACATATCCACCACCCATATGGGTGCCACATGTCAGCATCACAGCAGAAGTGCATTTATCCCACATCGAAACTATCCATCAAGCCTCTCTTAACCATCAATACAAAATTAGGCACATTTTCCAAAAAGGTAAGTAACATTCCCTATTCATCATTACTCTGTTGAAATTACTGTTTATCACATATTGCTTACGTACACAAACCACTATACTGACTTGGGCGTCAGAGACCGTTTAGGCCGGCACCACACCTGTGCTTATCCTTAACTAACGACCAACTGATCTTCCTTTCACATGTCTTCCGAAGAGCATGTGGCACGTATTGATTGGACAGAGTATTACCCTTAAGTTGGTATATTATGTGCATCAACGCTTGTGTAATATTATTTTTCCATAACTACAAGATATATTGAGTAAGTTTAATTGGTATTTATTTTTAGGCAAAATGATTGCAACAATCCTTGAACTTTACTATAATTTTAGCAACCGTCCTTATACTTCAATATTAGTGTCTCCATTCTCTGAATTTTATCATAATGTTTCTATTAGTCTCTCCGTCTATTTTTCAAACGAATTATGTTAAAAAAAATCACGTGAAATGTACTTGAATTGACAATTTTACCTTTTTATTAACGCAATTGATATCATAATTCAAAGTAGCAAAATATTATCTATACTAAAACCAAGTTTTTGGTACTGTGCTTATAAATAGTGCAGTGCCCTTTTTGATCCTCTAGTTTTTTTGTTTTCCTTTGTTGTGTACAGGGAAAGGACAGTTATGCTCTTGGTCAACATGTGGCTTTTCTGTTCACAATTCTCTCACGACCTCACTCCACTCTCAAATCTCAATCTCAGTCTCTCCTCTCTCCAGTATTTCATCTTTGCTTTGTTACTGCCCTTGGAGGCTCTCTGTTTGCATATGATCTTGCTGTTTCAGGTTAGTGTTTTCACTGCTTTATAATTTGAATTTTTTTTACCTGGGTTATGATTTAAAATGTCAAAAGATCGAATTTTTTTCATCTGGGTTATCTAATTCATCCATATCAGTTGTAGGACCAATACATACATTTTAATGAATCATGATTATTATCGCCATTTTTTTTACAGAGGTGATTTGAGTGAGATTGTGATGAAATCTCCAAAAATAGGATTTGGATTTTTTCTACATCTAATTTTTTTTCTCCCATCGAAGTCATCCATTCCCAATTTTTCACAACCTAATCGCTGCAATATCTCCGCTTGATGAAGCGAATTCCGGTCCAAGGTTACAACTTAAATGGCAGAGAGTGCTTAAAGATATTTGAGAGAGTGAAGGAAGCTCCGGGCTCCGCATACACTTTCCGCCAAACAAGCCCCAAAGCCATTCGTAAGGTAATAATTTCTTTCCGTTAATTTTCGCTAATTTATTTTTCTTCTCCATTTACTTTTTAATTATTAGGTTCTCTTAATTCATTGTCCTTTGATGTGGGAAGTTTTGTCTTTTTTTGTTAATGGCTGAAAGAGTATTGATTTTTGATCTTTTTCTGTGTAAGTTTCGACCTTGAATTAGTTTTGGTATTTGAACTGAATTGGTTTTAGAAATTGTTGGGTTCTAAAGAAATTTTGAGGTAGAGCTTTGTTTTCCAAACTAATTTTTGTTTTGCAATTTAATTTTCCCCAAACTGATTGAAATTTTGGTTAGGGTTTTTTGAATCCTCCAAGCGAAGCCTTCAATATCCCAAAGCCTCAAAGCTAGCTCCTTTGAGGGTCTTGGGTTCTTCGTCTATTAGCCCAATTGAGGATGGTTCGGCTGAGCAGTTTCTACAGCGCAATATGATTGCGGATTTCATGAGGTTCAAAAGGGGTGTTGATGGAGGCACTGGGGAGTTGCAGACGGTGGTTGTTAGCTACAAAAAGTGGTTCCCTTGGTCTCTTCTGCGACCTTTTCTTCAGGTATAGTCTGTAGAATTGGCTTTTTGATGTGGGTTCTTTTGCTTCCTTATGAATTTTCTTTCTAATTTTTGGGTTTCTTCTTATTTGATGGTGCAGGTTGATTTGGTTTCAACCATTCACATCGCGGATAAAGAGAGTGCATCTCCTGAATCATTCTTAATCTTGAAATTGATTTTTTTTTTTTTATATGTT
This sequence comes from Oemleria cerasiformis, assembly GCA_037349345.1. Classification (NCBI taxonomy): domain Eukaryota; kingdom Viridiplantae; phylum Streptophyta; class Magnoliopsida; order Rosales; family Rosaceae; genus Oemleria; species Oemleria cerasiformis. Next base: position 4,070,421 of record JAZGTL010000019.1, on the reverse strand, counting down.
AAGATATACTTGCTATTGAAAAACTTCGTTGAATTTTGTATTGCAACTTACTTACATCTTTGTAGAATCTATCATCTTTCACTCAATATATATACTTGACGACCATTAGAATATAACTTATATATAACAGTTACCCTTTAAAACTTCGTCTCTCAAACCACTAGCATTGCATTTCCTTAGCTAATGAAATATCATGAAGATAAACCTCTGTCAATGCTGGATGCGATTATGAGTCTCCAATGCATGCCAAAAGTGCAAGACACTTGCAGAAATGGTGCTACCGAACTGCTTAAGTTGAATTTAAAGGCAGTTGTCAAAACTTATTATCAAGGATATGTAGAACATTTCATTTTGGGTTCAGTCTGAGAGTAGTGTCGGAAGTTATTATTAACTTTTGGAGGTGGTCATAAGTTGATGTTTCTTAATCCATACGAGTAAGATTGATTGTCCTGGATAATACTAGGTTGACGATGTTGATGATGATCTCAAATACCATGTCCAGGTACTTTGAGACCCTCTAAAAGGAACTTGAGAATAGACTGGAAGAGGCCGAGTCTTTGAGATCAAACATACGTCAAATTTCTTCCTTTATGGTTGGGCATCTTATTTATTGGGCCCAATTGAAGTTAATTATTGTATTAGACTGGATCAAGTAAGATGCTTTTGGTAGGTTTATGCATCTGGAAAAAAAATTTGGACAATTGATTCAGAATTGAAAAACGCAGATTAAGGCATTTTGGTCAGCCACGACGCCACCATTTGGAGACAAAAGTTATAATTTGAGCTATGTTGGGCTGGTTTGGTCCAGAGGATAATAGAGTTCAATTCCAATAGTTTGGTTCTATTTTTATTTATTATAACAAAACTAGCGTGGTTAACATGTTAAATGGGAGCCATTACAAATTTTGCATAACTGAATTCTCTAAAACACCTGTAAGGATATCTGTATAAGTATGTTAAAGATGTAGGTTGGAGCAAGGAGTAATAGTCATTGTCTATTACTACTGGGGTCTGGCTCTGTAGGAATTGCTTCTGCATTAGAGGGAATTATTCAGTTACACAAATTTTGTGCCTTTGGCAGATATTAAACAGAAATGTTTGCTTTGAGAAGTCCAGAATAGCTGGCTTTCGTATTCGGAGTTTATCTGGATTTTCCAGGAAGGTTATTCGGACCTGGAATTGGGTCTCCGGTTTGCCAAATCGCTTATTGTCCTTGGAAATTGAGTATGTGTGTTTTGGATACTATATTTTTAGTGTTTTGAATATTTTGTTTTGAGTGTTTTAAATATTTGAATTTTGAATGCCTATTTTCAGAGTCATGAAAGTGTGGTTGGAGACGTGTCATGGCATTCCGAGAACGAGAATCTGTTCAGGTCCGTCGGGGATGACTATCAATTGAGGATATGGGACTTGCGCACAAACCAAACCCAGCATTGTGTTAAAGCTCATGAGTAAGAGGTGACACTAATTTGAAGGATCGCACTTTCATAATAGTGGCTTTTCACTCTATTTGTAGGATTTTGTACTCACAAGTCACATACCTTTTGAACCACACATGTGCTTGAGAACCCACAAAAAATATTTTCCATGCATTTTAAACCTCTATGTGATATTAATTGGTGATTGAGTTAATTAGGTTATTGAGATGGATTTTGTGGGCTGATATTAAAATCTTGCATGTTGGTTTTTAAGTCGGATTGAGGAAGAAATTGTTGGGAGTTTAGAGAAATTTTGAGGTAACCCTTTGTTTCTTAATTTATTTAAAATTAGATTAAATTAGTTCAGAGTTGTGTTAGTTAACTGATTTTAAATGTTTTTTTTGTTGTTTTGGTTCAATGCTTGATGAAGGTATCTTGCTCTCGGATGCGTGCAATCACTACTTCCACTTCACAGCGCCATGGCGGCAACAAGATTGATGTTGTCGGTGAGCACAACATCGAGGAGTTGCCAAGTGCTCTCACAGTGTACTCTCTGCTGCACCTCTAATAAAATTGCTTTCTTTCTTTACTGTGAATCACTTTTTGCTTCCACTACCGTTGTAATAATTGTAACTCTCTCAATCATGTGTCTTCATTTTTGTGTTTGCCCACTTGGGTGGGTTCTCTATAAACTTTTGAGTTTACCTCTAACGACTTTCTTTAAACTTTGTTCTAAAATTTTTGCCAGTCAAGCTATCTACCATTCCTGATGACTTAATATTTGATCAATTAATACCCAAATAAATGTTCACTATGTCCAGTTTAGGTTAGTAATCATTTAGACGTCTTTGTATATATTTCAAAGTAGCGCAAAATATATAACCTAGCTAATTAGTAATTACTTATACAATGAAGTACGTGTATGTGTGTAGCATATATATTTTTCACAGTAGCAATTAATAATTGAAAGTATACAGATATGGTGAGGGACTGAGGGGTCCAACTGTCCAAGGGTGAGGTTATCCGCCAATACCAATTAATAATTCAAATTTAAGGTAGACATATGCAATTAACCTTATGTCAATGAAATACATATTACTCACAAGACTCACAAGTAGAAATTAAGAGAGGTATTGAAGAATGTAAGCCTAAACAATATATATAAAATATATACGATGAAGATCGAGATGGATATTCATATTCACATAGATCTGAAGCACGGAAGAAAAGCATTTTGGTCATCCTGATCCCACTCTAAGGCATTCCACCACGATTGGTCTCCTTCGACTATGAGATTATTACGTGTTTGAGGGGCAATTGTTGATGAGTTGAGTGGCAACTTCTTCAGTGCTCCACAGTTGTACACAAGAATTTCATTGAGATAAGGGAAGGGCAGGGCTGTCTCATATATGCTCCTCAACTTTGGTAGAATCCCCAATTCCAGAGTTGTAAGTTTTGCAAATGGAGGGTTCCTCAGTAGTACTTGTCTTACATCTTCATTTGCCACTCCACCCAATCTTTCCAAATCAATTATTTTCTCCATTTCATTGCACCAACCAACATTTAACCTGCTGAGATTTGGAGCAAAAATGAGCCACGTCGTGTTCTTCAGTTTTGGACACTTAAAAACATCTACGAACTGAAGGCCAATGAAGCTGAAATTTGTTGCTGCTCCTCCTCCACGTCCTGCCCAACTAAGCTCAAACTCTTCCAAATTTATAAATTCATTAATTCTAAGGTATTCAAGACGTTTCACATCTGCCAGAGAAAATATATTTAAACAGTTCATAACAAATTTTTCGAGTATTAGATCTCGAATAATGCCGGTGGTCACTAATTTGCGGTAGTTGAGCAATAATCTTTGGAGACAAGAGATGCTATAGATGCTCAAACTCAAAACCTCAAGCTTTTTCAAACCCTCAATTTCATCAATAACAACCATTGGGCTATTGCTATTGCTGTTGCTCCATCTTTCTCTAATTTCTCTCTTTCCAAAGACAATTCCATCCCCACATCTACCACAATCAAGCATTATCAACACTTTCAGCATCTTAAAACTTGATATCAGATTTGGAGGAACAAACTCAAGATTGTTTGTCCTGTTCAAATTCAAATATTTTAGCATAACGCAATCCTTTAATTCAATCGGCAACTCTCTTATTCCAGTATTTGACAAATTGAGATGTTGCAATGAAACCAACTTTGAAATTCCAGGCAATCGAATTATTTTATAATTATCAGACAAATCCAAAACCCTTAGAATAGGCATATATTCAAAGAAACCATCAACAATCATCTCCAACCCACTTTCATTAAGAAATAAGGTCAACAAATTGGGAGATTTTGGTATTTCAGCTAGACATTTGGTGTCGCTATGTACCAATGACACCCTTTTTGTCTTTTCCCATTTTTCAACATCGAGTGCTCTATGGGGACCTGTGCTATAAACAAGGACATTCGTCATTTCTTTCCCACAATCACAAGCTAACCATAATGCCATGTCACGAATCACATCATGCATCTTTACATGCTTAGCTCCAACAGCTTCCAACAAACATGCATCAAGAAGAATACCTATAATATGGTAACTTTCATTTTTTGCTTCGTCTACGTTGTCACATTCATTCAATATTCCCTCATATATAAAAAAATATGATAAATTATCCTTCCATATCAAGAAATCTTCTGGAAATAGAGCACAATATAACAGGCATGATTTGAATTTTTCACTTTGTAAATTATCGTAACTGAATTTTAAAAGTGGAAACACCTTATCTTCCATACCTGAAAACTCTGAAGCAGATTTTTGAAGAACATGAATTGCATGTTTCCATTGTTCTGGTGTCTTCTTGGATACCATGGCCCGACCAATTGTAATCAATGAAAGCGGCAAACCGGCACATTCTTCTGCCACGATTTTAGCAAGTTGGGGGATATCAGGATGAACTTGCAATGTTTCTTTCCCGACCTTCTCTTGAAACAAGTCCCATGCTTTGTCTGGCGACAGACACCGCACTTTGATAATCTGTTGAGCGTACATACAACCACATATATGCTCAAACCGAGTTGTGAATATTATCTTGGACTTGTTCCTATTGTCAGGTGTAGGAATCCCTAGCTTGATGATTTCAACCGGCTCCCATATATCATCCAACATTAACACAAACTTCTTTTTGCTCAACTCCCTAAAGATGTCTTGAGCTTTTTCATGCACCTCTTTACGCTTCCATTCGTCACTGTCAAACCCAACCTTTTCCCCAATCTTATCTTGAAGAATTTCGAGCTTGTGGTCTTTGGAGACAACGATCCATTTCACAAAATTGAAATCATTACGAGTACGGCCTATGTTGTTATGGATTTTGGTAAGGAGAGTGGTCTTTCCCACACCTCCCATTCCATATAAGCCAATGACTCCCACCTCTTCATTTTCAAAGTGTCTCCAAACTTCATCAAACATGGATTCCATGCCCACTGTTGGTTGTGTGGGTATTTCATCCACTACAGATTCATTTAAGCTTTTGGCTGCCACCTCTTGGAAAACTCCCTTGCTCATTAGATCTGTGACTTCCTCCAACTTTTTAGCAACTTTTTTCGCAAACTTATAGCTGGACCAGTAGTTCTTTGAGCAGTAACCTCCGCAACGTAATTTCTCAATTTCTTGGGTGCCATCGCTTACAATAGCTTCGTTGACTTGAGTTTCAACGGCCTCCGCCATTGATATCCAGCTTTGTACCTGCTCTAAGGGTTTCAACTGCTGCTCAGGGCCAGCGATGGCGACGGCGACCCTTGTTTTGACATCATTCTTTAGAGCCCTTAGTTCTTCCAGGGATCGGGTAAGAGCTTGGTGGTTTTCTTGGAGCTTCACTACATATGCTTGTGTTCCAAAAATAGAATCCCAGCAACGAGGAACAATGGCATCGCATGACAAGGAGACTGAGAAAATGTTACCCATGGATTGATTTAGCAGGATGGAGTGAGTGGAAATATGGGAAAGTAAAGATCTGAAAATCAAGAATTGAATGTGAAATGCAACAAATAATTGAAGGTAAGTAGGTGTCTTAAGTGTGAAGTGATCGAGGAACCTAGCTAGCTAGCTAGTCCAGTGGGTGGTGGGGCTCAGCTCAAGACTTGACAATGGCAGAATATTAATTTACAGGATGGAGATGGCAGGCAGAGTGTAGTGGAGGGGCTCAACAAACACTTTTCACTTTTCTACTTTGTTTTTTTCTTTAAACCAGTTGTAGTCTTCAATATTCTTGCCTTATGCCAACCGGATGGGGGATTGCTTTTGGTCACTAAATTATTATAATCCTTTTAACTTTTTATGCTTTTAATTGCTTTCTTTTATTTTTGATTTCCTTCTTTTTCTTTTGTTTCTTGTTCTTATTAATTTTGTATTATATTGTTTCTTGTTCTAAGCCACTAATTCGACGTTTCGACGAGCAGGATTTTGGGGGTTTAGGTTATGAAATAATGATGGCTTGGCTTCTTTTTACTCATGTTGCATTCTTGGGCTAGTAAAAGAAAAAAAAATTATAAAAAAAGAGAAAGATGAAAAAATTATAGAGATGAAGGAAAAAACCAGAAAAATAAAAATAAAATAAAAAGTATGAAAAAAAAAATGATAAAAAAGAGAATGTGACAAACAAAATTGATTTTAGCTGTTTTTGTACAAAAAGAAAAATCTTTTTCTTTTGGGTTAGTAATAAGAGTCCCTTTGTGGTGACTGTATCATCTGAATCATTCTCATATTTGAGTTCTCTATCATGTTATTTTGTTATTTTTTCAATCAATCCTCTTATCCAAAATCTTCCTTTAAAATTTCTTCTTTTTCCCTAAATCTTGTTTTACCTTGCTGTTTGAGGAGTTTATTGCAATATCTCCAATTGGTTTTGGTCACAATAATTAGATTATGACTTTTTGTCCTTTATTCGTTTTTATGCGTAATTGGATCACTAGAGATCAAGCCTTCCTCAGATCTGACATATTCTACAAGTTCTTCAAGATCATATGTTATGAGTTTGACGAAGATGACTGTTTCTTTTAGTGAAGCTAATTTATTTAGGATTATATGCGCTATTAGGGTTTTGGGCTTTGTGGGCTTGCTTTGTAATTTTGCATAATTTCGGTAATGTGTAGTTGTTAGTTGTTAGTGCGGCTTTGTCCGCGTTAGTATTGTCATATTGGCTTGTGGGTCTTGTTGTTATAGCTTGATTTTGATGGTATAGTCGTACATTTTCTTTATGATATACAATGATGTCGTTCTTGATGAAAAAAAATTGATTTTAGCTGATTGCATCAATTAGCTTGATATGGACTTGCAATGGTCTGGATGGTTGATTTGGGCTGATAAATTGATGCAGGCCTAATTTTAATAAGCTTTGGGCTTTGTCAATGTCTGAAGCCGTCCTAACCAAACGAAGCTTCTGAGTCAAGGACTTTCTCTCCCTCACCTTCTCTTTAATTAGGATGAAAAAATAAAATAAAGGATTAAAATAAAGAAATTCTTTTTGGGCAAGAGATGCTAAAGAGCCAATATACCCAAATGACTAGTTGTAAAAAGAATTTGAATTAAGTTTCTCAAATCTCTTATGGTGTATTTGGATGAGAGAAAATAACGAATGATTTGGTAAAAAAACCAGAATTTTGAAATTCGTATACATCAATTCCCTTATTTGGATTCATAAAAAATTGAAATTTAGAAATTAAAAAAAAAAAAAACCAAGGAATTTGGATGCCCCAAATCCTCACTTTAAATTACATATAAAGAGGTGTCATTTCCCAAATTCATCTTTTATAACTATAAATTTATGTATAAACATTAAATTTCATTTTATTTTTATATTATCCAAACAAGCAATTTCACAAATTGTAAAAAATTAATTTCCGTCAATTTAAATTTTTGTCATTTTATGAATTCTTGATAATCTTAAATTTCTTCATCTTAACACACTCTTAGATTTGGCCCAAATCCAAATCTTTTGAATAAACATTTATCTAAATAACTAAATTTGAATTTAAAAGCCCAAATTCAAATTCAAATTCAAATTCAAATCCAAACGGCTCATCTAAACGGGCACTTATAGTTTAAAAATAGTAAGTAATTGATAAGTAATGTTTCTTTGCGTACTTAGATATACAATACTTGTTAAGCAAGAAATCTTGGTTAATTTCTAGAATAAAATCTGTAATTTTTACTTAAATTGAGTGATATACTTCTACCTCAAGATTCACATAATCAAATAATTGCTTTGGGTTAATTAAACGTGAAGTCACGCTCTCAGATAATCAAATTCGGATAATCAAACCCGAATTCTGACTTTCAGATAATGAAAAGCAACAAACAAGCAATTCTAACAACGTTTAGTAGAGGTTCTAATAAAATAAGGCTTCCAACAAAAACACTTACAAATTGAAGTGCTTTCTAAATAAGCAATTTCAAATAGGCCTTCGTCGTTGGCGACAAACAAGCAATTCTCATAAAAGAAGCTTTCAACTAAAGCACTCCCAACATTAATTGCTTTCAAGAAACACAATTTCAAAGAAGCCTTCATTGTTATTTGTTCTCCCCCCCCCCACAACCAGACCACCCAAATTATACACCATAAACGCACCAAGTCACTGAAAAACCAACTTCAAAATCTCATCAAAATCTTCGAGACCATAACCAAACACATCCAAAGAAAACAAGATAATGTTGCACTTAAAAGGTTAAGAGAGAGGACTCATTAAACTTAAGATAGGAAATTTATTTAGACATTAGTCATAATGTTACACACCGACATTGACTCAAGTGCCAAGCAGCACATTTGAAACTAGACCATCACATAAACTGAAAGAAGTCAACACAATAATCTTCATAATTACATCCCAAGAAAAATATAATGTATCCCAACATGGGGTGTTCTAGAAGTCCCTCATTTCTTCCCACTTTTCTTGAGGCCAGCACCTCCAAAGGACCCTTTCTGTTGTGCCTTGGCTCTAAGCTCCCTCAGTGCCTTTTCCTCATCCTTTTTCTTCTGAATGTTAGCCAAATCCTCCTGAACAGTACAAAATAAACATTCGTATTGCAAGGGACATAGCAAGTAAATTCAAAACGCAATGAAAGCCAGCCAACCAATTCATGAACTTGAAATTGTGTCCATATAAGCATAGGACAAAAAGCAGAATTCCAAAAGGTAACGATAAAACTAATATTTCAGTTGGGATATGAATAGAAAGAACAGTATTTGAGCACATTCTTTGGTTCTAGATTTAAAGCAAGCGGGATTAACAAGTCAAGAGATAGCTAGGTGGCACAATGCCATAAACTTAACCATAATAGATGTGACAAACATAGCATCTCCTATCCAATCTTATGTTGCAAAGAAAAAAAATGCTTCCGATTCCTATAAACTAAATAACTACTTCATCATCACACGAATTGATTTAAAATTAAGCAGTCTGCCTCCCCAATGATTAATCACAAATATAATGAATTCAATCGTTCACTCATCCCTTATTTAGCATCAGCCTATTAGAAGGGGTTTCTTAGAATTAACATGAATATTTTAGAATTATCAGTTTCAACACCTAGAATATTTTAGTATTAACATGAAATTAATAGCTAAAAAGAACCCAGAAGACAAATCAAGACCGAGCTAGAAAACCAACCCCGTCTAATCAAATATTTATGTTGTTTCCCAGGTAAGATCATGAATACATAAATCATTACGAAAGCTACGAACTTTTAACAAAAATCAACATAAACATAATTAATAGTACCTCGTCGTACTCTTTCTTCTCGGCCTTGGGTTGCTTCAAAGGCTTTGCCTTTCCACCTGAAAAACGAAACAAAATAGATTAATTTCTTGTTCGAATAATCAATGAAAGCTGACAAAATTTAGGGTTTTCTTCCTAATCTTCTGATTGACAAGGAACAAGAGTCAATTAAAAATTGAATCGAAACAAATCTAGGGTTCTTATCGTAAAGAGCATACCTTGCTTGGACGACATGGCTGCGATCTAGGGCAAAAGGGCTTGGTTAGAATTTGAGAGGTACGACAAATCCCCAAGACAACCCTATTGCAATAACACGCAGCCTTGCTATGAGTGGTTCACAAATCGCCTCTATATAGCGGATACTTGCACGTGAGAATCACGTGCACGAATCCGCCTCCACCCGTGTTTTTTTTATCTGGCATGAGTCAATCCTTTTTGTCATTTACCTATTTTTTTCCTTTTTTTCTATTTTCTTTTTTTATTTTGCCGTTGTTCATAATTTGTCATTTAAATTTACTTAGGAAATTGATTTTGGCACTTAATAAATTACTTGTTGAATTCTATTTTTTTATTTTAATATTTTTTTTTATGAATTAAACTTTCAAATTTACCCATTATCTCTTAATTTGTTTTATTTCATAATAATTTAATACCCTAACTATAAACCTTTACCAAACATTACTAATATTTATTGCCTCATATGTGTCTTTCTATCATATTGCAAATTTTTTTTTGCTCATGTACATATGCAGTAAAGTGTTCATATAATTCAAGCAGTCTAGAACTATCATTATACTTTAAAGGTAAAAGCATAATACTCATATTTATGAAAATAGAAAGTATGAGATATATGAATCAAGAAAATAGGGTTTCTCGAGGAAAAAAAAAATCCAAATGTTTTACATATAAACAAAAGAAATAAAAATATAATATAATAAATTCAACTGGAAGAAGGATAAATTTGGAAGTTTGATTCATAAAAATATAAGAAAATATTAAAATAAAAAAAGTGGAGTGCAACAAGCAATTTATGGAATGCCAAAATCAACTCTCTTACTTAAATTTAATTTTACAGTTATTAGAGTTCATAACATTATCCTTTGTACAATCTATAAATAAACACGACACAAACAAAAATTCAGATAAAAAAAAAATCCTAACAACACAGGCAATCACATTTAAAATGAAATATTCGCTCAATTAGTAAGAGTCTTGATTTGCAGATGAGTGATTTCATGTTCGAACTTCGAAGACGTCGTGTTTGTGAAAAATATCCTTCCTCACTTTATATTAGAGGTTTAGAATAAAATATCGTCATATAAAAAAATCAAAATTTATACTTTTTTATGTAAATATAGTTTTAAAAAAACATCAACATAATCGTTTTATTATTCTTTTAAAAATGAAAATATCGTAAGCTCCATACTAATGTTATTTTCACTTCAATTCTTATAAAAGACGAAGTCGATATCGATGTGCATATTTCTCATCTCTAATATATAATATACTCATCCTTAACACCTACCCGAACACTTTAATCATGGAGACGACTATCTAAAAAGAAATTCAGATACATAAATAATTCGAGTTTTTATATTATATTTTAATAAATGATGTGGTGTGTTTCTACCATTCTTCTTTTTTTAACTTCTGTTATCTGCGTAGATAACAGAATATTTTTACATGGTAACTTTCGAAATTCAATTCTTCAAAAATATCAACAAACTTGGACAATGATCAAGCTTTCAATTAGCATTATCATATCTTCGGTGTTTAATGGAAAGACAAGATTCAAACTTGGAAAGATAGAATTCATAAAATTTTCAAATAATCATGTTCTGGATGCAAAGTGAGACGACGTGGTTTATGCTGGGTGCATTCCAAGTAATAATAAGCCTTTCCATGATCACATATGTTCCCACTTGTATTTGTGTCATAGATTTTCTTTCCTTACTCTTTTCAATTCGGGAACGATGATCCACATTCAACATTGCAACGGCAATGCGTTCAAATCTTTGTTCATTTCGATCATCAACCAAACAGTTCATAATTTCCAGTGGCCTGCACCTGCAATGCAGAATGAAATGAATGTATTTTGTATAACTCTCAACTGACTAGCAATATACTAAAATTTGAATTCAAGTAACATATATCAAATGAATTCTAGGTTTATAAGATTTAGTGAGCCATAGACTCACCATAATGCGTGGCTTCTCTTCTCAATCTCAGAAACTTTCTCAGCATATCTTACTGCTATATTCATCTATTCTTGTTATGTTTGAAGAATTGATGCAACATCCTATGAACTTCACCATAATCAGCTGAAGCGACGAAGCGATTCTTTATCCATTGTGGGAGCTTGCTGGTTGGATGGCAAAAATTCCGCTTTGAGGAATCAGTTGCATACCGTGTGTCAACTAGTAAGATTGCTGCGTAGTCATTTATATGCCGGATTGCTCTACCTAATACAGGCAAGGAAAAACACAATCAGACATTTCAATGGCATAACTGACTTAATATATTTCTGCATGCATAAAAGATTGGCCTTAATAGATCATAGGATTTTAGCTATAGACCAATAAGAGTTGAAAGAAAAATGAAAATCTAATTAGCATGAAAATCAATGCCTTCTGTATATAAAAGCAAAATATGGAGAATCATATTTGGCAAGTTCGAAGATGAGTTTTGATGCTCCGATATAGTTGCAGATGGAAATAAATTTTGGATTGTAAGAAAACATACCAATGGACTGATTTACAGCTTTCATGCAAAGATTCTCATAGTATTCTTTTCCTCTGTGCCTGCAGCTTCTGAGAACATCAAACCCTGCATGTACTTCTCCGCTGTGAAGTTCATTACCATGTGAAAAAGTTGGTGTCTTAGTGGAATTGGAATTTCCCAATCCTTCAATATACCTCACCCTTTCCATCAATTCAATATCAGAAGGGCTAGCATAGGGCAGTCCTACCATGACTATACACCGGCCCATCCCATCGCTCAAGTTGATACCTTCTGATATCTTGCCACCAACGACAGCAAGAAGTATTGCACCATTTTGAGAAGGATTGTTTTTTCGCTCCCCAGAAGACAATGTATCAATTGTTTCCTTGTATTCCTTGAGAACAGATTCTACATATGTATTCTTCCTAGGCTCTCTAAATAGACGCTTCTTCTTCTGAATCCTCTCAAGGATGCCTGAAGCCTCCCAGGCATTGTGAACTTGCTCTTCATAATCAAATGAAGAGAAGAAGACAACAATTCCCTCAGGGACCGCTGTGACCAAATTGCAAAGCAAACGCCCTAGCTCCTGTATCTGTAAATTCAAGCCCATCAACGTAAATAATCAACCATAATCTAGTATGAATCCCAGCAGAAGCTATAAGCAGAAAAAGAGCGCTATTGTGATTGACTGAAAAAACTATCTTCCGAATTGATTGAACTGTGTATAAACAATGATGACTTCAATTAGAAACAATCATAGTGAGTAATTACGATAAATAATTTTAGAAACTATTGGTATATACTTGCCATGATTGATGACTTTCGGGAGCTGTAGCTAAAATCAAAAGTGTGGCCAGAAGGGCCACGGGAAACTGCAACAGGCAAAATGCTCTCTGGGGGAACAATGTGACTACAAGAAAAGAAATGCAACTGTTTCCGTGGTAACCACGGGAAGAGACGCTCCCTTGTTTCTTCTATAGGTTGTAGAGTTCCCCCAGCCAGTACCACAGCATGTGTTTGATCCACAATCTGCGCAAAGTAAAGAGTTAATGTTTCCTAGCCATGAAATGAATAATAGACTATGAAAACATGTCAAGCCAAGCAACTTTTGGCAAACCTCAGAAAATAACTTATCCCCCGTGAGCATGACATATTTTATATATCTTCCTTCCTCTCCAGAGCATGCTGGGCTGGTCCTTGAGATGATAATCCTACCATCACCATCTTTGTTTGTCAGTGATAGCAAAAAATTTGCTAATTCTTGGAAACTGGACAGAGTGCTTCTATCTTCACCACCATTAAGTGTCAAACTTTTCTGAAACCTAGCTACTTTATCGCCATAACCACTCACCTGGTGAACCAAGCACATTTAAACCCATAGAACATGGAAAGAGAAAGAAAGAATAGCACCAGGTAACAATATTTAGTGGGAAGAAGGATTCACCTTGTGCATGATGTTGCTTTCCTTTACATACTGAAGCAATTTGACCAAGTTGATGTTGTCTATATTGAGGGAAAATAAAAAATCATTAATGGCCACAGAGGAAGTAGACAAATTTGGTGCAGAATCCTTTTCAGCATCATTGCAAGAATCTCCAAAACCTGCATCATCCTCCTTCAGAAAAACTTGGAGGAAAGCCTGAGTGAGCACCATGAGAGTTTGGATATATCTACGATTACCAGGTCCCAATACAGTGCAAAACCTTTGAAAGTACTTCTCAATGTCGCTGTGGACATCCTCCAGCTGTAAAAAAGTCAGGAGAACTGCGACGATATCAAAATGCAATTTACAGATATCAACAATATCAAGATCGAAAGCTAGCTTGGTGGTGGCAATTAAGGTTTTAACCTCTGAATATGCATAGTGAACACTACAAAATGCTACAATATATAAAACTTGTCCGATATTCTAGCATCGGATTTGATAGATTTAGACAAGTAGTCGGTGAGCACCCAAACCAGTTGCACATATGAAATAGAAGGTTCGCAAGTAGCTTTCAAGTTTTATTAGATCAATAAAAGCTGATAATTCAATTACCTGCGCCAAAGTCACTCTTGAGTCATACATGCTGATTAAGGAGTCAGCTAGATTGTGAGCCTCATCTATAATGACAATACTATTTTTCAACTTGAGACCAAGTGACTCGCGAGATGATTTAGAAAGAAGAGATTGATACGGTAGAACCACCAGATCAGCAGCAGGAACCATGCTTCGGGAGCCATAATATGGACAAGTACTCAAGCTTTTTCCAAGATGAACAAGATCTTCAATATCCAGGGCACCTTGTTGAGACATGCTCCTGAATTCCTTTTGAAGTTTATGCTTTCTAAGCATTGGACATCCACAAGAAGCCTTGTTCCTGCGAATCCTTCCTCCCGCACCTAAGTTCTGCAGATCAATGCAATCATCAGTCATGACAAGAGAAAACCCCCCTAAGACATAATGAGCTGAGAATGCTGTGATCATATGTTGCTTGATGGCTGGTGACCATTAAATCAAGAAGAAAGGACCCCTCTTCAGCCAAGATGTTTAGTTTGTTCTAGAACTTAGTAATCTATGCCCTGATATATATGGAGGTCATCTTCATGGCATAAGAAACAGACCGCTAGACCATTTAGATATATGCGCTTATTGCTTAACTAAAGTCCTTCCTTATTATGAACCACAAACTATATTCTTAAGCAGGTTGATCATATAGGTGCACAGTCAAATGTAGGTTAGTACGATTAGATGGTCACATTTACAAGGTATAGGGAATCAAACATTCGACAGATCTTGTGTCCATTCAAACATTGGCATAAAGCATGCTGCAGAGGGTGAGACATGTCATCTGACATATATCATACATATAAATGGCATGCCTTTGTTATGAAAATAGGCATGGCCATGCATTTCTTATCGATGGTATATGTCAACATGCATTTATTACTTAGATTAGCAGGCTGGCAACAAACTTCAGATTTGGCACATGGAACCCAAATCGCCAGATGCTGAATTAAAGAGCTAGAATCATATAATGACATCTAATTATGGCATGCACCTAAGACCACCCAACAAGGAACCTAGCTGAGTTATAATAAAGTATATTTTTCCCATGATAATAGAGTACCGAGGTAGAACTTACTAAGAAGCCCAGAATGTAAGGTGAAATAATTCCAAACTCAAAGGCATGTACCAGACAAACCATTTCCTTTTTTTTCCTTTATCAAATGGTATTTGGAATTAGGATTCAACTCAGGACCTCAAATTGTCCTGTGTAAGATTAAATTTCTCTTAACTACTAGGCTCAAAGTCCCCACATACTAGACAAAGAAATCTGATTGAACGCAACAGATAGGAAAATCATGACAGAATGATTAAAAGGAATTAAGCACTAATGGTGTTCAGTTATATTCACAACAATAATTAGCTATTATTTATCCAGAGAAACCAATTCAAAGAAAACCAATGAAGTGCATAACTTATAACTTATGGGATTTTTAAAATGGATCTATTTGTTACCTTGATTTTGGAAACTTCCTTATTCTTGTTCTTTTGAAGTTCCAAACAGCGTTCATTAATGCGAGTCGAGTTACCAAGTTTCAATACCTCTGAAACCATGCTCCAGAAGAATGTAAACAATATATTACTGTAATATTATTAATCCAGATATATGTTCCATACCTTCATTGATGCAGAAATTCTTCCTTGAGCCCAAACAGACCACCTTCATCTCATTAGCAAAGACAGTTTTCTTCAACTCCTTTATGAACTGTGAAAGCTGTGAATGTGTCCTGCTACAAAAGTAAACCTTCAGCATCTTTTCCTCCTCATAATCATCATCACCAGACCCATTTTCTCCTTCGTCATCACTTGATGAACTAAGGGAAACCCCAGCAACCTTTCTCTTTGACTTCCCACCACCCATAACCCCTTCCTCTTCACTTTCGTAGTCTTCCACCAAAAACTCATCATCATTCAACTCCACTGCCTCATTGCTTATTTGCAAATTCTTTCCCTCTTTCTTTGTGCAAGGCTCCTCCTCAACACTCGTTGAGAACAGATCTCTAGAATTTTCATGGTCCCTTCTCTTATCGATCCTTCGAAATCCAACCCCAAACTTCTCCTTTTTAGTCTTCTTCTCCTCGCCCTGCTTGTCTTTGTTAATGACAACATTTCTCATCCAATCAGGTTCATCATCTGAGTCAACTCGACCATCGTTTGCACCATTACGATCAGATTCCACCCTAATTTCAGACTTCTGTTGTTGCCTCCTATCAACCACCCATTGCAAAGCACTACAAATGATACTAAGAGTTTTTCCAGTTCCTGTTGAAGCCAAAACCAATAATAAAAGGAAAATTCATCAACATAAAGTAAGAATCTTGATTCATTTATGCCAAAGAAAACCCAAAACACGAAAACCCCAAAAAAGCAAAAGAAATTAAACTGCGGATACGAAATGCACGATATGACTTATGGTTTTCTCAATCGATCTCGTATGCTTCAAATTTAAACAATGGAGGAAGAGAAAACGAAGGAATCAAGCGAAAAAAAGGTGAAGAGGTGAGAGATGACTTATTGACTTGCCTGTGGGGCTTTCGAGCATGGACAGACCGCCGTTGTTGAGAGAGTGATAGAGGGCGTTCATGAAATCGATCTGAATGGCGTAGGGTTTGTAAGGAAATGCTGGGAATTTTGAGGCCTCTCCCTCACCTTTTTCTTTTTCCTCTTCCATTTTCATCTTCCTCTCCTGCTTTTTTTCTTCGACTTAAGCTATTGGTAGGTTTCTACTGAACTCTATTCTCTAGACTAATGTTTCGCGCGCTTTCAGTTCACTCCGGCGAGGACCAAAAATGGGCTTTTTGAATTGGGCGATAAATGGGCTTCTTGAAATTGTACTTTTAGAATTCTGCATGGACTAAAATAGTCAATTTGAAACCATAAGAATGAAATTGATACCTTCATCGAATTATAGGGATTAGAACCCGATCAAATCAAAACCACATAGATGAAATCACACTTTCAATAAATTACAACGACTAAAAATGATTTTTTGCCTAATAGATCGATCAAATATTTTTGCAAATAATGTTTGAAACACTTTTAGTTATCAAAACATATTTTAATTATTTCAGAAATACGGAAAATCACATTTTATAAGATTAAAGACGATTTGTACTCCCTTTTGGTCCTTCAAGGAAGGAAGAGTGAAGAAAAGGAAAACTTTGTGCAAAGAAACTTCATTCATTAATTCTCCGTTGTTTGAAAAGAAAAGAATAAAATGAACAACTTTGATCATATGTACAACCAGTATAGACAATTCTCTGGCAAAGAGATTCATACAATATTCTTTTGCATTGCTTCTCTTTAAGTTCAAAAGGGATGTAAAGCAAACCTCTAAACTTAGGTCGAAACATAAAATTTTTTTTTAACTTCAAAAAATGATCCATAAATTAATCATCAGTATCACAGCAAGCATCAAAGCCGACCATCTCAATGACTTCAAACCAATTGATCCACTACCACTGCACACAAGCTTGTGGTTGTGATATGAGCACACTGGTTGCTTCCTGCATATACACAAACAGCATCAAATGTCAGTTACTTGCACACCAAGCAAAACTCAAAATATAAAACCCTAAAACAGTGATCAATTGTTATCTCCAACGCTTGTGCGCGATCAATAATGTGCATATATTTGGCAAGATTCAATGATAGCTTCATGGGGCATTTTATTTTTGTGTGCACACTTGGCATACTTTTTAACAAAAAGTGGGTCCCTTCCACGCCACGCCAAGTAGTGTTCACGGATGATTCGAAGGACTTGACAGAAGAAGAAAAGTGAAACAAAAAAGTGGGTTTCAAGGAGTAAAGTGAGGCAAATTGAGTTTTAGAAGGCAAAGTGAGATTGAAGGGCAATTTCAGGGACATATCAATAATTAAGCCTATAAGGGCTTGTTTGGTGAGTTGTATTGGATTGAATTGTATCACTCATCAAATTTAAAATATTTTGAAGGTAGAAATTAATGGATTTTCATTGTCAACGAGATTAGAAGAGGTATGATTCCTCCTATGTCTAATCCCCTCACAAAGAAAAAACAACCACTTTTACCTTCAAAATACCTTGAATTTGATGCGTTATACAATCCAACCCAATGTGATACATGAAACGAACTCTAAACAAACAAGAATCAATGGAATAGCTCAATTGTTTAAACCCACATCCAAATCCCAACAAAGATTCAAAACAGCAATAGCGCATATGATTAGTTGATGACAAACCTGGTTGAGCAGAAAGAAATGACATAATCTGTGCCTGAGCAAGTAAAAATGCTGGTGGGATCATCATAAGCATAACTATAAGCAGTAGGACATGCTTCTTTAAACTTCTTGGAATAATACGTTGGTCGACATGTGACAGGGTTTCCATAAACCCCTCTGCAACAGTACTCATCAGTATCAAACACATCGCAGGCGCTTCTGCATCCAACCGTCTTCCCATTTGCCTTGACAGATAATTCAGCTGGACAACTAGGTCTCAAGTCCCCGTCACAACCCGAAACACTGCAATTCCCCTTACCATTTAGAGGTGTCACAACCAATGGCAAGTTGAACCCATCAACAAGGCTCACATCATAAAAGTCTAATGCTGCCAATGTGAACTCAGCTAGTGTTGCTGGGGGCTTTCCTGAAGCTCCACACTTGAGGGAGCTGCCACAGTCTCCGGTCTGGCATGAACCGTTGCTGTTTCTGTCAAAGTTGCAGCCGGTTCTGCCCCATATCCTGCCTGACCAGCTAACCTGGGCAGTGAATACGATTGACTGGCCCTGTTTTAGCATAAAACCACCACCATTGAAGCTCTCACCCGGCGTCACTGCAGGCCAGACTGTCTCTTTGCAATTGTTTATTATGGTGAAAACCCTTGCAGACTCGGATAGTTTTGGTCCTGTAAACAAATATCCAATAAATCAATTGCTCCCAAACCTCATATGTGAGAAGATTGTCCACGAATTAACTAAAAGATTCCTAAACCAAAATGTAACAGATTATGTTACTAAAACAAGAAACTTCACAAACTCTAATATATTAATTTCTATCATTTTGTAATTTCTTAGTAAATATAAATTCTATTCATCCGAACGAAAGGGTAAAAGAATTGTAGGAATCATAAAACATTGTTGTGCTTCTACATTGCTACAATTCAAAAAGAAAGATTGTTACCAATCAATCCTATGATCAAGAATACCTGATGAAGTGACTATAAAAACCAACAAAATTTGTAAGAGCAAATTAACATGTATTGCCATTTTTCTCACTTTTAATTTGTTCTTGATGAAACATGCATGAATTGGGTTTAGAAGGTGACAACATACGGACATATAAGGCAAGAGGGTGAAGAAAGAATACGTGTGGAGAAAGGTCTACTAGACAAAAGCAACAGCAATTCAAGGAAAGCTTTCTGATTCCTTTCCTAATCCTTTCCTGCAAGTTTATTAAGGTTCCCCCTATCAGAGGTGGACACACACACTCGGTGAGAACAGATCTCTACAATTTTCATGGTTACTTCTCTATCGAACAAATCCAACCCAAAACTGCTCCTTTTTAGTCTTCTTCTCCTCGCCCTGCTTGTCTTTGTTAATGACAACATTTCTCATCCAATCAGGTTCATCATCTGAGTCAACTCGACCATTATTTGCAACATTACGATCAGATTCCACCCTAATTTCAGACTTCTGTTGTTGCCTCCTATTAACCACCCATTGCAAAGCACTACAAATGCTACTAAGAGTTTTTCCAGCCCCTGTTGAAATATAATTATTTCAAATCAAAACCAAACCAATAATGAAAGGAAAATTCTTCAATAAAAAGTAAGAACCTTGATTCATTTATGCCACAAAAACGCAAAACATGAAAACCCCAAAACGCAGAAGAAATTAAGCTGCGGATACGAAATGCACGATGATGACATATGGGTTTTTCAATCGAACTCGTACGCTTCAAATTTAAACAATGGAGGAAGAGAAAACGAAGGAATCAAACGAAAAAATGGTGAAGTGGTTGAGGGATGACTTATTGACTTGCCTGTGGCCTGTGGGGCTTTCGAGCATGGACAGACCGCCGTTGTTGAGAGAGTGATAAAGGGCGTTCGTGAAATCGATCTGAATGGCGTAGGGTTTGTAGGAAATTCTGGGAAATCTGGGGCCTCTTCCTCCCCTTTTTCTTTTTCCTCTTCCATTTTCATCTTCCTCTCCTGCTTTTCTTCTTCTTAAGCTTTTGGTAGGTTTCTACTGCACTCTACTCTCTTAGACTCATGTTTCGCGCGCTTTCAGTTCACTCCGGCGAGAACCAAAATGGGCTTTTTGAATTGGGCCATCTGTTTAGTTAAATTGTTAAAAACGAAAAAGTAGTCTTAACTAACTAAAGTCTTTAACTCATAAAAAAAATTAAATATATGTAAGAATATGTAATATAATAAATTGGATCAAAGTAGTAACAACAAAAATATCCAATTTAAAAATATAAAAAATTTAACAAAATATAACAAATAAATTTTTGGGAGGTATGAATAGATTTAGGCCCAAACAGTCAAACCCAAACAAAGATTGGCTAGAGTTAAGCGCATATAGTGAGGCCCAGATCCAAACTTAAGCCCATGCTGACCATACCACATCAGCCACGAACTTCCTTTTACCCTAAAACCCTCGTTAGCTTCACGTATAAAATCTCCTCACTCCGCCGCTTACTTCTTTAGCCTAAAGACCTCATCTCGCCAGCTAGGGTTTCTCCGCAGCAATGGTACCTTCATCTCTCTCGCTCCCTTCCTCTATCTATTCTCTTTTTACATTGTTTTGGTAGATCGCCATGTTTAAGATTGAACTGATTGCGTTTCTTCTTCTGTGTGCATGAAACAAAAATGAATGGAAACAACAGGGTAAGGGAACAGGGAGTTTCGGTAAGAGGAGGAACAAAACCCACACCCTCTGCGTGAGGTGTGGCCGTCGCAGCTTTCATCTGCAGAAGAGCAGATGCTCTGCTTGTGCCTTTCCCGCTGCTCGCAAGAGGAAGTGTATGTATTCACACACCTCTCTTTCTCTATATCTATCTCCTTTGGCCTTTCTATGAGTCTGGTCGATGATTTTAAGTTGTACGTCAAATATTTGTTGATATTTATGAATGCCCTGAAAAGAATTTTGGATTTTGATGATCATTTAGCAGAAAAATGGCTGCTTTAGGATTTTTGTTTTTGGAATTTTGTGTATATTGATTTTGTAATTATTTGGTTGTAAAAATAGATAACTGGAGCGTTAAGGCGATCAGAAGGAAGACCACCGGAACTGGAAGGATGAGGTATCTGCGCAATGTTCCTCGCAGATTCAAGAGTGGCTTCAGAGAAGGTATCAGTATTATCAATTTATCTGTTTTGCATTTTTCGGTTTGAGTTATGTTCTTAAATTCATTTTCTAATTGCGTATTTTGGTAACAGGTACTGAAGCTGCACCAAGGAAGAAGGGAGCAGCAGCAACAGCATAAGCTTTTTGAGGATCATTGGGATTTTCACTTTGGGGTACCCTATTATAGCTTTAGGGAGCAATTTATGAGTCTGGACAAGTTCGATATGAATTTTGTTATTGGTTTTGACGAATGTTATAACTTTTATTCCTTCAGTTGTGATATTTGGTTCCTTTAAATATTAGTTGCTTTCATCTTTGGACAAGAAAGGATGAGACTGTTGTCACTTGCATTTTCTTTTTGATTAAATGTTTCATTCGTGTCTTTGGATTGTTGGGTTTTAGTTTTCCGTAGACAATCCTAATCCAGCATATTGCATTGGGACCTTGGTCATGCAATTTAAATGATTTTCAAACTAATTACGTTGTTCATTTTGAGGTCATTTGTGTCTGAGATTCTAGCTTGATTGAATTTCGTTGCTGAATGCTGTTCATTTGTTCAAGTTCTCTTGTAATCCCCAAATGCATATCCCCCTCTGATATGGTTTGAATGTGATTCAGATGCGTACCATCGGTCATGTTTTCTACCCTTTTGTTGTAGGTATGATGTATTAGGTGGTGAGGGGGTGTTAGTATATTGCATGCAGTGATCATTGTCCTTACTGCATATCTGTCATGTTTTCTACTCTTTTGTTGTAGGTATGATGTATTAGGTGGTGATGGGGTGTTAGTATATTGCATGCAGTGATCATTGTCCTTGCTGCATTTTTACCATCATACCCGCATATTGAGGGTGGTGATGGTTTGATATCGGTTTTTAGCTTAATCCCAGCTTCAACAATTTGTTTATTAGAATGCTATTTCCTGCTATAATGCTCAGATGTTTTACTCTAATGTCGACCTCTTTTGCTCGAGTACTGGTGCTCATGCTTAATACAAAATTGGAATGCCTGTAGATGTTGCATTTACGTGGCTTTGTTCAGAGTTGAACCGTGCATTTTTTTTGAAGATCAACCTGAAAAGATGGGATGGGTTTGGGGGATAGACATAATTGAGCGTGGGTTTTATGTAATTTAGTGAATTCCTATGCTTTTGGGTTTTGTTTACGACCAAGTTTTCACAATGATAATAAAAATCTTGTTAGAATGACTCGGCATTTGTTACGAGTCATAACAAGGTTTCCAATTCGCTTGTGCCAAAGGCCTAAAAAGATGTTAAAAGAAAGGTCGCTCCTTTTTGGTGTGGAACATCTGAAGTCTGAACTTCAAAAGTTCATCTCTTAATATGATCAACAAGACATGTCGATTCTAGTGGTTAATTCCGTTTTGCACATCGATTCATCCATGAAATAAAAAGCAAGCATGAATCAGGCAGAAAGTAGTGTCTAATCTGGATACGAGGTAATTGCATATTTTCCCTAATCTTAAGATATACATTGAATTTGCTCAAGATGCTAACTAAAGAGCTACCCTACAAAATTCAGACAACTCAATTCGCTTGACGCCGATACAACGAAGAAAGCACTGAATTCAGTTGAGTAAAAAAAAAAATCAAAGCTGGCAACATAATCCATGACCACGCTATGTACTTGAGGGAAAAACTAGTATGCACAGCAATGGCTGTTACTTTACCTCAAAATTGATCTCCAAATGGGACGATGACCTACTATTGTGCTTTAAACTCACCAAATCTATGTTTTTCTTCATGCACCTGCTTGAACACATAATCCATCTCCGGAAATGCCGACAGAAGCAGCAGCTCCAAAAGTTCAAAAGCCAGTTGCTTCAAACAAACAGATGACTATGCACCGAAAAAGAAAAATGTTAAAGAACTCTTAAAAATCCAAGGTAAGATAGAGCATGTCAAAATGGGAAGATACGAATATTGTAAACTTTCTTAAAACAATAGTTACCTGAAGAAAGTAATAGAGATCCTTAGCACATTTGTCATACTCCCTACTACCAACAAGCCCGACAATAGCAGCAGGTGCGTTATCTACATTCAAAAGTGGAAAACTATAGTTTGTCAATGACCTTCTCAGTATTAGACACAGAATTCAAATAATATTGTGGGCAAGAGCAGAAAATGATTAGGGATATTGCAGCGGAAGAAAATACCAATCATTAGTTCATAGACAAACTTTGCACGTCGTTCTGCCTCCTGTTGCTGCTGTTCGTCAAATCTAGGTGATGATATTTCTGTAGGTTTCTGGCCCTTAGGTGAATTTTGTGATAAGTTGGGAGATGCTGGTTGTCTCCGCTTTGGATGCTTCGTTATAAAAATTCCATCAGGCCACAATATCTACACAAAACAAGTGAGAAACCAATTAACACCAGTATCTAACTCTAACATTTTTAAACTGTCGTGGAAACGGGAAGTAACTGAAGCTGCAAAAATTTACTGATATTAAGATAGGTGGAGCATTCAATGATGTAGAGCAAAGTATAAGAGATAGGAGAGAATGAGCTCAGACATCACTCCAAAATGGTTCTAGGTATCACTCCAAGAGAGAAATTACAGAAATTCCAGCCTGGAGGACTCACTCAAACACGAAATCACCAGAAATTTAAGTACTTACTTCAAAGTCTACAAAGTAAACCTTATTTATAGGCCTGATTTGTACATGAAACATTGAGAGGAAAAAACTAATAGGCTTGGTGATTCTAAAAGCAACACTTGGAGACAAAGATCATGTGAAATATAAAGATTCAAAGAAAATGTGAATAAGGCTCCAAATATATAAACTTAAAATGCATGTGTAAATCGCTTTAGTTACACAAAACACTATAGCCTCTCAATCATGTGGTGCCCGGTACCTGGATTGAGTTATTTATCATACTTTGAACTTGGCTCCTGCATCAGTCAGGTTGTTTCACTTTTCCCTTGCTAATCTTGGTAGTAGGGATATTTATATTATGAATAGTGATAAGCCTTATAGAAAAGGCAACAATGATGCATTAAACTTTAACCTATACAGAAAAGTATTATGTTAATATAGAAATCTGAGTTGCTATTCAATTATGGAATACTACAGTGCATTAACCCAAACCCTGAAGTCAGATGATGAAATATTCCTGCATGGCAACCTTTTCATTTCTGGTTTTGGGTTTTTAAATTTTTTTTTTTAAAAAGAAGGGTTTTTATTATAGTTAAAGATAGAGAAAGGAAAATTGGAGAAAAATAAAAAGAGATGATAATGCCAGAGACGGCAGAGAAACTGTATATGGAGCGGTCCATAAAATAGGACTGGTCCCTTATCAAAACATCAATAGAATTCAAAATCAGCTTGCAAGGGCCTTTTTCAGTAAGATTTTTTATTTCTGGTTTTTATCTGGGAATTGTTATTAGAACTCCAACATAGTCATCTCACTCCTCTCTTATTTTCTTTCTTACATGCAGGATGACCATTTTGGAGTGCCGATAACAGCTCCCTTTTATTTTTAATCAAAATAGAGAATGGAAAGGAAGAAAAATGACGATGAAGGTGAGGGGCAAAGGGGAAAATAAAAACTCAAAATAGCTTAAACAGTTTTTAATTTATTTTTACTTTTATGTATTCTTCTTCTTTCTTATTCACCTCTCTCATATTTATATCTCCTTTCTTTAATGGTATGTTTGGATGAGGAACTTCAAAGTTCCAAGGGATTTAGGCAAAATTAGTTAAAAATGCGGAACTTCAAAGTACCAAAGAATTTGCAAATAATTATATGCAAGGCATTTAGAAGGGATTTGTAAGTGACATCTATCAAGGTGTTACTTTGGAAATCCCTTGTTTGGTGGTTTTGCTATGCTCATGTGGTGCATTTGCTCCCTTGTTAATTACTTACAAGCACTCTATTCAATTGTTGATGGCGCATTTCTTAGTAAAATAGCGTAAATTCCATGGAATTTTGAAATTCCTCATCCAAACATACCCTAACT
Organism: Oemleria cerasiformis; assembly: GCA_037349345.1. Lineage (NCBI taxonomy): Eukaryota > Viridiplantae > Streptophyta > Magnoliopsida > Rosales > Rosaceae > Oemleria > Oemleria cerasiformis. The sequence continues at coordinate 4,045,168 of JAZGTL010000019.1, read as the reverse complement.
GAAAATGAAAAAACAAAAACATTTTTGAACTAACCCTCATGATTTGATGTGATAATCCCTTGGAATTCTATATTCAAAAGATCCAATCTCTCCCCTAAACAAAACACTAAAGTCCTTTACATCAGAATTGCGTAGGTCGGTCTTAAGCAAATTTTTCACATCCAATAAGTAAAATGCAGGATGAATTAATTACAACCACTGTGATGATAAGTACAGACAGTGAGACAGATAAAGTCAAAGTAAACTTGTATCTCTATTATTATAAAGTCAGGAGGGTCAAAAGACTTCACCAAGTTTTTCTGACAAAAATACCCCTCAATTAATAACCTTTATATTTAATACATAAGGGTATAATAGTAAAATCCAATATTTAAATTTTTTAAAATTAAAAATAAACATTGGGTAGTTATTTTTTTAATTTATTTTCATTTCTTTTTATTTCTTAAAACTTATAAACAATAAATTCAAATAAAAATAATTAACGTACACACGCGTACGCGGGTGCATGAATCTAGTTCCTTCTCAAGCACCACAACAATCTATCAGGTATTTATAAAGTAAATGAACTAGACATCCAATAATTTAATAGAAATCTAATGTCAGGTAACTCATTGGACTTTAAAAAGAAAATGGAGCCAAAAGGTACCTGCTCAACTTTCTTGATCCCTGAAGCAACCACCAATCCCTTGCGCAAAAGCTGGATTTTCTCTATTAACCAGTCATCAAAGGCATCACCCATCCCTAGCTGCAGTATTTGTTTGGCCACCCAAAAAGCCTTCCGCCTACCATTTCAGAAGAAAGGAATGTGATTACCATGCGAATTGTTCAACTTAATATTCCAATGGGTCATAAGGGCATAATTCTGCAATCATATATACAAAATACCTAATCCATCCACCATCTTGGAGCTGAAAAATGACATCTACTAAATCCAATATGGGAACACTTAAATTTGGAGGCGCCCACTGCATCAAACAAGTGGGTAGTTTAGAGCATACAAGCCACATCAAATCATGATTAATCAGAATACTTCCAAAATTACAACTACATATCCCTTTCGAAAGTCTAGAATCTTTAGATCCATCAGAAAAGAAAAACTCGCTAAACAAATTGTGCTTAGACTTTTACCTCTGTAGGAAGGGTAGGGTCTGTATCAGTATCAAGAAACAATTCAGATCCCTGTTCTTCTCTTGCTTTCATGGTCTTAGCCAAGTCTGTGAGAGAAGATGCATCTTTTTTACCTCTAGTATCTGAACCAGTGCCAGAATTACCAAGTGACTTTCCATATTCTTTACCAGGATTTTTGACCTGGGAAGAAGAGTCTTCGGTGTTCACTCTTAACCCATCGGCCGAAACATTATTCTTCAGTTGTAAAGAAGAATCCTTAACTCCAACGCCTATATGTTCCCTCTTCAAGGAAAACGGATCTGTCACCAGCCCAACAGAATTTGAAACCTTTTTACTCTTTTCAGAGGGCTTAGCATCAAGGTGAACTGGAAAATTCCCAAATGTATAATGAAAATTAGACCGAGTTAGAAAAAAAAAAAGACTAATGAATTCAAAACTATGCATTTAATTGATTTACCTGACAGTGTTTCAATTATAGAAAAAGAATTTGTGAAGACATAAGTCTGCATTTGAAGATATAAAATGGTAAGTATTTTTCCGACTTTACAAAGATCATAACTGCCACCCCTATTATCAAAATCAGTAAGAGAAGAAAAAATTAATGGACCTGGGAGTCAACACTTAGGAAGTCCCAAACTTCAATGGATCCTGAAACTGTTGGAAGCTGCATAAGCTTCTGAGAAACAAAGCTTAAGAGTTAATGAATGACTAAAAGCTCAAGACAAGTACATTATAATCCAGAACAGAAAGAAACAAGGTTGCTATACAAGCTGGAGTATTCCACATTCCTTAGCTGCCTCAACCAAATTTAACCATCATGGTTAGAGGGTCAAGTTCGACTGAACATCTGAACACCCTCAGCCTGAGAACTCTACAACAGTTTACATTTTGTAAATGATTATAGTAATACTCTATATGTCTTAATGTTAGGCACCCACTCTAACATTTCTATCTTGTTCAAGTATCGAGTGTAAACTTTGTCCCATACTCAAGAAGAACGAGAATTGGATGATTTAAGTGTCTGTATTATGATATTTATTATCTGTTAAAATGGTTTGTTTTCTAAATGATTAGGTTGTTAAGTAAGTCAGTTCTCTAGTTTCTGTTATACTTTTCTAGGGAACTGTCAAGGGTATTTTGCTGTCTTTATTGGAGAGATTTCAACTCACGGAAATTTCAACAAAATTATATTTAATTTTCAAAATTCCCAACACTTAACAAAAAAATTGCAGATCCTAATCAACTTTCCAAATTTTGGAAATTAAAGGGTATTGGGGACCAAAATGTTGGAATTAGAATTGAAAACAATTTCTATTCATGTTCCAAACGATTACCAATTTGGATGAATTTTTGTTCGGATGACCTTTGAAGGCAGGTATTGGGGACCAAAATGTTGGAATTAGAATTGAAAACAATTTCTATTCATGTTCCAAACGATTACCAATTTGGATGAATTTTTGTTCGGATGAACTTTGAAGGCAGGACTACAAAATGAATGGATAGATTGTAATATTATTTGGTGTAGTGAGTCCAATTGAGTGGTTGGTTCCTTATTATGAAACCAACCAGTTGGTTTCTTAGCACCATATATATATATATGCTTTTGTGTGTGTGTGTGTGTGTGTGTGTGTGTGCATGTTCCCAGTCCATCAACAGTACAGCTGAATGCATGATTTTTAATTAGCCAAAGGAATTAGGACCTATAATGGCAAAGCAGTGAAGAGAATCGACATGACATCCAGAAAAAAGATAGGCCAGAACGAATCTATCAGAGTTAGGTTGAAATTCCAATCGTCAAATTTACATTCAGATCAAAAGTTGACCAACATGTTCAAAATTGAACAATCTATGGAAAACAAAAAGAGTGGGTTTGAGTTGTTAACCTTTACATATGCATCAAGCAATTTACATCGTTCTTGAATGACAGCTAAATCCAAACCAGTTGATAGAAAATGCTTGGGTGGCAAATGTAGGTTGTACTCAGGAAACTCTTTTAGACGCCGATGTAGCTCCTCAAAATGACGAAATCTGTAGAGGAAAACACAAAGTTAAAGTTCCCAAAGCAAAAGGTACAATGAAGAAGTACAGCATACTTAGATGTAAAATTACAAAACATATCACTTAAGGATGAAAGCTTTAATTCAGAGCACATTCTTAGCACCTTCTTTTGATTGACCAACTATTATTGTTTACATCCGTAACCGATATGGAATATACGGCAAATGTTTTTGAGCCACTCTTCACAATATTTGCACCCAATACCTGCAAAGAAAACGAATTTACTTACTATGTATCTATCAACAATACCAGAAAACAACATTAATTGCAAACTGCAGAAGAAAGATAAACTATCCAGATTTAAGGTAAGTACCTCACATTTCAACTTGAAAAAAGAATCCACTGCTAGAGAATTTTTCAGGGAATTAAAAGTCAGACTATGGCTATCCGCAAAAGACATAGAAGTTGCAGATGGAGAAGTGGCTGCCCCACTACTAATTCTACCTAAACTAACGTCAGAATCATCGCTGGAGTCCTCAATATTACCATATCCTGTTGGAGAATTAAGTATGTCTTGTCCATCTCCAGACAAGAAGCTTGTTCTTTCAACCTCTTGCCAAACAGGCATTTTACTATTGCTTGTTCTAAATCTCTTCTGGCCAGGCTGGGTTTTAGGGGATCTTTGAAAGTGAAGATTCCCTTTACTGGTCCTTTTTGCAATATAGCGTTCAGAATTTTCAAGTGGGTGATGAATGTGAGACATTGCAGTATTTCTATTACTTCTTCCATCCCAAACTTTAGTTCCAGGAGAATCAAGACCTGTTGCACAGTCAGTTTCTTCATCTTCAGAAGTATAAGAAGTACTGCTTCCAGAGTCAATCTTGTCCAAACACATGTGGTTGTACTCATCATCTTCCTCATATGAAGCCATTGGCGAGCGATTTGGTGTGTTTTGAGGTTCAGGGCGGTACACGTTTCCTACCTTAAACTGAGTGGTACTTCCAGAACGAGAATTGCTTCTCTCAGAATGATTAAACTTAGATGCGATTTCCTTGTCTTTGGGCCTAGATTTTTCCATAATATGGTCCACTGTAACTGACTTCTGGCCAGAAGAATGCTCAATTATTGGATTTTCACCTTCCTTCTTTTTGTAATTTCTCCCTTTTGCCCACATGTTTTCAAAATTTTCAGGAGCAAGGGCTTGAGTTTTTCTGCGAGACATCAGATCTAACATATCTCCCCATTCTCCTCCAGATTGGTTCCTTTCAATACCTTTTCCATTGCTAGAATGGGAGTTCATTCGCATTGAGCTCCATGAACGGGAAGATTGGGTATCAACTGAAAGCAATGGATCTTTTGATCCATTCACATTTTCTGCTGCAGGTGGCTCAACAGCAGTTCTAGATTGGCCATTTTTAAATTGCACAAGTTCAACACCAGTAACAGAAGGATCTAAGAATCTAGAAAAATGATCAGATGAAATATTTGAGGGGCCCTCTGGTTTGGACCGGGATGCCTCTTGTACTGCAGTAACACCTTTAGCCTCGGTCATTTTTATGACCAACAATTCAATTCTTTCATTAATGAACCTATCACCAAGAGATTGAATGGAAATGTTAACAGCAGCAATGTATAGAGAAACGTAAAGCAAACAAAAGAGATGAATACCTTGGACTTGCCAAATTTAGGACAGGTCGCATTACTGCACAAGCAAGAAGCTCTCTGACAATATAACGAAAGAGGGAGCACTGCAGGTCTTCAGGCTTGAATGTGAAAGAAATAAGGCCATCCATCAGATGCTGCAAGACCTGCAGATGAATGGTAAAGAAAACACGGCCACTAGAAATGAGAAAGCAGATAATATATATGAGGGGATCGGACATTGGTCCTTCCAGGTAAGATTTACTTATCGATGGCGCAAAAATTAAAGATCAGAAAGCAAACAACCTTGTGCTCAGATTCAGGAGAAAATAAAGCAGGGTGCAATTTGTTGTCAGCAGCCAAGACAAGTCTTAATTCCATGTCTCGTTTTTCATTTGTCAGTGATCCTGATTGTAGCTTTTGAATCTTCCCTTGTGCGATGCGGAATAGCTCCAAGTGAGTGCATAGGAGATTAATAAGATCCCTGCACCATCATGAACGTAGATGCTTAGTAATCATCCGATTAGATAGTACCCTATTGCGCATGTTAGTAACACTGAACCTTGTGAGAAGATCAATTAAATTTATATTCCTCATGCGTGCTGAAAGTTCCCCGAGAACACCATTCACGATGCGCGCCAGTTCTTCTGGAGCTTGTCTATCTGGTGTCAAACGAGAATACCAGAGATCTGTAACAAACTCAGAAACTATGTGCCGGGTGAAGTGATCTATGGCTTCCTCAACAACGGGAGAATTAACTTTCCTTCTCCACTCAGACTTTTGACTAGTTTTAGGCCATTGAAGAGGTTTGTTTTGGGAAGTAGTATTTGTCGAGGCTGGTTTGCTATTGTATGCTGCAGCTTTTCTTCGCATATCATAATCTAGAGATAGATAACGAAGGATGACAATCAAGGAGGCAGCAGCAGGTAAGTTGACCCAGACAGAGGAGCTTGTCACTGAAATAATACAAGAATAATAAGCCACACCTCAATGAACATCACAGACTCCATCACGATGATGACTTCTAACACAAGTAATCAAAATTTCAAAGCATTCCCTTAAATAGTGGGACGTGAAAAACCATGTTATCTACAACTAGATTGAACCAGAAGGCTTAAATTTGCAGACCAATAATATAACCCCCACTTGCTTAACCTAAATTAGATACATCATTAAATGCCTGCGACCCGGAAATGAATAAAATTAACTAATTAGCTCAAGTAATGGCATGAACACGGAAATGGTGATCACTTGCTTATTTGAGGTGATCACTTGCTTATTTGAATTCAAGTATCTTTTACTCAAAGCCTTGTCAATAAATGAAAATTAAAATTAAAATGCCCCTGCTTAGCTCAATTTAACAGTATCATATCTGTTTAATGTGCAATGCACATTAACATAGTATTCACCACACAGACTATAATTCAAGAATACAAATTTAATCAAAAATCGATTATAAATGAAATTAAAAAAACCCATTAATTGTATACCCAATGCCCAGTTTTTAAAATTTGAAATAATAAAAAACAGTAAAAACAGAAGAAGAAGAAGAAGAATAAGAGCTTACATGACATGAGGTATGATAAGCCAACAACGCAAATGGCAAGAAAGACAATCCTCTTCTTGGCTTCCTCAACGAGGTCACGGATGGCCACTTGCTGCCTTTGCGTGCTCATTTCCAATCAAACCCAGAAACCCAAATCAAGCCCTCAATTCAGCAATTCTTCTAGTCTCAGATCATATCGGGGATCGGCTCCAACACCGAGAACCAATCGAATCGAGCGCATTACGAGGAGGACCCAGAGATCGAGGGTACTGAAAGAATTGGTAGTTGTTTGGTTCGAAGAAAAATCAAGATTGGAAGTGAAAGCGACAGCCAAGAGGAGTAAGATAGTGATTCGAAGGGTTTGGATTCAACGCGAGGACCGTTAGGTTTCGATGTTCATCTTTGCTTTGCTTTGCTTGCCTTGCTCTGCACTTTGCTTGCGTGGGCAATTTTTTCCTTTCTAATTTTTGTGTGTGTTTCTGTGTCACTTTCTCTCACGCGGCACTCATTTTCCTAATAATGATGTATATCCGAGTCTGGCAATGTGAGTTTTGGATTTCTGGGTTTGGAATTTCTAACTGCCACGACTCACGAGATATGTAAGTTAGATTTGTTTTTTATTTTTTTTTTATTTTGAAGAAATAAGTTAGATTTGTTAGCTAAAACACTCTGTACGTTTTTAATATTCAAATTACTTTTCATTTTCAAAGTCAAATAAATTTGGATACATCATTTTCGTCTTCGACACAATTATGAAGTATTTGTTATAAGAGAATGGTACTCAACACAATTCACCGACCTTCTTCTAATTGGGGGAGACTTTAGACACTATTTCAATATTGGAAAGAAATATTTATCTTAGAAACTATTTCGATATTGGAAAGAAATATTTTATCGACCTAATGTATAACATTATAGGCTTTTTATTTAAAATGCCCTTTGAAATTGACGATAAATCTCATTTTCCCTCCTAATTCGATTTTTATTGGACTAAGCCCATTAAAACCTCTAACTCATCTCACTTTACCTCATTTTCATTTATTCCATCAATTATCTGTTAAAAATAAACGTGGCGATGACGTGGCACACCATGTCACCACAATACACCACATGGCGTGGGCTTTTTGGTAAATTGGCAATGACCTTATTGTTAAATAAGATTGTTAAATAAGGAGATGGCATGCGAACTGAGTAGATCGCGACACTGCCCCATTTCTTTTCTGCCTCTGCATTCTTATGTCTGCATAGAACCTCTGCATTCTTAAGTAGATCCCTCTCATTCCTAACAATGAATCTCGCCTATTATCTTTCCCAAACCTCAAAATCCCTCCCATTATCGTTAAAATCATGTGCCATATATAGATTAGGTTTCAATTATTGTGCTATAATCGTTCAAATTCGTTCTCCCAAGCCTAAATTAGGACTGGTAGCTAAGTTTCAATTCTTCTGCTATAATCATTCAAATTCTCAAACCTCATAGATGATTGAAGGCTGCAATTTAGAAGATAATAAGTCCAAAAATAGAGAAGACCAACAAAATTCTTATTTCATGCACTAGAAAGAGTTGAGCATCGACTGCAAAAGAGCCGAGCATCGATTGCAAAAGTGCCGAGCATCGACTGCAAAGCTTTAGATTGGATTGTTTGTCTCATGGGCATTATTCATTGCCATGATATTTCAAGGTTGAATGTCCTAGTTTTTAGTATTCTCAGTTTGTAATTTGACAAAAAATGTAATGGTTTATGGGTCATGTTTATGGGTTCCAGGTTTGGTTGTTTAATTTGGAGGGAAATTTTTTAGTTTGGTACTCTTTTATGTAATCTGGTTATCAATTATGGTGATGTATATAATGAAATTCTGATGAGCAAATTAGTGCAATCTGGTTTACATGACTTGTTTGCTTTAAAGCCAATATAGGCAATATAGATTTGGTTTGTAATGGAGACCAAGCACTGCTTATGTAGCTAGGTAGGATGATTTTACTAAAAAGCCCACGCCATGTGGTGTATTGTGGTGACATGATGTGTCACATCATTGCTACGTGTCTTTTTTAACGAAGAAGGGATGGAATAAACAGAAATGGGGTAAAGTGGGACGAGCTAGAGATTTCAGGGGGCTTAATCCAACAAAAATTGAATTAAAGGGGAAAGTGGGATTTATCGTCAATTTCAAGGGGCATTTTAAGGAAAAAGCTTAACATTATAATAATTCATCCCGTAGTTGCTTATTAAAAAAGTAATGCATTTTCGTAGTTGTTAGCTCAACTTTTGTTCTCTAGGTTATCCGACATGTAATGTACACTATTTTTGTATTGAAAACCAAACCATAATATAGAGTTGCTCCTGACTTGATCTCGGTTCGATTCTCACTAATGGTGAATATTCTGATTTTGGTTAAAGGTGCGTTGAAATACGCATGTGAATCTTCATGTCCCGCTAAAGGGTGGACAATCATGATTTGTGACAAGCTAGTCCCTTTTTTTCTTTAAAAAACATTTAATCCAATACGACAGTATCATGTTAGTTAAAACTTGCAAAAAAAAAATTATAATTGTAACTTAATTTTTTGCTATAAACTGTAACAAGGATTTGAGGAACGTAGATTAAAGTTGAGATATGTTTCACTTAGGAAAATAAATATTATCTTCAAATTGAGATATGAAACTAACGAGTGTTTGAGGAATTTACATTAAAGTTGAGATATTTGCAGGTATTGAGAGCTCTCAAATTCTTTTTAAAGTTGCTTTAAACACAACATGTTGGCTCAATGGTTGCGTTTTTTCTAAGTGTGACCAGGAATGCGTGTGCGAGTTTTTCGACCACTTAAAAAGTAGACTATTGTAATTCGTCACTAAATGAACCCTTACACACAAAAAGAAAGTAGTATTTTAATTAATATGACAACTTCAATGACTAATGTCCTTTCAATCCCTACTCATTTCCTAATAACATTTATGAAGCATGACATCTTTTCAATTTAAACTCTCTCAGGCCCTAAGGCCTGAAATGAGAGGAACACTGGTCCGACCTATCACCACCAAAATCAGAATCAAGAAGATCTATGTTACAAATGTGGAGGAATAGAACATTGGTACCGCACCTACCGTGCACCTGCACAAGTTGTAGACGAGTATCACACCAGTGACGGAACTCGAGAGAGCAACTTCGCCAAATGATCAGTTCCCACATACAGATTAATTTGGTGATTTATGTTTTTGGATTTGAAAATGTAGTTTTTTCCCAATTATGATTTAATTCAATACAAATATTTAGTCTCATACATGTGATTCATTGAATTAAATTCATGAATATGCATGTCTTGTGGGGAGGTTTGTTGTCTGGCTGAAAGTGCTACTACGCACATTATACTCCGATATCAGAATTTTTTTTACAAACTTGTTGCCTACTCATACCTTTGTGACAACCATATCAGGCCAATCCAACCTGATTAAAGCCCATGGCAAAGGCCACTTGATGTTGTCTAATGATACTGAATTTACCATTAATGAGGCATTATATTCTCCATATTCCAAAAAGAATGTTATTGAGTTTTCAGGATATTCGAACCAACGGTTATCACGTTGAAACCACAAAGGAAAAGGAAGTGGTATACCTTTGCATAACCTCCTACATGTACGACCAAACGAGTACATTGGGGAAACTAGCAAGAAGCTAGGCAATAGCTAGTCAGAAGCTAACTAACCCGAGCAACTACTTACTATGGCATGACCGGTTGGGACGCCTATAATGCGCTGTATCCTCAATTCATAACACGAGCATCCCCTTACTAATAAAGACCTTGTGTTTAGTGAGACACTATGTCAAGCTTGCTCGCTGGGAAAGTTGAATGCTAGACCATCATATGCAAAGAAGAGTAAAAAATCCACCCATTTCTTGCAAAGAATACAAAGGGATATTTGTCCCCTTGCCAAAAAATTATAATTGTAATTTAATTTTTAGCTATAATTGTAATTTAATTTTTTGTTATAAACTGTAACGAGGAGTTGAGGAACCTAGATTAAAGTTGAGATATTTTTCACTTAGGAAAATAAATATTATCTTCAAATTAAGAGATGAAACTAACCATGATTTAAGGATCTCAAAGTAGTATTTAAATTAATATGACAACTTGAATGACTAATGTCCTTTCAATCCCTAATCATTTCCTAATCACATTCATAAAGCGTGGCGTCCTTTCAATTTAACTAATCAAAACAAAACAATATTGTATTAAAAGATTATATGTTTTTTTTTTTCTACAGATGTTATATACCGAACATTTCGTAATTATGAGTCTACTTTTGACAAATCTATAATATACAAATATCATCATTGTCATTGTGTGAGGAACTGAGGAATAGGATTCCAGCAGGCGGTAAGGTAATCGTATACGCTTCTTGATTAGGGAGTTCGTTATAAACAACTTTAACAACTACGAAAATATGAGTATATATTGTCCGAATATACAAAATTTTCAATACCAAGAAAAATGTTGGTAAAGCAACAAATTTACTAAAACACATACAATTTTGTTTGTTTGTTTGGAATATACAATTAAACTCTTATAAATTAATAGAAATTGGACCAAGTAATTCTATTAATTTAGCAAGGTATTAATTAATGGAAATGATCAATATGATAATATCCAATGTGCCATCAATTTCAAGAAGAAACAAATAATGATTAAGTCTAATCTTAGAAAGACCTAATAGTCGAATGGACACCATAAATTAAGAAATTATTAATTTATATATTACATGGGACATATGTGAATTTTTTTTATAATGTCTTATATTATAAATTTAGTGAATTATTAATTTAGCACGTTATCCCCAAGTCGGAATCGACCAAAAATATTATTCTTTTTTTTTTTCAAGATAAAATATAAAAAATATTATTCAACCGATGTTATTAATTATTGGGATTCTATTATAGAATTTTTCATAATTATTGTAAGATAAAAACATTATTAGGTATACTATTTTATTTGATTTTTGTGAGAGAATTTTAATAATAAATTATTGTGATTTGATTTATAAAACTTTTAAAAATGTCTATAAAATTATATAACTCAGTTGATTTCCTGAAAAATCCTATCACATTATATGAAATTCTGCAAAAATTCATTACGTAATTTCATATAATTTCATAATTATGTATGTAGAAATTTATAAAAATTAATAAAATTTGTAAAAATTATAAAATCGATAAAATTTATAAAATTAGATCACTTGAAAAAAAAACTGCATTTATTGTATGAGGATCCTACTCCCTCTGTTTTGGTGCAGTAGTTGAGATGTCCATTTGCAATAAATTTCCAATTTCCAGCACATTGCTAAATGAAGATAAAGCAAATATCTGGGGTTTTCAATTATTTTTTAATGGTTTCGCTCAGGGCCCAAGGGAAAAGGCGAACGAGCCACAAGGGCCCATTAAGAAACGACAACGTACGAGCGGCCCAACAGCTAAAGAGAGGGAGAGAAAGAAGGGCGGGAAGCATGGGCCCTCCGAAGTGTGTGGGGGTTCAGTTTTTTGAATTTTTTGTTTTTTTATTCAAAAAATTGAAGTTAAAATCAAGGGTAAAATAGGAAAATTTGATTTGGTTTTGCTCATGAATTTTGATCATTTTAAATTTTAATGTGCGCATGATCATTTTAAACAGAAACAGAAAGATAGGGTAAACTTCTTAACAGAAATAATCATAAAAATGTAGCATGAATCTAATTAGGGATACTACCAAGTACCAAGTAACTATAGTTTAAAATTTAATGACGAAAACGGCCACTAGCATATAATTTATTTTTCATAATAGCATCTTCAAAAACTACTCTGAATCAGGCAATCCTAATGTACATTTATCATTTTTTCTTTTTACTAGGAAAATTAAATATCTAGCAACTCTAATCTCTTGAAATTCTAGAATTTACATCTTCTTGATCAAAATTCATAACTTTATTCATCTATTGTTTGATTCCAATCCAAGAACACACAAATAGTTCATATTTATTATTTTAATATGTTGTCAAGCTCGATTGCGTTATACTGTACTTAAGTAAGGATATTAAAAGTGCACGTGAGAAGATCTAAGAATTAAAATATTAATAAACGCAGAAGGTCTAAAAATTAAAATATTCCTAAACATTCGTAGTAGAAACCTCTAAAAATTCATAAACAACACTTTGGATTAAAATATCCTTAGGCATTGGATTATTTTAATCTCTTGAATGTTTAATTTATGGTAAACTTTAATTGATTAGAAATCTGATTTGATATTCTTAAGTGTTGGGATTGCGATTGTTATAATTCCTAATTTTATTGATAAGGCTATGCTTTGTATTTTGATTTTGTCTAAAAATACCCAAACATTTTTACCAATGTCATTCATGTTCAAATCCAATTATAACCTAATTGGAAAGCTAAATTTCATTAATTTTCTAATCAAGAAGATTCAATAAACCTTTTAGGTTAATTTTCAAATTTCCATCTTGCCAAATACAATTTCGTTAAACAGAGATAAATATAGAATAAAATTTTCAGTAATTTTAATGTACATTTTGATAAATAAATATCATCTTTGCTTGGAAAAATATTCACGTTAAGTAAATACAATAAAAAATCAAAAAAGGAAAAGTTCGACGTATCGAAAGGCAAAAAATTACGCGAGGTATTAACGGTCTCTATCGATTTCGTTGGCTCTTACTCAAAGTTGGGACCCACCCACGTTAGTCTTCTTCTATTCTTCGGTCTCCACCAACCACCGACTATTCTATTCTCCTCTCTCTTTTCAGACACCTTCTCATCTAAATCGTAAACAGAAAAAAAGACCGCGAACTGCTGCTCTCTGCTCCAACCCTCTCCCCGACTTCCAACATCGCCGGCGATGTCTGCGCCGTCTCCGGCGACCAACACCACCTCCCCTCCTCCTCCCTCGACTTCTTCTCCTCCTCCCACGACGACCAACGCGACTGCGCCTACTTCTCCTTCTCCTCCTCCTCCACCTCAAACCAACGCCACCGAATCACCTCTTCCTCCCACTGCCCCGACTGAGTCTCCGCCTCCTCCTCCGCCGGCGGACTCGACGCCATCGCCGCCGGGGAGTGGGAAATTGCCGACGAACCCGAATGTTGGGATTTTTGTGGGGGTTGGGATTGGCGGGTTCAGTGTGCTAGTTGCCGTGGCCATTTTCTTCTTTTTCTACAGAAGACGGAAGATGCGGCAAGCGAGGGCACATGATTCGGGGAATTATCCACAAGAACCTAAAAGTGAGTTTCCTTTTTAAGCCGTGCTAGAAAAAATAAACACTTGATTTAGTCTTTAGAACATTTGTGCAGGTCAAGTTTGAAGTTTTGGTCGAGTATTTTGAATTTGGTCATGAAATTATTCAAATATATCTTGTAAGTTTATGGCAATGACATGGTTATTTAATGAGTGATATGCTCTTTTGATGTTGCAAAGATTGTCTACCTTCTATTAGAGCCAAGATAACTTGTTTGTATTCTCCCTTGATGTAATATGTGACGATTGTAGTTGTAAGAGGAGATTCATAATAATATTTTCTAGACTAAGTGTTGCTGTAATTTACACTTGCCAGTGCCACAGAGATTATATCATCATCTGAAGTATGACAATTTAGCTTTCTTATTTAACTTCTTGGCCCGAAAGACTTTTTATTCCCTTCTCACCAAGCAGCCATGCGTCATCTCTGGACGGGAAAACATACTGACTACCTTTGCTTTCATTATTTTTATGAAAAATCATGTATGAATTTAGTTTTAGCATGTCACATGGTTTTGGCTTAGTTCCTATTTCATCCACTGTATTTAACTCAGATTTCTGAAATCTCTGTGATTTATGAAACTTCCACTTTTTGCAACATCTGATCTTCTCCTATAATTAATTTGTATCGCTGTACTTTGCTTTCTCCAGATGACCAATTTAGTGGCGCACCTCAGCATTTGCAACAGAATTATACTCCTTCAGGGGCAGACAAGGTAGAATTATTTCCAAAGCCTAATTATCCCCCAGCACCATCTTCAACTAGTAGCAGCTTGGGCTCTGAGAAACCACCAACAGGACTATCTCCTAGCATTTCCGCTGGATTGTCACAAATCACATTTACATATGAAGAGTTACTAATGGCCACAAATGGTTTCTCCAACACCAATCTCATTGGTCAAGGAGGTTTTGGTTATGTCCATAAAGGAGTCCTTCCAAATGGGAAAGTGGTTGCTATTAAGCAGCTGAAAGCTGGGAGTGGGCAGGGGGAGCGTGAATTCCAGGCAGAGATTGAGGTCATTAGTCGCGTCCATCACAGACATCTTGTTTCGCTGGTCGGGTACTGCAGTAGCGGGGCCCAGAGGTTACTTATTTATGAGTTTGTTCCAAACGACACCTTGGAATTTCATCTGCATGGTAAGTCTTTTCATTGGTTATGTTTTGCTGCCTTTCTAAATTCACCAAAAAGGAACGAACGGTATATGCTAGAATCTGGGTTTTATTCCGCATTTCATAGCAATGATTGGAATCTTATGAAAGGAAAACATTGCAGGAAAGGGGAGACCAACTATGAATTGGCCAACCAGATTGAAGATTGCCCTAGGCTCAGCAAAGGGATTGGCATATCTCCATGAGGACTGTAAGCCTTCTTTGCATGCTAGCTTTTTTTGTTGCAAATTTTATGGTCGTGTTATCTGCCTTGGAAGTCACCAAATTGTGTTAAATCTTCAGGTCAGCCCAAGATCATTCACCGTGACATCAAGGCATCTAATATTCTTCTTGATCATAACTTTGAGGCAAAGGTAAATTGTGATAACCTCCTCATTCTGATATGTGTTTTGGTAACTTTCAAATTCATCAAACTTACGATGTTCTGTCCTTATAGAATAGTGATAGCTTCATGAATCATTACCTCTTCACCACTAATTCTATACCGTTAGATTTGGAGTAAAAAAATGATAAGTACCGTAGAAGAGTTTGTTTTGGTCCTTACCACCCTGTTTTCTTAACATCTATAAAATAAAAAAAGAGAGAAAAGGAGATTTGCATGCATGTATGAGAGCTACTACTGTAACTATCATACAAAACTCTTCATCCTTTTCCTCCCCTTCCCATTCTCCATGCCAATGTAAGGAATGCATGTTAGTTGAGTTCACTGGCTATCTGAATAACTCTCACTTAAACATTACAATCAGTACTGCTTGGAATTTGACGAAGGAAATTCATCCTTAAGATGGAGTTGTTGAAAGTTTCTTTAAATGCTCTTAAATGGCTAAAGTTAACTCTTTTTGTGTATTGTATGTGATCTTTGTTCAGGTTGCCGATTTTGGACTTGCCAAGATTTCTTTAGAAACAGATACTCATGTCTCCACTAGGGTCATGGGAACTTTTGGGTAAGGTTTTCTGTTTGAATTTTTTCTTAGCTTTACTGGTTTCATGCAGTCTATTTTGGAGTGAAACAAATCCATCTATTTTTTGGGATGTAATGGTTCATTTGCTAATATTTCCATTTGTTACTTGTTTGTAAATTACCAAATGCAGTTACTTAGCTCCTGAATATGCATCCAGTGGAAAGCTCACTGAGAAGTCAGACGTCTTCTCATTTGGGGTTGTTCTATTGGAGTTGATAACTGGACGCAAACCTATTGATAAAACTCAATCCTTCGTTGATAGTGATGATAGCATGGTTGAGTGGGTGTGTATACAATATCACCATCACTACTGGTTTCTAGCAGTTCATCAATTTGTTGTAGTAGAGCAGTGCAATCATGCCACCTGTACTTTACCATCATGTTTTAATGTTTTTGTGGAGAATATAATTATTATTCACACCTTTGTTTTGATGCACCTTTGTTGACACTCTGAGTTGTTCAACAGGATATCTCTTTTGTGTAGGGAAATGCCCAAGTGTTCTGTGTGGCTAACTGTTCCTGTTTCCGCAAGTTGTAGTGTAGTGGAAATCTTCATTGCAAAGGTTGAATGGAATAATTTGATGATAGACAATGTTATTGAATTTCAGGCAAGGCCTTTGCTTGCGCAAGCACTGGAAACGGGCACCTTTGATGCTCTTGTTGATGTAGGGTTGCAAAATGACTACAACACCAGTGAAATGGCTTGTATGCTTGCTTGTGCTGCTGCTTGCGTGCGTCATTCTGCCAGACGTCGGCCACGAATGAGCCAGGTAATCTTGCAAAGCTCTGAATTTAGATTGAGTTCTTAGAATAATTATATTGCTGTCTTTTCATATCAACAGAATGGTTATATTTCAATTATCTTGATGTAAGTATGTATTCAGAACCCCCTATAGAATAGCCTTGCATACTTAAGCCTGTCTAGCAAGATTCCAACTTTCTTTAACTTTATTGCAAAGTGTTGACAGGGTATTGCTTTGTGTGTTCATGGTCGAATTGGGTAGGCTTTGGAAATTCTCCTCATCCGACATAACCTGATTAATGCTTTATTTTAATTTTCCATGATTTCATCACCTGACCCAACTGACAATATACCTCAAAACTGAACCAACCCATTCCAGTAAATGGACGGTTCTTGGTTGGGTGGTTAGTTTGAACTTGAAAGTTTTTAACTAGTTAGAACATAGGCCAAGCCCGAAAATAAGAGCCTCTGAACTTCCAAAGAAAGTGAAAATTGCATTCAAGACACTATACTACGAGGTATTCGCAAACAAGGCTGAAGACTAGGTCCCCACCCACACCCAGAGAGATGTGAGATTCTTGTTGATAAATTTGTAGACATTTCTTTTTTTAGCTCATTTGACGAAAAAACTTTGAGTAATACATGATAGACAACCACAAATAATATGGCAAAGTCGAAACTAGCCCTGAGAAATTAAATTCGGACTATAAAACTCTTAACACCTTGTCTTACTCAGTTCTATTGAACACTTACACTTCAGAGAGAAAAGAGTTCAAGTGACTACAAGCTACGGTGGTGGTCTAATTGTAAGCCGCCGTTTGCATTTGGACCACCGGGTGGGATGTTTGAACCCCAAGTCCCCATTGTTAAAGGGTTGGTTCGGTTTCATTGGGTTAAAAACTGAACAACCAGCCAATTGGCCCAATCTATTCCGTTTCATGTTTGGCACTCCAAGCAGCAGACAGTTCAAAGTAAGATCCTACATAGTCTTGTAAGATTGTGGTCGGTTGAATTCAGATTTTCTGTTTCATTAATGTCTCCTTTTACCTAGTATATTTATTTTCTGATTGCCAGTATTTTTAGAGCTTCCATTTTGACTGTCCAAAATCCAAATGCCTATTACCTATATATGTTCAGATAGTCAGCATGCCTAGTCATTCCAATTTGACTGTGGAAATACTGATTTTCGTTTTAAAACCGATACATATAAACATTGTTCTGCATGTGGCATTCCGTTCTTAATTTCTGATTAAAAGCAGGTAGTTCGAGCATTGGAAGGAAATCTTTCTCCAGATGAGTTAAATGAGGGAGTTATACCAGGTCATAGTACGATATTCAGCTCCTATGGAGGAAGCTCAGATTACAACACTGGTGAATACAAGGAAGACTTAAAGAAATTCAGAAAACTAGCTTTAGAAAGCCAAGAGCTAGGGACTACTAGTGAGAACAGTGGACCTAGCAGTGAGTTTGGTCTACACCAGTCTACCTCTAGTGGCGAAGGCCAACAAACCACCCAAGAGATTGAACCCGGAAAAATGAAGAAAAGCACCCAAGATTTTAGTGAAAGCTCTTGACAACCGATACCCAAAACCTTGGAAACGCCAAGTTCTCCTGTTCTGCATCCTGCATGGCATCGTGCTAACATGAAGAACACGACTTCTGATGCAATATCATCACTCGGTCGAATGTACCAATGTTCTGCTAGATTAATGATTTTTGTTGGAGTTGCATGTTTTTTCGATTGTTTCTAAATTATACCTCCCCAGAATTTTGATTGAAATCAGATGCCTGGAATGTCCATATCAAGAAATCTCTAGGGTTTAGAACTGGTACAAGCTTGACATTATACATATGTTGGAAGTTAGGAACAATTAAGAGGAGCAGTAGAATTTCATGTACGTATTTGGTGAATTTTTCATTGTGAACTACATCAATGGTAGTTATTAGTGTCTACAATTTATAGACGTTAGTGCTAGTTCTCTCCCTGTACATGTTGTGTGATTTGTTTGCACGTGTATATTTTACTACATCATCTCTTCCGATTTGGGGTATTTTTCAAAATGGATTATTACGCTTCAATTTTCTCATTTTATTTCTTGAGATTTTTGGAATACATCAATTTTCACCATAATTTTTGTGAAATTGTTTTTATAACCTATAAATACTATAATTTTTTTTCGTTTGTCAAATGTTATTAGAATTCGAGTCATGTTAAAGCAATTGTAACACAAATAATCAGTTTGTCTTACAATTTCCCCATTGTTTTACACTCTAACCGCAATTGTGAGCAATTTAATTATTTGTTATTAAATCAAACCATGTCTATTATAAAATAGTAACTATTCGTATGCATGCGAGTTTTAACAAATTTTAAGAAGTTAGTAAATCTAAATATAAATCATAAAAATAAGTAGTTTTTTTTTTTTTCAAATATTGAAATGCCAAAGTAGAAAGTTAGATATGGATGTGAATGAAATGGAAGAATGATAATATAGTACTCATAATTTCCAACAACTTTATTAATAAAGTTTCTCTATCCGAAAGTCTTCATCAAAGAAACAAGAAGAGGAGTTTTGTGAATTGATTCGAGTGACAAAAATGGGATATTCTCATATCCGCAAGTCTTTTTTTAGAAAGTCCGGACTCCCAAAGACAAATAGTGTAAAATGACGAAAACGCATGGGTATTTTGGGAATATTCAAAACTGTGGAACAGTCGAAACATGTCCAGCCTGTCCCGTTGCTTCAAATTCAATTGCTCCCAACACCAATACCAGCTCAAGAATATTCCTCTCTCTGAATTTTTCAAACACCAAATTCGAAGTCGAAAAATTTCCCAAATTTTATTTTTGTCTCGAACCCTGATTTCAATTCTCGTCCATGGCTTCTCGTAGGCGCATGCTTCTAAAGGTCATTATCCTCGGCGACAGCGGGTAAGCATGCTTTGAACAGAAAAAACACTTTTATTTTCCTTAATGAGAAAATGGAGGAATATGAGTGACTAGAAAGGGAAAATTTATAAATCTTGGGTCATGTTTTATACAAATGAAAACCCACCTGGGTCAACTTGTTGTATGTATTCGATTTATTGGGTATAAAGTTTTTAAAAAGTTTAATTTTAATTGTAGTTAATGCCAGCTTTAGACATTTTTGATGTTGATGTTAACAATGTGTTTTTGTGCTAATGTATGTTTTGTTGATTTCTTTTATTTGGCAGGGTGGGGAAGACATCGCTGATGAATCAGTACTGTCCACAACCTTAGATCATGGATTTTCTTTTTGACATTTTCAGATTTGGGTTTCAAATTGTTGGTTTGGTAATTCTTTTTGTATTTCTCCTTTTGAATTTTAGGTATGTGAATCGTAAGTTTAGCAATCAGTACAAGGCAACAATTGGAGCCGATTTTCTGACGAAGGAGGTCCAGTTTGAAGATAGGTTGTTCACATTGCAGGTGAGAGATTTATGGTCATTCGTTTTGTTTTATTATTTGACAATGTTATTGAATGAAAGCTGAATTCCATATCATGCAATGAATATTTGGACATTCATGATTGGTACCTGGAACTCTGTTCTCTAATTGGTTAGGTCTAGTTAAATCATTGTCACTTGGATTTTGCATTCCTATGAGTTTTTTTCCTTATTGAAAACCCATTTGCTACTTTTGTAATTCTCATTTTAAAAATAGTTTCTTTCATCGGATTCTGTTGGTGTTGCAAGATGGGTAAATATCTACTTTACTGCACAAAGGGGAGGACAAGTTCCCGGTTGAAGATTTATCTTTAGGTTTGTCTTTATGAAGTTTGAGAATGTTTTCTTTAGTGGCCAGCTTACAATACTTGTATAAGTTAAACATTATGGCATTTTGGGGTCATGAGAAAAATTGCTAATGTTTCTTTCTTTTACTTTGATGCTGCAAGGTAAAAAGTGACTTAAATTTAGTGATGGCCATAAAGGTACATAAATAAAAAGAATGGGAGACGATCTATGTAGTTAATTTAGTGATGGCCATAAAGGTACATAAAGGAGAAAAGAATGGGAGATGATCTATGTTTTATCAGTTTCTGAAACTATTTGTTTCCATAAACAATAGATTTTCTTTGTTTTTGGATTGCCATCTGTTTACATCGTAGTATTGAGTATTGACACCCCTATCTAGCACATCTAGCATGTAATTCGAAGTGACATGAAGTATTTGATGTGATGACATGAAATCATTTGTAAGAGAAACAGTGGGATACATGGACTTGATGTATGTCATGAAATCATTTACACTTTTAATCATGTTATCAGATTTGGGATACTGCTGGGCAAGAAAGGTTTCAAAGTCTTGGCGTAGCTTTCTATCGTGGTGCAGATTGCTGTGTTCTTGTGTATGATGTGAATGTCATGAAATCATTCGATAATCTTAACAACTGGAGGGAAGAATTTCTGATTCAGGTAATTACCATTAGATTGGATTCCTAGATAATTACACAAATTGAAACATTGACTGAAAGTTATTTTTTGCAAATGTGATGTGTAGGCAAGTCCATCAGACCCTGAAAACTTTCCATTTGTTGTGTTGGGGAACAAGATTGATGTTGATGGCGGAAATAGTCGAGTGGTAAGGCATCTAGTTGGAGGTTTAATATTGTTGTTTAAGGATGTATGACAGTTCCTTTCTTACAACATTTGGATATGGCTGTATTCTTTTCTGTAGGTTTCTGAAAAGAAAGCAAAGGCCTGGTGTGCTTCCAAGGGAAACATACCATACTTTGAGACCTCTGCAAAAGAGGGCTTCAATGTGGATGATGCTTTCCAGTGTATAGCCAAAAACGCACTGAAGAATGAACCTGAAGAAGAAATGTAAGGACTCTTTACTTAGCTCAATTATCATTTGGTATCTACTATCTCCTTTTCCCACAAATTTCTTTTGAGCATCAAATTTAGTGCTTCTTCAATTATTTTTGGTAAACATCATAGATAGGGGTTTCAGATAATTATCTGAGTAGTTAAAGAAAATTCCATAGTTGATCAATTTTAAAGTATTTCAACGAAAACTTATGTATCAGTCAATTTATTTTTATCCAATGGTGATGTTAGGCTTCAGATTATGGATAGAAATGATCTTTATTTACTCTTATCCCACAAGTTGATATGTATACCTACTTTTATAAAGGAGGTGACTACCGCTTGTTTATCATTGCTTTGAATAATTAGTAATTATAGTCGAGTGATATTCCCTTGCTGTTTAATTAAGGGTTCTTGCGTTCAACCATAGAGAGATGACATTTATGTGGAGAGATATTGTTTATTCAACTTATCCAATTAATTAATGATAAGAGATAATGTTATAACAAGCATGAATGGTGTAGCTTGCATTAGAGGAGTTTTTACAGACAAGTAGATCGGAGTACAGTTTTGACAGAGTCGACAGTACTTATCAAAGGAATGTAAAGCTGATAATAGAAGCAATGTTGATCTCAACATATATATTTACTGGATAATACTGAATAGATTCTGAGAGTCAAATAGAATATATATTTATTGGATAATACTGAATATATATGTGTGTGTATATATATATATATATATGTGTGTGTGTGTGCGCGTGTGTGGTGTGTGTGTCCTTCCGAGTGCAGGACACCCGGTTTTTGGTTAAAGCCCAGACATTCTGGGAGAGTAGCTCTGAAAGTTATACATTGAAGTGGATTCCAGCTGTAAAGTGCAAGAGAGAGAAAGACTGATATCCCTTCCCATGCACAAAGAAAACATGCTTGTGATCGGAGTCCTGCCGATAGCTTTTATTTTTGGGTTGTGGTCGATTGTTCAGTAGTTTTTTTAGCGATAATTCAATATTTTGTTTTAAAAGAAAACATAAGGTCAGGTACGTGCTTTCTTGTCAATGTGTGGAATCGGGACTTTTCAGCCTTCCTCCCCCTCGCTTTTTACAGCTGGACTACTGGAATCCATTTTGATGTTTGACTGTGGGAGCAACTCCTCAAGCCAAAAACATCAATTCAGACATACACACACATATATCTAATATAAGTAAATCTTAATTTTGTTGGATTTAAATTTTAGGTAAAGATGTGTAAGATTCATTGTTAGTTATTCAACTTTTTACCATTTTAAAATGGTATAATGATGTGGCCACCCCATGTAAAATATAGATGAGTTAGGTAAGAACAAATAAGCTGCTTGCTGTGGGGATGTGAGCTGTTGTACATTGGAACCTGAAAAACAGCACTTCTCTCTGCATAATGTACCCTGACGTCACATCTAAGTAACTTGGGCGAATTAGAATGATGTAGAATAATATTAGGGGAAACAAGAGTTTTCCCCTCTGCTGTATCAGGAAACATGTGTGTTTAAGAGTGGATCAATGTGAAAGCATGCTAGATGGACAAGAGTTCTTTTATGGTATGTTTGGATGAGGAACCTCAAAGTTCCAAGAATTTAGGCAAAATTAGTTAAAAATGAGAACTTCTAAGTACCAAGGAATTTGCAAATGATTAGATGAAGGCATTTAGATGGGATTTGTAAGTAACACCTTGATAGGTATCACTTTGGAAATCCCTTTTTTAGTGGTTTTGCTGCTCATGTGATGCATGCCCCCCTTATTTGTAATGCATTTATTACTAATATATCCTAAATCCCTTGGTACTTTGAAATTCCTCATCCAAATATTAGGGAAAACCATGTAAAAAGGTGAAAGAGAGCAGGTTGGAATGTTGTCTTGTTAGACTGAATTGTAATCCAATCAAACAGTACTTGACCAACGATTTTTGGTGAGTAGTGTGGATCTTAGCATTGGTATTAGGAAGGTAATTACCTTTACAAGTCCCAATAGGGATAACAAATTGAAGTGCCTACCTTGAAGAAGAAAAACGAAATAGGAAAGGAAACTGCTCTTCAAAGCCGGGACATGATTTCTAATGCTCAATTGTACAAAGATCCTATTTTCCTATCCATTTTGACTTGAAATGGGGAAGAACGGTCTTAATATTAGCTGTCAGATCAAGATTAACGGTACTGCACAAATCATGACAAAATTAGTGCAGAATGGTTTATTTTGATTGCACAGCTGTTATAGAAGAACCGGCAACCTGTCCACCCCAAGAGAATAGCTTGTGTGACCGTTATATAATGCCATCATGCTGACTTAGTGGGTCTAACTTTTCAAAGGAAGTCATTTGTTAGGAATAGGACGAAGTTTGACATTTCCAATTCCCACCTTGTATTGGAATTCGGAAATGCAATGCGATGACAAATGGATTCTTTTGAATGGCTAGACTCACCACATCAACAGTATGACATGGTATGACGGTCCTACGTAAGTTCTCGTGGTCCAATATAATTAGGGTTGTGCAATAACACGAAGTTGATGTAGTAGAACATTTGTTTTTTGGGTCTAGGATATAGTAGAACCTAGTCTATGATTTACATTCCAGTTCTCTCTAAAACCCGAGGGTTCAAGTTTAACTTAAATTGATGTGGTAACAACTTGATAAATAGCACAAGTGAGAAAGAGATACACATGCCTTCCCCACATCATGTAAATATTTAAGTTGGTATGAATGCCTAATTTTTGATATGGTACTAATTAAACACTTGTGGATTTTGTTTGTGGGTGATGAAGATACCTTCCTGACACAATTGACGTTGGTAGTGGAGGGAGGCAGCAAAGATCTACTGGCTGTGAATGTTGAAAGACATATTGAATGGCCTGTCTCCGTGGATGGCAGAATGCCAACTATTGTCAATGATATTCGGTGACTTAAGACTCAGTAATCTTAAAAGTTGATGATGATATAGGGAAGGTTACAAAAAATTTATTTGTATTATAACTGGATTCGAATATTTGATTACTCTGTATTGTTTCTGTTTATATTCAATGATTGTGTTTCCCCTTTCATGTGTCTTGTATTGCTGAATTTCTTACACTATAGCTGTTTGAATTCAGCATGAACACATTAGTTAACACTTTGCACTCGCTCCCTTCATTTAATTTTTTTTTGGTGGTGAATAGATGCTTAAATTTGTATAGCGCCAGGGATTCTGATTCTCCGAGGGTTTTGTTGTGTTGGTACTTGGTATATATCAGTGCCTAAAAAATGGACTAAACAGTGATCATTAAATTTGTGATTTGGTAGTGGTAACTTAAATGGTTAAGAGCAGTACTCTTGCACTCTAAAGTTCCTATGTTTGAATCCTTCCTCCTCAGTCAGCATTTTTTATGCTTTTGGTTGGTATTTCATTTCCACCGTTAGAAGCTCAGCATGGGCTTCAACTTTGAGATTTTGTTTTTCCCGGACATTTTCAATTATACAGAGAAGCATTTGATCTCAAGGAATTCGGGTCGGATAGTTTAGTGGAATTTCTTGTTTTATTTTATATTTGGTCACGGGTATTTTTATTTATTTTATAAACTCAGAGATTTTATATTCGATTATTACGACAACAGTGACCTGCTCATTATGTGTAGAGTAAAATAGTGCACATTTTCTTCAATCGACTATCCAAAAAACATTCCAACCTATTGACACGTGCAGACACTAACACTCCTTCTGCGCCTGACACGGGCGCCACTGATAGCATATCATTGCTAAATAGGGAAACCCAGGAGCGGATCCGCTGTCTCAATTGAGTGTCCCCTTTTCATGTCCCATCTCTATTTCGTTGACACGTGTCCATTTATTAAACTTCAAATTTAACCACCTTCACTTTCAACAAAATTAAAGAAGAAAAATCAAAACAAAAAACAACCGTACGACCTTCCGTCATCCTCTTCCTGTGAATGTATTGAAACCGCCCCCAAAGTCCAAATTGAATTCTCCCCTTATCCCTTTATGCCAAAGTAAAATAAGAAAAAGCCACCAGCTGCTCTCTTCCCTAAACCCAACACAGCTCCAATTAAAAAACCACTAAATTCTTTAAAAAATAAACATTGATAAATGTATGGTAATACAAAAAGCAATGGAAAACCTGTAAAATTGGAACCCATAATCCAATATGAGATCTGAATTTAAAGGAAAATCAGGGTGAGATATGAGTGGTGTGGTAGGAAGAGTGAGCAGTGGGATAGGGTTGGATGGGGGGGGTCAGTGGATAGTGGACCGACGGTGAGGAGAAGAGGATCTTGGTGAGTTGGGAGCTCAGTTTGATCTCTGCTGATGTTCGGCTCCTCCATTTTCTTTATCAATTTTCAATTCGGGATGAGAAATCTGAATTGGGTGACAGGATGTTACTGAAGAATTGAACAATCTTGAGACTTGGGGTTTTGAGCAATTTGGAGAACATTAAAAGAACATGTGTGGTGGAATCAATTGGGGCTGAGGAGGGAGGTTTAGGTAGGAGAGCACGGAAGGGATGACGGACTGTCGTAGGATTTAAAAAAAAAACTTCCCTTGTGTTTTAGTTTTTCTGTTTTTAAGTTTGTTGAAAGATAACGGGGTTGAATATGAAGTTAAATAGAGGGACACGTGTCAACAAAATAGAGATGGGACATGAAAGGGGACACCCAACTGGGACAGCGGATCCGCTCCCGGGAAACCCGAGTTTTTTATTCAGGTAAGCAACACAGATCCAAACATTTTCTACATCCATTTGCTGCACTCCCCTCTTCTCTACGGTCAGTAAGGGTTTTCAAGCACGAAGCTTTCTCTCAAAGTTCAACAATGGAGGCCACCGAGGAACAAGGAGCTGGCTTACTGCACCATATCCTCCCTCCTCGTCTCGAAGACGCAGGACTCGAAGACTGTGCGCTCCCACCGGACTCCATCAACGAAGCCTTCCACAAAGCCGCCACGGCCGTAAAGTCACGTGCCACCTCGATCTTCGCCGCCGATGAGGATGAAGACGATTGCATCAAGGATCCATGGCCGGGTGTCGATGACGGGTCCGACGCAGTGGTCGGAGCCAAACCGGAGACTCAACCGCCGAGACCATGCGGCGGCGATAAGGGTGGGGCGGTGGTAGTCGGTGAAGACAAAGTGATGGTGAGCGGTGAAGAGGTGAAAGGGGATAAGGTGATCGTGGGAGGTGAAGATGTGAGGGAGGGTGGTGATAGGGCTTGTGTGGATGGGTTGATTGGGTTGGAGATTGGAGAGAAGAAGAAGCACAAGAAAGAAGACCAAGAGAAAGATGGTGAAGGACCAATTTTGGTTGGAGGTTATGTTTGAAACCTAATTAGATTTTGCTCACTAGTTTTGTTGTGATTTTATTGAAATGTGTTAACTCTGATGTTGTTGTTGTTTGTGGCCTGTGCTGTGTTGAGTTTTGTACAGTGTAATGAGCTGACAGTTTGTTTATATGATCATTTTGAGGTATATACAAATGTTTTTTGTTGCAATTGGTTGAAGATTATACTAGTTTTTGTTTAAAATATCACATGTTCACATCAAAATTACAAGTTTTTCTTCTATAAGTTGATTTAATTGGGGTCACTTCAGAGACCCAGATTGAGCTATTCTGTGTTTAGCCTGATTGCTAGGTTTTGTGATAAAAACACAGTCTTTTGGGTTTCTTTGGAAATTGATTCATGAATTTGATTCAGTTGCGATGTGAAAGTTGTTGATTGTCGTCAACGTAGGTTGAAGTCTGAATGCATGGTGTTCTTTATTTTGTTATGCGAATTGAGCTGCATAATCATTAGAAAGTGGAAAGCACACTAGAGCTTCATGAGGTTTGGTTGCTTACAATAAATGAACCTGATTTGGAGCTTTAGAATATCTCATTATCTAAACGAGTGTTGGAAATGGGATGGAAATGAGGGGAATCATGGTATGAAAATAAGGATTTGTTGATTGACTTGATTCTATATCAGAGGCCATGAGCTCTGCTGTGTCCCCGAACAGCGAACACCAGAAGGTGAATTTGATTATGACATCAAGAAACAGTACGTATATATGCTTGTTGATTTGTTGGTAAGTTGATTTCAATGGCATTGGCATTTTGGGGAAAGGTGTGATTGTAAAGATGAACGTTTTCGTGATTATGAGAGTGTTGATTAGGGTTTGTAGTTTGATCTTGGTGTAGTGCTATTTGAGTGCTGCGAAAAACTATGAATCTGGAGTGATACGATACAAAGTCGTCTCTCTCATACATGTTAAATCTGAATCTGATGAACGATCCAGGCTTTCTCTAAAGCTGATTTACTGTCGGTTGGTGTGATTTTCCAGATCCTTAGATAAACAAGTCAATGCAGCTTCTACTCACATAGATTCAGTTCTATTAATTTATTGCTAATTTTATTGGAGGGGCGGGATTGTTTACATCAAATGTCATAGACTAAAACCAGCAGTTCTCTGCAGGGTTTTCCTCTGTTGGATTTTAGAAACTCTTCTTGGACGATGGCCTTCTCCTTTCATATCCTTAGAGCATATATAGTGGTAAAGGCAAGGGCAAGGGGTTAGAGGCAAAGTTTAGCCCTTCTCTGTGACGCTATTCATGCATTTTGCTTAAGGCAATTTTTTATTATTCTAATGGAGAAGGGCAAAGGGCATTAATTCAAAATTTTGTGAATTATTTTCTTAAAGATAATAATGTAGAAATCTTATATAATATATCCAAAATATTATTTAATTCCACTTTTATCTTATTTGATTTTTTTTTTTTTCACAATATCTTAATCTTATACTAGATTTTCACATCACAATATTGTGATATGTGGCATCCTATCTGCATCTAAACTTCAATAAATAAAGGGGTAATTATAAAGAGGTCATTTTTTAGAGTCCAATATATAAAGTAGTCCACTACATTAGATAGTAACAGTAATTAAAGAATCAATTAATATTTTGACAGTTGGTCAATCCGTATCATCTACTTTAGTCCATTGATTTTTAAAAAAAATTACAAGCATGCCATTTAAGTTATGTATATTGTGAACATAGAAAATCCCATCATTTTAGGGTTTTACAAACACACGTTTTATCAATTTTGAATTTTAAATATTTCTCTATCCAATTGTTTGAATTTTCAAATTTGAATTTGATCATATCCTCTATAAGTGATGAAGGTGATGGAGGGAATCAAACTATGGGTTTCATATTTGAGGTTAGCCTATAAATATTAAATTACATGTTCTGGTGGAATTCATGTTAAAATTGGTTATCGCAAAATTTTAATTTTGATTTTTTTTCTCCACAAGTGTTGTGAGGCATTTGTTTTCCGAAGAGGTATATTATAATCAATGTACCTTTCTCTATTATTGGTATATTATAATCAATGAACTTTTCTCATATACAGTTGTTTCTGTAGTCTACATTTTAGAATTTAATTGTTTGTAAGCATTTGTATATTTGGTCGTTTAACTAAATTTGAAAGTGTAAAAATTCCGGAAATAAAATGTTCTAATGTCTAAACGGTGGATTAATATGAAATAGAAAGATAAGTAATAGACAGATAATGATTAATTTACCTATTATATCATAATTTCTACACGTATGACTATAATCAGAAGGACAAAAATAAAAAATTTAAAAGTTAGATAAAATACCTGTATGACTGTAATTTTGCAAAATTATCAGATAGTATTCAAGAATTTTAAACGATTGAAAGGACTCGTAAGAAGAAATCTGTAGGAAATTTATTTGGAAAAAATGTCTTATCAAAATAAATAAAAGTTAAATATAAAATAATTAAGTTTTGAAAATTTCTCATCCATATCTGATAAACAGACTCCCAATAAATAGGTTTAGTAGGTAAGTAGTCGGTTAAAAGGGTATTAGGAAAATAAAAAAAACAATTAAGTAAAAAAAAAGGTAAAATGTTTAAATGGAATCTAGTAAATCAGTAAATGGACTAACTTATAACTTATACATAAAAACTAAATTTATTTATAATTAAAATAAACTCATTCTTCATCTTCATATCACAACACTCTTTTCTTCATATCAAAATTCAACACTTTGATACTTCTCTTACAACATTCAGCCATGAAACGCTTATTGAAAAAAATGAATCAAGATCCCAAGCTTTGCACAACAACACTCCTTCATCATTTGACCATTTGTGGTTTGGTGTCATATTAGATAATAACAAATTTGAGAAAAATGTAAAAAATATAAGTAGAAAGAATTTGGGTTTGAATAAGAAATGATAAAATGTGTGATGAATGATGATTAAAGAATGAGTATTTATAAGAGTTTAAAAAAAGTAAAAAAAATAAAAATTTCTAACGACTAGTTTATAGAATTTTACTTTTTTTTTTTTCAAAAATAGAAGGGCTAATTTTTTGAATTATGGTGCCACGTGGCACCATTTGATTGGAGCCAACTTTGTAACCGTTAGAGCTGCTGTAGAGAAACAAGTGGCTGCAGGTTTTGCTTGGTCGACCACCAGCCCAGCCCGGGCATGGAAAGGGGCCAACCTTGCCCAATCCAAAATGGAAAGGGTTAGAAGCTTAAACCCAAAACCAAAGGTTGTGGGCTATTTTTTGCCTAGCCCAGGTCAGTATGGTCTGATTAGATGTGCTCTTAGATAAGCTCTAGCCTTCCATTAGAAAAAAAAGAATACTTTAATTAGGCGAGAAGATGTACAGAACATATTTTGGAAGATGTTGGTGTAGCCATGTTGATATATGCACTCAAATTTAAATATGCTCCGAACATATCCATTTGTGTGATTGGTTTTCTTTATACACTCAAATTTAAATTGATCTTTTAAAGATTCTGAAAACTTACAAAATGTCTGCCATTGAGATGAGAGAGAAAATTTAAGAAATGATCATGGTTTGCACATATGCCGAAGTGCTAATCATTTTATAATGGTATTTAATTTAATATTTTTTGGGAAGAGAAGCGGGTCTTTGGTTTGAATTGGAATATTTTGAACAAGCAAACAAAAGAATCATGAAAAAATAAGTCAGCATTTAGAGAGAGAGTGAGAGGCAACAGAAGGAGACAGGGATATTGGACGACAGAGAGCAGAGAGAGGAATGACTAGTAGATGGAGAGCTGTGACAGAGCTCCTTTCTGAAAGCTTCTTGGTTCTTTTTGGCAAGAAGTTTCTTTCTACTTTCATCTCCAGCTGATGACTCATGCAAACTGAAACCCTACTACTTCTGGTTCTAGCTTTGGTCTAACAACTGGTTTTGTTCTAGAGCTTCCGGTACGAGGTTTGGTTTGAGAAAGTCCGACAGGGGTGAAGAAATCGGATGGCTGAAATTCGATTGCGGTTTTGGTTTCTGAGGTGGGATCATGCAACTGTTGTAATTGGTTTTCTTGTTGCAACTTCAGTAATAATTGCCTCAGCACACGAAAGTTTGGAACATGATGATTCAGGTTACAGTGGGACTGAGAATTCTCAATATTATTGTCTGGACAGAATGCTAAACTCTCTGTGGCAATCAAGTCGATTGGGTTATGAGCAAGTTTGGCCTGTGAGTCGAATTTTCATTCCCTTCTTGATGATCATGTGAATGATTTTTGTTTTAAACTTCTGATGTGACAAAATTGGAAATATGCAGGACATGAAATTTGGCTGGAAAATTGTGGTGGGTACACTAATTGGATTCGCCGGGGCTGCTTTCGGGACGGTGGGCGGAGTTGGTGGAGGTGGAATTTTTGTTCCGATGCTCACTTTGATCATCGGCTTTGATGAGAAAACATCAATAGCATTATCCAAGTGTGAGTCCCTCCTCACAGGTTTGAAAATCTTCTGACTCTTCTCCTCTCAAATGTAACTGAATGCAATTTGGTGCGCTTGCATCTGGTTGAACAGTTATGATCACGGGCGGAGCAGCTGCAACTGTTTTGTATAATTTAAGGCTAAGGCATCCGACACTTGATCTTCCGATCATCGACTACGACCTGGCACTTCTTTTCCAACCAATGCTTATTCTTGGGATCAGTGTTGGAGTTTCTTTCAATGTGATATTTGCTGACTGGATGATCACAGTGTTGCTAGTTCTTTTTTTCTTAGGTAACAAAGAATTATATGAGTTAATTTATGATTTCATCTTGGACATCTTGTTTTAAGTTACATTGTGATGATCTTCAGGCACATCCACCAAGGCATTCTTCAAGGCAGTTGAGGCATGGAAAAGAGAAACTATAATGAAAAAGGTCATCATAAGATTTGTTCATTACAATTTACATTAACTTCTATATGCCATTTCAGCTGACTAGTTTTTGAATTTTCAGGAGGTTGCCAGATTACTGCAGCCAAATGGTAAGTTCTTTTGCCATTCACGTATCCAAATTTCGACACCTAATAGAGGATTCATTTCCGGGCTAATAGCTAAATATCTTCTCTTCAGGTAGTTCTAGTGACGAAGTTGAATACAGACCCATAGCTAGCAGCCCAAGCACCTGGGAATCTAAAAGAACTCAGGTAAAAACAATTTGCAGTCTGAATCTCCTTTGAGGCGTGAGTTGAGAGACTCATTTCTGTAACTGTCTCAGGTTTCTATAATTGAGAATGTTGACTGGAAGAAACTGCTACTTCTTGTTGCTGTCTGGCTCATAATACTCGCTTTGCAGATTGCTAAGGTAGTCGAATTTATTTAGAAGCCTTGCCATTTCCCTTTGCTTTTGTGCATTCAAATTGCAACTCAGATTGATGGGGATTGGGGAACTTGTTTGTTGTGCACAGAATTATACCACAGCTTGTTCAGCAGAATACTGGGTATTCAATCTCTTGCAGGTAACCTTTAGATGACGAAAAAATCTAGCATTCGGTGTTTTGCATACGAAAACTTCAAAAGCTATTTTTTCCCCTGAAAATGTCTTAGATCCCTGTGGCTTTCGGAGTATCTATATATGAGGCGGTTAACCTGTACAAGGGACGTAGAGTGATTGCATCCACGGATGAATCAGGCACAAATTGGAAAGTGCACCAGCTAGTTCTATATTGTGCCTGTGGCATCGTAGCTGGTATAGTTGGCGGATTGCTTGGCCTCGGTGGAGGCTTCATTTTGGGTCCTCTTTTTCTTGAGCTCGGAATCCCACCTCAGGTGAAGCAAATAAATTTTGTAACTTCAATTTCATCCTAGTCACCAGCTAAGACGATATTTGAGTAATAAGAAGGTTGAGTTGTGCAGGTTTCAAGTGCCACTGCCACATTTGCCATGACATTCTCTGCATCGATGTCCGTAGTTGAATACTACCTCCTCAAACGATTCCCAGTTCCCTACGGTAACTTCTAATCCATCAAATTTCCGTTAAAAAATCTTTGATCGGTAGAAGTGAGGTCGAGTCTATTGTCAATCATGTTGCAGCTCTCTACTTTGGTCTTGTGGCCAGCTTGTCTGCCCTTGTAGGGCAACATGTGGTGAGAAAGGTGGTGAGTATATTAGGGAGAGCATCAATAATCATCTTCATCTTGGCCTCCACCATCTTTGTTAGTGCAATATCACTAGGTATGAACAATTTCATCGATTTTATTTGTCCCTTTTGGTTTTCTTTCAAATGATGAATTGATGGATGTTTAATTTGATTTTATACAGGTGGTGTTGGCATTGCAGATATGATTGGCAAGATTGAGACTAAAGAGTACATGGGATTTGAAAACATCTGCACTTAAAAAGGTTTGGCTTTTGCGGTAAGTAGGGTTACCTAATGTAAGCTTCGATCAGGCCATAAAAAAAACAGTACAGTAAAAGTCTCTTCCTTTGAATTACTAGATCTCTCTGAATTTCCTTTGAATTAATCCTCTGAAAAACAGGGCAGCGGCAATTTGATGATGAAGAAATAGCCGAGAGAGTTTGCTGACTGTGTTGAGGTCAAGAATCGTGCTTTTATGCACAGAAAAAGTAGCTGCATTGCCCATGCAGCTACTGCTGCATTTTCATAGACAAAATTTATAGCTGCTTTGGATAATTGGAATTAATGGATTGATTCAATTTTGTAACCACGAATTTTGTTCATCAATCAATCTGTAAAATATATTTGATTTTGCAATTTTCAGTGAAGAGGTACATTTAAGATCATATCTTTTTCATATATTCGGTTTGCTTATCCAAGATTGTCAATGACCCAATGACTTCAGTTCAAATTGAAGAGTTTTTTCTTACATACCATATTATTCCCAAGATCGGTTGGGTAAAAATCAAATGAAGAAATTCAGATTCATATAAGCAGGCTTGTCCTAATTTTTCTTCATAAGCCTTGTCCTAATTTGATTGGTTTATGTTTTCGACCTATATATATAAGTAAATGGTTGATAAGTTTCAAGTGAATAAAAAAACAATTTATTGTTGGATTAAATTAAAAAAAAGCTAATTTTGGTACTCAACAAATTACTTAGTGCGATACTCAATTTTTTTTTATTTTAATGTTTTTTTTTTTTTTTTATGAATCAAACTTCCAAACTTACCTCTCTTCCTTTTGAATTTAATATATTTTATTTTTATTTCTTTTGTTTATGTAAAATATTTGGACTTTTTCTTCTTCTTGATAAACCATACTCTCTCGCTTTCTATATACGATTAAACACTATACAGAACTCTTCAGTAATTTTCTAATAAATGTTGCTTTATGTGTGGGATCTAAAATTGTTCAATAAAATTTTGGAAGTTGATAATTATCCGTTGGTGATTATATAATATAGAGAGTTGGCATTAATGAAGGAAATAGTGAAGAATTTTGTGTTTTTTTTTTCAAGAGTGAAGAATTTAGTTAGAAAATTACTGAAGAGCTGGATATAGGATTAAGGTAGGTGAAATAAATCAAAATAATAAACACTAAAAATAAAATATATTAAATTTAAAAGGAAAATGGGTAAATTTGGAAGTTTGATTAATAACAAAATAAGAAAACATTAAAATAAAAAAGATGAGTACAACAAGTAATTTGTGGAATACCAAAATCAGCTCCCAATAAAAATAAGAGACCTAACAAGTCCTAATTAAAATAGGTTAATAAGTTTCGGACTTGTTGCCTTTGAGTTTTATGGTGTGTGACACTTTTTTTCTTTATTGAGTTCAAATCCCGATAAAATTTTAACAATACCCCATTTATGCACCTCCTTGTAATTCTTGATCCATGTGCATTTCTTTCCCACCTCCTCAAAGACAAAAAAATTTGTATGCACTCATCTACTTCTTCGGTGCTCTTTGACACTGTTGCAACTATCAGATTGAGTGCGAATTCTCATGTATTATTATTTTAATCGGAAAGTTATATATATATATATATATATATATATATAGACTAGGAATGTTACTATGAGCCTAATTAATGGACTGAGTTTAATTAGGAATATACAACTCATTGACACTCCCCCTCAAGTTGGGGCATGTATGTCGTTAATGCCCAACTTGCTAAGTGAGCTATGGAATACTCTGCCGGTGACTGCTTTAGTGAGGACATCTGCAAGTTGATCTTCAGATTTAACAAATGATACCTCAATGATCTTTGCCTCGAGTTTCTCGTTGATGAAATGTCTGTCAACTTCAATATGCTTGGTTCTATCATGTTGCACTGGATTATGTGCGATGTCTATTGCTGCTTTGTTTTCACAATTTAGTTGCATGGCATGATTGAGTTTTAACCCCAATTCCCCCAAAAAATTCCTTATCCAGAGTAGCTCACATACTCCTTGTGCCATACCTCGATATTCTGCTTCAACACTTGATCTTGACACTACTTTCTGTTTTTTACTTCGCCAAGTCACTAGATTGTCTCCCACAAAGGTAAAGTATCTACATGTTGATCTCCTGTCAGTCACAGAACCTGCCCAGTCTGCATCAGTGTGACCCTCAACATCTAGATGACCATGTCGCGAGAACATCAATCCTCTTCCAGGAGCTGACTTTAAGTATCTCAGAATTCGGTTTACTGCATCCATGTGGGCTTCACTTGGTGCATGCATGAACTGACTCACCACACTTACGGCATATGCGATATCAGGTCTAGTGTGTCCTAGATAGATTAACTTACCCATCAGGCGTTGATATCTTTCTTTGTTGGTGGGTACCTGATCCGGATATTCACCATGTCAGGACCCGTCCCGAATTTCCCCTCGAAACCCGGGAAGAACCCTGATCCCGTCTGACAACCTAAGAAAAGGTTCCCAAAATACCCTTCAATCCTTACAAATTATAATAACAATAATAAATACTTCCTCTTGTCAGACAAGGGACTTAAGCACTCAATAATTCCCGTAATTAATGACCAATCAAATACAATATAATATCAGAGCGTCTAAGTAGGATCAAGAGTAAAATTTAGATATCCTACTCAAATATAACTACACAGCGCAGTCGAAGTACTAATGCCTCAACCTCGAGATCAGTGTTCGCGTCAACTCTACTCAACTGCCTGAAGGGGGTTTAAACACAAAAGTTGTGAGTGGACAAAAATAATCATTTATAAATTCCTTTTCGAGAAAAATACGTTTCTTCCCCTCCATTTATAAAATCATGCATGCATAACAGAAAACAATTTATCATACTAAAACATTATATGTAAATCACCAAAATTCACATTTCTCTTTAAAACCACTTAGTTGGAATCACATAAAATCTGTACAATGAAAATACCTCGTGATCCAAAGTTTGGTTTGAAAACTCTCTTCAAAGGAGTTAAAATCATTTCATTCAATCTGGACACAAAATATCTCAAATTCAAATCATTTAATTCAATCTTGACACATAATATCTCAAATTCACTGTTCCCGACATATCCACAACACACCAGGGTATCCCTTGAGATGTGTTAAAATCTGTACAACTCTGTGTACCATCTGTACTGTCTGTACTATCTGTACTATGCATAGACAGTCTCGCGACCCGGCGGAGCAAGGCCCCTCAACACCTAAGGTCCGAACCCTCAACAACCGGTAGAGCAAGGCCCCTCAACACCAGTCAGAGCAACAATAACCATCGGGACGGGAACCAGTGAATCAAATCCATACTTCGAAATCTTTGTTTCGCGGCCTAAGCCAAATTCTTTGAAATATCATTTTATGGCCAAAATCGGTAAAATCATAATTATGAGTCTAAACCCAAATCACATACTCAAATAATTACCACGTCAAAACGATATCAAAATCGAGTACAAAAACCAAGCCATTTCTCAAAACACACTTTCATTGAAATATTGTAAAACATGTGTCCAGCATCATTTCTAAAATCCAGAAATTCAGTGCACCCATACATAACAGTATTTAAATCAAAGATACATTTATGCATGCATTACAGTTTATAAATCAAAGTCCACTCACAAACCTGTTGAAGCAAGTTCAATCCCGAACTGTACGCTCCCCGGAAGTTCCTGGAGCAGTATCGCCTGTCCAAATTAATAATCGGGATTACCAGCTAATAATAAGAACCTTAAATATAAACCCCCTAAACCTCGGGAGTCTAACTATGCTGGCCTAGAAAACGCAGCAACTTTAAAACGTCCGAAACAACCCATAAATGACATCCGATTGACTCGAAACCTGCGCCAACAGGTCCGAAACGTCAAAAACTACTTGTCACGCGCCACCGTGACCTAAGAGTCGGCCCCACGCGCCACCACGCGCCGACGGAAGGTCGGAACATGCGCTCATGTGCCGCCACGCCCCCTCACGCGCCGGTCACGCGCCTGCTACAGTACCCACGCGCCTGGACCGGTCCAACCCGATCCAACTCGGCCTGACCCGATCCAACTCGACCTGACCGGTTCACCTATCCCGACCTATTCAACTCGACCTGATCGATCGCTCGACCCGACCGATCTACTCGACCCGGTCGGTCACCGGTGACTCACCGGAGAAGACGACCTGCTGCCGGCGCCGCCGTCTGGTTTCCCCCGGAATCCTCCATTTCCGGCCGAAACTTCAAGCTTTCCAACTTCCTTAAAACTCAACCATTTTTCACAAATTTTACGTCTAAATCTATCTACTCGAATCCAGGAATCCAAATATGACCTTAAAACATCAAACACGTACCTGTGTAAGCTGAAAAATCGATTGGAAGGTCCGAAACTTCCTATCCTCGGTTCGGCTTCCTCCGTGGTCCTCTCCTTCGATGGTTGGTACGGTTGTGATCGTGGGAAGGAGTAGAATACGATTAGTTGATCAAAACTGGAAGTTGGAGCCTTGAATCAAAACTTGACTTTGTGGTTTTGTGGGTTAGTTTTCGCACGGTTTCGGTTCGATGGTTTGTGTATGTTTCAGAGATAAAGATGAGAATGGGATGATGATCTGATGAAGATGAAAATGAAATGAAGATGAGACATTGATTTGGGGTTAAAAATATCTACCCCAAGTCAAAAATTACCAAAATGCCCTTACACATCTAGACCCATAACTTTCGTCCACGAACTCCGTTTTCCGCGTGCCGTCTATCTACGAACTTGTGAGTTTGAGACCTACGCAACGGTATCCAAAACACCACAGAAAATATTTCGAAACAAAATTTGACTTTCACGCCCCTTAACAAGCAAGGGTAAAATCGTCATTTTACATAAATAATTTACTTAAATCCAATAATTGAAATTCCGGGTTGTTACAATCAAGCTAATGATTCAACTCTATTGGCGTATCTGCTGGTTTGCTAGCATTCTAGTGTCAGTTAAAATGTCAAGGATATATTTCCATTGTGAAAGAAATATTCCTTGGTCTGAACGAGCCATTTAGATGCCTAAGAAATATTTCAGTGCACCAAGATCTTTCATTTCAAACTCACTCACCAAGTGGTGCTGCAACACTGCCTTTTCCTCTGGGTCATTCCCGGTAACTACGATGTCATCAACATATACAATAAGGGCAGTGACTTTACCTTTCTTATGTTTCAAGAAAAGAGTATGATATGAGTTACTTTGTTTGTATCCAAAGTCCTTCATTGATTTGCGGAACTTTCCAAACCATGCTCTAGGTGATTGCTTCAATCCATAAAGGGACTTCCTCAGTTTACAAACCATGTTGCCCTTATTGGGCCCCATCTTGCATCCTGGAGGTGAATCCATATAGACTTCTTCTTCTAAGTCGCCATGCAAGAAGACATTTTTGACATCAAATTGGTGTAATGGCTAGTCTAGGTTTGTTTCCAGAGACAGAAGTACCCGAATTGTGTTGATCTTGGCTACAAGGGCAAAGGTCTCCCCATAGTCAATCCCATAAGTCTGAGTGTAACCTTTCGCCACCAGTCTTGCTTTGTATCGTTCAATGGTGCCATCTGCCTTGAACTTTACTGTATATATCCATCTACAACCCACTGTTCTCGTTCCTGGCGGAAGGGTAGTCATCTCCCAAGTGGAATTCTTCTGGAGAGCCTCAATTTCATCATTCATCGCTTGTGTCCACTTGGGATCTTTCAGAGCATCCTGCACATTACTTGGAATAGATACAGTGGATAATTGACACACAAATGATGCACATGACGGAGACAGCCTATGTAGGGACACATGATTAGCAATAGGGTATTTAACTTTTGCTTTAGGGTCTGGGTCATACTGTTGTCTAGGAATTCCTCTAGTCTTGCGTTGAATCTGGATGATCTGAGTATCGACTGCAAAGATAGAGCTCACCCCATGTAGAGGATGCTCATAGACGACCCCCCCCCCCCCCGAGTAATAGAACTCACTCTCGTTGAAGGTCACATCTGCGGTAACGTGCATGGTTTGAGTAGGAGGATGGAAACACTTGTAG
The DNA here is from genome assembly GCA_037349345.1 of Oemleria cerasiformis. NCBI lineage: Eukaryota > Viridiplantae > Streptophyta > Magnoliopsida > Rosales > Rosaceae > Oemleria > Oemleria cerasiformis. Next base: position 4,006,144 of record JAZGTL010000019.1, on the reverse strand, counting down.
CCCTTCTGAGTGGCAGCATAACCCACAAAGACACAACGCCGTGCACACAGATCAAGCTTGCCAGGCTGATGGGGATACACCTGAACATACGCAACACAACCAAAGAGACGTGGTTCGAGATTTGGTGTGGATGGCATGGTGAGGAGAGTAGTCAATGTCTGAAATGGAGTTTGATACTGAAGAGTGCTAGAAGGTGTTCGATTGATGAGGTAAGCAGCAGAACAAAGAGCCTCCCCCCAAAAATGATGCGGCATGCATGCCTCAAATAAAGAGGCACGAACAACTTCCAAGAGATGCCGATTCTTACGCTCTGCGACACCATTATGTTGTGGTGTATAGGTTCAGGTGGTTTGATGAAGAATACCAAGTTGACTTACAAAATTATGTATGTCATGGTTGATGTACTCACCTCCATTGTCAGACCGAAGTGTCATGATTTTCTTGTCAAACTGAGTAGCAACGTATTGATAAAATAGCTTGAATTTTGCGGTGATGTCACTTTTCTGCTTTTGGGGAAAGACCCAGGTCATCCGAGTGCAATCATCAATAAACGTCACAAACTACTTAAAACCACTAATAGTGGAAACTCGTGATGGTCCCCAAACATCAGAATGAACAATCATGAAGGGCATAGAGCTTTTATTCAATCTTAATGGGTAAGAAATACGATGGCTTTTCGCCAAAATGCAAGTTTCACAATCAAAGTCTGATTCATGAAACTGGGAAAACAAATATGGAATTATAAGTTTCAGATAACCAAAAGCAGCATGCCCTAACCGTCTATGCCATAGCCAAATTTTCTTCATCCTGATGGACTCATCGCCTTTCACATGATGGACGTGACTCAAGTGCTTATTATTGTCGACTGTCAAGTCCAGATAACACAAATTTCCCCTCCTAGTACCATGACCAATCATGGCCCTGGTGAGAAGATCCTGAAAGAGACAATACAATGGCCAAAACCACACGGTACAATTAAGGGAATCAATTATCTGAGGAACAGATAACAAGTCATAGTCGAGATAAGGGACAACTAAGACATGATCAAGAATTAATGAGGGTGTACGAGATAAGGACCCCTCTCCCATGACTTGGGAGGTGGTTCTATTGGCACTGGTAATCTGTGTTTGGCTTAAGGGTTTGGTAGAGTGCAACCCAGTGAAACTAGATGTCATGTGATCAGTAGCGCCAGTGTCAATAATCCATGATCTATTATAAGTAAGTGAAGATGTGCAAGAGGTACCTTAGGTGGCCAAGGCCGTGGAGCTAGATGTACCTGATGAAGGTTCGAATGCGGTCCCCTAGGATGACTGAGCGGATGGAAATGAGGCTTTGGTCGAATCCTTCTTGCGCCCTTTGTGGACCCATCCTTCTGGATAACCAATGATCTCATAACATCCCTTAATTGTGTGGTTACCTAAACCATACTTGGTATACTACATTGGAGGCCGGTGACGAGTAGGGTCGACACAATAGGTGATCGGCCGAGATTGTTTGGACCTGGTAACAGCCAAGGCGGTGGCGTCAGAGGTTACACCAGCTTCAGACATGGTTCCCTGTCTTTTTTATTTTTTTTAATTTTTTTCTTTCTAAAACTTCAAATGGGCCATAAAATTTGGGTTGCAGCTTGTCGAAAAGGATGTGAAGCTAGTGAATGATGCTAGTCTGGGACCGGTCAGTGTGTTTGAGGAAATAATGATCCTCAATAGACAAAACTCGAACGCGAGCAGACTCGAAGATGATGAACCCGAACCCGAACGAACTAGATGATGAGGGTCAGATTATGGTGGGTCGGTGTGTTTATGGTCTGGGACCGGCTGGTGAGGGTGAGTCGGTGAGGGCGAGTCAGTGAGGGTCGAACGAACTCTGGTATCAAATCATAGAGACGGTGAGTTTGTGGTGGACGACTGGTTTGGTGGGTCGGTGAGGGCGACCAGTCGGTGGGTTTGTGGTGGACGGTGAATTTTTTGATGAAGTGATTGTGCAGCGGAAGGGGTGGTTTATGCAGAAGGGTGTAGTAACGGAAGGGGTTTGTTGCAGAAGAATTTTGCTATGGAATGGTGCTGCCGCGATAGGGTTTTGCTGTGGAAGGTTGGTGTTGCGGGAAGGTTTTTTCTGCGGAAGGGTGTTGCTGCGAAATGGGTTTCTGCGGTGGAGTATTACTGCGGAAGGGTGTTGCCGCGAAAGGGTTTTGCTGCGGATGGTTGGGGTTGCGGGAAGGTTTTGCGGCGGGAAGGTTTATGCGGTGGAAGGAAGGTGGTGGTGCGGCGGAAGGAAGGTTGTGGTGCGGCTAAGTGGTAGTGGGCGGTTTCTATGGTTGTATGATGGCTACGGCACCGTATTGATTGCTAGGGTTAGGACAAGAGACAATCATGATCGAATGCTCTGATACCATATCAGATTGGGTGACAATTCTCATGTATTATTATTTTAATCGGAAAGTTATATATATATATAGCTCATATACAAAGACTAGGAATGTTACTATGGGCCTAATTAGTGGACTGAGTTTAATTAGGAATATACAGCTCATTGACAGTAACTTGCAAGCACTGGATTACTGCTGTTAGGAACAGCTATTTCAGCTATTTCCTCAAATTATATATACAAATGGCTAGGGTTTAGGGTTTAGGATACTGGTAGTAATTAGGTCAGATTTTGAGAATATCTAAATTTATTTCACTACTAGTTCCAACATCCAATCAAAGAGCAGGCCAGGGCTCTTGGAATTTCCTCATCAGAAGATGATTTATACACTTCATTTTTTATTTTCTGCATTCCACTCATTTCCTAAAAAGATAAAAAAAAAGAAAGAATTAAAAGTGAAGTGCAGCAAGTAAAAAATGGAGTGTTAAAATCAGCTCCCTTAATAAACCGGTAATAATAGCAAACGCCTCTCCAAGAACATCACTCAAATTAAATTTTATTTTTATTCTCAATTAATTTAAACAAAACAATTGAGTAAGTCATACAAATACACAATGGACTCACATTTAAGTGCCAATTCCACATAAAGATATCTTTGCTATCTATGAGAATCAAACTAAAGATCTGTTAATTATAAGTAAAGAAAATGTCAATAAATCGACATAATTCTATTGACAAAAGAATCCATATGTACAAAGTAAGCCATTTTCTAACAATTGAAAAACAAAATGTATTATCATGGAAAATCCCCCAAAAAATTGGATCTTGAGGCAAAGAAGCCAGTGGTCGATCCCAATTTAAATGCTAGTCTAAAAATGTACTTGATTCTAATGATTTTTCATGAACAAGTTGTTAGAACAATTATGAGTTTCAACCAAGATCACAAACTCAAGTTTAACAATCACGTTCAATCAAACAACAATGAATTAACACAAGTTAACAAGAAGAGATCTCTAACATGTGGAGATTGAAGACGAATCCATGATCACCAAGACGTTGAATGCCAAAGCCAAAGCAAACCTTCTTCTCTCTGTCAAGTATCTCAATGCTCAAACTAACAATACGCAATAATCCAGAAAATCAAGCGAACCTTGTAAGAGAAGAGGCTTCCTTATTATATAGACAATCCATCTAAGTATTCTCCTATTAGAACACTTAGACTTCTATTTAGTCTCCAAAAAGGATTAGTAAAGTCCAATACTAATTCTAATCATATTAGAACTAGCAAAATCCCTTATTAGCAAGACTTCTCTTGTCCTAATTTGAGTCAAGATCAGTCTTCACATAATTGATGCAATGCTCAAAATTCTTACATTCTCCCACTTGAGCAATACACCAAAAGAAAACAAAACGACATCTCAAACTAGTACAAGAGTGTGCACCAAGTCTCAACCAAAAGGACAATCACAAACAATATGCTATACATCTCAAAACACTCAAGACTATGAATCACGCTACTGACTTCCAGCAAAACAGACTCATAATCCACAAGTATTCAATCTGCATTTTCAACATTGTGACTCTACTTTCAAGGACCGTGATTCTTCAATAAAGAATCACTCTCACTCATCTAACCATACTTAAGACAAGCAATTAAACAACTAAAGCCAACATGTTATAAGCTTAACACAACATGCACATCAAAATAGGACATCAAACTTAACCATATTGCACAATCCCTAAAATAAGGAACAATAATAAGCTTAAAAACTTCAATCAATTGTCTGAATACCAAAGCATCCATTGCATCTTAAAGAGTTATATCACAAGAAATCTGAAGCAAAATAAAATTCAGACTCAGTCTGATAATGTAGCAGTTAAAATAGAAAACAAAACAAAATTTAACTAAAAACTAAAGCTGGCAGAAAATGAAATAACAGAGACATGGTTTTGTCAAAAGTTCAAAACCAGAAACATGCTCAGAGACATTAAAACACAGCAGGCTTTCTACTCCCACTGATCAAAGTTTTCAATCAGTCCCATTCTGTTTACATGTCTCTTGAATGCTCCAATTGCCAAAGCTTTGGTTAATGGATCACAATCATTAGATGAGTGCTCAAATGCAGCATTGTAATGGCTCCATCTCTGACTTTTTCATGAACCAGAAAGAACTTCACATCCATTAGCCTTGATGATGAAGTTCTTCGATTGTTCTTTGAGAAGAAAACTGCAGAGGTATTGTCACAGAACATCTCTAAAGGTTTTTGAATTGAATCGACAACTTTCAATTCGGAAACAAAGTTTTTTAACCATACAACTTTCTTGGTTCCTTCAAAACAAGCCACAAATTCTACTTCCATAGTAGAAATGGATATGATGGTCAGTTTGGCACTCTTCCACGAAATTGCCCCTCCTCCAAGCATGAAAATATAGCCCCCAATAGACATCCTTTCATCCAAATCTCCTCCTAAGTCAGAATATGTGTAAACAATGATCTTCATCTTATCATCTCAGCCATAAACTAGCATGTAAGACTTAGTACCCTACAAATATCTCAGAACTTTCTTTGCAGACACCCAATGAGCTTCTCCTGGATGGGACTATACCCAGCATCCCCACAATAAAAGTAATATCAGGCATAATACAAATGTTTGCATACATCAAGCTACCAACCAATGAAGCATATGGTTTTTCTTTCATCTTTTGCTTCTCAAAATCACTCCTGGGACACTGCGCACGGCTGAACTTATCTCCGTTGTTCGCTGGCACTTCTCCAGAGGAACAATTCTCCATATTGAATCTACTCAAGATTCTCTCAATGTAGCCCTTTTGAGACAACCCTAAAAGTCTATTTTGTCTATCTCGGATAATCTCTATCCCTAAGACATAATGAACTATTCCTAGATCTTTCATTTCAAAGTTCTTACTCAACATAGTCTTCGTATTATTCAACAATTGTAGACCAGAACTAGCCAATAGTATGTCATCTACATATAGTACTAAGAAGATGAATTTTGTACCAAAAAACTTCATGTAAATGCAATCATCTAACTTGTTTTCTTTGAAACCGTGAGCAGTGACTACTTGATCAAATTTCAAGTACCATTGCCTCGATGCTTGCTTGAGTCCATATATGGATTTCTGAAGTTCGTGACATGTAGATATCCTCAGCAAGTTCTCCATTCAAAAATACCGTTTTGACATCCATTTAATGTAGCTCCAGGTCAAAATGGGTAGTTAAAGCCATTATGACTCTTATTGAGTCCTTTGAAGAGATAGGGGAAAAAGTGTCAGTATAATCGATTCCTTCTCGTTGAGTGAATCCCTTTGCCACTAACCTTGCCTTAAACCTTTCAATTCGTCCAACAGAATCCCTCTTAGTCTTGTATATCCATTGCAGCCGAATGGTCTAATTTTTGGTGTCTTTTCAACTAGAATCCAAACTTCATTCCTCTTCATGGAATCAAGCTTATCCTCCATGGCCGTGTGCCATAGTTTTGACTGATGACTATCCATTGCTTGTGAGTGTGTTATTGTGTCGTCTATATCACCAATATCATAGTCTACTTCTTGTAAGTAGACATGATAGTCTGCTGGGATAACAGGTTTTCTGGTTCTTCCACACCTTCTGGGTTCAATTTGCACTTCAGGATTGAAAACGATGGGCTCAACTGTAGTGTCTTCTCCCTGTGTCTCGGCTTCATTCTGTGCAGTAGTTTCTGTCTGAGTTTCCATAGGCTGCAGATCATCAGGTTGTTCATGTTGGTCATCAAAATGGCCAGCCAAGTTAGTTTGAATTACATGAGCTTGAGTGATCTGATCAATCTCTTCAAAAACAAAACCATCTGAGACATCTTGATCTTCTAGGAATATGGCATTATGTGTATCTTGTATCCTAGTATGTGTTTGAGGGCAATATAACCTAAATCCCTTTGATTTTTCACAATAGCCAATGAAAAAGCACGATTGAGTCCTTGCATCAAGTTTCCTTTCATTTGGATTGTAGAATCTAGCCTCACTTTTGCAGCCCCAAACATGAAAATATGCAAAACTGGGGTTGAAGAGACTATTTTACTTGGTACCCTATTCAAGATATAGTTGGCTGTCTTGAGAGCTTCTCCCCATAGGAATCCAGGTAGCTTAGATCGTGAAATCATACTTCTCACCATCCCAATTAGATTTCTATTCATTCTCTCTGAGATCCCATTATGTTGAGGTGTGCCTGGTGTGGTATATTGTGCCACTATACCTTGCTGTTCAAAGTACAGTGCAAAAGGACCTTTCTGTTGTCCAGCTTCAGTGTACCTGCCAAAATACTCTCCACCTCTATCTAACCTAACAATCTTAATTGCTTAATTTAATTGTTTCTCAACTTCAGACTTAAAAGCTTTGAAACAATTAAGGACTGCTGATTTTTCAAGAATAAGAAAAGTAGAACCAAATCTAGAAAAATCATCTATGAAGTTCACAAAATACTGATTACCAGAGATTGTCTTAACAGAGAAAGGACCGCATACGTCAATATGAATTATTTCAAGAAGATGATGACTCCTTTTAGCCTCAAAGTTTCTAAAACTAGTCATTTTTCCTTTAAGACAGTCAACACAATCAGCAGAATCAGTAAAATCAAGCTTAGGGATCAAATTTGAATTGGAAAGTTTTGAAATTCTTTCTTTTGAAATGTGTCCTAGCCTTTTGTGCCATAACAAATAAGAAGAGCTTGTGTTTTTTGTTCTCTTAACACAAGTATTTAAAACAATTGAATCACACAAAACACTACAATTAAGCTGCCATAAATCTCCTTGTAGAAAGCATACTCCTAATGGGTTTTCAAGGTTATCTTTAAGGAAAAGCTTTAAACAATCATTGTCACCAAAATAAGCAAAACCATTTTTAGCCAATTTAGAAGAAGAAATCAGGTTTCTTCTCATAGAGGGAACATAAAGCACATCATCAAGTTGTAGGACAAAACCAAAAGAAAATTTCAATTTTACTGTCCCTATAGCTTCTACTGATACCTCTGTCCCTTCTCTTACATTGACATTGTAAGTGTTCTTGCTTATTTGTTTTTGGGTAACAAAACCTAGCAAGGAATTAGTTACATGTATTGAACAACCTGTGTCAAACTACCAAGTGTTTTTGGGAACTTCAACCAAAATAGATTCTACACAGACATAAACATCAGTTCTACATTCACTTCTCAGCCAATCCTTAAAAGTTTCACAGTCGTTTCTCAAATGTCCAGTAAGTTTGCAAAAGAAACATTTCATTTTATCAACATTTTTCTTTTTGTTCTTAAGATTGTCAGGCTTTTTAGGAATATCAGTATTTTTGGCAGATAAATGAAGCTTAACAGAATCTTTAGGTTTAGGATTCATACTTGACTGATGATTGAAAGCTTTCTTGCCTTTGGTTGCCTAAACCAGATTCACAGCCTCCAAATCTTTTGCCTTGTCTGATTGTTGCATGGCTTCCTCTTGCACACATTGAGATATCAGCTTATCTACACTCCAATTTTCGTCTTGAGTGTTATATGATACCTTAAGCTGATTGAACTTATTTGGCAATGCTTGAAGGATCATAAAAACTAGCTTCTTGTCACTGATGTTGACGTCCATTGAATTGAGTTTTTTAGCAGCATCAATCAGTGTCATGATATGATATCTGATTGGTGCATTTCCCTCAAATTGTGTTTTTGTGAGTATCATCATGTACTTGCTCAATTCAACTTTCTCAGCCTCCTTCAATTTCTTATTAGTCTCAGTTATGTAGTCTGATGCAAGTTCATGCTCCTTAATTTCTCCACGCACAATATCAGTCATCCCAGTTTCAATAACCGAAATTGCCAGCTTATTAGCCTTCCACCATTTCTCATGATCAACCTTGTCCTGTCTAGAACTATGAGTAGTGATTGGAGGTGGTTTAGGGTTGTCAAGGCAGATGTCAAGGGCATTGAATATCAGAAAAGCCTTTATCTCTCTCTTCCACTTTTTGTAATTTCCCCCACCGGTCAAAATTATATTAAATGACTTGAAACCAGCTGTGGAGATTGAACAAGAGACACCAGAATTAAAATCAGTCAAAATGAACTTTTAAGTTCCCGATTTCACATCAATTTCTACTTTGCAAAACTTTGGGTAAATGCAAAATTTTCCAGTTGACTCAAGCATAATTAACACCATAAACATTCCAACATGAATTGAACAAGACACCTTTAGGTAGTAAAGTTCATAAAGTCAGAAAATTTAAACATTATTATGCATTCAAGATAAGTTCTCAACGTTCCAAGCAGTACTGATAATATCACCATCACATCATTCTCAAGAGTCAACAATTCCATGCCCAAATTGAAACCCAGAAAATAAGACAGGGGAATTTTGGGGTAAGCATTGAAACAAAACTTTCCAAAATGCAACAAAATCAATGCAAAACAAACAGACCCAAAACAATTTCAAGCAAGGAAAAGAATGAGTCTTCTAACGGTGAAAAAAGACACTTTGCCATCATAGTACCTCCTTGATTCGAGGGAATCAGACCAACAGAAGCAACCAAAGAAGTCATCTCCGTCGTGTGAAAAACAAAGGGAGCTTTGAACGTTGTCGATTGAGAAGAGAGAGAGAGACGATCGAGAAGAGAGAAATTTTGGGTTGAACGGAACCACACCCAGACCCATTCTTGCCCATCGGTCATTTTTGTGTGTGAAAACAAAACACGTCGACCAAGTTTAATCAAACGACTAAAATAAAAGGACCAAAACGCCGTCAATTTACGTTTTATTAAATAAAACAATTTTTTTTTGTACTAATTAAGAACTTGAATTGTGGCTCTAATACCACATGTTAGAACAATTATAAGTTTAAGCAAAGATCACAATCTCAAGTTTAACAATCACGTTCAGTAAAACAACAATGAATCAACACAAGTTAACAAGAAGAGATCTCTAACCTGTGGAAATTGAAGACGAATCCATGATCACCAAGACGTTGAACACCAAAGCCAAAGAAAACCTTCTTCTCTCTGTCAAGTATCTCAATGCTCAAACTATCAATCGGCAATAGTCCAGAAAATTAAGCGAACCTTGTGAGAGAAGAGGCTTCCTTAATATATAGACAATCCATCTAAGTATTCTCCTATTAGAACACTTAAGACTTCTATTTGGTCTCCAAAAAGGATTAGTAAAGTCCGATACTAATTCTAATAAGAATAAAACTAGCAATCCCTTATTAGTAAGACTTCTCTTGTCCTAATTTGAGTCAAGATCAGTCTTCACATAATTGATGCAATGCTCAAAATTCTTACACAAGCATATATGAGAATTCATTTTTTGGCCTTCTTTTGTCCTCAAATCAATCATCAGATCCCCTTTGGTCTTTCGATAATTTGATATGTTGGCTTTGGTCATTGTTAATATTGATTTATATTGCAGCTTCCAATTGGCTACTGTACGGCTACCTTTTTCTGCGAATGTAAGGCATATCATGTCTATACAAGAAGATTGAGGTTGCCCGACAAGTTTTTGCCCGACTAAGACATTTTCGCCGAGTAAGTAATGTTTGCTCGACTAACTCGGAGGCTCGCCGGGTAAACTGTTGGCGGGAAGAGCAAGATGTTGGCACCCAAAAATGGAAAGGTTTGCCCGATGATTTGTACACTCCGTTGGGCAAGATTATATATAACGTCGATAATTCGTCGTCGGGTAACACTTGGCGTTGACTCTATGTTGCCCGACGAATCATTAAACTTTTCCCTGCGAATGGTATTCGTCGGGCAAAAGTCTACACACTAAATACCCGAGACGCTCTCCTTTCTTCTTCTTCTTCCTCCTCTCTGCTTCATCGATCAGTCTCTGCTCTCTCTCTCTTTCTCTTTCTCTCTCTCACTCACTTACTCTCTTTCTCTAGCTACATTAATCATCATCTCATCACCATTTTCACTACCAATCAAATCCTTTTTCTCTATCAATCACCAAATATTAAATTTTAAGGTTTGATAAATTTAATTTTTTTAGTTTTGAAATTTTGATTTTTGATTAGAAACTAATTATGTTTTGTGTTGTAGGAATTTTGTGGTTGATGTGAATGAATACTTATAAAAAGGTATGTGTGTTTACCTCTCAATTTAATTTTGTTAAGAATTTTGGATATAATTATGTTAGGAAATTTTGTATTTATTGTGGAAAATCTGTAGAAATTGTTTAGAATTTGTGGAAATTAGAAATTAGAAAATTTGTTAGGAAAATATGAAAATAGAAAATATGTTATGAAATTAGGAAAATAGAAAATAGGTTAGGAAATTAGAAAATTTTGTTGGAAAATAGGAAAATTAAAAATATGTAATGAAATTATAGAAATTAGAAAATATGTTTGGAAATTAGAAAATATGTTAGGAAAATAAGGAAATAGAAAATATGTTAGGAAATTAGAAAATTTTGTTGGAAAATATGAAAATTAAAAATATGTAATGAAATTATTGAAATTAGAAAACATGTTTGGAAATTTGAAAATCTGTTACGAAAATAAGGAAATAGAAAATATGTTAGGAAATTAGAAAATATTTTAGGAAAATAGGAAAATAAAAAAATATGTAATGAAATTATTGAAATTAGAAAATATGTTAGGAAAATAGGGAAATAGAAAATATGTACGGAAATTATAAAATTGTAAACTCTATTTTATGCATAATTAATATATGTTTGTATTTGTGAATTTGTTGTGATATTTTTTGTAAAGCGCTTTATTTAGTTCCGACGGAGTGAAATATGTTCATATTTCATAACCGTTTATGCGAAGTTAATCGAGTTGATTAACTTCGTATAATGAAATTCAATGAAAAACCTTAGACCCGTTTGAGAGTCAATAAATCGGGTTGATTGACTAACTCTTGAATTGTCCACTTATTCGGACAGTTTGGGGGTGCACAACTATGTGTTGCGTAGTTGGCAGTCTACGAGGTTAGGTTTCGATTGTGGGAAATTCGGTTTGTATCCCCTCAATGTTCTCCTAATGCATACTGGATATTTGTTTATAATATATATATCGTGCATTTAGGGAACTGTAGGGAGATGCTGCCGAAATTTCCCTCGATTGAAACTTAGCCTCGTAGGTCGCAAACTACACAGCACAGAATGTGCACTCTCGAATGGGATAGGGCCAAATCACCGAAGTCATAAGGAGACGAGCTGCTTTTGATTTTAACTTGTTCTAATTACGGGACAATGTTAACTCAATTACTTACGTTGACTCTATGTTGTGAAAGCAGGCACAATGGACAGAGGCTGAATGCAAATGTTGGATATATATTCTGATCAGTATTTGGATGGGATCGACAGCTTCATTGCCTTTGCACGTAGTCATTGCAGTGATGAAAGACGTATCAGGTGTCCGTGCCGTAAATGTAACAACTGGAGTTGGATGCCGTTGAATGAGGTCCAAACTCATCTGGAATGGAATGGGATCGTACACAACTACACTAATTGGATCTATCATGGTGAAGAAATATTTTTCGCATCGACATCTTCGGTTCCCGAGACCCTTTGGGACGAAAGTCCTTTGGATGGGCGATGTGATAATGATCAAGTCGTTGAGTTATTAACCGATGCTTTTCCTCTCGCATCGGATGATATGGACGATGAGGCGCCTAGGTTGCAACCCGAAGACTCTGAGCTCCATTACGAGAGATTTTTGAAAGAAGCTTAGCTCAAATTGTACCCCAGTTGTAAATCATTTTCGGTTCTAGGGGCAGTTGTGGAGTTAATACACATGAAAGTTGAGTATAATCAAACGAACAAGCATTTTGATCACATGATGGACATCATCATTCGAATGCTCCCTGAACACAACCATTTGCCTAAAGATCATTATAACTCGAAGAAGCTGTTGAAGGGCCTCAGTTTAGGGTATATCAATATCCATGCATGCAAGAACAACTGTGCATTGTTTTACGGTGAATTCGAGCAGCTTGACCAATGTCCCGAGTGCAATGAGCCTAGGTTTCAAAATAAAAAGATTTTGAACAAGGTACTGCGTTATTTTCCACTGAAGCCAAGGTTACAAAGATTCTACATGTCGTCCCACACAACACGTGATATGAGTGGCACAAGGATGAACGCATTGATGATGATGTACTGAGGCATCTAGCCGATGGAGAGGCTTGGAAGGAATTTGATAAGATGTATCCCGAGTTTGCTGCGGAGCCAAGAAATGTCAGATTAGGGCTCGCTACTGACGGGTTTAATCCGTTTGGGAGTTTTGCAAAGCCCTATAGCACTTGGCTGGTGGTTATGGTTCCATATAACACGCCCCCTTGGAGATGCTTGAAGAACGAATTCACAATCCTCAGTATTTTGATACCGGGCCCAAATCGCCGAGTAATTCCATTGATGTGTATTTGTGGCCATTGATTGACGAGCTCGTGGATCTGTGGGAAAATGGTGTCCGAACATAAGACAAATGCAGTGGAGAAATGTTCACTCTACGAGCGGCCGTAATGTGGACAATTAATGATTTTCTAGCTTATGGTATGTTGTCGGGATGGAGCACCAAGGGCTATCTTGCTTGCCCGACATGTGGACTAGACACAACGTCCTTTTATAAGGTATGCTACTTGGGTGTGAGAAGGTTTATGCCATGAGATCACCGATGGCGAATGCACTCTGACTCATTTGACGGCAAATCAAAGTTACGAGCTCAACCAAGGGAGAGGTGCGATGATGAGATATTATCCAAACTAAACAGTATACACGACTTCTTAACATGAGGATCGAAACCAGCTGAACAAAAAAATTGGACAAAAAAAAGCATATTCTTCCGGTTGGCATATTGGTCGAAATTGAAAATCAGACACATCGCATATCCTATGTACATCGAGAAGAATGTTGCTGACAGTGTTGTGGGAACGATTTTACCCATTGAAGGCAAGTCAAAGGACACAAAAAAGACTCGTCTGAGTATGAAAGAAATGGGGATTCGGCCTAATTTGTGGCCAAAAGTCGTGAATGGCAAATACATCATGGCTTATCCAAGTTATACATTTAAGCCGGAGAATAAGAAAAATTTCCTGAAGTGGTTGCAGGGTGTGAAATTTCCCGACGGGTACACCATTAACATATGCCAAAGTGTTAGCACCGACGGTGGGACCATTTCTGGTATGAAGAGCCATGACTATCATCTTTTGCTACAACAACTCATTCTGATTGGTATTAGGCCTTTCTTGGAGCCTAGTGTTGTTGAGACGATAGTTTATTTGTCTCAATTCTTCCAGATACTATGTGCCAGATCGTTGGTTAAGGTGGACCTCGAAGCAATTAATGAGGATATTGTCAACATCATGTGCCGGTTAGAGCATATATATCCACCTGCATTCTTTGATGTAATGGTGCACCTACTAATACATCTGCAGGATGAGGCAAAGCTAGCTGGCCCGGTGCATTATCGTTGGATGTACCCAATCGAGAGGTATAACTTATCCCTGCTATTTGATAATATTTCCTTACCATCATGTATATATGTGAATCATAATGTAAATTTTCTTGCAGAATGTTAGGTACATACAAGCGGTACGTTCAGAACAAGATACATCCCGAAGGCTCTATAGCGGAGGCGTACATTGCAAAGGAGGCACTGACATTTTGTGTAATGTACCTTTGGAATGTTGAAACTTCCTTCAATAGGACGTCGCACAACGACGATGGTGGTCAACGTCTAGAGACCCTATCTGTATTTTCCCAACTCGCACGGCCATTCGGCACTGGTCCAATCTCGGAGCCTTTCACTAATAGCGACTTGGAGGTGGCTCATTGGTTCATACTAAACAACTGTGACGAAGTCTGGCCCTTCCACGAGCAGCACGAGGCGTTGATGAAGGCCCAATTTCTTTCTAATTAGGAAGAATTAGACAAACAACTGTTTCCACATTGGTTTTCCGAGCATGTAATTCAAATATTTTGTTTGCAAATTTCTTAAATTGGTTTTAAGTTTACCAAATTTGTTTCTTGTGTGTATCTTACCAGATGGCACAGCTGAAAGATGTCAACTCGCCAAATTTCAATAAAGAATTAATGCAGCTAGCCATTGGCCCATTCCGAGGAGAAACGTACGATGGTTTTCACGTTAATGGAGTTAAGTTCGTGTGCACAGAACGAGACGACTAATTGTCTACGTAAAACAACAGGGTCTTCGTGCCGGGGGATGGGGAAAATATTGATACAGGGTTCTACGGAAAATTGTTAAGTGTGGTTAAGGTGTTATACGTAGACCGCAAGGAAGTCGTCTTGTTCAAGTGTTATTGGTCTGATACGAACCCAAGTATCACAGGTAGTGTCATTAAAGATCAGTTATGTACCTCTATAAACACAAACACCCGGTGGTTTGAGAGTGATCCCTACATCCTCGCTAGTACGGTGAAACAAGTATTCTATGTGGATGATCCAAAAGCTGGTGGTGGTTGGAGAGTAGCTGAGATGGTGAATCATAGAAACATTTGGGACTTAGATAATCGATAGCATGAAGATGATGGGGAAAAAGTCGATGACCAAATCGTTTACCAAGTGGATTCCTCGACATCCACCCAAAACGTGAATGGAGTATGGACCAATGACATCATCCTACCAATTGCGATCGATGACATTTTTATTGATCTCGAGGAATTAGAACAAATTGATAGTGATTTGGAGGAATCAAGTACTGTACACATCTCGGATGACGAGCGTGAATGGGAGGGGGAAAGCGAATCCGACACCGAATGCAAGTTGTAAATTAGAAATTTCATTTATATATGTAATATCCATCTTCAAATCAATAAATGTGATTTATATGTATGTTTTATGATTTCATTCACAAAAGTTTCACTTAATCTTTTATATATGTACTAAAGCCACAAACTTTCATGTCCTCATCCTTGAATCGGCTTCCCAACATTTCATTTTATTTGATAAAATATTGTATACAACAAAAAATTGATTATAACAAATATAAAAAATTAAAAATTTAAACTAAATCTAATTTGAATTTGTAAAAACTGATAGACATTTGCCCGACGAATATACTTAGACATCCGTCGGGCAAAAGCTTCAAATATCATCAGTACATGTTTCTCTGTTCGGTGGGCGGTTGCCGAATTGGGATATTTTGGCCGACGAATATTCATCTATGTTCGTCGGGCATTATATACCAGATTCAATTTACATTTATTTAATAAACAACTTTTTTAAATTACTTACGAGATGAAATGGACTGATCTAACCGTCAACTTTTATGGTAGGTACTCATAGATTTCCTACGAGAAAAATTACCCAATTTGGAAATCCCGGGATTAGGTAACGGTGCGCGACGATTCAATGGTTACACAATGTTTCTTCACAATCGAACGGCTTGAAATCCTCAAAACATCAAGCTTTTCGATGGGCGAGATCTAGGCACGTAAAATCAAAAAATAAACGGTTAGATCTGTAAAATTCAATCGTTTGAATATCAATAGAATCAAAACTTCAAAATTTGTTTTGAAGTTTTCTTCAAGTGTTTAAACTCCTAGATGAATATGTGTATTTTCCGATTTTTAATAATTTACAAATTGAAATGGGCCGATCTAAGCGTCCACATTTATGGTAGGTACTCATAGATCGCCTACGCGAAAAATTACCCAATTTGAAAATCCCGGGATTAGGTTACGGTGCGTGACGATTCAACGGTTACACAACATTTCTTCACGATCGGACAGCTTGAAATACTCAAAACGTAAAGATATTTGACGGGTGAGGTCTATAGACTTAAAAGTAACTATTGAACAGTCAATTTTTTGAAATTCAATCGTTTGAATATCAATTGAACCAAAACTATGAAAAACCCATTGAAATTTACAAACTTAACGATCGAGGCACATAAGCTAAGAAAAACATGACGATAACGATCGATGGGGCTTTAGGCATGTAAAGCCAAAAATTGAACGGTCCCGATGTTGAAAATTCTATCAACATGAAGATAACGAGGCACATAAGCTCAGAAAAAACATGACGATAATGATCAACGGTTGCACAACGTTTCTTCAAGATCGGACGGCTTGAAATACTCAAAACGTAAAGATATTTGACGGGTGAGGTCTATAGACTTAAAAGTAACTATTGAACAGTCAATTTTTTGAAATTCAATTGTTTGAATATCAATTGAACCAAAACTACGAAAAAACCCATTGAAATTCACAAACTTAACGATCGAGGCACATAAGCTCAGAAAAACATGACGATAACGATCAATAGGGCTTTAGGCATGTAAAGCCAAAAATTGAACAGTCCCGATGTTGAAAATTCTATCGTCGGACCTGGTATTCAGATCAGTCATAAACTCAACATCATAAGACTTTAGTCCGATGAAGGAACTATTCGTCGGGAAGTCTGTAATTGTTCGTCGGGCAACAATAGAATCGATCGTCGGGCTACGTAAATAAAACACGCACTTTGTTCCCTGAAAATTTCAAACATTCCGCCAAAATTTTCGCGAAATCTCAATCTTACCGCATGTTTTTGCCAGACGAATGTTTAAAATGTTACCTGACGAATATCCAGGGCTTGTTGTTACCCGACGAATATTTTAAAAGGTTGCCCGACGAACATCCCGCCAAAATTTTCGCAATATCTCAAACTTACAGCGTATCCAACGCTTGTTACCCGGCGATATATCCATCGATCGTTACCCGACGAATCTGTAAACAGTTACCCGACGCAGATGCACCGCTTGTTTTTACCTAATGAATGATTAAAAATGTTGCCCAACGAACATGTGCATCGGGCAAGGTCAATCAGACAGATAAATCAGATCAACTCTTCTTCTTCTTCCTTCTTCTTCATTTTCCTTATTTTCTCCCGAACCCAGCTCTCTGCAACTCAGACCCCAACATCACTCTAGCCGTTCCAGTCGCTGCAACTCCAACCTATCTCTCACTCAGACTCCAGCCCTCACTCCGCCGCCCCAACAATCCATCGCGCCGCCTCTCTCTCACCAAGGTTAGTTGTCGCCGCCGCCCGCTTCGTCGGACCTATCTCTCACCGAGTTTCTTCATGGTCGAACTCATTGTCTCTCTCTCTCTCTCTCTCTCTCTCTCTCTCTCTCTCTCTCTCTCTCTCTCTCTCTCTCTATTGTTAATGTAGATTGGTTATTGTTAATTTTGATTAATTGGTTAAATTTTAATTTTTGTTTGGATTGAAATTTCAATTTAAATTTGGTTTGGATATTATGAAATTGTATTGAAAATGGAATTTAAATTTGGATTTGATTATTGCAGATTGTGCATAATTGTCAATATTGCATATTGAGAATTTAGGGGGATTAGTTGAATATTGTGATTTTGGATTGGATTGGAATATAAATATTTGTTTGGTATAATGTTGAAAATTTGAAGATTTGTTTGGATTGGAATATAATAGTTGAAGATTTGTTGAATTTTTGATGTTTGGTATAATTTTAAAATTGGTATAATGTTATGAATTTTGCATATGATTTTTGTTATGATTTTGGATATGAATTTTATGTGAATTTTGGATATGTGAATTTTATGAATTTTGGATCTTTGAATTTAAAAAAATTTATGTGAATTTTTGATATGGTGTAGGATATTTGAATTTTGGATATGTGAGTTTTATAAATTTTGGATATGTGAGTTTTATAAATTTTTAATATGTGAATTTTATGATTTGGATATTATTATTGTATGTTTGGATTAATTTGTAAGTTTGATTTTATTTCCGAAATTTGGATTTAGAAATTTAGGTAAAATGTTGTGAATTTTGAGTTTAGTACTTTTGGATTAATTAGTATTTTAGGTTTAATTTTCGTTTTTGTTGGTTTTATTTAAAAAAATTAGAATTTGATGGTTTTAGTTTTTAGATACGAATTTACTAATTTTTAATAAAAAAAAAATTGGTTTATTTATTTATTTTTATTGGAATTAAAAAATGTTGGTTAATTTTAAATGTAGTTTTGTTTTGGGTTATTTACACATACACCCCCTGAGGTTTTTTCGTGTTTTCACAAACACCCCATCAGGTTTCAACAATTACACAAACACTCCCTCAGGTTTCAAAACCCTTACGCATAACCCCTTATGTTTAGTGAAAGTTAATTATATGATGACATCAACATAAATTTTATTAATAATGACAAAATTACCCTCGGATAACAATCCTTAATGTAGATTAAGATATCTCACAACCAAACACCCTTCCTCAAATTTAAAAAAAAAAACATTCTGCTCAAATTTAGCAATTTTTAGTATTCATCCAACAAGCCAAGATATTGGAAGTCAAGCATATGCACCAAGTCAAGAGATTGAAAGCCAATCCCATGCAGATTACCACTATGGTAGCAGTCAATCACTATAAAGAAGATAGATGATATCATCATCTGGTGTTAGCATTTGGTTGTGAGATAACTTAATCTTCATTAAGGATTGTCATCCGAGGGTAATTTTGTCATATTAATAAAATTTATGTTGATATCATCATATAATTAACTTTCATTAAACAGAAGGGGTTATGTGTAAGGCTTTTGAAACCTGAGGGAGTGTTTGTGTAATTGTTGAAACTTGAGGGGGTGCTTGTGAAAACACGAGAAACCTCGAGGGGTGTATGTGTAAATAACCCTTTTGTTTTTATTTTTTGAATTTAATATTTAATATAATAAATGTTTGGTTTTTTTTAAATTTAATTAAAAATATATTGGTTATTTTTATATTAATTATTTTATATTTCTTATTGTAGATGTCGTATCGCACCTTAATCACTTCTAGGATTCGTCCCCTCCCTGATCCGATTGATGATCATGCACCGGAGGAGGCAGCCCCTGACTCGGTTGCCTCAACAGTGGCGTCGGTTCACCCACCGATGTCAGATCATCAGTGACCCGATGCCCGATCGGCTCGTTGACAACACAGCAAGAAACGGGGGGAACCCCATACCGACCCCCATCCCCCACAGGACGACGCCGGAGCAGACGAAACGACGACTAATGTCGAAGAACTCCCTAAGGGTAAGTTAATTATTTTGTTTATTTAAACAACCGTTTTTATTTGTTACTCATATTATGTACGAATGTTCATCGAATTTGTAGGGAGGTCGGTGAACGTGTGCGGGATAAACTAGGGTTTGACATCCCACCGGATTTGCAGGACAACGAATGCAAAGATCCTGGGGGTGTACGTGCCGCGCCTCCGGTCAGCGCCTCCGATCCGCACCGGTCCAAATCCACAGCCTGCTTGTGCATGACATTGGCGTGATTCTTCGCACCAAGCCCCTGATGATGAGGGAGACTTTCAGAACCCAACCCCCGGAGGAGATCACGCACTGTTGGGGAGAGTTATCGGTACGTGTTTCTCCCTTTTTTTACATTAATTTCATTTTTTTAAAATTATTTTACTAACTTTAATAATTTATTGCAGATAAATTTTGAGTTCAACTTGGACGACGTCGACGTCAGTAGATACTTGAGACACCACTGGCTGTTACGGTACGCCTACTAGAAGTACGAGCTCCACAAGTACTACAAGAGCTGGCCTTCCCCAGAGGAAGCTCGGGAAAATCCTCCGGAGGAGTTGAATGGGCCGAAACTGACAGGGGTGGTTGTGGTTGTGCGACCATTTCGTCTCCCCCACCTATGTGGTACATACTATCTACCTAGTTAAATTATTTATTTATTTTTTATGTCATTTTTGAAAATATAATTATTATTTTTACTAATGAACAGCGAAAATCGATTGCCAACACATTAAACGGGGGGGGGGGGGGGGGGGGCGAAAAAATTCAACCACCACGGGGGTCGCGATCCTTATCTGCCTGGTAGGAGGATCGGCGCATCGCCGGGTTGATGTTCCGGGAGGTGGATGCTTGGGGGCAAGTGTACTCTGGACGTGGCGACCAAGAGGCTGATAAAATTCACGTAAGTTTATTTGTTACAAATTAAACATTAATTTTTAATTTGATAATTATATTTCTAATTAATATTTATTTCAATTTTTAGGAGGCGATGGAGCAAGACATCCAGCAGACACAGGCTGAGCTCACACAACACCATCCCGAAGTGCCGTTGGAGCAGCAGCTCCCGAATCCCGAGATGTCGATCGCCATCCTCGAGCGACGACTTGGGAGGCGTCCAGGGAAGATCGTTCGAGGGGCGGGCGACGGGATAATGTGGGATGTCTCTAGTCACTCATCGAGTTCATCTTGGGCAGCCAATCCTGAGGAGATTTTAGAGATCAAGAGAAACTACGAGTTCCTCCAGGCCGAAAATGCTGAGATTAAGGCTCAATACGCTAAGATCCAGGCCCAAAACGTGGAGATCAAGGCCGCCCTAGCCAAGGTGCTTGACCACTTGGGTGCCCGTGGACTAGATGAGCTTCCGTCACAGCCTCAGCCCCCGTCCCAACAGCCTCCCCAGGATCCCGACCACCCTGATTCGTCGCCGAGCAGTTAGAATGTAATATGTAAAACATTGTTTTAGTTTTAATTATGTAAAAACATAACATTAATTTTTATAAATATTTTTTTATTTGATTCTTTTTATTCTTTTAATTGTATTTTTTAAAATTATTTTTATTTTAATTATATATATTTATTTAATTAAATAAATTATTTAAATTATTTTTTTAAATATTAATATTTGACCCGACGAACAACCAATTCGTCGGGCAAAATAAGGCAATTCGATGCACCCATACCGAATTTTTGTATCTTTGCTCGGCGATAGTAGTTCATCGGGCACAATTTGAGTGTTGATTTTAAGTGTTTTTAAAAATTCAATTTCTACACCGTTGGATAACGAATCCAACAGTTGGGTGCATCTACAATATCCTTACCGCATCTTAAATGCAATATCATCACTAGTTAAGTTTCATTAATTAACTTGTACTTATGAATCACTTTATGTTGCCATGGCCGAGCAGATGAAACGGATATATACTATGTGTTTAGTGACTATTATTGATGCTTTCAGTAGTGGAATATAAGATCAGTAAATGTGTTTTAGTGAGAAACAAGAGGGTCACAGGTCACTAAATGATTCTAGAATTATTGACTACAAAATATGGTCACTAAAAAATTCAATATATTTAGTGATCACTCCATATGTCACTAATGACGCGTTTGATGTATTTTTTAGATAAAAAATTAGCTAATATAAGCAAGTATAATGACAAGGAAAATTTTAGAGTGGAACCCGACAGTAGTTTACAACTAGAGAAAGCATCTTTTATCATGACGTATTTGTCAAGAATAGGAACAAACAAAGTGAACAAGAAATTGAAATTTAAGCACCACATGATAAATATGGCAAAGCAGACCAAACCAAACTATACAAATATCAGCCGAAGTTGATTTGGCTTCGTGTGCAAGTAAATAATTCATGAACACTACGTACATGGACAAAACTGCTTCCCTTTGTTATTTGCTTTCCTTTCTTCATCACAAAAAAAGCAAACAGGAAACCTAGACTTACTTCTCCTCCTGCTTGGATGTCTAAATCCTGATAATTAAGTAAGAATTATTGGGAATAGGAATGGGATGGGGGCTACAATTATTAATCACCAACCTATATCGTCTAATAAGATGCCGCCGAATTCGTAAAAAAATATATTTACATCTTTGCATTATAGACGCTCTAAAAGTCTGTTTTATTACCAGAAATTGACAAAATTAATAATGAGTAGCACATGATATTTTCAAAGAAAAATGATTTTTTTTTCTCACGAGTAAAATTTTATTTTAAATTTATTAAAATTATATAGAAAGAAATTTAAAATTAATTAAATAAAATAAACATATTCGCTTTAATCAATATGGATAAGTTCATGCTAATAAAAGAAAGATAAATGATTTTACACTTCATTTTTTACCGTATGCACTTCTTCGTTTATTTTTGTTCGTCGATCTGAATTTAATTTACTCAATTTTACAGCTAGAAAATTGGAGTGCATGAGGTGAAAAACAAAATGAAAATTAGTACCCTAAAAGAAAAAGGCACCTTAAAAACTTAAGGAATAGAGATAAGCATGGAGTTTTCGATTTACTTTTTTTTTCTGTAAGAATTTTTTTTTTCATCCTCCTATTTTGAATAATTAGATATGTAAGAAGTCAAACTTAAATGTTTTTTTTTTAATTTAAAAAAAAAATAGTACTAAAAAGCAAGTTGGTTGGTTATTCCTTTCTTTAATTTAACCAGAATGTTGGGTATATTAATTATGTGATGTGATGCCTGGGAATTTTGAGGAGTAGAGAGGAGCTAGATTGGCCGCTGTATATGTAAGGGACGGCATGTTCTTCCATCTCTTTCACCTTTTACAAATAATAATTTTCAGCTTGGGTTAAAATTAATTAATAGATAAAACCCAAAATATTCATATCCATATATGAGAAAATACCTTGTGAAAATAAAAGAAATTAGGGCCATATATATATTAGCTCAAGCTCCCACTGCAACCCACCATTGGTCATCTTATCATGCCTGCCTCTCTAGTCTATTCCATAAACAATTTAATCAGTAAATACCAGTTATGTCTCACATTCATCATAACCAACTTGTTACTCAAAGCCACACAATACTGTAAGCAATAACTTTCCTTTTTTCAACGTTTTCTTACAAAAAAAAAAACGTAATGATTAAATCGTTTATTTTTAGATCATTTAACGTGTTTCATAATTTTCTCTTTAAAATTATCCTTGTCATGATAGTGAACACACGAAAAACTCGTAAATTCAATTTCTGACGCACTTGACACAAGCTATTACCGCGCGCACTAGGCATTAACAATTTATAAACGGACTGATTTTCGTTGTATAAAAGTTGCCACTCAGAAGAGATAGTGTACACTAAAAACAAGAGAAAGTGGCATGTGGATTGTTTTAGGTGGGTAACCCATACAAGAGGATCGGTTGAATATTTAATTCAGAAAAAAATTATGAAATGACATCAATCTTACCGTACATGATAGATTCTTTTGAAACATTCTGTTAGTATTCTTCCGAAATTCCAAATTTAAAAAAAAAAAATTCCGTTCGTATTTCTTTGATGTTTTAAAATGATATGGATTAGTCGGTGTTCATGTAAAGCTGGGTTAAGTGGGCTTCTACCATAGAAATGCAAGATTTTGTGTCGACAACTTTGTCAAAGAGATTTCGATGACTTCATCACTTGGGGTTTCATTTATAGAAGGATAAAGTATATATTTTACTTCATTTCAATTAACTTTTACATTCCTTTTTTCTTTTTTTTGGTCAAGTTTTGTTTAGAGAGAGATACATGGAGGCCGGTAACTTTTTG
Source organism: Oemleria cerasiformis (assembly GCA_037349345.1). Taxonomy (NCBI): domain Eukaryota; kingdom Viridiplantae; phylum Streptophyta; class Magnoliopsida; order Rosales; family Rosaceae; genus Oemleria; species Oemleria cerasiformis. The sequence continues at coordinate 3,982,484 of JAZGTL010000019.1, read as the reverse complement.
CGTGCGTTGATCTCAACATGAAAATTATTGTTCTTGAACGAGAGTTGACAGAGACTTATCCTTATGGCTGGGGTAAACCACTTTCTCAAACTTGCGACAAATTAAAAGGGAGAAATTAATTGCCACTTTCTTGCACAGTTAGAAGAAGAACTGCTGAAGAGTAAAGATATATTCTGATTCAATGTGAATGCAGAATAATTATACAGTACATGAATGACATGAACCAATAGTTAATAAATTCCAAAACCTAATTCATTCCACAGACACCACACAGTCTTCACTCTTGGGCTCAAAAATAAGTCTTGAGATATATTATTCTTCTAATAACACTACCCTTTTCATTCTGCAGAGAACTTTGCTACAAGATTCACCGCGTTTTCGGTACCAAAATCATGAGATTTTGTATAAATATAATTCTCTTTTGATTTCTGGGTTTGAGGAGGAACTCCTGAGGCATCATCAGAATATGGCTGCTGGAAGCGTGTCGAAACGGTGGACTCCAAGGCTGATATTTGAAATGGTTTTCCTTGTTTTAGCTTTAGTACTTGTTTCAGCTCAAGAAATTTTGGATCATCAGCAACAAGTTTCAAGTCAGAATCATGGGAAAGTGGTGTACAAGCATGTCTGGCCTGTAAGTTCAATTTTCATAAACGTTTTTGGATGTGTTGTTTGGCTGGTGAGAAATTAATATGTTGGTGAAGAATGAAGAAGGTATCCTTGTAAAGTTTTCCTCTGTATTATTAACAAACACCTTCATTTAACCACCAAGCAAACAAGCATAGTCTCACATATGTTTTTGTTTCTATTAAAAAAAAAAGTTAAATAAATAAATTTATAAGAACGTATGCCAGTACTCTAAATTGAAATTGGGTCACAGGAAATGAGATTTGGGTGGAGAATTTTGGTTGGTACAATAATTGGATTCCTGGGGGCCGCGTTTGGGAGTGTGGGAGGTGTTGGAGGGGGTGGCTTTTTTGTTCCAATGTTCACCTTGATTATTGGCTTTGATCAGAAGTCATCGACAGCACTATCAAAATGTAAGTACTTACTACTTTTTTCACAGCTTTTTGCCCTTTTCACCTTCTAAGGAAGCTTCGTATATATGTTTATATATTATAAGTTGTGACTTGTGGATAAGCCTTTCTGTTTTCCTTTGGCTCTCTCATTGAAATGATTTTGGCTACAAGTACAATACAATGCATCATGCATGGCTCAGTATTGCATGCAATTCTAAGTATATATTAGTATGGTTAGTAATTTTTGTTTTAAAATTAGAAATTAAAAATTATATTCAAACTTCAAACACAATTTATAAATAAACTTACATAGATCATTTGTTTTACTATTAATTAAGGACAAACTCGATCATCTTTTTATATTGAACTCTGTGTACGATTGTATCATTCATGAAGTCCATATGCATTTTTTAGGATTGTGATTTTACTTGTTAATTTGTTCTTGATCGAACTATATATATAGGGGAATGGATTTTAGAAAAAATTTTGGGGAGAGGAGAGGGGTACGTGCATGTGTGGGTGGTGTTTAATGACTTAAAATTTAGTTTTTGGATCTTAGGCGCATCCTAAAAGTTTAGCGTTAAATCAAAATTAAGTTATAAATGATAAACTAACTTAATTGATATTTTTTAGTCCAGGAACATTATTAATTGGAGTGTTTTTGGTTATTTGCGTTAATTGATTGTCAAATTTGGATTTGGTTGTCTTTGATTATCAAGAAAGTTTAGTTGCCCCTCATTGACTATGATTTGCGTTAATTGATTGTCAAATTAGGTATGATCACGGGGGGAGCAGCAGCAACTGTGTTCTACAATCTAAGGCTGAGGCATCCCACACTCGAGTTGCCCCTCATTGACTATGATCTGGCAGTTCTATTCCAACCAATGTTGGTGTTGGGGATCAGCTTTGGTGTTTCTCTAAATGTTCTTCTTTCTGAATGGATGATCACAATCTTACTAATTATTGTCCTCTTAGGTAACACATTTCCAAACATCAATGAATGTATAGTCCTCATTTACACTTCCGATTAACTTCTTATTGTATATCTAAATTCTGCAGGCACATCAACTAAGTCCTTCTTCAAAGGCATTGAGGCCTGGAAGAAAGAAACTGCAACGAAAAAGGTAGGCTTCAAACTACATGATCATGATATGCTTCTTCTCTATGTTTGATGGCACATTTTGCATTACCCTTAAAACATAAAGACACTCTCTAAATTAGGAATCTAAACAATACCCTTAAAGTAGAGAAAATATCGGATTAATTGTTTATGACTTAGGGTAACTAAACCCCATAAGACATAAGCTCTCCCACCACTATCAGCCTCAACCCAAACGTACGTACACCCTCGATCTCCCCCTCCCCAAAATTTTCTAAAAACTCTAAATCCACTCTAGATATAACATCGACCCTTATTGGTTATGTACGTTAAAGGCAAACAAGTAAAACCATAATTCTAAAAAAATTAGGTTGAACTTGGTAAGTACCCCCATTGGTTCTGTTGATCAGGACAACTAAGTAAATTAATTATAATACTAAAAAAATAGGTTTGTAGTCCTTAGTTAAGAAAAAAAAAACAATTTAATTGTCATTTTATGTAATTTTTAGTCCTTAGTTGTTAAGAAAAAAAAGATTAATTGTCATTTTATGTAAATTTGGTTAGATTAATATGGTGTCTTTAGGTGGACTATACTTTTATCTCTTTGCATTGCTTATTTATTGGTTTGAGTAGTCATCTAAAATTGCACCTTGGTTCACTTTTAGAATTTATTGGAAGCTTCGAAGCGCTTGCAATCAAAAGGTGAGTTTTGGTCATCATCAATTGTTTGCCATCTATATATATATATATATATATATATATATGCTAACTCAGATATATATATATATATATATATATATATATCTTAATTAGGATCCAATGTGGTCTGCCTAACATGCCTTTTAATTAGGGGTTGGTAGTGAAGACATTGAAGACAGAAATAGTCCCGAAGGCGCCACCATTAATGACACAAAAGAAACCAAGGAAGTTAAAAGAAAATTGGTAACAATCTTAAAGCTCGATCCCCATTAATAACTTTAGTTATATATGGCATGGTTTTACAGACTGACTAATTCTATGTCCTTCATTTCCAGGTTCCTATTCTTGAAAATGTGCACTGGAAGCAACTTGGAGTCATTGTGGGTGTCTGGATCATAATACTTGCCTTGCAGATTGCCAAAAATTACGTGACGAAATGTTCGGTGGCATATTGGTCACTAGATCTATTACAGGTATACATTCATTGTGGCTGGAAACCTCGGTTAATAATGTGGCATAAAACCCTAGCAATGGGGACATTATTTTCGTCGTTGTCTTCGTTCAGATTCCGGTGACTGTTGGAGTAACTACATTTGAGGCATTTAAAGTGTACAAAGGGCGGCGAGTGATTGCTTCCAGGGGAGAAGCAGTTGCAAACTGGAGGGTGTACAAGATTGTTTCTTACTGTGCCTTTGGCATCATAGCTGGAATCATTGGTGGATTGCTCGGTCTTGGTGGGGGATTTATCATGGGTCCACTCTTTTTGGAGATGGGAATTCCTCCTCAGGTACAATTTCCTATCACTTGTCTTACATATTTTCTCTCTCATGACTTTTTCGAGTAATGTATTTTTGCGTTCACATTAAGCTAGGCGGATGTGTTCATTCTCTTCCTGATTGACAATTGGATGTTTTATATGCAAATATGATAATTTTAACTCTTAATTTCTGAAAACATCTGCAAAGAAATCTCTGCAAAAAAAATCAAATAAATTTGTGATCGTAAAGTCATCCACATATAGATAGATTAAATTGATGGTTCACCATAAACTTCTTAATTTTTATTAAATTGATGGTTCACCATAAACTTCTTAATATATATATATATATATATATATATATATATATATGTAGTACTAAAAGATCTCAATTTGGTTGGTTTTTTACACAGATGATCTTTACATAATGTTTTAATTAAGAATTCAATTGTTCTAATTATCATAATTACATACCGACAATTCAATTAATAACCACTATATATATGTGGGAGTGAGCGTATACAGTCTAGTTGGACGCAAGTATTTTTTTCCATTTTTTTTTTCTTTTAGTAATAAGGTGAATGGAGAAATAAGACAAAGCTAGTAGAAATAACTGACACTCTTATAAGTTACGTACTTTGATTGCCTCCCAAACTTGAAGTACCTAACTACTTCATGTGAAGGAGGATTTTGTGTTCTTGAAAGTTAAATTAAATCAGCTTAAAAGACAAATATCTTGCATCCCAAGTAATTGATTGAGAACTTTTTATGCAGGTGTCAAGTGCCACAGCCACATTTATCATGACATTTTCTTCGTCCATGTCTGTTGTAGAATACTACCTCCTAAAACGATTTCCAATTCCCTATGGTAACTTACTTCTCTCCTCCTTATCTCCATATATTCAAAGGTCGGCGGTCGGCCCTATTACATCCACAAACGGTGGAGCTTAGGGCGGAAACCTAGGGACGATCTCAGATTAACTATATTTAGAGGGCAATTCTTATTGTATGTTCAATAAAATGCTGGCCTTGAATTCTTATTCTGCAGCTCTCTACTTTGTTGGTGTTGCTACCGTGTCGGCGATCATCGGGCAACACGTGGTAGGGAAGGTGATCAAAGCAATAGGAAGAGCATCCTTGATCATCTTCATTCTGGCTTTCACAATATTTGTTAGTGCATTGTCATTAGGTACGTGTCATTTAATTTGTATTATTCAACTTCTTCATGTCAAGAACAACATATACATTGAGATTTTATGTTTAATTAGTTAATTAGTTTTTGGTTGTAAACATGCAGGTGGGGTTGGCATAGCAAACATGGTTAAGAAGATTGAGCGCAAGGAGGCATTGGGGTTTGAGAGCATGTGCACTCACAAATCCTAATAACATCTATGCAATTCTTCTTTGACTTATAAGCAACTTCTATAACATCAAATTCTTCACATACTGATGCAACATAGTGTTCTAGCTTAGCACTACATATATACACTAAATTCAAGCTTCAACTTTTTCTACTTTGCATTGTATAATATTTTTCAATTCGATTGAAATTTAACAATCATATGTATAAACCGTATTGACACACTTGTAAGATTCAGATAGAAGATTAACTTTTTATAATATAAATTATGATACAGGGAAAAGATTTCAATGTGGACATCCGTCTGTATTAGTGTGTGTTTTGCAAACCAAACCATGTAATCTCCCTATCATTTTCCATACATTTTGGTGCAATACAACCAACCAATGACATCCTCAATTCGTTCAACGTGAAATCAACCATGTAATCTCCCTAAAATCTACCACTTAGTCTCACTTAATTTAAGAAATCGTGAATTTTGTCACTTTGGCCTCAAATTCACGGCAAAGCACCACTTACTCCATCCTGCAATTCCATATGATTCTTACAATGCACGTTAAGGTGGTTTATGTGGCAGTCATGCGGCAAGTAAGATAATGGGTATTTATATTAATATGCTAATAAATATATTCTTGATAATGCTAGGAAGACCACAAAGTTTCTAAAATACGCCATAATACAGGTAGGATCCACCAACACAAGTAGGCCCCCTGTATTAGTGTGTGTTTTGCAAATCAAACCATGTAATCTCCCTATCATTTTCCATACATTTTGGTGCAATACAACCAACCAATGACATCCTCAATTCGTTCAACATACATGTAACTAGGGGTGGGCACGGTTTGGATCGATGTGGATGTCACCAAAATTCAAATCCAAATTTTAACGGTTTGATACGGTTTGGATTTTAAAAAAATAGAATTGAAACCGTTCCAATATAATGGTTTGGACGGTTTATGCATAAAATTTTCATGTAATTTGTTTACTAAAAAGACTCCTCCAAAACATAATTTTTTCCCAAAATTCCACTATTATCATCAAGATTTCATTGATTTACATCAAGGTTTCATTCATACACATCAACAAATTAAAATTTTCAACATTTTAAACTTCAAATATGACGAGTTATGTTTAAATATAATTTAAATTCGAAAGTAGCATAAAATAGGTAAGGATTAAGTGAGTTGTGATATGTGTTCATACATTAACATATTATAAGGTGAAAATATAAACTAATAAATAATATAAACATATAAGAATATTAATGGTTCGATTTGGATTATAACAGTTTTCAAAATGAAAATTTAAAACAAAATCGTTACTAACGGAACAATTAATATTTTTAAACCGTTTGACTTTAATTTAGTCGGTCAAATCCAAATTGAAGTGTCAATAGCGATTCCTTTCTTTCAAATTTCGATTCAAATACCACCGCAACGCTTTGTCATCATTTATTGGAATACCATTGCAAATCGATCAAATTAACCGACCCTGATAAATGGATTTGTAACCAAACGGGACATAAGACAATTCGTTGCTTGCCCTCATGCATAAAAAATTAAAATAAACAAAGACACAAAAGAATTACAGCAAATCTTCAAAAAGAAAATAAGATGCCATGCATATTAACCGAGTACTACAGCAATCAAACAAAAAGAAATCAGAAGAGAATGTCATAAAAATAAAAAAGTAGCGGTGGATAACGCATATCCCCTCACTTACTTGTACGTGTTGTTTTCTTTTGGTGACAACTTTTGACGCGTCTTAAGAAGGTGATACATTTTTGGAATGACATGCATGCATTCCGGAACTTACAACTATGTTCTTGATTTTGATATTTTTCACTGCCATTGCAGGAGTACTGTTGATTTAAATTAAGGCTTATTATTTGAAATATACTTAAAATAAAATATGTAGTCTTAATTTATACTATGAATAAAAAATTCTGTTAATTTGTACCAAAAATTAGTATTCTATCGGCGTCGTTACATTAAAACCTTGACACCATTTCTAACGTTGTTTACTGGAGGGATAATTATGTCAAATAATTAACCCATCTTCATTTTCATCTTCAACCTCCGCCTCCTTATCCCAAGAATACATCCACAATCACCCATCCAAATCCGTCCACCTATCAACCCCATTAAACCCATCAACTCATTTTAACAACTCGGAATACCTGCTCTGTTTTAGTCTTCCATGTTGCTGATGTTGCTGCTGCTATTGTTGATGATGTTTCAGTAATTTATCCCACTTCCATTATCCCAAAATGAAATAAACTAACCCTATAAATTATTGTAACTCCGAATCGAATCGAATCTAATCTCACTAACCCTAGGAAACAACGCAATCCATCATATAAACCAAATGAGCAGAGCACGATTACACCTTTAAAACCCATCTGTACCCTCATTGATTAAGAAACTCAAACACCCAGCTGCACACCCATTACTAAAGACACCCATAAGCCCAGACACTCTTAACGAAACCGTCTATGACTCTGCAACAGAGAGACGACAATTTGCGAATCCAACTCCACAATTAACCCGAAAATCCTCATTTGACTTAAAAGCAACAACCCATCCCTCTGGCGGCAACCCATGAGGTCCAACCGCAGCGAATCCACCCACAAAGGGTCCATTGTAGTCACGGATGGACCTCACCTATTCCACGAAGGGTTGCGAACCCCATCTCTTCCATTCTCTTCTCCTTTCTCTCTTCCTCCCAACTGCCACCCACCACCGCCACCCACCACCGCCACAAGATTGCGATCCCCAACTCTTCCAAGCGGCCTTTCCGGTGCTCTTCATGAGCTTCTTCGAGACAAATGCAGCGTCGTTTGCTGCTTGCTTGTTGCGAACTACGATTTCGGATTGCGAGAGTCTAGCGATGATGCCTTCGTCATCCTTCTTAGGGTTTCTCCTATTGGGGAGGGAGATTCCGCCTTTCCGAGCTTGGGTCGTCATTAGAGAGAGGAGATAGATAGAGTCGATGTGGGAATGTAGTGGCTGTGTGTGCTTGTAGGCTTGAGGGGTGGGCGTCGGATCTGGTGGCGATGGCGAGGGAGGCATCGACTAAGTAGGGAGGAGGGGCGGTGGAAGTGGAGGTGGACACTTGCCCCCATATCGCTTGCCGACCCGTCGTTGATTTCATGGTGGAGGTTCTCTATGCTTCTGCAACCCTCAAAGTTGGAGGGTTTTTGATGAGTACTTGAAAGATCACTACAAGAAAAATGGTCATTTTCAACTAGTTTTTTTCGAGAGTCTAAAATACCGTTGAAAAAGACACCTTTATCGACATCAAAATACCATCCGTCGAATCCCAAATGGCCTTTGATTTCCGATACACAAACTTGCCCTCAAAAAAAGTGATGTGACCATCGAAAATGAGGGGTTTTGGAGGGAAGAGTAAGGGCAAAAAATATTAACAACTAAAACACATCGTCGTCGAAAATAGAACGTTAACTTCCGAGAGCGTGGCCGTCGTATGTGATTAAGTGCTTTCGAGGCGGGCTAGTCCTTGTTAGTAATAAATTACTAATTTCGACGACGCTTAGCGATAATCGGAAGTGTTTACGTATTTTCAAGGAGAAATTGTCTATATCGGTAATAAATGTATATTTGTGACCGCTTTTAATTATTATCGAAATTGGAAAAGGTGTTTTCGATGTCGTATTTTGATTGGCGGAAGATATTCTTTATTTACGATTATAATTAATCATGGTCGAAAATAATTATCCATTTGCAGAGTATATACTTTTTATTATATATATTGGCTATTGAAAGAGTTTACGCATGACATCGTAAACGTCATTGAAAAAAATTAAGATACAAAGTTATGTATTTTTTGGGCCACCACAAGTAACAAATTTGAAGGGATATTCGAGCCACGAAATCATCCCATTTGGCCTCAATCAAGCACAAACTCAGGATCAACCTTAGACCTATCTTGAAATCCACCATTTCTTGTAATGAATAGTTACTACTGATTTTTCCGTATCTGAACAAGATAATCTATCACAACCCTGTCAAATTAATTCAACTCTAATCATAAAATATTTATTCCAAAAGTAAACTTCAAATGTTAATATGTTATCCTACCTCAAATATATAATGAAAAGAATCTTTATTGAAAGTAAGTAAGAAACACTAGCCACACAACCCAATAATGAAAAAAGACAAGAAATATAATAAACAAGATATTATGACGTGCAGTAATTGATAATAAGGGTAAAGTCTCCAAATCCTACGAGATTTTGTTTGTCTACTTCCTCTTTTCTTGAGAACTATGTAATCTTTATTTGAGAAAGAAGTTGGTTTATTTAGTTGTCTAATTCATACCAAAGTACACCCACCCCATTGGGTTCTTCTAACATCCTCTAGCATGCCTTTTTTCATCTTGAGATGAAAATTAAAGCTCAATTAAGTACCCGGAAAAATTAGATTGCTGAAGTACTTGGTCAATTCCCGCCCGGAAATCTCAGCACTACGCATCAGTCACTAAATTTGCCATATCTTCCTCGTCCGAGCTCATAATCATGAACCGTAAATTTCTGTAGAAACTAGACATTTAGAGATTTCCATCCATATATGGTGCATTTTCTGGTTCAACCTGATCAGGAATTACACAATATTCTGTAAACATGGCTGATCTGCACAGAAATCCCAGCACTGCACAGCAGTCACTAAATTTGCAATGTCTTCCTCGTCCGACCTCGTAATCATGAATAATAAATTTCTTTAGAAACTAGACATTCAGGGCTTTCCATCCATATATGGAACATTTTCTGGTTCAACCTGAGCAAGTACAGAATATTCTGTAAACATGAATTATCTGCACAGAAATCCCAGCATTGCGCAGCAGTCACTAAATTTGCAATATCTTCCTCGTCCGACTGTATAATCATGAACCGTAAATTTCTGTAGAAACTAAACATTCAGGGATTTCCATCCATATATGGCATATTTTCTGGTTCAACCAAGCAAGTACAGAATATTCTGTAAACATGATTGATCTGCACAATTGCATCCAATTTCGTCCTAACCCAATCTCCAGCTACTTTGTTAATGGTCATGAAAAGAAAATACCGTGGGGTCTCTCCCTCTCTAGAATAAAAAGTTCAAATTCTTGAGTAAGTTTTAGATGTATACGAGATAACACACGAGAATATTATAAAATTAATATATGAAGGAATTCAGAAACTATTTTACTTCACAATAAATTACAGAAAAAAACATAATATAATACTAGCCAGACATTGTGGTTTGAAACGATATATTAATTGAAAATCCCTTTCCTTATCTCTTTTTCCTTTAGTTGCCCTATGAAATAAAAAACCAAGTAATTGACTCCAACATACCCAAAAAAGGCATTTCCTATTGGTTCTAGAAAAACAATTCCCTATTTGCTATGACAAAAAAAACACTCCTAATTCCTATAGTAAAAACACTACCTATTTGAATTTCTTTTTTTTGGTGAATATAATCTTCCTTGTTAAATCATAGATATCAGAATCAACAATAATATGGCTAAGGTGTAACAAGGATAAGGTGGTTGAATCGTTTTCAGGTACTATTTTCCTTTTTAACACTGGACCTATCATCTTGCAGCATCGGAATCGATCATCACATTGCATTATATAATATATATATATATATATATATATATATATTGAGGGCAAACGAAGCGCTAATTATACCTTCAGCAATCAGCACAGAAACCCAAAAGTACCAGAGGGCTCACGAGAAATAAGGAGAGCAAAACCTATTTATTGATGGAGCTAGGTTTGGGACACAGCAGGGCAAGAAAGATTTCATAGTCTTGGAGCTGCGTTTTATCGAGGAGCAGATTGTTGTGTTATTGGGTATGATATAAACATTAATAAGCTTCAAAACTAGAATGAAGGGTTTCTCAAACAGGTTTCTAGCTACCTAGCATAAAGAGTTTCTCAAAATTGATATAATTGCTCCATACATTGCAATGAAGATGCCGGTTGATAAATCTTGGATGCAATCTAGTAGATCATCATAGGAGTATTTTGACGGAGTTATAAGTTTTCTTAATTATGCTTATAAGAATCTCAAGTATAAAGATTTGAAAATCTATTGTCCTTGTGTTAAATGTAGTAATAGGGAAAGACTAGATAGGAATGAAGTCCACAAACATCTTTTGTGGAATGGTATTAAGTCTACCTATAAGACATGGTATTTACATGGGGAGGATGAGGATAATGATAGTGATGTAAGCGAAGAAAGTGATAATGATATAGATGCAATGGATGAGGAGTACGATGATATGCAAGGTTTAATTGAAGAAGTTTTTCCGCAAGACCCAAATGGTGATGCAGAAAACTTTTACAAATTGTTAGGACAAGCCGAAAAACCATTGTATGAAGGTTGTGAGGCATATTCTGACTTTCATTTGTTGTCACTTTGATGCACATCAAGTCAAGCAGTGGTTGGAGCAACAAGTCATTCGACATGTTGCTACAAGTGTTGAAAAAAGCATTTCCTTTTTGCAAAAAATTGCCTACATCTTATTTAGGAGCAAAGAAGATTGTTCGAGATCTCAACCTTCATTACGAGAGTATTGATGCATGTGATAACGATTGTGTCATTTATTATAAAGAGCTTGCAAATGCATCCGAATGTCCGACATGTAAGCTATCAAGATGGAAATCACAAGACAATGGTGTCAAAAAGAAAGGTAAAAAAGTTCCGTGGAAGGTCTTGCGATTTTTCCCACTCACACCAAGATTCCAAAGGTTATTTATGTCGTCCAAGACGGCTTTGGATATGAGATGGCATTTGAAGGACCGTGTGAAAGATGGGGTGTTGAGGCACCCAGTAGATGATGAGGCTTGGAAATCGTTTAATAGAATGCATTCTGATTTTAGTAATGACCCTCGAAATGTACGACTTGGATTGGCAACTGATGGTTTCAATCCTTATGGGAATATGAATCTTGAGTACAGTGTTTGGCCAGTCCTTCTATTTCCATACAATCTACCCCCGTGGATGTTGATGAAAGAGCCTCATGTTTTCATGAGTTTACTTAGACCAGGAAAAAAAAGCCCCGGTAATGATATTGATGTGTACTTAAGGCCATTGATTGATGAGTTGCAACAATTGTGGGGGAATGGTGTTGGGACATATGATGTATCAAACAAGGAAAATTTCCAAATTAATGAAAGCTGCAATCATGTGGACTATTAACGATTATCCAGCTTATGCTTATATGTCAGGTTGGACTACAAAAGGAAAGTTGGCATGCCTATATTTTGCATTAGAGACTACAAATTATAGGTTGACTCATGATTCTAAAACATGTTATATGGGACATCGACGATTCTTACCACCAAATCACCCATGACGTAAGCAAGAGAGCCGATTTGACAATACATAAGAGTTGAGAGATGTACCAAATCGGCCATCTGGTGAAGATATGGTAAATGAGCTTAGTGAATTGAGAGAAATAACTCATGGTAAAGGTGGGAAAAAACTGAAAATACATGGGTTTGGTATAAATCTCAATTGGAAGAAATATAACATATTTTTCAAATTGCCCTATTGGAAAACACTTATATTGCGACATAACTTAGATGTTATGTAACGACCGGCCCCGAATCCTCGATAACGACCATCGTTAGTGATTGTTAACACCAAAGTTAGTGGATGCGACTGAGGAAATATCAGAATCATCAGAGAAAGATTGAAGAGAGCCCAGGATCGCCAGAAGAGCTATGCAGACCGCCGAACCAGAGATCTTGAATTTAAGGTTGGAGACTGGGTGTTCTTGAAATTATCCCCTTGGAAGGGAGTGGTACGTTTTGGTTGACGAGGAAAACTGAGTCCTCGCTACATTGGGCCATATGAGATTGTGGAGAGGATAGGACCAGTGGCGTACAGACTTGCTTGAACCCCGGAACTGTCAAGAGTCATGATGTCTTCCATGTATTCTTACTCCGAAAATATCTATTTGATGAGTCTCATGTGTTGGAAGAGCAACCACTTGAGTTGAAGGACGATTTGACTTTTGAGGAGCAACCAGTGTAAATTCTGGATTAGAAGGAAAAAGTACTGCGCAGAAAGACTATTCCTCTAGTTATTTTCGATGCTTCAAGGTGGTCGAAAATCGTAAAATTTTCAACACAAATGATTATTTCGACAGATGAAGATGGTCAAAAAAGAAAAGAAATTTCTCGAAATAAGTGGATATTTCGACACTTCAAGGTAGTCGAAAAGCATTAGTCATCCCGAAAAAAATAATTATTTCGACGCCACAAGGTGGTCAAAAATATTTAATCTCTCAAGTCAAACTATTATTTTCGATGCCAAAAGCTAGTCGGAAAAAAACGTATTTTCGAGGATAATTGGTTGTTGGAAATAATAGTCGAATTCCTTTTACGACAAAGTAGTCAGTTTTTATGAGTACTAATAATAGTCTGAAATGTGTAGTTGTGATGGACAATAATCATCGAAGCAACAATTTCTTGTCGGAAATGTATTTCTGATAGCTAGTGTGTTGTCGTAACCTTGTTATCGGAAAAAATAGAGATCATCGCATACAAAACATTTACGGTGACTCTAAAACTATTTACAATGGACAAACTATGTCGCAAGAAAAATTTCTCCTCATTTTAAAACGACGGCAACAACACATATCCGACAATTAGGGATTGTTGGAAATAGAAGATTTTACGACGGTTCCTCGGAAAACACCTTTTGTGACAAGTGCTTTTACGATGGCCTATGATGTCCAGTTGCCCTCGTAAAAGCATATTTCCAACGGAAAACTAATATTTATGACCACTTTTAGCCTTCATAAAAAGGGTTTTTTTTTTTTTTTTTTTTGCAGTGGATGTAAACTTTGAGGGTTCTTGAGCTAAATTCTTAGGAATATACAGCAGAGGTGGAAGGATTTGATTTTCTTGAGATTTTGGAGTTTTGTTTTGAGGATTTGGATTGGTGATTGTGGATGCATTCTTGGGCTAAAGAATCTGAGGTTGAAGATGAAGATGAAGATGAAGATGGTTTGGTTTTGACATAATTGCCCCTCTAGTAAATGGTGTTAGTAAGGTGTCAAGGTTTTTGTGCAACAGCCCTGACTGAACATGAATTCTGGGTACAAATTGACACAATTTTTTTATTCGGGGTGCAAATTGAGACTAATGTCATATTCTGGGTCCATTTCGAATATTAAGCCTTAAATTAAAAAATCATGAAATAAATATCAATGAAAAATAAGCCAAAAGCTAAAAGCTATCGCATTGCATTAAAAAATAATAATAAACCATTACAAAGAAATATGTCGATCACAGAAGTCCCTAGCTACCTAGTCTACTCTAGCCACGCGAGCACTTCATTTTTCTATGTTCATAAAACAAGGAAGTAAGATAATAATGTACAACATTTTTTCTCTGCCTGCTGCTTTATTCTGAATATATAGTCTCCAATCTCCAATGAACCTTGCTCCTTAATTTCCAGGAGCCAAACGTACAGTAGTAGTGCCTTAGCTTTTGGATGGTGAAGAAGAAGAAGACCCTTTGAAGATGAGAAAGCTGAGAGTCTCAAGTGTGAAGTAGATGAAAGTTCCTTTGGAATGAGTGAAGAAACACCCAAAATTTGAACCCACCACACATTGCCACCGACACCCATATTTCATGTCAAACTCCTACATTAATCATGCCCATTTGTAATTAACAAAAACCCACAAAACAAAAATGAAACAGTAATTTGAATTTGAATGATATTCTAAATTACGGAAAAAGATATTCAAACTCGTGATTTGAAGCAAGCGTGTGCCTTTTTTACGTGGGCAGCTATGGATCTGCAATCAAAGACATCGTAGAGATCCAAAGCTTGAGAAGCAGAAGCCATGGCATGCATCTGCATCTTCCTTGGCATGTCTGTGTCCTCTACCAAAGCTTTGCCTTCCAACATCTTAATTCGATCTCTAATTGATCTAATTCTCTTTGTGAAATTGTGAAATGAACGGTGAGGATGAAGATGAAGGGATTTGCAGGGGTTGCTAGCTACCTCTTATCTTCAACAAAGTTTAATATATATGAATAATTTTGAGATGGAGTGCGTGCTTATCAGAAAAGGAGGCAACTCGATCTCCAAGCTGGCACGTACTCCAACTAATATTGTTTTTCTCATCCTCTTCTCCTCGCTTTATGGAGTTTTTTTTGACTCTAGTATTCAACTTTTTCTATAAATATAAATTTCAGAATCAGACAATGCCCGCAGTTGCAGAGGTTGAGACTAGCTAGTAGAGCTGTGGCCATCCTTATTCATTCCAGCGTGGACGGGTGTAATTCCCACGTTATGTGTGTCCTATATCTTAAGGGATTTTTTCATGCGAAATACTTAATTAGCTTGACCTAATCTACACAAGTAGTTAACCTTTAACTAGGGACAGTAATAAAAATTACGGACCGGGCTTCCACGAATATTCAATCCGGTTAGGGAGGATGTGGGAGTATAATTCGTTCAAAAATTGTGGAGCTGTCACGTGATTCATAATTTATATAATGACAATTTTATTTTTAGTTGGATCATTATTGGGTTATAATTAATGTGTCTTAATTAAATATATTTACTAGCTAAATATATTAATTAATAAGAATTATTTCATATAATAAAATACATCTTCTTGAGATCATTTTCCAAGTAGGATTCAATTAATTAGTAAATTTCCTTTCCTAAAAAGATTATTTAATTAATTAGAACTCATTTTTCTACTCCTAATAAATAACTTCCTATCGAATTATTTATTATTAAAAGTCAATCATAAGTATTACCTAATCATGAATACTTATTGATTGCAAAACTCCTTTAACCAATCAGAAGCTCCGAAGACCCTCATGTCTCCACTATAAATATAGGACATCTCCTCACAACTCAGGTACCTCACAATTATTCTCATATTTGATTTTTCAGTTTTCTCTCTAGATTGAGCTGACTTAAGCATCAGAACGTTCTTTGTTGAATCTCCCGTCTCTAGATTCAACCTTAACCTCATGTGTTTATTTTTTGTGTGTAGGATTGAACGGTCTAATCCCAATCCGGACGATTTCTGCATCAACATCTGGTGTTTTCATTGAGAGTCGATTTGAGAAATTCTCAAAGCTTGCTCTTCGATCCAAAAGTTCTTACTTTTCCATCAAAATATTTGTTTTTACTTTTATTCCTCAAATCCTTGAATAATGTCAAGAACAAGGCAAACAAAAGGATCCTACGAGACGAACCCCTCCCAAGGGGAAGGATGCGCCGCAGAACAAGTGGAGAGGGACATGTCGTTACATGTCCCATGTGGAGGACCCGTCAGACCCCAAGGCGTGGGGTCGACCGCAGGACATGGCGCCACTGCCAGCAGGAGCCTCGCTAGTGTTGCGCAGTCGCACACCGCCCCCACACGACAATTTTGTAGCAGCCCATGGATAAGGAGCCGTGGACACACAGATTGCCGCTGATCACATCGTTACTCCGCCGGAGGGCCTTCACGCCGCCACCATCATTGGACAAGCATCGAATTCGGCCGACCCACTTTCTGGGCAGACGTTCTTCACGGGGCCCAAGGTCCACAGCGTACCATCGACGCAATTTAACTCCCAAGGACATTCGTCTTTGGCTATGTCTGGATTTGGTGCACTAACTCTGGAGCCGAGAGTTCACGCCCAATTTCAACATACTGATGGCCGATTAGTGGGAGAAGCGTCTCACCACTCCAACGAAGATTTAAGATTGATTCCGAACGAGCTCCACGCCACCAAAAATCAAGATAATCATGAAGGAAGGGAGGCCACACGCTGCTCGGTAATGGAATCTCGCCACAACGCTCGTCATACTTCACGAAGATCACCCTAGCACGCCAGTTTGTCGCGGCAAGTGACCCGACTCAGCAACCAAATTCAAATTCAAGCAGAACTTCTGCAGGAATACTTGGGTGAATGGAGTACTTCGCAAACGGTGGGGAGACGTACCAATTCGCGGAATCCTCAAGGAAATGTCCCTCGTAGACACGACAAGGACCCTATTCGAAGTCATCATGTGTCATGATGCGTCACCCTTAACGATTCCACCGACGAGAGTCACTCTCCTGGCTAAAACTATTGCCACAATCGGAGGCAATCAGTTCACGATCGATTGGGAAGACGAATCGGGGGCCATTCTCAAGTTAGAATCCCCCACCAAAACTCTTCCCCACGAGCAACCTAACGAAGTACACAAACTTGTTCAAACGGACGAATCAATGCTAATTCTAGAGGATCGACGAACCTAAGTAGTGAGGATAGGACATACGCCCCGTCGCACTCCGCCTCAGACTCCACAATGCAGGGAAGTTGGCGCCACCATGGCCGCCGAGCTCCCCTCCCTCGTCGAAATCAACTTCACGCCAACGACGTGAGAAGGATGTTGGACTAGTGACTTCAGAGGGTCCAACGCAACGGAAACTTGGAGGAAGATCTACGCCGTCAACTTAGAACTTCTTCAACCTCTCCATTCGTTGCGATGCGAAGCACTCAAGCCTTCCTTTACGAAAGCATCAAAGCCTTCACCTTGCAAAGCACTCATGCCTTCCTCTACGGAAGCATCAAAGCCTTCGCCATGCGAAGCACACAAGCCTTCCTCTACGGAAGCATCAAAGCCTTGTCCATGCGAAGCACTCAAGCCTTCCTCTATGGAAGCATCAAAGCCTTCGCCCTGTGAAGCACTCAAGCCGTCCTCTATGGAAACACCAAAGCCTTTGCCCTGCAAAGTAGTCAAGCCTTCCTCTACGGAAGCACAAAAGCCTTCGCCTTGTGGAGCATTCAAGCCTTCCTCTACGGAAGCATCAAAGCCTTCTTCCATAGAAACAATCAAGCCTTCTTTTTAGAAGCATTAAAAACCTCCTTCTAAAAGAAGTACTAAAACATTTGCACCAACAAAGTACCCAAGCCTTCTTCAAAGAAGCAAAATTTAAAGTCCAAACACTTGGAAAAATCCCAAGGATATCTAAGTTGAGACAAACATCCAAGCCAGAATTTTTATGTGCAAAAACGTCACTTGCAAGGAAAAAATCAGGATTCATCACTCATACCCACATAATGGGACATATGGCATTGAAAATATACAAGGCTTAGCTTTCCAACACTATCCATGGCACTCCAATCCAAGACGTAACGAATCCGGAATGTCTATTTCATTGAGACAAGGTGGAAAACGCAATCTTGTGTAAAGGCATGTCTTGCGAGCTGACATGAGAATTCAATTATCAACCTTTTCAAACAAGTCCAATGGAATTGGAAATGTATGGATGTTACCTTTACAATACTATAAAGAAAAGCTAAATCGGAGAAAGAATGAATTATATATGAGCAAAATGGCAAAGAAGGGCAAAAATCACTCGCCAGCATTCACTACCCACTTCCAAAATTCACCATAAATTCAATTCTTAACCTTTTATAGAAGGCTTAATGTAGTTGGAAAGATATGGGTGGTAGCTTTCTAGCCCCGCAAGAATCAACAAATTCTGACAAGCAACGAATTACTGGGTAAGGATCAAGTATGCAAAGCTGCGCACACGACCCAACTTCAAAAATTCGTCCAAAATTCAATTCTCAACCTTTTTGAGAGAGGCCAACTGATTTAGGAAGGTATGGAAGTCATCTTTCCAGCCCAGCTGGAATGACTCGATTCCGACTTAACTTGAGCCCGGTGGAGCCAAATTACCACATAAACGTTAGGTATGCCAGAAGCTGCGAAAACTGTGAATTGCTTCAAACCTTAGGAATTCTTTTATTTAAAGATTCAACAAACAAGTTGGCAATTCACAAATCAAAGGCTTAACCATTTTCTGAAAAAAAAAAACTACTTCTAAATAAAAAAGAAAAGTTTACATAAACTTAAAGGCTAAATCCAAACATTCTTATGCAATGTGCTGCAAATCAATAATATTTTGAGATTCAAGCTACTTTCCGCCAACCAAGCTTGAAGAGCTACCAATTCTCCCTGAATTTTATCAAAATTAGTACGAAGAACGCTATATGAAGCGCTTAGAGTAGGAATGGGGGCAACCGGCCTCACAGCCCCAAATGGTGTGGCAACCTTGCCACCCTCGGGAACCACACCGATGCTCCTCACCTTTGCCATGACTACCTTACCACCGACTTCCCGAGTCGGGATAGGTGACCTGGTATGAGCCATCATCAAACCAAGCCTTCTCCCGTAGAAGCATCAAAGCCTTCGCCCTGCAGAGCATTCAAGCCTTCTCCCGCTGAAGCATCAAAGCCTTCGCCCTGCGAAGCAATTCAAGCCTTCCTCCACAGAAGCATCAAAGACTTCACCCCGCGAAACACCCAAGCCTTCCTCTACAGAAGCACCAAAACCTTCGCCTTGCGAAGCATTCAAGCCTTCCTTTACGAAAGCATCAAACCCTTCTACCATAGGAGCAATTAAGCCTTCTTCCATAGAAGCAGTTGAGCCTTCTTACATAGAAGCATCAAAAGGCGATGGATTATCGGAGCCGCAAAAAATTACTTCCCTTAGGATTCCCTGAATTCCTAACGGACGTGGAGGCATTTGTGTGAGCCTAATTCGTCCAAAAATTGTGGAGCTGCCACGTGACCAATAATTTATATAATGACAATTCTGCCCTTGGTGGAATCATTATCGGGATATAATTACTATGCATTAATTAAATATATTTACCAACTAAATATATTAATTAATAGGAATTATATCATATAATAAAAGACATCTTCTTGATATCATTTTTCAAGTAGGATTCAATTAATGAGTAAACTTCATTTCCTAAAAGGATTTCTTAATTAATTAGAATTCTTTTTCCTACTCCTAATAAATAACTTCATAGCGAATTATTTATTATTAAAAGTCAATCCTAAGTATTACCTAATCATGAATACTTATTAATTGCAAACTCCTTCAACCAATCAGAAGCTCCGAAGACCCCTAGGTCTCCACTATAAATTGAGGACATCTCCTCACAACTCAGGTACCTCACAATTATTCTCATAATTGGCTTTTCAGTTTTCTCTCTAGATTGAGCTAACTTAAGCATCATAGCATTCTTGGTTGAACCCCCCATCTCTGGATTCAACTTTAACCTCAGGTGTTTATTTTATGTGTGTAGGATTAAACAGTCTAATATCAATCTGGACGATTTCT
Source organism: Oemleria cerasiformis (assembly GCA_037349345.1). Lineage (NCBI taxonomy): Eukaryota > Viridiplantae > Streptophyta > Magnoliopsida > Rosales > Rosaceae > Oemleria > Oemleria cerasiformis. The sequence goes on along the minus strand of JAZGTL010000019.1, from coordinate 3,962,383 downwards.
GCATCAACAGAGGTTATGGAAATAAGGAAAGGAGTGTGGGTCTGATATGAATATTTCCTGGTTAGGGTAAATCTAGATTAGAATAATTGATTACATACGTTGATATTAGGCTAAAATCTATAGTGAGTGAGGGTGATCGCTGGAAGTGGTATCCTATGATCCCGACTTTTTTTTTTATTGTCATTTCCATATTAAGTATTAAATTCGACATAAATATACAACGTCATTTTGAGAAGATACGAAATTTTATTGATTAAACAAAGATACAAAGCGAAGACAAACTAGACTACAATAGCTTGACGACAAACATGGGTGAACACCTCCCGTGATCAGGTTCGATATATGTCGAAACGATCTAGAGGGAATAACCCATAAAATAATATAACTTGAATCCCCTACGTATCATCAAGATCATTACTGCCCGAACAACTAATCTTTGCAATCTCATAAAAAGGAAAACTTAACACATCCAACTTGAAATAAGAGCCGCTAGACTTATTTGTACAAAACAAACAAACTATAAAAAAATAAATAACCCAACAAAAGGTAAAAATTGGCCACTTTCACTGTTGTCGATGCCTATTACTTTCGTTATTGCCGTCTCCGCGGAATTTCAAAGATGACGAGGATACCGTCCACCACCATATCACATATGTTTCAATCCACTATGATTGACACCACACCACCAATGGAGGATCGCGATGGCTTAATCAAAACCCACCAAGCCGCATCACGAGTCAAAACCCTGTGAAGACAAATCAAGCTCCTGAAGACAAGAGTTTCACCGGTAACCTGACCCGTCGGGACACTGAAACTTGTGATCATGATTGACGCCATGATGATAGACGAGAAAATGAAGCATGAAGACGAACAAACTTCGATAAAATCTACATCAAGACCAGTTAGATTATCTAGTTTATTCATTACATCCCTATGGATACCAGGGAAAAGCCCCCATGAACCCAAAGAAAATCAATCGAAGAAAAAGTTTTTTGAAAGAATGTTTCTTTTGAAGAGGAGGCGAAATAGACACCGTTATTGTATATGAAATTTGACACTTAAGAAATAGGTGTATTAATGTGAATGAAATATTGGGCACGACTCTAATAATTGTTAGAGTGCACACTCAAGGAATACGTCAGGTGAACTATCTATATATTAGCACTGAGTCATCCAACTACAATTAATGTAAGATTCTGTGATGTTGAGTGTTTCTATTTTTATTACATCTTTGGTCTAAGTCTAATTGAATTTCAAAATTATTATTAAGTATACTAAATTTTTGTACAAATATGTAGTATGATGATTTATGTACCGAATGTTATATATGACCATATTTCATTTATTGTTAATAATAAATTAAATATTTTCTTATCTCCGTAATGGAAATATATGAGATTCATTAATAATGTAATTAACAATTTGGTATAACAATTAGTCTAACTAACAACACATCACTAGCATAAATTAATTGAAAATTGGAAAGTGATATCCCTTTCATAACGAACCTCAACGTCAACGCGGCTCGAGCTCTTCCCACCTAATTTCAATTTTGAGAAATTGTCGGCTTTAGATCCGATTTAGGAAACTTTTTTTTTTTGAAAATATCACTCTTTTGAAGGTTTTGCATCAATACCTCCTATAAAAGCTACTATTTTCATGTGTTCAGCTCAAAGTGCCAATAATTCACTGTTGGTTTGAAATTTTATCCAAGGGTGTCGACAACTCTCTCCTTCCTCCCTAGCGACAGAAGCGGAAGTCTGCACCAAGCACCCATTTCTCATATTTCATCATTCTCATGAAACCTCCCGTTCTCTATCGATCTCGATTTCTCTCATCCATCCGTTCCTTTGAAACCCTCCATCCATCAGACCCAACCACATCCCTTTGTCTTACGCACCCACTTCCTCCTCCCAATTTGTGAAACTCAGTTCCATCCTCACAAAACCTAAATCTTCAATAATAACCATCAACATAAAGGGCAGAAGAATTTCGTTGGTGTTATGGATTCTCTTCTCTGAGTTTTATAATTATTTATTAGGGATCACTATGAAGACTGCATAAACTATGAAGGCACTATAAGTACACCGTAACATATTTTATTGTCCAAAGAGGCACCTCATAAAGCCTCAAAGGTGATACAGTACGTGTACTTATAATGCCTTCATAGTTTTATGGAGTCCGTATAGTAACCGTAACGAATAATATATAAAACCCATAAAAAATAAGATCCATAATTTTCACCACACAAAAATACCCAAAATTGAAACATGCTTAGCTGATGATGATGCAATTGAACATATAATTGTAAGCCATAGATAGCTCAAATATATATCCACCAAGACAAGGAAGAAGAAGTACCACTTTTTTTCTTTTCTTTTTTTGGTCCAAGAAGATTCACCTTAATGTCTCTGAGTTTTCTCTTTTCAATCTGGGTATTTGTTCTTGTTTTTCTTTCTTCCATTAATGGAGAATATAGGAGAAAGAGAGAAGAAAGATGATAGGGTGATGTAGAGAGATGGAAGGTTTTCCAATATGGGGATTTAAGTTTTGAGAGGAAAATTTTTGTTCTTAGATGAGTTTGATTCTTGAAGATCGTGAGGAATGAAAGTGAGTTTCCCAAATTGAGATTGTAAGTTTGGAACAAAATAGATCTGGGAGAAAGGAGGAAGATGCATGAGTGCAGCGAATTAGAGATTATGGAATGAGATTTATGGGAGAGAAGAGAGAGAACGAGAGCTTTTTTTTTTTTTCTAGAAAAAGATTTATGGGAGAGAAGAGATAGAACAAGAGCTTTCAATGAAAAAAAAGGAGAAAATGAATTAGGGGCACTATGTGGTTAACAGTCTCTATTTAGGTCTAAGTCGATCGGTTAACATTTAAGTAGATGGGAAGTAGAGAGTCTTTCAACAAAATCAGAGTGGCGCAGCGGAAGCGTGGTGGGCCCATAACCCACAGGTCCCAGGATCGAAACCTGGCTCTGATAAATGTTTTGTTTTCTTTTTGCCCTTTTCTTGGGCCACTTGGGCTTGGCTTTGCAAACATTAGACTCATAGTTTGGGCTCATCTTCCAAGAAATTGGATTCATTATTGGACTACAATTAAGTCTAAGTTACTCTACCCCGAGGAAAAAAAAAAAAAATGTAAGTTACAACCCACAAACTGACTTGTTTATAAGAAAGCTTTTCTTTCTTATTTTTAATTTTTATACAAACAAAATTTTACTTCAAAATGAATGGGTGTTACTTCAAATGAACCCTGGATCGAATCACACAAGGGGTGAAATGTATGGTAGAATCCAATAAAATCAAGTTCAACTCGTCACTAGTCAACTATTTCATGATCATGAAACATAAAACCATGATCACAAAACATAAAAACATGATCACGAAGAACAGAATAAAGATGGAGAAAGGCAAATAGAAAGAAGAATACATGGGTTGGGAGGAGCCCAAGCCCAATTGATCTGAAATTTAAGATTTTAACCATCTCCTCCATTGGAGATACTCTTACTTCAGTTTTCTTAGTCAAACAAAGCTGTACATAGTTTTGTTGAGTCTGAAGTTTAGTTTAAACTAAAATTGGACTTAATACAAAAACCCAACTCAAATCTTTGAACTGAAAAAAAATATGCAGTATATAAATTGGATCAAACATGTATTAGCTCAAAAATCGAAATTGAACCAATTCAAATTGTTTAGTCGGTAATCGAATTAAATAGTTCAACTTTGAGATAATTCAGTTTAAGTTCGAAATAAATGGCAAACCGTACAACATGAGTTGGTTTGTGGTTTCAGACAAAAATAAATCCCACCTAAATCGGCCTACCCCTACCTTGATTCAACAAATAGGATATATAATTATGTGATATTTTCAATTCACTTATAATATATAATATAGACTAATGTATCATATAAATAGAATGGTAATCCTATCGCATAAATATTTGAGATAAAACATACTACACTTATTTTCTTGTGGCAAGAATCAACATTTATTTTCCTCTTTCTCATTTCTACCCACCATCGGCACGTAAATCATGTGCCAAAGTTCAGGTGTTTGACATTGTTGGGTGGTCCTTGTTTTGTGTGGTTCATGAAGTTTCATACCTCTTATGTCAATATAATAAAAAGGGAATTTAGCCAAAATGACCATTAACCACAAAAATAATTACAACATACCCACTTTGGTTGAAGACAAAAAAATAACCTTATTTTTACCCTATTTGGATTTTTAGTCAAAATATATAAACAAAAAAAATTAAGTTAGTTCTTCCTTAATTGCCGAAATCTCAATACTCAAATCTCCACCTCTCTCTACCCAAAACTCCCAACAAAACTCAACAATAAAGGGAACTAAGCGGGAAATCTTTTGTTACTAATTATTCTGTAAATGAAAATTAATCTGTAACTAACTACGAAGTCTTGTAAACCTAGAAATTAGATTTCCGCAATGAGAGTTGATGGTGAGAAGGAAAAGTGTGGTGCAAAGTAAGAAACGCAAATAAAAAAGGATATGGTGGTGCGAATCTCTTTATTTTCAGCTTCATCTTCATCTTTAACTTTATCTTTATCTAAGTATTTTTGTGTGGTTGTATTTTTGGGTAAAGAGAGAGGCAGAGGGTGGTAGAAGTAACTAAGAAGCACTTAAGTGAATTTCTTTTGTTATATACCTGGGGCAAATTTGTAATTATGCAAAATTGATGTTTATTATTTTGTGTGTTTTAGCAAATTGGGTATTTTATAAATGGTTTTGTGGTTATTGGTCATTTTGACTAAATTCCCTAATAAAAAACTAGTTTCAACCTACTGATCACTTCACCCTTCGATCAAAGGAATTGAATGAAAGGGGTAGACTCGATCTGGCAGAAGCACCAATGACAGTAGATATACACCAAAAAAACGTATAAAATAAATCGAAAATATTTTTCTTATAGAGAATTTTAAGTTTAATTTTCATATATTAACAAGAATAATTTTTGTGTGTAATTTTTATATTAAACTTTCTCATTTCTCAGTACCATTTATACACAAGTAAAATCATTTTCATTATTTAACTAACTTGTTGAAGAAGCAAAAAAGCAGCACAATGCAGAAACATCATAATAAAAGCAAAGAAAATAAAAATAAAAGACCACCAGCACTAGGCTCCGAATCTTATTTTGGTAGTTTGTCAAAAACCCTATCAAACAAACAATGCTCTTATAATTTAACCAAACAATAATGATATTTTAGGAACATCGTTGTCACACATCCACCAGATAACATATTAAATTAGAATTACCCAATTATTTCTAGGGTAACTAGTGAGAATATTATATTTGCTGCCGACACTTCTTTGTCCAATTTACAACTGGTGTTGGCTAAACAACAAGGTGTGGTACAAAATCTTTGTTCTACAAAGTGTCAAGTGGGGGCGTCCACAGCCTTCTCATTGGTCCTTGAGTGAAAGAGCAAAAGCTTCACTTCACAATCTCTGTCTGCTTTCCTCAAATACGCAGAAACAGAGATTTGTGGTGGTTCTTGACACTAATTTGATAAAAGGGTTTTCAAATTTGTTCTTTTTTTCAAATTTTGTTCGTGGTGCTTTCTGGGTTTCATACAATTTGCTCAAAATTTGAAGCTTTGCTGAAATTCCCACTTCAATTTTACAACTTTCTTGCTCCATCAGTGGTTTATTGAACTTGGTAATTTCCAAAATTTTGTGTTGGAATTTTATTTGCAAACAAATCTTTTGCCCTGTAATTCAAATTGTGCTGCCTTTGGAGTTCAATTTGTCAATTTCTTAAAAAAAAAAAAAAAATCATTTTATCATGTGAAGCAGTTCAAATCTTTCAAAACCCTTCAAGGGTTTCATACAATTTGCTAAATTTTGAATCGTTCCTGAAAATCCCACTTAAAATTTTCAACTTTCTTGCTCCATCAGTAGTTTTCTGAACTTGGTAATTTCCAAAATCTGTGTTGATATTTTTAGCCACAATCTTTTTGCCTTGTAATTCAAATTGTGCATAGGTTTTTTTTAGGCCATGATGCATTCAACAAAGTCAGAGTCTGATATCACAAGCTTAGCTGGGTCATCTCCACCAAGGTCCCCAAAGGCACCTGTTTACTATGTGCAGAGCCCTTCAAGGGACTCCCAGGATGGAGACAAGTCCTCATCAATGCATGCGACTCCAATCTACAACAACAGCCCGATGGAGTCACCTTCCCACCCCTCTTTCGGCCGCCACTCCAGGAACTCCTCCGACAACCGATTCTCAGGGATTTTCAGGTCTTCTTCCGGTAGAAAAGGCGGCAGGAAGCAGAGGAATGACAAGGGGTGGCCGGAGAATGACAAGGGGTGGCCGGAGTGTAAGGTGATTATGGAAGAAGGGGCTTATGATGATGTTGATAAGACGCTTTCGCGGCGTGCCCAGGTTTTGATTGCTCTTCTGGGCTTTGTGGTGTTGTTCACAGTCTTCTGCTTGATCATTTGGGGCGCTAGTCGCCCTTACAAGCCCGCGGTTGTTGTCAAGGTGAGCTTAGAATTTAATCGAAAAATACGAAGCCCACATCAGAAAATTAGAAAGGTTGAGTAAATAAATAAGTTATTTCGTAATTCTACCGATTGAGATAAAACTCTATATTTACAAGAAAGTAGGTGGTTAAATTAGGGACAATATCGATGCTATTAGTGGTGGATTATTCACCGACTCTCAAATCACCACTAGAACTCATGAGGAAGAAAATAGAGTTATGGATGGAATCAAATATGCAGTATTTCCATAATATGGTTTGTAGGTATACTGAGCAAATGAGTTTCATAGCCTTTTGTTGAGTTCATGATGGAAAACTTTTTATTTTGTGAAATTGGAGATGGGGAATTTTGGAATTTCCTAATAGGATTTGATTCTATGAATTATTATGCAGAGCTTGGAAATTAGTAACTTCTACATTGGTGAGGGTTCAGACTTCAGTGGGGTTCCAACAAAGATGGTGACAGTGAATGGGACCTTGAGATTCAGTGTCCACAACTCTGCTTCAATGTTTGGCATTCATGTTAGCTCCTCTCTTATCAATCTCGCCTATTCTGAGATTTCGGTGGCAACTGGTCAGGTTAGATTGGATTCTGTCACATTTTTAGTCTCTAAGAAAATTTATCATCAATCTGTGTGATCCAAATGGTACATTACCTTTTTGGTTTCTGTATTTTGGTGCTCGTAATGAACCAAGAACGAAGATTAGTTGTTGTTGTTTTGGAATCCAATTAATTTTTTTTTTTCATTTGGTATTGCAGTTGAAGAAATATTATCAGCCTCGAAAGAGCCTCCGAACGGTGTCAGTAAACTTGCGAGGAACTAAGGTTCCTCTGTATGGTGCTGGATCAAGTTTGACCTACACAAAGAATGGAGGGTTGGTTCCAATTCCATTGACATTAAAGTTTGAAGTCAGGGCTCGAGCTTTTGTGGTAGGGAAGCTAGTGAAGACGAAGCATCGAAGGCGAATTTCGTGTCCTTTGGTCTTGGATCCCACTATCACCAAACCCATCAAGTTCAAAAAGAGTTCATGCACTTATGATCGATGATGTTCTTCAGCAATATGTTCTGCAATTCGAGTTTCCATCTCTCATTCTTGTTACATGATCTCATTTGGAACAAATTAAAATCCATACTTTGTTTCTTCGGCCCGGTTGAAATTCTGAGATTCCTCTCGCAGGGGATTGTGCAAATGAATGTAAATAAGTTGAAATTGTGTAATGCAATGTTGTTGTATGTATGATTTTAACAGCAATTAAGTTTTGGAAATGCAGCACCATCTTCTGAGTGATATGGTGCGACTTCAAATCCTCTGCGTATCTCAACTATAGTGACTCCTTTGGTTCAATTTTGACCAAAGAAAGTCTAATTCCCAAACCAAAAATGGGCCGTATTGATTCGGTTTGATTGCATTTTAAAATTTTCCGACCTAATCAAACTGAATCAACAATTTATTTTTTATTTATATTTATTTTAATTTATTCGTGTATTTATTTTATTGGAACAAATTATGATTCAATGGATTTATCCATCTAATGGAGTTACCAATTTACCATCTAATTTACCAACTAAAACTCTTCATTGGATGATGATTTCATTAAATAGAAACATCTATGAATTATTTCCGTAAACTTGGTATTTGATGAACTTTGGATTATAACTAGATCAGTTATTAAACTTTGAAGTCCTCTGGCATGTTGGATTATAGAATAATTCAATGTGGTGAAAAATGAGAATATGATGGGCTCTTTTTTTTCCCTTGAAAAGAAAAATGAACAAAGAAAAAATGTATTTGGCTCAATCAAACCGTCAAAACTCAATTGTTTGGTTTGGTGTAGTTCGTTTTCCTTTATGATTGATCAAACCAAGTCTGACTATTGCATTTGATTCCCTCACGATTTTAAGCTAAAACCTATTCAAGCCGAGATGCATCTACCTCTGCAATTCATATTTGACAATGGACCTCAAAATGTTTAGTGGCTACCTGATGTAATTTTTATTTTTCTTAAAAAAAAAGTACAAGGCAACAGTTTTTTTGGGGGTCTGAACTGAACACAAGATGCAGTAGCATCAATCAATTTTAAGGCAGTGAAAGCAAATCCCATCAATCAAGCCCAAATTGGATGCTGAACACCTTTTCTAGTATATTTGACTCATACGAAAGACCTTCATTTTCATTTCTCAGACCCCTTCTCAGTGACCCTGTCTTTTTACGCCATAGATCTCTTTCGAGATCCACAAGAACCGGCACTTCCATTTCCAAAATCTCGTAAACCCATTGCCCAACGCCATGTTTAGACCAAAACCCACCTCAAGATTCATCCTTTTCACCCTCACCCTCCTTCTACTAGTCAATTTCTTAACTTCCATCAAAGCCTCTGAAACCCCCACAGATGAAAATGAAGATGGTGAATTGGAGGAGCTTCTGGCATTAGATGATCAAGTGGAAGGAGAGCAAGAAGGGCTCAGCGCCAGTGTGAGGTCCTCAGAGGCAGAGTTGTTAACCAAAGCCCAGAGGATTGTTCTTGAGCTTAACCATGAAAATACCCAGAGGGTCATTGAGAATAATGAGTTTGTTCTTGTTCTTGGATATGCCCCTTGGTGTTCTAGGAGTGCTGAGCTTATGCCTCAGTTCGCTGAGGCTGCAACTGCGCTGAAAGAACTGGGTAGCCCCCTCTTATTGGCGAAGCTCGATGCTGAGCGCTATACGAAAACGGCGTCGTCCCTTGAGATCAAAGGGTTCCCTACTCTGCTTCTGTTTGTCAATGGCACCTCTCAAGCGTACACCGGTGGATTTTCTGCGTAAGAGACTCAATTACTTTGCCAAACTATATTTTAATGGAGAATTTTTTATGTTAAGCTAATTGGGATTGGCTATGTGAAGCTTCGTTTTGTCGTCAGTGATATTATTCAGTCATAATTTAGATTGTGTTTTGTCATTGTTGCTATCTGTATGCTTACTTATTTGCTTATTATTTTCCTTGTGGTTTATTAAACTTACATCAAGTAACTTATCAATACCGGGTTGAAATTCCGATTTCTGCACATTAACAGTTTGTACTTGAAAAATGTTTTGATCACGTCTATGCAGCATGTATAGGTATATTGTATGTATGTGTATGTACGAATATATGGATCGATAGAGTTGTGCATTTCCGTTAATGTTTTTTTGGGGCAACTTTTGGTTCAGGGAAGAAATAGTGATCTGGGCAAGGAAGAAAACCGGTGAACCTGTTATTAGGATAAGCAAAGTGGCAGAGGCAGAAGAATTACTCAAGAAGTACCACACATTTGTTGTTGGTCTGTTTGAAAAATTTGACGTACGTGCCTATTTTGTGTTTCCATATTTTTCTTAGATTCTAGATAATCACAGCCTGATTTAAATTCTGAATCTGGGTTTCCAGTGAGGCCATTATTGCAGTACTGATATTTTTGAGCTTATTTATTTGCTATGAATTATTCAGGGGCCTGACTACGAAGAATTTGTAAAAGCAGCAAGAGCTGACAATGCAATCCAGTTTGTAGGAGTAAGCAACATAGAGATTGCTAGGGTTCTCTTTCCAAGTGTGAAACCAACTAATCTTTTCCTTGGAATTGTGAAAAGTGAGCCAGAAAAATACACAGCATACGGTGAGTTAGTGAAATGATCAAATTTAACCACCACCGACACTATTTCTTTCTCAGAAATGATTGTTGTTTGCGGTTTTATGTTAGCCTTGTTGTTTGTGTAATTTATCGATCCTTTGTTCCGTTGTGATGGAATTTGCTGTTCTGCTTGCATGTTTAACTTCATCAATATGCAGTTTTTTTTAATTTTCTTAATTAAGTAAGTTTAGATTTTCTAAACAATGAGGCAAAATTGTGAGTCAGGTACTTGCATATTTGACTGCCTGTATTTCTTCTTTTTGTCCTCACATTCTCTCAGAATTGCAAGTTGGCCAGATTCCACTAATCTAACCATCTACAATCTTGTTTGCTTTTGCAGAAGGGAACTTTGAAACTGATGAAATATTGCAGTTTCTGGACTATAACAAGTTTCCTTTAATTAACAAACTGACTGAAGCAAATTCTGCCAGAGTTTACTCCAGCCCTATTAAACTTCAGGTTGCTAATTCTTCCAATATACCATATTTTTCTTAACCTTTGTTCATATGTGATTACTTGTAACATATGTGTACATTTTTTATTTTTGCATTTATACATTACGTCCATGTATTTGTATAGTATATTACCATGAAAGGGCAGGGAAATTGTAAGTGATGCTTTTAATAAATAAATAAAAATGAACTAAATCCTGTGTAAAGCTGGCTTACAATACTCAAAATTGTAAACTGATCATATTGGAAACAGTTCTTCTGGTGACACATTTATCTCCCTTCTGGAGTTCAAGATGCTTAAGTTTTAAAATGACAATTTTCTGGATTTTGTCATTTAATGCAAATCATAAATCAAGTGATATTTGAAGTAATATTTGTGGACCTGCATGAACCACTAAGGATTATACTTATCCTGAAGTGTAGAATCAATCAAGAATTTTAAATGGACAAGCATGCTTACAAGGCATTCAATTAATGGCTTGCTTTCATTATTTCCTAGGTTCTTGTCTTTGCAGACGCAGATGACTTCGAGAAAGTTCTTGAGCCACTTCAGGATGTTGCTAGACAGTTCAAGTCAAAGGTACTGAAATGGACTAAATGTTGAAGCTATTGCATGAATTGGTTATAATCTTCTAACTAATGATTTTTCCTTTGTCATTCTCTTGATCCAGATACTGTTTATATATATTGACATTACAGATGAAAACCTCGCCAAGCCCTACTTAACTTTATTTGGTCTTGAAGAATCAGATAGTACTGTGGTCAGTTTCTACTTGTGAACTACATGATGATTATGATTCTTGCTCTTTGTCGATTATGCTTTTTTCCAAGGCTATAACTAATCGGGTGTTGTTTTTGTTCTGTACAGGTGACTGGTTTTGACGTAAGAGTCAGCTCTAAATATCTAGTAGAGTCAGATCCAACTTCAAGCAATATCAAAGTAACATTTCTTATTTTTTCTATTTTCCTTATGAAGAATATCTTTCTAGGCTGCTAAATTTCTGAATTGGGTTTTGTAGGAGTTCTGCTCAGGGCTTCTGCATGGTACTCTATCCCCACACTTCAAATCACAACCAATACCTGATAACGTGAGCTTTTTTCTTCGCCTAAATCTTTTTGTATCAATTATTGATGATTGAGTCTTTGAATCCTACCTCTATTCTCTTTCTATTTTATATACTTGGTGACAATAGTTGCATAATTTGGTTGTCGACTTGTTTCATTGGCCAAGAATTTTTTCTCCTTTTTGGAATCAAGAACCAACCAAAACTGTATGCTGTGTACTAATTTCAATATAGCCATCAAGTAATATATATTATGACACTTCTTGTAATCTTATTGCCCTATAGTAGCGACTAAAGCTGGGAAGAGTAACTCTTGTTTGATTAATTTTTTATATATGCTGTTTCATAAAATTTTGATCTCACGTCACTACTTTTGGGAAAATTGCAGTCAAATGCAACCGTCCACAGCATTGTAGGAAAGACATTTGATGACTTTGTTTTGAATGGTCACAAAAATGTTCTTCTAGAGGTACGTGTTTCATTGCCCCTTTCATTTATTTTTACTTCTGCTCATATAGTGGGGGAGTACTTTTACATATATACTGTCTACCCCCATACCTCACCCCAATTTATCTTCTAAAAAAAAGGAAAGAAGCTTATGCTGTCTCATGGTTTCAGAACTTTTCTACAGAAAATTGGTTCGAGTCTTTTGACTATGCCCACGAGAAATCTTACCGTTGTTTTGAAACAGGTTTACGCACCATGGTGCTTCAACTGTGAGACCACTAGCAAGCACGTTGAGAAGTTGGCTAAGCATTTCAAAAGTGTAGATAATCTAGCCTTCGCAAGAATAGATGCTTCTGCAAATGAACATCCAAAGCTCCAAGTAAGTGTTACTTTCGGCATTGTAGTTTTGTTCCCAATATTGGGATGAAAACCTGGCTGTGCATCCATAACCTCGGGTATTGGATAACCATTCGGAGATACAAACATTAACTTAGCTTTCCATGACGTTGCCTTTGCTTCAAACACTTCATAGAGCATTTACTTAGCTCTGCAAGAGCATTTTGAGGCCGTTATTTTTTATTTCAAATAACTGAAGTCATATACAATCAAATCATTGCTGTGAAATTGTGAGTACTTGTATGGTTCTCTAGAAATGGCCTGAGGCGTTATACATAAGAGAATAGGGTGTGAATTTCCGACCAATTTGACATGAATGAGAACCTACTCTGAGCCTCTTCCGTTACGTTATTAGTTGATGAGATTCCATACTTGTGATTCTGTGAAGTTTATGCTGTTATTATTGTTTGTTATTGCAGGTAAACGAATATCCAGCACTCTTATTCTACACAGCCAATGATAAAGCCAATCCGGTAGTTAGTCATTACATATCCCGGTTTTGCTACAATGATCACTTCATATATGCTCAATAGCCATCTTATACACGAATTTTTTTTCCGCTGCAGATCAAACTTTCTACAAAATCGAGCCTGAAGGACCTGGCCACAACTATCAACAGACATTTGAAAGCCAAAGATAGTGCCACTAAAGACGATGCCGCTAAAGATGAATTATAGGAACATATACTGATTCATATACTAAAAGTTCGTTATAGGACATGATACTGATTAGTAGTATCCCCCAGTGATTTATAACTAGAATACTGAGGACAACGTAGGCGGGCTTGAGGAACTTTTTCTTCCTCACAAAAGTTGCAGCTAAGCTTTAGGACCATATTTATTTACTTTTTTTGTTACTGTGACATTCTTATCAGAATCAGAATCCACTGAGATTCAAGTAACCTGCGATTTTACTACTATTCCTTTTAGTTGGTAGTAACTTGTTGCGTTCGTACAAGTACAATGTGCATGAATAGAAAAAATAAAAAACCAAAAACAATAAGATGAGAAAATGTATTTTAGGGAGGGTGTATTCAATTTAGATTTTAATGGGTTTTAATAGATTTTTAATGGGTTTTAAATCTGCTGGGTTTCAACGGGCTTTAAAAGTTTTTATTTTAAGGAGTTTTCATATGAATTATGTTTTATTTTTATTATTGATTTGTAATGCTTTGTTAAGATTTTATTAGGTTTCAAAACCCAATGATTATATCTAATAATCTTGCTAATATTTAGTACCTCTTTTTTCTGTTTTTGTTTTTGTTTTTATCCAATAATATTTCATACCTCTGCTGCTTGTGCAAAATGTCTAATCCTCAATGCGCTGAACTCACCAATGCTTCCATATCAACAGCTTGTTTGTAGAAAGAGTCTTTTGCAATATTCAACGATTTATAAAACCCAATAGATATAATGCTTAAATTTGTAAGGCACGCAATAAATTGGCTAATCAATTATACCATCATGTACACACGAAGTTGAATTATGACAGATTGAATTATATAGAAGAATAAAATCGTAAAACCAGATATATCTGTTCTTAGTAATTCAGTATTGACAATAATACAAGTTTCAATGACAACTCAACTACACTCGAGTTTCATAGGAATACAAAGACTATACTGACAACCAAACAGATAATAACAAAACAAAAGAACCAGATAACCCAAAATTGCATAGATACTTGACCATTAAAATCCATTTACGTACCCATCTACATCGTTTTATCACATCCATTTACATTGTCCATAAAATCCAAACAATATGACAAGTAAAATAAGCAGAGGAAATTAAAATCTTTTGAGAGATTTTCAAGGACGCCGGGTTCGAGTCCTAATGAGGTAAGTATATCTCATCCTTACCTTATTATGTTGTCTTTTTTTTAGCAAATGCCTTAATATGGTGTCCACTAATATCATAATCTATTTGTATAAATTATTTTGACCACTTTTTTTTTTTTTTTTTTTTTTTTTGAGGAAGAAAGTTGTTCAATAGATTGTAAATCAAGAATACAAAGTCGTGAATATGAACGTGGTCTTATTAAAATCTTGTCGTATGTTGATGCATAAAATGTACCAACTTAGAAGTAGGAAGACCGCATTCACCCAAGAACACAAACATGTACGTGGTTCACCCAAATCGGGCTACATCCACAGTGTTACTCCATTCTCATTAGTATAATAGGGTTTACTTGTACATGATACAATAGGCTTAGAGCCTTCTAGAGAGAAAGAGTGATAAATGTAGAGAGAAGGGAGAGCTCTCAAGGTTAGAGAGAGAGTGATATCTCTAGTGAGAGAGTGGAGATCCCTCAAATGAGAGTGATAATGCTTCTTATATAGGCAATATTAGGTCTTGATGGTGGGACCCAAATATGGGCTTTAGTAATAGGGTTTGATGGTGAGCCTTGTTAGTGGGCCTTGGGAATGGGCTTGATGTGATCTTCTAAGTCTTCTGTACGGGCTCGTTGCTTGGTCAGATGTGATGTCAACAAGTCCCCCAAGTTCTTGACTGAGGTGGACTACCTCGATTGAGGGCTTTTAACAAAAGTGCACTGACCGAGCAACTCCTTTGTTTCCATCCACTACTCCGCTCGGTGCACTATCACCAGTCCCCTAAGTCCTCGGTCGAGGTGGGATGCCGAGAGGAAAACTCCTTTGTAGTTTGTTGTATGTCTAAATGCGTTGGTATGATAGTGATTGCACTATAGTAGTCCCCTGGTGAGGGTGGAACCTTGTTTGATGAGCTTTGAATATTTGCAAGTGTTTCTTTGTTGTTTGTGTGTGCCAGTTGACATGTTTAGCTAAGTTTAACTATGAATGTTGTGTTTGTTATGTTGTTTGTAAGTGTAGACTTGCTTGACATGTTCTTTTGTTTGCCATTGTTTGAACTAATGTTTGCTCATCATGTTTTTGTGTTTGCCATTTGTCTGAGCTAAAGTTTGCTCGGCATGTTTTGTGTTTGCTATTTGTTTGAGCTAAAGTTTGCTCGGCATGTCTTGTGTTTGCCATTTGTTTGAGCTAAAGTTTGCTCGGCATGTTTTGTGTTGCGATTTGTTTGAGCTAAAGTTTGCTCCGCTTGTTGTGTTTGCCATTTGTTTGAGCTAAAGTTTGCTCCACATGTTTTGTGTTTACCATTTGTTTGAGCTAAAGTTTGCTCGGCATGTCTTGTGTTTGCCATTTGTTTGAGCTAAATTTTGCTCGGCATGTCTTGTGTTTGCTATTTGTTTGAGCTAAAGTTTGCTCCGCATGTTGTGTTAGCCATTTGTTTGAGCTAAAATTTGCTCCGCATGTTTTGTGTTTTCCATTTGTTTGAGCTAAAGTTTGCTCGGCATGTTTTGTGTTTGCCATTTGTTTGAGCTAAAGTTTGCTCGGCATGTCTTGTGTTTGCCATTTGTTTGAGCTAAAGTTTGCTCGGCATGTTTTGTGTTTGCGATTTGTTTGAGCTAAAGTTTGCTCCGCTTGTTGTGTTTGCCATTTGTTTGAGCTAAAGTTTGCTCCACATGTTTTGTGTTTACCATTTGTTTGAGCTAAAGTTTGCTCGGCATGTCTTGTGTTTTCCATTTGTTTGAGCTAAATTTTGCTCGGCATGTTTTGTGTTTGCTATTTGTTTGAGCTAAAGTTTGCTCTGCATGTTGTGTTTGCCATTTGTTTGAGCTAAAATTTGCTCGGCATGTTTTGTGTTTTCCATTTGTTTGAGCTAAAGTTTGCTCGGCATGTTTTGTGTTTGCCATTTGTTTGAGCTAAAGTTTGCTCGGCATGTCTTGTGTTTGCCATTTGTTTGAGCTAAAGTTTGCTCGGCATGTCTTGTGTTTGCCATTTGTTTGAGCTAAAGTTTGCTCGGCATGTTGTGTTAGCTATTTATTTGAGCTAAAATTTGCTCGGCATGTTTTCTGTTTGCCATTTGTTTGAGTTAAAGCTTGCTCGGCATGTTTTGTGTTTGATGATAAGCCGAAAATATACTTGTATTTCCCATATATTTAATTAGTTATTATTATTATTTTGGGAGGAATTGATACTCGAATTTATTAAATTTGCAGATTTATTCTAGAAGGAGTATTTGGGGCAAAAGAAGGAAATATGTTAAGGAATCTCATACCACAAAGGAAACGTTTTGATTTTATGGCTACATCAATGAAATCCCAATTCAAGTAGGAGAGGGCATATGCTTGCCTATTTCTGTTCAAACTAGAAATTAGATTTTCTTATTTTTATTTTACTCCTTTTCAAAGTAGGATTAGGAATCTTTCCTTATAAATACCCAAGCTTGGCTTAGGTTTAAGGAGGCAGAAAATTCAGATTACAACTCTCCATCTAGTATACGGCAAGCTGGGATTTTCGGCTACCCTTGTTCTACAAACTGTTTGTTCTCTTAACTTCAATTTTAATGAGATTATTTCTATTCATTATGAGAATGAGTAACTAATTTTCTCACTAGGGTTAGACCTAAGCCTTAACATGATTATGTGATTTATCTTTTTCCTATGTTGTCGTATATGCATGCTTTGAATCTTTAATCACTGTTAAAACTATCTTTATGTCTTAATACTTGATCACCCTTAGGATATTTAGACAAGTAATTTGATGCAATTTTATAGGAATGCCCACCTAAAAATTGGGATTAGCTTCTTGTGATTAAGGATTGTAATACATCTAGGTTAAAAGCCATAACTAAGAGATTACATGGTTATAAAAGATTTTCATGAACTTAATGAATCTTGCATGTAGAATTAGATCTAAATGCCATAGACTAATCGCATGTTAGGTATACGTTTTCACTTGAATGCCCACGAGGAAAATATGCTTTCGAAAAATCTAACCTTCAAAGTTGAATGTATTGATTCATAGATTCTTTTCTAAGTCACATATGATTGTTAATGGTGAAGGTTGAACCCTAATACTTGTTTACATTGTTTACTTAATTTTTATTCAGTTACCGAACTTAATTCAACTATTTTATTATTAATTAAGAGTGAATTCTAAAAATAAGAATTATCCATATAAGTCCCTGAGAAAATCGACCCTGCTTACAGTGCTATACTACAACAGCCCTATACTCTTGCAGGTATTATTTGTGTGATTTTAACCCTTGTTTTGCAGGTGGAAAAAATCTATCAAGAAATTGGCGCCGTTGCCGGGGACTGTGCTGATTACTCTTATTTTAATTTACTTTTAGTTAATTATTTGTTTTCAATTTTTCTCTCTACTTCTCCTATTCAACATTTAAGCACATGTCTCTATTCTTGCAGGAATATCTAATTGTGCATGGTTCTAGCTACATGATCTACGAACCCGATTCTAGCACAATTCGATCCAGAACCTGAAAGAACATCAAGAAGAAGAAGACAACTACAAGCAATTAACGCAAGGTTCGCACTCCAAGGCACTTTCCTTGCGGATTTATTCACAGGAATAGACAGCACACTTCCCGCACCAATGGCATTAACAATACATGAAGTCGGCGCACCGCTTAGCAAAAGCCTTGCAGCACGTGGGAATGGAACCCCACAATGCATCATGTACCCCGAGGTACAGGACGAAGTCACTTTTGAGATCATACATCACATGCTTGAGCTTCTACCCACTTTTAATGGACTCCCAAACTGTGATCCGAATATGCATTTATCTGAGTTCTTGTCAAGGTGTGACTACATCATTGTTCGAGGAATTTCAAACGAGGCAATTAAGTTAAGGCTTTGTCCTTACACCTTGAAGGATAAAGCTCGGGCTTGGCTACATTCATTACCTCCGGGAAGCATAACAACATGGGAACTCTTACAGACAAAGTTTCTAAACAAATTCTACCCATCATCCAAGACTCTCGCTTTGAAGAAAGAAATACTGGCCTTTGCCCAGAAATCTAACGAGTCGTTTCATGATACTTGGGAGCGATACAATGACCTATATATGCATTGCCCTCACCATGGGTTGGATTCAGACATGCAGGTGAACATCTTTTATGATGGGCTCAACCACATCACCAAAAGTTATGTCAATGCATCCGCAGGGGGTTCCCTCATAATCAAAATAGCCCGTGAAGCATTTGAAATATTTGAACTCATGGCTAACGAATCTCAACAATGGACGAATGCTGGCTCTCATACGAGGGGACACGTCTATGATGTAACGCAAGGACATGGTACCCTTAATATTGCGGCACAAATCACCCAGTTGGAAAAGAAGATCAACAGTTTGATGCTCACCACTGCTGCCCCAAAGACAACACATGTTTGCGCCATCTGTGAGGACCCTACACATAATTTCCTCCAATGTCCTCAGAAGGATGGGTATCCTGACCTTGTCCAAGAACAAGTAAATGCCACCCCGTAATGATGCCTACCCCAACACATACAATCCTGGATGGAGGAATAATGCAAACATTGGGTGGAATGGCCAACACCAAGTCTGGCCCAATTACCAGCAGAATTATCAACAACCACTCAACAATCAGACCCAACCGACCGCACCACGCCAATTGAGTGTAGAAGAGCAGCTTACCAGGTTCATTGAGATCTCTACCCAGAATCAACAAAACACCCAAGCATCAATTAAAAACTTGGAGCAGCAAGTTAGCCAACTGGCCCAAGAAATTTTTGAAACGGATAAAGGGGTTTTTCCTAGTCAACCTATACCAAACCCAAGAGGGGCCGAGCATTGCAATATGGTGAGAACCTTACGAGGGGGTAAGAGTTATGACAATCGGGAGGCAGCAAAGTCCACCCAATTGGAAACCCCTGCTGCCAAGCCCAATATTGAAACTGAACCTCAAGTAGAATTGGTTGCCCCACAAATTTAGTTTTCTCCATCTACCGCCCCTGACTACACCCCGCCACTGCCATTCCCACAAAGGCAGCATCGCCGCTCAAATAAAGACCAGCAGACCATTGACTTCATGCAGACATTAGCCAAGGTCCATATCAATCTACCTCTATTGGATGCTATAAAGCACATCCCTTCCTATGCAAAATTTTTAAAGGAGGTTTGCGCCAATAAAAAGAAAATTTCAGACCTGGAAAAGGTGATTTTGACAGAACAGTGTAGTGCAGCCCTCCTACACAAACTGCCACCTAAGAAAAAAGACCCGGACAACTTTACTATTTCCTGCACTATAGGGAATTCCGAATTTCAGATCTCGGGTCAAGCATCAACCTTATGCCCTACTCAATATTTCAGAGGTTAGGAGCAGGAAAGCTCAGGCCAACACCAATGGTTCTCCAGTTGGCTGACCGATCCCTCACATACCCCAAAGGAATCATTGAAGATCTCATCATCAAGGTGGATCAATTATATCTACCCATCGACTTCGTGGTACTCGACATGGTGGAAGACAAAGAGACGCCACTAATCCTTGGCCGACCCTTCATGGCCACAACCCGTACACTAATTGATGTAGAAGCTGGAACTCTTACATTCTATGTGCAAGACCAAACCGTGGTCTTAAACCTATTTGACATGGCTAAAAGCCCCGCTGAAATTTCAGAGTGTTCACGAATTGAAGTATTGGAGGACGCCAACTACATGGAACCAAGACAGTTACTCTATACCGACCTAATAGAGGCATCCCTCATCGACCCAATCCTTGGCCAAAATGAGGATGATATTGCTGAAATAATGGCAGCACTAGATAGCAACCGGCCACCATATCCACGGCGGCGACCACAAATTGAAGCCCTTGGGCCACCAAAGACACCGCAGCAGCCTTCTATTGCGAAGGCCCCTCAGTTGGAGAAGAAACCTCTTCCGCCCCATCTCAAATATGCGCATCTTGGCGATCAAGGGACCCTGCCAATTATCATTGAAGCAGACCTCACCGAACTAGAGGAAGATAAGCTACTCCGAATCCTACGAAAATACAAGGAGGCTATTGGGTGGACTATAGCCGACATTAAAGGCCTTAGTCCTTCAATCTGCATGCATCGGATCTTACTGGAAGATGACAGCAAGCCCACAGTTAATGCTCAAAGGCGATTGAACCCAATCATGAAGGACGTTGTTCGGAATGAGGTCCTAAAACTCCTAGACGCTGGCATTATCTACCCAATTTCGGACAGCCCATGGATAAGCCCAACACAAGTTGTTCCTAAGAAATAAGGTATTACTGTTATTACAAATGAAAAAGGGGAGCAAGTTCCTACAAGGATGACTACTGGGTGGAGGGTGTGTATTGATTATCGCAAGCTGAATTCAGCCACACGAAAGTATCACTTTCCACTACCATTCATTGATCAAATGGTAGAGCGATTAGAGGGTAAGGCGTTCTATTGTTTCTTAGATGGCTATTCAGGGTATAATCAGATTCCTATTGCACCTGAAGATCAAGACAAAACTACGTTCACTTGCCCATTTGGCACTTTTGCCTATCGGCGTATGCCATTTGGATTGTGTAATGCACCTACCACTCTTCAGCGATGCATGATGAGCATATTCTCAGACATGGTGGAGCGAATTATTGAAGGGTTTATGGATGACTTCTCCGTATATGGAGATTCCTTTGACCACTGTTTGGACAACTTGGCAACTGTTTTGGAAAGATGCAAAGAGATGCATTTGGTATTGAACTGGGAAAAGTGCCACTTTATGGTGAAGCACGGTATCGTGTTAGGGCACCTAATTTCAGACCTTGGAATCGAAGTGGAAAAAGCCAAGATTGACGTCATTAGCAACCTGCCACCCTCCACGTCAGTCAAGGATATCAGATCCTTTCTTGGCCATGCTGGGTTCTACAGAAGATTTATCAAGGATTTTTCTAAGGTTAGTTGACCTCTATGTAATTTACTATGTAATTTATTGGCCAAGGACTCAGACTTCATATTTGATGACAAGTGCCTCGAATCATTCATGACCCTGAAGACTGTTTTAACCACAGCCCCAATTATCACCGCACCTGATTGGAACCTACATTTTGAAGTCATGTGTGATGCGTCAGATTACGCAGTTGGAGCGGTTCAAGGACAACGACAAGACATGCTACCTAGTGTGATATACTATGCTAGCCGAACCTTAAATGATGCACAACTCAATTATTCAACAACAGAGAAGGAGCTCCTAATAGTGATTTTCGCATTGGAAAAGTTCCGATCATATCTAATCGGAGCTAAGGTAATTATCTTCACTGACCACGCAGCGTTGAAATACCTTTTTGCCAAGAAAGATTCAAAACCTAGACTCATCCGATGGATTCTCCTGCTACAAGAGTTTGACATCGAAATTCGTGACAAAAAGGGGAGTGAGAATGTGGTGGCTGACCATTTATCTAGGCTGGTGAACACCACTGCAGCAGAGTCTGAATCATTGCCACTCCAAGAAACATTTCCTGACGAGCAGCTCTTCGCTCTTATGCAGCACAAACCCTGGTATGCAGATATTGTGAATTTTCTGGTTAGTGGCAAACTTCCCATTGATATTACATCCCAACAGCGAAAGAAGTTTCTATCCACTGTCAAATATTATTTCTGGGATGAACCCTACCTATTCAAGCACTGTGCATACCAACGTATTCGACGGTGTGTGCCAAGTGAAGAACAGGACAGTGTCCTACGATTTGCGCATCAATCTGCTTGTGGAGGTCATTTCGGTCCAAAACGAACCGCAACCAAAATTTTACAGAGCGATTTCTATTGGCCATCTTTATTCAAAGATGCTTACACATGGTGTCAAGCATGTGATCGTTGCCAGCGTGTTGGAAACCAGTCCAAACGCAATGAGATGCCCCAGCAGAGCATTTTGGTAGTTGAAATTTTCGACGTTTGGGGCATTGACTTTATGGGTCCGTTTCCTTCATCCCACTCAATCTCTACATCTTCGTGGTTGTGGACTATGTCTCTAAAGGGGTGGAAGCTGTTGCCAGTCCAACAAATCAAGGTTCAATGGTTCTTAAATTCCTACAAGGTACAATTTTTCCTCGCTTTGGAGTCCCCAGAGCTATCATCAGTGACGGAGGCAAGCACTTCTTGAATAAGCCTTTTGCCTCATTACTTGCAAAGCATGGCATCACTCATTGGGTGGCAACACCATACCACCCCCAAACATCTGGGCAAGTTGAAGTTTCTAATCGCGAGCTTAAGCGAATTCTAGAGAAAACAGTGTCTTCTACACGAAAGGTTTGGAGCACAAAACTGAACGATGCACTATGGGCGTATCGAACAGCTTATAAAACCCTAATTGGGATGTCGCCATTTCGACTGGTTTATGGCAAAGCATGCCATTTACCCATGGAGTTAGAACACAAAGCATTCTGGGCAGTCAAGCAACTCAATCTTGCCTACGATGAGGCATGCGAGCATCATAAACTAGAACTTAGTGAGTTGGAAGAAATTCGTAATGACGCTTACGAAAATTCAAAAATTTATAAAGAAAAGACCAAGCTTTTTCATGATCGACAGATTTTAAGAAAGGAATTCCATCCATGACAGAAGGTACTCTTATTTAACTCCTGGCTCAGACTCTTTCCAGGGAAGCTTAAGTCCCGCTGGTATGGACCATTTGAAGTTGTCCATATACATCCACATGGGGCAGTGGATATAAAGAATGTCCAAACCGGAAAGGAATTCATAGTTAATGGACATCGTTTGAAACCTTATTTGGAGTCACCCTACGATCTAGCTAAGGATGTTGTGACTTTACAAACGCCTACTCCATGACCCTAGCGGCCCTACGTCAAGCTCTAGACGTTAACTTAAGCGCTTAATGGGAGGCAACCCACCTATATCCTTTTCGATAGTTTATTTGTTTTTGTTTTCCCTTTCTTTTCTACCCTCTACTTAACTAGCATGCAAAGACCCTTTTTCTGTTCTTACCTAGCACTAGGTGTGATTGCAGGCATACATGGTTGATTTGATTGGCGCACCCTATCCACTAGCAGTCGGGTATAATCATACAACAAAATGTTGACATGCTTCAAAATCTAAATACCAAGGATGGAGGAGTCATACCTGGGCTGATGATGATCGTGATCCTAGGTATATTATTACAACACTTTTACATCAAATGAATTGAATACCCTAGGAGTCTACACCCTAATCTAAGTTTAGGGGTTGGGCTTGCACACACACCAGCCTGGGTCAGTATTTCTATTAAAAAAAAAAAAAAAAGGTGGATCCGTCCACAATACGACCCAATTTGTAGTGTGAGTTTACCTGTCGGCCCAACCAAGCACGTGAGCTGCATCCAGGACCAAGCAGCCGAAGCCGTCCAAGCCCACTCAAACGAAGGTCACATGGGTACCCAACCTGGCCCTCATGCACCTTACTACTAGGCCCAAACCCAACTTGGGCCCAGGTTCTGGGCAGGTCCACACTAGCCGGGCAGCCCACAATACATCCCCGGCTGATTAGAGTTGGACCCACAAAGACTACCGGCCCAATCACGATTGAGGCCCGACCCGCGGTCAACTCAGGCCCTACTCTTGGGTCTGCGATCAATTCAGGCCCAATTTCGAGGACCTCCGCCGATAATGGACCGGTCCTATGGTGGCTCCTATGCTTCACCTCCGCCTCCGATGGACTGTTTCTTCGTAGGCCTAAGCCAAACGATGGTACTAGCCCGAAGCTTACAACCTGGTCCTCCCTTCCTTTACTCATGAGCCCATCGGGCCCACTTTCCGAGCCGGGTATCCCTAGCCATATGCCCGAGTGTTCCTGCCCATTGGAGTGGGCTCACGCTCGTACTTTGGACCACTACGGTCACGGCCCAGCAGCTTACTCGTGGGCCTATTGATCGGCCTACTTTCAGCCTTCAGCCCACAATCGCACCGGATCAAGGCACGGTATCGTGGATCCCCGATCTCCGGTCGGTACCTGCACGAACCACCATCACCGCCATCTCCGACGACCGATGATGGCCCACATGGCCACACCACACGGTAGTTACTATTCATCCTCAACAACTACCATCACAGAAATTCGACTATGCACAACTCCAGAAATGTACGCATGATAAATTTGCAGAACTGAATTCTTTACCTTTCCGAGGCATCTGCCCGATCCCACATGGCCAGCTCCAACTCTCGCCTCCATCCCCCTTTCATTTCTCCCACTCACATTCCCGCAACCGCTTCCACACCCATCCCCTATGTTTGCCGATTCCACACCCAACAACAAGAACAACATCGAAAACATACATCAATCACCACAAAAATAAAAACAAACATACAAAACAAAAAATGGCTCAAGCACCTGATCGAAAAAAGCACGGGGACCTTACCTCGTGACCACTGCCGATCGCTGATGCTGGTTCCTTCTCGGCCGCTGGAGCAGCGTGGTGATGGTCGGTGTCACAGCCGTTCTCATTTCCACCGTCCTAGGCTCCGACGGGTGCTCGGGTTTCCAAGCATTTGGAGGCATTTCTCTCGGACATGGTTGGGTATCAGCGATGGGGAGGTTCATGGTGGCTCTCGCCTTCACGACGATGGTGAATCGTAGCCGGAAATGATCGGAGCAGCAGAACGACGTGCGAAGTTGGTGGGTATTTTCGGAGATTTTTGGACATCTCTCTCCGACTTTCAAGCTCATGGATGGCTACGGGTGAGAAATGTGACCCTAATATGAAGTTGGGATATTTATAGCTACGTCAGAACGACACCGTTTTGTCCCTTCAATGCAACGCCGCCGTTTTACTAGCAGGGAGCACATCTCAGGTCTTTGGTTCGACCCCAGGTGCTCTTCTTTCTTTCTATTTTCCATTTTCTTTTCCTTTTATTTTTGTGTTAATTCTTTCTTTTGTTTTGTTTTTCCTTATTCTTTTCTTTCGCATTTCTTTGTCTTTCTTCTGTTGCACCACGGGGACATGTTGCATGATAAGTTTGAGGGTAGGGGCCTTCATTTTGTTTTTATCTGTTTTAACAAAGAATTTTAGAAAGAAAATTATTAAATAAATAAATAAAAACAAAATTTTAATTGGATTTAATTTGATTTTTCCCTCCTAAATTATTTTTAATGCACTCTATTTACTATGATCGAAATTTGAAACTTCATAAGTGAGATTAAATATTAGAGCATGACCACCAAGAACATATAGTCGATTTTTGCACACAATTCTTACCATATTCAATTTCGCACATGCACATCAACTTATTTGTGGAAATTAAATTTGTTTCAAGAATGCTAATTTTTCTTACCCTAAGATTGTGGGTTATTTAATTTGTTACCATCAAAGGTTCGAAAAAGTGAAAGCCATAAATAAATCGGAGGTGAGTTCGAGCCCTAAAATAAGGGTGTGCATTTACCCATCAATTACATGCTAGCCTTTCCAATTCGAGTAAATAAATCATTTGGGACATTTGTTGTCTAGTGCCCTAAAGTCATCTTATTTGGGAGTCATCGATCTAAAGCTCGTTACATGGGTTGGATAGAAAGCTTGCTTAATGTTAAATAAAATTCCATCATTTGTTATAAATAAATAAAAAATAAAAAATATATATACAAAAAAAAATAATAATAATAAATAAATAAATAATTTTCAGGCAAGAATGCTTTGGATGGTGATAGGTTAAGTGATTTTACAGTTGGTGGGTACAAATTTAATGCAAGTGAGGGACTGGTTTAATGCTTATAATTTTGTTGAGATTCACAGTACACGAATATGGTTTATGGATTGCTCACCAGAATCTGGTAATCTTCTGTTTTGAAAGTGTGGATTTGCTCTCTCGTTTAGCCTTACTTATGAATGGAGAATTTTGATTTTGCTTTGATGAGTGTTACTTTATATTCAATGGAAGGAAGGTTAAATTAAGTTTAACATTTTTAGAGCGGTTGTGGGTATCGTAACTGGTAAACCCTCAGGTGACACAACTCCTCCTACTAGGGACACCTAGGGGTTTAAAGGCGTGTAGTGTTTGCTCAGCGCTATCGAGTTCCCTGCGAAAGTGGCATTTTATTTTTTATATTTGTTTTCTTAAGTTTTGTTTTATTTACTTGAGGACAAGTAACAATTCAAGTTTGAGGGTATTTGATAAGCCGAAAATATACTTGTATTTCTCATATATTTAATTAGTTATTATTATTATTTTGGGAGGAATTGATACTCGAATTTATTAAATTTGCAGATTTATTCTAGAAGGAGTATTTGGGGCAAAAGAAGGAAATATGTTAAGGAATCTCATACCACAAAGGAAACGTTTTGATTTTATGGCTACATCAATGAAATCCCAATTCAAGTAGGAGAGGGCATATGCTTGCCTATTTCTGTTCAAACTAGGAATTAGATTTTCTTATTTTTATTTTACTCCTTTTCAAAGTAGGATTAGGAATCTTTCCTTATAAATACCCAAACTTGGCTTAGGTTTAAGGAGGCAGAAAATTCAGATTACAACTCTCCATCTAGTGCACGGCAAGCTGGGATTTTCGGCTACCCTTGTTCTACAAACTGTTTGTTCTCTTAACTTCAATTTTAATGAGATTATTTCTATTCATTATGAGCATGAGTAACTAATTTTCTCACTAGGGTTAGACGTAAGCCTTAACATGACTATGTGATTTATCTTTTTCCTATGTTGTCGTATATGCATGCTTTGAATCTTTAATCACTGTTAAAACTATCTTTATGTCTTAATGCTTGATCACCCTAAGGATATTTAGACAAGTAATTTGATGCAATTTTATAGGAATACCCACCTAAAAATTGGGATTAGTTTCTTGTGATTAAGGATTGTAATACATCTAGGTTAAATGCCATAACTAAGAGATTGCATGGTTATAAAAGATTTTCACGAACTTAATGAATCTTGCATGTAGAATTAGATCTAAATGCCATAGACTAATCGCATGTTAGGTATACATTTTCACTTGAATGCCCACGAGGAAAATATGATTTCGAAAAATCTAACCTTCAAAAGTGCATGTATTAATTCATAGATTCTTTTCTAAATCATATATGATTGTTAATGGTGAAGGTTGAACCCTAGTACTTGTTTACATTGTTTACTTAATTTTTATTCAGTCATCGAACTTATTGCAACTATTTTATTATTAATTAAGAGTGAATTCTAAAAATAAGAATTATCCATATCAGTCCCTGAGGAAATCGACCCTGCTTACAGTGCTATACTACAACAGCCCTGTACTCTTGAAGGTATTATTTGTGTGATTTTAACCCTTGTTTTGCAGGTGGGAAAAATCCTATCAAGAAATTTTGCCATTTGTTTGAGCTAAAGTTTGCTCGGCCTGAGTTGAGCTAATGTATGCTCGGTATGTTTTGAGTGAATGTAAGCTCGATATGTGTAGAGCGAATGTGGGCTCGGTATATGTTGAGCGAATGTGGGCTCGGTTATGTGTTGAGCGAATGTGGGCTCGATTATGTTTTGAGTTAAAGTATGCTCGGCATGTTTTGGCAATGTTATGCTTAATATTCAAGTACATGTCAATGTTATGCTTAATATTCAAGTGCCAAGGGCAACGTTATTAGCATGATGCCAATTTTTCTAGGGATGATGATAGTGTATGACGTGTATGTAATGATGAAGGTATGATGCATATGAGGTTCATGCTATGTTTGATGTGTTGTGAAGTGTTACGGACTATGTCGAGGCTCGGCATGAGGTGTGACTCGTAATGAGCAAATGGTTGTGGTTGGCAGACCCATGTGAGTCCTGAGTTGGGCATGTTCCTTGCTGGAGTTGAGGAGGTGGTGCCGATTGGGTCATCAATCGAGTGGTTATGATAACCATGGTGGGCTCTGTTTTAATCAAGTTGGGTCTCTGCGCATTAATGTCGCCGTTCGGAAGATTGCTCGCGCATCGGTCGGCGTTGTCGCCCTTATGAACCCTCAGTCGGTTGAATTTGAAAGTGGCCGACCGGCCGAGTCATCGTGTGGACCTTCCCTGTCCTCTTCGACATTCAGTTCTGATTTAATTTTGTCTTCCCTCTCTTTGCCAAGTTGTGCATTGTCGGTGTAATGGCTTGGTTGGTGTGATGGGCCTTTCGGTGTGTTGTTTTAAGTGAATACTCCTGAATTTGAAAACCCCTAAAATCATTTAACATCTCCAATTGAATACACCCCTTGTCACTGTATTTTGCTCTGATTTCAATTGTAGTTACAGTTTAATTTGAAGTCTGCTTTTAGTAATTTTTTATTAGAAATTTTCCTCAAAATGCACCAATGATTTATTCAGTACAATAAGGAATAAGCTTAGAAAAAGAAGGGCTAAGATATCAAACTAGGGATAAAATGTGCTGATTTCCACTCCAATAATTCATATGAAACATCAATAGGCTTTTCATCAAGCCTCCATTTCACAATTCCACAAGGTACAAACAACCATCTATTTTCAGTCTGATAGAAACAATTATTGAAGAAGACATTTGTGGCAATAGATGCTAATAGCATTAAACCACTGGTGTCAACAATGGTTTCTCCAGAAAGTGGGCTTCAAGATTTCCAATCACAACGTCGGTCATGGCAATTCGAGTTTGTACCGTGTCACATGCTTTATGAGGAGAGAGCACCACATTCTCAAGCCAAAACAGCTCCTCAGGTACGTCTGGTTCGTTTTCATAAACATCGAGCCCAGCACCACCTAACCTGCCTTCCAGCAGTGCAGATACCAGCTCTGGTTCATCAACATGA
This sequence comes from Oemleria cerasiformis, assembly GCA_037349345.1. Lineage (NCBI taxonomy): Eukaryota > Viridiplantae > Streptophyta > Magnoliopsida > Rosales > Rosaceae > Oemleria > Oemleria cerasiformis. The sequence continues at coordinate 3,933,307 of JAZGTL010000019.1, read as the reverse complement.
GGGCCTCTACCGATGTTAATGAGAACACCTTTTGGACCCAAAGCATTAATGACTTCGCGATTGATAATGTGGCGGGTCTCTTCAGTTAAGGCGCATGCAACAACCAGAACATCACAGTTGGAGGCCAACTCCACAACACTTGGATGGTATTTGTACTTCAAATCTGGTTTTTCTGTTCTGGAGTAGTAAGCAATTGGGCAGCTGAAGGCCTCAGCTCTCTTGGCAATTGCTTGGCCAATTCTTCCCAGTCCGATGATGCCAACTGTTTTTCCTGTGAACTGAATGAAAGACAACTATCACATAATGAGGGGAAACAAAGATACTATTTGGCGAAAAGTAAAATCAAGAACGAAGTTATTTAGTCAGACTTTTACCTTGCAAGACGAACAAAAAGGGAATGACAAAGTGAAAAAACCTAAGTCACCCCCATCTCCAAATTTCAAAAGCACTAAGAAATTATCATTAATTGGTAGAATGGGTTCTTTTAGAATCATTTCAAACCATCTGCTAGAGGTTGTAATAAACCCAGCAAATGATATCAAGTACCAAAATGGTACAAATAAATCAAAGACAGTAAAGAGCCCAAAAACGCCAATACATTACACTAAAACATGCTACAGAATTTTCACACTCAAACTACCCTAACAACAACACACTTCGAGCATCCATTCATGGTTTTAAGAAAGCAATTCATACCTTTATGGTTACTATGCAATATGCATAATGCACATGCAGCAAATACAAAAGCGCAAGGCTCACTAAAGCCTATCGAAAGACTAAAGGGAAAAAGCAATCACACAAATATTGAGCATTAGAAAGTCAAAAAAATTGGTGATGATACAAAAGTCAAACATAACAGCACTAAACAGAAAAAGGCCCAATTCAACCAACAGATATTGGCATCAGCATAAACAGAGAAACAAACAGCCTTGTGAAAACAAGCCTACCATGTTAGTATGAAATTTGGTGACTTTTGAAAACAATGTGCATTGTCTTTTGAAAACGAATGCCCTGAAGCATGCCTCATTGCATCTACAGAAGGAATCTATCCAAACAAGAATCAGAAACAAACCACCTACACCGACTGCGATCTCACACCCTTTCCCTTTTCTCAGGTGATACAAGAAGTGAGGTTGTTTCGAAAAAAACAGCAGCAATTAAAAAAATGTTTTAGCAAGCAATGCACTTTCACTCACAGCTAATTTTCACAAGCACTACTAGTTCATCCTTTTAATACAAACTGAGAGAAGTGAAAAGAACATAAAATCCAGCTTTATCAAGAATCACAATTCAACTGTTCAATATCAGAATCATCATACTTATTCTTTTTCTGTTATCTCCAACTGGATATTCCACCAAACACCACCACAGTGACAGCATTACAAAATGCTACCTTTAACCCACTTCAAAATTGTTTATCACCGCAAGCATAATCAAAATCACTGGAGAACAAAAGAAAAAAGCAAAAAAAATAAACCCAATAATAAGTGAATGAAAATAAGCATAACCAGTGCAAAATAAGCCCAGAAAAGTTCAAAAGAACAAAACCTTGGTTGTCAACTTGTAGTCACCCTTCTTCCACTGCCCACTCCTCACATACCGTTCACTCTCACACAGCCTTCTCAGCACCGTCAGTATCAGCCCAATCGCAAGGTCGGCGACGTCATCGGTCAACACGTCGGGGGCGTTAGTGACCCGAATACCCTTTTCCTTACACTTGTTCAAGTCGATCTTATCGATCCCAACGCTGAAACTGGCGACAATTTCCAATTTGGGCAAACTGTCGATGAGCTCAGCGTCGGCCCCGGCATTGGCGTTGCCGACGATTGCTCGGATGGAGCTGCAGTGGTCTTTGATGAACTCGGCTTTTTGAGGAATGGTCCAGAGCTTGAAGAGGTTGAAACGCTTCTCGAGTTCTTGCTCTAAGTATGCTGACATTGGGATTGACATGATCACGCCTATGGAGTCCATTTTAGGAATTGGAATTGTGGGTTTGGATAATGATCTTTCCTTTGTCATTCTCATGATCCAGCTACTCTATATAATAAGCCTTATTACTTCAAATGCACTCGTTATATGAAAGAACATCAGCGAAATTTCACTTTACACCTAAAATAAAAAATTGATTATAAACATTCCATCAGCGAAATTTCACTTTACACCTAAAATAAAAAATTGAGTTATTTTATATTCAGAATAAATATTCTGTTATTTACATTGCATTAAATCTTTAACGAAATTACAAATTTCATTTAAGATGGTGTCAATAAAAAATTAAATATTTTAATTATTTTGTAGTAACTTACTATATTTAATATTAAAATTAAATATTAAATATCCCTAGAGGATGACGATGATGATGATGATGATGAACTGGACACGGGCGGAATCCATGGCGGAGTCAATCGCACGGAGGAGATTGGACGGAGAGATTGACTTGGAGGAGAGCTCTTTGTAGAGGCGATCAATGAGTTCGGAGTCATTGTCGCTGTGGGCGATGTCTAAGAGGGTTTGGAAGTCTGAGAGAGTGGAATTGGAGATGGGTTGGGTTTGGGGATCTGAGTGGTTTTCGGAGTGGCGGAGTTCTTTGAGTTCTACGCCATAAATGAAGAAACTTTTCATTGAAGAAATTCAAGTTATTCAATTACCTCATCCTCCTGAGCCTGATCATTAAGCTGTTCGTCCGACAACTTCGACTCTTCCACACCGACCTGCAAATCTTCCAATCCACCCACAACGTCATTCTCACCATTCCTGGACTCAGAAGCCTCGCCATTCTCCCCCTCAACAGCAATTATCTCTTCTTCTTGTTTTTTTTTGCTGCGCATTTGCTCTCTCACCAATACTCACAGACCCCATTTGCTCATTCAGAGAACCCGGCTCAGATTTCTTGACAAACCGGGGTTTGGATACATAGGCACGCCGATTCCTCGATGCCCACTTGGGATTTCTAGGGTTCTTGGGGGTTTTCGGAACAAAATTCGAATTCGTTGAAGGTATGCTTGTAGAGGCGGCGGCGGGTTCAAGACTCTTGGCTGAGAAGTGGAATCGTGGCCTTGATTGTTGAGTGGTATGAGAGGCCATGTCTCCTCGTCCTCCTCAATTTGGGGAGGTCGGGCTTGTTTTCCTCCTCCTTTTCTGTTGTTTCTCAGGGCAGCGGCAGATTCACAACTAAGAACACATTAGGATTTGGGGAAGGCTTGGGTGGGTGGCCGGAGGTCCAGTAGAGGGAGACGAGGATCGGGTGGGTTGGGGAAGGCTTGGGTATTTTTTTTGGATACAATAAAATATTAAAGACAAAAGCCCCTAGGACAACCTAAACCAAGAAGATCAAAACTAAAGAGCATTAGAAACATCCGGTTGGGCAGAGTGGATCCGCACATGAAGGGTTGTTAATGGCAGCAAGAGCATCAGCAGTAAAGTTAACTTCTCTGTAAATATGACTGAAAGTAAAGTAATGGAGTCGAAGCAGTTGGCCAACTCATGGATATCGGAAAGAATAGTCAAAAGCCTCAGAAAAGTTAGCTTCTTTATAAATATGACTGAAAGTAATGGAGTCGCGGTTGGCCAACTCATGGATATCAGAAATAATAGTCAAAAGCCTCCAAGGAACAAAGCACTTTTTTTGAGGATACAATCAATAATGAGTTTCGAATCACCTTCAACAACAACATCTAAGAAACCCGCACGCAAAGCTTGAAGTAAGCCCTCTTTAAGAGCAAGACCCTCAGAGGCAGCAACCTCAGTAGGAGCAACAGGTTTAGAACCAGCCACCAGAGGTTTTCCATTAGTATCCCTAATAATAAAACCAGCAGCACCACTAGCAGGATTCTAACGAACAGAACCATCAAAGTTTAGGTTGACTTTATTTTCCGGTGGGGCTTTCCATTTGATGAGAATCTTCTCTCCGTTACCATCATGAACAGACTCGCACCGGACCTCTTTTTGAATGATACTCCAATATTCCTGGGCAATGTGGGCAGTAACTCTAAGGACTTTAACAGGATGAGGCTGGACACCACGAAAGGAAACATCATTGCGGAGCCTCCGAATCTGCCAGCCAAGTATAAGAACTTTGCTAAGAGAATAGTCCCTCTGGTGCATAGAGCTCAACTGACTAAGATTCATCAACCAAGAAATAAAGGAGCCTTGAGAGTCCAACGGATTAGGGCATTTTCCTACAGCTCTCCAAATATCCTGAGTGAAAATACAGTCATTGAAGAGATGGTCAGCATCTTCAGAACAGAGTCAGGGCAAATGTTAGGACAATAAGTCATAAGTTTATCTTTCGTTTTTAATCTTTCAAGCCAATAACCACATAAAAATTTTCACTTTGGGGGGAATAGGAAGCTTCCAGATTTTCTGTAACAGGGTATTATTCGGGTGAGAACAAGCACTATCCATTTGAAGAGAAATAGCAGAGTTAACAGTAGCAGAACCAGAGGCATAGGGGTCCCAAACAAAAGAATCAAGTTTACTTCTTAAGGGAAGAGGAATAGCCATAATTTGAGACACAATGTCAGCCGAAATAACTTGGAGGAGAGCCTCCCTATTCCATATACCGTCCATTATAAAGTTACTAACACACAGGTTCCAATCCAGATTCATCCATTTATCCTGTGGAATAAGGGAGCTAGCCTCTCTGCTGTTCCTAACCATGTAATGTCCTGTTTCCTCCTTGCTCTAAAAGTTAAATAACAGTTGGATTCTCAGGCTCGTCAATTTTTCTGGGGTGAAGATGTAAAGGCCTCCCCTGTAGCTTGGAAGGATGCTTATACTCCTAAAGTTAAATGCAGCTCTGGCTAAACTTGTTTGGAAGATAAGATAGTTGGTGGGTTCAGATTTTTACTAAAAAAATATTTGCGACTAATTTTAATTTTTAAAAAGAATTTTAATATAAATTTAATAAAATGTAACAAATGTTTTAATTGTATTTACAAATTTTGTTATATTACTGTCATATAAGTAATTTTTACAGCAACTAACGGACCAAATTGATCCAAAGAAGGTAACAAAATGCCTCTTTTAAGTACAAAATGGCATGATTTCTTATTTTGGGTGCAAAATAATATTTCACATTCTATTCTGATACATTTGAAGTAATAAACCTAATAATAAATAGAATAATCAGTTATTTATGACTAAGAAGAAATATCTATTATTTTTTAGGCCCCGTTTGTTTGGCCTTAATAAAGGTAAGGAATGGGAAATTAATTCCACCTCCACCCAAATTTGGCGGTTTGGCAAGCTAGATAAAAAGAGGGATTAGGAGTTGACTGGAATCAATTCCAACAAAGAGGAAGAATAGCTTTCCGTCCAAGAGGGTGGCATTTCAATTCCTTCCGACTTATGGAATGTTAAATTACATAAAATACCCCTTTTATCATTTAATAAAAAAATCAAAATACATAGCCATTGTTAATAAATTCCATCAAATAATTTCACAATTTTCAATTTTTTTAACAACGGCAACAATAGTAGACAAAAAACTAAACAATCTCTGTAGAACGCACGACACCAGCGCCATCATCATAAAGGGACTGCAACTCAGCACCAGGAAGATCCACCAACATCACATAACCAACTGTCCAATCATAACCCAGATTCGCAAGCTTGTCACTCATCTCATTACATTACCTATAAACGTGTTTAACCACGCAGGATCTCTCCTGAGCAATCAAAAATCTGCACCCAAAACAAGAAATCATGGAATGCCAATTTTTCTATTTTGGATTCTAGGCCATGCGGCTTTTAAAAAAAAATTGTAATAGTTTTCTCTCCTCTTGCTTGCTGGACTAAATCTCATTCTGGAGAATTTTTTTTTGTTTCCATCTCTAACTTCAGATGAATACATTAATTTTTGGGGTAAATCCTTGATTAAGGCCATATGAAAATCTTTTTTTCCTCTAGATCTAATCTGACTTGAGAGAGAAATGGTGACATTGAATTAGGTGGAGGAAGATAGGAAGGGTGATTGGGCTGTCCCAGTCGTGTGAATAGCTTGGGTTGGAGAGCCATGGCAGATACGCCATGGATGGAGAAGGGAGGAGAGATGTGATGTAGTTAGAGAATTGAGGCGTTGCTGTTCTGGCAAAGATTGAGTTTTTTTTTTTTTCCTTTTATTGGGTAAAGGGTAAAAATAAGAATTTTGTATCACTCCATTATCTTCATTCCAATTTTGTTCCAAACATTTAAAATGGAAAGGAAAATATTATTCTATTCGATAGTAGAAAAGGAAATGGAAACAATTCCTATTCCCATTCCCATTCCCATTTAAGGATTGCGTCTAAACAAACGTTAATGTACTGAGAATAAAATGTATTACGAAGGATAAAATGTACTGAATTCCACTCCAATAATTCCCTAATAAGAAATATCAATAAGCTGTTTCATCAAGACTCATTTCACAATTCTACAAACAGCCATCTATTTTTAGTCTCATAGAAACAATTTTTTTTTCTTTTCCAAATCATAGAAACAATTATTGAAGAAGACATTTGTGGCAAAAAAAAAAAAAAGGAAGAAGACATTTGTGGCAATAGATCAAGGTGATGCCTCCAATGGACGTCATGTTCAGATACTAAAAGCACTAAAGCACTGGTGTCAACAATGGTTTCTTCAGAAAGTGAGCTTCAAGATTTCCAATCACAAGGTCAGCCATGGCATTGCGAGTTTCTACCGTGGCACTTCCCACATGAGGCAAGAGCACCACATTCTCAAGGGCAAAGAGCTGCTCAGGTACATCTGGTTCTTTTTCATACACATCAAGCCCCGCTCCACCTAACCTGCCTTCGACCAGAGCAGATACCAACTCTGGTTCATCAACATGAGGGCCCCTACCGATGTTGATGAGAACACCCTTTGGACCCAAAGCATCAATGACTTCGCGGTTGATAATGTGGCGGGTCTCCTCAGTTAAGGGGCAGGCAACAACCAGAACATCACAGTTGGAGGCCAACTCCACAACACTTGGATGGTATTTGTACTTCAAATCTGGTTTTTCTGTTCTGGAGTAGTAAGCAATTGGGCAGCTAAAGGCCTCGGCTCTCTTGGCAACTCCTTGGCCAATTCTTCCCATACCGATGATGCCAACTGTTTTTCCCGTGAACTGAATGAAAGGACAACTATTACGAGTGAGGGGAAGCAAAGATAATATTTGGTGAAAATTGAAATCAAGAAACAAATGTTTAGGTAGACGTTTTCCTTGCTTTCAGATACTAGTTCACTATTAACTATATCACATGACTAAGGGAAAGTGAAAACCTATTTATTCTATCAGAAAAAATCTATTAAGGAACAACTATCTTCAAATTCAAAAGCACTAAGAAATTAGCACGACTTGGTGAAACAGGTTCCTTAATCAATTTCAAATCTGCTAGAGGTTGTAACAATCCAAGGGAATAAATATCAAATACTAAAATCGCAGAAATAATCAAAGACAGTAAAGAGCCCATAACACCAATACATCAGACTAACATGTTAATCGTCAGACTAAAACTACCTTAACAACAACACACCTTGAGCATCCATTCACGGTTTTAAGAAAGCAATTCGAATCTTTATGGTTTGATTTGCTTTGACTATTATGCAGCTAATATAAAAGCGCCAAGCTCTCTAAAACCTACGGAAAGATTAAAGGGCAAAAGCAATCACACAAATATTGATAGAAAGTCCACAAAATTGGCGATGATAGAAAAGTCAAACATACGAGCACAATAAACAGAAATTCAACAAACAGAAATTAAGCATCAGCACCAACAGAGAAACAAACAACCTTGTGAAAACAAGCGTACCATAATTTGAAATTTGGTGACTATTGAAAAGAATTTGCATTGTCTTTTATTAAATGCACAACAAATGCAGAATGCACATGAACAACGCACCATTTCTCCGCAAACCAATTTTAAAATGGAAATTCAGCAACGCTTGTATAGAGTAGAGAGTCGGCAAACATTGATAAGAAACAAACAATCAACAACTCCCGTAACGATCTACAGAAGAACCTATCCAAACAAGAATCAGAAACAAGCCACTGACACCGACTACCATCTCACCCCCTTTCCCTTTACCGGGGTGATATCCTCCTAAATTCATCACTACAACTGAGTTGCTTTCAATAAAAACAACAGCAACTGAAGACGTCTTTCAACAAGCAACGCACTTTCACTGACAGCTAATTGGCACAAATCCAGCTAATGAAAAGTGCAAAGAACATCAGATCCAAATCACAAATTCAACTGTTCAATATCAGAATCACCTTTCTTATTCTTTTCTTTGTGTTCTTTCTTTGTTGCCTTCAGCAATTAGTAATTTTTTACTAAAATTTCCAACTGGGTATTCCAGCAACCAACAAAATGTTAGCTTTAACCCAGTTCAAAATTGTTTATCACAACAACCATAATCAAAATCATTTGAGAACAAAAGAAAAAGCAAATCAAATAAGCCCAATAATAAGCAAACGAAAACAAGCATGAGCAGTGCAAATTATGCCCAAAAAGTTCAAAGAACAAAACCTTGGTTGTCAACTTGTAGTCACCCTTCTTCCACTGCCCACTCCTCACATACCGATCACTCTCACACAGCCTTCTCAGCACCGCCAGCGTCAGCCCAATGGCAAGGTCGGCGACGTCATCGGTCAACACGTCGGGGGTGTTGCTGACCCGAATACCCTTTTCCTTACACTTGTTCAAGTCGACCTTATCGATCCCAACGCTGAAACTGGCGATAATCTCCAATTTGGGCAAAGTGTCGATGAGCTCGGCGTCGGCTCCGGCGGCGGCGTTGCCGACGATTGCTCGGATGGAGCTGGAGTGGTCCTTGATGAACTGGGCTTTTTGAGGGACGGTCCAGAGCTTGAAGAGGTTGAAACGCTTCTCGAGTTCTTGCTCCAAGTATGTGGACATTGGGATTGGCATGAGCACGCCTATGGAGTCCATTTTGGGAATTTGAATAGTGGGTTTAGATTAGTTTTGATTCCAAAACGGTGGGAAAGGCTGTGATTTGTGAACTGGTAGTGGTGATTCTGTGGTGTTCGGGAGAGGATGAAACGTCGACGTCTAGTCGGATGAAGGCAAATTTATAGCATACAACCAACTAACCAAGTGAGGCTGAGCGGTGTCCATTGCTAGTTGAGGATATATATTTAGGCAGAAAATGAAAAATTTAACAAAAGACGAGAGAGCATGAAGTGGATTAATTTTTAATGTTTGTCCATTGCTAGTTGAGGATATATAATTCATGAGATGGGAATCTATAATTTAAAACTATTTTAAACCAATTCAGTCAATTATGTAACTTTTCGGAACTTATTGTGCGGAGATATCCATCCAATGGAGCGGACCAAAAATAAAAGAAAATACCAATTTTGTCCACAATTTAAAATATTTTTCATTATTACTCTCTCAAGCCAATATTTCAAATCGGAAACAAAATCGATATTTCCCTTTATTTTTTATCTACCATTAGGTGAATAACTCCACTTCCAGTGCCATTTTGAAATTCAATTGTGCAAACTCTAATTATTCAATTGATGAGCATTGATTTTTTTTGTCTATTTTTTTTCTATGCTCTTTTAGATAAGACTGATATTTTAATTTTCTATGCTCTTTTAGATAAGACTGATATTTTAAATCACGATTGTGTATAACATCGCAAATTTGATCGTCATCGGGTCACAAAAGCTATAACGCGTCATCAAATAAGTTATTTAAGAATACAAATTTAGTAAAAAATAAATTAGGAAATAGGAAATAAATTCTTTTTATAAAATCCCATTCAATCATTATCAAGCACAATTTAACAAACGAAAAAACAAGAAAGGAAAAAGAGGTAATTTAACAAGACTAACAAATTCTGATGGAATCCAAACAAAGTTAATTTTAACAAATTCATATGAAAATCCAACCAACAATGTAGATCTTGCAAACATATTTTTCAATTTTCTCTTTTCTTTTCCACTACCAAGCAAGATTCCTCATCATTATTAAATATGAAATTGAAACATAACATAAAAAAGTAAAATCAGCATGCAAATACCTCATCACTATATAACTACTACTATTAAAACCTAACACGAAGTTTGGGCTAGGGATGTTTTTTTTGGCCAAAATAGTTGCATTACAGTTGAAGAGAAGAGCTTTGATAGATACATTATACAAGACAACGTTCATATAGAAAATTCGATATCGCAGTGCATTTCTTGCTTTGATACATGGTTGCTTTCGAGTGGGTTGCATGAGTGTGTCTAAGTGCGTGTGGGTGTTTGTGTGCGTCTGTGAGGTTAATTGGTGACTATGATGCTTCGATAATGCATACGAATTTAACGATACGATATGATGGAATTTGGCGATATGAAATTTTTTACAAGATAATTATAATTAATATATATATATAATTATAATCTTTAATAATCTCTATTATTATAAAGCTAAAAGTATAAGTAGGATCTCTATTATTATAAAGTCAAGATGGTCAAAAGGTTTCATCAAAAAATTTTGACGAAAATACCCTTTAAATTATTTAATAATTAAGGATATAATAGTAAAATTAAATATTAAATTTATAAATTAAAAAAATAATAATGGTTAATAGAAGGAGTGGGTGGTAAAAAAACGATAGTAGATTCAAGTAGTTACTCCTCTTATTTTTGTTTAAAAAAAAATTAAAAATTAATATTATTTTAATTTTTTTTAACAATATGAAAAAATAAATAAATTAGCACACTCGTCAGCGAATAACAAGAGTCTAGTAATGGTTAATGGGAGAGGTGGGGAGTAAAAGTAATTTGTAGTATGCTCAGATAGTTACTTCTCCTATTTTCGTTTTAAAAACAAATAGACAAAATTAAATTTTATTTCTTTTTATTTTAACTTTATCTAACAAAGGTAAAAGAGCAAATTGGCAGTAATAATATAAATGTGATCATAAATAAGTTTATATAACAAAATAGAACACAAAAATTTAATACGACCTTAATGTTTATGTCTTGGATTGATTATAATTAAAAATTTTACAATAATTAAAAGTCGACTCTCAATATTTTTAAAAATTTGCAGCAAAAAATAATTCTTCCAATTATACCATTTCACCAATCTTTGCCGTATTCGAGCCGCAGTAGAAATGTATCCGAGCCATATCCCGTCAAGATATACGATACTCCATGTGACGTATTCCTACCATATTCCCGTATCTAATCCGTATCTTACACTCTTTTGTATGCGAAGAAAGCATGCATCATTCTTGAATGCGCTTGACAAAGCCAGATTTAAATCATTAAATAAGCTCTTGGTAGCCTGCAAACCTCGGAAGGGGACGCTAGCAGCATTTAAGGGTGAAATGACCACAGAAGAAGTAGAGAGGTTTATTAGCTCGGTTCTTAATGGGGACATACGATTTGCCAAAACACGGCAGAAACCAATACCCAAGTGAAGTAAGTGCAAAGTTTGGATCACATGGTTTCTGGCTTTCGTGTTCATAGCTTCACTACTTGTCTATAAAAAAGATGACAATTTTTAGGCTGCAATTATGGAGAATATATGTAAGTCTTGGCCCTGGTAATTGCGATCTCTGGTCACCAGAAAACCATAGAGGAGCATCATCATCGTCGAAAAATGCTATCCGCGAACCCTAGCAAAGTGGTTTTACTTTGTAATGCCATAGTAAAACTGTAAAAGTTTCTTACTTTTTGATCCTATAAATCGTGTAATTCTTTTTTCTTTTGTAAAAAGTAAAAACGATGCTATGTGGAAATAAAAAGGTGAAGTCTGAAGTTTCTTGATGTGTTGAGATTTAGAAATATTTTATTCTATTAGAATTTTTAAGAAGTTGATAAAAGTTTCGAGTATATAATTCAAAATTATTAGAATTTCGGGAGTACACATGAAAATTTATAAAGCATTAAAAATTCAGGTGTATTCAATCATCACATTTCATAATTTTATAAAATAAAAAACAATACTGAAAAATTCATTGAATATTGTTGTCGACTTCATTGAATGGTAGAGTTTTATGGAGTTTCACAATTTTTTTAGTGTAATTATACTTTATCAAGTTCATGATTTCTCCAATCTCACGCATCGAATTTCTACAAATTTTATACCTTCATATTTGATTTTGTGATTCTTTCTAAGAAAATGATTTAATTTGTTTTTATTTTAAAACAGTACAATCCTATACATATAAAGCTGATTGAAATAGATTGTGATCATGCCTCTGCCGAGTAACATATAGTCATCACATGCTCAATTTATTTGCCTATATTAACGAATTTAAATGCAAGAAAACAATGCTTACAACTGATCACTGGAAAGACTAGCTAGATTGTTTTGACTCTCTCTTATATAGCATACTAATTATTTGGTATAAGTAATAAACTTACGTTCTATCTACATAAATAGATGGAACACACAAAAACTCCTTAAGCACAAAGAGAACAAGAAATCAAAAGAACACTAGAACAATGCATCTATTTAAAGTTCTAAATTGTGATTTTTATATTTTTCAATAAACTTATTAAAATTAAAATTTTCTATTAATTTAATAAATATTAAATAATCGATTTATTCTTTGCTTTCTTAAATATTGTACATTATGTTTGTAATATCAAAGATACTGTTCTTTTTTTCAAAAGTTCTCCAAAAATTTCCTCAAAAAAAACTTTTGCCAAAAATAGTTCTAAATTCCGAAAAATCTTCTGAAAAAATGCTATTGACTCGTGGAGACATCTACTATTATCCTGTAGCTTTACTTTTTAAGATTTCTTCAAAATATTTTCAGGGATTTTTACTAACCCTTCTTGAAGATCCAAAATCTTTGAAAATTAAACTTTCTACCAAATATAAGATATAAGTGTAAATGAGCCTTCTTTTAATATATATAAAAAAATACTTTACTACTTTTTTGAGTGAGAATTTAAAATGTTTTCAAGACATTTTTTAATTGAATTTGTTATGAAATATGATGTCGGTATTTTAAACATATGGAGTTAGAGGTGAAAGACAGAGTTACATTAATTGAACGGTTATGCAATTTCCAGCTTATATGCAAACTCAGTACTGTAGAAAAAATATTGCCCAGCAAAATCACAAAAACTGAACAGCCATGTGAGCCTCAGTTTGTGTGTGTGTCTGTGTGCATATTTTTGTCTTTTTATGTGCATGGGTGTATTGAACCCTTTTTATAATCACACTTGCGATTAGAATCTCAACAAGCCAGATTAATAGATCATTACTATTTCAACAATAAATAATAAAAGGAAAAAAAAAACAATAGCTGCACAAATAATTAGAATACCGCCAGCCTTCCCGGTACGAACTACTACTCTAACTGAGTCGTCTACCACCACTACTACCGCCTTCCAGATACGAACGACTACTACCGCCTTCCCGGTACTAACCACTACTACCGCCTTCCGGGTAAGAATGACTTTTACTACCTCTGCCTTGCCCTTGCCAGTTGGAATGGCTTTTACTATCTTCACCATAGACTTTGCCTTTACCTTTGTCTCGCGGATCTGAACTTTCCCTACCACTTTCTTCTTCTTTTTTACTCTCCTCAGGCTCCAAAGGCTTCAAAATACCAAAAGTATATTTCCCCAATGCCTCGTGTAGGTAACTGATAACTATGCGATCAACACCATTTGTCATGAACAATATAAGATATAAATCTACAGGGTCAAATACTAAGATAATTTCAGCTTCTAAACTCACCACATTTACAAGTTTAACTCGTTCATTCAGATACTCTTTTCCAAGTCCCATCTCTCTCCTTCTTTGTGGGTAGTGCTCTGCACTGCATAAACCAAGATTGTTGGAGCATTCTCAAATTGAAAGAATACCGTTCTTAGTTGATTGGGGTGGCCTACCAACTTACACCTCCATCGTTTAAGAAATTCTTGGTAAGGCTCCCCCCAATCGGGTTGCAATTCACGATCATGTTGGTTGTACGTGGCAGAAATCTCCATATAGACAGGAAATTTGGCAGATTCTGAAGAATCAGCATCGCTAGGGAGACTGCATTTCTTAAAAAACAACACAATTGGTACGTACACTCCCAATTAAATGTATTTCACAGTAAATTTTAATACTCTTTAATTAAAATGGACTAGTAGTTAACAATACAGTGAAATTGGGTATACCCCTTTATAGTGCAAAAGTTGCAGTGAAAATTTACAGTAGTATTATTGAAGCCAAACCATGTTGACGTCTAACCAATAATCATATTGACTAGCTCAGTAAATTTTAAAGCTCTTTAATCAAAATGTACTAGTAGTCAAGATTGCAGTGAAATTGGGTATACCCCTTTATAGTGCAAAAATTGGAGTGTTTCTTAACTGGTTTAGAAAATTGAGAAGTGAGGTGTCTTCTTACCGTAAAATCTTCCAAGAGGCAAGAGGTAAATTTGAAGTTAATTGCAACAAAGGTTAATTCTGACTAGCAATCATATTGATTCACAGTTCTCTTTAACCAAAATGGACTAGTAGTCAAGATTGCAGTGAAATTGGGTATACCCCTTGATAGTGCAAAAATTGGAGTGTTTCTTAACTAGTTCAGAAAACCAAGATTGTTGGAGCATTTTCAAATTGGAAGAATACACTTCTTAGTTGATTAGGGTGGCCTGCCAACTCGCGCCTCCGTCGTTTAAGAAATTCTTGGCAAGGCACCCCCTAATCGGGCTGCAATTCACGATCATGTTGGTTGTACGTGGCAGAAACTTCCATATAGACAAGAAATTTGGCAGATTCTGAAGAATCAACATCACTATCGATGGGAGGAGGAGGATCACCACCATCAGGATCAAGACGATTGGCCCTCCCCCCATACCCAATTGCACCGAAAGGTCTTCCTCGACCAGTACGTGAAGTATCTCAATCAGTTGGTCAAGGATACCTACGGCTACGTTGATGCTCAGCTCCAGGATGATAACGATATCAACCATGAGTATGAACGTCAAAGGAATGGTGATCAAGTGGAATGAGTGCTCAGCTCAAGTGTGGGATTTATGGGTGATATAGTGGAAATGTTTGGAGTTTGAAAATGGTTCACCTAAGGGTTCAGGGAGTTCAGCTGAAATGAAGCAACTTCATGCATATATATAGTCTTAGCTAGCTCAAGTAATAATATTTGCATGCATGCATGGGTATTCAATATATAATAGCCTGTTAATATATATTTTCAAACCTGAAAAAAGGCAACACCAAAAGGGGGATTGAATGTCTTAAAAAACAACACAATTGGTACGTACACTGCCAATTAAATGCATTTCACAGTAAATTTTAATACTCTTTAATTAAAATGGACTAGTAGTTAACAATACAGTGAAATTGGGTCGACCCCTTTATAGTGCAAAAGTTGGAGTGAAAATTTACAGCAGTAATATTGAAGCCAAACCATGTTGACGTCTAACCAATAATCATATTGACTAGCTCAGTAAATATTTCACAATAAATTTTAATGCTCTTTAACCAAAATGTACTAGTAGTCAAGATTGCAGTGAAATTGGGTATACCCCTTTATAGTGCAAAAATTGGAGTGTTTCTTAACTGGTTTATAAAATTGAGCTGGGAGGTGTCTTCTTACCGTAAAATCTTCCAAGAGGCAAGTGGTAAATTTGAAGTTAAATGCAACAACGGTTAATTCTGACTAGCAATCGTGTTGATTCACAATTCTCATTAACGAAAATAGACTAGTAGTTAAGATTGCAGTGAAATTGGGTATACCCCTTGATAGTGCAAAAATTGGAGTGTTTCTTAACTGGTTCAGAAAATTGAGCTTTGAGGTGTCTTCTCACCGTAAAATCTTCCAAGAGGCAAGAGGTAAATTTGAAGTTAAATGCAACAAAGGTTAATTCTGAAGAACTGATGCAATTGATGGGTAATACCATTATTACCTTGAGAGATAGTTTCACTGAAAATTGATTGTTTGCGGGGCTCGCCCGTGTTGGCTTATTTCACAGCCTCTGTGTAAGTAGTTTGTTCTTGGGGCTTCCCTTTGAGTTAATATATTTTTTTACTTACCCAAAATAATTGTTTCAAATAAAAAAGTATGTGACAATTTCAAACTGGATATGGATCTATTTCCTCTTCTAGGGTTTATAAATTGACAGCTTCCAACATTGCATAAATTACATTAAATTGTCTCAAGTTTGGGGCTCTTTAAAGTACCGATATTGATTATATTTTTTTATGTGTGTATAAATATTGCATAAATTTCATTCAAGCTTTTATGTGTGTATAAATATATATATATATATATATGTATATATATATCCTATTATAAATATATATATATCCTATTATATATATCCTATTATATATATATATAATATAATCAGTGATAAAATCATAAAAAAAATTTAAACCACATAATAGATCATTACTATTTCAACAATAAATAATAAAATGCGAAATAAAAACAATAGCTGTACTAATAATCAGAATACCGCCATTCTTCCCGGTACGAACTACTAATATAACTGTGTTGTCTACCACCACTACTACCGCCTTCCCGATACGAACGACTACTACTGCCTCCTGGTACGAACCACTACTACCGCCTCCCCTGTAGGAACGACTTTTACTACATGTGCTTTGCCCTTGCTAGTTGGAATGACTTTTACTATCTTCAGCATAGACTTTACCTTTACCTTTGTCTCGCAGATCCGAACTTTCCCTACCACTTTCTTCTTCTTTTTTACTCTCCTCAGGCTCCAAAGGCTTCAAAATACCAAAAGTATATGTCCCCAATGCCTCCTGTAGGTAACTGATAACTATGCGACCAACATGGTTTGAGATTACAATAGGACTTGGAAACTTATAATGTGCACCAATCTTCGCTCCCTCTTGTATATACCGACAAAAACGGTTCCAACTTGTAAACATATCCTTCCAATAATAAGAGGCGCAGACATTTGTATATTCATAGTTCATGTAATTAGTGATTTCATCGCATATTGTTTCAAACCTTGTAGCCTGACAGAAAAATAATACCATGAGCAGCAAATGCTTGACTATGCTCTTGGGCTCACCTCCTTCCTACTTAGACAAAACACTAACCGCAATTTGGAAGTTCAAGTGTCCCACTTGTAAATTTTGAATCAACCCTAGAGCATCATAGGCTAAGCCCACTGTCAACTCATGAGGCTGTCTATTATTTATGATCATTTCTGAAAATTCTAAATCATCAACAACCTTATTAAAATAATAAAATGTACTATTTGTCATGAACCTTATAAGATATAAACATACAAGGTCAAATATTAAGATAATTTCAGCTTCTAAACTCACCACATTTACGAGTTTCACTCGTTCATTCAGATACTCTTTTCCAAGTCCCATCTCTCTCCTTCTTTGTTTGTAGTGCTCTGCACTACATAGAGCCAAGATTGTTGGAGCATTCTCAAATTGGAAGAATAAACTTCTTAGTTGATTGGGGTGGTCTGCCAATTCGCGCCTCCATCGTTTAAGAAATGCTTGGTAAGGCACCCCCTAATCGGGTTGCAATTCACGATCATGTTGGTTGTACGTGGCAGAAATCTCCATATAGACAGAAAATTTGGCAGATTCTGAAGAATCAGTATCACTATCGATGGGAGGAGGAGGATCACCACCATCAGGATCAAGACGATTGGCCCTCCCTCCATACCCAATTGCACTGAAAGGTCTTCCTCACCAATACGTGAAGTACCTCGATCAGTTGGTCAAGGATCCTTACCGATGCGCCGATGCTCAGCTCCAGGATGTGAACGAAACCAACCATGAGTATGAACGTCAGAGGAGGATCCACAAGCGAGATATTTGGAGATGAACTTTTTTAAACCCATATGATCGGCCGGGGAGAAAGAATATATACTTTGGAGTTTAAGAAATGGTGATCAAGTGGAATGAGTGCTCAGCTCAAGTGTGGGATTTATGGGTGAGATAGTGGAAATGTTTGGAGTTTGAAAATGGTTCAACTAAGGGTTCAGGGAGTTCAGCTGAAATGAAGCAACTTCATGCATATATATAGAGGCTTAGCTAGCTCAAGTAATAATATTGTAAAAAAATAACCTCTAACTTTACGTTTTTGCAATTTGCAATTTGCATGGGCATTCAATATATAATAGACTATTAATATATATTTTCAAACCTGCAAAAAGGCAACACCAAAAGGGAGAATGCATTTCTTAAAAAACAACACAATTGGTACGTACACTGCCAATTAAATGTATTTCACAGTAAATTTTAATACTCTTTAATTAAAATGAACTAGTAATTAACAATACAATGAAATTAGATATACCCATTTATAGTGCAAAAGTTAGAGTGAAAATTTACAGTTGTAATATTGAAGCCAAACCATGTTGATGTCTAACCAATAATCATATTGATTAGCTCAATAAATATTTCACAATAAATTTTAATGCTCTTTAACCAAAATGTACTAGTAGTTAAGATTGCAGTGAAATTGGGTATACCCCTTTATAGTGCAAACATTGGAGTGTTTCTTAACTAGTTTAGAAAATTGAGCTATGAGGTGTCTTCTTACCGTGAAATCTTCCAAGAGGCAAGTGGTAAATTTGAAGTTAAATGCAACAAAGGTTAATTCTAACTAGCAATCTTATTGATTCACATCTCTCTTTAACCAAAATGGACTACTAGTCAACATTGCAGTGAAATTGGGTATACCCCTTGATAGTGAAAAAATTGGAGTGTTTCTTAACTGGTTCAGAAAATTGAGTTTTGAGGTGTCTTCTCACCGTAAAATCTTCCAAGGGGCAAGCGGTAAATTTGAAGTTAAATGCAACAAAGGTTAATTCTGAAGAACTGATGCAATTGATGGGTAATATCATTATTACCTTGAGAGACAGTTTCACTGAAAATTGATTGTTTGCTGGGCTCGCCGGTGTTGGCTTATTTCCCAGCCTCTGTGTAAGTAGTTTGTTCTTGGGGCTTCCCTTTGAGTTAATATATTTTTTACTTACCCAAAATTATTGTTTCAAATAAAAATGTATGTGACAATTTCAAACTGGATATGGATGTATTTCCTCTTCTAGGGTTTATTAAATTGTCTCAAGTTTGGTGGTCTTTAAAGTACCAATATTGCTTATATTTTTTTATGTATGTGTATAAATATTGCTTAAATTTCATTCAAGCTTTTATGTGTGTGTATAAATATATATATATATATATACATATATATAATATAATAAGTGACAAAATCATAAAAAAAAATTCAACCACTTAATAGATCATTACTATTTCAACAATAAATAATAAAATGCAAAATAAAAGCAATAGCTGCACTAATAATCAGAATACCGCCAGCCTTCCCGGTACGAACTACTACTATAACTGTGTCGTCTACCACCACTACTACCGCCTTCCCGATACTAACGACTACTACTGCCTTCCCGGTACGAACCACTACTACCGCCTTCCTGGTAGGAACGACTTTTACTACCTCTACCTTGCCCTTGGCAGTTGGAATGACTTTTACTATCTTCACCATAGACTTTTCCTTTACCTTTGTCTAGTGGATCTGAATTTTCCCTACCACTTTCTTCTTCTTTTTTACTCTCCTCAGGCTCCAAAGGCTTCAAAATACCAAAAGTATATGTCCCCAATGCCTCATGTAGGTTTGATAATTATCCGACCAACATGGTTTGAGATTACAATAGGACTTGGAAACTTATAATGTGCACCAATCTTCGCTCCCTCTTGTATATATTGAGAAAAACGATTCCAACTTGTAAACATATCCTTCCAATAATAAGAGGCGCATACATTTGTATATCCGTAGTTCAAATAATTAGTGATTTCATCGCCAACTGTTTCAAACCTTGTAGCCTCACAGAAAAATATTACATTGAGCAGCAAATGCTTGACTATGCTCTTGGGCTCACCTCCTTCTTACTTAGACAAAGCACTGACCGCAATTTGGAAGTTCAAGTGTCCCACTTGTAAATTTTGCATCGACCCAAGAGCATCATAGCTGAAGCCCACTGTCAACTCTTGAGGCTGTCTATTATTTAGGATCATTTTTGAAAATTCTAAATCATCGAAAACCTTCTTAAAATAATAAAATGTACTATTTGTCATGAACCCTATAAGACATAAATCTACAGGGTCAAATACTAAGACAATTTCAGCTTCGAAACTCACCACATTTACGAGTTTAACTAGTTCATTTGGATACTCTTTTCCAAGTCCCATCCCTCTCCTTCTTTGTTGGAAGTGCTCTGCACTGCATAGAACCAAGATTGTTGGAGCATTCTCAAATTGGAAGAATACACTTCTTAGTTGATTGGGGTGGCCTGCCAACTCGCGCCTCCAACGTTTAAGAAATTCTTAGTAAGGCACCCTCTAATCGGGCTGCAATTGACGATCATGTTGATTGTATGTGGCAGAAATCTACATATAGACATGAAATTTGGCAGATTCTGAAGAATCAGCATTGCTTTCGATGGGATGAGGAGGATCACCACCATCAAGATCAAGACGATTGGCCCTCCCTCCATACCCAATTGCATCGAAAGGTCTTCCTCGACCAGTACGTGAAGTACCTCGATCAGTTGGTCAAGGATCTCTACGGCTGCGCCGATGCTCAGCTCCAGGATGAGAACGATACCAAACATGAGTATGAACGTCAGAGAAGAATCCACAAGCGAGATATTTGGAGATGAACTTTTTCAAACCCATATAATCAGCCGGGGAGAAAGAATATTTTCTTTGGAGTTTGAGAAATGGTGATCAAGTGGAATGAGTGCTCAGCTCAAGTGTGAGATTTATGGGTGAGATAGTGGAAATGTTTGGAGTTTGAAAATGGTTCAACTAAGGGTTCAGGGAGTTCAGCTGAAATGAAGCAACTTCATGCATATATATATAGGCTTAGCTAGCTCAAGTAATAATATTGTAAAAAAAATATCCTCTAACTTTACGTTTTTGCAATTTGCTTGCATGCATGGGTATTCAATATATAATAGCCTGTTAATATATATTTTCAAACCTCAAAAAGGCAACACCAAAAGTGGGACGGCATTTCTTAAAAAACAACACAATTGGTACGTACACTGCCAATTAAATGCATTTCACAGTAAATTTTAATACTCTTTAATTAAAATGGACTAGTAGTTAACAATACAGTAAAATTGAGTCTACCCCTTTATAGTGCAAAAGTTGGAGTGAAAATTTACAGCAGTAATATTGAAGCCAAACTATGTTGACGTCTAACCAATAATCATATTGACTAGCACAGTAAATATTTCACAGTAAATTTTAATGCTCTTTAACCAAAATGTACTAGTAGTCAAGATTGCAGTGAAATTGGGTATACCCCTTTATAGTGCAAAAATTGGAGTGTTTCTTAACTGGTTTATAAAATTGAGCTGGGAGGTGTCTTCTTACCGTAAAATCTTCCAAAAAGCAAGTGGTAAATTTGAAGTTAAATGCAACAACGGTTAATACTGACTAGCAATCGTGTTGATTCACAATTCTCATTAACGAAAATAGACTAGTAGTTAAGATTGCAGTGAAATTGGGTATACCCCTTGATAGTGCAAAAATTGGAGTGTTTCTTAACTGGTTCAGAAAATTGAGCTTTGAGGTGTCTTCTCACCGTAAAATCTTCCAAGAGGCAAGAGGTAAATTTGAAGTTAAATGCAACAAAGGTTAATTCTGAAGAACTGATGCAATTGATGGGTAATACCATTATTACCTTGAGAGATAGTTTCACTGTGATCTCTATGTGTAGTGTTATTACTTTATTTTGTTGTGATTATTAAAACGAATTCAATCCTAATGGTTACTTAGATTTTATGACTTCTAATTAACCTATTACTTGAGCTTTACTCAATTAAACAACCTTCACTTGTTCAACTATATCTTCTACAGTCTACAATGTTAATTGAAAATACAAGAAATTGGTTACATGGTCACATATGGTTCAATTATATCTTCTACAGTCTACAATGTGAATTGAAAATACAAGAAATTGGTTACATGATCACATAGGGCCTCAGTGCTGCTGCCAGGTTAGTAAGTGTTCAAAGAAAAATGAATGCATTTTCATTATAACGAGATAGACATAAAAGATATCTTATTCAATTCAATCCTAAAAATTGAAGGATTAGAACAGAAAAGTTTCATTCTTTGTCTAATCTCATCTAATTCTCTTACAATAAAAACATATCTACTTTTACATTTAAAAAAAATTGAAATTGATGAGTTATCCAATTTATTGCAATCCAATCGTATCTACTAAACATGACCTTAATAGAAATTGACAGTGATCTCAATGTGTAGTGTTATTACTTTATTTTGTAGTGATTATTAAATCGAATTCAATCCTAACGGTTACTTTGATTTTATGACTTCTAATTAACCTGTTACTTGAGCTTTACTCAATTAAGCAACCTTCACTCGTTCAATTATATCTTCTACAGTCTACAATGTGAATTGAAAATACAAGAATTTGGTTACATGGTCAAATATGGTTCAATTATATCTTCTACAGTCTACCATGTGAATTGAAAATACAAGAAATTGGTTACATGGTCACATTTGGCCTCAGTGCTGCTGCCAGGTTAGTAAGTTTTCAAAAAAAAAATGAATGCATTTTCATTATAGCGAGAATAGACATAAAAGATATCTTATTCAATTCAATCCTAAAAATTGTAGGATTAGAACAGGAAAGTTTTATTTTTTGTCTAATCTCATCTAATTCTCTTACAATAAAAACATATATATTTTTACTTTTAAAAAATAATGAAATTGATAAGTTATCCAATTTATTCCAATCCAATCATATCCACTAAACATGACCTTAATAGAAACTGACAGTGATCTCAATGTGTAGTGTTATTACTTTATTTTGTAGTGATTATTAAATCGAATTCAATCCTAACGGTTACTTTGATTTTATGACTTCTAATTAACCTGTTACTTGAGCTTTACTCAATTAAGCAACCTTCACTTGTTCAATTATATCTTCTACAGTCTACAATATGAATTGAAAATACAAGAAATTGGTTACATGGTCACATATGGTACAATCATATCTTCTACAGTCTACAATGTGAATTGAAAATACAAGAAATTGGTAACATGGTCGCATATGGCCTCAGTGTTGCTGCCATGTAAGTAAGTTTTCAAAAAAAAAAATGCATTTTCATTATAGCGAGAATAGACATAAAAGATATATTATTCAATTCAATCCTAAAAATTGTAAGAGTAGAACAGAAAAGTTTCATTTTTTGTCTAATCTCATCTAATTCTCTTACAATAAAACATATCTATTTTTACATTTAAAAAATATTGAAATTGATGAGTTATCCAATTTATTCCAATCCAATCGTATCCACTAAACATGACCTTAATAGAAACTGACAGTGATCTCTAGGTGTAGTGTTATTACTTTATTTTGTAATGATTATTAAATCGAATTCAATCCTAACGGTTACGTAGATTTATGACTTCTAATCAACCTGTTACTTGAGCTTTACTCAATTAAGCAACCTTCACTTGTTCAATTTTATCTTCTACAGTCTACAATGTGAATTGAAAATACAACAAATTGGTTACATGGTCACATATGGTTCAATTATATCTTCTACAGTCTACAATGTGAATTGAAAATACAAGAAATTGGTTACATGGTCACATATGGTTCAATTATATCTTCTACAGTCTACCGTGTGAATTGAAAATACAAGAAATTGGTTACATGGTCACATTTGGCCTTAGTGCTGCTGCCAGGTTAGTAAGTTTTCAAAAAAAAATGAATGCATTTTCATTATAGCGAGAATAGACATAAAAGATATCTTATTCAATTCAATCCTAAAAATTGTAGGATTAGAACAGGAAAGTTTATTTTTTTGTCTAATCTCATCTAATTCTCTTACAATAAAAACATATCTATTTTTACATTTAAAAATTATTGAAATTGATGAGTTATCCAATTTTTTCCAATCCAAACATATCCACTAAACATGACCTTAATAAAAACTGACAGTGGTCTCTATGTGTAGTGTTATTACTTTATTTTTTAGTGATTATTAAATCGAATTCAATCCTAACGGTTACTTAGATTTTATGACTTCTAATTAACCTGTTACTTGAGCTTTACTCAATTAAGCAACCTTCACTTGTTCAATTATATCTTCTACAGTCTACAATGTGAATTGAAAATACAAGAAATTGGTTACATGGTCACATATGGCCTCAGTGCTACTGCCAGGTTAGTAAGTGTTCAAAGAAAAATGAATTCATTTTCATTATAACGAGAATAGACATAAAAGATATATTATTCTATTCTATGCTAAAAATTGTAGGATTAGAACAGGAAAGTTTCATTTTTTGTCTAATCTCATCTAATTCTCTTAAAATAAAAACATATCTATTTTTACATTTAAAAAATATTGAAATTAATGAGTTATCCAATTTATTCCAATCCAATCATATCCACTAAACATGACCTTAATAGAAACTGACAGTGATCTCAATGTGTAGTGTTATTATTTTATTTTGTAGTGATTATTAAATCGAATTCAATCCTAACGGTTACTTATATTTTATGACTTCTAATTAACCTGTTACTTGAGCTTTACTCAATTAAGCAACCTACACTTGTTCAATTATGTCTTCTACCGTCTACAATGTGAATTGAAAATACAAGAAATTGATTACATGGTCACATATTGCGTCAGTGCTGCTGCCAGGTTAGTATAAAATCAATATCTTCATTCTATTTCCGTACATTCAAACAAACTAAGATTGTATTATTGGCATCATCATCTGCTTTCATAGAAAAGGCAAGGTGGTGCCAACCTTGTATCATTACATTCCCTCCTTGTAACAAATCACTCACTCAATCAATCACTCACTCAACTCAATCACTCACTCACTCAATCAATCACTCACTCAACTCAATTGGTACGTACACTGCCAATTAAATGCATTTCACAGTAAATTTTAATACTCTTTAATTAAAATGGACTAGTAGTTAACAATACAGTGAAATTGGGTCGACCCCTTTATAGTGCAAAAGTTGGAGTGAAAATTTACAGCAGTAATATTGAAGCCAAACCATGTTGACGTCTAACCAATAATCATATTGACTAGCTCAGTAAATATTTCACAATAAATTTTAATGCTCTTTAACCAAAATGTACTAGTAGTCAAGATTGCAGTGAAATTGGATATACCCCTTTATAGTGCAAAAATTGGAGTGTTTCTTAACTGGTTTATAAAATTGAGCTGGGAGGTGTCTTCTTACCGTAAAATCTTCCAAGAGGCAAGTGGTAAATTTGAAGTTAAATGCAACAACGGTTAATTCTGACTAGCAATCGTGTTGATTCACAATTCTCATTAACGAAAATAGACTAGTAGTTAAGATTGCAGTGAAATTGGGTATACCCCTTGATAGTGCAAAAATTGGAGTGTTTCTTAACTGGTTCAGAAAATTGAGCTTTGAGGTGTCTTCTCACCGTAAAATCTTCCAAGAGGCAAGAGGTAAATTTGAAGTTAAATGCAACAAAGGTTAATTCTGAAGAACTGATGCAATTGATGGGTAATACCATTATTACCTTGAGAGATAGTTTCACTGAAAATTGATTGTTTGCGGGGCTCGCCCGTGTTGGCTTATTTCACAGCCTCTGTTTAAGTAGTTTGTTCTTGGGGCTTCCCTTTGAGTTAATATATTTTTTACTTACCCAAAATAATTGTTTCAAATAAAAAAGTATGTGACAATTTCAAACTGGATATGGATCTATTTCCTCTTCTAGGGTTTATAAATTGACAGCTTCCAACATTGCATAAATTACATTAAATTGTCTCAAGTTTGGGGCTCTTTAAAGTACCGATATTGATTATATTTTTTTATGTGTGTATAAATATTGCATAAATTTCATTCAAGCTTTTATGTGTGTGTATAAATATATATATATATATATATATATGTATATATATCCTATTATAAATATATATATAATCTAATCAGTGATAAAATCATAAAAAAAATTTAAACCACTTAATAGATCATTACTATTTCAACAATAAATAATAAAATGCAAAATAAAAACAATAGCAGTACCAATAATCAGAATACCGCCATCATTCCCGGTACGAACTACTAATATAACTGTGTCGTCTACCACCACTACTACCGCCTTCCTGATACGAACGACTACTACTGCCTTCCCGATATGAACCACTACTACCGCCTTCCCGGTAGGAACGACTTTTACTACATGTGCTTTGCCTTTGCCAGTTGGAATGACTTTTACTATCTTCACCATAGACTTTACCTTTACCTTTGTCTTTCAGATCCGAACTTTCCCTACCACTTTCTTCTTCTTTTTTACTCTCCTCAGGCTCCAAAGGCTTCAAAATACCAAAAGTATATGTCCCCAATGCCTCCTGTAGGTAACTGATAATTATGCGGCCAACATGGTTTGAGATTCCAATAGGACTTGGAAACTTATAATGTGCACCAATCTTCGCTCCCTCTTGTATATATTGAGAAAAACGATTCCAACTTGTAAACATATCCTTCCAATAATAAGAGGCGCAGACATTTGTATATCCGTAGTTCAAATAATTAGTGATTTCATCGCCTACTATTTCAAACCTTGTAGCCTCACAGAAAAATATTACATTGAGCAGCAAATGCTTGACTATGCTCTTGGGCTCACCTCCTTCATACTTAGACAAAGCACTGACCGCAATTTGGAAGTTCAAGTATCCCACTTGTAAATTTGGCATTGACCCCAGAGCATCATAGCTGAAGTCCACTGTCAACTCTTGAGGCTATCTATTATTTATGATCATTTTTGAAAATTCTAAATCATCAACAGCCTTATTAAAATAATAAAATGTATTATTTGTCATGAACCCTATAAGATATAAATCTACAGGGTCAAATACTATGATAATTTCAACTTCTAAACTCACCACATTTACGAGTTTAACTCGTTCATTCAGATACTCTTTTCCAAGTCCCATCTCTCTCCTTCTTTGTTGGTAGTGCTCTGCACTGGATAAGATTGTTGGAGCATTCTCAAATTGGAAGAATACACTTCTTAGTGATTGGGGTGGCCTGCCAACTCGCACCTCCATCGTTTAAGAAATTCTTGGTAAGGCACCCCCCAATCGGGCTGCAATTCACGATCATGTTGGTTGTACGTGGCGGAAATCTCCATATAGACAGGAAATTTGATAGATTCTGAAGAATCAGCATCGTTATCGATGGGAAGAGGAAGATCACCCCCATCAGGATCAAGACGATTGGCCCTCCCCCCATACCCAATTGCACCGAAAGGTCTTCCTCGACCAATACGTGAAGTACCTCGATCAGTTGACCAAGGATCGCTACGGTTGAGAACGATACCGACCATGAGTATGAACGTCAGAGGAGGATTCATAAGCGATATATTTGGAGGGTTTGTTCGGATAATTATCAAATTCAATCTATTTTGTAAGGATTCATAAGCGAGATATTTGGAGGGTTTGTTTGGATAATTATCAAATTCAATCTATTTTGTAAGTCAAAATGAATGCATTTTCTTCACAAAAAAAAAATGAATGCATTTTCATTATAACGAGAATAGACATAAAAGATATTTTTTTTCAATTCAATCCTAAAAATTATAGGATTAGAACAGGAAAGTTCCATTTTTTGTCTAATCTCATCTAATTCTCTTACAATAAAAGCATATCTATTTTTACATTTAAAAAATATTGAAATTGATGAGTTATCCAATTTATTCCAAACCATTCATATCCACTAAACATGACCTTAATAGAAACTGACAGTGATCTCAATGTGTAGTGTTATTACTTTATTTTGTAGTGATTATTAAATCGAATTCAATCCTAACGGTTACTTAGATTTTATGACTTCTAATTAACCTATTACTTGAGCTTTACTCAATTAAGCAACCTTCACTTGTTCAATTATATCTTCTACAGTATACAATGTGAATTGAAAATACAAAAAATTGATTACATGGTCATATATGACCTCAGTGCTGCTGCCAGGTTAGTAAGTTTTCAAAAAAAATCATTATCTTCATTCTATTTCCGTACATTCAAACAAACTAAGATTGTATTATTGGCATCATCATCTGCTTTCATAGAAAAGGAAAGGATGTTTCCAACCTTGTATCATTACATTCCCTCCTTGTAACAAATCACTCACTCACTCACTCACTCACTCACTCACTCACTCACTCCACTACAAGAAAACAGCAAGTACGTGGAGTATATATAGAAGAGAGCAAAAAGTACAACTCAATGAATGTCATTACATCTGTTGATATTCAAAACAGAATACCTTAAAATGATGTTTGATATTTGCTCTCTTCATTGTATTCACTACGAGCAGGCTAGCTGTATTGCATGATGAAGAATGATGTTTGATATTTGTGTTATCCTCTTACACAGATAAGTGAGTGCTTGTGCAATCATGCATGCACACGGATATCAATATATAGTACTTACAAGGAAAACAAAATATTCGAAGGCATTGTTTGAGGCTATTGCCTCTTTAAAATATTTTTAATTTACCCCCAAAAAAAATGTAGTATAGTTGAGAATTGAGACATAATGGCATAGAATAAGTAAATTAGGAATCTGTTGCTTTTTTCCCCACATCATGATTAATCCTTGACATATGAAATCAAATACATCAGAAAAATATAACTCTCAAAAAAGGAAATAAATGAAATAGATAATTAACGTAATTGATCATAAAATATCATAATTAACATGAATATCAACAAATTATTTAAGGAACATTATGGAGGCTAGCTAAGTTATGTCCACAAATATTATACATATATATATATATATATATATATGATAGTGTTCAAAAAATAGGTGATGTTTTACCATTCGTTTATGTTCAAAGTTCAAAAAATGCGGTCTCATGACCTGTGTTTAGAATGTCTCTGGATGTTTTGTAAAATCATTTTACAACTAAGAAAAAGATGTAAAACTAATCTTGAGTGCTGATTTCATCCATTTGTTTGCTTTGTTTACTCCTCTTGTTTGGTCATTATGATAAAAAAATGTAAGTTCAGAGTGGTTAGTAAGAATCAAATTTATAGCTAATATTTCAAAGGCATAATTGAGCTTTTAGGAACATTAATTTCTTTTGCTGTTTGCATTGTCATTTTCAAATTGAAAGTAATTCATTGCCAAGGTTTACAAAATGCAGATGGAGGTCTTGAAAACACTTTAAAAGTTGAAAGTTAATTTCTAAATCCCTAATATGAACATGAAAGAAAACGAAAACCCTACCTTGGGTCCAAAGCACGAAAAAGATCAAATTACCCTTCAGACCCTTCAGCACTTAATCCCGCGCCTAAAATAATGGAAAACACAAACAAATCAGCATCCAAAACAAAACACTGTTCATTTTCTGAAAAGAAAAAGACGCAGTTTTTTTCTACTTTTTCAGTAACTTCTAGTTTTCACAACTGACTTAATTTGCTGCCACCAAAGCAATCAATTAAACCTTAATTTAGTCACCATCATAATACATGTTTGCCACAGAATCAATACACAAATATTCTTTTAGTTCTAGAAATTTACCAGTAGCATGCTGGGTTACGGAAGACTTATTCTTGTAGTTCTTGCAAAATCTGATGAAATCAAGAAATGAGTATAATATCTAAGACTTAATTCCAAAAGAGAGTAGAAAAGAGGATCATTTCGGCAGAACTTCAAAAACCATACGTAATATATAATTGTCATACTAATATATTGAATTTAAACCATTTCCTTCTTAAGAGCTATAGAATATCCGATCCTAAAAAATCATTTGAACAATTCAAAAATCAAAAGTAAACATGAAGCATAAAATTTTCCTAATCCCCAAATGATCAAACTCATTCCCAAATGCACAACATAGCAGAAAGGATGAAACAAATTACTCTCTGGGTAGTTGCCGCAGAAGGACGAAATTGTACCTTCATCCCGTACCGTTGCTAACTGCTTTCTGCCACAAATAAGAGATTCGAAATCATTTTTTTTTATACCAAATATCAAGTTAGTCTTCATGTGTTGAGTAACCAAACCAAAGACCAGCTGGGAGCCAAGAAAATCATTTATAAACATGAGTTCCATAAACATATTAAGAGGCTTGGGTTTGTCTCTGAAAAATCTTTACCAGAAATCAATTGTCATTTGAAGAAGGGAAAGATTTAGATGGAACTTGAAATAGCAATTGAGACATATGAAAGTAAGAGTAAAATGAGATCAATAAGTAGCCCATTCTTATGCATGACATGCCAAAGTCATAAAGTATCGGGTAAAAAAGACAACATTACCTGAAAAAAATTTCTACAACAGTTCCTCCTCCTTCACTCCTTCACAAAAACGAAAAAACAAAATGAACTACAAATGGAATTAAAACAATTATATAACACCAAGTTTCGAACAGTAAGAAGAGTGGAATTGAAACTAAACACCAAGTTTCAGGGAGCTGATATTCATCAGGTCCTAATGACAGTTGAAATTCTGGTAGGTCAGGCAATGTTTGTAGAACCTTGGGTCATCATATGAATATAATTATATACTTAATTAATTAATCAGATGATAAGAGACATAAGGATAAGGAAAAGCCCTTACTTTTCTTGTTCCAATAGGTAGCCATACATCTGAGATTTCCTTGTTGCAACTTCAGGTATTTTCTGATGCAAATGCCTCATAGCTCCCCACAGTGGAGGATCCCTTCAAATTAAAGACAAAAACAAATAAAAAAAATCAAGTATAAGTCATAGATATTTATATTTACTATAATAGTCTGTCAAATGTCAATATGCATACAAACGGCAGTGATAAGCCTGCTCTCCAACAAACAGCAAAAATTTTGATAAAAACAACAAAAGTTAAACACACAATTTATATAAACTCGGAAAATGCAAGAATACCTCGCTAAAGTCAATCAACTGTTCACATGCCAATCTCCTTTTAACTGATAACGTCGACAACTAAACCAAGCTGAATTTCTGTTCCCTGAAGTTGTCATAACAACATTAGTACTGCCTTCAATAGGCTGGCAATTTGAAGAATACATTCCGGGGTGCTTTAAGAAGACAAATCAATTTCATTAAAAACAGCAAATCAATTCATTAATCCAGTGCTGTTAAGGGGAAAAATTCCCTGGCCTAGAGTTTGATAGGAAATGGCCTCCAATACACAAACACCGAACAGAAGATGAAGAGGAAAGTACATGTGTGACTGATCTAAGTAATGCAATTGAATTGAATCAATTATATCAGAAAATTCTTTCTACAAACTCATGGAGTAATTTTGTCAAACACCTTGTGTGCATTGTTCATCATAGTGAATAATCAAGCCTAATCATAAATCAATCATCGTCCATATCATCAAACAAACAGAATTGGTAGAGAAGAAGAACCTAGATCATCCATTTTCAGCAACAGAAAACGATTAGAAGATTAACTGAAGCTGTGCTCATCTTCCTCGGCGGCTGCTCTGCAAATACCAACATACATAACGTCAGACTTATGGAAGAAAATAATTTTGTAGCCTTTCCAAGCAAAAGGGAAAAAATAAAGCTGTTGTTTCTCGCACTCTTCGTATAAAAGCATAAGATTAAAATAAAAATCCACTCAAACTTTCACATACCTAATTCACTTTGGGGAAATGCCATTAGCACGATCACTAATTCACATACCTGGTTCATGCTCATATGCTTCCTACTCATGAACTAAATTCCAATTCAAGTACAATTTTATATTTGTATCCAAAGTTACATTGCACTCTTAAGTTAATAATAATGAATACTACAATTTTCTTTCAGAGTAATAAAGCACTTTGGACTCAAGTACAAACAAAATGATTCATTTCAATGGTTTGAAATTAATTCTCAATAAATTAGAAAACAGAACTTTACCTCACAATTTCTCCATAGCCCAGCACTGTCTTCTCCAATCCTTGAAAATAAAACAACATGCAAGAGTTTAAAAATAGCTTTAAAAGACTCAATACTTCATTAAAACATCAATAATTATGCAGCAAGAACAAATGATTAAAATTAACACTAAATAAATTGGAGAACAGAAATTTACCTCACAATTACAACCACACCCAATACTGCGTTCTTCAATCCTTGGAAAAAAAACCAAGACGACAAACCCCATGCCAGCATCTTACAGCCCCATGCTGGTATCCCTTTCTTGGAAGGGAACAAAAAGCAGAAAACAAATGAACAAAAGACAAAGAAAGAACATTGGTTTCCTACAGTATCTTCTGAATCAAATTTAACAACCCCCACATCTATATTTATTTCAAATTAAAAAGTGAACATAAAGGTTGTAACCTACAGTTCATCTTACTCAACACACTCTTATCATTAATTTCTCTGCTACAAATCATACAACAAACTACAATATATATGATGCATTCGATCAGCTGTTTTCAATCTCCATCTTTTATGGTTTTGCTTTATCTCACAAACTTCTCTCATGAGTTCCAAATCTTCTCACTAGTTATTTATCTATTTCTTCAAAAAATTCATGACACAATATATTCTTTGATGAACTAAACAACCCAATTCTTGACACAACACACATATATTGCCATTAAATTATTCAAAGAAAAACCAATCTTCGTTCTATAGCAAAGAATAGGTAGGTAAAAGAAACAGATTTTTATGCACTTCACATGCAATGCAGGCCTCCATAGTTGGCTGCAGCCCCGATTGATTTTGGCCTCCAAACTCTACAAACACAGACTCTTAACTTCTTCAAAAGACTATAAGCCCTCACCTGTGGCATTGGAGATATATCCATCTTTTTGTAGGCCTAAATGATAAATAAATTTCGAATGCGAAAAATTCTTCGGGCCTCTCTCTGGACAAACTGCAACGCAAGTTACAAACAGAAGGAAACAATACCATTAGAGGTACACAGATAGAGAAACTTATTTAAACAGAAGGAAACAATACCATTAGAGGTACACAGACAGAGATTTTTGTTGCCTTTATTTAAACAGAAATATATCTTTCAATAATTAAAAAGACAATTTCAAAGCTGGTCATAAAGCATTATATATAATTACACACTTCCTTCTTTTTTCTTTCTTTCAATCATTTTTCACAAATTGCATTACACCATTTACAAACTTCCAAACAAAGATGAAGTTACCAAATTCCATTACTCACTCAAATTTGAATCAAAAGAAACATAAATTTGAATAAGTTCCTAAAAATAATCTCCTAAACACTAAATCCGTGAGAACCCAACAACTAAATTCAAATTCAAGGGTCTAATTACATATCAAATGCATGTTCCACCTAGAAAAGTTTGTGGAGTTACATATATGGATAATGACATGCATTTGATAGGTAATTAGACCCCTGATTTTCAATTTAGTTGTTGGGTTCTCAGGGATTAGTGTTTAGGAGATATTTTTAAGGACTTATTCAAATTTATGTTTCTTTTTCGCATTACAGGATTAGTGTTTAGGAGATTAGTAAAATCAGTATAAAACATGCAAGACTTTACAAACAACTCAGAAAATCCATTTAAAACTTTTATCAAAAACCATATTCTTCAATTTTAGAAATTAAAACTATATTAAATAAATTAAAAAAAAAGTCACCTCAGGATTTCAAGAAAACCCAACAGTATCTCCCTCAATCCTTGCAAAAAAACAACATGCAATACTTTAGAAACAGCTTATAAAATCCATTAAGAACTTTTATCAAACAGTTGGTGTGCATCAATAGATTTCAATTCAACACTACATTCAAACACCAATTAACAGCCATAAAAACAAAATCAAATCCTAAGCAATCATTTTCAGCTACTTGCAATAAGGATCATCAATAGATTTGCATTCACCATCAAATTCAAAAATGATTCATCATCCATAAAAACGAAATCAAATCCTAACCAACCATTTTCAGCTACATGCATTAACAATCAAAGATAGAAATAAATTCAAAAAGAAAAAGTTGACCTTAGTATTCTTCCAAAACACAACAATATCTTTTTTAATCCATAGCAACAAACTAATAAAAACATATATTAACTAAAACCCAAAAGCCTTGACCTGCAAATTCCTTAAAATTCTTCAACAGCTTCTTTCTCAATATCCTTCCAAAAAAGAAATATGCAAAACAATCAACCCACAAAATCCATGAGAACTAACCTAATTAACCTAACTAAAACATAAATGGCAGTTATTATGCCTATCTTTCAGCAAAACTGTATGTATTGATCTTTAGAAACTCCAACCAAAAGAACAATTGAGTTGTCCGTGACTGCATCTCAAAAAAAAAATTCATTAGGATTGTTATCAGTTTTCTCTTATAAATCATTTGGTGGATAAGATTAGATTGGATAATTTATTAGAGGTTGTTATTAATTTTCATTAAATGTGGGTTTAATAGAAATTAATAATGATCTGTATGTATAGTGTATATTTCTTTATATTGTAGTAGTTATCCAATCGAATTCAATCTGTCACTACAAGCCTACTTCAATTTTATAGATTTTACATCATCTAGTTAACCTGTTACTTTTGTTTTACTCAAGCAATCGTAGTTTGTTCAATTGAGCACACATTAAATTGGCTACATGGTCACATATGGCCTCTCTGCCACGTTAGTAAGCTGTTCAAAACAATTTCATTATCAAACAGATTTACTATCTAGGATAAGGGCCGGATTGAATTAGTGTTCACCAACAGTGTTTTTACACTTTCACCCTTTTTTTTCCTTTCTTTTCTTTGTTGTGAACAGTGGAACTACCGATTTACCCTCCTTTAACATCTGTCTTTGCCTTTCGTTAACACCTGTCTTCTCATTTGGTTGACACGGCTGCTAGACCTCCAGACTCTCTTCAACAAATCGATCCCAAGCTTTTTTTTTTTTTTTCAGTTTCTCTGCCTTTTCTCACCAGCTTTTGGACGGCTCACTCACCGCCCACATCTTCGAACTTCATCGTTCTTCGCCGTCATCATCAGAACCATCGAACTCATCATTATCATCTTCATCGTCTCTTCGAACTTCATCGTTCTCCGCCGTTGAAAAGAACTTCATCTTCATCTAATTAGATTAACAACTTTAAAAGAACTTTAGACTAACAACTTTAAAAGAACTTTAGACCAACAACTTTAAAAGAACTTTAGACCTATATAAAACAATGAATCAGTTGACTAAAAGAGAAATCAAAATCCTGACTTGCAACTTCAAAACCTGGAGTTAGCAACTTAAAGGATCTTACGTTGCAGACCTTGAAAACCTGGAATTAACAACTTAAAGGATCTAATGTTGCAGACCTTGAAAACTTGGAATTAGCAACAATCATTCACTTCAATTTTCATTCTCAACATTTTATGCTTCAATATAGAATGATAGTTATACTATACCTTGAAATTTGGAACATAATTTTGCAGTACTATTCAATAAAACAGTTTTTTTAACTCAAAAAACTTAACATTTTAAAGCTTAATGGTGCCTTTGAATTAGCTACAAATATTTGATTGTATATCTAATCTTTTAATCTTAATTGATGACACAGAAAGTCAAAGCACAAAGAGGAATGAAGAAAGCAAGAAAATGGAGTGAAGACCCAGCAGTATATCTAATCTTCTTTTAGTGTTACAAAATATTTTTTTGAAGTGTCCACAACACTTTCTGAACAGCATCCTTAACCAGAGTCTTCCCCCTTGCTGTGATCTTCGTTGCTCTGGTTTTGACCAAACCAGCGGTACATTTGTTTTGGGTGGAGACTGGAGACATAGAAAATGTATCCAGATAAAATGTGGAACAATTCCATATAGATATCCATCACTTAATTTAAGGGAATCGAATTGGTGGCTTGGAGTGCAAGGCAATCCAATTGGGTATTGATCTAGCTCCCTTTTCACAACATTAAAACAAAGTGCTACACAGGTACATTGGGGGTGACTGATGAGTGTAGAGAGATCACCAATTCAAAGCCCTCAGGGCCATTTTCCTAATGAAGGCCATGTAAAAGCCAGTTATTTTTGGAATCTGCAATACCCAATCGGAACTGGCAATTACAAAGCCTCAAACCTCATGTCTCAAAAGCCTCTGTTCATGATGAAAATGTTGCACCAGACAAGAATAATCAATATAAAACCTGTTTCTTTTTCGGATGTCCCGGATACTCCAAGGATTGTCAAACTTAGCAGTAACGAAAAATGGTAGCATGTGAAGAAGACAATAAGCACCAATGGTGACCGTTGTAATAGAATTTCTAAAACATCATGAACCAGAATTTTGGAAGTGAATTAGAGCAATCTAAATTTGTGGTGTACTGAAAGCAATTATACTAACAGAGCTGCATACATGTACTTCGCCGAAAGTATTCCATAGGCTAAGAAAGGTGAATATCCAACAAACCTAATACTGTATCACCCACAAATCAAGTTTTTGAACACAGAAACACATCTATCCTAACTTAAAATGCTAATAACAACAAATAATGAAATGGCCGGAGTTCAAAACCGCATCCAAAGTCTTAAAAGAAAGCTTAAAACTTCTGAAGAAGCAACAGCTTCATATTGTTTAAAAACATCATTTATTGTAATCTTAATACCACACGTTCTTTGTATATTTAAACACAAATGAGTCTCGCAGTGACTAATATCAACTATAATCCAAACACTAACTAACTATAACACCCTTCTAACTAGTAGTAAAATGCATCATTATTTTTCTTGTAATTCAGAATTGTGTTTTACTTATAAGTCACGGGAAAAAACAGCAGTCAATGAAAGAACACCAAGATGAATGAAAGCAACTATAAAAGAAAGAATGGCATGTCAACAAAGATTACATGAACTAAGAATGAATGTAAGCCTAAAAATCTTGTCTTCTCAAATTGATTGTTGTTTCATTTATTGCGGAAGTGAATTGATTGTAATCTAATATTTGAAATTTGTCTTTAAATGAAAGATTTTATTTTTAGGAAAATTGGAAAACTAGCAATACCACATATCAACTAGCAACTTTCTAAATCCTAAACTTCAAGCATAGAACTCTTTACTTACCAAACCTTAAAGCTTTTCTCTTACCTTTTTTTCATGTCTTTAGCAACAATAGAACATACAACCAATATGACGTGACTACATCTTGAGACAGACAACACAATGGAGAGGCGTCAGGCTCGGGGACCCCTGGAGGTGTCTGGCTCTGAACCCATGAAGGCTACCGACTCGGGGAGCCTTGGAGGCATTCGGCTCGGGAACACCTGGAGGCGATCGGCTCGGGGACACCAGTGGTCGGCTCGAGGATACCTGGAGGCGACTCGGCGATACTTGGAGGCGGTCGGCTCAGGGACCCCGGGAGGCGGCCGACTCGAGGACCCCTGGAGGCGGCCGACTCGGGGACCCCTGGAGGCGGCCGACTCGGGGACCCCTGGAGGCGGCCGGCTCAGGGACCCCTGGAGGCGTCCGGCTCGAGGACCCCTAGAGGCGGCCGGCTCAAGGACCCCTGGAGGCGTCCGGCTCGGGGATCCCTGGAGGTTGCCAGCTCGAGGACCCCTGGAGGCGGCCGGCTCGAGGACCCCTGGAGGTGACCGACTCGAGGACCCCTGGAGGCGACCGGCTCAAGAACCCCTAGAGGCGGCCGGCTCGAGGACCCCTGGAGGCGACCAGCTTGGGGATCCCACGGAGATGGCTGGTGGCCGACTATCCATGACTCCCCGAGACAGGCGCTTATCCAGGACCCCACGAGACAGACGCTTATCTAGGACCCCACGAGACAGGCGCTTATCTAGGACCCCACGAGACGGGTGTTTATTCAGGACCCCATGAGACAAGCGCTTATTCAGGACCCCCTAAGGCAGACACTTATCCAGAACCCCCCGAGACAGACGCTTATCTAGGACCCCCCGAGACAGACGCTTATACAGGACCCCCCGAGACAGATGCTTATCCATGACCCCCTGAGATAGATGCTTATCTAGGACCCCCGAGACAAGCACTTATCCAAGACCCCCCAAGACAGGCGGTTATCCAGGACCCCCCCCCCCCCCCCCCCCCCCCCCCCCCCCCCGAGACAGGCGCTTATCCAGGACCCCCCGAGACGGGCGCGTATCCAGAAACTGGCGCTTATCCAAGAGATAAAAATTAATAATTGAAATCAAAATTCAGAGCTCTTATAAATAAAAAAAACACATGAAAAACAAAAAAGCTTAAGTCACATAGATCTCCTTTAAACATAGATCTGCAAAATAAAAACTTATAACTTTAAGAAAGAAAAATAAAAATTACCGAGGTTAAGTTCACCGAATCAAGGAAAAGCAATCAGGTGATGAATCACAATGGAGATATGTGGTAGAAAATAGAAATTAGTGGTCTGGTTATTTTAAGGGATAGGAGAGGGTCCGGTATAGTGACTAGTGAGAGATGGATATAGAGGTATGATTCACTGTACGCAGTAGCATGATAAAGTTCTAGGAGAGCGAATGGGGTTGCTGCCGCATGCAAAAATTTCGATATATGACGTTACGTGGAGCAATCTGAGAAGTTTTTATTGTTTTGAGTGTTGACCACTATTAGACTTCACTGTTGATATGAATGTGGGGCAATACCGCAGCTAGTTAGGTCGGGCTATGTCGGGTTTGTGTCGTGTCATAAATTCTATTTTATGTCTTATGCTAATTTGAATATGACCCGTTTAATAATTGTCTCAATGATAGACAACTCAAATCCAACTTATTAATGAATTAGGTAACTCGTGTAATTCAACTAATAAACAGATCGTGTTTGAAACCCAATTAACATATGACATGTTTAACCTTTTTAAACTATTTTACCTTCTAATTTTATGAATTTATGTTATACACCTTTAAAATTAAAGGGCAAATTAAGTAGAATTTAGGGTTATAAATATTATGTGTTATAATATGTGTATTGCTCTCCTCCACTTAGAGATGTATTTATAGTCTTTACAATAGATTCCTATCTAGGAAAGGATAAATATATTTACAATTATAATTAATGGATTCATATCAACACTCCCCCAAGGTGGTGCATAGATATCATGAATGCCCAGCTTGACAAGTGAATCGTTAAAAACTGAATTACACATAGCCTTAGTCAACACATCTGCCAGTTGTTCTGCAATGCCAACATACGGTACTTCAACTATCCTTGCCTCCAATTTCTCATAAACAAAATTTATGTCGATTTCTACATGCTTTGTTCGATTTTGTCGTACTGGGTTCTCAGCAATCTTAATCGCTGACTGATTATCACAATATAATTTCATTGGTTTGTCAGTAGGAAATCCTAACTCCCCCATAAGCCTTGTCAACCACAATAACTCACAGATACCTTTCACCATTGCTCGGTATTCTGCTTCTGCGCTTGATAGAGATACAACTTTATGCTTCTTACTTTTCCAAGTAACTAAGTTACCTCCACAAAAGTAAAATAGCCAGAAGTTGACCTTCTTCTTTCTCCCTTAGCCCCCCAATCAGAATATGTATACCCCAGAACATCTGCATGCCCATGGTTTGAGAACAACAACCCTTTTCCTGGTGCAAATTTCAGATACCTCAGAATCCTCAACACAGAGTCCATGTGGTGCGCACCCGGGTTATGCATAAAGCGGTTCACAACACTAACATCATATGCAATATCAGGTATAGTATGAGACAAATAAATCAACCGTCCAACTAACCTCTGATATCGTCCTTTATCAGCTGGAATTTGATCAGAGCATTCTTCCAGACCATGATTCTGTTCAATAGGAGTTCCAATTGGTTGACACCCAAGCATTCCAGTTTCCTTTAGTAAATCTAGGATATACTTCCGCTGAGACAAGAAGATACCACATTTGGAACAGGTAACTTCAATACCCAAAAAATACTTAAGGCCACCCATATCCTTCATGTCGAATTCAGAGTACAAATATTCTTTTAATTTCCCCATCTCTTCAGAGTCATTCCCAGTTACCACCATATCATCAACATAAATAATAAGTGTTGTTAATTTACTACCCACCCTCTTTAGAAACAAGGTGTGATCAGCATTGCTCTGTTCATATCCATACTTTTTCATAGCCAATCGGAATCTCCCAAACCAAGCACGTGGAGATTGCTTCAGACCATATAGCGCCTTCTGCAGTTTACAAACAATACCAGAATCACGAGGAGCTATATATCCTGGCGGTAATGACATATAGACTTCTTCCTGTAAATCTCCATGCAAGAAGGCATTTTTAACATCATACTGCTGTAAGGGCCAATCAAAATTTGAAGCTAAGGATAGCAACACTCGAATAGTATTGATTTTTGCCACAGGAGCAAAGGTTTCTTTATAATCAATTCCATAGGTATGAGTAAAACCTCTAGCAACAAGTCGAGCTTTGTACCTGTCAATGGAACCATCTGGCTTATGCTTGATTGTATATACCCATCTGCAACCAACATGCTTCTTCCACTCTGGCAAAGGTACTAAGTCCCATGTTCGATTCTTTTCAAGTGCTGTCATCTCCTCCATCATTACCCTAGCCCATTTTGGATCAGACAATGCCTCTTGTACCTTAGTAGGAACAGTCACTGCAGACATATGACTAACGAATGCCTGACAAGCTTCTGACAAGCGATGAGTGGAAACATAATGGGCAATAGGGTACTTCACCTTTTTCATAGTGCCTGATGTATTTCTAGTGGGTGGGACCCCCCGATGACTCCTTGGTGGCAACTGATACCTGTCAGTCTCAACAGGTTCACAAGTATTGTTAGTATTAATCACCGAGTCTATACTTACCTCAGGAAGATCTGCAGGAGGAGAATTGGTAGTGGGTGTTGTTGATGAAGTAGAGAGAGGGGATCTGGTCTCAGAATTGGGTGTTGTAAAAATAGTAACCGGTGTTACAACGGAAGCTTCATTTGGTGCTATAACAGTATCAACCGGTGTCATTTCCCAATTCAACTCAATATTATCTTGGAACAATTCACTCCAATTCACCTCTTCAATAATAGGCTCACCGAGAAGAGGAGAAAGAGGGACAGGTGATGTAAAAAACATCTCATGCTCCGGGAAAGTGATATCCATGGTAACATAAAATTTACGGGAAGAAGGATGATAGCACCTATAACCCTTCTGATAGGGATGATAGCCAACAAAGATACACCAGAGAGCACAAAGGTCAAATTTAGTACGTTGATGTTTAGGGAGATGCACAAAAGCAACACAACCAATGGAAGAGGGACATAAGATGCTAGTTTATCCAATGGCGTCTGAAATTTCAACATCCTAGTAGGAACACGGTTGAGAAGATAAACGGCAGTAGTGAGAGCCTCCTCCCAAAATCGTGGCTGCATGTGTGCCCCAATTAGACTAGCTCGGGTAATTTCCAAAATCTATCTATTCTTTCGTTCGGCCACACCATTCTGTTGTGGTGTATAAGGACAAGTAGTTTTATGAATGATGCCATGATCCTTAAAATAACCCTGCAAAGTCTGATTAACAAATTCGCCACCATTATCAGAACGAAGAACTTTCAATGT
The DNA here is from genome assembly GCA_037349345.1 of Oemleria cerasiformis. Lineage (NCBI taxonomy): Eukaryota > Viridiplantae > Streptophyta > Magnoliopsida > Rosales > Rosaceae > Oemleria > Oemleria cerasiformis. The sequence goes on along the minus strand of JAZGTL010000019.1, from coordinate 3,891,808 downwards.
AGCAGAGAATTGGGTTTGAACCATTTTATGAAAAGTACGAAAACAATCAGCCACTTCATTTTTATTGCGCATCAAATATAACCAAGTCATGCGAGTGCAATCATCAACAAAAATAACAAACCAACGGAATCCTGAAGTAGTATTAATAGGAGCAAGACCCCAAACATCCGAGTGTACCAAGGTAAATGGAACAAATATTTTATTTGTGCTATCAGGATAAGTAGCACGGTGACTCTTTGCCAAAATGCAAACATCACACTGAAAATCCGAAGGTTTATATGTTGAAAATAAAACTGGAAATAAATTCTCTAAATATCCAAAAGAAACATGACCCAACCGGTGATGCCATAAGCGAATGTGATCGTCATGAGCACGAGATGAGCCCTAAGCAGATAAAGATCGCCCCACACTTACATCATCCACATAATAAAGTCCCTTTCTCTTAGTACCACGCCCAATTATCACCCCGCTGCTGAGATCCTGAAGAAGACAGAAAGAGGGATATATTAATACCAAACAATTTAACCCTCCTTGGTCCAGTAACAGGATATGGCACACCATTGGCATTTGCAAAAGTAGAACAAGCAGGCAAACAATTATCTCGTAATATAGAAGCATCAAAAGTCATATGATTCGTAGCACTAGAATCAAGGATCCAACCAGGGTCTTTTCCAGAGTTAGTAGCAAGGAAAACAAGCTCAATATTACCTGACTACTTAATTGAGTTCAGAATAACTAGCTGGTGTCACACCAGGTTGTGAAAGAGCGACTGGTGCGGAAACCCCTGTTGGTGCGTCTTTCTTCTTTTTAGCCTTTAAACCGGCTTTATGAGCTTCCCACCACTCAGGATAACCATTCTTCTGGAAGCAAGTATCCACCAGATGTTTCTTACTTCCACAATAAGTACATTGTCCACCTGGAGGCATTGGTGGAGTCATAAAGGACATGTACGGAGCCGGAGATGACTGTTGAGAGAAGGGCATATTGCCAAAGGTATTGACTGCCATGGCCATGTTAGAACTATGTCCCTGACTCAACATAGTAGTACGACATTGTTCCTCGCTCCGTACAATAGCATAAGCACCCTCAGGTCCGGGAATGGGGATAGTACGAAGAATCCCTCCTCTAATATTATCATAAACATCATCTAGACCTGCAAGGAAAAGATAAACTCACTCTTCATCTAGATCTTCCTTCCAAATCTTGAATGCATCTGCTTGACGGAAACGCGAAGGTCTCCGATGATCAATCTCCTGCCAAATTGTCTTAAGATCGGAATAGTATACAGAAATAGGTCTCCCAGCTTGTTTTGTGCACATGGCTCGACAAGATAAATCATAAAAAATTGATTTATCAACACCTTCATAATAAGTTGCTTTGGCAGCAAACCAAATATCTTTTACATTAGGTAAAAGAATAAACAAATTAATCAAATTTGCTTCCATGGAACTGATAAGCCAACTTCTCACAATTGCATCCTCCATCACCCACTTATCATAGGTTTATGCCCTTTCATCGGGCTGTGTTGCAGTACCAGTAAGATATCCAAACTTCCCTTTGGCAGAAGCAAACATAGTCACCATTCGTGACCATAAAGTGAAATTAATACCATCCAATTTGATACAATACGGAATTGATATTGGTTATGGAGTTGCCACATTCACAGTGTGTGGTGGCACAATAAGAGCACCAGAATCATCACCAATAGCCATTGGTTAAGTGAACAATAATGCTGCAGAAAATAAAATAAGATTAACAATTCAAGCTGAAGTGAGCGAAGACAAGAAGCAGAGGCAAGCAGCAGAATTTGGACGGTAGAGTCCGAATATATACAGAAATAGCAGCAGACAAGCAAGCTGAAGCGAGCGAAGACAAGCAGCAGAGGCAAGCGGCAAAATTCGGATGGTCGAGTCTGATACTCAGGATTCAGACGGTATCGTCGAGCCCCAAATTCGTCACTTCGTCCGGGTTTGTAACGACCGAATCTGTCACTTCGTCCGGGTCTGTAAGACCGAAAAAAAGATGTCCGGGTTCGAGTATGGACTTCGCCTGGGGTACGTCGGCTGGGAAATGACGGGTTCGTCGGCTGGGAATTGACGGAGTCGTCGGTGGGTCCTGGTATGGACTTCATCCGGGAGTCATCGGCTGGGAATTGTTGACGGAGTCGTTGGTGGGTCCTGGTATGGACTTCGTCCGGGAGTCGTCAGCTGGGAATTGACGGAATCGTCGGCTGGTCAACCTGGAACAACCAAAAAACGGTCCTAGTACGAACTTCGTCCGGGTCGGGTATGGACTTCGTCGGGGTACTGGTATGGACTTCATCCGGGTACTGGTATGGGTCTGTTTCTTGGTAAGGTTATGCGGCTCTGGCTTTGATACCAAGTAGAATTTAGGGTTATAAATATTATGCGTTATAATATGTGTATTGCTCTCATCCACTTAGAGATGTATTTATAGTCTTTACAATAGATTCCTATATAGGAAAGGATAAATATATTTACACTTATAATTAATGGATTCATATCAACAAATTACAGTTTACTGCTCTGTAGTTTATACCAGATTACATAGTTATACTTGTACTTTCAAATATTGTATTTATCACCATATGTTTTAAAACGTTACAACTTTGACCCTCCGTTAATTTATCTGTTAAAATAGATGTTAAATACCGATATGAATATAATTGACCTATCATTTAATTTAAGTAGGTAACAACTGGACGCCATATGTAATAATCTAGTTTAAAAAGTTAAAATTTTATTTATTTAAAAAAAATAGAAAAAAGAAGGTGCTATTGTTTGGTGAAGAACACGCCCCACTGCAACTCTCCTCTCATGGCTGCCACCACCAAGCTCTCCCCTCTCTCTCTCTTTCTCCCTATCTCACAATCCCACTCATCTACCTCGAACCCACAAAACCCAAAACCTTGAAGTCGAGTACCTTACATGTCCAATTGCAAAGTCTCCAGGAAATTGATCGAGGTTTGGTCTGATTGAAGACCTCTAGGCAATCATTTACACTGGATTTCAATAAGCCAGTTCAAAAAAAATATCCCAATAAATGTCATTTTGTCCTTATAGTTTTGTCAAATTATCCTCTCCCATGTTTGGCTCGTCCGCTTCACCCAGAAAGTCACATTCCTCTGCTTACACACCAAAATGAAAGCATCCATCCATTATCCTTGTTATCCATTACAAAATCCAGATTTCGTTCCCCAATGCATGTGCCAATCCCTACTGACTAACTCTTCAATTGTCCAAATGCAGCTCCTTTGCTTCCTTCTCTTCTAATTACTTCCCAAATTTGGCAATTAGGCCCCCAAAAATAGAAAGGCTTAAAACCCTAACGAGAGAGAGAGAGGCAGTAACATGGCATCTAGATCCCACTATAACCACATCAGCATTTAACATCCATTTTCACGGAAAAATTAACGGATGATCAAAGTTGTAACGTTTTAAAAAATACAGGATTGTAAATGCAAGATTAGAAAATATAAATATAATCGTGTAATTTGGTATATGCACAGGGTCGTAAACTGTAATTTGCTCAAATTTAAATATATACTACAAAATATCACAATATATTATGAATTTAGGCTTATCCCTCAAAATCTTAAAATTATAAAGGTTTAATAGGTATATAAGTACTTGATAAGGCCTAATTAAATGTGTCATAATAGATTGATCTGAAAATGACCTAAAATTTTAATTGTGCGGATTAACCTAGAATGTTAAGATTATTTTCCACCGCTGGATCGCAGGATGCTCATCAAACGTGGCAAAATTAGTAGTGTTGGTGATCATCATAAACCAAGCCAAATCTGGCAAACAGTACTTGATAAGGCCCTCTTAGGACTTACTAAACAGACCCTAGGGCCTACTAGGAAGACCCACCACCAGCCCAAGCTCACAAAGTCTGTCCCAGGCCCAGGCCCAATAATGCTAAAGGTAATGTCCAACACGCCCAGGTAGCGCTCAGCCGCCCACCCGGGCAGCGCTCGACCACCTACCCAAAGAGCGCCCAGCTGACAAAGGCCAATCCACCACAAATAGCATCTTACACCTTTTTACCTACAACTGTAAAGCAAGAGCACTTGTCACATTTTCCATGGTGGAGAAAGTCTTGCCTCGAGAGTGCCCCCCACGCTACCTAGCAGAGCTTGGGGGCAGAGATACTCCAATTTCCAAGACCCTCAGCGTCAGCCTAATGTGATAAGTGTCATGCATTGGATGGTTCTCCTCAAAGTCAAAGCCTAGCAAGGAGTCCCTGGCAAGTGGATATCCGGTTCCACAACTAGTACCCCAGCCTAGCTAGAGGGGCTTGCAACCTTCATTCCTTTTCCTATAAATATCCCTTACTTTTACACGACAAAGGTAACTTCATGTTAGCAAAGAAACTATGTAAAACACACTCTCTCTCTAGAACTATATTTTCTCTACCTTCTCTATAAACACATGTAATGAACTGGACCAGAAATTAATGTAATTTGAGAATTAATTAGGGAAATGACAATTTTACCCTCGATTTCGGAGGGGTTCGAAAGCCACTTTTCATTCGGAGAAACTTTCGGAAATTTTTCTTGAACGGTTGTGTAGGTCTTGAACTCACAAATTTGTAGACAGCCGGCAAGCGAAAAACGGAGCCCGGATGTGGGAGATACGGGTCTATAACCTTGAGGGTCATTTTCATAATTTTGGAAGGTAGATATTTTGGGAAGATTTTATCTCCATTTTCTCCAGATTTTTCTAATCACTCTCTCTCCTCTCTCACGAAAATTCTTTTCCCTTTCTCCTGCGAGAAACCAAGAACCCCCAAAATTTGGGATTTTTATTTTGGTCTTTTCAACCAAAACTAAACACACCATAACCTTCTTCTCGACCTCACGAAATCATCCATATCCTTCTTGAGCCGTGAGGACCGCCGTGGACGACGAGGTGGAGTTTTGAACATGGGCCAAAACTTCTCGTCCATTTTTCGGCCACCACAGGTGAGGTTTCTCAATTTGGACTTTATATTTGAATTCCTTGGAGCGAGTAGATGACTTTCCATTATTAGAACATTGAATTTCGTTGAGAATTGAGAGAGTTATGGAGCTTTGAATTTTCGGGTGGTTATGGAGGATTTATGTACAGTCAACAGTAACTCGGGTGTGAGGTTGAAGGCGAGTACTAGGTGCAGTTGCGCCTGCTGGCGCATGGGGGGAGGGTTCCCGGCCGTCCACCAACGCGTGGCGGCGAGTGGAGCTCCTCCTCGAGCTCCGGCGAACACAAGTTTTAAAGTTCTCAATGTTCCGGACATGTTGGCGCAGGTTTCGAGTCAATCAGAGTTCGTTTCGAGGTATTTTTGGGTGTCCAAAGTGGCTGCGTTTCTAGTTAGGACGAGTGTATACCTCTCGGGGTTTAGGGGGTTGGATTTTAGGTTTATAATTGCAATTTAATAATGCCATGTGTCGTTTTTTACAAGCGTGGTGGCTCCGAAGGTCACGAGGGATTAGGCTCGTTTGGGCTTCGAGGTGAGGGGATTTTACTTCCTAAATGGAAATGCATGCATATTATTATATTTTTAGTATTTTATATTTACTTACGAATTTCAAGAATTAAGTGGAATGACTATTTAGTATTCTTATGAGTTCTGGGAATTTAAGAGTTTATTTTCGTTTTAAGCACTGGTAACAATGACTAGTGATTTTGACTTGATTATCCACTAATTTTGGAGTTAGTATTAATTATGGATTTCGATAATGTTTGTGGGAAACTATTTGACAATGGACTTGGGCTTAGGCCTGGGAAAGTAATTTTATGAATTTCGGCATATGGATTTTAGGCTGAGGCCCGGGGTGATGTATGTGGGCTTAGGCCTAGGTATCTGATGGTTTGGGGGTTTGGCCCAAGAAGTTGGGTTAAGCTTTGGCATGGTCGGTGGGCTGGTGAGACTTTGTAGGTAACTGATGGGGTATGTCGGGATGATCCGGGATATTGAACTACGGTTGGGGATGAGTCGGGATATCGAGTTACAGCTCGGGATAAGCCAGGATATTTAGCTACAACTATGGATGAGCTGGGATATCGAGTTACGGCTCGGGATGAGCTGGGATATTGAGCTACGGTTGGGGATGAGCTAGGATATCTAGTTACGGCTGGGGATGAGCCGGGATATTAAGCTACAGCTGGGGATGAGCCGGGATATCGAGTACGACTCGGGATGAGCTAGGATTTTGAGCTACGACTGGGGATGAGCTGAGACATCGAGCTATGTCTCGAGATGATGGCTTCGGTTGGGTTACTGATATTGCGGGTACAGGTAAAGATAGCGTGGGTTCCACCTAGGTAAATCTATTGTTTTCCAGTATGTTTTGTATACTTATATATGAGGATATTGATGCATGTAAGGTTTGATAAAGAGGTGGGATACGATAGACGAGAGTTAAGCCGGCTGATAGGAGTTGACGACAACTTTCACGGGTTTTGATAAGTCATCGCTGCACCTGTGAACGAATGTTCGTTACCTTGGCCAGTGGGTTGGTGTGCACGGTGACCCGGATTGACGAGTTGTGATTGATTCACACGAGTACGACATTTCAGTTATTTAATACCGTCTTGAGAGACGAGGTTACAATTGCGGATATACGAGGCTGGCTGTAACACTAGTTGATTTATTTTTATTTTATATCCTTCGTCTGACAGGTGGAAGACGATTCAACCAAAGTATAGTGGAGATTCTGTCAATTTTTTGGTAGAATGCTCGTAAAGTGTTTATAAGACAGTACGGATATTTTAGGTATAATTTTGGGTTGTTAGACGGGAGCATGTATTTTCTTAGATTTCAAGGGGAATTCGGAAGGGTCCTGTCAAGTTGGTATCAGAGCTCTAGGTTTAACTTCATGCGGACCGCACACTTGTGTGCAATTTATTTTGGTGGCTCTTTTCAGCGAGTTGCCTACGAGACGTTTGTCTCGTCAGCAGCCCAGTACTTAGGGAGGCGGAGAGTGCATAGTGGATAGGAGGTGCAGGGTCTGTGGTTGAGCTAATTTGGCAGACCATGGATCCGTTGGCTCGGCCGATGTTTAGGATCGTGTGGAGTGAAGTACTACGAAGGTCTAGGACGTTGAGAGGGCCATAGGTTGGGAGCCATGATAAGTACGGGCGAATTAGGCCCTGCCGTTGCAGGTGAGTGGACTCTTTTTATATAACTATAATACATACATATTTTTATATGTTTTAAATGATTTGGTATCCATGATGAATTTGGTAATTAAGGATTTATTATTGTTGGTGGATTTATTGTTTTTGGGCCTCGACCCGGTTACATGGTTTTGTGGCTAGTGCTCGGTATTTTGGATTTTAGTTTTATGGATTATGATTTTATGAATTTTTAACGTACGGTTTTAATTTGATTATGGGCCCTTTGGGTTAGACCGTGACTGTGATTTTATCGGGTTTGGCCTTTGGCCCCGGTTTTCCTATGGTTTTGGCTTAGGCCAGGAAACAAGAATTTCAAAAATGGATTTGGATTTACTTTACGGGTTTGTTTCCACTATGTATACCGTCTCCGAGGGTCATGATTTTCTCCGGCACATGATGTGGGGTATTTCTCAGCACGTGTTCGTCGAGGTTTCTCCGATACTGACATTGTAGGATATTTCTCCGCCAAATCATTGAGGTTTCTCCGAAACTGGCGTTGTAGGGTATTTCTCCACCAGATTGTTGAGGTTTCTCGCATACTGGCGTTGTAGGGTATTTCTCCGCCAGATCGCTGAGGTTTCTCCGATACTGGCATTGTAGGGTATTTCTCCGCATGATCGTTGAGGTTTCTCCAATACTGGCATTGTAGGATATTTCTCCACCAGATCGTTGAGGTTTCTTCGATACTATCGTTGTAGGGTATTTCTCTACCAGATCATTAAGATTTCTCCAATACTGGCATTGTAGGGTATTTCTCCGCCAGATCCTTGAGGTTTCTCCGATACTAGCGTTCTAAGGTATTTCTCTGCCAGATCGTTGAGGTTTCTCGATGTTGGCGCTGCAGGGTATTTCTCCGCCACATCGTTGAGGTTGTCTATGCGTAGTATAGGGATATGTATATTTTGAGATACTCGGATATGTGGAGGGATTTCTCGATGCTGGCGTTGTAGGGTATTTCTCTGCCACATCGTTGAGGTTGTCTATGCGTAGTACAGGGATCCGCATATTTTGAGAGACTCATATATGTGGAGGGAATTCTCTTATATGGGCGTTGCAGGGTATTTCTCCGCCAGATTGTTGATATTTTCTGATGCTGGCGTGACAGGGTATTTCTCCGCCAGATCATTGATGTTTTCTTATGTTGGCGTGGCAGGGCATTTCTCCGCGAGATCGTTGAGGCTGACTACACGTAGTATAGGGATCTGCATGACTTCGCGATATCTTCGGGTGCACGAGTACCTATCTGATACATGACCTCGAGGTATATTCGGTCCTGTGATGTCATGACTTGAGGTGATTTTAGTCATGTGGGGATTAGGCCCGAGTTGGACCTCTCGGGTTTTGATTATTTCTTTGAGGTATCTTCAACAGACGTTAAAAAGGGTAGATTTCTGGGTTGAACGACCATGGGTATTGAGCATTCTGGTGCCTTCAGGATGTCTCCTAGATGTTGTTCTCGCCTACGGTCTGTTATCGATACGGGAACAAAGATATGTGCATGGTGCACAGGATTTAAGGTTTTGACATATTGTATCATTTTGAGTCAATTTACATTGAGTTTGTAGAGGTTCAATTGGGAATCGCAGCAGAGGTTTAGTTCGTGTCGGTAGTGACGCGAAAGGACTCGAAATGATGCAGGAGGTTGGTTCTTAGACTTGAGTTAAGGGAATTTCGAGGTTGAAATTTCTTTAAGGGGGAAAAGGTTTAACAACCTGGACCAGAAATTGACGAAATTTTAGAATTAATCAGGGAAAGGATGATTTTACCCTCAATTTCGGAAGGGTTTAGAAGCCACTTTTCGTTCGGAGATACTTTTGGAAACTTTTCTTGAACGATTATGTAGGTCTCGAACTCACGAGTTCGTAGACAGACCGCACGCGAAAAACGGAGCCCGAATGTGGGAGATACGGGTCTATAACCTTTAGGGGAATTTTCATAATTTTGGAAGGTAGATATTTTGGGAAGATTTTATCTCCCTTTTCTCCAAATTTTTCTAATCACTCTCTCTCCTCTCTCCCAAAATTCTTTTCCCTTTCTCCTGTGAGAAACCAAGAACCCCCAAAATTTGGGATTTTGATTTTGGCATTTTCGACCAAAACTAAACACACCATAACCTTCTTCTCGACCACTAGAACTCATCCATTTCCTCCTTGAGTCGAGAGGACCGCCATAGATGGCAGGGTTGAGGTTTGAACATGGGCCGAAACTTCTCGTCCATTTTCTGGACACCACATATGAGTTTTCTCAATTTGGACTTCATATTTGAATTCCTAGGATCGAGTATGAATTTCCATTATTAGAACGTTGAATTTCGTTGAGAATTGAGAGAGTTATGGAGCTTTGAATTTTCGGATGGTTATGGAGGATTTTTGCACAGTGAATAGTAACTTGGGTTTGAGGTTGATGGCGAGTATCAGGTGCAGTTGCGCCTGCGGGCGCATGGGGCGGAGGGTCCCCGGCCGTCCATCGGCGCATGACGGCACGTGGAGGTCCTCCTCGAGCGGCAAACACGAGTTTTAAATTTCTCAATGTTCTGGACCTATTGGGGCAGGTTTCGAGTCAATCGGAGTTCATTTAGGGGTAGTTTTGGGTGTCTGGAGTGGCTACGTTTCTAATTAAGACGCGTCACACCTCCCGGGGTTTATAGGGTTGGATTTTATGTTTATAATTGCAATTTAATAATGCCATGCATCGTTTTGACAAGCATGGTGGCTCCAAAGGTCACGAGGGATTTGGCTCGTTTGGGCTTCAAGGTGAGGGGACTTTACTTCCTATATTGAAATGCATGCATATTATTATGTTTTTAGTATTTTATATTTACTTACTTCTTTCGGGAATTAGGTGGAAGGACTATTTAGTATTCTTATGAGTGTCGGGAATTTAAGAGTTTATTTTCGTTTTAAGAACTGGTAACAATGACTATTGATTTTTACTTGATTATCCACTAATTTTGTAGTTAGTATTAATTATGGATTAAAATAATGTTTGTGGGAAACTATTTGACAATGGACTTGGGCTTAGGCCCGGGAAAGTAATTTTATGAATTCCGGCATATGGATTTTAGGCTGAGGCCATGGGTGATGTATGTGGGCTTCGGCCTAGGTATCTGATGGTTTGGGGGTTTGGCCCAGGAAGATAGGTTAGGCTTTGGCCTAGTGGGTGGGATGGTGAGACTTTGCAGGTAACTGATGGGGTATGTCGGGATGAGCTGGGATATTGAGCTACGATTGGGGATGAGTTGGGATATCGAGTTATGACTCATGATGAGCCGGGATATTGAGCTACGGTTGAGGATGAGCCGGGATATCGAGTTACAGCTGGGATGAGTTGGGATATTGAGCTACGGCAGAGGATGAGTCAGGTTATCGAGTTCCAACTCGGGATGAGCCGGGATATTGAGCTACGTGTAAGGACCCTTCCCGAATTTAGCCTTGAAATCCATGAAAAGTCCTTATCCCGTCTGACACCTCTTTTTCCTCAAAATTTAATACAAGGAATACCCTTTATCCTTGAATATATTTAGTAAACTTTACAAGGTTCCTAACAGAACTTCTGTACTTACTGACCACACCTACTTATCAGACGCATGATAGCTTATAGGTCAAAGACGAAACCTCATAATAGTGGTGGTCCAAAAAGTAACACACTCTGACACCAAATGTTAGTAGGTCAGACACTGCTGAAACCTCTACTGGAATAACCCAAGACAACTAACTAGTCAGCCTCTTGTGAACCGTCCCTAACTATTCACTCTGGGTCACCGCCTGCACCAACCCACTGACCCGGATGACGAAGGAACCATACTTGATTAAATTGAGTCTCACTAACTCGTCCCGAGTCAAACTCGATATCCCTGCTCCTCCAGAGTACCCCGAGTGATAATTCGATATCCCTGCTCCTCCATAGCATTCTTGACCTCAACGATATGACGGAGAAAGATCCCTCGCACGCCAACATTGAAGAACCCCTCGAAGATCTGGCGGAGATATACCCTCTAACGCCAATCGGAGAACCCTCAACAATGTAGCGGAGAAAAACACCCTACATGCCAATCATCAGAGAATCCCATGGTATAACCCAATATCAAGAAGTATGCATACCCATGCAATCTCAGAACCCTAGTCCGTTCACAGCGCGAATAAAATACCAAAACATGGACGCTCTAGCCCCAAGGAACTCTTGACACAATAATGACCCAACTACCTTGACCTCTCAAGCTCAAAATCCGTTCCATGGTTAATCGTAACCACTGGGATTGCCCAACCGGAGCTCTAAACGAACTCCTATGGCCTCGAATCCATCAAAATCAGATCCGGAACGTCCAAAACCCCTTGCCACACGCCGCCGTGACCTCGAAATCGGCTCCACGCGCCAGCAGAAGCCCGGAGCACACGCCACCCGTCGGCCAAGCGCCGTCACAAGCCATCACGCGCCGGTCACACACTGCTACAGTAACCCACAGGCCTGGCCTGGCCCGATTCAGCTCGACTCGATCCACTCAACCCGATCGACCTACTCGACCCGAACGGTCCACTTGATCCGACTCAATCCTACTCAACCCGACCCGATCCAACTCAACTCGACCCGGTCCAACTCAACCCGACTGGTCATCAGTGACTCACCGGAGAAGACGACCGGACCGCCGTCGTCGGCAATCTTGCCGAAAACTGGAAATTTCTCGCCCAAAATCACCATTTTCAGTGAGCTTCCAACTTCTTCATTTCTTGACTGATTTTTACGATCCACACAAGTAAATTCATCTACTTTTCACCAGAAATGCGAATATGAGATCAAAATTCTGATATCGTACCTGGTTTGGTCGGAAAACGGCCGAGAAGATCCGGTCCACCTCCCTCCTCCGTCCGTCTTCTACGACGGTGCACCCGCGCTGATGAATACCCCAAAATGCTTGTGGGGTCCCGGGGAAGGCCCTCCCAGCCTTGGTCTCGGTCAAGTCGAACCGAAATACGTTCGATGAAAAAGGGGGGGTTCGGTGTTCGCACGGAGAGAGTATCGGGTAGGAGAGAGAGACTGAATGGACCAATCTCCCAAGGAGAGAGAAAAATATCTTATTTATAGTTCCAACTTTTCCAAAATTAGCAAACTGCACGATCTCACTGGATCTCCATTTTTCGCGTGCCACCTTTCTACGAACTCGTGAGATCGAGACCTACGTAAAAAACCAAGAAAAATCCCCAAATGCACTGCCAGTCAAAAAGTGACTTCCAAACCCGTCTAAAACCGAGGGTAAAATCGTCCAATTCTCAAATTAATTTAATTTCTGGTTTGGGTCGTTACACTACGGCTGGGGATGAGCCGAGATATCGAGTACGGCTCGAGATGAGCTGGGATATTGTGCTACAGCTGGGGATGAGCCTAGACATCGAGCTATGGCTCGGGATGATGGCTTCGGCTAGGTTACTAATATTACGGGCACATGTAAAGATAGTGTGGGTTCCACCTAGGTAAATCTATTAGTTTTCAGTAAGTTGTGTTTACTTATATTTGCGGATATTGATGTATGTAAGGTTTTATATAGAGGTGAGATACGATAGCCGAGAGTTAAGCTGGTTGATAGGAGTTGACGACAACTTTCACGGGCTTTGATAAGTGATCGATGCACTTGTGAGCAAATGCTCGTTACCGTGGTCAGTGGGTTAGTATGGTCGGTGACTCGGATTGACGAGTTGTGATTGATTCGCACGGGTACGACATTTCAGTTATTTAATACCGTCTTGAGAGACGAGGTTACAATTGCGGATATACGTGGTTGGGTGTAACACTGTTTGATTTATTTTTATTTTATATCCTTCGCCTGACAGGTGGAAGATGGTTCAACCAAAGTATAGGGGATATTCTACCAAGTTTTCGGTAGAATGCTCGTAAAGTGTTTATAAGACAATAAGGATATTTTAAGTATAATCTTTTATTGTCAGACGGGAACATGGCTTTTCTCGAATTTCGAGGGGTATTCGAGAAGGGTCATGTCAACACATACTTACTTAGGCATCGGAGATCAAGTGGTCGGAGCCACACCGCACTCCCAACTTGTTATTCCTATCCCTTTTCCTTCTCTTCGTCTTATTTTCTCTTAGATACTTCAATATGAGGTGAAGAGGGACTCTCTCACACGAAAGTGTTCGAAGACTGACACTCCAAGTTACCTTTCTTCGAAATGGGAGGAGATCCGACCACCTCGTTCACCGAACCTAAGAGATGTCCCTTCCCTTGAGGGACTCTGGAATTGTCGGGTCTAACCTACCCGTCAACAAGTAGCATTGCATATTGCTTTCTATCTAATTTTTTTGCAATTTTGACTTGGTTTATTTAGTTTTGACTGTTTTAGCAGAGTTTCATTTTGTTTCAAATGCTTTCAATAGTTTCGATTTATCATCTAGTTTATCAATGCTACCATAAAATGCAAACAATTTCTTTTCTTTTTTTAGATCAGTCAATAGCGAACAAAGATGGTCTTCCATTTTGGGAGCCGGAAATGATTCACACATGTGTTTTAGTGCCCCATTAGTCATAATCAGAAGATTCACCACTTGTGAGAATCGAACCTTGGACAAATCGGGATCATATCAGGCCTAGAAATACCCCACCACTAATCCAACCTATTGTGTGTAAACAATTGAATAACCTTAAAAAAAAAATTGCGTTTGTGGAGACTTATAACTTATAACTCTAGTGGTTGATCGATTTTCACTCAACTCATTATCCAATAATCAACTTATTAATCCAATGAAAATTATAAATTAAGAGGATCACTAACCGTCACTCTTAAATAGTCATGATAGTATCATTTTTTATGGAAATTATGTAACGACCCGTGTTTGTAATTAGTGAATTTTTGTAGATTAATTTAGAAAATGACGATTTTACCCTCGAGGCTCGAAAGTCACTTTTTGTTCGGAGACACTTTTTGGAAATTTTTCTTAGCACGTTGCGTAGGTCCCGAACTCACGAATTCGTATACAAGCGACACGCGGAAAACGGAATCTAGATTAGAGAATTGTGGGTCTAGAAGCTATAGGGGTAGTTTGGTAATTTTCTTAGTGTTCGGATATTTTAATCCCATTTTCCCGATTTTTCATGACATTTCTCTCTCATCTCTCGATCTCTCTCTCTCTCTCTCGGCTGAAGAACACACACACCCCAAATTGTGATTTTTTTGATTTAGGCGAAACCAAGACCAACCAATCACACCAGCATCTTCCTCGTTGCATTCTGAGCACAACCATACCCACCATCGAGGTTGAGGATGTTGGGAGAAGAAGAAAAAAGGGTGAACAGTACTTTCGCACCTTTCCATCCATTTTTCGGCAACCACATGTATTGGATTTTAGCTTTGACTTCATATTTGGATTCCTTGGATCGAGTAGATAAATTTCCATTATTAGAACATTGATTTTGGTTGAGAAATGAGTAAAGGAAGCTTTGAATTTCGGGTGGTTATGGAGGATTCCGGCCAGTGAGTGAATAGTGTCCGGCGAGGGAGGTTGAAGGCGACAGAAGCTTGCAGTCGCGTGTAGGGAAGAGTCACCGCCCCTCCACCGGCACGTGGGGGATCGTAGGGAAGAGTCACCGCCCCTCCACTGGTGTGTGGGGGGTAGGGAATTTCCTCGGGTCCCGGCAAACTCGTGCTTTCATGTTTTCGACGTTCCGGACCTTTTGGCGAAAGTTTCAGGTCAATCGGAGTTCGTGTAGGGGCAGTTTTGGACGTCTGAAGTTGCTACGTTTCTAGTTAGGACTTGTGTGAACCTTTCGGGGATTAGGGGTTGGATTTTAGGTTTTAATTATTGTTTAATAGTCCCGAATATTACTTTTGACATGCGATACTGCTCCGGAGACTGCAGATGAGCGTACAGCACGAGATTGAGCTTATTTGGACTTCCGATGAGTGGATTTTGGTTTTGTAAATTACAATGCATGCATAAACGTACATTTTAAATAAATTCTTATTAAATATAAATTTTGATCAATTAGAATAATTATTCTAAAATGATTTATTAACTTTGATGAATTTCGGGAATTTAGAATAATTATTCTTGTGATTGATTATTGGATATGAATTTTCAATAACGAATTTGAAAATGAAGTTTTGGGCTACGGCCCAATTTTATGGACCTTGGTTTTATGAACTTAGGATTTATGGATTTTGGGCTTAGGCCGGGAATTCGGTTTTATTGGATTTTGGGCTTTAGACCCAGGTTTCATATGATTTTGGCTAAGGCCAATAAAAAGGATTTCAAATTAAATTTTGAATTACATTACGGTTTTCACTATGTTTACCCTCCTCAGTTATTATAGCATTTCTCCAACCGCATGACTTCGAGGTATTTTCGGTCATGCGTGTTCGTTCTCGGTACATGACTTATAGGAGCATATTGATGCGACGTTTTATCTTGTTTTCTTATAATTTTCTTAGCATGTTTCCTATGTTTTCTTAATACTTAGCATGTTTCCGTGTTTTGTAGGATTTTTGGAAGAAAAGTTACAAAAGAAGTTAATGAGTGCTATTTGAGAAATCTAAAGAGGAAACTTTGAAACAGACTTCAGCAGATGTGTCAACCTCTCGAAATTAACTGCACCTGCTCCGAAATAACTAGCTGATGGACCATATATCGTTGGAAAGATACCGAAGTCTAGTTTCTAAAGGAATTTACGGTTCATGAATTGGAATTTTCTAGAAGGAGTTATGGCCGTTTTAGTACAGTAAGGTCAGGCTGCGCGGGAATTCAGCATTCCTTATATTTCAAGTTTTCTAATCCTTATCAGGCTTGGACGACTAGAACCCAGTTTGTTAGGATCATGGGAGGAAGGACTTGGCAAGCAAACAAGCACACAAGATCAAATAAACGCTTACTCTCCCTCACAAAAACAAAACAAAAAAACGTCTCTATCCCTCATTCAGTGAATTAACATGCACATAAATTCTTGGCAGCCAAGGGTCAGAGAAGCAAAGAGTCTCCCCCTCACCTCACTTTGAAACGGCTCTTTTTCTCCCTAAAACTACAGAAACGTGGGGGCTCTCACACAAGGACTCAGCCACACCATCCCATTCTGCTCCATCCTTCAAGGTTCCAAGGTCTAAAAGGCTAAGGAAGCAAGGAGGAACGTCAAGGCGTCATCCAATCATTTTGGCTGACCAACACATCATCAAAGAGCTATCTTCTTCCTCTTTTTATTTTCTGTTTTTTATGTTCTTGCTGTCTATTTAAATTATGGGTAACTAAGTACTTTAGTTAGGGCTCGATTGAAGCCCTAATCATGTTTCTTTAAGGATTTCGATATATCTTTGCTGTAAACTACTTTTGTGATGCTTAATTGATTAATTTCAGATTATATTTTACTTTTTACATACGTTATGTTATGCTTGATCACATATGCATGTTGTGTATTAAGTTTGTTACATAGGTAAATTTAGATGACCGAATCTTGTGCCTGTGAGAGTAACAAAAGAACTAGTTATAAGTTCTTGAAATAAATCATCATGAATAACTAGAATAGATACCATGTTCTAGGAGTTGTGTGTTTATCGATTTCCATTGTGTTATGTGTTCTTAAAGTGCAACTTAGTAGATATCATGTTAAACACTTTAAGAATGAAAAGAGTTAGCGTAGATACCCATGCCTAACTTGTTGCTTAGGGAAATCAATAATTTAAAGAGTAGATATCATGCATTTAGGTTGACAAACATGAGCATCTAAATTCTGTTTTGTAACATTGTGCATGTCGTTTGCTTAAGGAAGAAGATTAGCAGTCAACATCAAATCTCTAACTGGTTTTCTCATTGTTTTAACCTCGATCCAATTCTATTTTTAATCAAATGCGGTTTTTAAAATTTTGTTTCGAAATTTTCAGTTTTCAAAACATCTTAAAATCATCATTTTGAACACCGAGTGCCTTTGTGTATTGCACATAAATTTTGATTAGAAATCTTAAGGTTTGAAATAAGTTTTTTTTAGGGTTTTCTTTCACTTCTGCATTCTTAGTTTGTTCCATTTAGTTTGTAGTTCTAGGAAATCAATTTTAAACACATATTAATCCAATCCTCGTGGGAATGATCTCGTATTTGCTTTCTATATTATTTGTCTGATCTTGTGCACTTGCTAGTTAAAACTTGCATATAGTTGCGTAATTTTTAGGTTTCTATTTGTACAACATGTTTTGGGCGTCGTTGCCAGGGATTGTGTAACTAGTTTGTGCTTAAATTGATTTTTGGTTTTCATTTACAGGTTGAATTTTGTTTATGCAAGGTCGTCGATCCCAAAATCCAGCGGTCGGTGTCTACAATCCTGAGATTGAATGAACTCTTAGACGTCTTCGAAAGCAAGCTGAGGGGGCAAAACTTAACACACAAAGAGAAGATTTTGAAGAAGGAGAAATATCAGAATATGTGAAAGAAATGGGGGATGAACAGGTTTGAAGGCCAATGAAGGACTCATTTGTCCCTCAAAACCTTAATCAACCATCATGCATGGCCTACCAACCAACTGTGCAAGGCAGCTTCAATTTATCACCTCAATTGCTTAACATGGTGCCACACTATATAGGCACACCTTCTGAGGATCCATACTTGCACATTAGGGATTTCTTCGATCTCTACAAGACTTAGAACATCGAAAGCTTAACTCCAGAAGGAATCAGGTTAATTCTCTTTCCTTTCTCCTTAAAAGATAATGCTAAGTTATGGTTGAATTCTCTGGCTGCAGGTTCCATTACTACTTGGGAACAATTGGCCACTAAATTTTTTAAGAAGTTTTTCACAGCCCAAAAGACAAGACAACTTAAAAGGGAGATTCAAGCCTTTCAACAGAAGGATGGAGATCTTTCCTTTGAGGCATGGGAGCATTTCAAGGAGTTGCATCTCAAGTGTCCACACCACAATCTATCTCAAGACGATCAGGTACAAGCTTTTTATGAAGGTTTAAATGATATTAACAAAATTCTTGTTGATTCAGCTTGTGGAGGTGTGCTTATGGAAAAAAGCAGTGATGAAGCCATTGAGCTATTTGAGACCCTAAGTGAAAATTCTCAGCAATTCTCATCAAGAGGGAGACAAGGAGTAAAAAGTAAAGGTGTTTATCGAGTTAGCACAAATGGTGGAGTCCAGAGTCAAATGGCAGCAATGGAGAAGAAGTTAGATATGCTGGTGAAAGCAATGTCAGCTCAAAACATCTATCAAGTTCAACAAGTTGCTAAAGTCGGGGTATGTGCTATATGTTCTCATTCTAATCATACGACTGAGACTTGTCCTATGTCTTGTTTTACAGATCATGAGCAAGCTAATTATGTGGGGCAAAACAACTATCATCCCAAGAACAACCCATATTCAAACACTTATAATCCTGGATGGAAAGACCACCCAAATTTCTCTTGGAGCAACAGTCAGAAAAAACTTAATCCACAAGGGCTGCAGAAGAACTTCTAGCGGGGAAGTAATTATCATGCTTCATCACAGGTGGCACAACCAAATACTAACCAGAAGAAGAATAATCTTGAAGGTGTCATACTCTAGTTCTTAACTGCACAGCAATAGACAAATGCTCTAACTAGTCAGAACATTCAGAAACTAGAAGCAACAACTAGCCAAGCTATTCAGAGATTGGAGGCACAAGTAGGGTAAATGACAAAGGAGTTAAGTGAGAAGAAGAAATGAGAGTTTCCATCACAAACCATACCTAATCCGAGAGGCCAGGAGCAGCTCAAGGCTGTGACAATCCTTAGAAGTGGCAAGGTAGTTGACAACAAGGTGGGGACAGATGAGAATGAACTAGAAAATGTTGAACCACCTCCAGCCACAAAGGTAGGTGAGATGGAGAAGGTGATATTGCCACCCTTCCCTCAAAGGTTAGTTAAGCAAAAGAAAGAAAAATATCTTCTTGATATTTTTGGAACTTTGAGAAAAGTAGAAATCAACATTCATTTACTTGATGCAATTAAACAGATTCCATCTTATGCTAAGTTTTTAAAGGATTGTTGTACACACAAAAGACAGTTTCAGGAACATGAGAAAGTTGCATTGATTGAGGAGGTAAGGGCGGTTTTATTGACAAAGCTACCACCTAAACTAAAAGATCCAGGTAATTTTACTATTCCTTGCAGGGTTGGTGACCATCTGTTTGAACGTGCTTTGCTTGATTTAGGAGCAAGCATTAACTTGGTGCCTTATACCGTTTATGAGGAGTTGAGGTTCAGGGAGCTCAAACCAACCTCAATTATATTGCAATTGGCAGATAGAAGCATCAGAAGGCCTAGAGGTATATTAGAGGATGTTTTGGTTCAGGTAAATGAATTTATTTTGCCTGCTGATTTTGTTGTTCTGGATATGGAAAATTCCCCTATGCCATCTTCATTACCTATTATTCTTGGTAGACCCTTTATGGTAGCTGCTGATACTAAGATAAGTATGAAAAAGGGTACTATACGCATGAAATTTAATGGTAAGAAGATAGAATTCATGTTGTCTGACACTATCAAATTGCCACATGATAACCATGATTGTTTCAAGATTGATGTGGTAGGAAGTGTTGTTGAGCAAGTGTTTCAGGTACATAGCATTGACCTTTTGGAGGCATGAATAGCCCACAACCTCACAAGGCTGAATTATGAACGTGGATGTGATGTTACAGAGATAGACCTCCATGAAGCTGTGCATTCTCTTGAGGCTTCTAAGCCTTATCCAAGTAAGTATGTGGTCCCTTTGAAACTCTTGTGTCTAGTAATACTGCTTTTGTCCCTTCTATTGTTAGGGCACCAGATCTAGAATTGAAGCAACAACCTAAACAATTGAAGTATGCTTACTTGGGAGAGAACCATACATTACCAGTGATAGTTGCTGCAAACTTGAGTTTGGTGGAGCAAGAGAAGTTGTTAAGAGTTCTTAGGGAGCACAAGACTGCATTAGGGTGGACCATTGCCGACATCAAAGGCATAAGTCCATCCAAGTGCATGCACATAATCCTCCTTGAAGATAATGCAAAGCCTAACAGGGATGCTTAGAGACGGCTTAACCCACACATGAAGGAAGTAGTGAGAGCAAAGGTTCTTAAGCTCTTGGATGTTGGCATCATCTACCCCATCTCAGATAGCAAATGGGTGCGTCCAGTTCATGTTGTGCCTAAGAAGAGTGGAATAATAGTGATGAAGAATGAAGAGAATGAGCTTGTTCCTACAAGGCTCACCACAGGTTGGAGAGTCTGCATTGATTACAGAAAGCTCAATAATGAAACTAGGAAAGATCATTTTCCTCTTCCCTTTATTGATCATATGTTAGAAAGGTTAGCAGGTCATAGTCATTACTGTTTTCTAGATGGTTATAGTGGTTATAATTATATTGCTATAGCACCAGAAGAGCAGGATAAGACCACATTAACATGCCCCTTTGGCACATTTGCATACAGAAGGATGCCATTCGGTTTGTGTAATGCACCTGCCACATTCCATAGGTGCATGATGAGCATATTTTTAGACATGGTGGAGAGATTTATAGAGGTATTTATGGATGATTTCAGTGTTTTTGGTTCTAACTTTGATGATTGTCTTAACCATTTGTAGCTTGTTCTGAAGAGATGTGAGGAATGCAACCTAGTGCTGAATTGGGAGAAGTGTCATTTCATGGTACAACAAGGTCTTATTTTAGGTCATGTAATATCTAGTAGGGGCATTGACGTGGACAAGGCAAAGATTGACATCATATCAAAATTACTTCCTCCTACATCTGTGAAGGGTGTGAGAAGTTTTCTAGGGGATGCAGGGTTTTACAGAAGATTCATAAAAGATTTCTCTAAAATTTATAAACCTCTTTGTGCGTTATTGTCTAAAGATGTTGAGTTTTTGTGGACAGAAAAGTGCATGAATGCCTTTAACACATTGAAATAGCTACTCACATCTGCACCCATTATGATGGCACCTGATTGGAACTTCCCATTCGAGCTCATGTGTGACGCCAGTGATTATGCTTTGGGAGCTGTTCTAGGTCAGAGAGTTAACAAGGTACCTCATGCTATTTATTATGCTTCTAGAACTTTGAATGATGCTCAGCTTAATTATTCTACTATTGAAAAAGAATTGTTAGCTGTTATATTTGCTTTAGAGAAGTTTAGGTCCTACTTGATTGGTTCTAAAGTTATTGTTTTTACTGATCATGCTGCTTTGAGATTTTTGTTTGATAAGAAAGATGCTAAGCCTAGGTTGATTAGATGGGTGCTCTTACTGCAAGAATTTGATCTTGAGATTAAGGACAAGAAGGGTATTCAGAATGTGGTTGCAGATCACTTGTCCAGGTTACTTCATGATGAAGAAGGGAACAAGCTTCCCTTGAGTGAAAACTTTCCAGATTAGCAGTTATTTGCAATTGATTTACAACTTCCATGTTATGCAGATATTGTTATTATATAACTACTAAGGTTTTTCCTCCAGGTATCTCTAGCCAAGAAAGGAAGTGATTAGTGTCTATGTCTAGGCACTACTATTGGGAAGAGCCCTACTTGTTCAAATTTTGTCCATATCAAATTATCAGAAGGTGTGTTCCAAAGGAGGAGCATATGAGCATTCTCCAACATTGTCATCAGTTTGCATGTGGAGGACACTTTGTAGCAAATAGAACAACACTTAAGGTATTACAATATGGGATCTATTGGCCTAATGTGTTTAAAGATGCTTTTTGGTTTTGCAGCTCTTGTGACAGATGCCAACGGACAGGGAACATGTCTTCTAGAAATCATATGCCATTGCAAAATATTCAAGTGGTGGAGCTCTTTGATGTGTGGGGTATCGACTTCATGGGTCCATTTCCTAACTCATTTGGGAATTTATATAGTCTTGTGGGTGTGGATTATGTATCTAAATGGGTCGAGGCTGTCCCCTCAAAAACTAATGATCACAAAGTTGTTGTGAAGTTCTTGCAAGATAACATCTTTACTAGGTTTGGGACACCAAGGGCAATAATTAGTGATGGAGGTAGCCACTTCAACAACCAGGCTTTTGCTTCCTTAATGAAGAAATATGGGATCACACATAAGGTTGGCACTCCATATCATCCTCAAACCAGTGGTCAAGTGGAGATAAACAATAGAGAGATCAAAATCATCCTAGAGAAGACAATGAATACTAGAAGGAAGGATTGGTCTCTACGCTTGAATGATGCATTGTGGGCATATCGGACTGCGTACAAGAGCCCCATTGGCATGTCCCCATATCGTCTAGTATTTGGGAAGGCATGTCACCTACCAGTGGAGTTAGAGCATAGAGCATATTGGGCTATTAATAAATTCAACTATGATATGCAACAAATAGGTGACAAGAGGAAGTTACAGCTGAATGAGCTTGAAGAGTTGAGGTATGCTGCATATGAGAATGTTGAATGACGTTAAAGCAAGCGCTTCTTGGGAGGCAACCCATGTGAAAAGGATGATGACTGTTTTGGCACTCTACAACCACTGACAATCAGATTTGCTTTCTCTCACCCTGTCCTTCTTTGTCGTTAACTTTGCCTTCGTTTGTTTTGTTTTGTTTTATTTTATTTTATTTTCTTTGTGTGTGTCTGTTTCTCCTTTCTTAAATGCTTCATTGTTTATACTTTAACTTTCAAACATTGAGGACAATGTTAGATTTAGGTGTGAGGGGGAAACACTTGTGTTCCGTTGATTTTGCATTGGTTAAAAAAAAAATGTTTTTTTTTTTACAGCTTTGTTTTTAGCCTTAGTTTGTGTCGGTTTTAGTAGTGTTAAATTGGGTAGTTTTTGTGTTTTTTTTTTGTGTCTTAGGTTTCTTTCCAACACAATGATGAGATTTGGTTTTTAATTGCATGACTTTAAGATTATTTCTAAGCATGATTCAAGGTCTGAAATTATTCTTTGGTTAAAACTCAATTATTCATGGTTATCATATGCAAAATCACATGTAATCACCCGACGTTTTATCTTGTTTTCTTATGCTTTTTTTAGTATGTTTCCTATGTTTTCTTAATACTTAGCTTGTTTTCGTGTTTTGTAGGATTTTTGCAAGCAAAGTTACAAAAGGAGTTAATGAGTGCTGTTTGGGAAATCTAAAGAGGAAACTTTGAAACAGACTTTAGCAAAATGTGTCAACCTCTCGAACTTAACTGCACCTGGTCGGGAAGAACTAGCTGATGGGCCATATATCGTTGGAAAGATACCAAAGTCTAGTTTCTAAAGGAATTTATGGTTCGTGAATTGGAATTTTCTAGAAGGAGTTATGGCCGTTTTAGTACAGCAAGGTCAGGCTGCGCGGGAATTCAGCATTCCTTATATTTCAAGTTTTCTAATCCTTATCAGGCTTGGACGACTAGAAGCCCAGTTTGTTAGGGTCATGGGAGAAAGGACTTGGAAAGTAAACAAGCACACAAGATCAAAGAAACGCTTGCTCTCCCTCACAAAAACAAACAAAAAAACGTCTTTCTCCCTCATTCAGTGAATTAAAGGGCACATAAATTCTTGGCAGCCAAGGATCAGAGAAGCAAAAAGTCTCCCCCTCACCTCACTTTGAAACGGCTCTTTTTCTCCCTAAAAACTGCAGAAACATGGGGGCTCTCACACAAGGACTCAGCCACACCATCCCATTCTGCACCATCCTTCAAGGTTCCAAGGTCTAAAAGGCATAAAAAGCAAGGAGGAACGTCAAGGCGTCATCCAATCACTATGGCTGACCAACACACCATCAAAGAGCTATCTTCTTCCTCTTTTTATTTTCTGTTTTGTATGTTCTTACTGTCTATTTAAATTATGGGTAACTAAGTACTTTAGTTAGGGCTTGATTGAAGCCCTAATCATATTTCTTTAAGGATTTCGATATGCCTTTGCTGTAAACTACTTTTGTGATGCTTAATTGATTAATTTCATATTATATTTTACTCTTTACATACGTACTGTTATGCTTGATCACCATATGCATGCTGTGTATTGAGTTTGTTACATAGGTAAATTTAGATGATCGTATCTTGTGCATGTGAGAGTAACAGAAGAACTAGTTATAAGTTCTTGAAATTAATCATCATGAATAACTAGAATAGATACTATGTTCTAGGAGTTGTGTGTTTGTCGATTTCCATTGTGTTATGCGTTCTTAAAGTGCAACTTAGTAGATACCATGCTAAACACTTTAAGAATGAAAAGAGTTAGCATTGATACCCATGCCTAACTTGTTGCTTAGGGAAATCAATAATTTAAAGAGTAGATATCATGCCTTTAGGTTGACAAACATGAGCATCTAAAATCTGTTTTGTAGCATTGTGCATGTCGTTTGCTTAAGGAAGAATATTAGCGGTGAACATCGAATCCCTAACTGGTTTTCTCATTGTTTTAACCTCGATCCAATTCTATTTTTAATCAAACGCTGCTTTTAATATTTTGTTTCGAAATTTTCAGTTTTCAAAATCATCTTAAAATCATCGTTTTGAACACCAAGTGCCTTTGTGTATTGCACATAAACTTTGATTAGAAATCTTAGGGTTTGAAATAAGTTTTTTTTTAGGGTTTTCTTTCACTTCTGCATTCTTAGTTTGTGCCATTTAGTTAGTAGTTCTAGGAAATCAATTTTAAACACATATTAATCCAATCCTCGTGGGAATGATCTTGTATTTGCTTTCTATACTATTTGTTTGATATTGTGCACTTGCGAGTTAAAACGTGCATATAGTTGCATAATTTTTAGGTTGCTATTTGTACAACAATGACTTTGAGTTATTTTCGGTCATGTGACCGCATGACTTTGAGGTATTTTTGATCATGTGTTTACATCTCGGACACATGATTCGAGGTATTTTCGGTCATGTGTTCGTTGAGTTTATCTATAGGCATAGTACAAGGTTACGTCCGCATATCTTTGAGATATTTTCGGATATGTGGAGATTAAGTTCTCAGGTTGGACCTCTCGGTTTCTAGCCATTGCTTCGAGGTATTTTCGGCAGTGTTTAGGAGGGGTTGTCCCTGCATTAGACGACTCGGAATTACACTAGGGGGATGGTGGGATATTTTTATAGTATTTTATGTCTATGTTTTCTTATGATTTTAAGCTTCTTCGATGAGGGTTTCAAAGCATGGTTGAGGACCACGAGATATTTTCATTGCTCGTGTTTTCGTGGGTCCCACCGGGTTTTAAAATAAAAAATGATTTTCCGGTAAGTTCTTTCGTAATTACTTTTACTTAGTTGACAATTTAAAAAGGATTTTACATTATGCATGCATGATTTTTTAGGCTATGTTTCCTCGGAAATTTGCGTTTTAAATGATTACTATTTTTATCCACTCACACTTCCCTTGTTTTGCATCCCCTCCAAGCCGTTAAAGTCAACGAGGGCACTTTCTGAGGCGGAGGCATCACTTTCTGGCTGCGTTTTGTTTGTAATAGCTTCGAGTAGGGTTTGTTGAACTTGTAACCTTTATTTTCGTCTAGTTACTCTGATTAACCTTTTGGGTTGGTTGTAATTATTTTCGTAGATTGATTGTCTTATACCGGAGTTGGTTAGTTATGAGTTTACCTGAACTGTTTGGGATATTATTCTAGAATTTAAATCCTTCGTCTGACAGATTGAAGACGATCTGACCAATTTACAGGGAAGATTCTCCTGAATTTTCGTTAGAATTCTCGTGGAATTTTGTTGGACTGGTGAGGGCATTTTAGGATTTATTTTGAGATTTTCAAGTATTGTCAGACAGGAACAGGATTTCTTACGAATTTCGAGGGGAAATTCGAGAGGAGTCCTGTCAAATTATAAGTTAGAAGAATGAAGAAATTAAGTGGGCCAAATTGTTTAAGAAAGGATCTGTAATTTAAACGAGAAATGAGATGAAACTTTGTATTACTTACTGTATTTCTCTCCGAGTAATACATGATATAGAATCTTCTTCAACTTCTAAGATGTGCACTCCTACAATCATATATATCACTCTTTTTATAAGGAGGTAAAACTCACTCAAAACATTCAATGCTTGTAATTTTGAAACCAACATATGTATTATTGAATGGGCATGCCAAGAATAAAATGTACAGTAGGCATAGCCGCATATGCAACTATTCTATCACCCACAACAGTATTCACCTATTAACCTTGACAAATTATTGGCTGCCACAATGACAACACCATGCATATGTGTAGAAACTCAAAGCTCAGAAGAAATAGTCTTATGAGTATATTTCATGATTATAGAAAAAGACTTTACAGTATGAGAGCTCTTATAAGAGCAAAAAAATGATACAGTAGGTATTCTCAATACTCCCCCTTAAGCTGATTGAGAAGATTGATAGATCCAAGCTTGGTTAGAAGATCATGAAATTGGGCAGCATGCAATGTTTTGGTGAGAAGGTCCGCGAGCTGGTCTTGACTTTTGGCGTAGACAGTTTCAATAGCCTTAGTTTGAACCTTCTCTCGCACGTAATGACAGTCCACTTCAATGTGTTTGGTCCGTTCGTGGAATACGGGATTGGATGCAATGTGCATTGCATCTTGGTTATCACATAACAGTTTCAATGATTTTTGATGAGCAATGCCAAGATCAACAAGAAGGATTTTAATCCAGATAAGCTCACACGCTGAGGATGGCATTGCATGATATTCAGCCTCACCATTTGAACGAGCAATAACATTTTACTTGTTGCTCTTCCACGTTACAAGGTTTCCTCCAACAAACATACAAAAATCAGTGGTAGATTTACGATCAATGTGGTTACCTGCCCAGTCAGCATCAGTGTATCCAATAATATCGTCATGGCCATGGCACTGCATAAGGATTCCTCGTCCCACAAAACCTTTTAAGTATCAAAGAATCCTCTTTACCATTTTGAGGTGATCCATGGTAGGAGCATGCAGGAACTGACTTACTAGACTCACATCAAATGTGATGTTAGGTCTGGTGATGGTGAGGTAGATGAGTTTACCAACTAAACATTGGTAATAACTGATGTTGTTGAGTGGTGTTCTAGTCATGCTCAGTTGAAGCTTGTTGTCCAGTGGCGTGGTAGTTGGCTTGCACTCCATATTGTTGGCTTCTTGAAGCAAATCAAGAACATATTTTCGCTGATTTAAGAATAGGCCACAAGAAGAGGTGGCCACTTCAATTCCAAGGAAGTACTTCAAGGTTCCCAAGTCCTTGATGGTAATGGTTTTGTGCAGCAATTTTTTAAGAGCATCTATTTCTTCAAGATTGTCACCAGTTATGAGGAGGTCATCAACATATATCAAGACAATTAACCTTCCCTTGGAGCCATTTCGAACAAATAATAATGAATCAGCATGATTTGTGTGAAGTCAGAAGCCTCTAGGATAGAACTCAACTGGGCAAACCATGCACGGGGTGATTGTTTCAGACCAAAGATGGCTTTATGAAGCATACACACCATGTTGGTTTCATGTTCTCGGGGATGGCCTTGAGGTAAACGCATGTACACCTCCTCTTCAAGATCTCCATGTAAGAATGCGTTCTTAACATCCATTTTATACAACTTCCAACCATGATTGATGGCAATGGAGAAAATCACTCTCACTGTATTCATTTTTGCGACTGGTGCAAAGGTTTCCTTGTAGTCCACGCCAAAGGTTTGAGTGAATTCCCGAGCTACCATTCGAGCCTTGTGCCTTTCAATCGAGCCATCAGAGTGAAACTTTGTTTTGAATATCCATTTGATGCCAACTGCTCTTCTTCCTTTTGGAAGTTCAACAATGCTCCAAGTATGATTTTCATCTGAGGCTCTCAACACTTCAGTCATAGCTACTCTCCATTTTTCTTGCTGACTTGCCTCCTCAAAGTTCCTAGGTTCAACCTCCTGAGAAATTTTACTGAGGAAGGAAGAATGCGCATATGAAACTTTTGTATAACTCAAATATCTTTCAAGAGGATGCCTTGAAACACAGTTCACATACTCTTGATATCTCAAGGGAGGTCGTCGATCACGAGTGGGGTTTCTCCTTGGAATCACAGCATTAGGAGTGTCATCATTGCTTTCAGAGTCATAAGGGCTCACTTCTTCAGTTTGTCTGTTGTCAACTTTAGTGGGAAGATGAATGGATTCACTAATCACAGCTTCTAGATTATTTGGTGATGGAACATCAGATTCATTGCTAGGAGCTGCATTTGGCAAAAGAACTTGATTTGGGACAAACTCCCCCTGAAGTATGGTTTCCGATGACTTGTTGTAGTATGGTTGGACTTCATCAAACTTTACATCCCTCGAGACAAGAAGTTTCTTTGTAAGAGGGTTGTAGCACTTGTAGCCTTTCTGAGTCTATGAGTACCCAAGGAAGACACATTTAGCTGCCCTAGGGTCGAGTTTGTCTCTATAAGGAGCCTGAATGTAGACAAAGCAAGTGCAGCCAAACACTATAAGGTGAGATAGGTCTATTTTCCTTTCTTTTAGGACTTCATAGGGAGAGCTGGCCTGCAAGACCTCACTAGGTAGTCGATTTATTAAGTAGGTGGTCGTGAGGACCCCTTGTGACCAAAACCTCTTTTGGACATTCATATGCAGCATCAAGGCTCTTGTTTTTTCTAGTAAATCCCTATTCTTCCTCTCGGCCACACCGTATTATTGTGGTGTGCCAACACAGCTGGTTTGGTGCACTATTCCTTTTGAACCCAAAAACTGAACCATAGTGTTGGATGAGAACTCAGTGCCATTGTCAGACCTTAGGATTTGGATATTGGTAGAAAATTGAGTTTGAACAAGATTATATAAGTCTTTGAACACATTTGCAACTTCACTTTTAAACTTAAGTAGATAAAGCATGGTGGTTCTAGACAAATCATCAACAAAAATGACAAAATACTTATAACCATCAAAAGATTCAAGCGGTGCTGGTCCCCAAACATCAGAGTGCACAAGTTCAAAAGGTTTACTAGCTCTTGTCACAGAGGAACCAAAGGGAAATCTAGTAAACTTAGACAAATGACTAGTTTCACAATTAAAGGAACTTTTACATAGAGATGGTAACAAATTTGATAAGACTGAATTTGAAGGATGAGCAAGACGTTGATGCCATAGTTGATTATCATGAGCAAAGGAACTAAGGCTGACTTGGAGACCATTTGACACACTAGGGAAGTTGGCTAGATAGTACAAACCATTTAGATGAATTCCTTCACCAATCTTCTTTTTGGTGACAATGTCCTAAAATATGACATTTTTTTTAGAGAAAATGGCAAGACAATTCAATGAGTGTGTAATCTTACCAATAGACAATAGCTTGAAAGGGAAGGAAGGAACATAAAGGACCTTTGACTCTGTGTTGTTTGACAGAATATTTATCTTTCCTTTTCCTAAGATTGGGACAAATCTACCATTTGCAATAGACATATTTAAGGGGGTTAACAAAGGTTCAAAGGCATTGAGTTTATCAATTTTGTTAGTCGTGTGGTATGTGGCACCTGAGTCTATGATCCATAGGTCATTATCTTGACATGAATGTAAGGCAGTAGAGAAAGCATTTAGGATACCTAGTTTGTGTTCAGGTTTGATGGAATCAACATCAACAAGGAACCCTACAAAGTGACCAAGTAAAACAGCGGGGTTGTTGTTGCACTCACCATTTCCACTCCCGTTGTTCCTTGTCTGAAGGCATGCTGCAAACTGAATGATCTGATCAGAAGGATTTGCACTGAAATTTGTAGCAGTTTCAGCACTTTCAGAGGTGCTTGAGGAAGCCTTATGAGACTGATGTCCTTTGAAAGTTGCTTGGTGGTCCTTCCCTCTTCTTTGACCCTTATCAAACTTTGGTTTCATCTCTGGATGAAGGATCCAGCACCTATCCTTAATATGACCTACCCCATTGCAGTAGGTGCACTTGAGGTCATGTCTCTTCCCTTTGTAATTTGACACAAAGGCCCTGGCCTCTCCACTACATTTAGTCTCCAGATTCATAACTTATCTGCGTATTTCTTCACGCTGAATGGTGGTGTAGACATTTGCAAGACTTGGGAGGTCAGAACTCATGGGAATGTGACTTCTAAGATCCTCATATTTTGACCTAAGGCTGGCCAGTAGTTGGAACACCTTGTCTTCCTCAGCTCTCTTGAGAAGCACAGCAAAGTCAGTAGTGTGTGGTCTGTACATGTCAAGTTCATTCCACATGCTCTTCAGACCACCAAGGTGATGCACGAACAACTTCCCTTCAAGTTGAAAGTTAGTTATGTCTCTTTTCAGCTGAAACACCCTTGCTGAGTTGTGGAGATTTCCATACATATCCTTGACAGCTTCCTAGATATGACAAGATGACTCAGAGAAGCTGAAGATCTTAGCAATCTTAGGATCCATGGAGTTGAGAAGCCAAGACATCACCAGATGGTCCTTGCTGAGCCACACTTCATAGAGAGGAGACGACATCTCAGGGACGAGAACATTCTCGTTGATGAAGCCTAGCTTCGATCTTCCTCCAAGAGCAAGTTGAACAGCCCTCGACCATGGAAGATGGTTGTGTTCGTTCAACAAGACTGAACATAACCTTTGATTTGGATTGACCTCAACCTCAGTCAGATTTTGGTGGGTGACTTGAGAACTTTCAGCATCTGATCCGAAAGAATTATCTTCTGTCATGGCTCGAATAAAGTACACCAAAAGCAGAAGAAACGAAAAGAAAACAAGGAACTCATATGCACGCCAAATAAAAATACTGCTCTAATACCCTATAGAAACTCAAAGCTCACAGGAAATAGTCTTCTGCGTATATTTCATGATTATAGAAAAAGACTATAAGAGTCAAAAACAGGATACAGTACATTACAATGGGAAATAAAAAGAGAAAAAAGTCAGCCATCCTAAGATACCTAGACTTCGACATCTGATAGGACTTGCCGTGTGAACGCAATGAAGAGATAGGACTTGCCGTGTGAACGCAATGAAGAGTCCATTGTGTAATTGGATGTAACTAGGTTGCATCAGTATATCTAGGAAGTAATCTACACTAAAAGACAAAATAAGAATATATAATTGGAAAAAAAATACCAATTAATACAATAATTTAGTGATATTTTTAACATATATTAATGAAAAATTTCGAGTTAAATTTTTATAAAAAACGATATTAATAAATATTTATGAATTAATTCCCCCGGCGGTTATATCATCGTGTCAAAAATTTGACAAAAATTAAAAGAAAAAAATAAGGATAAATGATGTAATTGGACGAAAATAAGGATAAAGAGTGAGAATCATGTATTTATTAGTCGACTTAGTGTATGATTGAACCTATCAATGTGTGTATGTTTTCGTTACTAGGATAATGATAATCTTCTTATTTAACTCTGATTTTTCAAAGTAGGATTTTGACGAAACTACAATTGCGCCTAAATTTTATACTCTTTTCCCCTATTTGAATGAGATTCTTTCTTTCAATAAAAAAATAATTCTAATTACTGACGTTTCCTTTCTGATGACATGGGGTGGAAAACACTAACTTAGGCCTTATTTCATCACTCGTCCAAGAGACAGTTTGTGGAAACTCTACATATTAAATCTTTGTATTTAGCAAGCTTTACTCTTTAGCATAAAAATGACTCAAAAACTCTTTTCACCAGCCAGTTTTAAGCCTGAAGAATAATACTAGACACTAGGCGTAGCCTATCAAGATGATGAACCCTTTCAATAACCTTCACCTTCAGTTACCTAAACTATTAAACCACTGGTGTCAATAATGGTTTGTTCAGAAAGTGAGCCTCAAGATTCCCAATCACAAGATCAGCCATGACAATATCGGTTTGTTCCGTGTCACTTCCTTTATGAGGAGAGAGCACCACATTCTCAAGCCGAAACAGCTCCTCAGGTACGTCTGGTTCGTTTTCATAAACATCGAGCCCCGCGCCACCTAACCTACCTTCTAGCAGTGCAGATACCAGCTCCGGTTCATCAACATGAGGACCCCTCCCGATGTTAATGAGAACACCATTTGGCCCCAAAGCATCAATGACTTGTCGATTAATAATGTGATGGGTCTCTTCAGTTAATGGGCATACAACAACCAGGATATCACAGTTGGAGGCCAACTGCACGACACTTGGATAGTATTTGTACTTCAATTCGGGTTTTTGTGTTCTGGAGTGGTAAGAGATTGGGCAGCTAAAAGCCTCAGCTCTCTTGGCAACTGCTTTGCCGATTCTTCCCATACCGATGATGCCAACGGTTTTTCCAGTGAACTGAAATGAAAGGAAAACTGTTACAAAAGGTGGAGGAAATTAAAATGAACAAAAAGTGATAGGCAGACATTTAACTTGCTTGCAGTTACTACTTAACTGTTAAAACTAGTTCAGGAAGAAAAAGAAAGTGAAAAGAAAAGGGGAAAAAGAAAACATCTGTTCTATAATTGATAAATTTGACATTTCATATAAAGCTACATCTATCTCCAACTTCATAAAGTTCAAATATTATACACTTAAATAGAACCATAATTCCATAACCATAATTCCATAACCAAAGGAAGTAAAGAACCCAAAAATATCAATGTACCACGTTCATATATGTTGGCATCTTACATTGTATAAAATGAACAGCGAGAACGATTTGGGCTAGGCTTGACAGAGTTGTCACTAATCCGGAATATGTCTTCCCCAAACAATTTTTCAAATGCTTTTTTGTTCAATTTGACACTTCAAACTCCAATAATATAGTGAGAACAGTTTCAACATACACAAACGCCGCAGAGCAAAGAAAGAAACCATTGAATGAAATACATGTAATTAACACTCCCTACACAAAAAGGGAAACAGATACACAAGCACAGAGAAGGATGAGAAACAACCAATCAACAGCACCCGCAAAGATGCCTCATTGCATCCACAGCAGTTCCTCTTGAGATACTATTCGGAAACCAATGACAATACTAACTACAATCTCACCCCCTTCCCCTTTGCTAGCTTGGTGCCATCCTAAATGCATCATTGGTCACTACAATAAAGTCTCTAACTTTCTATCAATAAAGATTTCGAAAATCATAGACATCTTTCAGTGAGGAATGCCCTTTGCCTGACTGCTAATTTGCACAAGGTGGGCTAATAGTGTTTGGCACTAATCAAACAAAGGCCATCAAATTCAAATCCACAACTCCACATTCTGTTCTTTACAACAACAAAGCCTTATCCAATTAGTTCTTCCACCATACCAACCAGCTAACAACATACTGATACATTACAAACTTTCCCTTAAATCAAGTTTACAAACTGGTTTTCAATCCATAACTGAAGCAAAAGAAGCACAATAAATAATAATGTAAAGGAAAAACAAAATCAACTAAAAAATAAGCAAGGCAGATTATGTCAAGTCAAACACTGTAAAAAAAAGAAAGGAAAAGAGAAAACCTTGGTGGTTAATTTGTAGTCCCCCTTCTTCCACTGCCCTCTCCTCACATAACGATCACTCTCACAAATACGTCTCAGCACCGCCAACGCCAACCCGATAGCAAGGTCCGCCACGTCGTCGGTCAAAACGTCGGGTGTGTTGGTGACCCGAATACCCATTTCTTTGCATTTGCTCAAATCGACCATATCGATCCCAACGCTGAAGCTGGCCACGATTTCCAATTTGGGCAAAATGTTGATGAGCTCGGCGTCGGCTCCATTCGCTGCATTGCCGATGAGGGCTCGGATGGAGCCGGAATGGTCCTTGAGGAATTGGGTTTTTTCAGGGACGGTCCAGAGCTTCAAGAGGTTGAAGCGCTTGTCGAGCTGTTGCTCTAAGTATGGGGACATTGGAACTGGAATGAGCACGCCTATGGAGTTCATTGTTGGATTTTGATTGGTGGGTTTCGATTGGTTTGAAGTGAGTGGGTGATTGTCTCTGTCGACGGTCGACGGTAGAGGTATTGCGTGCTAGATAGTCGTACCATACAACCAAAATGAGCGAGCAAATTACACTCAGATTGAAATTAAAAACAAATAAATTGAGTTCAATTTTGTTTTACAAGGATTAATAGTATTATTAATAAAAACTAAATAAATTTTGCACTTATCTTTTCTTCTTTAAAATTTAAATAAAAAGAAATGAAAAATAAGTCCAGAAAAATGAATTTTGGATTCTAACTAATTGTGCAATGAATGATGTTACTGAAACATTTCGATGTGGAATAAATGACAGATATCTATGTAGCACTTCGTTGTGTGCTTGACACGTGTCCAGGTGGGGCTGAGCACCACTTGGGTGATGTGCTGGCAAAATGAGTCTCGATCGACTAGATAGTGATATCATTTGCCCTCGTTTTGGTTGTCCGATTCGACTGATGCATGTGGGCCAAATGAGGTACGAATTAGAACTTAGCACGGTATGACACGATTTGGTATTTGGGTTATATCAGGTTGGATTATAACGGTGTCAAAATTATTTTTTATGTTTTTTTTTATAATATGACACGATTCTGGGGATTCTTCAAAGTGGTACCATATCATATCAAAAGTGGTACCATATCATATCAAAATCAAATGGTTTGATACCATTTCGGTATTAGGCCACCTAATAAATTTTTTGATTCCAATAGGAATCAATTGATCAAATGGTTTAATATGGATGATTTTGAAGAACAAGAGCAGACGAAAGCTTTCAGATTTGAGAGTGAGAGTGGGTTGGATAGTTCGTTGATTGAAGGAAGGTGGTGGAAGAGAGTGAGAGTAGGTTGGATTGTTTCAATGTCGAGTGGGTTGGATGATTGCGTCTCCATCGAGTGATTTGGATGATTACGTCCCCCTCAACTTAAGTGAGTTTGAGTCGGTGATTGAGGCTCTGGAGCGGCAAAGGCTTATAAGTAGTTAACGAAGAAAGAGGCTCAAGGAAGGGCACGGCTTGATAACCATGTGTTACAGGCCACAGAAGTGCCCCTACCATTTTTTTTTTAATTAAAGCTTGAAGCCTTGGGCTGATAGAATCAACGGAAAGAAAAATGAATGAGGTTGTAGGGTTTTTTTTTTCAATTTGTTTTTTATGTAGTTTGCTACCTACCCATTATGGGTAGTGTGTCTAGAAAATTCAGTTCACTTTAATATCCTATTTAGTTATAAGCCCACACTACTAGTCGCCATTTTTTTTTTAATCTTGTTGATACAAGTTTTTAAGGTTAAATGAATCAAATATATGTGAAGTTGATTTGGAATTTCAAATTAGCCAATTTGTATAAAATATATATTAAATTTTTTTTATTAAATGAATTTGGTTCAGTATGGTATGATATGATATTCAAAATGATAGTACCGAAACCAAATTATTTATGATCTGTTCGGTATGGTTTGGTATCGATTTTTTACCAATACTAAAATTTGACACAAAGTCAGTACGATGTATCACGACACGACCTGATATGACTTCGATTTTTTGGTTTCATATGTCCATGGCTAGTACGAACACATACCTAACATATATAAGTAAAATCTACGAGAATAAAAGTGAAAATTTTGAGTAAACTACGGTGGTGAAATTGTGATTCGACCCAAAAATAAATAAATTAAACAAAGCTTTTTTTTTTAATGGGCAATACATAATTTCACATTATAATTTGATTAAATACAGAAGCTAAATTGTATTAAAAAGAAATAATAATACAGAAATAAAATTGGCGAATGGTCATAATAAAGTTTATTAAATACGGGAGTTAATTTCAGCCGCAGGATCAATTGAACGGCTCTGATCTAACTGAAGACCAATCGAAGAAGAAGAGACTATAGAAAGGGGAGATAACATAGCACATACGACCTCACTCATTTATCATTTTTCGCACAATCGATGAGAAACAATCTGAGAAAATCGTGCAAAGCTTCGCCTTCTTAAGGTTCGAATTTTTTTACTCAACTTTTTATTATGGCTTTGCATTTTTGGTATTTATGGATTTTGTTAATTGCGATCAATCTGAGGTTAGTGTTTGTTTTTGTTACTCCAAGTTTCTGAATTTCTTGGGCTTTTTAGTTTTTGTATATTTGTGCTTCTGTTAATTTCATGCTGCAAATTAAGATTCCTTTTGTTTTACTGATATTTGAGCTGGTTAAAGTTCTGATCTTGGTTATAATTTTGCTAAATTTTTTGGTATTTTGATGATGGAATTACTGATTGTTAAGGTGCGATTTGACTGAAATTGTAGTTTTTAGTATTTGAATTGGGTAATTCTAAGCTTTCAGAAATGAATTGGATTGAAAATTTTAATTGTAGAAATGGATATTATTTTAGCAGATATAATGTATCTGAACAGTTAATCTTTCTAAGAAATATATAATTGAATCCAATTTTGATAGTCTTAATTATAGGATGGTGTTTCAGTTTTTTATATGAAATCATCAAATTTGAACTTCTCAGGTTCCAGACTGTTTGATTTAGATGGTTTTGAAACAGGTGGCTGACCTTGAACACTGACTGATTCCATTTTGGATCTCCCTATGTCACTATGCTCAGATAACCCTTGAAGATTGAGTAGTTCAAGGACGTGATTTGTTGTTTTTACAATAAGATTTTGTTAGAGGAGATGATGTCAAGTGGCCGAAACACTCATTGGTGTTACAGTTGCAGGCGGCCAATTCGGCTGCGTGGGAGAGATACAGTGTGCCCAAGCTGCGATGGAGGTTTTATTCAAGAACTCGATGATATGGTTCATGTGAACCCACTGGATTACTTTGGATCGGACAGTGATGATGATCATGCTAGGAGGTTTGGGTTCA
Source organism: Oemleria cerasiformis (assembly GCA_037349345.1). Taxonomy (NCBI): domain Eukaryota; kingdom Viridiplantae; phylum Streptophyta; class Magnoliopsida; order Rosales; family Rosaceae; genus Oemleria; species Oemleria cerasiformis. The sequence goes on along the minus strand of JAZGTL010000019.1, from coordinate 3,854,990 downwards.
TGGAAGCTGTCACAGCCTTGCAGCAATTGACAGACAGAAGGCGTGGCGATAATATCAGGGCGAGATCAGATTTAGTTCCTGAGCGTAACCCAACATTTGCTCCTCTGTTGATTTTTGGTGGGCAAATTCCTTTTAGGCTGTCTGGGAATAGTGCATTTGAAGCTCTTTTCAACGGGTCTCCTGGGATAGGTGTGACGCGGGGGAATGTGGGTGATTATTTTGTAGGTCCTGGCTTGGAAGAACTGTTTGAGCAGCTTTCAGCTAATGACCGGCGAGGTCCTCCCCCGGCATCCAGAGTTTCAATTGATGCAATGCCTATTGTTAAGATCACAAACAGGCATCTTCGTTCTGATTCACACTGTCCGGTTTGCAAAGACAAATTTGAGCTGGGATCTGAAGCAAAGCAAATGCCTTGTAACCATCTCTATCACACAGATTGTATTGTGCCATGGCTAGTTCAACACAACTCATGCCCCGTATGCCGCCAGGAACTACCACCACAAGGAGTGGGAAGTGGCCCTAGCTCAAATGGTCGAAGTAGAAGCAATAGTTCTAGTAGTAATACCAATGGAAGGGAGAATGGTAGAGAAAACCAAGGAAGGCGAAATCCCCTCTCTTATTTGTGGCCGTTTCGCTCATCTAGTTCCAGCTCTAGTAGCTCTAACCATAACCCAACAGATGAAAGTAGCTCATCGACTATGCGTGAAAATAATAATCAGATGGGGTATTCAGGTTGGCCCTTTGACTACTAAGGTTACCGTGTTTGCAATTTGTTTGCTTTCCTTGGGATCAGAATGTAGAGCTGCCAATTCAGCTAGGCAAATTGCTTGTGGTGAGTATGGATTTCAGACCCTGTTTTAGCCTTCCATTATGTTGTTAAAGGGTGAATGATGGTCTTTTTGTGTGTGTTTAATATGCCTCTTTCCATGTAAATGACTATTTACTTTTGTGAAATACTATTTCGTTTTGTGAATTGTTGTGCTTCTAAGTTGTTCTTGACTTCCTTTGTATGCTTCATACTTCGATTGGTATAAATTTTGACAGGAACACTTCATTTCCTAAATCAACGTTTAAAGATCCTAGAAAATATAACCAAGTTTGAGATTGATTAGTTATTTATGTTTTGCATTAATACTGTTCATTTAGCTGATAAATATGGATGCGGACGAGAAGGAGGGAGTGTAAGTCTTGTCCATTTTAAAAGTTAGGTGGTTTTAGTCAATTGCTAATCTCACAAAAGATTGATATGAAGAAAATGGATATTGAGGGAAACTACAGAGAAAGACAACTAAGCATGAACTGGAATGAGGTTTTTTTTTAGAAAAAATGAAATTTTATTGATTAAACAAAGATATAAAGTAAAGATAATTTAGATTGTAATAGCTTGATGATAAACATGGGTAAATACCTCAAGTGATCAGGCTCGATATCTTTCGAAACGATCTAAAGGGAATAACGCACAAAATAATATAACTTGAATTCCTTAAGTATTATCAAGGTCATTACTGCCAGAACAACTAATATTTGCAATCCCACAAAAGAGAAAATCTAATATAGTCAACCCGAAATAAGAGCCGTTAAACTGATTTGCACAAAGCAAACTAAAAAAAAAAAAAAAACCCAACAAAAGGTATAAATAGGCAACTTCCACCGTTGTTGCTGCCTATCACTTCCGCTATTGCCGCCTCCGCGGAATTCCGAAGACAACGAGGATACCGTCCACCACCATATCACAGATATTTCAATCCACCGTGATTGACACCACACCACCAATAGAGGACTGCGATGGTTCGATCAAAACCCACTAGGCCGAATCACGAGTCAAAACTCTATGAAGGCAAATCAGGCTCCTGAAGACAAGAGTTTCACCGGCAACCTGATCCGTCAGGACGTCAAAATCTGTGACCATGATCGACACCATGATGATAAAAGAAAAAAGGAAGCATGAAGACGAACAAACTTTGGTAAAATTGACACCAAGACTGTTTAGATTATTCGGTTTATTCACTACATCCCTATGAGTACTAGAGGGAAAGCCTTCCTGGACCCGAAGAAGATCAGTCGAAGAAAAAAAATTTTGAAGGAAGATTTCTTTTGGAGATAACAAATAGTTTGTAACTTTTGCCCAATAATTATTGAGCTGGGAATCTGTTGAGTTGGTAAAATTATATGTTTTTGTATAGAAAGTTACATATTAGTAAGATTGAGGTTTTTTTGTTTGTTTTGTCAGATTGTATGCTTGATTGAGTATTGAATGGTACGTCTAAATAAAACTTCTACGAACTTTTTTGTTAGGATACAAACTCTTATTTTCTACTTATTTATATTTAACTAGTTATTACTATTATAATCTTTGTAAGATTCCTAACTCATTATTCCACAATTGTTCGCCATTACGACTGCATCTACTTACCTTTGTGTTATGAGAAAAATCACATCAATAAATTCGAACAACGGTTACACAAAATAACTTCTTAGTTCAAAACAAAATAAAATAAAATACGATTAAACCGAATAAAATAGAACGAAATACGACTAAACCGATATTGATAAATAGGAATTAAGGAGGGCGTTGGAGTAGAGAAGGTGAAGTTAATATGAAAAGAAATGAATTTTGTTGTTGAAGGAGTTGGGAGGTGGTATTGACCCACCAGAACCATCCACTTCAAAGAGACAGAGAGGAAGCTGGTAAATTAGACAACATTTGCACCTGTCTTTGCCGGGATTTTAGCTCCTCTTTGACCTCCACCATTAAACCCTCAACAAAAAAATGGAAAAAATATCAAACAATCTGTTTTTCTTTGCTACTTTCTCACAACATGCACCCCACGTTTATCCAACCCTAAAACCCATATCAAAAAAGGAAAAAAATTAACCAACAGATTTTTCTCCAAACTTACCATTTTCTCTCCCCAAAAAAAAAGAAAAAAATAAAAAACAAAACAAGAACAACTCAAAACAAACAACAATCATCAACAACAAAGGAAGAAGAAGAAAAACAATAACAACAACAGAAGAAGAACAACTCTGTTTGTAAAATCATTTGACAAGAAGGCTCCATCTCTTGTCTCCGGCAAGAAATCGAGTATCCGGCAAGATAGATTCCCCTCCTCTCCCTCCTCCCCATCCCAACAAGGTCAGCAGCACCCATGCCTTGTTCTCGCTTGTACATTCTATTAAAGTTTTCCTCAAAAGGCTGAGAATGGTCCGGGCACGCGAAGAGGAAGAAGAAAATTACAAGTCTAGATTGTGTCATTTTAAAGGGATGCATGAGAACGCAGGAAGACACACTAAGAGTTTGAGCGTAGAGAGTGCCACGGCGTTGGATTTCGAGGATGAAGATAAGAAGGCTTCTTCGAGAAGTAATGGAGCTCAAGGCGGCTCCAAGTCACGGTTGAGCAATGACGAAGCTGCTGCCAGAGAAGCCAGAGAAAAGCAACAACAAACAGGTGATGATGATGATCATGATCATGAATTCTTTGTTGGGAATTTGTATAAATAGTTATTTGAGACGTTGATGATTTGGGTTTTCGGGTTTGATTCAGATATGGAAATGGTGAAGGAGAGGTTTGCGAAATTGCTTCTTGGTGAAGATATGTCTGGTGGAGGGAAGGGTGTCTCCTCTGCTCTGGCATTGTCGAACGCTATTACAAATCTTGCCGGTACGTTTGTTTTTCTTCAATTCAATCGTAAATGTGGTACAAATAGATTTCATTGAGATTTGATTTTGGTGTTTCGAAATGCAATGCAGCTTCGGTTTTTGGAGAACAAACTCGGCTAGAGCCAATGTCTGCGGACAGGAAAAAGAGGTGGAGAAAAGAAGTAGATTGGTTGTTGTGTGTGAGTGATTACATTGTCGAATTTGTTCCTTCACAACAGAAATCCAAGGATGGATCCAGCATGGAGGTACATTTTCTTCTCTTGCTTCTCTCCCAAACGTAAGACATCTCCAACAAAGTCCTAAATTTTAAAGGTTATGTCAAAATTTAGCCTTAAAAAATAATAATTTTTTAATAAATAGTGCATAATTATATTTTACTATATCCAATTATTTAGGACTATATCATTATTATTTCAATATTTTATCATTATTTCTATATATTTTAAACTAATATAACATTTTTGAACAAAATATATCTTTATAGGAAAATAATTTAATTAAACTAATATAAGATTTTTGAACTAAAATAATTTAATTAAACTAATATAACGTTTACTAAATTTAATTTAATTAAACTAATATAACATTTTTGAACAAAATATATTGTTAGGGAAAATAATTGTGTGAAAAAATGTTTAGGAAATACCATTATTTAATAGAGATTAGGCCCCACTACATATTTAGGAAATAGGAAATTTCCTAAAATTTTGGACAAATTTGAGAAAATATTTAGCCCTTGGCTCTGGACCAAAATTTGTCCATTACCCTTGGCCTTGTGGTTGAAGATCATTTTTTACCAAATTTTCCTACAATTTAGCTTTATAGCCCATGATTGGAGATGCCCTTAGGTTGCAATTCGGGCTGGTTGAAAGATCAACGTAACTTTAACCCCAACCTTCACAATTCAAATTCGGGTTTGATTCAAGTTAACTCGGGTTCATATGGATTTGGATTCATTTGAGTTTCTACGAGTTTTGGGTTCTATTCTGTTTCAATACATAAGCTTAAACTCACGACCCTAAAATTAAAAACATTTCATTCAACAGGCTAGGCAAACGATCTCAATTTCCTGAAATGAAGCTCAAGAATTCTTATTTTAAACAACTTTTCCATAGTGATGATATTGATTTTTATCCATGAAACAAACAGGTTATGATCAATAAACGTAGGCTTAAAAATGAAGTAGTAGAGTTACATATTTTTTATAGTCAATGCATATATGGAATCCAATAGAGTTAAAATTATATGAATGTTTAAACATAACCCGTTAATTAGTACCATGACCTAGTGATATTCATTCATCTTCGCTTGTAAGTGAGAGTTTTCAAGTTCAATTCTCATGAACAATAATAACAGTATCTAAACCAGCCTGATCTCTCATCTTCATATATTATAATTAGAATAGTATAACGTTGTATATTAAACAGAAAAAACCTAACGAAAATCGATAAATGCTGCGGTTGAAGGTGGCTGATTTTGGGCGGGTTTTTTCTTGATATTAACCAGCCTGATAGGCTTAAAAGTCGGATTGAATAAAGGTGGATTCGAGTTTGGCACATTATTCACATCTTAATAAGTGTTTGTGTGTTTTGATGAAACAGATAATGGTCACTCGCCAACGAACAGATCTTCACATGAACATCCCCGCCCTACGCAAGCTTGATGCCATGCTTATTGTAAGTTATGAGGTTGATCACTCTTTTATTTGGTTTTAAATTATGAATTATATAATCACATTCCTCTAACAAGTAATCTGGGTTGTAATTAATAAACAGGATTGTCTAGATAACTTCCAAGACAAGCAAGAGTTCTATTACATATCCAAAGATGCAGATGAGACAGAGAAGGGCAATGCAAAGAGAAAAGACGACAAATGGTGGCTTCCCACCCCAAAAGTCCCACCAGATGGTTTATCAGAAGGGGCAAGAAAATTCATACAGTACCAGAAAGATTGTGTCAACCAAGTTCTCAAAGCAGCCATGGCTATAAACGCTCAAGTCTTGACTGAGATGGAAATTCCAGAAAACTACATTGAATCCCTCCCCAAGGTAAACAAAGATAGAGTCTAATTGAAAAAACTACATTTAAGGATGCAATTATAACAACACTAGCTTATATAAAAGGACAATCAACTTTTTTTCTTATAACTGAATATTCCAGTTCTCAAGAATTGTGATTTTACTTGTTTTTCCTTGACGAAATTAAAGATGGTTTTAGATTTAAGATTTTAGAAAGTTTTGGAGAGAGAGAGGGTGTGTTTGGGTAGGAGTGGTGGTGTGAGAGCTTGAGGCTATAGCCCTAAGGCCTAAGCCATACGTTTGACCAAACAAAAACCGATTAACGCAATATCTGTTTAGTTCAAGGACATTGTTAGTATTTTAAATTTGATGAGCGAGAGTATTTTGATTGTTTATTGAAATTTTGTCCATATTATCCATTTTGGAGTTGGGTTTCGTAATTTCGTGCCATTTTTTAGCCTTGATTTTGTGACACTGAGATGGTTTATTTATTTTGTGCAGAACGGAAGGGCAAGTCTTGGTGACACAATATATCGAAGCATAACAGTTGAATTCTTCGATCCTGACAATTTTCTTTGCAGCATGGACTTGTCATCGGAGCATAAAATACTAGACCTTAAGAACAAAATGGAGGCTTCCATGGTGATATGGAAGAGAAAAATGAACCAAAAAGATGGTAAATCAGGCTGGGGATCCGCGGTGAGTTTGGAGAAGAGGGAGCTCTTTGAAGAGAGAGCGGAGACCATCTTACTCCTACTCAAGCAGAGGTTCCCCGGAATCCCTCAATCTTCACTTGATATCAGTAAAATCCAATATAACGCGGTAAGAACTGGAAAAAATCATTGCACACAAGAACAATCAACTTTGTTTTTTTAACAATCAAGAAAAACCCATCGTTTTTAGAATTGTAATTACATGCTTGTCTTTAACGGAATCAAAAATGTTGTCCACGGATAGACTGGTTTAGCATTTAGGGTGTTAGAAAGTCTTGGGAAAGAGATGGGGTGATTGGGCAGGGGTGGTAATGGGGGAGCGTATGGCTTAAGATTTAGTCTTCGGGTTTTGGGCGGAGCCCCAAAACTTGAGAGTAAATTCTAAGTTGTAAGGTTTCAACTCAGCACTTTTTAGTTTGGTGTATGGGTAGTATTTCAAATTTGGGGCACAGGTACATATTTGGGTGTTTGAGAAATAGATTCCGACATCCATTTTGCTCAGTTGTAATTTTTGTCTATGCTTGTCAAATTTTGGATCAAGTTATTCTTAGTTGTCAAGATACTTTAGTTATGTCTTTATTTAAAAAGAAAATAATTATCATGAACTTATTTATTATAAATCCTATTATTATTTTTTCATTTTGTATGTGCTTAGACAATGGCTTCTTGTTGGGTTTGCAGGATGTGGGACAGGCAATTCTGGAGAGCTACTCAAGAATACTAGAAAGCTTGGCCTTCACGGTATTGTCCCGAATTGAAGATGTACTATACGCTGATTATGCGACTCAGAATCCAACACAAGCAGCATGTAAGAGGAACTATTTAGGAGAAACACCACCAAGTGCAACTTCTCCAGACAGGCCCACAGAGAATGCCGGAGGCATGGAGACACCAGGCTCAATGACACTCTCAGATTTCATGGGTTGGGGAGCAGACCAATCTGAGGCTGACCCAAAAAAGGATTCAGATGCTGGGGATGAAACCAAGGAAGACGTTAAGCATCCCCATATGCAGAAGATTGCCAACATTGTCACCAACAAGAAAATTTCTTATCTAGATACCTTGGGTGGATTGAGAAGTCCAACGGCCCGCCACTAACAACATTGAAATGAGAAACTCAAAGGAGAAAGAGCACGAAAAAAAAAATCGAAGAGAGGAACAGAATGTGACATAGAGAAGTGTAAATTTCAGCACTCATTGGGATCCATTGGAGTTTGAATTGGGATCTCTCATTTTCGTTCTATTTCCTTCCTTTTGTAAATAGGAAAGAATGAGGAAAGCCAATGGGGGTTATATATATATATATATATGAAGCATTTTGCATATGATTTCTTGTATAGAAGACATCGCGATTGAAAATTTGATTTTGATTGATGACTTCTCTTGGACATATGTTCATTTTTTTTCTTCTCCCATTTGGACTCCAAACTTCCCATACTATTTGCAATATTTTTCACTAATCTTCATCATGTTTTGTTGGACTAATTTTCGTTTAGATTTATATTTTAATTTTTTTTAGTGATATAGCTAGAGAAAATATATAGAGAAATGCAATATGAGAGAGTAGATGTGATCACAAGGAATAAATGTTGAGAAAATAAATTCTTCTCCATTTCTCTCCCGTGCCTCTCACTTCTCTTTCTATATCATCTTTTATCTTTCCTTTTCTCGTTCTAATTTGAAATTGAAAACTAAAATTGAATTAGTTACCAAACCGGCTAATTTAGATTCAAATCTAGACCATAAATACGATGGTATGACATGAAATCATAAAAGATCAGTTGCGACCCAAATTGCACTAGAAAGAAAATATGTTTGGATAATTGTGAATGAAGGGGTCTTAATTCTGCATTGCACATACTTTACAATTACAAAATAGAGAAGCAATTACATGCACATGATTAAAAAGCTTGAGAGAGCTAGAGATATGGAAAATCCCAAATACATATAAATTAGATCTTGCCACGTGGGCCCAACTTGGGGGGCAGTTGTGGGCCCTTCTTGATAGGTAGGATGTCATCTGAAGCAGTGGCACTAAGGTAAGCAATGGTGGAAGCTCCTCCCAAAATCAAGAACTTGAGAAGCAAACCTCTCTTGGTGAATGGAGCAGCAAATGTCTCAAAGAACTTGCTCTGCACTCGCAATTACAAGTAAATTAACCATTACCAAATATTTAAAAAACAATTATTAGTTTATTTACTTAAATAGTTTAACAATTTAGCAATGTGATAGACACTTCCAAAATCAAATTGTACAAAAAGAAAAAATCAAATTTAATAGTGCAATAACATTGTTTCATATCTTTATATATTATACATTCAAAATCGTGCATTTTAAGTGTTTTAAATTATGAGATCGGTTCATCATTTTTTTTTTATATAAAAATATTAAAAAATAAATTTTACATATTGAGTTCTAACTCATTTTTATGAGAGTGAAATATGAGAGTTCTCACTATACAGTAAAAGTGAATAAAAATATTGCCAAATCAATAAACCAATTGTACTAGTGACATTACTTGACCAAATTGGGAATTGTTGGACCCACGTAAGAAATATTTATAAAATGTGTTCTACTTAATTAACACTAGCTATGAATGTGCTGAAGATCAAGCCATGGGAAAATAATAACGAAAAAGGACAACTTTCTTTTAGACCATCTCCGGCTAAAATACTCTTATTCGGCCCTTGGAAGCCAAAAGCTTTCATAGCTCAGTTGGTTAGAGCACCCGTTTAGTAAGCGGGAGGTCTTGAGTTCAACTCTCAATGAAAGCAATTTTAATTTTAAATTTTTTTCTTCTCTTTTTCCCAACTCAAAACTTAAAATTGAAAATCAGTTGCGCACCTGAAGAGAGTTGTACGGTGATGGCGCATCTGAGCCGTACAAGTCCCACTTCCCGGTGGTGTTGCCCAGATCCTCAAGGTCAAAGTAGACGCTCTTGTCTCCATACTTGGCCACCACAGCACCACTCCTATACACTCAACACACCCAATCATTAATCAAAACACCCATTAATTTATACAGTAGTTACTCAATCATTTTCGTAATGAGAGACACATTGTTTTTGTGTGGTACCTCACCTGGTCTTTTTGGGTGTGAGGGTCTGGCGAGTGGGCTTGATAAAGAGCTTGGTTCCGGTGAGGGAGCTTCCACCGAGGCCGTTAATGGTAGCTGGTTGAACAGCTGCTAGGGTTGCCAGAGATGCCATGGCCTGAAAGTATTGCTTCTGCTCTGATTCTCTCTGGCTAACTAAAATTTTCTTCTCTTCTGTTTGAGTAGGGTTAAAGGAGCGTGAAGAAAGTGTGTTCGGGTTTTTGATGTTTTGCATGGATCTTAGCATGACACGTGGCAAGATGGGTTTTGTTTACAGGATATTGAACTCCACTTATAAGTTGCCACGTGGACTAGAAGCTGGATAAGCCTATCCTTGTTGATTTTCAGAGAGCTGGGGGATACTGGGCCTATGTTAGAGTAATGAATAGATAAAATCTTTTTCCAAAAAAACTGAAATAGTTTACAACTTGAATCATCCACGAACTTACAGATTAAATTATAAATAGATGGTATAAAAATGAAGTTAAAACATTAGATACCAGAGTGTTTATACAAATGTCCCAAATTTTCAAATCCTATATTAGTTTCTCTTAACATGGGTTTGATACTTGCTAATAAAAGTAAAAAAAAACATGTGTTTGAGAGACATCGAATTGTGGTATGTGATACTTGTTTTATTTGTTGTGTAAAAAATTGACTAACTTAATTAGATCGAGAAGACACATACTCACATCAAGAATACAAGTATGTATATAGTTCATTTAAATTAGGCTAAGTACCCAATTTAAATTAGTTTTAAAACATTTTTGATCAATTTACCCATATTAGAGAAGTTTCGATTTCTTTTGGAACGCTCGTCTAAGTTGAGATTTAAATCCCTTTGTGGTACCATTAGATAGATATCGTCTCAACGAGCGCGTAGACACAAACGCTACGCGAGTCTGACTTAAAATGAGAAATTTATGAACGTTGGAAGTTTACACATATGCGTAATTTTCACAAAATTTTGAATAATATCATAAAACTCACGTATTATACCATGTAATTTAACAAATTATCAATAAATTAATGAAAAAAGTTAATATATATTACAAAATTAATAAATCATATTAAAATTTTATATAATGACTTAACTTTTTTTTTTTGGTGATCAAAGAAACAACAGAAAAACAAGCCCAGCAACCTACACTACCGCCCTCAAAAGGCTGGTTCTAGCACGATCATCTTCCAGCAGCCCTATCACAGAAACAGGGGGCTGATCAATTAATATATTTGTTCGCGGTAATTGTGGCCTCTCGGGCGAATCGATGACTGCATCTTTGATGCACTTACTAGTACATTTGAGAATTTTTCAAAAGGATGCACCCCACTGCCATGCTCACTAGGGGTGGGTACGGTGCGGTTCGATACGAATATTTGCAATATTCAAAATCAAACAGTTAAATCTTTAACGGTTCGATACGATTTGGATTTTCTTAAATTAGAAATTAAATCGTTTCAAACCATTTGAATCAAAACGAACGATTTAGGCATAATGCAAAATTTGTCATTTATCCTTATGATATAATACAAATTCCTCCAAAACAAGATATTTTAACACTACATTGTTGTAAACATATTGTGATGAACAATTGGTGTCTGCATATTGTGACAATATGTTTACTCATAGGCGGAGTTCTTCAACTGTGGTCTACTTACACAAACATGCTCTTCCTCACCAAAAATCGTCGGATTATTAAACAAGGGGTTGATCTCAACCAGATAGACAAAGAATGGGACTGGTAATTAATAATATATGAAATAAGCTAATAATAATATAAGATTCTTTTAATTACCTCAATTTTCAATTTGGGGTTAATTATTATTATTATTATTAGATTTAAACCACATAGCATGCCAAAAATTCCTGAAATATTCCCAATCTAAGTGCACTTCAATCACGTCAATCCAATGGTAATCTCCAATAATACATATTCTAAAAGTTTTTATTTAAGAGTAATGTTAAGTTCATCAACTAAAATCCCAAATTTTCTATTCCAATACATGTGGCGTATGACGTGGCAATCCATGTCATCTTTTTTAACTAACTATTTCAAATTAAAAATAAAATAAAACATAAAAAATTAGAAATAAAAATAAATATTAAGAACAATAAAACCCTAACAACTCAATTCTTATTTTCTAATTGAAGACTATAAACCCTTGTCGTAGACTCCACCAACAAGAACGTCGTCGACCTCCTTGACAGCATCGACGAACTCCACCACCAAGACAGCACCGTCAACTCCGATGTACGTATATGAATATATTTGTCATTGAAAAATTTGGTATCAATTGATCGATTAGAGTTTCAGTCATGTACTCTTGTCATGATTATAGTTTGATTACTATATATATATATATATATATATATATATATATATATATATATATTCTATATTTTCCATCCTAAGCACCCAATGTTACACCTCGCCTCGAATATTCACTTAGATATTGGCAATCTCCGGTGCTAGTCGACACTTGGACGCTAAGTCTCGATGACGAAAGCCAATAAACAAACTCTGCCACAGGGACGCTTAGGATTTATCATGATGATCATAAATGAAGCCCTATAGGCGAAGGTCACTTTCGACCTTTCTATCTCAGTAAGTAAAACATCAGTGATTAGCACGCTTATGTCATGGAATCCCTTCCAGGGATGTCAATCATGCCCAACCAAAACATAACTCGTCTACTCGGGTCGCTGCCCACACCAAACCCATTGACCGCGATAACGAGTATTTTCATAGGCTGACTAAGCCCAACACATAAGCCATCATAACCCTCAGCTATCAAATCACATCAGTTGGTATATCCATCGACTGACATATCATATCATCAGCTGACATAACCCTAAGCTAGTATACACATAAGTCGGCATAACCCTCAGCTATCATATCACATCAGTCAGCATATCCCTCGACTGGCATATCATATCATTAGTCAACATAACCCTCGGCTGGTATACACATAAGCCGGCATAATCCTCAGATATCATATCATTAGAATAGTATACACATAAGCCGGCATAACCCTCGGCTGGTATACACATAAACCGGCATATTTGATTTAGTTGATATAACTATGTTAAATTACAATATTATTAGAATAGTAAAATTAGTCAATTTTCTTAGTAGCATATCCATCAATTCTATTAGTGTCATAAATCAAAAGTAGAAGAAAATTAAAAGAGAAATATATATATGTGTGTGTGTGTGTGTTTTTGCTTTGAGAATTATTTGGAATCTTTAGTTTAATCTATTGAGCATGTTGTACTAATCATTCTATACCTTTCATCTGTTCTACTTTTCCTTCCTAAGAGTTTTGGATGATTCGAATCTTTGGTAGCCGCGTATATTGGTTTCAATATGTTACAATTTCCAGTTAATGGTCATTATGAGCAAAACTTGAATGGATTAATAACACAACAACTATCTACAGAAATTATGAATTCAAGTTACCGAATTGGAAAAATTATTGACATATTTAACTCCATAACTGAACAAAATGCTTCAGTGTATGGGATAGCACAATGTTTTAAAGATTGATTATAAATATAGGAATTTGAAAAAATGCCAAAACTGTCTTATTAAAGCAGGCCTTGAAGTTCGCAAATTATGTCCTCTAAATCGAGGAACTATAATTGTAAGGATCCTTCCCGAATTTTCCCTCGAAACTCGAAAAGAACCCTTATTCCGTCTGACAGCTCTTTTATCTCAAATTTTAAATATCAGAAATACCCTTTATCCTTAAATAAATTTTTTTTTCTTTTTTGTAAACCTTACAGGGTTCCCGACCGAACCTCTGTACTTACTGACCATTCCTACCTGTCAGACGCAGGATAGTATACAGTTCAAAGCCAAGACCTCGGAATAGGGGTGGTCCAAATAGGAACACACTCTGACACCAATTTTCAGTAGGTCAGACACTGCTGACATCTCTACTGGAATACCACAAGACAACCGACTAGTCAGATACTTGTGAACCAAAAATAATTCGTCACTCTGGGTCACCGTCCATACCAACGGTACCCGAAACACAGCCTAATAAGTTCCGAAATAAAACTTGATTTCCAAGCCCTTTACCAACCAAGGGTAAAATCGTCATTTTACAAAAATAATTGCTTAAACCCAATAATTAAAATTCCGGGTTGTTACAATCTACCCTCCTTAAGAAATTTCGTCCTCGAAATTCATTCCTAACCATGAAACAATTGAGGATATTGTGCCCGCATTAGTTCCTCGGTTTCCCACGTGGCTTCCTCCACGTTATGATTCCTCCACAACACTTTAACTACAGGAATAGTCTTTATGCGAAGTACATTTTCCTTCCAATCCAGAATTTGCACCGGTTGCTCCTCAAACGTCAAATCGCCTTTCAGCTCAAGTGGTTGCTCTTCCAACACATGAGACTCATCAAACAGATATTTCCGGAGCAAAGATACATGAAAGACATCATGAACTCGGGATAATTCCGAGGGTAAAGAAATACGATATGCCACTGGTCCTATCCTCTCCAAAATCTCATGGGGTTTAAGTTGTTTGGAAGCATACGCTATCACTTTCCCATGCTGCATCAGCACACAACCTATACCCCGCAATGATGCATCACTATATACCTCAAATCCCCCGTTACCATCTGGAAGGGTTAATACTGGAGCAGAAGTCAACCTTCTCTTTAGCTCCTGAAAGCTCTGCTCACAATCAGCATCCCAGTTAAACTTGACTCCTTTCTTAGTCAACCGAGTCAATGGGCCTGCTATCGAAGAAAATCCTTCTACGAACCGCCGATAATATCCTGCCAAACCTAGAAAGCTCCTCACTTCTGTCACTGTCCTCGGTTGCTCCCAGTTTGCCACTGCCTCCACTTTTTGGAGATCTACGCTGATACCCTCAGTCGAAATCACATGACCCAAGAATCCAACTTCGGTCAACCAAAACTGGCATTTACTAAACTTGGCAAACAAATGCTTTTTCCTAAGCATATTCAGCACCAACCTCAAGTGCTTCTCATGTGCCTTGGCACTCCTTGAATACACCAAGATGTCATCGATGAACACAATCACAAACCGATCCAAATACTTTTGGAACACTCTGTTCATCAAATCCATAAACGCTGCCGGGGCATTAGTCAACCCGAAGGGCATCACCAAGAACTCATAATGACCATACCGAGTCCTGAAAGCTGTTTTCTGAACATCCTCTTCCCGGATCCTCAACTGATGGTACCCGGATCGAAGGTCAATTTTCGAAAAATACTTTGCCCCCTTCAGTTGATCAAATAAATCGTCAATCCTTGGCAGAGGATACTTATTTCGTACCGTCACTCTATTTAACTACCGGTAGTCGATACACAATCTCAGACCACTATCATTTTTCCTCACAAATAATACCGGAGCACCCCATGGTGAAACACTTGGGCGAATAAATCCCATATTTACCAAGTCCTGCAACTGAGTCTTTAACTCTCGCAATTCTGCCGGTGCCATTCTGTACGGTACCTGTGAGATAAGTTGAGTACCTGGCAAAAGCTCGATGGTGAACTCAATCTCAGGGTGAGGTGGCAATCATGGAAGATCATCTGGAAACACATCAGAGAATTCACTCACCACAGGAATATCCTCCACTATCATCGGAGTATCCCGAGAATCAAACACATGAGCCAAGTAACCCTCACAACCTTTTCTTAACAATCTCTCAGCGGTCAACGCTGATATCACTCCATAGGGTAGTACCCTACGATCTACCCGAAATGTAAGTTCCGGTAATCCTGGACTCCGGAAAACTACTGTCTTATCATAACAGTCTATGGAGGCATGGTGCATGGACAACCAATCCATCCCCAGAATCCCATCAAACTCAAAAATATCTAAGAGGATTAAATCTGCCTCCAAACCATGGCCTTCAACCATCCCCGGACAACTGCGAATCACGAGGTTCGCCACCAAAGTCGGTGCAAAGCGACTCAGCGCTATGAATCTCTGTTCATACTGGGCCACAGTCATGTCTCCTTGCTGTAAATGCAAGAACTCGGCCTCCTTAACATTCCGGTGTGAGCGAGGGTAAAATTGCTCCAAGAAGCGTTCTCGGAAAGTCTGCCAAGTAAGTGTATGGACATTCCAGCCTGACACCTCCAATGAGTGCCACCAGTGGTAAGCAGAACCACCTAGCAAAAATGTGGCCAACAGAACGCTGTCCCCTAGAGGACCTCTCATAATAAAAAACACCAGCTCCATGCGAGTAATCCACTCCTCAGCCTCATCTGGGCTAGACTCGCCCATAAATATCGTCGCCCCCAGTCTCTGGGCTCTCTCAATATCAGAGACTTCATGAGAAGCCCTATCCTGGAGTACAGAAGCTAAAGTCTGACCCAGCTGTTCCAGTGTCTGCCTCAAATCAGGCCCCA
Organism: Oemleria cerasiformis; assembly: GCA_037349345.1. Taxonomy (NCBI): domain Eukaryota; kingdom Viridiplantae; phylum Streptophyta; class Magnoliopsida; order Rosales; family Rosaceae; genus Oemleria; species Oemleria cerasiformis. The sequence goes on along the minus strand of JAZGTL010000019.1, from coordinate 3,839,100 downwards.
CTGCAAGTTCATGGTCATCTCCACCATTCCCCGACCGTTGACGGAACTCACGTCTCGGAGTCATTATACGCTGTGTAGAAGCTGTAAATCATTAATACCAAAATTTCACATGTACACTAGATGTACGGTCTACAGGAATTTAACCTAGTTCTCTGATACCACTTGTAAGGACCCTTCCCGAATTTTCCCTCGAAACCCGGAAAGAACCCTTATCCAGTCTGACAGCTCTTTTATCTCAAATTTTAAATATCAGAAATACCCTTTATCCTTAAATAAATTTTTTTTTTCTTTTTTGTAAACCTTACAGGGTTCCCGACCGAACCTCTGTACTTACTGACCATTCCTACCTGTCAGACGCAGGATAGTATACAGGTCAAAGCCAAGACCTCGGAATAGTGGTGGTCCAAATAGGAACACTCTCTGATACCAATTTTCAGTAGGTCAGACACTGCTGACATCTCTACTGGAATACCACAAGACAACAGACTAGTCAGATACTTGTGAACCAACAATAATTCGTCACTCTGGGTCACCGCCCACACCAACCCACTGACCCGGATGACGAAGTATTTTCGTAGGCTGACTAAGCCCATAGGTTGATTAAGCCCATGACAATCGTCGTCAAATCATATTAGAGTCGGAAATATCCTCGGCTATCATATCACATCAGTCGGCATATCCCTCGACTGGCATATCCCTAGCCACCAGGGTATCCCTTGGGGTGTGCTAGTCCTGTATCACAACTCTCTGTACTATGATATCACATCAGTCGGCAAGTATCCTCGACTATCATATCATATCATCAGCCGGTAAAACCTTCGGCTATCATATCATATCAGTCGGCATATCTCTCGACTATCATATCATATCATCAGCCGGTATAACCTTCGGCTATCATATCATATCAGTCGGCATATCTCTCGACTATCATATCATATCATCAGCCGGTATAACCTTCGGCTATCATATCATATCAGTCGGCATATCTCTCGACTATCATATCATATCATCAGCCGGTATAACCTTCGGCTATCATATCATATCAGTCGGCATATCTCTCGACTATCATATCATATCATCAGCCGGTATAACCTTCGGCTATCATATCATATCAGTCGGCATATCTCTCGGCTATCATATCATATCATCAGCTGGTATAACCTTCAACTATTATATCATATCAGTTGGCATATCTCTCGACTATCATATCATATCATCAGTCGGTATAACCTTCGGCTATCATATCATATCAGTCGACATATCTCTCGACTATCATATCATATCATATGTAACAACCCGGAATTTTAATTATTGGGTTTACGTAATTATTTTTGTAAAATGACGATTTTGCCCTTGCTTGTTAAAGGGCTTGGGAGTCAGGTTTTATTTCGAGACACTTTTGGTGGTGTTTTGGGTACCGTTGTGTAGGTCTCGAACTCACGAGTTCGTAGACAGGCGGCACGTGGAAAACGGAGTTCGTAGACGAGAGTTATGGGTCTAAATGTGCAAGGGCATTTTGGTAATTTTTGACTTGGGGTAGATATTTTTAAACCCCAAATCAGAGTTTATCTGATCCATCTTCATTTCATCCTTATCATTTTCCTTCTTTCTCTCGGTGTTCTGTAACAAACACACCTGAAACCTCTTCGAAAAACCAAGAGAAAACCATAAAGTCAACTTTGATTTCAAGGCTTCAACTTCCAATCTTGATCAACTAATCGTGTTCTACTCCGTCCCGCGATCACAACCGTACCAACCATCGAAGGAGAGGACCACGGTGGAAGCAGAGCCGAGTAAAGAAAGTTTCAGACTTTCCGATCGATTTTCCGGCCAGCACAGGTACGTGTTTGATGTTTTAAGGTCATATTTGGATTCTTGGGTTCGAGTAGATAGATTTAGACGTAAAATTTGTGAAAAATGGTTGAGTTTTGAGGAAGTTAGGAAAGCTTGAAGTTTCGGCCAGAAATGGAGGATTCCGGCGAAACCAGACGGCGGCGACGGCGCTGCCGGTCATCTTCTCCGGCCAACTTCCGGCGACGGCGACGACAGCCGGTCATCTTCTCCGGCGAGTCGCCGGTGACCGGTCGGGTCGAGTTGAACCGGTCGGGTCGAGTTGAACCGGTTGGGTTGAGTGAACCGGTCGGGTCGAGTAGGACCGGGTCAGGTTGAGCTGAACCGGGTTGGACCGGTTCAGGCGCGTGTGGTACTGTAGCAGGCGCGTGACCGGCGCGTGAGGGCGCGTGGCGGCGCGTGGGCGCGTGTTCCGACCTTCCGTCGGCGCGTGGCGGCGCGTGGGGCTGAGTTTGATGTCACGGTGGCGCGTGACAAGTAGTTTTTGACGTTTCGGACCTGTTGGCGTAGGTTTCGAGTTGATCGGATGTCGTTTAGGGGCTGTTTCGGACGTTTTAAGGTTGCTGCGTTTTCTAGGCCAGCATAGTTAGACTCCCGGGGTTTATGGGGTTTATATTTAAGATTATTATTATTAGCTGGTAATCCCGATTATTAATTTGGACAGGCGATACTGCTCCGGGAACTTCAGGGGAGCGTACAGTTCGGGATTGAGCTTGCTTCGACAGGTTTGTGAGTGGACTTTTGGTTTATAAACTGTAATGCATGCATAAATGTATCTTTGATTTAAATACTGTTATGTATGGGTGCAATGAATTTCTGGATTTTAGAAATGATGCTGGACACATGTTTTACAATATTTCAGTGAAAGTATGTTTTGAGAAATGGCCTGGTTTTTGTACTCGATTTTGATATCGTTTTGACGTGGTAACTATTTGAGTATGTGATTTGGGTTGAGACCCATAATTATGATTTATTGATTTTGGCCATAAAATGATATTTCAAAGAATTTGGCTTAGGCCGCGAAACAAAGATTTCGAAGTATGGATTTGATTCACTGGTTCCCGTCCCGATGGTTATTGTTGCTCTGACTGGTGTTGAGGGGCCTTGCTCTACCAGTTGTTGAGGGTTCGGACCTTAGGTGTTGAGGGGCCTTGCTCCGCCGGGTCGCGAAGCTGTCTATGCATAGTACAGAAAGTACAGATAGTACAAATATTACAGACAGTACATATGGTACACAGAGTTGTACAGATTTGAACACATCTCAAGGGATACCCTGGTGTGTTATGAATATGTCGGGAACAGTGAATTTGAGATATTATGTGGCAGTTGGAACAAAATGATTTGAATTTGAGATAATTTGTGTCCAGATTGAACCAAATGATTTTAAACTCCTTTGAAGAGATTTTCAAACAAAATTGTGGATTACGAGGTATTTTATTATACAGATTGTATGTGAGTCCAACTATGTGGTTTTAAAGAGAAATGAGAATTTTGGATGATTTACATATGATGCTTTTATATGATAAATTGTTTTATGTTATGCATGCACGATTTTATAAATGGAGGGGAAGAAAGGTAATTCTTCGAAAAGGAATTTATAAATGATTATTTTTGTCCACTCACAACTTTTGTGTTTAAACCCCCTTCAGGCAGTTGAGTAGAGTTGACGCGAACATTGATCTCGAGGCTGAGGCATTAGGATTTCGACTGCGCTGTGTTGTATATTTGAGTAGGATATCTAAATTTTACTCTTGATCCTACTTAGACGCTCTGATATTATGTTGTATTTGATTGGTCGTTAATTACGGGAATTATTGAGTGCTTAAGTCCCTTGTCTGACAAGAGGAAGTATTTATTATTGTTATTATAATTTGTAAGGATTGAAGGGTATTTTGGGAACCTTTTCTTAGGTTGTCAGACGGGATCAGGGTTCTTCCCGGGTTTCGAGGGGAAATTCGGGACGGGTCCTGACAATTGGTATCAGAGCACTAGGTTAAATTCCTGTAGACTGTACACTACGTGTACAAGAGTTATAGTTCTTTTCAGCGTAATGCCTCCGAGACGCGAGTTCCGTCAACAGTCGAAAAATATTGGGGACACACCTGAACCTACAGTGGAGCCTGATATGAGGCAGACACTGGAACAATTGGGTCATGTGTTGACTTCTGTACTTCAGAGTAGGACTGCTACTGAAGGTTCAGACATTGAGAGAGCCCAGAGATTAGGGGCTACCGTATTTATGGGCGAGTCTAGCTCAGAGGATGTAGAGAATTGTCTCCGATTGGTTGAGACATGGGTATTAGTACTCCTACTGGGAATATGTTAGTGGCGAATCTCGTGATTCGTAGTTGACCAGTGTTAGTGGAAGGTCATGCATTAGAGGCAGATTTAATCCCCTTAGATATTTTTGATTTTGATGTGATTCTGGGGATGGATTGGTTGACTATGCACCATGCCTCTATTGATTGTTATGACAAGATAGTGGATTTCCGGATTCCAGGTTTACCGAAACTTACATTCAGAGGAGATCGTAGGGTACTACCCTGTGGAGTGATATCAGTTTTGACAGCTGAGAAATTGTTGAGGAAAGGTTGTGAGGGTTACTTGGCTCATGTGTTTGATTCTCGGGATACTCCGATGAGAGTGGAAGATATTCCAGTGGTGAGTGAATTCTCTGATGTGTTTCCAGATGATCTTCCGGGATTGCCACCTCACCGGGAGATTGAGTTCACCATCGAGCTTTTACCAGGTACTCAACCTATCTCACAGGCACTGTATAGAATGGCACCAGCAGAATTGCGAGAGTTAAAGACTCAGTTGCAGGACTTGGTGAATATGGGATTTATTCGCCCAAGTGTTTCACCATGGGGTGCACCAGTGTTATTTGTGAGGAAAAATGATGGTGGTCTGAGATTGTGTATTGACTACCGGAAGCTAAACAGGGCTACGGTGCGGAATAAGTATCCTTTACCAAGGATGGATGATTTGTTTGATCAACTTAAGGGGGCAAGATATTTTTAGAAAATTGACCTTCGATCCGGGTACCATCAGTTGAGGATTAGAGAAGGGGATGTTGAGAAAACAGCTTTCAGGACTCGTTATGGTCATTATGAGTTCCTGGTGATGCCTTTCGGGTTGACTAATGCCCCAGCAGCATTTATGGATTTGATGAACAGGGTGTTCCAAAAGTATTTGGATCGGTTTGTGATTGTGTTCATCGATGACATCTTGGTGTATTCGAGGAGTGCTAAGGCACATGAGAAACACTTAAGGTTGGTGCTGAATATGCTTAGGAAAAAGCAATTGTTTGCCAAATTCAGTAAATGTCAGTTTTGGTTGACCGAAGTTGGATTCTTAGGTCATGTGATTTCGGCTGAGGGTATCAGCGTAGATCCCCAAAAGATTGAGGCAGTGGCAAACTGGGAGCAACCGAGGACAGTGACAGAGGTGAGGAGTTTTTTGGGTTTGGCAGGATATTATCGACGGTTTGTAGAAGGATTTTCTACGATAGCAGGGCCGTTGACTCGATTGACGAGGAAAGGAGTCGAGTTTGATTGGGGAGCTGATTGTGAACAAGGATTTCAGGAGCTGAAGAGGAGGTTGACTTCTGCTCCAGTATTGACCCTTCCTGATGATACTGGGGGATTCGAGGTGTATAGTGATGCCTCATTGCGAGGTATAGGCTGCGTGTTGATGCAGCATGGAAAGGTGATAGCGTATGCTTCTAGATAACTTAAACCCCATGAGTTGAATTACCCCACACATGATTTGGAATTCGCTGCAGTGGTGCATGCATTGAAAATCTGGCGACATTATTTGTACGGAGAGACGTGTCGGATCTTCACCGACCATAAGAGTTTAAAGTACTTGTTCACCCAAAAAGACCTGAATCTGAGGCAGAGAAGATGGCTTGAGTTAATAAAGGATTATGATTGTACTATAGAGTACCATCCAGGGAAAGCCAATGTTGTGGCGGATGCTTTAAGCAGGAAATCCATGGGTTCTTTGGCCCATTTGCATACAGTCTACCTACCGTTATTGGTAGAGTTCCGTAGAGCAGGGATAGTACTGGACATGGATAGCCAGGGGGCTTTGTTGGCTAGTTTCCATGTGAGGCCTGTTCTGATTGATCGGATTATTGAGGCTCAACTCCAGGATCCTACGTTGTGCATTATCAGGATGGAGTTGGAGGCTGGAAACAGGCAGGACTATGCGCTTAGGGATGATGGAGCCTTGGTTAGGGATGGCCGATTATGCGTACCGAATGAGCTGGAACTAAAAAGGGAATTCTTGATGAGGCTCATAGTTCGGCTTACGCTATGCATCCAGGAGGTACCAAGATGTATCATACCCTAAGGAAATACTATTGGTGGACTGGGATGAAAAGAGAAATTGCTGAGTTTGTGAGTAGATGCCTGACGTGTCAGCAAGTGAAAGCAGAGAGGTAGAAACCATATGAGGCACTTCAACCATTACCTATTCCGGAATGGAAGTGGGATCACATTACGATGGATTTTGTGTATAAACTTCCAAGGACACAGAAAGGACATGATGGAATATGGGTAATTGTTGATAGACTCACGAAGTCTGCACATTTCTTGCTAGTGCGGGAAGATTTTCGGATGAGTCGGTATGCCAAATTGTTCATTGATGAGATCATACGGCTACATGGGACTCCAGAGTCCATTGTTTCGGACAGGGATCCTAGATTTACCTCCAGGTTTTGGCGGAGTTTGCATAAGGCTTTTGGCACTACCTTGCATTTTAGTACAACTTTTCATCCTCAGACGGATGGTCAGTCTGAGAGGATAATCCAGATTTTGGAGGATATGATGAGAGCTTGTGTACTACAGTTTAAAGGAAACTGGGATTCACATCTGGCTCTGATGGAATTTGCTTATAATAATAGTTATCAGTCGAGTATTGGGATGTCTCCTTTCGAGGCACTGTATGGGAGGCAGTGCAGGACACCACTATGCTGGAACGAAGTGGGTGAAAGGAAACTGTTAACACCAGAGTTGGTTGATACGACTGAGGAAAAGCTAAGGATCATCAGAGAAAGGTTGAAGACAGCTCAGGATCGCCAGAAGAGCTATGCAGACCGTAGAACCAGAGACCTTGAGTTTGAGGTAGGTGATTGGGTGTTCTTGAAACTATCTCCTTGGAAGGGAGTTGTACGTTTTGGTAGACGAGGAAAACTGAGTCATCGCTACATTGGTCCATATGAGATTCTGGAAAGGATAGGACCAGTGGCATATCGTCTTGCTTTACCATCGGAATTATCCAGAGTTCATAATGTTTTTCATATATCCTTGCTCCGGAAATATCTGTTTGATGAATCTCACGTATTGGGAGAGCAACCACTTGAGCTGAAGGATGATTTGACCTTTGAGGAGCAACCGGTGCAAATTTTGGATTGGAAAGAGAAGGTATTGCGCAGAAAGAGTATTCCTCTAGTTAAAGTGTTGTGGAGGAATCATAACGTGGAGGAAGCCACGTGGGAAACTGAGGAACTAATGCGGGCGCAGTATCCTTAATTGTTCCAAGGATAGAGTTGAATTTCGAGGACGAAATTTCTTAAGGGGGGTAGATTGTAACAACCCGGAATTTTAATTATTGGGTTTACGTAATTATTTTTGTAAAATGACGATTTTGCCCTTGCTTGTTAAAGGGCTTGGGAGTCAGGTTTTATTTCGAGACACTTTTGGTGGTGTTTTGGGTACCGTTGTGTAGGTCTCGAACTCACGAGTTCGTAGACAGGCGGCACGCGGAAAACGGAGTTCGTAGACGAGAGTTATGGGTCTAAATGTGCAAGGGCATTTTGGTAATTTTTGACTTGGGGTAGATATTTTTAAACCCCAAATCAGAGTTTATCTGATCCATCTTCATTTCATCCTTATCATTTTCCTTCTTTCTCTCGGTGTTCTGTAACAAACACACCCGAAACCTCTTCGAAAAACCAAGAGAAAACCATAAAGTCAACTTTGATTTCAAGGCTTCAACTTCCAATCTTGATCAACTAATCGTGTTCTACTCCGTCCCGCGATCACAACCGTACCAACCATCGAAGAAGAGGACCACGGTGGAAGCAGAGCCGAGTAAAGAAAGTTTCGGACTTTCCGATCGATTTTCCGGCCAGCACAGGTACGTGTTTGATGTTTTAAGGTCATATTTGGATTCTTGGGTTCGAGTAGATAGATTTAGACGTAAAATTTGTGAAAAATGGTTGAGTTTTGAGGAAGTTAGGAAAGCTTGAAGTTTCGGCCAGAAATGGAGGATTCCGGCGAAACCAGACGGCGGCGACGGCGCTGCCGGTCATCTTCTCCGGCCAACTTCCGGCGACGGCGACGACAGCCGGTCATCTTCTCCGGCGAGTCGCCGGTGACCGGTCGGGTCGAGTTGAATCGGTCGGGTCGAGTTGAACCGGTCGGGTTGAGTGAACCGGTCGGGTCGAGTTGGACCGGGTCAGGTTGAGCCGAACCGGGTTGGACCGGTTCAGGCGCGTGTGGTACTGTAGCAGGCGCGTGACAGGCGCGTGAGGGCGCGTGGGCGCGCGTGGGCGCGTGTTCCGACCTTCCGTCGGCGCGTGGCGGCGCGTGGGGCTGAGTTTGATGTCACGGTGGCGCGTGACAAGTAGTTTTTGACGTTTCGGACCTGTTGGCGTAGGTTTCGAGTTGATCGGATGTCGTTTAGGGGCTGTTTCGGACGTTTTAAGGTTGCTGCGTTTTCTAGGCCAGCATAGTTAGACTCCCGGGGTTTATGGGGTTTATATTTAAGATTATTATTATTAGCTGGTAATCCCGATTATTAATTTGGACAGGCGATACTGCTCCGGGAACTTCAGGGGAGCGTACAGTTCGGGATTGAGCTTGCTTCGACAGGTTTGTGAGTGGACTTTTGGTTTATAAACTGTAATGCATGCATAAATGTATCTTTGATTTAAATACTGTTATGTATGGGTGCAATGAATTTCTGGATTTTAGAAATGATGCTGGACACATGTTTTACAATATTTCAGTGAAAGTATGTTTTGAGAAATGGCCTGGTTTTTGTACTCGATTTTGATATCGTTTTGACGTGGTAACTATTTGAGTATGTGATTTGGGTTGAGACCCATAATTATGATTTATTGATTTTGGCCATAAAATGATATTTCAAAGAATTTGGCTTAGGCCGCGAAACAAAGATTTCGAAGTATGGATTTGATTCACTGGTTCCCGTCCCGATGGTTATTGTTGCTCTGACTGGTGTTGAGGGGCCTTGCTCTACCAGTTGTTGAGGGTTCGGACCTTAGGTGTTGAGGGGCCTTGCTCCGCCGGGTCGCGAAGCTGTCTATGCATAGTACAGAAAGTACAGATAGTACAGATATTACAGACAGTACATATGGTACACAGAGTTGTACAGATTTGAACACATCTCAAGGGATACCCTGGTGTGTTATGAATATGTCGGGAACAGTGAATTTGAGATATTATGTGGCAGTTGGAACGAAATGATTTGAATTTGAGATAATTTGTGTCCAGATTGAACCAAATGATTTTAAACTCCTTTGAAGAGATTTTCAAACAAAATTGTGGATTACGAGGTATTTTTATTATACAGATTTTATGTGAGTCCAATTAAATGGTTTTAAAGATAAATGTGAATTTTGGATGATTTACATATGATGCTTTTATATGATAAATTGTTTTATGTTATGCATGCATGATTTTATAAATGGAGGGGAAGAAAGGTAATTCTTCGAAAAGGAATTTATAAATGATTATTTTTGTCCACTCACAACTTTTGTGTTTAAACCCCCTTCAGGCAGTTGAGTAGAGTTGACGCGAACATTGATCTCGAGGCTGAGGCATTAGGATTTCGACTGCGTTGTGTTGTATATTTGAGTAGGATATCTAAATTTTACTCTTGATCCTACTTAGACGCTCTGATATTATGTTGTATTTGATTGGTCGTTAATTACGGGAATTATTGAGTGCTTAAGTCCCTTCTCTGACAAGAGGAAGTATTTATTATTGTTATTATAATTTGTAAGGATTGAAGGGTATTTTGGGAACCTTTTCTTAGGTTGTCAGACGGGATCAGGGTTCTTCCCGGGTTTCGAGGGGAAATTCGGGACGGGTCCTGACATCATATTATATTCGAGGTTCACCGGGTTCACCGCTAATAACGGATCCTAGTCCCGGGTTCTGGTCTCCCTCAAATATATGGCCAATTCCGATAAACTCATACATCCGGGTCAAAACCCAAATCGTGGACTCAATAATTTCCACGTCAAAATGATATCAAAACCGAGTCCAAAACCCATGACATTTCTCAAATCACACTTTAACTGATATAGTGGAAAACATATGTCTAGTAATCATTTCTACAATCCAGAAATTCAATGCCACAATACATAACAGTATTTAAACAAAGATATTCTGATGCATGCATTTCAGTTTATAAAACAAAAGTCCACTCACATACATCATCCAACCCTTAATTCATGGACGCTCTAGCCCAAGGAACACATGCACAATAATGACCCAACTACCTTGACTTTCCGAGCTCAAAACCCGCTAATACGGTCAACTATTACCGCTGGGATTGCCCAAAATGACCTCTAAACGACGTCCGATCAACCAAAAACATATACCAACAGATTTGGAACGTCGAAAACTAGTTACCACGCGTCTCTGTGACCTCAGACTCGGCCCCACGCGCCGCCGGAAGTTCGGCACACGCGCCCTCACGCGCCTGCTACAGTGTTCACGCGCCTGGACCGGTCCAACCCAATCCGACTTGACCTGACCCTGTCCAACTCGACCCGACCGGTTCACTCAACCCGATCGGTTCAACTCGACTCGATCGATTCACTCAACCCGACCAGTTCAACTCGACCCGATCGGTCATCGGTGACTCGCCGGAGAAGAAGACCGGACTGCCGTCGCCGTCGCCGGAGGCTGGCCGGAGAAGATGACCAGACCACCACCTCCGCCGCCGTCTGGTTCGCCGGAATCCCTCATTTCCGGCCGAAACTCCAAGCTTTACAACTTCCTCAAAACTAAACCATTTTACACAAATTTTACGTCTAAATCTATCTACTCGAACCCAGGAATCCAAATATGACCTTAAAACATCAAACACGTATATATGCTAGCCGGAAAATCGATCGGAAGATCTGAAACTTCCTATACTCGGTTCGGCTTCCACCGTGGTCCTCTCCTTCGATGGTTGGTACGGTTGTGATCGTGGGAAGGAGTAGAATACGATTAGTTGATCAAAACTGGAAGTTGGAGCCTTGAATCCAAAGTTGATTTTATGGTTTTTCTTCGGGTGTTTTCGCACGGTTTCGGGTTCGATGTGGGTGTTTATGTTCCAGGGAGAGAGATGAGTGATAATGAAATGAAGATGAAAAATGATTGGGTTAAAATATCTTTTCCCAAATTAAAATTACCAAACTACCCTTGCACATCTAGACCCATAACTTCCGTACACGAACTCCGTTTTCTGCGTGCCGCCTGTCTACGAACTCGTGAGTTCGAGACCTACGCAACGGTACCCGAAACACAGCCTAATAAGTTCCGAAATAAAACTTGATTTCCAAGCCCTTTATCGACCAAAGGTAAAATCGTCATTTTACAAAAATAATTGCGTAAACCCAATAATTAAAATTCCGGGTTGTTACAATAATTTGGATGAAATGTTGCCTTTTAAAATATTTAGACGAAAATTTCTTTGGTATAGCTGACACACCTAACAGTTTTTATGAAACAAACCTTGATTTTAATGAACTATTTAGAAGGTATAGAATTCCTTATTTGTTCAGCCGATTGAGTTATAAAGCTATTTGTGGACCGTTGTATGTCATTGGGACCCAAGGTCTTGAATGTACTAAAGACTTTTTAGGAGAAGATTGTGACAATTGTCTTAAAGTTCGATAAGCGAACTTTTAGATCGTAGTTAGTGGCAGAAGGAAGGGGGCTGTTACACCCCGTCCCCGAATATACGACTGGATACTGGGAATACCGGGTGTTGGCCGACCCCTAGAAACTGAGTCCAGGTGACAAAGGCCCAACTAAAACGATGCGTTTTAGGAAGGCTAGATAAAAGTAAAATAGTAAACACTAAATTACCGTTTCACCACAACAGAGTACAACCCATAACATAATTAAAATAAAGGTTTTTTACTTCGAATGCCCCTTGAACTCGTCATCCAATCTCAGTTTCCTCCTTAGACTAAATTTTCTCTCGCTTAACCCCTTGAACATGACTTCCGTCAATCCCGTTATCCCATTTCCGTTAAATCATTTTTAACTTCTGTTATATCTGTTAATTTTGTTGATGTGGCAAAATTATCTATTAAAATATAATAAATATGTCAAGAGATTAATATAATAATATTTGTATTAAATATTTTTTTAATGGTGAAAAAAAAAATAGACAAATTACAATGATGAAATATAATTGATTTGGGATAGTAGGATTAGAATTAAGTTGAGATAATATTGATCGCAAAGGTTGGAGAAGATGAGGATTGAGAGTTTCTTTGTGATGAGGATTCATACATACTTTGAAATAGAAGGTTTTCTGGAGATTTAACAACAGCGATGAAATAGATCATGTCATTGATGGATTTGGTGGAAGCATCTGAATTGACCCAACGCCTTCAGCTCCTCTGTCTTCATCTTCCTCGTTCACCCCCTTCTGAATTATCATCCAATTTTCGAAATCGACTGCAATCTAATCCAACACCTTCACCTCCCCTATCCTTCATCAACAGTCCCGCTCTTCTCATCAAACTCCTCCTCGGCCTTGACACACTCATGGATCAACAAAGTGGCTTCACCACCATCGTCCACAATCAGATCGGGTCCACCACCGAGTCCCCAATCGAGGACGCGCTCCATGCACCACCACTACTACTGGAAGGTCTCTCCCTTCCAGGCGAAGATGGCAGCGTTATCGCGAGTGATGGCAGCGGCGTTATCGACGGCAATGACACCAACATACCTCAGCGCCGAGTGCGGTGAGGGTTTCGATAAGGACGACATAGATGGGTTGAATTGGTGGTGGGCCTGGTAGGACATAAAGGTTGAGAAGGGAGGATCTCTGGTGTGGGTTCCAAGCGGTTGAGATGGGCTCCTGGGATATTGAGAGAGAACTTTGGTTGTTGAGGGTTTGAAGAAGGCGATGAAGAGGTTGAAGATGATGATAAAATCAAATTAATTTCAATTTGTCTATTTTTTTTTTCTCACCTTTAAAAAAGTATTTAATATAAATATTCGTTATATTAATATCTCTTGATATATTACTTATATTTAGTAGATAATTTAGTCACATCAGCAAAGTTAACAAATATAACAGAAGTTAAAAATGATTTAATGGAAATGGGTAAAGGGATTGACAGAAGTCATGTTCAAGGGGTTAAGTGAGACAAAATTTAATCTAAAGGGGAAACTGAGATTGGATAGCGAGTTCAAGGGGCATTCAAAGTAAAAAGCCTACAATAAATGATGATCATAGTTAAAGCATCAATGTTTAAACCGATTGTTACCTTGTTACACCCTTCACGGGTGGTGTCAGCGCATTCACCACGTGACTCCCTCCTCGTATCCACGAACCTTCTTCTGAAACATGAGGGGCGTAAACAAACAAAGTGAGTGAACCTTTCATAAACATATGCTAACCTCTTAACAAGTAACACATCAATATAAAATAATCATATGACAATGAAATAACCCCGCGAGGCTGGCAACCACCCAAGCAGTCATACTCAACCTAATCACATAGAGATATACCAACTAACATTCATAGTTGAATCTTCACACGTTGAGATGATACATCCATTACTCATAAATAACATGAATGATACTATCTCGATATCGTCATCTCTTTACGCACGATATTGATTATCCCACCTGTCACATCATACACACAACATAATCTTGTCAATCGGGGCTACCACCCTCACTATACCCACTGACCTCGATAACAGATGTATCGTGTTGGTAAGCCCTTAGTTACTACATCTCATTAGAGAATGTCTCGTATCATAACAGCCGGCATAGTCCTTGGCTACCATCATATCGTATATAAGCCGTCACGCCCCTCGGCTATCACAATATCACATATAAGCCTGCATGTCCCTTGGCTATCATCATTTAAGCCGTCATGAACCCTCGGCAATTATATCCCATCAGCCGGCATGACCCTCGGCTGGCATAACACATAAGCTGACATGTCACCTCGGCTATCACATCTCATCAGCCGACATATCCCTCGGTTGGCATATCGTATAAGCTGACAATACCCTAGGCTAACATATCACCTCAGCCGACATGACCCTTGGTTGATATCTCATATAGGCCGGTATATCCCTCGGATATCATATATCATAGTAGCCAGTATACCCCTCGGCTATCATATATCATATCATGAGCCAGTGTGTATCTTCGGCTCTCATATCGAGTAAGCCGGTATGTTACCTCGGCTATCATATTACATAAGCCGGCATGTTACCTCGCTATCATATCACATAAGCCGGCATGTTACCTCGGCTATCATATCACATAAGCTGGCATGTTAACTCAGTTATTATATCACATAAGCCGACATATTACCTCAGCTATCATATCACATAAACCGGCATGTTACCTCGGCTATCATATCACATAAGTCAGCATGTTACCTCGGCTATCATATTACATAAGCTGGTTGTTAAGTCATAATTCTTGCATGTTTTTCATGTCATATTATGCCTCGTTACTTGTCTTTTGTTTGAAATCATGTCATCCATAGTACAAAGTGATGCTTTTGTGAGACATGTACATGCTTTAGAAAGATAACCCAATTATAAGAATACTGGAAAAAGAATGGCTCAAATCGAAGTTCAAATGAAGGAGTTGTTTTCAATTCAATTTCGGGTCCGGAACCGAGCCCTAAGACGTGCTAGTGCACCCTATTTAGGGCGCAAATCAAGAACCTCACATAAAGCCATACAGTGTCCCAAAACCGTCTCTAAGGACCTTCAGAATAAGGCCATGACATGCCTTTATCATGCCACTATTGGGTTCAAGACATGTCCCTTATATGTCTCAAAGACAGCCTAATCGAGCCTTAAGTCATGTCCTTGATATGTCTTGGAATGAGCCAAGTTCTTGTCCCAGAAAGGCCCAAGACGTGTTCTCCGTAAGGCTAAGTGCCAAGTCGAGGTTCTAGTTAAGGTGTGCTTTCGCCATGCCTCAATGAGGTCCTAGACGTGTCCCTGACACATTTTAAAGACAAAGTCCCATATGTAGAGTTAAGGCATGATTGCGCCCTAATTCGAGTTCCCATATCCAAAGCCAATGCACGGCTACACCCTAATTCAGGATCCTGAGGGCCACGATAGTTCCAGATTATGGGCACGTGTCTGACATGACCCGATAAGTTTCGAAGAGGCCATTTGGCATCCTACAGCTAATTGATCGAGACACTGGGTATTTTCAAGCTCTTTGGCATGTGTAGAAGCCATTTAAGTTCTAAGACGAGCCGTGGCGCGACCAGGACGTCACAAAGGCCAAGTTCCAAGCTTTCTTCGCATGTCCTAGAACCTACCCAGATTCCAACCTATATGCCCAACAGCCAAGAGTGTTCACACCTGCCAGCTTTCATTCACATTCCTAGCCGTGTTTTGATTGGCTCTCCTAGATTCTAGGGATTTTGTATTTTCTTAAAAGTGTACTAAACATTATAGAAAACTCTAGGCTAGGATTTCTAATTCTAATCCTTGTAGGACAAGGCTTGTCCCTTGTCTATAAAAGGAAGCCTTTGTTCAGTGTTTTAGACACGCCACCTTAGACACATTGTAGACACTTTTGCTATATTGTTTTCAAGCTTTGCTCGTGAGGTTTGTTCACGAAGATCAAGTTGTGCTCTTGAAGAATTGTTCAAAGCCGTGCTTGGAGTTTGCCCTTGAGAGTATAGTTTGGGTTTAATTTTTCGAATCTTTATTCAATTAATTCATGTTATTGTTTTACATTATGTATAGTGAGTAGTTCCTTTTATGTTAGGGCTAATCTTGAAGCCCTAACCATGACAACTTCTTAATTTGGTTTTGGCGCTTGGTTTGATTATTTTGTTTGCCTTGGTAGATTGATTCACTGCTTTAATTGCGTTTATTTGTGTTCTTAAAACTGGCCATTTTATTTGCATGACTTAAAAGATGACTTTGCATCAAGGATTGTGGTAAAAATAATATGTGAAACTTAATTCTACTACTTGCAAAGATCACTTTCCCTTACCTTTTATTGACTAAATGCTTGAAAGACTTGTAGGACACTCTCACTTTTGTTTCTTAGATGGCTATTCAGGTTACAATCAAATTACCATAGCACCTGAGGACCAAGAGAAGACAACCTTCACATGCCCCTATGGCACTTTTGCCTATAGGAGGATGCCCTTTGGCCTTTGCAATGCCCCTGCCACCTTTCAAAGATACATGATGAGCATATTTTCAGACATGGTAAAGTACATCATTGAGGTATTTATGGATGATTTTTCTGTCTTTGGAAATTCATTTGATTTATGCCTAACAAACTTGTCTAGAGTACTAGAAATATGCAGGGAGTCCAATTTGATTCTCAATTGGGAAAATTGTCCTTTTATGGTACAACAAGGCATTGTGCTTGGCCATGTCATATCAAGTTGTGGCATAGAGGTGGACAAGGCCAAAATTGATGTCATTAGTGGCCTGCCCTACCCCACTTCAATCAACGAGGTCATATCCTTCTTAGGACATGCTGGATTTTACAGGAGATTCATCAAGGATTTCTCCAAGATCACAAGACCCTTGTGCAATCTGTTTCCAAGGATGATGCCTTTGACTTCAACCAAGCATGATGTGAGTCCTTTGAGGCCCTCAAGAGCAAGCTCACGGATGCCCCAACTATCATACCACCAAGATGGGACCTGCCATTTGAACTTATGTGTGATGCCTCATACTATGCCATTGGGGCAGTCTTGGGCCAAAGAATAGATAAGTTACCCCATGTTATTTACTATGCAAGTAGGACTTTAAATGATGCACAACTTAACTATTCTACTACTGAAAAGGAACTCTTAGCTGTGGTATTTGCATTAGAGAAGTTTAGGTCTTATTTGCTTCAAACAAAAGTTATTATCTATACTGACCATGCAGCTCTTAAGTACCTTCTCAACAAGAAGGATGCCAAGCCAAGGCTCATTAGGTGGATGCTATTGCTACAAGAGTTTGATCATGTGATCAAAGACACGAAAGGAAGTGAGAATCTGGTGACTGACCACTTGAGCTTAATCATCCACGGGTCCAATGAAGAAATGGACCAACTTCCTCTCCAAGAAAGCTTCCCTGATGAGCAGCTCTTCCACCTCAAAGCTTTTGACCCTTGGTATGCTGACAATATCAATTATCTTGCTACTAACTTGATTCCTTCTCATTTGTCTAGGTTTCAAAAGGACAAGCTTGTCAAGCAAGCTAAGTATTACATTTAGGATGAGCCCTATCTATGGAAACATTGCACTGATCAACTTATCAGGAGATGCATACCTGAAACTGAAGTCAAGTCCATCTTGGACTTTTGCCACAACAAGGCGTGTGGAGGCCACTTTGGTTCCAAGAAGACTGCCCTTAAAGTCCTTCAATGTGGATTCTATTGGCCCACTCTCTTCAAAGATGCACATGAGCATGTCATCAGGTGTGACAAGTGCCAAAGACAAGGTAATATAGGTCCTTGAGATCAAAAGCCCCTAAACCCTATTCTAGTTATTGAAATCTTTTATGTTTGGGGCATTGACTTTATGGGACCCTTCCCTAACTCCTTTGGTTTCCTTTACATTCTACTTTATGTTGATTATGTTTCTAAATGGGTGGAAACAATTCCAACCAAGACTAATGATTCTAAAGTAGTGTGTAGCTTCATTCAATCTCACATCTTGTCAAGATTTGGCACACCACGGGCCATTATTAGTGATGGTGGTTCCCACTTTTGCAACAAGTCCTTTGAGGCACTCATGAGGAAGTATGGAGTCACGCATAGAATCTCAACTCCATACCATCCTCAGACTAGTGGCCAAGCTGAGATATCCAACCGTGAAGTCAAAACCATCCTTGAGAAAACCGTGGGAACATCAAGGAAAGATTGGTCCAATAGGCTCAATGATGCCCTTTGAGCATATAGGACTACTTTCAAGACACCAATTGGCATGTCCCCATTTAGGCTTGTCTTTGTCAAAGGATGCCATTTACCCGTGGAGTTAGAACACATGGCCTTTTGGGCCATCAAACGTGTTAACATGGACATGGATGAGGCAGGCCACCATAGAAAGTTGCAACTTCAGGAGCTTGAGGAACTAAGGAATGAAGCTTATGAAAGCTCCAGAATCTACAAAGAAAAATACAAGGCCTATCATGATAAGCACTTGGTACTCAAATTCTTCCAAGTAGGACATAAGGTCCTTCTATTCAATTCAAGATTGAGGCTCTTCCCTGGAAAGCTAAGATCTCGCTGGACAGGGCCCTATCTAGTGCTCAAAGTCCTACCACATGGTGCTGTCGAAATCAAGCATGAAAATTTAGGCCTTGAATTGAAAGTCAATGGCCACCTTTTAAATCCTCATTATGATGCCTACCAACAGCTCAAGTTCTATTTCTGGCCATGCCACCCCTTGCTTAACTTGCAAGGCACGTCTTGCCTAGACGTTAAATTAAGCGCTCCTTGGAGGCAGCTGATAGGAGCATATTTATGCGACATTTTATCTTGTTTTCTTATGCTTTTCTTAGCATGTTTCCTATGTTTTCTTAATACTTAGCTTGTTTTCGTGCTTTGTAGGATTTTTGGAAGCAAAGTTACAAAAGGAGTTAATGAGTGCTGTTTTGGAAATCTAAGGAGGAAACTTTGAAACAGACTTCAGCAGATGTGTCAACTTCTCAAAATTAACTGCACCTGCTCGGGAAAAACTAGCTGGTAGGCCATATATCGTTGGAAAGATACGGAAGTCTAGTTTCTAGAGAATTTTACGGTTTGAGAATTGGAGTTGTCTAGAATGAGTTATGGCCATTTTAGTACAGCAAGGTCAGGCTGAGCTGGAATTCAGCATTCCTTCTATTTCAAGTTTTCTAATCCTTATCGGGCTTGGACGACTAGAGGCCTAGTTTATTAAGGTTACGGGAGGAAATGTTTTAATCAGAAAAAGGAAGATAAACAAATAATAAAGAGAGAGGAGCAGCCACAACGTGAGGATTGATTGAGCAGCGAATGCAAACGGTAACGTCTCTCTCCCTCATTAAGGAAATTAACACCCACATCAATTCTGGGCAGCAAAGGGGCAGACACATACATGGGACAAGGAAAAAACGTGAGTGAAGACAAAAAGGAAGCTAGCAAAGAGTCATTCTCCCACACAAAAAGTGAGAAACGTCTCTCTCTCTATATCTCATACTTTGAAACGTCTCTTTTTCTCCCAAAAAGAAAACTGCAGAAAAGTTGGAAGCTCTCACATAAGGACTCAGCCACACCATCTCATTCTGCTCCATCCTTCAAGGTTCCAAGGTCTAAAAGGCTTAGGAAGCAAGGAGGAACGTCAAGGCGTCATCTAATCATTCTGGCTGACCAACACATCATCAAAGAGCTATCTTCTTCCTCTTTTTATGTTCTGTTTTTTTATGTTCTTGTTGTCTATTTAAATTATGGGTAACTAAGTACTTTAGTTAGAGCTTGATTGAAGCCCTAATCATGTTCCTTTAAGGATTTCGATATGCCTTTGCGGCAAACTACTTTTGTGATGCTTAATTGATTAATTTCATATTATATTTTACTCTTTACATACGTTATGTTATGCTTGATCACCATATGCATGTTGTGTATTGAGTTTGTTACATAGGTAAATTTAGATGACCGAATCTTGTACCTATGAGAGTAACAAAAGAACTAGTTATACGTTCTTGAAATTAATCATCATGAATAACTAGAATAGATATCATGTTCTAAGAGTTGTATATTTGTCGATTTCCATTGTGTTATGCATTCTTAAAGTACAACTTAGTAGATACCATGCTAAATACTTTAAGAATGAAAAGAGTTAGTGTAGATACCCATGCCTAACTTGTTGCTTAGGGAAAAAAATAGTTTAAAGAGTAGATATCATGCCTTTAGGTTGACAAACATGAGCATCTAAAATCTGTTTTGTAGCATTGTGCATGTCGTTTGCTTAAGGAAGAAGATTAGCGGTGAACATTGAATCCCTAACTGGTTTTCTCATTGTTTTAACCTCAATCCAATTCTATTTTTAATCAAACGCTGTTTTTTTTAATATTTTGTTTCTAAATTTTCAGTTTTCAAAATCATCTTAAAATCAATTTTAAACACATATTAATCCAGTCCACTTGGGAATGATCTCGTATTTGCTTTCTATACTATTTGTCTTATCTTGTGCACTTGCGAGTTAAAACGTGCATTTAGTTGCGTAATTTTTATGTTGCTATTTGTACAACAGGAGCCTAGCCCTAATTTGTGATTCCTACCTTTTTTTTTTTTTTTTTTTGTATGCCTCCTTTAAGTCTTTACTTTTTGACCTTAGTGTTTTAATTTGTTAACATTGAGGACAACGTTTAGTTTAGGTTTGGGGGTGTGGATCAAAATTTTGCAACATTTAGGTTTGGGGGTACATGGCTAGAAACTTAGTATTTTACTTGTTAATAAGTAACATTGTTGAATTAGTCATTAGTGTCTTACTAGAGCCATGACATGCTTAAGTTTGTGCCTTATCTTTACACTTAATGCCTAACTTCAAGAAATTAAGCTAAAAGATGACTTTGTTTAAGTGAACCCTAGAAAATTAGTGGAGACTACCCTATGTGAGAATTTGAGCCTAATGCCTTTCTTTTTGAAAGATTTACTTTGTTTTACTTTTAAACACTATTCAATTCTTTCCATAATGATTGATCTCATTACTATACTTTGCATTGGATTTTAAAGAACTAACATCTTATGTAGAGGCTCTTGATCTCGAGTTTGATAAACCATAAGAAGTAATGTAGACTATGCATGTTTGAACCCTCTAAAAGCCATATATGTCCCTTTGCATGCTCCCTTAACCCACTTTGAACATCAAAACTGAGCCCTAGATAGGAAGCCCTCAATGTTGGCCATTCCCTATAGCTTAGATTTTGACAAGGCCGTGCCAAATGAAATTCATGACATGGAAGGGAAGACAAGCCTCAAAGTATGAATCATCGAAAATAAGCCGTAGGGGCACACCAAGGACATGTAAAGCCATGTCACAGCCAAAGAGGCCAAAAATGTGAAGTTGATATCAATGGAAATGTCTTAGACACCCCAAGTGACCAAAGTACTATTTTGGATAGTAAACACAATGTAAGTCATTGCATGATCTTGGCTTAGTTTGAAAAAAATAAGAAAAAAAAAGAAAAAGAAGAAAAATAAAGAGAAAAAAAGAGATAAGAAAAAGACTGAGCTAAGCCAAGTGAGCCAATGAGAATAAGAGTCACAAATCATCATCATTCAAAATTCAAAATTCATGAAGCCATTGAAAGCACCAAGTCTGGCCGTGGGCCAAGAAGAAGATCAAGTTCCAAGTCATGCTATTTCATGCCTTGTCATAGCTTAGGCTTTTGAATTTCAATCCCTTTCTTCTAATCCCTTTAAGCACAACCTTTGAATGAAGACCTAACAGATCTTATGGGGAGTCTTGCTTGGAGTTAAGGTATGTTTCTACATTCTTAAAGTTCAATTCCTTCATGAGATCTGTTTTCAGAGATTGACTTTCTTTCATGCTATTTCATATGTGATTATATTTGCTTCCTTTACATAAACTCATCACATATGCTTGCAAAGAGTGAACCCTTAGGATTCCGAAGAGAAATTGAGAGTTGCCTAGTGAGGTTAGAGTCG
This sequence comes from Oemleria cerasiformis, assembly GCA_037349345.1. Classification (NCBI taxonomy): domain Eukaryota; kingdom Viridiplantae; phylum Streptophyta; class Magnoliopsida; order Rosales; family Rosaceae; genus Oemleria; species Oemleria cerasiformis. Next base: position 3,817,336 of record JAZGTL010000019.1, on the reverse strand, counting down.
AAGCGAAATCTTTCTACAGCATTTGGACTTCGTTGTTTTCAATCTTGAAATCTTGAAGAAAAGGCATTCACACTTAACACATGGTACTTACTTGAAATTGGCATATCTTTAGTTGGGCATAACATGACCTATTTGCTTTGTTCCTTATTAACTTGTTTAGTATTTTGTGTAGTGTTTTTAGTTGTTAAGTAAAAGGAGACAAAAATCCTCCTACTAGGTGAACCTAGGGGTTTAAATATTTTATCCTTAATTAAGATTGAGTCTTTTAGTTTTGTTTGGGGGGTATTTGTTAAGTCATAATTCCTATGTGTTTTTCATGTCATATTATGCCCCTTTACTTGTCGTTTGTTTGAAATAATGTCATCCATAGTAGAAAGTGATGCTTTTGTGAGATATGTGCAGACTTTAGAAAGATAACCCAATTTAAGAATACTGGAAAAAAAAAATAGCTCAAATCGAAGTTCAAATGAATGAGTTGTCTTCAATTCAATATCGGGTCCTAAACCAAGCCCTCGGACGTGCCAATGCGCCCTATTTAGGGCGCAAGTCAAGAACCTCACATCAAGCCATACGGGTCCAAAAATCGTGTATGAGGACCTTCAGAATAAGGACATGACATGTCTTTGTTATGCCACTATCGGGTTCATGACATGTCCTTGACATGTCTCAAAGACAGCCCAATCAAGCCTTAAGTCATGTCCTTGACATGTCTTGGAATGAGCCAAGTTCCTGTCCCAGAGAAGCCCAAGGCATGTCCTCCATAAGGCCAAGTGCCAAGTTAAAGTTCCAGTTAAGCAGTGCTTTCGCCATGCCTCAATGAGGTCCTCGACGTGTCCCTGACACATTTTAAAGACAAAGTCCCAGATGCAGAGTTAAGGCGCGACTGCGCATTAATTCGAGTTCCCATATCCAATACCAATGCGCGGCTGCGCCCTAATTCAGGCTCCTCAGGGCCACGATAGTTCCAAGTTCTGGGCATGTCTCTGACATGACCCGGTAAGTTCCAAAGAGGCCATTTGGCATCCTACAGCTAATTGATCAAGACACGGGGTATTTTCAGGCTCTTTGGCATGTGTAGAAGCCATTTAAGTTCTAAGGCACGCCGTGGTACGACCAGGACCTCCCAAGGGCCAAGTTCCAAGCTTTCAGCGCCTGCCCTAGAACCTGCCCAGATTCCAGCCTGCTTGCCCAGCAGCCAAGAGTGTTCACACCTGCCAGCTTTCATTCACATTTCCAGTCGTGTTTTGATTGCCTCTCCTAGATTCTAGCGACTTTGTATTTACTTAAAAGTGTACTAAGCATTCTAGAAAACTCTAGGCTAGGGTTTCTAATTCTAATCCTTGTAGGACAAGGCATGTCCCTTGTCTATAAAAGGAAGCCTTTGTTCAGTGTTTAGACACGCCACCCTAGACACATTGTAGACACTTTTACTTTACTCTTTTCAAGCTTTGCTCGTGAGGTTTGTTCATGAAGATCAAGTTGTGCTTTTGAAGAATTTCTCAAAGCAGTGCTTGGAGTTTGCCCTTGCGAGTATAGTTTGGGTTTAATCTTTCGAATCTTTATTCAATTAATTCATGTTATTGTTTTACATTTTGTGTAGTACTGTTCCTTTTAAGTTAGGGCTGATCTTTAAGTTCTAACCATGACAACTTCTTAATATGGTTTTGGCACTTGGTTTGATTTTTTTGTTTGCCTTGGTAGATTGATTCATTGCTTTAATTGGGTTTATTTTGTGTTCTTAAAACTGGCCATTTTATTTGCATGACTTAAAAGATGACTTTGCATCAAGGATTGTGGTAAAAATAATCTGTGAAAAGATCCATGACATTCCTAGGATTGCACATCACTTCCTAGGATTAGTGTAGTGCATTAAATTCCTTTCGTACTTAATGCTTTCTTTTGTGGCTTGGTAGCTTAAGAGAACTATTGCATAATTGATTAGAAGTTTAGTAGCTTAATAGAACTAAACATACAAAGTGAGATGAGATAACATGTGTAAGGATGAGCTTAAGAGACCCCTTGCATGGGCACTAAACCAAGAAGGAAACATGATAATTGAACCTTGCAAACCAAGTTAGAAAACGTTGTGGTCAGGTTTCCCAATGACACTGTAGTCGTACAAGTCACGCGCACGTGACAGTACTAGGTGTCTTCGCTCGTACCACGACCACTTGAAGGACTGGGTGCAAGCATCATCACCACGAGTCCCCCTAGGAGCTCTGGGACCACAAATACACATAAGAGCTCAGGGACAGGACTGACGTTGTTTAGCTAGTATAGAGCGAGAGCAGGTGAATGATCACATGGAGGACTAGTTTATGGTCTATAGATAGGTACGACACCAGCGACCACCATATGGGCATACCATGACTCACAGTATATGCTAAGTCGGCATGTCCCTCGACTGTAGCATCTCAACTAGACTCATACATGACTCATGACACTGACATATGACACATGTACTAGGTCGGCATGGTTGAGCCGTACTATCTCGACATTGACTCACGTGCTAGGCCAGCATGACTCCTCGGTGATAGCATCTCGATACAGACTTCTATTCTTGGCTGGCATGACTCCTCGGTAATAGCATCTCAATGAAATATGTTGTAAGGACCCTTCCCGAATTTTTCCTCGAAACCCGGAAAGAACCCTTATCCCGTCTGACAGCTCTTTTACCTCAACATTTAATTACCATAAAATACCCTTTATTCTTAAATAATTTTTATTAAACTTTACATGGTTCCCAACAGAATCTCTGTACTTACTGATCACTCCTACTGTCAGACGCAGGATAAAATACCGGTCAAAACCAAAACCTCGGAATAGTGGTGGTTCAAATAGAAATACTTTCTGATATCAAAAGTCAGTAGTCAGACATTGCTGACATCTCTACTGGAAACCACAGGACAACAAACTAGTGAACCAATAATAATTCGTCCATCTGGGTCACCGTCCACACCAACCCACTGACACGGATGACGACGTATTTTCATATGTTGATTAGGCCCATAACAATTGTCGTCTGGTTCATATTAGAGCCGAAAATATCATCGGCTATCATATCGTATCATAATTCTCTGTACCATGATATCTCATCAGTCGGCATATCTCTCGGCTATCATATTCCTAGCCACCAGGGTATCCCTTGGGGTGTGCTAGAATATGTACTACTTGGACTCTACCACAATCTCTGCAAATTCACCTTTTATATTGGAGGTTCACCGGGTTCACCGTCTCAGCGGATCCTAGCCCGGATCCTGGCCCCCCTCAAATCGGTATTGTTTATTTTTGGAGGTTCACCGGGTTCACCGTCTCAGCGGATCCTAGCCCGGATCCTGGCCTCCCTCAAATCAATATTTATCTCGGAGGTTCACCGGGTTCACCGCCTCAGCGGATCCTAGCCCAGATCCTGGCCTCCCTCAAATCAATATTTATCTCGGAGGTTCACCGGGTTCACCGCCTCAGCGAATCCTAGCCCAGATCCTGGCCTCCCTCAAATCAATATTTATCTCGGAGGTTCACCGGGTTCACCGCCTCAGCGGATCCTAACCCAGATCCTGGCCTCCCTCAAATCAATATTTATCTCGGAGGTTCACCGGGTTCACCGTCTCAGCGGATCCTAGCCCAGATCCTGGCCCCCTCAAATCGGTATTGTTTATTTTGGAGGTTCACCGTCTCAGCGGATCCTAGCCCAGATCCTGGCCTCCCTCAAATCGGTATTGGATCCAAAATCGATTATTTTATAGTCACAAGTACGGTTTCAACTCAAAATCATAGACCCAAATAATTACCACGTCAAAACACTATCAAAATCGAATCCAACAACCATATCGTTTCTCACAACGCACTTCCACTGAAATATTGGAATAACAATTATCCAGCAATCATTGCACCCATACACAACAGTATTTAAATCGAGGATATTAATACATGCATCACAATTTATAAATACAACCATACACAACAATAATGAAATCTAAGATATTTATACATACATTACAATTTATACTCAAAGTCCGCTTACCATCACCATCCAACCCAAAATTCATGTACGCTCTAGCCTCAGAACACCTACACCATAATGACCCAACTACCTTGACTTTCCAAACTCAAAACCCTCTCCACGGTCAATCCTTACCGCTGGGATTGCCCAACCGAGCTCTAAATGAACTCCTATGGCCTCGAAACCAACAAAATCTGATCCGGAACGTCCCAAAACCTCAATCACGCGTCGCCGTGACTTCGGGAACAGTCCCACGCGCCGTCACGCGCCACCGGAAGGTCAGAATACGCGCCCACGCGCTGCCACGCGCCGGTCACGCGCCTGCTACAGTGTTCACGCGCCTGGACCGATCCAACCCGGTCCGACTCGACCTGACCCGGTCCAACTCGACCGGTTCACCCGACTCGACCGGTTCACTCGACTCGACCGGTTCACTCGACTCGACCGGTTCACCCGACTCGACCGGTTCACCCGACTCGACCGGTTACCGGTGACTCGCCGTAGAAGACGACCGGTCGGCCTCGCCGTCGCCGGAGGCTGGCCGGAGAAGATGACCGGACCGCCACCTCCGCCGCCGTCTGGTTCGCCGGAATCCCCCATTTCCGGCCGAACTTCAAGGTTTTCTAATTTCTTCATTTCTTAACCGTTTTTCACGATCTGCACATGTAAATTCATCTACTTTTCACCAGGAATCCAAATATGAGGTCAAAGTTTCGAGATCGTACCTGGTTTGGTCGGAAAACGGCCAAGAATGTTCGGTTCACCTCCCTCCTCCGTCCGTCGCCTACGGCGGTGCTCCCGCTCCAAGAACTACCCCAAAATGCTCGTGGGGTCCCGGGGAAGATCCTCCCGACCTTGGTTTTGTTCGAATCGGACCGGAATCCCTCCGATGAATATGGCCTTCGGTGTTCGCACGGGGAGGGATCGGATAGGACCGAGACTGTATCAACCAATCTCTCGAGGAGAGAGAAAAATATCTGTTATATAATTCCAACATTTCCAAAATTACCAAACTGCCCCTGCAGCTTCTAGACCCGTAACGAACTCATCGGATCTCCGTTTTCAGCGTGCCGCCTGTCTACGAACTCGTGAGTTCGAGACCTACGCAACAACCCAAGAAAAATTCCCAAAAGTATTACCAGTCAAAAAGTGACTTCCGAACCCATCCAAAACTAAGGGTAAAATTGTCCAATTCTCAAAAATAATTTAATTTCTGGTCCGGGTCGTTACATATGTGTTCTTCCTCGATTATCATAACTATCGTATTCTTCACTTCACATCGATATCCACCCTTACTCATCGTTCGAATATCGTAACTCGTATCTCAGTATCAACCCTCGAGATATTTCCTATAGTAGTAGTTTATACTCATTTCGGAGTAATTTACCTTTCATAGGATTTGCAATCCTTAAATATCAACATCAACATATGTTGGGCCTTAAAGTCACCCCTGGCATATTCTATATTTATTTTCTATTATCATCACAAATTTCATAGGGTTTATTACCCTCAAATTAGAATATCAATCACATGCCAGGCTCTAAAACTAGCTTGTGGCATCGTCTAGGATCTCCAACATCATCCGAACACATTAATTAAACCAAAAATTTCCAAGCATCACAACCAAGACATTACTCACAAATACAATCCGTGATTATTCTAATCATCCAAAAGTATGTCACATTCAATCATATACAATTTAATATAATTCATCTGAATCCTCCAAGTATATACTTAGTCAACCAAACATTAAATACCATTCAATACATAACTACTCAATTCACATTCCAATCATCACATATGCAATCATATAACATCGTATAGTTACGAGTTTAGAGGAGAATTCCACCCATAGTACGTCGAGGAGAACTCACCCGACCAGATCCACTATTGCATGTACTTCGAGGTATTAACTCCGGGTAAACCCTACGAGCCTTGTCTTGATCCATATGGCTCTTCGGACTTCACAATATCATAATGCCTCGCAAACAAGATAATTAATATTAATAATTAGTCATGTAAACTATCAAATCTAACTCTCGATTTTTCGGAAGTTCGCACGCTCTAGAAATACGTTCTAGGCGGCTAAACTATCCAAAACAGCCCCCAAACGAACTCCGATGGACCCAAAACCTACGGCAACGGATCTGAAATGTCAAAATACATAAATCACAAATCATTGGAGCCCGAAGGAGGGGCCCACGCTCCCTCACGCGTCCCCACGCACTCTGGCCACCCAAAGGGGTGCCACTGCAGCCTTCAGTTGCCCCCTACCTCTAGCTACCCCCTTCGTCGGCGTTGGCCGTGATCCATCATTGATGGCCGGTTCAAGCTTTTCTCCAATTTCTTCAATACTCCACTAAAACTCACAACCCAATAGTCTAAACTTATCTACTTGACGAGAGGAACACAATTATGAGGTCTAGAAGTCGAGATTTTACCTGAGGAGGCTGGAAATCACCTCAAAAGCCATGCAAGCCCACTTCCATTCGTCGATTTCCGCGTTGCGTACGGTGGACAACAATCTCGCACGAGGGTATCTTTGTGATCACGAGATTAAGGCAAAGAGTATCACGAGAGTAAGGCGAAGATGATGGTATGGGTGCGGAGTCATAGGTCGCTACCGATCGGCGGTTGGGTTTTTGTGGCTTCCGTGAGAAGAGTCGCGGGTAAGAAGAGAGAGAATGAGAGGCTGGGAAGAGAGATTGGGAGACTGGCCAATGGGGAGAGGAGATAGAGTGTGCCCTTTTTATAGTTTAAATATTTTCTAAAATTATCGATACGTCTCTATCGTTTTAGACCCGTAACTTTCTCGTTCGTACTCCGATTTCCGCGTGCCACCTATCTACGTACTCGTAAGCTCAAGATCTACGTATTGGTGCAAAGAAACTTCCAAAAAGAGTTCTCGATCGAAAAGTGACTTCCAGGCCTTCGGAAATTTCAGGGACAAAATGGTCAAATTTTGAAATCCCAAACTTTAATTCACGACCCACAACCTTCTTTGGGCCTTTTTTAAAGTCCATCTTCGTAATTTAGCCCAAATCCACACAATAGTCAAATCCGTAATTACCGGTTATTTAATTAATTTTATTTTCTAACTTTTATTTCTGGTACAGGTCGTGTCAGGGGTCCATTGGGGTCTTGGGCCCCCTCTCGCATATATTTGTGTAACTTATTATATATAATATTATAAAAAAATATTTAAATAAATATTAAATTAATCATATTTTAAGAAAGTATTTCTATTTTTCTTACAATTTTATTTTTATTATATAGATTAATTTATTAATTATTGCCCCTTTGAACTCTTTGTTTATAATTTCTTATTTTTATTACATTCCCTATTTGGGTTTCTATTAGCCAATATATCTTTACATAATGAATCATTAAAAATATGTTATGATTTTTTGGATCTTTATTTAGTTTGATATTATTATATTGATTTGAACCATTTGAATACCATTTGACAAAAAAAAAATCATTCGAATACTATTATGAGTTAAATTACATTAAATTTTTAATTTTGTTTTTAAGTATTTTGTGAAAGGCCCTCCCACAATTTGAATCTTGGTTACGCCACTAATCGTAGTCATGAAATGACTGGTGGAAAAGCTACTTATGGGAGTTGTTACTTCATATTTGAATTCTACTCATTTTAGTCGTTACAATTTCGTTGAAGGATATTAGTCATAAGCTCATTCCATGTATGATATAATTTGTTGAGCAAATTACACTTTAGTACCCTGTGGTTTATACCAAATTTCAGAGTTATACCTAACATTTCAAATTTTGCATTTAAGTACCCTGTGGTTTATACCAAATTTCAAAGTTATACCTAACGTTTCAAATTTTACATTTAAGTACCCTGAACTTTTTAAAACATTATAACTTGACTCCACTTTTTAAAACATTACCCATATCGATATATGTTATACCAAGTATGTATTAACATAACATAATACCAAGTATGTATCAAATGTATTTCTTATTAAAAATCAAATGTATTAACATAACATAATACATGATTGTGACCATGACCCTAACGAAATAATTAATAGTGGAGCCAAGTTGTAATGTTTTAAAAAACTCAGGGTACTTAAATGCAAAATTTGAAACGTTAGTATATGTAAGGAACCTTCCCGAATTTCACCTCGAAATTCATGAAAAGCCCTTATCCCGTCTGACAGCTCTTCTTTCTCAAAATTTAATACCAAGAATACCCTTTATCCTTAAATAAATTTTTAGTAAACCTTACCGGATTCCCGACAGAACCTCTGTACTTACTGACCACTCTTACCTGTCAGACGCAGGATAGTATACAGGTCAAAGCCAAGACCTCGGAATAGTGGTGGTCCAAATAGGAACACCCTCTGATACCAAATGTCAGTAGGTCAGACACTGCTGACATCTCTACTGGAATACCACAAGACAACTGACTAGTCAGATATTTGTGAACCAACAATAATTCGTCACTCTGGGTCACCGCCCACACCAACCCACAGACCCAGATGACGAAGTATTTTCATAGGTTGATTAATCACATGAAAATCATCGTCAAACCATATTAGAGTCGAAAATATCCTCGGCTATCATATCGTATCCTCTGCCGGAATAACTTTCGGCTATCATATCACATCAGTCGGCATAACCCTAGCCACTAGGGTATCCCTTGGGGTGTGCTAGTCATGTATCACAACTCTCTACAAAATCACCTTTTATATTGGAGGTTCACCGGGTTCACCGTCTCAGCAGATCCTAGCCCCAGATCCTGGCCCCCCCTCAAATCGGTATTGTATATTTTTGGAGGTTCACCGGGTTCACCGTTTCAGCGGATCCTAGCCCCGGATCCTGGCCCCCCCTCAAATCGGTATTGTTTATTTTGGTGGTTCACCGAGTTCACCGTCTCAGTGGATCCTAGCCCCAGATCCTGGCCCCCCCCCCCCCCCCCCCCCCCCCCCCCTCCCCTCAAATCGGTATTGTTTATTTTGGAGGTTCACCGGGTTCACCGTCTCAGCGGATCCTAGCCCCGGATCCTGGGCCCCCTCAAAACCGTATTGTTTATATTGGAGGTTCACCGGGTTCTCCGTCTCAGCGGATCCTAGCCCAGATCCTGGCCCCCTCAAATCGGTATTGTTTATTTTGGAGGTTCACCGTCTCAGCGGATCCTAGCCCAGATCCTGGCCTCCCTCAAATCGGTATTGGATCCAAAATCGATTATTTTATAGTCACAAGTACGGTTTCAACTCAAAATCATAGACCCAAATAATTACCACGTCAAAACACTATCAAAATCGAATCCAACAACCATATCGTTTCTCACAACGCACTTCCACTGAAATATTGGAATAACAATTATCCAGCAATCATTGCACCCATACACAACAGTATTTAAATCGAGGATATTAATACATGCATCACAATTTATAAATACAACCATACACAACAATAATGAAATCTAAGATATTTATACATACATTACAATTTATACTCAAAGTCCGCTTACCATCACCATCCAACCCAAAATTCATGTACGCTCTAGCCTCAGAACACCTACACCATAATGACCCAACTACCTTGACTTTCCAAACTCAAAACCCTCTCCACGGTCAATCCTTACCGCTGGGATTGCCCAACCGAGCTCTAAATGAACTCCTATGGCCTCGAAACCAACAAAATCTGATCCGGAACGTCCCAAAACCTCAATCACGCGTCGCCGTGACTTCGGGAACAGTCCCACGCGCCGTCACGCGCCACCGGAAGGTCAGAATACGCGCCCACGCGCTGCCACGCGCCGGTCACGCGCCTGCTACAGTGTTCACGCGCCTGGACCGATCCAACCCGGTCCGACTCGACCTGACCCGGTCCAACTCGACCGGTTCACCCGACTCGACCGGTTCACTCGACTCGACCGGTTCACTCGACTCGACCGGTTCACCCGACTCGACCGGTTCACCCGACTCGACCGGTTACCGGTGACTCGCCGTAGAAGACGACCGGTCGGCCTCGCCGTCGCCGGAGGCTGGCCGGAGAAGATGACCGGACCGCCACCTCCGCCGCCGTCTGGTTCGCCGGAATCCCCCATTTCCGGCCGAACTTCAAGGTTTTCTAATTTCTTCATTTCTTAACCGTTTTTCACGATCTGCACATGTAAATTCATCTACTTTTCACCAGGAATCCAAATATGAGGTCAAAGTTTCGAGATCGTACCTGGTTTGGTCGGAAAACGGCCAAGAATGTTCGGTTCACCTCCCTCCTCCGTCCGTCGCCTACGGCGGTGCTCCCGCTCCAAGAACTACCCCAAAATGCTCGTGGGGTCCCGGGGAAGATCCTCCCGACCTTGGTTTTGTTCGAATCGGACCGGAATCCCTCCGATGAATATGGCCTTCGGTGTTCGCACGGGGAGGGATCGGATAGGACCGAGACTGTATCAACCAATCTCTCGAGGAGAGAGAAAAATATCTGTTATATAATTCCAACATTTCCAAAATTACCAAACTGCCCCTGCAGCTTCTAGACCCGTAACGAACTCATCGGATCTCCGTTTTCAGCGTGCCGCCTGTCTACGAACTCGTGAGTTCGAGACCTACGCAACAACCCAAGAAAAATTCCCAAAAGTATTACCAGTCAAAAAGTGACTTCCGAACCCATCCAAAACTAAGGGTAAAATTGTCCAATTCTCAAAAATAATTTAATTTCTGGTCCGGGTCGTTACATATGTGTTCTTCCTCGATTATCATAACTATCGTATTCTTCACTTCACATCGATATCCACCCTTACTCATCGTTCGAATATCGTAACTCGTATCTCAGTATCAACCCTCGAGATATTTCCTATAGTAGTAGTTTATACTCATTTCGGAGTAATTTACCTTTCATAGGATTTGCAATCCTTAAATATCAACATCAACATATGTTGGGCCTTAAAGTCACCCCTGGCATATTCTATATTTATTTTCTATTATCATCACAAATTTCATAGGGTTTATTACCCTCAAATTAGAATATCAATCACATGCCAGGCTCTAAAACTAGCTTGTGGCATCGTCTAGGATCTCCAACATCATCCGAACACATTAATTAAACCAAAAATTTCCAAGCATCACAACCAAGACATTACTCACAAATACAATCCGTGATTATTCTAATCATCCAAAAGTATGTCACATTCAATCATATACAATTTAATATAATTCATCTGAATCCTCCAAGTATATACTTAGTCAACCAAACATTAAATACCATTCAATACATAACTACTCAATTCACATTCCAATCATCACATATGCAATCATATAACATCGTATAGTTACGAGTTTAGAGGAGAATTCCACCCATAGTACGTCGAGGAGAACTCACCCGACCAGATCCACTATTGCATGTACTTCGAGGTATTAACTCCGGGTAAACCCTACGAGCCTTGTCTTGATCCATATGGCTCTTCGGACTTCACAATATCATAATGCCTCGCAAACAAGATAATTAATATTAATAATTAGTCATGTAAACTATCAAATCTAACTCTCGATTTTTCGGAAGTTCGCACGCTCTAGAAATACGTTCTAGGAGGCTAAACTATCCAAAACAGCCCCCAAACGAACTCCGATGGACCCAAAACCTACGGCAACGGATCTGAAATGTCAAAATACATAAATCACAAATCATTGGAGCCCGAAGGAGGGGCCCACGCTCCCTCACGCGTCCCCACGCACTCTGGCCACCCAAAGGGGTGCCACTGCAGCCTTCAGTTGCCCCCTACCTCTAGCTACCCCCTTCGTCGGCGTTGGCCGTGATCCATCATTGATGGCCGGTTCAAGCTTTTCTCCAATTTCTTCAATACTCCACTAAAACTCACAACCCAATAGTCTAAACTTATCTACTTGACGAGAGGAACACAATTATGAGGTCTAGAAGTCGAGATTTTACCTGAGGAGGCTGGAAATCACCTCAAAAGCCATGCAAGCCCACTTCCATTCGTCGATTTCCGCGTTGCGTACGGTGGACAACAATCTCGCACGAGGGTATCTTTGTGATCACGAGATTAAGGCAAAGAGTATCACGAGAGTAAGGCGAAGATGATGGTATGGGTGCGGAGTCATAGGTCGCTACCGATCGGCGGTTGGGTTTTTGTGGCTTCCGTGAGAAGAGTCGCGGGTAAGAAGAGAGAGAATGAGAGGCTGGGAAGAGAGATTGGGAGACTGGCCAATGGGGAGAGGAGATAGAGTGTGCCCTTTTTATAGTTTAAATATTTTCTAAAATTATCGATACGTCTCTATCGTTTTAGACCCGTAACTTTCTCGTTCGTACTCCGATTTCCGCGTGCCACCTATCTACGTACTCGTAAGCTCAAGATCTACGTATTGGTGCAAAGAAACTTCCAAAAAGAGTTCTCGATCGAAAAGTGACTTCCAGGCCTTCGGAAATTTCAGGGACAAAATGGTCAAATTTTGAAATCCCAAACTTTAATTCACGACCCACAACCTTCTTTGGGCCTTTTTTAAAGTCCATCTTCGTAATTTAGCCCAAATCCACACAATAGTCAAATCCGTAATTACCGGTTATTTAATTAATTTTATTTTCTAACTTTTATTTCTGGTACAGGTCGTGTCAGGGGTCCATTGGGGTCTTGGGCCCCCTCTCGCATATATTTGTGTAACTTATTATATATAATATTATAAAAAATTATTTAAATAAATATTAAATTAATCATATTTTAAGAAAGTATTTCTATTTTTCTTACAATTTTATTTTTATTATATAGATTAATTTATTAATTATTGCCCCTTTGAACTCTTTGTTTATAATTTCTTATTTTTATTACATTCCCTATTTGGGTTTCTATTAGCCAATATATCTTTACATAATGAATCATTAAAAATATGTTATGATTTTTTGGATCTTTATTTAGTTTGATATTATTATATTGATTTGAACCATTTGAATACCATTTGACAAAAAAAAAATCATTCGAATACTATTATGAGTTAAATTACATTAAATTTTTAATTTTGTTTTTAAGTATTTTGTGAAAGGCCCTCCCACAATTTGAATCTTGGTTACGCCACTAATCGTAGTCATGAAATGACTGGTGGAAAAGCTACTTATGGGAGTTGTTACTTCATATTTGAATTCTACTCATTTTAGTCGTTACAATTTCGTTGAAGGATATTAGTCATAAGCTCATTCCATGTATGATATAATTTGTTGAGCAAATTACACTTTAGTACCCTGTGGTTTATACCAAATTTCAGAGTTATACCTAACATTTCAAATTTTGCATTTAAGTACCCTGTGGTTTATACCAAATTTCAAAGTTATACCTAACGTTTCAAATTTTACATTTAAGTACCCTGAACTTTTTAAAACATTATAACTTGACTCCACTTTTTAAAACATTACCCATATCGATATATGTTATACCAAGTATGTATTAACATAACATAATACCAAGTATGTATCAAATGTATTTCTTATTAAAAATCAAATGTATTAACATAACATAATACATGATTGTGACCATGACCCTAACGAAATAATTAATAGTGGAGCCAAGTTGTAATGTTTTAAAAAACTCAGGGTACTTAAATGCAAAATTTGAAACGTTAGTATATGTAAGGAACCTTCCCGAATTTCACCTCGAAATTCATGAAAAGCCCTTATCCCGTCTGACAGCTCTTCTTTCTCAAAATTTAATACCAAGAATACCCTTTATCCTTAAATAAATTTTTAGTAAACCTTACCGGATTCCCGACAGAACCTCTGTACTTACTGACCACTCTTACCTGTCAGACGCAGGATAGTATACAGGTCAAAGCCAAGACCTCGGAATAGTGGTGGTCCAAATAGGAACACCCTCTGATACCAAATGTCAGTAGGTCAGACACTGCTGACATCTCTACTGGAATACCACAAGACAACTGACTAGTCAGATATTTGTGAACCAACAATAATTCGTCACTCTGGGTCACCGCCCACACCAACCCACAGACCCAGATGACGAAGTATTTTCATAGGTTGATTAATCACATGAAAATCATCGTCAAACCATATTAGAGTCGAAAATATCCTCGGCTATCATATCGTATCCTCTGCCGGAATAACTTTCGGCTATCATATCACATCAGTCGGCATAACCCTAGCCACTAGGGTATCCCTTGGGGTGTGCTAGTCATGTATCACAACTCTCTACAAAATCACCTTTTATATTGGAGGTTCACCGGGTTCACCGTCTCAGCAGATCCTAGCCCCAGATCCTGGCCCCCCCTCAAATCGGTATTGTATATTTTTGGAGGTTCACCGGGTTCACCGTTTCAGCGGATCCTAGCCCCGGATCCTGGCCCCCCCTCAAATCGGTATTGTTTATTTTGGTGGTTCACCGAGTTCACCGTCTCAGTGGATCCTAGCCCCAGATCCTGGCCCCCCCCCCCCCCCCCCCCCCCCCCCTCCCCTCAAATCGGTATTGTTTATTTTGGAGGTTCACCGGGTTCACCGTCTCAGCGGATCCTAGCCCCGGATCCTGGGCCCCCTCAAAACCGTATTGTTTATATTGGAGGTTCACCGGGTTCTCCGTCTCAGCGGATCCTTACCCCGGCTCCTTGGCCTCCTCAAAACCGTATTGTTTATATTGGAGGTTCACCGGGTTCTCCGTCTCAGCGGATCCTTACCCCGGCTCCTTGGCCTCCTCAAAACCGTATTGTTTACAAGAATCAAGCATTTTATAATCACAAATACGATTTAGCTCAAAATCATGGATTCTAATAATTTCCACGTCAAAACAATATCAAAACCGAATCCAACAACCATGTCAATTCTCACAACACACTTTCACTGAATTATTGGAAAAACAAATGTCCAGCAGTCATTTAGAAATTCCAGGAAATCATTACAACCATACACAACAGTATTTAAATCAAAGATATTTATACATGCATTACAATTTATAAAACAAAAGTCCACTCACATACATCATCCAACCCTTAATTCATGGACTCTCTAGCCCAAGGAACACATGCACAATAATGACCCAACTACCTTGAATTTCCGAGCTCAAAACCCGCCAATACGGTCAACTATTACCGCTGGGATTGCCCAAAATTACCTCTAAATGACGTTCGATCAACCTGAAATCTGTACCAACAGATTCGGAACGTCGAAAACTAGTTACCATGCGCCGCCGGAAGGTCAGCACACGTGCCCTCACGTGCCGGTCATGCGCCTGCGACAGTGTTCACGCGCCTGGATCGGTCCAACCCGGCCTGGCTCAACCTGACCCAATTCACTCAACCCGATCGGTTCACTCGACCCGACCGGTTCACTCGACCCGACCAGTTCACTCAACCCGACCGGTTACCGGAGGCTGGCAGGAGAAGATGACCGGACTGCCACCTCCGCCGCCATCTGGTTCGCCAGAAATTGCCATTTTCGGTCGATTTTCAAGGTTTTCTAACTTCTTCATTTCTTGACCGTTTTTCACGATCCACACATGTAAATTCATCTACTTTTCACCAGGAATCCAAATATGAGGTCAAAGTTCCGAGATCGTACCTGGTTTGGCCGGAAAACGGCCAAGAAGATTCGGTTCACCTCCCTCCTCCGTCTGTCGCCTACGGCGGTGCTCCCGCTCCAATAACTACCCCAAAATGCTCGTGGGGTCCCGAGGAAGATCCTCCCGACCTTGGTTTCAGTCGAATCGGATCAAAATCCATCCGATGAAAATGGGTCTTCGGTGTTCGCACGGGGAGGATTTTGGGTAGGAGAGAGACTGAATGGACCAATCTTTGAGGAGAGAGAAAAATATCTGCTATATAGTTCCAATTTTTCCAAAATTACCAAACTGCCCCTGAAGCTTCTAGACCCGTAACGAACTCACCGGGTCTCCGTTTTCTGCGTGCCGCCTGTCTACGAACTCGTGAGTTCGAGACCTACGCAACGACCCAAGAAAAATTCCCAAAAATACTGCCAGTCAAAAAGTGACTCCCGAACCCGTCTAAAATTGAAGGTAAAATTGTCCAATTCTCAAAATAATTTAAATTCTGGTCCGGGTCGTTACAGTATGACTCTGAAATTTGGTATAAACCACAAGGTACTTAAATGTAAAATTTGAAACGTTAAGTATAACTCTGAAATTTAGTATAAATCACAGGGTATTAAAGTGTAATTTGTTCTAATTTGTTTGTATACTATAATTGGTCCATGATATAAATTAAAAAGTGTTGAATTTCAATGATACCCCTTTTATTACATTTTTAACATATTTTTCGTGTTTTTTTTGGGTCAAAGATTACATATTTGTCATGTTTTTTTTGGTCAAAGATAACATATTTTTCATGTTAACTATTAAGAAGTTTTTTAGATAATTTTTGTCAGAGGTGACACTAATCCTAGTGGATAACAAGAAATAAATGGGGTTAGAAACACCGGAGACTTCCTCTTACTGTTGTTTCATCACTTCATCTTCACAAAATTTCCTCTATTTACTTTTTTCAAAAAAACTTTCGAAATCCCTGATATACTCTATAGATCGTCGAGGTATGAATTGGGAGCATGCAGACTAATTTTCAAATTTCTCCAATTTTTATATGTTCACTAATTGGATAGTCTGAGGGTCAGTTTGGAATTGTTGTGCTTTTTTGAAAATCTACTATGTTTATTGGGGGCTTAATTGATCGATGATTCAATGATTGTATTCATTTTATTCAAGTGAGGTAAACTTCAATCTTTTGGGTGCTGAAAACTAGGGGTGCGCATATGGGTCGCAGAATCGTGAGTCTCACTTGGACTGTATGATTCGAGGCGGTTATGAAAGGTTTTCAAATTCTTAAATTCAGAACGGGGTTAATCAATTCCAAATTAAATAAAATGAACGAATCTAGACCGACTTGTTTCACTTAATTTTTTTTTTAAAGATTGAATTTTATGCTTTATTGAATTATTTTTAGCTAGTGAATATGACTGAATATTTTGATGTGAGACAATATTTTATGTAATTTGAGATTTTTTCACTTGAATTCTAATTGATGATTATTGTGAACTGTGTGATGGTAGGCTTGTTAGCAATTAGAATACTTTATGTTGGATTTTGTGATAATAAGGTTGAATTACTTGTTATTCTTGTGAGCTAGCTTGTGTTGAAGTAAAAAATGAATCAACTTAGGAGTAGGACCCTGATGATATCTCCTATATTGCGGTCCTTATGTGTCGCCTATTTCAAGAAGAGGAGGCAATTGGTGATTTGGGTAGGGCACCAATGTAGTGTTGGCCTAAAGGTTTATAACACCCAAGTCAATTGTCTGATTAAAGTAGTAAGTAGTATTTGGGTGAAGTAACGGGGGTCGTTCAATAGTCACCTCATTGGGGAAAGTACCGCCCTTTTATTTGCTTGTTATATGACGCTTGATGAATAGTTCAATGTGGGATTAAATGCCCCTTGATGTAGTGCTAACACTTGGCCTGAGGATGGAGGGTGGATTTCTTCCCACGCAAGGCTTGGTATTTGTTGGGTTTGTTCATGGGCTAGGCCCTGGCTTGTGCTCTATTTGAGTTGGTGGCCCATTGGGCCCAATTATATCTAATGTCAATAATTTGAATTACTTTTTAGGATATGTTCAACTCCTTCATGATAATGAGGCTGAAATGTGAATAGGTGTTACAGAGAAAGAAACTAAATTTTGCAATATTTTGAATCTAGAACTTGCATAAGAAAAAAAAAATCAGGATTCGTGGATTCGTAAGAAACGAATCGTTTCAAACAGTCTAATTATGATCGATTCCTATTTTTAAAATTCAAAATATGTCATGAACTAAACTGTTTTAATTTCAAATGGGTTGGAATCGGTTCGTCCAAAATTGGATCCGGCCCATACCTACCCTTACTAAAAACTTTAAATTTGATTTTTATTTGAGGAATGGTTGTTACAATTGGGGAGTTTTTACTAACTATGGATGAAACTCCAAATTTTGTTGAACTGTAATCTTGGTAATGAAAGTAGAGATAGAGAAAATTTCGAGCATATATACAATATTCAAGTTTATTTTAAATTGGTCAGGTTGAAATACACAAATAGTATGAATTTGTTCATGGAATTGTGGATTTGGTTAATCCTTGGATTCATGTGAATTCTTTGACTGATTTTGTATATGAGGTTTCCTTAATAATTAATAATACATTGGAAATTCTGGTAGTTAAGATAAAATTCAAGTGTATATGGATTCATTTGGCATTCAATAATTCTCAAATTTGCAAGTAAATGTAATATTAGAATCATTATTTTTTATTTCATTTTGATTACTAATATGTAAATATGTTT
Organism: Oemleria cerasiformis; assembly: GCA_037349345.1. Classification (NCBI taxonomy): domain Eukaryota; kingdom Viridiplantae; phylum Streptophyta; class Magnoliopsida; order Rosales; family Rosaceae; genus Oemleria; species Oemleria cerasiformis. The sequence continues at coordinate 3,799,030 of JAZGTL010000019.1, read as the reverse complement.
TAAATTCTCATGATCAACGTCCATTTAGTTGACACATATAAATGTCTGAATAATTTCTAATTTAATTTAATTTTTTTCATAAATAATTTTGAAAATATGAAATACAAGTATTGTCATTGTCCTATAATCCCCTATTCGATATCCTTTTATAAAAAAATTAAATAAAAAACTTGAAGAGATAGAGTTGAGAGAGAGGGTGAGGGAGTGTGCACAGCCATCTCCACCCCACCTCACCTCACCTCATCTCTATTATCATTTCCTCCTTTTTACCCAAATCCAAACTCAAAACGTCGAACCCAAGAAAATGTCACTCACAGCTTCACTTCTCCACCTCCCTCACAAGCTCTCAACCCCCTTCCTCCATGGCTCCTCAACCCCCTTTTCTCCTCTCACCAAACCCACTTCCTCCCTCGCCTTCCCAACGCCACAACGCCTCACTTTCCTCCCCCTAATCAGAGCCCTGAAGTACCTTCAAGGGCGAGTCGTCTGCGCCACCAGCGACAAGACTGTCGCCGTTGAAGTCACCCGCCTCGCCCCACACCCCAAGTACAAGAGAAGGATCAGGAAGAAGAAGAAGTACCAGGCTCACGACCCAGATAACCAATTCCAGGTTGGGGACATTGTGCAGCTTGAGAAAAGTAGACCCATTAGCAAGACCAAGACTTTCATCGCTGTGCCGCTTCCAACCAAGAATTCGAAGAGCAAGTCTGCCGAAGAAGATGTTCCCAAAGAGCTTGGGATTCCTTTGGAGTCTCTGCAGGTTTAGAGTGTGGTCTTTGTTACTGGTTCATTGTTCATTTTGTGATTTCGAATGAGAATTTGTGTCTGGATTTAGTGGTAATGTCTCGAATGTAGTGTAATTTGGTGGAAACTGATGGAATTCTTAGGCGTTTATTGCTTGAAATCAGTGTAATTTTAATGGGTTTCTGGTGATGCATCTTATTACTAATTTAACTGCTTGTTCTGATGTTGGTGTTAGGGATTTTGGTCATGAGTTATATAGATTTGGGCCTTTGTCTGAATTTTGTTTGAATTGGATTTTGATGAATCTCCAAATTTGATGGATGTTTATGATGAGTGCTTTAAGTTTGGGAAAAGTTGAGCTCTTTGATAAATTTGGGTTAAAAGATACAAGTTTGGAGTGACTAGTGTGATAAATGTGATTAAAAGAACGCCTAAATGTGATCATTTCTAGGTTTAAGTTCACTGGAAGTAGAAAGAACTTTGCTTGCTTTCTGATTTATGTGAAAATTTTGTATCTTTGTAGGTTTTGGATTATTGTATTTGACATGGTGGATTTCTGGTGATCCAGTATATGCTTCGGATAGCTTTGGATTAGTCTAATATACGGGAGAATGTTTGACACTTCCTATCTCTAGGGTTTCGAGTTTTGCTAACAAAGTAAAAGCCTTAAGAGTGCGCTTTTGGTAACGTTGAGGTGACTTTGGTCAATAGTAATGAGTAACAACACTAATTCTTGGGCTTGATCCCCTCCAGCATGCTAGAAGGAACTGCAGAATAGTTGTTTGATAAATTTCCATTAGGTGGTTGTTGTAAATCTTTGCAATGTGGGATTTTAGTTAGCATTTTAGTTAGTTTTCCTATTTGGTTTCTCAACAGGGAGAAATTTAGCTTTTCACTGATTATTTATAGTGATATGTGGAGTGATTTCGCCCTTATTTCTTTGTCGTGCTTGTGCCTCCATGCATTCTTGTCAAAGGTAGAAAGCTTAAAATCCCGGGGACTTTTGTCAGGAGGTCTTCAATTTCTACTACATTTGCGTTTTTGAATTTCCTGCTGACATGCTATAGAACATCACCCACTTTTTACTTAGCTGAATAGGTGCAATTTTGTTTGGCAAAGGAAGACTATTTTATGGCATTTAGGAACCTCAATTGAAATTAACAAGTTTGGAGAGTCTGCAATTCTTGAATTTTGTAAAAAAATGAGTCAAGTATGTGAAAGCATATGGCTTTTTCCTTTTGTACTCTTACAAGTTGCAAGAGTTTAATTGGCAAGGAAATATGATTGCAGACGTAGCTCTTAAGTTATTGCATTGGCCCTGGCTTGTGATTGATTTGGGTGCATTTAAGATTGCTGCTGTTAGAAAATTCAACAAATTAGGGTTATTCAGATGATCAGAATGCAATAGCAATCAAATTAACCAAATCTGACATTGATAAATAGTTATATACAAGGAAGCTTGTAAATTATAGACTGTAAATAAATCTTCTAGCCAAAACACAGATTTTCCTACAGTCCAAGGCCCCCGATTCCAACCAAAACGAATGAAACAAACCCACAAAACACCCTCTTCTTTTTTTGCTAAAAACCACTGATAATTCAAAAAAATGAAAATAATATGGAAAACCTATGTTTATCAGTTAACTAATTCTCTATCTAATTATTGAAGTCTGACTGATCATCCATCCTCACACTGCAAGCTTGTTTTAATATTTCTTAGAGTACATGATATCAGAGTGCTGACAGACTCCACAGACTCCATTGTTAGTTTGGCTGTTGGAGAGCTATTAGTTAAGACTTGAAATGCAGCTGTCAGCAGGGTTCCTCCTTCGCTGCTCCTGTCCTCTTGCCGGGAAGTGATCACCATCGGCCTCGACTCCAGCCCATCCGGAAGAATGGAGAACCCGGAAGGCAATATGGCGATGTTGCTTGCATCACATCCGGTCATCACTGACTGCATCCCGGTGATATCCACCGGAGCATGCACCACCATGGACTCATAAGAATTTATACAGGTATCTTGTAGTACCCACATGCTGTTCTCTTTTGATTTCATGGTCTGAAATATTGAAATGCCAGCAAAAGTTATGAACATCTTGATTTAGAAATACTTGAATTGTTATTAACTTGTGTGTGAAGAAAGAAAACCCACTTGGATTGTAACAGCATTGCCCCTATCTTGTCCTTTGGATAGATTTGCAATTGCTTGAGCTGGACCTCCATTTAGCATAATGTCCCACTAGCAATTAGAGAATTACAAGAAAAATGTCAATCAATAATCCTAGCAATTCTTGTGTTGTGATTGTATATAGATTCATCTGCACAAACCTCACTCCTGCGAGTTTCATCCCTTAAGAAATTGAAGAGGACATAAGGAGAGACAGGCAACCAGACTGAAGAAACTGCACACAAGATCACACCGAGAGGCTCTCCCGGGTCATTCAAGTTCTTCCTGGAGGCAATCCTTATGTCATCTCCTGTTTTGCTTGAGATCTTTGTCCAGGTATGATAGCTTGATGCTCCGATTGCCCGACAAAAACTCCATGTCATCCTTTGTGCCAATTTTAGAATGCTTTTTCTCCCAGCTAGGGTTGCCACACCTGATATTAAGCAATCAGCATCAATCATTTCATTTCATTTAATTTGAAGTCTGCTTAACTTGGAGATTTACGTACCAGTTGAATCCTTCATGGGAACATTGGTTGCCATGAAAAAAACAAGTCGTTCGCATTGCAGTTGCAGCGTTGCAACCCAATGCCTTGCGCCAAAAGCTAGACCGCTGTTGACAATGGTCCGGTACATTGTCTGAATTGTGCTCTTCTGGCATTCTAGGTGCTCGACCCAGATCACCTATAAACCAATATAAGATCATCATCATAACCTTGTTTTTTCACTAGCAAAACTTTATGCATGATACATTCTATTATTTTTCACCTCTGTTTTCCTGTTTTCATTTTCGTGTAGTTTTCCATTCCCTGGCCAAATTCAATTGTCAAAACCAATTCTGATGTTGAAAATTTCAAACTCGGGGTGTTTTAGGTGTTCGAAAATCTCATCAAACCAGAACCATCTGATGTTGTGTTTATGCATAAGAATGTAAGCAAGTGTAGCATCAAGTTTGTTTAAGACATTCACATACCTTGCAGTGGCCATTGGATTTGTCCTCAATGATGCAACCGGAGGGACGCTTTCTGCATTTCACCAAGGATGCATCAATGTTGTCTTCAACTTTGTCAATGGAAACATCAACAATAGCCCACTGTTCAGGACTCAATTGCTTGCAGCATCGAACGAAATACACTTCTCTGGTGGGAACCAAAGGTGTAAGCATTTGCAGCTCTGCAAACATCTGCAACCAAACTCAACTTTGAGTTTTTGAAAATTGAATCAAGCATCTGCAGAAGATTTTGATCTATCATGAAGACATGTTGATCTTCATATTTGCATTGAAAACAGATTTTGCTAGGGGTGGGCACGGATTTGAAATCCATTTTTGCCCAAATCGTAACCCAACTTGAGTATTGTGATTTGTGAAAAGTTCAAACCGAAACTAAATGATCTCAGAATGAAACCATTCGGTTTGCTAAACCAACTAAATCGGTTAAGGTTGGTTCGATTTCAATTTTTGAATTACTATAAGAAGGCAAATTTATATACAATCTTCTTTGGATTATAGGTTACAATATTTCAAAATTCCTAATCCACAACGTGAGTTGTTCCAATATTAACAAATGTGTTAAGTCCCTTTCAACTAAGATTAGGGATGCAGACCTTCTTAACCCTTTATTTTTTAAAACACATGTTGGGTTCGGTTTAATTAAATCACGGATTACAAAATATGAAATCACAACCAAACCAATCCAACTCGATTCGATTCGATTTGGTTTTATTTCTAAGTCCAATAATAAAAATTTTAAAAAAATCAAACCAATCCAATCCAATTAGATTAGTTTTCGGTTAAGTTCGATTTTCCGAGTAACCAAATGAAGGAAAGTAGCTACAAAAATGTATGGACTCAGGAGCTTACCAATTGTACAGCACCATTTCTGTTGTCTCCTTCACCATTGTTAATCACATCAACAGTCGCCGCCTTTGAGATCATACATGGAAACATGTCCTTCCATTGATTCTGCAAACAAAATTATACAACATATCAAAACCATTCAAATTCTTATTTATAAAAATCAAAATAACTCATATCGTAGCTTCATAAAGGGCACAAGTACTAGTGTACCACATCCATGAAACTCTGAACCAATCGTGGGAGGTCCACGAACACAACTCCAGTCTCTCTTGAGGCCTCAATGGATCTCTTCGGTCGCGCATTTCCGGGGGTTTCAACGTTGAACTCTTTCATGTACTCATCATAGTTAAGAATTTCGCGCCCGGTCTCAACGCTCCGAACCCAGAGAGGTTCCCCTGCAGTAGCCATTTTCTTAAGCTCCTCCATGCCTTGATTCACTATCTCCATAATCCTCGATTTCTCCAGACCGAAAATTCCGGTGTAGAAGTCCAAAGAGCTTCTGTTTTCTTGGTCATGACCAGCAGAGCAAGAAGGAGAGGATGCCCCAGGAGGGTGTTTTACTAAAGTTGCTCTCAGTTTTTCAACCTACAAAATCATATGTGACATTTATAACACGAACTTGAGCATTTCACAAAATGGAAAAAATAAAAATGAATTTTTATTGGTACCAACCTCGGATTTGAGCCTGGCATTTTCGATTCGAAGTTGTTGTTCTTCAGTTGTGAGGGTGGAATCTCTGCTAGTGGTTGCAGTGCCACAGTTGGGGCAACAAGATTTGTTAATTTGCTCCCTCATTGCCTTATTTTCGTCTCGGAGTTTCTCCATTTCTCCCTTCAATAAAGAGTTCTCGTGACGCTCTTGTATAGCCTGTGAAAAATCCCAACAATCAATCATATATTTCTTTATCAATAATTTAACGACAGAGTGCTTAAACGATAACGAATTATCATCAAGATATTAAGAAATAAAATAACGTACCTTGATTTGGGTTCGACGATTTTGGAACCAAAACTTGACCTGCCTGGGAGCAAGGCCTAATTGCTTGCTAAGTTGCTGCCTCTGCTTCTCATCAGGATGAGGTGACTCCTTGAACAGCCTGCAAATCAAACACATTATTAAAAAATGAATCGGGTAATAATCAATCAGTGTGATTTTAATTTTAAAATGCATAAAAAAACAAAGAGCAAAAAGTGAAGTCAGGTAAAACAGTAATTTATTTATATCTTTAACTTTTGAATCCTTTTGTAATTTTTCTTTTGTGATGAGCATAAATGTCACCAACTCCTTTGAATCTTTGCGGGTAAGTATTATTTCATCGTACATAAAGTAATCCTTTTCTTCATAAAGCTGCATGCAAATTAAAACCATGCACCATGTGCATTACTCCAATTCTCCAATTTCCAACAAAATTAAACATCCAGTTTTCATGTGTAATTACTAATTACGATTCGTATTTTTTAATATCGTTGTATAAATTAAAATAAATAAATAATTATAGGGGAATACGAATATTTACGCTTCCATTTCTCGGATTTGCTCGGTGGTGTGCCTATGGTACTTTTTCCTCTTTTTCTTCTTATTCTGGTTGTCTCCATCCACGTCATCATCCTCATGCTCTCCTTCTCCCTCCAACTCATCTTCTGATCTTGATCTCGCCTGCCCGGAGGTCTCACTACTAATCTCCGCGGTGTCTTCCCTCCGCCGGACACTGCCAGCTCCGCCTCCTCCGCTGCCCTCGTCCCCTTCCTCCACCTCCCTTGCCGCCGTGGTGTCAGCCCCAGCATCGCGAAAAATCCCCGCCTTCAAAATAAATCCAAAAACACAAAGAAAAAATATAAGTAGTGGTGATTGATTAAAAGTTAAAAGGGAAAAGGGTTGTGATTTGTGAAAGAAGAAGGTGCGTACGAGGCTGAGAGAGAGGGCGGGGGAGGCAAAGAAGTCCTTGGTGCGAGAAGTAGGTGGATTGTTAGACATGTCCACGCCCATGGCAAGCTTGATGCATGCTCTAATATAAATTATGGATGTTTAGGGTTTGTAGTAGTGGCCAATGGGGAGGCTCATTTTATGGGACTCTAATGGTGGCGACCTAGCTCAGAGAGAGAGAGGGAGAGAGAGAGAGAGAGAGAGAGAGAGAGAGAGAGAGGGGTGGGCGGGTGTAGTTGATTTAAGGATATAAAACAAAATGAAGTGAAAGAGTAGCTTTTTCCTTTTTTTGGTGTTGGATTAATGAGAGAGAAAGGGAGAGAGAGAGAGCGGCTGGTAGGAGTTGACTGTTAGATATTGTTTTTTGAAAGTGGAATGTGAATGTGAAAGACCCTCAACTACCTTGACCTGAAGGAGTTGAATTATATACACATATATCGAACGCCTCAACGGTATTTTCTGTTTCCTGTCATCACATATTGGCTACCTAAGCTAAGCTAAGCAAGCCTTAAGCCTTTAGCCTTAGCTAGGAGGCTTGGTGGCTTGGTGGCTGCTGGCTCATCTTGCGCATTAATTGAATTGTTTTATAAGGGATGCTAATAGGACTACCAAATTTTAAATAATTTTTTTATTTGCCAAAAAAATATAATAGGACTACCAAAAATTTATTGTTACATTGTATTTCTTTGTTTAAAGTCAGTCAACATTAATATTAAATTTTGAGGAAGTCAATCTAGCACGTAAATATTTTTTCTTCTTCAATTCATTTTTGGATAGCCTAATTGTTAACGCGGAATTACATTTGAGTGTCTCTTTACAGGTGGTTGATTCGATCTCTTTTTGGGTGAAACTAAAATTTAAATGAGACTGACTGACATTAAGTTGTTACTTCGGTCTTTTCAATTTTTAATTTGAAAAAAATGTGAGTTCTTAATTATTTATAGTTTTGTTTAAAAAGAAAAAGATGACTCTTATTTTATACGGATGGTATTAATATGTCCCCTAAATGAAATGACGCAAAAATGATAAAAGGGGACAACAAAGCTGCCTCTAACCTCCTCTACATCGATGATGAATTACTCATAATTAGTATGTCAATTTTGCTTAATAATTAGTATCCGGAGAGAAAAATGGCGGAGTCGTACATGCTATGTGACTTTTGGTACCATCATGCTTCTTTATTCTTTTTCAAAGGGTTAGATATTTATATGACTTTCTTTATATAATCGTACCGTGTTTCATTTGGACATAAAATTTTGATTTAAATTCATTGAAAATAATAATAATACTAATAATTGCGCTTAAAGTTTGTTTTTACATTTAGTTTGTAATTAAGTAGATTATTAAAGTAATTAATCTAAATTTTAATCCGGAAGAATACATTCTTCTTAGTAAAATAATAAACAACAAATGCCGCTTAATAAAAAAAAAGGTATAATTTAGTCTTGACTTTATAGATTCCAACTAGCTCTCACTGATTATGGTATTCTATTAATTGCTCGACATGACTAAATTCTTAACCGAAAGGCATTGTAGCCAAAGAAAATAGAAAAAAGAACAATATGCAATAGGTTTTAACTTTTAACCAATCTTCAAAAAAAAAAAACTTTTAAGCAATCTTTACTTACATCATTAACTTCATGTATTATTTGCGTTTATAATTGTGTGTAGATACATTAGTTAAAATAAATTTACTCATTTTATACCATAAATGGTTTCCTGACTCCGAATTTTAGATGAGTTAAACTTACATGCTAAATGTATAAGAAATTCGACGGTACGAGTGTATTTCATTAATGAACATAAAAAGATACACCTAGCTAGGGGGGACGTAATGAGATTTACCCCTCAAATGCATCTACATACATAAATAAAAGTATGATAGAAAAAAAAAATTACAACAAAACTTATAATTAAACATGCAATGCAAATACAAATTATCACTTTCTAATTTTAAGTTGTACCCTTCGTCTAGCCACTTGCCATTTCTAGTAGTGACTCCTATAAAAGCCCAATTTCAACATTCAAAATTTCAAATTGTCAAAACTCAAAAGAAATCTCTAATCCTCAAATTGTCAAAACCAAAACTCTATATTCAATTTCTATTTAAAACTAAGATTAGAGAATAATACTTTATACTTTGAAGATTTGTGAATGGAGAAACCCAATAAAATTTTGAAGGAAAAAATCGTGACCTTGATTTTGAAGAAGAAAATGGTGAGATTTGAAGTTGAAGAAGAAATGGGTTGTTGCTTTGAAGGAGAATCTGTGTAATCTGTTATATATATTTGTGGGGTTTGGATGTGTGTGTGTTTTTTTTTTCTTTTTAGGGCAAATTACACTTTACTACATGAACTTTCAAATGTTGCAATTACTCCCCTGAATTCTTCAAAACGTAATAATATGGTCATTCCGTTAACTAATCCGTTAAATTTCTGTTAAATGCTGACGTGGACAAATGGGATCCATAATTTAAATAATAATAAATTATTTTAAAATTTTATTATTATTAAAAAAAACTGTTGCTCTCTGCCATTTCCTCCACCCCCGCGTGCTGCCATTCCAAACCCCCCCTCTCGCTAATTGGAAATGAATTGAATGTAGGAAAAAGTACTTAAATTCAAATTTTCACATCACTCTAAACTAATTTATTGTAAATATTGTATCTTTTTTCATCTAGGAAAAAGTACTTAAAACGCACCGTATTGGATACGCTTCAAGCACGAAAATTCTGCATCGTGCACAGACCTCACAAGGCGCAAAGCAACCAAAGAGTCGAACAGCTGATCATGCATGAATTTACAGCTACATGCCTAATCCTCCACTCGAACCAACTCCTCTATACCCCTAAGTTGTTACTTCGGTCTTTTCAATTTTTAATTTGAAAAAAACGTGAGTTGTTAATTATTTATAATTTTGTTTAAAAAAAAAATGACTCTTATTTTATACAGATGATATTTATATGTCCCCTAAATGAAATGACGCAAAAATGATAAAAGGGGACAACAAAGCTAGCATGCAATTAAAGGATGAAAGGGTTTTCATTTTTAAATTGGAGATCCCACTTAATTAGCTACCTCTAACTTCCTCTACATTGAATGATGAATTACTCATAATATGTCAAATTTGCATAATAATTAGTATCCGGGGAGAAAAATGGTGGAGCGGTTAATGCTATGTGACTTTTGGTACCTATCATACTTCTTTATTCTTTTTCAAAGGGTTAGATATTTATATGACTTTCTTTATATAATCGTACCATGTTTTATTTGGACATAAAATTTTGATTTAAATTCGTGGAAAATAATAATAATAATACTAATAATTGCGCTTAAAGTTTGTTTTACATTTAGTTTGTAAGTAAGTAGATTATTAAAGTAATTAGTCTAAATTTTAATCCGGAAGAATACATCCTTCTTAGTAAAATAATAAACAACAAATGAAGCTTAATAAAAAAAAAAAAAAAGGTATAATTTAATCTTGACTTTATAGATTCCAACGAGCTCTCACTTATTATGTATTCTATTAATTGCTCGACATGACTAATTTCTTAACCGAAAGGCATTGTAGCCAAAGAAAATAGAAAAAAGAACAATGCAATAGGTTTTAACTTTTAACCAATCTTTACTTACATCATTAACTTCATGTATTGTTTGCTTTTATAGTTGTTTGTAGATATATTAGTTAAAACAAATTTACTCACTTTATATCATGAATGGTTTCCTGACTCCGAATTTTAGATGAACTAAACTTACATGCTAGATGTAGAATAAATTCAACGGTACGAGTGAATTTCATTAATAAACATAAAAATATATACCTGGTCAGGAGGGACGTAATGAGACTTACCCCTCAAATGCATCTACATACATAAATAAAAGTATAATAGAAAAAAGAATAAAAAAAATTACCACAAAACTTATAATTAAACATGCAAATACAAATTATCACTTTCTAATTTTAAGTTGTACTCTTCGTCGAGTCACGTGTCATTTCTAGTAGTGACTCCTACAAAAGCCCAATTTCAACATTCAAAATTTCAAATTGTCAAAACTCAAAAGAAATCTCTAATCCTCAAATTGTCAAAACCAAAACTCTATATTTAATTTCTATTTAAAACTAAGATTAGAGAATAATACTTTATACTTTGAAGATTTGTGAATGGAGAAACCCAATAAAATTTTGAAGAAAAAAATCGTGACCTTGACTTTGAAGAAGAAAATAGTGAGATTTGAAGTTGCAGACGAAATGGGTTGCTGTTTTGAAGGAGAATTTGTGTAATCTGTGATATATATTTGTGGGGTTTGGATGTGTGTGTGTGTGTTTTTCTTTTTAGGGCAAATTACACTTTACTACCATATGGTTTACACATTGTAACAAATTCATACTTGAACTTTCAAATATTACAATTACCCTCCCGAACTCTTCAAAACGTGACAATATGGTCCATCTGTTAACTAAACTTTCAAATATTACAATTACCCTCCTGAACTCTTCAAAACGTGTCAATATAGTCTCTCTGTTAACTAATCCGTTAAATTTCTGTTAAATGTTGACATGGACAAATGTGACTCATAATTTAAATAATAAAAAATTAATTTAAATTTTAAAAAAATATTTATTTAAAAAAAAAAACAGCTACCCTCTGCCATTTCCCCCACCGCCGTGTGTTGCCATTCCAAAACCCCCCTCTCTGAATTTTTTTTTTTTGGCATACCCCTATCTCTGATCGGATTTGATGGAAAGTGGAAATGAATTGAAAGTATAAATGAAAGTGGAAATGAAGAAGCATAGCAAAGAAAGAGAAGAAGATGAAAATTGGAGAAGAATAAAATGGGAGCAATAAGCTATTAATGAGAAACTTAGTATTAAGGAATTTTTTTGAAGTGTTGGAAGGTTTTAAATCGGTATTAAGTGCCATGGAAAATTTCTGGAAATTTTCTTCATTTTCTGAAAAAAATATGAATTTATTTGAATATTTTGTCGCTAAAGGCAAGTACAACTTTAGCAACGATAAATTCAGATGAACATCGTCGCAAAAAGTTCTTTTTACGTCGTTGTTATATGAATTTATCGCTGCTAAAGTTGTACTTGCCTTTAGCGACAAAATATTCAAAGAAACTAATATTCTTTTTAAGTTCTAAAATGGATTGGGCTAAATATTAGGCTAGGCTAATCCAATTAATACTAAAGGATCAGCTTGGGTGGGAATGACTATATCCCCTCTCAGCCCAAGCCCACCCCCGTCCTTGCTTTATACCATTGCATTGAATCTCTCTCTTCACGTCTAAATTCAAATTTTCACATCACTCTAAACTAATTTATTGTAAATATTGTGTCTTTTTTCATCTAGGAAAATGTACTTAAAACGCACCATATTGGATACGCCTCATGCACGAATTTTTTGCATCGTGCACAGATCTCACAAGGTGCAAAGCAACTAAGGAGTCGAACAGCTGATCATGCATGAATTTACAGCTACATGCCTAGTCCTCCACTCGAACTAACTCATCTATACCCCTAAAGGTTGATTATACAAGAATAATCTAAGAGGTTTTGAACCCGAGACCTAAAACATTGTGCCCTCACCACTGGATCACCTTGGTGATGCAAATAAATGTGTGTGTTTATTATCTCTCACATTCACCTTTTACTTGTGGGATCCTTTATATAAAAACACATTAACTTGAATGAGTGGATCACTTGGCCATTAATATATAGTATCATTTCTTCAACCTTAACTCAGCTTCTACAACCCTAATAATTGAACAGTTGGAACTTCAAGATTCTCAATATTATAAACATAACATAGTTGCTCTTATTTATTCAAGTAATTAATTAGCACCTAATGGTCGTAACACTTCACTATTCATCTAAGTATTTTTGGATTATTCCTTTGTTAATTAATAATTAATAGATTTACAAACATACCTATGACAACTCACTTTTATCTCCACCCTTATAATTCAAATCATTTTATGTTAGGATACATTTGAGGGTAATCACATGAGTAACAACAAATGTGTTCCGTTAATATATGCACCAAAAATTGAATCTTCATCATTCCGGTAATTGAAATTAATTTAAGTAAATTAATTTAAAGTAAAGTCTCACTTGTATTCAAAAAATTCAATTCGTCTTAATAAGTGTCGGTAAAATCTAAATTTGATTCTCCTTTGTGTACTCAGTTATCAAAACACAAAATTTGTTTTATACAAAGATATTAATAAAGAGCAATTATATACATTGAGAGTATCGATTTCATCATTTATGAAATAATCGGGCCCGAGAAATCTCATTGCATATTTGATTAGGTAGAAGTACTAGTAGACTGGTATTATACTAGTGGCATCAAAACACAAAATTAAAATAGAGGAGTGTAAATGTATAGAATAAGTGTGTGAAAATCGCCCAATCCTTTTTATTTTTGGTCATCCTTTACAAGAGTCGAATATGAAAACTCTCACTACGTATGAGGTATCGGCTATGCTTAGCTAATAAGAAAGTTATAAAAATAAGGACAATGCTAAGTCACTCAACTTTATTCTTCAATTACCAAATGCCATATATTTTACATTGGGTTCTATAATACGAGTTTTCTTAATTAAAACAATGATGTCTTAATTGTTTTTTTTTTATACAAGGATACTAAAACATTGGGTATCGACCTCATTGGACGAGGGTCGAATTCGAGACCTCTCACATAACAAGTGGAGAGGAATATCACTAGACCATAGCACTAAGTGACATGTCTTAATTGTTTTTTCATGCAATGATATTGTGCATATATATATATATATATATAACCACATTTTTGTATTTCAATTTCGAAATATTTTTCAACTAATTGTATCACTACTTCACCAAGTATTTCAATTTTTTGAACTACTAGAAATATAGAAACATTGTTTTTATTGTGGTTTTAGATTCTCAATCTAGGTCATTCATTAATCATTATAGTATTTAGATTAAGATCGATCTACTTTGTGTTAACTTATTACAAATTAGCTACCATAACCATATTTAATTGTCCTGTGAATCAATTGTTCTTTGTTTATTGAGAAGAGGAACGAAGCCGAATAGGCAAAGAAATCAGCTTGGCTAAACTAGCCAAGCCATAAAGCACAGTCGACAAGAAGCCGGAGCCAACAAATAGACAAGGTCAAAACGCACAGTCGTAATTAGTCACGAACAACATTTGCTGTACTTGAATGACTCTGAGTTAAGCTTTATTTTTATTTTTTACAAATTATAGAAATGTTAACGTGATTATTTTAAAATAGAATTTTTATGTAAATTTATTATCTAGCTAATAGCTATGAGTTTTAAAAAAAAATAATAATACTGAACTTGACTGATTTTTTGTAAAACTAAAATAATTAATAAGATGACATATGTTTAAATATAAATTTTTCGGGTAAGTTTTATTATTATTGAAAATAAGAATATAATTTTATATTTTGTTTGTGTCTGGATGTCATTTAAAAGGTTGAAACTTGAAAGGAGTGAATGCGATTAATGAATTTGGGTCCAAGCTTTTGGAATATTTAAGAAAGAAAAAAACACTCCAACTCCGAAGGGTGAATGGATATTGGAGTCAAATGCCTACTCATATTATGTTGTGGACTTCCATGGGAAATAGACAACACTCAAAGAGCATCACATGATGAGGCACGAAATTTTTTGTCCTCAAACCAATTTTCAAATCAAATCAAATTTCCTTTCAATGGACCCCTAAGAGAACTGCTTACAAGTAATCCATAAAAAATGAGATTTTACATAAATTTGTTGTCGTGTTTACAAATGAACTGATCGATAATAAATTCATATAAAAATTTGTAATTTGAGTATAAAAAATGAAGTAGACTTATTTTTAAGAATCGAGACGAAATATGAAAGTGACATTTGCCCACTAAGGAAAATAAGAAATTTTGATGATGAATTATTTGTGTTATTTAAGATAGATTTTCTTTTTCTGTTTTATTTAAAATGAAAATAGGAATTAAAAAGAACATAGAAAAATAAAAAGGCTCATATCTCCATCCCTACAACTTCTGTATCAAACAAAAGGGAAAGTAGGGTTTGAAGGGATTAAGGGAAAACCCAAATGGCTAAGCAACAAGCTACCCTGGTCCCTGGGGACCAACAACCTCTAGTTTAATACTGGAACTTGCCGTTGGTAAAGGGTAAAGAGTTGAAAATATTATTGTTGGGGGAAGAATATGGATGAGGAAGTATGAGATTTTTTCGATATGATGTCTGAATTTTCACATAATTTTCGTCAACTTGGATCACACATAATGACATGGTTGATCAATTAGAGTATAAAATGGTCATTTGGAGCTTCGATTTTAGGTTTGTATCAAATTTAGGGAACCTAATGTTGAAGTAATCAATCCGATACTACAAACTTAAAGTTTAAGTACTAAATAATGATTATGTGTCCTAAAACAATCAGCCATGTAAATTAATGAAAAAAATTTAAACAAAAATTGAGCATGGAAGAGGTTTTCTAAAGGCGTTGTAGTCTATATTAAGAACTGAATGTCTTGTAAAGATAAAAACTCGATGAAGCATTACCACATATATATTCTCCTTATGGACTCGAGTTTAACTTTTTTTAAGTTGTGGGTTGGTTTAAGTTATATAAAATGAACTTATAAAAAAAGTATTCTCAATCTTTCATTTTTTTTCTTTTTCTTCTTCTGATGCATATTTAATAAGATTCCATTATAATAATGAACTTGTTAATAAAAAAATAAAACTACCATTAAGATTGGGGTTGAACTAGCAATGTAAATAATTAAGTGATCTATCCCAAATTTCAGAACAAAATTATTATTTTAGAACATTCGGTGGCATGCAGATTGAAGTTGATGATTTATTGGTTCTTCTTCAGCCTGCTTCTTGCTGTCAGACAGCACAACATTGATGCCAGTCAAGTGAGCTTGTAAACGTTTCTATTTCATCCTTTCTTCCATTGACCTTAGGGTGTGTGTTTTTTTTTTGGTAACAAACCCTAGGATGCGTTTAACGAGCAAATTTGTCCGGCAACCAGTTGTATACTCTCTTGTGTTCATCTTACATGATCTCTTATAAACTTTGAATCAACAAACATTGAGTCCTGTAAATCACAAGGCTCAATGCAAGCTTGCAACTATTTTAGTTGTATAATCATTTTAGGTCTATCTTTTAAAATTTTGGATAACTAAAGATCGTCCTTGCATAAGAGAATCTCGATGAAAATTCAAGGTTGGGGCAAATTTTTTTTAATTTTTTAATTTATTTATTTGATAAACAAAATAAAAACAAAGTCACCAGCACCATTATGAGGGATCACCATCTATAATTATAGTTTTGGTGGCATATGGGTTATGATTAAGTTCATCTGCAATTCAAATCATCAAATTATGATGCTGTTTCAAGTCCTCAGCAATGGTAGTTTTGAATGGTAGATAGTTGTAGCAATCACATGATTCTTATAAAAACAAATAAAAAACAGGATTTATTTTCCTGAGCTTCCTTTTGGGATTTCCCTCTCTCTCTCTCCCCACACTTTATCTCTCTCTGAAACATCCATCAAGGAAAAAAGCAATTAAAAAGAGAAACAAAAATACCCACAAGAAAGTGGTATCTTGCTTTGCCTTTTACCTTTGATATAAATTGAAGCAATTCTAGCTTTCTTGTGAAGCAAGTTTTGGTGT
This sequence comes from Oemleria cerasiformis, assembly GCA_037349345.1. NCBI lineage: Eukaryota > Viridiplantae > Streptophyta > Magnoliopsida > Rosales > Rosaceae > Oemleria > Oemleria cerasiformis. The sequence continues at coordinate 3,782,635 of JAZGTL010000019.1, read as the reverse complement.
CACAGCACAAAATCAAACAATTTTCGGTCTTTTGAATCGCAAAAAAGTATGCCAGAGATGATGAAGCTTTGATAAAATTTGATGTCGGGGAAAACCTGAAATGATGCAATGTAGAAAAAGGATTCAAAATAAAGAGGGAAAAGCCATACACAAAAAGAAAGGAGATTAAAGTTTAAAAGTGTGTCAAAGAGGAATATTAAACTTGCTCAGAAAGTTGAGGATGGATTTGGAAATGAGAGAATTTTGTGGCATCACAGTCACAATCTTTCTCTCTTCCAAATCACTGTTTCCTTCAACTTTGGTTCACTTGTACCTTTGTATAAACATCTCATTTATTATACAAAATACAGCAGAGATTAACTATCTTTTTACTGCTTAATTGTCTTTAATTGAATTCACTGTATGAAAATCCAAGAACAAAAAATACTACCTTTTACCATTCAGAAAAGAAACATAAGAATTAGTAGTCTCCATAAAGATAATATATCAAAGATGGCAACCATTAGATGTTTTACACTTTAAACATGTTCCAAATCAGGTTCAATTTCATTAAACAATAACCACTTGTTTGTAAACGGGGATAGGAATACGACACCCAGGAACAACGGTATATTGTACTAGAATCAAAGAAATACAGCCAAATCACCTACATCTCCCCACCATATGGAATTCTATGGGCCAACAATTCTTAGTTTTTTAAGACTTTCATTGATCAGAATGAACTTGCTCATCAATGAACATCTTCCAACATAGTAATTTGCATCTCCTAAGACTAATAAAATGATATTTAGTTACGAAATTCCAATCACGAAGAAAACTAACACGACACGCAATTCCCATGGCGGCAGAGCCAGGCCCCATGCCACGTAAAAAGACCGCCCACCTTAGGATGCAGTGGCATGGATAATTGAGTCAAATAAGGATGCCAGGCCACTCAAACTTGGCATAATTAGGATAAAAGCTCATAAGATCCGGCATAAAAAACCTACTTCCTGTTCAACCTTGAGAGGCAGGTAGCTATTGAAGAGTAGATGGGATGGTGGCCTTGGAAGTCAGGTGAAAAGCTAACACCAAGTAGTGCCAAGCAAAATTGAATAGATTATACAGAAATGAAATAAATGCTAAGGACATTTTGTGGAGTATGCACTTAAGAATAGATTTGATGAGTCTATGAACAATTCTATGTAATTCATTAATGAAACAACCAAGAATAACATTGAGGCCATCCATCTATGATTCAAAAGAGAAAACAGATTCTCCATCACCATTTGTCCCTTCTTAGTAATTGAACTACTAACTGAATTTAGACTCATACAAGCACAAACAGGAGGTTAGGTGAGAAAATAAACGTGAACCTACACTAAATTGCAGATCATTATCACTCCCTGATACATAAATCACAACCCACTAAACTTATAAATCCAATCAAAGTGAATTTGTACATGACACTTTACAACTGCATATCATTCAGCTTCAGTTAAAACTACAATTTAGAAATTTAAGCAAAGCCTATGTCAACAAACCAATCCACCTATCAGAGAAGTAGGTCTTTCTTTCAGCAAATCCCTTTATCTATTTCTACATACGTTTTCTACTTTTCAACTAGAACATTTTAACTGAATAACAACAATATAGAGAGACTAGTCATGCCGGATATGAGTAATTTGCCAATTTTCCCCCTGAACTTGTACCTCATTGCCAATTTCCCCATTGAACTTTTATTTCAGCCAATTCCCCCCCACCTTAAACTATTATTGATGGCAAATTTCCCCTTGTCATCATGTTTACTCACATTTCATCCAGTTTTCGTCCAAAGAAGCCAGATGTCAGTCATTAAATATTATTAGTTATGATTAATCTTCCTTTATTAATTCATTTGATACTTTTTCTTTCTTGTAATGTGATAATTTTAACAAAAACCTAGATGGAAAGTGACCATAGGGGGGACGCTGGCCATTAATAGGAGTTAAGGAGGGGGTGAATTGGCTGAAATAAAAGTTTAGGGGAAAATAGGCAGCAGGTTACAAATTCACGGGGGATCAGATTAGCTGCCAGATATTCCTAAACTCCACATAATCTAAGATGGTTTGATTAATCATTTCAAGCAGGCCAAATGTTTAGTGAAACCCACACACTATCCAGACAACTCTATTAATAAATGCAAAGAATTTCATCTCAAATGAATGCTAATCATAATTGTCGAATGGTTGGTAATTGGTTTGAAAAAATAAGCATTTTCCAAAAGAAGGGATAAAATCAACTACCAGTCTACAACTAACTCAAAACTTGATCCATCGTATGCCATATTTTTCACAATCTCCGACGAGAAGTTAATGCATCCATAGGCACATATAGCCATCAATTAAATGTGGAATTCACATTTTCTACCATTGACAGATCACCTATAATTTTATTCAGGGTAATTGTTCTAAAAGAAAACTGAAAGCAATAAAAGAACAATATGCCAAAAGAGGAATTCAGAATAAACTAGAAGCATAGTGCAAATATAGAACTAATGCAACTTTAGTCAGGAAAAACTGTAATCCTTGACCAAGGCAAACAAAATGTCACAATGAAGGTTCTCATTCAATGCAACAAGATTACCTCCTACAATAATTATAAGAAAAAATTTATAAGTGAGTTGTATCATCCCTTCATCAACACCGCGCTCACTTGAAAAGGCCAATGAATCTTAAATATTTTTTTTTTTTTTGAGTAACAAAAGGGTCTGACTTGTTTTGATGGAAACAAAAGGGTTTCATTTGTTTTGATGGAAACAAAAGGATTTTATTTATATTTATGGAAACAAAAGGGTTTATTGATACGATATTAATCAGATACAAGCATGGTGAACAAGCAGTCCATTGAAAATACATCAAGACCTCTAACCACCGGGCTCCTATAGTGTCAGTATCTCAATTATAATGGAGCTCCTATAGCGTCAGTATCTCAATTATAATGGAAAAGCACCTATGCTATACAAGAAAAAACCTAAAAATGTAGTATTAATATTAGGAAATTCATTATGTAATATCCCCATCTTTTATGATGGGGACCAACATATAGAAGCAGATTCGAATTTTACACCTACTGGTACTGGCACATGAAAAACATGCAGTGATTAAATCATCTGCTATGCGTTAAAACTATACCAACCAGTACCCCCATTACTTAGTACCAGTTCCAGAACAGCTCCACAGCCATCTCATCTATTTCATTACTCAGCTTTGAACAGGATAGCTACTTGAAAAAGACCCACAAAAAGAAACCAATAAATAGAGGTTCGAGTTTTTCAAACATATTATGCCACGTTCAAGTTCAGAAAGTAGAAAGAAGTGAAAATACAGTAATCGGTACAAGAAGTAGTTTTGACAATGCTTTCGTACTTACACCAAATAAGTTTAATATGCGATTGCGGGGAAGTTAACCTCTTCCAATTTAAAAGATGTGAAATTGTATTTATTTGGTTATTTCGGCTTACCCAAAAAAAAGGCTTTACGACAATAGGCATGGAGAATCACAATCACAATAAATGAAGGTGATTTTCTTCTTCACTGCACATATGCGTGATACTTTAAGATCTCGTTTACCCATAACATGATATATTTTTATCCGAAATGTAGTGGAGCTTTGTTTACTATGGAAAAGTTAACCTAACAAGCTATTCCCCATTTTCATGATATCTGTCTAGAGGAAGGGAACAAATCCCCATTCCTCATAGAAATTACCAATCTACACCCTATGCTGCCACTATTTAGGGTCTAAGACATAATTCACATATAACCTGATTATTAGCCAAATGTTCCGATTCAATGTACCATAACATTCTGTGTAAGTCCTCTAATGGGCTCCTTAAAACACAGTTTTTGTGTTGCATATGAGTTATCTAACCCTTATAAAACACCACCTCAAACTAAAAGATGCATATAATGCTTCAATGCTTCGTTCTTTAAAATTTAAACTCATAAAAAGTGCAATTTAAATAGAGGAAAAGACTATCTGACTGTAAAAAATAACAGAGAAAAAGACTAACCTGCAGTCATTGCCTTCAAATTCGACCATGGTGTAAATTTCCTTCCACCAGCACAGATAGGGCTTCCATTTCCTTACAAAAATTAAGATTTAAAATATTTTAAAAAAAATAGAAATTCGCATTTATATGATAAATCGAACAAAACTAATCAAGAGAATTCCTACCTCCTGTCAATTCATATCAGAATACAGGCAACACTGTGATGTGGGTCTGATTGGTTACTGAGAAAATGCAGGAAAAGAAACAATCAAAACTTCTAACTCCAGCTAATCTTAACTGATCAACAGCATTTTGGGGATGGAAGGTTTCTGAGAGATTTGAGTGATAACTGATAAGGGTTTTCCACATATCCGTTAGCAGATTGGGGGAAGATGTTAGTGACTGGCAAAATCCGGGCAGTCTCGTGGGTCGTGGGCCAACCCCTATTTTGGGCTGTAGTCCAATGGACCCATGGGCCTTCTTCTTATCCTTTGCTTCCTCGCTCTTAAAATGTTAAAATTCGTTTTTTATGGGTGATTAATTAAAAATAAATTTTCTTCTCAAAAAAGAAATAATAATAATTTTATCCTGCTAGAAATTTTTCCTTTTCATGGTTCGTCACACGCCACTGGTGTGGGACTCTTCATGGAGATTCGGCAACTGCTTACCTAATATTCGGCAAGGTTCCATCGAACAATTTCGGTGACATCGTACCGACTAATGGTAGCCTGTTCAGTGTTTGATGAGAAAGAGAAAGAGAAAGAGAAAAAGAAAAAGAAATTTGTGTGGTGCCCGAGAGCGCTATCTTCTTCTTCTCACAGCTGAATATTTTGGTCTTGTTTTAGTCATCTGATACTCTTTGGACTGCAAAAGGAAAAACCCATTTCCCATAATCTGTACATTCTCTAGTTTGTGGGACAAATTTCCTTCAAGTTTGGTTCAGGTAGCATGGCTTCCATTGCTGCAAGCTTTCCTCCACCCCTGTTGGTCCATGGTAGAAGCTCCTTATTCATAGCTCTTCCAAACCTCCCAGTTTCTTCCATTAGAGGTGAGCCTCTCGTAGAAAAGCTGCTATTTTGCTTTCTGGTTTATTTCTAATCCAGCTTTATTTATTTTGTTGAAAAGAATATATTTTTCTTGATGAATTTTAAAGACATTGAATTCTATGTTCAGAGTGTTTATTTGGGTTAGTTTAAGTGAAGGAATAAGTTGAAAATAAGTCAATTTGGTTTGGCTAAAGTACTTCAATTTAAGTGCTGTAATTAATAAGTATTCATGGGACCTGGAGGAAGAATTTGTTGAATCATGGTATTTGACTACATAATTTAGAAGGATGGGAAAAATCAGATAAGCTATAGCTAATGCTATATGAGATTCCAATTTTTGCAATGAAAACAAAAAATAGAGGTAAGGATAAGTAAATTAGTGGTACTTGTCAATAAGTTGGACTTGAAACTCTGTGAAATTCAATTCGTTGAATCGAAAACACCACATCGAAGTTATTAGAAGTTTTTGGGGTTGAGGATGATGATTCAACTGTCAGATATGCTATTTTCCATGCCCATATCTCATACCTTGGTTTGGCTGCATTCTTCTCTCATCTTAGGTGCATAGTGTTCTTACATTGCAGAGAGACAAAATCGCGTTGCTGTCGTGGTGAAGGCTACTGGGGACAGCTCTGAGTCTTCAAGCTCCCATAGTATTGTAAAGTCGGTTCAGAATGTCGTAAGCTATTTCCCCTGTGTTCTTTTGTAATCAAATTTTCAACGTCTTTTTTGTGTTAGTAAATGGATAAAGTATTGTTTTGAAAACTAAATCATGGGCTGCTTGGTTTAGCTTGGATCTATATGCAATGTTTCCATTCTTCTTTTGTCTCCTCTAATGATTTTCTGACTGTGTGCAAAGCTAGAGCTTGTCCTTTAGTAAATTGCAAGAATGTGTGCTTGTGACTTACCTATAAAATAATTGGCTGCAATATATTCAGCTATTTGCAGCCAAGAATCTATTGTTTTCTAACTATTGGTCGGCTTTGTGTTCTTCACATTAACGGCTGTGTGTTGATTCCATAGAAATGACAAGTTAATTTTGATTGTTTCTTTAAGTGTCAGTCCTGATATTTTCTTGATCTGGCTTTGATTTCAAATAGTGGGATAACTCTGAAGATCGGCCAGCTCTTCTCGGTTTGGGGTTTGCAGCTGTAGTAGCTTTTTGGACAACAGCGAATCTGATTACAGTAATTTCCTAACTTATCTCTTCTTTATAATTCTCAATTAGATACAACTCCAAAAGTATGGCTAATCTTGAGGTTTAATCCAGGGCATTATGCTCCTGTTTTCTGATTTACCATGTTTTCTGGGTCTGTTTGGTTCAAATTTTGACAAATCTAATAACTTCGATTTACAGGTTCTTAATAATCAAATTACCTATGTAATAGGTATATTAGAAACAAAGACGTGAAGAACAGGCTCACTATCCCGAATTGAACTACATAACAGCTTTATTATCATCTACAATCTAAATACTGGTTCATAATAATCATATGATGCACATAACTGTTTAATTGAACCATAAACCTAGAACACGGATCACTGCATTCAACTAATACTCGTAACATGTAGCAAATTGTCAACATGCTTAATGACAACGATCTTGCGTTTTTCAGGAAAGAGTGCCTCTTTCTGTGAGTAGCAATGTGGTAATTTTAAACAACCTGTAATCCCCCGTTACATAGCTTAATTATTACGCGTTTTAGTCTACTGGACCGCATTTTGTTGTGTATTCTGTGTGGACTAGTTTAGAGCTTTTCCATCAACGAACAAACTTTCAGCTTAATAAGAATTCTGACGGTTTAATGCCCCTCTCCCTGTCCTGGTTTCCCCCTTTTATTTGCGTAGGCCATTGACAGGTTGCCGGTTCTCCCAAGTGTGCTAGAATTCATTGGAATACTTTCTTCTTCGGTAAGTATGTGATACATGTATGAGGCAGTTGGTTCCTAAGGATAAAAGTTTTAAGTTCTAATTCTGTATGGCACACTTCACTTATGCAATCTTTCTTTCTGCTCGCACTTACCTCTTGTTTTGTTCAAGTATTAACTTGCTTCTGTATTTGTTTCAGTGGTTCATATACCGGTATCTCTTATTCAAGCCTGATCGGTAAGACAAAATCTAACGACTAACAATTTAAATTGTTCTTAGAAGTAACGATGGGCACCTTAAGCATGACTTTCAGATGGTGCATTTCAAATTTGCAATTTGCAGCCAAATACAAGTAGATGGTATTTAGTAGATTTTCTTCAGAGTTTGCTAGGAGCTCACCCTCACCTAGTTTTTCTTCTTTGTCAACAGGGAAGAGTTTTTCCAATTTGTCAATAAATCAATCTTGGATATCTTGGGCCAGTGAATTGTAGTTCTAACTGATCGGAAAATTTGTCCGTGATCCCTACGGTGTACGAATGTTTTCCCGGGAAGTCATTCTCATCCAAAGACATTCAAAATATTACGAATTAGCAGTATATATGTATGTGATGTATTCGTACTCACTCCAATGCGCTGGTAAATCAAATGTCTTTTTCTCATTCTCTGTACTCACTCAATCATTCAATTTTCTCTTGATAGGATAAATAAGTAATTTTAATTAAAAAAATTCGAAAACTTTCTTTAATAAAATTTAGGGAAATTGGCCAAAACACCCCACTATCAGGATTTCTATTCAAGATGATACTCCTCCATAACCAAAAGGTTAAGGTATTTGCTGATTAGTCCCTAATATATAAACACCCTTTTGGTGGCATAGTCATTCCATAGTTCCACTCTCAAACAAACATCCAATTTTGGTGCACTTTTTATCTTCCTCGTCTTCATCTTTTTTTCATTTAACAAACTTTCTTCTTAATTTTTTTTGGGTTCAATTTTGTTCCGTAAATTGGGATTTGGGGATGTAAATGTGGAATTTGTCAAGGCTTTAAAAAAATTGAGGAGTATTGGATTGGAAACCGATTGGATTGTTGGGAACTTATTGGCAGATAGTTCTTATAATTGAGCCATATGCCTGAAGTTCTGAATTTGTTTAACGAGATGGGTTGCAGCGATGAGCAGCCGAGTGAATTAATCCTTCATTTGTAATTAAAGTATCAAATTTTACTATTTTGTCCGTATTTATTAAATTGTCCTTTTTAGAATTTATTAATTGACCCATAAATTTTACTCGAGATGTCGCTGTCACAAGGTGCGGCTGCACCGTCATATGGTCTTCCTTGCGCGGGATCTACCTGTCCTCGGTTTAGGTGGGGTCCGTGGTTGTGGTGCGGCTAGGCTCAGCCTGGTGGTAACGGCATGCCGTCACAGGTGAGACTCCGGTGTTTGGAAGATTGGACTTGGTTTTCTGAGTTCTTTGGTTTGGAGATTGTTTTTCAACCCTAATTTGTTCCTTTGAATTTGAATTAGTTTGGATTATAGATTGATGCAGTTTAAGTCATGTGTTTTTTTGTTTTATGAGTTTATTTATGAGTGTACTTTAAGTTTCTTACTTTCTTATGGGAAATGCCTCTTGTTAGGGCTGCCAATGGGTCGAGTCGTGTCGGGTTCGTGTCGTGTCATAAACTCTGTTTTACTCAAATATGCCAAATCCGAATTCGACTCGTTTAATAATCATGTCAAGGATATCAAATTCTAACCCAACCTTTTAATAAACCAGACAACCCGTGTAACCCATTTAATAAACAGATCGTGTTAGAAACCCATTAATCTATGACATGTTTAGCATGTTTAAACTATTTAACATGTTTAACCTATTTAAATGTTTAATCTATTTAAACTATAAAATTTAATAGGTAGTGACTGATACGTTTATTAAACGAGTTAATATATAGGTTATTACATTGGTTAACGGGTTGACCTGAAATTCACCTATTTATTAAACGGATTAATATGTCATTATATGGATTAACAGGTTAACCTGAAATCCACCAGTTTATTAAACATGTCATAACGGGTTGACCAAAAAATGACCCAAAATTTTAATCGTGCGGGTTGACCAGGATAAATTTCGTGTAGGTTTCGAGTCGTTTATCGAGTCGCGTCAAAAATTGCTACCCTCAGTAAACTTGTAGCTCTTTTTGTTAGACCATCCACATCAGACTCTAAAATTTTGGTCAAATTTAACTTAAAAAGACACAAAAGTTATTAATAGCTAACTAATTTTTAATTCTACAAAAATCAATGTCCTCTATATCTAAAAAAGAGAAATTTAAATTTGTCTAAAAGCTCTCAAAGCATCTCCAGACTCTTCAAATTTGGTTTTGAACAAATTTGACTCAAAATTTGTCCAAAAATATGAAAACATTCATGCATTAGACTCTCTATTTTCTCCCTATTTTTAATGTTAAATTTAACATAATGAACGGTGCTAATTACATATATCCAACTATTGTTTATTTGAATAATTTTAAAATTAATTATAGAAAATCTGCTGCATAATTATTTTAATATAAAGAGTCTAATGTTGATTCGATTTTATAATGTTACTCTTTACCTAACAAAACAAAAAATATTTATTTTGGGATGCTCTATTTTTTCTCCCATTTAGGGAAATTGAACGACGCCGTTACGTTTGTCATCAAATTCCATGCTTCAAAATTCCTAATGTTTACTTTTACAGAGCAGCCATCAGAATTCGGTTCAACCCCCTTATGGTCCGTCATTTCCACCAAACAAATCTCTCTCGCTCTCTAATTTCACCCTTTGTGAAAACCGAACGCAAATCCCGCAGAAGCTTCTTTCTTCAGCTCAACGAAGCATAACGCCATGATTTGAATCACCAATCACCAGGCATTGATCGGACCCCCTCAACCAGGTTCGTTCTCTTTTGCTCTTTTCTAATCGGATCTCGATCAGTTTTCATATTTTCTTTCAATTTTCCTGTTGGCTCTTGATCATTGAATGTGAATCGAATTTGATTCTCTGTTTTGTTTACAGAATGGCGTGGTTCAGTGGGAAAGTCAATTTGGGGAACTTCCCCGATCTCGCTGGGGCCGTGAATAAGCTCCAGGAGAGCGTCAAGAACATCGAGAAGAATTTCGACAGTGCTCTTGGGTTTGAAGAGAAAGAGAAGTCCGAGTCCGGCAATGAAGGTACTTCTCAAGCTCAGACATTGTTCTTATTGGTATCACTCTATCTCTTTTTTTTTTTTATATTTTGCTAATGTGAAATATGGTATCGGCTATTGGGTAGAGATTGAGTTGCATTCTATGCTTCCTTAAGTAATATGGTGTCTTGTTCTTGTTGAGAAACTGAAGACCAAGGCAAAAAGAAAGAAAAAGAAAAAAACTATGTTTGGAGCTCATATAAGGTGTTTATGCAAGTTGCATTTCAACAAACAGATTTATTTGAAAAGCAAAATTTGGTAGTGTGCAATGTCCTCTGTTTTTGCATGAAAGTTCAAGTAAGATTTTCTCTCTCTATGCATGACAGCTTCAGGATTATGGTCTTCGTCTACTGAAAGGAAGACGCTATTTGATCCTGTTATGTCCTTTATGGGGCAAACAAAGGAGGAAAATACTGTTGAAGCATCACAGAAAGGTGAGTCTTCTGAGCATCCACCAAAGGCTGACAAATCATCGGGGGAAACTGAAGCTCCACAGCTACCATCTACAGTTGAGGAAAAAGGAGGAGTCAAAACTGAAACTTTAGAACAATCTGCAATTGAACAGTCAACTGCTAAGGAGGAAAGTGAACTTGTCAATGAGGAAAAAGATGATAAGCATGCGGAGACAGTGGAGGAAACAAGGACTGTGATAGCAGTGCCTGAGAAATCTGAATCTGAATCGCCTTCAGTGCCAGTTGAGCTACCTGAATCCACTCTAAAGAATGATGGATCATTAAATTCTGCTGGTTCTCAAGAAGACAACAAGATTTTAGTAGTAGGGCCCTTAGAAAATTCAGAATCAGTACAGGGAAAATCAGGAGTTGTTGAAGGAAATCAAGTTGAGGAGGTTAATACTGTTTTGCCGACTGAGGCACACGATATTGTTGATGTGCATGAGAATGTGGGTGAACAGAAGACAGAAATAGAGCAGAAGGATGAACATATGACACAAGATGGGGAGATTGTTGGAACGATTTCTACGGTCAAAGCTGAGATTTCTACTGATAGCCAGCCCTCCGGTTTGACTGAGCCCACTGGTTCACAATCTACCACTGAGGAGACTGATGGTAGAGCTTCTACCAATCAACTACCTATTGTAAATCCTTCTGATGATGCTTCCGATGGGATTTCTGAATTGGTTTTGAAAGAACATAATGCCATTGTTGGGGAACCTGAGGTTGATCAACGTGGCGATGGTAGCGAATCTGAAGCTAAAGATGCTGACGTTAAAGAGCAGCGTCTGAGCTCAGAATCAAATGTGTCTGAATCTTTGGATGCTGTGGTTGAATTGGAGAAGGTGAAGATGGAGATGAAAATGATGGAAGCTGCATTGCAAGGTGCTGCAAGACAGGCTCAGGTACATAATGAAATGATTATGTAACATCTTATTTGAGAGCTTTTATAAGACTTCAACCATTTGTTTATTGTCCTTTTCTGTTCGTCGGATAGACACTTGACGCTCTACTACAGCACTTCTTGACTGGATTTTTGTAATTTAGTTGTGCCGTGACTGCTGTCTACATATATCATAGGTTTATGAAACTTAGTTAGCTTGTACGCCTTCCCCTTGCACATTATGTGTTTGAGTTGAAAATGGAAAAAAGAAACATTGTATATGTCTGTATATGGATCAAATTAAAGTAGCTAATATAAAAAAAGTTTTCTTATGCTCTCTCTCTCTAGTGGATCTCTTGGGGTGAATTTATGTTACACTGTTCTTATTTGATCGTTTATCTGCAGTTCGGAACACCTAATATGTTTGATTCCTTTTCTAGGCAAAAGCTGACGAGATTGCAAAGTTTATGAACGAAAATGAGCAATTAAAATCCATGATTGAGGATGTGAAGGTATACCTACTTTTATATTTTGTTACTCAATTGGTCTGAGTAGATGTAATAATGACCTTTTCATGTATGCTTATGCTTTGAAATTTCAAAGTTGCTGTATAATGCTTTTGTATTTGCTACCATCCTTCATATATAGCCCAATCTTCACCTTTAATTTGTCTAATTGGAGGTAAAGGAACAAAATTCTTATAGGGAGGTTGTTGTCCCCGTGGCTTGTTACTGAAGCGTTTTGGAGAAATGCTAGACAAAATTATCTTAGTATAAATCTTAATTTTTCTTATAGGTGTCTTATGTTTGAGTCAATATTTAAGTCCATTATTCTTTCCATTGGTTTTCAATGTTTTTTTCTTCTCTTTTTTTTTTTTTCAATAATATTAGTAATATATAAATGGAACAGAAATCCATATGTTCCAATTGGACTATTCTTATTTTTTTTACGGAGAAGCATTCCTGAAGCTTGATCTTTGTCAATGTAATTATCATATTATGGAATTATAAATTTCCAGTTTGCTCGTATAATTGGACGGTTGTCCTTCATTATATGTTTCATGCTTGGAAAAAATTCTTGTGTTCCTGGAAACCAAATACGGTTGACTGGCTCAACTCCCCCTTATTGAGTTTTTCCCCAAAATTTCTTATCAGCCACATAGTATTGTAGTTTTAATAAATTATTTTTCTTATAGATGGTCATGTTTTAACTTGTGAAAGTTATTGAACAGAGAAAATCCCATGATGCAGAAGTTGAATCTCTGCGAGAGGAATACCATCAAAGGGTTGCGACACTTGAAAGGAAGGTAGGTCTTCTCATAAGTTCTTGTTTATAGTTCTGCTTGGATTGATCTGGCTTTTAACTGTGTCCATTACCTTTTTTATGAGATTTGTGTATTTGTAAATCAGCTTCTGGGGATTGGAGGGGTGGGGGTAGCTAACTTAGCTTCTGTGTTTTCATTTTCCTTACTGCAAAAGTGCTGATGTTTTTTTTTTCTTTTTCAATATATGATTACAGGTTTATGCTCTTACCAAGGAAAGGGACACACTTCGGCGGGAACAAAATAAGAAAAGTGATGCAGCTGCTCTTCTGAAGGAAAAGGATGAAATCATTAATCAAGTTATGGCTGAAGGTATATCCCTTTCATATTTGATGCAGTTTATATATTCTACTTATATTTTTAAAAAAAATATGTACCTTTTGGATACCAAGGGTTTCTTACTGCAATATGAGCTGCTATGAATATGTTTTCATTTATGCATTCTTTTACCAGGTGAAGAGCTATCAAAAAAGCAGGCTGCTCAAGAGGCTACTATAAGAAAATTGAGGGCTCAGGTATCTAAACGGTTTTATTGATCTGTCTGAATTTGTCATTCTTAATCCTTTCACTGCTAGCTAATCTTATCTTTTTGTCCTGAATACTAGATCAGAGAGTTTGAAGAAGAGAAGAAAGGGTTGATTACTAAACTTCAGGTGATTGAAATATATATCTTAAAACTTGTGGTCCATTGATTAATTTTTTAAAAGACAACTTTTTCAGTATCATACAATTAGAATGACATTGCTGTTGCAGCGCATACATTTATGAGTACTTTTGTTTCCTTTTTTTTCGGTAGATGCTTGGCTGAAAGTTTTCTTGTTGAGATATCCCACAAAGGATCTCTCGATCATATTCCTATTTTTATCATGCCAGTCAATTTCATAATAATCTTAGGAACACTATTTTTCTCTAATTCTTGTAATAGTTTATATGTTGCCTTAGCATATTTTAATTTTAATATCTAGAGGAACTACTGCCAAGGATATTATACATATGAATAATAAGTTTACATCTAGTTCAGATGTTTTTTTTGTGGTACAAGATTCCTTCCTTTAGTAATATGTAAGTATGCCATTCTATCTTCAGGTAGAAGAGAATAAGGTGGAGAGCATCAAGAAGGACAAGATGGCCACAGAAAAACTGCTGCAGGACACTATAGAAAAACACCAAACAGAACTCGCAGCACAGAAAGACTATTATACTAACGCTTTGGATGCTGCCAAGGAGGCAAAAGCGATAGCTGAGGAACGTGCCAACAATGAAGCCAGATCTGAACTAGAGAGTCGTCTAAGAGAGGCTGAGGAACGGGAAGCTATGCTAGTTCAGGCACTTGAGGAATTACGACAAACTCTAACTAGAAAGGAGCAGCAGGTTTTTGATTTGTCTATAGGAATTGTTGTTTTAATTTGGCTGACCTTGCAAAATTCATGGCCTAAGTTATTTGCCTTTTTCTTTCAGGTAGTATTTAGAGAAGACATGCTTCGCCGGGACATTGAGGATCTTCAGAAACGTTATCAAGTCCGTAAAGCTTCCCGTGATTGTCATTCATTTATACTAAATTTTGTTTCTAAATTTGTGCTGTTGCAAATGTTTCAAATAGCTTGCAATTCTGAGCTGTTGTTTTCTTGTAGGCAAGTGAACGGCGATGTGAGGAGTTGATTACACAAGTACCGGAATCTACCAGGCCTCTTCTTAGGCAGATTGAAGCTATGCAGGTGAGTGCAGATTTGGCAGGAGTTTTTGTTTTTAAAATATTCTCAGGATTTTAATGCATATTGGATGCTGATCTTTAATTTATTTACTCAGGCTTTATGGAGTTTGATCTCAGTCTTGATTTTTCTTGGTAACAGGAAACAACTTCAAGAAGGGCAGAAGCTTGGGCAGGTGTTGAGAGGTCTCTTAACTCTCGACTCCAGGTTTGTGGAATGTCTTAGCAAGTTATTTTTTATACAACATTTTAAAAGAAAATTATGGTTTAAAATTGGAATTATGTAATGGACATTTATCTGTAATGCTTCTGCAGGAAGCAGAGGCCAAAGCTGCTGCTGCTGAGGAAAGAGAGCGATCTGTGAATGAACGCTTATCTCAAACCTTATCCCGAATTAATGTTCTGGAGGCTCAGGTTGGCTTTTATAGGTTATATCAATGGATATTATCAATTTTCATTATCACTGCATTAACCAACGAGATATATACTCCAGATTTCATGTCTTAGGGCTGAACAATCCCAGTTAAGTAAGTCTCTTGAAAAGGAGCGACAACGAGCAGCTGAAAATAGACAGGAGTATCTTGCCGCAAAGGAGGAAGCTGATACCCAAGAAGGCCGTGCAAACCAGCTTGAAGAAGAAGTTCGGGAACTCAGGCGAAAACATAAGCAAGAGTTACAAGATGCATTAATGCATAGGGAACTGCTACAGCAGGTAGTGCTTCTGGTTCCTTAATAATTTTTTTAAATTTTATTAGTGTTTATTATATTTCAATACCCTGAAAGTGGGTTCTCTTATATGTATTTGTCTGATTGTGAAGCTACCTTTCCCTTTAATGCTTATAATAGAAAGAATCGATTTGATGTATCCAGATTAGGGGCGAAGGAAATTGGAACAGAAATTGTTGAGCCTTGCTTGCTTAATTATTTAGTGGACTCCAATTATTTTTGTTCAATTCATTTCTCTCCTTGGCCTTAATCTTTTACTCTTGTAGCAAGAAACAAGGTCCTAAAAAAAAATGTTATAAAAATGGGACTTCATCTTGATATTGCTAAACTCCTAGAATTTAGAAATAGTCTCTTATTATCATTAGTAAATACAAGATGCAATGAAGTTATTCCTACTATAAAAGTATGTAAAAGACAGGCAGTTGATAGAAAACTTCTCTGCCCTTGATTTTGGCAGGAAGTAGAAAGGGAGAAAGCTGCTAGGTTGGATATGGAAAGAGCATCTCGTACCCGTTCTGCTAGTGGATCTGATCAAACTGCTATAACAAGGCACAATTCGGCTGTAGAGAATGGTATGATGCATTGTTTGGTTTTGTTTTACATATGCCGATTGTCTCGTATATGCTACTAATTTTGTGTGTTCCTACAGGAAACTTGAGCCGGAAACTTTCAAATGCTAGCAGCCTGGGGAGCATGGAGGAAAGTTATTTCCTGCAAGCATCTTTGGACTCATCTGATAACTTCTCTGAGAGGAGAAATGCTGGGGAGGCAACCATGAGTCCTTATTATATGAAGAGCATGACACCTAGTGCTTTTGAAGCTTCCCTTCGTCAGAAGGAGGGTGAACTTGCATCTTACATGTCTCGGTTGGTGCGTATTTATTTCTAAACTCCCCATATAAAAAAATGTCATTGAGCTCACACATTATAGTTTTTGCTATGATTTTGGTATTCTGGATTTGAGTTCGCTATAGAGATGCTATTGCTTAATCTAAAGCATTATGCCTTCAGAGATCGGAAAAACTAAAAGAAGTATCATGGAATTTTGAGTTCCTAACAATATTATAACTGTGTTTGATCTAATATGGTTTTCGTTAATGTTACTTCAGGCATCCATGGAATCTATTCGGGATTCTCTTGCTGAGGAGTTGGTCAAAATGACAGAACAGGTGAGTTCCGTTCGGTAATACATTTTTGCTCGTTTATAATTGAGATTGAAATTGAAAATGTTGCTACAGTGTGAAAAGTTACGGTCAGAGGCTGGTATGTTACCTGGTATACGAGCTGAGCTAGATGCACTAAGGAGGCGGCATTCTGCTGCACTGGAGCTAATGGGCGAACGCGATGAGGAGGTACATCTAAGTTTGCATTTTGGGTTCTTTTTCTATGATAGTGAATGATTGACCTATAAATGTTGTGGAAATGAGGCATGTGTATCATGAACTATGATACCCTGATTTTCTTTTTTGAGTTAATTTGAGAATTATACAATGTGCTTGACCTGTCTTGCTCTTGGAAAAGTCCTTTAAAACTTTAAAAAAGAAGCTAATGCTGCATTGATGGGTTATTAAGGGCCCGTTTGATAACCATTTGGTTTTCAGGTTCTAGTTTCTAGTTTTCACCTTCTGTGCTTGACATATGGAGAAGTACCTTTTCTTGTGCATTTCTTCAACATCTCTCTTACCATATTTCCTCCACTCTTCTTCATCTCCCTTTTCTCCCTTTATCTCAAGCACAAAAACTGAAAACCAAAAGCCAAAATGGTTATCAAACAGGCCCTGAGCTTTCATAAATAAGGTGTTGCATTTTGTGCTCTTTGTATAAGAAAGAATTTCAAATTTAGCAGCTGTTAAGTTTCCTGACTTTTGATGTGGACTTGGCTCCTCCTAAAACCGACCTTCCAAAATGTCTAATAGGCAAGGAAAATGAGTTTGTTGGTCTTCTGTGGTGCTATGAATCTCTCTCTCTCTCTCTCTCTCTCTCTATCCCCATCCATATTTGAAGAGAGAGAGATTGTGTGTGTGTGTGCGCGCGCGCTACAATTTGACTCTAATTGAGTTTCTTGTTTCTCTGCACTTTCAATATATCTTGCACAGTTTAGAAACTCAAATGAGTAGAGAAATTGTGCTGTAAAACAGACAGAAGGAAGAAAAAACAGTTTGGAAGATAGGAAAGATGGAGGCTTTATCTAATCCATCTTCATACTCGTTCCCATACTATTTTCTGTCTCCAGAGAAACCGCCTTCATTTTTAAGAGTTTGAAATTCTTTATATCAGTCTCACATGAACCAACTTCCTTTAAGCATGTATGACCAGTAGCACAAAAATGGAGGATTTTCCCCTTTTCTCTTCCCATTATGTTCTGTTTATCTACTCTGTATTTGGAAAGCATGTATTTTAGGTCTATTCCTGAATTTAAACTGTTTCCGTGTGTCTAGCTGGAGGAACTCCGTGCGGATATTGTAGACTTGAAGGAGATGTACAGAGAACAAGTAAACTTGCTGGTCAACAAGGTAACAATTTGCTCAAAAAAGTCTTCCCCCCCCCCCCTCTTCTCCTCTTACCACCACCCCCCCCCCCCCCCCCCCCCCCCCCTCCCCACCTCCCCATAAAAAAGAAAAAAAAAAGCCTCTTCACTTTCCTTCTCTAATGACATACAATTATATATCTACAGATCCAGATAATGAGTTCTTCAGTTGGAGCCTAATCTTATGTTATAGTACTTGTCTACCGATTCACAATGCTCGTAGTATATATCTCCTTTTGTATACTGGATATTGGAAATTGTTTGTTCAAGAATTGTTCTTGGATTGTGGGTCTTCTAAAGTTTGCCTTGGACTAAGAGTGAGTAGCAACAATTGAAAGGGTATTACCTCCCTTTGTTAAACTTGTATGTAATTCAGGGGGGGGATTGTTGTATAGCATGAATCCTGCTGTCACATTTCTTTTTTCCAGGTTATAAGGTTTCCAGTTTTGTTTTATTTGATTTACTTATAAATAAAATGAATTTTCTTTTTTCTTTTTAGTATTATTATGTTTACGTTGCTAAATAGTTTTCAAATAATTCTAGCCAGGAAAAAATATGAAATCAAATGTTCCTGCCTTGTCATTCACACTTATGATTCCCTACTGTTTAATTTCGTTTTTATTTTTCCATTTTTATTTTTGTTCATGAATAAATTTGATGGAGGTGTCGTCTTCCCCACAATCTTATATTTGTTAACATTCATTTTACCAATTTGTTTGAACAAAAATTCTCCTAGGGATCTTTTTTTTTTTTCTCTCTTAAACCTCATAAGAAAGTCACTTAGTACTATATGATCTAGTGATATTCCTTTCCACATGTTATGTGAGAGGTTTCGTTACTCTTGGTGGGCGAGGTTGAATCCAATTATATATAATGTAATCTCTCTCCCTTAATATCCTTGTATTAAAAAAAAAAAGCCTTCAGAAGAAGAGGAAACAGTGAGGAGCCATTCCTCTCATGCCAAATCACAATTAATTTTTAGAAATATTCACTTACATGCATCAAACTATGATTAGTATTAATTATTCTTGTTAACAATACTGATTTAGTTGTATTCTTATTCACAGTATAGCTTAAGGTTTCTGATTTGACTCTCGTAATGTATAATTTTCATTCCTTAATATCGTTGTAGAAGAATAGCACAAGATTTCTGATCCGATTCTCGTAATGTATAATTCCCATTCCTTAGGGCCAGTTTGGTATTGATGTGATTTTTTTAAAAGTTGCTTCTGCTGTGCTTTTTAAAAAAATCATTTTTGTTGTTTTTTTTATAATAAATAGTTGTACACTAAAATTATTTTGGTAAAAACAGCTTTTAAAAATAACATGCAGATTGCTTTTAAAAGTTTTTGTCAAAAGTCCATTGTTTTTTAGAAATGCAAGATTTTTCATTTTTACCGAATACTTTTGTACTGCTTCACTTTCAAATAAAACAACTTTTTAAGAAGAAAAAATAATACCAAATAGGGCCTTAATATCGTTGTATAATAAAAATGCTTATTTTTAAAAAGAAGAATCCAAGTATTTTTTAGGTGTTGGATGAAGCATCTCCAGTAGAGGTCCTAAATTTAAGTTAAATTCTATTAATTGAAAAATTATTTTAACAAACTACCTTAAAAAAACTTACTCCAGTAGTATTATTTTATTATTTATGAAATTCATGTAATTATGAGGAGATAGAGAATCTCTACTTTTTCTCCCTTATTTGTTAAATTTGGGGATCTAAAACTTCCAAAATAACAAAATGATAAAGTAGAGAGTGGTATATGGACCATGCTAGAGCCATTTTTTCTTTGAAAATTCCTAAATTAACTACAAAAAATGTTTTAGAGACTCTACTGAAGATGCTCTATAACCAATCATATACACATTAAAGCGGTTAGTTTATTTGCTTGGTGGTGGTAAACATGTGTATGTGGGAAAGTAACAACTCATAGGTTGTGTTTTGTGTTTCATCGCCATGTCAAAGGGTACGTTTTGATTAGGAAATGCCAACCTCAACCAATTGAATATTTGTCAAGAGTAAATATTATTATTGTTATTATTATTATGGTAGGCACCTTACCTTATCATTTTCCAACCACCGGAAGAGGCTATAATAAGTCATATCGAGCTCACTAGAATGAGTCTAGAGATCGAAATGATGCCATTTCAATGATGGTCTAACTACATCAACCAACATCTCATGAGAGATATGGCACCAAATGAAATTGAAAGAGAGCAAATCGTCACAGAAAATGTTTGAAATAACTATTGATAAATTATATCGAGTTTAGTAGCATGGAGTTTATAATTAAATAGGATATTAAAGTGATTGATATATCAGTATATTATAGAAGATATCACACCTCAACCGTCCTCGGGTTAGTTGGGCACCTTACTATTGATTAGTGGGTAGGAAATTACAAATTGTTTAAGATTTCTTTTCCACATAATATTGTTTGAGATTTTCTTTCCGCATTATAGCAAAAACAAAAAACTATAGATCGATTAACTATTTTGATTTATAATTTTTTTTATTAAAAAAAATGAGTTGTTTTAATTACTATTGTAGCTCATTTTGTAAAAAAACAAAAATCATGGAGAAAGTGGTTGGTAAGGAGATTTAGGTATGAAAAGTCATAAGTCAATTTATTTTATATAAGAATATATTATTCTAAGTGAGAAATTCTGGTATGAAAAATAATCAAAAAGTTAAAATAATTAAATTTTAAATTTTAGATTCAAATATTATAGGGGTTAGTAATTTTGTCAATAAATAATGTCAATACAATTACAATTACAATTAAAATTTTGTATTATGTATGTTGTATCCTTTAACATATTCAAATTATGGTCTCATTCGAATTTTAGGATGTTACATCCTAATGAAATTTAGTAAAAATAGGGGTTTTCTTTTCGAACATAGAGTAGTTTTATAAATAAGAATATTAAAGAATGCGATTATATATAAATTGAATATTAATGTACATACAAAATTAGTAGTTGTCGTTTATTGTATTATTTTTGTTTCTTTTTTCTGTTTTCCTGTGAACTTTTATGAGGCCATGAATCTTTTTAAGATTATGTTATTGTTTATGATGTTCACATTTGAGTTATCCATTATATTATGTCTTTTGAATAAAAAATTTCTTCTAACAAAAAAAAAATTAATATCATCTAAAGATGGTCAAATGGTTATTAACTGTGATTTTTTTAGCCATAACCATTTAGAATTATGACCGCTGTTATTTATAACCATTGGTTATTTGGCTACATGGTTATTAACTATTACCATAACCATTAATATATGATTAATCGCGATGCACAGCGAAAATAATTTTAATTTTCAATATTTTATATATATTTTTTAAAGATTAAAATAACTGAAATTAATATTTAACAAAAAAATATAAAAAATAAAAATAGATAAATTTGCAAGAATAATCAATTATCTCGGATATCAACAAATTTTATATTACTGCTTAGAGCTCGAAGAGTAGAACTAGTTTGAGTTTTTATCAAAAATAACCAAAATTTAACCCATAAATTCATAAATATCCCTTTTTTTATAAAATTTAAAAAAATAAAAGAAATCACAGGTGAATAGACTTAATTACCTTTAAATGACTCTTAATAACAAACCCTAGCTACTTTCATCCATGGCTGCCGTCAGTTGACGAGACTGCAATGGTTTGCTGTTTCGCTCACCAGAGGTGTCTTCTTCGCTAGAGGACGACTCTCTTCTTCGCTGGGTTCTCTCCTCCTTAATTGCTATTGTTTAGTTTTTTTTCTGGGTCTTCTCCCCTTTCCTAATAAAAAAAGAAGAGGAAAAAAAAGGATCACCATGGGATTCTAGCGATCACCATCAAACCACCATACATGCAGCCAAACTATCAACTCTCTCTCTTACCACCATGAAAATATCTTCAGCAAACTTTCTTGATTGGCTTACTCTACAGGGGTTCATGAAAGTATTGATTTATGGAATATGAAACTACTCCGTCCATCATCTCTCTCCCTTTTTTTTTTTTTTTGTTTCCTACAGTTCATTTTTTTTTTCTTCTCACATGCTCTTAATTTCATAAAAGAAAAAAAAAACATAACTTGAAAATTTGATGTCGAAATTGAAATGAATTTGTAATGATTCTCAATCTGGAATCAATTTCTATGGGTATTTATGAAATGAAGGTTGATCAGTGTGGATTGGTGGACGATTGTAACGGTGGCTGTGAGGGGCTGTGGCTGGGGTGGTGTTGATGGCAGCTTACCCGTGTTATGATTTCGTATTTAAGTATAATTCATTTGTTAATACGAGGGTATCTAATTCTATTTAAGTCTATTTTATGCTATTTTTGAAAATTTTATAGAAAAATGATATTTATAAATTTAATAATTAAATTTTGACTATTTTTAATAAATTCTCAACAAATTTAATATTTAAATTGACGGCCAAAAGTGGTGGAAAACAACTGTCAATTGTTAAATAAATTTTTGTTTGTGTTTTGTATGCGGTGTGAACATTTGGTTTCTGTTGTGCGCGGTGTCAGCATATGATTGGAAAGAAGGAAGATTTGTCTCTGACCGAGAAACACAAGATCCACATAACCCGCAATCCAAGTGTTGGTCTGAGAGAGGTCCGTACAGGGCGCAGTGGTAAGGGGTAAAAAAGCTTCACTGGATCATCATCGTCATTTTGTCATCATCTCCTTTGCGTAATCGCTAATCCAGTCCAACTCCAAAACCTAACCATGTGCATCATTTCATTTTCACCAACAATGTCGTATATACTCATATGAAATAATCAAAAAAGCAAATAAAATACACACGCCAAGCGCACATTAGCCTGGACACCCGTGTCCCCCCGAGCTCTTTCTCTCTCCGATTAAACAGGGACGGTTTCGAGATGCTCGCTTAGATTTCCTTGGAGCTCACACGCACGCATAAACACCCACTCTCTCAACTTCTTTCACCTCCACCCCACGGCGCATTTTAGCCTCCGTCTGCCCTGTCTTCTTCGATCTCTCTCCCTTTCGCCATTGAATTCTTTCAGGTCGTTTTCAACCTCTGCATTTTGCACAGGTACTCAATTTCTCTCTCTTTCTCTTTCTGATGATGTAAATGCATACATGTGTATGTAATGTTTAGAGTTCGATTCAGCAGAATCTGGAAGATTGTTTTTTCTTCTTAATTTTTTAAAGTCGGTCTGAAGTGTAAAGCTGAAAATTCTCTCTGCTGTACTTTTTTTATTTTTTATTTGAAGAAAATGGTGAGTTTTCCCATTACTGACCTTAAAAACGCCATCTTTTTTGTATTTGAAGCTCTATTTCTTCCTTTATGGCACATATCTCGCTGTATTTGATCCCGATTCTCACATTTCGGTTCGGTTTTTGAAATTTCGCTTTAAAATGTACATATGAATCTGCATGCCTGTACACTTTGTGTATATATGTGTTTTTCTTTATGATGATACAAATTTGAAATCTGGTCGATGATGAACTGGATCTGATACAAAGTATTCTATCACTGAAGTTTGTAATGCGATTTTCTTTATGATGATACAAATTTGAAATTTGGTTAGAAATTAATTGGTCAGTGTTGGTTGGTGTTTGCAGTCGGCTGCACAATATTCTCTGTCAACTTTTGGACAGGGCTTCTATAGTTTTGCTATGCGGGGTCGTCATCTTGACGCCTACTCGGCGTACAAGCGTGCAGCGTCGAAGGACCATATCAATGCTTATGATAGAGAAGAAAGTTCAGGTACTTCTGGATTGCTCTGTCACCATTTTTTCTATATGCGGGGTGTTACATTGCTTAGCTTCTTCTCTGTTAGTTTGGGATCAGAAATCCTCTATTGGTTGCTTATAATTATTTAGAAATTTCATTCAAGGGGCATTTTTGGGTAATTTAAATGCGTTCTTTGATAATTTGGTATGAAGTACAAGCATACTTCCATAAGTGGCACTTGCACATGAGGTTGATTCCTTGTATGGGTTTTAATAGATTTATTGAATGGAAAAGCTATTGGAAACCCTTCATGGAGGCGCTCTTTGCCGCATATGCTTGTGGCAGCTCTTTCTTCATTCTTATTTGGTTACCATCTCGGGTGCGTCCCTAATTCTGAAAAACTAGAATTTCTTTTCTATTATCCTTTTTTATATGTGTTTTGCTAACTTAAACAGCATAATATTTATTTATTTTTTTCACTAATGCAGAGTGGTTAATGAGACACTAGATAGCATTTCTTTGGACCTTGGCTTCAGTGGGAATCCCTTGGCTAAGGGTAATCGTGTCATTGCATTTCCAATCTTTTCTCAGCTAAGTGCATTCTGTAATTTGATCTAATGTTGTTTCTCTCCTTGAAGGTCTGGTAGTGAGTACCTGTTTAGGTGGCGCTTTTGTTGGATCTCTGTTTAGTGGCTCAATTCTAGATGGAGTTGGGCATCGAAGGGCATTTCAGCTTTGTGCATTGCCGATGATAATTGGTGCATCAATGAGGTAACTTTTTTATGACAATATCTACTTATGATCACCAGATTGAGCTCACTATGGGTTTTTGACCACCCTATTACCCCAAACAAAATACTGAGAATGGCATCATGAATTGCTTGATACCACCATTCATGATACAATGTGTCCATGATTTTCCCTCTTACATCTTGCACTCAAAGGTTTCCAGATGATAAAAAACCATAAATTCCTTGCTTCAACT
Source organism: Oemleria cerasiformis (assembly GCA_037349345.1). Lineage (NCBI taxonomy): Eukaryota > Viridiplantae > Streptophyta > Magnoliopsida > Rosales > Rosaceae > Oemleria > Oemleria cerasiformis. The sequence goes on along the minus strand of JAZGTL010000019.1, from coordinate 3,758,175 downwards.
GTTATGAACTTATTATGACCACTGGAGGGAAATCATTATGATGAATCTAAACCCTAAACCTTGAACAAAATACTAAAAACGAATTGAGAATTACTTATTCCCATTTTTTTTATCCAAAATTTCGTATTTTTTTTATCCTTATAATACCTCTCACTCAAATTTTCCTGATAAACTAATGGTACATACTTGTTACATCCATGATAACAATAGAAATGGTGTATGTCACCTACTTCTCATATAGCTAACCTATATGAGTCTTACTAAAACGTTATGTGGGAGTTGCAGTGCAACAACCAAAAGTCTATGGGGCATGCTTCTAGGGAGGATTTTTGTTGGAACTGGGATGGGAATTGGCCCACCTGTTGCTGCTATCTATGTGTCAGAGGTATAAGAAACTATCCTTTTTGTTTATCCTGGAACTGTTAATTGACATACAATGTAATGTTCTTAAATATTTTAGTATGATCTCTCCACATGAGCAGATTTCACCAGCTTTTGTAAGGGGAACTTTTGGGAGCTTCACCCAAATTGCTACATGTCTTGGACTTATGGGGTCTCTATTTATTGGACTTCCGGCCAAGGATATTGTGGGTTGGTAAGATAAAACTTATGGGACCATTGATATTCCCGAAAACCTTTTCATTACACATTTTGATCCATTTGTTTTTATGCTAAGCTTTTTATTTATTTTCCAACTGTTATCTAAAGAACACTATTTTCTATCAACATGGTTGATGGTTAGGTGGCGGGTTTGTTTTTGGGTGTCTACTGTTCCTGCTGCAGTACTTGCTGTTTGCATGGAGTTCTGTGCAGAGAGTCCTCAGTGGCTTTTCAAGGTTATGTGCTCTCATTTCTCATTCACCAAGCCATAAACAGTTGGTCAAGTTAGTGTCTGGTGTTCGGAATTAATTTAAATTTTCCTATATTTTGGTCTTGAATAGGTCGAGCTCTATGAAACTTTAGAAAAATTGGGGAGCTTGATGTGTAAAAGTTAAAAATTTGTTAATTTCTGCTGTCTAAGAAATTAATATATAATTACTTTGTGTATATTTTGGCAAGAGCATACCTATTGTGTAGTATAATGCTCTTACTTATCATGTATGTCCTCCTAGGTGGATATGATTACCTTTTTAACATTCTTGTTTTGTTTTTTCTTCTTCTTCTCATTTTCTCTTTGTATTGGCTTGTACTCAAAATTATTTGTTGGTGCAACAGGCTTTGGTCTCGTTTCTTTTTCTGTTCTCCCATATACACATTCCTTTTGGGTGGTATTATACAAAGAGTATAAGGGCTTTCATCATTTACTCACCTTCCAATAATTGTCATCATGTACTCACCTAATAATTTCATAATTTACTCACCATCTAATATTTGTTATCATTTACTCACATTCTAATACTTGGTAGGAGTTAAATATGATTTTGTTTCATTTTATTTTTTACCCAGTGAAGGCTATTATCAACATTGATACTAATAGTTGTTTCTGGCTGGGTTCAGAGAGGAAAAGGTACTGAAGCTGAAGCTGAATTTGAGAAACTCTTAGGGGCAGCACACGTTAAATTTGCAATGGCAGAATTGTCAAAGTCTGACCGAGGGGAAGAACTAGAGGCAGTAAAGTTCTCAGAGCTACTGTATGGCAGACATTTCAGAAGTATGCTTTCAATTCATTGATACATGAGTTGTTGAAATCTAACATTATGTGCTTCCATCTGCATAATTACCTTATAGCCGTCATATTTTGCAGTGGTTTTCATTGGGTCTACCATTTTTGCTTTACAACAGCTGTCAGGCATAAATGCTGTATTCTATTTCTCTTCAACCGTCTTTAAAAGCTTTGGGGTGCCTTCAGATTTGGCAAACATATGTGTTGGAATTGCAAATCTATCGGGTATGATTGCATTATTTGTGGTTGTTTGGGATTATACTATTTTTTTTTTATCATACAATTCTTTTTATCTTTTGGTCGTTTTCTCTATACTATTCTAGGTTCAACTGTTGCAATGATCTTGATGGATAAGCTTGGTCGGAAGGGGCTTCTTCTTGGAAGCTTTTCTGGCATGGTGAGCTTCTTCTATAAATACTGTGAATAAGTGATCCAAACTTTATAATGTCAGTTTTGTCTGTTCAGTGGAATCTGTGTCACCAATATTGCATTTGCTTCTACTGAGGCTCTCTCCTTTTTGTTTGCATTTAATAGACTATATAACTGACATGTTATTTAACCTTTTATGCATTTCTTGGTGTAGGCAGTAGCAATGGGTCTTCAAGTAACTGGAGCAAGTTCTTTTACATCAGGATCTGGAGCATTAAGTCTATCGGTTGGTGGCATGCTACTGTGAGTAGTCAATCATCTTCAACCTTGTTTGTATATAAGATGAAAAAAATTTGTCATAATATGTAAAGATAAAACTACTGCTAGGTTATGGCAGCTCATTGAATGGTTTTGGGATCTTTAAACTGTATCTTTCACTGGGATTATTAAAACTTGGCCATTCTTTTTGATAGATTTAAACCTAATCCTTGCATGAAAATATTTTTGCATGATATGACAAAACTTCCTGATTGAGTGATTACAACATATTATAATGTGATTTGCCATTTTTGCATAATTGTTGAATGTAAAGGATTGCGCATGTACATCTACATCTACAGTGCCATGATATTGTAGATTAGGAAATGGTAAAAAAAAAAAAATCTGAATAGAAGCCTCTATGCATTAAATTCAACAATTTTAGAAAATCTGCATAGAGCTTTGCATAGAATTTTTATTTGATGCACGTTAAAAGCATCTGTGCAATTTTTTCTTTAAGGACTTTAAAATTGTAAAGCAAATTTGCATAGAAGATGTTGTGGTGTTCATGTCACAATATTATATATTGTGAAATCGGGTATGCAGGTTTGTCTTGATGTTTGCTCTTGGGGCTGGTCCAGTGCCTGGTCTCCTCCTATCAGAAATTCTTCCTGGCCGTATAAGGGCAAAAGCCCTGGCAGTTTGCATGGCTGTGCATTGGGTAATTGTCTTCTATAGTTCTCTTATATGGCTCACTTGCATCTTTTTTGTTTTTATTGTGGGAGCTGCCATATGACCTGTCCTACTCACAACATACCTAACATATTTTTATGAATATATCCGATAAAAATTTGTGCCTTTGATGATAAATTTCAATCTATGAAAGCAAGAATTTGGTAGTAGTACTTGGTCATGGCTGTAGGGGTAGAGTCATTCGCTGGCTCTGCAGGGATACAAAGGAAAAAAAATTAGGTACACAAATAAATAATTTCAAATAGCCACCAATTTTGTGTATACAGCTCATTCACAGTCCACCCCCCTTTGTCCAAAAAGAAATTTTGATAAACCGCCATGAAAAGTGAATTTGATTGTCAAAATTGTTTATTCTCCCTAAGTATATGACCCGTTTCATTTCCAGAGGTTCTAGTGCACATTCCAGACATAACATTCCTTGTCATAATTACATCACTTGAAATCCTAAGTTGTTCAAAAACTTCTGAATGATGGCAATGTTATTGACCAGGGAGGAAGTATAGGATTCTTTTGCCTAAAACTTTTAGTATGTCAAAAAAGAACATGGTATGTCTTAGAAAATTTGAAAAAAGGGGGGATTCTACTGAAATTTGGCAGAACTTTATATTGAAAAGTTAAATCATGTCTTCATTGGAAGTTCAGCCCAAGCCAATAAATAACCTTCCTTGGCTCTTGCATGGCTGGAAAGTAGTCTTATGATCTTAAAGTTTGAAAGACAATTCAAAGACTGTCCGTTTCTATGCAGACTGTGCTGATAGTCTAATATCATTATGACCTTCTGCAATTGTATTAGTTTGATTTGATTGAACCATATGTTACACACTTCATTCAAAACTGATTTAAGAGACTTTGCTGCATGGTGGCTGTTGTTTTGTTAAGAATCCATTCTTGACAGTTTCATTTTGAGGTCTCATTGTAATTGCTGCTCATGATTGCTTCTTTTGTTCAGCATACTTTCTATAAATTATATTGCCCCTAGGAAAATATAGGGGCTTTGGTACCATCTCCATTTCAGCCCTACCCCACAAACGTGCACATGCACACGCACACACACACACACATGGAAAAAAGAATAAAGGAGGAAATGATCTCCCATAAATTACATTCTTCAAATTTATAAATTTAATGCCATCTCACTGGTTTGGTGTCTTTGACAGGTGGTAAATTTCTTTGTTGGTCTATTTTTCTTACCCTTACTGGAGAAAATTGGGCCACAGGTTCTGTACACAATCTTTGCTACATTTTGTTTGCTGGCTGTGATTTTTGTGAAGAGAAATGTAATAGAAACCAAAGGAAAGTCACTCCAAGAAATTGAAATTGCACTTATTCCACCTCAGTGAAGGTATTCATTTTAGTTATTTTTATGAGTGGCTTTTATTTTTGTTGCACCAATTCTGTTTCCTTTGTTGATTCTACCCATCTTGCATTCTTGGTTGAGCAAAAGGTTTAGGTTTAGTTTAGTTTCATAATAGGTGCTGTTAACATTAAAATTAGTCTTCTTTTATGTAAATTATTGCTCGTTATTGAATATGTTTTAGCAATTATCACAAGAGGGTTCTGTTTTGAGGGTAGTTAATCTAAAGTAACATAGTCCCTAGTTGCTGCTTTGCAGCCAAATTTTGACCCTTAGCAATTACTAATTTAACTGAGCAAACCCAACGCTCAACTGATCAGCTAGAAGGCAGACCTAATATGTGTTCAGAGTTCAAAACCCAGCTTGTGTGATGAGCTCTTTGGGGTTACCACTATGATCTGATATGGATGCTTGTGGGATGCGTGGACCACGTGTATAAGGGAGTATTCAGATTGTTAATATGTTACTATCTAATAAATTCTGCATATAATATGTGTAGTTCTGCTGTATTGAAAAATGACCATATTATCTGCATTCTACTGAGTACTAAATTATGAACTTGTACTTTACATTTGTTTTATCCAAAATTTTCTTCCTATTTTTCATCTACTAAATTATGTTATGCTTATGCATTTTATATGTTCTTTCCTGTCCCACATACTGCAAGGGGGTTCAATAACCTTAATATCTTTTTATTTCATTTATCTTGGAAAGACTAATTAAAGACCATTTTCGTATCGTTTGCTCATCTCTGTAGGTTCTTCAACAAAACTAGATTACTCTTTACACAAAGCTGAGGTCTCTTTTGTAATGATGGAAACCCAAGACTCAGTTTTGCCAGTAATGGATATATTGCCACTTTCAGCTCAGTTGAGTTCCTTAAAATCCTCGATTACCTTAATTTTTTTCAGACCATCAGAAAATGTTGTTTTCAAGAAAACTGCAAAGATTATGTTGCTTCAAATGTTTTCTCTGGGTTTTCCTTCTCCATTTTGACTTTCACAATAGTTGTCTCTAAACTTACATACTCATGATTGCTCAAAGAAAGATCGAAACTTCTACTAAAACTCAGGGTTAACATTATCTGGTGTCAAATTGTTCGAGTTGGTTTCACGACTTCTGAATTGATTCTGTAGTCAAAGCTTATCTACCTTTTTAAGTGATATCAGAACTGTACATTTACTCGAAATTTGTATGATTAAACTTGCTAAACTTAAGTCCAAAAACATACGAAAAGAGAACTTTCCAGATGGTGGAAACAGAAAAGTTGTGATTTATATTATGAGAGTTTCCTTACTGGTTGTGATATTTTTGTTCATCTGAGTTTATGTATGATGTTTCATTGCAGGGAGATAATGAAAATAAGGTAGTGTGAAGATTCCGAAATCTTGTATGTCTGCCCAAACTCCAGTTCGAAGTTATGGTGGTGCTGTAGCTGGGGAATTTAGGAACTAATTATATCAGGTGTTCATCCTGGTCCTGGAAGGCTTTTGTATATTATTAGAGGTTATGGAAATTTTGTAAACAGATTGATGTTAAATGTCGTATTGAAATTTACAAGGCAAAGTAATACTTCAAGGATCTGACTCTTGAGAATAATATAAATAGAACTGTTCCATCCAGATCTTGGACTTGCTTCTTACATGGATCATTGACAAATACTTTGCCCAAGAATCAAATTATCTCAAGAAAATTTATTTATAGATCCTTGATTTAAAGACCATGAATTTCATTATTCTTCACAACACAAATCCGGACACTGTCTTGTGTGAAGTCGTTAACCCTATAAAAGGCAAAATAGTTAATGAAAAATTAGGTTACTTCCCTTCGACGAGACTCGAGTCACGTTATTAATTGTTGTAGGATTGCCCTACGAAAAAAAGGTCGTGCATTTTGGATCACAAATTCACCATGGGCAATTATTACACACCTTGAGGGTTGAGTCCACGTTAGGCGTTCTTGAGAATTACGAGTCCTAAAGCAAAGCGGTTCAGGTACGCGTCGCTTTTGTGTTCCCTCTTTCTCTCTTCTTCATTTCTTCAATTCTTCAATTCTATTCCTTTTCATCTTTCATGTCCTTATGCAATGTTTGTTTACCGAGAAAAAAAAATCTCAAATGAACTGAATAATTCATGCATCTTTCATTGTGGGAACAAACTTCTCCACGACTGTAATTTCGCTTCTCTGGTCACCAACACCAGAAAATGAAAATGCGTAAATTTTTTTTTCTTTCTGTTTTATTGAATCTGACCATGAAAATTGTTCCTTTGTGTACTAATTGATAATGGGTTGTATGTAGTTTGCTTGGTAGGTTCATATAGAATTCACTATGATAAATGTTTGTTTGAAAAGTTCTAAAACAAATGCGCCAACTGCTTGATGAAATGCCTCAGTGAGAGCCCAAAATGCTCTTACTTTTTGACATGCTTATTTATTTGTGTGCTATTGCAAGGTTTGAAATCTAGAGACTAATATAGAACGATGGGAAGTGAAGAGGACCCCGTGAAGAAGTCTCAGGTGGTAGATGCCCGGGCACGAAACATTAGTCACAATGTTCGTTGCACCGAGTGTGGTAGTCAGTCCATTGAAGATTCTCAAGCAGATATCGCCATTTTGCTCAGAAAGGTATTTCCTTTATCATTTTTGGTTTTAAAAATTTGAGATACATACTCGTATTCTAGGACTGACATCGATCACTTTTTATATGGTTTCCTCAACCAAGACTGAAAATACTTGTCAGAAATTGTTAACCAACATCACTTTAGTAACTAGAAACTAGTCACTGGGATGTCCCATTTACTGATAAAGGAGTTTGTTATATGTTGTTAGCATTTGTAAGCGGAATACGATTTGGTTTGTCATGTTCATCTTCAACTGTTGTCCTCAGTCTAAACAGTTGCTGCCTAAACTATTGTCATTCTGATTGTTTTCAAGATTTGGCTGCCATTAGCATCTTTTTAAGTCCTACAACTTCTTGTTACATAAATGAGTATGCACGTACCGTAACATGATGGTTATTATCCATCAGTGCTAATGCCTATAATGTTTGTACAGTTGATTCGTAATGAGATTCATGCTGGGAAGAGTGACAAAGAGATTTATAAGAAGCTTGAAGATGATTTTGGTGAGACAGTACTTTATGCACCGAAGTTTGATATGCAGACTGCAGGCTTGTGGCTATCACCGGTCAGTTTATGACCCTTCAAAAATAAAAACTTGAACTTCTGTTGGTATTTTGTAATTTTAATTTGTGCTCATTTTACAATTGTTGGGCTTTGGAAACAGCTTCTTGTTGCTGGTGCTGCTGCAGGCATTTGGGCTTATAACAAGCACAGGCAAAAGACTAATGTCCACATCATGGCCCTGAACCTTGTGAGAGGCGTTCCATTGACACCGAACGAGAAGCAAACCATGTTAGACCTCCTCACACCACCTCCTTCACGAGGAAACACTCCTTCCTCGTGGTGGAGGAGGTGGGGAGAACAATGATGTGTTGTCTTTCACAAGCCTTCTTTTTTAGTTTATACTTGATTAAACTGTGTGGTGTAAGTCATAGAACCATGGATGAACAATAAAAGTGTTCGAATTAGAAGATGTTAATCAACTTCTCAAATGGTCTATTTTATTTGACTCTTATCATTTACTTGTCTTTTTCATCTTGGTTGGAATTAGCTATCCTTTTAGTTTCATAATCCAACTATTGTGAATTGAAGTTTTCCTGCCGTTTATTTCACAAGCACGAACTACTAGATTATTAGGCTTTAACTAAATGGACTAGCACCATGAACATCTCATAATTATTAAAGGGGCCGATACAAGCACCACACACAACTCTACTGCATATTTGCATATAAAGATCATATTACACAATTAGGATTTTTTGACATGACTCGAAACTTGCACAAAATTTATCCGGGTCAATTTGTATGATTAAAATTTCGGATCAATCTATTATGACAGATTTAATAAACATATAGGTTGACCCGTGTAATAACCTATTAACCCGTTTAATAAATCGGATTAATTTACTATATTGCGTGTTTAATCTTTTATTGGATTTAATAAAATCATGATGAATAATCTTTAGAGGATTTGATAGTGGGCAGTACTAAAGAGCTATAGGATAACACCAATGTGTCCTTCTTCCAGTCGATATTGATAATTTTTCTACTTGATGTTAGTAAAGTTTTCATTCCATATCATGGCATGCATAGCTATGAAAATGAGCATTCGATTCTTGCCAAAAAAATAAATAAATATTGATTTCGATCGAGTTCTAAATGAGCACTGTGCCCGGTTTGTTTCTTCACACCACATGAATTATACTCTCTCTTTCTCACAGCCTCATTGAGTCTTCATATAATCTCCCTTCCTCTTTAAATATACGAAATAATGTTATTATTTAAACATAATCTCTTAAAAACGTTAACTAAATTAAAAATTATTTGATTCATATAAATGTACGTTTCAACTAAATAGATGATTTATTATTATGAGGATATTCAACTTGTTTGGTTTTATTACATTAATTAATAGAAAACAGTGAATAGTTATAATTATAAAACGTTCTTAAATCACAAACTTACCATAGAAAGGACAATTACGTATTTCAAATATAGAACACAAGTATTAGCCTATGTTTTCGGGCTTAGCTTCATACTTTTAAGAATTGAAAAAATATTTGAGTTTTCAAGAAATGAGTTGATCGAGGACGTACTGTAGCAAGATATATTCTATTTTTCAGATAATAAGTTGGTTTTATTATCATTTACATATGTTGGAAATTAAGCTTCTCATTAATTAATGGTTTAATTTGCTTCTTTTGACGAACATTACACTGACTCAAGAGATTACAGCAGTATGATGTAAAAAATATTTTTTTATATGGAGATTTATATGAGTATGCCATATAGGTATAGTATTTCCGATGATTCAAGCTTGGTATGTAAGTTGAAGAAGGCATTGTATGGTTTGAAACAATCACCAAAATCATGGTTTGGAAGATTTCGGCTAGCCATGAAGAAGTATGGCTACGAGCAAAGTAATCAAAATCATACGCTGTTCCTGAAGAAACAAAACAGTAAGATAATTGCTCTTATAATTTATTTTGATGATATGGTTGTTACTGGTGATGATATAGATGAGATGACTAAGTTGACATCTAACTTGGCATATGAGTTTGATATGAAAGATCTTAGTGGCTTAAAGTATTTTTTGGGCATTGAAGTTATCCGGTCTAAGAAAGGAATATGTTTGTCAAAATGAAAATATGTGCTTGACTTATTGAAGGAAACTGGTATGCTTGGGTGTCAACCCATTGATACACCTATTGAGCAAAACCATGGCCTAGAAGAACTTCCGGATCAAGTTCCTGCTAATAAGGGGAGATAGTAGAAGCTAGTTGGTCGTTTGATTTAATTATCACACACTCGACCTGATATTGCTTATGGGGTTAGTGTGGTAAGTCGTTTTATGCATAATCATAATGAAGTCCATATGAATTCAATTGTGCGAATTTTGCAGTATTTGAAATCAGCACCAGGAAAATGCCTTATATTCTCCAAACATAATCACACAGATGTTATGGGTTACTATGATTCTGATTGGGGTGGTATAGGAGAAAGACGGCGTTCAACTACTGGGTACTTCACATTTGTTGGAGGTAACTTGGTAACTTGGAAGAGTAAAAAACAGAAGATTGTGTCATTATCTAGTGCTGAGGTAGAGTACTGAGCAATGGTTAAAGGGATACAAGAACTATTGTGGCTGAAACGGCTTATGGGAGAGCTTGGTTTTCTATCTAATGAAGCTATGAAGTTATATTGTGATAATCAGTCAGCTATCAAGATTGCAGAAAACCCAATACAACATGATCGAACTAAACATGTGGAGATTGATCGTAATTTCATATACGAGAAGTTTGAAGAGAAAATTGTTGAAGTCCTATATGTGAAGATTGCTACTGAACAGATGGCTGATATTCTTACCAAGGCTGTATCCAAACAGGCCTTCAATGACTCACTTGTCAAGTTGGGCATGTTTGATGTCCATGCTCCATCTTGAAGGGGAGTGTTGGCGTGAGTCATATCTTATAAATATAGGAACTAGAGTAATTATAGGAATTGTAATTATTTTCCTATTCAAATATTCAAAATATGTTATTATTTAAACATAATCTCTAAAAAACGCAAACTAAATTAAAAATTGTTTGGTTTATTCATATGTACGTTTCAACTAAATAGATGGTTTATTATTATGAGGATGTTCAATTTGTTTGGTTTTTTTACATTGATTAATAGAAAACAGTGAATGGTTATAATTATAAAACGTTCTTAAATCACATACTCACTATAGAAAGGACAAGTAAGGCCCCGTTTGATATTGCTTATTTTTTCTTAAAAAATTGCTTTATTTAAAAGTGAAGTACTACAAAAGTGTTTGATAAAAAAAAATATCTTGTTTTTTTATAAAGCGAAAAACTTTTGACAACAACTTTTAAAAGCAGTCTACATGTTGCTTTTGAAAACTGCTTTTAAAAAAATTACTAGGCTCAATCTACTCGTGAATGCGTGACTTTCAATCGTTGGTGATGCTTCCTTATAACGGATTGTCACACTACAACAACGATTTAGAGTCATTTACGAGTGCATTAGCAACTGCGCGTAGCAAATCTCTAAAACTATCAAGAGACAGGTCTCAAAATGCTTGCATGGCATATGGCCAAGTTGCAAAGGAGAAATCCTCTTTGTTCCTATCCCTCTGGTCAACAATTGAGAGCCCCTTTGGTCAAATTTTAAGCTATAAGAAAAAGGGTAAGTGAATGCAATCAGGCACTCAAAGACATTCAATGCTCTCAATAATTTGGAGCTATAGAAAACGCCAGCACCTAGATTTGTTTTCCATGCCTAAATTAATCCCCTCAACCTCAATCTGTCACACTCTCAGTTTACATGCAAACAGTTGACATCAATTTTTTTATTTTTTTTATAAGCAAAATTAGCAGACTTCCAAAATTTTGACAAATTGGTAGGCCTAACAAACAGTGCCAAGACTAAATCTTTGATTTAAAAAATTTGGTTATAAAACCAAGCTATTGCAAGCAAGTTAGGTGCACACATTGCTTGCTTGCTAAAATGGAAGAGAAAATGCCTCAAGCTGGTGAGTTCATTAATGGCTCAGCCTCTCCAAATCAAGCACACAAGAAGCATCACCAGTATGTCGGAAGACCCTGGAGCACCGGATTATTCGACTGCCACGAAGATCAGACGAACGGTAACATTTTTATGTCCATGAATTTTTAATATCTTGGTTTGCCTCTTCTCAATCTAATTATGTTGGGTTTTTGACATGTTTGTGTTTGCAGCTGTTATGACAGCATTTTTACCTTGTGTGACGTTTGGGCAGATTGCAGAGGTATCGGATGAAGGCGATATGCGTAAGCCCTCCTCATACGTTCAATTTTTTGATACGAAGTACTAATTATTTCTAAGCACATGTGATAATCAGAATTGTTAATTTTTTCAAATATTATGTAAAAATCATCGTCACAAAAAATCAAATAAATTGAAGATAATTTATCATCTTAATTGTCACACAAATTGTCATTGTTTTGATACGGATGACAAACAAAATGAGATTTGGTTGATATTTTGCACAAACGACCTTTACATGATACTTTAAGAAATTAACAGTTTCGGTAATAACATATCCATATAAAAAGTTCAATAATTAACAACCGGGGACGACTACATCCCCTTCGGGCGGATGCAAGTATTTTCCTTTTATAAATTTATTTCATATATAAGCAAGTGTCAAAGACTCAAAGTGGCTTAATTAAAAATTGCAGCTTGCCATCTGGGGAGTTTTATATACCTTTTGATGATGCCTGCCTTGTGCTCTCAATGGGTGATGGGCTCAAAGTATAGAACAAAAGTAAGGCAAAAGTATAATCTGGTAGAAGCTCCATACACAGATGTCATCTCCCATGCCTTTTGTCCATGTTGTTCTCTTTGTCAAGAATTCAGAGAGCTCAAAAACAGAGGACTTGATCCAGCTCTAGGTACTTCAATAATTTCTTATATCTTTTGTTATATTTCGTCGATTCTTCGAAATATGATGATAATTTGTTTGCAGGATGGAATGGAATTCTTGCTAAACAGTCTGAGGATAAATCAGTAGAAATTCCTCCTGGAAGTTAAGCCATGTTTAAGTGAAAGTTTCTTCATTTCTTCTCTGGGTTATGATTGTTTATTTTTCTTCTCATGCATCATCGAGGACTTGGATTATGTCACAAGATAACTAAGTTCTAAAATACTAAATTGAACAAAATAAAATTTCCCGCCATGTATGCAAATTGAACCTGAGATTTCTAATTTTTCAAATAAAAAGGAATGTTCGTGTATTAAACCTTAGGCCTAGTTTGTTTTGATAGAATCAAGACAAAAAATGGTAATTTTTCGTTCTACTACATTTTCATATTTTCCGAGTTACAGAAATGAAGATGAGGGAGAAGTTGAGGGGATTTAGAATTATGGCTTGAAGGGTGGTATTTCAATTTCATCTTATACCTAAAATGTAAAATTACATCAAATAACCTTTGATTATTTGAAAATATAAACACATTCGAAAACTATGAATCTAGTCAATCACTAACAATACAAAATCAAGAATTTTTAAAGCAAATTTTTTTTTTTTATCAAATCTAGATTCTTTCTTTCAAAACCCTCCATTCAATAGAAATACGATATTTGTTAATATTGTTTTAGAAAACGTAAGTTTACAATATTATATTTTTTAATGTTGTTCTAAAACGAAAGTTTGGGAATTCACTTAAAAGGTCGAACCTTTTTTCATAGAATCAACTGGACAAAGTACATTACAAAAAAAAAAACAAAAACTCGACCACGTATAGACAACTTATTATAAAAATGTCGATAATTATTGATAAAATATAGACAACTAACTTATCATAAAATGTTTGATATACATAAATAAAGCACTAATAATTTATCATAAAAAGTGTCGATAAATACGACAAAGTACAAGTGTGTTCCTCAACTTCCTTTTCTCTTTAAACTTTACATGTTCACCAGAAATTTTATTAATTTCTTATGCGTTCCTGCCCTTGTTGAATTTTTGTGCTTATTTAGCTTGTGGTAATTTATTTTCAATTTCGTGGTAAAAAAATAAAAAAATTGAGGTATACCATCTGTTTGGGGTTAGAGAAAATGATGGAAAACAATAGTATCAATTGCCGACCCTTTAAATTTAGGATTTTGAAATACTACTAATATGATCTTGATTAATAGTTTGATCACATAGTCTGAGGATCTATATTTAAACTGTTAGATCATTAGAGAGAGCTGATGAAATTTCTGGGTATTTTTCTGTTATGCTTGCTGACCTTTTTTGGTTATCGAGAGAGAGCTGCTTATGGAGAGAAGTAGAGAGATGAAGTGTGAGGTAAAGTCGTAATTTTAGGAAAGTTTCGGTCCCCAAGCTACCTTTCTCCCTTCCGCTCCATCTTCCTCTCTCTCTTTCAAAGTTCAAACCCACACCAATTCTGGGTTTTTTGCTCATGAATTTTCTAGGTATGATTCTCTTCGAATCCAGGGGCAGGTGGGGTGGGTGTTCAATGAATTGCACTGGGTTTTGGGCGTGAATTTTGTTTTGTTTTTTTTGAATTTTGTTTTTTATTTTATTTTTTTATTTTAATAAGTTTGTTTTATAATTTATTTTAAAATTTTATTAATTATTTTTAGTATATCAAATTTTTATTATTATTTTTATCTACATAGCGTCCATGTCAGCATAAAAAAGGCCCCACAAGTGCCACTTGGGCACTTAACAGATTTTTTTAACAGATTGTTAACTATGAGTACCTAGATGTTGTGTTTTGATAGTTTGGGTACCTAGAAGAAAATGTTCATAGTTGGGATATGAACTTTAAATGAACCCTATAGTTTGTGTACTTTTATGTAGTTTATAAAAAAAAAAAACGAGTCTTCTTTAACCTGTTTCACCCAATCTCCCGGTATTACCAATTTCCCCACAAATTTATGTTTTATTTTATATCACTTATTTCACCAACCGTTGGATTTTGGAGAGTTGGATCCAACACTATAAATAGGCACCGCACTCAGTTCGACATGGTATTGTAGAATTTCCGCATATTTTGATGATGATGGTAGACAAGGTTAACCCTCATAGGCCGAATGACCCGATCCAGCAACTCGGTCCACCTGGCCCAGTCAACCCAACTCGGTTTGCCACGTCATCATCCACGTGTCACTTGAAGTGCCACTTCATCATGCCACGTGTCACCTGAAGTGCCATGTTATCATGCCACGTGTCACCTGAAGTGTTAAACAAAGAAAAAATGGAAAATTTTATTTGCAACACTAAGGTGTTGAACCATGCATGAAACAACCACTAGGCGACTTTTAAGTTTGTGATATAGGACATCACATCTTATATTTAAACCTTGAATACCAGAACATTTACTTAACATATTAAGGGCCAGTTTGGTATTGCTGTATTTTTTTGAAAAATTATTTCTGCTGTGCTTTTTTGAAAAGTTGCTTCTGCTGTGCCTTTTTGAAAAATTGTTTTTGTTGTTCTTTCATAATAAAAAGTTGTACACTAAAATAATTTTGGTAAAAGCAGATTTTAAAAGTAACTTGCAGATTGCTTTTAAAAGTTGTTGTAAAAAATCCATTGTTTTTCAGAAAAAAACAAGATTTCTCATTTTTACCAAACACTTCTGTAATGCTTCACTTTCAAATAAAGCAGCTTTTCAAGAAAAAAAAAACAATATCAAACAGGGCCTAAACAATTTAATGCTAGAAGCATTTGTTTAAATTGTTCCAAAAAATAATTCTGTAAAATTTTGTCACATAACTTTATATAATTCTATTATTAACTCTGTAAAAGTTTATAAAAATCAATAAATCTGTAAAATTCGATCACTTCAAAAAACTCTGCAATTATCTGTATAAATCTAAATTCAATATACTCCTAAATTTCTTTTTCTTTTAAATTTACTAACGATGTATGAATCACTTTGCACTCACAACAACCACATGCAAATTAAAAGAAGCAACCACATACAATATATAACATTATTCTTGGAGAGTAACATTCGTCAAAAGAAGCAAATTATACCAGTAATTAATGAAAATCTAGGTTTGAGGTGTTTCTTGTTTCATCATAAGATATTTTGAATAAGAGATCTCGAAATTACTAGATCGATATTAGTTTATAATTTTAATAGCAATACATAGATTTAGGTCCATTAACATTTACATTTTATCTCCTACCAAATTTATCCCTAATATTTAACAAGATATATGTATGATATTTTATCCCGAATAAAAACGAAAAAGAAAAGCTAAGAAATCACTCAAAAAAATGTTTAGGGTTAAGTTTCGATCTTTTATTGCTTGAAACCTAGTTATTTTGCATGTGTGCATAGAGGAAGTCAGACACAGGTTTAAAGTACGTAATTGTTGTGCAATTAGATTAGTTGGTAGGGATATTGGATGCAGAAGTGTTCTCCTTTTAAACTTATTACGCTCCGCAGTGAATCTTCCTTTCAATTTCGAGATCATGATGCTAGTTTATCTGGGCAACTTTTGGAAATTGTTGTTCGTTAGTACTTACAGTCTTGACCGCGAGCAAGAGTGCTTTTTACTGAATGTATATATACTTCGTTTAGGCCAGCTTTAGCCTCATCAGTTTATAGCATTTGGATGGAGAGGAATGATCGAATTTTTGAGTCTACAAGGAAGCCTCCTGAGGTTATTTTTAATTCTATTGTTACTTTGATTAGAAACCGGTTGAGTACGGTTAGGTTTAAGGCCTCCTTCTCGAATGAAAATGCTGCTTCGTTTTGGAATGTCCTTTTGAGGTAATCTTCCCAGTTTCTGGGTTTTGAGGCTTTGCTTGTGTTCCCTGGTTCCCCAGGTCTCCCTCTTGGAATAAATTCTTAATTATCCCAAAAAAAAAAAAAAAAAGTGCTTTTTACTGAATGCTAATCTTCTGATTTTCTTGACATACAGGTTTTTTCCCCCTAGAAAATTCTTTCAGTTTGGGTTTTGTACAGCAGTTATCCATTACAGTTTTGCTCTCTTATTTCTGTTGAGTTGGTTGGTTTTTAGTTTCATCGTTTTCTTTCGTAGAACTTTTAACATAAGCTTTGGGTTGGTTCGTTTTACATTTCCTTTCACTTTTATATTACAGTGCTGGTTCTATCTCGCAAAGGTTAATTGTTCTAAGGTTGTGTGCGGTTAGTGCATGTGTCACATCCTGATTTTGCTTTCTTTTAGGACTTGCATGATTTGTTTTTTTACTTTTAGCTTGGTTTCACAGAACATTTTCTTACTATATCTTGATTTTCCAGATTCTCTTCACTCTTAGACTTCTTTACTTATTTCAAGTCCTCCGGCCGGCCCTTTAGCTTTTACGCTTTTAAGTTTTTCTTGAATTTTACCAGTGCAGGACTTTTAGTTTTGAAGTTTATTAGTCTAGTTTGTTTTTCTCTGTGGTGTTGATCGTTGTTATTAGCTACTAGATGTTTTGAAGCTATATTATTTTGTGCGTTATTCTTTCTAGATCGTTTCGACAGATATCCAGCTTGATCTCTGGAGGTATTTATCCATGTTTGTCATCAAGTTATTGCAGTATAGTTTGTCTTTACTTTTTTATCTTCGTTCTATCAATGAAATTTCGGATCTTCTAAAAAAAAAAATTGTACTGAAGTATAGAAATAATTCAAACTTTTGGACCAACATCTAAAAGAACAAAAAAGGAAAAAATTAATGAGAAGCTTAATTTCCCACCGATTTAAATGATAATAAACCAAGTTATTTTCCGAAAATAGAATCATCTAAATATGCATGATTAGTTGATTGCATATTAGGGAAATGAATTAGTCCAAACTGAGTCCTAAACTCCTGGTCATCATTTGTTCCAAAATATTTATCACACGCCGCATGCACTCGCCACATATATATATATATATATATATATATGCACCTGCAAAATCAAGAGCGGATCAGTCAGGTTTCACCTCTAATATATATATATATATATATCGAATACATTTGTAAGTGTTGAGATTTGTTTGGAAGAAATCTGATGCTCACGCTATCAGATTTATTGGCATTTTTGTCCAAACTGACAATAATACCAAAGAAGAACGAATTTTGTTTTTAAGAGAAACGAAAACTAAATTGGAGTCTGGTTAATTTTTGGTAAAGAAAAATCGAATTATTATTAGGGCTATTTATTTATTAGTCATTGACAACATTAATATTTATTCAAAACTCCCCTAACTATATTTTTGATACTTTCCAATCCTTAACTACCATAATAATTACTCAAAGATCCTTTAAATCTTTTAATCCCTATTTAGTAGTTTTTTTTTTCTTCTATTTTATGAAAACATTACTCCCACTTATAAAACTTTTTTCTTTTTCACTTGTTCATTTTAAGGAGTAATGTAAGGACAATCCAATTTAAAACAAGATAATTAAGAGTAAGAATTCTTCAAAAATACTTTTAAACTTCAAATTTCAAAATTCAATTATCCGATATTAAAAGATTAGCTTAATCACGTATGGTTTAGGGTTTAGTTCTTGGATTTTGTGCCCAAAATCCAAGAATTAAACCCTAAACCCTAAGTCATAAGCTCTTTCACCACCATCCCTACCTAAACAACCCCCACTCCCCAAAAACTTTTTATATCCTACCGTTAAACCCCAAATAACACGGATTTCATTTTTGGTTAAAAAAAAAAATCAATTATAATATACAAGTTTAATTATAAAATTGTTTTGAATTTAATTATAAAATAGGGGGTTAGAATCCTAATAATGCATTATACAAGAAGATGACAATAAACATGCATAAATAATGAAATAGTGAAAAAAACCTTAGAGTAAAGAATTGTCATATTCAAACTTTTAAATAAAATACAATCTTATTAAAGATTAATTAATAGTTTATCCTTAATATTAGCTACAATTTATAAAAGCTTCAAAAGTAGTCATTTCTTTTTTCAGTTCTTAAAAGCATGAAGCGGCGAATACTTGTGTTTCATATTTAAAATGCTTTCCTTGTCTTTGTCTTTGCTATTGTGAGGATTAGAACAATTTTTTTTTTAATCTTAAAAATAAAAGAAATTGGATATCCACCTAAACAATCATCCAATTAGTTTAAACACACGAAGGAACCAAACGATTTCCAATTTAGTCAGTACTTTTTAGAGATTATATTTAAATGATAATTAAAAAATTAATAATTTCGATTATTTAAAGAGGAAAGATAGATTATATAATTAAAGACTCGATCAGTCATGAGCAATTGACAAAGAGAAATTGTAATTCATGTATTGTGAAGAAACAAAAGTGCTCATTAATTTAGTACTCAAAATCAATATTATTTATTTATTTTGGGAAGAATCGAATGCTCATTTTCATAGCTATGCATGCCATGATATGGAATGATAAATTTTTTTTTTTGCCATGGAATGATAAACTTACAACATCAATTAGAAAAATGATCAAATCTATCCTATAATAAGTAGAAAAAGTTGTATGTTCATATTCTATAAGTAGGAGAACGTCAAATTTGAAGGGAAAGGGTGGATTCATTTGTGAGGCTAGCTCTTTAATTAGTACTTGCCAATTACGTACCATACCTCCCGGGCCCCTGGCCTCCTATCAAATCCTCTAAGATTCATCA
This sequence comes from Oemleria cerasiformis, assembly GCA_037349345.1. Taxonomy (NCBI): domain Eukaryota; kingdom Viridiplantae; phylum Streptophyta; class Magnoliopsida; order Rosales; family Rosaceae; genus Oemleria; species Oemleria cerasiformis. The sequence goes on along the minus strand of JAZGTL010000019.1, from coordinate 3,739,033 downwards.
TGTTTTATTAAATTCAATAGAATTCATCACTTCTCAATTACACATATATGTTTGCGGACGTCAAAAAAAATTGAAAAAATTTAACCACGAGTAAGTGGTCCAGTGGAAACTCGGGTTTCAAGCCAGGTTTGCTCTCTTGGTCTTGGGTTTGAGACACGAAATTGGCATTTGACTTGTGACCATGGGGAAGCTGAAATGCTTCTGTGAGTCTTCCCGGTCCCCGACGCAGATTAGTCCTTGATTGAAAGTTTTGTGATACTGCGTGTCACTGACAAAAAAAAAAAACAAATAATCGAAAATATTTTGAAAGAATTCACAAAAAGTTAAACTGAATATTGATTGAATACTTGAAGATTTTAGAATCGTCACCGAGTCAAGTTTTAGGTATATTTTAAAATTCTGATTTGAATACCAAAAAGATTTTAAAACCCTCCAAACTTGTTTAAAATCTAAAATTGATCACACTCTTTTATACTCAAAAGGGTGGATTATTTTGCAACTTAGTAGTTCGGTCTTGCTCGGATTCGACTCATGCAAAATTGATACCTAATGTGTATAATATAATCCCCTCTCCTAGCTCATATATATCATTGAATCCAAAAACAAAAACACAGTTGATATTTTAGGGTTTAATTGCCTTAAAAATGACACCACATGCAACCTATATATATATATCCTTCGATCACATGAAAGATTAAACACACAATATAATAAGCTTAATTATACTAACTAAAGCACTATATGTATATCAATTAACTCACGGATTGTAAGTGTTTGAATATGGGTCATTCCGGGGTCGTGAATTGTTATTGAAACCTGCAGGGAAATTGGCTTCTTCCACCATTGGGCAGTCTTGGGACGTGTGGCCCTGAATTGAACATACTTCGCAGGTTTGAACTCCCTTTGCCTTCTCGTTACACAGTTGTTTCACCGGTGCCGTGAGTTGAGCAATGGCGTCATCATTGTGATTTGTGTACGTATCACCAGTAGCCCTAGAGGAAGGACCTCTGTAGGTAAACTATTTTTCCCTTTGAGCGATGTTCTCAAAGGCGGTCCTTGCTTCCTCGGCCGTGCCTTCTAGAATCCCTTGGGATTGAGAGTCTACCATTGTCCGATCACTAGTCTTCAAGCCTCTGTAGAAGTATAACATAAGGTGATGGTCGTCGATATGGTGGTGGGGGCACGCCCGTAGCATCTGGTTGAAACGTCCCCATAACTCGTAAAAAGACTCCTCCATGTCTTGTCGTGGGTTCATTATTCTGGACTTTAATTCGTTCGCCTTTTCCACGAGAAAATATTGTGTTAAGAATTTGGACGTCAAGTCCCTCCATGAGTGAATGGAAGCCGGCGCCAGCGAATGAAACCATACATTTGCGCGATCCTTGAGACTAAAGTGAAAAAGACATAGGCGGATTTCAGATTCCGTCATGCCATTAATGCGCAGCGTTGAGCAGACTTCAACAAATTCCTTGATATGAAAGTGCGGGTCCTCGCCGGAAAGTCCGTGAAATGTGGGTAGCATGTGAATCGTCCCAGACTTTAATTCGAAATTTGCCACTGTTGGCTCAGGAAAAACAATAGAAAATTGATCCTTTGAGACATGGGGAATGGCAAAGTCTTTAAGGAGCCGTGGGGCTTGTGGTACTAGGTCACGTTCTCGTCCTTGCTCTTCTCTTTGATCCACCATCCTTCCGGGACTTGGTGGTGGTGAGCCGTTTACTGAAGATTCTCTGGAAGACGGCCCACTTGACGAGCCGTGCACCGAGCCTTGGAATGACATACACATATACCTAAAAAAATAGAAAAACAAAACTAAGTTAAAAATCCAAACTTAAATGGCACCGTTGAGGGACAAGTCCCCGGCAGCGGCGCCAAAAACTTGATAGAAGAAATTCCGAACACAATAATTATGAACTTTATTTCTACTAAGTATAACTTTGCAAGTACACAAAATCGATGGAGATAGTATAATGACAAGCAAAGGTCGATCCCTCGAGGACTTGTTCAACGATTAAGCCAATTAAGTTCAAATTTGTTAACTTACAGAAAAACACACACACACGTAAGGGGGGGGGGGGGGGGGGGGAGGGGGAAGGGGTTGGGGATTTATGATTGAGAATTGAAACTTAAAAACAAGTAAATCAAAGTGCAGAAAATAACAATGCAAGAATGAAATGTTGATTGTTTGTTAACTAAGGCGAATTAAGGCTTACTATCCACTCTAACCAATTATAACTCTTAACCAGATTATCTTGACCTAATTACTATGCAGTTATGAATTAGGTGCCCATGCCTAGTTCTTGGCGTTGGTACACTAAACATATATCATTCTCTCTTACTTAGCATGTTTTAGATAGGACATATGTCTAGAACGTCTATCACCTACCAGTTAAGATGACGTATGAAGTACTAAGAGAATTTAATGACACCACACTAGCCTAGAAAAGTGATATGCATTCCTAGGTTGTCATGAATTCCGACTAAAAGATTGTTTCTTAACCTCAACCTCTTGATGCTAATGAACCACATGATGATATGGCGGTCACTCAAGCAATTCCATCAATAATTTATGCAAACAAGGTAGCAAGTCTCATAAACATAAAAGAATGGTAGTTAAAGCAGTAATAAGAGTTATTCAGCATGCATAGCAATTAAGAACAAGAATAAAAATCTACTTAACGAGCTAACATGGCTAGGGCTTCAAACAACCCTAATTCTGAAAGGAACTACTCACTCATAACAGAAATTGAAACAGAAATAAATGAATTCATAAGTAAATTGCAATGAAATAAAAAAATAAGGGTACATAAGAGATTGTTGAAGAACAGACACATCAGAGCCACGTCAGAGCCTTCCTCTCCAAGCTCTACACCCAAAAAGTGCAGAAAATAAGAAACTGTTTACTTTCAACTGAATTACAATGTAAATTGAGGCTAGGGTGTCTAGATCTCCGAAATAATGTGTAAAATATCTCTGTCTAAAAAAATGGTGCCCTAAAACACTGAACAAAGGCTCCCTTTTATAGACAAAGGGAAAACCTCATCCTATAAGGATTTATATTAAAAACCCTACCCTAGAATGTTCTAGAATAGTTATTGTACTTCTAATTAATTACAAATTCCCTAAAATCTATTAGAACCAATCAGAACATGGTTGGGAGTGTGAATGCAAGCTGGCAAGTGGGAACACAAGCTGGCCGCGGGCAGCCCGCGGTCTTCCCGCGGTCAGACACTGTAACTTAGAACTCGGCCCTTCGAATGTCTTCGTCGTAGGGGTATGGGACTGCGCTTTTGAGGCACACCATGAGCATAGTAGAAGCGCATATTCGTTCAGCCTAGGCGCAGAGGCTGAGCTCGGATGGGAAATTCTTGGGACATGTACTCGACATGTCCTGGCATGACCTTGGCACTTCTAGGACATGAACTTGAAGTCATGAGACACAGGTTTGGGACCTGGATGGCATGATCTGAGGTACTTGGCCAAGGACTCAAAATAGGCGCACTGGCGCACTTAGGACCCAATTCAGAACCTGATATTGAAATGAGGACATCTCCTTCATCTGAACTCCAATTTGAGTCATTCTTTTTGCGTTTTTCTCAGAATTTACATATCTTTCCAAATCTGCACAAGTCTCACAAGATTGATCATTTTCTACTATTGATGGCACGAAATCATTCAAAAGACATGTAAGAGAGGCATATAAAGACATCAAAATGATGCATAAATAATGACTGATCAAATATCTCTAGAATTTTTGTGCTCTGCTCAAAATCGAAGTATTAAACTCTAAGTCATAAACTTTTCCATCACCTTCCCAACTCGATCAGCCTCATTCATTCGATAATGTGCGTAATTCCGTCAAAGACATTACGTAAACTAATAAATTGAGAAACTTGGATTTAAACTGTAGGCGTAATAATATATATATAATTGGTTCCCTAAAAATAAACAAATAAATTATGATTTTAAATTTATGAGAGACATTCAAAGAAAACAAACTCATGAAAATTGCGTCACTAGTAAAACATAACATCTTTGAATATATACCAGTGGGGGGATACCCATCCCCAAAAAGAGGGGACCCATAACGAAACCTCCACCGAAACCAAGCAATCCGCCAATTGTGCCTCCTATTATGCCACATGCAAATATATAGCAAGCTTGTGCGCTCTCCAATTGGCACCTGCTTGTCCGTTGGATGACATGACTCTCTCCCCTTTGCACAGTTTGATATCTCATATGAACACGCTGCAATACCCACTGGAATCTAAGGGACCGGACAAAAGAAAAAACAAAGCCCTGATCATGTTATTTCACATTCACTATTTATTAACTTCTAATTTTCTATCGGCACAAGGAAGTTAGGTTGTAACTTTTCTTGATTCATGGAACATGAAGGATATATACCTGTGAGACTTCTATTAACCAATATCCCAATGAACATTTTCTCATATATTTTTGTGACAGAAAAGACAAAGTTGTAATCAATGTGGCTTATTAATACATATAAGTGGAAAGGAATATATATCAAACACTACAATGGTGCAATTCGAGCTTATTGGAAGGTCAATTGAATCCGAACGCAATTTTGACAATTTGAGTTCCGGATTATGTGGGTTTGGTTTTCGGGTTCAACCCATAAGTTTGAGCTCAAGGGTCCAAATCAAAAATTCAAAATATACCATTTAGCAACTTGGTAAGCAAGTTTAATATTTCTCATTGATTAGAAACTCAAATATTCTCATTTTAGAAAATTTTCTCATGATTATCTCAACAACTACTGTTACACTAGAGGTTAGGATCCATATAATATTAGAATTACATATTTTTTTAGAGTACCGATAGGGTTCATATTTTCTTAATATAAAATTAGGTTGTTTGGGTCAAGTCGGATTTGGGTGAATAGAAATTCAACATGCCGCAACCAATCAAATTAAATATCTAATTGTACACGAGCGGATTCAAGTTGACCAAACCTAAATTGCACCCCAAAACACTACTAGCCCAAAAAAGAAATGATGTCAAACCTTAGCAATATGTAATGTAAGAATTCGAGCCAGACAACAACAACGACTCCAAGTTGTGTCCAATTAACATTATCAAGATCCAAAACTTGGGAATTATTAGCATCCGAGCCAGACAACAACAACGACTCCAAGTTGTGTAAGAATCCGAGCCAGACAACAACAACAACTCCAAGTTGTGTCCAGTTAACATTATCAAGAACCGAAACTTGGGAATTATTAGGCCACATAAGTTAGTCCCCAAAACCATGCTTAAAGTTTAGCTTCAAAATTCTAACCCTTATTTTTTTTAGCTTCCGTGGTTTCTAGTTTGTCATTTCTTGGGCTTCTGGATTTCTTATTGCCTTCATCGCATTCACCTCATTCAAGAGCATGCATATATGTTAGGCTGGCAAGAGTTAATTTAAAGATATATTTGAGCTAAATTCATAAAAAATTAATATCTACTAACAAGTCATGAAGAAAATTTTCAGCAACTCACCATCTGATAGCAAGTATCTGGATCCTATACTCAGAACAAAAAAGATGTAATTTAGAAGGGTCTATAAAATGAGAGATTAACTTAAATATCACATGAGTTATGGCATCTATTTCAATTTGCCACCCTATAGAAAAGTTTAATTGCAATGTCATTTTAATTTTCAAAATTCATAAAATATCACACCGCCCTGACCCTAAACCCTAACAAGTCTCAAACTTTTCATTCAAAAAAGACTTTTTACTCCAAATGCCCCCTAAAACTAACAGTAAGTCTCACTTTGCCCTAAAATTCGAAATTTATAACACTAAACCCCCCGAAACTACAAATTCGTCTCAACTCGCCCTATTTTCATTAAAAAGTCTATTAAAAAGCTAACAAGGCACGAGAGGTCCCACTTTTTTGTTGAATAGATGCAATGTAAGCATCACATGTCCAATATATAATATGTATATTATTTTTTATAAAAGCAATTAACTTAAGTTAAATATCAAAAACTTATGTTTAAATAAAAATTAAAAAACCCCAACCCTTCTTCCCTCTAGTAGCCTCTTTAACCATCTCTCACCGCCTCCGCCGCCACACAGTGCCCCCTCATTCTCTCATCCCTTCTTAGCCCATCTCCCTCTTGGGATTTTAACTTCCAAAAGTGTTTTATATTGGTATATATATTCCTAATAATTGTAAAAAAACTATTTTTATATCACAATTTTCAAAAATTATAATTATGACAAGAAACAATTACCAAACTAATGTAATCAAATTGGTACTTAAGGTCTTTAATAATTTCTCAAAAAGAAAATACATGTACTAATAATTATATGGAAAAACCGACTTAAACCTTGGCATCTTAACAAACTTATAAAACTAATGAGGCTATGCAGTAAATCAAAGTGCTTAGCAATGCAAAAAGATTTCTAGTTTCACCAGGGTCGGCCCTGAGAGTTTGTGAGAGACATTCAAAGAAAACGAACTCATAAAAAATTGTGTCACTAGTGAAATATAACATCTTTGAATATGTACCTGTGGAGGGATAGCCATCCCCAAAAAGAGGGGACCCATAATGAAATCTCCACCGAAACCAAGCAATCCACCAACTGTGCCTCCTATTATGCCACATGCAAAATATATAGCAAGCTTGTGCGCTCTCCAGTTGGCACCTGCTTGTCCGTTGGATGAGATGACTCTCTCCCTTTTGCACAGTTTGACCACCTCATATGAACTTGCTGCAATACCCACCTGAATCTAAGGGACCTGACAAAAGGAAAAATGAAGCCCTCATGTTATTTCACATTCACTATATATTAACTTCTAATTTTCTATAGGCACAAGGAAGCTAGTTTGTAACTTTTCTTGATTAATTCATGGAACATGAAGGATATATATATGTGAGACTTCTATTAACCAATATCCCAGTGAACATTTTCTCATATATTTATGTGACAGAAAAAAAAAAATCATCAATGTGGCTTATTAATACATATAAGTGGAAAGGAATATATATTGAACACCACAATGGTGCAATTCGAGCGAATTGGAAGGTCAATTGAATCCGAACGCAATTTTGACAATTTGAGTTCTGGATTATGGGGGTTTGGTTTTAGGGTTCAACGCATAAGTTTGAGCTCAAGTGTCCAAATCAAAAATTTTAAATATACCATTCAGTAACTAGGCAAGCAACCATAATATTTCTTATTGATTAGAAACTCAAATATTCTCGTTTTAGAAAATTTTCTCATGATTATCACAACAACTATTGTTACACTAGAGGTTAGGTTCCATATAATATTAGAATTACATATTTTTTTAGTGTATATATATGTGGAGTCCAATAGGGTTCATATTTTCTTAATATAAAATTAGGTTATTTGGGTCAAGTCGGATTTGGGTGAATAGAATTTCAATGTACAACAACCAATCAAATTAAATATCTAATTGTACATGAGCATATTCGAGTTGACCAAACCCAAATTGCACCCCAAAACACTGCTAGCCCAAAAAAGAAATGATGTCAAACCTTAGCAATTTGTAATGTATGAATCCGAGCCAGACAACAACAACGACTCCAAGTTGTGTCCGGTTAACATTGTCAATAACCGAAACCTGGGAATTATTAGGACACAGAGCCCCAAAACCATGCTTAAAGTTTAGTTTCAAAATTATAACCCTTGTTTTTTTTAGCTTCTGTGGTTTCTGGTTTGTCATTTCTTGGGCTTCTAGATTTCTTGTTGCCTTCATCACCTTCACGATTCAAGAGCGTGCATGTATATTAGGTTGGCAAGAGTTAATTTAAAGATATATCTGAGTTAAATTCATGAAAAATTAATATCTACCAGTAAGTTCAGCAACTCACCATCTGATGGCAAGCATCTGGATCCTGTAGTATGAACAAAAAAGATGTAATTTAGACGGGTCTATAAAATGAGAAATTAACTTAAATATATCACATGAGTTTTGGCATCTATTTCAATTTGTCACAATATAGAAACGTTTAAGAGCAATATCATTTTAATTTTCAAACTTCTTAAAATATCACACCGCCCTTCCCCTAAACCCTAACAAGTCTCAAACTTTTCATTTAAAAAAGGTTTTTTATTCCAAATGCCCATTAAAACTGACAGTAAGTCTCACTTTGCTCCCAAATTCAAAATTTGTAACACTAAACTCCCTGAAGCTACAAATTCGTCTCAACTCGCCCTATTTTCATTAAAAAAGTCTATTAAAATGCTAACAAGGCACAAGAGGTCCCACTTTTTTGCTGAATAGATGCAATGTAAGCGTCACATGTCCAATATATATATATAATATATATTTATTAATTTTTTATAAAAGCAATTAACTTAAGTTAAATATCAAAAACTTATATTTAGATAAAAATTAAAAAACCCCAACCTTCTTCCCTCCAGTAGCCTCTTTCACCATCTCTCACCACCGCCACCCAATGCCCCCTCATTCTCTCGTCCCTTCTTAACCCAGCTCCCTCTTGAGATTTTATGGCATAGAATCATTTATTTGCAAGCAAAGAATGATTTCTTGACACGTGTAGGCATGATATATCCCCTCCCATCGTATTTTTGAGATTTTCTCGACAGCGCCTTAGCCGATGAGTGATCTCTTATCAAAAGCAATGTGCATGTGCTTCCTTGTTCATTTTATCGTTTGAATTTCTTCTTGTTAGTATTAACATTGTTGTTCTTCTTCTCAATTTTATCGCCGTATCAAAATGACTGATTGTTTTTATTACAAAATTCAATAAGAATCCATTAGGGGTCTCTTTCGCCTATATAATATATTTGCAGCTATCATTGGACTTAAAATTTCGTATATCAAATACAAAATGGTCGATTGTGATGTAAATTTTTCCTGTTTGCATCACATTTTTTGTAAAAATATAAAAAAAAGGATTATTTTTCTCAAAATAATGATAACTCATGGTAAACTTTTTTTTCTCAAATATATCATTGTAAGTACATAAATTGAGTATCTATGACAATAATATGTGTTCTTCTGAACAAATTAATATACCATAGCCTTGGAGGCCAAGTTAACAAATCTAATATATTGTTCGGCTAAAAACTAGACATAAAATATGAGAATGCTTTTTAAAAAGTTTTTAAAATCCTCTAAAATTCCAAGTTCAATACACCCCCTAAGATTTATATGTGCAGATGTTCTGAAATCCCAAGGGTTTCTTCTGCTCAATGTTTTTAACCATGTTTTCGACACCAATCCCACCTGTTTCGAAGCAAACAAAATCTTTCAGTTTGTGAACAGAAATTGATCAATCTTGTTTTCCCTGGACATTAACAAGTTCAACAAGAGGACATTATTAACAAGTTCAACAAGAGGAAGATACATACCTAATGTTAGTGAACTCGAAAATATTGTGAACGCCAGAACGAAGATGATCAAAGATGCTCTTCCTAATTTCTTAATCACCTTTCCTGCAATGTGTTGCCCAGCGATTGCAGAAATAGTAGTCACAGCAGCAAAGTAGAGGGCTGCAAGAACAATTACAATGAAAGATCCAGAATCAATTTATTCATGCAGATACTAAGTTGTTCTAAGCACACTTGCATGCCAAGAAAGTTACCGTAGGGAACTGGGAAGCGTTTGAGCAGGTAGTATTCTACAACAGACATGGATGATGAGAATGCCATTGCAAAAGTGGCAGTGGCACTTGACACCTATATTGTTCAAAGTTCTCCCCACAAATAATTAGGAGTACTAGATTAAAGTTTTTCAAAGCAGCTGATTTACTTTGAAGAATTGTAAGACAAATTTAAAAGAAATCCGAAAAAAATTGAAGTGTGAATGAAATGTACCTGAGGAGGGATTCCCATCTCCAAAAAAATTGGCCCCAACATAAATGCACCACCAAGGCCAAGAAGTCCCCCAAGCATGCCAGCTGCTGTGCCACAAGCACAATACGCGACGAGCTTGTACACCGGCCATTTTGTGGTTTCTTCGCCCTTGGATGCAATTACTTTCCGACCTTTGTATAGGTTTACTGCCTGATATGAAGTTACTCCAACTGCCACCGGAATCTGATAGGTACACGAAAAAGATGAAAAAAGGAAACATTTTCATTTGCAGACACAAGGATGTTTGTTTCTTGATATAGAAGGTACCTGTGAGAGTTCCACTATCCAATATTGCAGTGAACATTTTGTCACATAATTCTGTGTCAACAAGTAAGATTCATGTCAGTCTGAGTTCTCAATGCATAGCATAATCTAAGGAAACTACAACTATGAAAATAAATGAAAACCTTAACAATCTGCAATCCGAGTATTATGATCCAAACAGAAACAATCACTCCAAGTTCTTTCCAGCGAACATTGTCAAAAATAGAGAACTCTGTTCGTTTTGCTTCCTTCGCTTCTGCTTCAATATTATCTGCACTTGTAAAGAGAAAGTGATACAGTAAAGATCAGAGTTTGAATATTTCAAGAAATGATTGACCATTACTCACCATTGGATTGCAAGTGTTTGGAAGCATCAAGCAAGTTCTGAAAGAAATGGAACAAGTTGGAGTATAATGAGATGGATTAGTCACGAAGAAAATACATAATCAAATTGGAAAAGAAAGCGAATTAAGCCTAAAGCATGCCTGCCTTATTGGTTGCTGTTTCTTTTTTCCATGTCTCAACACCCTTGAAGAATGACTTAGCTGATACCCCTGCAGATCATGACATACAACTCAAGGAAATTGTCCAAAATGCGAAGAAAAATATTAAGATTTTGAGTTTACGAAATTATTTTTACCTAAGAGCACAACAAATAGAAGGATTGTGATCATCCAGTCAGAAAGAAGCACATTCAAAGAGACACCAATACTGATCCCCAAAACCAGAACTGGCTGGAAAAGAAGGGCAAGATCATAGTCAATCATGGGCAGTTCGAGTGTAGGATGCCTTCGTCTTAAATTGTACATGACCGTTGCAGTTGCTGTGCCCGTGATCATACCTGATTAACCGCGCATACAGAACCAGCATTGATGATTTTCAATTGAAATACAAAAGGTAACTTAGCACACAAGAATTAGAGAAATTAAGTATATGTGGATGACTTACATTTAGATACTGCTATTGCAGATTTCTGATCAAAACCAATGATCAGAGTGAGCATTGGAATGAAAAAGCCACCCCCACCAACACCTCCCACACTCCCAAATGCTGCCCCAACAAATGCAATCATCGTCCCCACCAAGATTTTCCAGCTAAATCTAATGTCCTGCATTCGAAACAGAACAATCAAGCATGCATCAACACAACAAAAATAACAAGGTTAATAGAGATTTGGACTTACAGGCCAGACATGGTTGTAACCCAAGTGAGATAGAACCTCTTTATTCCCAGTAACATTGTGCCATGAAGGTTGAGAATCCACCATTTCTCCATGAACTGAAGAAACTACTGCAGACAATGCCGTGAATAAAACCACCAAACCAACCCCAACAGCTCCAATTTCACCACCCATTTTCTCAGAAATTCCTCCTCAACCTAATGCAGCTCTAGCATATATAGAATTACCAAATCTAGTACATATATGTATATAGATATGTAGTATGAGATAGATACATGAGAATGTAATGTATCTAAGATTCATAGACGGAAACAAAAGAGGGATCTCTAGAAACAAGCAATTTCTGATTGTATTGCCTTTTATTTTGCTTTAATATGATTCTTCCAGATTCATTGTGGTTTCATGTTTGGAATTTCCAGTTAAGTAAGCAAGTTTGGGGTGTTATTGTATGCATGTTGTATTGGAAGAAAGATTTGTGGGTTGATTGATCATTTGATATTGATTGATGGAGTGGTTAGATTGATCTCTCCATCAATCACTGCCCACCTATATACTCACCCATATGTATTTATTGCTTCGATTTATGGACACATATATTTATATCATTTACCCTCACCCTACCCGCCAAATAATAAACATTATATTACCGCCCCATAACTGGGGGAGACACTAAAATCCGACCCATTTGTTTGGCGTCATTGCCAAATCTAGGGGTGTTTTTAGAACGGAGGGCTGCTATTTGAATTATCTTAATTGATAATATTTAATGTGACATTTTATTTAACATAGAAAATAAATATAAGGTGATTTAATTTATTGAAATAACACAATTCATTGATTGCCATATTAGATAGTTCAATTGATGTGGTCAATTAAAATGGTTCAAATATCATTTCTCTTTAGAACACATAATAAGGTTTTTTTTTTAATAAACGATATTAAAAAAAGGATTGTATATATTAAAAATCGATATTATTTTTACGAGAGACTCGATGCAAGGTTGTTTACACCGATTACAAATTTACAGTCCATCTAAGCTGGGAAATGAGGCGTAAAAATGAAGAAAAGAAATGTTGCACTTTTAGTTTTCGTTTTTGTTACAAAAAAGTGTTTTGTAAATTTTATTGCAAATTTATGATTATGTTCTTTCTTTCAAATCCCTCCATTCAATACAAATATTATATGGGTGGTTTTATAGTTTTTGAGATCTTCAGGAATGCCGAGATTTTGTAGGCAGTGCCCTTGCTAAGTTGGAGAAATAGAAAAAGCTTTTGCTACTGCTAAAGCTATTACTGCTTCAAAAATTTTAGTGAAATTCATCAAAGTTAGACATCCTATAAATAATGAAGAAAATATCCTAAAGCTTAAGAAATTTGTTGATCAGTGGGTTAAAGTGAGAGAACCCTGAGTTGCAATGTCAATTTTTTATTTCACAGGTGGGTGTATATTGATTAGGACAATACTTGCAGTTCACTTTTTTGTTACATCCTCATATCACGCTTTCGATTCATCGAATTGTATTTGTACATATATCATAATTAGAACCGTTCATTCTCTAAATCATTATGTCAATATTATCTCTTTAAAAAATTAACAAGATTGGAGATCATTTAATCATTCATATATATCAACTAAACGAATGGATTGCCATGAAGATTTTAATTCATATCAAAACAGTTGATTTATTTGATACATATGAATGACTAAACGACCTCCAATTTTATTGATCTTTTACGGAGATGATTTTGAGATGATGCTTTAGAGAATAAATGGTTCCGATTATGATATATGTACAAAGATAATTCAATAAATCAAAAAAATGGTACAAAGAGACACTACCATAATGGAATGCCAATATTGTCCTATTAATTAAGGGTACTTTAGGAAAGATAGGTCGTGCTATGAGTAAATATACAAGTACTAAAACTTTTAGGAAAGATAGGTCGGTGCCTTCACCAAATTGCAGGTGGCAATAAAACCACTTATATTATATTAGTTAATGTTTCGGTAGAAGAGGTGGAATGTAATATCATTTTATACAATCAATAGTAACACTTTAATATCGACAAAATTCAGTTAATTTATCATAAAAATATCGATAAATATTGATAAAATATATATAACTTATCATAAAAGGCCAATATATTATATATAGAAAAAATGCAGAGATCACATCATCAAAATGACAATATATATCGACAAAGTACAAAAAATTGTAAATTCTCCTTAAACGAATTAAAAACTTGCGAGGCCAAGAAGTCATGATTGAGCAGGGGTTTTTGGTTCTCGCTCCGACAGCCCGACAAGTCATTTACTTAAAAGGACCCTCCCTACTTATCATATATAAATATATTGATAAATATCGACAAAGTACAGAGAACTTAATATAAAAGTGTGGAAATATATTGGTAAAGTATAGATAACTTACCATTAAAGTGTCAATATATATAGAAAAAGTATAAACGACTTTTAATAAAAGTACCGATATATTATCAACAAAATACAGAGAATTTATTATAAAAGTATCGATATATATATATATATATATATATATATATATATATACAACTTATAAAAAAAAAGTTTCGATATATATTGACAAAGTACAAACAATTTATCAAATAAGTGTCGAGTTATATCGAAAAAGTACTGAAAACTTATAAAAAAATATAGATATATATATATATATATATATAGACAAAGTACAAACAACTTATAAAAAAAATATAGATATATATCCACAAGTTAATACAAGTTATCATAAAATTGTATATATATATATATATATATGTATCGAAAAATTATAGACAACTTATCTTAAAATATAAACAAAGTACATATAACTTATGAAAATAAAATTTAATTTATTTTTTTATAGATTTCAAAGTTATGAGGAAATTCATATTCGGGTGTCATAACTTTAACCAATTAAGGTGCGCATGAATATTACCTCTCTAAGTTAATGTTTGTCATTTTTACAAGAAGAAACAACATAATATTAAGGACAAACTATATAAAACCACATAAATTATAGTAGTCATTTCAAATTCATATTCAAATTATAAAAAATTTCATCTAGGTACCCAAACTATGTAGTCATCATCAACTTACTGCCTCCGTTAAAAAAACTGTTAAAAAATTTGTTAACTCTCTAAGTGGCACTTTAAGATCCATTTTTTTTTGACATGGACTCTATGTGGATAAAAAATAATTAAATATTAATTACCTAAAAAAATCAATAGAGACTATTTATTTTTAAAATATTAAAATTAGAAATAAAAAAGAAACCAAATTAAAAAAAAAAACTAAAAGTAAGATCAAAACAGAAAAGAAAAGGAAAAAAAGAGAGCAAAGTCTACACTCTGAAGCTTTCAGAGAGAGAGAGAGAGAGAGAGCGGGAGGGAGAGAAACAGACGCCAACTGTGGCGCTCGCAGAGAGCGTTTTGGGGGTCCATTGGCAGCCTTCACCATTTCCTCCCAAGCCATTATGTTCTTCTTGTTATTGGCTTTCTTGCAAATTACGCTTCAAGAAGCTCACTTCTAAGGTCTCTTTTCCAAACCCAAGTTCCATTTCCTCCACGTGTTCAAGCAAGTGGAATGCAGACACATCTGAGGAATTGTTTGGACGTCTTCTACAAACTTCTGTAAAAAAGAAAAAGCAATCCTCGTGGTGTAGATGATCGGGGAGTCGGGCGACGAGGTTGATGAGGCTGGTGTTGTCGGCGGCGAGGCGTCGTAGGTCGTCCAATTGGTGGTGCTTCTCGGCAATCGCGTCTTGCACGCGTTTTGCTGCTTTCTTTGCGTCTTGGAGGTCGGTTCAGGCGGGGCCGGTGCAGAAAGCGCTGGTGGTGGCGATGTGGGTAGTGGTACGGTTGGTTTCGAGGCTACGACTGATCAGGTGGTTACGGCCGTGAACAACGGAGCTGGATTTGAAGAAAATGGGAGGTCCTTGGATGAAATTGAAGAAAACCCGGTTCTTTAGGTGATGAGGTTGAAGAAGAGACCACCACCACGACGATTACCCAATTCACGCCAAACCAGTTTAAGTCTTCGATTCCCGAACTCACCTCCATGAATGATTGCTGCAATCGGCGACAACCGCCCAGGCGGCGAATAGGCGAGTGAAGTCGACCACCACCACGACGATTACCGAAGGAACCCAGGTCTCACGAGCGGTGAATTGGGGCGGCTGGGTTTGGGCTTCAATTTTGGGGGATAGGCTTGTAATTTGTTGGATGTACGATTTGTGGTCAACGAGAATGGTGGGTGTGGGGTTTGGGTGCGAGGGCGAGACCCAATCAAAGTTTGTGAACTTGTGGTTGTGAAATTTCAGATATGAATTTTTTTTCAGAACTGGTGTTGCTGTAGTCTGCCCGGAAGGGGAAGGAGATGAGGGGAGGGGAGATGGGAGGGGGAGGGTTGTCGGAACGAGGATGCTTTTTCCTTTTTTCTTTTCTTTTCTTTTATGTTTTGATTTTACTTTTAGTTTTTTTTTTTAATTTAGTTGTTTTTTTTTTATTTCTAATTTTAATATTTATTTTTTAAGTAATCAATGTTTAATTATTTTTTATCCGCATAGAGTATGTTAGTAAACAAATGAATCCTACAAATGTCACTTGGAGAGTTAACAGAAGTTTTAACAGTTTTTTTTGTTTTTAACCTCTATCTGATTTGTTCTAACAGAATAATCAAGTAAGCTTGTCCGCCTTGTTGCTCTCTACAGGTAGCTTGTTTAGTTGTATAGATGTCTTTAATGGTGTAGTCAAATCGTTTACTGCAGTTCGGACCATTGTGAACATTTTGATTGGGTTCAATAATGGTAAATAACTAAATATGCACAAAAAGGATCTAGAGTCATGTATATCATACTGCTGAAGAGAATTGTCGAGTAATAAAAGTTTTTGTCGATTTACTTTATTGATCGTTTTAAATTTGACAGAAGCCATTCAACACATGTCAATATGAGATGCAGAGGGAGGCATAGTTTAAGGCTCTACCCTTTGTAATTTCTCAAAATCAGGGGTAGAAAGAATTTACCAATACAGAGTTCCATTAGGATTCATAATACTTAATGTTAAATGAACAGTCACATTCAACTTTTGGCTAGGAGGTTTCAAAATTAACAAGCAGGAACTTAAGGGTAAAAGTTTTAATATTTCCACTTACCAGCAAATGACTAGTCGAAATAGGACTCGTTAGAATACTTGACTTACGATGATTCTCGTTTGAGATGGAATGGGGCTGATCTTTTGACAAGAGTGGCACGAAGGTTTTTGAGAGTTCGTAATAAATCAGTTAGAAATCTGGAGCTAAAAGTGTAACCTTCTTTCATATTTTTCCCAATTGCTCCTCAGAATATCTCAAGGTAATCTTATATGATATCTTTTCCATTTTGGTACGAGTGTTGTGGGTTGTGAGTATTGGTGATAAGTCACCTTCAGTCTCCACTCTATTCATGTACCAAACAACATTCATCCTGCATTGGAGAAAACCCCATCTGATTTTCTTATTCGTATGCTTTATCTTTGGATGCATGTGGTGCATTTTATTCAAATATTTCTTGAGCATAGGTGTCAGTTTTCTTTTTCAGCAATGCTCGCTTAAATGGTCAACTCGTATGTAGCTGACAGGCGGATCATACATTCCCAAATGGTCAACTTCTGTTTAATTTGTTTCTTTTTATATGGTTGATGCTCAATAATTTACAAGAGGCTGGTTTGTAACTTGTCTTTTGGTAATATTACAATTAGCTTTGATCAAAACAGGACACAAATGTGATGTGTCGGTTAACTCACTGATGGCATGCAAGTATGTCCAAGCTTGCACATGCATCAGACTGACTATTTTGTGTGCATGAACTTGATAAATTACCATGATTTCTTCAAGCACTCTTGTTGCTAACACATGACAGATGGGCAGAGGCTATGATCTGAAGAGTTTTGTAGTCTTTGGAAAAATTTAAATACTTTTACATAGCAGTTTGTCACTTTTGGTTTACAGTTCTCCCATGCACTCTTTTCCTTCATGAATTAACCCAATTGTTGTCCAAACAGATATTTCACTGCACCGGCAGCAGAGACTGAAAAAGCTTAACAAGATGCCTTGTTCCGAGAGATTCAAAATGAGTCATTGACGTTATACTTTTGGTGAAGTGTACTCTCCTCTTTTTTGGTTTTGCACATTTGATTCAATGCGGAGGGATATATGTTGAAGACATGGCTTTTTGTAATTCCTACTGAAATACCAGTGACATATAAAGTATATCTTGTTATTGATATAGCTAATTGATATTTTGTAACCTTCTTAAGTTTTTACTTGGAGTCATTTCAAGTGAAGTTTCCAATACATTTTGCATTCGCATGAATGACCACAATAATAGCATTTTGAACAGAATTGTGAGTTTGGAGGAATACATTGAGTAAGCTTGGGCCACGGAAGACAAAAGTACCAAATATAAACAAAACATTTCCAGCCCTGAAAATTGTTGGAAAATGATCATTAGGAGCTTATATACATGTTGTAACTAAGAGCCTCGTAGCAACATTGAGCATATGTTGTACTGACCATTGAAAAGAACGGAGAAATGCAGCATTTTCGAAGTCTTATAATGGAACAAAATCAACTTTTTCAAAGTGTGGTTAGTGAAACAAAAACAACGTTGTCAAATTGTAGTTAGTGGAACAAAAATAACGTTTTCAAATTGTTACTAGTAAAGAAAACAACATTTACAGCTCTTGTAACCATAAATTTATAACATCTTACACTTGTTGCAAAAAAGTCATTTATGACAATAGAAAAATGTTACAAAAGAGACTAACTTTTTGCAACATCTCAATATTTAACATTTGAAGAATGCTGCAAAAGGTAATTTGCAACGTTTTTTTAGAGTTTCCACATATTTCTTGTGGTATAAGGATGTGGGGTGAAGAATTTCGAAAATTAGGATTTTTCACTGCACATGCTCTCAAATCCCATTCACTCCTTGTTCTTAATTTGTCTCACCATATTTGCAATGCCATTTCCACCTATTTAGAAAAAGCAAGAAAATCTGTGTAAATATAAATACATATATTACACATATATGTACATGCATATGTTTTTTATTCTAAATGTTCCGAATTTGGCTTTAAAATCTCGCTTTGTCCAGTGTTCTGTTCTCACTTGACTATCAAGACGAAAAAGGGTCAAAAAATATCACATCACTCTATTTCTATCTATTTCATCTAAATATAGTTAAATTGATGGGTAATTTTGTTAAATGAATCGTGTTATTATCAAATCACCACACAACTGTCAAAGCAATCCAAATGGATAAAAATAAAAGAAAAAAATATAACTTTATTCTTCTGTTGCACAAGACAACGTTGACGATGATGTAGTTTTAATTTCTATATTATTTAATACATATGTCTTAACCACCAATATTAATTTTGGCACAAGGTTAGACACATCATTGAATTCCATTATATTTGAAAGAAATAGACGGAAACAGCGCAATTAATGTGAGATATTTAGCCTTGTTGATCATTTGGGATTAAGTAAGAAAAATTGTTCATGAGGCAAAGTGAAAATTTTCGGCTACTTTCGTGTATATTTAGTGTAAACCACCCTATATATCATGACTTTAACATGAAGTTGTGTAAAAAATGGCAGATACCTAATGAGAGTGTACTCACAAGCACGGTGAAAGCCAACACGAAAATGATCAAGGATGCTCTTCCCACCGCTTTGATTAACTTCCCCGCCAAATGCTGCCCTATGATTGCGGAAATAGTAGCTAAACCAGCAAAGTACACAGCTACCCAAGAAGAAGAAGAGAAGCCAATATTTATTAGAAAACATAATTAAATTGCGTACCTTCAAACACAAGAAATGATTGCGGAAATAGTAGCTAAACCAGCAAAGTACACAGCTACCCAAGAAGAAGAAGAAGAGAAGCCAATATTTATTAGAAAACATAATTCAATTGCATACCTTCAAACACAAGAAATGAATCATCCATCAATTTATTGAATTCTGGGAAATTATGTTGATTACCATATGGAATTGGAAATCGTTTTAAGATGTAGAATTCTACAACAGACATGGATTAAGAGAATGCGATGATAAATGTGCTTGTGGCACTTGACACCTGCATAAAGGCTCTCAACAAGTTATATATATATATATATGAAAATTGTTGTTTTTTCAGAAAAAATGCCAATGGCATCCATATAAGTCTCTCATAATCTTCTTTTGTTAAAAGACAAAAGACATTATCAAAAATATTTGACAATCAAGGACAACACAATTTAATATTTAACAATTAAGGCCAAAAAGTCTAACAAACAACTAAAAATACCCGTATTAAACAAATTTAAAATTCTAACAATGCTCATGAATTAAAAAGTATCTGGTTAATAGCTTATACTCTATGTTTATCTCTAGAGTTTTGTGCTCAGCTCAAAATCAAAATACTAAACTCTAAGTCATAAACTTTTCCATCACCTCCCCAACTCAATTACCCTCATTCATCCGATAACACGCTTAATTCCGTCAAAGACATTAATTAAAATAATAAATTGAGAAACTTGGATTTAAACTGTA
This sequence comes from Oemleria cerasiformis, assembly GCA_037349345.1. Lineage (NCBI taxonomy): Eukaryota > Viridiplantae > Streptophyta > Magnoliopsida > Rosales > Rosaceae > Oemleria > Oemleria cerasiformis. The sequence goes on along the minus strand of JAZGTL010000019.1, from coordinate 3,719,137 downwards.
GGCGAGTAATAATATATATACTTGGTTCCCTAAAAATAACCAAATAAATTATGATTTTAAATTTGTGAGAGACATTCAAAGAAAACAAACTCATAAAAATTGTGTCACTAGTGAAACATAACATCTTTGAATATGTACCTGTGGAGGGATACCCATCCCCAAAAAAAGCGGACCCATAACAAAACCTCCACCAAAACCAAGCAATCCGCCAATTGTGCCTCTTATTATGCCACATGCAAAATATATAGCAAGGTTGTGCACTCTCCAGTTGGCACTTGCTTGCCCGTTGGATGAGATGACTCTCTCCCCTTTGACTAGTTTGACCGCTTCATATGAACTTGCTGCAATACCCACCGGAATCTAAAGGACCGGACAAAAGGAAAAACAAATCCCTCATGTTATTTCACATTCACTATATATTAAGTTCTAATTTTCTATAGGCTCAAGGAAGCTAGTTTGTAACTTTTCTTGATCCAAGGAACATGAAGGATAAATACCTGTGAGACTTCCATTAACCAATATGCTAGTGAACATTTTCTCGTATGTTTCTGTGACAGAAATGAAAAAAAATTGTCATTAATGTGGCTTGTATATTAATACATATAAGTAGAAAGGATATCAAACACTACAATGGTGCAATTCAAGCTTATTGGAAGGCCAATTGAATCCGAATGCAATTTTGACAATTTGAGATCCAGATTATATGGGTTTGGTTTTGGGTTCAACCCATAAGCTTGAGCTCAAGAGTTCAAACAAAAAATTCAAAATATACCATTCAACTAGGCAAGTAATCTTAACATTTCTTATTAGAAACTCAAATATTCTCATTTTAGAAAATGCTCTCATGATTATCACAACAACTATTGTTACACTAGAGATTAGGATCCATGAACTAATGTTTAATGAGTATTAGAATTACATATTTTGTTAGTGTATATATATGTGGAGTTCGATAAGGTTCATATTTTCTTAATATAAAATTGGGTCGTTTAGGTCAAATCGGATTTGGGCCGATTAGGACTTCAACATACCATACCCAATCAAATTAAATATCTAATTATACACGAGCGGATTCGAGTTGACCAAACTCAAATTGCGCCCCTAAATACTAGTAACCCAAAAAAGAAATGATGTCAAACCTTAACAATCTGTAATGCAAGAATCACGAGCCAGACAACAACAACGACTCCAAGTTATGTCCAGTAAACATTGTCAAGAACTAAAACCTGGGAATTATTAGGACACAAAACTATTGTTACACTAGAGGATAGGATCCATGAACTAATGTTTAGAGAGTATTAGAATTATATATTTTGTTAGTGTATACATATGTGGAATCCGATAAGGTTCATATTTTCTTAATATAAAATTGAGTCGTTTGGGTCGAATTGGATTTGGGCCGATTAGGACTGCGACATACCGCACCCAATCAAATTAAATATCTAATTGTAGACTAGCGGATTCGAGTTGACCAAATCCAAATTGCACCCCTAAATACTAGTAGCCCAAAATAGAAATGATGTCTAACCTTAGCAATCTATAATGCAAGAATCACAAGCCTGATAACAACGACGACTCCAAGTTGTGTCCAGTAAACATTGTCAAGAACCGAAACTTGGGAATTATTAGGACACAAAACTATTGTTACACTAGAGGTTAGGATCCATGAACTAATGTTTAGAGAGTATAAGAATTACTTAATTTGTTAGTGTATACATATGTGGAGTCCGATAAGGTTCATATTTTCTTAATATAAAATTGGGTCATTTGGGTCGAAACAAATTTGGACCGATTAGGACTTCAACATACCGCACCCAATCAAATTAAATATCTAATTGTACACGAGGGGATTCGAGTTGACCAAACCCAAATTGAGCCCCTAAATACTAGTAGCCCAAAAAGAGAAATGATGTCAAACCTTAGCAATCTGTAATGCAAGAATCACGGGCCAGACAACAACAACGACTCCAAATTTTGCCTAGTAAACATTGTCAAGAACCGAAACCTGGGAATTATTAGGACACATAAATCAGTCTCAAAAACCATGCTTAAAGTTTAGCTTGAAAATTCTAACCCTTGTTTTTTTAGCTTCCGTGGTTTCTGGTTTGTCATTTCTTGGGCTTCCAAATTTCTTATTGCCTTCATCGCCTTCACTTGGTTCAAGAGCGTGCATATATGTTAGGCAAGAGTTAATTTAAAGATGTATCTGAGTTAAATTCATGAAAAATTAATATTTACCAGCAAGTGAAGAAATTATTCAACAACTCACCATCTGATGGCAAGCATCTGGATCCTGTACTCTGAACAAATAAAGATGTGATTTAGACGGGTCTATAAAATGGGAAATTAACTTAAATATCCCCTGAGTTTTGGCATCTATTTCAATTTGTCACCCTATAGAAAAGTTTAAGAGCAATGCCATTTTAATTTTCAAAATTCATAAAATGTTACACCGAGTTGCCCTAAACCCTAACAAGTCTCAAACTTTTCATTCAAAAAAGGCTTTTTACTCAATGCACCTTGAAACTGACAGTAAATCTCACTTTACCCCTTCATTCGAAATTTGTAACACTAAACCCCATGAAACTACAAATTCGTCTCAACTCGCCCCATTTTCATTAAAAAGTCAATTAAAATGCTGACAAAGAACGAGAGGTCCCACTTTTTTTGCTGAATAGATGCAATATAAGCACCACATGTCCAACATATATATATATATATATATATATATATATTTATAAAATCAATTAACTTAAATTAAATATATATAAAAAACTTATGTTTAAATAACAATTAAAAAACTCCGACCATTTTTCCCCTCTAGTAGCCTCTTTCACCATCTCTCACCACCGCCACTCATTGCCCCCTCATTCTCTCATCCATTCTTAACTCAGCTCCCTCTTGAGATTTTATGGTATAGAATCATTATTTGTAGGCAAAGAATGATTTATTGACACATGTAGGCGAGGATATATCCCCTCCCATGGTATCTTTGAGATTTTCTCAGCAACGCCTTAGCCGATAAGTGATCTCTTATCAAAAGCGACACATGTGCTTCCTTGTTAATTTTGTCTCCCAAATTTCTTCTTGTTAGTATTAACATTGTGGTTCTTCTTCCCATTTTTATCGTCGTTTCAAAATGACCGGTTGTTTTTATTACAAAATTCAATAAGAAAACCGCAAAACTTGACTTGGGTGGTTGAAAGATTCCAACTTTTTGCAATCTTCATGGTTGTCTTGATAAATTTTGGAAATCTTCATGGTTGTCTTGATAAATTTTGGAGTGAATATTGATGATGGTGGGGGGGCTTATGCGCTAGGTTATGGTGGTGGTGTTGGGAGAGAGACCACATAAGGGGGAAGGGCTGGGTTTTTAGTTTTTATTTAAAAAAATTAAGAATGCTTTTATTAAAAATAATATATATATATATATACATATATATTTTGGACATTTGGTGCTTACTTTCCATCCTATCCAGCAAAATATTGAGTCCTCCCGTGCCTTGTCAACATATTAATAAACTTTTAACGAGAATGGACGAGTTGAGACGAGTTTGTAGTTTCAGGAGGTTTAGTGTTTCAAATTTCAAATTGAAAAGCAAAGTAAGACTTACGGTCGGTTTCAAGGGGCATTTGGATTAAAAGCTAACAAGCCCTTCAAAAAATTGTATATGCAACGTACTAATAAACTAATAACTTGTTTTCAAGTATAGTCTGGAACTTTCTATTTAAGAAAAGACTAAAAGGCACAAAACTAAATTTGTTTTGGAGACACTTCTTCCGAAGCCCCCTTGAAATGAATGGAAAGTTTGTCAGTGTTAACATTTCATGAAATTTTTAGAGTTAAGGTGATATATTTCATGATTTTTTTTAACAAATCATCAAGTGATATTTTTCTTAAATTTTTTTTTATGAAGTGACAAATTAAAATTGAAGTACGAATTCATGTGACATTTTATCAAATATCTCTATATAAAGAAATAAAAAAAAAGTATAAAAACTATATACACACAACACCTTTTGAGTTATAGTTTCTTTCTTCCACGTCTGGACTCCTTTGAGGAACGTCTACTTATACTGGCTGCAGTTAGAATATTTCATACACATGATGATCGACCAGGAAGTCTAATTTCCAAATTCTAATTGTGTAATTAATCAGAAATGAAGATCGAGTTAATTTACTTACTTAGGAGGATGATAATGAGTAAGGTAAGTGGTGATCATCCATTCAGAAAGAAGAACATTGAGTGAAACTCCAATACTAATTCCGACCACCAACATTGGCTGAAATAGAAGTGCAACATCGTAGTCGATGATAGGCAATTCCAGTGTCGGATGCCTTTGCCTTAAATTGTACAAGAATGTTGCAGCAGCTGCCCCTGTGATCATACCTTAACCAACACCAACCACACCACAACATACAAAATTTCTCTTCATCAATTGTTTAAACCCAAAAAAAGGTTGATAAATAAGACAAAAATATTCCTATATTTAAGTGTGATAATCGAAATTGTTAATTTATTTTTTCGTGTAAAATTCATTTGTGCAAAAAAAAAAAAATTTGAGATTGTTGAGTTTTACATATGTATCAATTAAATTTGTGGTTCACCGATAGTAACTGCTACCAAAAGATTCAATTGTTTTGATATATCTAGATTATCAAACAACGATCTCCAATTTCTTTTATTGTTTTAAGAAGAGTGATTTGTCAATGTACCTGATGAACTAGTACCTCCTTGCCAATTTACGCCATGAATTTGTATTTCAACCAATTTTCTCCCTAAACTATTATTAATTGTCAATTTATCCCGTAATCATATTACTCACATTTATCCAATTTTTTTTCAGAAAAATCTCATGTTGGTAATCAAATATGATTCATTATGAGTAATTTTCCTTTATAAATAATATATATGGCACATTTACTTGCTTGAAATGTGACAATTTTAATAAAAAAATTAGAAGAAAAATAACCTTAGGTGGAAATTGGCCATTAGTTATAGTTAGGGGAAAAATTGACCATTAGATATAGTCCATGAAAGAAATTGGCAAGAGTGTACAAGTTCATGGGATAAATTGACTAAACAGCATTTTAGGAAATAAACAATTTTGGTTCAAAATCGAAGTTTTGAAATTGAATTAGAATTTGATAAATTCATCGTGCATAATTAATTGAGTTCAAAATTTCATCTTGAGTAAAAATTTAAAGGTGTATTTGATGAAGGAAAATACTTACAAGATGATATTGCAGTGGATGATTTCTGATCAAAGCCAATAATTAGGGTAAGCCACCCCCCCCTCCAATGCCTCTCCCACACTCCCAAACGCTGCCCCAACAAATGCAATCATCGTACCCACCGCAATTTTCCACCCAATTTCCAATTTTCAATATTTATTAACACCACAATATTGTTTACTTAATAATTTACATGTCTAGCGAATCATTCTTGTGCAAAAATATATTCTAGGCAGCCAAACAGGATTCTCAGAGTCAATTTAGACAAGAAAAAAGTGAAGAACACTAAATTAAAAATTGGACTTACAGGCCAGACATGCTGATAAGTAGCCAATGAATTTGATTTAGGGTCTTTCCCAGTACTCATCTCATCATGCCTAAGAACAGCTACATAGGCTTCATGCTCCGCCATTTCTGATTCATGTTTTGAAATCACTGTAGGTGAAAAAGCTAACAATACCACCAAACCACTTATCAAATTCTGAATCAAACAAGACATTTTTCTCACAATCCCTAAAGAGAAATGATATTTAAACACACTTAATTAACCACATTAGATGGTTTAATGGATGTGATCAATTAGTGACTCAACGTTTGACCAAATTATTTTCCCTTTTTTTTTCCTTCTCTTTTCTCATGTGATGTTTATATTGCCAACAAGAAGAAGAAGACGTTAGGGAACTTAGGGTTGGGGGTTTGTTGGCTGTTTGAATTTGGTTAGGTGTTGAACGAGTATGGGTGATTTAAGTTAGATATGTTTATCTCTAGAAAAAAAAAAAAGTTATATCATGTTTAGATGATTATGGGTGATTTTGATATGACATTAGGGCAGGGGCTGCCTGAGATATTGAAGGTCTAAGGCGAACTTTTAAATTGGGGCCCCCCATATTCTTCAATCCTCAAAGTATCCGTATATTGATATATATATTTCTAACACTTTTAAAAACTATTTTTACATCAAAACTCACAACAAATAAAATTAGGACAAGAAACAATTACCAAATAATGTAATCAAATAAGTACTTAAGTTCCTTAATTAATAATTTCTCAAAAAAAAAAAATACATGTACTTAATAAATATAAGGAAACTTTACTTAAATATCACATGTCTTACGTTTTGAGAAGCAAAAGTGTTAATTAAGTTTTCATAATCTAGTTTTGCTACCAATTTTTTTTCAATTGATAAAGTAGCCAAGTCATTCAATCTTTCTTGTGACAAAAGAAAATATTAGGTTTGATTTAGGAAAAGATAAAACAAAAGAAAATATTAGGTTTGATTTAGGAAAAGAGAAAACAAAAGAAAATATTAGGTTTGATTTAGGAAAAGAGAAAACAAAAGAAAAAAGAAAAGAAAATATTGTGTGAAAAGGAACGGAAAACAAAATGGGAAAAAAAAGGAAACTAAAAGAAACAAAAAATAAAAAAGAGGAAAAAAGCGCCCCAACCAACTCGTCCATGTATCAGATTTTGACTATAGTTGAAGTAATATAATTATATAACAAATTAACATAACAACTATGTAAAAAAAAAAAATTTGAGGCCCCACCTCGGCCGCCTTACCCGACTACCTTCAGGGTCGGCCCTGCATTAAGGGAGGAGAGTATATTATATATATTGGATATTGACATCGTTCTTTAGGAGATTCGAGCTCGAGACCTCCTACGTAACGTGTTGAGAGAAATATCACTAAGTCATAACAATAATTACAGGAATAATGCAATTTTCCCAACTATTATTAAATATGAATTTTATATAACATCCTAATTAATATTATCATTATATTATTTTTTTTCCACCAATATTATCATTATATTATTGGGTTGCATATTGTGTATATTTGATACACCACGTTATCTGTATATCCCTCTACTAAAAAATTGACATCTGTCTTTCTTTTTTCCAAAGAATTTAGGAAAAAATTATAACAAAACTTAGCATCCCACTTTAACCCTCTAAAATGAACAAATAATAAAACTGAGAAAATAAAAACAAAAAAGTGATATCCAAACGACCGACCCCACGCCTCAATGGCAGCCACAACAAACAATTTAATGATTTGAGAAAATCACTTCCTATTTTCATTTTGATATATATTTGAGATAATAAGAAATGATGGAGAAATGAAAGCTAAAGAGAGAAATGATGGTGAAATAAATGTATATTGTTTTTACTAAATGTGGTAAGAATATATAGTTATTGATGAGGATTAAGAGTGGCGAAGCCACATAGGGTTAAAACTTTATAATCTCTACTTATTTATATATGTACATATAAATTACACTAATTTAGGTAAAAAATTTATAGTTTATTTCTATTATTGTTTGTTTCTCTTCTACTAATTTATTTTTCCATTAACATGACAATATCATCGCTATTGAAGTTTGAGTACATTAGTATATATATTTTGCATCCTATTATGTACACAACATAAATAGTACCACAAATGTTTCTTGAAAAATGAATAACATATATGACTCATGAAACACTCTCCCCCATCGCCATTATTATTTTTTTTGGCTCTCTTTTGGTATTTTGATTGTTGATGTAAAGTACTATTCCTAACATTAACTTTTTTTTAATAGAATTAGAACATTGGACGATAACACCATTAAACAAAAAAGAAACTCAAAACGAATGGTTAAAGATCACCCTACTTGCTACTAATACTATGGTTTAATGATTTTTTTTTAATGTAGAAGGTTTCGAGTTCAATTTTTGTGAAAGACGATGTTGATAACCAATATGCATAATCACCTTCTTAGATAATTTTTTGTTTTTTATATTGAGAAGGGATTACACCCATTAGGTATTCATTTTGCTTTCTAGGAGAGACGAATTCGATACATTTTACTCCACATTTAAATATAACTACACCAGTAATACTAGATTACTAGGGACCCTCCCTTAAGTAAGTGTACATAACAATATAAATAATAAACCTCCGCTTCTAGTCTAGTGCTTTCACTTTTTGTGTTATCATCATCTATTTTCTTTCCCTCCCTCTAATCACCAGATTTACAATCTTCTAATCTCACCAAATAAACCCAGAGTGGGAAAAACAAAAACTTTACTCCTCTAAGCCCTTCCCTCCCTCGCAAAATTGTGTCTTTTTCACGTTCTTTAGGAGAAGTAGAGAACTCCTTTTGAAATTGGCTTGCTCAATCACCAACTACCACATGAACCTTTGAATCACTGGCAGACCAAAAAGTGTGACCCATTAATATGCCACACCTAATTTTGAGAGCCAACATCCCATTTAAACCTCTCAACGAACAATTGAGGTCCCTTTGCTTTCATTTCCCTTCTATGCGCTTAAAGGCCTGGTGCTACTTCAAAAGGACTAACTCTTTGCTTTCTTTGTCACAGTCTCGCCCTTTCACCTGTAAGTTTCTGGGTTCATGTTTTTTAGTTTCAAGGTTTTTGTTTGGTTTCTGAGGAAGTTGGAGAGAACAAGCTGGGGAAAGTTTTGAAGGCTGAAATTGGCTTGGGTTTTTGGGAAAATTCAGGGACTGACATGAATTGAGTTGGGGTTTTGATTTTTGGTTTTCCTGGGTTGTGCATTGGGAAGGATTTTGATTTCCAAACAGAGCATTGATGGGTTTCTGTTTGGTTATTGATTTTTGCTGAAAATTGTGTTTCCATGCTCTTGGAGACCTCAATAGATGGATAAATCACTTTTTAGTTTAGGGGTTTAAACCCAGAAAAGGGGCTGGAGGGCCTGGTGCTTATCCCTGTGATTGGAGCAAAATAAGATGAGAAAAAGGCAGTTAGATGTTTCTATTTGATCAAATGGCTGCATTCTTTTGAACATGACTTCAGAATTTTATCTATAATATGCATATTTTGTAGCAGAGTGCACGGTTGGTCATGGGGATTGTTGATATCCTCTATCAGCTGTACTGATCACTAGCAATTTTACTTGTCCCGGTTGAAAATTGAAAGTTTCCTTTGGATCTTCTGCTAAACACAATATTCCCCTTCAAAGTTCAGATTATGGGTCATACAATCTGTGGAATTAAGTTATGACTTATACGATATACCACATTTCGTAAAGACTCCTTATTTTATGTTTCTATCTAAGAAAGTTACAGGTGCAATGCTTCCCTGTTGATAGTTTTGTTGCAAAGGGCTAAAGTGAATCATTGTGCTATGTGTAGCTAGTAGCTAGATGCCTCTTTAATAATCTGGTGGTTTTTTTATCTTTTTTTTAAGCAATTACAGCATTACAATCTGGTTCATCTATGGAAGCGGTAAAGGTAGCTAATCAAGGGTCTGCAACTCGTGATAGTGTTGCTATTAGATCGGATCACAAGAGTTATAGTTACAATCAACTAATCTCTTCTGCATGGAGAATATCTAGCTTCTTATCTAGTGCTGACTTAAATGCTGTGAGTTTTAGTTTTTTTCCCTTTCAATATTAATCACTTTTCTTTTTCACAATCTCTTAGTTTATTCTCTAGCATCTTTGGTGTACAGACTTTCAAAGAAAGTAAGCATACATCTCGATCAGCATCAATTGATGTTGGGAGAGGACAAGGGCATCTTGGAGGGGCTAGAATAGGAATTGTGGCTAAGCCCTCAGCTGAATTTGTTGCCGGTGTACTTGGGACCTGGCTTAGTGGAGGTGTTGCGGTTCCACTTGCTCTCAGCTATCCTGAAGCTGAGCTCTTGCATGTGATGAATGATTCAGTGAGTTTGCAGAATCCCCTTCATTTTTACTTTTCTTCTCAATGACTTGTGTGTTCCTCAGAACTACTTATTCAATTATTTCCTTAAAAGTATTCTCTTTGTTTGTTGATGGATGCAATATATTTTCGCTTTAGTAAAAAAAAAAAATTTATTTTTAATATATTCTCTCTTATTTTTCACTTTAGTAAAAATATTTTGTTTGTTTTTGTTAGTTTATGAACGGTGTAATTTTGTAATACTATTTGCATAAGCTCTAAATTTGAAGTCTCTGTTTATTAGCCTGTTTTAATAGACATAGATCTTGAGCATCAATGGCATTGTTCATATTCAAACAGTACTACGCCATCCTGTTACCAGATCATTGTTTTGGTAGAGTATATTTTTGTTTTTAAATTTCCTTTAGAGTGTAGACTTGGAAAGCTTGCTCCATTGATTAAATAGTGCAATCTGTGTAGATAAAAAACATGTTCTAAGTCGGGAAAAGTTATGGCCTCAATAAGCAGTAACTAGTTTAATTCAGGCTGCTATATCTTATCTTCATTCCATATTTTTCTCTTTTATTTTCGGCATTTAGTATCTAGACCTTTAATGATTATCTGACTTACAGGACATCTCAATGGTACTGAGTACTGAAGAGCATCAGCAACTTATGGAAACTGTTGCTGCTAAGTGTGCTGCTCAAGTTTCTCTCATTCCACCAGTTCCCAGTAGTTCTTCACCAGCAAGTGTAGATGGTAATTTACATGCTGGAGAAATAGATGCGGATAGAATTTTTCACCGGAATAGAAAGCAATCAAGTAAGAGCGATTGTTAGCCTTTAGAAATATATAATTGTATATCCTGTGTTGGGAGTGGAGTAAGTTAAGAATAAGCTTTCGTTATTATGCCGTCATTTTTTGTTATGCAGGTGAGGATCCTGCTTTAGTTATATACACTAGTGGTACAACAGGTAAACCTAAAGGAGCTGTTCACACACACAAAAGCATTAGCGCTCAGGTATGAGCCCCATCTTTCCTTGCAAGCCAAGGTTTATTTATATTTTGTTCCACCACTAAAATAGTTCTCAGGTCAGGTGTAGGATACACATGTCACAATGATGGTATTCATCCATGGACATAAAACGAAATGTAATATAGTTTTTATATAGAGAATGGCTATTTTAATACATTGTCTCTTGATTTGAAGGCAGCTGTAGTTTAATGGTTTCTTTCATTCTTAGTCAAAGTTTGGCCTTTTCTGCTATGAAGTCTGTTTTCATTTTAGCTTTGCGATGCATGTCATTTGATGTGGGCTACTTGTCCACCAGCTTGTATTAATTGTTTTTTTTTTTTTTGAAATAGAATTTGGTTTCTTTAAAAAAAAAAAAGAGTTTCTCATGGTGTTCAATGTTGTTTCACTTTTATGCATTATCGTATTCCACTCTATCTAATGCAATTGTATATCATGCACTATTTCTCCTTAATTCAGTGTTCAGAGTTCATGTTAATTATGGTTCTGAATTTTGCATTGATGTTGGCTCAATTTCAGGTCCAAACCTTGTCAGAAGCTTGGGAGTATACATCTGCTGATCAAATGTTGAATTGTCTACCTCTACATCATATCCTTCTAATTTTGTGTACTTTCTTGGGATTCTATTGTTTTCAATTGCAGTCTCAGCTACGTTTAGCTGATGTCTTTAGTGTCTCTTTTAACATGATTGGAAAATTTTTGTTCTGCACTGAAATTGATCCTTCTTGGAATTGTTGTAGCTTGAATGATTGATATAAAACATGCTTGAGTGGAACCTTAACCAACATACATGTTCATGGGTTTTTCAATGCATTATTTGCCCCCCTCTATGCAGGTTCCACGGTAATGTAGTCTCGTTTTTTTTCTTGGTTTCTTGACAACTACAGCCTTTTTTCATTGTTTTCCATGAAACTGCTATGTTTTTCTGCATGAGCCTTGCTGAGCAATTCATGATGTCAATTCTTGTTGTAATATCATCTTCTGTGTTGTTGAAGGTTGAGTTTTTGCCAAAATTTAGTGTGAGGGGTATTTGGCAGAGATGGCGTGATTCGTATCCAATAAATGGAACTAAGGCAGTTGATGGCATAACTGTGTTTACCGGAGTAAGTCTACCCTAAGGATGCTTTTGCTAACATGAAATTCTTTTACAAGCTATAAAATATTATGCCTTAGTTAGAATACAAGTTCTTAGAAAATGTTGTCTATAATTTATCTTCCGCTTGCTGGTTATTCGTTTATGATCTTCCAATACATAGATTGAAGAGTAAACATGCTATGAATCGATTGCATGTCTCCCCATACTGATTGTCGATGCAAAATAGTTATCTTAAATAAGTTACAGTAGCTTTTGTTTGTGTAGGTTCCAACCATGTATTCTCGGTTGATACAAGCTCATGAAGCAATGGATTCAGAGCTAAAAGCTGCCTCTGCTTTTGCTGCAAAACAGTTGCGTCTTATGGTAATTTTTCTGAAAGCTTTTTCTTCCCCAATAATGGTTTTGTTTCTATATTGGAAAAGGGAAAAGATGTTTTGTTTGATTGTTGGATTTTTACCTTAAATACATATACCATCTACTCTAAGTACCCTCTGAAAATTAATTGTAAGGAAGTAACTTTTATGGGGAATAACAATTGTGAGAGTATTTATACCAACACAAGTTTGTAGGCACTCTCTCCATTACCACATCATCTATGGTGGTAATGAAATTTCTTCGTTCTTCGAGTTAACATGAGAGGTAAGACAGCGAAAAGACAACAAGAAGTCAGGATCTTATCTCAGGTCTCAGATAACAGGGTATTTATCGGTAAAGTTTTATAGCTCCAGCAATGAACCACCGACTTTAGTCATGCAAGTTGTCCTGTACATTAGATTTGGTCCCTCCTCTGTATTAAAGTCTGTTGAATTCATATGCTCGTGATTGAAAACCTTATTTCTTTCTCGTAGATGTGTGGTTCCTCTGCACTCCCTCTTCCTGTAATGAACCAATGGGAAACCATCACAGGGCATCGTCTTTTGGAACGATATGGCATGACAGAGGTACGTGGTATCTAGTTTACTACTATTAGCACTTCATGAAGAGGTCTGTGTAGCTTAATCTTTTCAAAAGAAAAAAACAAAATCTTACTAAGCTTTCATATATGTTTTTAGTTTGTCATGGCAATTTCAAACCCCTTAAGAGGTAAAAGGAAGGCAGGCACGGTCGGAAAGCCATTTCCCGGTGTGCAGGTAGGTGGGTTACTGGTTATAAATATACTTCCGCTAGCAATTTTAACTTTTTGAAACTTCTGAAGAAGATTTTGCACATGCATGTTTTTAAAGTTAGTCCTTGTGGTGAAGACCGAAGGGAATCACTGATTATAGCTATAAGTCATAAGAAAATAATGGGTCAACTTGTCGTTGCTAACTGGTGACAAAGACTAAATATTTTGGTCCTTGAAACAGCTAGTAAATTCTAGAATTAGGAAACTGCTGTACTAGTGTTGATGTGTCTCACAGTTCAGATGGGACTGCGTACTTTCTCAATAAGAATCATACATAGTAAAATCTGAGCATACACAATCGTCCATATATAAGTAATTTAGTAACGACAAGTTAGTACTTACACATATTGGAACTTCTCTGAGTCAATCTATATTTGTTATAGGTAAAAATTGTCGAGGATGACAGTAGTGATTCTACGGGCATTGGTGAGCTTTGCGTCAAAAGCCCTTCCTTATTCAAGGAATACTGGAAACTTCCACAGGTAATTTTTTCTGATATCATACATTTGTTGCTGCCTGTGATAACAAACCACACATACACACATGCAAACCTGTATGTATGTGAGATGCACATTAGTTTTAATTGAAGAATGGGAAATGCAGTCTATACATTATCCATAGATCACATACTGATATGCTAGAGAATATAAACAATTTACTCTTACAATTATTGTGGTCACTGTCTAGGTAACAAGCGAATCATTTACAGATGATGGGTTCTTCAAAACCGGAGATTCTGGTACTGTGGATGAAGATGGGTACTACATCATCCTCGGACGTAAGGATATCTAGAACTCATTTGCATCATCCTCATTTTGATGCATTCTTTCATTTTTTAATTTTCCATATCAGATTAGGCCCTGCATGATGAGCTGAACTATTAAACAATAGTGGCATTTAAAATTAGTGATGTTTCTGTGATTTTGATGCTTCTGGTTAACAATGCAGATACAAAAAGAACCTCTTGCTTAGAATAAATTCCTCTTTTCATCTCATTTTTTGATGGCATTTATCAGGTACTAGTGCGGATATAATGAAAGTGGGGGGATACAAGTTATCAGCCCTAGAAATTGAATCAGTTCTTTTACAGGTATGTTTTTTACCTCCATTTCCAGTTTTTTTCCAGACAACATTTCGTTTTTTCTTCGAAAGTCTATAAATTGGAAAAAGAATGTTTCTTTTTCATGATTCTCGGACGCAAGGATATCTGACTTTAAAAACCACCCCTTTGGTGTAGCACCCAGCTGTGGAGGAGTGTTGCGTGTTGGGCTTGCCCGATGAAAACTATGGAGAAATTGTCTGTGCAATAGTTGTGCCAAATGTGGAGAAAGAAAAGGAGCTGAGAACTGCACTGAGCTTGGAGGATCTGTCCACTTGGGCCAAAGACAAACTTGCGCCATACAAGGTATTTCTACTGACCATCATTTTCTTCTTCCTCCCTTTGGATTTTCCTTCTTTTACCTGAAGAAATTATTGATAACAAAGAATCTACCGTATCTTTTACTCACTTATGCTTATGATTATCATATGACTTGTTTGCAGATACCAACCCGGCTGATCCTGTGGGATTCGATACCTAGGAACGCAATGGGAAAGGCAAGCTACATTTTAATTTCCTTATTTTCTAAGAAATTATTCGATTATTATGAACGCGTGTAAGGGGTGTTTACATCGTATATCTGATTGCAGGTGAATAAAAAAGAGTTGAAGAAAACCCTGGCTTCTGATCAACAGAAGATTGCTGAACAGAAGAAATAAATCGACGAGTAGAAGGTCTGATAGGTTAGCTCCATTCAGATGATGTGAACATGGTAATAGCCATTTGCAGGAAACCAGTCATTCAGTTTCGGTATATATTATTGGACCGACTTTTTTTTATTTTGTTTTCTTTTGGTTTCATGTGTAATTGGGCGTTAATAAGAGTTTTTTTTTATTATATTTGAAAAGTTTTACAAAAATTGTACTTACGAATTATTGGGTAATTTTATTTTTCGTTCTACTGACCCTAAAAAAAAATGTATACTCACAAATTTGAGTACTTAGGAGTATTTTTATTCACTATGTAATGTGAGAGGTATCGCGTCGCTCTACTTTTATGAAAGGTAGAAGTTGATATTACATAAATAAGACTTTGAACTCGGACTTCCTATCATTTCCTTTCCAATATTCTTGTATTAAAAAAATAACGATGAAAACATCACAAATTTTGCATCCCCTCCCCCACATATAAACGTAAACGCGGCGTTGTGAAACGACTAGCAAGATAATTTTCCTCTGAATTGATGAGCAATAGCAAAATCTTCCTTCTTTAGCATCATTTGGCAGCTCACACCCAAGAATAAGAAACTCAATAGCAACTTGAGAACTTGATATTACGAGAAATCAACTATTCAGATTATAACATAGAAGTTTCTGATAACTTTTAATTATTTATTTTTTACCACATGAGAAATAAGAACAACTTGATAATATTGGTCTACTTGTATTTCGTGAGAGGTATTAGATCTCAAATTCAACATTAATAAAAAACGAGGTCGATACTTTTTATATATATAATCCCCGTGCATAAATCAAAAGGATAAAAATGATAACCAACCAAAAACTCATATCCACTAAATTTTAATTTCAGAAATGTTCCTAAATAAAATAAATAAATTAGAAAATTAGTCTATGACCCTTGACAGTGTTTGATTTTACTTCAAAACTCAAATACCTACATATTAAACCTAGTGAGGACTTATTTTAGAACTTTTTTATTCCGAGGTCCCTCAGTCCCTCAGTCCCTGTACAATATAAATTATTCATATATCCTCTTTATTTTTTTCTTTTTCAAAACTACCGCACCAGATGCACGTGTGCGTACATAGAAGCGCGGAAAGCAACCTTTGTTGCTTTATAAATTTTCTATACGTCCAATTAACAATTAAGGTCCCAAACCATAAATGTATTGTTATATAAAACTTACACTAAAGTTTTCCTTTTCAACTTGTAGTTTAGGATAATTTCATCCGTAAATATATTTGTATGCCTACATTTTTGCAAAAAGGGTCTGATAATATGTGTATAATAGATTTTAGCAAAAAACATTTTATATATATGTGTATAATAGATTGTAATTGCTTTATATACATTTTTTTTTAAAAGTGTTTTATATACAAGATAGATTGTAATTATTATATATATTTATAATAGATCGAAATTGCTCTATATCTGTATGATAAGTCGTAATTGTCCTATATATGTATAGATTAAATCAAAATTGTGGTAAATGTCCAAAATGACTGTAACTGCTCTATGTGTGTAAGATATCTCGTAATTTTCCTATATTGGTTTTAAAAAAATTGAAACCGCACGAATTATCCTAAACTGCTCCATATTTGTGTTGTAAGTATCCTAGATATATCGAAACTGCATTATATGTGATCGAAATTGCATTATATATTTAAGATATATTAGAGTGCACTATAGGTTTGAAATATATCGTAATTGTTTAATATATCATATAGATCATGAGTGCCCTATATATGTGTAAGCTATATCAAAACTGCACTGCACATTGAAAATTGATCGAAACTGCACTGCACATTCAAAATTGACCGAAACTGCATTGCACATTCAAAATTGACCGAAGCTGCATTGCACATTCAAAATTAACCAAAACTACACTACTGACAGGACCCCTCCCGAATTTTCCTCCGAAATTCGTGAGAAACCTTGCTCCCGTCTGACAAAACCTGAACCTCAAAACAATTCCCGAAATGCCGTCACTGCACTAATAAAGACCCTACGAGAATTTTACCGAAAATTCAGCAAACTCTCCTCTATAGCCGGGTCAAACCGTCTTCCACCTGTCAAACGAAGGATACAAATGACAAATCTGCTAACCCAACGTTCCAAATAAACTAAATCCAAGTAAACCCCACAACCACTCAACAACTAACCCATAAAATAACTAGAGCACACTAGGTTAAATTACATTACAACCCAACCAAAACCCACTCTGACACGCAGCAGAAGATGATGCCTCCTCCTAGTCTCGGCGCCTCATCTCGCTACGCCCTGGAGGGCACGAAACGAAAACAACCGTGAGTGGACAATAGAACCAAATACAATAAAAACGTGGTCTCGCAAATAAAAAAATACTAATCGATATAGTCCCACTGCATCATCAAACCTTACGTGCAACAAGATCCGCATATAAAAGTAAATACTACTTACCGGAATCCAATTGATTTACCACGGTGGAATCCACGATATTATTACTTGTGCCCGCCATATCAGTAACCCGGTCGACGCCATTATCCTAAGCCATAGCTCGATATCCCGGACGTAGCCGCCTTCCTAAGTCGTACCTCGATATCCCGGTCGTAGCCGTCATCCCGAGCCGTAGATCGATATCCTGACCATAGCCAGCATCTATCCCTGTCGTAGCCGTCATCCCGCTCAGCCTATGATGGAATCTTCCACATCATAGCCCGATACCTCATCCAGCGTATGATGGAATCCCCACATCTTCGCTAATACTTAGCCGAGCATATGAGGGAATCCTCCACATCATAGCCAGATGGAATGACATGACCCATCCCGAAATTTCCCTCAAACCCCGAGAAAGGTCCTGCTCCCGTCTGACAACCTCTGACACTTCAGTTAAATACCTGTACTACCCTTATTGCCTCATAACATCGTGCAAAAAAAAAAGGACAGAATCTCCACGATACCTGGTTGACCAACATTCACCTATCAAACGAAAGATACGATAGTAGTTCACAAACTATCCTTGAGAACTTCTCCAGCAAATAAAACAAAATGTAGCCCTTATGTGGACCAGCCACAAGTCGTCAATTCGGGTCACCGCCAGTACCACCCACTGACCCCACTGACAAAAGTATCCATGCCCAGTGTCCCAGGCACTGGTCACAATCCATGACAGTAATCAATCAGAAAATATAAGCTGGTAGGTTCTTCAGCTATCATATCATCAGATCAACCATCACCTCAGAGCTACTCCTTGAACATGATAATCTGGCCAGGCTTCTGTTTCCCTGAACTTGAATAGAAGTTAATACATGCCTCAATGATTTGAATAAATTCAATATTTCAGACTTGGTTGAATTGAGATTCGTTGACTTCACACCGAGCCGCAAACCTGATAACCCAGCTCATCCCGAGTTGTAGCTCGATGTTCCGATCCTCTTGAGCCCTAACTCATAATAATCTCCATCAACTTATCTCAGCCAACATAACCCTTGGCTAGCACATCTAATCAACTAGTATCTCGTACCCTATCAACTGGCACCATCATCGGCATATCAAATACAAGCCGGTATGTCCCTCGATTATCCTACCTACAACGTCCTACCATCCCCTGAGTATAATCCCGAGCCACGGCTCGGTGTCCGGGTCGTCCAACATGGGGACAAGCCCTCCTAACCATCGTCAATATTACCTCTAAAGTAATGGCTAGAGCCCGAGAGGTCCAACCCAGGAACCTACTCCTCGCCCACCTGATAATACCTCTAAAGGTGTGCGGATCCCTGTACTATCATAGACAACCTCGACGATCTGTCGGAGAACACCTCTACGCCAGCATCGGAGAAACCCCTCCACATATCCGAATATACCTCAAGATATGCGGAACCCTATATTATGCATAGACAGCCTCAACGATGTGGCAGAGAACACCTCAACACCAACATCGGAGAAACCTCAACGATCCCATGACGAAAAACACCTCAACGTCATGTGTCGGAGAAGTACCCTGACACCTGGGGATGGTATACCTAATACATCCAATTAATACTAATAAACTCTTAAGTACGCAACTAACCTGGCTCCCTTAACCCCGAAGTCAAAACCCGCCCCGTACAACTCAACACAAACTGATCTTACTCAATCGGGGCTCTAAACGAACTCAAATAGCCTTGAAACTACCACAAATAGGTCCCCACGCACCGGCGGAAGACCGACGACCACCCCATGCGCCGCCGACGCGCTTGCATAGTACCGAAGGAATATTCTATCATTCTGACAGAATATTCTGTCCACATTAACGGCGTTAAGGTTTAATTATAACGCCGTTAGCTTTTCATGGAATATGCTGACGCCGTCAGCATATTCTGTCAAACATCAACGACATCAGTTGACTTAACGGTTGATTAACCGTTGATTGTGCTACCACGTGGCTGCCATGTGGCCCCATGTGGCTACCAATTGGCACCACGTGGCACTACGTGTCAGTCGAGTTAGCTGCTGACTAGGCTATCATGTGGCACCACGTGTCAACTAAATCAGCAGCTGACTAGGCTGCCACGTCAGTCCCTACATAGAACCAACTCGCTGGAACTCGCCGGAGAAGACAACCGGAATCCGCCATCTTCGATGAGCTCCATGCTCAATCATTCCTTCACCATTTTTCACGATCTACACATGTAGAATCGTCTACTCAATGCCAGGAACCCAAATCCGAGCTTAAAATTGAGAGAACTTACCTCGTTCGATCTGAAACCATGGAGAAGACTCGGCCCAAAACTTCTCTTCGATTCGCCGTTTCTGGTGGTTTCCACGCCTCGAAATTACCATCACCTAGCTCGTGGAGTCGAGGGGAATCGATCTACGGCCTCAGTATGGCTCGAAATGGCCTCCAAAAAAAATCACCCCATTTGGGGTTTTGTGCTTTCACGGGAAAATGAGAGAGAGAAGGTCGCGAGGGAGGAGAGAGATTGAGGGAAAAATCTGAAAAATAGGAAGAAATAATCTTCCCAAAAATACCAAAATGGCTCCCCAATCTTCTAGACCAAGAACTCTCACAAACAGACTCTGTTTTCCGTGTGCCACCTGTCTACAAACTCGTGAGTTCGAGACCTATGCAACGCTCCAAGAAAAACTTCCAAAAACACTTCTATACAAAAAAGTAAGTTACGAATCCCTCCTAAATCGAGGGTAAAATCGTCATTTGATGATTAATTTTAACAAAAACACTTCAAATACAGGTCCGGGTCGTTATGTGGAATCCTCCACATCAACCTTAATACCTCGCCGAGCATATGATGGAATCCTCTACATCATTGCCCAATTCCTCATCTAGCGTATGATGGAATCCTTCACATCATCGCTAATACCTAGCTGAGCATATGATGGAATCCTCCACATCATAGCCCGATACCTCATCCAGCATATGATGGAATACTCCACATCATCGCTAATACCACGCCGAGAAACTCCCACCAACCCTCCCACCAGGGCCAAAGCCTAACCCACCATCCTGGCCAAAACCCTAAAACCATCAAATACCTAGGCCTAAGCCCAAATACATAACCCTGGGCCTAAGCCTAAAATCCATAAACCGGAATCCATAAAATCACCATCCCGGGCCTAAGCCCAAGTCAATAACAAAATAGTTTCCCAAAACCATTTTTGAAATCCATAATCAATAATAAATCTATATCCTTACATATCAAAATCCATAACCATTGAAAAGTCACGTAAACCATTATCCTTAGGTCCCGAGTCTTGAAAAGGTAATAAACGCTTTATAATAATAATTATCCTTAATTCCCGAGACTTATGAAAATAATAAATAATTATTCCATTTAATTCTCGAAATTCGTAACTGAATATAAAATACTTAAAACATAACAATATGCATGGTATAAGTTTAGGAAAACAATTCCACTCACCGTAACGCCCAACGAGCCCAATTCCAAGCTATTCGGTCCCCCGTAACCTTCCAAGCCACCACGCTTGTCAAAATTAATAGTTGGGACTACTAAACTATAATTATAAATTTAGAATCCAACCCCCTAACTTCCGGAGGTGCATTCTAAACAGGTACAAGTAACTTTGGACGTCTAAAACATCCCCCAAACGAACTCCGATTGACCTCAAAACTGCCACAAAAGATCCGGAACGTCGAAGACATGAAAACACGATTCGGGCACTGTTCACTCATAGGGGGTACTGTTCACTCACCGGTTACTGTTCACGGCTGGTCGGAAAACTCCAAAACCACCCGAATTTCAAACCTTCATAACTCACTCATTTCTCAACCAAATTCAATGTTATAATAATGGAAATCTATCTACTCAAGCCAATGAATCTAAATATGAAGTCCGAATTGAGATCCATTACCTGTGGTGTCCGAAAATTGGCTGGAAAGGTGGCGGGTTACTGTTCACCATGACCTCTCCTTCTCCCTACACTGTCTACCTTCGTGGTGGGTAGGGTTGAACTTGAAATGAAGTGGGGAAGATGATAATGTCCTTGGTTTGGATTGAAATGGCCAAAACTTTTGGTGATGGATGGTGTGTGTTCTATGTCTCACGGTTTTGGGAGGGAGAAGAGTCAAGAGAGATATGGAGAAATGAGGAAGGATTGTTCCAAAAAATCTGAGAAATAAGGGGATAAAATGATAAAAATATCTTAGCCCAAAATTACCAAAATGCTCTTGCACTTTCTAGACCCATAACTTCCCCAAACGAGCTCCGATTTCCAGATGTTGTCCGTCTACGAATTAGTGAGTTCGAGACCTACGCAACGGTCCAAGAAAAACCTTCAAAAGTATTTTCCAACAAAAAATGGCTCTCAAACCTCTAGTTTGCGTCTGATCATCGAGGCTCACAACTAGCCTTCTCAAGGCTCAACCTTTCCTCAACTCAACTTATAGCTCATCCCTCACACGAGACTCGTCAACAAGATACGTCCTCACTACCCCCTCCTCCATAGAGACTACAACAGGGATACACATGTCCTACCTAATAGGCAACAACTCCATATTCATCGATAATACGAAACATCGAGTCTTTGGCCCTCTTAGCGTCGGATACCTTCGAAGACCCCTACCCTGAAAGACTATGCTCACTGTTCGACTCAAATAGTCAAAATTCTGATCCATGAATTAGAAATCAACCTTGAATCCCGTGCACCTTGCACATTTCTTATTCCCGTCTCAACAATAGACTGTAGACGACGACAATGTCTAGGAGGTATCACAAAAGTACAAGAATGCACACTAATTGTGGTCCGCGGGAAGTTAACTTAGAGCTCTGATACTAAGTTGACAGGACCCCTCCTGAATTTCCATTCGAAATTCGTGAGAAGTCCTGCTCTCGTCTGAAAAAACCTGAACCTCAAAACAATTTCCGAAATACCCTCACTGCACTAATAAAGACCCTATGAGAATTCTACCGAAAATTCGGCAAAGCCTCCCTATAGCAAGGTCAAACCGTCTTCCACCTGTCAGACAAAGCATACAAACAACAAATTTGCTAACCCAACGTTCCAAATAAACTAAATCCAAGTAAACCACACAACCACTCAACAACTAACCCATACAGCAACCAAAGCACACTAGGTTAAATTACATTACAACCCAACCAAAACCTACTCTGACACACATCAGAAGGTGATGCCTCCTCCTAGTCTTGGCGCCTCGTCTCGCTACAGCCTGGAGAGCACAAAAGCAAAACAACCGTGAGTGGACAACATAACCAAATACAATAAAAGTGTGGTCTCGTAAATAAAATAATATTAATCAATATAGTCTCACCTCGTTATCAAACCTTATGTGTAACAAGATCGGCATATAAAGTAAATACAATTTACCGGAATCCAATTGATTTACCTCGGTGGAACCAACGCTATCTTTACTCGTGCCCGCCATATCAGTAACCCAACTGAAGCCATCATCCTAAGCCATAGCTTGATATCCAGGCCGTAGTCATCGTCCCAGGCCATACCTCGATATCCCGGTCGTAGCCGTCATCCCAAGTCATAGATTGATATCCCAGCCGTAGCTAGCATCTCGAGCCGTAGCTCGATATCCCGACCTTAGCCCTCATCCCGCTCAGCATATGATGGAATCCTCCACCTCATAGACCGATACCTTATCCAAAGTATGATGAAATCCCCATATCATCACTAATACTTTGCCGAGCAAATGATGGAATCCTCTACATCATAGCCCGATACCTCATCCAGCGTATGATGGAAATCTCCACATCAGCGCTAATACATGGCCGAGCATATGATGGAATCCTCCACATCATAGCCCAATACCTCATCCAGCGTATGATGGAATCCTCCACATCATCGCTAATACCTCGCCGAGCATATGATGGAATCCTCCACATCATAGCATGATACCTCATCCATCGTATGATGGAATCCTCCACATCATCACAAATACCTCACCGAGCATATGATGGAATCCTCCACATTATAGCCTGATACCTCATCCAGCATATGATGGAATCCTCCACATCATCGCTAAAACCTCGACGTGACAGGACCCTTCCCGAATTCTCCATCGGAACCTGGGAAAAGCCCTGCTCCCGTCTAACAACTTAATAAAATTCCCAGAATACCCTTAAGCATTGCATTTAGTTAAGAGAATTCTACCCAAAAAAAATTCGACAGAACCTCCCCTTAAGGAATGGTTAACCGTCTTCCACCTGTCAGACGAAGGATCAAATGATACTCTCAAATCCCAACATCACCAAACAACCATAGACGTAGTCATAGTTTACAATAAGTCCAAAAGCTTATCAGAGCATCTAGGTAGGAAAGGTAAATACAAAAATATAAATCCTATTTGATGGTCTAGGTAAAGGTGCAGCTGAAATTTGATGCCTCCGCCTCTGGATGTGCCATCGTCAACTAAACGGCCTGGTGCAACGACCCGCCCTGGAAACCCCGGTACGACGACAGTACGTTATGGCCACTGGGAATCCTCCCAAAGTGAAGCCCAAGGTTCACCACCTTTAATAGTGGAATCTTACCTTCACAAAGGTATTGTTAGCGAAGTCCCCATTCAAATCCCCTAGCTGCAGCCTTTGAGGATTGAACCCTGGACCAAGCCTTTTTATTCCACTCAAGGTGGACACCTTTCACCAATTGAGCTGCAGGTTTACCGGAACTTACGTTTAGGGGAGATCGTAGGGTACTACCCTGTGGAGTGATATCAGCTTTGACCGCTGAGAAATTGTTGAGGAAAGGTTGTGAGGGTATTTTGGGAACCTTTTCTTAGATTGTCAGACGGGATCAGGGTTCTTCCCGGGTTTCGAAGGGAAATTCGGGATGGGTCCTGACACCTGGAGGGGATTTAAAACATAAAAAGTGTGAGTGGACACAATAATCGTTTAAAATAATTTCTGAGGAAAACGTACCTTTTCCCCCTCCATGAGTAAAACAATGCATGCATAATATAAAAGTCATGTTTACACAAATAATATATATAGATAATCCGAAAACTCACCGGAAAATCCATCTTTTGTTAAAACACTCGATAGGACCCACGAAAACCCGAATAATTAAAATATTCCATGGTCCACAACCTTGCTTTGAAAACCCTCCTCAAAGGAGTTTAAAAATCATGTGAACAGACTTGGACACAAAAATATCATAACATATCTCACCGCTCCCCGAATGGAATCCCATGTCGTAGCTCAATATATTCGTGTTGACTGACCCGGGTCCAACCCTCGACACACCCGATATACCTCGAGTTGTGTAGAATCATGTTCTACGCGTATACAACCTCAACGACCTAGTAGAGAAATTACCCTCGACACCAGCGTCGGAGAACCCTCAACGATCTGGTGGAGAAAGACCCTCGACGCCAGTATCGGAGAAAACCTTGACCCTCGGGGACAATAATTCAGTGAAAACCAAAATCCATGTTTTGAAATCCTTGTTTCTTGGCCTAAGCCAAATTCATTGAAAATCGGGTTTATGTCCAAATCCAATCAAATCACAAATCCGGGTCTAAACCCAAAATCATGGACTCAGCCGAAACCCAAAATCTATCGCGTCAAAACGACATAAAAGCAGATTCCAAAAACCAAGCCATAGCCCAAAACGTCATTCCCGTGTCCAGTAATGATTTATTAGAACAATTTTCTAAATTCCAGAAATTTACCAAACAATACATAACAAGAAATTAGTTCAAACATACATTTATGCATGCATTATAATTTACAAACCAAAGTCCACTCACCGAACGTCTAATTAGCTCAATCCCGGGTCGTACGCTCCTCTGAAGTTCCCAAACCAGTATCGTCTGTCAAAAGTAACAATCGGGATTATCAACGATAATTAAAAACCTTACATTCAGACTCCCTAAACCCCGAGAGGTCCACACGCGTCCCACTAAAAATGTAGCCACTTCGGAAGCCCAAAATTACCCCTAAAGGATGTCTGATTAACCCGAAACATGTGCCAAAAGGTCTAAAATGTCAAAAACATGTCGACACATGTCACCATGACCCAAGGACCGGCCCCATGCGTCACCACGCGGGTGCGGAAGGCCGACTGCTCGATCCCACGCCGACTACAGTACCCCACGTGCGCTGACTCAACCGCCAGGTGCCTCGACGTGGCTGCTAGGTGGCCTCCACGTGGCTGCCAGGTGGCATGCGACGTCAGCCCACTCATATGGAACCAGTCACCGGAGAGTCGCCCGAGAAGATGACCGTTCCGCCGTGCGCTGCCGTCCGTTGTCGCCGAAAATCATCATTGCCGGCCGACTTTGAAATTTTCCTAACTTCCTCAAATCTCAACCGTTTTTCACGAATTAATATTCTAAATCCACCTACTCGAGCCCAGGAACTCGAAACTGAAGTCTAAACACGAACCCATACATGTGTGAGCTGAAAAATCGATCTAAAGGTTTGGTTTTCTCCTTCCTCTGTTCGGTGTTTCCCGTGGCGATTTCCCTCAACATCCAGTACGCCCTTTATCGCGGGGAGGAGGAGATTCCGTTGGGTGGAACCAAATTGGACAAGGTTGCTTCGAATCAAAGTTCAAATTCTGGGGTTTTGGGTTCGGTGTCACGGGTTCGGTGAAGATCGCGAAGAGAGAGAGAGGAAATGAGAAGAATCTGGAGAAATCTGGGTTAAAAATATCTACCCAGTGCAAATTACCAAAATCCCCCTGAACATTCTAGACCCACAACTCTATCATATGATCTCTGTTTCCTACATGCCGCCTGTCTACGAACTCGTGAGTTTGAAACCTATGAAACCATCCCCAAAAAACTACCAAATGTGTCTCCACACAAAAAGTGATTTTTGAGTCCATTATAAAACTATGGGTAAACTCGTCATTTCCCAAATTAATTTACAAAAATTCACTAATTAAATTTCCGTGTCATTACACGCCGAGCATATGATGGAATCATCCACATCATGGCCCGATACCTCATCCAGCGTATGATGGAATCCTCCACATCATCACTAATGCCTCAACGAGCATATGATAGAATCCTCCACATCATAGCCCGATACCTCATCCAGCGTATGTTGGAATCCTCCACATCATCGCTAATACCTCGCCGAGCATATAATGGAATCCTCCACATTATAGCCCGATGCCTTATCAAGCGTATGATGGAATCCTCCATATCATCACTAATACCTCGCCGAGCATCTGATGGAATCCTCCACATCATAACACGATACCTCATCCAGCGTATGATGGAATCCTCCCCACCATCCCTAATACCTCACCGAGC
The DNA here is from genome assembly GCA_037349345.1 of Oemleria cerasiformis. Classification (NCBI taxonomy): domain Eukaryota; kingdom Viridiplantae; phylum Streptophyta; class Magnoliopsida; order Rosales; family Rosaceae; genus Oemleria; species Oemleria cerasiformis. The sequence continues at coordinate 3,692,436 of JAZGTL010000019.1, read as the reverse complement.
ATATAATGAAATCCTCCATATCATAGCCCGATACCTCTTCCAGCGTATGATGGAATCCTCCACATCATCGCTAATACCTCGCCAAGAACTCCTAACAACCCTCCTACCAGGGCCAAAGCCTAAACCATCATCCTGGCCAAAGCCTAACCCACCATCCTGGCCAAAGCCTAACTCACCATCCTAGGCAAAACCCCAAAACTATCAAATACCGAGGCCTAAGCCCAAATACATAACCTCGGGCCTAAGCCTAAAATCCATAAATCGGAATCCATAAAATCACCATCTCGGGCCTAAGCCCAAGTCAATAACAAAATAGTTTCCCAAAATCATTATTGAAATCCATAATCAATAATAAATCTATATCCTTACATATCAAAATCCATAACCATTGAAAAGTCACGTAAATCATTATCCTTAGGCCCCGAGTCTTGAAAAGGTAATAAACGCTTTATAATAATAATTATCCTTAATTCCCGAGACTTATGAAAATGCAAAATAATCCTTCCATTTTATTCTCGAAATTCGTAATTGAATATAAAATACTTAAAACAAACAATATGTATGCATTATAGTTTAGGAAAACAATTCCACTCACTGTAACCCCCAACGAGCCCAATTCCAAGCTATTCGGTAACCCGTGACCTTCCAAGCCACCACGCCTATCAAAAGTGATAGTCGAGGTTACTAAACTATAATTATAAACTTAGAATCCAACCCCCAAACTTCCGAAGGTACACGTGCATTCTAAACTCGTACAAGTAACTTTGGACGTCTAAAACAGCCCGCAAATGAACTCCAATTGACTCGAAAATTGCGCCAAAAGATCTGGAATGTCGAAAACTTGAAAACACGATTCGGGGGCACTGTTTACTCTCTGGTACTGTTCACTCGTCGGTTACTGTTCACGGCCAATCGGAAAACTCCATAACCATCCTAATTTCAAACCTTCATAACTCACTCATTTCTCAACCAAATTCGATGTTCTAATAATAGAAATCTATCTACTCGAGCCAAGGAATCCAAATATTAAGTCCAAATTGAGATCCATTACTTGTGGTGGCTGGAAATATGACGGGTTACTGTTCACCGTGGCCTCTCCTTCTCCCTATGCTAGCTACCTTTCTGGTGGGTTGGGTTGAACTCGAAATGAACTGAGGAAGATGATTATGTCCTTGGTTTGGATTGAAATGGCCAAAAAGTTTGGTGATGGGCAGGGCCAACCCTGAGATATTGGGGGTCCAAGGCGAACCTTCAAATTGGGGCCCCCCACATTCTTCAACCCTCAAAGTGTCCTTATATTGAACCTGATAGATGAGTAGGAAATTTGGTAATAAATCTAGCAATGTGTTCTCTTGTGCTCCTCCCAAAATTAGCTTCACAACTCAAATATCAGTCTCTCTTTAAATTAAAATTATTTCTTCAATTTCTTTAAAAATTGAGAAGAAGAGATAGGGGCTAAGGTTTAAAAATAAACTTAAATATAATAAAGGAAGCTATGTTATTGTTTAATAAAACACAATAGGAAACATTATTTGGTTTGGATTAGGAAAAGTTATTTGGTTTGATTTAAGAAAAGAGAAAACAAAAGAAAAAGGAAATGTAAAAGAAAATATTGTGTTCAGGAAAAGAAAAAGAAAACCAAAAGAAAAAAACTATTAAAAGCGGTTCTGCTGGGATTCGAAAAACTCTTAACAGAGGGCCCCCACTGGGATTCAAATAGGGGGCCTCTTTGAAGGCAGCGAGCGACCCAACTAACTCGCTCACGTAACATATTTTGATTATTATTGAAGTAAGATAATTAAATATCAAATTCATATAACAACTATGTATAAAAAAAAAATATTCGGGGCCCCCCTCTGGGGTTGGGGCTCGAGGCAGCCGCCTTACCCGACTACCCTCAGGGCCGGCCCTGGTGATGGGTGGTGTGTGTTCTATGTCTCACGGTTTTAAGAGGGAGAAGAGTTGAGAGAGATATGGAAAAATAAGGAGGAATTATTCCAAAAAATATGGAGAAATATGGGGATAAAATGATAAAAATGTCTCATCCCAAAATTACCAAAATGCCCTTGTACTTTCTAGACCCATAACTTCCTCAAACGAACTCCGATTTCTGTGTGCTACCTGTCTACGAATTTGTGAATTCGAAACCTACGCAACGGTCCAAGCAAAACCTTCAAAAGTGTTTTCCAACAAAAAGTGGCTCTCGAATCCTCCTAAAATCCTAGGGCAACATTGTCCTTTCTCCACTAATTTTTCAAATTTACTTAAATTTAAAGTCCAGGTCGTTACAACTGTACGTTCAAAATTGATCGTAACTAGCTACTCTAAAATATACAAAATATATTATAAACATGTAAACCTCCAAACTGAAATAGAAAAATATAAACAACTAAAACATGTTCTTTGTAAAATTTCTCTAAAAGATGTGTTATTTGAATTTAATTTCTAAATCATGCCAAAAAAAAATTTAATATCTAAATAGATAATTTATTTTTGTTTCAAAAAAAAGAAGTTACTCTATAAAAAAATTATCATCGAAAAAAAAACCTATTCGGGCGGGGCCGCGGGCCATCAATAATGGTTCTTCTTGGTTGTACATGCAACGGAACAATGGCATGGTGTCGGTGAGTAAATACACATTATACACTACACAATCTGTGCATTTTCTATGAGTTCAGGGTTAAAAATTCTAAGTGAGGACCGGAAATTCCAATTCTTGTCCATTTGGATTTTTCAATACTTGTCAAGTCCTTCTAAGTTGATAGCCCTAAATAAATCAAGTCAATTGATTATGAATTAGAGTTTAGTCTTAATACTCTTAGTTTTCTTAAGGGAAAATAAGTAAACTTGTAATTCTTAAAAATGGATTTGTCCTTGATCGTAAGAAAAAAAGTTGATTATAATTCCATTTAGAATTATTTACATTTGCACTCCTGAGATTTTTTATGTTTTTATAAAATTCCTCAAATTCCAAAAGCATTACACATAACCTCCTAAGGTTCTAAAAATTATACAAATACCCCTCAAGTTCCAAAAATATTACACATCACCCCAATTTATTAGGTGACCAACACATGTTGAATGTTATTCTAAAATGAGGTTTATGTGAATGTTTTGGAACCTACGGAGGGGTTTGTATAATTTTTAGAACCTAAAGGGGTTCTGTTTGACTCTTCTATTTAAATCCGGCATCCTTATATCCTTGTCGCTTTTTTGTTTGTTTAGGTTTTAAATTTAGAAGCAAAAACGACACCGCTTAGGCGGTCGTATACGAGACTTTTTTGGTAAATAAAAGTTAAATTAACTTTTGGCAGTTGAAGAAAGCTCGCCGGCCTGAGATTTTAAATTGCTGTCAGACTGTGACTACCGTTGAGTAAATCCTCAATAAAGAAGAAGAAGAAGGGAGAAAGACGACGGCGTTTTGTGATCGAGTTGGGTCGAAGAGTAGGAGTAGGAGCTTAGCAAAATGGTGAAGGGACTGCAACAACAAGGGCAAAACCTGCCATCGGATTTGACCCAAGTCATTGATCAGCTGGAGCGCCACTGCTTGGCTCCCGATGGTTCCCTCGTCTCCAAATCTTCCTACTTTGACCTCCAACTTGTACTCATTCTCTCTTCCTTCCTCTAGAAAATGTGGTTGCAAACTATATAAATTCAATGTATGAATTAAGAAATCTGTACATGGTTTTTACAATGCCTTTTGTTTCTTAGAATTATTGAATGTTGGTGCAGGCAAGGGAGGAAATGTGCAGGGAAAGACTGCGGTACTTGGAAGCCATGGTACTTGTGCTTGATTTGTTGGGTTTGTGTTGATTGATTTAGTTCTTATTTGGAAAGGGTTTTGAATTGTGTATGTTTGGATAGTTTGATTGAATTTTGGTGTAGGCAATTTATAGTGAGGCAGCTGCTATGGTGGAGGAGTATCAACAAGCAGTTTCGGTGGCGAACCTTGGAGGAATTCGAGATGTCCAGGGTTTATATCTGCAATTGGGCTTGAAGAACCCTCCTCAGGTTTCAATTTGCCACACTTTTTGGATCTGCTTTTTTTTTTTTAAAACTGCATTTTACATCATTTGTAGTCAAGTAATGACTTTCCACATCCATATCTTTAATGTAAACTTAGCTTGTTGCTATGTTCAACTGGAAAATCAGAGGGTGCCTGTGGTTTCCTTGAATGAGAGTTCAATAGTTTCCTTCTACTTGTACCATTTGAAGTATAAATCATAGAAAAGAAGAAGAAAAAACCTAAAATGAGATCCTATTTAACATTTATGCTACTATGAAACGGTATCAGGCTATCTGCTCATACTTAGTATTCCATGGAAGTATGTTCATCTTTTATTTGACCATTAGCTTTAAAGATGTCCTTAAAATGGACTCGTATATTTATCTCTATTGGATGCTCAAATATGCCCTTAGTATTCTACTCTACACTTGTCATTAAGTAGGTCTATAGCAAACAAGAATATGACTTTCATGCCTATATCAGGTGTACGAGACATTAGAACATCGTATGGTAGTTGCAGAAGCAGCTCAAAGATTGAGGCTTCCTCTGATCTCCAAAGATGGTGAAATTCACGAGGAAGAAATTGAAAAATGCAGTACAATGTCGCGCAGTTCCCTTGACAGTACTGGTACCAGTGTTACTATCAGCTCGAATTCCAATTCAACAAATTATAATACTTCAACTAGCACCAGCAGCGCAACAAACAATAATCTTTCTCTTAGTGCTGCTGACGCTGTTGAATCTGGAGTTGGTGGTGTTCCCAACCGCTTTCTTGGGATTACACCTGCATATTTGTGGCAAACACAGCTCCAACAAACACCATTGTCAATGGTACAATACCCGTTATCGTTTTGGCAATAATTCAGTTTCTCTTTATTTATTATTATGGTCCACGTCCAAGCATATTTTTGCTTCAGAATATGTTACTTTTGCTTGTATCTAATCTCTTCCCAAATTGTCTAACCTTGGTGAAGCTGTTCCTTATTAATTGGAATTTGTGAGATACATGCGTGATGTTTCAACTGCAGGATATGACAGAATACCAGCTGTGTCTTTCCCGGGAGATAGAAGGTCGTTTGAATGCTAAGTGTGATAAGTTAGCTGATGCCTTTATAATGGATGACGTTGGTATATCTCTATCTATCTCTCTCTCCCTCTCTCTCTCTCTCTCTATATATATATATATGCATGTATGTATATATATGTAACTGTTATATGAACTCAATACATAGCTATGATGTCTTGTTCATTTACTTGGACGCATTTAATTTTTGCTTCATATTTATTTGGGAGAGAATATCCAGATTGACAGCTGTAATGCAACATTTGGGCTTATGATTTTCTCTTTCCGGCAGCGGGGTATGGGCGTGGTAAATCTGCTTATATAATGGAAATTAAAACCCCAGACCGAGCTTTTAAAGTGGGTTATGCAATATGTATATGCTTACTCATGCATATTGAATGGTTAAAGGCAGAATTAATACCCTTGCTTTGTTGCTGCAGACTCATCATCTGGGCATCAAAATTCAAGTTCTCGGCTTCCTGAAAGGTTTGAGTTACTCTTAATACAATTTGGCTTTATGAGAATTCCCTTTTTCATGGAGCTAGATGCTTTTTACAGATGCTTGGTGATCTTATTTAATGTAGAACATAGTCTTTTACATGAGCTAGTAGCAGAACTGAGTAGTCACAAGCAAAGAAGTTTTAAACGAAATATTTAACCGCTCCATGGCTCAGCATGTATTTATTTGATTGGGCCGCACCCATGTTTTATTCCCAAAAATTAGTAAACACAGGGTTCAGTTGGAATGGGAGTGGCTCTCTTTCATTTCACTCCCATTAAGGTTTAGTAAACACACGACTGAATAATTTCTTTCCTTTTACAGGAGTTCGTATTTCTGATTGTTCGTTAATAAGAATCACAAGCAAAAGCACCTTAATTGCCTGGCCCTTTTAAAAAATATTGATATTTCATTTTTAAGATCATTAGCTGACTCATGTTTCACACTACTAGTGTTAATGACTCAAGATGAGTGCAGCAATCTATAAATTATCATTTATAAAGTGTTGGAATGATAAATTTCTGGAACCATAGTTCTAAATATCTTCCAAACATTATGTGATATAAATTGTTGCAATTGCCTCATGACTATCAGGGTAAAGTTGATCATTGAGGAGATGGAAAGGGAGGAAGGCGCTCTGCAGGAAGATCTATATTCTGCAGATAGAAAATTTGCTGAGTATTATAATGTATGAAAGTTAAATTATCCTGCAGTTTCATACCAGGTACAGTTTTTTTGTGAGGATTTAACTAATAAAACTTCTGTTTTGAAATAACTAGGTCCTAGAGCAGATACTGGGAGTGCTTATCAAGCTGGTCAGAGATTTGAAGTTGCAGCATCAACATAAATACGTAAGCTTCTACTGTTTAGATTGTTAATATGTTTTCAATGATGTTAACGATCTGCCTTCAGCATTCTATATGATTTTTTTTCCTGGTTCTGAGCATTATTGATTCTTCATTGTAATCTATGATTCATAGGACGGATTGCAAAAAACATGGCTATGCAAAAGGTGTGAGACCATGAGTGCAAAACTGAGGTTCGTTACGTGGTTTTCCATTGGACTCAGTTTTCTTAATGTGTCATCTTCCATATGTTAATGAAATTTTTTGCTTGGGATGCTCCTTTCCAAACTGCCAATGTTCACCAATCACCGTTGGCTGTCTATATGGTTTTCGTTTATTACGATCAAATCTGTTAGTTCATTATTTCATGAGTGTAATGTTTCCCATTTTATTTCAGGGTTCTGGAACATGTTCTCCTTCTTGAAACTTATACGAAGGAATCAATACCAGCCCTGCATAAAATAAGGTACTTATCAATGACTCTTTGAAAGTTGCAGCTCTTACAGCCGGTTCGAGATTTAATAACTTCGCAACTAATCTGTAGGAAATATCTTCTTGAAGCTACAGAAGAAGCTTCTATAGCTTATAATAAAGCGGTATGGTATTCTTCTACTTGTTATATGTTTCCCTATTCCTTTATGGTTTGATCGTGAGTTGCTTTGATTTGTATATGCCCTGACAAAGATACATATAAGATGACTTTAGTAATCATCCCAGCCTTCTAGCAGCACTGTAGGCTGCTTCTTGTAGTAATGTATTTTGTTTGGATATTTACTTTTACGTCGCAATGGACCTCCCGTATATTTTCCTTGGTTGCTTGTAAATCATCATTGTTTCAAATCCTAGTCTACCGTCCTTCAAACTGTGGCCTGCTCAAAACTAATTTTCTGGTAGGTTTTTGGGTTTCCTTAAGGAGTTTCCATGAGATAAAAAAAAAAATTCAGTCTTCTTTTATCCCTATAACACTTGGTACTGGTTATTTTGATAATGTGGACATGCTTATTGAATACTTTAACTTTCTGCATTATAAGCAATCTGCCCATTTACAAAGCCGAAAATGACCATAGAATCCGCATCTCCTCTTGTTGATTTTCTTTATCAATTTACGATTCATCTCTGTCTTACCAGGTCACACGTCTGCGGGAGTATCAGGGTGTCGATCCTCACTTTGATACAATTGCAAGGCAGTACCATGATATCATAAAGGTAAAAACAATGCTTATTAGTACCCAAATATAACAATGATTTTCGATTTTCGATTTTCGTTGTACATTACTTGTTCCCTAGCTGAACTCTAATATCAACGTTCCCTTACAGAAACTGGAAAATATGCAATGGACAATCCACCAAGTTGAAATGGACCTGAAACGCCTCCCGGATCACGCAAATGCATAGAATCTGTTGTTTCTGGTTTTTGTTGTTTGTCGTAATTTGTTGTTATTGCCTACTGATCCGTCACCGGCCTGTTGATTGTTGATTGCTTTATTTCATTGTATAGGGGAATGAATACCAGCCTTCGGCTTTTTTTGTTTGACACTCTCATGCTAGATTGTTCGTAGACTCGTCATGAGTGACATGTGTATTTTATCTCCTAAAATTGAAGCGATTTGGAGACCACAAGCTCAAAATCTAAGCTCTAAATGATGAATATACATTGAAAACAATCAACTATGCGAATGAATGAAAACAAAATTTAAGAACAAAATATTGAATAAAAATGAGGTTACTAAAAGTGTCATGCCATAACCGGTTTGGGAGTCTAAAAGCGTCATATCATAATTGGCTCGAGTAAAAATGAGATTACGTTTAGTGAGCAGAAATGGATTGGGTTGGATAACTCTCTAAATTGAGTGTATTTTGAATGTGAAACGGATGAAGTTTTATTGTAAGAGAATTAAATAAAATTAGATATAAAAAGAAATTTACATTTTCTAATCCTACTATTTTAAGGAGATTGGATTAGATAAGTTGTCTTCCATCTCCTTCCCGTAATTCCCTTACAATGAAAACCAATACACTTTCATATTCAAAATACATTGAATTTAATGAATCTAAAAACGTCATATTTAATCCAATGGAGTGGATTTAAACTATATTGAATTTAATGAATCTAAAAACCTCGTATTAAATCTGGTAGAGCGAAAAACTCGTAAACCAAAAGACTAAAATGCAACGGTTTGCCTCTTAAACTGCAAGGTAATCAAATTCAGATTCAAATGGCACGTCCAAAACTGCAAGGTAACCGAAAGACTAAAATTTTCCAAAACATGCAGCAACTAATTGCCACTCAAACTGCAAGGTAATCAAATTGCGGTCGCTCCTACCAAATAAAATTGAACATGAAATGAAATACATTGAACGGAGAAAAAAACAGAACCATTAACCAACACAAAGATAAAAACGAATACTAACTTTCCTTCTCTTCCATTTACTAATTAAGAATATATTAATTACACAGTCAATCCATATAACATTTTCCAATCTCTTCAGATGATGGTGAGCAAATTCGGCCCCTATAAAAAGTGTAGTTGGTTGTTCAAATACCCATCTCATCTTCTAAGAATCAAATATGGAGCTTTCTAAGACCTCTTTCTACTTGTTTGCCCTATTGGCTACTCTTGTCTTGTTATCATCTTCATGTTTTGGTGATCATCATGGTTCTGCAAACAATGATCCCAACAAGACTAAGACTAAATTTGTTGACCAACATCCTCTCCTCAAGTATTGGATCAAGAGGACGGTTCCTTCCGGCCCAAATCATTCACATGAAGTCGGCCTACCGGAACAAATGCCCGGTTATGGTTCCGAAAACTATGGCCAACAGTTGAGGAAGGTTCCTTCCGGTCCTAACCCGGAAGAGTCGCCTGAGGAACTACTTTCAACAGTACCACCTCCGCCATCGTCATCTTCAGGCAAAGAAGCAAATCAAGACCCTTACTGAATAATGAAGCCATGGGAATTGGGAAGCTAGCTCCAGTTTGGCTGTTGTAGCACTCAATAAACCAAGAACGGCATATTTAGTCTCTCTAGCTAACTAGCTAGCTACATCCTTTTCTCTGTTGTGTTATTCACATTGGTATTTTGGTTTGGTTATTTGAAATCCATTTATTTTCTCCTTTTTCCATACAAAACACGTCTTTATTAAAGACCAAACACATGACCAAAACTTCACTTAAACACAATTTTCTTCAACTTTGATCATATTTATTGACAGGATTGATTAATTAGGGTAAAAAATGGTCTTTTGGAGCTTCAAGTTTAGGTTTTAAGTATCAAATAACCTAAAACTGAAGGGATTAACCAATCTGAGACCACTTAAGTTCTAAATGATGATTCAAAATCCTTAAACAGTGTATAAATGAAAAAAAAAATATTCAAAAAAATTGAGTAAAAAATGAGGTTTCATAAACGTGTCTAGTCCATTTCGCCTTTTAACGCCCATCTTAATCTCTAGATTTGGAATCCATCCATCCATCCAACTGGGCCCTTATAAATATCCCTATATTTTGCAAATAATGAACCAACTGCCTATGGGATCATGTAAACTGCTATGTCAATTTGTGGATTGATCAAATCCAATGCAGAATATTCAAGTTTTACAAATGATTATGGTGCGAAATTTAGACTTGCACAGAAAAAGAACGGAAGGAAAGCAGCACTTACATAGCTATACATAAACTTATACAGAACCATAATACTGCAACAATCAAGCAGGATGGAACCTCTTTGGTTGCCAGAGCTTTAAGCATCAGACTCGCACCATTCTTGTAAGGTTGGTGTTGTGACTCCGATGTTCTTCATGTCAAATATATTAGCTGGTTCAAGGGATTTGGTGTTTCTAAGTTAGTACAAGGTATCATTCGACTCCATCTTCAAAGACAATCATAATTCTATGAAATAAATGTTCTTCGTGTCCAATGTATTAGTTAATATTCTCTTGTCAAATAGTCTAAGCCCTCAACAAAGAAGTTGCATATACCCAGTATACTATGCAGAAAGAGAACATGTCCTTCCTTTTTGACACCAAAAACAACCCATTCAAGATGATGAACTGCTCACCAAAATACGGAAGATGGTAGTAGAAATGGGACACAGAAACTAACTGGTAAGAAAGATGCATAACTGGAAATAAAGCATATCACAGAGATGATTGCCTTCTCAAGCTCATCAATCCTCAAGGCATTTGATTTATTTATGCAAAAGTGATTATGATAGAAATGCTAACATAATCTCATTTGAATCATACATAAAACTAGTTTAAAGCATTTTCCTTGCCTTCCGCAAGCAATGAGAAAATGTAGCAGAGAAGATTAAAGTACTAGGTTTATAATACCGAGATCTTTTGACAGCACCCATCACTGTTTACGTGTTGCCTAGAAATGGTCCTTACAGTATCTTTTCTCAATTTGTGTTAGTTAAAATTGACGGTCTTTACTAGCCAAGAACTTAATTTCAACATACAGAACTAGAACTCATCCAATAGAAAGAAATGAGTTACACAATCTCTCTGGTATTTATTTGTGGAGCTTACTTTACATAAGCTCGCTTGATACTTGAAGTTATCAAACATAAGCACTGAAACACAAGTCAAATAGTTCAACTTCCCCTACACCGTTCCCACCTCCTATCCTCTCTTCTAAATTTCATTTATCTTCCCAGTTCCCACCAGGAAAGGGTAAATTCCTGGTAAACCGGTAAAGGTCTATACTTTCCAATGGGAATTGGCTAGTATACTACCAGCCTATAGGTAATGGTACTTAAGAAATACAGTTCTGGGATCAATGTTCAGAAAGAAGCATTTTATTTTAAGAGGGTATAAACGAATACAAAATATCAGGAAACAATTCCAGCTATTCCAAGTTTCCTATTTTTCCCTGGTCTAACATATGCTGCATCCTATTATACCTAAAATTAGGTTCCAGAAAGGATTATTTAGGGGCATTTGCCCGCAGAGTGATGAAATAACAAGATAAAATCTAGCAACCTAATCCCATGTAGGATCATTAGTATATACGCTATAAATAATCCGAAACAGTCTTCCCACAAAAACTTACCAAGGTCAATTGTATAAATGAAAGATATGAATGGCTTGTTCACATCCACACTTTCCAATCTACGACACAAAACTTATTAACAGGATCTAAATCAACTCTCTTGTTCATATAGCAGTTATTCAAAACGACCTAATAACAGTAATTGAAACCACCCTCAATAATTGAATATTGGTCCACATATCTTCACATCCTCTATGGTTTGGATTCATCCTCAATAATTGAATATTGGTCCACATATCTTAACATCCTCTATGGTTTGTTTAATCCACACAAATTAGATGGTTAACCAAAGCATAAGTTTTTAGAAAATGGAACACCACAATTAACACTGTCTAACACTATCATCAGGAAAACAGAAAGCACATACCAGCATGTACGTCAGGTGTAGCAGCAGCCGTGGCATCAAGAATAACTGTGACAGATTTGTAATCCAAAGCTACTCCATCAAACACAGTCTGCCTAATGCAATTCGGAGTCTGAACACCTAAAATTACATGACCAACAAATGACAAACTTATACCAAACACCACAAACACCATTGTACAAAACAAACATTGTCTTCAATAATTGACTATCTTACTTACCAGTGACAACCAAACTTTCAATTCCAGCACCTTTAAGAAATGAATGAAGGTGTGTAGCAAAGAATGCACTAAAGCGGGTCTTAACCAACTTATAGTCCCCTTCTTCAATCACAAGCCCATCAACAAGTTCAGCACCTCTCTGACCCTTAACAGTTGGACCTACTTTCCCAACCGGATAAAAGTGCCGGCGAAAAAGCTCAACATCCCTTCCTAGTGGATCATGTTCACGCACAACCTACCATATTTAAATCCTTTCTAACTATAAATTAAAATGAATAAAATCATCTCACAATTAAAATCAAATCAAAATAAAAACTTTTTTCCACTGCAGATTAAAGTACATAATTTTATCAAAGTAACAATAAAATTTGGAAGATAAAAATTTCTACTTAGCATGTAAAATTCTTGGTCTTGTGCTATTTTCATTGCTCTAGTTTGCAGAAAATGGAAAATTCAGCTAAAAATGAGCAAGAGAACAGAAAAGGGAAGTTGGGTACCCAAACTATGAGGATGCCACGCTGCCTAGCGATTTGAACGGCCCTGATTACATTTGGGACGATGGCTTTGCCTCCATTAAGAAGCACAGGACCATCCACATCTATGAAATCGTGCTACAAAAATACAACCACATAAAACCCAATTCATTTTAGTTTGAGAGAAATCAGACTAAAAGTGTTTGTTAAAGAAAGACCTGCATGTCAATGATAAGGAGAGCTGTTTGCTTCCATTGGTCTGCCATTGTTTCAGAGCTCAATTAGTTCCAGCTTCAAAATATGAGTTGAAGATCAAAGGAAATGACCCATATTTCGGACTCAGGCTGGGCTTTCATTCTAGGCTCGCCTAACAGTATTTGGGCTTCATTTGAAACCCCAACCATGAAGTGGGGATGTGCATTGGCTCGGTAAACCTCGACTTCCTATAGAGATTAATTCATATTTTGGTCATTTAAGCGCAACTCGTAATAAAATGAAGTCAAACTCAAGTTCGGCTTTTTTATTTTTTTAAACAACTATATCATGGAGGAAAATATATACACATTAGGTAATAATCTTGTTTTTTATGAAAGTCGAAATCAATATCACACATTCCACATGAAAATGAATATCACTAGACCAAAATAGTAGTTGTTTAACTCGTTATGAAACAAGTCAAGTTAGAGCTTTAGTTTGTTTGGTTTGTAAAACTCATGAGCTACTTGTATTTTATTACGAGATAACTTAGCTTGACTTAAACTCTGCTCGTTTATAAAATTGGACACAATTTAACATTTTCTATTTTTAATAATATAATAAATATTACCATAAATACTTTCTAATTTGATTATCTTTTTCTTGAATTTTTGGTGTATCAACCGACATGTTAATTTAATTTTTTTGAAGTTATAAAAGCATTGAGCAAGATCCTACGTACTGTCCTTAGGTAAATGTATCCATTAATTATTTACTTCATCTCTGATTATAGTAAAACAATATATATTTATCTTCTGCAACAAGAAAAATAATCACATACAAGTAGCATATATATAATGAGTTTTTTATTTTATATTAAATCATATTATTAATTAGTCTTTATTAATTGCATATTTTATGTGGCAAAGGTCATAATATAAATGAAGTTTAGTCTAAAACCTAGTTAAGGTTATATGTGTTGTTGGTGACATGTGGACAAGAACTAGATATTGAGAATTAACCTAACAACGGTGCAAAGTTGCAAACATTATAAGATTCTGCCATTCAAAGCTATGTATTAAACAATGGAGGACAGCCCAACCAACCAGAGACAGCTTATCCATCTTGAAAGGGTTTGTCTATATTTTTTACATATCCTTAAGTTTTGCTAATCTTTAATCTAATTATTATAATCCCATTCCCATACAGGTCTTTCATTAAAGTATGTATTTCATAATTTAGAAGTTAAGTTAGTTTTCATTTATTAATTAATTAAGGAAAAAAATAATCATGCGTATAAAAAGATAGAGTGCATTAGATTCTGTCCTTATTAATAATATATAAGAATGCTTTCTATTAATAAAAAATTTAAAACTCGAACTTAAAACAAAAAAATTAATGATCTTCAAATGACTAGTTTCAAAAGATGCTTTGTGTCTTTAGGCCGCGCTTCAACAATTATCCCTATATAAAAAATGATAAGATATCAGAAATCCGAATAAACGAAATGGTCTCAAGCGAATCAGACTTGATGGTACAAGTGTTTGGTTAATTAAGTCTTTATTTAGTTTTTAATATTCTCCTTGCCTAACATTGATCAGTATCAATTTTGTACGTAGATTCTTTTTGCTGAGCTGACCAACCTTAAATAGATTCTGTAAGTCATTGTCTTAATTCGAAGTGAGAGTATGTGGCTCTCTTGACAATTTGGAGGGCCAATGGGGGTACTCTAGTAAATGAAGAAATTAAAAAAACCAAAGGTTGATTCATAAAATTGGTTGATAATGTACGTAGTTCTCAACCAACATATATATGAAAGCTACTGGGGCATGAGATTCTCTTTCCTTTTCTATTTCTTGTTTTTTTATTATACAATTTGTTTTAAATCAACGAGGTTTTAAAATTTCAAATTGTTGACCACATTTTATGCTTTGTTTTATTTTTTATGATCATCAGCCGATCTTGATCCCTTTCGAGGGAGAAAGCTGCAGTGTGGAAAACTTGTAACGTTTCGATCGAGTAAGCAAAAAAGATCCATCTATTCCTAAACGGTAAAAAAAAAACCTGAAGAAAATAACATGCACGTACGTGGTATATAGAATCATCTGGGTTTATGAGTGCTATGATGTTTAATTAGTTTCTGTGAGAACAAAATTAATATGGAGATATATATTAGCGCAAGTCCTATATATAGAAATATTATAAGATGAATTTAAGAAATGTAGAATATTCATTTATAAATATTGTGATTATGAGGCATTGCAAACGTCAGGATTACGATAGCAAAACCCTAATTAAGCGTACACCTGGGACTATATATATATATATATTGTGGAGCGTGTGAGAGTGGGGTGGATGCTTGAGTGCAAATCTTGAAGGTGTCCAAAAACACACCGAAAGTGGCCGGGATCATAATCACACACATGCACATTTGGATTTTGGATCATCATCATCGATCTCACATTAACCCACAATCCACGTACATCATCGAATTGGTTAATTAGATGGTTAATTGAAAGTAACATTAATATAATTGATGTTATTAGCTAGCCAGGTGTGGTGAATAATAATAATAATGATTGAGTTGGGTGTGTACGTTAGGATTACTTACAATAGTAATTAAGAAGAAGAACTCTAGCAGCTGGGTCTAAGGAAAAAACACATGATTGCTATAATAATGAGTAGAACTACTCATCATGGAAACTTTCCCTTTATCAAAGTTGCGAAACTACTTGAAATTCTTTGAGCTTTTCAACTTTCAAAGTATATGCTATGTAATCCACTGCTTGGAGATAAGATTAATGAATTTTTATTATATAACCAAAATCATTAACTTCTTAAATCATTATTTAAAATTACCTAAAAATATCTTAAATTTTCCAAGTATCAATATTTCATCATATGAGGAACTCGTCTAAATTAAATATGGCCACATTATATGTTGAATTCACCCATCTTAAAGTGAAACCCCGCCATGCATACACTCCTAGCCCCACAATGTGGAGAAGCAGAAACAGCTTCAAATATCGTTTTATACATATGAATGTTTAAGGGATTTAAAATTTAGAGAAAAAAAAAAGGCCTTTAATTGATGATTTGGAAAATAATAAATCATTTCAATTTTAAAATAAGTATAAAGAAAATTAAAATGATCACAATGTACCTCGGAGATAGAACACAAAGTATATAGTACGTACGTGCATATAAATTAAGACAATAATACGAAAAATACAAAATTAGAGTTATCACTACAAGAAAATCGCAGTAGTCCGACTAAATTTTTCCCAACGGATAATATCTCGCGGGGTAAGGTCATATTGCCCGACGGAAATTTACAGTCGCCGGGTAACAAGTTGGAGGGAAGAAAAAACCGTTGGCGCGCAAAATTGGACATTGTTACCCGACGATGTGCACTACCCGTTGGGTAACATTGTAAACAACGACGACCAATCGCCGTCGGGTAATATTGGACGTTGACTCTTTATAGCCCGACGAATCATTTAATATTACCCTGCGAATACTGTTCGTCGGGCAATTATCTAAACACTCTAAATACCAGAGTCCGTTTTTTTTCTTCTTTCTTTTTCTTCCACCTCTCTGCTGCTCATCCTTCTCTCTGCTCTCTATCTCTCCCTCTCACTCATTCACTCTCTTTACATACCTATTATTATCATCTCATCACCATTTTCATTACCAACAAATCATTTTTCTCTATCAATCATCAAATATCAAATATTAAGGTATGAAATTTTTATTTTTTTGAAATTTTTATTTTTGAATAGGAATTAATTATGTGTTGTGTTGTAGAAATTTTGTAGTTAATTTGAAGGAATACTTGTGAAATGGTATGTGTGTTTAACTCTCAAATTAATTTTGTTAAGAATGTTGGATATAATTATGTTAGGAAATTTTGTATTTATTGTGGAAAATGTGTAGAAATTTTTTAGAATTTTTGGAAATTAGAAATTAGAAAATTTGTTAGGAAAATATGAAAATAGAAAATATGTTATGAAATTAGGAAAATAGAAAATATGTTATGAAATTAGGAAAAAAGAAAATATGTTAGGAAATTAGGAAATTTTGTTGTAAAATAGGAAAATTAAAAATATGTAATGAAATGATTGAAATTAGAAAATATATTTGGCAATTAAGAAAAATGTTAGGAAATTAGGGAAATATAAAATATGTTAGGAAAATAAGGAAATAGAAAATATGTTAGGAAATTAGAAAATTAGAAAACATTTTAGGAAAATAGGAAAAAAAATATGTAATGAAATTATTAAAATTCGTTATTATGTTTGGAAATTAGAAAATATGTTAGGAAAATAGGGAAATAGAAAATATGTACAGAAATTATAAAATTTAAAACTGTGTTTTATGCATAATTTATATATGTTTGTATTTTTGAATTTGTAGTGATATTTTTTTTAAAACGCTTTATTTAGTTCCGACGGAGTGAAATACATTCATATTTCATAACCGTTTATGCGAAGTTAATCGAGTTGATTAACTTCGTATAATGAAATTCAATGAAAAACCTTAGACCCGTTTGAGAGTCAGTAAATCCGATTGATTGACTAACTCTTGAATTGTCCATATATTCGGACAGTTTGGGGGTGCACAACTATGTGTTGTGTAGTTGGCGGTCTACATGGTTAGGTTTCGATTGTGGGAAATTCGGTTTGTATCCCCTCAATGTTCTTCGAATGCATACTAGATATTTGTTTATAATATCTACGTCGTGCATTTGGGGAACTGTAGGGAGATGCTGCCGAAATTTCCCTCGATCTAAACTTAGCCTCGTAGGTCGCAAACTACACAGCACAGAACGTGCACTCTCGAATGGGATAGGGCCAAATAACCGGAGGCATAAGGAGAAGAGTTGATTTTGATTTTAACTTGTTATATTTACTGGGCAATGTTAACTGAATTACTTATGCTGACTCTATGTTGTGAAAGCAGGCACAATGGATAGAGGGTGGATGCAAATGTTTGATAGATCTTCTGATCAATATTTGGATGGGATCGACAACTTCATGGCCTTTGCACGTAGTCATTGCAGTGATACAAGACGTGTCAGGTGTCCGTGCCGTAAATGTAATAATTGCGTTTGGATGACGTTGAATGAGGTCCAAACTCATCTGGAATGGAATGGGATCGTACACAACTACACTAATTGGATCTATCACGGTGAAGAAATATTTTCTGCATCGACATCTTCGGTTCCCGGGACCAGTAGGGACGAAAGTAGTTTGGATGGGCGATGTGATAATGATCCAGTCGTTGAGTTATTAACCGATGCTTTTCCTCCGGCATCGGATGATATGGAAGATGATGCACCAAGGTTGCAACCGGAAGACTCTGATCTCCATTATGAGAGATTGTTGAAAGAAGCTCAGCGCGAATTGTACCCCGGTTGTAAATCATTTTCGGTTCTAGGGGTAGTTGTAGAGTTGATGCACATAAAAGTTGAGTATAATCAAACGAACAAGCATTTTGATCACATGTTGGACATTATCATCCGAATGCTCCCTGAAGACAACTGTCTGCCAAAAGATCATTATAGCTCGAATAAGTTGTTGAAGGGGCTTGGTTTAGGGTATATCAAGATCCATGCATGCAAGAACAACTGTGTTTTGTTTTACGGTGAATTCGAGCAGCTTGACAAATGTCCTGTGTGCAATGAGCCTAGGTTTCAAAAGAACAAGATTCCTAACAAGGTGTTGCGTTATTTTCCACTGAAGCCAAGGTTACAAAGATTCTACATGTCGTCTCACACATCCCGTGATATGAGGTGGCACAAGGATGAACGCATTGATGATGATGTACTGAGGCATCCGGCGGATGGAGAGGCTTGGAAGGAATTTGATAATATGTATCCCGAGTTTGCTGCAGAGCCAAGAAATGTCAGATTAGGGCTCGCTACTGACGGGTTTAATCCGTTTGGGAGTTTTGCAAAGCCCTATAGCACTTGGCCAGTTGTTATGGTTCCATATAACTTGCCTCCTTGGAGATGCATGAAGAAAGAATTCACAATCCTCAGTACTTTGATACCGGAGCCCAAATCGCCCAGTAATTCCATCGATGTGTATTTGCGGCCATTGATTGACGAGCTCGTGGATTTGTGGGAAAATGGTGTCCGAACATACGACAAGTGCAGTGGAGAAATGTTCACCCTACGAGCGGCCGTAATGTGGAAAATTAATGATTTTCCTACTTATGGTATGTTATCGGGATGGAGCACCAAGGGCTCTCTTGCTTGCCCGACATGTGGACCAGACACAACGTCCTTTTGGCACGCATCTAAGGTATGCTACTTGGATGCGAGAAGGTTTCTGCCCTGGGATCACCGATGGCGAATGCAATCTGACTCATTTGATGGTAAATCAGAGTTAAGAGGTCGAACAAGGGAGAGGTGCGGTGATGAGATATTATCCAAACTCAACAGTATACATGAGTTCGTGACAAGAGGATCGAAACCAGTCGAACAGGAAAATTGGACGAAAAAAAGCATATTCTTCCGGTTGCCATATTGGTCGAAATTGAAAATCAGACACATCGCCGATCCTATGCACATCGAGAAGAATCTTGCTGAGAGTGTTCTGGGAACGACTTTACCCATTGAAGGAAAGTCAAAGGACACAAAAAAAACTCGTATGGGCATGAAAAAAATGGGGATTCGGCCTAATTTGTGGCCAAAAGTCGTCAATGGCAAATACATCATGGCTCATCCAAGTTATACATTTAAGCCGGACAATAAGAAAAAATTCCTAAAGTGGTTGCAGGGTGTGAAATTTCCTGACGGGTACGCCGGCAACATATCCCAGAATGTTAGCACGGACGGTGGGACCATTTCTGGTATGAAGAGCCATGCCTATCATGTTTTGCTACAACGACTCATTCCGATTGGTATTCGACCCTTATTAGAGGCTGGTGTTGTTGAGACGATAGTTTATTTATCTCAATTCTTCCAGATATTATGTGCCAGATCGTTGGTTAAGGCGGACCTTAAAGCAATTAACGAGGATATTGTGTACATCATGTGTCGGCTTGAGCAAATATATCCACCTGCATTCTTTGATGTAATGGTGCACCTACTAATACATCTGCCGGATGAGGCAAAGCCAGCTAGCCCGGTGCATTATCGTTGGATGTACCCAATGGAGAGGTATAACTTATCCCTGCTATTTGATAATATTTCCTTACTATCATGTATAATATGTGAGTCTTAATGTAAATTTCCTTGCAGAATGTTAGGTACGTATAAGCGGTACGTGCGGAACAAGACACGTCCCGAAGGCTCCATAGCCGAGGCGTACATTGCAAATGAGGCACTCACATTTTGTGCAATGTACCTTCGAAATGTTGAAACTGCCTTCAATAGGGCATCTCGGAATGACGATGGTGGTCAACGTCCCAAGACCCTATCCATATTTGCCCAACCCGCACGACCATTCGGCACTGGTCCAATCTCGGAGCCGTTCATCAATACTGATATGGAGGTGGCTCATTGGTTCATTCTCAACAACTGTGATGAAGTCTGGCCCTTCCACGAGCATCACGAGTCATTGATGAAGGCCCAATTTCCTTCTAATTGGGAAGAAATGGACAAACAACTATTTCCACGTTGGTTTTCCCAGCATGTAAGTGAAATATTTTATTCCCAAAGTTCTTAAATTATTTTAAGCTTACCTATTTCGTTTTTTGTGTTTATCTTACCGGATGGCACAGCTGAAAGATGTCAACTCGCCAAATTTCAATAAAGAATTAATGCACCTTTCCATTGGCCCATTTCGAGGAGAAACGTACGCTGGTTGTCACGTTAACGGAGTAAAGTTCGTGTGCACAGAACGAGACGACAAGTTGTCTACACAAAATAGCGGGGTCTTCGTGCCGGGGGATGGGGAAAATGCTGAGACGGGTTTCTACGGCAAATTGTTAACTGTGGTTAAGGTGTTATACGCCGATCGCAAGGAAGTCATCTTGTTCAAGTGTCATTGGTTTAATACGAACCCAAGTATCCCAGGAAGTGTCATCAAAGATCAGTTATATACTTCTATAAACACAAACACCCGGTGGTTTGAGAGTGATCCCTACATCCTCGCTAGTACGGCGAAACAAGTATTCTATGTGGATGATCCAAAAGCTGGTGGTGGATGGAGAGTAGCCGAGATGGTGAATCACAGAAACATTTGGGACTTGGATGATCGATACCATGAAGAAGATGGGGAAATAAACGATGACCAAATCATTTATCAGGTAGATTCATCGGCATCCACCCAAATCGTGGATGGAGTTCGGACCAATGATATCATAACACCAATTGCGATTGATGACATTTTTATTGATCTGGGGGAATTAGAACAAATTGAAAGTGATTCGGAGGAATCAAGTACTGTACACATGTCGGATGACGAGCGTGATTGGGAGGGGGAAAGCGAATCTGAATGAAGCGTTGTAATTTCAAAATTTCATTCATATATGAAATATCCATCTTCAAATCAATAAATTTTATTTTTATGTCTGTTGTATGATTTCATTTAAAAAAATAGTTTTTTTACTTTCTTAAAATGAGGAAACCATACATGTTCTCCACAAAATACGCAACTTCAAACTAAATGAAGGTGGCAGATTTAGTACAATATTTTGATGAAAAGTCAATTTTTACTCTTTAATGCAATGTCAAAAAAATTGAACCAAACTTTCATATTAACCTAATAAGATACAACAATTTAGTACAACAGATGTTACCCGACGGATAATTTATCAGTTACCCGACGACAGAATCCTTAACATAGCCCGACGGTTTCGTATGAATCGTCGTCGGGTCTGATTTAGTTAATTAAATTTACAGTTTTATTAGACATGTTACCCGACGGAACATATCTGGTTTACCCGACGACAGACTAAGTAAGGTTACCCGACGGAAATATAAGACGGTTCGTCGGGTCGGATTTAGTTGATTAAATTTTCAATCTGTTACCCGACGGATAATGTATGGGTTACCCGACAGCAAGCTCCGTATAAATACCCGACGGAGATATTTTCACATTCGTCGGGTTGGATTTAGAGTATTAAATTTACAATTTTATTGTAACTGTTACCCGACGGATAATGTATTGGTTACCCGACGACCACCTCGGTATACATACCCGACGGAGTTATATGCATCTCCGTCGGGTCAGATGTATTTGATTAAATTTACAATTTTTATTACACATCTATTTACCATATTAAAAACTTTACATTTTATTTTTACTTCCGATTTTCAAAAACTTAAAAATTGAAACTGACCGATCTAACCGTCCACATTTATGGTCGGTACCCAAAGATCATCTGCGAGAAACATTTCCCCAATTGGAAATCCCGGGATTAGGTAACGGTGCGCGACGATTCAACGGGCGTTTCTTCCCGATCGGAAGGCTTGAAATCCTCAAAACCCCAAGATTTTTTACGGGCGACATCTAGCCACGTAAAACCACATAGTGAATGGTTAGATCGCTCAATTTCATTCGTTTGAATATCAATAGAACCAAAAATTCAAAAAATTTATTGAAGTTTCCTTCAAGAGTTTAAACTCCTTGGGCAATATGCTTGTTTTCCGATTTTCACCAACTTAAAAATTGAAACTGACCGATCTAACCGTTCACATTTATGGTCGGTACCCATAGATCATCTGCGAGAAAAATTTCCCCAATTGGAAATCCCGGGATTAGGTAACGGTGTGCGACGATTCAACGGTTACACAACGTTTCTTCCCGATCGGACGTTTTGAAATCCCCAAAACATCACAATATGGATAGATTGGGTTTTAGGCATATAAAACCAAACTCCTGATGTTGCATCTATTTTCGCCGGACTTGGTTTTCGGATTAATTCCAAAAACGGCATCAGGAAGGTCATGCCTGACGGCTATTTCAACATGTCCGTCGGGTAACCTCAATTAATCGTCCAATTTTTGAAAATTTCAATTTTCCGCCAAAATTTTCGTGAAATCTCAAATTTGCTGCTTGGTGTTACCCGACGAATAATTAACATTGCCGTCGGGTAACCTCAAGATATCGTCCAGTTTTTTTAAAATTTCAATTTTCCACGTAATTTTCTGCGAAATCTCAAATTTGCCGCTTTGTTTTCCCCGACGAATGAGTTACCGTTGCCCGACGGGTCCGACCGACTTAATTTTCGCGGATTCTCAAGAGTCCCCCATTTTGTTGCCCGAGGGAGTATAAAGGTATAACCCGAAGGATATTCGACAATCATCCTTACCCGACGGGTGGAATTGCTGTTACCCGACGGACGGCAGACCTAATATTCCGTATTTCGATGATGGTATTGCCCGACGGGGTGTTAAACGTTAACCGATGGGTTGATGTAATGGTTACCCGACGGGTTGTCAAACGTTACCCGACGCATTAAACCTTTTTCTGATGCCCGACGGGTCATTAAAGTGTTAACCGACGAACGTATCCGTCGGGCAATACTAATCAGATACATAAATCAGACCGAGGCTTCTTCTTCTTCCTTCTTCTTCATTTTCTGGATTTCTTTCTGCTTTGGTTTTTCTTAATTTTTGCTTGAAGCCGCTTGCATCTTCCTCTCCCTCAAGCAGTCAAGGACGCCTTGCATCTTCCACTTGCATTTCGTATTGGCTCCGCTCTCCTTGTTAATGTTAATGTTAATTTTCATATATTGTTTATTGTTAATTTGGATATATTGGTTTATTGGTTTATTGTTTATTGTTAATTTGGATATATTGGTTTATTGGTTTATTGTTTATTTGTTTATATTGGTTTATATTGGATATATTGGTTTATTGTTAATTTTGATTTGAAAAATGAATTTATGAAATTGGATATTGTTATTGTTAATGATTATGTATATATTTATGTTTGGATATATATATTTGTTAAGGTATATATAATAGTTGAAGATTTTTTGAAATTTTGATGTTTGGTATAATGTTGAAATTGATATAATGGTATGACTTTTTATATGGTATTTATGTGAAATGTATGAATTTTGGGTATTTGAATTTTAAAAACAATTATGGGAAATTTTGATATGGTGTAGTATAAGTGGATTTTGGAATTATGTGTT
The DNA here is from genome assembly GCA_037349345.1 of Oemleria cerasiformis. Taxonomy (NCBI): domain Eukaryota; kingdom Viridiplantae; phylum Streptophyta; class Magnoliopsida; order Rosales; family Rosaceae; genus Oemleria; species Oemleria cerasiformis. The sequence goes on along the minus strand of JAZGTL010000019.1, from coordinate 3,668,620 downwards.
TTATAAATTTTTAATTTGTGAATTTTTGGATTTGGATATTATTAGTATATGTTTGGATTAATATGTAAGTTTGATTTTGGTCCCGAAATTTGGATTTAGGAATTTAGGTATAATGTTGTGAATTTTGAGTTTAGTACGCTTGAATTAATTAATTAGTTGTTTAAGTTTAATTTTCGTTTGTGTTGGATTTATTTTAAAAAATTAGAATTTGATGGTTTTAATTTTTAGATACCAATTTACTAATTATTACTAAAAAAAATTAATGCTTTATTTATTTATGTTTATTGGATTTATAAAATGTTGGTTAATTTTAAATGTTATTTTGTTTTTATTTTTTGAAATTAATATTTAATATTTAATATTAAAAATGATTGCTTTCTTTTTTATTTAATTAAAAGTATGTTCTTTAATTTTAAATTAATTAATTTACATGTGTTATTGTAGATGTCGCATCGCACCTTAATCACATCTAGGACTCGCCCTTGCCCGGATCCTGTTGATGGTCATGAGCCGGAGGAGGCAGCCCACTCAGTTGCCTCAACAGCGGCGTCGGTTCATGCACCCCTGTCAGTCTATCAGCGACCGGGTGCTCGATCGGCTCGTAGACAGCATAGCAAGAAACGGGGGGAACCCCGTACCGACCCCTGTCCCTCACAGGACGACGTCGAAGGAGACGAAATGGGGCCTAATATCGGAGCACTCCCTAAGGGTAAGTTTATTATTTTGGTTATTTAACCAATCATTTTATTTGCTACTCATTTTATTTATCAATGTTCATCGAATTTGCAGGTAGGTCAGTGAATGTGCGCGGGATCAACCGAGGTTTGACATCCCAACGTATTTGTAGGACGACAAATGCAAAGATACTGGTGGTATACGTTCCATGGCTCCGGTCCGCGCCGGTCAAAATTCACAGTCTCCTAGTTCATGACATTGGTGCGATTCTTCGCACCAAGTCACTAATGATGGGGGAGAGTTTCCAAATCCAAACTTCAGAGGAGATCTCGCGTTGTTGGGGAGAGTTATCGGTATGTTTTTTTTCCCATTTTTAACATTAATTTCATATTTTTTAATTATTTTTTTAACTTTAATATTTGATTGCAGATCAATTTTGAGTTCGACTTGAAGAACGTCGAGCTCAGTAGGTACCTGTCCCAACACTGGCAGTTACGGTACGCCGACTGGAAGTACAAGCTCCACAAGTACTTCTTGACTTGGCCTTCTCTGGAGGAAGCTCGGGCAAATCCTCCGGAGGAGTTAGACGGGCCGAAACTGCTAGGGTGGTTGTGGTTGTGCGACCATTTCATGTCACCCACTTATCTGGTACATATTATCTATCTAATTAATTAAATTATTTAATTTTTATGTTATTTTCCATTTTCAAATCTAATTTTTGGAAATCCCGAATGAACAGCGGAAATCGATTGCCAACAAATCGAACCGGGGGGCAAAGAAATTCAACCACCATGGGGGGTCGCGATCCTTATCGGCCCGGCAGGAGGATCGGCGCATCGCCGGGTCGATGTTCCCAGAGGTGGATGCCTGGGGGCAGGTGTATGCTGGACGGGGGGATGAAGAGGCTGATCGAATTCACGTAAGTTTATTTCCTTCTAATTAAACATTTTTTCTTAATTTCAAAATTATTTTTCTAATTAATATTTATTCGAATTTGTAGGATGCGATGGTGCAAGACGTCCAACAGACACAAGCTGAGCTCACCCAACAGCATCCAGATGTGCCTTTGCATCAACAGCTCCCTAATGTCGACATGTCGATCGCTATTCTGGAGCGACAACTAGGGAGGCACCCAGGGAGGGTCGTTCGGGGAGCGGGCGACGGGATTGTGCGGGATGTCTCGACTCAATCGTCGTCTTCATCTCGGGTAGGCTCCCAGGAGACGTCGGATCGTATGAGAAATCTCGAGGCCGAAAATGCTATGATCAAAGCCCAATACGCGGAGATTCAAGCCCAAAACCAACATATCAAGAGCACCCTTGACAACATCCTTCAACGTTTGGGTGATCGTGGATTGGATGATATTTTCTCACCGCCCAACCAACCGCCCCCTTAGGATCCCGGCTATTTTGACAACTCTACTAATACTTAGAGTATATATAAAGTATTTTTATACTCTTAATGATGTCCAAAAATTACATTATTTTTTTTAATATTAATTTAATTTAATTTTTATTCTTTATATTAATTTTTAATTAAATTTTTTATTGTTTATTATTTAATTTAATATTTTATTTTCAATATACAGAGGAGGTTGCCCCACGAATTTTGTACATGTTACCCGACGAATTGTAAAAAAACACGCGACGAATGGGGGACATGTTACCCGACGACATATAATACTATTACCGACGAATGAGTTAAATGTTACCCGACAGATATTCACACTATACTCGATGATTGAGTGACATGTTACCCGACGGATATGTAAAACGTTACCCGACGGTTATGTATCATGTTACCCGACGACTATATGTAACCTTACCCGACGGTGTTTCTTAACGTTACCCGACGGGTATATATGACCTTAACTGACGGTCTACAAACCTCCCCCGACGTATATTTAATAGATTACCCGACGGATGACGAAGACCTTACCCGACGGTCTTATGATGTTGACTTTATGTTGCTCGACGACTCTTCCAGCGACGAACTTTACCGCCGGGCATTATGTAATTGCTCGACGAGGTCACTGTGCTCGTCGATTAAACTCAAAGCCCGACAGAAATAGCCCGACGACTATTGCCCGACCGAGATTCGCCGTTGTATATGTTACTCGACGGATTACTTACGTGGCTCGACGAACTGTGTTCTCCGGGCAACTTCTAATTTCTTGTAGTGAATTTAAAGTCATTCAAAAGACAAAAGTACCATTCCAAGGCAAGATCGACTACATAATACATATATAATAACTTGGTTTACGATTCAGCATGTTCACTAATCCTATTCCTGCACCATCCTCAATATTTGGGGTCGCAACTATGACATTTCTCAATGTGTAAACTGCAAACTTGATCACTTGTTTATATAAATTATTAATAATCCACATTCCGCTTTCGTTTTTCATACTAAATTGACTGATCTAATTTAAGTAATTGTGGTCTACGTACATACACTTAAAAATCTCTTCGATCACCGAATATTAGAGTTTAAGAGTTAAATTTTAAAATTTAGGGTTTACCTCTCTATATATATATATAGAAGAAAAAAACTCATCCTATCACAGAATAATATATTGATGCTATATATTGCGTCAGATGCGGCTTGATGTAATCTGAATTGAGGAAGCACCATGAATAAATATCTAATATATATATATATATATATATATATATATATATATATATATATATATATATATGTTGCTAATCCATCAATATATAACATTCCAAAATCACCAGGGTGACACCTAACTATATATGATTCATTAATCATCCACCCTTATGTATATTTATTTCACCCTAGCTCATTAAGAAATTATATGATCGAAGATGTGTCAAAGATTGCATTAAACCTGGTGTTTACCATCATATAATTAGAATGGCCGGCCCACTTCTTGACAATATGGTTGATTAATTAGGTCATACTCTTCGTGTAATTATACGGATGTACGTTAATGTGAAGGAGACTATATTTATAAATTACAATATAAATTATATCATCTCTAATATAAGTAGAGTTCATCAATATAATAATATACGTATGATCCATCTGTATTAGAACTTGATTTCGAATAAGATTTACAAATATGATCTCTCTAGTATTTTCCTATACTGGTTATTGTGGTATGTCAATATTATTAGGGTGTATAATCAGTTTGCAAATAATAATATGAACAAACATTATTATTAACAACTATATTCTAAGTTTGATATTATTTCGTTGATTTAATGATTTATATTATAATATGTAAATGAATTATACATACAGTGACGTAGTCAGAAATTCATTTGTGTGCAGCCTTTCACAAAATGCTTAAAAGAAAAATGAGCTTTAAATATAATTAAACTCATCACAATATATATCAAACTAACCAAAATATCATATCATGTTACTAATTTATTACAATTATAGTTGTCCTTCATGGATTCTCAAATTTTGAAATCGTTGCATGATAACTTTGTCATTTATATGCATGGAATATAATAAAAGCAAGAAAACACAAATACAAAGTTCACAAGTGCAACAATTAACAAATATACCAATTTAACAAAAAACGAAATTATAAAGGAAAGTAATTAAGGGCCCATTTGGTATTGTTTTATAAAACATATTTTAAAATGTTGTTTTATAGAATGAAAACAACAAATAAGATTGCATTTTTAATATTTGAGAATGCATTTGATAGTTTACTCTGAATATGATTTTATAAGAATGAACCAGGAAAAACTTGTTTGATACAAATATATAAAATTTTAAAAAGAGTAAATACGCATTAGACATGATTTCCAAACATAAATTTTGAGATGATGACAGTGGGAATGGTAATAGTAGAGACAGTGGTGGTGTGATGAGGTGGAGGTGGAGGAGGTGGTGATGGTCGGGGTGGCGATGACAGTGGTGGTTGTGGGGTGGTGGCGGTGATGGGGTGGTGGTGGGCGTGGCAGTGGCGGTGGTCATAGTGGCGGTGGCGGCGGTGATGGGGTGGTGGTGGCAGCGGTGGGGTGGTGATGGTGGTGGTGGTGATGATGACTGTGGTAATACTTATTTTTTTGGGTTATATACAAAAATTCAGAAAATAATAATTTGATATTTTATAAAACGTAAGTAAATTATTGTATCTTGTGTTTTCATTTTCTAAAATTCATTATTCAAAAAATGAGTTACCAAATGCGTTTTATAATTGTTTTTGTATCTGAAAACGAAAAACTATTTTGCAAAATTATATCAAACATGCCCTAAAATACTTACTTGGAGGCTCCCTTAATTTTTCCCTTGTTGATTGAAGTGTTAAAAACAAAATAGACTTGCAAAAAGTTTTGAGAATTAAAAAAAAAATTATATAAGGAATATAATAGGTGTATACTTATATATCAAGATAGTCTAGGGTTTTATAAGAACATGTAGACAATGCTTAGGTCCAAGTTAGGTAAGGATGAATCTTTTCCTTACCTCCATTTAATTGATTACATGTGTCCATTTGTAGTAATAAATATTAGAATTAAATACATGTGACAATTAACTTGATTGAAAAATTATACAAGTGGTGTAATGTTATTGGTCCAAATAAAATAATAAATATATACGTACCATCCTTACTAGTAAGGACTACCAAGTATATCCGTTATATATATATATATATATATATATATATATATATATATATATATAAAGCATATGTCGACTGGATTATATTCCCAATCCTTATTAACTAAGAAATTTTTAATTAACCAAAGTATATAATATGATATCATCCTCATTTATTAACACAGTTTTAATTAATTACAATATATAATACAATATTTCTTAAAATATATAAAATAATATAAAAACATTATAAAATTTAAAAAAAAAACAGTAGAGGCCCATAACCACTCTGGACCCTCCTTAATTGGCTCCTCCCCTATATGCGTGTAATATAATTATTCTACTATATTCTATAATTTCGTTCGTTAATTTATATATTATAACATGTAAATAAACTATACGTGTAATATAATTATTCTACTATATTCTATAATATCACATCGAATTCAAACTCCTCCTTCATTACTATGCATGCATGGGCAGCCAAAGATTTCAGCATCCCATCGTGGGAGGCTTAAGAGTGCTACTCTTATGGACTCAATTTTAGTTAATAAAATTAATTATATTTATACACTCGTGTATTTTATGTAAGGAACTAAATAAAGTATTTCAAATATATATTTGAAAAACAATTATATTGCCTCAATTCAATCATCAACCCTCTTAATTAAGAGATGCAGCACACACACATATATATATATATACATTTATTATTTGTCTTCAGAGGAAACATGCAACAAAATCAAAAATATATTACGTCTCTTTCAAGAAACTCAATAATATTATAAGTGAATCCATTTTTAATGCAGCATAATAATATGATTCGGGTAATATTAGCTACATAATTCCTTTTCTTCTTTCACTTAATATTACATCTATCTTATAATTAATGGCCGAAACAGTTTATTTTCGAGTTACATCATCCTTTCTATTTCTACAAAGAAAAAAAAACTGCATTGTTCTTTTTGTTAACTTAGAGATTTCTCAACGATGTCAGATTAATTTTTTATTTCCAATAAAATAATAGCTTATTGAAAAATCGCATGAGATGATAGTGAACTCAGGATTCATATCGTGGCGTTCCAAATTAATAGGTTCATGACCATAAATACGAATATAAGAATCAAACGTTAATGGAGGAATTCCCCATTATAATATCATCCACTACATGTACTTATTCGACCACATCATTAATGATTGCCATTTTTTCTGGTGAAAATCGGAGTGTTCTAACTAGTAAAAATTGGCATACATACCCCACTTTTGAAATTGATTGACACCATGGTATAACATCACACCATAAAATATATTAATTCGCCTTTTTTTTTTTGTCCAAATTAATTCGCCTATTTAGGTATATATATCGTGAGCCATAGGTCTAATAAAAATATGTGTACCATAAATAATATGAACTAAAAGATCAGTTTGTAACTATATTTCAAATACATTTAAAAAAAGTACCTATATGTGAACTTAAAATGCATTTGACTCGTTTTAGCACTCTATTTTAAACAATTCGATTTATTTATTTTTGAAATCATGCTATAAAGAAAAGATGATTACATTAATTATACATATAGGATGTCGACTTTGTTTTTTATGATAATCGAACACAAAACTTTTCACATAACGTGTAAAAAGTAATATCATTATATCTTAATACTAAGTCGCAGTGATTATAATGAAGATAAGTTCTTCATTCTTTGGTCCACGTTGTGCTAGGTGCACTCAATAATTAATGCACTTAGAATTAGGGTTAGGGTTTTGCTGGTGCATCCTTCGCAACATGAAGCTGATAAAACGACGTAGCTTCATGCAAAAATTAGAAGAAATGAAGTGCGCGCGGGTGTGATGCAATATATGACGTCAAGACTACGAGTGGCTGATGAGCTGTGTTGTTGCAAATTTGCCAATGCATCGAGGAGCGTGTGCGTGGGGAGGGATGGGGCAGGCCACTCGCTCACTCGAGTACAATCTCTAAAAGTGGTCCAAAAAGACCCGAAAATGAGGTCTATTTTGGCATATTGGGGTCAGGGTCAGGTCAGGGCCAGAAGCTCAGCCATCGGCCATCCCCCAAACCACATGAGTACGTGTCTGTCTGTCTGTCTGTCTGTCTCGCATAAGGGCATATATCAGTCTTACAAACATGGCAAACCGAATTTTGGATTGTTAATCCATTATATATATATATATATTCAAAATACGTTTATAGAATTTTGACAAAAAAAAAAATACGTTAAAAGAAAATATTGTATAATTTTGTTTGAGTTGAACTAGAAGATGAATTAATTATATTACTTCCAAGAATTTTGTTTCAAATTGAATGTAGAAAATGAATTACTTTGGAAAAACTATCAATCTAATACAAATCCTAAAATGGTTAATGCGAAGCTAGTTTCATTGACTCTAACGGATTTTTTCAAATTAAATTAAAACAATCATTTATCTCTGCGTTAAAAATATCATAAATATTAAGGTAATCTAATTAATATAATTTAATTATGAACACAAACCCTGTAAAAATACAAGGTCATGTTAATTGAAATTTGAGAAAGTTTTAAACCACACGAAAACTTAATTCCAACCCGCCTCTTGTATGATATATCATTGATATTTGGTGTCAATTAATCGTTATCAAACTGAGACCTACTTAGCTTGATGTTTGAACTAAAAAAAATAGAGGAAAATATGTGAGAATCGAAAGTGTAGTTCAATTGAAATCTAAACATGTCAAGTCGATCATCAGATCTCCCACCAAAATCTTAGATTTACACATCTTTCGAAAGAGGAGGTAAAGATATGATGTAGTTGGGGAAACAATTAACGAAATAAAAAAGAAAGTAAAACTTATTTAGGAATAAAGATGCTAGCGGAGGTTGAGAAGATCCAACTATGCTTTACTACGAATGACCGACCATACCCTCATCAGTCATGTATTGCTTTCTTCTTCTCGCACTCTTTCTACAGTGAAGGCTAGGGCTTTTTATTTTTTATTTTTAGTAAGGAATGATGAATCTTAGGCTCCGCTTGGTTTGGTTTTTTATTTTTTATTTTAAGTTGCCTTATCTAAAAGTAAAGTACACTATAGAAAAAGCAAGCTTGTTCGGCGAAACAAATTTGTCGAGCAAAGGTCGACATTCCACTACAAGAAAAGCAGACTTGCCCAGCGAAACGTGTTTGTCGAGCAAAGTTCACTATTCATCGGGCAACATTAAATTCGGCGATTCTTCGTTGGGCAACGTTCGTCGGGCCACCTCCGTCGAGCTTGAGGTTAGTCGATGAAAACAGTAAATTCGTTGAGCAATTTAAAGTTTGCCCAGCGGATCCATTCGTCGCATATGAATTGTCGAGCAATCCAAAAGTCAACATTTGTTGCCCGACGAACAAATGAGGCTGTGACAGAAGCTCATCCAGCCCACGCTCACCCAAGCGGTCAAGCACCGGGGCGAGGGCGGTCTTGATTTAATCGTTTTGGGCCTGGATCTAAGCGTTTTGAGCCTTGATCTCAGCATTTTCTGCCTGGAGGATTTCACCAATTTCCCTCCAAATTCGATGAACTTTAGTACAAAATATGAGCAACAAATGAAAACGGTTTTTTAAATAAACAAAATAATCAACTTACCCTTAAAGAGTGCTCCGGCAACAGTCTCCGGTTGGTCTGTTCCGGCGTCGTCCTGTGGGGGCTGGGGGTCGGTACGGGGTTCCCCCCATTTTTTGATGTGCTGTCAACGAGCCGATCGCGCACCGGGTGCCTGATGATCTGAGATCAGTCCCTGAACGGAATCCGCCGTGGAGACTACCAAGGTAGGGGATGCCTCCTCCGCCGCATGATCATCAACGGGCTCAGGGCGGGGATGGGTCCAAGATGTGATCAAGGTGCGCTGCGGCATCTACAATAAGAAATTTAAAATAATTAATATAAAATTAACAAACATATTTTTAATTTAATAATAAATAATAAAAAACCCAAACATTTTTAATATTAAATATTAAATTCATAAAATAAAAACAAAACCACCTATAAAATTAACCAACATTTTTTAATTCGAATAATAAATAAATAAATAAAACTAAATTTTTTTTATTGAAAATTAGTAAATTGGCCAAAAACAAAACCACCAAATTCTATTTTTTTTAAAATAAAACCAATAATAATATCCAAAATCTTAAAATTCACATATCCAAAATTTATAAAACTCATATATCCAAAATTCACATATCCTAAATCATAATAAAAAAATCACATAAATTTTTTTAAATTCACATATCCAAAATTCATAAAATTCACATATCCAAAATTCACATAAAATTTATTTCCAAAATCATAACAAAAATCATATGAAAAATTCATAACATTATACCAATTTCAACATTATACCAAACATCACAATTTCAACAAATCATCAACATTAACCCTAAATTACTAAATCCAAACACTAAATAAATAAATAAAACCAAAATTTTTTTATTGAAAATTAGTAAATTATCAAAAAATAAAAATAAAACCACCAAATTCTAATTTTTAAAAATAAATTCACTAATATGAAAATAAAACCAACACAAACCAAAATTAAACCAAAAATACTAAATTAAGCCAAACAAACTTAAACCTAAATTACTAAAATCAAAATTCACAAAATTAAACATAAAGTACTTAATCCTAACAATCTTTGTAACAACCCGAAATTTCAATTATTGGATTTACGTAAATTATTTATGTAAAATGACGATTTTACCCTTGCTTGTTAAGGGTGTGGAAATCAAATTTTGTTTCGAGACATTTTGGTAGTGTTTTGGATACCGTTGCGTAGTTATCGAACTCACGAGTTCGTAGACAGGCGGCACGCGGAAAACGGAGTTCGTGTACGAAACTTATGGGTCTAGACGTGTAAGGGCAGTTTGGTAATTTGCCATAGAGGGGAGATATTTTTAACCCCCCCAAATCAGATTAATCTGATCCACATCATTTCATCTTCATCTCATTATCATCTCCCTCTCTCTCTCTGTGAAACACACTCCCAACAATCGACCCGTGCGAAAAACATACCCAAAAACCCACAAACTCAACTTTAGATTCAAGGCCAAGATTTCCATTTTTATTCCACTAATCGTATTCTACTCCTTCCCACGATCACAACCGTACCAACCATCGAAGGAGAGGACCACGGGGGAAGCCGTACCGAGTGTAGGAAGTTTTGGAACTTCCGATCGATTTTCCGGCTTACACAGGTACGTGTTTGATGTTTTAAGGTCATATTTGGATTCCTGGGTTCGAGTATATATATTTAGACATAAAATTTGTGAAAAATGGTTGAGTTTTGAGGAAGTTACGAAAGCTTGAAGTTTCGGCCGGAAATGGGGGATTCCGGCGGAAACCAGACGGCGGCGCCGGCAGCCGGTCGTCTTCTCCGGCGAGTCATCGGTGACCGGTCGGGTCGAGGTGACCAGTCGAGTCGAGGTGACCGGTCAGGTCGAGGTGACCGATCGGGTTGAGTGAACCGGTCGGGTTGAGTGAACCGGTCGGGCCGAGTTGGACCGGTTCAGGCCGAGTTAGGCCGGGTTGGATCGGTCCAGGCGTGTGGGTACTGTAGCAGGCGCGTGACCGGTGTGTGAGGGTGCGTGGCAGCGATTGGGCGCTTGTTCTGACTTTCCGTCGACGCGTGGGGCCGAGTCTGAGGTCACGGTGGCGCGTGACAGCTAGTTTTTGATGTTCCGGATCTGTTGGTACATGTTTTGGGTCGATCAGACGTCGTTTAGGAGCTATTTTGGGCGTTTGAAGTTGCTGCGTTTTCTAGGTCAGCATAGTTAGACCTCCCGAGGTTTAGGGGGTTTATATTTAAGGTTCTTATTATTAGCTGATAATTCCGATTATTAATTTGGACAGGCGATACTGCTCCAGGAACTTCAAGGGAGCGTACAATTCGGGATTGAGCTTGCTTGGACAGGTTTGTGAGTGGACTTTTGGTTTATAAACTATAATGCATGCATAAATGTATCTTTGATTTAAATACTGTTATGTATGGGTGCAATAAATTTCTGGAATTTAGAAATGATGCTGGACACATGTTTTCCAATATTTCAGTGAAAGTGTGTTTTGAGAAATGGCCTGGTTTTTGTACTTGATTTTGATATCGTTTTGAAGTGGTAACTATTTGAGCATGTGATTTGGATTGAGACCCGTAATTATGATTTTACCGGTTTTGGCCGTAAAATGATATTTCAAAGAATTTGGCTGAGGCCAAGAAACAAAGATTTCAAAATACGGATTTGGTTCACTGGTTTTCTGTCCCGATGGTTACAGTTGCTCTGACTGGTGTTGAGGGGTTTTGCTCCGCTGGTTGTTGAGGGTTCGGACTTTGGTGTTGAGGGGTCTTGCTCCGCCGGGTCGCGAAGCTGTCTACCCGTAGTACAGATTTTAACACATCTCAAGGGATACCCTAGTGTGTTGTGGATATGTCGGGAACAGTGGATTTGAGATATTATGTGTCCAGATTGAATTAAATGATTTTTAACTCCTTTGAAGAGAGTTTTCAAACCAAACTGTGGATCATGAGGTATTTTCATTATATAGATTTTATGTGATTCCAACTAAGTGGTTTTAAAGAGAAATGGAAATTTTGGTGATTTACATATGATGTTTTTATATTATAAACTGTTTTATGTGATGCATGCATGGTTTTATAAATGGAGGGGGGAACAAGGTAATATTTCCTCGAAAAATGATTTATAAATAATTATTTTTGTCCACTCACAACTTTTGTGTTTAAACCCCCTACAAGCTGTTGAGTTGAGTTGACGTGGACACTTATCTCGAGGCAGAGGCATTAGTACTTTCGGCTGCGCTGTGTAGTTATACTTGAGTAGGATATCTAAATTATACTCTTGATCCTACTTAGACGCTCTGATATTATATTGTATTTAGTTGGTCATTAATTACGGGAATTATTGAGTGCTTGAATCCCTTGTCTGACAAGTGAAAGTATTTATTATTATTATATGTTGTAAGGATTGAAGGGTATTTTGGGAACCTTTCCTTAGGTTGTCAGACGGGATCAGGGTTCTTCCCGGGGTTCGAGGGGAAATTCGGGACGGTCCCGACAATTGGTATCAGAGCACTAGGTTTAAATTCCTGTAGACCGTACACTTAGTGTACAATTATTTTGGTATTTATGAGTTATAGTTCTTTTCATCGTAATGCCTCCGAGACGAGAGTCCCGTCAACAATCTGGAAACAGTGGGGATACACATGAACCTGCAGTGGAGCTTGATATGAGGCAAACACTAGAACAATTGGGTCACACTTTGACTTCTGTACTTCAGAGTAGGGCTGCTACTGAAGGGTCGGACATTGAGACAGCCCAGAGATTAGGGGCTACAATATTTATGGGCGACTCTAGCCCAGATGATGCAGCGCAGTGGATTACTCGTTTAGAGCGAGTGTTCTCAGTTATGAGATGTCCTCAGGGGGACAGGGTGCTGTTAGCCACTTTTCTGCTAGGTGGTTCCGCTTATCATTGGTGGAACGCATTAGAACTATCAGGCTGGGATGTCAGTACAATTACCTGGGCGACTTTTCGGGAGAAGTTCCTTGAGCAATTTTACCCTTGCTCGTATCGAGATGCCAGGGAGGCTGAGTTCTTGCACTTACAGCAGGGAGATATGACAGTGACTCAGTATGAGCAGAAATTCATAGAGTTGGCTCGTTTTGCACCAGCTCTGGTGGCAACCGAGAGGGATAAGCGACGCAAATTTGAAAATGGACTGAGGAGCGAACTTCGGTCAGCGGTAACGGCTGCAGCTCATACTTCCTTGAGAGACGTGTCCGACGCTGCAGCTCGTGTAGAGTTGAGCATGAGTTTGCCAGTCCAGCATCAGTTTAGGGGTTCCAGGCGACACCGGGATCGCTGGGATATTGGAGCCTCTAGTCAGGGACCGTCCAAGACAGGCAGTTTCAGTTCTGGATCTACTGGGGGTGTGGGATTCGAATCAGGCAGTGGCGAAGCCAGACAGGCACCGCAGTCATCCGTTCGTTCTAGTGGTGCTTCAGTGCAGTCAACTGGAAGACTGAGTGGCAGCTCCGGTGGCATTGGATGTTACTTCTATGGGGAGATTGGTCACATAAGGAAATTTTGCCCACATCTTCATCCGGGCAGTAGTTCCTGGGGGCGGGGTGCTACTGAACAGAGGCAAAGGACAGTTCAGACGTTTGGTATTGCAGCTGGAAGCCATAGTCAATCCAGTGGGGCCAACCGGGCCAATTGGACGAACAAGGCTAGTGGATCCAACAAGGCCAGAGGCAGACAGTGGGGTCGTGGTCGATCTTTGGATACACAAGCCTGAGTTTTTGCTATGTCGCAACAGGAGGCCCGAGTAGCACTAGATGTGATCACGTGTACGATATCTATTTTTAACCGTGATGCTTATGTTTTAATAGATCCTGGGGCGACTCATTCTTTCATTTCTCGGGGTTTTACATTGTTTGCTGATAGAGAATTGTCTCCGATTGGTTGGAACATGGGTATTAGTACTCCTATTGGGAATATGTTAGTGGCGAATCTCGTGATTCGTAGTTGTCCAGTGTTAGTGGAATGTCATGCATTAGAGGCAGATTTAATCCCCTTAGATATTTTTGATTTTGATGTGATTCTGGGGATGGATTGGTTGACTATGCACCATGCCTCTATTGATTGTTATGACAAGAGAGTGGATTTCCGGAGTCCAGGTTTACTGGAACTTACATTTAGGGGAGATCGTATGGTACTACCCTGTGGAGTGATATCAGCTTTGACCGCTGAGAGATTGTTGAGGATAGGTTGTAAGGGTTACTTGGCTCATGTGTTTGATTCTCGGAATACTCCGATGAGAGTTGAGGATATTCCAATGGTGAGTGAGTTCTCTGATGTGTTTCTAGATGATCTTCCGGGATTGCCACCTCACCGGGAGATTGAGTTCACCATAGAGCTTTTACCAGGTACTCAACCTATCTCACAGGCACCGTATAGAATGGCACCGGTAGAATTGCAAGAGTTGAAGATTCAGTTGCAGGATTTGGTGAATATGGAATTTATTCGCCCAAATGTTTCACCTTGGGGTGCACCAGTGTTATTTGTGAGGAAAAATGATGGTGGTCTGAGGTTGTGTATCGACTACCGGAAGCTAAATAGGGCTACGGTGCGGAATAAGTATCCTTTGCCAAGGATAGATGATTTATTTGATCAACTTAAGGGGGCAAGATATTTTTCAAAAATTGACCTTCGATCCGGGTACCATCAGTTGAGGATCAGAGAAGGGGATGTTCAGAAAACAGCTTTCAGGACTCGTTATGGTCATTATGAGTTCCTGGTGATGCCTTTCGAGTTGACTAATGCCCCAACAACATTTATGGATTTGATGAACAAGGTGTTCCAAAAGTATTTGGATCGGTTTGTGATTGTGTTCATCGATGACATCTTGGTGTATTCAAGGAGTGCTAAGGCACATGAGAAGCACTTAAGGTTGGTGCTGAATATGCTTAGGAAAAAGCATTTGTTTGCCAAGTTCAGTAAATGCCAGTTTCGGTTGACCGAAGTTGGATTCTTAGGTAATGTGATTTCGGCTGAGGGTATCAGCGTAGATCCCCAAAAGGTTGAGGAAGTGGCAAACTGGGAGCAACCGAGGACAGTGATAGAGGTGAGCAGTTTTCTGGGTTTGGCAGGATATTATCGACGGTTCGTAGAAGGATTTTCTACGATAGCAGGCCCATTGACTCGGTTGACTAGGAAATGAGTCAAGTTTGACTGGGGAGCTGATTGTGAACAGGGATTTCAGGAGCTGAAGAGGAGGTTGACTTCTGCTCCAGTATTAACCCTTCCTGATGATACTGGGAGATTCAAGGTGTATAGTGATGCATCATTGCGGGGTATAGGATGCGTGTTGATGCAGCATGGGAAGGTGATAGCGTATGCTTCTAAACAACTTAAACCCCATGAGTTGAATTACCCCACACATGATTTGGAGTTAGCTACAGTAGTGCATGCACTGAAAATCTGGCGACATTATTTGTACGGGGAGACGTGTCGGATCTTTACCGACCATAAGAGTTTAAAGTAATTGTTCACCCAAAAAGACCTGAATATAAGGCAGAGAATGGCTTGAGCTAATAAAGGATTATGATTGTACTATAGAGTATCATCCAGGGAAAGCCAATGTTGTGGCGGATGCCTTGAGCAGGAAATCCATGGGTTCTTTGGCCCATTTGCATACAGTCTACCTACCGTTACTGGTAGAGTTCCGTAGAGCAGGGATAGTACTGGACATGGATAACCAGGGGGCTTTATTGGCTAGTTTCCATGTGAGGCCTATTCTGATTGATCAGATTATTGAGGCTCAACTCCAGGACCCTACATTGTGCATTATCAGGATAGAGTTGGAGGCTGGAAACAGGCAGGACTATGCGCTTAGGGATGATGGAGCCTTGGTTAGGGATAGCCGGTTGTGCGTACCGAATGAGCTGGAGCTAAAGAGGGAAATTCTTGATGAGGCTCATAGTTCGACTTACGCTATGCATCCAGGAGGTACCAAGATGTATCATACCCTAAGGAAACACTATTGGTGGACTGGGATGAAAAGGGAAATTGCTGAGTTTGTGAGTAGATGCCTGACATGTCAGCAAGTGAAAGCAGAGAGGCAGCAACCATATGGGGCACTTCAACCATTACCTATTCCGGAATGGAAGTGGGATCACATTACGATGGATTTTGTGTATAAACTTTCAAGGACACATAAGGGACATGATGGGATATGGGTAATTGTTGATAGACTCACGAAGGTAGGTGACTGGTTGTTCTTGAAACTATCTCCTTGGAAGGGAGTGGTACGTTTTGGTAGACGAGGGAAACTGAGTCCTCGCTACATTGGTCCGTATGAGATTTTGGAGAGGATAGGACCAGTGGCATATCGTCTTGCTTTACATCGGAATTATCCAGAGTTCATAATGTTTTCCATGTATCTTTGCTCCGGAAATATCTGTTTGATGAGTCTCACGTATTGGAAGAGCAGCCACTTCAGCTGAAGGATGATTTGACTTTTGAGGAGCAACCAGTGCAAATTTTGGATTGGAAGGAGAAAGTGTTGCGCATAAAGAGTATTCCTCTAGTTAAAGTGTTGTGGAGGAATCATAACCTGGAGGAGGCCACGTGGGAAACCGAGGAACTAATGCGGGCTCAGTATCCTTATTTGTTCCAAGGGTAGAGTTGAATTTCGAGAACGAAATTTCTTAAGGGGGGTGGATTGTAACAACTCGGAATTTCAATTATTGGATTTACGTAAATTATTTATCTAAAATGACGATTTAACCCTTGCTTGTTAGGGGTTTGGAAATCAAATTTTTTTTTGAGACATTTTGGTGGTGTTTTGGATACCGTTGCGTAGGTCTCGAACTCACGAGTTCGTAGACAGGCGGCACGAGGAAAACAGAGTTCGTATACGAAAGTTATGGGTCTAGACGTGTAAGGGCAGTTTGGTAATTTGCCATAGAGGGGAGATATTTTTAACCCCCCCAAATCAGATTAATCTTATCCACATCATTTCATCTTCATCTCATTATCATCTCCCTCTCTCTCTCTCTGTGAAACACACTCCCAATCATCGACCCGTGCGAAAAACATACCCAAAAACCCACAAACTCAACTTTAGATTTAAGGCCAAGATTTCCATTTTTATTCCACTAATCGTATTCTACTCCTTCCCACGATCACAACCGTACCAACCATCGAAGGAGAGGACCACGGGGGAAGCCGAACCGAGTATAGGAAGTTTCGGAACTTCCAATCGATTTTTCGGCTTACACAGGTACGTGTTTGATGTTTTAAGGTCATATTTGGATTCCTGGGTTCGAGTATATAGATTTAGACATAAAATTTGTGAAAAATGGTTGAGTTTTGAGGAAGTTACGAAAGCTTGAAGTTTCGGCTGGAAATGGGGGATTCCGGCGGAAACCAAACGGCGGCGCCGGCAGCCGGTCGTCTTCTCCGGCGAGTCACCGGTGACCGGTCAGGTCGAAGTGACCGATCGTGTTGAGGTGACCGATCGGGTTGAGTGAACCAGTCGGGTTGAGTGAACCGATCGGGCTGAGTTGGACCGGATCAGGCTGAGTTGGGCCGGGTTGGACCGGTCCAGGCGCGTGGGTACTGTAGCAAGCGCGTGACCGATGCGTGAGGGCGTGTGGCGGTGCGTGGGCGCTTGTTTTGACTTTCTGTAGGCGCGTGGGGCCGAGTATGAGGTCACGGTGGCGCGAGACAGCTAGTTTTTGACGTTCCGGATCTGTTGGTACAGGTTTTGGGTCGATCGGACGTCGTTTATGAGCTATTTTGGGCGTTTGAAGTTGCTGCGTTTTCTAGGCCAGCATAGTTAGACCTCCCGGGATTTAGGGGGTTTATATTTAAGGTTCTTATTATTAGCTGATAATTCCGATTATTAATTTGGACATTCGGGACGGGTCCTGACAATCTTAACCCTAAATTACTAAATCCAAAATTCATAAATCTTGAACAAAAAATTTTATTACAAAAAATCATATCTAACAATTATATCCAAAATTCACATTCAACAATCAAATCCTACAATTCAACAATTCATATCCAAAATTAAAAAAAAAAAAATCAAGTCCAATAATTCATACCCAAACCAACAATACATGAACCACCATTTTCGAATATTCATACCCAAACATCAAAATTTCAACAATTCATCACCATTCAAGTTCTAAATTTGAATTAATTAGTCATATAATCAAGTAATCATATTAATCAAATAATCCTAGAGATAAAGGGACTTACAGTGAGTGACTAAGAAAGAGAAAGAGAAAGAGTCTGAGAGAGCGCCGACCTTGGCGGTTGAGAGAGGTGTCCGAGAAAGACGGCGGCGGTCTTCGCGGCTGAGATAGCGAGATGGTGAATTTGACTGGTTGCTAGGTTGATGAGAGAGATGGAGAGTGCTTGAGAGAGAGAGAGAGAGGCTGCTGGGTTGCTGGGTTTGGGGTTGGGTTTTTTAGCAGAGAAGGCGGAAAAACCTATGCGAGGAAGATGAGGATGAAAAGAAGAATCGATTATATTTTAGTCTCAGATTATGACAATGCCCAACGAAGCCTTCGTTGGGAAAACTTTAATGATTCGTTGGGCAATAAAAGGCGCTATTTTAAATTTTTCGCGAAATTTTTAGCGGAAAATTTGAAATTTTTGCAAAAAAAAAATGCGCGAGTTGTTTTAATGTTGCCCGACAAATACATGGAGTTGCCCGGCGAAATCCGTATATTCGTCGGGCAAGATGGTTATATTGATGAAAATCTGACTAATGTAAAAACCACATCCGACAAGAAAATTTTCAAGATTGGGACCGTTCAATTTTTGGTTTTACGTGCCTAATTTCCCACCGACAGAAATCGTCATGTGTTATGGAGCTTATGTGTCTCAATCGTTAAGTTTGTGAATTTGAAGGCGTTTTTGGAAGTTTTGGTTCAATTGGTATTCAAACGATGGAATTTCAAAAAATTGACCGTTCAATGGTTACTTTTAAGTGCGTAGACCTCACCCGTCGAAAAGCGTGAGATTTGAGATATTAAAGTTGTCCGATCATCAAACGACGTTTTGTTATCGTTGAATCGTCGTGCACCGTTACCTAATCCCGAAAATTCCAAATTAGCTAATTTTTCGCGGAGGCGATCTATGAGTACGTGCAATAAATGTGGATGGTTATATCGGTCTATTTCATTTTGTAAATTATTAAAAATCGTAAAATAAGCATATTCATCAAGGAGTTTAAACACTTAAAGAAAATTTCAATACATTTTTCGAAGTTTTGGTTCCATTGATATTCAAACGATTGAATTTGACCGATATAACCGTTCATTTTGTGGTTTTACGTGCCTAGATCTCGCGCATCAAAAATCATGAGATTTTGAGGATTTAAAGCCGTCTGATCGTGAAGAAACCTTGTGTAACCGTTGAAACGTCGCGCACTGTTAACTAATTCCGGGATTTCCAAATTGGGTAATTTTTCGCGTTGGTGATCTATGGGTATGTGCAATAAATGTGGACGGTTAGATCGATCCATTTCATTTCATCAATTATTAAAAATCGTAAAATAAGCATATTCATCAAGGAGTTTAAACACTTGAAGGAAAAATTAATACATTTTACGAAGTTTTGGTTCCATTGATATTCAAACGATTGAATTTGACCGACCTAATCGTTCATTTTGTGGTGTTACGTGCCTAGATCTCGCGCGTCGAAAATCATGAGGTTTTGAAGATTTAAAGTTGTCTGATCGTGAAGAAACGTTGTGTAACCGTTGAAACTTCGCGCACCGTTAGCTAATCCCGGGTTTTCCAAATTGGGTAATTTTTCGCGTAGGTCATCTATGAGTATGTGCAATAAATGTAGACGGTTAGATCTGTCCATTTCATTTCGTAAGTAATTTAAAAATGTTGTTTAATAATTAAATGCAAATTGAATATGGTATATAAGGCCCGACGAAGATAAATGAATATTCGTCGAGCTTGCATTTCTAGTTTCGGCAACAGTCCATCGAACAGAGAACCACTTGATATTGGACGTGTCAGGAACTTGCCCGAATTTCGCCTCAAAACCTGGGAAGAACCCTGCTCCCATATGACAACCTAAAGAAATTCTGAAAACACCCTTAAGTCCTTACAATTAATTAAGAGAATTTTGCCAAAATTTTGGCAGAATCTCCCCTAAGAACTGGTTAATCGTCTTCCACCTGTCAGACAATGGATCATATAGCACTCCAAATTCCAACAAACATCAACCATCCAACGATGAAATTGAAATTTTACAATCAGTCCAAAAGTGTTTTAGAGCATCTAGGCAGGATAAAAAATTACAGAATTAATTTTCCTACTCGAAAGTCTAGGTAATTGCGCAGCTCAAATTCTAATGCATCTACCTCTAGATTATGCCCACGTCAACACAACAGCCTAGAGGGGATTTAAAACACGAAAGTTGTGAGCGGACAAAAATAATCATTTATAAATCCTTTTCCGAGGAAATCTTACATTTTTCCCCTCCACGAATAAAACCATGCATGCATAGCATAAAATCCTTTTGTATATAAAATAATATATATAGATAATCTGAAAACCACCGAAATTTTCATCTTTTGTTAAAACACTTTGTTGGACCCACGAAAATCTGTAATAATGAAAAACATATCGTGGTCCACAATTCTGCTTTGAAAACCCTCCTCAAAGGAGTTTAAATCATGGAAACCGACATGGACACAAAATATATCAAAACATATCCTACTGTTCCTGAAACACCCTCCACACACCCGATATACCTCGAGTTGTGCAGAAATATGTGCTATGCATAGGCAGCCTCAACGACCCGGTGGAGAAAATAACACTCGACACCAGCGTCGGAGAACCTTCAACGATCCGGTGGAAGAAAATCCCTTAATGCCAGTCGGAGAAAACCTAGACCCTCGGAGACAGTAATTCAGTGAAAATAAAAATTCCATGTTTTGAAATCCTTGTTTCCTGGCCTAAGCCAAATTCATTGAAAAACCGGTTTATGGCCAAATCCATTAAAATTACAAGTACGGGTCTAAACCCAAAATCATGGACTCAATATCCATCACGTCAAAATGACATAAAAATAGAGTCTAAAGACCAGGCCAAATCACAAAACATCACTTGCACTGAAATATTGAAAACCCGTGTCCAATAATAATTTATTAGCAAAATTTCTAAATTCCATAAATTTACCAAACAATACGTAATAAACAATTATGTCAAAATACCTTTATGTATGCATTATACTTTACAAAACCAAAGTCCACTCACCACACGTCCAAGCAAGCTCAATCTCGAGTCGTATGCTCCTCCGAAGTTCCCGGAGCAGTATCGCCTGTGTTGGCCGGAAAATCGATCGAAAGGTTTCAGTTTTCATTTTCTTGGTTCGGTGTCTCCCGTGGCTTCGTCCTTCGATGATTGGTATGTCTGTGATCACGGGACGGAGGAGAACTCGATTAGTTGAATAGAAATGGAGGTTCTTGTCTCGAATTGAAGTTCGAATTTTGGGTTTTTGGGTTCAATGTACACGGGTTAGGTGTGAGTTCGCGAAGAGAGATAGTGAAAATGATGAAGATCTGGTCTGATTGGGGTTTCAAATATCTATCCAAGCCCAAATTACCAAAATGCCCCTGAACATTCTAGACCCGCATCTCTCGCACGCAAACTCAATTTTTTGTGTGCCGCTTACCTACGAACTCGTGAATTTGAGACCTATGCAGCGGTACCCAAAACACATCCCAAAGTGTCTCGAAACAAAAATTGACAAAGGTACATGAATATTCGTCGGGCAAAGGTTCTGACGCATTTTTTCCAATGTTCTATACACTATTTTATCAAGTAAAAAATCTCAAAACCGACTATGCTTATGGAGGCATTCATAAAAATTGACATTTTGATTGTTCATTAGAAAATCTTCATCACTGCATTTCGGAAACTGACTAATGTAAGTATCAGGGACATGACTTACAGATGATTCTACGGCAGGACCCAAGATGAAATGTTGGGAAGCCGAATCAAAGATGAGGATATCAAAGTTTGTGGCTTTAGTACATAAAAGATTAATTGAAACTTTTGTGAATGAAATCATAAAACATACATATAAATTACACTTATTGATTGGAAGATGGATATTACATATATAAATGAAATCATTTATTTACAACTTTCATTCGGTGTTAGATTCACGTTTTTCTTCCCAATCACGTTCATCATCCGAGATGTGCACGGTACTTGATTCCTCATAATCGTTTTCAATTTGTTCTAATTCCCCGAGATCAATTAAAATGCCATCAATCGTAATTGGTGGGATGATGTCGTTGGTCCGTACTTCATCCACGTTTAGGGTGGATGCCGAGGAATCCACCTGGTAAACGATTTGACCATCGTCTATTTCCCCATCTTCTTCATGGTATCGGTCATCCAAGTCCCAAATATTTCTATGATTCACCTTCTCAGCTACTCTCCAACCAGTACCAACTTTTGAATCATCCAGATAGAATACTTGTTTCGTTGTACTAACTAGGATATGGGGATCACTCTAAAATCACCGGGTGTTTGTGTTGACAGAGGTACATAAATGATCTTTAATGACCCTGGTTGGGATACTTGGGTTTGTATCAAACCAATGATACTCGAACAAGAAGACTTCCTTGCAGTCGGCGTATAACACCTTAACCAAACTTAACAATCTATCGTAGAACCCCGTATCAGCATTTTCCCCATCCCCCGGCACGAATACCCCGATTTTTTGCGTAGACAATTTGTCATCTCGTTATGTGCACATAAACTTAATTCCGTTAACGTGACAACTAGCGTACGTTTCTCCTCGAAATGGGCCAATGGCCAGCTGTATTAATTCTTTATTGAAATTTGGCAAGTGTCATCTTTCAGTTGTGCCATCTGATAAGATACACACAAGAAACGAAATTGGTAAACTTAAAAACAATTAAAGAAATTTGCAAATAAAATATTTGACTTACATACTCCGAAAACCAACGTGGAAACAGTTGTTTGTCCATTTCTTCCCAATTCGAAGGATATTGGGCCTTCATCAATGCCTCGTGCTGCTTGTAGAAGGGTCAGACTTCGTCATAATTGTTTAGTATGAACCAATGAGCCACCTCCATGTCACTTTTGGTGAACGGCTTCTTTTGGTGAACGGCTTCGACACTGGACCAGTGCCAAATGGTCGTGCGGGTTGTGAAAATACAGATAGGGTCTCTAGATGTTGATCACCGTCATCGTTGCGCGAGGCCCTATTGAAGGACGTTTCAACATTCCAAAGGTACATTGCACAAAATTTCAGTGCCTCCTTTGCAATGTACACCTCCGTTATAGAGCCTTCGGGACGTGTCTTGTTGCGGACGAACCGCTTGTACGTACCTAACATTCTGCAAGGAAATATACATTATGATTCACATATATACATGATAGTAAGGAAATATTATCAAAAAACAGGACTAAGTTATACCTCTCGATTGGGTACATCAAACGATAATGCATCGGGCCAGCTAGCTTTGCCTCCTTCGGTAGATGTATTAGTAGGTGCACCATTACATCAAAGAGTGCATGTGGATATATTTGCCCTATCCGGCACATGATGTAGACAATATCCTCATTAATTGCTTCGAGGTCCGCCTCTACCAACGATCTGGCACATAGTATTTGGAAGAATTGAGACAAATAAACTATCGTCTCAACAACACCAAGCTCCAAGAAGGGCCGAATACCAATCAGAATGAGTCGTTGTAGCAAAACACGATTGTCATGGCTCTTCATACCAGACATGGTGCCACCATCGGTGCTAACATTTAGGGATATGTTGTCGGCGTACCCGTCGGGAAATTTCACACCCTACAACCACTTCAGGAATTTTTTTCTTATTCACCAGCGTATATGTATAACTTGGATGAGCCATGATGTATTTGCCATTTACGACTTTTCGCCACAAATTAGGCCGAATTCCCATTTCTTGCATACCCAGACGAGTCCTTTTTGTGTCCTTTAACTTGCCTTCAATGGGTAAAGTCATTCCCACAACACTCTCGGCAACATTCTTCTCGATGTGCATAGGATTCGCGATGTGTCTAATTTTCATTTTCGACCAATACACCGACCAGAAGAATATGCTCTTTTTCATCCAATTTTCCAGTTCAGCTGGTTTTGGTCCTCGTGTGACGAAGTCATGTATACTATTCAATTTGGACAATATCTCATCACCGGACCTCTCCCTTGGCCGTGCTCATAACTCTTATTTATCATCAAATGAATCAGATTGCATTCACCATCAGTGATCCTAGGGCAGAAACCTTTTCGCACCCAAGTAGCATACCTTCAATGCGTGCCAAAATGACGTTGTGTCTGGTCCACATGTCGGGCAAGCAAGATAGCCCTTGGTGCTCCACCCTGACAACATACCACAAGCAGGAAAATCATTAATTTTCCACATTACGGTCGCTCGTAGAGTGAACATTTCTCCATTGCACTTGTCATATGTTCGTACACCATTTTCCCACAGATCCATGAGCTCATCAATCAACGGTCGCAAATAAACATCGATGGAATTACTCAGCGATTAGGACCCCGGTATCAAAGTACTGAGGATTATGAATTCTTTTTTCATGCATCTCCAAGGAGGCAAGTTATACGGAACCATAACCATCGGCCAAGTGCTATAGGATTTTGTAAAACTCCCAAACGGATTAAAACCGTCAGTAGCGAGCCCTAATCTGATATTTCTTGGCTCCGCGGAAAACTCGGGATACATCTTATCAAATTTCTTCCAAGCCTCTCCATATGACGAATGCCTCAATACATCATCATCAATGCATTCATCCCTGTGTCACCTCATGTCACAGGTTGTGTGGGATGACATGTAGAATCTTTGTAACCTTGGCTTTAGTGGAAAATAACGCAACACCTTGTTTGGAATCTTATTCTTTTGAAACCTAGGCTCATTGCACACGGGACATTGTCAAGCTGCTCGAATTCACCATAAAATAGCGCACAGTTGTTCTTGCATGCATGGATCTTGACATACCGTAAACCGAGGCCCTTCAACAGCTTCTTCGAGCTATAATGATCTTTCGACATACGGTTGTCTTCAGGGAGCATTCGGATGATGATGTCCATCATGCGATCAAAATGTTTGTTTGCTTGATTATACTCAACTTTCATGTGCATCAACTCCACAACTGCCCCTAGAATCAAAAAGGATTTACAACCAGGGTACAATTCGCGCTCCGCTTCTTTCAATAATCTCTCGTAATGGAGCTCAGAGTCTTCGGGTTGAAACATAGGTGCCCCATCGTCCATATCATCCGATGCGGGAGGAAAAATATCGGTTAATATCTCAGCGACTTGATCATTATCACATCGCCCATCCAAATCACTTTCGTCCCAACGGGTCCCGGGAACCGAAGATGTCGATGCAATAAATATTTCTTCACCGTGATAGATCCAATTAGTGCAGTTGACAGGACCCTTCCTGAATTTCCCCTCGAAACCCGAGAAAAACCCTGCTCCCGTCTGACAACCAAATAAAATTCCCAAAATACCCTTATGCCCTTGCAAAATTTATGAGAATTCTGCCAAAAATTCGGCAGAATCTCCCCTTAATGACTTGTTTAATAGTCTTCCACCTATCAGACAAAGGATGAGGTAACACTCCAAATTCCAACAACTCAACCATCCAACGATGTAATTACCAAATTGACAATCAATCCAACATATTTATCAGAGCATCTAGGTAGGATAAGTAAATACATAAATAAATATCCTACTCTAGGTAAAATAGTAGTTGAAATGTAATGCCTCCGCCTCTAGATATGCCCACGTCAATTCAACAGCCTGGAGGGGATTTAAAACACGAAAATATGAGTGGACAAAAATAATCATTTAAAACTAGTTCCAAGGAAAACATACTTTTCCCCCTCCATGAGTAAAATAATGCATCCATGAAATTCGTTTTCAACAAAACCATAAGGACAACCCGAAAACATACCGGAAAATCCATTGTTTTGGTAAAACACCCGTGGGACCCACGAAAAACTGAATAATGCAAACATCCCCTGGTCCACAACCCTGTTTTGAAAATCCTCCTTTAAGGAGTTTACAAATCATATGAAACCAACCTGGTCACAAAATGTATATCAAAACATTTTCCACTGCTCCTGAATAAAAATTCTGAGCCGTATCTCAATACCCTCCACACACCTAATATATCTTGAGCTGTGCATAACCCAGAATATGCATAGACAGCCTCAACGACTCGGTGGAGAAAATATCCCTCGACACCAGCGTCGAAGAACCCTCAACGATCTGACGAAGAAAAATCCCTCTATGCCAGTCGGAGAAAATCGTGATCCTCGGGGACAGTAAATCAGTGAAAACCAAAATCCACGTTTTGAAATCCTTGTTTCCTAGCCTAAGCCAAATTCATTGAAAAACCGGGTCTATGCCCAAATCCAAGGAAATCACAAATCCGGGTCTACACCCAAAACTATGGACTCAAAATCTATCAAGTCAACCCCATTTAATAACAGAGTCCATAAAACCAGGCCATAGCCCAAAACATTATTTTCACAGTAATATTGAAAACTCGTGTCCAATCATCATTTCATAGCACAATTTCTAAATTCCAGAAATATACCAAAAACAATATATAATAATATTTAATTAAAATATATCTTTATGCATGCATTATAATTTATAAACCAAAGTCCACTCACCGATAGCTCAATCCCGAGTCGTACGCTCCTTTGAAGTTCCCATAGCAGTATCGCGTGTCAAAAGTAACCATCGGGATTAATAATGATCATTAAATATCCAACATTAAAGCTCCCTAAACCCCGGGAAGTCCGCTCGCGTTACACTAAAACGTAGCCACTTCGGACACCCAAAACTACCCCTAAACGATGTCCGATTGACCCGAACCTGCACCAACAGGTTAGGAACGTCAAGACCTTATCGACACGCATCGCCGTGACCCAAGAACCGGTCCCACGCGCCGATAGAAGACTGACGGTTCAGCCACGCGCCAGCTACACGCCTCACGCGTCCACACAGTGCAACACGCACCTGTTGACTCAGTCGCCAGGTGGCGTCCACATGGCTGCCATGTGGCATCTACGTGGCTGCACGTGGCATGCCATGCAACCACCGTCGACCGACTCAGTCACCGGAGTCTCGCCGGAGAAGACGATCGCCGCCGCCGTCACTGTCGCCGGAAAACCCCATTGCTAGTTGAGCTTCCAGTTTTTCCTAACTTTCTCAAAACTCAACCGTTTTTCACAAATTTTATGTCTAAATCCATCTACTCGAACCCAGGAATTCAAAAATGAACTCTAAACACGAAACTAATACCTGTGTTGGCCAGAAAATCGATCGGAAGGTTTCAGTTTTCCTTTCCTCCGATCGATGTCTCCCGCGGTTGTTTCCTTTGGTGCTGGGTACAGTTTTGATCGCATGAACGAGTAGAGTGTGATGAATTTCACCAAATTGGCCAAGGTCTCCTTGAATTGAAAGTCCAAATCGAAGGTTTTTTTTGTGTTTTGGTTCGGTCAATGTCGGTTGGTCACTTGGTGTCACGGGTCTGCAGAGAGAAAGGAAGGAAATGAGAACAAGTGAAGTCTGAGTCTGAGGTTCAAAACTTATACCCAAGGAAAATGACCAAAATGCCCCTGAATAATCTAAACCCGTAAGTTTCTCGTACGGTCTCCATTTTTCGCGTGCCATATGTCTATGAACTCGTGAGTCCGAGAACTATGCAACGATACGCAAAAAACCGTCAAATGTGTCTCCACACAAAATTGATTTCCGAGCCCCTTATAAAACCAAGGGTAATTTCGTCTTTTTCCAAATTAATTTACGAAATTTCACTAATTAAATTTTCGGGTCATTACAGTAGTTGTGTACGATCTCATTCCATTCCAAATGATTTTGGACCTCATTCAACGGCATCCAACTGCAGTTGTTACATTTACGGCACAGACACCTGATACGTCTTTCATCACTGCAATGACTACGTGCAAAGGCAATGAAGCTGTCGATCACATCTAAATACTGATCAGAACATCTATCCAACATTTGCATCTAGCCTCTGTCCATTGTGCATGCTTTCACAAAATAGAGTCAACGTAAGTAATTGAGTTAACATTGTCCGGTAATTAGAACAAGTTAATATCAAAAGACGCTCATCTCCTTATGCCTCCGGTGATTTTACCCTATCCGATTCGAGAGTACACGTTTTGTTCTATGTAGTTTGCGACCTATGAGGCTAAGTTTCGATCGAAGAAAATTTAAGGAGCATCTCCCTACAGTTCCCCAAATGCACGACGTATATATTAAAAACAAAATATCTAGTATGCATTCGGAGAATATTGAGGGGATACAAACTGAATTTCCCACAATCGAAACCTAACCTCGTAGATCGCAAACTACACAACACATAGTTGCGCACCCCCAAATTGTCCAAATAAATGGACAATTCAAGAGTCAGTAAATCAACCCAATTCACTGACTCTCAAACAGGTCTAAGGATTTTCATTGAATTTCATTATACGAAGTTAATCTACCCGATGAACTTCGTATAAACGGTTATGAAATATGAACATATTTCACTCCGTCGGAACTACATAAAGCGCTTTACATAAAATATCACAACAAATTCACAAATACAAACATATATTAATTATGCATATCACAGAGTTTACAATTTTCTAATTTCCGTACATATTTTCTAGTTTCGTAATTTAATAACATATTTTCTATTTTTCTAACATATTTTCTAATTTCCTAATTTCCTAACATATTTTCTATTTCAATAATTTCATAACATATTTTTTATTTTCCTATTTTCCTAACATATTTTCTAATTCCCTAACATATTTTCTAATTTTATAACATATTTTTTATTTTCCTATTTTCCTAACATATTTTCTAATTTCCTAACATATTTTCTATTTCCCTAATTTCATAACATATTTTCTATTTTCATATTTTCCTAACAAATTTCTAATTTCCTATACAATTTCTACACAAATTTCCACAAATTATAAACAATTTCTACACATTTTCCACAATAAATACACAATTTCCTAACATAATTATATCCAAAATTCTTAAAAAAATTAAATTGAGAGGCAAACACACATACCTTTTTATAAGTATTCCTTCAAATCAACCACAAATTTCCTAAAACACAAAACATAATTAGTTTCCAATCAAAAATCAAAATTTCAAAACTAACAAAAATTAAATTTCTCAAACCTTCAAAATTGGTATTGGTGATTGAGAGAGAAAGAGATTTGATTGGTAGTGAAAATGGTGATTAGATGATAATTGTTGATGTTATATAGCTAGAGAGAGAGAGACCTGTGAGCAAATGGCAGAGAGGAAGAAGAAGAAAGGGCATCTGGCACTTAATGTGTTTTAACTTTTGTCCGACGAAGCAGTTTTGCAGGGCAAATTTTAATGATTCGTTGGGCAAAATATAGTCAACGCCAAGTTTTGCCCGACGAACAATATTCGTCGTTAAATCTCATTTGCCCGACGGATAGAATGAATTCATCGGGCCAAACCTTTCTATTTTACGCGGCAATAACTTCTTATTCCCGTCAAAACCTTGCCCAGCGAGCCTTCATTTTCGCCGGGCAATATGATACAGGGCGGCGAAAACGACTTCGTCGGGAAAAATCTCATCGGGCAACCCCTTATTTCTTGTAGTGGTAACACGTAAGTTTTTATGAAAATAAAAAATCTTCATTTTTGTAAAAGCAATGACTTTAGACATATACTTTTAAAAACAGCATATCAAGGTTACTTTTGAAATTTGTTTTCACCAAAACATAATCAATGCATTTAATGATTTTTCACTTCTTGTAATATGTTAGCTAGAAAGTGTTTGCTTCTTGGAAAACTCACGATACAATATCATGAGTTCGACGAGGGGTGTTATATTTCTTTTGTTAGAAACGCAGAAGAAATGAAGAACACAGTAAGACAAGAAGCTTAATCAACAAGTTGGGACTTCACAATGTTCACTCTCCAAATTGAAAGTTGGGACATAATATCCTAATTAATTTCTAAAATATTAATCGTTTACCCTTTATTTATATTTCTCACGAATATTGTTTTCCCTTAACCGAACAAGCCCACCATCTCATGCCCAAACCTACTATATATACCAACGGTACCACCACCCCCACCTCTATCTCCACCTCCTCCACCACCACCACTTCTCCCACCCTACCACCACCACCAACTTCTCTACCTCTACCTTCATTGCCACAACCATATCCATCGCCACCACCATATCCATCGCCACCACCTCATTTACTACCCCCGATCTCCACCAACATGTCCTTTGATACCCTACTTCCACCGCCACTATTTCTTCTACCTACACCGCTACCACCTCCTATATCCCTTCCTCCACCTCCTCCTTCACAATGACAACCTACTCCACATCCACCACCACAACCATATCCACATTAACCGCCAAAACCACCACCAGCACCTTCCTCCTCTACGCTTATGTCCACCTCTACCACCACCACCAGCCCTTTCATTTCTACCTTTACTTCAGCCTCCATTGCCACAAGCACCTACCACCACCACCTCCTCCATCCCTATTATGTCCACCTTTGCACCACTACCAAGTACTACCTCTTACATTTTCAACTTCATGTCCATTTTCATCATTATCCACATGTACAACAGTTTACATTAAAATTTATTATGCACTTTTAACTTTGTTTTTCATATTCACAACGCTTTTTAAAATAAACATTACTAGAGTTTTTATTATTTTAACGTAGAACTACACTTATTATAAAAATAAAACAATAGTGACTTTTTAAAAAACCACAATAATAACAAAGTAGCGATAATATGTAGCTTTTTTTCTGATTTTCCATCACCATTTCGGCTAAATCTGAGCGCAATTACATGCATTCTCCCTTATCTATTTATTTTCAATCAAATTCTCCCATTTTTTTTTTATTGAATAAAGAAGATGAGAGAGATATAGAATTGTTCTTGACTACACAATGACAATACTACTAGAAGATTGAGGGGCTCCTCTTTATTTAATTAGTAAGTGATGATGAGTACATTAATTAATAGCTAGAAATAGCATTAGTACGTACGTACACACAATATCCTCCTAATTTAGAATGCATAGCATGATGAGCAGTCAATCTTATATCAATTGTAACAGAGTGACTGCTCATAATGTTATCTCATTCTAAAAAAAACTCAGTACTATATGACTGATCATCCTAATTAATGAAGTAAACATAATTAACTAGCACTGCTTAATTAATTAATTAATTAATTGTCGTCATCATCACCATCACCAAAGTAATTAAAAGCCACTCCCATAAGCAGGAGCCCAGTAATCAGCTCCATTGTCGCTCCCAACATGCTGAGTGCAGGACACAGGAACCAAGCATAACCCTTTACTTCTTAGATCCTTTGCTGCCTTACGATCTTGTGATGAATCTGCCTGCTGTAATTAGTTTTCATTCAAAAAAATTCCAATAATCAAATACATAAGCTTTTCAGGTCCTATATAAAATAATCATCGATCTCATCATCATTTTTGCAATTAATTAATTACTTAATATCAATATGATAATATATATATTAAGGCTAGCTTAATTAATGATGATCTTATCATCATCATGAATCATGATCGATGCATGCATGATTTTAATATTCGATTTTCGAAAATTAAATAACTAGTGAAATCAAATTAATAAGAATATATATGTACCTGGGTAGGAGCTCCTTTTCTTTTCTGGCAGTTGTCATTCAAGAGCTAATTAAATTAGTGAAAAGCATATCATCAGTATTATTCCATCGTAAGTCAAATTCATTAGAATTAAGAAAGCAAATGAGATTCTCTTAGAAAAAGATAATAAATTTACAAAATAACTATCTCTTAAGATCGAGTTTAACCTTATATAAAATGCTAAATGTAATTCCAAACTAGCTTAGCTAGGTATATAGAGTCCACAATGAGATTAATTATCTTTTCAATTCAGTTTAAATACTACTAAAGTTTTTTGTAAAGCTGAGAGCATTGTTCCTCGAGTGCTTTTCTTTATCATATTCGAATAAAATAATTATTAATTTGTTAGATGCTTTTTTATATTCAAATGAATTAATTAAGTAAGGCTCCCATCCCCCTTCATGCATGCTTGCTTTTGATGGTGGTGATGGATCCAATAAAGCATACCGGCCTGACCAGGGCCTTCAGGAAAATACACAATTCCTTTCTCCTTGAACAACCACCTAATTAAGGTAATTAAACTCTCTCTCATCAATTATATACTCTAACTCTAATTAATTCATTAATTAATACACACACTAACTAATAAATAAATTAACTTAAACTATAGTCCACATGTTTATTAATTTGTTTCTCATCACCATCTTGTGAATGAGAGAGAGAGAGAGAGAGATTGGGAAATGGGACATGAAAATGTTGAAAATGTATGGGTATAACTTACAGAATGTTGGTTCCTGATGTTTTTGGAGGCATTGCCCAAGTAAGGGGAGCTGAGGGCCTGCAAACAAAAGGGAATAAAGTTTGTGACTTCCATAACCAAAGAATATGTAAGAAAAAGCATGAATTATTCAAACTTTAAGGGCATGCTCTCACTGATTCTCACTTAGCTAGCTATATATAAATATATTTATATAATTTGAGAGAAACATCACCTCAATTTGACCCTGAAGGAATCTGATATACCCAATGGCTTCTAACAAGACTGAAGCAGTGTCAGTCTGCAAAAGAGAAACACACATGCAACCCTTACAAGTTAAAAGAGAGTAAGAATCCAATTAAAACAAGAAAATCAATTACCAAAGGATAATTAAAGAGCTGCTTTGATCTGGGTTTGGGAATTCAAAGTAAATCTTTTCATTGGATTTATAAAATCCGAGAAAATGAAACAAATAAAAATAAAATAATCCCCAGTTTTCACCTTTCCAAATGGGGAAACTAGTTGGTGAAGGGATGTTATTCTATCACCTAGCTTCTCCTTCCTTACCTGCAGGTTCATTTAGAGTAAATATATAAGTAATTTAGATTCATTAGAAGGATATACGATTATAAAATTTAATTACTAATAAGTTCATCAGTTAAGTAGATGAGCTCAAAGAAATTTACACCTAGTAAAACTAAATGAATTACCTTGAGAGGTGGTTGGCTTGGAGATGGGTGAACCCTAGCCTTCTTGCTCATCCCACCAGTGGCAGTGCTATTACACTATTAAAAAACCAATTAACATGCAAATGAGAAAATTAAATGAAAATTAAAATTAAAAAAAAAACATAAAATGTATGAACATAAAGACAAACTTGTAGAAAACAAAAACAGGAAGACAAAAAAAAAAGAAAACTGTGTTACCTCAGATGAGTGATCTGCATGTTGGTGGTTCCTCTTATTGTGAGTTTTGTTGTTATAGGAGAAGTCCAATATATTGTTGTTGTTATTATTACTTAAACTAGTGACACAAGACCTTGGGGATGAAAGTGGCATCATTTGTACTGGGGACCAAACTGCTCTGCTGCTATTGCTGCTGCTGCTTGGTGCAACCCCCACCTGCTGCTGCTGATTATGATTCTGATGATGATGATGAAATTCTTCATCTCCATTATTAATGGGATTCATGCACAAGTTAATGCTGTTGTGAGAATTATTAGCAGCCTCTTGTTTTATAAAATCAACAGCAACATCATCATGATGATGATGATGAGATTGATGATGAGGATCCCTTGGATATTGTGGGATCAAGATTTGCTCCTCCTCCCAATTTTCCAATCTGCTTATTTTAGGTTGAAAATGGGTAACTGTCCCAAACCCATCTTCTTGGCTGGATAATCCACCCCTGAAAATTCATCATCACAACATATAATTAATTATTCATTAGAGAGAGAGAGAGAGAGAGAGAGAGCGAGAGAGAGAAAGATGAATATATACAAAAGCAATTGGCTCCAGGATTGTGGAGGGTGGTGATCTAGGTTATTATGGTCAGGAGACAAAGAATTGAGAGGGAGAGAATTAGAAGATCCAAGCACATATTGAGAAGGGAAGAGAGAGGGTGGATGCATGCTGCTCCACCAGTTAGGGTTTCCAGCCATCATTTGTTGCACTTATTGTGAGAAAGAGGCCACTCCCAAAAATACACAATTCTTCTTCTTCACTTCATGCTTGCTTTGATCAAAAGATCAGAAAAAAAAAAGAACCAAGGATAACCAGAAAAAGCTGAATATTTTCTTTCTTTTTTCCTTTCTCTTTAATCTCTCAATGTTTTCGATCTTATATTTCCATGTATATGCACCCAAACAAGACTTTGGTAGCTCAAGCTTTATGAGAAGTACTGTTTTCTTTGTTGGATGATGAGGTTGAAGAAGCTCAAGTCTGTGGCCTTTAAAAAATTTATAGAGGGTGGGGTTGAGGAACTTTGCATTTTGTGGTTTTTCTTGTTCATTTGTTTGGTAATATCTCTTTTTTTTTTTAATATTCCAACTTTAACTTTTTTCTAAAGTGGGGCAAAAAGCTGGTGGGGAGTGTTTTCTGGCCCTCTCATAAACAATGGCTCGTAAGGCTTCTTTCCTGTAATTATACCTTTGGAAGTTGGGCTTCTTTATAATTTGAGCTTAGGGTTTGGATTTTAATCTAATTCTAATTGCTATTAGCTACTACTGCGCTATTCATATCAATGTCATCGATCATATGTGCTTTCTTTATTCTTGATGCAATAATTCACTTCAATAAACCAAACTACAGAATCTGAGTGGGTGAATAAAATATATAACCCAAAAGCAGATTATGAATTATTTATGAATACGATAGATAATGAGTGGAATTCATTAATAGATCTAAACCTATTTTTGAGGTAATTATAAAGGAAATTAATTAAGATAATTAGTGCTGTATTCTAAAATACAAGTAAATATGTAACAGAAAGGGCCTGGGATTCCCTCTGGTTCCAAGGTACGTAGCTCCATCCTTGAGTGAGTCCATCTCTATTAGAGAAATGCTCAATAATATTCATGATCAATGAATATGGCATTGATTAATTAATAACATATTATTCTAACGAAATTATGATCATGCATTCTTATAATTAATGGCTGCAAGAATTTATCATCCACAAATTATATACCTTATTTAAAATCGAAATGATAGATATATGTTAAGTTTTGTATATATTTGTTAATAATACTAATACATTTATATAAACAAATATAAATTAAATTAATTAAATACCACCAAATCAAACCTGGTACAAAAACTTGATACAAAAATTGGTACCTCTATTATTGCTGTATTCAAAAAACCTAATTCTCAGGCTCTTAATTTTAGCCCTGGGCAAAAATCAAAATATGAAAGTATAGTTATGTACTTAATTATATGTAAAAGAAAGAAGAAGAAAAAATGAAAGCATAGTTCTCAAATTCCAATTAATGTGGTAAATAAGAAAGTTCGGAACTCGGTGTATAATGTACTATTGTGTGTGTGTACTTTTTTGTTTTGGCTTTTTTTTCCTTTCATAAAGCGGAATAGTCGATAGAAGGTACTAATATATAGAGGAAAATAATCACCTTCAAAATATTACAACATTATAATTGGCAAGCCAAAATCCGGTATAAAATCCATTACAAATACGCACGATGATATTCATATAATTTGAACACGAGTCCTTCAATTAAAATAGAGACAACTATTAGACCAACAGTTAGCATAGAAATATGTATATTCTCAAAACTATTATTTGTGAACTTTTATTTAGTTATCCTTTGGATATATAAATCCTAGGACATATATATGTGTATGATATAGCTAGGTACGTATAATTCAGAATTTTATTTATGAAAAATAATTTCTTTGATTGAATATATATAGGACAATGTAATAGAGAAAGTAAGATCGATCCGTGCATACAAATGGCTTTATTAAAATTTTAACAATCTAGAGGAATTAGTTAAGAAAAAAGATATACTACGCACCCAAAATAAAACCTAAAGCACAATGTTAACAAAATAAATCAGATATATAACAGGGAGATTCCTCAAACCATAAACACTAATTGACGCAACCAAGTCATATTGGGCCGGCCAATCAGTATGTAACAACTCATACGTCAACCATCTAGCATCTACAAGCATTAATGGTCCAAACAAAAAGACTATGAAAAGAAACCAGACAACAAAGGACCCTAAACATCAGTCTCCAAAAGGACCAAAACTATACTAACACCAAGCAAGCCGATCACAAAGAGGCGGCGCCGACACTAAAAGCTTAAAATTAACTCTCATATATATACAGCACGCTAGAGAGACTAATTGAGGACAAAAGATCAGGGCTAATACTCCTCCGTCCTCATAGAGGAACATCGAGAGAGGAGAGCAAAAACATTGCAATACCCAGATCGACCAATCCTCCTTTGGTATTATTGAGGGAAAACCCGAGAGCATATTTAGGAGCAAAACCGGGTGGGTGCAGGGCGAACGATTTTAAAGAAGACTCCCCATCATTAGTTACATAGAGAAGATCACTAAGACGTGCGAGACACAAAATCTCGTGCTAATGGGAGTGGAGGTTCGAGTCCTCTAGCTTCAAGGCATAATATTGAATATTGAGAATACTCATTGACTTTGAAATAAACTCGGCATTGCAATACCCAGCAAGCCCTAAATAGTAGATCATCCTCGAGCCAACCATCCGCGTCGGTACCGTATTCACTGGGTTGAGCAAAGCCACCATCACGCCCGAGCATGGTACGTAGATCTCCTTGGCGCGAAATCGGAATAGAGAGATATCCCAGTGAAAAAGATCCGCAACTAAAGGCAAAAAGGGTTGAGAATCGTCTGGGAAGAGGGTGAAGGGAGAACAAGCTGGGGAGGGAATAGGGAGGCATGGGAAACACAAAATCAGCCACTAGTTGGTGGAGATCCGGTCACCCCCACACCCAAAATGTTTTTCACCTAAGCGTTAGGTATAATTCGGATTAATTGTGGGTTTTTCCTAATTTACTTGTCACAAGTCCAACTTTATTTCTTGGCTTTTTTCTAATATTGAGAAAGGGGAATTGTATATATTTTAGAGTCAAATTTGTGATTTTCTATACATAATAAAAAAGAATATTAGTAGGTTATAGTAATAATAAGTCGTGACAAGTCAAACTTAAATTGAAAGTTATTTTATTTGAAACTGATCCTACTCTCATTCAATTTTCATTACTTATATAGATGCTATCTTCAATTCATAACTACATATATATATATATATATATAGATGCTATCCTCAATTAAAAGATCCTAACTTATATCGGGTAGCTTCTTGTTTCTTCTTAATTTGTTAACAGGAAAAAGTTTGCCCAAGAATTTTCAGCAAATGGTATGAAAAGCTGCTTAATTAAAAACCGATTGTTGACGTTCACTGGTGGGTGAGAAAGTCACTTTTGATAACCGTTGTCGTGTAACCACCACTTGTACTTCACCTAATTAACATATATATATATTAAAACGGCTTTATTCTTTGCTAGTGTTAAATTTGAGAACTGAATATTTTCTTTTTTTTTTGGTATAAAGGGAGGGCATAAGCCGGAAAATAAAATTAAACAACAATAATTCTATGGATCTATTAATCCCACATAAATCACCCTAAATAAGTCACCCATCACACCGTTAGGAGGACTCACAAATTCAGTACAACCGAAGTACAAGTTCCGACTAATTAATTACAGCAAGTTTATCAATTACTCATTTACCTTCTCTGAACATGCATATGTTGAATTCTATAAGTACCGACGGATTCATTAACCTTTTACGGTTAACAATAATTAATGTTAAATAAGGAATAAAGAGGATCACAATAAGAAACATTTATACTCTCTAACTCGAGAACTCAATAGTTTCAGTACATAGATTAGAAGTATTAGTGGCGGAACAGAATAATTCTTAATCTGATATAATCATAGTTCTCTTTTCAAGATAAATACTGTAACTAATCATGGTGGTATATAGACAGCAGACCAAAGGGAAACAAGAATTGAGGGAACAGATCACGTACGTACGTTGACATTGAATTATCCTTAATTATAATTAATGAGGTACACCATTTGAATATCAGGCAATAATTAATTATTAATAACTAATTAAGTAGTGGAATATTCCATTGTTATGGGAGAGAGTTGTGAAGACAAACCAAAAAGAAATTTTCCTTCTTTTTGCTTCGTGTCATTACAATTGTGTGGTCATATTTATTTGGAAATTTAATTTAGAAATGCTAGAAATTAATTTTTTTTGTTATAAAACTGATTTTTTTTTCATTATTAATCTCTTACATGATTTGAGCGATTAAATTTGGTTATCTTTAAGCAGATTCAAACCTCTTGGATAGGGGTAGGACTAGTGAAGAAGATATATATAACCTTCAATTAATTGACTTGGTTATATCCCCTCCAACACAACAAAAAGTCCCACATTATTAAAATATTGCATCACTTCTACCAATCTTATGCACCCCACTAATGGTTGAAAGTTATGGGTATGTTTGGATGAGAAACTTCAAAATTTCAAGTAATTTATACTATATTGCTAAAAATTGCATTAACAAAAATTGAATATGGTGTTTGTAAGTAACTAGTGGGATAACGTAGTAAGGGAGTACATACACCACATGAGCATAGCAAAACCAAGTTATTACAAATGTCATCTAAATTAAGGTCTTGCATCTTATCATTTGAAATTCTTTGGAACTTTTAAGTTCCTCATTTTTAATAAATTAAACTTAAATTCTTGATATTTTGAAATTTCTCATCCAAATATATATATATAGTGTAATTTACTCAAACTCTGACTATCTCTATCACTTGGACTACGTTTGGTACGCCGTATAAGGAACTGGATAAGATAATATAATATGAAACTAATGTTTGGTACCATTCGTATTAATTAGCCACCGAATAAGTTAATACGGTTAAGTGTCTTTATACAGTTCACACCCGCTAAAATAATACCCTCGAAATTGTCTGTATTAAATAGTCGGATGACGAACAATCTTAAAAAGTGTAATAATAATAATAATAATAATAATAATAATAATGAATTAATAATTAATAAGAATTAAATAATAGTAATAATAATAATAATAATATCAATAATTAATTAAAATTAAATTAAAATAAATAATAATATAGATAATTAATATCTATGATATAGATATTTTTTATCAACTAATATAATATAATCCGGCCAGTATAATATAGTCGGCATTTTAATCGATCCGGTAGAGCACCAAACGCCCGACTAAATAGTCAGTCTATTCGGTGGATAGATTAGTCTATCCGACTGAAATAGTTAGTACAATACGGTGTACCAAACGAGACCATTGGTGTAATAATCTATGAAAGTAAAAACATTCGTATATGTCATGCGGAAATGTACTTGCAAATCCTTTTGGATCTCCTTATTAAATGTCAAATATATTCTTAAGAAATGATACATATGATTGGTAAAGTACCACTAGTTATGATGAGCTTCCAAATGCATATATCAGGACTATACTTCCATGAAAACCAGCAAGATTAACTCATGAAGTCCATCAATATCCCATATTCTTCCATCCAAGAAGTCACTGTTGGGATGTTTTCAAAATATGTAAACCGGTGATATGTCAGTTTAATAATTTTGAGAACGTTTTTAATTATACAAATCTTACATTGGTTGAGTAAATTACAAATATATAGTTTGCAGGATATGGTGTCTTTTAGATTAGCAAAGCACCGGTTATTGATACAGTTTCATATTTATTCATGCTATTAATGTTGCAACTCTTAACGAAGAACAAAACCCAGACCTCACAACAGAGGGCCCTCAAGGCCAAGAACAAAACCCACCCTAAATACACACATTCCAGTTCAGAGCATCCAACAAATTAGCATTGGATTGCTTGAACTTCACAGTACTAAGATGGGTCCAAATCAAATTACAAACAGAAAAGAAAATGGCATCAGCTGATTTGATTAGGAGCCCAAACACTCTTTTGTTGCGTTCTTTCCAAATACCATAAACAGTAGCAGCAAGAGCAATTTTACAAGCAGTCACCCTACAAGACTTCCCTGTCCATAAAACAGCAAGAAGAGAAGCGAGAGAGGGCCATGGAGGAAGAACCCAACCAAATATGCACATGAGCATCACCTTTTTCCATATAAGAGCAGAAACTCACACTGGAAAAAAGAGGTGAGAATGCCATTACAGAGCACACTCAAACCATTACCCTGAGCATTAAAGTGCCTTAACCTGTCATTCGTAG
Organism: Oemleria cerasiformis; assembly: GCA_037349345.1. Lineage (NCBI taxonomy): Eukaryota > Viridiplantae > Streptophyta > Magnoliopsida > Rosales > Rosaceae > Oemleria > Oemleria cerasiformis. The sequence goes on along the minus strand of JAZGTL010000019.1, from coordinate 3,628,454 downwards.
ATAACTTTCCACGAATGGCTAACCACAAAATAAAACTCGCTCTAGGGATATAACCCCTTAACCACACTAGAGAATGCCATGGGACATGGAGACTCGGGGGGACAAATGATTCCACGTAGAAGAAAAAGAGAATCTCCCTGAGGCCTCCCCAGACCAAATAAAGGAGTCAGGAGAATCAGCATTGGGCCTAATGTGATCAGCATCAGCGCTAAGAATTCTAATCACAGGACTAGGCGAAAGAGGCCAGCTCCACCTCGAACCATTGATCACAGAACAAACTTTAGAATGCGTCGACAGCCCGAAGTATCCACAACTCCAGCGCCAACCAAATCTTCCACATACCCAACTTCAAGCCAATTTTCGCACCAAAGAAAAACATCTGCTCCGTTACCTACCACAGCCTTGATGAGTGGTCTAACCAAGGGCCTATACTTGAGCAACATCCTCCAATTCCAAGAACACACAGATGGAGGGGAAATACACCACAAGCACTGCCCACGGATTATATTTGCCTTAACCCACTTGACCCACAAACTCTTCTGACTATGAACAAGCAAACTCCACACGTGCCGAGCCATAAGAGCGATATTCCAAGTATGCAGATCCCTCAACCTAAGCCCACCCATCACTTTCGACTTGCACACCTCCTTCCACGCCACCTTTGCATGATACTTCCCGTCCAGTTTCCATGACCAAAGAAATCTCCGGAACTTAAGCTCCATTTCACGAAAGATTTTCTTTGGAAGATAAAGATGGGAAGCCCAATACACATGCACACTAGCCAAAACAGATTTAATCAACTGAAGCCTGCCAGCAAAGGACAATTTTTGATACTCCTAGCTACGTACTTATCCAGCCTTGGACACGCTCAAGGAGAGGTTGACATTCATAAAACCCCAGCTTAGTGGAAATCATAGAAACCCCCAGGTAACAGACCATCGTAGCTTCTTGCCCATAGCCGAAAGTATCCTTAACCATAGCCAAAAGAGAATTAGACCCTCATGTCACAAACACATTGCTCTTGGCCTGATTAGGAATCAGCCGCAAGACAGAGGAGAACATAGTAATAGTATCCTTTATAACCAACATAGAGTGCCTACCCCCCTGACAAAAGACCAGCAGATCATTAGCAAAGGCCACATGAGACAATCCCACACTCTCACACCTCTAATGGAATCTAAAACGAGGGGAATCAGCAATCCTAAACTTTAACAATCGAGACAAAATATCCATGGCAAAGATGAATAGGTACGGGGAAAGAGGGTCCCCCTGTCGAAGACCCCCGTCTTCCCTCAAAAACGCACAAGCTCCCCATTAACTGCTACAGAGAAACGAGTGGAAGAGATACAATTTTCCACCCAATTAATCAGCTTAGGATGGAACTTGAAAGTTGCCATAGCCTGAAGCAAGAAACCCCAGTTCAAGGTGTTGTATAAGCTTTCAAAATGTCCACTTTGGCTGTAACTCTTGGTTCACCCCGCCTTCAAATGGTACCCACGCATCAGCTCCTACACCAACAAAATATTATCTCCAATCTGGCGCCCACTCACAAATGTAGATTGATTATCACTAATGATGGAAGGGAGGACCCCAACAATCCGATTGGAAATCAGCATGGAAATTATTTTGTACATAGTGTTCCAGCATGATACGGGGCGAAAATCTGTCATGGAGGAAGGATTCGAGACTTTCGACACCAGAGTAATAATAGTGTCATTCAACTCCTTAAACAAACAACTAGAAGCAAAAAATTCCTTCACATCGGCAATGATATGAACTCCCATAATTTTCCAGGTATGCTGAAAGAAAAGCCCATTGAACCCGTCCGGCGCCGGGGCCTTATTGGGCTTAAGCTGGAAGCAAACCTCCTTATATCCTCATCAGTGAAAACCCGAACCATGCCCAAAGCATCATCAGCCCCGATAGGATCCTCAATCAACCCACTGAAGCTACACCTAGTAACTGGCGGCGAAACACCCAGAAGATTCTCAAAAAAATTCACAGCCTCTACCTTCACCTTATCCTCATTAGCAGCCAATTGACCATTGCCCATCACAATCGAAGAAATCAGGTTTCGGTTGGCCCGTTTTTTGACCATCCCATGAAAAGACGAAGTATTAATATCACCCTCTGCCATCCACCGAATCCTGGACTTCTTGCACTAGAAGCCCTCTTCTCTAATCAGACTATCAGCGTAAACCCGAAGACACTCTCTTTCTCAATCCACAATGGAGGAATCCAAAGGGTTTTCAGTGAGCAGAGATTGACACTTATCAAGCTTCTCCTTAGCCCTCCCATCCGCTTCAGAGACATCAGAGTTAGGCTCCCTATTCAACATCTTCAACGCTCCTTTAACAAGTTTCAATCTCCTAACCAGCTTGTACTAACAAGTACCATAGCAGGGAGCATCAAACACCTACTAGACAATGGACAGGAAATCCGGGTGATTAGCCTAAAAATCGAAAAACTTAAATGGAGCATGCCAGTTACTCCTGGGTAATCCAAAGTCAATCTTCCCGGGGCAATGATCAGAAGACCCACGATGCAGAAAAACTACAGAACAATTCGGGAATTGGACAAGCCAAGCTTCATTTGCCAAAACACGATCAAGCTTCCTCTTAATAAGCAACCCACTGTACTGGTGGTTGCACCAGGTGAGGTGGTGCCCAGTGTAACCCAAGTCATCCAACCCAAGGTCCCGAAGACAATCATTGAAATCAGCAATATCAGTGGTACGGCCATCAATACTTCCAACGTTATCCTAGAGACAACGAGTAACATTAAAATCACCCAAAACAACCCAAGGGGCATCACCACTTCAACTAGCGCAGGCTCGAAGGCTATTCCAGATACCCCTTCGATTAGAGTCATCATTATCCTCATAGACCATAGAAACAAAAACCTGTAAACCAGAGCTTGCAATCTGAACCCTACAATTCACCACCTAAGTAGTAGCATCAATAATCGAGACGAGCACCACATTAGGATCCCATCCTAACCAAATCCTCCCATTAGGATGGTGAGAGTAGTTAGAACAGAATTTCCAATTCTGACGCAAAGAGTAGTATGTAGACAAAGTAAGGGTGTGGTTTAATAATCACCTCATTGGGGAATGTGTCCCCTATTTATTGTTTATTGTGTAAGGCATGTTGAATAGTTTCAATGTGGGATTAAATGCCCTTTGATGTGGTGTTGTCACGTGACTTGTTGAATAGTTTCATTAAGTTGGTGATTCATTGGGCCCGGTTACGTTTGATTTGAATATTTAAATTAAAAATATATCTTTCAAAAATAAAAATTCAAATTAAGGATAACACTTAGTACTATAGTCTAGTGATATTCCTCTCTATACAATATGTGGGAGATTTCGGGTTCGTCTTTTGTAAAGAACAAGATCGATATCCAATATGTATAATATAATCCCCTCCCTCAATATCATAAAAAAAATTACAAACTAAAAATGTAATCAAGATATTTTCCAAGATTAATCTAATAGTAGTTTTCTCAACAAAAATGTAAACTAATTAAGAATGTAATCAAGATAATCAAACACAAAATTATCTAATGGTACTTTTCCCAATTTAGTGTGATGAAGTCTCATAGGGGCTGTAAATTTTCCATTATCCTCTTTTACCTTTTTTAACTTTGTACCTTTGCAAGTGTTATATAATTTGTTTGTTGCAACAAATTAATCTCATTGTGTTGATGTGGCGGTGTTGTACAGTTGAATATTTAAAAATCTCTTTCATCCATCCATTAAAGTACTTTTCGATAAGCAAATATTGTAAATATGGCTTTACAATCTCCGTTGGAGAACTTTACAAATACTCTTTACAACCCCCAATGGAGACCTCCTTTATTAACGAGAAACATTAGTGTAACAAAATTAAGGGCACTTTTACTTATTAGGAATGAGATTAGTGAGTAATGAGAGAAGTATGCAATTGAAGAAGTGGGCAATCGGAGAAGGGGGTAATTAATCATTCATATTGAGTTGTTTACTAACTATATAGAATTAAAACAATAATGAGATTAATTTTCCTTGTTATTGTTTACTAACCGCTATGAATCGGAATAAAAATTAATTGATTATTAAAATGCCCTTTATTTTCACAACTTTTTCAATGTCTCATTCTCTTGTCTAATCAATTTCTGAACACACACCAACCCTAGTAGCCACAAAAGAATACACCAATAATATTTTAAATAAAAAATAAATTAACCTCAACCGTGGTGAGGTGTGAAGGAGCGTAGAAGAAGAAAAAATAATAATGTACTTACTTACTTTGAAACAAAAAAAGTGAGTTTGGAGCAAGAAGAACATATGGAGAATTGAAGAGTTAAGTTTTCAAAGTATTAAAGCATTCAAAAGAAATTAGGGTACGCGTAAATTTATTATGATTAAAGGCTGTAATTACTATAAAAGTTGTAGGACAATTTTGGTACATCGAAAAATTAAAATAGGTAATGGAAATCATTAACACCTCCCCCCTAGTTAATCCCATTACCCATTTTGGGGTAATGGCATTAAGGATTTCAAGTGGGGTCCACCTGTTAAAAAAATCTAATTGTGCAAGTAAACGCATGAATACTCTATAATAAGAATCATTTCCTTTGATTTGATTCTCATTAACCTTAAGTAAACACACACTAAATTGTTTTTTTTTTCTATTGCACAAATGTCCTTACATACATGGTATAAGATTGATTTCTGCCCTTATGAGACTCTTAACACCTACACGAGGTCGATATCAAGCCTCAGGCACCCCTAACGCCCTCTCGCCCCTAATGAAGTTTTCCTTTTATTAATTATAATGACATGAGGAAGGGGATTTTTTTTTTTATACAATGATATTGGGGGAAGGGAAGTACAATATACATGTTGGACATCGATCTCTCCCTTTACGAGAATCGAGCACGAGACCTCTCACATAATGTGTGAAGATGAATACTAGTAAGTCATAACATATGGTGGCATATGAGAAAAAAAATTACAATATATACATTGAATATCAATTTCGTTCTTTATAAAAATCAAACTTGAGATTTTTTTTTTCTTTTCTTTTCAATTTGAGCTAGAAAATTGTCGTGTCTCATTGATCTTTACTTCTCACACACTTTAACCGTAAGAAGAGTGAATATAGCGTTTACCGCGATTAGCGGTAGCCGCGCTAGTAGCATTAGGCCATTAGCAGGCTCTCTTCTCTACCGCCTTCCTAAGCCGAGAGAGCACCCACCTCTACTCCCCCAATCCAAAACTAAAAGTACAGATCAACTTATTTCATTCATCCACAGAAGAAGAGATTCGACCCCATCGATTCAATTGCTCAATTCTTCAATGAGTGGTAGCAGTAATTTTCGAGCACCTCCAGAAGATGCTTGGGTTCACACTTACAAGACCTTACTTCCTCAATGGCAATCCCTCGCTCATTCTCACCAGGTTCCTTTTCCGTTTTAAATTTGATCAATTTAGTTGTTTGTTGAACTCTCTTTCTTCCTTTGATTGGTCTCATTTCTTCCGTTCATGTCTCCGGTAGTCATCTTATCTACAATATATCATTCTTCGGATTTAGAACAACTTACTTTTGGTTCGATTCTGCGAAAAATCAAATTGTGTGGAATTGAGAGATTTGATGGCTTCTGTAATATAACCACCTAGTATTTTGTTTAGAATTAGCGGACATAATAAAATCAGTGAATTATCAACAAATTTATAAAGTTGTGGAGGCTTCTGTAATCTAATTTGGCAAGAATTCTATGGCTTTATGGAAAAATAAACTAAGTATTTCTCTTTGTTTAAATGAATCTTCTTTCCTTTGGGTATACATAAAAGAGTACATGCCTGTATGATAGTGTGCATATTTGTGTGCATTTGTTAATTTGGAAATAGATTTCTTATAGTGTGATTTATGAGGACTTCTTTTGCAGTCGATAATCCCGATTTCAATATCTAGAGTTAATCAATTTGATGCCGGAAGACTGGACATAGAAATGTCAGCCATGTTGAAAGAGCAGTTGGTTAAGGTCTTCTCTTTAATGAAGGTATGTCTCATTGTCATGGCTATAGTGCTAGTCATCGAAGGGAGTAGCTATATATTATAACGTCAGCATCCCTAAACTGTTTCTTCTTTTCATTGGGATTAGCCAGGAATGTTATTTCAATATGAAGCAGAACTTGATGCCTTCCTTGAGTTTCTTATCTGGAGGTTCTCAATTTGGGTAGATAAGCCTACTCCGGGAATTGCTCTCATGAATCTGAGGTATAGAGACGAACGTGCAATGGAAGCAAGAGGAAAAGGTAGCAATGTTCGGACTTTTATTCCATATGTTATGCTTCCCCGGGATGCTAGACACTGTTCTGATTAGTTATGCTTTGTAAGGAAAATGAGATGATCTTTAGAACATTGTGGTAGTCTCAGCACTGATTAATATGAGTCAGCCTAATTCGTATGTTTGGTAACAATGAATGATCAAATAAGCCATCATATTCAAAGATAATGTAGAAAAGTGACTTGTTTCCCCTATATTTTTAGTTAAGAAATATGGTCCAAATTCTCATATCAGATTATAGAACATACACTAACTTTATTTGGTAGACCCAAGTGAAAGTCCTAGACATCTCTAATGTAGAAGAAGTTTCAAAATTCCAAATAGTAGAATGTAGTATATAGGTTGTTCGTAAATTGTCTAATTACAAATTCAACGGTGAATAGATATTTTTTTCCAAGACAGAAATTTGAAATTCCATCTTGCCATTCAGCTTGTTTAGAGTATATCCTCATGTAAACTTATATGTTATGCTTCTGCTTTTTTCTTTAAATTATTTTCAGTCAGAACGGGTTTGGAAGGCCCTGGTCTTACAGTTGCACAAAAGCTTTGGTATTGTGTTGCAACTGTTGGCGGTCAATACATCTGGGCTCGTTTGCAATCGTTTTCTGCGTTCCGTAGGTGGGGCGATTCTGAACAGGTACTGTATTCTTCTAGTTTTTTGCGGCCCCTTAATTAAACATATGGAGGGTTCTTGAAATGGGCAAATGATGTTCTATGCCATTTTCTTCAGAGGTCTGTAGCACGAGGAGCATGGATTCTGATACAACGTATAGAAGGACTGTACAAAGCTGCCTCATTTGGCAACCTGCTTTTATTTCTTTACACAGGAAGGTATGTGCTCTGGCTTTTACGTAAAAGATGGTTTCGTTGAATCAAGTCTAATGATATATGCGTTCAACTTTAATCCAAATTTTTCCTACACTTACGGAATATAAGTTCACTGCAGCTAGAGTTGGTAGTTTATTTCTTGGATATTTTTAATTGAAATTTAAGTTTTGTTTGGATTTTGCATAAACCTTTTGATATATCCTCTCCATTTGTTTACTTTCATGTTATATAGGTCAACATGTTGATAAAGCTGGGTTTATAATATAATAATGTGAGAACTTTTCCGTGTCATAGGTGATGTAGGAATAATATTTTCCTTGACAAGGTTGTAGAACTCAACATCTTTTCCGTATCACATGTTGTAATGCAGGTATAGGAATCTAATTGAAAGAGCTTTAAAAGCTAGGCTGGTCTATGGGACCCCGAATATGAACCGAGCGGTTAGCTTTGAGTACATGAACCGCCAGTTAGTGTGGAATGAATTCTCGGTATGTCCTTATTTTTTTTATTTACCCTTTAAATTAATTATTAGTTGAATTTAAATTCTTAGTTTGAGGAATTGTCATTCTGAGGCATACCAAGTGATCCTATCTTTGAAATTTATAACCTGATTTGGTAGTAAGGAATTTGGACTGAAAACAGGTGATAGGTTCCGGTAGTTGATGTTTGAGAAACACTAGTTTATTTGAAAATTTTCGCACGTGCATGAAGAAAGGGCAAGTTTAAAATATTTATGGTCATCCTGATACTTCTTGGTCTGGGTTCATGTTGTTGTCTCCCGTGTTATTCTGTCCGTCAGGAACAAGTATTTTCAAACTGAAGTTTATATGCCATTTTTTTTCTCTTTTTTGGGAATGATTGTTAGGTACAAGGAATTTATTCCCGATATTAATGGTTTTGCAGTTTTGCTACGCTGTTACATTGATGAACAGTGTAATATTGAGAAATATTCTATTATTTGAAACTCTCTTTTCACTAATTAGAGATTGGTGATCAACATATAGCATCTGCTTAAGGCATTTATGGATGGAGACTTAGTGCTTAGAATTTCTATAGGTAACAGAATAGCATCGCTCTTTTTTAGTTCCATGTTAATGTTCTTGACACGCATTTTGACAATCGTATGTGTATTCATCTAGTTGTTTGTTCTACTATGCACACACTATATCAGGGTCATCGCCTTTTTCTCTGCCAAGTTATATACTTATATGCATCCTGGCATGTATTTGTGTGGGTTTATATGCACATACCTAGATTAAGGTATATGCTCATGTTTGCTACAATTTGTCCATTCTGAAGAAGCAAAAACGTTTATAGATTTTTTTATGCATGGGAAAGCTCTAGATTTTGTGCTCAATAGTGTATCCTCCATAAATGGTTTTAATTTCACAAACCAAACAGCAGTTCAATTGCAAAGTATTTTTCAGTCATTCTCCATCTTACAAAGCAAAAAGTTATAGATTGTGCCCAATCCTTGATCGTTTGCACAACTTAGTCATCCATGGCCTTCTTATAGATATTGGGAACTAGAAAACCAAAAATATCAAATTTCCCCACTGCACATGTACACTTGATGTGTGCGTGTGCGTTTCTCTTTAGATTTTTGTTCTGCATAACTGTATCTATATCTGTATCTCATGATTTGCTGTTCTGGTGTCCAATATTGGTTGCTTACTTTATGACTGTATGGACTTAAATTAGCTCTTGTGCTGATGGCAGGAGATGTTATTGTTACTTCTTCCTCTTCTGAACTCATCCTCAGTGAAAAACCTTCTTGGCCCGTTTTCTAAGGATAAATCATCAAGTTCAAAAGAGGACGACTTAGTTTGCCCCATATGCCAGGCCAGTCCAACCGTTCCCTTTCTCGCGCTTCCCTGCCAGCACAGGTACATCACTAAATCTAAACTATTTTCTTGAAAGAAAACAACTTTGAGCTCCCAAAATGGCATAAAAACAAGATCTGCATAGAGCCTACAGAAAATGCCGAACGAAAAGGCTTGGGAAAATGAATTTTCGAAGTATGAGTTCTGGCGCAATAAGCGTTGTATAATACTGGTTCATGCTGGCAGATACTGTTACTACTGCCTTAGGACACGGTGTGCAGCAGTCCCAACCTTCAGATGCTCCAGATGCAATGAGCCCGTGGTCGCCATGCAGAGGCATGTCAACGAGCCAAAAAAATGATTGTTACAGAGTTGGGAAGCAAACACTTCATAGTATTAGCACAAGTGTATAAATCAACGCAAAGTAGCGTTACTTCATTTTCCTCTTCCTATGCATTACCTTTTAATTGAGGGGAAAATAACATATAAATTTAGAAAACATGTTCCTTTGTAGAATCATTCATTCTTCTTTTGAGTAGAAAGCTTCATTCTTTGCCCTTCACTCTCATTGCTCATATGCCTATTTCATTAACTTTATCTGCCTTCGAACTAAATTCTTTAAGTAGCTTGTATTTTCTATTTTTTCATTTTAGTCGTATTCTAGAGGTTTTACATTCAAATCCCGTAAATGAAACAGCTCAGTGTATTGAATTTAGTACTTTATTGTTAACTTTTATAACCCTATCCTAAATCTTCATTTCTCATATTGTTGTAATAAAACATGAAAAAAAAAGAATAAAAATAGTGCCACTCTAAAAAAAAAAGGGATAAAAATAACGGATTAATTTGAAACTACACTATCAAGTGGAAAAATAGCTCAAAATTGTAATTTTACATTTATTTCATTAAAATACATTTTGAGTGGTAACAAAATAAACACTCACTCTTAAAATTTCCACCACAATTCTATACACTTAATTTGTCCAAATTACCCTTGGAGAACCTACCAAATTCCACATCAACCTCATCAGCCAATCCGACCTCCCCAAGTCTCCTCAACCCCTTGCTCAAAACCCTAACCATATACTCGTCCGCTTTAAAACCACTAGATCCCCACCCGTTGCTTTTCAACATCCCATAAATCTTAACCGTTGATTCCCTCCTATCCGCATCAATAACGGCCCTGATCAACCTTATCAACCCCCTATCGCAATCCCATTGGAACCCACTCTCTTTCTCCAGATCACAAATCAAACGGTCTATATCGTCCACCATCCCATTTCGCGCGAGCGCCAATGCCATCTCAGCATAAACAGATAAGTCCGGTGGGTATTCTGATCGGACGGCGGAGAAGACTTGGAGAGCCAGGGAGCACTGGTCCTGTCGAAGAAGCTCTCTGAGGGTGGCTATGAGGTCGGCTTTGATTAGGCGCGAGAGGGTTTTGGAGACGAGAGCGGGGAATTGAGCTGGGTCGGATCTTTGGGCCCGTTTCAGGGTTTGGACTGCTTGGATGGCCTCGATGCTTAGGACTCGGCCTTTGACCAACGGTCCACGGTTGTCCCGTGGCCCGCACCGTATGGAAACGTTGGTTATGCTGCGGGTGGTTGTGAGTGTGAGAGGATTGGGTCTGAGGAAGTGGGTCAGGTTAGGGCGCAGAGTGGAAGCCATAGATGAGTTGAGAAGCGAAAGCGAAAGAGTGAAGGTGGTGGTGTGGTAAAATTGCTTTGGATATTGATGCTAATGACGGCTTTGCCCTTTTAAAAAGAACAAATATAAGTTTGGGAAAGTGGCTAAAATAAACCAATTTCACCTACCTCAAAAAGCCCTCGTATTGTCTATAAACCAATATGCTGTCGATATATTGTATTGTATTGTATATATAATCTATATGTTATCTATACATCATAGATAGTACTAATATAAGAGTGAATAGATTTTTGATATTTTTATAATAATTTTTATCGAGACGAAGATCTTTTCATGTTTTAAAAGAGTTATTTCAAGTTAAATTTTAAAATAAAATTAATTTAAATTTATGGTTAAGAACAAATGTCATTTTGATCAATTTTTCCAATATTGTCTAAACTATAAAAATGGAAAATATAAAAATATAATTGGCATTTGCTTTTGGATAATGCTATTAAATGACGATTTTACCCCTTCGATTAAGAAAGAAATAATGCTATTAAATGACGATTTGACCCCTTCTTTTAAAAACATGAAAAATGTCGTCGACAGCAGGATTCGAACCTGCGCAGGCAAAGCCCAACAGATTTCGAGTCTGTCTCCTTAACCACTCGGACATATCGACCTACTTGTATAACTTTTATTCTATAATCTATTTAGTGCCTAGTAATTTATGGAACTTTATACTTTTTCTTTGCTTTTGTATTGTGTTGGTCTAGGCCCTAAATAATAAAAAGAGGAAGCACTTGGCTTACCTATTTCGTGAAATCCGATAAAATTGGAAAAGGTCAAGAGAATATTAGTATTGATCTAGTAGAATTTTTACTCATTATATTGTGAAGTATCTCGATTCAATTTCATAAACATAAAGGCCGTACTTAATATATATATAGCCCACCTCCCTAATATCCTTCTATTAAAATAAAAAGAGACAGAAAATTAACATGGATCTCTGTGCAAGGATGATAGAGGGGAAATGGTCTAAATTTGTTTGTCATCTTTACGTGGTTTTCTTGCTGGATTCAAGCTCTTTCCCACAATTCCAAGAGAATATGAATATGATCTTGAAAGAAATGTGGACCTCAACGGAGCTCATAACGTTCATTAGGCCAAGTTAAACCCCATATCTCACATGTAAGCCCAAAAATGGAGAAGGCCCAGACTTTTGAAATGCAATTTCTCTCTTATATTTTATTTTAGAGGCTCTTTATTTGGACAATACTTGTATCTCATCCTGGTGGTACCTCCTCGTACCACCCTTTCGATTTATCAAATTTTCCTTGTTCATATATCATAATCGGAACTGTTCATTTTCTAAATCATCATGTCAAGATCATCTTCGTAAAAACAGTAAGATTGGAGGTCGTTTAGTCATTCATATTTATCAACTAAATGGATGATTCTCCATAAAGATCCTAATTCTTACAAAAACCGTTGATTTATTTGATACATGTGAATGACTAAACGACCTCCAATCTTGTTGATTTTTTACGGAGATGATCTTGACATAATGATTTAGAGAATGAACGGTTCCGATTATGATATATATCAACATGTAATTGGTTCATATCAAATGGGTGGTATGAAGGCATTCCATCAGGGTGGGATGCAAGTGTTATCCTTATTTTATATGGTAAAAACATATCCCTTCCCTTGTAAAAATCTAAAATAACTGGCCACGCATCTAATCCGACTTAGATAAACCACGATACATTGTGCCGTATATACTTTGCACAACCATACATTTATAGTTTTAACCTTGAAAAATTGGGATAGACAAGTTCAATAAAATAAACACGTATATGTATATTGTTGGGTTAACATGAATGTGCATAGGCATCTTCAGGGACCTACGTTCAGCTATTGTGATTGAAGGCTTGCCAAAACCCCAATAGTTTATCACATCTCTGAAATGTTAAAATTTAAGTATAATATAATCACTTAAGTGTATAATATTACGTATGAGTCATGACTTGAAAATAATAGAGTCGTTGTAATTAAATCATATTTATTGGTTCCTTGTTATATATGGATTATATTTCATTAATACAGTGGACTTGTTACCAATTGGCCCATTAAAGTTCTAATTTGACATTGATGGGATGTTTTTTATAACAAGACTAATATATAAGTTGGTCTCTACTCTCATCTTAAGACTGACATTTCTCTAGACTAAGACCTATTGATTAGTAAAGGATAATCAGTTTTTGACAGAGAAGAGAAAACGTACTTGTGATTAAGAAATCCACAATGACTTCACCAGGTATGTGACTAGTTCTTTTGATTTCTTCATCATCTTAAATATATTATTTGCTTATATTGTGATCTTTGAGATTTAGTGAATATATATGTGTGAGACTATTGCTTATTAGAGCATCAACATACTCAATGATTCCTTTTGTTCATATACTAAATAAATAAATTAAAAAGAAAAGGGAATTTGTGTTATTAGAATTTGTTGTACAACAATTACTTCCGTCAAAGTCTGATTATGGCTTCTCGCGACGGCGTTTTCAACAAAAAAAAAATGGTTTGAATTAATTTTTGGGATCACATGACAAGGCTTTTCATATGGGAGCCTAATTGTCATTTTTTTTTAAAACAACTACAAAGAAACGACTTGTCGTTGTCGTCTGTTTTTAAACCGCTGGCTTGCCGTCGAAGACATTTTTTCGTTGTTTTGCGTTCCTTCTTTGCGATTCTGGGTCATGCGTTCCTTTTCTTCTTCTCCAAAATTCTTCTGTGATTTATGCCCATCGGTATCCTGTCTAAAGTCTCAACTAATTGAACTGCTATTCTAAGGTATTAATCTATGCTATTAGATTCTTTTGTTGTTTTCCGAGTTTGAATGGTGGTTATTTGTTTTGGGTTTTAACGCTGGATATTCCTTTTGGATTGATGCTGATAAATATGCAATTGACTATGCGATGAGAATTGTTAGTATTTCAGAACTTTAGCTGAAGGGTGAAGGTCAAAGGCAGGCAGCACATAAGCAAATCGGATAAGAATTGGATTACTCAAAGTCCTGGTTGTGACTGAATCGGAATTAGTACGTGATGTATTTCAATTACTTCTTCGTGTTTGCTTATGGAAATTGGATTGAAATTGGTTGTTGTTTGCTGTGAAAACTGTTTGCACTCTATGTGTTTGTGAAAATGCCTATTAGTTTTTTCTTAGAGAGAATTGTATGAAATTCTTCTATTTTCTGATTCTCATTGATTGAATTGAATTACATGTTTTAGATGAGTGTAGAAAACGGTTAGAGGTGTTGTCATTGTGATGACAATGCACCAATTACATTTGGATGCCTCACTTAGTCTATAAGCTATGACAACTAGCACACCTTGCCCTTCAAGTAATCCATCTCATCTCACATTCTGTTTTGAATCCATAGCTGATATCACAGCACATGATCACATTCACACCCGCATGTCACTTTACTGTTTCACTTAGTGTAATCAAGCAGTAGATAGCTTAGGAGCCAACACTCCCCTCTAAGCTATATACTGACTTGACACTCAGCATTCCTTGAAGATAGGAGAACATGTCCTTAGCTAGTGCCGTAGTAAAGACATCAGCTAGTTGTTCTTCTGACCTACAGTAGAACAAATCGATTTCTCCAGTTTGTATTGCTTCTCTAATGAAGTGAAAACGCCTATTGATATGCTTAGACTTCTTATGAAACACAAGATTCTTTGACATAGCAATTGCTGAAGTATTGTCACATAGAATAGGTGTAGGTCCAGTTTGCTCCTCTCCAAAAGTCTTCTAAGACAAACCTTAACCATTTGGCTTGTGCAGTTGCTTCTTAAGCACTCACATACTCTGCCTCTGCAGTAGATAGTGACACACTATGCTGTTTCACTGAGGCCCATGAGAACACTCTACTTCCAAATGAGAAAGCATATCTTGAGGTACTTCTCATGTCATCCAAACTCCCACTCCAATCTAAATCACAATATCCTACAAGGGTAGCTTGTTTTCCTTTATGATATTCAATTCCATAAGAAATGGTACCTTGAATGTACCTCAAGACTCTTTTTGCTGTGCCATAGTGCTTCTTTGAGGGATTATGCATATATTTAGACAGTAGACTAGCATCAAACATAATATCTGGTCTAGTAGCAGTTAAGTACAAGAAACTACCAAATTTTTTTTTATAAGTACCCTCATCTGTAGCCTCTAAGCCATCATTTATGCACAGTCTATCATCTGTTGCAAGTGGTGTGCTCACAGGTTTGCAGTCCTTCATTTCGAACTTTTCCAACAAGGTCTGAGCATACTTTTGCTGGTGTAACAACTCGGAATTTTAATTATTGGATTTACGTAATTATTTTTGTAAAATGACGTTTTTACCCTTGGTCGGTTAAGGGCATGGAAAACAAGTTTTGTTTCGAAACATATTAGGCAGTGTTTCGGGTACCGTAATATGGGTCTCGAACTCACGAGTTCGTAGACAGACGGCACGCGGAAAATGGAGTTCGTGTACGAAAGTTATAGGTCTAGATGTTCAAGGGCATTTTGGTAATTTTGGCTTGGGAGAATATATTTTAACCCCAATCATTTTACATCTTCATTTACATCTTCACTTCATTTTCATCTTCATCTCATTATCACTCATCTCTCTCTGAAACACAAACACCATCGAACCCGTGAGAAAACACCCCAAAACCCACAAAGTCAACTTTTGATTCAAGGCTTTAACTTCCATTTTTGATCCACTAATCGTATTCTACTCCTTCCCACGATCACAACCGTACCAACCATCGAAGGAGAGGACCACAAGCGAAGCTAAACCGAGTATAGGAAGTTTCAGATCTTCCGATCGATTTTTCGACTTACACAGGTACGTGTTTGTGGTTTTGACGTCATATTTAGATTCTTGGGTTTGAGTAGATAGATTAAGACATAAAATTTGTGAAGAATGGTTGAGTTTTGAGGAAGTTATAAAAGCTTGAAGTTTCGGCCGGGAATGGGGGATGCCGGCGAAACCAGACGGCGACGGCCGGTCATCTTCTTCGGCTAGACTCATGCGACGGCGCCGGCAATCAATTGTCTTCTCCGGTGAGTCACCGGTGAACGGTCGAGTCGGGTCAGACTGGTCGAGTCGAGTGAACCAGTCGGGTTGAGTGAATCGATCGGGTCGAGTTGGTCCGGGTCAGGTCGAGCTGGGCCGGGTTGGATCGGTCCAGGCGCGTGACCGGCGCGTGGGTGCGTGTTCCGTACTTCCGGCGACGCGTGGGGGCGAGTCTGAGGTCACGGCGACGCGTAGTAACTAGTTTTCGACGTTCCGAATCTGTTGGTACAGGTTTCGGGTTGATCGGAAGTCGGTGAAAGGTCATTTTGGGCGTCCGAAGTTGCTGTGTTTTCTAGAACAGCATATGCAGACTTCCCGGGGTTTAGGGAGTTGTTATATAAGAGTCTTATTACTAGCCGGTAATCCCGATTGTTGTTTTTGACAGGCAATATTGTTCCGGGAACCTCGGAAGAACGAACAAGACGGGATTGAGCTTGCTTGAATAGGTTTGTGAGTGGACTTTTGTTTTATAAACTGAAATGCATGCATCAATGTATCTTTGTTAAATACTATTATGTATTGTTGCATTGAATTTCCGGAATTTAGAAATGATTGCTGGACACATGTTTTCCACTATTTCAGTTAAAGTGTGATTTGAGAAATATCATGGTTTTTGGACTCGGTTTTGATATCGTTTTGACGTGGAAATTATTGAGTCCATGATTTGGGTTTTGACCCGGATGTAAGAGTTTATCGGATTTGGCCATATTTGAGGGAGGCCAGGACCCGGGACTAGAATCCGTTATTAGCGGTGAACCCGGTGAACCTCCAAGATAAACATTGATTTGAGGGAGGCCAGGACCCGGGACTAGGATCCGCTAGTGACGGTGAACCCGGTGAACCTCGAAGATAAACATATTTGAGGAGGGGACCAGGATATGGGACTAGGATCCGCTGTTGGTGGTGAACTCGGTGAACCTCCAATATAATTGGTTACTATTTCTCTGACTAGCGTGGAGAGTTTTGCTCCGCTGGTTCGTTGAGTGCTCCGACTCTGGCATCGAGGAGTTTTGGCTCCGTCGGGTCGCGAGGCTGTCTATGCATAGTACAGAGAGTTGTGCTACAGGACTAGCACACCCCAGTGGATACCCTGGTGACTAGTGGATGTGTCGGGAACAGTGGATTTGAGATATTATGTGTCCAGGTTGAATTAAATGATTTTGAACTCTTTTGAGGATGATTTTCAAACCAGACTATGGACCGCAATGTGTATTCCTTATATGAATTTTGTGTGGGTCCTACTAAGTGGTTTTAAAGAGAAATGGAAATTCCGGTGATTTACAGATGTTTTTATATCATGAACTGTTTTATGTGATGCATGCATGCTTTTATAAATGGAGGGGGAAAAAGGTAATGTTTCCTTGGAAAACGATTTATAAACGATTATTTTTGTCCACTCAACTTTTGTATTTAAACCCCCTTCAGGCTGTTGAGTTGACGCGAACACTTCTCTCGAGGCAGAGGCATTAGTACTTTCGGCTATGCTGTGTAGTTAAATTTGAGTAGGATGTCTAAATTGTACCCTTGATCCTACTTAGACACTCTGATATTATATTTTATTTGGTTGGTTATTAATTACGGGAATTATTGAGTGCTTGAATCCCTTGTTTGACAAGTGAAAGTATTTATTATTATTATTTTGTAAGGATTGAAGGGCATTTTGGGAACCTTTCCTTAGGTTGTTAGACGGAATCAGGGTTCTTCCCGAGTTTCGAGAGGAAATTCGGGACAGTTCCTGACAGCTGGTGTATGAAGATTTAGTCTTTAGTTTGAATAACTCTCATACCTAGGAAATGATGTAGTAATCCCAAGTCAGACATTTCTTACTTGGTTGTCATGTCATTCTTGAATTCAGCCTTCAACACTTCACAATTTCCAGTATACGCAATGTCATCAGCATAGATTGAGACAATCAATGTTCTTCCACCATCAATAGTCTTCATGTATAGGGTTACTTCACTAGGACTCCTCTTATATCCACACCTAGTTAGATGAGAATCAATTCCCTATGCCAGGCTCTGAGTGCTTGTTTCAACCCATAGAGAGCCTTCTTCAGCTTATAGACCTTTCTACTTTCTAATTGAGACTCAAATCCCTCAGGTTGTTCAACATAGACTTCCTCTTCAAATATCCCATTTAAGAAAGCTGATTTTACATCCAGCTGGTACAAACTCCAGCTTTTCTTAGTAGCCAATGCAATGAGAGTTCTGATTGTGTCCAATCTAGCTACTGGTGCAAAGGTTTCATTGAAGTCTATCACATGCTTCTGAGCATAGCCTTTGGCAACCAGTCTACTTTGTGCTTTTGAATAGGACCATCCAGATTGAGCTTAGTTTTATAAACCCACTTCACACCAATAACAGGTTTGTCACATGGTTTATCCACTAAGTCCCATGTTGAGTTTTTTTCAATCATGTCAATTTCAGTTTCCATGGTTTTCCTCCAAGCCTTTTTGTAACGACCTGGAAAAATGTAATTATCAATTTTTGTAATTATTTTGTAAAAAGACGAGTTTACCCTTGGTAGGGTAAGGGCGTGGAAATCAAGTTTTGTTTCGAAACATATTAGGCTTTGTTTTGGATACCGTTGCGTAGGTCTCAAACTCACGAGTTCGTAGACAGATGGCACGCGGAAAATGGAGTTCGTGTACGAAAGTTATGGGTCTAGATGTTCAAGGGAATTTTGGCAATTTTGGTTTCGGAGTAGATATTTTTAACCCCAATCATTATTACATCTTCATTTCATCACTTGAATTCATTATCATCTTCATTTCTCATCTTTTCTCTGTAAAACACACACACCCGAACCCGTGACACAAAAACACCCCAAAACCCACAAAAGTCAACTTTGATTCAAGGCTTAAACTTCCATTTTTGTTCCACTAATCGGATTCTACTCCTTCCCACGATCACAACCGTACCAACCATCGAAGGAGATGACTACGGGGGAAGCCGAACCGAGTATAGGAAGATTCAGACCTTCCGATAAATTTTTCGGCTAATACAGGTACGGGTTTGATGTTTTGAGGTCATATTTGGATTCCTGGGTTTGAGTAGATAGATTTAGACGTAAAATTTGTGAAAAATGGTTGAGTTTTGAAAAAGTTAGAAAAGCTTGAAATTCGGCCGGAAATTGGGGATTCCGGCGAACCAGATGGCGACGGCAGCGGTGGTCTGGTCATCTTCTCAGGCTAGACTCCAGCGACGACGACGGTGGTCCGGTCGTCTTCTTCGATGAGTCACCGGTGACGGGTTGGGTCGAGTCAGACCGGGTCAAGTCGAGAGGACTGGGTCAGATTGAGTTAACCGGTCGGGTTGAGTGAACTAGTCAGGTTGAGTGGACCGAGTTGGGTTGGGTTGGACCGGTCCAGGCGCGTAAGTCACTGTAGCAGCGCGTGGGGTTGCGTGGATGCGCATTCCAACCTTTCGGCGGCGCTTGGCAGCACGTGGGGTCGATTCTGAGGTCATGGTGACGCGTGGCAACTAGTTTTCGATGTTCCAGATCTGTTGGTATAAGTTTCGGGTTGATCAGATGTTGTTTAGAGGTAGTTTTGGGCGTCCGAAGTTGCCGTATTTTCTAGAACAACATAGGTAGACCTCCCGGGGTTTAGGGTGTTGTTATATAAGAGTCTTATTACTAGCCGGTAATCCCGATTGTTGTTTTTGATAGGCGATATTGTTCTGGGAACCTCGGAGGAACGAACAAGACGGGATTGAGCTTGCTTGGACAGGTTTGTGAGTGGACTTTTGTTTTATAAATTGTAATGCATGCATCAATGTATCTTTGTTTACATACTGTTATGTATTGTTGCATTGAATTTCTGGAATTTAGAAATGATTGTTGGACACATGTTTTCCAATATTTCAATTAAAGTGTGTTTTGAGAAATGTCATGGTTTTTGGACTTGGTTTTGATATCGTTTTGACGTGGTAATTATTGAGTCCATGATTTGAGTTTCAACCCGTATGATGAGTTTATCGGTTTTGGCCATATTTGAGGGGGGCCAGGATCCGCTATTGGCGTTGAACCCGGTGAACCTCCAAGATAAACATTGATTTGAGGGAGGCCAGGACCCAGGATAGGATCCGCTATTGGCGGTGAACCCAGTGAACCTCCAAGATAAACATTGATTTGAGGGAGGCTAGGACCCGGGACTAGGATCCGTTGTTGGCGGTGAACCCGGTGAACCTCCAAGATAAACACCAATTTGAGGAGGGCCAGGATCCGTTATTGGTGGTGAACCCGGTGAACCTCCAATAGAAAAGGTGAAGGTAGTACAGGACTAGCACACCCCAAGGGATACCTTGGTGGCTAGCGGATATGTCAAGAATAGTGGATTTGATATTTGATGTGTCCAAGTTGAATTAAATAATTTTAAACTCTTTTGAGGATGATTTTCAAACCAGACTGTGGACCACAATGTGTTTTCCTTATATGGATTTTGTGTGGGTCTTACTAAGTGGTTTTAAAGAGAAATGAAATTGTGGTGATTTTCATATGTTTTTACATCATGAACTGTTTTATTTTATGCATGTATGGTTTTATAAGTGGAGGGGGAAAAGGTAAGATTTCCTCAAAAAACGATTTATAAACGATTATTTTTGTCCACTAACAACTTTTGTGTTTAAATTCCCTCCAGGCTGTTGAGTTGACGCAAACACTTCTTACGAGGCAGAGACATTAGTATTTCGGCTGTGAGTGTAGTTAAACTTGAGAAGGATATCTAAATTGTACCATTTATCCTACCTAGACGCTCTGATATTATATTTTGTTGGATGGCCGTTATTTGTTGGAATTGTTGAGTGCTTTGAATCCCTTGTCTGACAGGTGAAGTTGGTCATATTATAATTGTAGGGATTGAAGGGTATTTTGGGAACCTTTCCTTAGGTTGTCAGACGGGATCAGGGTCCTTCTCGAGTTTTGAGGGGAAATTCGGGACGGGTCCTGACACTTTTCCTTTGATGCTTCTTCATAAATCTCAGGTTCTATGATAGACATATGACATCTAGTATGGATCTCATTCAAACTTCTGAGTTTAATTGGTGTAGAGCTTGGTGCAGTATTCTGACTTGTACTAGCTTCCATAAGATCTTCTTGTTGCTGGTTTGGAGTCTGGAAATCATCATTGGTTTCCTTATACTCCATTTCAACTTCACTTGGGGTAGTCACACTAACTTCCTTGTCAGATTCTCAGTTCCTCATTTCTTTTTCATTGAAGATCACACTCCTTGAAATCATGATCTTTTTGGTTTTCAAGTTGTAGACCCTATAGCCTTTCTCACAAGTTCCATAGCCTACAAACACTCCTTTGATTGATGCATCATCCAGTTTCTACCTCAACTGGTTAGGAATGTGAGCATAGAAAACTGAGCCAAATACCCTTAGATGCTTTACACCAGGCTTCCTTCCAGTGAACACCTCAAATGGTGTTTTCTTCTCTAGTTTCCTCAATGATTGAAACTATAGAATCATAGGATTTAGTTAATCTACTCAAAATCTTATGTGCTGGACGTTTTTCAGTGATATCTTCACCATAAGTTTTCATTTGATTCATAGTGTCATATAGTCTAAGACAGATAAGTACCTAGAGATTCATTGTCTTTCATTCTAGTGTACTCAAAATCACGTCTCAATGACTGAAGTTTGACTGCTCTAACCTTTAAATCTCCTATGTACTCTCTTCTTAACATATCCCAAGCTGCCTTAGCACTTTCTTCATTTCTGATCTTGGAGAAGATAGGATCTACTACAGAAGTTTGAATCAACCCCAATGCACGTGCATCCTTGATGTCATCAACTCAAGTAGGATGATTTACTACTTCACCAGCCTCATCCCTTGCATCCTCATTCAGTCCAATGTCCACATATTCCCAGAGATCCTGAGCTCTGAGTATGGTTCTCATTTTAATGCTCCAGAACTCATAGTTGCTGCCATCAAAGATTGGAGCACGCAACTCAGCTCTAGCAGTTGCATCCATGTTAGACCCTGCTACTCATCACAGAACACGCCCCAGTACCAAGATCAAGCACCAGACTGCTCTGATACCATGTTGGTATTTCAAAACTTCAGCTCAAGGGTGAAGGTCCAAGGCAGCACAGAAGCAAATCGGGTAAGAACTGGATTACTCAAATTCCTAGCCGTGATTGAATCGGAATTAGCACGTGATGTATTTCAATTACTTCTTCTTGTTTGCTTATGAAAATTGGATTGAAATCGGATTGGAATTGGTTGTTGTTTGCTGTGAAAACTGTTTGCACTCTATGTGTTTGTGAAAATGCCTATTAGCTTTTTCTTATAGAGAATTGTATGAAATTCTTCTATTTTCTGATTCTCATTTATTGAATTGAATTACATGCTTTACATGAGTGTAGAAAATGGTTAGAGGTGTTGTCATTGTGATGACAATGCACCAATTACATTTGGACACCTCACTTAGTCTAGAAGCTATGACAACTAGGACATCTTGCCCATCAAGTAATCCACCTCATCTCACATTCTGTTTTGAATTCATGGCTGATATCACAGCACATGATCACACTCACACTCACATGCCACCTTACTGTTTCACTTAGTGTAATTAAGCAGTAGATAGCTTAAGAGCCAACAAGAATGTCCTGTTTTTCCCAGGTTTCGTTTGATTAGAGCTTTTTGAAAACTAATCGTTCTGAGTTTTCCTTTTCTCCCTTTTCTTCTTTTAACCCTATGTGATTTTCTTCATGTTTTATTTTATACCTTCTTTTAACATCGACTTAAAGCCACAATTTTCGCTACTTTGATATGATTAAAGTTGACGTTAGAACTGACGTGCTAAGGTATTAATCTCTGTCCAGATTAAAACCTTGTTGTTTTCTGAGATTTGAGGGTGCTTTTGTTTGGCGTTTTTTATCATTGATTGATCATTAATTCATTATGATTCTCTGTGGGTTTTTTTGATTAATTCATTGTTATTTTGTTGAATAATTGTTATGAGAAATTCTTTAATATGATTAAATTTCTATATGCGATTATTGAACAATGAAGTTACTGACAATTTTGTTTCTGAGATGATAATTTGGGATTGCTATGCCTAAATGTCTATTTCTATTGATAGTTCAAATTACGATGTTTTGAATGTTTGATGAGTTGTGCCAATTATTTTGATCTGGGTGTTTTGTCAATATTTTCTTCTCATAAACAAATGTTTTCTGCAAGTTCTTTTGTTGGTGTATTCTTTGTTGACATATTTTTATGCTTCCGCTTATTGATCGATTTATGAACAAAACTGATTCTCCCACTTTAGGTTATGATTTTCATGACAAATCATTTATGAATTTTCATGACAAAACTGATTCGTATATTCGGAATTCTTTATTTCATACTGCTAAACTCGAATTCGGATTTATGATTTTATGCACATGACTTGTTTTGAATAAAACCTACAATTTTTGTTTGATTGAGCCTTGTTTACGTGAACCTTTTGTAGCTCAATTCTATTGTCAAACTGAAATTGTAGCGTTGACAACTCTTGTTACTTGAGTATTGTTCTTATATTGCTAAACTCAAGCATGAAGCTTAAAGCTTGTAACTGTCTAATTACAGTTTTGAAGAGAAATTATTTTGGTAGTATCAATACTACCTTTTGCAGAAACAAGAAAAATCATTCCAATTCTATTGCTTAAATTGGGAACTATTGGAAACATCGCTAATTACTTGAGTTTTTAATTAGTGATTCTGACTCATCCTTTTGTGCTTAATGAGTCGTGTCAATTTCATTGAAATTGATAAACCACTTTGATTCTTGTAGTCGAATCTTAATCTATATGCTATGATAAATTACTAATTTTTCCAAGAAGTTTATTAATTTGATCTATTATAGATAAATGATGATAAAAACTGGACTATTTTTGCTCAAAAATGTTGAAAGAATTTAACTTTTGCTATAATGGTATAAAGATGAATTTGCCCACAGGTGATTCATTCATTATACACTTGTGATAATTCATCGTCTATTTTCTGATTAATTGAAGTTCACAATTGAATTTTCTCATAAAATTAAATTGATGTCTCTATTTAACTGAAAACCATTTTGTTCAAATGAGAAAACTTTTGGTTACAATTTCTAATGATCATTTGCATCCATGACATATACTCTAATGTTTGTCATTTGTTTGTTTTATTTTCAGCACTATTAGTGTGAACTGAAAATCTATGGTTCATTTCCGCTTTTGTAAAAATTGGCTAGCAAGATTGTGAAATTACTATTGTTTCTTGTTTAAGCTTTTTTTTATTATATGAGCTATTGAGTAATGTTTTTCGTACAAATTTATTGGAAAATCGTTGTGAAATAAAGTTGAAATTGGGGTAAGAGTTTATGTATCATATATTTGTTTCTCTTGAATAAGTTATTTTCCCATACTTTGGAAATCAATGCCTTAGAAATCTAAATCCTATTGTTTTAAAGGTTTTTGTGGTTGACACTTACTATTTATTTTTCACAGTTAAAGATTGAGTTTTCTAAGTCACTAGGGGAAGAAAAAGTGTTTTCACACAAAACAATTTGAATTTCAACTTTATTTTATAATCCATCTCTTCGTTTCAACCTTACAGTTGTTATGCACATTTATGTGATAAAAAAGTTGTTTTCTCATTTTGTTTCTATGAATATGTCTATTGGAAAGGATGAGACTATTGGAATCTTTTAATTGATTCATAAGTGGGAGTTTGTATTTCTGACTTATTTGATTTGTCTCATTAGTGGGAGTGAAGTTAATTTGTTCTCTACTATGTTCCTCTTGTTTGTTGTTACCTTTGCTTAACAGACATTTCTAATTCATGATTTGAATAATTGATCTTCTTGTTGGTTTCTTTTCTATCCAAATTCCTTTTAAGTTTGGTTTGGATATTGTTAAAACTTATTTGAATGAATAAACAATTAGCTTTTGATTCTATTAGTTCTTATGAATCAACTTAAGTTTTAGCCTATTGATGAGATTCAAGTTTTGATCATACTGATGTTTCATGATAAAACTTGCTTATGTTAGAATTTAATTGAATGGATGAACAGTTGGCTGGTTTGTTGTTTGTTTAAGCGATTCCTTACGATTCAAGTTATTCCTTATGATTCAAGTTAATTTCATGCCTTTTGTTGGATTTCAAGTTCTAGATCATGCTATTATTTTACATGATGGACTTGTTCTTGTTATGCTTTAACAAACGTGTTGTTTATGTTTTAGCAATTTTGATTTTACTACCCTGTATATGTTGTGATATACTAATCGAAATAGCATAACTATTGAAGATGGGTCTGGTACCAACTTTCGATCAGTGGGAGTAAACATGGTTTCAGTTTGTTTCTTTTGTTTCGTTAATGAAAAATATTTTCCAGATTTTGTTGTGTTGAACAATTTGTTTAGTTCATTGGAAGCTTGATTGAACCATTATATTGTTTGGCTTAATTCACTGTGTTCTGGAATTTCTATTTGTTGTGCAAACTTTGCTGAGATATGCTGCTTTTGTGCAGGATTTCTGTTGAAGATCACCTATTGTGTTAGTGATCTGTTTGGTTTGATAACAGATGTTTATTCTAAACCTTCGTCTGTTTTCAATTTGTCCTTATTGTCTCAGTATTGTTTCCACCTTTTCGTTTCTTATTATGGTTAATAGTTTTTGAACAAACAATAGTCCATTGACTGAGTATAACTGTTTTGGCAGCTATTGTTTCTGCTGATTCCTTTTGTTTAATAACAATGGTTGATTGTTGTTCAAACTCTTGATGGAGTACCTTTCTGTTAGACTGTACATTTTGTGAATTTTGATCACCTTGTGTATTTGTGATTTTTTTGGCAACTTATTGTGATGCTGATCACCTTGTGTGTTTGTGATCTTTTTGTCAACTTGTGATGTTGATCACCTTGTGTGTTTGTGTTCTTTTGGATTGGTAACTGAGGTTCTTTGAATCTAGTAAGTCTGGACCAAAACTACATGGAAATTCAAAATTAAATTTTCCATACTGTGTTGGTGTAATTGGTGGTTGCAGTGCAACGGCGCATATTAGTGTCCAAGTGTTGTAGTTCCATTTTTCCAAGGCAGTCATGACTGCTGTGTTTTGGAGTTGATTTGATTACATTTTGGACTCAGTGTAAACTATTATTTTCAGTAATGGAGTAACAATTTTGCAAAATGATCATATAGTACTCAAGTGGGAGAATGTTAGAATTTGAGTACAATATAATCACTTAAGTGCATAGTATTATATGTGGGTCATGACTTGAAAATAATAGAATCGTTGTAATTAAATCATATTGATGGGCTCCTTGTTATATATGGATAATCAGTTTTTGGCAGAGAGGAGAAGATGAACTTGCGACTAAGAAATCCACAATGGCGTCACCAGGTATGTGACCAGTTCTTTTGATTTCTTCATCATCTTGAATATTTTATTTGCTTATATTGTGATCTTTGAGATTTAGTTGATATATATGTGAGATTACTTATTAATTCTTACATGAAAAACTAATGAACTGCACACTTGGCCCCTCCTCAATAATACACGTTTGTCTTACTTACCTCATAATTGTGGTTTCATTTTTTAAACTTCGATGGTGCCAAGAAGGTTTTATATATTTAATTTTACTCCGAGCGATGATTCATTCTTATTTTATGTACACGTATGTAATTCTTTCGTATAAAACTCTAATGAGATCGACACTAACAAATTCCTAAATATAATGTTTGGATATTGATTTCCACATTCAGTCATCTTATCGTGATCGTAGACTTCATATCAAGGATTTGAATATATATTCATCATGTTTCTGAAAGCTCTAAATATATGTATAGTCACAATCATGTAACAAAAACTCCATTTGTATCTCTAAACGAAGCTACTGTTCCACGTTGAATATATATTTTGAATACTCATAAAATGAGTTTCATATGCACATGTCCATGCCGGAAACAAATTTTGGACTCGATAGGAAAACAATGGCCGCGTAGTTAGGAGTTTAGGTCGTGAGAGGTATTTTATACATAAAATATTGTCAAAGGTGCATTGGGTTCGGCCTAAACAATTTGAAAATCAACGTTCTGATTTCATTCCGAATGAAATTAATATGTTATGTTGGTAATAAGTTAATGGAAAAATAAAAAACATTAAACAAACTTTAATAATATAATGATATCTAGTCTCTATATGTGACTTCACCATTGTATGAAAATGCTTGTACATAAACGCATTATATTATATGTACGTGTAACGATGAGCATGGCCCCATGCATGAGCGTGATTGAAGAATTGGCTTCAAAATATGATCGATCTGATAATTAAGAGTAATTTATTTATATCGATTTTATCAAATATTTGATATTTTATATCATAATGACTTGAAATAAAACAGTAGAATTCGACATAAGTCTACCAACGAAAGGATTCTATTATATGAGAATTATTACGTATTCCTTAATTTTTTTTTATTTTTTTTTTCGTGAAGATTTGATATGCATGTCAACAAAAGAGGGGTGGCTACATTTTTATATAAAATGCCTCATTCTTTAATGGACCACATATCTTTATTACAGTGACAAATTAAAAAGAATTTTGCAACGGGGAATATCGGGGAACATTTTGAATCTCACATCTTATCAACTCTACCAACTTGTATCACTGTATAAATAGTGTGCTGGGATATATTGAATAGGAAATTATATTTGCATGTTCTTTTAATTTTATTCAAAATAAAATCGATGAGGTGTTTGTGTCAAGCTACTTAATAGACATCAAATTCAATACAAATTTTTTTTACATCTTCTGTTCAAATTGAACGTATATGATATTTCTCACTTATAACTAAAGAGATCAATATCACTAAACGATAGTTTTAAAAAACATTATATGCATTTTCAACCTACCCTAGCTAGATAGGGTTTTTAATTTGCGTGTGCTCCAACCTAAGGTCACATCTTGAATGCATCATATCTGGACAAAGCTAGGGTTTAGGGTTTAGGGTATGGACCAAGCTAGTTTTTCTTGTAAAAGTGATCACCTTGTTGTAAGATAATTTATTGTAAGTCACACGATAAATCAATTTTTAGATATCGAACTTTATACAAATTTATTAATTTACATCATCTACGAAAACCAAACATATATAGTATATCTCATACTTACGACTAAGGATAAACACAACTACCGGCCCGATAGCGTTTTTGGCAACTATATTTGCTTTTGAAACCTAGCTAGGGTTTTAAGTTGGGTTTGCTCCAACCTATGGTCACATCGTAATGATGGCTGTGAGAGTCAGCACTTGTGGCAAAGACGACATTGCTATTTGGATGTGCTTCCTTAATTTGGGTGGATCCAAACCCTCCTTAAACCTCCATGCTCTTAGTCAAATAAAACGGCTATCAGCTAAAGAAGGATAATATATTTTACCAGTTAAAATAATGTGATAATTAAATTTAAACACAATATTAGTTTTGGGGGTCATAGGCGTATTACCAAATTAGCAAAACAAAGCCAGCTGTTCATATATAAAATAGATTAATGCTGGGCCAAGCCATGAATTAGAATGCAATTATGCCAAGCACCCACATAATCTTTTCCAACTAAAACACGATCTCTTACATGCTAAAGTAATTAACCAACATATCGATATTCTGATAATCCTTATATTGATTCTGAGTTAGAGACCTCCGAGTATATATATATATATATATATGAGTATATTTCCTCTAACTAATATAATTACGGCGATATCTCTCTGTTGCCCTAATCTTTTCTTAAATGATCAAGAATTGAAGGGTACGTATATAGATAGATACGTAGATGAGAGTGTCTGTGTATGAATTATGAAAGGCACTAGGAGTCTAGCTAGGAGGGCCAATGAGATGGTGGTTATCCATGGAGGGACCAAGTTTTGCTGTCACTAATTAAAGTAGTTTGCACCTTTATATTTTGGCGTGGGGAGCAACTGGGACACCATATATAGTTTCATCCCCGCCCAGTCAATTAATGTGCTAACAGCAATAGATATTGCTGTAACATGTATTTCAGCAACATATCAAGATAATACTGTGCGAAAATTTCTTATTATGTTTTCATTCTACACATATATTACCAGATTATGAATCAAAATTACAAGTTTAGACAAAAAAATAATTTACTATTTGTTTAATTTCTCAATCTGATAGAACCAGTATGTCCAAAAGTGATTGGTTTGATGGAAAATAACTTACAAATAAGTTAAGTGGATTATTACCGCAATGATCCGCTAGCTATTACGGCTTCTTATTTAAATTTTTTATCGATTTTAAAAGGAGTCAAACACACGGCCTAAAAAATAATAATACACCGACGTAAATTCGTCCTAAATCCACAACATTTAAATCACATGCAAAAAGTGAATCTCGCCACATATACGTGAATATTTCCACGACGTACACTTCGATAATGAACTTGAAATTAATTGTATGAAAACCTCTTGGAATCCCTGTTAATTATTTGAATTGATCAACACAATTACTTGATGAAGATCATTTCTGAGATCTTCAAATTATCCAGAATTGTAAAAGATTGTTGAATTGAGCAGTATCAAAACACCGACTAAGCATATATAGATAATGCGACACCCTCACAATGATATATCCCAGCTATGCAAATCTGAAATTTGATTCCCAACCTTTTGGCTCCTTTCTACTTTCATTGCAGCAATATATATGAGATTTTCTTTTTACTTTAAAAGATCGCAACACCAAAGTTTTGACTAGAATTGGCACATTCGTAGTTTTTGCACTCAATTTCTCATGTGGATTTTATACACACACCTACTCAACCATAATTAATAATATAATAATCAAGCATATATTAAGATAATAAATCAATGTGATTATACTTTATAAGCATGCTGATGAGTATGGGATTTTCTCTAATTCCAATTGGCTGTATCTGATCTCACTTATCCTCCAAGATGTGACAGCATCTTGTACGTGGGGATTATGCGATGGAACTTTGTACAATTAGACTTAAGATATGGTATATTTTTTATTTTCTAAATTGGATGTTTCATGGATATTCGAATATAATTTATATTTTATATTTAATTATTATTATTTTTTAATTAAGTTGAAGGTTTCTCAATACACATTAATGTCAGACTAATTCCCGTCCTTGATGAGATACAAAATAAACTTCATGAGGACGATAGTCAACTCATAATCTGTAACTGATGACGTAAATAGATTTCTAAACACAAATACAAATATGATCGATTTATTTTGTAATTTAGCTCAATTACCGTGGTCCGAGTAGAATATATACCGTTTTATAAAAAACAACAATTTGACCTTAAAAGGTATGGAGACAGACATTAAATTATTTAGTTTATTAGAGACCTCCAAAGTTCAACTTTGAGATTATGATTTTGTGGAAGGTGGCCTTTAATCTACGAAAATGAAATGAAGGATAATCATGTGTACCCACCATTTGTTAATCCAAAACAGTTTGGGTGGGCACCAAGCACTGTAGCAGGCGGCTCTTCAACTCATGATGCAAATACAATGAACTTCCCTTTTACTGTATACCATTCTCTCCTTCAAAAACAATAAATAAATAAATTTTCATGGTACCAAAAACAATATTTTTAAAAAAAAAATTATGATACCAGCCTTTTATGATTACGTTTTGATTCGTATGAACCGTTTAAGAGATCGTTTTCCATGTACTCGTCCATGATTTCTCACGTACCAAGTTCAAATTTTGAGAATACTATAAATATTATTATTAATTATTTTAGATATTTACTATATCACTAATTAAATTTTTAATTAAGTGAATAATGTTCATTAGTTTTTGTACAAGTGATAAGTAACACGTACTGTGAGTATACTCTATATATAATACTTATGACACCACATTTCTTCGTATATTTACTTTATATATAATACTTGTGACACTACGTACTATAAGGAGATTTTAGTTCTTTTTTTGTGAAGTGTGTAGGTATGCCATCACTAAGTCGCATATCGGTTTGAATGGAATGTGAAAGTGTATACTCCATGGATACCAAATGCCAAGCGGGAATCTCCTCTTGGCCAAAGTTTTTCCACTGCTATTCGTGATCAAAGCTTGAAGTGAACAACTATTTGATATAAAGTTTGTGGAAACAATGATTAAATTAGAAAGTAAATAAAAATGAAATTGAATGCAATAAAATGTAAATAAATTACGAAAAAAAATTAAATTAAATTAAGAACGAGCGGAAAACAAAGTAAGGTGTTTGAATTTAAATGGAATTAAAGAACAACGATAGAAATTAAAAAACAAATCACTAAATACTTGTAAAAAAATCACTTTTATATCAAAAGCCAACACAAATTAATACCATAATAAGAAGAAAAAAAACACCAAACTAATGTAATCAAGTAGGTGTACTTTAAGGTTCTTAATAAATTTTGGGGGAAAAAAATAACTAAATAAGTCACTTACTGTTTTTTTTTTTTACAAAAATAGAAAACAAAGGAGAAAAATAAGAAAAAGAAAATAAATAGGAAAAAAAGGACTTAGTTTTAGTTTGGAGCCTAAGATTGAAGAGTGAAGAAAACACAAAATACTAATCCTCATAACAAAGTATTTATGATAATTAATAACTTAGAAAATTTTTATATATCATAACAACATATCAATTATTTTTAAATTCTATAGCACACAATAAGAACACAAAGAAGCAATTTGTGGCGGTAACATTGAGAAATATGAGATATAGATCAACAAAGAAGGCTAGCTAGGGCTAAGCCCTTCATGTGTATTGATTCATTAAACTAAGTACGTGTTGGTCAGGCATTGGCTATCTCACTGCACCTCGTACGCATGCATGGCTGCTGAGGCTCCACCAAGAATGGGTCTATAATTTAACTTTAATCAGGGCCGTCCCAATGTAGGATGAGATCTAAGCCGATTATTTATGTTTTAATCGTTTAAAAATTAAATTAATTATAAATAAGACGTCATTTAATAAGTAAAATAAATGATCTTAAATAATTTATTTTATGTTTTAAAATTCGAAATTATAATCTAATTCAAATAACAAATTTTATATTATATTTATTTTTAAAAATAAAATTAATATCATTCTCTAAAATAAGAGATCAAATTAGTTTTACGTGTTTGTATCCAATTAAAATTTTCTGTTAACACCAAAACAAATCCACT
This sequence comes from Oemleria cerasiformis, assembly GCA_037349345.1. Lineage (NCBI taxonomy): Eukaryota > Viridiplantae > Streptophyta > Magnoliopsida > Rosales > Rosaceae > Oemleria > Oemleria cerasiformis. Next base: position 3,596,526 of record JAZGTL010000019.1, on the reverse strand, counting down.
AATAATATATTAAAATAAATTAAATATGACTTTGTAAAGAATTGTAAAAAGCCTAAATAATAAATATGAGCCTTCTTTGTAAAAAAAATAAGTAACTCTATTAACCTTGAGTCTTAAAAAAAATAGTATATGGACTATAATATTTAATTTAAACTATCTTTTGAGGTCTCAAATAGTTTTACATAGATTATTATTTTAAGTATACTAATACATGAGTTAAACATATTTCAAATTTGAGGACCCAAATCTTAGGCCTAGCTCGCCTTGGACTTGAATCAGCCCTGCGTTAAGGTGCTCTAAATTAACATACAAAAACAAAAACAAAAACAAAGAAATTAAAATTACGCAGACTAAAATTAAATAAAAATCATGTATTTTTAAAAATATACCACTAAATTCTTGAATTTGTATGAGTAAAATCTAAATTAAAAATCTAACATAAAAAGAAATTTTTTTAAAAAATAGTGGCACACAGATGAATTGCTCTGAGAAACAGTAAACATTCAGTCCCTTGGATTGAGACTCGTGCCTAAGCTTAATAATGATGTCTAAAAACAATTTAGAGAAGGATTCAAAAGTCTGTCTTAGTCAAGGGTCAAGAGGGAAGACCACCCTTTTTTACCTCAGGCGACTCACAGACTCACAGTGTTACCCCTTTACAGCTTAAGTCAATGACCCAATCATTAGAGTTTCCTTCCGTCAATGCAAGAAAACGGAACACCGTTCTGTCCCCTAACAACCGTGTATTGTGACGTGGCCTGTTTGAAACCGTCGATCATTTTACATGTCAGCTCCGTTGCACGCCTTCCCACTTTTGGATTACATAATTATTACGGTGGATACGGGCGTGGTAAAAGGAAAGATCCATCCGACATTTCACTGCATGTGGACAGTAAATGTAATAAATCGCAGATAAATACTAAGCCATGTGACATTGTGACATCAATTTTTCATTTGGAAATCCCTAATTTTAATTCAAAAAGAGAAAGAAAAAAAAGGACCAATTCTTTGCTGTACATCCCTAATGCTATTTGTATTTGATTTGAGGAATTATCTAATTTCTATTTTGTCTTATCAAAAAACAAAATTTATCTAATTTTGATTCTAACTTCTTCTTTTAAAATTATAATTTGTAAATTTGTTCAGGGCAGCTCTTGATATTTTATAATTATTTTTTATTAACAATTTAATATCGATCATCCTTTAATGTTTGTAAAGACAATGATAGAAATACTTCAACTCTTTATTTAAAAGAAGTTTTACTTAGGATCCAAATAATAATTTGACACATTTATTTTCATTTTCATATCGTTAATAGCTTTTTTTATGCCTCCAAACATTTATTTATACAAAAATAATAATTTTTACATAATAAAAAACAATCTTCAATTAATAAAGAGTGAAATTTGATATCAAACAGTCCCATTTTGTTATTAATAGCTACAAATTTATAGGGAAATAAAGACTAGCCATAGTAACACTTGGTTTTGTTCTACAAAACTGGCTAATGAACATTATACTAGGTGACATAGTGACATACTCAATAACCTCTTTTGTATTTAGATACGAACTTACGAAGATAACGAACTTCCGAATTTGATTGAAAACAAATTAATACTTTATCGAAAAATACTTAAGTAAAAGTTTTGATATTCGATATATTGAGAGTTTGATAAAAATAGATGCATAATACATGATGCCACATAATGCATGGAGGAATAAAAAGATTTAAGTTATATACTTGAATATGTTAAGTTAACAAATTGTATGAATATATTAGATAAAAAAAAACCATACCAACACGAGTTGTTATCAACTGTTAGTTTGTAACCGCTTATTATAATCTATCAATAGACTAATAGTTGGTGACTGATAGCTCATCTAAACAAACTAACAGTTTATGACAGCTCATTATAATTAACTTGTAGACAAACTAACAATCGAGTTTATGGAACATTTAGTGACAACGTGCTCATATTGATATTGACCCTTAATACGACTTAAATACAATGTCATACAAATATGCTTAAACAAATCTAAAATTTGGCTACCCAGAAATTCAGAATGGAAATGTGGATGGAAATGATGAGAGATGTTGAATGTTGTTTGCATAAAACGAGACAGTAGTTTACTTTGGTGGAATCAATTTCCATTTCCCATTTGTGTATTTGAGTACGATCATGTCTTCCCTCCATGTATGGAATATGATGGACCACTTTCCGTGCAAGATTCACTTTTCTAACTTGCGCCGTGTGGTGGGTGCACTTTAGCGGGAATTGGTATACTTGGTTGGAATATGAGTATAAAGTAATACGCCATTTGGGAACAATATCTAAAACCTTGCCGGGGAATACGCAGACTTTTGTCGGTGGTATTGCCTCCTATTTACATTATTTAACTAAAAAAACACACATAAACAAAAAATATAATATGCTGTTGTGCTTTTTATATTATTTATCTGCAATTTTTCTGATGGAATATTTATAATTGATAGTATAAAATTTCCGAGTTAGTCGATTCTCATTATGGTTGATGCGTTTTTTTTATTCTTAGGACTAACGATCTTGTTTATATTCAATATATTTTGATGGTTTTTTTAATATTCTTAAGATTAGTGAACTTGTATTTAATATAATATACATTCAATTATGAATTGTAACATATGAACTTATTATATAAATTATTGTATTTTATGTTTACGTATAATTATTTAATGAGATTGTCTGAGTAACTATGTATATATGTTAATTGTAAAGTACGATCATGTAATATAGATAATTTATATGTTGTAATCAAGACTAATATGAACGAATTTTATTGATGAAATATCTTAAAATTAAATAGAAATTAATTTACAATGTAAATGCTAAAGTGATAATATCCTAATTGAATAACGTACTTAAATGTATTTTAAACTTCTCAATTGACAGGTGATGGACTTTGAATATAGCTACAATGACATATTCCCGTTGCAATGAAACATTTTCTCTTGAAAATGAAACTAATTTCAACGGTATCTATCAACATGGAAAAAAAATTGTAAACTGATGATACTATGTGGTCGGTATAATTTTTCCTCATAACCATACGTGGTCATTTTCTTGTTGGAATAAAAATAAAGTCACGAGTTAGGAATATATGATAATGGTTGAAACATTAGTTGTTGAATTTGATTAAGCTGAGGAATTAAATATGAATTACCAGAAAAAGCAGTAAACAACTAAAACATGAGTGTTTAATTAACTGAATTGGTACTATGATGATTGATAGTCTCCAATCTCCATTAAAAGATAGCTTTTATTTTTCTAATTTAAATTCCAAAACAATATAAACTAACTTTCATCATTGTTCCAAACTTTCAATGGAGTTTTTAATCAAATGCAAAAGAATAATGCAATGCAGCTACAGAAAGCCTAAAAGAACCTTCCTTTCGGCCTCAACAAAAACCAGCTCTTTACCACCTTAACCAGACTCTGCCTATTGCCTATTGTCTATTGCCTACTCTCTCTCTCTCTCTCTCTCTCTCTCTATAATTTCTTTGAGCTCCTAGAATTGAGTCACAATTTGATGTCTATTATGCCACTGGAACATGACTACATAGGCTTAACAGAGGCTTCTTCTTCTTCAATGGAGAGAAGCTCTGAAAAGATTTCATCTTCCTCATCCTCTGCCCACTCAACCACAGAGGATGAAAAGAGCTCTGCTTTCAACCTCAAGGAGACTGAGCTCAGGCTGGGCTTGCCTGGTTCTTTTTCTCCTGACAGAAAATCAGGGCTTGGAGTTGGGGTTACCATTTTTGGGAAAGATTTGGAGGACAATAAGCATAATGGGTTTTCTCCGAACCCTTCCAAGAACCCTGTGTCAGGGGCTAAAAGGGGGTTTTCTGATGCCATTGATGGGTCTTGTGAGAAATGGGTTTTTGGATCTGAGGTTGATTTGGGTAAAGGAGGAGCCTTGTTCTCTCCTAGGGGTGTCAATAGTGGGAAGCCTCTTGGGTGTACTGAGAATAATTGTAAAACCCAGAAAGAGGTTGCTTCTCTTCCTCAATCACCAAAGCCAGCCCTACTGGAGAAGAAGACTCAGCTCTCTGAGCACGCTAGTGCTCCTGCTGCCAAGTAAGCCTTTTGCTTCTTTTTCTCATTTATTGGTTGTTTCTTTTTTCTGGGTTTGTTTTGTTTCTCCTGGTATATTTGATTTCTGAAAAAAAATCAATAAGAAAAAATGAGGCTTGTGCATAAATGGGTATCAAATTTCTGTACCATGATTCATTAATATGATTTTAATATGTTTTGTTTCTGTACCATGCTTAATCTGATTCCTCATGTTTTCGGCCATGTAAAAGCTTCAGAATAAGGGTTTCATTAAAAAAAATTGCCTTCCAAGGCAAGGCTTAAAGCATAAGGATATTTTCTCCCTTAACTTGTAGAAAATGTTACGTTATCTATCTATATCTGTAACTTTTGGTCTTTGTAATGAATCTTACATATGTGGTACACTGGTACTTGTATGGTGAATTTCACTGAACAATAAATTACTTGTGTAACAGGGCACAGGTTGTAGGATGGCCCCCAATTCGATCATTTCGGAAGAACTCCATGGCCTCTAATTTGTCAAAGAACAACGAAGATGCTGACGGCAAACAAGGCTCCGGGTGTCTTTATGTGAAAGTGAGCATGGATGGTGCTCCATACCTTAGGAAGGTTGACCTTAAAATCTACAACAACTACACTGAACTCTCCATGGCTCTGGAGAAAATGTTTAGTTGCTTCACCATTGGTACTCTTCTTTCTCTCTTTCTGTCTTTACGTGCTTTATTGGGAGACATAGTTCTTACTTATTAGTTAAGGAATTCAATACTGACACTAAAGAGTGTTTAAATACCTAAAAGGTAAACCAGATGAGTATTTGCTTAACTTTGTAATTGGGTGTGATTCAGGGCAGTGCAGTTCCAATGGACTTCCAGAGCGAGATGGCATGAGTGCAAGTCGGTTGATGGATCTTCTCCATGGTTCTGAATTCGTTCTTACATATGAAGACAAGGATGATGACTGGATGCTTGTTGGTGATGTTCCATGGCCGTAAGTTTCAAATGTTTTCGTGCTATGTTTTTACTTGATGTTACTTGACTTTCGGATCTCAATTTTTACAGTCAGTGAATGTTATTATCTTTAGATGTTCATCTATTCTCATCTGATCTGTGTTTGTACGACAGGATGTTCACTGAGACATGTAGGAGGCTAAGGATCATGAAAGGCTCCGAAGCAATCGGACTAGGTGTGTTTCTAACTTCCACTAATTAACAGGAAGTTTTCATCTGCATATATTTGTGAGAAACTTAGGGTTATTTTCTTTCGATCTTCAAAATTTCGTGATTTTTATAAGTCCGATTGTAATTTTTCTGATTACCTTTCTTGCTTGCAGCTCCAAGGGCCGTGGAGAAGTGCAAGAACCGCAACTAGCATAGCCCGTACCATCTGGAAAAGGCATTGTTGAGAGCTGAAACCTTGCATGGACTTGAAGTCAGGTGCTTGTTGCTGAGTCCTATATATGTTTGACAGTATCCTAGTTTTCGTGTCGTCTATGGACTGGAATTTTCCTACTAGTTAGAAAGTTATTCACTGTACGTCGACGTCCAGATTATCGTGCTTGTTTTTGCTGTTTTGTTTCTCTTATTATGTATCCATATATTCTAATTACTGTGTAAATGGTCTTTGCTGCTTGCAAACTCTCCCTCTTTCTTCTATTAAGAACAACTGTATGTACCAAGTCCAAATGATTTTGAGATTAGAAGCTGAAACCTGAAACAAAGCTTTTATTTTTTGTAATTGAAAGTCACAAGGGAGAAGAAAATTTGAACTGATTTGGGTTTGTTTTTCTCGTTTACAACCGTACTAGTACATGATGAATCTTTCTGATGAGTTAATTTGTCCAAAACTGGACATAACTGTCATTAATTGAATTTAAGACTACGGCAACAGATAATTTAACTGAATCAGATGAAATAAGAAACTGGGCAGCTGAAAGCAAGTGGAATGGACCAAATGGTAAAGCTATGACATTACAGGAAAATTGTCACTCAGATTTTGATTCCACAAATTGACTACAGAGAGAAGAATGAAAGAGAGGAAATAAACGAGCCGAAAACCTAAGAGAATGCATGCATATTGCATAATATGAACAAACTATGGAAAGCTAAAGAATGTATATGAATCTAGACTGCTCTAAAATTACTGTTTAGATATCTGAAGGTAAACCATCTGGGTATATCCATTAAATACAGAAGTATCGAGTCTGGTTAAACCAAGGCGTTGGAATAAACCATACCGGCCATCTTCAACGATAGGAGTTACTGCACGAGCAGGATCGTATCTAGTTTGATGAGTGAGGGATGGACCTGCTACTGGTGGCACCTCCCAGTAAACGTCAAGAATTGATTCCACAAACCGGCTGTTCTGAAAATGTTCTGAATATGAAATCAGCTTAGAACTTTTGTTGAAGTTATCCAGCATGGATCCTCTAACACCCCACCATGCTTCACCTGGCCCACAAAGTTCTTCGATATCCATTGCTTTCTCCCAGAACTTCTTCCTTTTTGACCTAATCCTAGCTTCATCACTGTCTTTAAAGCAGCTGTGACCACCTCCTAAAGCACCCAAGAGAAAATAGAAAAAAAGGATCAAATTGCTGAAGCAATAAAATGGTAGAATCGTAACCATAGAATACGACCCTAATCGAAATACATACATTTGTCTCATATTGAACCAATAAGCCAAAGAAAACACACATTTTGACAAAATGAGGAATGGATTTGGCCCCAAACTTTTTTCTTTCAGCATTTACGGAGTAGTTATACTACAACGGTTTCTTTACTTTGACAAATTAATAGTAATTCATCCCTACACATCAACTAAAGTACTTGGGCTTCAGTGACAAGAACGAGCAAGGCAGGAATGAATATTATAGGTGTAAAGACAATGACAAACAAATAACACCTCTTATGTAGGATTGGTCACATATCTGCCTTAAGGAATAATGATCTCCTGTTCCAGTATCATAATTATCCTCGAAAACTAGATGGTGAAAACCAGCTTTCAGAGCCTGCTGTACCCTGCTCGGCAGAGCATAAAATATGAAAAAGTCAGCAATCAGCAATTCCTCATGGTCGTGTAATATTGAGTGGAAGGAGAACAATCACATTGATATATTGTAAGTACCTTTTCAATTCATTTTGATGATCGTCGAAAAAAATTAGAACACGGCTGCGATCAGTGATTCCATGTTTCTTCAGGACTTTTCCCCAATCAACACTTCCAAAATCCACAAAATCTTTTCCAGAAAAGTAAGTGCAGTTTCCATCAACATATGCAGGGCCCTTCTTTAGATACTTGTCAGGATGCTTGGGTGTAAGGGTTATAATTGGCGTGTCTGACATTGCTTGGCGCAAAACCCAAGTGGAATGCCCCTTGAAAGCGCCACTCTCAATCATCAGATCTGGCTTCAGCGACTGGGTAATGAACCAGAGTCCAAAGCTGTGGTCAAAACCCATCCCGTACATGTTGTTTTTTATTGGGCGGGTTTCATATATGGGTATAAACGCTTCCAATCCCTTGATTAAATCCTTAGTTGTCCACTCAACTGTTTTTCCGTGTTTCGATCTGCCTTTTGCCAAGGATAACATAATAAGAATCAAATAAAGGCATGAAAACAAGGGATCTCACACTCAAAACACGGATTACAAAGAAAACAAAAGAACTTAAATTTCCCAGCATTCACTCTCTGAAAAGCCCATCGGGATCATATGACCGAATTCCATCACATTGAGCAACTAGCCTGAAATGTGCATTGGCCTCCAGATTTAATGCAACAAATCCCAATTTCAACTAGATTTATTTAGTGTAGTATATTAACAGGGTGCAATATTAATCAGGATGGTTGGCTTGCCACACTCGATATATGAACAAATGCTACACATGCCTAAACATATAAATCTTCATAACATCCACACATTCCACACCAGCAAGAACCTGAACCGCGAAATGCACATTGCAATTCCTTTTCAATTATGAACTCAATGAAGCTACTATGAAGCCAGTGCAACTATATTTCAGTGTACAATCAAGTTACTTAATTAAGCTAAATGTACCGAAATAGTCAAAGACTTAAAATTCATACCAAGCTCCCCAATTACCCAGCTATCAAAAAGTCCACATCTTTCATTGAAGGCAACTAACAAAGCCTAAATCTTAGCAAACCCTTGATCCGAAATTTACATCAACATCAAACAACGCCCAGATCGATCAATCAATCACTAAGTAATGCGACTATAAAGAAATGAGATCGGACCAGAAAATACTTACACCAGGGTACGCCGAGGGATCCGAAATCCGATTCGAGGCCATCGAATCCGAAGAAGCCGGAGCGAGAAACTGGGTCATAAGGCGAGATGCATACGAATCTCCGAGAGTTGAAGATGAGGGAGAAGATTAGGATGAGGACAAGAGCGAGAAGGAGGAGGCAGGGCCAGACGGGTCCGTTTCGGGTCAAGTAGTTGATGATTCGGGTTGCGAAGAAGGAGATGGGCAAGTGTTTTTTGGTTTTGGAGTCGTCGGCTGCGGCGGCGTTGGCTTCATCTGCGTAGAGTGCGTATCGGCGGGAGGAGAGGGTTCGTTCGAGCATTTTGGTGGGGGATCGTTGGGTTGAGCTTGAAGAAGATAGTGGCATTGGTGGTTTGGTGGAGTGAGTTGAGGTTTCAGGTTTGCGAATGTGTGACAAAAGTGACAAGAGAAAGAGTGAGGGTAGTGAGGAAGTGCCTTAGGCTAAGTGTGAGTCTTTTCTTGATTGATTGCTACTTGACAAGGGTAGTACTGGGAGAAAGAAGGATGTGGAATTCTCTTTGGATGTCTAAATGATTATTTGTCACGTTACTTAGAGAATGAAAATTCTTTGTATGGGTCCTATTCTAAGTTGGCCTCGGCTCAACGTAGGAGGATTTTCTTTTTATTGAGAGTAATCTAAACCATTACTCAATAGCTCATATACAATGATGTTTGGCAGCCAATTACTAATCAAACCAAATCATTTACACTGGTCGAGGTAAAAAAATAACAGAAGAAAAAAAGAGGTACATCAACTTTACAGTTTGATTGTTATCATATGCGCTTGTGATGAGGCTAGCATACTTAATAGACGGTTCACCATGCGAATCTTAATTATTATAAAAACTATCAATTGTTTGTTACATATAATGACTACACCATCGATCACTAATATTGGTTGATTTTTATAAATATAATTGTTCTGCCCAAAAAGTTTGCGACAGCGGGCTCGGGGCCGTCTTCGGTGGATCTCCGTCGAAATCCGGGCGCTCTGAAGGAGCGGGCTCGTGTGGGTTTCTCTTAGTGATGAGTTGTGTGGACTGTGTGGATGAGTTGGGTCGAAAGTTGTGGACTAAGAGGCCTTTGAGCCACGGTCCTTCCTTAGATGGGCTGACCAGGAAGCAAGTAGGCTTCAGCCGTCTTCAAAATAGGCGTGTCACTAGTAGAGACTGCTACTAGACAGTTGAGAGATGAGTTCCGTTTGCGGCTCAATAACCTTTTTTTTTAATCAAGTGATTGTGAGGCAAGCGGGCAAATAGCTTGAGCTGTTCTTTTCTATGTCTTCTTCTTAATGTATCCAATGACTTTAATAAATTTTCTTTCCAGACTAGTCCAAGTTCATGTGATTTCCCAGATGTTCATGTTAGCAGCTTGTTATTTAGTTAGTTAGTAGTTAGATACGCGGGTTTCCTTAAGTCGGGATGATAATATTGGACCAAAACACATATATGATTTTATGACTTGGAGGCAGCCATAAAACACACTGGTTGGTATATTCCGAACACTTAACTCTCCTTAAGAAAACCCGGCATATTACAAATGAAAGTGAAATACAAATACTAGAAGAGTAATTGCGGTAGTATTGAATGCAGAAAGTAAATTACAAGTGCTGTAAGTAAATTATTTCTTTCGGAATCAAGCCTTGGGAAGGCACGATCTACTAGAAATCATCAATTGATGAACATCAGTTGGAATCATGCCATAGGTTGGCAGAGCATTTGCGAGACGTTGAGACGTCGAAGGTTGAGTGTATGGATGCCTCAAAACCTGATTTGAGTGACAGTCGGGATGAGGTGAGTGTTTGGTGATCTTCAAGACTAACTTGGGAAGGAGTCGGGATGAAGGAAAACTTTGCTTTCTTAGTTTAAGAACTGAGAGAGGGTTGAGAAGAGAACTGAATCATGATCTTGGATCGAAGAAACAGGTTGTGCCTAAAGAGGCGAGCCTTTGAACGAAGAAACTTTTGAGGGTTTGCAGTTGTTTTGAAATTGATTGAGTTTGATCAATTTGTTTGTTTGATTGATTGATTGGTTGTCCCTTGAGAAGAAGGTTTCTTCTCCATTTATAGGCATTGATGGGTTTGAACTGGCTTGCCATGTAGACCTCTGCGGGACCCATGCTGCAGTTGGCTTGTTGCAAACATCCCCTTTGCCTTCTTATCCTTTGTGTGCGTCAGAGCCGACTTCCCCTTCTCCTAGTTTCCACATATGCACGCTCCAAGTGGAAGCTATTGGGCTGGGCCTTATGAATTGGGCATTTAATTTGGCTGGCCATTTGCTTCGGTCCGAAGTAGGATTTTTTTTTGGGTGTAAACATTGCCCCCTGAATTTGAAATGTTTTAATTTTTAAAACAATTTAAATTCAACACAACCCTACCTTAAAAACTTCGTCGGTTCCACTTCTTGTGTTTTTGGCGGGTAAGCTATTGTTCTTCTTGCTTCTTACCACTCTAACTGTAAATCTTGCTTTGTTTTTTTGTTTCCACATTGTTCCATTTAGAAAAACATGGCTCATAAACTTGCCCCACGACGAAGAAACAGGGAGGATCCTTCCGATCTCTTGGTTCCATAACCAACTGCTACTACTCCATGGGTATGTTGTATGGGTTTTGAAGAACATGCAACTGTTTCTCGAAATGTTCTGTCGTATCTTGAGAACGATGGTGTTTTATGATTGATTCAAAGTGCCATTTTGCTTTGGGTCCTTGCTGGAAAGGCCCTATTTCGACCAACACGACGTCTCTTAGTGCCCATCTTAAGAAGTTTCAAGCTCCTCCAATCTACCAGTGGCGACCGTTCCCGCAGGAAAAGCTTCATTCGGATTGGAGGCATCTTTTTCTCTCAATGAATGAGCTGAGTTTTGCCAATCTCCGGGTTCCACGGGTCCGTCAGATGCAACAATTGCACCCTAGAGAACTCTGGAGTAACGGAATTCACCATTTGGTAAGCCTTTCCACCATCTCCATTGCTTTTTATTTTAATCTCCTTAGTGTTGCGTTGTGCTTTTGGAATATTAGCACGAATACTTTCGACTTCCGCGTTGGTCCAATGACTCCGACTCTTTTAGATATGTATGTCTTGTTCGAATTGTCTTCTTTTGGGAATATTGCCGATTTCACCATTTCCTTTCAATCTTGCCCAGGTAATAGACCTCGATCCCTCAATTGTTAGATTACCTCCACAAGTTCCCACCTTGTTCTCCCTTCCTCAATTTTTGACTACCTTCTGCCCTTTTAACAGTGATGGGAAATTTAAGGCTGAAGGTGATTTTGGGGATTTGGGTTTTGAGGGTCCATATCTGGGATCCATCTTTGAAAAGATCAAATTTTACCGATTCTGATTAGATTGGTTTGTATTCCCCAACGCCATGAGAAGTCCAACATCGGAATGGATTCCCTTGGCTGAGGCTTTGGCTTCTTGCTCTAACATAGCCATGGGACCCGTAGTCTTGGCTCAATTGTATAGTCTCTTGCACTCTATCACTTATTAGCCCGTAAGACCTTTTCTCTTTAATGGCCCACTCTGGATGGTTCAAGTATGGCTCAATTGGTCATTTCCTCCAGTACCTCTCTCGTGACCATTGGGAAGCCAGTGTGACCAGGAGGTATCCCTGGTTCCGAGAGAGAGGTTTCTTGCATTTTCCTACTCACCCTGCACGCATGAGGATACTTGCTAGAGATTTCATGAGTTGTATCCTAACTCGTGATCTTTTGAAGACTGGCGGGAAAAATCACAGGTCGATTCCTGGCTTCGAGGTTTATCAACCCAACTATTGTGCTCGCCATTTTGGGTTTTGTCAAGCTATCCCCGTGCCTTTTGTAAAAGGTATGAATGTTGGCACTTCTTTCCGACTCGAGGATTTTGGAGCTGTGGCAGCAGTTGCCGTTCGAGATGTCCTACATGTTGTGCATGTGCAATTTCCAAATGCCATGGAGGTTTCTTATGGGTGCATAGCCACTTTTGATGCATGGTGGGCTTCCTACTTCGAAGCAACTTTCAGGGCTCTCATTAAGATAATGTGGAATCATCAGTTCCTTATACTAGAAAGGCTATTCAGCTTTGATCTAACCGCCTCAGTTCTCCTTGCCCACCGGACCTCTGAGAGCATTGCTGCTCCCTCCATAGGTATGCTTTCTCCTAGTGACATTTTTATTTCTTTTATTACATCCTCTAACCTTGCTTGTTGTTCAGTTGGATCTGATAAGGCAGAATTGTTGGATGTGAGGACTGATGACTTTCTGCTTCAAATTGAGGATGCTCTATATGATCCTATTGTCCTCAATAGACTGGAAAGTCTGGATGATTTAAGTGTTTCCAATGTGAGGACTTCTCAGGTGATTTCATCAATTCCAGCTTCTTCTTCTTTACAAAAGATTTCAAAGAGAAAAGCCATATTGTTGGCTGGGTTACCCCGACTTGTTCTGTCTATATGCAATAATCCCCATCAGACCACTCCAACCCTATCTTTCTCTGAAGTTCAGCCTTCAGAATCCTCAGGTGACCAAAGATTGGGAGCTGAATTGGTAAGTTCCTTTTGAAAGTGGCTTTGACCTTATGATACCGGAAATTCTCCCCATTTTGATTTGGTTAGTTCGTTTGCAGATATGTCCTCCTTCTGAGCTTGAACTGTTAGAAGCAGAGATAAACTCTTTTTCCTCGTATGCCCAAGCTGATGTACCACCCTCGAGTTCCTCTTCTTCTGAACTGTCTGCTGCCAGGGATGTCATCATGTCCTTCGTGGCCAGGGGTGATTCTCAAGATTTGGGAGAATTGGCTCGAGCAATGAAGATCTTCTCCAATTGTTCTCTTATAGTCTTTAGCATCCTTTCTCCTTGTAGTCGCGATGTTAAATCGTTACCGGGAGCACTACAATCCTCATGGCTTGCAACAATCTCCTCACCCAGCGGATTTCCCAACTAGAGTTGAATTGGAAGAACTTCGTCAGAGCTCTTCCGTTGAAAATGATGAATGTCTTCGCCATGGAGTTGCCTTGCGTGAAGTGCTTAACAGGTTGGAAGCCTTCAAAGCTCAAGTTACTGAGGTGAAGGCTTATCAAGCAAAAGTCAGGCGAAAATATGAATTTGCCAAACCTAGGAAAGATGCAGCTCAACAAAAATTCCAAGAAAGTGAGTAGCGAGTTCGTGAAGCTCTTCATCAGGATTATGTAATTTCGCATGATGTTAGAGTCTTGAGAGTGGGCCTCCAAGCCATGCTTGGCAAATTGCTGGACTTGTAATCTTTTCAATCTCAGCCCTTTTGTAACTTTTGGGCCTTTGCAGGCCTGTTTTCCTTTTGACAACGGCCAGTAATCTTGTCTTATGAGCAATTACCTCTTTTGATTCTTTTGAGATTCCCACGTGCTTTGGAATTGCAATGGTAGTAATTCTCTCCTTTAATTCCCATTACTGTTCATGTAATTTGAGATTAACTCCCAACCACGTTCCTCAGCCATAAGTACGAATCAAAGTCTTATTTGTTGTGCACGCCTCTCCATTACTCATTTCCTAGCACGATGTCTTCTTCTCTCCCTGTATCCAGCGATTTCTCTTCTTCCAGTTCTTCTTCTTTTGACGAATCCGTATCTCCTACATACGAGATCCTTTTGGAAGAGGTTGAATGTGAGCGGATTAAGAACCAGATGTTGAAGGCTCGGCTGGAGGTTGCTCGAGAAGCTTGGAGGAAATGTAAACGTGATTTGCACCGTCGAAGCAAAGATGAACACGTGGCAATGGACAACCTTAGGGCGAGGAGGCAGGACCCTGTCTGTACTTCACAAGGCGGAGAATAAGGCTGCTCAGGATCGGGATGAGGTTATCACTGGCGAGCTTGCCATAGGCTTCGATAAAGTGGGCTTTATTTGAAAATGCTTTGTATCTTTTTATGTTGTATTCCCGCCATTTTTAATATCAATAAAATATTTTAATTGACTTGAAGCTCTTGTCCAACTTTAACATCTTCAACCATATCTAACTTCCAATCATCAACATTTATTGCAATGTCCCAGTGCATTTGCCTATAAATTGACTTTCTTCAGCAAGGCTTTTCCACAACAAAAATGCCTTCCCACATATATGATTCCCATGATCTCCCCATTTCTCATTATGATAGGCTCATTCAGCGCCTCCATGCTCAATCTCAAGAGCAACTAAAAATCATCATCAATATAAGGAAGGAACTCCATTCCTCGAGAGTTTATGAGGAAGCTATCCTTATTTCCCACCACCAAAAATGATCTTCACTTCACCTGCAATCCATTTCTCTTTGTGAGAAAATCAGGGAGTCTCGAGATACTTTGCTGCATGTTGAAGGTGAAGTGACTGCTATGAAGGATGAGAGGGAGCAACTCATGGATGATGTTGCTTTTCTTGATGCCCTAGTTAAGCAGCTAAGGTTGGCCTCATATCAGGATGGGTTTGACCAAGGCTTCACTGACTGTGCAGTTGGGAAGTCTCATCCCAGAACACTGAACTTGTAATCCTTCTTTTTAGGCCTTATATTATTATAATCTCGCTGTAACCTTATCTTCCAACCATATAATAATATTTCCTTTGCCTTCCACCACTTTCTTTCACAAGCTAAGTTCAGGCCTAGGCCATTTTTTACTGCCTATTAATGTTGATGTGTCGATTTGAGATAACCTCAAGTTGCATGTAGTAATAACGACGAAATGACGTAAGCCATAATAATTGGCCTATAAAGAATGTTACAAACTTGCATGCAACCCAACATTCTCTTTGTCTTCAACCTTTAAGCATGGCTAATTCCAGCAATCCCATTAATGCACAAAATGAGTCTTCCAACCCAAATAGTGCCCAGAACCTAGTCATTTTTCTGGAAAGCCAAACCACTACTCTTCGATGTTTGGTGGAAGCCCAGTTGGCAGAGATTCATCATTTGCAGGACTTGGTCTATGCCCACCAAGTTGACAAGCAGAACAATCTTCACTTCTCTGCCGTCTCTTTGTTGTCCTTCCAGCAACATTTTCAACCTTAGAGAGCACTTATTAGAAAAAATGCTTGGAGCTCCAGCAAGCCTACAGGGAGCATGCTATTTCGAAGACTCGAATCTCTAATCTTCTAGAGATGGTAAAAGCTCATGACCATATCACAAATATCCTTCAAGAACAGCTATGATGATGGATACATAGCCCATGCTTCTGGCCGTCCTCACACAGATGGGTGGTCTGAGGAAAAGTTGGTTGCAGAGATAGCGACAAGGTCCCGGTTCAGTGTGGTTGTTGGTCATATCTCTCCTCAGTAGCAGTGTGAAGGCCCTCCAAGCTTTTTTGATTTTGTAGCAATTGTCTGGCTTTGTATGTAGATTAGTCTTTTGGGCTAACCTTCCCGTTGAATTTTTCTTTTTTTGATTGTATTTTGCCCTTTCTTTAATGAAATTTTACTTTTCTGCTCAAGAGCGGTCCCACTATTTTCCCACTGGATTTAAATAATTACTCTGCTCGCAGAATCCCAAAGTGTTGGGTAATACTTTTTGAGGTGAATGGTGTTAGTAGGATTTTTATCTACTATTCCATCATCATCTCTCAAGTAATACGAACATTTCCCGTTTACTTTGTGGATTATGAACGGACCTTGCCAAGTCGGGCTCCATTTTCCTCTTCCAAGTATGGATGATCCTAGAGGTAAGACTGTCTTCCACACTAGATCGCCTTCTTGGAAATATTTCCCTTTAACCCTTTTGTTGTATGGTCTCGAAACCGCCGCCTTGTTGGCCATAATTGTTTTTAGAGCATCCATCATTTTCTTATCCAATTCCTCCAACTCGTAGCACATAGCCTGTGCGTACTCGTTGGTATCCAAACCATACTGATATTGGAGTCGTAATGAGTTAACATTTATCTCGACCGGGAGCAAAAGATCCCAACCATAGACTAAGTCTGCTGGGGAGGTTCCGATTGCTCCTCTTTTTGACGTCCGATATGACCAAAGTGTATATATCAATTGCTCATGCCAGTCGGTAGGATAGTCACCCAACATTTTCTTCAGGATGGTGAGGATGTTTTTGTTGCTAGCTTCTACTTGACCATTGGCCTAGGGGTAGTAAGGACTAGATTGCACAAACCTAATAGAAAATTGCTCACCAAAGTCTTGCAGTTCTCGAGACATGAGTGATGGTCCACGATTAGTGACAATTGTCTCAGGTACTCCAAATCAGCTCAGAATGTTCTCTTTCAGGAACTTGATCAATTCAAAGCTCGTGATTTGTTTTAATGCCTTTGCTTCCACCCATTTGGTGAAATAATCAGTGGCCACCACAATGAAGCCATGTTTTTCTGATGACTCTGGGGATATCTTCCCGATGAAGTCTATTCCCCAACCACGAAATAGCCATGGCATGACCACTGGGTTCACTGGCACCGCGGGCGCATGTTGAAATGGGGCGTGTCTTTGACATGCGTCACACCCCTTGGCATATGCATAACAATCTGACTGGATGTCTGGCCAGTAATAGCCATGTCTTCGTATGAGCCATTTCATTTTTGGCCCTGCCTGATATGCTCCACGCACTCCTTCGTGTACTTCTCCCATCACGACCATTGCTTCCTTAGGACCGATACATCGGGATAGTGTACCATCATTATTTTTTCTCACCAAGTCCGATCCCCACATGGTGTAATGACATGCTTTATTTCTAAAGCTCTTTTCTTCGTTGGATGGGTATTTCAAGCACATGATAATAGGTGTTCTCCAGTCGTTAGGCTCAGCTTCAATGTCCATGATCTCCAACTTGATGTCTCTTTCCATGATGGAGGGTAGAGATCTTTTCTTGACTTTGATCCATTTCTCTAATTGTCCCTCCTGAAGTAAGGCTCCATATCCTACTTGGGCCATCTCGTTGGCCGCTAAGTTCTCCTCCCGAGGGATGTTCTCGATAGTCGGCGTAATGAACTTTGAAGCTAATATCGTAACCGCCGTGTAGTAACTTGCTAGGCAAAGGTTCCTGCATGTGTATGCTCCTGTAATTTGGTTAACCACCAATTCTGAATCTCTATAAATCTCTACCTGGCGTGCTCCTATTTCAATCAAGATTTCTAAACCAATGATCAATGCCTCATACTCTGCTTGGTTGTTTGTTATGTTTTCCCAACCCATTTTGAATAAGAACTAATGGTAAACTCCTTTGGGATCAACTAAGCATATTATAGCCCCTGCTGACTCTTTAGTTTTAGACCCATCAAAGTATATCCTCCATGGAAAGATGGACTGCATGTTGATTCGAGGAACTAGCTTTTCTTCGATTTCTAGGCCATGATATTCTGTTAGGAAATCAACAATAGCTTGGCCTTTCACCACCTTTTGCGGTACATATTGGAAGTTGAATTCTGACAAGGCCAGAGTCCATTTGCCTATCCAACCTCTCAGAATAGGTCGTGATAGAATTTATTTTAGCAAATTTGTTTGAGAAATTATCCGGATATTAAAGGGTAACATGTAATGCCTTAGTTTGATGGCTGTGAAGTATAGTGCAAGGCATAATTTCTCCAATGTTGTGTATCTCTCTTCGACTTTTGTTAATGTCCTACTCAAATAGTATATTGCTTGCTCTTTTCTTTCTTCATTATCTTGGGCCAGCAAGCTCTCGATGGTGTTGAGAGATGTTGATATGTACAGCTTCAAAGGCCTTCCCTTCTTAGGTGGCATCAGGACTGGCGATTTGGACAAGTAATTCTTGAGTTCTTGAAAAGCTGCTTGATGTTTTTCCTCTCATTTTAATTCTTCAGTGTCCTTGAGTTTGACAAGCGAAGAAAAATGTTGGATCTTTCCTGATAGATTGGCTATGAATCTTCTGAGGAAATTAACCTTTCCGAGCAAGCTTTGAAGCTGCTTCTTGTTCTTGGGTGGAGGTGATTCCATGATTTCTTTGGCTTTGTTCTTGTCTACCTCTATCCCTTTCTGGTGAACCAAGAATCCCAAGAAATTTCCCACTTGAACCCCAAATGCACATTTCTTAGGGTTCATCTTTAGCTTGTGTTGCCTAATCTTTAGGAAAGCTTGTTTGAGGTCTTCTATATGTTTCTCCTTATCCTGATATTTTACCACAACATCATCGATGTATACTTTCAAGTTTTCACCTATCATCTCGTGGAATATAGCATTCATTGCTCATTGGTACGTAGCTCCGACGTTCTTCAATCTGAATGGCATGACGGCGTATTCGAATGCCCCCAAGTGTCTCGACCACTTGAATGCCATTTTTTGAATATCTTCTTCTGCCAAGAGGATTTGATTGTACCCTGCATTGCCATCCATAAAGGATAAAAACTGATTTTGGGAAGCTCCATCAATTAACATGTCTGTCATCGGCATCGAGTATTCATCTTTCGGAGTAGCTTCATTCAAGTTGCGTTAATCCACACATATCCTGACTTGTTTGGTTTTAACTTTGATAACATGGACTATGTTGGATACCCATTCCACGTATTTGGTTGTTCGAATAAACCCGGCCTTGAGAAGTCTATCAATTTCTTCTTTGTCCTTAAGTTCAGTTTTTGTAGACATTCTCTTCCTTGGTTGACAAACAGGCTTGTATCCCTCTTTAATAGGTAATCTGTGTTCAACAAGTTGTCTGCCCAATCCCGACATTTCTGTGTAATGCCAGGCAAAGCAATCTCTAAACTCCTCCATAAGTGCTATCATCTTTTTCTTTATTTGCTCTTCTAATGTCTCGCTAATGTAGGTTGGTCGGGGATCTTCCTTGGTTCCCAAGTTAATTTCCTCCAAAGGATCTTGGGTTTCTGGAGGAGGCTTATCTACTTCTAATGACCAGAACTTGATGATTTCAGTTGGAATATTGTCTTCCTCATCTTCCTTCCCAGTATCTCGAATAAATCCTACCATGTTGATGGCTGATTCTTTCAGACTTTGCCTTTTTATTTCTTCGAGTCGATTTTCTTTCTTATCGGGAAGGGAAGCATGCACATTTTTCTGTTATCTCCAATGTTCTAACAATCTCTTTTTTATGGACCTGATTGCTTCTACTTGGTTTGTTTTTCTTTTGGGTGTGCAATTCATCCTGGAATTCCCATTTCAGAAAAGGCCTATCCCACTCCTCATGAGTTAGGAGTCCTTGCTCTAGAAGTTTATGGGCCGTCACCTTGGTAGGGTGGTCGTTCTCATCTTCTCCAGCCAATTTAATGTTTCCCACTTCGGGATCATAGAAATTGGCCTCATCAACTGTGGGGCTAGCTACGAAAGGCCTTGAGTCTGCCTGAATGGTCTCCCAAGAGCCTTCTTCGAAGGAAGCTTCATTGGGATTCCAGATAACAATTTGTTGGTGTAACGTGGATGGCACACAAATGCTTTTGTGGATCTAATCCCTGCCTAGCAACACGTTATAGCTAGATGTGTTGTCTACCACGAAGAATGCTAACATTAACTTCTTGGACCCAACTGTGATCTCTAAAGGTAAGGCCCCGTGAGTCATGGTGACAGTTCCACTAAAATTAGACATTTTGGCCATAGTCGGCAAGCAGTCCTGAAGGGTTCCATATAGTTTTCTTAGCATCTTAGATGGCAGAACATTGATGGAGGATCCTCCATCAATCATCATTTTATCAATCGGGATCCCTTCCAGATCGGCCGTGATGAAGATAGGCCGAAGGTGATCCGTCATTTCCTTGGTCGGATTAGAAAACATCATCCTCTCCCTGTGGATAATGGATTTCGAGATGATGTTATGATCTTCTTCATGATCGTTTGGTATTTCAGTCAAAGCTTGAGATGGCTCATAGGCAATAACATCGCCTTTCATTTGGTTGACCTGGTGGTAAATCACCGCCAAATGTTCTTTAGCCTGAGTCTCTGTTTTCTTCTTATCATACAAGTCATCCATTTCCATGACTTCTAAAAGGTCTTTCTCGAACTCTTGTGATTCCTTCTTGGTCATTCCTTGACCGTCATCTTCTTGGATGTCTTGTTCAGATCCTCCTTTTGATGTCGGGATATCTACATTCTTGAGTTGCTTGTCTAGAAAGTTCTCTTGGGCAAAGTTGCCGAATATAATCCGCCTCCTTATCTTAGTAGAGGTCTCCGCGATGGAGTCTGGAAAAGATATAGTTCTTAGCTTTTTGACCACTATCTCTTTCTTCTTCCAGTCCATTTTAAGAGGACTTGTTAATTCCTTTTTGGTTACGGGAGGGGTCATTTGCTCCTTTTCTTCTTTGGGAAGAACTGCCCCCAAGTTCTTCTAGGCGCGCATGTAGGCTCTGTATTGCCTCTGGATCCTTCGCTTTGCGGATCTTCCCAAATCTTTAACTGGTTTTCCATCTTTGCTAGTTACATGCCACTTTCCTTCCTGAATCATCGCTTTTTGGGGCCTTGGCTTTGAGACCGTATGCTCTGGAAGAGTAGGCTTCTTGCCGCTGACACTCTACTGGCTAGCTTTCCCCCTAATCCCTTGACTAGCGATCCATTCATGTTTTCTTTTAATGTTTCCCAACCTTTGGAAAACAGAGCTGCGAGGTAGCTTTCCTTTAGGACAATGTGGACCAAAGTTTGTCTGTGGGATTTTGAGGATATCCTTATCCCGACGATCCTCTGAATTTTCAAGTTCTAGGTCTATTTTAGCTCCTGAGGTCGGGATCTCTAGGACACACTCTACCCTACACTTGCTGCACATTACTACTCCAGCCACAATTGTAGCAAGCAACTTCTCGGGTTGCTGAGTTTCTTCTCGGGATTTTGGCTGATCCTCGTTTACTGTCTTGGCCTTGTTTTCAAATTGAGCATATTAACTAAGGCCATTGGGAAAGGATTAGTATCCACTCCCATTGGTGCTTTAGGAATTGGGGTTATTGCAATGTGCCCCTGGTTAATCAGATTTCGAATTGTGTCCCTGAACTAGACATAGTTGGTTGTGGCATGATGTGGTGAAACGTGCCATTTGCAGAATTGTTTCCTATTAATGTCCTATGGTCTAGGCATCTCCTGTTTAGGATCAGGTTTGATTACTTTCGCCTTCACCAACTCATCGTAGATCACTCCAACTTTGGTGAGGTCGAACAAATACGAGTTGAAAACTGGTACCTTGTTCACGAAGTAACCTCCAGTTAGATTGACTGGTCTCTTTTCCTGAACGGGTTTAACAAATGATTTAAGGGTTATTGGTCCCTTGCCAGTGGTCTGGATTTCGGCTGTTGCAACCTCTAGTTCCTACCCCTCTTCCTCTGTTGAATATTCCTCCTAGATCTTCTTGTGCTCCACAAGATGCACAGGGATCTTGTTTTTGTAAAAATGGGGTACTTTAGAGTTGTGCTTCTGTCTTTGTTCCTTTTCTAGGAACCTTTCAAACTTGGTCGAAGATACTACTATCTCTTGAAGATCCAAGAAGGTGGTATCATCGAACTTCTTTCTAAGGGAGAACCTTAGAGCTCTTTGTGCAATAGCCACCATCTGAGCATTATTCATAGGGAACCTACACTTCATCTTGAGTCTTTTGAACCTGGCTATGAAACTCTCAGTCATTTCATGCTCTCCCTACTTGATAGCAGTTAGATCACTAATCTTGATCTCTGGTTCAATCCTATAGAATTCCTCGTGGAACTTAGCTTCCATTTTCCCCCAAGTGTGTATGGATGCTTCCGGTAATGAAGTGTACCATGAGAAAGCATCCCCAGAGAGGGAACTACTGAATAATCGGAGTTTGTGGTAAAAGTTATCCTCTACATCAACACATTGTGCTGAGAATCTTCGGATGTGCTCTAAGGACGAAGTGCTGCCATCTCCATTGAAGACTGCAAATGTTGGTGGTTTGAAGTTTATTAGAAACGGATTGTCCTAGTCTACATAAGCTGGATAAGGTTTTTTGTAGATCGAGACATTTGCTCTTCTCGGAGGCATTGCTTGGCCTTACATCATTCGTCTTATTTCCGCCATCCAGTTCATGATGGCCTGATGCTCTTGATTACGGGGTGGCCTCTAGTTGGGTCCAAATTCCTCTTCTGATCCTATGTCATTTGGATCAGATTTCCTCCAGTTCTCTAACTCACTTTTGCTTCCGGTCGGGACATTTTTGGGCGTTTTAACTCTTGATTCTTCCCGACTGGCCATAGGTGGTCAGTATTAGGAAGACACCTTGAATTCTTCCCTTGACATTCCATCGCGATTCCTGCTTGTCTCCGAGGTTTCATTCCCGGAGCCTTTTGAGAAGATAGGCTTTGAAATAAGGGTTTCAAGGGTTGAGGTCCCAGATCCTGTAGTTTTCTTGCCTTTTTCAAGGCTCAAAACTTGCAAGGGGGGGACATTCGCTTCTTTTTCTTCAGCTTTCCCTTGCTTGGAAAGCTCTTGGACTTGACGGTTCAGGGCCTCTATCTGTGTACAGATGGGGGATATGCAGTCCTTGATGAACTTCATCAATTATTCCTTGGCTATCTCCTGGTTGGTGATGTCCTCAACCTCTCCTTCGCGGGGAGCCTCTATGTTAGTTTCTAGTAGTGACAACTCAGGCACCGTTTCTCGGGAAGTGCCTTTCACAAATCTTCCTTTAGCATCTCGGCGTCGCTCGGAGCATTTGAACTTGGACATGCACTAAAAAGAGTCCCACTGGGTGTGCTAGATTATGTTCTGCCCAAAATTTTACGACAGCGGGCCCGGCGTCGCATTTGGTGGATCTCAGTTGAAATCCGGGCGTTCTGAATGAGCGGGCTCGTGTGGGTTTCTCTTAGTGATGAGTTGTGTGGACTGTGTGGATGAGTTGGGTCGAAATCTATGGACTAATGGGCCTTTGAGCCACGGTGCTTCCCTAGATGGGCTGACCAGGAAGCAAGTAGGCCTTAGTCGCCTTCAAAGTAGGCGTGCCACTAGTAGAGACTGCTACTAGGCAGTTGAGAGATGAGTTCTGTTTGCAGCCCAAGAAACTTTCTTTTAATCAAGTGATTGTGAGGCAAGCGGGCAAATAGCTTGCCCTGTTCTTTTCTATGCCTTCTTCTTAATGTATCCATGGACTTTAATAAATTTTCTTTCCAGACTAGTCCAAGTTCATGTGATTTCCAATATGTTCATGTTAGCAGCTTGTTATTTAGTTAGTTAGCAGTTAGATACACGGGTTTTCTTAAGTCGGGATGATAGTATGGGGCCAAAACACATAGATGGTTTTATGACTTAGAGGCAGCTATAAAACACATTGGCTGGTATATTCCGAATTCTCAACTCTCCTTAAGAAAATCCGTTATATTGCAAATGAAAGTGAAAAAAAAATACTGGAAGAGTAATTGTGTTAGTGTTGAATGCATAAAGTAAATTACAAGTGCTGTAAGTAAATTATTTCTTTCGAAATCAAGCCTTGGGAAGGCACAATCTGCTATAAATCATCAACTGAATGAACATAAGTCGGAATCATGCCATAGATTGGCAGAGCATTCGCGAGACGTTGAGACGTCGAAGGTTGGGTGTATTGATGCCTCAAAGACTGATTTGAGTGATAGTCGGGATGAGGTGAGTGTTTGGTGATTTTCAAGACTAATTTGGGAAGCAGTCGGGATGAAGGAAAGCTTTGTGTTCTTGGTTTAAGAACTGAGAGAGGGTTGAGAAGAGAACTGAATCATGATCCTGGATTGAAGAAACAGGTTGTGCCTAAAGAGGCGAGCCTTTGAACAAAGAAACTTTTGAGGGTTTGCAGTTGTTTTGAAATTGATTGAGTTTGATCAATTTGTTTGTTTGATTGATTGATTGGTTGTCCCTTGAGAACAAGGTTTCTTCTCCATTTATAGGCGGTGAAGGGTTTGATCTGTCTTGCCATGTAGACCTCTGTGAGACCCATGCTGCAGTTGACTTGTCGCAAACATCCCCTTTGCCTTCTTATCCTTTGTGTGCGTCAGAACTGACTTCCCCTTCTCCAAGCTTTCACGTCTGCACGCTCCAAGTGGGAGCTATTGGGCTGGGCATTGTGAATTGGACATTTAATTTGGCTGACCATTTCCTTTGGCCCGAAATAGGATTTTTTTCGGGAGTAAACAATAATCTTAAAATAATTTTTTTTTTAAAATGAGTCTTTGTTCCTATTATAACATATGCACGTCCATTAGAATTCCGCTAATTGAAAGCCACTAAATTGAAATGGTGTAACGGCCATGAGTGATTAATATATACTGTTCTCGATTTTTATTTTTTTTGTCAAAATTTTTGTCTATTCGACTATATTTTCTATTTACTAGCTCAAGTTAGAAAATAAAAAGAAATTAGGGTCAACATCACTTTACACTCCAAGGTTTGGAGGTCATTAATTCTTAAAATGGACCACGAGGTTTCAATTTCATCATTTTACTTCATGTGGTTATGAGATTAAATCAATTTACTCCATAGGTCACTTTCACTATTAAATCAACTAGTTAATGTGATGTGGCATGATTGAGGTCCATTTCCACTAATGGCACATTTTTGGTATGAAAGAACATTAAAAAAACTCCACCAACAATTAGCTAGATTTGGGAAATGAAGCGTGACTTGAAGATCTAAAATTAACAATTAGATGAATTTGCGGACATACATGCACTAATGGCTTGCCCTCAATTTAAATATTGGCTTTTTCGGTGCGATTGGTTTCCAATTTGGCTTGGAAGCGTTGCACACTTGTACTCTTGAAAATTGCTTGTGAAGGGTGAACTTTTTAGCATGAAGATATCACATGCTATGAGAAATTAGGTTTCTTCCAGTGAGACTAGGGTCGTATTTTTTTTTTGTCTGATGTAATTTTTTTCTCTAGTTTTTGTTGAGTGAAATAAAAGATTGAAGTATAAAAAAAAAATTAGGTATATTTCACAAGGGTATTTTCGGATGATTGATGAGTCGAGAGAGTAAATGATTAAAGTTTACAAATTTGTTGGGCATATAAAATTTACTGGATAAAAAGAGTTTAAATTTGGATATAAATAAAAGTTTACCAAAAATACCCTTAATGGAAATGGACCTCAATCATGTCACATCATCACTTAATTGTGGATTTAATAGTGAAATTGATATAGGGAGTAAATTGATGTGATCTTCGAACAACATGAAATAAAATAATGAAATTGAAATTTTATGATCCATTTTAAAAATGACCCTTAAATTTTGGGGTTTAAAGTGATGTTTGTTCTTTGTTCAAGAAATTAATAGTGGATGAGGAGGACCGAAAGAAAAAATAACAAATTGTAAATGAGATATTGCCTCTCAAGTGTCACATCTAACTCTAGAATTAGAGCCTATTGCATTTATACAAACATTTACAACACCACCATATCCATATATATGGACTGACCAAACAAATATATATACCTTTTTCCTTTGCATTTGAGACAAATCAGAAAATGGCCGCCCGAGACTTGTCTTCCAAATCTCCTCATCGAACCCCATCTTTTGAAGCCAGACCTAAAACCCCAAACCCTACTCAAAATAACAACAACAACAACAACGACCAAAACAAGTTGTTCAGAAGCATTTCCACCAAAGAAGCCCCATCCTTCTCACACTTCCCCTACACCCCACCACACCCTACCAACTCCCAACCCCAAAGCCTCCATGCATCCCCAGTCTCCTCCCCTCTCCACCCTTCCCTCACCTCTCCCTCCAAACACCCCGACCTCCTCACCGCCTACCGCTGCATCTCCTCCGTGCTCAAAAAGGACGGCCAGATCTTGTCCATCGCCGCCTCCAACGGCCTCGTTTACACCGGCTCCGATACCAATCTCATACGGGTGTGGAAGCTCCCTGAGTTCACTGACTGTGGGCAGCTCAAGACCAAGGCTTGCATGGTGGTGGCAATGGAGGTTTCCCATGACAAGGTTTATGCGGCTTATGGAGATGGGAAGGTTCGGGTGTGGCAGAGAACATGGGATGGCGGGTTGAAGCACGTGAGATTGGCTACGATTCCGAAGCCCGGAAGTTATGTTCGGAGCTTGTACATTGCCACCGGGAAAGATAAGATGGTAAGTGAGCGTACAAGGTGTTTGATATTTTTCCCATTTTTGTTTTTTTGTTTTTCGTTTTGGTATCTTTCCTTTATTATTAATTAGAGGGCCGTGTTGATGTGTTGGTAGGGGTTTTGGAGGGACTCTTAATTGGGCATGGTCTCATGTGTCTAGAAATGGTTGCGTTTCTAATGATATGGTACATTTTTAAAAGAAAATGAAAAAAGTAACTGCTTTATGCTTGTATCCACTCTAAGGGATTTTCAATAATGAACGTTTGGATAATCAATCATAGGAAAAAATAGCACATCCACCTTAAGAGATAAGAGGAAAAGGAAAGTAGTGTTTCTAGAGGGATGAGTAAATTGATTGTTATCGTTGATTTTTTTTTAAAAGATATTAATTAGTAAGGATTGATATGCATTGTATTAAAATTGTTGTTGGGATTGGCCAACGGTGTCTAGAACTTTATTAAGACATGAAGCCACATATATACCAGTGCCACAATTGGACCCAATTAATTTATGGAACCCACACATTTTGTTGGTACTTCTCTTTATGACCATGAAAGCAAAAGACAAGATGAAGTTGTGAATTTAATTTTCTATTTATTGAAACTAACTAAAATTAGCAGAAGCAGATATAAGACCACCTAAATCTGAGTGTTCTGATATTAATATTATGTTGAATATATGATCTAAGTCCGGTTATAATAGGTTAAAATTATAACGAAATTACACTTATAAACTCGTATAAATTTTTCAGTATCTAAGTAAGCTTATTATTACATGAACTGAAAATCACTTTGATTAACTTGTTTTTTTTTTATATACTAATGTAACAGCATATGGGTGCCATAACATCACTAGCCATCAATGTATCAGAGGACATACTATACTCAGCTTCCATTGACAATACAGTTAAAGTATGGAGAATTTCAGATCTCAAATGCATTGAGACCATCAAAGCCCACTCCGGGCCGATCAACCACATCATCGTCGCTGATGACGGGATCCTCTACACGGCCTCGGACGACGCCACAGTTCGAGTCTGGCGCCGCAACTTTTGTCGCGGCGACCAGCTTCCTCATTCCCTCACTGTAACTCTACCCGCCAAATGCTCTCCCGTCAAAACCTTAACCCTAACTCCGGATGGCGGAGTTTTGTACGGCGGGTGCACAGACGGGTACATACACTATTGGTTCAAGGGGTGGTTCTCCGGCCAATTGCAGTACGGGGGTGCACTCCCAGGTCACACACATGCAGTGATGTGCATGGCCAGCGTGGCAAACTACGTGGTGAGTGGGTCCGCTGACACGACCAGTAGGATTTGGTCAAGAGATGTGCAGGATGGTCAACAGCACACGTGTCTAGCTGTGCTGGTGGGGCATAGAGGGCCAATCAGGTGTGTCACGGCGTTTTCTGGACGAATTGGAGAGGAGGCCGAGGAGGGTTGCACCATTTGCACTGGGAGTCTTGATGGAGTTCTTAAAGTGTGGCGTGTGACTTGCACAAATAAAATTTCTGAAAATATAAATTTGTGTCCGACACAAAGTGGTTGTGAGTATTTTGAGCTCTAGACTGGACAAGTCTATCTGTGGACTTCAAAATTAAACTTAGCTAGGGAGGTAGCTATAGCTAGCTAGCTTAACTTGTATCACATATATATATATATATATATATATATATATATATATATATATATATGTAGATAACTTTGCACAATTTTTGCTAATTTAAAACTTTAAAGAGCAAATCAGCTCTGAGGTCTTGTCTCCAATTAAATTTCCCTTTTTTTTAATATTGGTAGTAACGAAAAAAATAGAGAGCAAATTAAATTAGTAATGCACCAATATATACCTAATAATTAATGTATTTTCAAACATTAACAACTACGAAATTACGTGTTACTTTTAATCTGGAGTGATAGAGGAAGACTATATACTATATATTATAGTTTCTTTTTTTCATGCTTTTTTATAGGATTTATATATGGAGATGGATTTCTATCTCACTTAAGATAAGACATGAAAAGAACATAGTTATAATCACAATAAATTGCTTTTTCAATCCTACTACAGTCTACAGTACCATATAGTCTTACATATTGCTTTTCGGCAACCTTTTTAATTAACAACTAAGTGGCTGTTTTGATAAACATTTCATTTTTAGCTTACCGTTCTTATTTTTTGTGCATGAGACATGTAGAAAGTATATGAAATTTAGAAGGGATGAAGAAAAATAGTGATATGAAAAGAAAGAAATAAAGGAGGAAGAATGAAAAAAAAAAACAAAAAAAGTTAAGCCCATAAAAAATGTTCTTTGTTTTCAGTTTTTAATTTATATATTGTACGTCCACTATGTAATTTACAATTGTTCTTCATCTGTTCTACCACATATTTTCTCCATCCCTTTTCATTTCTTATTTTCTCACACCTCAAACATAAAAAATGAAAACTTAACTAAAACAAAATGGTTATCAAACGGCCCCTAAAAGATCAATTCAAGAATATGAGGAATAATTAGAAGTAATGACACCAAAGTATGCACCTTTCACAAGAGGGTTTATTTTTATTTTTCTCTTGGCAATGAATCTCAAGCATATTGTGCACATATTGATCATGATACTGGTTTAGTGATAAGGATATCTACAAATTAGTTTCCTTTTTGGGTCAAATCTACAAAGTAGTTAAAATGATCATGATGATCTTCAAAAAGTAGAATGGGTTTCTCAAAATTTACCCAAAGTTTGCTGATTTTCATTAGCCAAACCCATAACCTTTACATATGGTTGTTCATGATGATCATAAGCTTGCAACCATGAAGGCATAATTGCATACATAACTAGCAATCGTAAGGAACTACAAATGGTCTGAGTGACTGATGAGTGATCGATGGCTCTTGCCTCTCAATTTTAGAAGCTTAATTTGGTTCATTTGTGGTGACAGCAGCTGCATGGTGGTGCTCATGATCATGAACCTCCCAAGACTGCATTTCCAGCCCGTCATTCGGATTTCGCTCGACGGGAGGACTGTGAGGATGATGATGATGATGCCTCTTGAAGCACCTATACATGGTGTAACAAAGAATACGCAAGCCAAGGAGAATGCCAATTAGGGCTAAGGTGATAAGAACATAGTCTTTGACGGAACGGCGTCGGTTGCAGCTAAAAAAGACTCCCAGCAGACACACCATGGCTAGCTAATTAAGCACATAATATATGGTTTCTTGCTTGTTCAAACTTGATGAAATTGTAGGTAGAGAAGGGAGGGGTATTTGAAGGTTTCAAGTGGTGGACATCAGGACATGGGTGTATTCTTGCTTTCAACTGAGACTATTTGATAACTTGTGGATGATGTATGGAATATGATTTTGATTTGGGATCTTATGAGAAAGGTTAAAGTAGCCCTTCCCTTTTGCATTCATTCCTCATAAAACTTTAGTTGCTTTTACAGTCATTTGATTTGATTCATTCCTTCTCCTAGTTAAATAATGGATATATCTGATGCACCATATATTTTGTACACAATACTGTAATCCATCATTAAATTTTTAGTTAAGTTGTATTACATTTACCTCATACGTGTTAATTGGAAATATCTTATGGTGGTTTTATTAAGTCTATGTTGTTTTCCTAATTACTCAACTAGTTAATTACAAATCCTAAAATATGTTGTTATGCTATTTCTTATACAATACACATATGGATGCACTTGTTATTTGTATTCTTCACCCAAACGTAACAAATATACACACGCATATAAGACGCACATAGGTTAAGATTTTTGAGAAATACATATTAAGAACACGCTTACTTATTGTATATGAATAATTGAATATAAGTAGAAATTATATCGTTTTTAAACATAATTTCTCTCACATTTACAAATACAAAAGGAAAAAGTGAATCCCACCACCACCAAATCAAATATCAAATTATCTAAGAGATCTGATATATATATTTTTTACATATTTAAAAATTTTTCCCATTATGCCATTTACTATGTAATAATAGTATTTATCTTCACATATTATGTAAAAAGACTTGAATCCGACTCTCGTAAATATCAACTTCACTATATAATATATATAATATAATTCTCCTCTTTCATATCCTTATATTACACCGTTTTAATAAGCGAACGTGCCACAAGAATGAGCCTCAAAATGGAATGAAAGTGTGGATGGTTTGAGGCAGGCTAAGCCCACAGTCGAGTTTTGGACTTTTGACCCTTTGTAAGTAAATGTTTGCAAGTTCCAACCTTTCTTCGCACGTGCAGAGGTACGTGTCATCATCATACCTGAACTCTGCAATCCACCTGTGTCTTCACCGAACATCTCCTCTCCCCTTCTTCTTCTCCTTCAGGGACATAACCGCTAATGTTAGCTTCCAGGTCTCTCTTCAGGTACGGCGTACGCACACATACCCTTCTTAAGTTTGAACACTCTGTTTGGCTTCATTATCTTATTCATTGAATTAACTAGAGAAAAGGCACAACATTTCAGTTTCTGAGTTCTCAATCGCCAAACAGCGCCTAATTTCTTTTATCAAAGTCAGCTCGCTTTTTATCCATTTTCGTTTCTTGGGTCCTTATCATTATCTTCTATCTATCCAATTTTACTTTATACTTCACTTTCAAATTTTTGGAAGTTAGTTAAAGAATCAACTTTTGTTTTATATTTGCAGAGTTAAAGTTGATCAAGTTCTGAAATTTACAAGCATTTATGCTGCATTGAAGCCAGTGAATTACTTCCTGGTCAGTTAATTTCTGTTTTCACTCTGTCTTATTTTTCTTTGTTTTAACTTTAAACCAGTAAAAGTAGCACTCTGGTATAATGGATAAGAATTCAATCTGATGTCACATTGTGTATGTGTTTTGCTTAAGAAAAATTTGTGTTTTGGTATTTAAATACTGCCTAATGCTATGTTTGGTCATGATTATTTCTTTGCAAAGCCTAATTAATGAAGTAATTTTGAAAGTTTTTATTCTTTTCTCCCAAAAATTTTAACCTCTAAATGTAAATTTATTCCAAAATTATGTATGTTATTGAAAAAATCTGAGTTAAAAAAAGAGAATTGCTTTGTCCATGAATCCAAGTTTGGAATCGAGTTTAGACGTTACTGGAATTGGTTGCCACTTATCACTTGGTATGCTTTCTGGATTTATATTAGATTGGTTGTTTTTGTGACTCAAACTTTTACAACAGGGGCACGGTGAATGTCGTGGTTTGATCTTTAATATTAAGATGAGTGGTAGAAATGATAAGCAAAGTGGCGGAGACAGTAACAGAAAGCTCAGAGCAACTACTGCTGTATGGAGACCAGTCAGTACTCAAGCCAGTTCTAATGAGGGTCGGTTACTCTTTACTAATTGAGTGTAATCCAACAGCCTTAAACTATTAGAACCCATTAAATTTTTACATCTATTCTAATTCCTTAAACTTGGATGCTGATGGCAGTAAAATTCCTGTTAGTTTTAGATTAATATTGAGACAGATGGAAACATGTAATTATATGTACAGCTTTGTATCATAATCCAGACATTGGTGGTCGGCATTTGTTATACTTTGATTGGGTTGGACTATTTTCATAAAAGCATGCTATAGGCAGTATGGTTGGTCACGATCCAGAGTTCTTACAGATGTTTGATCTTGATTTGCAGAATTTTCGGTAGAGGTCACTGATAAGCTGGGAACTGAAACTCAAGGCCAAGAAATACAGCATTGTACATCTACCGGCATTTCAAGTGCTGGAAATGTCATAGAGGGGGCTGGAACTAGCTTTAGTGCCAGTTCCAGTACATCGCAAGTTAATAGAGAAGATAAAGTCTTAAGAGGAGAATCAGTGGTTTCTTCTACTGAAAAGCATTCAATTTCAGTTGAGGTACGATTTTGCTTTTCTTTTGAAAATTCTGTACCATATACATTATTTATCATGCCAATTTTCTTGGATTTTTACAGACTTTATGACATTTTTGAGCCACACATTGGACTTTAGACATATTTCTCAAAGTGCTTGTCATTATATTCCCCATTCTATTTCTTTTAAATTCCTACCTCTCACTTTTGTGTTACTTTGGTGACACTCATTCTGTTCTTTTTTTTTTTTTTTTGTTCTGACAGTCATTCTTGATATGCAGGTTGGTGCTTCTTTGTTTAGTTTTATCAGAGGAAACGGGTACAATATACTGCATGTAATATTTTTTCAAAGTATATTTGTATGATTACTTTCTCATATAATGCAATTATTATTACTTTTTGTGTGTCAGAGGATCGACACAGAAGGAGATTGAAGACGAGATGGGAGTTAAGATTATAATCCCATTGTCAAAGGAAGAGGATTCGATTAGTAAGTTTTAAATTTGAGTTTTTAACAAAACTTGGACTTTATGGTAAACTTTTTATTCCCAGGTCTGCGGTTACTCAATTCTTTCATAACTGTGGAAGGGCATATTTACCGAATCATATACTCAATGTTCATTGTTGTTCTGCAGTTATCGAAGGCATCTCAAATGAAAGTGTATCTAGAGCTTCTGAGAAGATACAAACTATAATTGAGGAGGTTAGTTTCCTATTTATTACTTTTATCTATGGATTTTTTATCAGCTCTTTAAGGGCTTAAAATAAGTCATTTATTTATTTATACGTTATTCCGATTCTTTTTTGTACACCGGTTTGTTTCTTCTTTTTAAATTTGATAGCAGACTGTAAACATATAATTAAATCCTATTTCCTGCTTAAACCTACAGGCGGTTAAAAGCCCTAATCTTGATTACTCTCACTTCGTTTCACTTCCATTGGCAATACATCCCGAATTAGTTGATAAGCTTGTCAACTTTCAGAACTCGATCCTTGGAATTAGTGATTCTTCGTTAGATGAGAATCTGGATAGTGATTCCAATGAAGATAATTCAGAGAATGAAGGTGAAAACCAAAAGGTTGAGGAAGGAACTGATGTTGCGGTTGAACTTAAAGTTGAAGGTGACCGTGAACATGTTAAAGTGAATCTAGCCAACATTCCTCTTGTCAGTTATGCACCTAAATCTTCAAAGGCTTCTACCCTATCTGGTATGGAAACAATCATGATGTATGTCCTTATGAATTCAAAAGTCGTATGTATGTAAGTATAGAAAGCCCCACCGTTTTGATATGGCAGTTGAAAATAGATTGGCTAAAATGTTTGTGAAATTATTCGTTATAAATTTTCCTTTCATGGAGCAATTGATTGGGTCATTTTTAATTGTTTTCTGCCTAAGTTTATACGTGGTTAATTGCTGTATTTGTTTTCATGAGTATATTCGTTTTTTGTACTCATTTAAACAATCTGTGTATTTGATCTCTCTTTTTCCTCATTTTAGTCTGTAAAAGTCTCATTAAAATCTGTGCATTTGACAGACTTGGGAATCGAAAAGTCAATATTCATTAAACCAAAAACATTTCATTTAACTGTGCTTATGTTGAAGTTGTGGAACAAGGTTCGAGTTAATGCAGCCACTGAGGTTTTGCAGGTAACTGAAACTGAATGAAATAAAAATATGTTGGCAGGGGCTACTTGTGATAAAATGTTTTGTGTTTCTATCCAGAGCATCTCCTCAGAAGTGATCGAAGCCTTAGATAATCGTCCTCTCTCCGTAAGATTTAAGGGACTGGTACGTTTCTTTCTTCAGCATCTCTACTAAACCAAAAAATGTGTTAGCTAATGATGTGGCGCAAGGATATGATAATTAGGTAAGTAAAATATGATTATATTATGATTGTTTATACGTCTCATTACGGTAAAAGATTTGAAGTAAGCAATCTTTTCGCTGTCTCAGATTTCACTTTTACATAGATCTGTTTGCTCTCCTCTGTGCTCACTTCCTATCCTTCCCTTAATGGAATCCATCTCGTACCCCTTTTTTTTCATGAGACATTTACTTGTGTTTTTCTCCTTGCTTGTGTGACCTTGGCATGTAGTCATATACGCATATAATGATTCTTTAAACCTAACGCACTTTGTAGCTGGAAAGAAAGCCTCTCATAAGCTTTTTCGCATTTGTTTATATATACAATATAACACACATATGGGTGTTACAGTCATACATATATAGTGGGTGTATTCAATATGCTTTTTCACAAAAGCCTTAGTTTAGATGCAATGGATGACTGAATTCCATTGATTTATACCGCGTTGACTTCATTTTTTGTGCTCAGCCTCTCTGGCTTTCTGAAACTACTTTCTTTTAACAATTTTGATCTCTGTCTTATCTAAGACTTAAGATGCACTCAATGAGACTGAATCCTTCATGTCCTTGCAGAATTGTATGAGAGGTTCTTTGGCCAAAGCCAGTGTCGTCTATGCTCCTGTTGAAGAAATTGGCAGTGAGGGCAGACTTCTGCGAGCCTGTCGTATCCTTGTTCTTGACTATGGAAGGGAGTTTAAGGGGCTTATTTGTGAAGAGCCAGAAAAATTTCTGGTCTAGGTTTTGTTGTTTATATCAATTTAATACCTCTTAAATTTCCTTAGCTTTACTTAGAAGTCATCATCGATGCATATGTTAAAGCTGGGCTTGTTCTAGAGAAAGATGCTAATCAGAAATTGAAGGTATTGTATATGATCATTAAACTTCTGCTGTGTTTGCCATTAGCAGTCTCAGTTTTGATTTTTACTTTTGATCTTATATTCTACTGTAAGAGTTAATTTGAGAGTCTTATCTTTTTTAATTGCAGTTGCATGCAACCGTGATGAACGCAAGGCATAGAAAAAGGTGTTGTTGCTTCCATTTCTTTAGTGGTTTAAGAATTTCTTTTAGTTCGGCGGTTATTAGAAAGTTTCTTTTACTTGTGGCTGATATTAACTTTCTGCTGGGAATGTAATATACAGGAAGAAACGAACGAGAAAGGTTCATTCCTTTGATGCTCGTGGAATATTCAAGCAGTATGGATCCGAGGAATGGGGAGAGTACCTTATTCGTGAAGCGCATCTTTCACGAAGGTTTGTGTTTGATGACAACGGCTATTACCATTGTTGTGCTTCTATACCTTTTCCTGAAGTATGCAAATAGACTGATACTCACCCTCAATCCCGAGTAGAAAACATGTAAGATAAGAAATAAGCTTTTCGGGTTTCTTCTCTGATTCTTATACAATGAGTCAATGACTATTGTTAGAGTTTTTATGTTGGCCCCCATATTCACGAGGGAAGCAGATCTTGTGATGCATCTTTAAATTCCAATGCATTAACATATTACAAGTTTCCATGGGGACCTCTTAAGGAAAGTGTTAAGCTCTAGATTAACACATTCCATCTGATGAAATATTTTGCAAAACATGTTTTGATATGCAAATACTCGCATAATCTTGTTTATTTTTTGAAATACCAAGCCATCATTCATGCCCATTGAAGTAAAAATGAAACATTCTCATAAAATTTCAAAGGAAATGGTTGGGAGAAAAACCAAAGGAACCTGCATTAAAACAATTATGAATGGTAATATGTTCTCAAATTTAAAACTTGGTAGAAAAATTTAAGTGATACAAGTCATTACAGGGGTGGGTGGGTGGGTGCATGATAAACTCATTTAGACCCCCCAACTAATCAATGTAAAAACTATTGCTACTGGTCTGGTGAACTTAATTCTGGGCTGGGTAGCAGTAATTCAATGAGATGTAGGTGGGGAACCACTGAGTCAACGACAATCTAGCTTGGTTGGGTGTGTCTCACAGATGAAGTTTCTTTACAAAATAACTTGTTCATATAGGCCTACTAGAAACTTCCCTTTTATTTTCAATAATTTTGAAAAACTAACTTGTTTTGTACTTGAGAGCATCAAAATGAGGTCGATATGTGAGTACTGAGTCGGACAGAGATCTCGTATCCTTGTTTCAACCCACTCGCGTCTTGAGTCTTTCTCTGGGGCGGACATCTTCTTTGACATCCCCTTTTTAACAAAAATCGGATATCTGCTGTAGAGAAATGCTGCCATTAGGCAGAAACTTGAAATTATCCAAAACATGTTAGTTTTCTAAAATTATTCAGTAAAAAATTGGAGTCGGCTGCTAATGGGAATGTACTTAAGTAGTTTATTTTGTAAAGAAACCTCAAAGATTACGCAATATGATGAAAAGTTACTGGAAATAGTTGCCTTGAAGCTTTTTCTCTACCCATGAAGGTGACAATACTGGGCTTGTCTCACACTGCAGAATCTCTCTTTGTGGGTCTTGAGCAGGCTCATGATCCAAGTTTACCTTTTCAGTAGGGAAAACTTTGACCCTCCAAACCTTAAAAGTTTGGTCCAAACTTGCACTGTAAACCAACAAACCCTTCACTCTCATCACATTCTCTGTTTCCAAAGACACTGCTAAGCATCTTACAGGTCCCTGATGTCCTTCAATCACAGAAAGGCATGAATGGAAGCAATTTCCTTCTTCTCTCCTCCAAACCCTAATCGTTGCATCCTCGGAGCCACTGAAGACTAGTTCCCCTAATGCCACCAAGCAAAGCACGGCGAAATGATGACCTTGTAGAAACCCTCCATGGTTGTATCTTCCGGACATTTTCTCCTTTTCCCAAAAGTTTATCAGCCCGTCTGATGAGCCGGAGTAGAGGAGGGTGGTGCTCGGTGACAGGCTGAATGCCAAGGCATTCACCGGCGAAAGTTGGAACTTGAGAGTCATGGTTAGAATGTGAGAGCTTTCACCAAACACCCTTCTCCAAATTTTGACAGAGCCATCTGATGAGCAAGTGAAAACACAACCATCTTCTTGGTTGATGACAATCCCATTTACACGTCCTTCATGAGCCACGAACGAATCCACGCAACGCCTTTCATTGATCTTCCAGGCTCTAACTGTTTTGTCCCATGAGCCTGTGTACAAGAGCCTGTCTTCCTTGTTGTAAGCTAGGCAAGAGATGTGATCATGGTGCTGCTGGCTGCTCTTTTTCGAAAACAATGAAAACCGGCTTCTTTGAGGTAGGGTTGTGATCTTTTTCGGTCTGAAATTCTCCGCAGTGGATGCATCCCATATCCGAATTTTGCAGTCACCGTGCGTGGTGAATAGAATTTTCCCTGAAGCCAAGATGGCGCGAACTTGACCAGAAGTAGCCTTTATGTAACCAATGTCAGTGCAATCCGGTTGCTTCCAAGCATGAATTCTGCTACTTTCTGTGCCTGTGAATATAAAGTCTTTTGAGAGTGTGATAGAGAAAATGTTACCTTCGTGGCGGTGGAGGGAGGCAATGCAATGGTAAAGAAGGGATTGCGTGGGGGAAGTGCGCACGGGAGAGAGCGTCCATGGTGTCCCGGGGCTCATAGGCCGCGGAGGAATTGGTGGTTCAGAAGCAGCAACAGAAGGTCTTGCTGAAGAAGCTAAAGGAGTGTTGTTGGGTTGTTCTGATGAACTTTGGTGTTGGTTACCACCAAAAGAAAGTCTCCGAGGCAACTTGATGCTCTTTCGTTCTTCGTCCATGAAGCTCCAGAGATTGTTTTCGCCATGG
The DNA here is from genome assembly GCA_037349345.1 of Oemleria cerasiformis. Taxonomy (NCBI): domain Eukaryota; kingdom Viridiplantae; phylum Streptophyta; class Magnoliopsida; order Rosales; family Rosaceae; genus Oemleria; species Oemleria cerasiformis. The sequence continues at coordinate 3,558,778 of JAZGTL010000019.1, read as the reverse complement.
AACTCCATGGCATCGTTCAGCAAGGACACGACAGAGCAAACTGGTAAGAAGGATTGAAACTAAAAAGGGTGGTTAGAAATGTTCTTTACTTGTGTTAGATTTGGAGTTGGGGGTTGTTTAACTTGTAGAATTTGAGGGGACCAGTCTATACTTTAAAGGGCATTCAATTTGCCTTACCAATTAGAGCATACTCTACACCCATTCTCATCTCTCTAAATGATGATATTTGAGGGGTTTGGCTATATACACTGGAATCTATAAGGTCATGTCCCCGCACACCTTGCATGTTTTTAGATTATGTAGTAATTGTTGGCGAATATGACAGTCACACATCCACATATTGAGAATATTAAATACACTACGCGTAAAATCAATGATTTCACTCCTAATAACACTAAGCCTCTTTTGGAAAAAAAAAATTTCACACCATCTTGGTGATTAAATTGGTGACAATATCGATGTAGACCATAAAGAAAAAATAATAACCTTCACTTACTACAATAGAATGGCAAAATTTAAGTGTAGTCAAGTTGGTTACTAACGGATGTGTTCTTCTACTGCACCTTAATTTGGATCACTCTTTTTGTATCTTAGATTAGATTGAAGTAGAAGTTAGATACAAATGATGTACTCTCACATCTGTACCCATGTTCAAATCTCTCTTTTTATAGTTTAGATTAAATTGAAATAGAAGTTGAATACAATGGATGTCGCTCTCCCATATGCATTCATGTTTGAATTCTTTTTATAATTTAGATTAAATTGAAGTAGAATACTTGTAGTAACAAAAAATGGTTGTAGGCATTGATCTGGCTTTTTATGGTACATATATAATTGATGGCATTTTGAAACCCACACCTAACTGGAATGTGATCTATAAGAAAAGGCACACATTTGATGCAGTTAACATCAACTAAATTTTAAAGCCTCTTCCTACCTCTCCATTGCCAATGGATCTAAAAATTTATCTCTCAACCACTCAATACTTAATCGCTTTATCTACAAGAGGTCACCAAATAAGTGAATTAAAAGCAATATGTGGCAGCTGCTAAAGATTTTTTTGATGAGAATTTTGGAGAAGTGGAAAAAGTTACCACTACGTGCAGTAACTTCTTTTTTGGTGAGTAAAAGTTAAAAGTAACTCAGACCATATTTCTTATCATATAATATTTGGGCTTTGAAGCCCAAAACGTTATAGCTAACTGAACCAAGAGAGCCACAATATTCGGCTGGAAACAAGACCCAACTTGAACCTGGTTACCATTCATGAAATCTAAAAAATTTAGAATATTCAAATTCATTGCCAGAAAAATCATCAAAGATTCACCTTCATTGTCTAATTAACACCAACTTGAATCTGCTTCACCTTCATTGTCCATTTGGTAAAAAATATTAAAGATTCACCTTCATTGTTCCCGCGCTGGAGGTGTTGGGTTTCATTTATAGCTTTGTGTTATTTCCTCTGTTTGTCTCTGTTTTTATTTTCATGCTCTGTTTGTTTCGTTTGTTTTGGCCTTGGTGGCCTCTTTGAATGAATATCTTCTCTTTGTTCCAAAAAAAATAATAATTCAGTACGTTAGTGTGGAATTTTAGTCACTATTTGGGCCGAGCTTAAATCCAATATGAAATTTACAATCTAAAGGAAACCTTAGACTTTGTCTATTTAAGAGGACACACTCCTCTTATTTGGAAGACATCTTCTTCCAGAGTTCCAGACAATCTCTTCCAACATTCTCTCTACTCTCTCAATGACTCAATGTCAATAAATATGTAACATAAATATTATCAACAATAATATCCAGAAAATTGGTCTCGTGAACATAACCCAATTCAGATGAAACACGTGTGTCTTAATGTTTATGAGTAGTCTTCTCGATCTCGATAGTGTCATTTTTGGCATCAACAGTTTAGTGCAGTGGAAATCGTGACAAAAATCCATGTCGATTCCTTTTCTCTTCACTCACCCGCTGAAACACCATGAACGCAAGCCCAAAAAACCCTAGATTGGCCACTGCCAAGAAACCTAGGAAATCCTTTACTCCTCCCTCTGACCACAACAAAAAATCCTCTCTGATCAAAAATCACAAGACACTGCTGTGTCTTTCCTCCTCTTATCTGCCAAAAATACACACAAACACCCATCATCCATCTCTCACTCACAGCAAAAACCGAACAAAAGCAAATAAAGAAAAAATCATTATTCTGACTTTTATTATGAATTTGGCATGTGAATTTGGCTTGTGGGCATGGATTTGCATCTGCCCGGAGACAAAACAAAGAGGGCCAACAAACATTCACCTTTTAGGGCAGCATATCAGCCGCAAGAGAAAGAAGAAGAAGCGCAGAGCCAAGTTCTCCGCCGAGCACCATCTCCAGCTCCAAATCAACGGCAACCGGTCGTCGTTTAGCAACGCCCACTCGCACCATTCAACTCATAACGGTCCTATCTACGAAGCCCATACGACATCGACGACGGTCTTCGTCGTTGGAGAACGACCAGGACGTCACCGGAGAAGGTTCATCGCTGGCTTGCATAGAACAACCCCTTCCCGACTTCTCTTGGTGCACCGCCATCACCATTGGCACCGGGGGACTCGGATCTGTCGACCCTTGTATAATCCGACGTCCATGACGTCACCATCGCCGGCAATGCGCCGCCGCACTTCTTCATCTTCGATGCTCTCTGAGCTAGGAGTCTGAAGAGACTCCAAAGAGAGAATTTATCAAAAATAGCCAAAAATTAACTTTCAATTTTATAAAGTTCACTTTTTATAAAAATTTTGAAATATAGCAAAAAATCTACTTAAAAATACTCAAATACCCTTAAATTTAAAAATCAAATAAACTGTTTTTTATCTTCTCTCATTTTTGCTCCCAATCAAATTTTTGTATAAACATTAGTTATATTTAATTTTTTTTAATTAACGAATTCAAAACAGGATACATAGTTTCCAATGAAACATTAATTCGGAGCATTTTTAAAAGCATTGATCTAGATCATTTCTAAAAGCAATTTTTTTTCTAAATTAAATATATTGAAGAAGAAAAGAGAGCCTAACAACAAATCATATTATTATAAAGTCAAATATTTATTCATTACAAACCATAAATTTATAGAGTAAAAAGCTGAATCGTCGTTCATTTAAAATATTCAACACACTCTACAAGGTAAGATGAAGTGCAATTGGATTTTTGCAAGTTTGTCGATAGTGACCAGTTGAACCGCATCTTGAACACTTAAGAGTTGCTTGTTCTTCTCCCCGTGATGGAATTATTTTTTCCTTGCGTATGTCGTACCTTCTTCGCATTATTGGTGGTAGGACAATTTTTTCTCATAAACCTTCAGGTATGTTTGTACCTAATCTGGCCAAGCAACAGACCTAACGAAAATACCCGAAAGATCACTTGGGCCAAGACCAAGCCCATCATCAAGGCCCATGCCTAAAGCCCACCAATGTGGCCCATGACCTAAACCTAGATATTGTCTATAAATAGAGAGCCCCTCCCTCATTCAACACAATCCTCTCTCTCTAGAGACAATCTCTCTTTCTTCTCTCTCTACATTCCTATCTCTAAAGGCTCATAGCCCAATGTATCATATACAATACACATATTATTAATGAGAGTAGAGCAACACCGTGGACGTAGCACGATTTGGGTGAACCACGTACATCTTGTGCCTTGGTGCGAGTGTGTGTTTTCACAATTCGACAGATCCATTTCATGTATCAACAGTTGGCGTCGTCTGTGGGAAACGCGACAAAAATCTAGGTCGGTTCCCTCTAAAAAACTCACATTCCTGCTTAAACATCGTGAACACCCACGAGCACCAACCCAACCTAGAACCCAGATTCGCTCACTGCCAAAGAAAATCCAGAAATCTCTCATTCCCCTCTCTGGTCAAACACCACACAAGACACTACTATGTCTTTCTTCTTCTTATCTGCCAAAAAATACATCTCGAACATCTCTCACTCAGTCTCTCACGACACCATACCAATAGAGACAAGCAAGAAAGAAAAATTCAAAAACCTTCCCTGGTAAAAGCTCATCTCAACACAAACAACAATCATTCATCCTCACTCTCTGCTGCAAGGATGAAGAAAAGCAAATACACATCAAACATAGATCTCACGAATATTCGTTTGTATATCCTACTACACATGTGGATTTAGCATATGGCTCTACAACCTGCATTATCAAAAAAAAAAAAGGAAAAAGCTCGCGCATTCATCAGAGGCTACATACCAGCCATGGGAAAGAAGAACTGCAGAGAAGAATAACTGATGAGCGGTTCCCAGAAAACCCCTTTTTCATTTTTTCTCTTTCTCTCCCTCCCAGACATGAAATCCACCTAGTGCCGAGCAACTTGAGCGAGTCAACTCGCTTCCTCCTCCTTGGACCCTCTCTGGTCCAACATTAACAAGATTCGACCCGAGTCCCCGACCTGCCTCTCGGACCCTGAATTCTCTAGGACCGCCACGAGCTGCTCCGTCGAGATTTCGGCGCTGCTGGCGAGAGAGAAAGAGAAAGAGATTGGGCGAGGGAGAGAGACGAAGGCGTCGTCGCTGTGTTTCCCGGCTTCATGCCTCGCAGGTCCGATCATGATGGTGGTTGTACAGCCCCCAGTTCCATAACCTCCTCCGAGATCTTCCCCGATTGTTCATTCGCCGTCTACAGCGGCTATAGTAGCAGTCAGCCTCGCTGCGGAAGCTTCGAAGCACATCCCCTTGGTACTCCATAACGACATCGTCTGAACTTGGAGACTACTGACGACAAGCTACCGCCACCACTAGTTGAAACAGTACTACCGTATCCCAAAACGACGGTCATCGACTGTCATATCGACGACGAAAATGTACTCAGCGACCTCTGATCGCCAACATCCGACTCAGGGACTCGCCGACAAGTTGCCAAAAAACAATTTTGTAGCGGCTACCATGCTCAACTAGCAATGCTCCACTCCTCTGCTCGTCACACCGCCACCACCGCTGGCACAAGGGGATATGATCCACGACCATGTGTAATCTGGTCGTCTCCATCGGAGACGATCACGCTCCGCCGCCGCATCGCCCTGCCTTTCCACCTCCAACGTTCTTTGTCGAGAGAAGCCATCAAAGAAGATAAGTTTGATCTTCTCTAATTTTCATTAATTAGTTGGGCTGAAATATTTCACACCAAAAAAAATTAAATAAATAAATTAGGCTGAAACAAAAAAAAAAATTGGGCTCAACAAACAGTTGGGCTGAGTACAAATCATACGAGCCCATTCATTACTTAAATGGGCTCATCAATTTTTTTTAAGGTGTCACCTTGGCCCATTATGTCATCCTACAATGTGGGATAGTCTCACACTATGATGGACATACAGGCAAGCCCACACACTCAAATTGCATTATTTAATTGTAAATTATTATAGGCAATTACACATGTCGAAATTTTTACTCTAATCACATATTGCTCACGCACATTGAATATGCCTATTATGCAAATGTTTAAGCAGTTACATAATCTTATTTGTGCAACACACAATTATATTATTAAATCTTACAGATTTATAGATTGGTAAATTCATCTCTTATTATCAGGAATTATCGAATGACCCGATCATCGACTGACATGATCAATTAGTCATCTTTACCCCTAGGCAACATGCTTTAAGATGCCCTTCGGCGGCTCTCACTTGCATGCCCACGACAATTATTCGGCTCAGGCCGACTTGCCCCTCGGCGACCACCTTTCTTCCCGAGCGACACATGTCACTCCTTTAGTAGCCTTGGACAATCTTTTTTTTCACTGAGTGATGAGCATCATGACACGTAAGTATCATTGTCTCTCGACACGCTTTACGCTACATTCGAATTACATATTGTCTTCTTATGCAATATCATTTTATAACATTATAAGTATCATACTCACATATGCATCATCATGCTCACATAATTTCCCATGGCACATGAGCATCATATTAACATCATCGCTTCTTGGCACATGCTCACATCATTTCCCATTGGACATGAGCATCATATTAACATCATCGCATCTCGGTACATGCTCACATCATTGCCCATGTCACATGAGCATCATATTAACATCATCGCCTCTCGGAACATGCTCACATCATTGCCCATGGCACATAAGCATCATATTAACATCATCGCCTCTCGGCACATGCTCACATCATTGTCCATGACACATGAGCATCATATTAACATCATCTCCTCTCGGCACATACGCCTCATCATCCTCACATCATATTAACATCAGCGCCTTTCGGCTGTCGTGCATCATCATGCACACATCATGCGCTCCGACACTCGTTCATGTGTTTCGATACTATCGATCGGCATGAGCTCGCACGCATTTCCTGCTATTGATCGGCATGAGCTCGTATGCATCCCCTACAAGAAGGACGGCCATATGCCTCATTACCGATCGGCATGACGATGCGAGGTTCCAGCCTCAAGGTCCATACAATGTCTCTCGATCGGCCAAGAATATCTTCCTGACCGATTAGCCACATGATCATGCGAGATTCCCCTTCCACGATCCGTACAGTGGCAAACCCACATCAAAGTGGCTCTCGATCGATTAAAACAGGACATTCTCCACGACCAATCTGTCACAGTGACAACCCCACATCATCGTGTGAGGTTCCGCCTTCGTGGTCCCACAAAATGGCATACCCACCACTACTTCAAGGTAGCAAAGTGGCACCTGGTCGGCCGAAGGCATCACCTCGACCAACACGACCTTGCAGGCAACAGCTCGGTCGAAGGCATCACCTAGGAACTACAAGGTTCCCATTACTACCTTGCAGTCAGTTTTGTTCACCCTCGCCAAGACGGCTCTCCTCCCATTGTCATATCAGACACTACAACAACATGTGAGTCTCCCTCGGCATCCCACCTCGACCGAGGACTTGGGGGACTGGATATAGTGCACCGTACGGATTGGCAGATAGAAACAAGGAAGTTGCTTGGTCAGTGCACTCTTGTTACAAGTCCTCCACCGAGGCAATCCACCTCAGTCAAGAACTTGGGGGATTTCTGTTTGTACCTAATCTTACCAAGCAACAGACCTAATGGAAATACCCGAAAGATCACTTGGGCCAAGACCAAGCCCATCATCAAGGCCTATGCCTAAAGCCCACCAATGTGGCCCATGACCTAAACCTAGACATTGTCTATAAATAGGGAGTCTCTCCCTCATTCAACACAATCCTCTCTCTCTCTACAATTCTCATTCTCTCTCTAGAGACAATCTTTCTCTCTCTTCTCTCTACATTCGTATATCTAAAGATTCATAGACTAATGTATCATGTACAAAACACATATTATTAATGAGAGTAGAGCAACAACGTGGACGTAGCACGATTTGGGTGAACCACATACATCGTTGTGCCTTGGTGTGAGTGTGTGTCTTCACAGTTCGACAAATCCATTTTATGTATCAACAAGGTACAACTCAAGCAGAAGAGAAAAGCACATAAACAACAAGCACTTGTGGGGTGGGTGATGATGGAGTTGCATCCACATGAGAGAGTGAATTGTCTTTTGTAGCCAATCTGTGCAAGGCCAAAAAGAACCATCTTGTTTCTTTGTCATGCTTGAAGACAAGCATCCCTAGAAGCAACTCTAATCCTGCCCGAAACAAATTTGTGAAATAAAAAATCAAATTCATGGAACCAAATCTGATGATATTAGTTAAATCAAGGCAAATAAACCAGAAATTTCCAATATTGAGCAAAGGCACTGAAACAACCGCATTAAACCAAGCCATGCACACAAAAAAATGCAATAGATATATATATATATATATATATATTCACGGAACATTTTAATACATAAAATTCCGACCTTTGTTATTAAAAAAAATAGTTTCCCGATCACCGAGGTTACAAAGATGAGCAAGAGCAAAAGCTAGTCGTCTTTGACCAGCCTCATCAGCAACCCGCATGAGATTAGGCCTCAGCATTGGGCCGGGTCGGGCAAGCTCGGCCCAAATTTGTTGGGCTTGGACCGAGTTGGGTTTGTATCATATTTTGAAAAATAATGGGCTGAGTCAGGTGAACTTAGTCACATATTTAAAAGCACAAGTACTTTGTCGGGCTGGGTTTTTATCGGACTTCACGGGCTGGGCCAAAAAGCCCACACAAGCCGGACTCAATTGTGTTTTTTGAAATTACTAATTCAACTAAATTTAGAGTTGGAAAAAAAAAGATAAATAAGAAATAAAACCCAAAAATTCAAAAAAAAACCTTACCTTAAAAACCCTTTAGGGAAAAATTAGGTAAGGAAAAAGAGTACCACAAGCACTCTTCAAGTTCGAGATTATACTACCTATTAGTTTAATAGTCATATTACAAATTTGTTGGTTAAAAAAATATGTTACAATTTTATCCTCAAATTGCCTCACTTTCACTCTCAACCTCTTCATCACTAGCTTCCATCCAATCTCCACTTGATGCTTTGACATTCATTAATTCTTCTGCACATTTCTCTTGTAGAAGAGCATCTTGCATTCTTGAACTAGCTAGCATCCAATCCTTCAAGAAGATTATGCTATATCACAAATATTGACGATAAAAATGGCTAACAACACAACCCCAATATTTTTTTTAACATAAACGAACTTTTACTGAATAAAAGATTATATAATAAAACTGATAAGAGGATCATGGATCCACTTAATTAAAAGAATACAAAACTCAATAAAACTAAACCAGACACACAATCCCAACACAGATAAACAATCCCAACATAGACAAACAATCCCAACACAGACAAACAAAGCCAAAAAAAGCACTAATTAATGCAAGACAAACAACAAAGACAACCAAAACTAAGAAAGGCAACCACTAAGCACATATTAGAATGGGATAGATACCAAATTTTATCATCTTCAATTTGGTTGGCTTATATAATCAAGGAAATGAAAGTTATTCTTTAAAATAAAAGTGGCAGAAAACTCCATTTTAGGTTGTCTGTTTTATATCTTACTTTTTTTCTCAGCAACCAAACAAAAGAATGATAAAGGGAAAAAAATAGAGGAGAAATCATACCTAAAAAGAGAAACCTGAGCAAGGTTGGAAGGCCACCACATTTCAGCTTGGTCAACCAGGTAATGCCTGAGAATCTAAGCCCATCCATAACCCAATACCTGCAATTGCAAATCGTGAAAATCCATAAATTCAAATAAATGATCTTCCAAACTAATATTCAAAGAAAAATGGCATCAAATTGCAGCGATCACCAAATAGCCTTAGAGGCATGGGCAACAATCAATCCCGCAGTTGTCTCTGGACTAGCAACCCTACAAAGTTCATATGGTAATGAAAATGTCAGCTTGTGATCCAAATTGATCACCAAAGAAAAGGAAAAAAAAGGCTTAATAGCTAGCTAGATCGGTGAGATTTCTACAACACCTCACGAGGGAGATCACGTGTTTGTGTGTGAGTCAATGAGTAGGCTATTCGCGTGTTTAAGAGTGTGAGTCACTGAGAGAGAGAGAGGGAGAAAGGAGAGGGCTGGTGGCTAGTGGTGATGTCGTGCGAGGCAGCTTCGCGAGGCAGCAAAGCTGCGAGAGAGGAGAGGGTTCGGCGAGACTGAGAGAGGAGAAGGTTGGAGTTGGAGACTTGGAGTTGTGCGGCTGCAAAGAAATAGAGAGAGTAGTAGGGTATAAGGTATTTATATTAATTAATAAAGCAGCTAGGGAGTTAGGCATTAGGGTTAGGGTTTGGACTTTGGGTTTGGGCTGAAACAGATGAATTTTGGGACTTTGGGCTGGGTTCATTAAAAAAATGGGGTGAATATTTAATTTTCTAATTAATAATAGGTTTTATATATTCAGACTTACGGGCCGGGTTGGACTTTACCAAATCGAATATATCGGGTATATCGAATTTAAACACCTAAGTCCAAATCCAACTCACTAATTTTCGGGGCGAGCCGACCCACAGCCCATAGCAAGTCGGATCAGACTTTTGTCCACCGAACCAAGCAGGCCCCACAAGGGCTACATGAGATTCAGCAGATGGTTCAGAACCTGTCCAGAGAAAGCAGATATCAAGTGATATGAGCACAAGATGCAAGTACTATACAGCCACAATGAAAAGACAGTTCGATGAGACTAAACTCACCCGTCCAGAAATCTTCCCCTCTAATCTTTTTAATACATTTCCCACACAATCCTTAGTTTGTTGCACATATGAAATAACACAATAAGGCAACAGAGATTATCTAGATATGAGAGGGGGGAAATAACTCATGACCAATAATTAAAGAAAAACTTGAAATAATACAAAAAACCATATGAAGAATTAAGAAACAGGAAAAAATTACTTGAGCAACAAAATGACCATCTCGGAGTTTCTGAAAACTGCCAAACTTAATTAGAGCTCCAATATTATACTACAGCAGAAATCTCATATTAGTCATTTTGTAATACAAGAACGAATGACTAGTAAAGGACAACTGCACTACAAACTGAACTTAAACAGGGAGCTTTACCTCATTATCTACAAGACCATATAAACAAAACGCATCATGGTGTTGCAGAGATCCATTTTTCGAATCAAGAAGCTTGATTAGAGGCACTATACCAGCTTGTGACGTTCCAACCTCGCGCAACACAGAAACCTGCATGTGACGGAGAGTCTTCTTGTGACAGAGAGTCTCCCAATGACAGAGAGTCTCATTGTGACGTTCCAACATCACGCAAAAACCAAAACCAATTTTTATCTAACAGGTTTTATTTGCTACGAATTTTTATCTAATAAGGTAAGGGTTTTAGTTTTTAAAGAGGTTTATTTGGGTTTTAAGTTTTAAGGGTATTTGAGTCTTTTTAGCTATGTTTTTGGTTATATTTGAAATTTTTTATAAAAAATGACATTTATGAAATTGGGGGTCAATTTTTGGCTATTTTTGATAAATGGAGATAAGTTAAACCCTTTTGTTTTTTATTCTATTATTTGATGTTTTATTATTAAATAATTTAATTGGGTTCTCCATTATTACTATTGTTATTATTAAGCCATTAAACCTAGAACAGAAACCATGAGGCTGAATGCCATGTACACTTACCCATCATGGCATCATGTGGACTATTAATTTGCCATTCAATTACTTGTCACATACTTATGGGAGGGCATGCCATATCTTCCAATCAAACCACATGTTGACATCCTCATACATAATCACATTTTAATTATTCATATTATTTGTGTGACCATTATACCCACTGCCTATTGTTTAATGCTTAACATCAGATTTTGTTAAATGTTGATTAACATGTAGCCTATGCTCATAGATCAAATATATAATATTTGAAAATTAACTATATTTTCACGATTTACTAATCGATTAAGTTATATCCTATTATCATGAACGACCGAGTCATCCACATGTCGTTTGGTACAAGCAGTTAGTCTATTTTACCGAGCAGCCTAGCACATATCGATCTCCTCTAGCCGAGCAGCCTCGCAATGAGTCTCCCCTTGTCGAGTAGCTTCGCGATGAGCACACATTCTATTTGAGTATTACCTTATACCGAGTGCCACTTCATGTCGGGTTTCGAGCCAAATTAGCAACCACTTAGTTCTGCTCGTACTTGGACTGTTGTTACAAGTCCCTAGCCAAGACACTATCTTGACTGAAGACTTGGGGGACTGTTGTTAGTGCGGGATTTTACCCCCCACTTGGGCCGAGCCTAAGCCCAATTATGAAGTCCACAATCTAAAGGAAACCCTAGACTTTGTCTATTTAAGAGGACACACTCCTCTCATTTGGAAGACATCTTCTTCCAGAGTTCCAGACAACCTCTTCCAACACTCTCTCTTACTCTCTCAATGGCTCAATGCCAATAAAAATGTAACACAAATATTATCAATAATAATATCCTGAAAGTTGGTCCTGTGGACGTAGCCCAATTCGGGTGAACTACGTACGTACTTGTGTCTTGATCTTTATGCGTAGTCTTCTTGGTCTCATTGGAGCCATTTTCGGCATCAACACAGTACGTTTCAAAATTTTCAAATTTAACCCGTTTATGAATTACGCGGTACGTATTCTCAGGGTATGTGTGGATCAAAAGTTTCAAAGTACTATGAAATTTAAGTTAAAATAATTAGAATTATACGTCACAAAATATTAGATAAAGATATTTGAAATAGTTTGATACAATGCATTTACTGGAAATCATTAAGTAATTATTAGTTGACAAGTATTATTTGGAAATCTTTATTCAGTTGTTTTGTTATGCTCATTTATATATCAATTGTTTATATTGCAGTCGTTACTAATATAGCCAAATGTTTTGTACTTCGACATTCCTAATCGAATCCAAACATGCATGTATGCAATATATGTATTGAAACATTTCTAGATTTCATGGTTGGTTGATACATGAATCCTCACATTTCAATACTACTTCATGTCGGTATTGATTTCACATTTCAATAGTCCTTCATGTAGATATTGACTTCTAAAACGCAGTATGTGACCAAAATGAAGTTTTAGTGCTTATAGCTTCTCACTTGTTCCAACTTTTGTACGTTTTGCTTTGATGTATATAAGATATTACCGCCTACCCAGTTGTGGCCCCACATAAACTAATTTCTAATCTCACTTCGCAAATTAATTAGCATTTAATAAAAAAAATTAACATAAAATGTGACAAAAAGTAATGATTGATGAAAACAGAAAAAAAAACATAAATATATAAAAATTAATTGACAGATTTGGAATACTACCCATCAGTGATAAAATAAAATAAAATAGAAAAATTAATGAGATGTATAAAAATGTAAATATTATAACTGTGTTATTTAAAATAAACAACAAGATATATGCGGATTCCAATAAATCATGCAAATTTTGCTAAAGAAATAATTAAATGTACACAGTAGCAGGAAAAATCATCACCTTCACATATGTGTTATATATATCATGATAATTATAGTATTGACAATTTACAGATAACAAAAGATAATCCCATAAACTTAGAAACTATGACATGTCATTGTATATTTTCAATGGCTGTATTCATCACAACATACAAAGCTTCTTTTCGTTTCAATTTTTTCATTATTTCAATGGATGTTCAATCACTTTATTTATTATAAAAAAACGACATGTCGTTTTTAAAAGCATCCGTATTCATTACTAGCGAATAATATTTACACTAAACAATATAATAGCCAATATGTTCTTTTGATCTCTTGGTAAGAACATTGATTTCCAGATTAATAATCTTAAAGTTTTTCATTTTCTTTAAATACATTTAAAAATATATATATAATTAATCTTCTTATATATATCAAATTTAATATAAATATAAATTTCATCCATCATTTATCACGTACTACAAAACTGTAGGGAAAACTATTTGAAAATAAAAGATTGATGTCCAGTCCCAGTCTGTCCCCCAGAGGACAAACGAATCCATTGTGGATATCCAAATCCCACCTCGAATTACCACAAGAAAAAAAGAGAGTGAGATGATGAAATGACAATTTATATCATCTTCGTCCTTTACTTTTTCTTTTTGGTGTTAAAAAGAAGAAAATTCTTTTTATAATATTATTTAAGCAAAAAAGGAGCTAAAAATATATATAATCTGAATTAAAAAAATAATTTAATAAATCACGTTATAAAATTTGTTTCATTCTACAAAAATATACAAATATGACAATAAAAAATCTAGGATTATAGATTCTAAAAAACTCGAAGACGCAATTTAATCCAAAGATTTTGTAACAAATATGGTAAAATACTTACAGAATTATGGAATAAACTGAAGAAAAAAAAATTAAAATTATTCTTATATAATACTTTTTATTTTGGAAAGAAATCAAATAAAGATATAACTTTTAATATCTTTCATTTTGTCCATGACTTGTAGTATTTTAAACTGGATAAATTCTTTTTTTATTAATTATACATATTAATTATCTACATTTTTTTCACCCCATAATTTCCCCCCTAATGTGGATCCGCCCTTGTATTTAAGGATAATCATGGATGAAAATATTTGTAATATCCGTGATATTTTTGTGGATATATTCGTATTTTGGAATCTTTATTTAAAAATAGAGGGAATCTCCAATTTTTACGATATCCGTATTAGTTTTATATAAATATTATTTAATGCTTAAATTTTTTCTAAAATTTCATTCAAAATTTATTAGTCTTATATAAGTATTATTTGATGCTTAAGTTTTTCCCAAATTTTCATTTAAAATTTTCAAATTTTGGACTAAATTTCCAACTTTTTTTGTTGAGTATGAACGATATCGATATCGATATCAAAATATCCGTCGATATTTTCGTAAAAAACAATATTTTCATCTTTGGGGATAATTAGATGGGCATGATCGAGCATGAGTATCCATCGGATTTTGGTACATGAAATAGTACTCTTCAGTATTTTTATGTGTGAAAAAACTTATAGGTACCCTTATTCAATTATTCAGCTCAGCCATTCTTAACAATATTTTACTTATAATATAAATTTTATTTATACAATTTGAAAGAAGAAATTTTCAATTTAAATACATATGAAAAAAACATACAAACGATGACGAAAGAGAAATAATCTTGGAAGAAGAAAATTGATTTTCGTTTGAATACATATGAAAAATACATTCATTCTACTCACACTAGGAATGCTCATCCAGCATAAGAGATTCCTTTCTGTCCTCCAGCATAATTAAAACCTAAAACGTGACCCAATGCTCTTAAGATAATCCCCAAGAACCATATCCGCTCATTTTTCAAATATGAAAAACAAACCGTAATGTCTATTTTTGGAGCCTGGTCGGTGGTGTTTGTGGCCCAAAGCTTGTCGTGTCCTCCGTCGCTTTCCCTTTATCATATTTTCTTCACAAAAAGATGACCCACCAAACACTACCTTACTCTTTTCACCAATTAGACACGAGGATTGTTGGTCACATGGTACAATGAGTGAATGAGTAGAATCATTGATGAGCTTCCGGACACATCTATTAAGGCATGTTAGTGACAGCTGGCTAAGAGTGCCCGAAAGGAAAACCGATTGGATGTGTGCATCGCATGGACATGTATATTTTGGATTCTACTCTTTGCCATTTATATTCCTTTTTATCTTTTAAATTTCAAATTAATCAATCATGTATACTCTACATCTATGGTGAAGGTCATCAAATTATTGTTATTTTTTCAAAATAATATGTTCTATATTGGGACAAGACATTTAGTGTTGAGTCACTAATAATTATGAGATTATATATATTATGTGACAAGATATTTGAACAAAGACATGTTTTTTTTTAGAATTTTAAATTTGTGTGCCTTTTGAAGATTTAATTAGGTATTTCTCTCTTGCTAGCTAGCCAATAATGGCTAGCAACTATATTCGTGAACTTAAATTGAGCTTGCCCAAGTGGGTTTTTAATAAATACTAATTCAAATAAATAAGTTCAAAAACATATATATATTTGAAGAGTTCATTGGAAGATGTATTAATTCAACACAAAATATAAGCTATCATTATTTTTCATGCGGATCAAATCTAAAATCCCATACTTATAAATGAAAGATAAATAGACTATACTGGTGGTGGTGTTACAAACTTATCCAAGAGTCCCTCATTAATTACATATTAATTTCTAGTACTTGTTCGTTTTGTTTGGTCAATAGTACTTGTTAGTTTGTTACTATATATACGTGACTAGGCCTTTTGTGGCATTTGAGCCTTCTTCTTCTCCGACCTTATCTTTTCCACCATATTCTTCTTCATTCTGGGCTTTTTCATTTAACAATTAGGGTTGCCATATTTAAAAAATGGCCGGAATAGCATTTGGGCGCTTTGATGATTCTTTCAGTTTGGGGTCCTTGAAGGCCTACCTTGCTGAGTTCATCTCAACCTTGCTCTTTGTTTTTGCAGGAGTTGGTTCAGCCATAGCTTACAGTAATTCTTTTACCCTTATATATATGTATATATATCTATATATAAATTAAGATAGGTTACGAGTTCGATCTCATTCGGTAAATTAGTTTAATATTTTTATTCTTTTCTTTTTTTGTACAGATAAGTTGACATCGGATGCTGCTCTTGACCCGGCTGGACTAGTAGCCGTGGCGATTGCCCATGGCTTTGCTCTCTTTGTTGCAGTCTCAGTTGGCGCCAACATCTCCGGTGGCCATGTGAACCCAGCTGTCACCTTCGGATTGGCTCTTGGTGGCCAGATCACTATCCTCACTGGCATCTTCTACTGGATTGCCCAGCTTGTTGGTGCCATTGTAGCAGCCTTCATCCTCAAGTTCGTCACTGGAGGCTTGGTAAGATTTCATTTCTCCCAAAATTATTCGCACTAGTAGTGCATGCAATGACAATTTTGTCCATCCTAAACATGGACTTCAAGCTCAAAACGTGGGCAATTCTGTCATTTTGGTGTGCTTACCTTATGAGTGACATGGGACTTGGTATATATAGTTCTCACGGTAGATCGATCACTTATACGGCCACCTAAGTCCCTAACACCACACCACATCACTCTCGCCTATTTTTGAAATTAAAAAGAAAAACAATTTAGTAGATCTAATGGAAAATCTTATATAAAATAGAGATTTGTTGATCCGGACTTTAGTGATTTACAAAAATACTTGGGGATTGTTACGAACGATCGACAATGTTTGATATGAGCACACTTAGAAACTTTATTTATTATTAACAACGAGTATTAACACTTAACATCACATGTCGATCATATATATGTACTAATTAACAATTATTTGTGGTATCTTAATTTGTTCCAAATATTGAAAGAAATCTTAAATTCCATAAAGAAAAAATTCACAGAATATAACTTGGTGAATAAAGATTGAAGTTTTTGGCTATAGTATTATTGTTATGACTAAGTAAGTTTATCAATTTCAGTGAAATTAACTTTGTCGAAAGTGAATTAACTATGAATTTGTGTTCAGACAATTCCCACCCACAGTTTGGCTGCTGGAGTTGGAGCCATTGAAGGAGTAGTGTTTGAGATCATCATCACCTTTGGCTTGGTGTACACTGTGTATGCAACAGCAGCTGACCCCAAGAAGGGCTCATTGGGGACAATTGCGCCCATTGCCATTGGTTTCATTGTTGGGGCTAACATCTTGGCCGCCGGCCCCTTCTCCGGCGGATCAATGAACCCGGCCCGCTCATTCGGCCCTGCCGTTGCCAGCGGCGACTTCCACGACAACTGGATCTACTGGGTTGGTCCCCTCATTGGTGGTGGCCTCGCTGGCCTTATCTATGGCAATGTCTTTATCCACACAGAACATGCACCCTTAGTCAGCGAATACTGATTTGGTTGATGAGATTGTTGAATGTGTTTCCAACTCCAATTTGGGTTTCCTAATAAGAGGAGGAAGAGCAATTTTTTTGCTCTTGCTTCTTTTTATTTGTTCTTTTGAGTTTGAATTATGTATTCTCAGCTTGGAACCTCCATTTTCATGTGCTGTTTGTAAATGATCGAATCCCATTTGTAGGCCACTTTTTGTTTGTGAGAAATGAAAGATTTAAGTTGGTGAAGCATGGCCACTCTTTCTTCTCAATGATAAAATGGTCCATGCCAGTGACATGTATGTGAAATGATAACTTTATAATATTGGGTGACTCTATTAACTAGAAAAAAGTGCAATTCTCATTGATTGAAGAAGAATTACAAAAATCTTCTAAAAAAAAAAAGGAAGAATTACGAAAACAATAATGTTATGGATTCCACCTATAATCTCATTTTTTGTATTTCACTATATGTGGTATATAATGTGGTCATCCATATCATCATTTTTTAATTATCTATTTAAAAATAAAAATAAAAATAAAAATGAAATCATAAATAAAAAAGTTGAAAATAGAAAAAAATAAATTAAAACAAAGAAGATATATTCCGATTGTTTAATTCTTCATCAAATCGCGATCTCCTTCCCAAAAAAAAACAAAACTCTAATAATTTCATTATACATCAAAGATTATGGTGTCTATTGAACAATAAGCCGATACGACATAAACCCTAATTTCATTTGCTCCATATTTCTCTGGTTCTTCTCTACTTTAAAGACCGAAAGTTCTGATCACAACCAGAAAATGAAAGCAAAAGAGAATATCTTCCATTTCTTTCTCTCCCAGCTATATATATATATATATACACATGTATCACACACATATGTATAATGGGCGGATCCGTGACACCATATTGTAGACACATAATTTGACAGAAATTTTGAGCATTTAGATCTATACTCTTATATTTTTAATAAAATCCTTATAACATTTAAAGTAATATTTTCTCTCCTTTATCATTAATTGTTCCCTTCATTATCTCGGTTTCCATTCAATTCTGTCTTTCTCTATTATTTAACCTCTTCCTCCTCCCTACGTTGTTTTTTCTTGTATCTTTTCGTTTTCTCCATTCCATTCCTTCTACATCACTTTTTCTTCTATCTTTCGTCTTTTCCATTCCATTCCCGCTACATCACTTTTTTTTTGTTTTAGATTTCATCTCCAGTTCAATTGTCAAATGTATCTTACTTCTTTGCACAAACCAATAAGTTTTTGTGTTTTTTTTTTTTATCACAAACGACTCATTTTCCTTTAAATAACTTTCAGGCTGCCCCCCCCCCGTATAAATTATTGCACACCTATACTAGCAACCAATAAATGCCTTGAGGAATCAAACTAAAATCATGACGAGATGACATTGAATCAAACCCAGATAAAAAACTTTGACACCGTCAGCTCATATAAGGAAAAATCAAGAACTTATTTTCTGAATGGAAAAATAGAGAACTCAAACCATAAAGAAAGTCATGTTCAAATAATCCATAAACCATATACAAAAAAAATGGTCGTACTGCTGTATGGGAAACTGGGAAAAGAGCGAATTTTTATCATTTGTAAAAGTTACAGTAGATTAAAGAGATAGGGGAGAGAACGAAAAATTAATTGCACATTAATTGTGAAATTTATTGTATTTATTTAAGAAAATAAATAATTGGGCTATTGTATATATAATCTCAGTCATCCACACTGAAGTAAATTTAAGGATTCAAAATTTGTGTAAAATTTTGTGTCTAAGAGAACTATTAATTACAAAAATATAAAAACTCTATAAAGAACTATTAATTGCAAAAATATAAAAACTCTATCGATTGGTAGAATCATAGCAGGCGTGGCAAAAGGAATGTACATGAAAGCAATGGAGGTCTCCCTCCATATTTGTACAATTTTTTTTCTTTTAATAAGATGAAAGCTATTAAGGGAAGAAGGTTGTCTCACATGCGGACCAGCCAAATTGAGGACCAGTCCGCTCGAAGTAACCTGAGCCGTCCATTACCAATGAGCGTCCAAGATTGAAAAGGACCCGGTATGGGTGATTTTTAGAGCCACACAGAATCTAACCCTAAACTTAAGTTAAAAACCTACTCGCCCGGTTTTAAACCCGATAGAGAAAAGTATCAGTAAAAAGCAAAATGTAAAGCACGTAGGAGTATTTTTCAGCTCCAATATCAAGACATAGCGCGAAGACAAAAGCACAGAGGAGGCCTAAGCCGTTTGGTACTGTAGTTTGTGCGAAACTGGTGTTCTAGGTTTTCGAAATCTCGGTCCCAATCGACAATCGTAGGTGGGTTTGAATAGAAACATTTGCTTCTGCGTTGGTTGGAAGGGTGAGACGGTGTATGTGAGGTAATGTTGTTTTTAATAAATTTTTTTTAATGTCAATTGCTAGGGATTGTTAAAAGTGTTTGGAAATGAAATAAATGTCATCAATGGAGTTAGAATTTGGGGTATGTAAATCGATTGGGTGATTTTGAAATGAAGGGGATAGGAGCTCTAAGTTGTGGTGTTGTTTTTTGTGCGTTTCAGGTGGGTGGTTAATGGAAAACTAACTCGCAAAGGACGAAGGTAGGCAGCGTTGAAGATAAAAATTTGATTGGCGCTTTGGTTCTATGTTGGTTGGGAAGGCTGAGACGGGCTAAGTGAGGTAAGGTTTGAAATTTAAAATTAAATGTCATATGGAATGTGAAATGTGTGTGGAAAAAATAATGATGTGAATGTAGTTTGATTTGGGGCTGATTGGGTTGTTTTTGTTAGGATTTAAAGCAATTATAATGAGTAGATTAATTATGGCTTTCCCCAGGTCCATGAAACATTAAAAATCAATCCAATTGATTATACATAGTTAAACATGAATGATTAAATTAGATGAAAAGTGTAGTAATGGGTAGTGCTTATTAAGGTGACTTTGAAATGAAACTTGTTTGAAGTGGCTTTATACCTGTGAATTGAAAATTGTTTGAAGCGATGCTGTGAAAAAACTGAATACTTGTTAATACCCTTCCAGTACCTTGATAATATGTAGGCAGCGTTGAAAATAAACATTTGGTTGGCGGTTTGGTTCCGTGTTGGTTGGGAAGGCTGAGACGGGCTAAGTGAGGTAAGCTTTAAAATTTAAAATTAGATGTCATATGGAATGTTAAATGGGCGTGGCTAAAAAGATTACGTGAATGTAGTTTGATTTGGGGGATGTAGAGTGATTGAGTTATTTTTATTAGGACATGAAATAGTCAATTTGATATAAAGCAATTATAATGAGTAGATTAATTTTATCTTTCCCCAGGTCCATGGAACAAAAAGATTGAAAGCAATTGAGTAGACATAGTTAAACATGAATGATTAAATTAGATGAATACTGTCGTAATGGGTAGTGCTTATTGATGTGAGTTTGAAATGAAACTTGTTTTAAGTGTTTATTGAGGATGATGTGAAATGATTGAATATTGTTAATACCTTCCAGACCTTACTAACATGTATGAATGGAAAAATTAACAACATGATTAATTATGGTAGGTGTGAAGAACTGGAGTAATGGAGGATGGCGTAGATGTCGGGACATGTGAAGTTGAGGATGGAAGTAAAGAGAACATACCTATTGTAAGGATAGATTGTGTGCCCAAAATAGGTCAAATATTTGAGTCCATAGATGAAGCATTTGAGTTTTATAATAGGTATGCAAGGAAAGCATGTTTTACCGTTAGGCTACACTCTAGCAAAGTGAGAAAAAACAAAGAGTTAACAAAGAAGGAATTTGTGTTTTAAAGAAGGATTGAAGAGTCCCAAAAAAAATGTACCACCGAAGGCGAAGATAGGAAATTTACGGGAAAATTGCAAGGCGAAGATGTGTGTGATTAAGGTAGCGAATGGGTCAAAGTTTAAAATTTCATGTTATGTTGCAAAACACAACCATGTATGTGCGACGGTTGAAACTATTCATATGTTGCACTCTCATCGATCAGTGTCAGAAGTTAAAAAGACTATAACAACTCAGATAGATTTTGTGAATATACCGAATCATCAACAGTTCAATTTATTTGGGGTTCAAGCAAGAGGAATAGAAAACATTGGGTGCACCCAAAATTTATGTATAACTATAAGGGGAGGCTAAGGAAAAAATTGAAGGGGTATGATGCTGAAATGGTACAGGAGCACTTTATTGGGGAGCCAGAAAATAATTCTTCATTTTACTACAAGATAGAGTCCAATAGTGAAGACAAGCTAGTGCACAGTTTTTGGGTGGATGGTAAAAGTAGGCTTGCTAGCCATTACTTTGGTGGTGTAATTGTGTTTGACATGACCTTCAATACCAACCATTATGGTATGATATTTGCACTGTTGTTAGGGGTTAATAATCATGGACAAACCATCCTTTTATGTTGTGCATTACTAAGTAACGAAACCGCTGAATCTTTTACTTGGTTGTTTGAAGAATTCAAGAAAGCAATGGGAGGGTTGGCACCCAAAATTATTATAACTGATCAAGATGGTGCAGTTGCAAAAGCAATAAATTTTCAGCAAGGTTCATGATGAACAAGGATTAAAAGATCTAGAACGCTGCATTTGGAATTCAACAATCCCTGAAGAGCTTGAATTTAAATGGGAAAATATAATAGTGAGTAGGGAATTGCATGCTAACACTTGGTTATCGATAATTTATGGACTTAGGTCCATATGGGTTTCGGCCTTTGTGAATCATGTATTTGCACCAGGAATGTCTATCAGCCAGAGAGCAGAGTGCTCCCATTCCTTTTTCAAGATGTATGTTACAAAATATAATTCCCTTATTGATTTTGTGGCAAGGTTTCACCGAGCGTTGAATCGGCAGCGTCACAATCACTTGATTGCTGATCATATTGATATTAATGAGAAACCGGTGCTCCAAACTCCTATGCCTATGGGAGAGCAAATGTCTCATATATACACTCAGAAGATTTTCTATAAGTTCCAAGAACAATTGTGGGGTTGCTTAGCTGGTGCATTTGAACTCGTGTATGAGGAGGAGTTTCTTGATATATATCATGATGTTGATAAGGCAGAGGATGGGAGTTTGATTATCCACGAGGTAATTGATAAAAAATATTTGGACTATGTTTGTTGTAGCTGTAGAATGTTTGAGTTTGAAGGAATTCCATGCTGGCACATGTTGACATATTGGAAAATCAAACAAATAATGTTGTTACCCGAGCAATACATATTGAAGAGATGGAGTAAGGGTGCAAAGTCCGGGAGGGTTTTTTATGTTGATGGGGGTGGAAATAGAAGAATGTGGTGATAAGTCCGTACTAATGTGGAATGCGGTGCTTTCTAATGTTGCTTCCAAGGTGATTGATCGGACCCTCTTAGTTCTGGAGGCAAGCAAACTTTTATATAAGACATTAGAATCAGTTGATGAGACTATTAAAGGAGTTGTTGGTAAAAGTTGTAAGGAACATGGGATGAAAACCAGTGATGGCAAAGGCATTGGAGAAGTGCCAAAAGTTGGTGATGGGAACTTGCAGGATACACTTCCTTGTTTACATGACCCAATAAAAGCTGTGACAAAAGGCCGGGGGAAAAGGTTGCAGGGAGGCAAAGAGAAAAGTATGAGGAAGAAGAGGCGTTGTGGTGGATGTGGGCAACTTAATCACACAATAAGGAAATGTCCTACTGCGAAGAAAACGTAATTAAATAGTAAGTAAAAATAAAATTTCATCTTTTATTTGGTGTAAAAATATTATGACAGTGGTTATTCATTGTATTTTTTTGGTGCAGTTGATGTGAGGTGGAGCTCAGTATTTGGAGTTGACAAGGAAAGCATGGTGTTAAACCTAATTTAGGTACATGTTTTTTTTTATTGTATATAGTTATTGTTGGTATCATTCTGTTGTGGGTCGGTATAACAAAGTGGTAGAATTGTATTCAGTAAGTAGTATTAATCGTTTAATAACAGAAATGTGGTATGTCTAGTGGCAGGTATGGAGATTCATTATGAAATGAGGAATGTGGGAGGGCTGCATGTGGTCAGAGGCCTTAATTGATTAGTCACAAACTAGTTTGTTAACCAAGACCTTCCTCCAACCACACAATGATCTCTAGAACGGCGTGAGAATGTCGAGTAAGATGATGATGACTCGGTTGCACAGTCGCAGTATGCACTCAGGCTGATGTCTTTTGTCTGAACCTTGATTATTTGAAAATTTAGTCCGACTTGATGAAAAAATTGGGATCACTTCTTACTGATCCTCCAAATCCCCTTGAGTATTCGAAGAAAATTTGTTTGATCATTCGATGGATCAAGCAAGGCATTAATTTCTCTTTTCAATTCAGAAGAAAATATTCTTGTTATTGCTTCAACTCATATTAATACTTATATCAATTTAGTTTCGATTAATAACATATTTTCGAAGTTAAGAATCGATAACCGAACCAATCAGATCAATTATACCAAAACCAATTGACAAATAAAATTGAATTGGAACTGAATCAAATGGTCCAATTCTCGGTTCGGTCTAGTTTTCGGTCCACTGAAGAATGAGGTCGAGAGAGAAGTGAGGTGTCCTGAAACAAATAATAAGGGGCAAAATCAGAATTTCACTATTCAGAGCAAAGAAAAAAAGAAAAAAGGAGCAAAATCGTAGTTTTACTATATATTAAACGGTATTTTTTGAATTTAGGAGGGTGGATTCGATTGAGATTTTAGTTGATTTTAATGTGTTTTAAATGATTTATAATTTTAATGGGTTTAAATTGATTTCTTTTTATTTCATATGACTTCATTTTATTTCATGCTAAATTTTATTAAATTTTATAATAAAATTTCATTGAATTTTGAAGTGTTTAAGACTATACATAAGTTATAATCTTGAACCTTCGATCAAAATTATCTACGTTATTATCAGGCAAGGTTTTTTTATTCTCTTAACCTCACTTCTCCTCTTAGCTCCTGTTCTTCTCTCCTTCATCCTCGGCCGTTTCAATTTTTTCTGGGTATAACTCCTCCTTTTTTTCTGAGTCGCCACTCACCACTCCCATCTTCTCCTCGACTTACTGACCATCAATCCCCAATTCTCGTAGCCATAGGGGTTTTCTACCATTATTGAAAATCCAATCATCCAACTTCTCTCCCCCATCAATATATGTTCTTAGAACAATGAATTGGAGTCGAGCCCATATTTTAGAACAATGAATTAGATTTTTTGCTGGCCTTAGAACAATGAAAAACGAGAATTTATTCGGATTGTGTTGTTGGATTTATATTTCTGAGCAACAAAATCAATATGGGTAAATTCAATTCTGTCCCATTATTGAGTTGTTAGATGAACTTAAATAAATTAGGTTATTGCTACAGATCCTATAGATTGGCAGAGAATCTGCAGATGGTGGGAGGAGGATTGGGTGATCGTGATTAATTTGGGTGGGGTGAAGTGACGCTACTGAGATAATAAAACGTTGAAGAAGTTTGGCTGCCAAAGCATTAGAATCGGCGTCGAAATTCTAAGGGATTTGAGCTTTTCAGATGGGATCCATGACTTTTGACCACTCAGACACGGTAATGATTTTATCGGCCGGCCCTCTGTGAGCTCGAGAGCACCCATCGTCGCTGCTTCTAGCTCCCAGAAGAAAAGCCCAAGGAGGATGTTTGCTTCTGTTGCTATCTCATAGGTGGATGCATTTGATGATGGAAGTGAAGTGATAGTGGGTGGTGGTACTGGAGGTCGGGTGGGGGTGGGAGACCGAAAAATGTTTTGGGAAGATTTTTTTTTTCCTTCCAAATTCAATGAAATATTAGGATGACGTGTGGTATTTTGTGGAAGGGTTGATATGTATATTTTTTTTCTCTTAAAATCCATTAAAATTCATCAATTTATCAAATTAAGAAACTTTTGAAAACTCCTGTATTTTTATATTGTATTTTATAATCTTAATTGAATACAACTAGACTTTAAATTTTTTTAAAACAATATTAGATTTTAAAAAGTTTTAAAACAATTCATCAAAAACTAGACTATATACCTCTAAATTTGTATAAAATATATTAAAATTCTAATTGAATACTCCAAATTTAAAAACTCCATGAAATCATTTAAAATCTCCGATTGAATACTCTAACCGGCTCTTTATACTAGGGTTTGCTAAACGTAGCTTGACCGTGTTTGTAATCGGGTTAAATTGCGGCCCATCCATATATAATGATTTTAAAATCTCAGCCGTTGAAATCTCATCCAAGGGCTGCGCTTAATCGGTCTGCTCCCTTTCGGACTCCAAGTATTAGTGATTCATTGGATTGATGGCCACCAATACCATCGCCATGGTTGTCCAAATCCAACCCGCAATCCCAGCAGGTTTCCATGCAATTCCACTAACAAAAATGCTTGGAGTCAGACCCACAATCACAAACATGGTGATGGTGGCACCTCCTCCTACTCCTACCCATAGCCTAATCTCAACCACACATGATAGGAGGACTAAACGCTCTAGATTTGGGGTTGGGTTTAGTAGGCCCACTAAGTACACAGTCAGAGTTGCAGAACAAAGCTCCAGCTCCAGCTCCAGCCTTGCTGGGGATGATGAGATTAAGCCTCAGCTTTACCAAGCACTCAAAGGTATATATTATATGAACAATTTGAAATAAATAAAAATTGACATGGGTTTTCACTAATTTGAATCCTAGGAATCAGAAGAGGGATTTTTGGAGTCCCATCTGCAAAGAAATCTGAGATTGAAGCTCTGGTGAAGCAGCTGGAGTCTCAGAATCCGACTCCAGATCCCATTCTAAATTTGGAAAAGGTATCTCTATATATTATTATTATTATTATTATTATTATTTCTATAATTGTTCTAACGTGGGTTGAGAGTTCTGAAAATTTTACAATTGTTTCTATAATTGGAAATTGGAAATTGGAAGATGGGTGGATGGTGGAAACTTGTTTACAGCACAATTACCATTTTAGGCTCAAAAAGAACAAAGCTAGGATTGAGGGACTTCATCTCCCTGGGTGACTTTCTCCAGAATATTGATACTGCTAAGGTACACAAACACACCTTTCTTCTAATTCTAAACATCAAATCCAAATTCAAAATTTAGTAAAATAAAATTCAAAATTTGTATATTATTTTTTCTTCAACTGCGACTGCATGTATGGTGATTTGATTTTTGTTTGTTGTGGTTTCAAAATGAATGGAGGGCAAAGCAGTCAATGTGATCAAGTTCGATGTGAGTGGATTGAATCTGTTCAATGGACGGCTCACAATTGAGGCCTCCTTCAACAAAGCATCCAATTCAGTTAAGACCAACTACCTGTTTCTTTTATTTCTTTGTCACCCTTAGGACAAATAATGTTTTCCTATTATAAAAAAGATTGCGAGTTTCTGCATTTAGCATTTGCACATTTACGTGTATTTATATAAATCTTAATTAGATACATCTTATGATTTTTAATGACACCACATCTTAATAATGACACTAGACTAAAACTAATTTTGATATATCCGATCACTTATTTTATTTATTTATTTTTTTCATTTCAAAAAGAAAAGAAAAAATGTATCCCTGTAATAGTGCAACTCCCTCTCTCATCTTCAGCCCTTCTAAGGCAATACTACCCCCAGTTGTCACCCATCGTTGTCGTTTCTCTCTCCCCTGGTCGCCGTTGCTGCCTCTTTTCCCGACTGCTATTGTTGTCTCTCTCCCGGTCGATGTCGTAGTCTCTGTCTCCTTAGTCGCTGCTGCCGTTTCAATCTCTCCGCCATCGCCGTTTCTCCTTCCCCCTCCTTTCTCATCTTTGTTTAGAATCAACACCAAAATTGTTTCATCATCGTCATCATCTTCATCATCGGCATCTTGGCCACCAAAATTGTTCATGTTCATCAAACCATCTCTTGAATACATTTTCATGCATGGGCTCTCCATAGATTTCACTATTTTTTCCATTTCGGCTTCTTTAGTGATTGATATTTGATGGGATACTATTTCTTTTTAGATTTTATTTGAAATGAAAAAATAAAAATAAAATATATAGAAATGATAGGGTGCATCAATGCCAATTTTAGTCTAATGTAATAATTGTGATGTGGAGTCATTAAAAATCATAGGATATATATTAACAGTTAAGATTTATGTAAATGCTCATAAATGCGCAGATGCTAAATGCAGAGGCTCGTGGTCCTTATAAAAAATCTAACCGTTCATTTTGTATTTTCTTATTCAAAAATCATCTCCGAAAAATTCACCAAAAACGAAATTTTTTTTAAGCATTTTGATTTTTATCATGAATTTGTCCGTCTGGATAGATAGTGAAACTTAGCTAAAGCTTTCTTTTTCAAATTGTACAGAGAGTTGACATCAATTATGTCCGCTCCACAATCACTCCTGACAAGGTATTTTGCTTTGGGAATTATACAAACTACTATTATTATTGCATCATAATTAACGGCAACTTGTGTCATTATTGGCTATAATATTAATTTGTTTTCGTGGTATGGAACTGGAAATTGACACAACAGTTAATGAGCGTGTTTGGGAAAAACTTTGATCTTCTCCTTGCGATCTTCAATCCGGATGGTTGGCTTGAGATCACGTATCCTTCACTGTTCATTCTTCAACTTTATTAATTTTATTTTTTCACGTGCGTTGAGATTCATTTGTTTGCTACATATGTTCTATCTTAATTCAGTTACTACAGATATCTTGATGATACAATGCGGGTAGGGAGGGATGATAAAGGCAACATCTTCATACTAGAAAGATCACATGATTAAGTGTTCATGGTTATTTTTTTATAAACTTACCAGTTAAAATGAGATAATTGTTTTGGAGGCTACATTTTCTAGCACTCCGTACTTTTTGTAATCATAAATTTATGATTCATAATTCATACAAATTTAACTGCATATTTTGTATCGAATTCACAAAAATTTAGGGCGTTTAGTAGGCTATCCATACAAATCGAACCTAAAATTATTTTGTAATTACAAAAAGACACTTCCACTTGGACAAATAAATTCTCTATAAATTATTATTATATTATAATTTACAATGGGACCCAAAAATGTGGTAATTATGATGATTGTGAAGGGTCTACTAAGACCTCCTCATATTGCCATTCATGTGCTTTCCATTCTGGCAATTGTTGAACAACAACCTGCAAATGAAAATCAAATTAGAAAATTAAGAATCGACAAATTCAAATTAGAAATAGTTTCCTTCTCTAATTTTCTAAAACATGAAGATTCTAAAGAGAGAAGACAATCACAAACCAGTCCTTTAGAATCAGGTTTTCCAACTGTGGTTTGGCAAGCAAGTCTCCAATTTTTCGGTTTCTGCAATATTTACACACTATTTTTATCTTTACTATATATTCTACAAACTTTCAAGTCACAAATATTAACGAGATTCTTTTAAAAGAAAGTTTCCACATGAACTTACTATCACTTCATAATTTGTAGTTAATAATAATATTAAAACTTAACATATTTAATCAAATAAGGCGGCAACAATAAAAATGTATGTCAATACTCTTGTAAGAAAATCTCGTTAATCTCAAAATCATATTTCCTTGTCTACTATATTTTCATTTGAATATCGGTTTTCTATTAACTACCAATACTACTTTTGTTCCATTTTACTAAATACGAAATGATTATCAAACCGACATTAATTTAATATGATATATGAACAAATAAGTAGACATGGATGGAGTAAATACCTTTTTAAGGTGCTTCTTCTCTTTGTCCGTGCGAGGGGTTAAGAGCCCTTTTCCTTCAACAATCTACTAATTAACAAATGAAAGATCTATAGATCAAATGTAAAACTTTTGTTTAAACAATCCCCTATTTTCTCCTAATAAGATCTGTGTTTAAATGACTCAAATCATATGCTAACAAGAGGTGAAGGAAAAAAAAAATTGCATAATCACCTCCACCATACATGTCCCACAGGTTCCTCCTCCCCCGCAATTCAGCAGAGTCCTAGCCTGCACATTACATAAAAAAATAAACCTCATGTTTTCCATCTTGTTTTTTTTATTAGTGTTGTTATTTGAATATTATTTACCGATTATATTATTGATGTCATCTCTAATGTAAGTAGGACACCTTTATCAAACGGGGAGTTAACAATGTGGCCAATAAAAGTCGTTAATTACTAGAAGTAATTATAACAAAATAGAAGCTTAAAACCGAAAGATAACAGACCGATTAGGAATCAAAATAAGTCTAAGATTCGATTCTGGTCAACATAGCATAAGCATGACATAATAAGAGAGGAAACTTACATATGGACCGTACAAATCTATATTTGAATCCAACATTATATTCCTAAGTTTCTGCCCTCCACAAGCTTGACGAAGATGCACGTCGGGAGTTTGATCAGGAAGTAACACAGACTGATAAAAAAACAAAGTAAACACATTATTTATAAATCAAATATCAAATACAAATATCATGCATTCTTGTTGCGATGATTAATTTTAGCTACATTATATTTAACTTACACTAACAAATGCGAAATTGACCAACGGGGGTTGTTCCGGTTCA
This sequence comes from Oemleria cerasiformis, assembly GCA_037349345.1. Taxonomy (NCBI): domain Eukaryota; kingdom Viridiplantae; phylum Streptophyta; class Magnoliopsida; order Rosales; family Rosaceae; genus Oemleria; species Oemleria cerasiformis. The sequence continues at coordinate 3,528,901 of JAZGTL010000019.1, read as the reverse complement.
GCTGGTTCGGGTTGGTTCTGTTGGGATGTGGTGGTAACTGCTCTGATTTTAGGTCTGGAGAAATTGAGGGGCTTGGAGGGTCTGAGAGTTGAGTGAGAGCTGGTAATATTGTTGGAAGAATAGTAGGTCAAGTTAAATGAAGCCGAAGAGCTCAGTTGGAGGAGACTTCCCATTTTTTGATCTTTCGGAAGATAAAAGGATTTGTGTATGGATGATTTGGTAAGTGCTTGTGAAAATGGATGTTTTGCATGGCATTGTGTTGAACCGTTGAATCATGATATTGTGTGGTGGATCTTCGTAATTGCCTTATCTGAAGATATTCAAGTGGCCAGCCAAAAAAATATATAAAAATTTTGAGTTGAGTTGGGTGGACCAAATTCAATTTGAATTTTAGAATCTGACCCAATAACACGCCTGCCCAAGAATTGGGCTCATTACTAATGCCCTGAAACTCAATCTGGCCTGCCCAAATTTAAATAGAATAAAATTCTAAAAGTACGCTAGAAAGAGGGGTCGAACCTCTGACCTTGTGGTTAACAGCCACACGCTCTAACCAACTGAGCTATTCCAGCTTGTTGTTATATTGTGGACTTATTATTTCTAGTATTTAGTAAAACATAAAAATTAGTTTGAATTTTATTTAGGCCTCAACCTAGTGTCATGGGGATATCATTCAATCCACTTTCTACTTAAACAAGGCAGAACCGTATTCAGTAACCCACCATTAGAAAAAGAAAATTGTCATTAGTAGTATAACTCATTCGTAAGGAAGAAATTGGACATACACAATTTTTAACCCTACATTTGATAAAGATTTGAACTTGATTACAATAATCAGGTTAAATTGATTGTTTAAGCTATCGAAATTCATGTATGCTGGATTTCAACAAAAAGAAAATTGAACAATTTTTGCATCAAAAAAAAAAATTGAAGAATTTTGATGATAATAATAAAGTTTGATTGATTGTTTAAGCTATCAAAATTTATGTATGTTATTAGATTAAAAAAAAAAGAATTACCTTTGTGCATTTAATTATTTCAAACTCCTTTCAAAAGCACCACATCTATTATTTCAAGTACATTTAACATTCTGTTTTCTAATTTTTACAGCAAAAATTAATCTATTTATCAAATTGAAATTTAAATCCCTACTCAAACAAACGAAACCTAAAAATCTGGTGAAGGAAAATATGGGTACTGTATGGTCACTCACTCATTCTACAAGCTGTAGCGAAAGGTCTAACACCCTGCTAAAACCCCTTGAATGAGTACGACATCCAGTTTAATGGACCAATTCAATAAGAACTGAGTCGCAGAAGCAATGCTTATTCCCCAAGTCACAAACCTCCGACTCTTCTTCTTCTCCCCTTTCCCTCGTCTCATAGTCTCACCTCTCAATATTAAACCCCCGAAACCTCGCTCTCTCTTCACCGCCTTTGCTTCCTCCTACCGGAAAAGACACCGTCCCGTCCCCAATCAACCATCTCTCAGTCTAGGCCCCAGAAGCAAAAGCACTCTCAGAGAGAGCATAGGGAAAGGCAAAGACAAAGCAATGGAGGAGGCTAAGGAGACTGAGACCGTTGGGTTCAATAAGAGAAGAGCTGAGGGCAACGATAAGAGTGATAGGCCCAAGAAGAACCTTCAACGGAAAGTGCGCACCCTCAATCCTATCAACACCTTATCTTTTGTGCAGGTATATTGACTATTTAAGCTTTGGATTTCTGGGTTTTCTCTAATAGGTGATTAGATTGTGTAAATTGCTTAACTTGATTTCTGGGTTTTCTTTAATTGTTGAGGAGGGTACGTAATTCATTTCATTGGTTCTTGGGTTTCCCCGTCATTTCTTTGAATTTTCTGTTTTAGAGGTAATTGTGCTTGTTTAACATGACTTATCTCAAGTGGGTAATAGTCGAAATGTGGATGACCTTTATGTTTAAAATGGTAAAATTTATGTTCATTTCATTGATATTTCACTTCTGTATTTCAAGTTTCAATTGGTTGTCTGTTTTACTGGCATTATGTCTTAGCCTGTTTCTCCACCCTCTCACCTTCAACCATAAATCAAAACATTGGTTTTTTTTAATTGTTTAATAGTATTTTGAACATGTAGTAGTTTTGTCACCTAAGAATACACAAAGTATATGCAGAGAGTCTAGTAAATAATAAATGAGACAGTACCTTGACCTGAATAAGTGGGATATACTGGTTTATAGTACTGAGGACATTTTCAGGGGAAAAGGTAAAATTGGTCGTGTGGTTCTAGAAACTGGTTGCAATTTTTTAATACAGTCAATTTGTGTAGGACTGGTTTTGGGTTTAGCATTTCCTATATGTGTGATTTGAAAATCTGACTTTTAGATCGGGATTCTGTTTGTCTATTTCAGTTTGGATTGTAATTTGTTCTCATGGTAATTTGGTTGCTGTTAGATTTCATTAGTGGATGATATGAAATTCAGAAAAGTAAAAAATGGATAAATTTTGGTTTCTGGGTTCATGTACCAAACAGATTTTTACTGAGTTTTCCGCAGAAAGAAGGTTTCTGCAAATTAAAGAAGTTCTTATTTGTCTTAATTCTTGAAAGTGGTGTTTGGTTATATAATCTTTTCTTCCTTTCCATTTTCAGGAATTTTCTTCTTTTTCTTATTTATGGGATAATAATTTGGCCATGTTTGTACTCATTGCAGTTACTAGGGACTGGGATGGATACTCAGGATACATCTCCTTCGGTGTTATTATTCTTTGACAAGCAAAGATTTATATTTAATGCTGGAGAGGTAAGTGCAATGGGACTCAATTATTTACAACTAGTCATTTACATGTGGATTGTTTTGTAGTATCAGAAGTAAGGTGATGATTCTATTATTATCTCTATGAAATAGTGATTGAAAATCAATGTTAAACCCTGCCTTAAGTAATATATCTCTTACCGTAGAACTTTCACTGCAGGGTTTGCAACGATTCTGCACAGAGCATAAGATTAAGTTGTCAAAGGTATACGATACCTAAATCTTTAAAAAAATTATGTTGTTGGAACTTGAAATAAACTTCTAAAGTGCACTTCATCTTCATTCAAGATGTTTCTTCTTATTAATGAGAAGTCTTGTTGATGTGCTTGATGCTTCTTCAGATTGATCACATATTTCTTTCTCGTGTCTGCTCAGAGACCGCAGGTGGACTTCCAGGTTCGTTTCTTGATAGATCAACTATGAGATAGCACTTGCAGTTAGAGATTGATTATTTTATGTGCGTTATTACCTGTAACATGTATAGTAATTCTATATGATGAGATCTTTTGAGCATTAGTATTGTTATTTCAGTGTCTGAACTGGTTATTCAAAAGCGTTTCTTCTTTGACCCTGGATTACTTTGAATTTACCTCACAGGTTTGCTATTGACTTTGGCTGGCATGGGTGAAGAAGGAATGTCTGTAAGTATCAGATTAACTTCCCATGGGTTTCTTCCTTTCTGTACTCTGCCTCAAGTTCTATTTAAGTTATATCGAATCACCCAGATATTAGTTTAAACTTTAAATCGTGACTTCTGTTTTTGAAGGTTAATGTATGGGGTCCATCAGATTTCAAGTTTTTGGTTGATGCCATGAGGTGTTTCATCCCAAAAGCTGCCATGGTTCACACTCGAAGCTTTGGACCCCTTGGTTCTGTTGGAGGTCCTATGGTTATTGAGCCCATTGTTCTTGTTGATGATGAAGTTGTGAAAATATCAGCCATTCTTCTACAACCAAATTTCTCCAAACGGACTCAGCTTCTGAATGAAGCAAACATCACACAGAATCCTACAGAAAAGCTTGAGGATAGGATGGATCATGCTTCAGAACCCGTTAGGCTTAATGGAGCCAGTGGATCTAATGGAAAGCCTGGTGATACGTCTGTCATTTATGTCTGTGAATTACCCGAGATTAAAGGTAAATTTGACCCTGAAAAAGCTAAAGCTTTGGGCCTTAAACCTGGGTCAAAATATCGGGAATTGCAACTCGGGAATTCAGTGAAGTCAGATTTTCAAAACATCACGGTTGGTTCTGAAAACTATGAATTAGAGATTAGTATTTTAGCTCTTTCCAATGATGCAATCCATTTAACAAAATATTTTTTACTATATGTTTTAAATGATATATTTGCCTTATTTGTTTAGGTTCATCCAAGTGATGTAATGGACCCGTCTATTCCTGGGCCAATTGTATTTCTTGTCGACTGCCCAACGGAATCTCATTTGCAGGAACTGTTAAACATACAATGTCTCAGTAACTATTATGCAGATTACTCAGGCCCTCATGAGAATGCTAAGGTTGTGACTTGTGTCATTCATTTGGGTCCTGCATCTGTAATAAGCAGCCTGAACTATCAGAGCTGGATGAAGAGATTTGGTTCAGCGCAACATATCATGGCTGGACATGAAATGTGAGTTGCTTTTCCTTTCTAGAAGATCATCTAGGAATTCCTTGGTGTAGGTTATTGAAAATCTATCTTGGCTATGGTTTCTGTTTCCAGGAAGAACATGGAGATTCCAATTTTAAGGTCAAGTGCAAGAATTTCAGCTCGACTTAACTATCTGTGTCCACAGTTCTTTCCAGCTCCAGGTTTTTGGTCTCTTCCGCACCTTGATTGCCTGCCACCAGACTCCACTTCTTCAAGTGAGGTTTGTTAGAATATCTCTACTTTTCTGTACATAGGTTTGTTGGAATGTCTTGGCAGGCATCGGAATGCCATGTTTATATTATTAGCCATCAATAGTTTTTCTTTTTTAGAGATTTGGGGCTAATCTTGCAGGTAATTTGGTTTTGTTTTACCAGGGTTCTATTTCAAAGTTTTCTAAAAGCATTCCTGCTGAAAACCTCCTCAAGGTACGAATGTTTGTTTACTTGTTTTCACCTCGTCTCCTCGACGTAGGTTTAATTTTGTGGCAACAAATTCTATTTGCCTGCTTTTTGTTGTCACTTCTTTCCCACTTTGACATAAAACTTTATTGCCTAAATTTACATCAGAAATAGAATTTTTCCTTTTGAATTTCTTAGTCAATTATTTAGGAATTTGTTCTTCTCTTCTCTTCCTTAAAAGTGTCTAATATAAATAGTAAGTAGTTATATGATTAGTTTAGGTCAATAATCTTGAATTTTAGCAATGATTATGTTCTATTGCTTGTGCAACCTACATTCTCCCTCTGACCTAGCTAACTTTTATGCTGGAATAGCTTATTGGTTCAACCTATGATTTAGAAACTAGAGACCCGAGTGCACTTTTTGTAAAGGATTTATACCTTCATAGATTGAAGAGAAATTTGACATTTTGGGAATTGCAATTTTGTTTTCCGAAGTATGATGATAAAAGTTTTCCAGCAATGAAGGGATGCATTTCTGGATACATGTTGGAACCTCCGTTCTTAGTAACTATGCCTACTTTCTTCTGCAGTGGGGCAAGTCCTGTTATTTCATTACTAATCTACAAATATTAATGACTACTATATCCTGTTTGTTGAACAGTTCACTTTGCGTCCATATGCTCGTCGTGGATTAGATAGGTCTGTTATTCCAAGTCAGGTGACATCCTCAGAAATCATTGATGATTTACTTTCAGAAATCCCGGAGGTTGTAGATGCTGCCCAATGTGTTAGTCAGCTCTGGAACCAGTCCACAGAAACAGAGGAGATAAGTTTAACTGAAGATAATAAAGTAATGGTTGAAGAGCCATGGTTTAATGAGAATACTCTTCCTAGTTGTTTGGAAAATATAAGGAGAGATGACTTGGAGATGGTGCTTCTGGGGACTGGATCATCCCAGCCATCTAAATATCGCAATGTCAGTTCTATCCATATCAACCTTTTTTCTAAAGGAGGTATCCTCTTAGACTGTGGGGAAGGAACCCTGGGACAGCTGAAAAGAAGGTAACACCGTTTAAAAATTTTAAAATACATTGTCCACAGTCAAAGTATATCATCCTTTCTCTCCCTTAAGATATAACCTTTTATGTAATTTGACAACAGATATGGCATAGAGGGTGCTGATAAAGCTGTGAGAGGTCTTAGGTGCATCTGGATTTCTCATATTCATGCTGATCACCACACGGGGCTGGCAAGAATACTTACTCTGCGACGAGATCTGTTGAAGGGAGTGCCTCATGAGCCATTACTTGTTGTTGGACCGATAAAGCTTAAGTTCTTTTTGGATGCGTACCAAAGACTTGAAGATTTAGATATGCAGTTCCTTGATTGTAAGCACACCACAAAAGCCTCTTTACATGCTTTTGAGGGCGTTACTGAACCAAACCAGGGTCACCCTTCTCCAGGAAGTCCAACTAATTTCAACGACCTGAGCTTTACAAATTCAGATAGGCAATTGACACAGAAAGTTGATTCCTCTCTATTTGCTAAAGGATCCCGTATGCAAAGCTATGGGAAGATATCGGGTTTAAAGAGCTTGCAAAAAGCGCTCAGTGAAGCTGGTTTGGAATCCTTGATCAGTTTTCCTGTCATCCACTGCCCGCAGGCATTTGGTGTTCTCTTGAAGGCTTCGGAGAGATTGAATAGCGTTGGAAAAGTAATTCCGGGTTGGAAGATTGTGTACTCAGGTGATACTAGGCCCTGCCCAGAACTCACCGAAGCATCTGTTGGTGCGACAGTTCTTATCCATGAGGCAAGTTAAGACATATTATACATTTTTGTTTGATTTTCAGAGCTTATAGAATTGTTCAACTTAGCAAGAAACTGTCAACTATGAAAGGAAGAAGATTACAGTTGATCAATCCGACTTGTGATTGTTTCAGGCAACTTTCGAGGATGGCATGATGGACGAGGCTATAGCAAGAAACCACAGCACAACCAAGGAGGCCATAGAAGTTGGGGACTCTGCTGGTGTTTATCGCGTCATCCTTACGCACTTTAGCCAGAGATATCCGAAAATCCCAGTATTTGATGAGACACACATGCATAAGACATGCATCGGATTTGACATGATGAGTATTAACATAGCTGATTTGCGTGTGCTTCCAAAGGTACTTCCATACTTGAAACTTCTTTTCCGAAACGAGATGATGGTTGATGAATCAGATGAGATGTTGGTTGATGAACCAGATGAGTTGATAGATGCTGCAAGTGTGGCTTCTTTATAAGGAATTACTTCATTGTTGTCGTCATTCCCTTATAGTTTGTTGGTTAATGTTTTCCTCTAACCACTTGTAGTTTTTGTAACTTATTCAATTTTATAGTCCGGTTCATGACAACCCAAACCGGGTTTTTAGTTTGTTGAAACTCGAAGAGAAGAATTTCCTTCTAACACCGAACTTTCGCAATCCGCCCAAATATCTCTCTCCTATTCCCAAACTAAAGGCTTGCACTCGGCAGCTATCAAATGAAATCAATCTGGACTATACTGAAGAAAAACTAAATCGAATGGCGTAATGAAGTGGGTGGGCTTTATACAAATCGTTGGGCTTATGGGCTTAGCTTTTTAAAATTAATTTATTAGTTTTTTCTTCAAACAAAATAATAATTTTGTTTATTAGTTTATTATTTTAATTTTATTTAGTTAAAATTACCACCATTGGATTATTTAGACTCACATCCAATGGTCAAGGATGACAGTGCACTTAGTGCCATTTTCGGATCGTAAAATCAGGAATCATGATGATGTTTAGGCAATCTATAAAAAAAAAGTGACTGAGGGAGTGAGAAACGGAAAAACGGAGTTGTTATATTTTAGGAAATCGTTTTTGCCTCTCTATTTTTATTTTACAAAAACTTAACAATTATATTATATTTTGACAATTAGGGGAGATTTCTGAGAAACGGAGAGGTATCGAAGCCTGACCGATAGTAATTATTGATAATTTAATCAATAAAATAACATTAACCATCCATTCATATAATCTCATGAATATTAATCCAAGGAAACAATTAAGTTCATTTCAAAACAATCATATTAATTCACAAATATAGGACACACAAGTTATATTTCATAAAGTTTAATAAGGTAATATTTCAATCATTACAGAGGCCCCGAAGAAAATCCCTACCTGGAATCCAAAGAAAAGTATCCATCAAAACTTCATCAAGTCATCATCGGGGATATCGGGGAAGTAGATTAGTTTTAGACTTTTAGTAGTCTACTAATAATTTTTTTTTATTTTGGTCGAAATAGTCTATTAATCTAATTAAGTGAGTGAAGTCAGAGATTATATTTCGTTTGGATGGAATTAAGTGAGTTGAGATTAGAGAGAGCTTGTATTTTGGTTTGGAATTAAGGAATAAGTTATCTGTGCCCAAAAAAGCTCAGCAAAATATAAAATATTCATTCCAGTATAAAGAGTATAAACAATTGGCCATATTTTGCAAGGCTGACTATGACTTGAGGAACAAACATAGGTAATAAGGATTAATCATGATGATGTGTTTAGGCAGTATGTACTAACATTTGAGGGGCGGGAGTGGGAGAAACGGAAACAGAGACAGATGAAGTGAGTGGGAGGATGGGGTCTAGACTCTAGAGGGTTTTGGGTTTAGGGTCTTGAGGGTTTTGGGTGGTGAATTATGGGTGCTGCTTATTGCTACATATATATCTGGAGTTTGTAGAGGGAGAGAAAAAAAATTAGAATTGTGAAGAAATAACAGAGAGAAAATGGGAGGTATTTTGTCTAGTTTTTTCAATCAGGTTGGAAAGGCAAGTGGAAACATTTGTAGGAGAGTCAATGAGGTTGGAGGGACTAGCGATTGAATTTCAAAGCAAAAGCAAGTGAAGGAGACAGGAGAAGCCATTGATAAAAGCACAAAAACTGCAATCCTTTTGGGGAAAAATGCAGCTAAGATTACCGGTGGCCTTGGCCTTTCCTATACTGTCATCACCATTGCCTCAGCAGTTTGTGCCTAGGCCTCATTAGTTTGTGCCTTGAAACTGAGACTCCTCAATGGTAGGGAGGAAGCGAAGGAAAAGAAGCAAGTTGAGGAGGCTGAGAGGAGGAAAAAAAGCAAGCTGAGGAGGCTGGGGAGGGTTGAGCAATAGGAGAATCACGGGAGTTCGGGGATAGTACTGAGATAGTATTAGTTTTAGACTACTGAAATGGTGTTTTGAAAGGAATGAATGAAATATTAGTTTGGATGGAATTAAGTGAGTTGAGACTAGTAAACATTTGTAGGAGAGTGAAGGAGCTTGAAAATTCATCAATATTATCTTATCAAAGTTGAAATGATAAATGCTTAAACTCTCAATTCTTCCTTTTTCAAGTTTTTTATTGTATATATATATATATAGTAGTTGATTTGCACGTTATATAGATTACGTACATTGAAAGCATAAATAATTACATGATAAAACTCAATGTGATATATGATATTGTTAAAATGAGAAATGCTTGAATCTTAATAATTTTTTTCCAAAGTATGATGATAAAGGTTTTCCAGCAATGAAGGGATACATTTGTGGATGCATGTTAGAATTAACCTCCGTTCTTTGTAACTATGCCTACTTTATTCTGCAGCGTTGCAAGTCCTGTAATTTCATTAATGACTACTATTTCCTGTTTGTTGAACACTTCACTTTGCGTCCATATGCTCCTCGTGGATTAGATAGGTCTGTTATTCCAAGTCATTCGACTTCCTCAGAAATCATTGATGACTTACTTTCAGAAATCCCGGAGGTTGTAGATGCTACACAATGTGTTACTCAGCTCTGGAACCAGTCCACAGAAACAGAGGAGATGGCCCTAAGTTTAGAGTACATTACTATTTAATCCATACAATATTGTACTTTATTTAAAAGTTGGAATATGACAATTCTTTACTCTAATGAGAATAGCCTTCCTAGTTGTTTGGAAAATGTAAGGAGAGATGACTTGGAGATCGATGGTTCTTCTAGGGACTTGGATCATCCCAGCCATCTAAATATCGCAATGTCAGTTCTATCCATATCAACCTTTTTTCTAAATGAGGTATCCTTTTAGACTGTGGGAAAGGAAACCTGGGACAGATGAAAAGAAGGTAACACCGTTTAAATCTTTAAACTACATTGTCTACAGTCAAAGTATATCATCCATTCTCTCCCTTAAGATATAACCTTTTATGTACATTGACAACAGATATGGCATAGAGGGTGCTGATAAAGCTGTGAGAGGTCTTTGGTGCATCTGGATTTCTCATATTCATGCTGATCACCATACGGGGCTGGCAAGAATACTTACTCTGCGACGAGATCTGTTGAAGGGAGTCTCACGAGCCATTACTTGTTGTTGGATCCATAAAGCTTAAGTTCTTTTTGGATGCGTACCAAAGACTTGAAGATTTGGATATGCAGTTCCTTGATTGTAAGCACACCACAAAAGCCTCTTTACATGCTTTTGAGGGCGTTACCGAACCAAACAAGGGTCACCCTTCTCCAGGAAGTCCAACTAATTTCGACGACCTGAGCATTACAAATTCCGATAGGCAATTGACACAGAAAGTTGATTCTACTCTAATTGCTAAAGGATCCCGTACGCAAAGCTATGGGAAGATATCGGGTTTAAAGAGCTTCCAAAAAGTACTCAGTGAAGCTGGTTTGGAACCCTTGATCAGTTTTCCTGTCATCCACTGCCCGCAGGCATTTGGTGTTCTCTTGAAGGCTTCGGAGAGATTGAATAGCGTTGGAAAAGTAATTCCGGGTTGGAAGATTGTGTACTCTGGTGATACTAGGCCCTGCCCAGAACTCACAGAAGCATCTTTTGGTGCGACAGTTCTTATCCATGAGGCAAGTTAAAAACAAATTTTACATTTTTGATTGATTTTCAGAGCTTATAGAATTGTTCAACTTAGCAAGAAACTGTGAACTTTGAAAGGAAGAAGATTACAGTTCATGAATCCGACTTATGATTGTTGCACGCAACTTCCGAGGATTGCATGATGGACGAGGCTATAGCAAGAAACCAGTACAGCACAACCAAGGAGGCCATAGAAGTTGGGGGCTCAGCTGGTGTTTATCTCGTCATCCTTACCCACTTTAGCCAGAGATATCCGAAAATCCCAGCATTTGATGAGACACACATGCATAACTCATAAGACATGCATCGGATTTGACATGATGAGTATTAACATAACTGATTTGCCTGTGCTTCCAAAGGTACTTCCATACTTGAAACTTCTTTTTAGAAACGAGACGGTGGTTGATGAATCAGATGAGATGTTGGTTGATGAAGCAGATGAGTTGAAAGATGCTTCTTTATAAGGATTACTTCATTGTTGTTGTCTTTCCCTTGTGCTTCTTTTTACTTAAAATAAACCCATTTCAGTTTAGTTTATATTTTATTCCCTCCTCCACCACTCCCCACTGTCTTCCTCGTTTCGCCACCGTCTCTTCTCTTCTCTACTCTACGGCCCTCGCCATTTATTTTATTTTTATCAACCCCATCAGTTGTAATTTGTAAACATATACATATTCCTGCAAAGGAATGGCTACAATACAATGCCGCATTAAGTGCGGTATGCTTTTAGAATAAAATATAATAAATTGTTAAATCGGAAACGGTGGTTCGTTTGTGTGTTACGCGTGATTCACACGTGAGTGTTAAGAAAACCGGAAACAAAAAAACCAGATCATCCGAAGGTTCCAATCTCCATCTCCAAAGTACAAACCTAACTGAAAAAAACCAATCACTAAAGCTCTCTGTCCAAATATCTCTCTGCCATTCCCAAACCAAAGGCATTCTCGGCACCTATCAAATCAAAATCCGAAGTAATTCTAGATATATAGAGCAAGAGAGACGAGGGATAGAAATTGAAGATCCGGTCATGGTTGGTGTGGCTGATTTTATTTTTTCGACTGCAGGTGGGTGATACCTTGAGAAGTTGAGACTTGAAAGAGAGAGAGAGGGTGGGGTGGGGTTTTTTTAGATTTAGATAAACTTGTTTCAATAAATCAATCTGGACTAGAGTCTAGAGTGAAGAAAAACTAAATTGAATGGCGTAATGAAGTGGGTGGGCTTTATACAAACCCTTGGGATTATGCGCTTAGCCTTTTTTTAATTAATTTATTAGGTTTTTTCTTAAAAAAAAAAAATAATAATAAATTATCCGTTTATACAAAATAATAATTTATTAGTGCTTTGTTTGTTAGTTTACTATTTTAATATTATTTTGTTAAAATTGACTACCTTTAGATTATTTTAATATTATTTTGTTAAAACTGACCACCGTTGGATTATTTTAATATTATTAGGGGAGATGTATGAGAAACCGAGAGGTACCCAAGCCTCAGTGATTGACCCAAAGTAATTGAAACTAGAAATGTGCTATTTACACAAATACTCCTAAGATTTTTTGTGTTTTCGCAAACAATTTTTGGACCTTATATATACACCTACTTAGGTTCCAAAAATATTATACATAAACTCATTTGTTAAGTAATTATTAATTAAAAACTGACATAAATCTAAAAAATAACAAAATTGACCTTCTATAGTAATATTTTCAGTATTAAAATGATAATGTATCTAAACAACCATAAGGGCATTTTAATATTTACATAACTTATATTACATTTAATTAAAGATTTTTCATATTTTAGGGGTGTTTGTGCAAGGTCCAAAATCTGAAGGGATGTTTGTGAAAACACAAAAAAGCTCAGGGGGCATTTGTGTAAATAACTCAACTAGAAACTCCGAAAACTCCATCGATTAATCGGTCAATGAGGGCCAAATTACTTAATATTTAATAATATTATTTTTAATAATTATAATAAGTTATTAAAAATAAATTAATTAAAAAAAAATCCTACTACCACATTGTACGGTAATAGTAGCTAAGAACATCTCCAGCAGAGTTCCTAAAACACAATTTTTAACTAATTTAGGGATTTTCAAAGAAAAAAATGCTTTAGTAGAATCCCTATCATACTCCCTATTTTAGAATTTTGATATTTTAAAGGTTTTGAATCCCTAAATTTAACAAAAAAGAGAGTGAAAGTAGAGATTCCTATCTTTTCACAATTGGATGAATTTAATAAATAATAAAATAATAAATTACGAATATTCAAATATTTAACTTGAAACAAATAATAAAATATTTGAGATTTGTCAAAATAAGAAAGATTAAACTTTTTTAAAGTAATTTATTAAAATAACTTTCCAACTATTTTAACTAGAATTTAGTTTAAATTTAAAGATTATGTTGTAGATACTCTAAGGAAACTAAAGTGTTACTAAAACTATGTTAATTGGTCAAAGTCCAATTGTTTGGTTACGTTGATAAAAAGTACGTATGAAAGTCCTCACAGTCACATGAACAATGAGAGAGGTCCGACGTTTTTATCGAGTTTAATGAATTGACGATAAACTAATGTTACAAAAATTAATTAATTGTCATTTTTTTCTTTATCGAGTTTAATGAATTGACGATAAACTAGTGCTCTAAACATTGTTTTAATTATCCAAAAAAAAAAAATGTCAAAGTGCTTTGTTATGTAATTATCAACAAGATGTACCTAGTGATTTTATAATCTTAAGGAAGCCAATACGTGGCATTCAGTTCCTTTCTCAAATTCTACCAAAAAACATACTTTTTTACTTAAAATTTATATTCTTTTTCAAGTAAATTGGACCACCCTATCAATTTCATAAGAGAAGTTGTTCACATTTCAATTATTATTTTTAATTTCATAAAAGATAATATGATTTTAGAGTTTTAAAGTTGCAGACAATATCATAAGGATTTCGTAATATTTCTGATTTTTTTAAAAAAATGACCAAATGCCCTTTGTCATTTTAGACTTATAACTTTCTTGTACAAACTCTCATTTTTACATGATGTCTGTCTACGAACTTATGAGATCGAAATCTAATTTGAATAATATATAGACCACACGTACCCCGCTAAACCCTCTTTATTTCATTTCATTTCATAGACTCTATGTGAGATTCTCTGAAAAATACAGTCTCACCATACATTTGGTTTGAATGAGAGAGAGGGATAAAGCATTTAATGAAACTGATAACCAGCAAATGTTCCTATCATTATGACCGTTGGCGTAGCTACGAATTTAAGTCACGAAGTATATTTTATATAGATAATTCTAAGAGTGTTATTCGACCAAAACAGTTTAGAAATAAGTGTTAAGATTCCATTATAAAAGAAATTAATGTTAAAAGAGACACTTTATATATAATATATGCAATCATAATAATGAAGATATCATTGGCATATATATGTTATTTATTTTTCAATACGCAATTGTGACATCATTTATATTGAGTATTCAAAAAATGCAAAACAAATACTTGCTAAATGAAATGGAACGCTCTGACCGTCCACCTTTATTGCACGTACTCATAGATCGCCTACAGGAAAAATTACCCAATTTGGAAATCCCGGGATTAGGTAACGGTGCACGACGTTTCAACGGTTACACAACATTTTTTCACTATCCGACGATTTTAAATACTCGAAACCTCACGATTTTCGACAGAAGAGATCTAGGCACGTAAAACCACAAAATGAACGGTTGGATAGATCAAATTCAATCGTTTGAATATCAATGGAACCAAAACTTCAAAAACAGTAATGAAGTTTCATTGAAGTGTTTAAACTCCTTTATAAATATGCTTATTTTACGATTTTCAATATATTAGAAAATGAAATGGAACGCTCTGACCGTCCACCTTTATTGCACGTACTCATAGATCGTCTATGCGAAAAATTATCCAATTTGGAAATCCCGATATTAGGTAACGGTGCGCGACATTTCAACGGTTACACAACATTTTTTCACTATCCGACGATTTTAAATCCTCGAAACCTCACGATTTTCGACGGAAGAGATCTATGCACATAAAAGCACAAAATATACAGTTGGATCGGTCAAATTCAATCGTTTGAATATCAATGGAACCAAAACTTCGAAAAAAGTAATGAAGTTTTCTTGAAGCGTTTAAACTCCTTTATGAATATGCTTATTTTACGATTTTCAATAATTTAGAAAATGAAATGGAATGATCTAACCATCCACCTTTATTGTACGTACTCATAGATCGCATTCGCGAAAATTACCCAATGTGGAAATCCAGGGATTAGGTAACGGTGCGCGACGGTTCAATGGTTACACAACATTTTTTCACTATCCGACAATTTTAAATCCTCGAAACCTCACGATTTTTTACGGAAGAGATCTAGGCGCGTAAAAGCACAAAATGTACGGTTGGATCGGTCAAATTCAATCGTTTGAATATCAATGGAACCAAAACTTCGAAAAAAGTAATGAAGTTTCCTTGAAGTGTTTAAACTCCTTGATGAATATGCTTATTTTACGATTTTCAATAATTTAGAAAATGAAATGGAACGATCTAACCATCAACCTTTATTGCACATACTCATAGATCGCCTACGCAAAAAATTACCCAATTTGGAAATCCCGGGACTAGGTAACGGTGCGCGACGTTTCAAAGGTTACACAACATTTTTTCACTATCCGACGATTTTAAATCCTTGAAACCTCACGATTTTCGACGGAAGAGATCTAGCCACGAAAAACCACAAAATGACCGGTCGGATTGGTCAAATTCAATCGTTTGCATATCAATGGAACCAAGACTTCGAAAAAAGTAATGAAGTTTCCTTGAAGTGTTTAAACTCCTTGATGAATATGCTTATTTTACGATTTTCAATAATTTAAAAAATGAAATGGAACGATCTAACCGTCCATGTAAAGACCCTTCCCGAATTTCTCCTCGAAACCCGGAAAGGACCCTTATCCCGTCTAACAGCTCTTTTACCTCAATAATTTTATACCAGGAATACCCTTTATCTTTAAATTATTTTTAGTAAACCTTACAGGGTTCCCGACAGAACCTCTGTACTTACTGACCACTCCTACCTATCAAACGTAGGATAGCATACAGGTCAAAGCCAAGACCTCGTCATAGGGGTGATCCAAATAGGAATACCCTCTGACACCAAATGTCAGTAGGTCAGACACTGCTGACACCTCTACTAGAATACCACAAGACAACCGACTAGTCAGATACTTGTGAACCAACAATAATTCGTCACTCTGGGTCACCGCCCACACCAACCCACTGACTCGGATGACGAAGATACCAGACTTGGTTAAATTGAGTCTCACTGACTCGTCCCGAGTTAAACTCGATATCCCTGCTCATACAGAGCACCCAAATGGTAACTCGATAACCCTGCTCCTCACGACACTAGTATATGAGAAACAGTAACCAGCGGGACAGAAAACTAGTGAAACTAAATTCTTCGATAAATCACCTTTTATATTGGAGGTTCACCGGGTTCACCGCCTACAGCGGATCCTGGCCCCACACATATCAGTATTGTTTATATTGGAGGTTCACCGGGTTCACCGTCTCAGCGGATCCTGGCCCGGATCCTGGCCCTCTCAAACAGTATTGGATCCAAAATCAAGTATTTTATAATCACAAATACGGTTTCAACTCAAAATCAAGTACAAAAACCAGGCCATTTCTCAAAACACACTTTCACTTAAATATTGGAAAACATGTGTCCAACATCATTTCTAATTTCCAGAAATTCATTGCACCCATATATAATAGTATTTAAATCAAAGATACATTTATGCATGCATTACAGTTTATAAACCAAAAGTCCATTCACAAACATCATCCAACCCAAAATTCATGGACGCTCTAGCCCAAGGAACACATGCACAATAATGACCCAACTACCTTGACTTTCCGAGCTCAAAATCCGCTTCACGGTCAACCATTACAGCTGGAATTGCCCAAGTCGGGCCTTAAACGAACTCCTATGGACTCAAAACCACTAAAATCTGATCCGGAACGTCCCAAAACCCTAGTCACGCGTTGCCGTGACATCGGGAACAGTCCCACGCGCCACCACGCGCCACCGCAAGGTCAGAACACGTGCTCACGCGTCGCCACGCGCCCTCACGCGCCGGTCACGCGCTGCTACAGTGTTCACGCGCCTGGACCGGTCCAACCCGGCCCAGCTCGACCTGACCCGGTCCAACTCGACTCAACTTGACCGATTCACTCAACCCGACCGATTCAACTCGATCCGACCGGTTCACTCAACCCCGACCGGTTCACTCGACCCGACCCAGTCTGACCCAACTCGACCGGTCGTCGGAGAAGACGATCGGCTATCGGTGCCGTCGCCGAAGTCTGGCATGAGAAGATGACCGGCAGCCGCCGTCTGGTTTCGCCGGAATCCCCTATTTCCGGCCGAAACTTCAAGCTTTTATAACTTCTTCAAAACTCAACCATTTCCCACAAATTTTATGTCTAAATCTATCTACTCAAATCCAAGAATCCAAATATGACCTCAACACCACAAACACGTACCTGTGTAAGCTGGAAAATCGATCGGAAGATCGGAAACTTCCTATACTCGGTTCGGCTTCCCCCGTGGTCCTCTCCTTCGATGGTTGGTACAGTTGTGATCGTGGGAAGGAGTAGAATACGATTAGTGGATCAACAATGGAAGTTAAAGCCTTGAATCAAAAGTTGATTTTGTGGGTTTTGGGTGTTTTCTCACGGGTTTGATGTGTTTGTGTTTTAGAGAGAGATGAGTGATAATGAGATGAAGATGAATTGAAGTGAAAAAAATGTCAATGAAGATGTAAAATAATTGGGGTTAAAATATCTTCTCCCAAACCAAAATTACGAAAATGCCCTTGCACATCTAAACCCATAACTTTCGTACACGAACTCCGTTTTCTGCGTGCCGCCTATCTATGAACTCGTGAGTTCGAGACCTACGCAATGACCCAAGAAAAATTCCCAAAAGTACTGCCAGTCAAAAAGGGACTCTCGGATCCGTCCAAAATCGAGGGTAAAATCGTCCAATTCTCAAAATAATTTAATTTCTGATCCGGGTCGTTACAAATTTCCCCCCTTACAGAAATTTCATCCCCAAAATTTCACTAACTCAGGTTAAAGGACCAACCTCCTATTCATTTCAATATCGCTAAAGAGGTAAACGCCTCGGAGGCATCTTGTTAACAGCAATCTTTAAATAATTTGCACACAAATGTGCGGTATGCAGGAAGTTAACCTAGAGCTCTGATACCACTTGTAAGGACCCTTCCCGAATTTCTACTCGAAACCCGGAAAGGACCCTTATCCCGTCTGACAGCTCTTTTTCCTCAATAATTTTATACCAGGAATACCCTTTATCTTTAAATAATTTTTAGTAAACCTTACAGGGTTCCCGACAGAACCTATGTACTTACTGACCACTCTTACCTGTCAAACGTAGGATAGAATACAGGTCAAAGCCAAGACCTCTTCATAGTGGTGATCCAAATAGGAATACTCTCTAACACCAAATGTCAGTAGATCAGACACTGCTGACACCTCTACTAGAATACCACAAGACAACCGACTAGTCAGATACTTGTGAACCAACAATAATTCGTCACTCTGGGTCACCGCCCACACCAACCCACTGACATAGATCGCCTACGCGAAAAATTACCCAATTTGGAAATCCCGGGATTAGGTAACGGTGCGCGACGTTTCAACGGTTACACAATATTTTTTCACTATCCGATGATTATAAATTCTCGAAACCTCACGATTTTTGACGGAAGAGATCTAGGAATGTAAAACCACAAAATGAATGGTTGGATTGGTCAAATTCAATCGTTTGAATATCAATGGAACCAAAACTTCAAAAAACGTAATGAAGTTTCCTTGAAGTGTTTAAACTCCTTGATGAATATGCTTATTTTACGATTTTCAATACTTTAGAAAATGAAATGGAACGATCTAACCGTCCACCTTTATTGTATGTACTCATAGATCTCCTACGCAAAAAATTACCCAATTTCAAAATCCCGGGATTAGGTAACGGTGCGCGACGTTTCAACGGTTACACAACATTTTTTCACTAACCGACGATTTTAAATCTTTGAAACCTCACGATTTTCGACGGGAGAGATCTAGGCACGTAAAAACACAAAATGAACGGTTGGATCGGTCAAATTCAATCGTTGAATATCAATGGAACCAAAACTTCGAAAAAAGTAATGAAGTTTCCTTGAAGTGTTTAAACTCTTTGATGAATATGCTTATTTTAGGATTTTCGATAATTTAGAATATGAAATGGAACGATCTAACCATCCACCTTTATTACACGTACTCATAGATCACCTATGCGAAAAATTACCCAATTTGGAAATCCCATAATTATGTAACGGTGCGCGACGTTTCAACGGTTACACAACATTTTTTCACTATATGACGATTTTAAATCCTCGAAACCTCACGATTTTCAACAAAAGAGATCTAGGCACGTAAAACCACAAAATAAACGGTTGGATCGGTCAATATCAATCGTTTGAATATCAATGGAACCAAAACTTCGAAAAAAGTAACGAAGTTTCCTTGAAGTTTTTAAACTCCTTGATGAATATGCTTATTTTACAATTTTCAATACATTAGAAAATGAAATTGAACGATCTAACCGTCCACCTTTATTGCACGTACTCATAGATCGCCTCTGCGAAAAATTACAAAATTTAGAAATCCCGGGATTAGGTAACGGTGCGCGACGTTTTAACGGTTACACAACATTTTTTCACTATCCGACAATTTTAATTCCTTGAAACGTCACGATTTTCGACAGAAGAGATCTAGGCACGTAAAACCACAAAATGAACGGTTGGATCGGTCAAATTCAATCGTTTAAATATCAATCGAACCAAAACTTCGAAAAAATTAATGAAATTTCCCTGAAGTGTTTAAACTCCTTGATGAATATGCTTATTTTAGGATTTTCAATAATTTAGAAAATGAAATTGAACGATCTAACCGTCCTCCTTTATTACACGTACTCATAGATCGCCTATGCGAAAAATTACCCAATTTAGAAATCCCGGGATTAGGTAACGGTGCGCAACGTTTCAACGGTTACACAACATTTTTTCACTATCCAATGATTTTAAATCCTCAAAACCTCACGATTTTCGACGGGAGAGATCTAGGCATGTAAAACCACAAAATGAACGGTTGGATCGGTCAAATTCAATCATTTGAATATCAATGGAACCAAAACTTCGAAAAAAGTAATGAAATTTCCTTGAAGTTTTTAAACTTCTTGATGAATATGCTTATTTTAGGATTTTCAATACTTTAGAAAATGAAATGGATTGATCTAACCGTCTACCTTTATTGCACGTACTCAAAGATCGCCTACGCGAAAAATTACAAAATTTGGAAATCCCGGGATTAGGTAGCGGTGCGCGACGTTTCAACGGTTACACAACATTTTTTCACTGTCTGACGTTTTTAAATCCTCGAAACCTCACGATTTTTGACGGGAGAGATCTAGGCACGTAAAACCACAAAATGAATGGTTGGATCCATCAAGTTCAATCGTTTGAATATCAATGGAACCAAAACTTCGAAAAAAGTAATGAAATTTCCCTGAAGTGTTTAAACTCCTTGATGAATATGCTTATTTTAGGATTTTCAATAATTTAGAAAATGAAATTGAACGATCTAACCGTCCTCCTTTATTACACGTACTCATAGATCGCCTATGCGAAAAATTACCCAATTTAGAAATCCCGGGATTAGGTAACGGTGCGCAACGTTTCAACGGTTACACAACATTTTTTCACTATCCAATGATTTTAAATCCTCAAAACCTCACGATTTTCGACGGGAGAGATCTAGGCATGTAAAACCACAAAATGAACGGTTGGATCGGTCAAATTCAATCATTTGAATATCAATGGAACCAAAACTTCGAAAAAAGTAATGAAATTTCCTTGAAGTTTTTAAACTTCTTGATGAATATGCTTATTTTAGGATTTTCAATACTTTAGAAAATGAAATGGATTGATCTAACCGTCTACCTTTATTGCACGTACTCAAAGATCGCCTACGCGAAAAATTACAAAATTTGGAAATCCCGGGATTAGGTAGCGGTGCGCGACGTTTCAACGGTTACACAACATTTTTTCACTGTCTGACGTTTTTAAATCCTCGAAACGTCACGATTTTTGACGGGAGAGATCTAGGCACGTAAAACCACAAAATGAATGGTTGGATCCATCAAGTTCAATCGTTTGAATATCAATGGAACCAAAACTTCGAAAAAAGTAATGAAATTTCCTTGAAGTGTTTAAACTCCTTGATGAATATGCTTATTTTACGATTTCCATTAATTTAGAAAATGAAATGGAACGATCTAACCGTCCACCTTTATTGCACATATTCATAGATCGCCTACGCGAAAAATTACCCAATTTTGGAAATCCCGGGATTAGGTAACGGTGCGCGACGTTTCAACGGTTACACAACATTTTTTCGCTATCCTAGAATTTGAAATCCTCAAAACTTCACGATTTTCGACGGGAGAGATCTAGGCATGTAAAATCACAAAATGAACGGTAGATCGGTCAAATTCAATCGTTTGAAAATCATTGGAACCAAAACTTCGAAAAATGTAATGAAGTTTCCTTAAACTCCTTGATGAATATGCTTATTTTACGATTTTCAATTATTTAAAAAATGAAATGGACCGATATAACCGTTTATATTTATTGCACGTACTCATAGATCGCCTACGCAAAAAATTAGCCAATTTGGAATTTTCGATATTAGATAACGATACGCGACGAGTCAACGATAACAAAACAATTTTTTTTATCTAGTAATTGGATTTGAGCAAGTGCAACAGTCGTGCGATATCATATTTCAAAGTAGCGCAAAATATATAACCGAGCTAATTAGTAATTACTTATACAATGAAGTATGTGTATGTGTGTAGCATATATATTTTTCGCAGTAGCAATTAATAATTAAAAGGTCGAGATATGAAGTGTGCATGATGTATACAAGTGCAAGATACAGATATGGTGAGGGACTGAGGGGTCCAACTCTCCAAGGGTGAGGTTATCCGCCAATACCAATTAATAATTCAAATTTAAGGTAGACAAATGCAATTAACCTTATGTCAATGAAATTCATATTACAAATACATATCACTCATAACACTCTCACACGTAGAAATTAAGAGAGGTATCGAAGAATGTAAGCCTAAACAATATATATAAAATATATACGATGAAGATCGAGATGGATATTCATATTCACATAGATTTGAAGCACGGAAGAAAAGCATTTTGGTCATCCTGATCCCACTCTAAGGCATTCCACCACGATTGGTCTCCTTCGACTATGAGATTATTACGTGTTTGAGGGGCAATTGTTGATGAGTTGAGTGGCAACTTCTTCAGTGCTCGACAATTGAACACATAAATTTCATTGAGATAAGGGAAGGGCAGGGCAGTCTCATATATGCTCCTCAACTTTGGTAGACTATGCAAATGCAGAGTTGTAAGTTTTGCAAATGGAGGGTTCCTCAGTAGTACTTGTCTTACATCTTCATCTGCCACTCCACCCAATCTTTCCAAATCAATTATTTTCTCCATTTCATCGCACAAATCAACAGCTAAATTGCTGAGATTTGGAGCAAAAATGAGCCAAGTCTTGTTCTTCAGTTTTGGACAGCCAAAAACATTTACGGACTGAAGGCCAATGAAGCTGAAAGTAGTAGTAAGTGTTGATCTCCATGGAATAGGATCATCATCATTATTATCTGTTGCTGCTCCTCCTCCACGTCCTGCCCAACTAGCCTCAAACTCTTCCAAATTTTTAAATTCACGAATTTCAAGGATTTCAAGACGTTTCATATATGTCAGAGAAGATATATCTAAACGACTTCACTCATGAGTCATAACAAAATTTTCGAGTATTAGATCTCGAATAATGCCGGTGGTCACTAATTTGTGGTAGTTGAGCAGTAATCTTTGGAAACAAGAGATGCTATAGATGCTCAAACTCAAAACCTCAAGCTTTTTCAAACCCTCAATTTCATCAATAACAACCATCATGCTATTGCTATTGCTCCATCTTTCTCTAATTTCTCCCTTTCCAAAAACAATTTCATCCCAACAATTACCACATTCAAGCATTCTCAACACTTTCAGCTTCTTAAAACTTGATATCAGATTTGGAGGAACAAACTCAAGATCGTTTGTCCTTTCCAAATTCAAATATTTTAGCATAACGCAATCCTTTAATTCAATCGGCAACTCTCTTATTCTAGTCGATGACAAATTGAGATGTTGCAATGAAATAAACTTTGAAATTCCATATGGAAATCGGGTTATTTTCCTATTACGAGACAAATCCAAAACTCCTAGAATAGGCATATAGTCAAAGAAACCATCAACAATCATCTCCAACCCACTTTCACGAAGAAATAAGGTCAACAAATTGGGAGATTTTGGTATTTCAGCTAGACATTTGGTGTAACTCTTTACCAATGACACCCTTTTTGTCTTTTCCCATTTTGCAACATCCAGTGCTCTATGGGGACCTGTGCTATAAACAAGGATATTGGTAATTTCTTTCCCACAATCACAAGCTAACCATAATGCCATGTCACGAATCACATCGTGCATTTTTACATGATTATCTCCATCAGCTTCCAACAAACATGCATCAAGTAGAATGCCTATAATATGGTAATCACATCGTGCATTTTTACATGATTATCTCCATCAGCTTCCAACAAACATGCATCAAGTAGAATGCCTATAATATGGTAACTCTCATTTTTTGCTTCGTCTAAATCGTCACATTCATTCAATATTCCCTCACATATCAAAAAATATAATAAATTATCCTTTCATATCGAGAAATCTTCTGGAAATAGAATACAATATAGTAGACATGATTTAAATTTTTCACGTGATCAATTATCGTAACTGAATTTTAAAAGTGAAAACACCTGATCTCTCATACCTGTAAACTCTGAAGCAGATTTTTGAAGAACATAAATTGCATGTTTCCATTGTTCTGGTGTCTTCTTGGATACCATGGCCCGACCAATTCTAATCAATGCAAGCGGCAAACCGTCACATTCTTTTGCCACGATTTTAGCAAGTTGGGGGATATCAGGATGAACTTGCAATGTTTCTTTCCCGACCTTCTCTTGAAACAAGTTCCATGCTTTCTCAGGCGACAGACACCGCACTTTGATAATCTGTTGAGCGTACATACAACCACATATATGCTCAAACCGAGTTGTGAATATTATCTTGGACTTGTTCCTATTGTCAGGAATGGGAATCCCTACCTTGATGATTTCAACCGGCTCCCATATATCATCCAATAGTAACACAAACTTCTTTTTGCTCAACACGCTCAAGATGTCTTGAGCTTTTTCATGCACCTCTTTACGCTTCCATGCGTCACTGGAAAACCCAATCTTTTCTCCAATCTTATCTTGAAGAATTTCGAGCTTGTGGTCTTTGGAGACAACGATCCATGTCACCAGATTGAAATCATTACGAGTACGGCCGATATTGTTATGGATTTTGGTAAGGAGAGTGGTCTTTCCCACACCTCCCATTCCATATAAGCCAATGACTCCCACCTCTTCATTTTCAAAGTGTCTCCAAACTTCATCAAACATGGATTCCATGCCCACTGCTGGTTGTGTGGGTATTTCATCCACTACAGATTCATTTAAGCTTTTGGCTGCCACCTCTTGGAAATCTCCCTTGTTCTTTAAATCTGTGACTTCGTCCAACTTTTTAGCAACTTTTTTTCCAAACTTGTAGCTGGACCAGTAGTTGTTTGAGCAGTGACCACCACAGCATAATTTCTCAATTTCTTGAGAGCCATTGCGTACAACTTCATTGACTTGAGTTTCAACGGCCTCCGCCATTGATATCCAGTTTTGTACCTGCTCTAAGGGTTTCAACTGCTGCTCAGGGCCGGCGATGGCGACGGCGACCCTTGTTTTGACATCATTCTTTAGAGTCCTTAGTTCTTCCAGGGATCGGGTGAGGGCTTGGAGGTTTTCTTGGAGCTTCACTACATATGCTTGTGTTCCAAAAATAGAATCCCAGCAACGAGAAACAATGGCATCGCATGACAAGGAGACTGAGAAAATGTTACCCAAGGATATTGATTTAGCAGGATGGAGTGAGTGGAAATATGGGAAAGTAGAGATCTAAAGATCAAGAATTGAATGTGAATTGCAACAAATAAGTGAAGGTAAGTAGTTGTCTTAAGTGTGAAGTGAGGAACCTAGGTAGCTAGTCCAGTGGGTGGTGGGGCTCAGCTCAAGACTTGACAATGGCATAATATTTACATTTTCCGCTTGGATCTTCATCCTTTAGTTCTGGCAATGGCAGGCAGAGTGCACTAATAGGGCTCAACATACACTTGCTGAGACTTAAACCCTATAATTCTCCATTTAATTTTAAAAAACAATTGCAATGATTCTCCATGACTACTCATGAGGTTTTTGCTTTGTTTCTTTTTACCTTTCTACTTTGTTTTTTTCTTTAAACCAGTTGTAGTCTTCAATATTCTTGCCTTTGCTTGGGCAGGGAAGTGAGTCAATTCTTTGCTTGGGCAGGGAAGTGAGTCCATTCTTTGCTTGGGCAGGGAAGTGAGTCCATTCTTTGCTTGGGCAGGGAAGTGACTCCGTTCTTTGCTTGGGCATCAAGCAATCTTCTCTCATCAAAATATTTTTTCATCATTGCGAACTGATCGAGATGCCGGGCTGCCGGTTTGTTTTTTTTTCCTTCATATACAGATGCTGACCTGTTAGAGTAGCCGAGTAGGTAACAACAACTCCAACACTAGGCCCCAAGGGTGCGTTTGGATACTACCGTATGTTAGATACTACGGTAATTAATGTCCTTTTTTTTTTTTTTTCTTCTAACAATATGTCTAGTGTGCTCTAAACATTGTTTTAATTATCCAAAAAAAATATGTCAAAGTGTTTTGTTATGTAATTATCAACAAGGTGTACCTAGTGATTTTATAATCTTAAGGAAGCCAATACGTGGCATTAAGTTCCTTTCTCAAATTCTACCAAAAAACATACTTTTTTACTTAAAATTTCTATTCTTTTTCAAGTAAATTGGACCACCCTATCAATTTCATAAGAGAAGTTGTTCACATTTCAATTATTATTTTTAATTTCATAAAAGATAATATGATTTTAGAGTTTTAAAATTGCAGACAACATAATAAGGATTTCGTAATATTTCTGATTTTTTTTTTAAATGACCAAATGTCCTTTGTCATTTCAAACTCATAACTTTCTTGTATGAATTTTCATTTTTACATGCCGATTGTCTACGAACTTATGAGATCGAAATCTAATTTGAATTAATATATAGACCACACGTACCCCTCTAAACCCTCTTTATTTCATTTCATTTCATAGATTATGTGAGATTCTCTGAAAAATACAGTCTCACCATACAGTTGGTTTGCATGAGGGAGAGAGAGAGAGCCTTTAATGAAACTAATAACCTGCAAATGTTCCTATCATTATGCTCACTGGCGTAGCCACGAATTTAAGTCACAAAGTACATTTTATATAGATAGTTCTAAGAGTGTTGTTCGACCGAACGGTTTAGAAATAAGTGTTAAGATTCCATTATAAAAGAAATTAATGTTAAAAGAGAGATTTTATATATAATATATGCAATCATAATAATGAATATATCATTGGCATATATATGTTATTTATTTTTCAATAAGAAATTGTAACATCATTTATATCGAGTATTCAAAATAATGCAAAACAAATACTCATGTTATAACAACCCGTACTTATAATAAAATAATTGTATAAGGAAGATTTTGCCCTTGAGGGTTAGGGGGTTCGGGAGTCGCTTTTTATTTAAAAATACTTTTCGGAGTTTTTCTTTTATTGTTGCCTAGGTTTCAAACTCGGGAGTTCGTAGATAGTCGGTACACAAAAATCGGAATTCGTATGAGGAAGTTGCGAGTCTGAAATGACTAGGCCCATTTTGGTAATTTTACAAACTAGGGATATTTATAAAATCTGACTCTCTCCTCCAGCCATTGGCTGAAATCTGACTCTCTCCTCCCTCACTCTCTCTCTTCGTCATCGATCACCCCCACCACCACATACGGCTTTTCCGGCCAACTCAAGCCAAAAGACCACCACACACGGCTTGCTTTTTTTTTTTCCTTCTAATACAGATGCTGACCTGTTACAGTAGGTAACAACAACTCCAACATTAAGGCCTAAGGTTGAGCTAAAAAATAAAACATTAAGGCCTAAGGCTAAGGGTGCGTTTGAATAATACGTACGTTAGATACTACGCTAATGTCCTTTTTTGTCTTCTAACAATATGTCAAGTGTTTTATTATGTAATTATCAACCAGATGTACCATAAAGACATCATGTGATAAGTTCAAGCTATGTGTCATTGCAAAACCCTCACTCCGCTCATGCACCGACTCCTTCCTAAGCGGAGAGTATCCAGGAAAGTAATGCTGAAACCTAATTCAGATAACCATAAATAGAAATGGAACCTCCCTAGTTCAATCACTGAACAGATTGTGGTCAAGTAAAGCACCTATCATCAAACTCGGATACCAAACACGGTCACCAAACATAAAAACATTTTCCTTCAGAAGCATGCAAATGGCATGAGATGAGAACAAATAATATAAACATAAGCAGCTCAAACGACCTAAAACTAAAATTAAGGACGGCCACCTAGATAAAAGAAATTCAAGGTTCCCCTATTATGACACCAATTGAAGTATTGCCCAATACCCACATGAAATTTAAACATCCAAGTCGAAACCGCCCTATCAATTCCACCTAATAGCAGCGCCAGAAGGTTCAAAACCCAAAACCTAATTCAACAAATCCCTTAAGTCCTCCAAACTCGAAGCAAAACCAAGAACCTAGAAATCGCAAAAACCTCTGATGACCCAATATCAAAACTATGTTCATTATTTGAACTACATGTTAATCTTCCTGCATTTAAGTATTGTGTTAACATTGAATGAAAATTTACTCAAAAGACCATCAATGTCTTCATTAAGAACTTTTATCAAATAGCTGGTGTGCATTAACAAATTTGCATTCACCATTACATTCAAACATCAATTATCATCCATAAAAACAAAATAAAATCCTAACCAACCATTTTCGGCTAATTATGAACCAAGCATGTCTCAACAATCAAATTGGCATGGATTTAAAACCAGAGAATACAAAACTCGGCTGAGACCAACAACAAAAAACAAAGAACGCAAACCCAATTATTAACTAATTTCATCAAATTTCAAACAAATTGAAAAACCAAACCTTTACCTGAAAATTTCTGCTTTGGAGGCTGATCTGCAGACGCAATAAAAGAAGCAACTCAACATAATTATACTTCATTTTCCATTCTATGAACAACTCCATCATGTTATGACAACAGAGATTATCATAGCAGACATTAGCACCGAATCATTGATCTTTTTTTTAGAAAATAAAGGGAATTGATGGAACCATATCATTAGATGCAAGTGAGGCAACTTACACCCAGATAGATGTTCGATTGCTTTGCTGACAACCTGTACTGTCTTTTCTGTATGAACTTCAGAAAGCTGAAACAGATCGTCGGCAAAAATCAGGCGTCTTGCCCTTTTAGATTCCCCTGAACTCAGTTGAAGCAAAACATGTCCAACGCGGTGTAGAATAGATGGATCACGGACAAAATTCCTAAAATAAAAATAATAATTATAAATAAGCAAAGAAGTTTGCAGCATACCAACAGTGTCTAAACTTGTACTCCCACGATGCTGCGGATTTCATACAAAATTTAAATATGCGAGAGTGAAGCTGAACATTGATGTGCTAAATAAAATATGTAGTAAGTCAGACATATACCTCTTAATATGCACACATAAAGCATGTGCAAAATTTGACCAAAAAATTAATGTCATAGAGCTTACTACTTCAAAGTTAGATAGATAGAAAACCGTCTAAATGTGCATAATATAGATGCTCCAAAAGTTTACCCAAAATATATACTATCTTAGGAGATTGATGAGTTTCATTTTCGAAAGTTATTACTAATATTCTTCTGTGACTTCTTCTGCTAAGTTTATTTCCAGTTCTTCGCTCCAAATGTTGATTTCACCTATCCAAACTATATTAAGTAGTCCAACCTGATTTTAACTAACGTTGAGATCTCAAAAGTAGATAGCAAGTGCTTGAAAATCACATAATATGCATAATTGTATGAACTCAGAAAGATGAAATATGCATAAGTGTGTCAACTCTGACTATTCAATCAATTCGCTACTTGGAAGCTATTAAAGAGATCACACATCCAACCAAAATTGAACTGTAGAAACTGTCTCACACGTGCAAGGTGATTGGTTGTAGTCACTTCATGGTGCAAGAAACATAAGGGAAGTACGTGGGAGTATACATTGCCCAATAACCATAAATAGAAATGGAACCAAAATTTAACTATAGATAAGAACCTTAGAATAAATAATACAGTAAGTTCTCTGTGGTCTTCAAATACAAATCTGAAGAGAAAATATAAGAAATTCACACCAAGCAAACAATTGCACATAATAAAGGAACAGGTATATATTGTATGAGTTCATATCCCACAATGTATGGCTGTGAGGAGTGTCAGTCCTGTGAACAGGTTTGAGCTTGAAGGAGTAGCATTGATGCTTAATTGCCTACAACTTTTATTGATTAGGCCAATGGATGTTGTAGCTCACTTCTTTTTTCGGTTAGATCACATGGTAGCAAAGGCGGCCAAAACAACGAAGAAACTATCAATCTAGGATGAGCTCTTCCAGCATTATTGTCCTGCAAAAATGACAGAATGGTACTAGAAAACTCATCCCAAACTTGAAAGCCAATAGGTGTATAATCTTTAAGTCATGATTTCATCTTTTTTGGTCTTCAACTTGGTTATACGGGTCTTGCATATTCTCTTTGGAGATGTGAAAAAGAGATAATAGCATCATAGCAGGCCATACATATGAATTTGATTTTGTTAGACCAGGTGCTGCAAAATTCCTTCAATTAGTTCAAGCTGCTATTTTTGCAAAGTGCCCTGTTCCATTTCTTATTTCAACAGACAAGTATTGACAATTTAAGACCTTTAGATACAGCATTTGTCAACCGGAAACTTTCAACACTTTCCTCTCCTTGCTAAGATTGTTATGCCCATTAACTTTTTTATCTCCCCTTCTCCCTTTTCTTCTTTCTCTATATTCTACCCCTTCCTCTCCCGGAAACAAAGTAAAATTAGAAAATCAAAGTAGTGAAGATCCTTATTTTTACTTTTTATTTCCTTTTATCAAACAGCTGCATCACTCTTAATCTAAGCCGTTGGGAAGTTGTTGCATCTAATGGTCTTAAAATAGTGTCAAGCTTGTGTTATTTTCAAAGGGCCGTTGATCCTGACCTTTCTGCTAAAGTGATAGTGGAACTGCACTCTCCAGATAAAAAAAAAAAATAGTCGTGCTAAGTTCTGATTTTCTAATGATGTAGTCCATTGTTTACTGTATATGTGTTTAAAATGATTTATTTTCCTTATTTGCCTTATTATAGTATAGCAGCTCTTGAGCATCATGATTGCCCGCCACCCGAGTCCAGACTCCACTTCTTCAACTGAGGTTTGTTTCTGTACATAGGCAGGCATCAGAATGCTATATTTGTTTATATTATTAGCCATCTATAGTTTTTCTTTTTAGAATTTTGGGGCTAATCTTGCAGGTAAATAATCTTGGAAGTGGTTTGTATGATTAGTAATAGGTCAATAAGCATGAATTTCAACAAGGATTATAAAAAGATCTAGTCCCTCTGACCTAGCTAACTTTTATGCTGGAGTAGCTTATTAGTTCATCCTATTTTCTAGAAACTCAAACTAGAGATACCAGTGCACTGTTTGGTAAAGGGTTGATTTATACCTCCGTAGATTGATGATGAGTTGATAGATACTGCAAGTGTGGGTTCTTCATAAGGAATTACTTCCTTGTTGTTGTCATTGTTGGTGTGTAGACTGTCCACTTGGCACTCCAGGTGGCAGCTAGCTGGAGCAGCTGAGGTGGAGATGAATCCTAACAGAAAATCAGCAAAGTGTTTGTGAGTGAGTGCTTTATGTGAAGGCCAAGGTGCTCTAGAAGACTACTAGACATGTGTTAGTTTGTAATAGGCTGTGTATGACATCATAGTGTCATCACTGTTGTAATCGATTGCCTCCTAGCCTCAGCCCCCGCCCACTGCCTCAGTCCCTAAGTCGGAGGCAGAGAGGAAGAAATTGAAGGTGCTGCCGAGTAGTGCCCCTTTTTAATTTTTTAAAAAGATTTTTAATATAAAATTTAATAAAATATAATAAATATCTTAATTGCCCATACAAAGTTTGTAATATTACTACAACATCACCACTTTTAACGCCGTTAGTAACAAACTATAATTTTTGGTGCAACGGAGCTGACAGAAGAGGAGTTCGAGGATCACATTGTTACGATTTGGTGTTCGGGGAGCAAATTGAGACTCAACGGGGAGCATTTTGAATAATAAACCTATTTTTAATGATCTATATTACCTCCCCACCCTTTCCCCTATTAAAACAAATTTAAATGATTTTGATTGACCTCTGCTTCCTTTATTTGATGCTATTTTTTAGGTTCGGTGACAAACCGATGATTGAAACTTTATTATTATTTTCCAGTGAAAAAAAAAACTTTATTATTGTTTGAGTGGCCCAACTGAAAACTTATGGGTATTTTTGGCTTGGCTTGCTTGGAATATCGTAGTTTAGGGTTGGCTTGGCTTGTTGGCTAGTTCTGTGTTTGCTGCTTTTGGTGGTTGTCAGGCCGGCTATCAAGAGGGGCTAAAAGGGAGCAAGTTTCGGGCCCAATATAATATAGGATTCAAAGTTATTAATATATTAAATATTAAAAAGAATTAAAAAGAATTAAAGAAAACTTGCTGCATACGGAGAAACTAAAGGTCTTTAGAATTAATTTGATGTTAAAATTAATAGTTTCACGTACCAAGCATAATTCCACCGAAAAAAGAAGAAGCAAAGACGCTAGTGGCATAGATGGTTTCACCGAGAAAAAAGAAAAAGAACTAAGAACAAAGAAGACATTAATTAATCAACGATTAGAATTTCAAATGGGTTTCTAGGTTTTGATTTTCATCTTTCACGATGAAGATTGAAGGAGTTCCAAGAATTCCAATGAATAGCTTTGGAACAACGGTTAGAATTTATTTATTTTTTGTAATTTATGATTCTATAAATTAATATATTTATTCTAATATTCTTGCAATTTCACTCCCAATCTTAGTCACAAAGTATAAATTAGTAAATTTATTCTAATATTTTTGCAATCTCACTCCCAATTTTAGTCACAAAGTTATAAATCTAGTATCAAAATTCTTGAATTAGCGATTAATTTAGAATTTTGGATTGAAACATTGAAGCAAGATTAAAAGCTGAGTTGAGTCATCTCCTCAAATACATATTAGGTTAGGTGTGTGAATTGATGACACATTTTATATTCTTGGCTTAGACCTTCAAATGTTTGAATCGGCCCTGGTGGCTATTTCTGGGCTGATTGCCTTGTTTGTTTCAACTTAGGTTTGGCCCTGGGTGTTCTTTTCTTTGGTTGAATATAATTTGCTTACCAAAAAAAAAACTTAAGGGTATTTACAACTATTTTAATGGCGATGGAAGGTTTTGTGGATGTGAATTGATGCCAACTATTGATGAAAGCTTTTATAAAAATTAATATTTTTGAATTTAAGGCCCAAATTTTGACTATTTTTGTTCTAGGCTTTATATAGATATTTGTTGGTGCTTGCATTTCACCACTTAATTCATCTTTAATTTATGTTAGATACAATGATCGAGCTTGGATCATACGTACTTTTCATTTATGTTTCAAAATATTTTCTATATTTTCTGTGCATATATTGTTTGTCATAGGACAAAACCTGATGAGAAATCCTTGCGAGGATGAATATATAAAACCATCTTTTTGTTTCTTTTGTATATATATGCCGCGGCAGTAGGGGAGGATCAACCCAATTAACACAGTGGCTGGGGTGGAGAGAGAGAGAGAGAGAACTGATGTGAAAAAAACTATGTCCATTTATGAGTTAACTCTTACTTAGAAAACGTCTGAAAATAATGTAATGATAAATGAAAACTTATATTGGGTGACGTGGAGCATGTGTGGCGGTTAAGCTTTACACGTGGGATAACCCGCTTTGATACCATGAAGGGCTTATGAGGCGAAAAAAAAACTAGAACAGAGAGGAGCCCCTAGGGCATCCACAACCAAAATAATCAAATTGGACAGCTCTAGCAACCCTAGCAGGAATAGATCGCTTCCAATGCTGATTCATTCCCCTCTGACGACCCATAGCAGCCAAAGCATCTACCACAAAATTTACCTCCCTGAAGACATGAGTGAAATGAATATCCGAGAACTTCCTTTTCCACTCCTATACATTGGACATTGGAGACAATTCGCATAATCCTCCAAGATGGTGGGAAAGAACCATTAACAGCATCCATAATGAGTTTTGAATCTCCTTAAACCATAACTTTAGTGCATCCCATCTCATCAGCAGCCTTCAAACCTTCAAGAAGAGCTAAGCCTTAAGCCACCAAGCCACCAAGCAATTTGTGGATCCAAGAAACTTAGCTCCCGAGACCAGCAGAAGGCCAAAACATTCTCTGATGATGAATCTCGCAGAAGCCACCCTATCAGGCGTCACAGAGGCGTCGAAATTAAGTTCGTACCATCCCTCACTTGGGGGGGCACCACTTGATGGCACCCGCACAAGGAGGAACCAACCTCTTAGATGAATTAGCAGCATAATAGCTAGACCCACAATATGAATCATATTAAAAGCTCTACCAAGGTGCAGATTTAAACCAAAAAAAATAAACTTGTTCCTAGCCTCCCAGATTTGCCAACAAACCAGAAGACCTTGGCTTAGAGGAGAAAGAGATCGCAGGTCAGAGAAGTCTAAGTTCGCAAGCCAATCTAGGAGGACAGCATTTGCAGGCCTTAGTGAAGACAATGACCACATTTGTTGGGCAAATGAGCACTCCAAAAATAGATGGTTTGAGGATTCCACATTATCCCCACAGATACCACAAGTCGGATCAGAAACCTGAGAGTGGCGATGCAGACGGTCTCTAGTGCTCAGACGGTTTTTTAGCGGTAACCAACTAAAGATTTTAACTTTTGGAGGGATCTTGAGGTTCTGCAGATGGTTTAGGACTCTAGCCTGAGGATGCACATGACGCTCTGCATCCAGGAACTGAAGGGTTGATTTGATTGTAAAGTTGCCTTTTGGATCTGGAGACCAGAGCAACTTATCTTTCTGATTGGAGCCTTCCACAGGAAGTGGGATGGCCATGATGACTTGAACAACATCTTTGGGAAGAATAGAAAGAAGAACCTGGTAATCCCACTGGTTGTTGATGATAAGCTTTTCCACAGTTAAACTCCAGTCAATAGAAAGAAGCTCAGCTTGACTTAACAGATTTGCCAGGGGTACAGGAAGGGCCCAATTTGCTGCCCATAAGTTAATGGATTTTCCATCACCAACAATCCACGACATTCCCTTATAAAGAATTTTCTTAACATCCAAGATACCTTTCCATGCCATAGAATGATTTGCTCTTTTGGAACATAGAAACAAAGGTTTATGCCGCAAGTATTTTGATCTCATAATTTTGGCCCACCAATTTTGCTCATCAGTTTAGATTTTCCATCCACGTTTGGTGAGACTAGCAACATTGAAATCATCCACTGACCTCAAACCAAGCCCACCTTTCTTCTTTGAAGAGCAGACATCCTTCCAGGCACTGATTATTAATTTCTTTCGAGACTTTTTTAGGGCAAAGAAAACAAAATAAAACATTGTTAGGAATACTTGTAACACTTGACTTCAAAAGAGTTAATTTACCAGCTCCAGAAAGCGTATTTCTTTTTCACCCAGCTAGTTTATTCTAAACTTTTTGGATTAATTTACTATCCAAGTTGAGCAATGCTGACAACCCTTGGCAAATGAAAAAGGTAAAACCACACGTTCCTCCATCCATACATGTTAACACAAACATAATTTTAAGGATAAACTACATAAAAGTACCCAAATTATAGCGGTCATTTCAAGTTCATACCCCAACTATGAAAATTTTCATCTAGATACCCAAACTATGTGGCCATCAACAAATTAGAATATCTGTTACATTTTCCATCCAATAAGTTATTAAAAGGACACATGGCAAGTAATTACTCCAGTCAGCTAGTGAACTAGTGGCAAAAGTTAGAAGGGCATTTTCGTAATAAATTTTGCGTTAGTCAAAATCCTTAATAAATCCCTAAAATCCCAAATGGAAAACCCATAGTCCATCGGAGAACCTCGTCTGCAATTCGTCACCCAACAACCCCTTCCTCTAACTTTGACGACACAAATGGCTTCTCCCTCTTCCTCCAACGGTATCGTCCTCAGTGGCGCTGGAAACAACTTATGTGTCGGAATCGACCTCAAAAACCTGACATTGATCTTCGAGAAGTTCATCTCTAGAGACCAAGGCCGCGTTAGGGAGAAGTTCCGGCGGGAGATCATGGGCATGCAGGAGCAAGGAATGGATTGTGTTGCGACATGGAATTCTGTGATGGGGCTATTGGTTTTCCATTTGGGATTTTAGGGATTTATTAAGGATTTTGACTAACCCAAAATTTAAGACGAAAATGCCCTTCTAATTTTTGCCACTTCACTAGCTGATTGGAGCAATTATTTGCCATGTGTCCTTTTAACGGCTTATTGGATAGAAAATCACTACAAGAAAATCGAGGTTGCCCGACAAGCATTTTTCCGACGAAGTGGTTTTCACCGCGTAAATATAGTTTGTCCGACGAAGCCGAATGCTCGCCGGATAAGGTGTTGGCGGGAAGAACAAGTTGTTGGCGCGTAAAATAGGAAGGGTTAGCCTGACGAGTTGTTCTTTCCATCGGGTAAGCTGATATCCAACGACGGATATTCTTCGTCGGGTAACACTTGGCGTTGACTAAAGTTTGCCCGACGAATCATTAAACTTTGCCCTGCGAATATTATTCGCCGGGCAAAAGTCTAAACACAAATAACCCAACCGCTCATTTCTTCTTCTTCCTCTCTGCTTCACAATCTCACAGTCGTCTCTCTCTCTGCTCTCTCACACACACACACACACTCTTTCTCTAGCTTCATCATCCTATAACCATTTTCACTACCAATCAAATCTTTTTCTCTCTCAATCACCAATATCAATTTTGAAGGTTGGAAAATTTTAATTTTTGTAGTTTTGAAATTTTGATTGGAAATTAATTATGTTTTGTGTTTTAGGAATTTTGTGGTTGATTTGAAGGAATACTTATAAAAAGGTATGTGTTTTTGCCTCTCAATTTAATTTTGTTAAGAATTTTGGATATAATTATGTTAGGAAATTGTGTATTTATTGTGGAAAATGTATAGAAATTGTTTAGAATTTGTGAAAATTAAAATTAGAAAATTTGTTAGGAAAATATGAAAATAGAATATATGTTATGAAATAAGGGAAATAGAAAATATGTTAGGAAATTAGAAAATATTTTAGGAAAATAGGAAAATAAAAAATACGTAATGAAATTATTGAAATTAGAAAATAAGTTAGGAAATTAGAAAATATGTTAGGAAAATAGGGATATAGAAAATATGTTAGGAAATTAGGAAATTAGAAAATATTTTAGGAAAATAAAAAATATGTAATGAAATTATTGAAATTAGAAAATATGTTAGGAAATTAGAAAATATGTTAGTAAAATAGAAAATATGTGCGGAAATTAGAAATTGTTTAGAATGTTTAGGAAATTAGAAAATTTGTTCGGAAAATATGAAAATAGAAAATATGTTATGAAATTAGGGCAATAGAAAATATGTTAGGAAATTAGGAAATTAGAAAATATTTTAGGAAAATAAAAAATATGTAATGAAATTAGAAAATATGTTAGGGAAATAGAAAATATGTACGGAAATTAGAAAATTGTAAACTCTGTTTTATGCATAATTAATATATGTTTGTATTTGTGAATTTGTTGTGATATATGTTTTGTAAAGCGCTTTATGTAGTTCCGACGGAGTGAAATATATTCAAATTTCATAACCGTTTATGCAAAGTTAATATCGAGTTGATTAACTTCGTATAATTAAATTCAATGAAAAATCTTAGACCCGTTTGAGAGTCAGTGAATTGGGTTGATTGACTGACTCTTGAATTGTCCATTTATTCGGACAGTTAGGGGGTGTGCAACTATGTGTTGTGTAGTTGGCGGTCTACGAGGTTAGGTTTCGATTGTGGGAAATTCGGTTTGTATCCCCTTAATGTTCTCTGAATGCATACTAGATATTTGTTTATAATATCTACGTCGTGCATTTGGGAACTGTAGGGAGATCCTGCCGAAATTTCCCTCGATCGAAACTTAGCCTTGTAGGTCGCAAACTACACAGCACAGAACGTGCACTCTCGAATGGGATAGGGCCAAATCACCGGAGGCATAAGGAGACGAGCTGCTTTTGATTTTAACTTGTTCTAATTACAGGACAATGTTAACTTAATTACTTACGTTGACTCTATGTTGTGAAAGCAGGCACAATGGACAGAGGCTGTATGCAAATGTTGGATAGATCTTCTTATCAGTATTGAGATGAGATTGACAGCTTTATTTCCTTTGCACGTAGTCATTGCAGTGATGAAAGACGTATTAGGTGTCCGTGCTGTAAATGTAACAACTGCAGTCGGATGCCATTGAATGAGGTCCAAACTCATCTGGAATGGAATGAGATCGTACACAACTACACTAATTGGATCTATCACGGTGAAGAAATATTTTTCGCATCGACATCTTCGGTTCCCGGGACCCGTCGAGACGAAAGTGCTTTGGATGGGCGATGTGATAATGATCAAGTCATTGAGTTATTAATCGATGTTTTTCCTCCCGCATCGGATGATATGGACGATGAGGCGCCTAAGTTTCAACCCGAAGACTCTGAGCTCCATTACGAGAGATTTTTGAAAGAATATTAGCGCGAATTGTACCCCGGTTGTAAATCCTTTTCGGTTATAGGTGCAGTTGTGTAGTGGATGCACATGAAAGTTGAGTATAATCAAACGAACAAGCATTTTGATCACATGATGGACATCATCATCCGAATGCTCCCTGAAGACAACCGTCTACCTAATGATCATTATAGCTCGAAGAAGCTGTTGAAGGGTCTCGGTTTAGGGTATAGCAAGATCTATGCATGCAAGAACAACTGTGCATTATTTTACGGTAAATTTGAGCAGCTTGACAAATGTCCCGTGTGCAATGACCCGAGATTTCAAAAGAACAAGATTCCGAACAAGGTGTTGCGTTATTTTCGACTGAAGCCAAGGTTACAAAGATTCTACATGTCGTCCCACACAACCTGTGAAATGAGGTGGCACAAGGATTAACGCATTGATGATGATGTACGGAGGCATCCGGCCAATGGAGAGGCTTCGAAGGAATTTGATAAGATGTATCCCGAGTTTTCCGCGGAGCCAAGAACTGTCAGATTATGGATCGCTACTGACGGGTTTAATCCGTTTGGGAGTTTTGCAAAGCCCTATAGCACTTGGTCGGTGGTTATCGTTCCGTATAACTTGCCTCCTTGGAGATGCATGAAGAAAGAATTCACAATCCTCAGTACTATGATACCGGGGCCCAAATTGCCGAGTAATTCCATCGATGTGTATTTTCGACCGTTGATTGACGAGCTTGTGGATCTATGGTAAAATAGTGTCCGAACATACGACAAGTGCAGGGGAGAAAAGTTCACTCTACGAGCGGTCGTAATGTGGACAATTAAAGATTTTCTTACTTATGGTATGTTGTAGGGATGGAACACCAAGGGCTATCTTGCTTGCCCGACATGTGGACCAGACACAACGTCCTTTTGGCACACATTGTCAGGACCCGTCCCGAATTTCCCCTCGAAACCCGGGAAGAACCCTGATCCCGTCTG
This sequence comes from Oemleria cerasiformis, assembly GCA_037349345.1. Classification (NCBI taxonomy): domain Eukaryota; kingdom Viridiplantae; phylum Streptophyta; class Magnoliopsida; order Rosales; family Rosaceae; genus Oemleria; species Oemleria cerasiformis. The sequence continues at coordinate 3,490,006 of JAZGTL010000019.1, read as the reverse complement.
ACAACCTAAGAAAAGGTTCCCAAAATACCCTTCAATCCTTACAAAAATATAATAATAATAAATACTTCCACTTGTCAGACAAGGGATTCAAGCACTCAATAATTCCCGTAATTAATGACCAATCAAATACAATATAATATCAGAGCGTCTAAGTAGGATCAAGAGTAAAATTTAGATATCCTACTCAAATATAACTACACAGCGCAGTCGAAGTACTAATGACTCTGCCTCGAGATCAGTGTTCGTGTCAACTCTACTCAACAGCCTGAAGGGGGTTTAAACACAAAAGTTGTTAGTGGACAAAAATAATCAGTTATAAATCCTTTTTCGAGGAAATCTTACATTTTTTCCCCTCCATTTATAAAATCATGCATGCATCACATAAAACAGTTTATAATATAAAAACATCATATGTAAATCACCAAAATTTCCATTTCTCTTTAAAACCACTTAGTTGTAATCACATAAAATCTGTATAATGAAAATACCTCGTGATCCACAATTTGGTTTGAAAACTCTTTTCAAAGGAGTTTAAAATCATTTAATTCAATCTGGACACATAATATCTCAAATTCACTGTTCCCGACATATCCACAACAACACACCAGGGTATCCCTTGAGATGTGTTAAAATCTGTACAACAATTCTCTGTACTATCTGTACTATGCATAGACAGCTTCGCGACTTGGCGGAGCAAGGCCCCTCAACACCAAGGTCCGAACCCTCAACAACCAGCGGAGCAAAACCCCTCAACACCAGTCAGAGCAACGGTAACCATCGGGATAGGAAACCAGTGAACCAAATCCATACTTCGAAATCTTTGTTTCTCGGCCGAAGTCAAATTCTTTCAAATATCATTTTGTGGCCAAAACCAATAATATCATAATTATGGGTCTCAACCCAAATCACATGCTCAAATAGTTACCACTTCAAAACGATATCAAAATCAAGTACAAAAACCAGGCCATTTCTCAAAACACACTTTCACTGAAATATTGAAAAACATGTGTCTAGCATCATTTCTAAAATCCAGAAATTCATTGCACCCATACATAACAGTATTTAAATCAAAAATACATTTATGCATGGATTATAGTTTATAAACCAAAAGTCCACTCACAAACCTGTCCAAGCAAGCTCAATCCCGAATTGTACGCTCCCCTGAAGTTCCTGGAGCAGTATCGTTTGTCCAAATCAATAATCGGGATTACCAGCTAATAATAAGAACCTTAAATATAAACCCCCTAAACCCCGGGAGGTCTACCTATGCTGGCCTAGAAAACGCAGCAACTTTAAAACGCCCAAAACAACCCCTAAACGACGTCCGATCGACTCAAAACCTGCGCCAACAGGTCTGAAATATCAAAAACTAGCTGTCACGCGTCACTGTGACTTCAGACTCGGTCCCACGTGCCGGCACGCACCGACGGAAGGTCGAAACACGCGCCCACGCGCCGCCACGTGCCCTCAAGCGCGGTCACGCGCCTGCTACAGTACCCACGCGCCTTGATTGGTCCAACCCGACCCAACTCGACCTGACCCGGTCTAACTCGACCCGATTGGTTCACTCGACCAGACCGGTTCAACTCGACCCGACCGGTTCAACTCGACCCGACCGGTTCAACTCGACCTGATCGATCGCTTGACCCGATCGGTCACCGGCGACCCGCCGGAGAAGACGACCGGCTGCCGGCACCGCCGTCTGGTTTCCGCCGGAATCCTCCATTTCCGACCGAAACTTCAAGCTTTCATAACTTCCTCAAAACTCAACCATTTTTCACAACTTTTATGTCTAAATCTATCTACTCGAACCCAGGAATCCAAATATGACCTCAAAACCACAAACACGTACCTGTACTAGCCGAAAAATCGATCGGAATATCCGAAACTTCCTACACTCGGTTCGGCTTCCCCCGTGGTCCTCTCCTTTGATGGTTGGTACAGTTGTGATCATGGGAAGGAGTAGAATACGATTAGTTGAATAGAAATGGAAGTCTTGGCCTTGAATCAAAAGTTGGAATTTGTGGGTTTTGGGTGAGTTTTCGCACACGGGTTCGATGGTTTTGGGTGTTTCACAGAGAGAGAGAGTGAGATGATGATATGAAGATGAAACAATGATTTGGGGTTAAAAATATCTACCCCAAGTCAAAAATTACCAAAATACCCCTAACAATCTAGACCCGTAACTTTCGTGCACGAACTCCGTTTTTCGCGTGCCGCTTGTCTACGAACGCGTGAGTTCGAGACCTACGCAACGGTATCCAAAACACCACCAAAAATGTCTCGAAACAAAATTTGACTTTCACGCCCCTTAACAAGCAAGGGTAAAATTGTCATTTACATAAATAATTTACGTAAATCCAATAATTGAAATTCCGGGTTGTTACAATCTACCCCCCTTAAGAAATTTCGTCCTCGAAATTCAACTCTACCTTTGGAAAAAATGAGGATACTGCGCTCGCATTAGTTCCTCGGTTTCCCACGTGGCCTCCTCCACGTTATGATTCCTCCATAACACTTTAACTAGAGGAATACTCTTTATGCGCAGTACCTTCTCCTTCCAATCCAAAATTTGCACTGTGACCTCAGACTAGCTGTCGCGCGTCACCGTGACCTCAGACTCGGCCCCACGCGCCGCCACGCGCCGACGGAAGGTCGGAACACGCGCCCACGCGCCGCCACGTGCCCTCACGCACCGGTCACGCGCCTGCTACAGTACCCATGCGCCTGGACCGGTCCAACCCGGCCCAACTCGACCTGACCCGATCTAACTCGACCCGATCAGTTCACTCGACCCGACCAGTCACCGGCGACTCGCCGGAGAAGACGACCGGCTGCCGGCGCCGCCGTCTGGTTTCCGCCGGAATCCTCCATTTCCGGCTGAAACTTCAAGCTTTCATAACTTCCTCAAAACTCAACTATTTTTCACAAATTTTATGTCTAAATCTATCTACTCGAACCCAGGAATCCAAATATGACCTCAAACCCACAAACACGTACCTGTGCTAGCCGAAAAATCGATCGGAAGATCTGAAACTTCCTACACTCGGTTCGGCTTCCCCCGTGGTCCTCTCCTTCGATGGTTGGTACGGTTGTGATCGTGGGAAGGAGTAGAATACGATTAGTTGAATAGAAATGGAAGTCTTGGCCTTGAATGAAAAGTTTGAATTTGTGGGTTTTGGGTGCGTTTTCGCACACGGGTTCGATGGTTTTGGGTGTTTCACAGATGATGATATGAAGATGAAACAATGATTTGGGGTTAAAAATATCTACCACAAGTCAAAAATTACCAAAATACCCCTAACAATCTAGACCCGTAACTTTCGTACACGAACTCCGTTTACTGCGTGCCGCCTGTCTACGAACTCGTAAGTTCGAGACCTACGCAATGGTATCCAAAACACCACCAAAAATGTCTCGAAACAAAATTTGACTTTCACGCCCCTTAACAAGCAAGGGTAAAATCGTCATTTACATAAATAATTTACGTAAATCCAATAATTGAAATTCCGGGTTGTTACAAGCATCGAAGGTAAGCTACTTGGGTGCAAGAAGTGTTCTGTCATGGGATCACCGATGACGAATGCAATCTGGCTCATTTGATGGCAAATCAGAGTTATGAGCTCGATCAAGGGAAATGACCAGTGAACAGATATTGTCCAAATTGAACAGTATACATGACTTCGTCACACGAGGACCAAAACTAGCTGAACTGGAAAATTGGACGAAAACAAGCATATTCTTTCGGTTGGTGTATTGGTCGAAATTAAAAATCAGACACATCGCGAATCCTATGCACATGGAGAAGAAAATTGTCGAGAGTGTTGTGGGAACGACTTTACCCATTGAAGGCAAGTCAAAGGACATAAAAAAGACTCGTCTGGGTATGCAAGAAATGGGGATTCGACGGCCAAAATTCGTCGATGGCAAATATATCATGGCTTATCCAAGTTATACATTTATGCCAGAGAATAAGAAAAAATTCATGAACTGGTTTTAGGGTGTGAAATTTCCCGACGGGTACGCCGGTAACATATCCCGAAACGTTAGCACCGATGGTAAGACCATATCTAGTATGAAGAGTCATGACTATCATATTTTGCTACAACTACTCATTCTGATTGGTATTCGGCCCTTCTTGGAGCCTGGTGTTGTTAAGACGATGGTTTATTTGTCTCAATTCTTCCAGATACTATGTGCCAGATCGTTGGTAAAGGCGGACCTCGAAGCAATTAACGAGGATATTGTCTACATCATGTGCCGGCTAGAGCAAATATATCCACCTGCATTCTTTGATGTAATGGTGCACCTACTAATACATCTGTCGAATCAGGCATAACTAGCTGGCCCGGTGCATTATCGTTGGATGTACCCAATCGAGAGGTATAACTTATTCCTGTTGTTTGATAATATTTCCTTCGTATCTTGTATATATGTGAATCATAATGTTTATTTCCTTGCAGAATGTTAGGTACGTACAAGCGGTACGTTCGAAACAAGACACGTCCTGAAGGCTCTATAATGGAGGCATACATTGCAAAGGAGGCACTGATATTTTGTGCAATGTACCTTCGGAATGTTGAAACTTCCTTCAATAGGGCCTCGCGCAATGACGACGATGGTCAATGTAAGAGACCCTATCTCTATTTACCCTACCCACACGACCATTCGGCACTGGTCCAATATCGGAGCCGTTCACCAATAATGATATGGAGGTGGCTCATTGGTTCATGCTGAAAAACTGTGACGAAGTCTGGCCCTTCCACGAGCAGCACGAGGCATTGATGAAGGCCATATTTCCTTCGAATTGGGAAGAAATGGACAAACAACTATTTCCACGTTGGTTTTCCGAGCATGTAATTTACAAATTTTAATATCGCAATTTCTTAAATTGTTTTTAAGTTTACCAATTTCATTTCTTGTGTGTATCTTACCAGATGACATAGCGGAAAGATGACAACTCACCAAATTTCAATAAAGAATTAATGCAGCTGGCTATTGCCCTATTTCGAGGAGAAACGTACGCTGATTGTCACATTAGTGGAGTTAAGTTCGTGTGCACAGAACGAGATGACAAATTGTCTATGTAAAACAACGGGGTCTTCGTGCCGGGGATGGGGAAAATGCTGATACGGGTTTCTACGGCAGATTGTTAAGTGTGGTTAAGGTGTTATACGCAGACTGCAAGGAAGTCGTCTTGTTCAAGTGTCATTGGTTTGATATGAACGCTAGTATCTCAGGCATTGTCATTAAAGATCAGTTATGTACCTCTGTCAACATAAACACTCGGTGGTTTGAGAGTGATCGCTACATCCTCGCTAGTATGGTGAAACAAGCATTCTATGTGGATGATCCAAAAGTTGGTGCTGGTTGAAGAGTAGTTGAGATGGTGAATCATAGAAATATTTGGGACTTGGATGACTGATACCATGAAGAAGATGGGGAAACAGACGATGACCAAATTGTTTACCTGGTGGATTCCTCGGCATCCACCCTAAACGTGGATGGAGTACGGACCAACGACATCATCCCACCAATTGCGATTGATGGCATTTTTATTGATCTCGAGAAATTAGAACAAATTGAAAATGATTCCGAGGAGTCAAGTACGGTGCATATCTCGGATGACGAGCGTGATTGGGAGGGGGAGAGCGAATCCGACACCGAATGAAAGTTGTAAATAAATGATTTCATTTATATATGTAATATCCATCTTCAAATCAATAAGTGTGATTTATATGTATGTTTTATGATTTCATTCATAAAAGTTTCAATTAATCTTTTATGTACTAAAGCCACAAACTTTGATATCCCTGATTCGGCTTCCCAACAGTTCATCTTAGGTCCTGCCCAAGATACTTACACTAGTCAGTTTCCGAAATGCAGTGATGAAGATTTTCCCATGAACAATCAAAATGTCAATTTTATGAATGCTTCAATTAACATATGCATGCATCCTCGTCTTCTTCTATCTACAACACATCAAATTAGTATGACTGTGTGACACCGGGCTACTGTGAGTGGCAAAACAGATCCCTTACCAAATTCATTCATTTACATTTATAAAATTTTGACAAAAACATGGGTAAGAGAATTTGCCCGACGAATATTCATGCACCATTCGTCGGGCAAAGTTGTCCAATGTCTAATTATTAAACAACGTTTTAAAATTATTAAACAATTTACCAAATTATGGGTCAAAGGATTTGCCCGACAAATATTCATGTACCTTCGTCGAGCAATATATACTAGATTCAATTTACATTTAATTATTAACCAACGTTTTTAAAATACTTGCGAAATGAAATGGAATGATCTAACCGTTCACCTTTATTGCACGTACTCATAGATCGCCTACACGAAAAATTACACAATTTGAAAATCCCGGGATTAGGTAACGGTGCGCGACGTTTCAACGGTTACACAACAGTTTTTCACTATCCGACGGTTTTAAAACCTTGAAACCTCACGATTTTCGACGGAAGAGATCTAGGCACGTAAAACCACAAAATGAATGGTTGGATCCGTCAAATTCAATCGTTTGAATATCAATGGAACCAAAACTTCGAAAACAGTAATGAAGTTTCTTTGAAGTGTTTAAACTCCTCGATGAATATGCTTATTTTACGATTTTAAATAATTTAGAAAATGAAATTGAACAATCTAACCGTCCACCTTTATTGCACATACTCATAGATCGCCTACGCAAAAAATTAGCCAATTTGGAAATTTCGGGATTAGGTAACGATGCGCGACGTTTCAACGGTTACACGACGTTTTTTTACGATCTGACGATTTTAAATCCTCGAAACCTCACGATTTTCGACGGAATAGAGCTAGGAACATAAAACCACAAAATGAACGGTTGATCGGTCAAATTCAATCGTTTGAAAATCAATGGAACCAAAACTTCGAAAAATGTAATGAAATTTCCTTGAAGTGTTTAAACTCCTTGATGAATATGCTTATTTTACGATTTTCAATAATTTAAAAAAAATGAAATAGACCGATCTAACCTTCCACATTTATTGCACGTACTCATAGATCGCCTACATGAAAAATTAGCCAATTTGGAATTTTCGAGATTAGGTAACGGTGCGCGACGATTCAACGACAAAACATTTTTTGATAATCGGACGGCTTTAAATCCTCAAAACATCAAAATTTTAGACGGGTAAGGTCTACACACTTAAAAGTAACCATTGAACGGTCAATTTTTTTAAATTCCATCGTTTGAATATCAATTGAACCGAAACTACGAAAAACCCATTGAAATTCACAAACTTAACGATCGAGGCACATAAGCTCCGTAAAACATGACGATAAAACATGACCAAAAAGTGAACGGTCCCGATCTTGAAAATTCTATCGTCGGACCTGGTTTTAGATAAGTCAGAAACTCAATAACATAAGAATCTTGCCCTACGAATTTAATCATTCGCCGGGAAAATATATTATATTCGTTGGGCAAAGTTAAAAAACGAGCAATTTTTTTTCGCGAAAATTTCATAAATTCCACCAAAATTGTCGCGAAAACTCAAACTTACCGCGTATATTTGCCGACGAAATTGAAACTCCTTACCCGATGAATATCCACCGCTTTTTTTACCCGAAGAATTCATTAAAAGTTGCCTGACAAAGTCTTCGTCGGGCAAGGTTATTCAGACACTGATAAGTCGCAACTGACTCTTCTTCTTCTACCTTCTTCTTCATTTTCCTCGTTATGTCCGCACCCTCACCTGTTTGCAAACACACCAGACTCCTCCTCTCTCAAGGTCGCCGGTGAAAAAAACCACTATCTCCCCCTCTCGCTCTCTCTCACTCGGACTCCTCCTTTCTCAAGCTCGCCGCCGTAGCTCTCTTTCTTGCCGCCTCTCTCTCGCCGAACCTTTCTCGTCGCCGCAGCTTTCTCTCGCCAGCAGTCATCTCAAGGTCGAACTCGTTCTCCCTCTCTCTCTCTATTGTTAATGTGGATTGGTTATTGTCAATTTTGATTGTTTATATTTTAATTTTAGTTTGGATTGAAATTTCAATTGAAATTTGGTTTGGATATTATGAAATTGGAATTGAAATTTGGATTGGATTTTGGCAAATTGTGAATTTTTTTCAAAATTGCAGATTGTGAATTTAGGGTTTTTACTTGAATATTGTGAATTTGGATTGGATTGGAATATAAATATTTGGTTTACTAAGTTTGTTTGGATTTAGTAATTTAGGGTTAATGTTGATGATTTGTTGAAATTGTGATGTTTGGTATAATGTTGAAATTGGTATAATGTTATGAATTTTGCATATGATTTTTGTTATGCTTTTCGATATGAATTTTATGTGAATTTTGGATATGTGAATTTTATGAATTTTGGATATGTGAATTTTATGAATTTTGGATATGTGAATTTTTGATATGTTGTAGGATATGTGAATTTTGGATATGTGAGTTTTATAAATTTTGGATATGTGAATTTATGATTTTGGATATTATTATTCTTGTTTAGATTAATTTGTAAGTTTGGTTTTATTCCTGAAATTTAGATTTAGAAATTTAGGTATAATGTTGTGAATTTTGACTTTAGTAATTTAGGTTTAAGTTTGTTTGGATTAATTAGTATTTTATGTTTAATTTTGGTTTGTGTTGGTTTTATTTTAAAAAATTAGAATTTGGTAGTTTTATTTTTTATTGGCCAATTTACTAATTTTCAATAAAAAAAATTTCATTTTATTTATTTATTTATTATTCGAGTTAAAAAATGCTGGTTCATTTTATATGTGGTTTTATTTTTATTTTGTGAATTTAATATTTAATATTAAAAATGTTTGGTTTTTTTATTATTAAATTAAAAATATGTTGGTTAATTTTATTTTAATTATTTTAAATTTCTTATTGTAGATGTCGCATCGCACCTTAAAAATAGGACCCACCCCCCGCCCCCCACCCTGATCCCGTTGATGATCATGCGGCGGAGGAGGCAGCCCCCTCCTCGTTAACCTCCACAGCACATCGGCGTCCGTTCAGGCACCGATCTCAGATCATCAGCAACCTGGTATGTGATCGGCTCGTCGACAACACAGCAAGAAACGGGGGGAACCCCGTACAGACCCCCAACCCCCAGATGCAGACGAACCGGAGACTGTTGCCAGAGCACTCCCTAAGGATAAGTTGATTATTTTGTTTATTTAAACAACCGTTTTTATTTGTTACTCATATTTTGTACTAATGTTCATCGAATTTGCAGGGAAGTCGGTGAACATGCACAGGATCAACCGGGGTTTGACATCCCAGTGGATTTGCAGGACAACAAATACAAAGATCTCGGTGGTGTATGTGCCTCGCCTCCGGACAGCGGCCGTAAAAATTCACAGCCTGGTGGTGCATGACATGGGCGCGATTCTTCGCACTAAGTCCTTGATGATGGAGGATACTTTCAGGAACCAACCTCGGAGGAGATCTCACGCTATTAGGGAGAGTTATCGGTACGTGTTTCTCCTTTTTTTTTACATTATTTTTATTATTTTTAATTATTTTACTAACTTTAATAATTTATTGCAGATCAATTTTGAGTTCAACCTGGAGGACAACAACGTCAGTAAATACCTGAGAAACCACTAGCATTTATGGTATGCCGACTAGAAGTATGACCTCTACAAGTACTACAAGAGCTAACCTTCCCCGGAGGAAGCTTGGGCAAATCCTCCAGAGGAGTTGGACATGCCAAAACTGGAAGGGTGGTTGTGGTTGTGCGACCATTTCGTGTCCCCCAGCTATGTGGTACTGTCCACCTAGTTAAATTATTTATTTATTTTTTATGTTATTTTTCATTTGAAAATATAATTATTGTTTTTACTAATGAACAACGAAAATCGGTTGCCAACACATCAAACTTGGGAGCGAAGAAATTCAACCACCACGGGGGGTCGCAATCCTTATCGGCCAGGAAGGAGGATCGGCGCATCGCCGGGTCGATGTTCCCGGAGGTGGATGCCTGGGGTAAGTGTACGCTGGCCGGGGCAACCAGGAGGCTGACAACATTCACGTAAGTATATTTTTTTGCAGATTAAATATTAATTTTTAATTTGATAATTATATTTCTAATTAATATTTATTCGAATTTTCAGGCGGCGATGGAGCAAGACGTCCAGCAGACACAAGCTGAGCTAACGCAACAGCATCCAGACGTGCCATTGGAGCAGCAGCTACCGGATCCCGAGAGGTCGATCGCCATCCTAGAATGACGACTTGGTAGGCGTCCAAGGAAGATCGTTCGGGGGCGGGCGAAGGGATAGTTCGGGATGTCTCCAGTCGCTCTTCGAGTTCTTCTTGGGGAACCAATCCTGAGGAGATGTCGGAGCTCAAGAGAAACTTTGAGACCTTCCAAGCCGAAAACACGGAGATCAAGGCCCAAAACACACAGATCTAGGCCCAAAACGATCAAATCAAGGTCGCCATTGCCAAGGTGCTTGACCGCTTGGGTGAGCGTGGGTTGGATGAGTTTCTGTCACAGTCTCAGCCCCTGGCACAACAGCCCGCCCAGGACCCCGACCACCCAAACCCGTCGCGGAGTAGTGCAGAGTAGTTAGAACTTAATATGTAAAACATTACTTTAGCTTTAATTATGTAAAAACATAACATTAATTTTTATAAATATTTTTTTTATTTTCATTTGATTCGTTTTATTATTTTAATTGTATTTTTTTTAAAATATTTTTATTTTAATTATATATATATTTATTTATTTAATCAAATAAAGTATTAAAATTATTTTTTAAAATATTAAGCTTTTGCCCGACGGACATGCACTTTCGTCGAGAAAAGTAAGACAATTCAGTGCACAGCTGCCGAATTTCTGTAACTTTACCCGGCGAAAAGAGTTCGTCGGGCATTGTTGACTTTTGGAATTACTCGACAAATCATAGGCGACGAATGGATCCGCCGGGCAAGCTTGGAATTGCTCGACGAATTCATTGTTTCCGTCGACTGACATCAAGCCCGACAGCGGTGGCCCGACGAACGTTGCCTGACGAAGGTTCGTCGGGTTTAATGTTGCCCAACGCATTTTGAACTTTGCTCGACAAATCAGTTTCGCCGGGCTAGCCTACTTTTCCAGTAGTGAGTATAATCCAAACTTGATTTGATGTACAATTAATTATATATAAAATTAAATATAGAAATATTTACTCAATATCAATTTGGAAAGAGTAATATTTTCTCCTATTGTATTAAGTAATTTATATATTAATTGAAATTCCTAACTATAGTTAACTTGCTGGACACATGATAAGCTATGAGAATGGTGGTAAGCTTCACCACTAATTCTTGGTTGTGAGCAAAATCGGACTCCAAAAAAAATGGCAATGGGCCGGATTAAAGAATTTCATGACATATATGTTGTGTATTGGCTTTGGACTATACGTGACATGCACATTGATAGATCTTTTCGAAGAAAATCAAAATATTAATTTAAAGCAATTGCATATATATAATAATTATTGTATGATTGATTTATATATAATAATCAAAGTATCCTATAATACAAATTTATAGTCTGCTTTTTCACTAATTTTTATCCCGAGTATATAATATTGATCTTTGATCAAATAAGGAAAAAAAATTATAGCAATAGCAAATTGTTATAAGAAATCAAAGGATTTTTTCCCCCTCTTGGTAGGTAAACAAGTAATTTTAATTTGATAGGTAATTATCTTGATGTAAAATTGAATTCATTAAATGAATAAAATGATAAAAAAAATTACCAATACAAATGTGGAAAATATAATATTTTCTTTCATTCCATTTTAACAAATTTATACATTTATTGAAATTGCTTATCGTAATTAACTTGCAAAACACATTTAAGTATCACCATCTAAGTGTAGTGGTGAACAAATTTGGATTTTTAATCAATACATTCAATTTCATATCCAATTACATCAAATTGGTTAGATATCAAATCAAAACTTCTTATTTACATGTATTTTTTTTGTAACATTGATTATATATATATATATATATATATATATATATATATATATATATATATGTTGATGTAGAAATCGTACGAACGGTTAGAATTCCTTCTCGATCCCTAAACACAATAAACAAAACAAACGGTGTTAAAGTTGAAGGCCTGAGTAGGGGGTTCAACCAAGAACCTTCGATGCCTAAGTCAGTTTAATCGAGAGAATAAATCGACAGATTATAAGCTGCTCTATTTATAGAGAGGGCTCATAAGTTATGGAGCATTATGATTAGTTGATAGGTTTTGTAATTAATAAATAATTCTTTTAATAAAAATATATTATTTATTAATTGAATTTTAATAATAAATAATTCTCAAAAAAAAAATTTATTTATTATTGAGAGTAACCTGATTAAATAATATATTTAGTTGATAATATATAATCTAATATGGGAACAAAGTCAATGTCATTGTCAAGGGAAACTTGGACCTTATATAAATGATAAAACACGTTAAAGTTCCCTCATTATCAAGGGAAATTTGGACCTTATATAAATGATAAAACACGTTAAAGTTCCACAATTTTCAGATGATCTATGGTTCTATAAATGCTCCTACATTGTTTAGAAATTCAAGGAACCCTAAGGATAATAGGTTTTTTGGTAGTCCCAATAAACCATTTATTATAGGAGTAAAACTCCAATTTGCCTTGAATATTCCTTTGCGCCACAGTTGAAATCCTGTTAGCCCTTAGATGTAGCTCCGATTTGAAATAGGGGCCCGTTCATTAAGGTTTTGCTGCAAGTTGAAGAAGGAAGCCAATTGGGCCTAAGGCTTTCTCTTTATTTAAAGAGCAGCATTGGCAGCCGAGGGAAAGAAAACCCCTTCTGTTTCTTCGTGTAGTGCGATTGGCAGGTGGGAGAACCAGAAATTTTTTCATCTTCTTTATCTTCTTCCTCTGTCACTGTGGGAGAGAAGAAAAGAATTTTCTCCTTTTTTCTATTTTTCTTTTCTTCTCTCCCACAGTGACAGAGGAAGAAGAGCAGACGCTTGCAGGTGGAGCCGGCGATGGGACAAGACTGTTGTAGAGAAGATTGGGCGCGGCTGAGAGCCTTGGCTCGACAAAGGGAGGCCAGCGGGCATGTGACTGGCATTACATTGTAAAGACGGGGCAAGCATGACTAATGAGTACATTCAATGCCCAGAAAAGCCCTGCAAGAAGCACAATCTTCATTCCAATATAAAGAGTAAACAAATGGTCTAACTTTGCATGGACCCTAGGCATCAATCATCCTATATTCCCATAGGCAAGAGGATTAAACAGAGGTAATAGAACAAAGGACTTTGAGCTGTAAAATGGTAATCCAAAATCGATAAAAGAACGACTAACAATGTAATGTTTCCTTATTCGTTTTCTATAATCAAATGCATGTCCCATAAGTATTTCTATAGAAGAGGAGACAAAATTAAAAAGAAAAAAAAAAAAAAAAAGAGGGACAAAAAGGCACTCTACAAATTCATTACAAGAAGAGGGAGGGCTGCAATCTTCGCCGCATTACATTACATAATTATAAAACTAGCAAAGCTAAACTACACAACATTCACTCTTCAATCTCCAACATGGAAAACGGGCAGAAATATTTTCTTTCTCATTCGAGTCGTCCTAGGTGATTCGCTCTTTACCATTTGCAATTATAGGCAAATGTTCTTTTGCACAACAAAATATTTGCTTTTTTTTTTCTAAGAAACAACCTGCTTCGAAATCATCATCAGAGTACTTACTACGCGGTCCTTAGTGTTGAAGCACAAGATCAAAGCCTTACACTACCCTCTTTGGATCACGAGCTGCAGCAATATGGTCCTTCAAAACAATCCATAAAAAAAGGAATTCAACAACAGAATATTAACAAGAATAAAAAGATGAGATAAATCGTCTTGCTTCTCTTTCTAGACATCTGATCCAGGCAGATTCAGAGTATCAGCCTAACAGTGTACAATCCACATGCTATCTATACAAGGAAATAGAAGCATTGAAACTGCCTTTAGACCTCAAGTTTCAGAAATCAAACTTACCGAGATGAAATCAAACGCTTTCGTATCCTCTTTCTTTGAATTGTTCATCACTGAACTAGGAGCTGGATTTGGATGATTTGCTTGAAATATATCAGGAAGTGCTGAACCATATCCTCCATTTGTTCCAGCAACATTACTTAAATTCATAGTTTGAGCATTAAGGTTCCCAAGTTGTTGAAAGCTAGACATTGTCGCTAGTAACTGCTGTTGAGCAAAGATACTTCCCATGGCGCTATAATTTATGGGCTGAGAAGAAAAGGCTGGATTGAACATCATTCCAGGAGGTATGTTGTAAGGCATACCGCCTGGAGGAAACACTGCATTTTCATTTGGCCGTGCTGTTTGAGAATTAAGAATGCCATTCCAAGTATCACTGGAGGCCTGATGGCTGGGTTGACTACTTGAATCTGATAAAAGAGTTTCAGGTCCAGGAGGGATACCTTTCTGCTCCAACTTTGGGGCATTTTTATCAATGGATAAACCAACCATTAAATTGGTTAAATCATTTTTATGATCTTGTTCCTGTGGAAGTTCAGAATTGGGGCCGAAAATATCAAACATTTCTGGTCCATTTTTCTTTTCTGCCATCTCATGAGCATCTCGTTTATCAACAGTAAGCCCAGAGAAGAGATCATCTGCTTGTTCTTTACCATCATTAGTGTGAAATGAGACATCGGCAAAAGGGTCATCATCATTTTTCAGTTCACTGGTGCTTATGACATTGCCTGGGCCATCTCCAAATAAATCATCAATTAGTGGGGGGGCTGGTGTTGTAAAGTTAGCAATCACTTGATCACTTCCGTTCTCAGCCTTAGCATCTGTCCCGTGGTAATCATCTACATCACCAGTGTCTATTAGGTCAGGCATCTGAACAAAGGCAGCAGTCTGAGCCTTCACAGGCTGTTCTGAATTACCTGCCACAGTGCCTATTTGTTCCCCACCCAAGAGCCTTAAGACCTGCACAGTAAGAGAACAGTGTTCATTCAGCTGCATGACCTACTGTATCTTCTCAAAGAAAAATAAATGCATTCACATATTCAAACTGCAAAATTGCATTCAACCTCTCCAATAAATTACATATTAGAGCATTAATTTATCAAAAAGTATACATTCAAATACGTTATTAGAATAAGAAGAATCAAATCTGGAAAAGTCACCATACAGAGTGAGTGACACTATCGAACATGAAATATTTTAATCATAAATTACCATTATTGAAAATACAAGCAATATATATGACGAATCTGTTCATAACAAAATTATGTGAATATTTCACCATTTACTTTGTTAATTATCTTTTATATCTTTGTTGACTATAAATAGTCAAGGCAGCTCAACCATTACATCTGTTCCACTTCTTTTATCACCATAAATAATAAAAAAATAAAAATATAAAACCCTTTGAGCCTGCTATGGCAAAGAACTGGCATTCCCAAGTTCTAGTTACATTTACAATCAATTCTTGATTTGAGTAGCAATGGCCGCCTGGAAATGAGGTGGAAGAGTTGAAGTGATGATTAAGAAAACTAATTATACGTAGACTCATTTGTTCTATCACCAATATCATTATTTTGCGAAACAAGAAAATGAAGGACGAATCTCATATATATATATATAGCTCATATTAATGAGGAAATAGATAAATACCTTGTTGGCCTTTTCCCTTAAAGAAGCCTGGGGAGAGTCAGAGCATCTCACAACAAGATCTCTGTTGTCAATAAAATATGATTCTACAATTGCAAAATGCTCATCATCCTTTCTCCTCAAAATTGACTCAAGAACACAAATAGCTTTCATGCGTACCTGGCAAATAAACAGAAATAGATCCATAAATACAACATAAATTCCACCTGTTTTTATTTCTAACTAATTTTGATCGAACAATTCAATCTTATTTCTGGCATAATCAGATCAAATTATAAGGAGAAAGAGAATCTTCAAATAAACAGCAATTTAGTGCATGCAAGCATGTGAAAAAATAATCTCCAACAAAAAAGTATAAAGAGCATGCCTGCCACAGTGGAGTTTGGAGCTTTATATCGAGGGCGTGACTTAAAGCAACGGCATCCAACTTTTTCACCTCAGTAAGGAAATTTTGAATGGCATCTCGAGTGGGTTGTAACCGTACACCACCTGACGTCACAATGGTCTCCAACAACCTCTCCTCGCGGGTCTTACTCTCTCTGTAATTTGAACTGGAATCTCCGTTGGTTAATTCAGAATTGGTGACCTTCAAATCCTCATTCCAGGATCCACTAGCCACATTCTTCGAAGACCCGAAACTACTTTGAGTCTCATTGTGATATTGAGCAGGTTCATATCTATCTCTCTGCTCGTTTTCAAAGGTCAATGATCTATGAAGATTTGGACTCTTGTAGTTTCCATTGTCATTCTTTTTAAATGAGTGACTTTGGGTGAAATTACTAAGTCCCTGCTTGATAGATGCGCTTCCAATACCAACTACCTCACTAAGGAAAGATTTCTTTTCTTCTGTTGACATTTCAAAGTTTGTATTCCCAAAACCTTGTATTCGTCTATTAAGATCATCGGCAGGTGCTGAATTACTTTCCTCAGAAAAGATAGCAGAAATAGCTTCATGAGCAGTGTCCCGCACAGCCTTATTAAGTGCATCTCCTTTCAAAGGATCCGGATGTCCCTTATAGTGAAATAACTGCCGCACTGCCACTGAATTTCTTTGCATTTCCCTCCTGAACTCCACACCAGACTTTCCCACAGCATATTTTATTAATCTTAGAGCCTGCAGAAAATTTGAGCATACTAGTATCACTAATGTAACATTCAGAATTCTAAATAAAACTTTGGAAAATGAAAACACTGATTCATCAAGTCTACTTCTTCATGCCTCTCTGTTAATCTACATAGAAGTTAAACCACCAAGTTTATCACTCATTATGAGCTCATTGATGATTTCAGCCATTATTGAAAGCAAAGTTATAAGTGCATTAATCATTTCCATTGAAATTCAAACCACTGAGATTTAAATAGAGTTAGATACAAGTTATCACTCATAATGAGGCCATTGGTGAATGGAAACCATTACTAAAGCAAAGTTACAAATGTACAAATGATTCCATCGATAATCAACATTTCAATACTTCCTTGATAACAATGAAAAAATAGCATGCAAACAAGTATAGACATTCAGGTTATAAGAGAACTCTAATCATCAAACATTAAGTTTCTGTTTCATAACCACCTTTAATAGATACAAACATCAAAATTTCTCAACCAGCCTAACTCTATCATCTATCATAGCAAAGACGTGCTCTTCAAATTTCCAAATAACCAAAGAACTCAAACCCACAACATTATCTTCTTTTCCCTACATTGACCTCATAACCCAACAATAAAATACAACACTAGAGAATAAGAATCAAATTCAGCAAATAAGAAGAATTTCGATACCTTCTGTTTAACAATTGGACTTTTATGGTCTAGACGCTTCAATACAAACTCAGAAACCTCCTTGACAATACTGACATGCGAGGATCTCAGAAGCTGACAAATCTCTTCCAATTTGTAAACGGGCGCGACCTTGTCTTCGTCAGAAGTGGCCCCATCGATCATGCGAGACCTCCAGTACGACTCCACAGCTCTTCGACTCGAATCCATAATCCCCAATTATACAAAATCCTAACTTCCCAAATCAAAAACGCAAAATTGATTCACAAGGCAGTCAAATTTAGCTCAGAAAAGATCCGATCCGATACAATCGTAATGAAATCCCTCCGGGGTCTGCCCTTGGATCAACGTCGAACTCGAAATTGGATAGAAGCCGTAGAAAGAACCAAAATTCGGGGTCGGATATGCATGAATTAGATGAGATTGAAGCGGTAAAGTGATGGATTACTTGGATTTGCGTAGGGAAACTAAAGAATTTGGTTTGATTTTAGGGTCTAGATAAAAAGAGAGAGATTGTGAAAGCTGTGGAAGGTTCAAGGTGAAAAAAGAGGAAGAAGAAGAAGAAAACAGTTAATTGGCGATGCGAGAGGTCGCGAGGTGAGTCACGACTCACGAGTGAGAGGCTCGCCCACCTGTCTGCTTTTTACGCTGCGCGAATTTGGTGTTCGCTATGCGCCAAAATTGGCACACCTCTATATTCATGGTTTCATTCAAATAGTCTCGACCCCATTACTAGTCCATGATCCACCGGCCCATTGGGCTTTAGCTAATATATTTGGACTACAAGACTAATTAGAAAGACCACCATATAATTCGTTCTATTTTGATGTCTCCGTAATAAAGTAATCAATTTTATGTTTCAAAGAAGTCGCTTCATATCAGGCCATGAACACCCCTTTTTCGTAAATTAGTTGGTGTTACATGTGTTGTAGTTCAAATTAATTGTAAAGAATCGTGACAATTCTCTAAATGTGACATTCCTTGATGCATTTTTTTTTTTGGATACATCCTTGATACATTTCTTGAAACAAGTGAAGTGCAACATTCTTTGTAGGTGTAGTTATGATTTAATACACACATACACAGAATATATTCACCATCCTTATCATTGAATAATGGGCTTTATTTTTTAATGGTGAAGATGGTAAATCAGTCAACACAAATAAGTATTGAATCATAAGCCAATTCTTGAGATTAAATGGTTATCAAACGTGCCTTCATTGGACATATTTTCACTTGATGCAAATAGGAAAGTAAAATCTCATTTTCCATTGATCATTACACAAAAAAAAAAATGCATGACTACGTAGGAGACTCATCACTTACGATACTACAAGAATCTCATATAATATCTGATAATGAAGCTAAGCAGCATGTGTCTACAAGCATGGATCAACTGGCCATATACAGAAAACTTTGAAAAAGTTTATTCATTTATTTGAAAAGAAAAAAATACATATTTATTCATTTAACTATTTACAAAACTAGTTACATAATCAGTTTATTCTGAGTCGGGGTGAAGAGTTACTCTAGTGGATGGATCTTCAAGGTTGTTCCATGTCCTCACTTCCATCTTCTTGGTTCTCTTTAGTTGTTTCACAACATCCAGTCGCTCCGAAGAATATGGAGAAGGGATCTACATGCAGTAAATATAAAAGCATGATTAGCTAAACTAGAGAAATTAGGCGAAAGGTGACTACAAATTTCCGAAAGTAAAAAAAAGAAGAAGATATAAATGGGAAGGCCATTGAAGTTACCAAGCATGGTATGTACTTGTTGATTGCTGCTAGCATGGCAGCATGACCTACAGGAGATACCTTGCAACAGAAAGGAAGAAAATCAACTTTTCTATAAACGGCTTTGAAGTAGCAGAGGATATGAACATAGCTCGAAATACAACCTTGGTGAATGAAACAGATAGAACGCACTTTTTTATCAAGATTCAATATGCAGTTCATTATTCATAACATGATTGTATATAGGTGCACAATATGAACAGTACAGAAATTTTGATTCCCTCAAGGACAAAGCTCTCTAGGTTAAGCAGTCCATCGGTGTCATTTGTATTGGCACAGCTCACATGATTAAGTAAAGATGGTGCAACCAGTAATTATAAATCTAAATCATGCATTAAAATTCTTCATAACCAACTAATTCATCTATGTAATGAGAACATATGGAAATCTTTAGAAAATAAAAGAGGGTGAAATAGCGCTTACAGGAAGTAGCATAAGAATTGTAACTGGTATAAGTGAAGTTATGTCATTCAGCGTTCTTTTCAACTTATTTCTTTCCCTCCTTGTAACCTTGTGCCCATGCAATTGTTTCACGAGTAGCTCCACAGAAGTCATGATGTCTACGAAAAGCAATTGAGTACCCATCCCGATATCCTTCAAAAAATTGTAATATCCAAAATTAGCATCCACTATAACATACAAATTGCTTCAATCGTCTATAAGAACCTGGGAATTATTGGCCTTACAGAGCTTGTAGATACCAACTTGTTGCTATACTTCTTCACAAAAGTTCGATGATGATATTTTGATTTTTTGGCACTGCCCTCCTCCATAGAGGTGATGGTGATTTCCGTCCCAGGCAAGGAGGGAGCCTTCCATTAAAGCAAAGAAACGTCACAACAATATAAGAATATATGCACACAATTAGACAAGAATACAATGATACAAACCAAGTAGAGACCATGCAACTTGTTTTTTTCAATAATTATTCGATTCTCCTGGACTAATTAAATAGCCTCTGTTAACATTATGGATGCATGTAAAGCTTTTTTATTCATGAATTTGATAGTTAATTTGTTATAAATGAGATTAAAACAGCTGTTATTCTCTGAAAGTAATACCTTTCTCAGTTTAATCTTGCGTTGAGGCTTATAATCTTGACGATCTTCTGATGTTGTCAAGTTACTTCGCTCCTGTTGTGCTTCCATTGTTACAGACAACTTGGCTGCAACTATAGATCCTATGAATGATATTGGGCGACGAGCACCAGTTTCTCTAATATTTAGCAACTCATCGCTAAAAAAAAGCCAAAACAAGCATATTTATCTCCTTCCTCCATGGTACTTCTAACTCAGTAGCAGGGAATTAAAACGAAACAATGCACCAGAGAGATAGTACCTTGATTGATCATAAGCAGCCCAGTAGTCCTCCAAACAAACAGTTAGCAAGCTCTGACTGACAAATGATGATATCCCTACCTTAGAAACTGATTGGCCATCTAACTAATAAGACAAATTTACAGAAACAAACCTCAACAATAAAAGATGGGAATGTTTTACCTGTGCAGCAAGAATTCTAGCAAATCAGTGTCTAAGGACTGTTGAGTGGAATGACTGAAGTGAGCAAATCCGGAGAAAACATCATAACACACAGTAAACACAGCAGATAGAGCAATCTCTTTCTCTGCCTGGATGGCATGCAATTTGCCTTTTCGTCTCTCTCGACTTCTTTTTAAAGGACATGCAGCGTAAAAATCAAGCCATCCAATTTCATCAACCACCACCTGTAAACGTAAATTTGCAGATTAGCCGATTTTCTTTTGCACTTGCAACAAAAACATATTAGAAATGGACCTCCATGAAGTGTTGATACACTGATATGGAAGAAAACTCCGGGCGAACGAATAGGATACCACACTCCAAGTAGCTGCAAGCAATCATTGAGCCTCTTAAGTCCTCAATAATTTAGGATTAACTCATTAAATCATTTAAAATTAGTGGTTGGTTTACCTAAGGAAGTCCTTAACTAACTCATCAAGTTCCTTTATGCCCATTGTTGACAAGAATAATCTAGTCCTTCTTCCAAGATATGCAAAAAGTCCTAAAGTAGCCAAAGTAGCTGCTTGAACCTGTCAAAACTGTTATAAATAAGGGCAATAATAAAATGTTCGAGAATGAGTTAAAAGTTTTAAACATATGAAAAACACAGCAAAAGTTAACAATATGATCGCTGCCTCTGAGATCCTGGAATCTGAGAAAGATAATTTCATGAATCATAAAATTGACCTTGTCATGAAAGTTCTGCTTGCCTGGGATCACACTTTCTTTCTTGAATGCTGTTGAGAGTTTTTCATGAGCCAACCCAATCCAAAACTCTACCTCTTCACTTTTGTTGGTCAACAGAACCTTTCTCCCAAAATGGGACAGGAAGTCCAATTCGAATCCTGCCTCAGTAGCTAAGTTATGTAATCTTTCCACTGGAACAAGACTGTGTAAGAGATCCATGAGCTCTACCATTACATCCTCAATTGAAAATGCAAAAAAAGGGCCCTTCACACGGCCATAACCCAATTTAGCCACTGCCGCACAGCAGCTTATAGCCACAACCACCCCTGCAACACCACTGAAATTTTTTTCGTTTAGGCCATTTTCTTAATTGCAAAATAACAGGATAATGTTACTGCATCTAGCCACGATGGATTCATGTTACTAGCACATGAATCCATAGCATATCGGAACAAAGATGAATTAATTGTTAACTAAATGATAATACAAGATAGTACATATATTAGCCTTGAAGCACAAAATTATTTGAGCCAACCTTCCTGCATATTCCATAGACCACTTCCTCAACAAGGGAATGAAAAATCCTGCAATACGTGGCAGTTCCACCACCCTAAACCATTCTACTAATTCTGAGTGCCTCATGTTCAATTGACTCTCGATGTATTCACCAACCAAATTGATCTTTGGGGTCAAGCTGAAACAGATAAGGAAGAATAGATTAATCCTTCTGGGCCCTTATGTCATCAAAATTTTCATTTAGATGAAGATAAAAAAAAGACAGCAATACTCGACACTGAATAGACATATTAAGCAAAGTTTAGACATTCTATCTCACTGATTGCAAAAAAAAAAATTAAGCTCTTAGGGCTCATTTGGTGAGGATGATTGGATTGGATTGGATAACTCATAATAGTCAAGGTGTTATGAAGGTAGGAACGAATGGTATTAATGTTTGAGGGGATTAGACGTGAAGAAAACTTAACTCTTCTAATCTTGCCATTTTGAGGAATTGGACTGGATGACTTTCCTTCATGTCTAATCCCCTCAAAATGAAAAATCATTAACTTCCACCTTCAAAATACCTTGAATTTTATGAGTTAATCAATACAATCCAATCCTACCCACCAAATGGGCCCTTAACGTCTACAAAAGTTTAAAGCTAAAACATCAAAGTAAAGGTACAAGGCAGGCTTAGTTGTTGCTTGTTACAATTTACCAGCAAGAAAATGATTAATAAGTAAAAATTGTTGGTTAAGGAACGATAACTCTCACGATCAAAGTTTATTGAACACTATTAACTTTCTAACAGAAAACATACTTACATATCACTAACTGGGGAAGAGCCACTGTAATGACGTTGACTAAAAAGCAAAATTTCTACTTCAACTGCGGTTTTCAACAAAGCATAAACTGCAACCTGCAGTCATGCTAAACCATTTCAGAATGTAATAAATAGTTAGATACCAACTACTAGCCTAACTATTCATCTCAACTTAAGAAAGTTTACCATAAATTTTGCTCAAGTCAGAGACCAAAAAAGAAAAAAAAAACATTAAGAAAAATGCCCTCAGATATTGACACTAGTGATTTTAACACGATTCAATAGGCAAACCATTTTTTTTTATAGGAATTACAAGATGTTTGTCGCATACTTTGAGGAAAACAAAACTTACGTCACCTGGTAAGAAATCCGTTTATGCCATTGATGTACATCCTTCCCAGACCATGCCATTGCAAGCTCTTGACCACTTCCTGGCAATTCAAGTGACTCAACTGCAAGGGAGAAGCTCTTAGCAGATTCATGCAATACCCATTCAAGGCAACTGACCCGATTAAATTCGATTTCATGATTATGTGTTTTAACCACTTGACCACCAGCCTCACTACTCGTTTGACCAGCATAAGCTGTACAGGCTATAGATAATGAAATCCAAGATGAAGTCCACCTTGACGAATGGTAACATCGAATCAATAAGCCAAGTAAGTGATTTTTCTTTGAGAATCCGTAGTTTACTTGTTCCTTTGTAAAGCAACTTGAAGGCTGATGCACATTAGCTATAGTCTTTTGTCTGTTTTCTGATTTTACAGATTTTCTGTCGCAAAAAGAGAAAGGTGTTGTCAAATTTATCATTAAAGGAGTTTCACAATAAACTACTGCTCCTACATAGTTTATGCCATTGAGGCTTCTTCTTCCCTGGTTTCTGTTGTATTTCAATATATGCAAATAGCTAAATTAAACTTCTTGTTCCCTGGTTGCTGTTTGTATTTCAATGTAGTCAAGTAGCTAAAATTAAAACAAACCTCATCTAAGGCCCCATTTGATCCAAAAAAAAAACTTCAAATCCCCGTTTTCATACAGAATCTAGATATCAATTCAACTTACAGAAGCAGACAGATCGATCAACAGCCTAGATACCAAAATTTCAAATTAGACCCACCAAGGTAACAGAATTCCAAAAACAATAAACCCCCCAAGATAAAGCATGAAATAACATTTTTACTGATAAAGTTAAAAATATACTGTGAATTTGTGTAGGTATAGAGATAAAAAAAGAAAAAAAGAGCTTACGAGTGCAAAAAGAGGTGAGGTTTCAGCGGAGACAAATGGAGAGCCATGGAAAATCCGAACAAAGAAAAAAGGGGAGGGTCATAAAAGGAGAGACTTTCAGCGTAGCCATCGAGGAACAGAGAGAGAGAGAGTGTGTGCAGAAATTCCAACGATTATTTTATCTTTTCTCTGTCCTAGAGGTTATCTCCCGCCTGCCGCTCTGTTTTTGCAGTTTTTGGACTCTTGTTCTTAATTCGTGTTCTGCAAGCTATTTGTTGTTAAAGGAAAAAATTCTGTTGTTAAAAGAAAAAACTCTCGTGTTAAAACATTTAGACCCAACTTAGTGCATGAGAGTACTACAATGGTATTCATTTTCTTATTCTTGTAAATTGGGAAATTGAGGTATAATGTAATTCTTTCTTCAAAGAAATATTATTGTATCAAAAGACTCTGTGCATGAGCAAGATAGAAATTTTCAATGAAGAACATAAGATAGGACAAAAATTTATACTTTAATCTAATAAAAAATTACGGTTGAAAGTGGAATTTGAATTCAATTGCGTCCGGATGAATACTTCACTCCCGTTATTTTTAAAGTAAGAAAACAATCTTCAAATTCAAGTGCGACTCGAATGAGCACTTCCATTCCAGTCAAGTTTGCCTCATCAACCCCTTTATTCCTTAAAAGTAAAAAACAATGGTGTACGAACTTTTAGCTCAAAGTTGTTAAGAGGATTTACCATGGATTTATGCAATTACCTATCATCATGTATAAAATTTGAGGCTTAGTCTGCAAAGCTCCTTGATCTTTTTAATAGGAGTTTCTTTCTGACATTAGAGGAAGAAAAAAAAAATTGCTAGCTCCATTCAATAATTTGAATTTGATTCGATTTTAACAGAATAATTTCATGGCTTCTGTAGATAAAAAGCCAGTAACTAAATCATCGAAATCTTTTGAGAAAACTACTAATCTTTTGGATTCCTTTACAAGTAGTTCATTCACAAATGTACTATTTTCTATCAGTAAAGTCTTCCAATTCTTCTAATTCAATTACTAATAGTCTTGGTAACCTCCTCTCCAGAAGCTTCAGAGTTTCTTTCTTTAACAAATCCAAGTTCTGACATGTCTTGTTTTGCCATCAAGTTCCTGCAAGAATCATATCGAAGGTAATGGGATGTAATCGTAAAAAACATGAAAAACCGGTGTTCAATATCTAATGACATAAATGAAAGAAAAGGATAAGTGAAAATTTTCTAATATTCCCTATTTCTGTGAATACTAAGTAACCAGAAAATTGCTTTACCTAGTTTGCTATTCAAGAATTTTATCAAATTTGGACAGCCCAAACAGTTTCAGTGAAATACGAGAACTAAATCTGTAGGATTCGGGTTTATGGTTACCAAAATACAATGGTTTGAGATCACTCAAAATTTCATCGTGGATGATGTTAATATACATTCATGAGAAAACCTATACTACACGAGACTAGCACTTCATACTACATTTGCACAACAGTATCTGTATGAAACTTTGAAACCTGTCAATATATAATAAGCTTTCAAGAGCCAATGCAATTGTTAATTGTCTTAGTTTTTGAACAATATCCAGAAGAATGCCACAATCTTTAAAGACTCTAGATAAACATAGGTCCACTAGCATATTGTGTTTTATAAAAACCAAAAACTCACTTTTCCATGCGGCATTCCAGGTACTTTTTCGAGAATATCCTACACTTTTCAGATAGGTGACCCGAAGTTTTGAGACAACTGAGGTAATCTTTTTTCTCCTGAAACAAATCAAAGAAACTAAGCACTTACAGAAGAACATAGGCAAATCATCGAAATTGTCACAGTTAATCAAAGTACTGAGCCACTCAAGTCTCCAACATATTAAAATATCTAGACTTTTTCTTATACAGGGTAACAAATTTAAACAATTTAAGGTTCCATTAATGTATCACGCAACTTTACCAGGTCACACAAATGCATATGATCCAAAGGGAAGACACCTTTCTCTGGAGGAACTGGGCTCAGTCCCCGATTACCACCAAAGGCGCCACCTACAAGAAACAATGGCACTTTTACACAAAAATGAAAGAAGTTTCCTACTGCGAAGGATGATGGTGTCTATTTGTGGTTAGGCCTGACCCAGAATTTTTATCTTTGAATGAAAATAACATTGAACAGCATGACAGGAAGGCCAAAGGTCACTTCTAACATAGCAGGAGAACAGACAGACTGCACAAGCACGTTAAGTAAGATCTTGTTCACAAGGCTTATATCTTTCTTTATCATTGCCTACGAAAGAACCACAACTATAGTCATGGAACAATAACTAGTAGTATTATGAGTGCTTATGATATAATCCCCTTCCTTTCCACCAATAGTTTTATTGTCACTCTCCCACTGGTAAATTTTTAGATTTATCCTGATACCTAAAATGGTCGCAAGTAATAACACTTAGGGACTAATATGCCCTTTTCTGCTAGTCAATCAGAAGCTAAATTTGCGTTAAAAGTCCCGAAATACCAGTTCATGCCAAGAGGCCACAACCGCGGACTAGCCAAAGTTCACAAAGTTCATGCCCATCAAACAAAAAGTTCACACCTCAATCATACATAAATACCACATAACATTGGTTAAAAGCTCTAAAATGGGCTACAAAGAGTTCTTTCATCTGCATCCCTCAACTCACACAAGCAAACAGGAAATTTTCTTCTTTTCCTTTTTTGGTAATAGAAGCAAACAATATAGTCCTGTCCCTTATTTCTTCCATTTTCGAAAAGGAAAAGCAGCAAACACATAAAGCTCCAAATAGATCATTAAAGAGGTAAGTTATTGATCAATGGAAAGAGACCTATTTTTGCACTAATATAAGTTCCAACACAGTTATAATGAAATGATCTCTTCCAGCTACAATATGCAACAAAAATCAAATCTTCCATCCAAATTTTCTCATCATAATAGCAAAAACATAGAAATATCCCAGAGAACCCTTCTTACACTATGCTTTCAGAAATACAATAAAAACAAAACGGGTGGAGTTACTGGAACTACTTTAATCAATGGAATGAACTCAGAGAGAGAGAGAGAGCGTACCTGCACTCATTGTGAAAGCTAAGGCTGAGGAATTTAAGTGCTTCCAGTGGCGTCGCAAAGGGATGTCAATCCAAGATGGGTTTTAGGCGATCTGTTTAGGAAGGAGTCGTCAGCAGCGCTCCGCAACAACGACGATGCCGGCGAAAGGGATGATGCGTATGGGTGAGTTGGCAATATCTTTCTTCTGGTTTTTCGGGAGATGGGAATTAGAGTTGGGGTGGTGGTGGTGATGATGGTGGAGTGGAGGCGTATGGTGGTTTTTTGTGGGTTCAGTCTTCAAAGACCAGCATTTTGGTAGAGTCTAGAGAGTGAGGAAGGTTTAGAGAGAGAGAGAAAGAAGGAATAAAAGAATTGAGAAATTGTTATATTTTCATTGTGGTCACGCCATAACCATGGCTACTCACTAAATACAACCGTAGGATATCCCCAAAAGTGAATGCAGGTGGACTAGCCACAGCTAGTATAATAGAGGAAACTACAGCGAATTCTAGCACGATTTGGAAATCAGTTGGGCTGGTCCCATAACCAAATAGTGGGCCTTCGGATGTGTGGGCTGGAAGGGTTGGGTCTATCACATTTTGGGTTTTATACTTTTTCTATAGTCAAGTGGTTTGGTCAGCCATCACCAAAAGCAAAAACAAAAACGGGTTTGGTCTGCCACTCAGCATTAGAGGTGTCAAACGGTCCGAGCCGGTACATTGGGCACATTTGTGTGTTTTTTTTTTTTTTTTTTTATAATTAGCACATTTGTTTTTCGTGTTGTGTTAGTGTCGATCAATTTCAAGCGTGTCTTGCTTGTGTCAGCCTATATTGTTAAAATCTAAATCTAATACATAGACTATGATATATTTGTACTTATGTCGTGCTTTAAATAGGTCTAACTTATGATATTCTAAATTAATAGTTGAATTTTATCATAAAAGTCTAGAATAATAGAAAACAAAGATAATATGTCGTGACTATTTCACGCCCCTAGTCTATATTGTGATCAATTTGTGCCGTACTGAACGGGCTAAAAACTTAAGCCCAATCATATAATTTATTATATCGTGTCATATTTTTAGCCCATATCATGTTCATGTCGTAAATGCCCAATTTTTATCGTGTCAACCCGTCCCATTTGACACCTCTACATTATAGTTCATTGACAGCTTATGCACTATTGAAGTGTACCTATCGTCATAGAGACTTTGTAAGTATCCGTTGATGACGATGTAGAGCAACATTTAACTTCTTTTTCTAACTCGTTTTATCCTCTTCATTGAAAATTTAGCATTTAAAACTTGATATATCTATCATTTTGAAAAAATTTCTCTAAAAGGAGGGAGATAACAAATTAGCAATGGCAATAGACGTTTGAAAAGGAAAAAGCAAATGCAATCGTTTCTAATTGGTGGCCGATTTATACAAATTTGATTCGTAGGTTGTATTTATTTACAAGTATATATAGAAGATAGTAAAGCTGCTGCTGCCTCTAATGAACCCAATTAAGTGAATCAACATTTCACAACTCACAGGGAAATTGCCTTGCAATCAGACTTTCTCTACAACGATGAATTGCGTTCGACTCGAAAATCGAAAAAACTGTGCCGTTGGCTTGCCTCAGTCACCAACAAAATAGCTAGCCGGGCACAGGAAGATGTTCCAACAGTTGAACTAGTCTCAGTTACTCTGCCTTTTGTTATATGACATCTGCAGTTGAACTTGAATATTTTGTTTAAGTGCTAAACCGGCTGGGTTCCGCTTTGAGAAGATTTTCCGGCGGCGGTCAGCCGATATGGATGAGGATGCTGAATTATTACCAACACGGACTCCTTAGAGCTTTCATCACAAGGTGAAGTTGGCTGCAGAATTTCAAACACAAGAAAAAATCTTAAGACGCGAATATGACTACGTAAAGACCCGAAAAGGACATAATTCAAGTTGTTATTTGCTCACCACTCCAATGTGCCATTCATGATTAGTGAAATCTTTGAAACTCTCTGCATCCATTTCCTGAAATTCGATGAATTGGGATTGTCAAGAAAGAAAAACGAAACAAAAATATGGAATTATACTTCCACAGTTCGACTTCTTAGTTCCTTGTTTCTTTGTTGGAATCTAATTTCAGAACCATGTCAAAGCATGCCATAATCTCTAGAAACATCAGTATGCATATGTTCACACAACCTTCAATATTCAGTCACACTTACAATGCTATAAATCGGAGGCACCACTAGCTCCCCTTCAGATTTCAAAGTTGGCATGACAGAAAATCGCGGTGCCAAGTCCCTTGACCTAAACGTCCACCTGCAAGAGACAGTCAGGGAGTTACAACGATCGGCAAGTTGAACAATGGAAGAGAACAGCTTTGATGAGTTAAAAACACATCGATAATACTGCATTGGGAAGGTAAGCATACCCTATGTATACAAAGATGCAGAATTGTGCCCATTCTCGAACTAACAAGCGAATCCAATAATTCTCTGATGAGTCATCCATGTTAATGTATATCTGAGAACCAGCATGTGTTTTTCACATTAATTCTCTGCACATAATTCCACTTGTTTACGTAATTATAAGCACTAAAGTCGAAGATATCATACCACAGTCTCTGCCACGGCTACTATCTGCATCGCACCTTGAAATTTTCTGCATTGCACATAAGAATATCATATGAGATTCAAAATGTGACGTCATCTAAAAAACGGCAAGTATATCTAAGAACAAGAACATAAATGGGAGTAGGAATATCGAAATGTGCAACACATACTTGAACATGATGTACTTTGTATAGACTGCATCATGCATTGCATGAACATCCTCGTTATCTATAAAACTTAATTGTTCACGCAACACTAACAGATTCTGTGATATATGGTGAAATATCACGTAGAATGAAATGCAATAGTTAAGCAGCAGCAGAACCTGGATCATGGCAGATAGACAAAATTAGTACACAATGATAAAGATTGCAACACTTACAGATTAAGGAAGCAGTTCCTGCCTATTTACCAGGCTAATGCTTTAGAGTTTAGTCAGTCAAAGAAACTCACAGAGAAATAAGGTACAGAAGCCCTGTATCCAACAAGAGTCAAGTAAAAGACGCAGCCTAGGGAAGCAGTGGTGCGTCGCTCAGTTACTGAAAGGCGCTCACACATTATGCAGTAACCATGAGAGATGAGTAAAAAAGACACAAAAGAAGCGGTCTGAAATATCACTCCCGTTACATACACCCCGAATGACATCCATAGAGAGCATATTTGAAGATGAAAGCATGAATACCTGCAAAAGGACAGTTCATAATTTGTTATGGGTGACAAAGAAAACAACAGTAGAATAATCATGACAAAGAAGGCTCAAATGTGCTCTACTTCCATACCTATATAAACATAAGAAAAGCAACTTATCATATAACACATACAGCTTAGTATAGGGCTCTCTAAACTATCGGCCTCAATGACTTGGCATTGACCAAAATCCCTTCAAAGGAGATTTTTACACTGCCATTGATTCCTTTGTTTCTTTTTAATTGATAAGTAACATCATATTAGCTACAGGAGCTGATGAAGTGTTTTGAATTTCTTCAAGTGATTGTTTTAATCCCTTAAACAGAGAAGGTTCTTCATAAAGAGATAAAAGAAATGTTTTTGTACATGCATTCGTGTCTTTTCATACAAAGAACAGCGTCAAGAGAAACGAAGGAACATACCAGAAGAGGAAAGACAATGTAAGTTGCAAGGCTTTAATTAATGGAACAGATGCGAGCGTCCACTGCAAATTATTCGTCTGCTCTAGTTTAACAACAAAGAAAACACAAAGGTTATAGAAAAATAAGTAACTGCATCAAAACCCACAAATGAAGAAAAATAGAATTAAACATGCTAAACACAAAAAAGCACTTAGTCTAGATCTTTGAGAACCACAATCATGAAAATTTACATGTGCTGCCCTGTCAGGAAAATAACTTTATTAAATAAATATCTATGAGGAGCTAAAAAAAAGAATCTTTTGGTCAATTAAACCAAAAAAAAACTCTATTCTAGTTGGGCAACAATTTTCATCCACATTGATATAACCAAGCCAACACAAATGTTCCAGAACCATACAATCCGTTCTCTTTCAAGATAAATATATACACATATGTAAACAGTAAATACCGTTAGCTCAGTAAATACACATATACAAAAAAATTCTGAGTAACCAAACAGGAGAAAGAGATCAAATATTGAAACCGCTTCCCAATAGAAAACGAAAAATACCCATTGTTTGGTTCCCAAGAAAGTGAGCTACTGAGGTCATTTAATGGTTTTCGTATACAACGTCAAAAATAACAATAAAATGTG
Organism: Oemleria cerasiformis; assembly: GCA_037349345.1. NCBI lineage: Eukaryota > Viridiplantae > Streptophyta > Magnoliopsida > Rosales > Rosaceae > Oemleria > Oemleria cerasiformis. The sequence continues at coordinate 3,458,563 of JAZGTL010000019.1, read as the reverse complement.
AATTCTTTAAACCAGACAGAAGACAGAGCACAGTCCAAAACCTTTCAAAATTTTCTCTTAAAACCCAAATTACACGTTAAATCCTAATAATTACCAGACAAACAATCGACAGATAAAATTTAAATTACATTTCCAAAAGAATAAAAGTGGAAATGAAGGAAAAAGCGACCTGGAGATGGCGGTTTTTGTAGGTGTTGATGGTCCAAGAGCAAGCGGAGACGAACCAGATTGACAAGAAGGCCAAGTAAACCGACGGCAGAGACCGATACGACTCGTCGAGCCCGATACGATACGCTCCGACACTCTCGAATTCAGTCATTCTGCGAACCGGAAGCTTAATCATAAAAATGAAAAGCTTTAAGCTTCCCTTCCAATTTGATTTTTTAGTTTTTCCGTTATGCTTGGCTCTCTGGGCTTCTGTGCTTCATATATCCCCTAGGCTGACACCATAAACGACACCGTTTCCATATTTTGATTTAATAAAATAATACTATTTTCAAAAGGTAATTAATAAAATAAATTCCAAATTGCTAAATGTGAAAGTGAATGTTTTGAGCTCATTTTGTTTTGTTGAATGATAAATGTGTCATTTTGAGACTGATCGAAGCGAAGCAATATAAGGGTTAGAGTCGAATTCTTGCCTATTTTATTTTTTTAAGTCGGATTTATAAATACTTTTATTTCGTACTTTAACAACATAACTAATTCATTTTTAGATTGGTGTACTAAATTAAACAAGATTATTAGCAAGAGGTAAAGAAGATGGGCAAGATTTGAGGAGAATGATGAAGTTGGTGATCGTCTCTCACGGTGTCATACAACAAACCCACTCTCCCTCAAAGTCTCCTTATTAGTAGGCCTAATTTATTGGGTTCAACTAAATCCATGAAAATCTTCTGTTACTATTTTTAAGGGCTTCGAGGGTTTTTAGAAGAGCCTACACTGCATGGTCCTCACGGGGACAATTTCTTTCAGCTCTAAAACAACAAGGACGTGGAGACCACTCTTTTGTTCAATAATATTCGTTAATAATAGCTGTTAATTAATAGCATTATTATTTCATATCCTAAAGCATATAGTAGATAATGTTGTCCGATTTTCGATTAAAACGGATTTTCATATAGAATTTTACACACGGTTGGGTAAAGAGAAATTATTGTAAGATATAATGAAAATCCTAACATATGATAGGTAATATTGTTCAATTGTCGATTAAAATCGGTTTTTTAAATAAAATATTACATGGTCAATGATTTTGATTAAGTATGAATAAAGAGAAAACAGAAATTATTGTAAGAAACAATGAAAAATGATCGAGGGTGTTTACCAAATCAGCATGATATGAGAGTATATATGGCCAACTACTATGCAAGTAGATAGGCAACTGATATTGACTATTTTGAATGCTTCCAAGAAAGCCGTCATGAGCAAATTTTGGGTTATATGCTTTGGATTATGAGATTTTAATTTAATTTTGCCATTTTGTGTATAAAGTAGGTGAACAAACTCGCAAATATATAACTTGTTTTATTTCCTAATTACTCCATTTCAAAAGTTAATTTGAATAAGGTGGTTTTATAAGAATTTAACTTTTTAAATTCAAATTTCGAATTCACTATTGATTATAGAGCTTTTAGTAAAAAATAAAAGTCACACAATTGAGTTTTTTGTTACATTAGAACTCAAGGCTAGTGATTTCATCACTTCCTTTTATTAATTTTTTTTTTTGACTTTCAAAAATATTATAAATTATTCGATTGAGAGCCGAAAAATCGCTAGCCAAATTCAATTGGCCCTTTCTACCTTCCTCTCACATTCTTCAATTTTGAACAAAACAAATAACAAATATAATTCACTCATTTGTCCCTTCAAAAACGTCGCTCTCTGGCTCTTGCTTTGTGCCATCAGCCCCGTGGTTCTCCTGTTGCTAACCCCTCATCTCAGCTTCCTTCTTTTCCACCCTACCGTTGATGCAGTTCAATTGGAAGGCACAAATTACTAAGGTAGAGGCACAAAAATACATCGGCAATGGTGATGACAGCATAGCAAAAACCAAGGCCACCGGTAATCTTAATTGCATTTCTCCCCAAAAAGATTGCAGTTTTTGTGCTTTCATCCATGGCTTCTCCTGTCTCCTTCACTTTCTTTGAAACCTTTTCCCCAACCTCTTGCTTTATCCCATCAGGCACGTCGCTCTCTGGCTCTTGCTCTGTGCCATCATCCCCCGTGGTTCTCCTGTTGCTAACCCCTTCTCTCAGCTTCCTTCTTTTCCTCCCTACCGTTGATGCAGTTCAGTTGGAAGGCACCAATTATTGAGGCAGAGGCACAAAATACATCGTCAATATTGATGACAGCATAGCAAAATCCAAGGCCACCGGTAATCATAATTGCATTTCTCCCCAAAAAGATTTCAGTTTTGTGCCTTCATCCATGACTTATCATGTCTCCTTCACTTTCTTTGAAATCCTTTCCCTAGCCTCTTGCTCTATCCCATCAGACACGTTGCTCTATCCCATCAGACACGTCGCTCTCTGGCTCTTGCTCTGTGCCATCAGCCCCGTGGTTCTTCTGTTGCTCATCCCTCCTCTCAGCTTCCTTCTTTTCCTCCCTACCGTTGATGCAGTTCAGTTGGAAAGGACAAATTACTAAGGCAGAGGCACAAAATACATCGGCAATGGTGATGACAGCATAGCAAAAACCAAGACCACCGGTAATCTTAATTGCATTTCTCCCCAAAAAAGATTGCAGTTTTTGTACCTTCATCCATGGCTTCTCCTGTCTACTTCACTCTCTTTGAATGCTAGGTTTCGCATTTGGGGGTTTAATTTTGAGAGGTGAGAGACTATGTGAGTTCAATTTTAAAACCCAAAAAAACAATACAGTAACAATATAATTAAAGCAAATTCATAGGACCCAAGAATATGGGTAAGGCCCCAAGAAATGAAAGCATACCACAAATTCACAGGGACCCAAGAATATGGGCAAGAACCCAGGTAACCATAGCAGACCACAAATTCACAGGATTAATCTTAATTTGTAACATGGTAAAACAAATTCAAGGTAAAATTAAAGAAAAATATTACTCAAATAAATATTTCATTCATTCCTTTCAAAATACTATCTCAGTAGTTTAAAACTAATATTTCATTCATTCCTTAAAAATACTATATCAGTAGTCTAAAACTAATATAGCATTCATTCCTTTCGAAATACAATCTCAATAGTCTAAAATTAACTAATCTACCTCATTTATCCCATCAGACCCATCATCAGCCCCGTGATTCTCTTGCTAGGGAAGGGTCTATAATGAGAATATTACTGTTAAGGCGCGTTTATTTATAAATAATGAGATAAATAAGTAATTGGATAAGTAGGTAATCGAAGAAATGGATAATCGGGGAAGTATGTAATCATTTCCAATAAGGGGAGTATATTTAATTACAATTCTAAAGAATTTTCGGCAATTTTATTTTTAAATTGGCATTGTAGAGGATTTTGAATAATTTATATATAATTTTCTAAATTTTCATAGGATTTCTATTCACTTAATTTGATTACTTAAATGTCCTTGCATAATAAGTATATTATATTTACTTTGTTTTTGTTTTTGTAGGATTGGGTTTGAGTCTTACATTGCCAATTAAACAAGCCCAAAATGTCATATATCTTGTTGTGATTATTCATTAATAAAATATGAGAAAATATGCATGATTTCTTTTTATGCAGTACAAAACTCATTATAAAATATTGTAAACCATACGTTTAGTTGTTGATGGAAGTGACTCAGAAAATGAGGAGTGATTCATATGAGAACAATATTACTTAGAATTATTGTAATTAATACTTGTAAACTATATTTTGCCCTTAGGATTGCTATATGGAAATATTGTAAAATTGTAGGGTATTTTAGTAAATAAAGATCGTGACATCAAAATGATAAGATTAATCCCCAGCAGAGCGAGGAGATTAACGGTTAGTTTGGTATTGCAGTATTTTTTTGAAAAGTTGCTTTTGCTGTACTTTCTAAACAAGAAGTTGTATATTAAAGTAGTTAAATGTCTGGTAAATTTTTTTTTAAAATGCTGTGAGTATGAAAAGTAATGTCAAAGTATTTGGTAAATTTTGGTATAAAACTGTGGCAGACATGGATAATGATTAAAATGGATATGATATTGAAAAGTGTAAGAGGTGGTTGTGGTGGTTAGGTGGAGGTATGAGTGGATGAGGAGATTATGGTGGTTGTGGCGGTAGACGTAGAGGTAGATGAGGTGGATGTGGAGGAGATGGTGGAGGTTGTGGCGACGAAAGTGGACGTAGAGGTAGAAGATGTGGTGGTGGTGGTGGTGGTGATAGAGGTAGGGGTGGATGAGGCGGTGGTGGAGATGGAGATGCGTCTGGTAGTGAGGCGGGTGGCAACTGCGGTGGCGGCGACGGTGGTGACGGTAGTGGAGGTAGTGGAGGATGAGGTGGGGACTCGGGTGGAAGAGGTACATGTAAGGGTGAAAGAAGTGGTGGATGTGGCAATGGCGGTGACGGTTGCAATGGTGAACGTGACGGTGGTGGTGGCGCCGCGGTAGCGACGGTGGTGGTAGAAGAGGTGGAGGTTGAGGGAAGAGGTGGTGGTATAAGAGGTAGAGATAAGGGTGAAAGAAGTGGTGGTGGTGGTGGTAATGGAGGTGGTGGTGGTGGTGACGACATAGTAGACTTGGGCATGAAGTGGTGGTTTGTTCCCTTAAGAAAAAAAAAACGTGGGAAATATAAATGGTGAATAAATAATAGTTAAAAAAAATTAATTTAGATATTATAAGATATAAAAAATTTCATTAACTTTTTGTGAAAGCAGTTTTCAAAAACAACATATATGCCGCTTTTAAAAATTGCTGTCAAAAGTCCATTACTTTTAAAAAAAAATAAGATTTTTAGTTTTACCAAACACTTTTGTACTGCTTCACTTTTTAAATAAAGTAATTTTTTAAGAAAAAAATAATACCCAACAGGACCTAAAAGTATTTTCATACATATTCCTAATCACAAATAGAGCCGAGCGGGTCTCAAACTCCATGCCTATAGCTCTATAAGTTAGACACCTGATGAATAAGATTAGAACCTCACGATGAATAAGATTAGAACCACACGATACTTGCAATTTTGAGAAAATTGGCAAGGAGGCAAATCAGCGTTAAGTCCATGGGCTGGCCTGCTATCCTGAGCCACAGTTAGCCCACTATGAGTCCATAATAGTTTTGCAAAGTTTTAGACTGGTTCATTTGCTTTTACTTATTATAGATGCATGAATGTGAGGTTCATACCAAACAAATGTTGAGAAAATTGGCAACAAACGTGGCATGCCATGATTTATAATTAAATTCAGATGTCGGTTGGTTGAATTATCATCCACTTTGTAAGTTTTGATTTACACCTTGCATGTGTTTTTTTGAAAGGTATTTATCGGGGAGGGAAATTTTACCACATAATATGTCCAAATTATATGTGTTGCTCGGCCGGTTTAAGTTTTTTTTTTTAACTCGTATGAGAATTATTTGAAAAAACAATATAGAAGATGAGGATATATTCATTCTAGGTTAGAGAACGAATTAATGACAGAGAGATTCATGGCTGTCTTATTTTTTTACCCACAAAGTTAGAAGGCCAAAATCTTAACAAATAATGACAATCTGATCAATTAGAAAAATTACGACTAAAGACAAGAATTCTAACATACAACAAACAATACCCCTATCTACTAAATTTAATTTTCCAACAATGCCCCTAAAATAAAAAATTATTTGGTAATTGCTTATTACTTAGGGTTTGGATTCCGTCACCTCCACCACTACCCGAACACCCCTCTTCCTTCCAATTTGTTTCTAAAATTCTAAATATTAAACCATTAAATTCCAGATAACATTCTTAAATTCATAAAAAGTAAACAAGTAAAATCATAATTCTAAACAATTAATTTTTTACTTGAAAATTAAAAGAAAATTACTATCCTTTTACTTGCATCGTTAGCTGTAGTTGTTTTCTAAAAGATATTCAAATGGTATTGCAAATGCAGATGGCTTATGCAGTATAATTTGATCATGGATTATCCCTTTTTTGACTAATTTTGTATAAAATGAGTATATATATATATACATTATGTTATTATATAACCTAATTGCTATATATATATATTTAGTTAATTAGTTGGCAGGTCTTGTTCAATACAAAATATTACAACCACTTCCCAATTCAATAACTTCTTATTTATGCATTAAAGTTTAGAGAATAGAAAACATTAAAGTATATGTATATTAATATACTGACCAATTCAAACCTTGCCCATATCACAAAATATACTTTACTTTTGAGTTTTGATCGATGACCATATAACTAAAAAATTTTGTACTTTCCTAGTATTACTTAATTAGGGCATCTCCAACTATGGTAGGGCATCTTCAACTATGGATTATAAAGCTAAATTGTCGGAAAATTTGGTAAAAAATTATTTTCCCATAACGATATATTTTGTTCAAAAATGTTATATTAGTTTAAAACATATAGAAATAATGATAAAATATTGAAATAGTAATGACATGGCCCTAAATGGTTGGAAATGATAAAATATAACCCTTCAATATTCATTAAAAAGCCTATTATTTTTTAGGACTAAATTTTAATATAACTCTAAAAAATTTAAGATATGGTTGGAGATGCCAGCACATTCCTTTTTCACCCTAACACGTGAAGAAGAAATTGATGTTAATTAAAATTTCCAAACTAATGAATGGTCTTTCTTTTTCGTTTCCCACGTTCGTAACAAACCCCAGCCCAACTAGACCCAAGCACATGTCCTTTTTATATATTATTTTTAGAGAACGAGTAAATGAGGTAGATATCAAATTGTTTTATGCGAGTTGAATATATGAAATAGAATCTCATTTCTTTTACCAAAGTAAAAAAAATATCAACGAATTTACAGTACTCATGATAAAAGAGCTAATCAAATTAATAAACATACGGAATCAATCATAAAACACAACTCGTTTTTCTCGTCAAAGTCAAAAAAATTATATCAGTAAATTCGTAAACACATGCTAGGTAATAATACTGTGACGGGCCATCGTACAAGGTGCCTATTTTCAAAAATAAAATAAAATACAAGACTCCACGTATCCATGTCTTGTTGGTTTGCTTCTTGGTCAATTTTAAGATATGATGAGGTGTTAGGTTGGAAATTTGTTTAATGTAAAACAAAATAAATAAAAACAAAATTTAAAGCAATACCAAATACCTTAGAAAACTTACACAAATACGATCCTTCTTCCTCACGGGGTTGAAAGTTGAAACTAGAAAGTTGTTTCCACGACACACTTGCTTTTGATTGCGTTTTAATTTCCTTCACCAATTTTCAAAGACATCACTCTATTAATAAGAATACATTTCTTTATTCAAAAGTAATATATTTTGTTGTTTGGGCATAGTTGAATTGGTCGGTACACTTAATGGAGCAATTTCCTCCACCTCTATATTCTAATTCAACCACAAGCCTTTTTTTTTTTTTTTTTGTATTATTATTAAAAGAATTCGAATTCCAAATTTATTCTAATTAAATCTACCTCAATACTTTATGCATTCTAGTCTTGTATCACTTCAGCTAATTCTAACCCCAAGTGCTTAAAAGATGAATTCATACACAATTTTAAAAATTAGTAAATGGTTGTAATATGTTTAAAGTAATCGGTACGTGGAAGAAGAAAAAATGAATGTCAACTTTCAAATTTTTTACCAAATTGAAGTTATTAGATTAAATTAGTCACGAAGAACACTTATCCTTATAATTTTGTACGAGAATAATATAATTTTCACGCATATATACTTGTTATTAGCTTATTATCAGACCCAAAAAAAAATATTGTCATTATATATTTTGAGAGCAAAATATGAAGTTGCATATTTGTTTGTGTTATCAAAAGCTTGTAATTGAATTCATTGATGGGGCCCGTTATAATCAAATCTGTTAGTTGGTTGTTTCCCAGCTACCACTCACTAGGAGGATGATACTAACAGATTGAGTCCGCGTGCTCTCGCCAGTCATCTCCAGGAATGTGGCGTGTGCAATTGTCTCATTTTAATTACATCGTGTTGAAGTAAAAAATGGACCAACATAGAACTGCCTCTCTGAGCTCGCTCTCATCGGGATAGGAAGACCTTCGGAGAAAAGGTAAGAGCGAAGGGGCACCGGTGTGGTGCCGACCTAACAGTCTTTGATGCCTATGTTAGTTAGGTGAGGAGAGTACTGTAGTAATTTAAGCAACATAAATGCAAGAATGTTATTACCTTTTTTAGGCGAGGTGCCCTTGTATTTATAGTAGCATTGAATGTTGTAAGTGAAACATTTCGATGTGGGATAAATGTCCTTGATTCTGGTGCTGAAACGTGTCCTGGTGGATTCAGATCCCTTGATCGTACTGGTCTGGTCGGCCAAAGCGTAGGTAGGCCGACTAGTTTGGTCGGCCTTGTGCCTTTTGTTGTGTTCTGTCCAGGGGAGAGTTGGTTGGACGCACCATGTTTGATGAGGTTGTGTTCGTTGTATTTTTGTTGAGCTGAGGGCCAAGTATGGTTTTGGCGGGACTAATCGGCCTTTGTCGGGTTGACCAAATTAGGTACGAACAGAAGTCCCCCAAGTCGTTGATAGGTGGATTACCTCGGTTGAGGGCTTGTTGTCGTTTACCTGTCAACATGTACGGATGTTTGTCCTGTACTAGTCCACAATCCCCTAAGTCTTTGGCCTCGGCGAGACGTCGTGGTCGACTTTGCCATGTTATCGGTTTACGTAGATGGAACCTCGCACGATGATGTGGCCGATCGGCTAGAAGATGTCCAGGGACCGACCGAGTGCCACTGGAGGTAGGATGTTTTGCTACCTCGTACGGTCCATAAAGGTGGAACCTCGCACGATTATGGAGCCGATCGGCTAGAAGATGTCTAGGGACCGACGGAGTGCCACTGGAGGTAGGATGTTTTGCTACCTCGTACGGTCCATAAAGGTGGAACCTCACACTATTATGTAGCCGATCGGCTAGGAGATGTCGAGGGCCAATCAAGTGCCATTTGAGGTAGGGTATTTTGCTACCTCGTACGGTTCGCGTATGCGGAACCTCGCACGATTATGTGGCCGATCGGCTAGGAGGTGTCCAGGGCCGATCGAGTGCCACTTGAGGCAGGGCGTTTTGCTACCTCATACGATTAGCGTATGCGGAACCTCGCACGATTGTGTGGCCGATCAGCTAGGAGGTGTCCATGGCCGATCGAGTGCCACTTGAGGTAGTGCCCCTGACAAGATGTTAGTGGGTGTGCCACGTGTCGTACATGCATTGTCTTGGGTTGTGTGCCTGACATTTCGTCTAATCGAGTGGATTGTAACGGTCAGATTTTGTTGATATAAAGGCTTGAGTCCTTCTTCAGTTTAACACTTTGGAATTTTTGAGAGAGAAAAGGAAGAATTGAAGGCGATTTCCGGTGAGGAAAATTCCGACCAAGGTGATTTCCGACAAGTATTTGTGGTGGTGCTTGCGGTGGAATTCTCCTAAAACAAGGTAATGCCTCATTCTCCTCTGATTTCATATATCAAAAGGCATGTTTTGCATGAACTTGTGATAAATGTTTTTGAATGTGCTTGTTTGATCTTTGTATGTGTCTGTCTGTTGTGTCTAGCATGTTTCCCTTCTTAGATTTGTTCTATTACATATTGTAGATGTCCTCCGTAGATGATTTAGAAGGATCCGAGGATCGGTCCTATAATGCATTTAGTGGTGATTCATTGGCTAGCTTGGCCAACTCTGATTCACAATTAAATATTTCTGAATCGGCCTCTGGTTCCCCTTGGCCAAACCTTAGGGCTAGAGGTGGATAAGAACGTAGAGGAGCCAATCCTTGAGCAGAATAACGTTCAAGGACAATCGGCCAAGGATTTGGAAGATTCGATTGAAAGGGCATTCCAAGCAATTGGTGATAGATTTGGATCGGCCGGTGATTAGGCTGGTCCCTCTAATGTTGAAGTTACTTTTGTTGAGAATGGGTTGGCTTCAAGTTCTGGGCCCATGGTGATTGATGTGGGCGAAGCGATCCACACGGTTACAGTGGCTAGCTCGGCATATGAAGTTGATCGGCAGAGGAGCACATTAGATTGGGATGATCTGGATGCTTACAGAGAAGTGTTCGGCATACTAGATTACATGAAGGTAAGGCCGGTTGGTTAGAATGAGCGGCCGAGTGATCTTCCTCCCAGTTGGGCAACCTTTCATCCTGATAACTTGTCCCATGGGATGATGCTACGTTTGCATCCATGGCTTCAGAAGATGGCAGCCGTGGTCGGTGTCGTCTTTGGTCAGCTTAATCCCAATGTTTGGATTATGTTGACCTCGGTGCATATGGCATTTAAAATGTGCGGGAAGGGGGAGCCGACCTGGGGGCACATTAGTTATTTGTATAAATTTGTGAGGGAGAGCAGTGGTTGGGTTCACGTAGAGACCGTGAAGAAGAAAGAAAAGGGTGCTTTCATTGAGGATATGCCGACTTCCCAAAAGGCGTGGAAGCATAAGTTTTGCTTCGTATCAGAGCCTTGGGAGGGTCTAGAGTTGTCTAGCCTTGACCGACGCATGCCTCGCATGTATCAGACCAAAGGTGTCTAGAGTGCATGCTGTTTGTGATGTTTGTTTTGTTTGATTGGCCGAGTTGTTCTAACTGACTATTCTTGTGTTTTTGTTTTTCAGACGTTTTCAAGGATGGGGAGGTGAGTGATCAGGAAGAGGCCGACTGTGAAGAGGTTAGGCGGAGACTCACGCGCATAGAGCCTAGTAAGGATTTTCTATGTTTACCCCATCATCTGTTCGAGCACGGTCTCACTATGTCTCTGCGTAAGTGTCTCGACAAAAGACGGACCAACTTAGAACTGCCTCGCTGAGCTCGCTTGACTCACTCTCCTCGGGGTAGGAAGACCTACAGGGAGAAGGTAAGAGCAAATGAGCACTAGTGTGGTGTCGGCCTAACAGTCTCTGATGCCTAAGTTAGTTAGGTGAGGAGGGTAGTGTAGTAATTTAGGCAGCATAAGGGCAAAAATATCATTACCTTTTTTAGGGGAGGTGCGATTGTATTTATAGTAGCATTGGATGTTGTAGGTGAAACATTTCGATGTGGGATAAATGTCCCTGATTCTGGTGTTGACACGTGTCCTAGTGGATTCAGATCCCTTGATCGTACTGGCCTGGTCGGCCTTGTGCCTTTTGGTGTGTTCTGTTTAGGGAAGAGTTGGTGGGACGCACCATGTTTAATGAGGTTGTGTTCGTTGTATTTTTGTTGAGGTGAGGGCCAAGTATAGTTTTGGCGGGACTGATCGGCCTTTGTCGGATTGACCAAATTAGGTACGAACACATCGTATACAAAATGATAGAATAAGGTTTAGTTTTTATATTTTTATATTTTGTGTTGGAACTAGAAAATGCGTGAGAACTGAGGAATATATAAGAGTGAAGAAACATAATGAAAGCATTGTTAAAGGTAGTATAAGAAAAATACATAAACAAAATTGTTGATATCCTACCTACCGACCACATGGAGGAAGACCAACAATCTCTTACACTCATCAGTGCTGATACAAGCCTTCGCTGTCGATACAACCTAGCAGCCGACCACAACTCTACGATCGGAGCGCTATGGCCGACACTCCTCTTACCACGACAACACCACGTTATTCGCCTACCGATCGACCAAGGCAACCTTGGTCGGTACCCTCTGACAAGAAAAGATGGTCGGCATCTGACATACAACTAGGTCCACCGCCACCTGCTCATCATCCCGAATTCTCGGGACACGTGTCAGCATCTCCTAAAGTGGTTTGAGACTCACACCATTAGGGTTTCAACACCACATTCATTGCTACTATAAACACAAGGGGGACCCCTCTCGCAAAGGTAACTATTTCTTGCCTCTATACTGCCTAGTTCATGACCGATCTTCCTCTTGCTTACTAACTTAAGCATCATAGTCTACTAGACCGACACCCCACCGGTTTCAAGTGCTCTTCTTATTGTCTCGCAAGTCTCCTTGGTAGGCGAATGAGAGCAGAAGCCTAATCTGGGGTGAGCAATACCAGAGCACTTTCGCTCTACTTGCTGCCACTAGAGTAAATGATAGGACCCTTTCCGAATTTCCCCTTGAAACCCGGGAAAAGCCTTGCTCCCGCCTGACAACATAATACCATGCCTAGAATACCCTTGAGCCCTTCCAATACTTAAGAGAATTCTAACAAAAATCCGACAGAACCTACCCTATAAAATAGGTAACCGTCTTCCACCTGTCAGGCGAAGGATCAAATAACACTCTCAAATCCCGATATCACCAAACAACCATCAAAGTAGTCAGAATTTACAATAAGTCCAAAAGGCTTATCAGAGCAACTAGGTAGGAAAGGTAAATACATAAAATTTAAATCCTACTCGATAGTCTAAGTAAAGGCGTAACTGAATTTTAATGTCTCCGCCTCTAGATGTGCCCTCATCAACTCAACGGCTTGGAGGGGATTTAAAACACGAAAAGTGTGAGTGGACAAAATAATCGGTTAAAACAATTTCCGAGGAAAACATACCTTTTTCAACCTCCATGAGTAAAACAATGCATGCATAATATAAAATTCCTTTTCAAACAAATCCATAAAGACAAGCCGAAAACTTATCTGAAAATTCATTTTAAGTTTAAACACTCGATGGGACCCACGAAAACCCGAATAATGAAAAACTCCCGTGATCCACAACCCTAATTTGAAAATCGTCCTCAAAGGAGTTTAAAAATTATGAAAACAAACCTAGACACAAAATATCATAAACATATCCCACTGCTCCCCGAATGGAATCCCATACCGTAGCTCGATATCCGAGCTGACTGACCCGGGTCCAACCCTCCACACACCCGATATACCTCGAGTTGTGCAGAACCATGTACTATGCGTAGACAACCTCAACGACCTGGTGGAGAAATACCCCTCGACATCAGCGTCAGAGAACCCTCAACGATCTAGCGGAGAAATACCCTCGACGCCAGCATCGGAGAAAATCTTGACCCTCGGGGACAGTAATTCAGTGAAAACCAAAATTCATGTTTTGAAATCCTTGTTTCTTGGCCTAAGCCAAATTCATTGAAAAATCGGGTTTATACCCAAATCCAATAAAATCACAAATCCGGGTCTACACCCAAAAATCATGAACTCAACCGAAACCCAAAATCTATAGTCAAAACGACATAAAAGCAGAGTCCAAAAAGCCGACCATAGCCCAAAACGTCATTTCCAATTTATTATTGAGAACCCGTGTCCAATAATACTTAATCTAGAAATTTGCCAAAAATAATACTTAACATGCTCCTCTAACTCTGCCATCCTAGAAGCTTGATCTATCAGGGCCTTCTCGGCCGTCTTCGCTAGGCACTGAAGGTGGTGATTCTATCTCGAGACATATGTCGACTACTTCAACTTCAGCTCGAGCTCTCGCTCCTTCGCCTTCAGGTCTTCAGTCTAAAGCTTTAGAGCCTTCCTCGCCTCCTTAAGCTTCTAGGCGTGATTTTTGGAGGCATTGAAGACCTCCCTGAAGAACTTCTGATCACAAACAAGTTGACAAAATCAAGCAAAAGAAACAACATCAAACAAAAACTCAGAAGAATAGCGAGACCAGTTACATGCGTGCTCTCTGCGACCACCCTTGCAAACCGAACAGGGAGAGTAGAAGTGCTTATCTCCCTAATCTCATACCACTCCTTCTGTGAGCCGAGCACCACAGCGTTGACAATCAGCACCAAGGTAGGATGCATACAAGTGGTTACCTCCTGCTAGGTGTTGTCTATGACCGATATGCGGACCACATCATGAGCATCTCCTGGGTTTGCAAAGTAAGACTTCAAACCATGTTTGAACATGGACCTCTTGAGCTGCTTCGGCACCACACGGGGCTGAAGCTGGAGAGGGGGCTCACTTGATATCTGGCTACGGACGACCTCTAGAGTCCGGTTCTCCTCTTGCCTCTTCTTCCGCCCAGCTTCCTCAGCAACATCGAAGTTCAGCTTGCCCTTGTGTGCGAGCGTCTTCATGCACCGCACCTCAGACCCGTCTATTTCTGCAATATCAGCCGACCGCTTCCTGACTGACGAATGAGTGGAAGCAGCAATATAATCACCCGTAGGCTGACTAGCTAGCACTTGGGCATCCGACACATGCGGCTCATTCACTAGCACATCCGATCGTACCTCAGGAGCCCTGACCTCAGTTGGCTCCATCCTCAGCTCCTTCTTTGCACGAGTGTTCAGTCACGAACGATTAGCCGTTTTCTTCTTTTAGGCGCCCTTGCTCCCTCCGGCAGCCGCACCGACCTCCTTGGCCTTCCTCGCCTCTTATGCTGCTCAGCATTTCTCAATGGTATTGATGGCAGCAAGTTAGACATCCGAATGAACTGCAAAAAAGAAACAAACCAAGTCAACTCCATTCGGCATGCACAAAAGACATACTACACAACCGAGCAACATAAATACTTACCAGGACCAGAGATGAGGCATACTTCCAAAAAGGTATCTAGCAATCTAAGCAAGCACCGGCTCCTCTCAAAGGGAGAAAGCTGTTGTCGGACGTCCTCACACTCTTCCTCTTCGGTAGTCGAACAACCAACCTTGAATGAACCTGCAATCGAACGCACTCGGTCAGTGCATTCACGTGGCAGAGCAAAAATATGATGAAAATTTAAACACAAATTGCAATCACAATCTGCTATTCGGCACTAACGACCTTCCGACTGGAAGTCATGAATGATCCGCCTCCCCAACCTACTCAGCTCCCCTCCCATGGGCTGGACACCCAATAATACCTATGCCTCTAGTTCTTCTGGGAGGTTGGCATGTCGTTTATGAACGCCCCTCTTACTTTCATCCCCACACACTCAACTTGGAACCAACCAAGTCCTTGCTGTTGTTTGCGAAACTTATAGAGATGGCACAACTACCCCCAGTTTGGCTCCCCTTTGTTGCATAGGCGGAATGCTGTATATAGGCTAATCAACGTGATCCAGCCGTTCACATTAAGTTGGCCGAACGCGATCCTCGCTCGAGCCAAAGTGTCCTGGAGCCAAGGATGGAGCGGCAGATAGAGCCCATGCTCAAAACAATCGATATAAAAGAGGATTGAACCCTCTGGTGGCTCACTCTGCCTAGCACTAGGAGGAGGAAGACTTCACACTATGTCTGATGGAATATTATACAGCACCCTAAACTTCTCCAAGTCTGCCTCTTTGAGCGTGGTCAATTTGTGATCACAACCCACTTAGACGTGTTTAAGGGGATGGTTGTCTAAATCAGCTCAGCCACCTTCACCTTCAAGCTCGACTTCTTTGTCCCCACTTTCTTCGGCCTCCTCCTCTTCGGCTGCTTCATCTTCAAGCTCTACCACCTTTCGCCTAGACTTTGATGCCTCACCAACGTTGACTTCACTTTTCCTTTGGTCGGCACCCTTACTCAGCCCAGCTTTTAATATTACCTCTAAACTACAGAAGAAGAGGAAGAGGAAGATCCATTGCTTTCTTCACTACTAGTGTCTGAGGACCCACTAGTGGTTGATAAAGCACTCACCTCACTAGACGTATCAACTACCGAGTGAGAAGGTGATTCACCACCAAAAGTTTGAGGGGATACTACCCCAGATCTATTTGTTGACTTTGACAACTACAAATGCAAAGGGAAACTACACTAGAATCAAACTACCTTAATGCAAAGGGAAAATATGAACATTAAGCATACCTTTAGCAAATACGGTCGAACGACTGAATTCTTCACATGAGTGATCGGACAGAATCACGGTCGGGACGAAAACACAGGTCAGTCACCTTCACAAGTTGGTCGGTCACAGTCAGTGCTCTAAGAGGATTTTTTGAAAAGTGCGCTCAAATGATTCTACCCTCCTTATATAAGCCTTTACAACGGCCTCAAAAAAGCCACCTCGATAGGGGAACTACACTATCGAAACATTAAAGACTTGCAACCCTTCACCTACACAACCATCAGAAGGATGACACGCGTCAGACCTTCACAAAAGTACAAATACAAATACGTAGACACGAACAATACAATACAAAGTATACTCTGATCGGAAAACTCGTACTAGGCGATCGATCGGATGCATCATTCAAGGTATCCTCTCAGAAGTATGCTCAGATCAGCAAGCCCGTACGAGGCGACCGATCAGATGCATTATTCGAGGTATCCTCTAAGAAGTATGCTCTAATCGGTAAGCTCATACGAGGTGTCCGATCAGACGCATCGTTCGAGGTATATTCTCATAAGTAAGCTATGATCGGCATGCCCGTATAATGTGACTGATCAGACACATCATTCGAGGTATCCTCTCAGAAATATGCTCCGATCAATAAACCCGTAGAAGGCGACCGGCCATACGCATCATTCATGGTATCCTCTTAGAAGTATACTCCGATCAGCAACCCCGTACGAGGAAATCGATCGGATGCATCATTCGAGGTATCCTCTCATACGTATGCTCCGATTGGCAAACCCGTACCAAGAGACCGATTAGACGCATCACTCGAGGTATCCTCTCAGAACTATGCTCCGATCGGCATTCCCAGTACGAGAAGACCGATCAGAAGCATCATTCAAGGTATCCTCTTAGAAGCATGCTCCAATCGGTATGACCGTACGAGGTGGCCGATTGGACGTATAATTCGAGGTATCCTCTTAGAAGTATGCTCCGATCAGTAAGCCCGTACGAGGTGACCGATCAGAACGCATAATTTGAGGTATCCTCTCTGAAGTATGCTCCGATCGACAAGCCCGTACGAGGTGATTAATTTTGAGGTATCCTCTCAGAAGTACGCTCCGATCGGCAAGCCTTTACTAGGCGATCGATCATACGCATCATTTGAGGTATCCTCTCATAAGTATGCTCCGACTGACAAGCCCGTAGGATGCTACCGATCGGACGCATCATTCGAGGTATCCTTTTAGAAGTATGCTCCGATCGGTATACCCGTATGAGGTGATCGATCCAACGGATTATTCGAGGTATCCTCTCATAAGTATGCTCCGATCAACAAGCCCATATAAGGTGACCAATCAGACACATCATTCGAGTTAGCTCCAGGGAACTCGTCCGACCAAGGCACACTTCCTCAATCAAGAACTTGGGAGACTAGGGGATATACCCCCAGTGGTCGATCGACACGGATTGGCCAGAGTTACAAGTCCTCGACCGAGGAAATCCACCTCAGTCAACGACTTAGGGGACTTATGTTGATGCCCTACCGACCGACTACCTAGAGGAAGACTAACAATCTCATACACACTCATCAATGTCGATACAAGCCATCGCTGTCGATACAACCTAACAGCTGACCATAACTCTCTGGTCCGACCGCTACGATCAACACCCATCTTACCATGGCAGCACCACGCTATTCACCTACCGACCGACAAAGGCAACCTTGGTCGGTACCCTCTAATAAGTAAAGATGGTCGACACCTGACATACAACTGGGTCCACCACCACCTGCTCATCATCCCGAATTCTCGGGACATGTGTTAGCATCTCTTGAAGTGGCTTGAAACTCACACCATTAGAGTTTCAACCACCACATTCATTACTACTATAAATACAAGAGGAACCCCTCTCATAAAGATAACTATTCTTTGCCTCTATGATGCCTAGTTCATGACTGATCCCCCTCTCGCTTACTAACTTAAGCATCAGAGTCTGCTAGGCCGGCACCCCACCGGTGTCAAGTACTCTTCTTATTGTCTCACAGGTCTCCTTGGTAGGCGAGAAGAAGGCATGCATGAATCAAACAAGATTGTACCTCGTTTGTCCATTTTCGGATTAAACAAAAATTTAAAACTTTTTCAAGTTATTTTCATTTTGAATATTTTTTTTTTGATCATTAATTGTTCTTTTATTTATTTCTCTCTCTTTCATTACGGTTCTTCTTAACTCTTTTTATTTACCGTGAAACTTTATCTAACTCTCAAACACAAAAAAAATAAAAACGAAAAATATACCCAACAAATTAATATGGACCTAAACTATAAATTAAGTGCAAGAACTTGTACCTTGTATGTACTGATTTATGGGGGTGTATTGAATTCAGATTTATACAAATGATTGTCGAGTTTTATGAAGTGATCGAGTTTTACAGATTTATTGAGTTTTATAAACTTTTGCAAAGTTAATAGTAGAATTTTATAGAGTTACGTGACAGAGTTTTGCAGAGTCATACAGAGTTTTATATATTGTGATTGAGTTTTGTAGAAAATGATATTGAGTTATATAATTTGATATATTTTTTTTTGAAGAATTTTATAATCAAATCATAATTATTTTCTAATACTACAAAAATAATTACAAAAATGTAAAACTTCTAACGATCAATGAGATTGAGAGACTAGGGCCACTAGGCATCGTGCATGCTTTTGATTTTTTTTTATTCATTTTATTATTTTTTTCTTCAAACAGTAATAAATTCATGTATAATTTGTTTGATTTAATTACTTATAATTCCTATATAGAATAATATATGATAGTAGATATCGGGAGGAGAGTTGAATTTTATTGAGTGTATTGAAAAATATAAGAATCACAAATTAAATTTTAAGCCTTGTCTGTAGAATCCGAGAAGAGAGGTTAGACAAATCTTAAACTTTTCTAAAGTGTAATTTACACTAAAATGTTTGTCAAACTCCATAAAACTCTTTCATTTAATGAAGTCTACAATATTCATTGATACTTTGAATATACCTAAACTTTTATGGAGTTATAAAATATTATGATTGAATACACCTAAAATTTTAATGACTTTATAAATCTCCATAAAAGTATAGATTGAATACCTTCAAACTTTTACCAACTCTTAAAGGGTGTGTTTACTTAGGGGTAATGAGAATCAAATCAAAGTTAATGATTCTCATTACGGAGTATTCATGCGTTTACTTGCACAATTAGATTTTTTAACAAGTGGACCCCACTTGAAATCATTAATGTCATTACCCCATAATGGGTAATGGGATTAACTAGGGGGGAGGTGTTAATGATTCCCATTACCTATTTTAATTTTTTGATGTACCAAAATTGCCCTACAACGTTTACAGTAATTACAATCTTTAGTCACAATAAATTTATGTGTACCCTAATTTTCTTGTGAATACTTCGATACTCCGACGACTTAACCCTTCAATTCTCCAGATGCTCTTCTTGCTCCAGACTCTTTTTTTGCTCCAAAGTAGGTAATTACGTTATTTTTGTTTTTATTCTTCTACTTTCCTTCACACCTCACCATGGTTGAGGTTAATTTATTTTTGTATTTAAAATATTGGCGGTGTATTCTTTTGTGGCTGCTGGGGTTGGTGTATTTTCAGAGAATGATCATACAAGAGAACGAGATGATGAAAATGCTAAGAAAAAGAAAGGGCATTTTAGTAATCAATTAATTTTTATTCTGATTCATAACGGTTAGTAAACAATAACAATGAAAATCAATCACATTACTGTTTTAACTCTATATAGTTAGTAAACAACTCAATGGGAATTATTACCACTTTCTCCGATTACCCACTGTTCTGATTGTGTACTTCTCTCATTACCCACAATTCTCATTCATGATAAGTAAAAGTGCCATAAAAGTCATAATTGAATACATTAAACTTTTAGAAACATTTAAACTCTATGAAAATCTCATATAAAAACACTCCCCTTAGTTTCATATTTTCAATGTAGCTATAAAAGAAAAGAAAGCACATACACCCAACAAAGGAAAAAGAAAATGGCGTCACTAATTAGGGTTTATAATGTGCTTATTGGGTGATGATGAGGTAATTAAAGATACCCTTTGAGGCTTTGATGATGAATGGATAATCATAATGATAATTTGAACGAAAGTGGAAATGGGATTTTGAAGAATAACAAAGCAACGGACAAAAGGAACGGACCTTAAACGGACAAAAGAAAATGAGGGAGACGTGGACAAATGAGGTCTGCACAAAATTCAATTGAACGTTGCTGGTCCCCTTGAAAATGCTGTTTGGGTCCCTCCATCCACATGTAGGTCCCCTAATAGTAATACCACCAACACACAACCCATTCCTAGCCCTACCGGTAATATTATTCTTCGATTTTATATATATATATATATATATATATATATATATATATATTATTATACTATCTGAAATTTAATTATTTTTTTTATATAGAGATTATTATTATAAGATTTTAAGAATATAACAGTTCCGATTATGATATAAAAGAGTCGAATTTAAGCAAGTATTTTCCATATTGTAATTCTCTTTTGCCATCTTTTACTTTTTGGTTTTCATCTTTTAATTTAAAAGATTATATGATACAAGAGAGTCAAATTTAAAATAATTGAATATAAAAATGAATTTTTTAACCATTTAAATCAAGGTAAGATAGAAATTAGATATTTAAAGGTGATCGGGTGAAGTCAAACTTGTGTATTGAGTGTAAAAATCAATGTTTTAACAATTTGAATTAGAAACGGGAGACAAAAACCAAAAACAATCCCAAAAAATAGCTTTTCGGAATGAAATTGTTAGTGTGTTTTTGTCATTGGAATTGCTAGTGAAAAATAGTAGTGGTAGGTTATGGGTCATTGTGGAGAGGAGCGTTGTAACCCCACCCCCTATCCAATCCCCTACTCCAAAAACCCATTACATTTCTGTCCCTTCTCATTTCTCTCTCTCTCTCTCTCTCTTATATGTATATATATAGTTGCATATTTGTGCACACCAATAACAAAATCATTTTACATTGTCTCAGCTACCGCGTTGTTTTCTGTGCACAAGTATCATCAATTGGGTAGGGTCTCAACGTGTTAGCAATGGCAACGGAGCCCAACAATCCATCAGAAGCTGAGAGCACCAGCCACTCATCATCTTCATCTTTGTTGCTCCAGACTCACCCCAATTCACCCTCCAACCCCAAAACCAAAACCAAAAATCCCAAAACCCAAAAGGCCACCAGCTCACACTCACAGCCGCAATTCAAAAGAAAGAGAGATGATGACAACAACAGCAGCAGCAACAAGCATCCAGTTTACAGAGGAGTTCGCATGCGAAATTGGGGGAAATGGGTGTCCGAAATCCGCGAGCCGCGCAAGAAATCCCGCATCTGGCTGGGCACATTTTCAACTCCTGAGATGGCGGCCCGCGCGCACGACGTGGCCGCCCTCAGCATTAAGGGCAACTCCGCCATTCTGAATTTTCCAGAACTGACCGAGTTGCTCCCACGGCCCGCATCCCTTAAACCTCAAGACATCCAGGTTGCCGCTTCCAAAGCGGCCGCCATGGTTCACTTAACCTCCACCACAACAACATCATCAACATCATCCTCATCATCATCGTCATTGCTGTCATCACACTCGGAATCCGAGGAGCTAGGTGAAATAGTTGAGTTACCTAACATAGAGGGAAGCTTTGACTCGGCCGAGTCAAGGAACGAGTTCATATTAGTGAATGACTCAGTGGATGGGTGGGTGTATCCATCATTGGGGATTGAAGGAGGTGAGTTTATTAATATGTGGGGCTTCTTCTCATCAGACGACATTGCCAGCTGAAGGAACTTATTCATTTATATTCTTAATTAACTGGATTTTTGTTAAATGCGCAACAAGTCACCGACGATGCTAAATCCAGAAACTCGCAGTCGTCCCCGACGATGCTAAATCCAGAAACTCGCAGTCGTCCGCTGAAGGTGAAGAAGTAGTGTGCATGGCTTCTTTTAGGTGTTTCATCTTTTAGAAGAGTGGTGATTATGGTCCTTTACAATTCATTGTGCAAGTTGTTTGGCTACTTTTGTTAACTAGTCACAACTGTCGTCACTGTAATATATAATTCACACAATTTAGTGCTAGCTGTATACATATTTATATCTTTCTCTATAATTTGTTGATGATGTAGACAATATATTTTCATTTTTGCATTTGCGTTTGAATGCGGATTAATTAATTTGTTAAGGAATTGCTAATAAGCACATATATGGCATATTCTTTCACGAGTTAACCTAACTTATAATAAGTCAAATATGCAATAGTTAATGTTATCATCGATCTCTAACCTAACCATCAACATAATCACCACATTCACTGCAAGAGATGTGATGATTAGTGGCCTTTGCTCCCGGAATTTAGTGGTCAATAGGGCTAATTTACTGGTTGTTAGGAATTAGAATTTAGTGATGTAATGTTTTACTTTAGGTTAGTTTGGCTGCCTCCTTGGATTTCTAGTGCGTATAGTTCCATTCTCCTTTTATTACTAGTTTTGATTTATCAAAAAAAATTAATAATAATAATCATCATATTTATATATTTTGTTATATATATAACGATACTAGAGGATGAGTATATTGGTTATCGATCTCCCCTCTTATGAGTGTTTATATATTGAATGCAATATGATGGATTTTAAACATACATATGGAATAGAGATTTGAATTTGATTAAAATGATCAAATTTCTTTAGTACATTCTCAACATATATAGTGAGATTGAACTAGTGCTAAAGAACCATTATTTCTTTTTATTTTGTTTCCTAGAATCACGTAAACCTCCCCCATGTCTTTCATGTCAAAACTAGCAGATAGAAACCTTTTAGTTTCTTTCACATATTATAGGTTAGTTCCCAAGATTAACATGTCATCTACATATAAGCAAATAATGACTCCACCATTTTTGTCAAACTTACTGTATGTGCATTTATCTGCATTATTAATGCTAAAACCTTTTGACAAAATTTCAGTATCAAATTTCTCATGTCACTGCTTAGGTGCTTGCTTCAGACCATATAAGGATTTGACAAGTTTACAAACTTTTTTTTGTTGGCCCGGTTGAACAAACCCTTCAAGTTGTTCCATATAAATTTCTTCATTTAGGTCTCGAACTCACGAGTTCATAGACAGGCGGCACGCGAAAAATGGAGTTCGTATGCGAGAGATGTGGGTCTAGAATGTTCAAGGGCATTTTGGTAATTTGGCCTGGGTAGATATTTTTAACCCAGGGAGATAAGATTCTCCTCATTTCTCTCTCTCTCGCTTCCCGATCTTAATCCATTCCGTGCGACCGAACCCAAGAACCCAAGATTTCGAACTTCAATTCAAGGCAACCTCGTCCGATTCGGTTCCACTCATCGGAATCTTCTCCTCCCCGCGATCAAGGACGTACCGACCGTCGAAGGAAGCGGCCAAGGGAGACACCGAACCGAGGAAAGGAAAAATTGAAACTTTCGATCGATTTTTGGCCAACACAGGTATGGGTTTCGTGTTTAGACTTCATTTTTGAGTTCCTAGGTTCGAGTAGATGGATTTAGACTAAAAATTCGTGAAAAACGGTTACGATTTGAGGAAATTAGGAAAATTTCAAGGTCGACCAGCAATGGCATTTTCAGGCGACGGTAGACGGCGGCGCACGGCAGAGCGGTCGTCTTCTCTAACGACACTCCGGCGACTGGTTCGGTTAGAGGGGTTGACGTGGCATGCCACTTGGAAGCCACATGGTGCCACCTAGCGACTGAGTCAGCACCGAGTCAGGCGTGTGAGGCACTGTAGTAGTGTGTCAGTCACTGTAGCAGGTTTCGGGCTAATCGGACGTCGTTTAGGGGTAGTTTTGGGCGTCCAAAGTAGTTGCATTTTTAGTGTGATGCGAGCGGACCTCCCGGGGTTTAGGGAGTCTAAATGTAGGGTTTTAATCATAGTTGGTAATCCCGATTATTACTTTTGACAGGTGATATTACTCCGGGAACTTCGAAGTAGCATACGACTTGGGATTGAGCTTATTTGGACGTGTAGTGAATGGACTTCGGTTTTGTAAAAGTATAATGCATGCATAAAGATATATTTGATATAATTGCTTATTACGTATTGTTTTGGAAATTTTTTGGATATTATTAAATTATTACTGGACACGGGCTTTCAGTAATTATTTGAAAATGACGTTTTGGGCAATGGCATGACTTTATGGATTCGGGTTTTATATGGTTTCGGTTGAGTCCATGATTTTGGGTTTAGACCCGAATTTGTGATTTTATTGGATTTGGGCATAAATCCAGTTTTTTCAATGAATTTGGCTTAGGCCAAGATACAAGAATTTCAAAACATGGATTTTGGTTTTCACAGAATTATTGTCCCCGAGGGTCAAGGTTTTCTCCAACCGGCGTCGGAGGGTATTTCTCTACCAGATCGCCGAGGTTTCTCCGACGCTGGTGTCGAAGGGTATTTCTCCACCAGGTCGTTGAGGCTATCTACGCCTAGTACAAGGTTCTGCACAACTCGAGGTATATCGGGTGTGTGGAGGGTATCGAGCTACGGCTCGGGATTTTATTCGGGGAGCAATGGGATATGTTTTGATATATTTTGTGTCCAGGTCTGTTTACATGATTTTAAACTCCTTTGAGGAGGGTTTTCAAAGCAGGGTTGTGGACCACGAGATGTTTTTATTATTCGAATTTTCGTGGGTCTCACCAAGTGTTTTAACAAAAGATGGGTTTTCTGATGAGTTTCTGGTTTATCCTTGTGGATTTGTTTGAAAAGGACTTTTATGTTATGCATACATTATTTTACTCGTGGATGGGGAAAAATGTATGTTTTCCTCGGAAATTGTTTTAAAATATTATTTTTTCCACTCACACTTTTCGTGTTTTAAACCCCCTTCCAGACCGTAAGTTGACGAAGGCACATCCATAGGCGGATGCATTACATTTCAGCGGCGCATTTACCTAGACCATCGAGTAGGATTTATATTCCTGTATTTACTAGTCCTACCTAGATGCTCTGTTAAGCCTTTTTGGACTTACTGTACATTATGACTATGTCGATGGTTGTTTGGTGATGTTGGAATTTGTGAGTATCTTTGGATCCTTCGTCTGACATGTGCTTGAGGGTATTTTGGTGATTTTTTTTTATGTTGTTAGACGGGAGCAGGCTTTTCCCTGGTTTCGAGGGAAAATTCGGGAAGGGTCCTGTCAACTTGGTATCAGAGCGCTAGGTTTAAATTCCTGTAGACCGTACACCTAGTGTACACTACGAATTATGGTTCTTTTCAGCATAATGCCTCCGAGACGCGATCCCCGTCAGTGGCCTGGAAACGGTGAGGACACATATAAACCCGTAGTAGAGCCTGATTTGAGGCAGACTCTGGATCAATTGGGTCGGGCATTGACGGCGGTACTTCAGGGTTGAGCTATGTCTAAAGTTTCGGACATTGAACGACCCCATAGGTTGAGGGCGATAGTGTTTACGGGCGAATTAGGCCCAGATGATGCAGATGAGTGGATTGCTCATTTGGAACAAGTGTTTGCTGTTATAAGGTGCCCTCCAGAGGATAGGGTGCGGTTAGTCGCATTTCTTTTGAGCGGGTATGCGAACCGTTGGTGGCATGCTTTGCATCTGACAAGCTGGGATGTCTTTACCCTTACTTGCGACGTTTTTTGGGAGCCCTTCCTCGAGCAGTTTTATCCTCGCTCATACCGAGATGCCAGAGAGGCTGAGTTCTTACAATTACAACAGGGGGACTTGACGGTGGCACAGTATGAGCAGGAATTTCTTGAGTTGTCACGCTTTGTACCGGCTCTGGTGCCGACTGAGATGGATAAGTGTCGAAGGTTTGAGTATGGACTGAGAGATGAGGTCCGAAAGAAGTAAATGATGTGGCCCATACTTTTTTAGGGCTTTATCAGACGCTGCTGCCATAGTAGAGATGAGTTTGCCAGCTTGGTTGGTCCAGGCGACGTCGGGATCGCCTGAATTTCGGTGCCTCTAGTTAAGGACCGTCTAAAAGATGTAGTTCCAGTTTTATATATTTTGGGGGTGCTGGATCCGGATCAGGCAATGATGGAGCCGATCATGGAGATTTTTCAGGGGTACAGCAACCATCCGCTCAGTCTAGTGGGGCTTCAGTGCAATCGACCGGGAGACAGAGTGGCAAACACGCATGGTTTGGTGATACCAGTTGTTACTTTTGTGGGGGAGACGGGTCATTTTAAGAGGGACTGTCCATATCGATCGGGAAGTAGTTCCTTGGGCCGAGATGCTACTGAACCGAATTGGAGAGCAGCGCAGACATCTGGTACTGCAGCAGGGAGACAGAGCCAATCCAGTGGGGCCAACCGGGCTAGTGGGAGACAGAGGGGTCATGGTTGATCTTCTGGTACACAGGTCCGAGTTTTTTCTATGACCCAGCAGGAGGCTCGAGCGGCACCATAGGTGGCTACTGGTATGTTGTCTATTTTTAATCATGATGCTCGAGTTTTGATAGATCTTAGGGCCACACATTATTTTATTTCTCCGGATTTTGCACTTTTTGCTAATAGAGAATTGTCACCGATTGGTAGACGAGGGAAACTGAGTCCTCGCTATTTTGGGCCTTACGAAATTATTGGGAGGATAGGACCAGTGGCTTACAGACTTGCTTTACCCCCAAAACTGTCAAAGGTTCATGATGTCTTTCATGTATCCATGCTCCGGAAGTATTTATTCGATGAATCTCATGTATTGGAGACGCAACCATTTGCGCTGAGAAATAATTGGACTTTTGAGGAGCAACCAGTGCAAATTTTAGGAAGTAGTGCGCAGAAAGACTATTCATCTGGTTAAAGTTTTGTGGAGGAATCATAACGTGGAGGAGGCCACGTGGGAAACCGAGGCAATGATGCGGGTGTAGCATCCACATTTGTTCCAGTAACAGGTATGAATTTCAAGGACGAAATTTCTTTAAGGGGGGTGAGTTGTAACGATCCGAAAATTTAATTAGTCAATTTTCGTAAATTATTTTGCAAAAGGACAAAATTGCCCTTGGTTGTATAAGGGCTCAAAAGTCAATTTTTGTTTGGAGACACTTTTGGCAGTGTTTCGGGGACTGTTGCGTAGGTCTCGAACTCACGAGTTCGTAGACAAGCGGCACGCGAAAAATGGAATTCGTATGCGAGAGATGTGGGTCTAGAATGTTCAGGGGCATTTTGGTAATTTGGCATGAGTTGATATTTTTAACACAGGGAGATCAGATTCTCCTCATTTGTCTTTCTCTCTTCCCGATCTTCATCCATTTCGTGCGACCGAACCCAAAAACCCAAGATTTCGAACTTCAATTGAAGGGAACCTCATCCGATTCAGTTCCACAAATCGGAATTTTTTCCTCCCCGCGATCAAGGACGTACTGACCGTCGAAGGAAGCAGCCACATGAGACACCAAACCGAGGAAAGGAAAGATCGAAAATGTCGTTCGATTTTTCATCCAACACAAGTATGGGTTTCATGTTTAGACTTCTTTTTTGAGTTCCTGGATTCGAGTATATGGATTTAGACTAAAAATTCATAAAAAACGGTTAAGATTTGAGGAAGTTAGAAAAATTTCAAGGTCAGCCGGTAATGGCGTTTTCTGGCCACAGTGGACGGCGACGCACGTCTGAGCGGTCGTCTTCTCTAGTGACTTTCCGACGACACTCCGGTGACTGGTTCGGTCAGAGGAGCTGATGTGGCATGCCACATGGCAGCCACGTGGATGCCACATGGAGCCATGTCGATGCCACATGGAGCCACGTGGAGACCACCTGTCAGCCACGTGGTACCACCTGGCGGTTGAGTCAGCGCCGAGTCAGGCGCGTGAGGCACTGTAGTAGGCGCGAGATCGAGCAGCCGACCTTCTGCCAGCGCGTGGGACTGGGTCTTAGGTCACGGCGATGCGAGTCAACAATGTTTCGAAGTTCTGGACCTTTTGGCACATATTTCGGGTTAATTGGACGTCGTTTAGGGGTAGTTGTGGACGTCCGAAGGGGCTGCATTTTTAGTGTGACACGAGCGGACCTCCTGGGGTTTATGGAGCCTAAATGTAGGGTTTTAATTATAGTTAGTAATCACGATTGTTACTTTTGACAGGCGATACTGCTCCGGGAACTTCGGAGGAGCGTACGACTCAGGATTGAGCTTATTTGAACGTGTGGTGAGTGGACTTTGGTTTTGTAAAGTATAATGTATGCATAAAGATATATTTGATATAATTGCTTATTACGTATTATTTTGGCAAAATTTTGGATATTATTAAATTATTACTTGACACGGGCTTTCAATAATTATTTGAAAATGACGTTTTGGGCTATGGCAGGGCTTTATGGATTCGGGTTTTATATGCTTTCGGTTGAGTACATGACTTTGAGTTAAGACTCGGATTTGTGATTTTATTGGATTTGGGCATACACCAGGTTTTTTCAATGAATTTGGCTTAGGCCAAGAAACAAGAATTTCAAAACATGGATTTTGGTTTTCACTGAATTATTGTCCTCAAGGCTCAAGGTTTTCTCCGACTGGCGTCGAAGGGTATTTCTCCGCCAGATCGTCGAGGTTTCTCCGACGCTGGTGTCGAAGGGTATTTCTCCACTAGGTCGTTGAGGTTGTCTACGCATAGTACATGGTTCTGCACAACTCGAGGTATATCAGGTGTGTGGAGGGTATCGAGCTACGGCTCGGGATTTTATTCTGGGAGCAATGGGAAATGTTTTGATATATTTTGTGTACATGTCTGTTTACATGATTTTAAACTCCTTTGAGGGTTTTCAAAGCAGGGTTGCGGACCACGAGATGTTTTCATTATTCGGATTTTCGTGGGTCCCACCAAGTGTTTTAACAAAAGATGAATTTTCTCGTGAGTTTCCGGTTTATCTTTGTGGATTTGTTTGAAAAGGAATTTTATGTTATGCATGCATTGTTTTACTCGTGGAGTGGGGAAAATGTATGTTTTCCTCAGAAATTACTTTAAAATATTATTTTGTCCACTCACACTTTTCGTGTTTTAAATCCCCTCCAGGCCGTAAGTTGACGAGGGCACATCCAGAGGCGGAGGCGTTACATTTCAGCTGCGCATTTACCTAGACCATCGAGTAGGATTTATATTCATGTATTTACTAGTCCTACCTAGATGCTCTGTTAAGCTTTTTTGGACTTAATGTACATTATGACTATGTCGATGGTTGTTTGGTGATGTTGGAATTTGTGAGTATCATTTGATCCTTCGTTTGACAGGTGCTTGAGGGTATTCTGGGGATTTTTTTTTATGTTGTCAGACGGAAGCATGGCTTTTTCCGGGTTTTGAGGGGAAATTCAGGAAGGGCCCTGTCATTGGATTATCATCTTGTGAATTATATTCACGATTATTGGGATTTCATGCATATCACTATTATCATTATGTGAACTAATGTGATTATCAAGAATTAACTCTTGTTGTTTCACTTTATCTTTGGCATAAATGTGCTCAAAGAATTCAACATCTCTTGATTCAATAATCTCATTTGTTGTAAGATTAAGGAATCTAAAAGCTTTACTAATTTTAGCATATCCTATGAATGCACACTTATAAGTTTTAGGTAATGTCGGGTATTCTTACATAGGCAAGACGTCCCCATACTTTAAAATAATCCAATTTAGGTTTCCTATTAAACCATAACTCATATGAAGTCGTTTTTGACTTCTTGTGTGGTATGTTATTAAGGATATAACACGAAGTTAGTAACGCTTCTCCACATAAATTATTTGGGAATCCACAACTTATTAATAACGAATTAACCATTTCTTTCAAGGTTCTATTTTTTCTTTCAACAAGACCATTTTGTTGAGGATTGTAGTTGCTTGGCTGACACTTCATGTTTAATTCCATGAGTTTCACAAATTTTTGTGAATTCATTAGAAAAATATTCACCAACCCTATCACTTCTTAACACTTTTATTTTCTTGCCAAGCTGATTTTCAACTTCAGCTTTATAAATCTTGAACTTTTCAAATTCTTCGTCTTTACTATTCAATA
Source organism: Oemleria cerasiformis (assembly GCA_037349345.1). Classification (NCBI taxonomy): domain Eukaryota; kingdom Viridiplantae; phylum Streptophyta; class Magnoliopsida; order Rosales; family Rosaceae; genus Oemleria; species Oemleria cerasiformis. The sequence goes on along the minus strand of JAZGTL010000019.1, from coordinate 3,428,693 downwards.
AATATACATAAGTATATCTTGAATAGTGATCGATGAAAGTTAGAAAATATTTCTTACCATCATGGGTTATTAAACCCTTAAGATCACACAAGTCCGTATGGACAAGACCAAGCGATTCAGAAGTTCGTTCAACCTTTTTAAATGGTTTTCTCATTATTTTTGCTTGTGCACATATTTCACATTTTGATATCACATTTTGGAATTAAACCTAAGTTATTCATGCGTTTAATAGATTGAAAATTCACATGTCCTAATCTACCATGCCATAATTAAAAAGACTCAAGCAGATAAATAGAATACATACTTTTATTAACACTGAGTTTAATCATCCCATTACATGAATAACCTTTTCCCACAAATACACTATTCTTGGATAAGATATACTTATCTGATTCAAATACTAATTTAAATCCAGCTTTGTTTAAAAGATCGCCAGAGACTAGATTCTTTCTAATTTCGAGCACATGATGAACATTTTTCAATGTGATCTTCTTCCCATAAGTGAAGTTGAGTTCTAAGGAACCAATTCCCATCACCAATGCTGCATTATCGTTGCCCATTTTGACACTTTGCCCATCGATGCCTTTCTTATAATTTTTGAAAGCTTCTCGGTTGTTTGCAACATGTATGGTGGCACCAGTATCAAGCCACCAACCATCATTAGCATCAATGTGATTTGCTTCAGTCACCACTGCTGAAAAATCATCTTCATCTTCGATCATATTGACTTGCGACTTCAGATGTTTCTTATATAGTCGACAAATTTTCATAATATGACCAGATTTGTTACAAAAGAAGCATCCTTTCTTCACTTCATTAGTGTTATTCCCTTTCTTTTTGAAACTCTTTCCCTTAGGAGGAATAATATATTTATTGGGTTTATCACTTGACTCCCCTTCCACTAAATTTGCTTTAGAGATATCAATGGCGATATCATTTAACTCACTATCTCGTTTACGAGATTCTTCTTCTATACACTTGTGTCTATATATATATATACCATAATTTTCTTACCTAATTCAACTTTAATTTGAAATTTGAATTACTATTTACTAGTGGTTTATTTCTTTTTGGCCTGCAATTATGGAGTAATAGTTAGATGATGATGATGATGATTATGAGTGTTACATATGTCTTCTTTAGACAAATTGCAAATTGTACCGTTGGAAGTTTTAGAAGTTTCTTGTCATTGCATAAAACTACGAATAAATGTACCGTTGGAAAATTGCAATGATTGAACAATCGAACTGGCTTCTTATACATACGGGACAAACGTACGACCAAAATTTTCACCATGCTTCAAAAATATAAAATTTTAGGTGGGGCCATAAATATATATATGCGACATACAATTCACAGTTTCTTTTTTCACTTGTTGCCAAATGGAAAGAATTCACAGTTTCTTTTTTCACTTTTAGGATTTTATCAAGCCTATTTTGTAACAGATCAAATAAATGTAAAATAATTGATTTCATGAATATAAAACCTGCGGACTGTTACCTTGTAAAGGCAACATTTCTAAAGTACGGAAAATATTATAAATATACGTATTTATTATTTAATACAAACTTTTAGAGTTCACAATTTCTTTGATTTTGGTTTGAAAATCAAAATCAGCTACATCCATGGTATTTAACAACCGTTGGGTAAAAAATTATAAACTACAAATCAAAAGAAAAGTCAAACAATTTTAAATTACAATTTTCAAAGAAATTACAAGTGCAGTGTCACAAATATGACATGACTTCTGAGAGCATCGATTTGATTTTAATATTGAACTAGCTAGTAATTTATTTTAATATTGTGAGCATAAGTTTGATTTTAAATTTTCTTACTACACACTGTAAAATAACATTAAATTAATAACTACTTAATTAATACGAGTTTTTACTTTTTGATTTACAAAATTTACTGTTTAACATAGTAAACATAATTTGTAAGTACTCTTAGCATACATCGTTGTTATATTAGACATTCTTACAAATCTTCGTTGTAAGACATCATATCAATAAGTGGCCGAAATTTATTCGACACCCGTTAGAAAGCGATGGATTGTTTTTTTTGTTTTGTGAATATATATATATATATATATATATATATATATATATATATATATACTATTTGCAATACAACAAAACATCAAAAATGTGATTATTTTCGTACGTAAGTTTTTCTGACGTTTTCTTGCAATTATATATAGCTGAAAACGCGTCTATAATAAAGCAACAAAGCAATTCCAATCTCTTTCGTTATTTTGATGAGACTAACGAGATTGCATTTTCTAATCATACATATACTTTGAATTTATTAACAAAACCAATTAAAAAAAAAGTTTGCACAACAATAAATATGGACAGCCATTGCAGTTGAAGTTGGGCACGATGGTTAATTAAAGCAGTCACGATGATACATTTTGTGACCACACATGTATATTGTATACATGACATTAAATAAAAACTTAAGTTGCTAGATCATCTGTCACATTAGGGGGGACACACGAAGGCATTATTAAACAATTGAGGTGAGACCAAGATATTTCATTGGGGACAAAAGAAACTGAGAGACAATATGTCCATACTTTACTATGACACTTGTCTTACACCATTAAACAACACCAATAGGACCAGTGTGAGTGTGTCACACCCCCCCTCGTTGCGCACACCAAGTCTTTCATTAATATAGGACTTTTTCTTTTTCTTTTTTTTTAAAAAAAGACAATGACTTGTTACTTGGTCAATTCTTATAGCAATATACAATTTTCTCAATCTTATAATTATTCTCATTATTAGTCACATTTCGTGATGGAAGGTTCTTAGTAATACTGTATGAATTTTACCCATGACGACATTTGACTATCTACATTTTTCTTGTGACATTTTGCCACATAATTATTTATTTTGTGACCAATAATAACCATCTATTATTAAATTGTGTTAAATTTTTTATTAAAAAAAGGACAATAATGCGCAAAGCATGTATCTTTTTCAAAATTATTTTCTTCAACCTAATTCTTATGGTTATTCATAGTATTCAGCAACGACTGTTATGCCTGTTAAATAATAAATTTTCTAATTCAAATTCCCTCAAGAAATATCGCACACGACTTTTACATGACTGTATTTTGATGGGAAAATTAACAAAATTAATGGAAATTTGTCACAAAACAAATATATATTTAGGTGGTAAATATCACCAAAAAATGTTTAGGTACAATTCAGATAATATTACTACAATATTTTCATACATGATAACAACCTTTGATATGCATTCGGAGCAATTAAGGTTTATAATGTGAAAGTTTGGCATTTTAAATGGAACAATTAAGAACTAATTGTATGGAACGCATGCATACTTACATATTTAGAATAAAAGGTTAATTAGTTTTAAAACAAAATTAATTTCTAAAATGGGTTTTGGTAGCTTAGGGAACAACCCCTTCCCTTCTTTTTGAATCTTATTTCCATTTTCTTGTCAGTTATGATTTAACTACGTAGGTACGTCATTATTGATCAAACATGGTGTTCTTCCTCATTTGACTGCTTAGATGTTCAAAATTTGCCCATAATCAAGCTTGTCTTATCATCTAATCTCATATATGTATTAACTAAAGACCAATATTAACAAAATTTAAATTATGTTTATACATAGTAGTTGACAAAAACAATTATGTGTTACGATGTATATATATGGGCAATATTCTACTAATAAAACAGCGACAACAAATTTTTTAACTGAATTTTGTAAAAACAAAGTGTTTATATGAAATAAAATTAACTTTTAAAACAAAATTTATAAAATAACAATAAATTAATTAACGTCAATTTGGAGAGACAATGGTTAATTAGTGTTTCTTCAAATCTCCTAATCTTCTAAACAAGTGAACGTCCCTAATTATTGATTATTGGACCCCTTCTTCCTATATATATATATATACTAAAGTTCTTCTTGGAAGGTGGAGAGATTCATAATCACATAATTAATTAATGAACTTTTTAAATTATTAGTAATCGTAGAGATATAAATAGTGAAGCGCGGGCAATTTGCAGTTTCATATCATACATGTGGTTCACTCTTAACCAATTGGATGCGCTTAATAATTTGCATAATTCTACTATAACTCTCCATGTGTAATTAATGGTGCTGATTATTTGGTGGGTGTGATGCCTTAATCAGCAGTCTCCTTTTTCTATAGTAGCTCTCCTCAAATTAACCTTCAAACCAGCCTATGCTGGAATACAAAACAAATTAGTGTGCTTTCATCAAATAATAATGGCTATGTCATGTTGGATGATTCAGTAATAGTGTTGTAAAATATGTGTTAACAACACAATAACCAAATCACAAATAGGCTGGCTCAGTGATTAGGGTGTTTCCAGAATCGGTATAAAATCTCCGACACGTCCTAAGTTTGATCTTTTGTTGGTGTGTCTTCTGATTGTGGTCAAGGGTGCGCTGAAAAGCGTGTGTGAGTCTTCACTAGCTAGTTCTCTTTTTAAAGAAAAAATAATAAATTCATGATAACCACTCGATCTAATTTGTCATATTAATGATTGTCAAGTAGTTCAAATTTTAATCTTTGAAGTTTTTTTTTTTAAAAAAAAAAAAATAGGAGAAAAATAAACTAGAGGAGGTTTATTTCTAAAGAAGCAATACTATTGTTTGTTTGTGTATATGAAAGGCATACTATCAAATTAGCTTTCTCCATCATTCTCTTATAATTATTATTATTTTTAGTTAATGATGGTAATGATTTTCATTTTATATACAATTATATTAAGATATACAATATATACACTGAATATTTATCTCATTTTTTACGAGTATCGAACATGTCATTAAAAACTTCCCCTATACAAAAGAGAAAATACCACTACCAGAATGCTCGGGACTTAAAATATAGTCAATGGAGACCGGAGAGAAATGCTACTAGATACTAGTGGTTAATGACTTTTATAAATAATGTATGCTCACACAGTGATAAATAGGAACTGTAGACCACCATAAACAAGTAGCGCCCATGGCCTAATGGATAAGGCGCTTGACTTCTAATCAAGCGATTGTGGGTTCGAGTCCCACTGGGCGTGCTTCACTTTTTTTATTTTAACTAACCTGCTGGGGGGCCCAACCATTCTTTTTGCTATTTTTTAATTGTTCCATTCTGAAATCGCTCGGCAAACCTTATTGGCATATCTTCTTATAAAATAGGAATATTTAAAAACAATTAGAAGTGGAATATATACGTTACATATCAATATCAATCTCGTTGTTAGTTATGAGTGAAGAATTTGAAATTAGAGACATCTCACTACATGGTAAGAACTTTGGAGAAATATCACTAAATTAATAGTATTAGTGATGTAAAAGTAATTTATTGATTAATTTTTATTTCATTGATAAATTTTTTTATATTAAGAGATATTTTAAATTTGAATCTGCTAATCTCATTAATAAAAGAAAATTGTAGGAATTATTCAAGACCGATGCTATTGTCATTCTTCTGATCTGAACCATTTTCCTAATCTACAAAAAATTAAAATAAAATAAAACCTACTCCACTCAACCCATCCACTAATAATTATTATTACTTTCCTCCCCTAAAGTTTTGAATGAGCTCAACAATGATCTTGTCATGGACCCTCCCAATGGGAAGCATTCATAAGAGTTTTGTTGAAAGGCCAGTATATGAGCATTATATATTTACAAATGAAGAGAAATATTATTAAAATGTAAATTTTTTCTTAATATAAAAAATATGGGAAAAATAATTATATAATACACATTAGGTATCGATCTAGTTCTTTACAAAATCGAACTCGAGTTCCTACATAATATTTATAGAAGAATATTATTAGAACATAGCACTAAGTCGTATGAAAGTATAAAATTATGTACAATAAGAAACACCATTTTCAATTGGAGAGAATATCTTTAGTCAAATGAGTTTAAATTTTTTTTCTCCAGGTAGACACTCTATAGGCTTTATAAATCAAAAACCGTTTACTAGTACTGATAATTTGATTCCTCTAATAAAACAACCCTAAGAAAAAAAATTAAACCTCCCATTTGAACTGATAAACTAGTTGTGTTGAAAATACAGCACAAAACATATATGAATTAGTGTTTTTTTTTGGGATGCAGAAAAAAAAACCTAAAGTTGGAAGCCACGAGGGCAACCTAGATGAAAGCTGTTCTTCTTATGTCCCAAAGTTGGAAGCCGTGAGGGCAACCCAGATGAAAGCTGTTCTTCTTATGTCCCAAAGAGGTCATGGTATCTACAACGAAATTCGGCTCACGGAATATATGCTTGAAGTGGATAAAAGTAAATTTTGAAGCAAAGTCTTCGATATCCTTGATGAGCGTAAAACGTTTCCAAGGAACATCACACTTCTTTAAAACGCGGTCAATAACGAGCTTTGACTCTCCTTCAACAAGAATATCAGAGTGCCCGCCCGAGTAGCTTGCAAAAGGCCTTCTCTCAAAGCAATTCCCTCAGTGATAGCCACTTTTGACGACCCTATGGGGGGTAGAACCAGCCACGAGAGGGTTGCCATTCACATCTCTTATGATGAAGCCCGAAGAACCAATTGACGTGATTTGATTCAGGGAACCATCAAAATTGAGTTTCACTTTGTTCTCAAGGGTAGCCTTCCATTTGATAATGATAGCATTTCCTTGAGTTGTAGAGTTCACATAACTAGGATTAGAAAATTGAAAGGCATGCCAAAAATCAGCACCAAACTGAGCAGCAATGCATAGAACTTTGGTAGGATGGGGTTTCATACTTCGAAAGATCACATCATTTTTTATCTTCCAAAGTTGCCAACAAAGAAGCAAGATCTTGCTTAGATTGTGGTTTTCATCACTGTTTGATCATGCACCAAAGAAAGAAGATAGCCAATCTAAAAAATAAAGGTTACTTGAGAGTGAATTTGGGTAGTTTATGCCACATCTCCAAACTTCAATAGCAAATGTGCAATCTTTAAAAATATGGTTAAGATCCTCCGAATGCGAATGACAAAGCACACAAGAGGGATCAATATTAAGGTTCATATTGAAAAGCTTATCTTTGGTCTTAAGGCGACCTCTTCCAAGGAGCCAATCAAAAATTTAAACCTTGGGAGGAATCGACAACTTCCAACTTTCGGCAAGAATGATGCATTAGGATGTGAAGGTGAAGACTCATAATGAAGAGAGATAGCAGATTTAATAGAAAAAACTCCATTAGGAGAAGGGCCCCAAACAAATTTATTAGGATTAACCTAAAGAGGTAAAGGAATAGCTTGAATTTTAGAGGCAATGTCTGCCCAGACCATAGTAAGGAGAGCCTCCTTGTTCCAATTGTTATCAACAATAAATTTATCCACCGTTAGGTTCCAATCTAAGTCATTCCAATAGGACGAGGGTAATAAATTGTAGAGAGGAAAAGGGAAGACCCAATTATAAGACCAGAAGCAAATATCCTTACCATCCTCAATTATCCAACGCATACCCTTAGTAATTAGCTCCCGAGCTTGAAGAATACCTTTCCAGGCCGTCGACGCTGAGGATTTAGGTTTAGCTTGTAAGAAAGAAAAGCGTTTTAAGTATTTATAGGTGACAATTTGAACATATCCGACTGAGTTAGAATTTTCTAGGCCAGTTTAGCAATGGCATCTTGGTTATAGACCCTAGCAAGACGAAGACAAAGTCCTCCTTTTTTTTAGGAGTGCAAACATCCTACCAAGCAACTAGGGGAGATTTCACCTCCTCACCCTAGAAGAAGGTCCTAGCTTGACCATCAAGCTGATTTGTGAGCTTCCCGGGGCATAAGAAACAAGACATAACATGATTAGGAATACCCGAAAGATTTGAATGGATAAATACACGCTTACCTGCTCTAGATAAAGTATTTCATTTCCAACCAGCTAACTTCTTTTGGAATCTTGAGAGTATTTCCTTAGCATTAACCGGATATTTCCAGTTCATCACGTTATGAGTTCCTAGATACCTTCCAATTGTGGTTTTATGGCTGCCATTAAAGATGTTGGAAGTCGAGTGTTTAGTACATGTGCTTACATTTTTGGAGAATAAGAGAGAACTTTTATGAAAATTAATTTTTTGACTAGAAGCATTCGAAAAGAGATTAATGGCAGATAAAATATTCCTAGCAGCTTTAGTGGTAGCTTTACCAAAAATAAGACAATTATCATCAAATAAGATATTAGAGATACGGTAACCTCTTGGAGCAGTTAAAAAACCCACCTGGTTTTTTGGGGACGTTGTAAGATTATTTAAGAATCTAGTGAAGGGTTTCATACCGAGAATAAAGAATAATGCTATTTAGACACACTAAATTTATCACATTTAGTGACCACATGGATGTGACAATCTATTGACCACACAAAATAAATACAAAGTGATTTAATTGATTGAAATAACATCATTATTGATTGATACATCAATGTGACCACTGAGTATAATCAATTTAGTGTGTCTAAATAACATTACTAAAAAATAAATAGATACGGAGATAATAAATCTCATTGCCGTATCCCTCTAGAAGGATAAAAGAAACCTTCACGGCTACCATTAACCAAAATTGAAAAAGAGCCTGAAATTACACATTTCATGGTAAGCGTAACCCAGTGTTGATGGGTTGTATATGAATTAGTTGTATGTCTGTTTCAAAAGTGACAAGCAAATAGATGAGACAAACATTTCTTAGCCTCGAGTCGTGTTTGGCAAGACACATATACAAAAGCCAAGTGTGTTGAGCTGTAAAAGCCATTGCCATTAATTAGACCAAAAAGAAAAATAGTAGGTCCTTACAATTTTTTTATTTTAACACCGACTTTCTTAAAGTAGAAATTAATAAAGAGAAAGAACATTACTTTTGGCAATGGCTAAACCATATTATTAATTACAAGTCTAGATCTTTCGAAATCTTCTATCTTCTTATGTTTATAAAACTATATATATACTAAAGCTGTGTTCCAAAAAATATTCATTAATTATTATTAATATTTTTCAAGATAGTTAGTCATTGGACTATATAATAAGGATAATTTTGATAGTATTATTATAGCAAGTGTGAACCGTATAAAGTTACTCAATTATATTAACTTATTCGGTAGCTAATTAATATGAGTGGTACCAAATACCGATTTCGTATTATATTATCATATTCAGTTCCTTATATGGCGTACCAAACGTAGCCTTAGAGTTTATATTTTATTTCTTGAAAAATAAAACAACTTTCTTACATTTTACATCTTAGAGTTATTATTTAATAGTCTTTATAATTATAATTATATATATAATACATATGTAAAATCATACTTATGGTTAGTTATCCAATATTGCTATAATACATGTAAAATCATGTAAATTAACAAATGATAATGCATGTAAATAATTGATCATCGTTTGAATATTTTTTCATATATATTCTAAAATTTATTTATATATATATATAATTTTGTATAAAATTAATGTTTATAATCAATTGAATAGCCCCGCAGAAACGTAGGCTATATCTTGCTAGTATTAACGAAGTTTTTAAAAAGATGATTACACTTTTATTTTTCAAAAGAATCTGCTGTGAACATATAAATATTATCATCTTGAAGATGTTTTCACATGATTCTCGAGTGAAAGGTTGCATGTTTCTTACACTATTTTCTGGCCAATGTATATACATAATTCATCTAAAGTGTACTAAAAAGGAAAAATAAATGTAATAATTAATCATAATAATTGAAAAATTGATGAATTACTCTCGAAAATTCATTCTTTTTCCTATCGCATCATATTATGGAATCTCCTAACCAAATCAAATCAAATCAAATCTTAATAATCAAATATCTACAATGCATGCACGTGAAATTAAAAATAAACTTTATTTTTTGAACATTATTTATTAACATCATTGCCTGCAATAGCAGTAATATTGCATATGTATAGCACTAACATTGGCCTCAATAAGTTGGTGAGGTGTAGTATCATCCTCCCATTTCATGTGTTTTCTCTGGTTAAAGTTGAATGAGTGCCACGCGTCACTATCTGTGAGTTGTAAATTCTAGGTTCGGTAAAGAGAGGCTTTCTTGTCAACATGATTATGTATTGTGTGTTACTTAATTATCTTAAGTTTGATTTGTTTGAGAGTGACTCATCTGTGCAGCAACAACCCATTGTTCAATAACAAGGAAAATCATACAATCCACTCCATATTTGTTGCAAGTTTACTGTTCATCTCACAATTACCTTTGTGTTATTTAGTAACTATTGCAAGTTGATGTCCACATAGATTATTTGTTCAATAACTTAGAGATCTTACAATCCACTTTTAATCGTGTGAAAAGCTTTAAAAGTAAATCTCAGATGCATACAATCACTCGCAAATTATACGTATTAAGTGAATTCAACTATAGTCCTAGAAATAGGATATAACGCGTTTGAATTTTACAATTCATTCCACATCGGTCCCTCGATCACATGAAGCTACTGCGAGTTGAAGTGGACACTGATTTTGATGATTCATGTAGACCTATAAGTGCACTCATGATCGTGACACTTTTGTTTTGGTGGTTTTGTTCTTTCTATGTTGAACGTAGATGGCTAAAAAAGCAGCCTCATATGACTGACAAAATAATTTTGCGGAAAAGCCAGGAAGGTACGTAAGTTTTCTGCTTGAATGACCCTTTCGCTAGCTCACTCTTTTCTTTCATTATTTTTTGGAGAATCTTTATTACGTGATAACTCATGTCATCCGATATGACTCAGCACAATTGTACAATGAAGTTGAATATGCTCATACATTTGCACTAACAACACACATGCATAAGATGCAATAATGTAAAACCGGGTCAGTTTCGGGATTTTCTTTCTGAGAAGGTTTATCGCATTGTTTTTCGTCACCTTCATCTAAATTTGTGAAAAAAACGAAAACTACTACAAAACATATAAAAATCTAAAAATAAAAAATGTGAAAACGGCCCCAACTCATTATATACATTGGTTTACTACCAAAATTGATAGTTGTGGTGATACAGGTTTCCTGGGTTGCGCAAACAATCAGTGTGCCTAATTAATAGTTGTACAGATATTAAAGGGAACAAGAAAATGATCTCACAAGTCCTTTTCAAAATGATCAGGAGAGTTTGCAGTTTGCAACCGAAACAATTAGCCTACTGGGGAATAGCAAAGGAATTACCCTCCCGACTTAGAACATAATCACACTTCCAAAGAATCAGAGTCCATCACAGCTCCCATTCTTGTAATATAGTTGAGGAGGAAGAGGGATCTCCGAGGCTTCACGCTTCCCAAGAGACGAGGCATAATCTTCTAAACTTTGGGAGCTAGGGATACAGAAAACTTGGAATACGACACAGAGACCATGGTAAACAGAAGCAATGCTGTGACTGCCCACACACTTGAACCAGACTCGGAATGGCAGGATTGATGCAAAATGCTTAAGAAACAACGGGAATGATTTCGTACCTGTATCAACATAGTAAAGAAAAAGTGTTCAGCCAGTTGATTCCTAAAAAGGGAAATATTTGTACCCACAGAGACACATTCATAGAAACCTAAATGAAAACTCATTGTCAGGCGATAGTGAATCATGATCCCCAAAAGGTGACCAATACCTTACATTTATCCAAATCCTACAGAACCATTCTTCAGAAACAACATTCAATGTAAAAATACTCTAGGAAAAGAGATGAACAAAATCCAGCTGGAGTTGAACAACATTCATGTACAAACTGTGAACTACTAACATGCCCTTTAATAGGTTTGTCATGACTCATGAACAGACTACAACAATATAGGATGAAAATGTACCATGCAGCACTTTCGTTCCAGAAGGTAGGATACAACCAACACGAGGATGTATACCATTCCATTATGCTAGGTTTGGAAAATATCAATTTCTTCTCCGCCTAAATTATCAATAGCATAAAAATACAAATAAAAATCATCCTTGCTATCCATGAGAATCGAACCTAAGACCTACCACTTACAAAGTGGGGAGGAATACCACTAGGCTGTAGTTCCGGTCCTTGGATCCATGCATAGGCCAATGCAAGGGCCTGGGGTGCGCTCCACCCCTCCCGAAATTGATGACCCAAAGGAAGCCCACTTTATTAATTTTTTGTACACTTAAATCAGAGAGATGATGAATTTTTTGGAGATCATATGATATCTTATCCACGTAAAAGATGAGCTTGTTTCAATTTTAGCGTTTTATGTTGTATTTTATTGCATGATTATTTGTTGTTTCTTTGCATAAAGTATAAATTTTAACTAGGTGTATTTTTTTAATCAATGAAATTCACCTAATACCGTCAAAATTTGATTTAAAAAGTTAAAATTTAGTCCACCTCATTTTTAATTCCTGGGTTCATGCCTGCTTGGATCTTAAAAGTAATTAAACATCAATCTCTGCTGCATGCTGTTACTTTGTAGGATGTGTAGTTTTTAGGAAAATCCTAAAAGCGCAAGGCCTTCTGTAACCTGCACAAGATGTTATGCAGCAACACATCATAGCCACTCCCAAATGTAATCCTGACTTTTGATCTAGAGACAGATACAAAGCACAAACTAAGGCCTAAGACATATCATCTATGTACATGACTCCAACTGAAGAGTATCAGTGGCATTACAGGAGTCTCCATAGTTATGAAATAGTAAAACTTCTGCAATCCATCTATACCAGAAATGGAACTTCTCGACAGTTCCACCTTGAATTAGCATTAAACTAACTTGGCCATCCCCAATTTTGTTTTCATTTGGTTAGTCATTACCAAGTCCTGTATACAAACACCCAAAAATAAGAATGCAAAGTTCATGACCTAACAGTTCCATTATATTGGCAACTCTGCCACAAAAGAAAAAAAAAGACTCACTAATGTCATGAGTTGAAATCCTTGCTGGTGACGAGACAATTACTACTGATAATTGTGTTTCAGCAATCCAAGTGCCAAAATTTAACTCATTTATTACAAATGTGTATGACATACGCTATTAATTTTTTATATTTCAGTGTGGAAATAGATGCTAAAGAATTAAATTGCTGATTAAAATACTTTATTTAATCCAAATTGATAATGTAAAGACACAAAGCATGTTCTCCATCTAGACAAAGATCTTTCAACTATGTAAAAGTCAAGACATGTCTTAATTGGAGTGATTACTCAGCTTTCAAGAAAGTGCTGTGCTGATACTGGCTGATGATTATTTTGAAGCAAAATATTTAGTCTAAATAGCTTAAAATTTACATAATAAAGATGGAAATGCTAAATTAAAATCATTGTTCTAATGCACTTCTCAAACAATCCTCAAAGACCTACCAATCTTACTACCTAAACACCATTCTGTATCACGACTATTTGTATCACTCAATACTTAAAAAGCATCAAATATTTATGGCTGAATCAAAAGTCGAAAAGAACTTCAACAGGATTTCTAAATTGTAACTAGCGCTCAGTCTTGATTTCCAGCATGTCAACCTAAATAACAAGCACTTTATTAAAACAAAGAGTGGGACAGAGAGGAAATGCTTACCATATGGTACACCGACTAGAAACACTTGGGCACTCCAAATAGCTTAGTTCTCATTTGTGCTAGAAAGAACAAGTCTTTGAAATTTTTTGGATAGGTCTTGATAAATCTGAATTTCTGTTGGCTTAACTTGTTGAATTGCAGTCTTTAAATGTTGCATTTTTACTTCCGAGGCATCAAGGCTCTCCTGATAGCATAAATAAACCCGAGTTAATGAACAGATTCAGAAAAAGAGAAATTCATTCAATTAGGAATCATCAAACCTCAATAGCTGCAATGGCTGCTTCGCGGCATATTAATGATATATCAGCCCCAGTACAGCCTTCTGCAAGATGAGCAAGTTCATATAGGTTGACATCAGAACTGCATGGAATCTTTCGTAGATGGATACGAAATATCTCTTCTCGATCAGTCTCATCTGGGGGTCCAACATATAGCAGCCGGTCAAAACGTCCTGTCCAAAAAAATAATTCTCTTGTTAGGAATGATATTTTAGTTCAAAGAGAGATAGACAGATGCTTAGAAATCAGCCAAGAGAGATTAGTACCTGGTCTAAGCAGGGCACTATCAATCTTGTCCGGCCTATTTGTAGCACCAATAACTGTGACGTTGACTCTTTCATGTAAACCTAATTTTAACAGTGAATAAAGATTCTATAAATTGTCTATGCAAAAGCCTCACAAGCAAGAAAAGAAAAGAGCTTATAAATATGCGTACAATAATTCAAATTTGTTACCAACCATCTAGTTCAACAAGCAGCTGACTCATAACCCTATCTGAAACTGAAACTCCATCACTTTCCTTCCCACGAATGGCAGCAAGCCCATCAATTTCATCAAAGAATATTATTGCTGGGGCATTAGCCCTAGCCTTAGCAAACAGGGATTTCACAGCCTTCTCAGATTCACCAACCCATTTGCTAAAAAGTTCTGGACCCTTCACAGCAAGGAAGTTCAGCCGTGCCTCAGAAGCTACAGCACGAGCCATGAGGGTTTTGCTGCACCCTGGAGGACCAAACATCAGGACCCCTGTTGGGGGCCGAGTCCCTATTCGCTTGAATGCATCCTGGTGTTTTTGAGGCCATATTACTGCTTCCATTAACTGGTTTTTGACCTCCCTTTGACCACCAACATCTTCCCAATTAACCTTCGGAACCTCAAGTATTACCTACAAGTTTAAAGGAACTGGCTAAGGCTAAGAATATACATATATGCTGATAGATAGTTATCTAAATATAAATGACTGCCTGGAAACATGGAAGTATGATCCCTACCTCCCGCATGGCACTGGGCATCACTCTCATCCTGGCCTTTTCAAAATCTTCAAAAACTACTTTTAAGATACATTCCTTTTCAATTCCATTCAGCAAATTATCATCATCTGCATTTGTTTCCTTGAAATGCACAGATGTCTCCGAAGAAAAATCCAAATTTGAGATAGATGAAGATGTGGAATTTGTGTAATCTCTTGATATGTCTGTTGTGTATTTTGAGCAATCAGGTACTATAAGACCGTTAGAACAATCTTCATAAGCAATAAATGTTTGGTGCAAAGAACCATCAGAGCATTTAGGTTCGACAAAACGCCTAAGACAGTTGAAAGCTGCCTCGTTGCAAAGGGAAGCTAGATCAGCACCCACAAAACCATGTGTAGCAATAGCAAGATGTTGGATTTGCTCATCAGAAAGAGCGTGCTCCATTTCACCGACAAGGGTATGAAGTATCTCTAAACGTTGCATGGGAGAGGGTACACCTGAATGCCAAATTTCAAAATAAGATATTATATTGACATCTGAAAAGTGAAAGCTAGCTCTACCAACCAATACAAATAAATTGATGGTGCAACAGAAACATCTGTCTCCATCTACTTTTCGAAACATAAATACACATGAACGATACTCAATACAGTTACAACAAAAGTATGCCAACGACAACCCCAAGATAAAGATAGATTTTATTTACACGTCAAAGCTAGCCTTCGTACTAACTACCCTTCTCATATGGAGAGTTGGAATTCTCCTCTTAGTCAGTTTTTACAAACTAGAAATGATAAAAAGAAAAATCAATAAATTAAATCAAAAGTAGAAGAAGAGAAGGTTGTTTAGTATTACCTATTTCAATCTCCCTGTCAAGTCTTCCAGGCCGTCTGAGTGCAGGTTCAATGCTATCAGGCCTGTTGGTAGCAGCAATTACAAGTATTCCCTCAGTTCTACTAACCCCATCCATCAAATTCAAAAGTGTAGCAACCATCCTTTGAGATAGCTCTTCACCTCCATCTTTCCTTGCAGGTGCAATAGCATCTAGCTCATCAATAAATACCTGTGGACAAAACCATTAGAGGAAAGGCAGTAGAGAAATGTGATATTGAACCAACTAGTTTCTCAAAGGCAAAACCTTGATTATGGAATGAAAATTAAATGAATCCTATTCGCAGATATATATTCTTTAAAGGATACAGTTAAATTGCTAACATTTCATTTCTAAGTAATGTTAACATTTTAGTTCTGCTTTTAAGTCTTTGAAAGGGCTACTTTCATACAATGCTTTATTAATCAAAACCTTCTAAATTCAATAATTTTTTCAAGCAAGTATTAGGCTGATTTATAGCTTAGGAAACTTCCACAAAATTAAGCTTTCCCAAATTATTGTTTATACAAATCAAGCCCTTGTTTCCTGTAAGGTATTTGGTATAATTCTAGGAGAGCACCTTTTTCAGTACTTAGTTAAATTCTCGAAGAATAAGGCAGCATTTGATTCTATGTTCTTGGGAAAGCTTTGACATAAGAGAGTATGTCAAAGGTCAGTGGGTGTTGGGTTTTGATATAAATAGGTCATCATCCGTTTTAAATTAATTTAAATTCCAACTTTACTGAGAAGCATATAATTACCAATGACAA
Organism: Oemleria cerasiformis; assembly: GCA_037349345.1. Classification (NCBI taxonomy): domain Eukaryota; kingdom Viridiplantae; phylum Streptophyta; class Magnoliopsida; order Rosales; family Rosaceae; genus Oemleria; species Oemleria cerasiformis. The sequence continues at coordinate 3,412,255 of JAZGTL010000019.1, read as the reverse complement.
ATGACAAAACAATTTTGAACCCTGAAGCCAAATTGGTAACTTGTCAGAATATTAGGGGGTTTTACCACAAAAAATAAATGCATAATCAATTTTTAGGTCAGTACACATCACTATGTCCCACAGAAAAGGACTCCAAGTTTTCAGTGTAGTCAATTCCCAATGTATAACTCTCTAGAATTTTCAACTTACACAATGGACTAACAATCATAATTCAGCTTTCTGTTAACTTTAACAATTTCTTTTTGTGCCATACTTATTTGAGACTTTTAATAATATTTTTATACTTAGGGAGATCACATTAGGGTTCATAATGAGTAAAGGCCTGGGCTACTGTCAATAATGCACATGAAAAGAACTGAAACAGCTTTTGCCTACTAAATGCAGTCCATAATTGTATGTTTGCATAGTTCGAAACTTAACTTTACCAACACATGCATCAGTGTTAAGTTCTAATCAGAAAATGATAATGTAGCCTTAAAATACAAGGCATAATAATTAAAACAGAGAAGAAACCTAACCACAGAAGGTGCAGCTTGGCTAGCAGATTGAAAAACATCACGCAGAGCTTGCTCACTTTCTCCATAGTATTGACTCACAACTTCAGGTCCATTGACAGAAAAAAATTTGATACCAGCATCACGGGCACATAATCGAGCCAAAGAAGTCTTTCCCGTACCAGGAGGACCATGAAGCAGCACTCCCTTTGTAGTTCGTAAACCAAGACTAATTAAAAAAAGATAAGCATAAATGAATGTAATAAAAGAACAAACAACTTATGAACACACCAAAACCATGTGTTTCAACCAAGTGAACATGCTAATTAGTGTGTTCCTGGAAGACAACTATAATTCTTAATTTTTCCAAAGATCGCTATATTTCCTACATACAAATCATTAAATATATGCATCAGATGTCACTGTAATGCCTTATTCAACGGAAATTTCTAGATGGCTCATCATTGGTGGTTGACAGATTCCATTCGTATAATGTTATAATTAATCATGCAGCTTATATATTTTAGCATTATAATGGTCTTTATATCAAAGAATATTTCCACCACAAGCAGAAGTTGTAGATAACTGAAAAAGAGTGCGGAATGCCCGAAGTGTAGTATCACATTCAAAACTCTGTTACACTGTTAAGCAAAAATAATGTGTCATATGACATACCTTGACAAAGAATCCATAGAGGAGAAAATTATGATGTCCTTCAAAACTGCATATTCTTTAGAAAGACCACCCAATCTGGAAATGTTATCACCCATATTAGCTATAGAATCATTACGGTCCACACCAGATAGATTGCTTCTCTGTGGAGTTTCAGATTCTGGGTTTGATGGCAAATGAAAACATACTTTGGTTTCTTGCTTCACTAGAAAAGCATCATTTTCACCTCGCACTAATTCAGAAGCCTCATTTAGCAAGCCAGGTTTAGCATTATCGTTTGACAAACTTTGAGCACCAATCACTTGGAGTAAACAAAGCTGTGAAAGCATTGGGATGGTCACAAAATTTCCACGAAGTAGACACCGAGAATATAACCATGTCGTAGCACATGTCTGCAGAAGTCTTTTTGTACTGTCATCCCCTAAAACCTCTGCAACATTAAAAGAATCAACAGATGGTCCATCTGTAATGGGTAAACTCGCTACTGACTCCTCCCGTCGAGGTGAAGTTACTGGACTACTATTATACACACTTAGCTTTGATCGATTCAATGGTGTCTTAGGAGATCCAACCATTCCATTTTCAGAAGAAATGTTGACAGATGCATTGTTCACAATTAATTTATTGCTAGAATGAAGCAGCTCCAAATCTAACTCCTTGCAGTCATGTACCGAGGGGCAATTAACTTTAGTGCTACTTGGTTTTCCTGTATTACATAAAAGACCAGGATGGAATTGATTTTGTACAGGGTGGATGAATATGACCCTGCCGGATGCAGGACAACCCATTGAATTTGAAAGATTTGAAGACAATAACACTTCGGTCTTTGTAACCTGAGATGAAGACATGAATAAGAGTAAAGAAAATGTTACCTGGTACAAATGGGGAACCCGATTGTTGCGACACAATAACTTACTCAAATGAATTAACCATTATCATTCCAAACTCCAGAGCCACAGAGGCAGCAAAAGAAGATATTAATTAATCAAAAAAGGTTCGATAGAAAATTGCACCCAACTAATTTGATAATTAGATTTTGTGATCCTCATTACACGATGCCATTTCAAAATTCAACAACACAGTTCAAAGAGTAAAGAAGTGAAGTCAGGAAGAATTCATATTACAATCACTTGACCACATCATAGAGGACATCAGTTCGTTCGGAGATTAGTAGTTACCCAGTACTGGAAAAAGGAACTTACTGTTTAGAGTTAGCCAGACACTAATCTAATGCCATATGTTTCAAGCTTTATTGCATAGTAAAGCTTCTGCAATAAAGCTTCTGCTAAGCCTTTTTATTTTTACTCAAGACCATCTTTCACAATTCAGATATCAAATATAGTTCTAGATAGCAGAAACAAAAAAGTAACCCAGTTGCCATTCGAACCTTAGACGAAGGAAAAATTGTTGCAAGAGCAAAGTAGTTCCCTGCTTCATCATCCAACTGTCGACAAGCCTCAACTCCAAAACGTCTAGCACATTCATCTGCTAATGAGCTGAGAGGAAAGCTATCTGAAAATCTACTCTTCAAGCAAGGAAGGGACACCTGCCAATCGAACCGGTTCAAAAAAATGGCACAGTTAAACCCAAGAATTAAAATCAAAGAAATTAAATTTCTTTGTGAAAGAGAAGATGAAAATTTTGAAACTTACCGATACAATGGAGCCAGGAGTAAAGGAAGAGGCAACCATGGAAGGCTCAGACAGCCAAATTTTACAGCTTTTGGGGTCATCGTGTATATCGGTGACTCGGCCAATGAAGGCAGACTTACTAATCAAAGATGGGTATTTGATGGAAGCTTGTTCAAGAGAGCTTGCAAAATCCTCTTCAGAAGCTTCAAAATTAAGTGACCCAGGTGACGAAAAAGTGTCAGAATTTGATAGCCTTGACTGGGTCTTTGAATGCTTCTTTCCCTTTGAAGAAGGCATCTGTGAATACAAGACTGAGCAGGTTTGTGCTGTGAGAGAAAATTACGTTGATGGGTGTTAGAAACAGAGAGATATTGACTGAGAGAGTAAAGAGAAAGAGGCGCGCTGGTGCTGGAGAACTTAATTCGGTGGCTTGTAGGTTAACAAAATAAAATAATTATGATTATATGAATCGACAGCCTGATTTTTGGTCGGGCCAAATTGAAATGTATTTCTAATTTTATTCTAAAAAAAATTTGGAATAGTATATCAATTCTAATTTAAATTGTAATTACAAAGACATTTTTAAATTTGGAAGTTTTGAAACATGAATTATTTTATAATTTAAGGAATTTAATTCAAAATTGATTTGGAATATGGTTGTTTTTTGGCCAATTCGGTTCAATTTTGGAGAAATCGAATGAACTGGAATACTTGATTTTTTTTATTTCGTAAAAAGAATTTGACTGCACATAAAGAATACATCAGTTTTAATCAATATGATTAGGCATCTTATATATGCACGTCCATCTATACTACCAATTATTAGATGATATATTCCATAACTTTTTAGCAATTCCTTCTATTTAATAATAGCTAGATAGGGTCCAAAAGAAAAGATGTTTGCAAAAAAATTATTTTCAATTAAAATAAATAGGGCACTAAAGAAAAGAAGTTTGCAAAGCAAATTAAATTTGTGATTAATTTTCAATCAGAAAAAATAGGGCACTAAAGAAAAGATAGTTGTAAAGAAAATTAAATGTGTGACTAATTTTCAATCACCAAAAAAAAAAATTAGTTATTCAATTTACATCCATAACTGAAAAGAGAAAACAACTACTAATAAGTAGCGAGCAAAGTGCTAGCTACTAGCCAGCGAGCTTTGTAACTGCCTTCAAAAGATAGAAGAACATTAAAACAAGAAAATTTCAGAAAAGGCCATGACCATAACCAAAATCATAGGCGCCACTGGCAGGCACTTCAGAGCCACATGATCTAATCTGATCACCAGGTTTGCTCTCAAAAACATGATCATCACCATTCATCATAAACAATGGTCCTGAAAAGTTAATGTCACTGCTACACTGGAACATCAAAATCTTGTTCACTTGTTGAGTCACATTGTTCTTGAGCTCCTCCATTGCATCCTTCAATGTTTGTAGCTCATTCAATCCAAGTTCATCAATTGGATTCTCCCACCAACATTGCGTTGATGATCTCAGCCCGGTTTTGGTCACTTTGTCAAGAGATTGTCCCTGGTTTTTCTCCATGTCCAATTGATTTTCGATCGCAGTTAGCAGCATGTTAAGCTCATGTACACTAGAGTTCTGAGGCTGATCAACCAGTTGTTGTTGAGTACTGAAATTGGAGCCTTTGAAAAGATTTGAAGTGCTAAGATAACGGTCAAGGATGGATTCGACATTAGGGTTTCCAAAAGAGAAGGGCTTATTGGCAGGAGAAAATGCTACAATTGCAATGTCAACTCCACAAAGTGTGCAAAGCTCACTAGCCTTCTTGAAGAGCCCTAACCGGCGTTTCGAAAATGTGACTTGTAAATTGCTTTTCTTGAGGATTTTGGCCATTGGAATTTTTCGGCGACCTTGGCTGGTGTTTGTCTTCTTCATCGCCATGGTGGAAGTTGGGGAAATGTAGATGAAAGAGACAGAGATGATGGGCAAATGTTCAGGGTTTGTATTTTTCTTTGTTGAAATTGAGGTTTTGTTGGTTGGAGGGAGATCTGAAAACAAGTGTTTATATAGTGTTTACAAGATAAGTAGCACTTATGTTGGGCTTAATGCTCAATTACAGTGTATGATTAACACAAAAGATCTTTTGGAAGTTTTGATTTCATCTTAGTTAATATGTATATGCAAAAACAATGAAACTGATAAGCTATTGATGATTGACATCTGTGTATCATCAAAGAGGACAATGGGATTATGAGAGAATGAATTCGCCCAATTTGATAATTATCAAATATCATATGTTACAATTATAAAAATGTTTTTATAGTGTCCGATCATTGATATTACGATATCCTACATTAAAGGGAGAGATAATTTGAGATAATTAAGTTTCGACCAAACATAATTAAGAATCAAGCTTACTGAGTCGTGTTGGAGATTGAAATATTTTGTAAAATCAATACAACCTTGCACATATCGTTCCTCACAACTGGAGCATCAAGAATATCAAACTCCACAAATGAAAGAAGAAAATAATGTGATAAGACTGCTAGGCTTATGGTTTCTTGTGACTTTTGTCTTAAAAGTTGGTTTTTATCCAGTCAAGAGCTCAACACAACCAATTGGTCCTTGAGAAGGAACAATAAAGAGTAACTTTGCAATGCATGCTTGCTGAGTTATATCTATGAAGAATATTGGGTTTTTCAAACCAATAAAAACTTCAGAACCATCAGATGTTGTAGGCTTCCTACATTTTGCTACAAGTTAGAACAATTAGTCCAATTGGACACAGAAGAAATTAAACAAGGGTGCTGACTGCTGGGTGAAATTACCAAGGTAGAATGCTCAACTAAATCCAGTAAGTACATCATGCACTAGCATTAAACATTCTCATGAAACTAAAACAACTAAACAAGGGTGATGAAAGACAAGAATATTATGAAAGTAAACTCTTCTTTCGCAGCTCCATTCATTAAGCGTTCGGGAGTAACATTCCCAGCAGACAAACTTTGTGTGAATGCTGTTATACAACTGAACTAACTAGGACTTGACTTGTGGGTGTATACTTGTGGAGCACGAGGCCTCCAGAGTCCAAGCCTATACTTGTGGGTGTATTTCAAGATCAGCTTCCTCTGCAAAATAGAAACCAGATATCAAAGTTCTAGATACATTCCTGATGAAGTAATCAAATTGATATCATCATGAAATGAAACCACCAAGTTTATAACACTTAAATCCTCGGAAAGCAATTTTTTGAGGTAAAAGTAAAGTTCTCATTCCGACCATTCATCAGCAGATGCATAAAGAAATACAGAAATGGATTTAAAACAACAATGAAACAATAATGCTGATGCCAACGGCTTTAGTATAGCTAGACAATCCTAAATTCAAGAACTATCATTACCAAACAGTAACTTGAATATAATAATGTCTAGCGGTTGCGTGTGTGTGTCTGCAATTTGTAAAGTAAGTGATAGACTCGAGATTGATTACATGTTTGCAAGGAACGCCAAGTTTCTTCAGCCCGAGAGTGCGAGTGACAAGAAGCTTTTGGAAGTCAACAATCTCAGATTCAAGCTTGGCCACATGGGTTTCCACTCCTTTGCCAATTCCATTCAAAAACTCTGGTATTCCAACTTTCACTGCAAGAAAGAAAACAACCGCACAACCCCAATTTTTAGGTGTCTGATTTGAATTAAATTCAAATTTCATAAGTTTTCATCCGTTTCCAATTTCTAACAAAAACTCCATTTCATAGATAACTTTGTTAGATACAAGAAAATGGTCCATTTTAGCCTACTACAGCTAACTATAGGCTAAGCTATACACAAAATATTCACTTTCTATTCCCTTCAATGTTGTCAATATTTTAGCAACCACCATATTTTTTTTCTTCCGCTATCGAGCACAAATTATTATATTGGTTATAAAATTGTTTTTTTCTTTTTCAGGTGCAAAAAAGAACCCAAGTGTAATGTTCAAGTAAATTAACAAAACCCAAGATTTCAATTGCCACCTTTGAATCCCAACTTCTCAGAAACTAAACAAGCAAGGTAACATAAGCATATCAAACATCATTGGGCCATTTTTCTTTATTGTTGTCTAAAAATTGACCAACAAAGTTTCTCATTTCTATCGAAGCCTAAATTTAGAGCATTCAAAACACCCAACTTTACAGTCCATTTTATTTCCCATTCTCAGTTTCCTGAGTATCCAAACAAAACCTCCAATTCGACACAGCTACTTTACTACATAAACAATGTATCATTTAAAATCCAATAAATGGAAATCATAAAATTCATGAAACTCAGAAATCTTATATGTTTCTTCCATCTGCTTGGGAACCAAAGAAAAGTGGGAGGAACAATGAAGGGTGCTAAAACCCTAAAATCGAAATCTTTACTTACCTAGGTATGGATTTGATTTGGTGGAGAATCTGGCAGACCCGATTGTTGAAAAAGGGAAAACAAGTGCTCTTGTGTTCAACAGTGTCTGCTTCCATGCCATCTTTGTGCTGAATAAAAATGTTCAAATTAATAATTTTCCCGGGAAAAATAGACGAGGAAATTCTAGAAAATCAAATAACGCTAAAAGATTTACCTGATAACCTGACAGAGTGCATCCGAAGTTCTGTTGCGACCTCGAAGAAGGGAAGCTTGGTTGCAAGAAAGGGAAGCGGGGAGGTTGGGCAGGCTGGGCCTTGGGCCTGAGTTTCCTTATGGCCTACTGTTTGTTTACCGAGGGCTTCGGCTGGGCTGTGGGCCCAAATATATAGTACCGGGTGGGGCCAAGGCAAATACAACCCAGAGGAATGAAGTAGCTTGGGTAGCTACCATGTGGATCCTCTACGGATGCTTATTGCTACTACGCAAGTCAAAGTAAACTACATTAATAATTGGTTAAGTCGAAACAGTATAATCATATTTCTCTTTAGAGATAACTGAAATTTTATGCCAACTTTGTGACTGAGATATATTTGTGTGAAGTTTAAAATTTTAAAATTGTACATTTTTATGGTATAATCTAAATATATTTTTTTAATACTTTAATGCTATTCGAGACGCCCGATAATCTCTCTTACGATCCAAGTAGAAGTAAATGCCCAAATTGTAAATATGCTTCTCTATCATAACTAAATATGCTTCTCTATCAGAACTAACACTACATTCTAGTGTTATTCATCTTCATTAGTAAGTGAGGGGTCTCCAGTTACTATATATATATATATATATATATATAATCGTTATTCATGAGGAAATTTTGGGGAAATTCTGCAAAACATGAGGCAATATATATATATATATTTAGTCAATTTATTCCCTATATTATATCAATGATCATCTCCGCACCGTGATAACATTTCGTCTAAATTTTGTTTATTTTTTCATATTTCAACCAAGTAAACATATCACATAACATCAATAAAGAAAATTTATTCATAACGAATTATATTTAATTGACCAATATATGACTATTTTGGACGAGAAATTGGATAAATGTGGATAAATATGATGACAGTAAGTACAATGGTTTTTTTTTTTTTTTATACATAAGTACATTGGTTATTAATAATAGTATAGAAAAGTTGATTTCCACACTCATTTTTTAACAATTGCACTCCACTTTACTCTCATTGTATCAAAAAATTAGTATGAAAATGAAATGTAGAACGTTAAAAATAGTGTGAAATCGGATTCCTAGCTTAAAGGTGAAATTGACCGAATGAAAATGGGAGCTGATTTTCGCACTCCACAAATTACTTCATGCACCCTACTACTTCTTATTTTAATGTTTTCTAATTAGCTTATGAATTAAAGAAATAGAGTGTAGTAAATAATTTATAAAGTGCAGTAAATAATTTGTAAAGTACGAAAATTAACTCATATGAAAATTTAGCGATAAATTTTAAGGGAGAAGTAGACAAATCCCCCTTGTTTTTCAAATGTATTGAAATATCAAGCGTACGTTTTTGGATTGTGTGGAGGTTAGTTAGTGTTGTGGTGGGGGCTCTAATGGTTTTGTCTCCTTTGTGTTTTTCTGCGTTTACACACTATTCATAAGTTTGTGTGGGAGAAATGGAAGATAATAAAATACATAATTTGACTTTCTTTCATTTTACGCGGTTTGTGATTAGCAATTAGTCAAGTAGCAACTCAACCAAACGCCAAAAAGCGACTCAAATTGAAATTTCCCAATGGACTAATGTTTTATGGCAACGGGTCCCCAAATTATTCTCTTGTTTGCTAAGTGTGTATAAAATTTGATACAAAAATTTAACACCGAATTTGAATGGTATTTTACAGTCGATATTAACTTCCGTAATTCAGATATGATAAGATTTCTTTGGTAATTTTATTGTACTTTCTAATACATAATTATAGATTATAAAATTATTTTTCTTCTCTGAAAAGATACCTATCATGACCAAATGGTTTATAATAAAATTGTTTTTCACTAGAAGCGCTTATGAACAAAAATGGTTTCCACGAAAGTATTCTCAAACGATCCCATTATTATGTGATTCTTTCCAAAACCCTACTGCCAATGCCAATCACTTTCATTTTCAGCTCTCTTTTCCTCCTATTCGGTGCGCATATTTTCCACAAATTAAATTGTTTCGAGGAAGGGATGGCAATGTAGAGAAACCTTTTACGCCTTATCCAAACCAACAACTAGGATTCAGAGCATATTTTGCTTCCGTTTTTGTGTCCTAAATTTTTCTTGTCTTATGCCAACTAAGATTTAATTTTAAAATTTTGCAACAACATTGACATTGTTGTCAACACGAATTTTCACTGAAGATGCTAACAACTTTATTTATTTCTGGGCACAATCCTTTGAGCTGCACTCAAAAAGTCAAGCACATCCATCCACGTGCACCCTCTTGATAAACTTCCTTCTCATTTGTTTACTTGGTTGCCACTTGTCAACCTTAATGAATTTCCTTGCCGTTCTCACTTGTACAATTTTTCCCTATATATACTTTGCTTCGGAAGTTATTTGTGTACTCATCCATCTCCTTTGGTTGTAAATTAATAACCCTTTTGAAACTCTACAAATGGACTCTAGGCTTTTCGAGTCAATTAAGAGAAATGACATACCCACCTTTCTTAGCCTAGTCAAGACACACAAGGGAATGCTTGATGAAAGAGATGCTCCTACTTGCAACACACCGTTACACCTTGCGTCCAAGTTTGGACACCATTCCATGGCGTTTGAAATTGTTGCGTTGCGACCTGACATGGTTGCTGCTGAGAACAAGGACCTGGAGACTCCAGTCCATGAGGCTTGTCGCGTCGGGAATGCCAAGGTCTTAAAGGTTTTGCTTGAGGCCAATCCTGGGGCTGCTGCTAAGCTTAACAATGAGAAGAAGGATGCAATGTTTTTGGGTTGCAGCTTTGGGCATGTTGATGTGGTGAATCTCTTACTGGATGTGCCCCGGCCGGTGCTAGAAGACCGGCTTCAAACTTATATCCATGTAGCTGTATCTGGTGGACACATCGGTAAGTAGTTAAATTGTGTTCCAATTCACATGAAAATGCATATACTTGTATGGTTTTCGTATATGTTTAATGGGTACAAGTCTTTGATAACTTTATTAATCAAAATGTTTGACAACGTAGCTAGTCCAAGTCTTTGTCTTTAGTTGTCAAAAGAAAGTTTATTATTTTTCCATGTAAATTTGGTTATAATTGTATTCTTATGTGTACTTATCGGTTATTTTGACGTTGCAGATGTTGTTATGGAGTTGCTAAGAGTGTATCCTGAGCTTGCTTCGACGATTGATGAGAATGGCAACATGCCATTGCACTATGCAACTATGAAAGGACATAGAGAGATAACCTGGATGCTCCTACGCCTTGACCCAAAACTTGCTCACCAATACAACAACAACGGCTACACGCCATTGCACTTGGCAGCAATCAATTACAGAGCATCTGTCCTTGAAGGGTATGTGTTGATGTCTCCAGCGTCTTTTCAATGTGTCACAAAAGATGGAGAGACGGTGTTTCACTTGGCTGTCAAATTTGGTCTATATGATGCTTTAGTGTTCTTGATCCTTGTCTGCAATGGCATGAATCTCTTCCATTGTCGCGATCGTTATGGCAATACCATCTTACATCTTGCAGTTTCTGGTGCACAAAAGCAGGTAACATATGAATTTGCATTATGGTTTCTCTGCTTTTTTGTTTGGTTTGCCTGTTTGTGGATAATTTTCGTTTAGGGCGCATTTTGGGTTGGCCCAATTTCAATCTATTTATACCTAATTCGAGTTTACCGCGACTAGTCAGGTTTAAATAGGAAAAAAAAAAAATTCGCCACCCGACCTCAAGCCGAGTATTTGTCGATTTAAAGCCAGGTATTTTTTCGGGTTGGGTTGAAGTCCTAACGCACCCAAACCCAACTTGACCTTTCGTCAACTTCAACTTGAGTATTTTTCAAGTTGGGTTGGATTGAAGTCCTAATCTGACCAAAATCCGGCCAACCCAACTTTATTTTACATTAAAAAAATCGTTTAAACACACATGCAAGTCTAATCCCATTAGAATCCATATATGTAGGATCAATCAACATAATATATGTAATTCTAATAGTTTATAAAGTTATGTTGATTGAACATGATTTTCAATTTCATTTGTTCTTGCATAACATTAATTATGTGAATCATGAATGTATAAAATGTAAGGTTGAACCTATTATGGGTTGAACCTGAACCTGAATTGTAAAAGTTAGGTTGACCTTTCAACCCGTCCAAGTTACGCCCTTAATTTTCGTGAATGTACAAAAACGGATTTTAACTGCAAATTGGTATTGATTCCAGATAGCAGAGTACATAATCAACAAAACTAGAGTGGAGATCAATTCTCGAAACTGCAGAGGACTCACAGCACTTGACATTCTAGACCAAGCCAAGGAAAGTAATCAAAGTATAGCAAATCGGCGTCTTGAAGCCATGTTCATGAAAGCAGGAGGGAAAAGAAGCATGGAGTTGTCATCCCCTTCAGCAAAAGTAGGCAGAGGCAATAATGCTCAGCCAGTGACGCTCTTTGAAAACATGACATTGCCAAAAAGAACCCAATTTGTTAAACAACATGAATTGCAAGTCTCAATTGCAAATGAAGTAGTAGTTTCTTCTGCATCAAGGACCCCATCTAGTTTATCATCCCCCATTTCTCGTAGGTCGTCTTCTTTGCCATCACCTCAATCTAGCAACTGGTCGCCTCAGCAACCAATTGGGCAAGGATTTTGTGAAAACCAAAAGTCAGAGTTCCAATTGCCAGCCATTGTGAGGCAAAAGAAGCATAACAAGGCATATAGAGAGTCACTACAAAATGCTAGGAACACTATAACACTTGTGGCCTGTTTGATTGCAACGGTCACTTTTGCTGCGGGCATCAGCCCCCCGGGGGGTGTGTACCAGGCCGGAGCAATGAAGGGGAAGTCGATGGCAGGCAGAACAACAGCTTTCAAGGTGTTTGCAATCAGCAATTACATTGCGCTGTTCGTGTCACTGTCAATAGTGGTGGTGCTTGTGAGTATCATCCCGTATCGGCGAAAGCCATTGATCAGACTGTTGGTGGTTGCTCACAAGGCAATGTGGGTGGCTTTGGGGTTCATGGCAACAAGCTATGTTGCAGCAACATGGGTGATCATGCCACACAGCTTGGAAAAGGAAGTGGTGCTTAGTGCTTTACTGGCTGTGAGCATTGGCACTCTTGGGACAGTTTTCATTGGGTTAGGTCTAATGGCGGTCGATCATTGGCTGAGGAAATCAAAGTGGAGGAAAGGCAGGAGGGAAGTCGGGGAGGCTGCCTCGGATCCTGAAATGGGAAGCGAAAACTCAGATGTGGAGAGTTCTTACAATCTGGGATATCACTCATACTGAAAGATTTGATTGATTTAGTTTCTGTATTTGTTGTTTGCATGCATTTGTGGTTTAGTAAGGCTGAGGCCTTGTTTTTGTACAGTTTCTATTCTTTTTTGTGTTCTTGCTATTCTTTAGTTGAATGAAAATAAGAATAATTTTCAACTTAAGACAATATGAACTTCTCAATTTCGATTGCGAGTTAACTTAGTTGGGTTGTAACTCTGCAGAGAGAACTCAGATATGGCGATCTTAATTCTCAAGGTCCTCCATTGCATACAATTACAAGTTTTGTGCTTCAACCTTTCTATCTAACAATTTCCTATTTTCTTAGTTCCATTGCATATGTGTTGACAAACTAAGTAGTTAGTTCGATGATTGGACATAAGTTGCATATCTGATATAATCAATGTGACGTGCACTACTACATACTTCCATAGTTCCATGGCACACATAAGATTGAACTCAAGCCAAGGCAATTATACTTGTGATATGTGTGAGTGTGTGATATGAAATTGGGAGAGGTCACTTACTGGTCACTTTAGAACATAATTATGCAAGAGATGTTTTGTTCTTTTGATTTGCCCATGATTTTTGTGTTCTATCTGCGGCCTATGCCGGGAGCAGGTGTATCAGATAATTTTCCATGTCGGCCATATGGGTAGATTTGATGCTTATAAATAACATATGCTGATGCATAATTTGTTTTTATATATTTTAATGGTAATAATAAGAATATATAGAATTTCCAAATAGACAAGGATGAAGGTGTTGGAGTGAATCATGGAAATAGAAAGGAAGATGGTTGATGACATTGACAAGTTATTTGACAAATGCATCATCTATTTTTGTTTTGATACGAGTTATATTCTACGATCATATTATTTGAGAGGTAAGCATATCTATGTCAACTAATTTGAAAACGCCTAGATTTGGATGACATTATGTCGTCCACAAAAGTTTACACGGTTGTGTATAATTAAAAGCCATGCCAAAAAGGTCCACACTGAGATGAGACTAACGAAGTTTCCTACTTGGCTTCAGCATCCATGGTAGACTTTGTGTCGTTTCCAGCCCCTTATCATTTTCACTTCTTTTGCTACCCTTTTTCCCATCACATTATTTTCCCCTTAAAAAGCATATAATAATCTAAAGAATTTAATATTTTTCCAACAAGAATCTTCTCAGAAGATACAATTAATGTACTTTATTGGTTTGTCAACGTTTAAAACTCCTCTATCCTGCCCAGTACTTGTAGCAAACTTTCAAAGCATCTTCCTTTTCCCCTACATTATTTGCTTACAAGTACCTTGTGTTTTATACAGAAAGAAAACACAAAAAAAGTGGAGGTTTAAACTTCAGACCTTAAAATGAAGTCCAAAAACAAAGAGGCAACCGAGAAAAATGAAGGGCACCTTGAGCAAAAAGAGACAGAGAATGAAAACCTGGGGATTGCGGTCCATGAAGCTTGTCGAACTGGGAATGCTCACGCCTTGAAGGAGCTACTGGATTCGAATCCCGGGTTAGTTAGTGAGCTTAACATCAAGGATAAAAGTGCACTGTCCTTGGCTTGCAGCTATGGCCACCTTGATGTGGTGAAGCTCTTACTCAATGAGCCTGGCATACTGGGTTTGGGCAAAGATGGGTTTGATCAAACATGTATCCATGTAGCTGTCTCTGGTGGTCACATGGGTAAGTAGCAAATTAAAATTCACTTTTTTCGTCCAATTTTTCAGCTGCTTTAAGTATCATCGATAATTGCATTTAAGAACACAGTTATATTCAAACTTATATAAGAAATTAAACTGTGTTTTCTCCAACCAATTAGAAAAAAGCCATCTTTTAACTTTGATTTTACTTGTTTTTCCTTAAAACAACTAAAAGTGTTACTTACCAAGTTGATATCCAATTTATTAGATTTGTTATTTTACTTATATGCCCTTGACGGAATCAAGGGTGTTTAGGATTTAGAAACTTATGGGAGGGGGAGGGCGTGTTTGGGTACAGGTGGTGTTTAATCACTTATGACTTAGAGTTTAGTTCTTGAATTTTGGTTGAAACCTAAGACCTGACAGCAAAGGTTAATTCATAAGCGACTAACCATATATATGTTTTTAGTTTAGAGGCATTGCTGGATTTCAAATTTAATAAACAAGGGTAATAAACTTGGTTGTTTAATGGACATTTTGTTCTTATTTATCAAATTTTGAACTGATTGTCCTAGTTGTCAAAAATTTAAGTTGTTTCCTTGTATGTAAGAAGAAAGTGCATATCATCGATTCTAATACTATGCTTATATGCATAATGAAACTATATTATTGATGGTGCAGATGTTGTAAGGGAGCTGCTAAGAGTGTGTCCTGACCTTGCTCACACAGTTGACGAGAATGAAAATTCACCCTTGCACTATGCCTGTAGCAAAGGACATAGGGAGATGACATGGATGCTGCTAAGGCTCGATCCAAAACTTGCTCACCAGCAGTTCAACAACAATGGCCACACGCCACTGCATTTGGCTGCCATAAATTACAAAGTCTCTGTTCTTCAAGCGTTTGTTTCAATGGCGAAACCGTCTTTTCAAGTTGTTACCAAAGCTGGAGAGACGGCGTTTCATCTGGCTGTGAGATATGGGCAGTATGATGCTCTGGTGTACTTGACCCATGTCTGCAATGATGCCTATTTCTTCGATTGCCGGGATCTTTATGGTAACACCGTCTTGCATCTGGCAGTTTCTGAAGCACAACATAAGGTCAGTTATTGTTATATTTTACTTTATATATATCAACATTCGAGAAGAGGATATACACATTGTTGTAGGTATTGATCTAAACTTTTACGAGAGTCAAATTCAAGATTACGCATTATACCGTAAATAAAAATATCACCCAGTAACAAATCACCCACTATGATCTAGTGGCAACTCGGGATAGTTGGGAGGGTTGGACGGTCAACCCAACCTTGATTGAGTTGAGGTTAATCGGGTTTATGTGGGTTCGAAATAATTCAAATTTCTACAAGTTTCGAGTTGACGGGTTTTACCCATATGCTTGATTGAACACACATGTTCAACCAAAAATATAAAAAACACCATTTATCTCAATAAACCATCTCAAACCGAAGTTCAATATTCTCATTTTATACATTTTTTCATAATTACCATAATTATTTTTAAACACCAAATACATAAAATTAAAAATCGGTTAACATCAAAATAGGTTAATAAAATATAGAATTTTATATGTTATTAGTGAATACATGTGTTTTTACATAAATGCTATTGTTTGGTCAAAAATCAAGTTAAGTCAAGCTTGAGCGGCTTAGGACTTTCACCTAACCCAACCCAAAAAATGCTCGGGTTGAAGTCGGGTTGAGTTCAAACAAGTTTTATCTAACTTAAACTCACTCGATCGAGTTAAATCCAAAATAAGCATGAGAGGGAGTTCGGATTGACCCTATTCAAATTGCACCCGTATACAACGTTACCAAAATTTCAGCAAGAACATAAAGCCTGATATCTATTTTCTCTTTTGTCACAGATAGCAGAGTACCTGATCAGCACAAAGAGAGTGGCACTTAATTCCCGAAACAATAAAGGACTCACAGCCCTTGACATTGTTAATGAGGCCAAGGACAGTGTGGAAAACCGGCGTCTTGGAGCTCTGCTCAGAAAAGCAGGAGGTGAAACAAGGATTGAGTTGTTATCTCATTCACCCAGACTAGAAACTACAACTAACAATACTCAGTCAGTGGAAGAAGTTGTTGAAGGACTAAGAGCACAGTTCGTTAAACAGCATGGATTGCAGTTGTCGATCATAAATGAAATGGCTTCTCCAGCAACTAAGAGCATATCTAGTTTATCAACACCCAAGTCTAGTAAGTCATCAACTAAGCTTCCATCACCGGAATCTAGCAAGTCATCGCCTAAGCTTCCATCACCGCAATCTAACAAGTCATCGCCTAATCTGCCATCACCAGAATCTAGCAAATCATCACACCAACCTCAAGTTATGAGGGATGGTTTGGATTACGAGGTACAAAGACAAAGGTCCTTTTTGCAAACGCTCATGAGACAACACAAGTCTCCTGATAAACACAACCAATCTGAGCTATCATCACCCCAACCTCATGTTACTGAGGAGGGATTGGATTACGAAGTACAAAGACAGAAGTGCTTGATGCAAACATTCATGAGACAACACAAGCCTCCTGGTAAACGGCATGAGTCTGAGCTGGGTGAGGTTTTCTACCAAAACCCGCGAAGGAAACATCAAAAGGTGTATACAGAGGCGCTACAAAATGCTAGAAACACTATAACACTAGTCGCCATTCTGATTGCAACAGTCACTTTTGCTGCTGGGATTAGCCCTCCCGGCGGTGTTTATCAAGATGGATTAATGGAGGGGAAGTCAATTGCAGGTAAAACAATTGCGTATAAGGTGTTTGCAATAAGCAACTATGTTGCTCTTTTCACATCACTATCGATAGTCATTGTTCTAGTGAGTGTCATCCCCTATCGGCGAAAGCCAATGATAAGGCTTTTGTCATTTGCTCACAAGATCATGTGGCTAGCTGTGGCATTCATGGCAACAGCTTATGTTGCAGCAACATGGGTGATCATGCCGCATACTCAGAAAAAAGAGTTGGTGCTTGTAGCTTTGCTGGCTGTTAGCATTGGCACTCTCGGAACAGTTTTCATTGGTCTAGCTGTAATGCTAGTTGATCATTGGCTGAGGAAAACGAAGTGGAGAAAAGGAAGGAGAGAAAGAGGGGAGGCTATTGACGACCCTGAAATAGGAAGCCAAAACTCAGATGTTGAAAGCACCTACAACCAGGGATATCACTCATACTGAATGTTTGAATTCATCTCGATACCCTTCTTTGAATGCAACATTTTCATACGAAGGTAGCTAGATTTACACAGTTCATATACACAAAGCTTTCAGTATGCAAGAGATAGTTTTTCTTACCTTTCATTCCGCGGTTGATAATAGCTACAAAAATCTCCTTTCCTTTCCTATATGACAATGATAGCTTTGTATCATGTACATGTATGTATATGTTTGATCAATGATAGAAGTGAAATGGATGGAAGTTATAACTGTCATAACCATGTTAGACAACAACTAGTCTTTAAAAAGCATAAAGCCAACAACGGAAATCAAGCCAACACTTGAACCAGATATATAAAACGTGATTCAAGGAAATAATTTTAATTTGTGCCCTTGAGAGCATGTACTTTGTCCAAACATGGTTATTTAGGTTTTAACTACGGCACATTTCTCCCAGACAGGAAAGAAACTACGCATATTTAAATGTATCAATTAAAATAAACAGAAAATAAAAAATAAAAAAGTTGAGACTAAACATGGCCTAACATCCTCAACTAGGACGGTGGCTGGCCATCCCTTGTCTTTGTCCAGCATTGGCTTCATTTTATCCTGGCAGTGTGTAGCAGGTGGCAGGCACAACTATAGCTTTCAAGGTCTTTGCAATAAGTAACTATGTCGCATTGTTCACATCACTCTCTATAGTTGTTCCAGTCAGTATCATCCTCTACTGGAGAAAGCCATTGATGCCACACATACAGAATGTTTGACATAGGAAAATTCTAATTCTCTCTCTTTTGTTTTTTGCTCAAAAAATTCTAATTCTTTCGCTACTAAAAAACATAGGCAACTTCTACTTCTCCAATTTTCTACTTATGCTGCAAAAAATCTCTAAGAACATCATCTATAGTTGGTATCCAAGGTTGTGCATACAAAATCTAAAACCATCAAATATTTGACATTCTTTACGTGCTTAGTTTCCCAACTCTTTGCCTCCATTACTTTGTACAAAGGGACTATAAGGAATCGAAGCTCCCTACAAAATATTCAACCGAATCTTTAATATATCTTAATTTAGATTAAACAAAAATCACACACTCAACATTTCTTCAATTATAGAAGTTACCTGATACTGTTGAGTGAAAGGCATGCTACAACCATGGAAATTTGAAGTCCCACCAAAATGTTTGTTTGAATATGAGACTTGGGTTCTGTTATCAATATAGGATCCCTACCAATAGCACATCAGAATGTATTTGTATACAAAATAAATGTCGCATTTTTGTCACGATAATGAAGAAATAAAAATGTACAAATTAAGTGAATAATATTCGATTATTCTTCCATTATAAGTTACCTGAAGATTTTGAGTGAAAGGAATGGTACCCTGCAAACTTGTAGTTGTATCAAAATTATTATTTGGGAATGATTCTTCGGTTTTGGTATCAATTAGGATCACTGCATAGTAATTGCAGACGAAAACTTTGTGAAAAGTAACAAAATAAAAAAAGAAAAGTAAAATGCATTTTTCTCACCCGACCTTTTATAATTATATACGATAAAAATTCAATATATGTTCTTAGTAAGAACATCTTACTTGAGCTGATACTTCAAATATTCGAAATTCGCGTCCAATAACCTGTTGCTCCTTAAGTTGTGACTAATAGGTGCCGAGTCCTGTATTATTACGAGAAAGAGGAATCAGAAATGTACAAACCAGTAAAACATATCAACATAATCCATTCATGAAACTTTAAAAAAAGTACCAGCATTGACAGCCTTTTTCTTGTTGCAGCTTGTATAGCTTTGGTTTGTGGCATATGCTTATGTGTTTCCAGTGGATCTGTCAATCTATTCTCCAAGTAAAGCTTCACCTTCTATGCACATATTTCTCTTCATTTCTTCTAAACTTTTAAGCAACTGAATTGAAAAATCATGTGCATATGCAGTTAACTTCTCATCTTCTGCTGCAAAGGATGCTATCTCCAGAAAATTACGACACAGATGGCCATAATGCTTCCCAATAGACTCCTTAGGATTGTTACTAGTCTCAATTCCATGGTAATTAGTGATGCTACTGGCCTTTGCATCTCTCTTTCATCGCTTTAATATGTAATCAGGTGGGATCCTTTTAACTTTCTTCTTATCTAGCACTTTCAATGCATGAGAACATAAAATCCCAACAAAACTGAACTTCATGCAACTACAACTAACTGCTTGAGTTGAACCCTCAAATTTAACCAGATGCTCTTCAGAATTACCACTGTAAGATACTTTGTACTCATATGTCATTCCAGACTTACCAACTTTATAGACACTGCAATCAAGACTGCCCATGTACTCTTTTTCAAAGAGTATGAAAACTTCTGGCGTATAAACCTCCACTGCATGTCGCAACATCTCCACATTAGTTAATAACAAAGGTATGGCTTGCATCATCTTGAAATCAGCTTGCAATTCCTTATCTCGTCGGTCTGCCAAGAGTTTCTCATAATGTTCAAAGAAACACAAAAGATCATGACTTGGCATCAAATATTTTTTCAACGCACTGGTAATACTTTCCTTGTGTTGTACACTCATCATGTCTTCCGCGAAAGTGTGTCGTTCATACACCAATGCCCATTGATCTCTTGCGTCATATAATTTTTTCAACCACTTGTTGTCCTTGATGTCATACTTTTCAAGCATATTATTCCAGGCCAATGGGCATTCATCCTTATCCTCATAATCATATACGCACTTATTAAGATCACTAGAAAATTGCTTTGATGCATGAAACATGTGGCATAAATTCTTAACTGCACGCTGGTAAATATGCGAAGCACATAGCCGATGGTAAGCTTCAGGAAAAACTTCTGATATTGCTTCTGCCATTGCAGGAGATTGGTATGTAAGTATGGTCTTCGGTTTCTTTCCAGACATTGCTGCAAAAAAAGTCTCAAACAGCCACTTAAAAGCGTCTTTGCTATCATCATGTAGTAAAGCTGCACCAAACACTACAATTTGTTTATGATGATTAACCCCAACTAATGGTGCAAATGGCCTGCCATATTCATTTACTTGATAAGACGTGTCAAAACAAATAACATCCCCAAAGACATTATAATCACACACTGAACGTTCATCTGCCCAAAATATATTCGTGATCATATCATCCTCATAAAGCTGCATTGAATCAAAGTAAAATGAAGCTGCATTGAATAAAAGTAAGATGAACTAACTCCAGGCATATTTTGAAAATATTGCAATATGGCTGCAGCATCTCCCTTTTCCATTCTTATCTTCCGCTCTTCCGGAGGTAATTTTGGCGATCCTTATCCACAAAAACTAGATTCTCTTGCCCCCCCAACTTCTCTACTCATTAATTCTACGGTTGCCTTTGTTGATATTCTTGAATTGTCTGCAGCATCAACATTTTCCATCTGAGCTTTAGATATACAACAAGTAACCTTTAGCATATATTTCATAGGTGCTTTAATCAAATCATGATTATGACTTGCATTGAACGACGTAATCTTAAATTTCCCATTTCTCTGAAGTTGGCAAACTATATGTGCTTCACAACCAACCCTTGAAATTGGTAGAGAATAAGACACATTTTCACGCCGTCTATCCTTTCTTCGGTGACCTTCTTTTGAACAACAATAAGTTACCCTTGTTACAAAACCCACCTTATTTGTCTTTCTATGTTGTTTCCTCACATTGAAACCATGTTTTCCACCGTACTTGACATAAGCTATGTATGCACTCTCATGAGAAATGAACTCCATTCCAAGTTTCAGATCTTCAATTATCTCATTATCGTTTGCTGGATCAACAGATACCAAAGAACCTTCATTCGATTGTGAATGACAAGTGATTGAACGAAAAGGACCCTTACACTGCAACTCCCCTTCCTCATCGTTTAAGGACTCACTACTTAACCTTGTACAATCCTTCTTCTCCATAACTTGAAACATAAACATTAATCAATTAGAATGATATCATCTAATAGTAATTCATCCTACAAAACTATTCTATAACAATTTCAAACCCATCTTTTAGTTAATTTGGGCATTCCTTTTCCATTTATCAAGTTACACAGTCAATCAAAACAGAAACTCCTATTAGAGTTTGAAAATTAATAGCAGATGCAAGACCAGACCCAAAAGAAAAACGCAGAAACTCCTATTAAACTGCTCATTCTATAATCAAACTCACACATTACAGTGAGCATGCATGCATAGTGATAGTAAAGCCGTTACTGATGTCAAGAATGCAAGATATTATCAAAGTAGGCCTCGATGACAGCTCAAATTTATATTCACAAGTCATTCTGAAGTACTAAACAAATTCCAAGGCATCAACCACAATCAAATCAACCAAAGAAATACTAAATTCATATGCATTGAATCCCAAAAGGCAAAAACTTCATTGTCATAAATTCAATAACCAGCAGTAAAGTTATAAAATTGTTTGCAAATGCAAAAAATTTCTCCAAAGAAATTAATAACCTAAATGGGCACCCCAAATGCAGGTTGTAGAATCATGATTTGAGACAATTACCTTCAAAAGGGTTGTAAAACCTTTCTCAGAGGTGCCCATCTTGATAAACGACGTGTCGAATAGGGTGATGCAATGAATTCATTGATGGTCGCCGGATTCTGACCGGCGTTGGGGTTGATGTTGATGTGTTTGGGGCACACTCGCCTGGAAATATGAAAGGGGTTGGCTGCTGAAGTTTTTAAGCTAATTTGACAAGGCTTTTTACCATAAATGCACATGGTTCTCGTATGAAAGTTTCACTTTGCACCATATTCTCATTATTTGTGCAAAATGCATCCTAAAACGGCCGAATTGTGACACTCAGCACCTTTCAATCTGTTAAGTGGGCGTCAAATTAATGATGTGGCGCATACGTGGCTTAAACAAGGATGAAAAAAGAGAGGGCACAATGGTAACTTCACGCTCAACCTTCTTCTCGATCGTCATCTTCTCGGTCTATCGTTGCAACTTCACTTCCCTCTTCATTGGGGCCTCTACGTCATCGGTGGCTCGCTTTTTGATACTCACTCGTTCCCAATCGACCGTCCCTTACCGTCATGTGCCGTCTTCCGATTCGACTTCAACACGTCCTCAAATATTCAGCTCAGATGCAGGGGATTTATTCCTTTATTTCTCGCAACGGGGAAAGAGGATCAGTTTCGAGTATTCGGGTCCGAGTACTTTGTCACATTGCAAAGAAACATAGGATGTTGGCCTCTGGAGCGCAGGTATTTGAGGAGTTGAGGAAAGGGGCGCAAAATGGCAAGCTTGATTTCGGAGCTCCGAAAACTCACTTTGGCAAAGACGCGACTGAAAACTGGGTCATCAAGGATGGATAAAATCAGGTGCTAAAGCTCCATTTTGATAGAGGATATCGAGGTCTGCTGCGAGAGTTGGTGATAAAGATGGTAATTTTCCGGTGATGGGGAGGAGAGGGAGTTCTGGGTGATGGGTAGGTCGTGGTAATGCAATTGAAGAGTTGGAAATGTTGTATCCAGTGCAGGGAGATTGAGAATATGTGCTATGCTCGACTACTCTGCTCGACTGCTCTGCTCGCTGATGGAGTATCCGAGGCTGCACAGATCTACTGCGAATTAGTTTGCTTGGGTGCTCAAATTAAGAATAGCGGACTGTAGCTGCAAATGCAAAGTGGAAAGGCAAGTCACAGTCAATAACCCACAAGCTCTCTCATACCTGCTCTGCATTTTCATTCGTAACTCATAAACATACCCACTTGTAATTCTATCGCCATTGTCTTCTTTCTTCGAGTTTCGAATCTTGGTCTTCTTCATCTTTATCTTTATATTTTCGAAGTTTCTGTTACTTTTTTCTTCTGAAAGTTTCTGCTATATGGGTTGTTGATTTCTGTCAAAGGGTCCTTAGTAATTGCTTACATTTTTTCTTTCCTTGGGGTTCTTATCAGCTTGATTCTTTCTGATTGTTGATTGTATTTGCGAAAATGAAATTCCGAGGCCAAATTAAGTATATTTACTTGATGCATTATATTGTTTGATTTGCATTCTTAAGACTTATGATAATTCCTAACTAGGTTATTAAATTTGTAATGTTAATGATTCAATTGTTTTTCTTTTGATAATTTCATTCGGATATGGGCATCGGAGAATCCGAGCTCTCGACGAAAAGTTCGCACATATTGGGGATTTCTAGGGGATGTGACCCAGGAGAAGCGACTTGAGATAGAGGAAGCTTGGTCTTTGGTGAATTTGAAGGTATTGAAAAGATAATCAGTGATGTGAGAGTTTGCATTTGAGTTTGAGATTTTTATGGGTGACGAAATGGAAGAAGAAAGGTACTGGAAATTTGGAGGTGAAAGAAAGAAGAAAAGTAGTTTCATCTCCCTCTCTCTCCATCCCCCACCGAACGATGAAATCATCTTCCCCCACCGAGCGATGAAATCACCCCGCCCCCAACCTACCTTTCTCCCTGCCTCTCCATCTCTCTCGCTCAAACCTACACCAATTCTGCAATTTCATGAGCAAAAAACCCAGAATTTTTTTTTTGCAGATTTCCAATTAGCTAAAGAAAGCTACCGTGTCCAAATTTCTAATTTTGTCCCAGTTTTTTATGACCACTTAACAATTGTGACAGAAAAGGTGATGAGTGACACGACTCGGCCGTTTCATGGTGCCTTTTGCACGAATAATGAGAATAAGGTGCAAAGTGAGACTTTCATACGAGAACATGGTGCATTTTAAGGTAAAAAGCCATTTGACAATTATCGAAAGTTTTTGGAAAAATTACTACCTACCCCTTAACAGCCGCTAACTTTCATCAGAAGCTTGCATGTGCCTTTATTCAACAAGTAAAGACCTTAACTAATTTTTCTTTTACTTGAAAGTCCCTAACACATGACATTAAGGTGATGCAACGCACTTTGAAGCAGCTTTGCTGCGATATGTGCCCAGAAAATGCAATTACTGCTGCCCATGAGATTGCTGCAAAAGCAATGCGTGTTGTCCGTTGGTATTTTTTTGGTATAAGAACATTTTGGTTGTTTGAAACCAAGAATAAAATTTGTTTTGTCTGGGGTTTAACGGTAGGGTATAGAAAGTTTTTGAGAGGGGGTGACTTAGGGTTTAGGGTTTAATTTTTGGATTTTGGGCAAAAAAGTCCAAGAACTAAACCCTAAACCATAAACGATTAACCTAATCTTTTCATATCGAATAATAAAGATTTTTCAAATTTAAAATTTAAAAATATTTTTGAAGAATTTTTGCTAAATAAAATTGAATTAGGAGGCCAAAGCCCCAACAAGCATTCCAGGAAGGCAGCAAATAGAATACAAAGCTGAGCCAACCATCACCATTTGTCTTGTCATGCCCAAAGCAATCTTCATTAAAAGGGGACAAGCCCAAAGCAAACAAAGATGAGGCACGGAAAGGCCGGAGCTTTCAAAGCTTTGGTTTGCAAGTTTTTCAATAATCTTCATTAAAAGGGAACAAGCCCAAAGCAAACAAAGATGAGGCACGGAAAGGCCGGAGCTTTCAAAGCTTTGGTTTGCAAGTTTTTCAATAAATAATATAGTTGTCAAGGATGTGTATAAGCAAATAGCTTGGGATCGTTTATTTTTCAAAAAAGAAAGACGTGTTACGCTATATTGGCCCTTACTTAATGTAGGAACACAGCTGATTATCATTATTTTCTCATTTTACTTTCTAATTTTTTAAGATTATGCATCAATTTAGTCCGTACAATTGAAGTCTTTTGTTTTTGGTAAATACTACGAAGTGTCCCTACACTTAAAGAGTGGACCTAATCCAGCTTGTCCCTAGCTACAAAGTGCTCTCAGCGAGTTTCGAACTACTGTCAGTTAAGCATAAGAAAATTCGTCATCCTAAAGTGTTAAGTTGTCAACTGCACCACACAAGTGGTTGTGTGATTGAGTCTTTAGTTAATTGGTTTTGTCAAGATACCAACTTTTATTTTAGCATGTTCCCAAAACACAACAATAAGGATTTTTTCTTTTAATTTTATTTCTTATTTCTGTAAATGCTAATTAAGTAATAAAATAAAAAGTTAGTGTTATGAGTACATTGTTATGTTGTGTTACAAATCCACGTGTTTTAAATATGTGTGAAGGTTGAATTACATTATTATTTTCTTTGAATAACTAGAAAATATTAAAATCTACAAATCAATATCAAAGTTGATACTGTGTATGTCAAGTCAATAAAAATTGGTACTGTGTAAATTGATGAGCTTTGAAACCCTTGGGAGGTAAAATGAGAAAATCAAACCATATTTGTATATGTTGAGAAAGGTTAATACCTTAACTGTTCCCTGAATTATACTTGGAGTGCCATGTACATTATGTAATCCTCAAACCCTTGCCAAATTGGTCTTTCTTTATTAAGTTTGACCATTTTACCCTCACTTTGAGTAATATAAAGGTTAAAATTAAATTTAATATAGGAAAATTTAAAATTAAGGATTTTAAGCACTTGGAAAATTAAACCATCAAACTTAATCAGTACATATTTGACTTGCAAATCACAAGTTATTTACAATTTTTTTGGTCAAGTAAAAACTAAAAACATTCAATTCAATAGGAGTGATATCCTTGCTGGAAGGAGCTCTCAACATCTGAATTTTGGCTTTCAGTTTCATCTCCACCTCTCCACATTCCCATTCTAAATTTCCTCCAATTCAACTTCCTGAGCCAATGATCAACCAGCATCACTCCAAGACCAATGAAGATTGTCCCCAGAGTACCTCCACTCACTGTCAGCAGAGTCACAAGCACAACCCCCGTCCCATGGCTTCGCGGCATGATCACCCATGTTGCAGCAGCATAAGCAGTTGCCATGAATGCCACCGCCACCCACATCACCTTGTGAGCCACCACCAACAATCTCATCTGCGGTTTTCTCCGAAACGGGATGATGCTCACAAGAAGAACAACTATGGACAGTGATGTGAACAATGCCACATCATTACTTATTGCAAACACCTTGAAAGCTGTTGTTTTCCCTGCCATTGCCTTCCCTTTCATTACCCCGTCCTGATAGACACCGCCGGGAGGGCTAATTCCAGCAGTGAAAGTGACTGTTGCAATCAGAATGGCAACTAGAGTTATAGTGTTTCTTGCATTTTGTATGGCCTCTCTGTATATCTTATGCTGCGTATTATGATCTTCACAATGCCTTTTGCTTGAAGGCTTGCGTTGACGCAAATTGGTAGGGGACGATGACAACTCTAGTTTGTATGCTTCCTTGTACTGGTTCTCTTGTGGAATGTAGTTGATTTCTGGCAGAGAAGGGACATGGCCATTTTCATTCATGATAGACATGTCTGATTCGAAAACATAACTCTGCCTTGAAGACAACGTTTCTGGTGAACAATTTGTCACATATGTACTTCTTTCACCCCCGGCTTTATGGAATGCGGTCTGAAGATTCCCGGTATCTGCACTGTCCTTGGCCTGATTGAGGATGTCAAACGCTGTTAGTCCTTTGCAGTTCCGCGAATTTATCTCCACTTTTTCTTTGCTGATCAAGTACTCAGCAATCTGCATAGGCCATGACCCAAAAGTCACTCTATTTATGAGTTATCAGATATTTTGAGTCAAAAACAAGCCACAAATTAAACTTGTTTTGGTTAATTTGTTAATTCAAATTCATGCCTCACCTCATAACGCCGGGTAGCAACTGCAAGGTGCAAGATGGTGTTACCATACCGGTCTTGGCACTGAAGGAGATTTGAACTGTTAGCAACATGCATCAAATACAACAAAGCTTCAAACTTTCCATATCTGACCGTCAGATGAAATATTGTTTCCTCTTCTTTTGTGAGATAATGGAAGGCTGCTGGAGCCTTGGACGTGAAGTCTTCAAGGACCAAAATATTTCCGTTGATGGCAGCCAGATGCAGAGGTGTATAACCATTGTTGTCGTACTGCAATGCCAGGTTGACATCTCGCCGTAGGAGCATCCAAGTTATCTCCCTCTGCCCTTTGCTGCAAGAATAATGCAGAGCTGAATTTCCTTTCTCATCAGTCTTTTGAGTATACTCAGGGAACATGTTGAGTATCTCTCTAACAACATCTGCAACCACCACAACAAGATCAGTTAGAAAATTCATATATACAGTGGCGCAAATGGGCTAAAAACTCAACGAAAACCAACAAATTCAGGCAAAGAGATACATGATACATGTCATTCGCTAACTACCTGTGTGCCCGTTGGATGCAGCGACATGAACACATGTATAATCAAACCCAACATCCACAAAACTGGCAATCCCAGGTTGATTCAATAGGGCATTCACTACATCAAACTGTCCAAGACTGCAAGCAACAAAAGAAGCACTCTTTTGCTCAGAGTTGAGCTTGGAGGCTGCCTGAGGATTGGCTTCTAACAGCAGCTTTAAGATGGTAACATTTCCTTCGCGACAAGCTTCATGCACCGGAGTCTCCATTTTTTTGTTTTGAGCAGCAGCCATTTCAGGACACAGCTTAATAATCTCAGACACCATGTCAACGTGTCCAAGCTTCGAAGCAAGGTGTAAAACCGTGTTCAAGGAATCAGCTGTTCTTTGCTCAAGAAATCCTTCATTTTCATGAATTAAGCTGATGAATGCAGGTATTTGGTTGCTGCTAATGGACTGCAAAAGCCTTGGATCCATTTTGAAGCTTCAAATTGAAGTTGGAATGCTAGGCTTTAAGTAAGGGTTTGAGTTATGCTTTAAAATGCCTTTTTATACAAGAAAACTAGCAAGTTCTTGGAAAATTGATTTGCTGCATAGATATTGGAAAAATGTATGCAAAAACAAAATGATTAGATGAAGCTTAATAAATTATTAAAGTACTTTTCCCCTGGCTTGGATGCATGCATATGTAATTGAATATTCCCCTAACCAAGTTCTAGGCATCTTCAAGGAACGGTACTGTCAAGTACATCTCCGAGGAATATTGGTGTTGTGTGATATATTTCCACATTTTTTTTACAATCCTAATCTAAATTGATCTAAATTCGAAAGTGCAGGAGGAGATTTTGAACTCGAGTCGTATTCTTTTATAATATTATGGCCCCGTTTGGTATTTGTTTTTTCTTAAAAAACTGCTTTATTTAAAAGTGAAGCAGTACAAAAGTGTTTGGTAAAACTGAAAATCTTGTTTTTTTTTAAAGCAATGAACTTTTGATAGCAATTTTTAAAAGTAGCATATAAGTTACTTTTGAAAACTGCTTTTACAAAAAGTTAATCAAATTTTTTATTTCTTATAATATCCAAATTAATTTCTAAAAAATTTATTGTTTATTCACCGTTTATAGGTAAAACTAAAAATCTTGTTTTTTTTAAAAGCAATGGATTTTTTACAGCAATTTTTAAAAGTAGCATATAAGTTACTTTTGAAAATTGCTTTCACAAAAAGTTAATCAAATTTTTTATTTCTTATAATATCCAAATTAATTTCTAAAAAATTTATTGTTTATTCACTGTTTATATTTCTCATGTTTTTTTTTTTAAGGGAACAAACCACCACTTCTTGCCCAAGTCTACTATGCCGTCACCATCACCACCATCATCACCAATACCACCACCACCACCACCACCACCACCTCTTTCACCCTTATCTCTACCTCTTTTACCTCCACCTCTTCCACCACCATTGTCGCTATCGCGACGCCACCACAACTGTCACGATCACCATTGCAACGGCCACCGCCATTGCCACATCCACCACTTCTTTCACCCTTACATGCACCTCTTCCACCTGAGTCTCCACCTCATCCTCCACTACCTCCACCACCGTCACCATCGCCGTTGCCACCGCAGTTGCCACCCGCCTCACTACCAGACGCATCTCCATCTCCACCACCGCCTCATCCACCCCTACCTCTATCACCACCATCACCACATCTTCTGCCTCTACCTCCACCTTTGTCGCCACAACCTCCACCATCTCCTCCACATCCACCTCTACCTCTACCGCCACAACCACCATGACCTCCTCATCCACTCATACCTCCACCTCACCACCACCACACCACCACCACAACCACCTCTTACACTTTTCAATATCATGTCTATTTTAGTCATTATCCATGTCTGCCATAGTTTTATACTAAAATTTACTAAACACTTTGACATTACTTTTCATATTCATAGTACTTTAAAAAAAAATTTACCAAATGTTTAACTGTTTTAATATACAGTTGTTTATTAAAAAAACACAACAGAAGCAATTTTTCAAAAAAACACAGCAATACCAAACTGGCCATATATATGTAGATGTTAACGATATTGGAAGAGATGGATTATAGACATTGAATAATAATCTTGTTCTTTACGAAAAAGTCGAATGTCAGACTACTACACGGTGAGAAAAAATAACATTAGATCAATGCCAATCACGTATTCTTCCACCATAAATTTAGAAAGGTAAGAGTAAATGGATGGACTTGGAATCTGTGTGAGTTTTGGCATTAGAAATTTTTTGGTCAACTTGTCAACATTTTCCCTCTAACAATTTTGAACCTGATTTAGTATGACTGATGAGGACTGAGGAGACAAAAAGAAGGATCGTCTGTAGTCAGAGATTGGAATTAAGACTGGTCTCTCTGGCCTATTCCTTGGTCAGATAGTCAAGTCTTTCTCTCCTCTATTCTAGGAAACTTACACAAGAAGTACTCTGGATGACTATTTCATGGTAGTCTATTATGAGTTTGTTTGGTGAGGAGGATTGGATTGGATTGGATTGGATGATAACTCATCAAATTCAATGTATTTTGAATGTAAAAAATTATTTGTGTTCATTGTAAGGGGATTAGAGGGAGTAGAGATAGAAGAAAATTTATCCAATTCAATTCACTTAAAATTATAGGATTAGAAAATGTAACATTTTATATCTGATCTCAATAATCCTTTTACAATGAAGTCGTATTTATTTTCATATTCAAAATACACTGAATTTAAATAGTTATTCAATCCAATCCAATCTAATCCCGCTCACTAAACTTGACCTATATACCAAGGAAAATAGCCTTTCTGTTCCTTAATGTGTCTCTGTTCAAAACACACTTCCTTTGTGGCCTCTTTGTCAAAATATTTTGTGATTGTCTTGATTAATGAGGTAAAAGGCACCGCATTTGAGACCTCTTGCAACATTTTCCGCCTTGTTATGCCACCAAAAGTAGTTCACAACTTTGGCATCCCCTCGGCGAGCCATATAGAAATAGTCGGTGCTTTCCTTTCCAAGTTAGTAGACAACTTCAGTGAGCCACGCAGAAACTACTTTTCATATTCGGTGATTCCCTATCGACGTGAGTTTAGTTTTCTTGCTCTGTTGAAGCTTTCCAATTAGCTTACTCCGATGGTCAGATGTGACAAAGTCAAAATATTCTGAATTTTGCAGTATTATACTAAGCACTATATTACTCCTCTAGTACTCCGGTTTATACTAATGCCCATTATTTTATCTCATTCGAAAGTTTTCCAAACTCATTCTAATAAGAAAAAGGGTTGTTGAAATATTTCAATTTATAGCACTATATTAATTATGCATATATTGATTCATTTCTTTTCAGAAAAATATATTGAGTTATTTATTATGGAGCTACTAAATTTTTTCATTTTCTTTTGCTCATGTGGTGCTTAGTTATCAAATGTTTTGGGGATACAAGTGGCAAAATTATTCAAAAATCAAGTCAAACAAACGCATATTGTAAACAAGAAGATAACTTCTTTAAGCACTGAGATTGGTTCCATTCCATCTCCATGTTCCATGCTCGAGTAAACAATTGTCGATGATGTATACACACATGGACATGGTGAAGGATGATTAGTAATCACCTGCGTAAGTTTCATCTTCTTGTTCAGAAATTTAAGAAACAACGGCATCAGAGTTGGGGTTGTTCATTTTTTCTTTTTCTTGGGAGGCAAGCTACAACAAATAAACAGATGGAATGGTAATAGACTGTGAGGCAGAAACTTGACATGTGGCTCCTTTCAGAGACAGCTATACATGTGAAACCGAGGAAATTGGTTCAAAATCTTTGACAGTGAATCTTGCAGCAAGATGAAACACTGTATTGCCCTCCCACGTTCGGGCTTCTACAGATTTGAGAGTGCTGGATGAAATTTCCTCAAGGAATTCAGTATGGCCTTTCATTGCTGCCAAGTGTGCTGGTGTGAAATTGGATTCATTGTATTGATTAGCAAGGTGTGGCTGAAGCTATAAGAGCATCATCGTTATCTCCAAGTGACCTTCGTCACAGGCCAAAGGCAACGGTAACAACCTCTTTGTCAGCTTTCCTAGCAAGCATTGGCGGGGCTTGAAAAATGATCTTAACAATATCTACAACATTATTATTAGCTCAAAATATAAGTTCACACTGGTTCAAACAACATACATTAGCAGGTAAAGAGATTGATATTCATCGATCTTACCGACATGGCCTTCTGATATAGACACGTTGAGAGGATTTAAAACCCTGTCTTCTATAAAATCTAGTACACCGGGTTGGTTTACAATGTACTTACCAAAACAGCAAGCTATGAAAAAGGCATATTTTGTTGAGAGTTATTATGCCTATAAGCCAAGGAAGGATTGGCCTCTAACAGAAATTTTACAACTTGGGTTTTCCCTTAGCGACAAGCTTCACGTAATGCAGTTTTTTTTTTAATTGTTCTCGGCATAGAGCAAGTCAGCAAACAGCTTAATGATTTCAGAGACAGCTCAACGTGCCCGAGCCTTGCATGAAGGTGTAACACTGAGTTTTTTGATTCACCACTTGGTTTGACTCACAAATTCTTCATTGTTTTGAACCAAATCTGTGAAATCCTCTTTTCAGTTGCTGCAATTGCCTTAAAAAGCCTTGGATCCATTTTCTCAAGCCTATATGTTTACTAATCTCCTAAAAAGATTACATATATAAATGCAGATTGGGATACATGATATATAACAGCAGTGCATTATATAAATGCATTGTTCATATCATCACCTGCGGCTGCATAAGTTTTGAAACTGTGAGTGCATTATAAACTAAAGAAAAAATGAACCTCAGATTACCACATGGAATCTGACATATAGACAGCCACATGAAGATTGAGGACTCCAAAATCTGGCGTTTCTTCAAAAAATTTGTGCAATGTACTTCACCACATCTACTTGTTTATTTTCACAGTGAGTGTTCTCAACTGCAGCCAAATCAGAAAACAGATCAATGATTAAATGTTGCTTAGAGACATTTCATATATTCTAATATGATGACCTTTCATTTGTTGTATCTTTGACTTGTTTATATCAAATCAAATCTTCTTTGGGATTCAAATGATAGAAATCTACAAGAAATTGGAAACAAGCAAATGCCAAATGGGAACCTAAAATCTTTAGGGACCAACAGTTTTCCATCTTCAATGTCTACTTTAAGCTCTCTTGAGTCAACATTTACCTCATCACTCAAAGTGAAAGTTCAGTATGTATGATAACCTGAATCTAGAGCACTGAAAGTATATGAGTTTGTGGATGCTGAATCATCTGAGCTTTCGTCTGATCTTTCCTGGCCACTTTTCTCTGCTCTTTTCCGCACTATTTCCTCTTCAATTTTCTTTTTCCTTTCCCTCTTCTCCTCTCTTTTCTGCGCTCTTTCCTCTTCAGTTTTCTTTTTCCTTGCCCTTTTATCCTCTCTTGTAGCCCCTCTTTCCCCTGAAACCTTACTTCTCTCTTTCCTCCATTTTAATTTCCTCAACCATTGTCTAGTCAATGTGACACCTAGAAGTAAGGAAACAAATCCCATAGTCCCTGCACACACACATATCAGAGTCTCAAGTGTCCAATATGTCCCTTCATCATGTGGCATAATCACCCAAATGGCGGCAATGTAAGCTGTGGCCATGAGTGACACCGCCACCCACATGACTTTGTGAGCCACCACCAGCAGACTCATCAGTGTCTTTCTCCGAAAGGGAATGATGCTGACCAACACAATCACAATGCACACAGATATGAACAATGCAGCTGTGTTGCTAATTGTAAAAACCTTAAAAGCAGTTGTCTTTCCAATTGTTGACTGCCCTTTTAGTTTTCCCTCCTGATAGACACCACCAGGAGGGTTTATGCCAGCGGTAAAAGTAACCGACGCAACCAATATGGCAACCAGTGTGATTGTATTCCTGGTATTTTGTAATGCCTCTCTATATATCTCATACTCCCTAATTGCACTTATTTCTTTCTGGCCGCTTTGCTTCACAAGCTTTGGCTGATGCAAATTAGTTGGCACAATAGAGCTGTCTATTACCTGCTGATTTTGATCACCAGAGTTCATCTGAGCTTGATGACTAGGACTCACATTCACTTGTATTGCTGTGAACTCTTCCACTGCTAGTTCTTCGTAATCATATTCACTTCGACGTGAAATAAATTCATAAGGCATTTCTAACTCTTGTGCAGTCTTTCCGCCAAAGCTCTTCAACAGGTCGCTAACATGTTGGATATCAAACATGCCACTTTGCTTGTTGATGATATCATACGCTGTGTGACCTCTATGATTCCTACAATTGATATCCACTGTTGTTTTTTTGATGATGTACTCAGCTAACTGAAATTTTCACAACGTCAAAGATCAGCATTGTTAAGTAAATTCTCTTTAATAAAATCTATAATAAGTGAATTGAATTGTCATAAAATGGAGCTTATAGGGTTAAGGTTTTGGCGGAGAAACTTACTATGAAGCTCCTTGTACAGACAGCAAGATGCAAGACCGTGTTACCATGTTTGTCGTGCTGGTGGAGGAGACGGCTGCTGTTGAAAATCTGTGCCAGAGATATAAAGGCACCACATCTGTCGAATCTTGCAGCAAGATGGAAGACTGTTTCTCCCTCTCCAGTGAGAAATTCTAATGATCTGGGACAGCTCGATGAAAGTTCCTCAAGGATTTGGACTTCACCATTCATTGCTGCCAAGTGCAATGGTGTGTACTGGGAATGATTGTATTCAAGAGCAAGGCTTGGATCAAGCTGTAAGAGCATTTTTGTTATCTCTAAGTGACCTTTGTCACAAGCCAAATGCAATGGCAGAAACCCCTTGTTGTCAGCCTTTCGAGCAAGCCTTGGCCTTGCATTCAAAATCAATCTAGCAACCTCTGCAACATCAGTTAAGATTATGAGACTCATAAAACAATGGGTTTAAAACCGAAAGAGCAATACAGAAGATTTGCTTACCGAGATGGCCTTGTGATATAGACACATGAAGAGGACTCAAAACCCCGTCTTCTTCAAAATCTAGCACCCAAGGTTGGTTTATGAAGAACTTCACCACATCAACGTGGCCATGAAAGCAAGCTATGAAGAAAGCAGATTGTTGTTGAGCGTTTTGCGTGTAAGCCAATGATGGATTGGCCTTCAACAGAAGTTTTACAACTTGGGTTTTCCCTTGGTGACAAGCTTCGTGTAATGGAGTTTCTTTCGAATTGTTCTTCACTGTGAGCAAGTCAGGAAACAGCTTAATGATTTCAGACACCAGCTCAACATGTCCGAACCTTGCAGCAAGATGTAGCACTGAGTTTTTTGATTCACCGGTTGTTTGACTGATATAACCTTCATTGTTCTGAACCAAACGTATGAGATATTTTTTGTCATTTCCTGCAATTGCCTCAAAAAGCCTTGGATCCATTTTCTCAAGCCTATATCTATGTATATAATTTTTCTCTCAAGAGGAAATTTGGGTGCAGAATGTGTTCCACAAACAGATTGTACCAGGCATATTTATGATCATTTCAAAGGCAAGTACATGAGGAAAAATCAGGGTTCTTTCTTATTCCTCAGCTCAATTAAACATCTTAAGCCCTTTTCGAGGACCATACATCTCAATAACTTCGAATTTTCCAGGGATGTCTTGTCTTGTAGAAGCCAAAAAACAAAAAAAAAAAAGGGAAACCATTTCTCCAGGCATGTCTGTATTTAATACAAATAAGAAGCTTTCGTTAGAGAAAAGTCTCTTTCGTGATATCTTTTATTTGATTTAGTACTTTGACCTTTTAATCTACAGCCGAAGGCTCATTGCCCGGTTGACTTGCTGTAGAATCAACGCAGGCCCATGCTTCAGTGCCTACTGCCTACCCTACACGCTTCACACTCGTTATTATGTGTCAGCTTCACTTGCTTCTTCTTCTTCTTCTTCTTCTTCGTCTCCTTCTTATCGAAATTAATGATCTGATTCTGAAGCTTGACTTTGGTTATCAGATGACTCTCACACGAAATGTTTTTAAACCAAATTATTTTATTAAGTTGGGAAATATGAAATTGAATCGCAAAACCCCAAATTAACAGTAATTTGATCTCACATAAACAGAGGAGTCAAAACCCCCATGTTCTTCAAAATCTAGTTGGTCTAAATAATGTTGTACTTCACCACATCAATATCTCCATAAGCAGTTACTAATTTCCTTCATCCCTTGCTGTCTCTACAAGGAGCTTCAAAGTATGTTTCTCCATCAAAACCTTGAACCCTATAAGCTCCAGTTTATTACCAATTTACCATTTAATTTACTTGTTATAGATTTTCATGAAGAAAAAAATATAACTTACCAAAGTGAAGAAACAATAGTGAAATTTTAGACTGATCCTTCGCGAAAAAACAATAGTGAAATTTTAGACTGATCCTTCACAATGTGAAAATTTCAGTTAGCTGAGTGCATTATCGAAAAAACAACAGTGGATATCAATGGTAGCTGAGTACATTTGCTTTGGTGGAAAGACTGCACAAGAGTCAGAAATTCCTTACGAATTCAATTCACATTGAAGTGAATATGATTATGAAGAACCAGTGGAAGAGTTCACAGCAATACAAGTGAATGTCAGTCCCGTCAGAAAGTTTAGATGAACTCAGGTGATCAAAACCATCGGATAATAGATAGCCCCATTGTGCCAACCAATTTGCATCAGCCAAAGTTTGTGAACCAAAGTGGCCAGAAAGAAATAAGTGCAATTAGGGAGTCTGAGATATGTAGAGGCGCTACAAAATACCAGGAACACTCACACTGGTTGCCATTTTGATTGCGTCCGTTACTTTTACTGCTGGCATAAACCCTCCTGGTGGTGTCTACCAGGAGGGACAGTTAAAAGGACAGTCAACAATTGGAAATACAACTGCTTTCAAGGTTTTTGCAATAAGCAACACATCTGCATTGTTCATATCAATGTGCATTGTGATTGTGTTAGTGAGCATCATTCCCTTTCGGAGAAAAACACTGATGAGTCTGTTGGTAGTTACTCACAAGGTCATGTGGGTGGCGGTGTCACTCATGGCCACAGCTTACATTGCCGCCATATGGGTTATCATGCCACATGATGAACATATTGGACCCTTGAGACTCTTATATCTGTCTGTGCAGGGACTATGGGATCTGTTTTCTTACTTCTAGGTGTCACATTGGCCAGACACTGGCTTAGGAAATTAAAATGGAGGAAAGAGAGAAATAAGGTTTCCGGGGAAAGAGGGGACACGAGAGGAGAAAAGGGAAAGGAAAAGGAAAAAGAAAATCGAAGAGGAAGGAGCAACAAACAAGGCAGAAAAGTGGACATGAAAGATCAGAGGAAAGTTCAGACGATTCAGTATCAATAAACTCATATACTTTCAGTGCTCGAGAGTCGGGATATCATACATACTGAAAATTTACTAATGATGATGGAAATATTTGTATTGCCTAAAGTATTTAGGTTCCCATTTATTGTTTTCTTTGGCTTGACTTCATTGTTGTAGAATTCTATTATTTGTATCCCAGAAAGGTTTGATTTCAAATAAACAAGTCAAATATATTTAACAAATGAAAGGTGATACTATTAGAATATGAAAATATCAGAAGGAAAAATCTTGACTAAATTAACCAAATATCTGCAGAATAACTTCCTTTTGTAGTAAAAGAAAATAAAGAATGTAATAAGGTAAAAGCAATCTCTAGAGGATTGAAATATAAACATCCTAATACAAGGATCAATATCAGATGAATAATTGAAGGCAAATGCGCAGTCATAATAGATGCTAACAGCCATAATAAAAAAAACGTGCAGTATCCAAAAGTTTCTAGTTAATACATTTTATCGCTTTTCTACCTAAACAAAAAATGAGGTTCTCTTCCCCTCACTCTCTTTCAATTTATTCTTCGTACTTATTGCTTAGGTTCTTTGGTTTTTGATCATCTTGCATTCGCTCCAAAAACAAACACTTTTTTCTTTTGATCATGGCAACTCCTAATTTACAATGCAGTAGCATTGACATCCACAGTGGTTTTATCAATGATGTACTCTGCTAACTGATTATATACACATGATGAAGGATCAGTCCCAAGTTGAAGAAGCTTAGATTTCACACTTTATTTTAAAATAGGAAACATCAACTATTATATATGTTTCATCACTTATTAATGTTAAAGTTTTTTCTCAAGCAATGCTATAATAAATGTAAATCTCGATAGAGAAACCTTCTTTGATGCTCCTTGCCATGACGGCTATATGTAAGTCCGTGTTACCACGTTTGTCTGGCAGCTTGGGTTTTGACCAAGCTGTAAGAGCCTTCTTTTTATCCCTAACTGATTGACCTTTGTCACAAGACAAGTGCAATGGTATTGGTAACCACCCCTCATTGTCAGCTTTCGTTGCAAGTCTTAGTTGTGCATACAGAAGTGTTTTAACAGAATCTGCAACATTCTTAGCTTGAAATATAAATTCACATATAAAAAATCTGCAACATTCTTAGCTTAAAATATAACTTCACATATAAAAAACTTTAGTTCGTTGACCAAAACAAAACAAAACAAAACATTAGGCATAGAGAATGAAAGTGCTAATCAGCTCACCGACATGGCCTTTTGATATGGACACATAAATAAGACTCAAAACCCCATGTTATTCAAATTTTAATACCATTGCAGATATTGTAACGCGGCTTACGGCTTAAGCCAACGAAGGATTGGCATCTAACAGCTGCATTACAGCATCAGCTTTCCCTTGGCGACATGCTTTATGTAATGGAGTTCCTTTCCTCAAGTTGTCAATTCCAAGTAACTTAGAAAAAAAGCTTAATGATTTCATAGGTCTACTCAACTTGTTAGAACCTTACAGCAAGGTATATAACACCAAGTTATCTAAATCCTTCACTGTTTTGAATCAAATAAACTAAAGCCTGTTTGTCTATTTCTAAATTTGCGCTAAAAGCCTTAGATCCATCTTATTCCCAAGCTAGCTATTATTTTTTCTCTAACAAGAATTTAGATGCAGAATGTTTTCAAATAGGCAGAAGCAAGGATAAGACATATTTATAAACTAACATTGCTTCCAAAATCTGCAAAAGACATATGTAGTAATATATTGTACAAGTCATCCTACCCTAAATTAAGGAGGTGGTTAATTGTGACCTGATAAACACCATTTGTACACATAAATTACTTGCTTACTTGTTAGAGAAGGTAGCTTACTTACTTAGTGCTTGCATCCTCTAAATTCCCTTCAAATAGGACTTTCAAGATTGGAATTGTGGATCCTACTTCCAGATTTAATACCTAAAGAATTGATGACAAGTGTATTTCTTTCTCACAAACCAGTCTCAAAATTTTATAAATTTAAATCTAATTCTTCACTCCTCCATACATCACGCAAGGGTAAATTAATACTTGCATAAATGGCATATTACACAAATAAAAACAATTGAAAGGGTGATTTTGATTGGTTGGGAAATATGAGTATTGAATGCAAAGCCAAAGACAGCAGCAATGTTCATATCACTGAGATTATAATTATATTGTTAATGCAACAAGGATAAAAAAAATCAACATCTGCTTACCTGCATCCATGACCTTCTGATGTAGTAGACACGTGGTGGTGGTGATTTCAGATTTAAATGGCAGAAACGGTGGTGTAGGTAGTGGCAGTTGAGGGGACGACGGTCTCAGGGAACCGTGGGGATGGCGGCTCGGGGACTCTTGGAGGCGGCTAGCTCGAGGACCCTTGGAGGTGGCCAGCTCGAGGACCCCTGGAAGCAGCCAGCTAGAGGACCCCTAGAGGCAGCTGACTCAGGGACCCCTAGAGGCAGCCGACTCAGGGACTCCTAGAGGCGACCAGCTCGGGGACCCCTAGTGGCGATCGGCTCGGGGACCCCTTGGAGGCGATCGGCTTAGGGACCACTGGACGCGACCGACTTGGACCCCTAGAGACGGCTGTTGCCAGCTCTCTAGATTATCCCGAGATCGGCCCGATTATCCAAGACCCCCCGAGACAACGCTCATCCAATACCCCCTGAGACAAATGCTTATCCAAGAACTCCCAAGACAGACGCTTATCTAGGTGCCCTCGAGACATTCGCTTCTCTAGGTGCCCCCGAGACAAATTCTTATCCAGGTGCCTCCAAGACAGACACTCATCCAAGTGCTCCCGAAACAAATTCTTATCCAGGTGCCTCCAAGACAGACACTCATCCAAGTGCTCCCGAAACAAATGCTTATGCAAGTGCCCCCAAGACAGACGCTTATCCAGGACCCCCATGAGATAGACGCTTAACAAGGACCCCTGAGACAAACGCTTAACAAGGATCCCTCGAGACGGACGCTTATCTAGGACCCCACAAGACAGACGCATATCTAGGACCCCGAGACACACGCTTATCCAGGACCCCCCCGAGAAAGTCGCTTATCCAGGAGGACCAGGATCCCCGAGACAGACTCTTATCTAGGGTCCCCCCGAGATAGACACTTAACAAGGACCCCCGCGATAGACGCTTATCTAGGACCCCTCGAGACAGACGCATATCCAGGATCCCCCGAGACAGACACTTATCCAGGACCCCTTAAGACAAATGCTTATCCAGGAGGACCAGGACCCCCTGAGACAGATGACTCCAGAACTCTTAGATTGCGGTCAAGATGATAATGATCCCATCTTCAAAGTCATTGCTTCACCATCTAGCCAAAATAAGCGTCATAACCACATATCTTTCAACAAATAAATCATCAACCAAAATATTTGGAAAGAAAATGCAAGACTGATATAAGTCAACCCTCGCTGTAGCAAATGAACAGCTAACTACATTGCTTAAACTCAAAGTCTTGTATTCAAATAAGGAAGAAATAGGTAAATGTAAGTAAACCATAAGTTTAACTAATAAGAGTTTAGTTAATGGAGCACCAGCTTGATTAGCCATACCAGCTTCGATTAAAATAAATAGATAACAATGGTTAAGACAGTTTGTTGCATAACAATCATTAAGCTCAAAAAATATTGCATAGTACAGATCATCATTTTTATCTCAAATCTCATATATTCTTTGATGCACTAACAGGAACTCTCTTGATGATAGGTATTAATATGAAGATTTGAACTTCTTCAATGCACGTAAGAACAATTAGCCACATCAACTTGATTAGTCAAATTAAAAGCCATCATCAAGACAGTCTGTTATTAGCGCGCTGTAATTAATGGTGTGCTAGCTATTGTTCCATCAAAGAACAACTAATATGAAGAAATGGGTACTTGTTACCAGAAAAAAAGAAATGGGTACTGCTATTTGTTTCTTCCAAAAGGAAAAAAAATATAGATCCGTGGTCTGAATCTGTAGGACATTAGAAAGAAAAGGAAGCAGCAACTACTCTAAATCTAAAAGATGTCCCCTTGAGAAAAAAGGTCAGAGCCTATGAGAAGGAGTGGTTTTACATAGGGGAGGAGTGTTGCCCATGGTTAAAAGGCTTGTTGGTCTATGAGAGCAGAACAAACATGGAAAGCTAAACCTGTTATAAGTTATAACGTAATCTAAAAGATGGCTTCAAGAAAAAACAGCTTCTTAATTTTTTAATACTCTCGTTTTCTAGAATAAAAGTAATTTCTTGTAGGTTCATATAAAGGCAGTACCATAAATGCCAAAATCAATTCAAACAATGCAACAGAAACAGCAAGGCAGGAGCAGATAAAAACTTAAGTGAAGCAATATACCAAGCGATCATGTGGTCAAAAGTGGAAGATATTAATAAACATTTCCCAATCTGAACATCAAGAACAAATTAAAGAAAACCAGTAGAGAATCTTAACCAAAGTTTGGCTACAAAATTCCTACGTCAAATGAAATTAGTCATCATAAGAAACCAAACCAGCAAAAGTCCACACATAGAAACCTTATTTCTTAGACCCAAATCCAACA
The DNA here is from genome assembly GCA_037349345.1 of Oemleria cerasiformis. Lineage (NCBI taxonomy): Eukaryota > Viridiplantae > Streptophyta > Magnoliopsida > Rosales > Rosaceae > Oemleria > Oemleria cerasiformis. The sequence goes on along the minus strand of JAZGTL010000019.1, from coordinate 3,370,641 downwards.
ACTTCAAATTGAACCAAATGTACAATCAGTGTGTGCCTTTAGTTCCCCAAAACATGCTTAAAAGTTAACATTTTTATCCATAACTAAACCAAATCGATCAACAACAATTAGAAGTAACCCGCATCAAATTTCAACACCCAGTGAAAAGCCCACAGCTTCAATCAAACTACCTAGTCTATCAAATCCAAGGATACCCTAATTTAACTTCAATTGAACTAAGCTATCAAATCCAAAGAAACACTAAATAAAAATTTCAAATGATAATTAATGCAAGAAAGAGAGAGGGATGAGCTTACCAACTGATCGTAGATGCCTGGTCTTGCAGCAAAGAGCCTAGGAGATGGAAGATGCCAGTGTCTTTGCAATAGGGTTTTGGCGGGATGGAGACTATCAGCAGTCTTTTAGTGTAGCTATACGTCGTCGCTGACCTTATCTACGAAATACCCAAAGTAACGTCTAACTCGAAACGGTAACTAAATTATTCACATACCGTCCTCTTCTACTCCGACAGAGGACAAGCTCTATCTCCAAAAACGGCGACCGTGCCGAGCCACGGCCTGAGGCACATGACCACCAGGCGCCCGTGGCTCCGAACCATCGGTAGCTCAACTTCTCTGGCTGCTTTATCGGCCCCTTTCACCGAAGATTCAGAGCAGGCTGAGTCCAAAACCGACAAGCCCAGCACTAATTCCCAAAGCAACAGGAAAGGGACCTACGCTGAAGGTACCGAGTAGTGGAATCTGTTTGGTTTCTGATAAATTTTGGGAATGGAATAGAAAAATGGAATCTTGGGTTTTGTTTGTGTGGATTATAGCGAAGAAATCAGCTTTGAGAGTATATAGATTGTGGGAATGTTTCAGTGGTTACGTAATTGGTGTTGCTGCTCTCACTTGTAATTTGATTTTGAAATTGATAATGCCATAATGCGTTTAGTCTTCCACTCAAACGTAGTCATCTAGATCAAGAAGTAAATGAAGAATTGTAATACTTTAGGAGGCTGTATGTATTGAATATGTTTTATTACATGGAGACCTTCTAGCTTGTTTTGCTGAAGATACAAAAAGGTAGTTCAGCATTTTACGCCTGAATTGGGTTTGCATTTTTTGACATATCTTTCAATAGTGATTCTCAGCAGTTCATACTTATTTTAATTATTAGTATTATTTTTGTATCTCTTATGTCACCTTTATTATGACTATTAGTATTCGGTAAGCATCATGAACAATTTACATACTTGCGTTGGTAACAGAACTCTTGGTCAGGTGGATACAATTTGTATGGAAAATCCAGGATCATGGAGAACTTGAGAGGGCTGCATTTCATATATCAGCAAACTCATTCTTCCAAACAAATACTCACAAGGTATGCAATGTGACACAAGTTTAACGCTTTATCAACCGATGCTTCTTTCTCCTCAACTTTTCTTCATAATTAATTGCTTGAGGATTCTTTGTGAATACCATGTGTGAATTTAAATGCGAAATTTTAACTCATACTTTTCAATATTTCAAAATCAAAATATAATACGCCATGAAATTTCAGAATCATGCAATTTTTCATTCATGAGCTCTTGATATAAATAAGTCAAATATATAACCACCAAATGAAAGGTGATCCAATTTTTTTTTTTTTTTTTGAGAAGGAAAGGTGATCCTATTAGAATATGATAATCAGAAGGAAAAATCAAACCAGGGGGTTCTTATTTTTCCTTTTCTTTTTTGTGATCATCTTGAATTTGGCCCAAAAACAAACCACTTTCTTTTTTTCTGCTGATCATGGCAACCTCCTAATAAACAATGTTCAACAGGAAATGAATAAGTGAAAGAAAATATGCAGTCACAACAGGTTCTAATTAACAGATGGAATTAAAAAGCATATGAAGATTATGAATAATGAAAATGTCTCAGCTACAATTAAGTTTCTCAATTAGACTTGAACTTCTATAGTTTCATATCAGAATGTCCGGATCAGCAGAAACATCTCATTTCAAGCTTTACCAGTGCCTCCGTTCTTACTTTTCTCATGATTCAAACCTAGTGAAATTATTATTATTATTATCTATTCTAAAGCTGGGTGTTTGGTACTGTGCTTATGAACACTGCAGTGCCTTTTTTGCCCCTTTTTTTTTGTTTTTCTTTGTTGCACACAGTGAAAGGGCGATATGCCCTTGATTAACATGTGTGTGTTTTTTTTTGGGGGAAATCTTTTTTTTTTCTTTTAAATGGTTTACTTTGAAACGGTTGGATTTTTGAGTGAATTATAGTTGGAGTTTTTGAATGGGTTAGGATCTTATATCAGATTTGAAGTATTTTTGAGTTGCAGGACTTAATTCGTTGTGTGGTAAAATTGTAGTCATCTTCTTCAAATAATTGAATAGTTTTGTGAACAGAGTGTGTTTGATATCAGCTTCTTGAAAAAATTGATTGCCTCCCCGTGAGTGGGAGTGATCAAGAAATATATCAAAGTGGTTAAAGGGTCAATAGTTCATACTAGAAATGTGTTGAGAGATGGAAAAATGAAAAGTTTACAGAATGATTTGGTTGCTTAGATTGAAACTGAATTATGTTGCCTCTTGATTCTGCATGTAAATTCTCTTAATCATTGTGTTTGTCGTCATCTTGGTGGTTGAATCCCACAAATGACTAATGAGCTTCTATGTTTATGAAAGTTTCAATGAAAACTTGAGCTTTAATTTTCTTAATATAACATTTATTGTCATCTACGTTAGAAATTAGGATCATGCTGATGTGCACATGTTAGTGAATTTGTTTGGTAATTCCATGCTTTTGTGTGAATTAGGATCCATCAAATTATATGGGATAGACGTGACCAAATGTAGAATATGCCAAATACGAGAAATCACTAAGAAAGGGCATGTAAGCTTTTATCTTACATTGAAAAGAGATTTTCTATGTAATGGAGTGGACAAGTTTATGGTATAGATGATATGATATTTCAGATTGACTTTCTCAAATGAGCACCCAATAAGTTTCTAATCAATCAATCTCTTACACCTTATATTCTGTATATGTATTTGTTCATGGTCATAGTATGTCGAGCCGAATCTAGCAAACAGTAGCTGACAAGACCCCCTTGGTATCCTCAAAGGCCGAACCTTAGGGGCCCACCACGTGGACCCACAGTCAGCCTAGACTCACAACACCTACTTTAGGCCCAAGCCCAATAATGCTAGACACAGCCCAAGCCGTGCCCAGGTAGCGCTACCACTCACCAAGGTACCACTCACTCGGGTACCACTCAATCGCCCAGCCAACAGGGATTGCGCCCCTGTAAACCGTGCCTCACACCTCCCCATGTACAACTATAAAGGAGGGACATTTGTCTCTCATCCCTAGGTGCATAAAGTCTCTCCTAGGGAGCTCCCCTCACACTTCATCATGTGGCCTTGGGCAGAGATATTCCAACTTCTAAGACCCTAGGCGTCAGCCTAGGAAGACAGGTGTCGCCACCTGGTGGCTGCTCACATAAGACAGAATGACACAAGGCCCATAGCAGGTGGTACCCCGTGGGGGGATACCCTGTCCTCACAGTGGTACCCCACTCGGCTGTACCGACTAGCCTATAAGAAGCCTCCACATAGACTCCACTTAAGAAGACCACTTGACTTTATGCTTAGATGGGAGGAGGCCACATCACCCTCTAGTTTGGACCACATGTTGGAGACTTCCACATGAAGTTTCCTAGTCTATATATATTGGCTCTTGGCCATTAGGAAAGGGGTTGAGTCTTGGGCACTTATTCTCCCACTCTCTCTACTACATCTCATGTAAATACTTATGTATTCTCATACTCATATATAATACAAACACTACAGTGGACGTAACCCTTTTTTAGGGTGAACCACTATAAACCTTGGTGTTAGATAATTGATTTAGATTAGATGTTCTTACCTCGTACCTCGATCTCACATCGTCAACATTTGGCGCTAGCTGTGGGAACCCACCCATGAAGGGCTTCGTGTTCTCCTAGTTGGGCACTAGCGCGGCTTAAATATGCAGTACCAGCCACCCCATCACTACCGTGAGCCTTTCTTCCTTGCACCTTGCCTCCGGCGGCTTGGTAGAATCGTTGCCCACCATGACCAGTGACGTCCAAGCTCTTTCATTCACCACTGAGCCGACGGGCAATGGTGCCATCGCTCAGACATGCATTAGTGCACCGGTACCACTGTCAATTGCCAACCCAAGGTAGCTGCCAACCGAGTACCCGATCCGTTGATGAGTGCTTGGTCGACACAGCCACTCCATTGGCTCTCTCTCAAGCACCCCCAACACTTAGTACCGCATGTGCATCAACCAGTCAGCATATTGACACATCCACAGCCCCGACTACTACCCAAATGAGCAGCGGGTACCGTTCAAGCTGGTACCCAAAGGAAGAAATCCTCACATACACCAAAAAACTCATGGTGGTTGGGACAGCAAGAGAGAAAGCAGGTACACGGTTGTGGCAGCCGTCCACCCAGTGCGTACCACTCACCTTGTCATCTGATGGCGCAAGTTGTGGATACGGCAGGCTGGAAGGTATGTACCCAGTTGTGGCGGTAATACCCACCTCGCCAGGTACTCGGTTGTGGCGGTATCACCCGCCTTGGCAGGTACCCGATTGTGGCAGCCGTCCACCCGGGGCTTACCACTTGCCTCGTCAGTTGACCCATCCCCGCCATCGGATGACCCACTCTCCAACTTATCGATGTTGAGAAGATGACTAGCTCTCCCCCTCATTTATGTTGAATGGAAGACCCGCTCTCCAACTTATCGATGTTTAGTGGATGACCAACTCTCCCCCTTGTTTATGGTGAATGGATGACCCGTTCTCCAACTTATCTATGTTGAGGGGATGACCAGCTCTCCTCCTCGCTTATTTTGAATAGATGACCATCTCTCCACCTTGTACATATTAAGGGGATGACCAGCTATCCCCTTCGTTTATGTTAATGGGAAGATCCGCTCTCCCTCAGCGGCCTCCACGGCAAGCGTGAAGTGTGGTGCCCAGCTCTGATCGCAGTCAACTTAGAGTGAACATTCCTCGCCTGGCACCACTGCGCCTGACACCATTGCGCCGTACCCGCCTACGCTTGCCTTCAACGTGGACAGCTGCCCAAGCTTGGCCTCTCACACCCAACCAGTGGTACCCGGTCGGCAAAGAAGTGCCCCAACCAGGTTTTTATATCTTTACATTATGTGTTATTTCGTAAGCACTTGGATTTATATATTCGTTGTCTGTTTAATCTTCTTGTGTTCTCTAAGTCTAGTTAACCTAGCATGCACATAAGTTCGACCTCATTTGGGGACTTGAGTAGACTTGGGGACTAACCACCACGGGTACCCGCATCAGACGTCCACTGTTGGTAAAATTAGAGAACAAGCAATATGCAATCTAATTCTAACAGTTATAAAATCCTTGCAAGTGCACAAATAGATAAGAATAGTATAGTAGCACAACAAGAGTCGATCCCTCGAGGACTTGCCTCAACGATTAATCCAATTAAGTTCAGATTTAATTAACTTAGATAAAAGCACACAGACACACACACACACGCCAAAGGAGGGGGGGTTTATGATTTTGAGAAACACGCACGAAAGTAAAACAGTAAATTAAAATGCACGAATGATAGATTGATTGATTATTAACTAAGGTGAATTAAGGCTGACTATCCACTCTAACCAATTATAGTCCTTAACCAGATTTTCTTGACCTAATTACTATGCAACTTCTGAATTAAGTGCCCATGCAAAGGTCCCGATGGTTGGCCCACTCCACATATATTATTCTCTCTTACTTGGCATATTCTAAGCATGATGTGTACTCCAGAACGTCTATCACCTACCGTTTAAGATGATGAATGAAGTACAAAGAGAATTTAATGACACTACACTAGCCTAGAAATGTGATGTGCATTCCTAGAGCGTTGTGAATTCCGACTACAAGATCGTTTCTTAACATCAACCTCTTGATGCTCATGAATTACAAGATGATATAGTGGTCACTCAAGCAATTCCATCAATAATTTATGCAAACAAGGTAGCAAAGCTCATAGGCATAAAGGAATGGCAGTTAAAGCAGTAATCAGAGTTATTCAGCATGCATAGCAATCAAAATCAAGAGCCAAAATCTAATTAACAAACTAACATGGTTAGGGCTTCAAGCAGCCCTAATCCTAACAAGAACTACTCACACATAACTGGGATTAAAACAGATATAATTGAATTCATAATTAAATTGCAATGAAATAAAAGTTTAGAATAAAGAACACTGATTAACAATGGTGCACAGCAAAGACTCGGCAAAGCCTTCCTCTCCAAGCTCCAAGCCCAAAAAGTGCAGAAAATAAGAAACTGTTTACTTTGAATTGAGTTACAATGTAAATTGCGGCTAGGGTGTCTAGATCTCCGAAATAAAGCTCTTCTAATAATGTCGTCTCTAAATACTGAACAAAGGCTCCCTTTTATAGACAAAGGGAAAACTTTGTCCTATAAGGATTGGTATTAAAAACCCTAGCCTAGAATGTTTTTGAATAGTTATTGTACTTCTAATTAATTACAAAGTCCTTAAAATCTATTAGAACCAATCACAACACGGTTGGGAGTGTGAATGCAAGTTGGCCAGTGGGAACACAAGCTGGCCGCGGGCAGCCCGCAGTATTCTCCCGGTCAGACGCTGGAACTTAGAACTTGGCCCTTCGAATGTCTTCGTCATAGGGGTCTGGGACTGCGCTTTTGGCATACCATGAGCATAGTAGAAGCGCATCTTCGCTCATGCCAGGCGCACAGGTTGTCAGGCTTAGCGTAGAGGAGGAACTTTGATCCACCGCTGGTGGAACATGAACTAGGGTTTAGGCGCAGAGGCTGGGTTCGGATGGGAAGTTCTTGGGACAGGTACTCGACATGTCCTGGAAAGACCTTGACACTTCTAGGACATGAACTCGATGTCATGAGACATAGGTTTCGGACCCGGATGACATGATCTGAGGTACTTGGTCAAGGACTCAAAATAGGCGCACTGGCGCACTCAGGACCCTATTCAGGACCTGATATTGAAATGAGGACATCTCCTTCATCTGAACTCCGATTTGAGTCATTATTTTCGCGTTCTTCTCAGAATTTACCTATCTTTCCAAATCTACACAAGTCTCACAAGATTGATTATTTTCTACTATTGATGGCATAAAATCATTCAAAAGACATGTAAGAGAGGCATATAAAGACATCAAAATGATGCATAAATAATGACTGATCAAATACCCCCAAACCTATCTTTTGCTAGTCCCTGAGCAAAACAAACTTTAACAAAATGAAAAGACTCAATCTTAGTTAAGATAGAACATTTAAACCCCTAGGTTCACCTAGTAGGAGGAGTTTTGTCTCCTGAGGGTTATAGCAGCACGATACCCACAAACGTTTTCCTTAGACAAATAAGATGCTAGAGATAATACTTTTAACAAGCTAATAAGAATCAAAGTAAGTAGACATGCTTTGCAGAACTAAAAGGAATGCCATAGCCTTGAGTGTCATATGCAGGTGTACGTGTATAAGTGCCAAAATTTTGAGTGATCGTGTTTGAGAACAACTTCATCTCAGTGCCCTAGAAAGATTTCGCCTCGACTCTAATCCTCACTAGGAAACTCTCAATTCGCACAAGAATCCTAGGCTTTCACTCTTTTCAAGCATATGTGATGAGTTTATGTTATGAAATTCAAATTTAATCACATATGAGTAATAATGAAGAATAGCACTTTATGAAAATAAAGATCTCATGAAAGGAATTGAACTTTAAGAACATAGATACGTACCTTAATCATTAGCATGATTGTTCATAAGATCAGTTAGGTCTTCCTTTTTAGGTTGTAATGGGGCTAAGCTTAGGGGTTTAGCAAGGAAGGATGGGATTCAAGGAACCTGAGATGTGCCAAGTCATGAGAAGTCATGCCTTGAACTTGGAATTTCTGAACTGAATCATTTCTTAAGGCCCACGACATTGTGCTTTCTTGATGGCTTATTTTGAGGCTCTTGTGGCTTATTTTGAGGCTATTGGCTCATTTTGAGGCTCTTGGCTCACTTGGCTCAATTCACTTTGTTTTTCACTTTTTCTTTTCTTTTCTTCTCAACGTTTCTTTCTTTCTTTTGATTTGAACGTTTTTTTTTCTGTTCTTTCTTTTGTTTTCTTTATTTTTTTTCTTTTCTTCTTTGAATTGAATTGAACCAAGATCATGCAATGATTTCCTCAAATTTTCGTGCAGCTTGCAACTTGTAAAGCTTTTCTTTACTTTTGAACTTTGAATTGAGTCCAATGTCCTTTGAAATGGGCAACATCTTCTTTCACCTCTCATTCTCACCATGAATCTCATTTACGGTAACCTTAGCACAAACTGAGGTTATAGGGTATGGCTGTCATGAATGGCTAGGTATTTCGGTCAGGTTATACTTTGGGTGATGAAAGAAAAAGCTGAGTGTTTGGCTTCAAAGTTGGCTTAGGGAGCATGCAATAGGGTAGGATAAAGCCTTTAGAGGTTAAAGCATACATAGCCTACATCATTTCTTATGGCAAACCACACATTAGATCAAGAGTATCTAAATGATGTTAGTTCTTTAAAATTCAATGCAAATATGATGCAATGAGATCAACAATTAAGAACAAAAGCGATGAGTATTTAAGAGTAGAAACAAGTATATCCCTCAGAAAGAATGGAAATTAGGCTCAAAGATCTCACAGGATAGTCTCCACTAATTTTCTAAGGTTCACTCAAATTCAGTTATTTCGTTCACTTAATCACTTAAAACATGGCATTGTGAAGTGCAGATTATGAACTACTTGACCATGGCATGGCTCTTAGTAAGGCTAAGACAGTTAACTTAGCATATACATCCCTATTAACAAGTTATCATACTATTCAAAAGCAAAAAATTATGTAACTAACTAAACGGAAAAAAAAAACTAAGGCTGAAAATTCGAAAGGCCTGGTCTATATGCAAAAATTTTAAATCCACACCCCCAAACCTAAACTGAACATTGTCCTCAATGTGATAAGCAGTAAGCATGACAACAGTAGAAAGGTTTGAGAGATATAACGGGCATAAACAGCAAAGGAAGAGAGAAATACAAACCAGGGCTAGGCTGCCTCCTAGGAGCGCTTTATTTAACGTCTAGGCAAGACGGGGTTGTCTAGTTATGTAGTTGGCGCAGGCAGGGCACTTGGCGCTGGTGGAAGGTTAATTGTGCCCGTGATTGGACTGGGGAGGACCTTGAAGTAGGCTTTTAGGCGATGCCCATTCACTTTGAATGGCTCCCTCTTAACTGGGTGCTAAATTTCAACTGCACCATGAGAGAAAACATGAGTAATCACAAAAGGACCAGCCCATCGTGAACTCAACTTACCTGGGAACATCTTGAATCGTGAGTTAAAGAGGAGGACTTTCTGTCCAATTTGAAAGGCCTTGGGCTGAATGTTCTTGTCGTGAAAAGCTTTTGTCTTTTCCTTGTAAATCCGAGCACTTTCATAAGCCGAATTTCGGAGCTCCTCCAATTCACTTAGCTGCAACTTTCTGTGTACTCCAGCATCATCGATATTCATGTTCATCTTCTTAATTGCCCAGAATGCTCTATGCTCCAATTCCACTAGTAGGTGACATCCTTTTCCTAAAATAAGCATGAACGAAGACATGCCAATTGGGGTCTTTTATGTTGTCCTATAGGCCCATAATGCATCGTTCATTCTGTGGGACCAATCCTTTCAGCCATGGCTTACCGTTTTCTCCAATATAGCCTTTACTTCTCGATTGGAAACTTCAGCTTGGCCACTCGTTTGCAGGTGATAAGGTGTTGAGACCTTGTGGGTTACACCATACTTCTTTATTAAAGCTTCAAACGAACGATTGCAGAAGTGCTCTTCGCCATCGCTGATGATTGCCCTAGGCGCTCCGAACCTGGCTAAGATGTGACTCTGTAAAAAGCTCACAAGTTTTTGTGGGAATTGCTTCCACCCATTTAGACACATAGTCGACAACTAATAAAATATAGAGATTTCCAAAAGAGTTCGGAAAAGGTCCCATGAAATCAATGCCCCAGACGTCAAAGATCTCAACCACGAGGATAGGGTGTAGTGGCATTTGATTTCGAGGGCCTATGTTACGTTGTCGTTGGCATCTGTCACAAGTGAGTACAAACTTGTATGCATCCTTAAACAATGTAGGCCAATAGAATCCGCTTTGAAGGACCTTGAGTGTCATTTTCTTAGCTCCGAAATGGCCTCCACACTCCAAGCTATGGCAAAATGTTAGGACATATTCCATCTCAACATCAGGAATGCATCGTCGAATGATTTGATCAGGACAATGCTTCCATAAGTAGGGCTCGTCCCAGATGTAGTACTTGGTCTGTTTAGCTAGCTTGTCCTTCTGATACCTGCTTAAAGAGGAATGAAATTATTTAGTGACAAGGTAATTAATGAGGTCAGCGTACCATGGATCGATTGCTTGGAGTGCGAAGAGTTGTTCATTTGGGAATGTCTCCAGGAGTGGCAATTGGTCAGCCTCTTCGTTGGATCCATGTATCAAGTGGCTCATATGATCAGCCACTACGTTTTCACTTCCCTTTTTATCTCGAATTTCGAGGTCAAACTCTTGGAGAAGTAGCATCCATCGTAGCAACCTTGGCTTGGCGTCTTTCTTAGTGAGTAAGTACTTCAAGGCCGCATGATCGGTGTAGATGATGACCTTGGTCTGAATCAAGTATGATCTGAACTTCTCAAGAGCGAAGGTAACAATAAGGAGCTCTTTCTCGGTGGTGGAGTAGTTCAGCTGGGCGTCATTCAGGGTTTGACTTGCATAATAGGTGACACGAGGAAGCTTGTTGGCACGCTGTCCTAAAACAGCTCCTACAGCGAAGTCCGAAGCGTCACATATAAGTTCGAAAGGTAAGTCCCAATTTGGTGGCATAATGATGGGGGATGCTGTGAGCTTTGCTTTGAAAGTATTGAATGCCTCACAACAGTCCTTGTTGAAGTCAAATGCAGCCTCTTTAGCTAGGAGACTGCACAACGGCCTTGTGATCTTTGAGAAGTCTTGAATGAAGCGGCGATAAAAACCAGCGTGCCCTAAGAAAGATCGAACCTCCTTGACTATTGTAGGGTACGTCAATCTTTCCACTATGTCTAACTTAGGTTTGTCCACCTCAATTTCATGGCTAGAGATCACATGGCCCAAGACAATTCCTTTTTGTACCATGAAGTGGTACTTTTCCCAATTCAGCACTAAGTTACTGTCTTGGCAGCGTTCTAGTACTCGGGACAAGTTAGCTAAGATAGTTCGAATGAATGGCCAAATACAGAGAAGTCGTCCATGAATACCTCAATTATATCCTCCACCATATCAGAGAAGATGCTCATCATGCATTGTTGAAAGGTGGCTAGGGCGTTACACAGACCAAAAGGCATCACTCGGTAGGCAAATGTGCCATAGGGGCACGTGAATGTAGTCTTTTCCTGGTCTTTCGGGGCGATAGCAATCTGATTATACCTTGAGTAGCCGTCCAAGAAGCAATAATGTGAATGGCCAGCCAACTGCTCAAGCATTTGATCGATGAATGGCAAGGGGAAATGATCTTTGCGGGTGGTGGTATTAAGCTTCCGGTAGTCAATGCAAACCCTCAATCCGGTTTGAACTCTTTGGGGTACGAGCTCATCATGGTCATTCTTTACCACAATAATCCCACTTTTCTTTGGAACTACTTGGACCGGGCTTACCCACTTGGAGTCACTTATAGGATAGATAATGCCCACGTCTAGGAGTTTAAGGACTTCCTTCTTCACGACCTCCTTCATAGGTGGATTTAATCTTCCTTGCGCTTCTCTTAATGGTTTGGTATCGTCCTCAAGAAGTATTCGATGCATGCATTTGGAAGGAATGATCCCTTTTATATCGGCTATGGTCCATTTGATTGTCGTATGATGATCCTTCAAGACTCGCACCAACTGCTCCTCCTCGGCCACACTTAAGTGAGAGGCAATGATGACCGGAAGGGTCTGATTCTTGCCTAAGTAGGCATACTTTAAATGAGCAGGCAGTGGTTTTAATTCTAATTATGGGGATGGATGGTAGACGGCAGAGTCTTGTGGTCCATGAGAGGTAGCACCTTAAAAGCTGGCTGTTTGTTCCATGAATGAACAGGAACGGTATCAAGAATTCTGACTTCATCCATCACCTTATCGTCAAGTGTCTCAGCAGTTGGTGAAGTTATGGCTGTGTTAAGAGCATCTTTTATGCAGGAATTGGCGAGTGCCTTCTGTAACAATTAGTCCATGGTGTTTAACGGGAAGTCCTCAATTGGTTCTGCAGGGTATTGGATGGCATCGTGGATGGAGAATGTCCGAAGTTTGTCCAAGACCTTGATGGAAACTTGGCCATTTTTGACATCGATAAGGCACCCAGCCGTAGCTAGCAAAGGCCTTCCCAAGATGAGTGGGGATTCCTCATTCTTGTCAATTCTGTTCATTTGGAGTACGTAAAAGTCCGCAGGGATGTATGTGTCTACAATTTGCACAAGTACGTCCTCTAGAATTCCCATTAGATTAGTAACAGAGGCGTTAGCTAATCTAACACATAGGTGCATAGGTTTGAGTGCGCCTAGGTTGAGTGACCTGTAAATGTGGAATGGCATGATGTTTATTGATGCTCCCGTGTCGTAGAGGCAATGCTCGAATCGTTTTGATTGAATGACACATGGAAGTGAAGGAGGCCCTGGGTCGTTGGCTTTAAGGGGCATGCGCAAGAGGGCAGCAGAGCATGCCTTAGGGATTTCAATGATGTCAGTGGAGCTGAAACAACGCTTTCCTGCGACTAAGTCTTTGATGAGCTTTGCGAAGATAGGCATATGCTTGACGATCTTATGGAAAGGTAGTGTGATTTGAAGCTTCTGCAACATGCTGATGATTTCCTCCTCAAAGTCCTCCTTTTGCTTATTCCTGTTTGGAACCTACGAGGAAATGGGATTTCAACATCATTAGCTAACTCAAACATTACTTTTTTAGTTGGTTTAAGATTGGAAATTTGAGTTTTAGAGTTAGAAGTATTTGGATGCTGCGAATGGGCCTTAGGAGCAAGTTGGATGTCAGTCGTGGCCTGTTGCAGTTCCTTGGACATGATCCTTGGCGCGTCTTGCGATAGCAGCTGGGGCATGGCTCTGGGCGCAGCCGAAGTAGGCGCGGGTTTAGGGGCTTCTTTCGTTGAGGTGTTCATTGAGTCACTGGGCAGGTTCTACGCCTGCCGTTGCGGCTATGGCGAGTTTAGTGGCATGCCCTGGTTAGCGGTTATTGGCAAAGCTGATTGAGGTGAAGGGTCTGGTCCTTCTTCTAGCAGGGCTCCCGATGGAGACTGAAACATGGTTGGCGGCGCAGTGCTGTGCCTTAAGGATGTCACGGGGAAGTCATCCTCCTCAGTGTCAAGTCTTTCGTTATTCCCTTCGAAGGCAGCATATGTCAGACTTTGAAGTTGTGTTCCAATCCGCAGAGTGATGGTATTGGTCGTAGGATTGTGAAATCCTTTAGGATTGACTAGGACTTGACTTGGAAGCTTTCCCTGCTCCCGTTGATTTATTTGATTTGCAATTTGTCCCAATTGCCGATCCAAGTGGGCAATTGCATTATTCGTGTTTTCCATCTGACCCTGGGTGTCTTGCATGAATTGGACGTGCTGTTGGGCCAAGTTATTAACGGTATCCTCCACAGACTTGCTTTTGCTCGTCTGAATTGAGGAAGGACCGTGAAAGTTCCCTTGAGGGGATACGGCTTCCTGCTGAAATCCAGGGGGTGGCAAAGGATTGGTGGCAGTCTGATTGTTGCTCCAGCGGAAGTTTGGATGATTTTTCCACCCCGGATTGTTAGTGTTTGAATATGGGTCATTCCGGGGTCGTGAATTGTTATTGAAACCGCCAGCAAAATTGGCGTCTTCCACCATTGGGCAGTCTTGCGATGTGTGGCCCTGTATTGAACATGCTTCGTAGGTTTGAACTCCTTTTGCTTTCTCATTACACAGTTGTTTCACTATTGCCGCGAGTTGAGCAATGGCGTCATCATTGTGATTTGTGTATGTATCACCAGTAGCCTTAGAGGAAGGACCTCTGTAGCTAAATTATTTTTCCCTTTGAGCGATGTTCTCAAAGGCAGTCCTTGCTTCCTCAGCCATGCCTTCTAGAATCCCTTAGGATTGAGAGTCTACCATTATCCGATCACTAGTCTTCAGGCCTCCGTAGAAGTATAACATAAGGTGATGGTCGTCGATATGGTGGTGGGGGCACGCCCGTAGCATCTGGGTGAACCGTCCCCAGAACTCATAAAAAGACTCCTCCATGTCTTGTCGTGGGTTCATTATTCTGCACTTTAATTTGTTTGTCTTTTCCACGGGAAAATATTGTGTTAGGAATTTGGACGTCAAGTCCCGCCATGAGTGAATGGAAGCTAGCGCCGGCAAATGAAACCATACCTTGGCGCGATCCTTGAGACTGAAGTGAAAAAGACGTAGGCGGATTTCAGATTCCGTCATGCCATTAATGCGCAGCGTTGAGCAGACTTCAACAAATTCCTTGATATAAAAGTCCGGGTCCTCGTCGGAAAGTCCATGAAATATGGGCAGCATGTGAATCGTTCCAGACTTTAATTCGAAATTTGCCACTGTTGACTCAGGAAAAACAATGGGAAATTGATCCTCTGAGACATGGGGAATGGAAAAGTCTTTAAGGAGTCGTCGGGCTTGTGGTACTAGGTCATGGTCTCGTCTTTGCTCTTCTCTTTGATCCGCCATCCTTCTTGGACTTGGTAGTGGTGAGCCTTTTACTAAAGATTATCCCGAAGACGGTCCACTTGACGAGCCGTGCACCGAGCCTTGCAATGACATAAAAATAAAGAAAAACTAAGTTATAAATTCAACCTTAAATGGGCACCGTTAAGGGACAAGTCCCCGGCAACGGCGCCAAAAACTTGTTGGTAAAATTAGAGAACAAGCAATATGCAATCTAATTCTAACAGTTATAAAGTCCTTGTAAGTGCACAAATTGATAAGAATAGTATAGTAGCACAGCAAGAGTCGATCCCTCGAGGACTTTCCTCAATGATTAATCCAATTAAGTTCAGATTTAATTAACTTAGATAAAAGCACACACACACACACACCAAAGGATGAGGGTTTATGATTTTGAGAAACAGACACGAAAGTAAAACAGTAAATTAAAATGCACGAATGATAGATTGATTGATTATTAACTAAGGCGAATTAAGGCTTACTATCTACTCTAACCAATTATAGTCCTTAACAATATTTTCTTGACCTAATTACTATGCAACTTCTGAATTAAGTGCCCATGCAAAGGTCCCGATGGTTGGCCCACTCCACATATATTATTCTCTCTTACTTGGCATGTTCTAAGCATGATGTGTACTCTAGAACGTCTATCACATACCGTTTAAGATGATGCATGAAGTACACAGAGAATTTAATGACACTACACTAGCCTAGAAAAGTGATGTGCATTCCCAGAGCGTTGTGAATTCCGACTATAAGATCGTTTCTTAACCTCAACCTCTTGATGCTCATGAATTACAAGATGATATAGTGGTCACTCAAGCAATTCCATCAATAATTTATGCAAACAAGGTAGCAAAGCTCATAGGCATAAAGGAATGGCAGTTAAAGCAGTAATCAGAGTTATTCAGCATGCATAGCAATCAAAATCAAGAGCCAAAATCTAATTAACAAACTAACATGGTTAGGGCTTCAAGCAGCCCTAATCCTAACAAGAACTACTCACGCATAACTGGGATTAAAACAGATATAATTGAATTCATAATTAAATTAAAATGAAATAAAAGTTTAGAGTAAAAAACACAGATGAACAATGGTGCACAGCAGAGACTCGGCAAAGCCTTCCTCTCCAAGCTCCACGCCCAAAAAGTGCAGAAAATAAGAAACTGTTTACTTTGAACTGAGTTACAATGTAACTTGCGGCTAGGGTGTCTAGATCTCCGAAATAAAGCTCTTCTAATAATGTCGTCTCTAAATACTGAACAAAGGCTCCCTTTTATAGACAAAGGGAAAACTTTGTCCTATAAGGATTGGTATTAAAAACCCTAGCCTAGAATGTTCTGGAATAGTTATTGTACTACTAATTAATTACAAATTCCTTAAAATCTATTAGAACCAATCAGAACATGGTTGGGAGTGTGAATGCAAGCTGGCCAGTGGGAACCCAAGCTGGCCGCGGGCAGCCCGCGATATTCCCGCGGTCAGACGCTGGAACTTAGAACTTGGCCCTTCGAATGTCTTCGTCATAGGGGTTTGGGACTGCACTTTTGAGGCATACCATGAGCATAGTAGAAGCGCATCTTCGCTCATGCCAGGCGCATAGGTTGTCAGGCTTAGCACAGAGGAGGAACTTTGATCCACCGCTGGCGGAACAGGAACTAGGGTTTAGGCGCAGAGGCTGGGTTCAGATGGGAAGTTCTTGGGACATGTACTCGATATGTCCTAGCACGACCTTGGCACTTCTAGGACATGAACTTGATGTCATGAGACACAGGTTTGGGACCCGGATGGCATGATTTGAGGTACTTGGTCAAGGACTCAAAATAGGCGCACTGGCGCAGTCAGGACCCAGTTATGGACCTGATATTGAAATGAGGACATCTCCTTCATCTGAACTCCTACTTGAGTCATTCTTTTCACGTTCTTCTCAGAATTTACTTATCTTTCCAAATCTGCACAAGTCTCACAAGATTGATCATTTTCTACTATTGATGGCACGAAATCATTCAAAAGACATGTAATAGAGGCATATAAACATCAGACGTCCACCACCAATTGACACTGGTACCCACTCTGAAGGTACCGCCTCAACTTGCTACCTATAAGGACCCTTCCTGAATTTCGCCTCGAAATCCACGAAAAGCCCTTATCCCGTCTGACAGCTCCTTTTACCATAAAATTTAATACCAAGAATACCTTTTATCCTTAGAAATATTTAATAAACCTCACAAGGGTTCCGACAAAACCTTCTCTGTACTTACTGACACACTTAGCTGTCAGACGCAAGATAGCCTAGTAATTAACAAACAATCTCGGAGGACCTCTTGCGAAATCTAACAAAACAATTGACGTGTCAGCCTCTTGTGAACCATCAATAACTCCTCAATCTGGGTCACCGCCCACACCAGCCCACTGACCTGGATGACGAAGTAACCAGATGTAACAACCCGGAATTTCAATTATTGGATTTAAGTAAATTATTTATGTACAATGACGATTTTGCCCTTGCTTGTTAAAGGGCATGGAAATCAAGTTTTGTTTCGAAACCTTTTCGGTGGTGTATTGGGTACCGTTGCGTAGGTCTCGAACTCACGAGTTCGTAGACAGGCGGCACACGGAAAACGGAGTTCGTGGACGGAAGTTATGGATCTAGATGTGCAAGGGCATTTTGGTAATTTTTGACTTGGGGTAGATATTTTTAACCCCCAAATCAGAGTTTATCTGATCCATCTTCATTTCATCCTTATCATTTTCCTTCTTTCTCTCTGTGTTCTGTAACAAACACACCCGAAATCTCTTCGAAAAACCAAGAGAAAACCATAAAGTCAACTTTGATTTCAAGGCTTTAACTTCCAGTTTTGATCAACTAATCATATTCTACTCCTTCCCACGATCACAACCGTACCAACCATCGAAGGAGAGGACCACGGTGGAAGCCGAACCGAGGATAGGAAGTTTCGGACCTTCCGATCGATTTTCCGGCCAGCACAGACGTGTTTGATGTTTTAAGGTCATATTTGGATTCTTGGGTTCGAGTAGATAGATTTAGACGTAAAATTTGTGAAAAATGGTTGAGTTTTGAGGAAGTTGGAAAGCTTGGAGTTTCGGCCGGAAATGGAGGATTCCGGCGAAACCAGACGGCGGCGACGGCGCTGCCGGTCATCTTCTCCGGCCAGCTTCCGGCGACGGCGACGGCAGCCGGTCGTCTTCTCCGGTGAGTCGCCGGTGACCGGTCGGGTCGAGTTGAACCGGTCGGGTCGAGTTGAACCGGTCGGGTTGAGTGAACCGGTCGGGTCGAGTTGGATCGGGTCAGGTTGAGCCGAACCGGGTTGGACCGGTTCAGGCGCGTGTGGTACTGTAGCAGGCACGTGACCGGCGCGTGGGCGCGTGTTCCGACCTTCCGTCGGTGCGTGGCGGCGCGTGGGGCCGAGTCTGATGTCACGGTGGCGCGTGACAAGTAGTTTTTGACGTTTCGGACATGTTGGCGCAGGTTTCAAGTCGATCGGATGTCGTTTAGGGGTTGTTTCGGACGTTTTAAGGTTGCTGCGTTTTCTAGGCCAGCATAATTAGACTCCCGGGGTTTATGGGGTTTATATTTAAGGTTCTTATGATTAGCTGGTAATCCCGATTATTAATTTGGACAGGCGATACTGCTCCAGGAGCTTCAGGGGAGCGTACAGTTCGGGATTGAGCTTTGCTTGAACAGGTTTGTGAGTGGACTTTGATTTATAAACTGTAATGCATGCATAAATGTATCTTTGATTTTAAATACTGTTGAGTATGAGTGAAATGAATTTCTGGATTTTAGAAATGATGCTGGACACATGTTTTCCAATATTTCAGTGAAAGTGTGTTTTGAGAAATGGCCTGATTTGTACTCGATTTTGATATCGTTTTGACGTGGTGACTATTTGAGTATGTGATTTGGGTTTAGACTCATGATTGTGATTTTACCGATTTTGGCCATAAAATGATATTTCAAAGAATTTGGCTTAGGCCACGAAACAAAGATTTCGAAGTATGGATTTGATTCACTGATTCCCGTCCCGATGATTGTTGTTGCTCTGACTGGTGTTGAGGGGCCTTGCTCTACCGGTTGTTGAGGGTTCGGACCTTAGGTGTTGAGGGGGCCTTGCTCCGCCGGGTCGCGAAGCTGTCTATGCATAGTACAGATTGTACAGATAGTACAGAGAGTACAGATAATACAGATGGTACACAGAGTTGTACAGATTTGAACACATCTCAAGGGATACCCTGGTGTGTTATGGATATGTCGGGAACAGTGAAATTTGAGATATTATGTGTCCGATTGAACCAAATGATTTGAATTTGAGATATTATGTGTCCGATTGAACCAAATGATTTGAATTTGAGATATTATGTGTCCGATTGAACCAAATGATTTGAATTTGAGATATTATGTGGGCAGTTGGAACGAAATGATTTGAATTTGAGATATTTTGTGTCCAGATTGATTTAAATGATTTTAAACTCCTTTGAAGAGAGTTTTCAAACCAAATTGTGGATCACGAGGTATTTTTATTATACAGATTTTGTGTGAGTCCAACTAAGTGGTTTTAAAGAGAAATGTGAATTTTGGTGATTTACATATTATGTTGTTATATGATAAATTGTTTTATGTTATGCATGCATGATTTTATAAATGGAGGGGAAGAAAAGTATTTCTTCGAAAAGGAATTTATAAATGATTATTTTTGTCCACTCACAACTTTTGTGTTTTAAACCCCCTTCAGGCCGTTGAATAGAGTTGACGCGAACATTGATCTCGAGGCTGAGGCATTAGTATTCTGACTGCACTGTGTTGTATATTTAAGTAGGATATCTAAATTTTACTCTTGATCCTACTTAGACGCTATGATATTATGTTGTATTTGATTGGTCGTTAATTACGGGAATTATTGAGTGCTTAAGTCCCTTGTCTGACAAGAGGAAGTATTTATTGTTATTATAATTTGTAAGGATTGAAGGGTATTTTGGGAACTTTTTCTTAGGTTGTCAGACGGGATCAGGGTTCTTCCCGGGTTTCGAGGGGAAATTCGGGACGGGTCCTGACACCAGATTTGGTTGAATTGAGTCTCACTAACTTACTCCATGTCATACTCAATTTCCCGGCTTGTCTTGAGCACCCGAGTGGTAACTCGATAATCATGCTCCTCCTAAGCACCCGAGTGGTAACTCGATAACCCTGCTTGTCCTGAGCACCCCGAGTGGTAACTCGATCATCCTGCTCGTCCTGAGCACCCGAGGGGTAACTCGATAACCCTGCTCGTCTTGAGCACCCCGAGTGGTAACTCGATAACCTACTCCTCCTGAGCACCCCGAGTGGTAACTCGATAACCCTACTCGTCCTGAGCACCCGACTGGTAACTCGATATCCCTGCTCGTCCTGAGATACCTCATACCTCAACGATATGGCGAAGAAAGATCCCTCGAATTCCAACATTAGAGAACCCCTCGACGATCTGGCGGAGATGTACCCTCTAACGCCAATCGGAGAACCCTAAAAAATGCAGCGGATTGGTTTAACCCAATACCAAGAAGTATGCATACCCCGCGATCCCGGAAACCCAGTATGTTCACGGTACATCCAAAGTATCGTTACAAGGAAACCCCAGCCCTAAGGAACCCTTGATATAAACATATCCCCGCTCCTTTAACTTTTCGAGCAAAACTCGCTCTGTTGGACAACCAATACCGCTGTGATTACTCAAACGGGGCTCTAAACGAACTCCTATGGCCTCAAAACCACCAAAATTCGATCCAGAAAGTCCAAAAACCTTAGCCACGCGTCGCCACGTGCCGGTAGAAGGTCGCCCCACGCGCCACGCGCCCTCACACGCCCCCACGCGCTGGTACTGTTCACGGTGGAATATTCCGTCAACCCTGACTGAATATTCTGTCAACCTTGACGGAATATTCCGTCAAACCTGATAACATCTCTTAACGGAATCGGCATATTTCGTCAACCCTGACGGTGTTCGGGTTCCATCAAACGCTGTTAACTTTTGACGGAATATGCTAACACCGTCAGCAAATTCCATTAAACCCTTGACGGTGTCAGTTGACTCAACGGTCAACTGACGTGCTGACATCAGCCATTGTCGACCGAACCAGTCGCTGAAGTTCGCTGGAAAAGAAAGCTGAACCGTCGTCTGCCACCGTCAGATATCACCGGAGAAGACGGCCGCACCGCCGTGCGCCTCCGTCCGCCGTCGTCGGAATCTAGAAATTCTCCTCGAAAATCGCCATTTCCGGCGAGCTTCTAACTCCTTCATTTCTTGACCGATTTTCACGATCTACACATGTAAATTCATCTACTTTTCACCAGGAATCAGAATATGAGATCAGAGTTCCGAGATCGTACCTGGTTTGGCCAAAAAACGACCGAGAAGTCTTGATCCACCTCCCTCTTCCGTCCTTCGTCTACGGTGGTGCTCCCACCTCGATGGTGACCCAAAAATGCTCGTGGAGTCGTGGGGAAGACATTCCCGACCTTGGTTTCGGTCGAGTCAGACCGGGAATGGTATAATGAGGGTGGGGGTTCAGTGATCGCACAAGTGAGGAGTCGGGCAGGAGAGAGAGAGGGGATCCAAATTGGTCCGGGCAGAGTCCTAAAGAGAGAAGAAATATCCCCCAAAATTTAGACTTTTCCAAAATTACCAAATTGTCCCTGAAACTTCTAAACTTGTAACGATCTCACCGGGTCTCTAGTTTTTGCGTGCCGCCTGTCTACGAACTCTTGAGTTTGAGACCTACGTAACGACCTAAGAAAAAATTCCCAAAAGTACTGCCAGTCAAAAAGTGACTCCTGAACCCTTCCAAAATCGAGGGTAAAATCATCATTTCCTTAATTATTTTAATTCATGGTCCGGGTCGTTAAAAATTCCCCTCCTTGAAGAAATTTCATCCTCGAAATTTCCCTAACTCAGGTCAAAGCACCAACCTCCTGTTTCAAGTTCTATCACGTCACCACCGACACGAACTAGGCCCCAGATGCGATTCCCAAAAGAACTTGTGCACTCTGCACATTTCCCCAATCCAGTCTCGACAACAAACATGTAGGCGAGAACTACATCCAGGAGACATCTTGGAGGCATCATAATCCATTCACCCAGAACATACCTTGAAGCAAGTCTCTAAGTTCGAGAAGTCTACCGCGGGTCCTACTCCCAACATGACTAACATCACCTAAGGTCATGACGTTACATGCCCGAAAATACCTCGAAGCCAGGTGTCGGATAGGGTCACGTGTACTAAGTGCAGTCAGCCTCAACGATCTAGCAGAGCACTACCTTGCAACGCCAGCATCGGAGAACCCGTCAACGATCTGGTGGAGAAATACCCTCCTACGCTAGTCGGAGAACTTGACGAATACGTGATGGAGAAGAGCCTTCATCATGTATAAAACAATGCATGCAAACATAAAATTTCTTTTCAAACAAGTTGATAAAGATAAGCCAAAAACTTGCCGGAAAATCTATCTTTTGTTAAAACATTCGGTGGGACCCACGAAAATCCAAAAAAATGAAGATATTTCATGGCCCGCAATTTGGTTTGAAAATCCTCCTCAAAGGAGTTAAAATCATGTAAATCAACCTGGACATACCAAACCCACTGTTCCCGAAAGTCCCTCCACACACTCGATATACCTCGAGTTGTGTAGAACCTTGTACTATGCATAGACAGCCTCAACGACCCGGTGGCGAAAACCCTTGACACTAGAGTCGGAGCCCTCAATGAACCAACGGAGCAAAATCCCTCAACGCCAGTCGGAGAAAACCATAACCCTGCACACCCGATATACCTCGAGTGGTGCAGAAACATGTGTTATACGCAGACAACCTCAACGACCCGACGAAGAAAACCCTCGACACTAGCGTCGGAGCCCTCAACGAACCAACGGAGCAAAACCCTCAACACCAGTCGGAGCAACCTTGACATCGGGGACAGAAAACCAGTGAAAACCAAATCCGTGTTTTGAAATCTTTGTTTCTTGGCCTAAGCCAACGTCATTGAAAAATCTTTTATGGCCCAAAACCAGTAAATCGTCAAATACAAGTCTAACCCAAAAGCACGGACTCAATAATTACCACGTCAAAACGACACAAAATCGAGTCCAAAGACCAGGGCATTTCCCTCAAAACACATTTTCACTTAATGTTGAAAACCTGTGTCCAGTAAGATTTTAAAATTCCGGAAATTGTCAAAAGCAATACATAAGAGAGTTTGATTCAAATATACTTGTATGCATGCATTGTAATTTACAAAACCAGGGCCCACTCACCAGCAACAGCGACGCCTACCTCGCCCGTGCATCACATGACCTCCGTCTCCCTCAGTTCAAGGTCGCTGAAAGGACAAACGTCTCGGAGGCATCTTGTTGACAGGAATTCTTAAATAATTTGCACACAAGTGTGCAGTCTGCAGGAAGTTAAACATGGCGCTTTGATACCAATTGTAAGGACCCTTCCCGAATTTCGCCTCGAAATCCGCAAAAAGCCCTTATCCCGTCTGACAATCCCTTTTACCACAAAATTTAATACCATGAATACCCTTTATCCTTAGAAATATTAAATAAACCTTACAGGGGTTCCTACAGAACCTTCTCTGTACTTACTGACATACTTACCTGTCAGACGCAGGATAGCCTAGTAATTAACAAACGACCTCGGAGGACCTCCTGCGAAATGTAACAAAACAACTAACGTGTCACCCTCTTGTGAACCGTCAATAACTCGTAATTCTGGGTCACCGCCCACACCAACCCACTGACCCGAATGACGAAGTAACCATACTTGGTTGAATTGAGTCTCACTGACTTACTCCGAGTCATACTCGATATCTCAGCTCGTCCTGAGCACCCGAGTGGTAACTTGATAACCCGGCTCGTCCTGAGCACCTGAGTGGTAATTCGATAACCCTGCTCGTCCTGAGCACCCGGAGTGGTAAATATTCCAACATTTGCAACTGGGTTGGCGTTACTTGCAATGTACACTAAAGTCACAACCTTGAATCTCTCTTTCGTGGGTCTCACTGGTACCATTCCTCCACACTTAGGCAACCTCTCATTTCTTGTTAAGTTGGACTTCATGAATAACAGTTTCCATGGTACCTTGCCCCCAAGAGCTGTCTCATTTGTACCGATTGAAATTTATTAGCTTCAAGTACAACAGCTTAGACACTCTGCAGTAGTCTAGAAAGTAACTTAAAATCTAGGAGAAGAAAGTCTCGTTTTGCTTTTTGGTAATTTTTTGCAAAAGCTATATGAATAAGGCGTTTTGGTAAAAGTCCAAATAGCCACCTCAATAATACACGGTTCATTGAATTTTTAGATTCATAATTGATCAATTGATGTTCCAATCATGTACCCCACGCTATTCCCTTTCTATAAACCTCTATTATTTAAACAATAATTCAAGTCTAATTCCATTCTCTTACAATTTATAAATAAAAAAAATTAAAAAATTCGTACCTCAATCCTATTAGATAGCTTCTCTCTTCTTGGTTTGCCGAGAGTGTAAACAGCAGATAGAAATTCCACGAACACCCCATGGAGAAAACAAACACAAGGTTTCTCTTGTCGATAACATGCTTGCTGATATACTACTTAAGCATAGCAGCAGCAGCAGAAACTAATATCAGCACAGACCAGTCTGCTCTTGTTGCTCTCAAATCCCATATCACTAGTGACCCTCTAAACATCTTGACCACCAACTGGTCTACGTCCAATTCCAATATTTGCAATTGGGTTGGCGTTACTTGTGGTGTACGTCACCATAGAGTCACAGGCTTGAATCTCTCTTACTTGGGTCTCATAGGAACCATTCCTCCACAGCTCGGGAACCTATCTTTTCTTGTTGAGCTGCGCTTAAGAAACAACAGTTTCCATGGTACCTTGCCCCAGGAATTGTCTCACCTGCGCCGATTGGAACTACTTAGCTTTGCATACAACAATTTAGACAGCGGAGAGCTTCCATCTTGGCTGGGGTCCTTCCCCAAACTCCAATTGATTAATATGTGTGGAAATCTGTTTTCTGGGTCAATTCCCACTTCTATCTTTAACTTATCTAGGCTGCAAGTACTTGATCTGGAAAAGAACAAGCTAGGTACCTAGCTAGTACTAGTCTAGCAATCTAGCACCTACACACACAATTAAGAAAGCTATATGTATAATTGGTTCTTATTTTTGTTTAATAACAGGTAGCATACCGAGAGAAATCGGGAACTTAACAATGCTGAAGGAATTATACCTGGACTTCAATAAATTCACAGGTAAGTATATGGTACGTCTGACTCCATTTTTGTTAAAGTCACGGTATGGCCAGCCCAAGTCCAAGGCGAGTAAGGCCTAGGACTTAAGTTTTACATTGTGGAAGGGCCTCAAAATTTGAAATAGTTTTAACTCATGTATTAATTTATTTAAAATAATAATTCATTTTAAATCATGTATTAATTTATTTAAAATAATAATTCATTTTAAATAATTTGATGTCTCAAAACATAGTTTAAATCAAATATTATAGCCCAAATATTTTTTTTAAGTCCCAAAGGGTAATAGAATTACTATTTTTTTACAAAGACGACCCATATCTATTATTTAGGCTTTTTACAATTTTATGCAAAGCCTTATTTAATTCTTTTAATACATTAATAGTGTATTTGTTTTGTTGTTAACAGAAAATCTTAATTGGATAAAAACACATAAAACTAAATTTGCTCTCTTATTTTATAGAGTGATATTAATTTTATTTTTTAGAATAAATATAATATAATGTTTGTTATTTCAATTAGATTATAAATTTTGAATTTTAAAATGTAAAATGAATTATTTAAGATAATTTTTTTACCTATGAAATAACGTCTTATTTGTAATTAATTTTTTTTTTTAAAGATGAAAACATGAAGAACCGTCTTAGGCCTCATCCTGCATTGGGACGGCTCACGGCCTATATATACTTAGGGTTAATTGGTGGTGATGAATTTGTTTTTATCACATATATAATATAATAAGTGTTGATTTTTCAGAAATTCCAAAGGAAATCAGTCATTTAAATGAGCTGGAGTACTTGCTTGTGCAGTACAATGCCTTAAAAGGGAATGTTCCTACAGTTATCTTCAACATGTCTTCTTTGGTTAGTTTGGCTCTAGCAGGAAACAAGTTGAATGGAAGTATTCCAGACAATGTATGTGAGTATCTTCCAAATATTTAAGACTTGAATTTGGGTGAAAACCAGTTTGATGGTCCACTTCCATCCAAATTATGGCAATGCAAACAGCTTCTGAGATCATCTTTCTCAATCAACAATTTCATTGGAAGCATTCCCAAAAGTATGGGGAACTTGACGAGGTTAACAGAGATTTATCTAGGCGAGAACCATCTGACAGGTAACAGTCTAATTAGCTACTGTGGTTTTAATTAGATTGCATCAAGCATATAATTGTTGCATTCATTATGATAGGCACCATACCAGATGAGATTGGTGATCTTCAAAATTTACAGAGTTTGTCCCTCTCAAGCAATAATCTTAATGGGCATATCCCGTCCACAATCTTCAATATGTCCTCAATAACATCAATATCACTTAATCTTAATCAGCTCACGGGTAGCCTCCCAGCAAATATAGGCCTTGGGGTTCCAAACCTACAGCAGCTTTACCTTGGAGGTAATAAGTTCAGTGGAGTAATCCCCACCTTCGTCTCCAATGCTTCTAAGCTCACTGCTCTAGACATTTTGACAAACTCATTTTCTGGCTTCATTCCTAGCACACTCTGTGCCTTGAAAAACCTAGAGTGGCTCAACTTAGGGCAAAATCATTTGGCCATTGATACTTCAACTCCAGAAGCAAGCATTCTCTCTTGTTTGGATAATCTTAAATATTTAAGGAGATTAGACTTGTCAGATAATCCTCTAAATGTCACAATGCCCGTTTCCTTTGCGAATCTCTCCACATCACTTGGATATCTTCGTTTAACCAATTGTGACATGAAGGGTAACATTCCCGACCTCATTGGCAATTTGACCAGCTTGACATATCTATCCATGGGATACAATCAGTTTAGTGGATCAATTCCAAAAACAATGGGAAGGCTACAGAATCTCCAAATTTTGTATTTGCCTGGTAACAAGCTGCAAGGACACATCCCAAATGAACTTTGTCAACTTGCAAACCTAGGTGTACTAGTTTTGGACGGAAATCAAATCTCTGGTTCAATACCTTCGTGCTTGGATAATCTAGCCCCAGCTCTAAGAGTTCTAACGTTAGGGTCCAATTTGTTAAATTCCTCAATACCATTTACCTTGTGGAAACTTGAAGATATCTTGGAGCTAAACTTGTCATCCAATTCTCTAACTGGATCCATCCCAGAAGACATTGGAAAGTTGAAGGTTGTGATAGATATAGACTTATCAAATAACCATTTATCTGGTAGCATACCAAGCACCTTTGAGGGTCTTAACGATTTGATTAATCTCACCTTGGCAAACAATAATTTACAAGGCCCTGTTCCTAGTTCATTTGGCGACTTGCTAAGTCTGGAACGCTTGGATTTATCCAAAAACAATCTGTCCGGACTGATTCCAAACTCTTTGCAAGCGCTCGTACATCTCAAGTCTCTGAATTTATCTTTCAATAGACTCCAGGGAGAAATTCCAAAAGACGGACCCTTTCAAAACTTGTCTGTTGAATCCTTTGTCTCCAATGGTGCACTCTGTGGTGCAGCTCGATTCCATGTTCCACCATGCAGAAATAGTACACGCAAACCAAATTGGAGGAAAGTTATATATATCTCCCTAGGGGTTATATCAGTAATTATCCTAGTGGCCTCAATATTGGTGTTCATACTACGCAAGAAAACCAATGTGGAAGTTGTAACAGAGACCACCTTGTTGCCTCAACTTATTTGGAGAAGAGTTTCACACCTGGAACTCGTAAGGGCTACAAATGGATTCCATGAAAGCAACTTGCTTGGAAGTGGGGGTTTTGGCTCGGTATACAAAGGAACACTTTCGGATGGAATGGAGGTTGCTGTAAAGGTTTTTAATTTACAGATTGAAGGAGCTTTCAAGAGTTTTGACAGGGAATCTGAAATGCTAAGCAATATTCGTCACCGAAATCTTATCAAAATCATCAGTTGTTGCAATCAAATTGACTTCAAAGCTCTGGTACTCAACTACATGCCTAATGGGAGCCTTGAAGAGTGGTTGTATACTCAGAAATATTCTTTGAATATCTTGCAGAGGTTGAACATAATGATCGATGTTGCATCGGCATTGGAATACCTACACCATGGATATTCAATGCCTATTGTCCATTGTGATTTGAAGCCAAGCAACATATTACTGGATGATCAGATGGTTGGCCATGTTGCTGATTTTGGCATTGCAAAACTCTTGGGTGGAGGATATTCTATCACTCAAACCATGACCTTAGCCACTTTTGGGTATATGGCTCCTGGTAATATTCTGTTGCAGCTAATTTATCTTTCAATTTTTTATTGTCTTGTCCTTAATTATGAAACAGGCCTTAATATTTTTCGATTATATACTGCAGAGTATGGAATGGAAGGAGTTGTTTCGACACGAGGGGATGTATACAGTTTTGGTATCGTAGTCATGGAAACATTCACAAAAAGGAAGCCAACAGATGACATGTTTGTGGGGGAAATGAATATAAAGCAATGGATTGCAAACTCCCTATCATCAGATGCAAAAGCTGAAGTTGTGGATCCCAATTTACTTGGGACACAGCCGCAGGAAAATAATTATTACCTAGTGAGCATGAGGGATTGCTTATCTTCCATTATGAGATTAGCTCTTGCTTGTTCAACACAATCACCAGACGAGAGGATTAATATGCAAGAAGCTGTAGCAACTCTTCAAAAAATCAAGATCAAGCTTTTGAAGGACAATAGTGGTATGCTTTAGTCTAAATTTTATATTGTTGTTGGTTTCCCCTCAAATATTGCAGTAGTCTTAAGCTGAGAAACCAATAAAGACATTACAATAAGGTACAAGTCACAGAAATGCAAGACAGTAGGACAGAATAATGATGCACAGTTTCGACCAAGAGCCACAAAGAATTTGAACAATTAATTAAATTAATCTTCCCAATTAGACTTGAACTTCTATAGTTTCATATCAAAATGTCCATGCCTCTAGATAACACTGATCAGCAGAAACTTCTTATTTCAAGCTCTACCAATGGCTCTGCTCTTACTTTTGCCATATGATTCAAAGCTAGTGAAATCAGTAACTAAACGAACAACCTTGATATATGATTCATGATATAGATTTCAGATGGTCCTATATTATGTGGCAGGCTTGTTTTTTATCTAGAAAGTTCCCAGAATGATGTACTTTCATTCAAACTTTGAACTCATTCCATCCTAACTAAAATCCCAGAATCTCTCTTCCTTATAAAGAGTCTCAACTATTCCACATTTGCACATCTCCATCTCATATGCACGCAATGGACACAACTCGTTTTCTCTTATCTTATTACTTGCAGATTAATTGACATGCAACTTACATACGTAGCTAGCTTGAATGTCTCTAGTGTTGGTCGGTAGGAACCACCACAGGTCCCACACGTTTTGACTAAAGCTCTTCTTGTGGGAACATGCAGTACTTCAAATGGACCGGGAATAGCTAGGCTTGACCGTTACCTGATTTGCAGAGCAAGTAATTAGATATTGTCAATTGAATGAATGAATGGTGTGTCATGTGTGATGAAGATGCGTGGAAAAAGATGGAAATCACAAGTCCAAGTCCTCCAATTAGAGGTAGTGGGGTACTGACGCAGAGGCCATGGGCCCGCTGCATTTGCTTCCCAATATTCTTTGATTGGAAACAAATGGAAGTCACACAAGTCTAAGTCCAAGTCTTCACGTAGGCGTACAGTCTGGGGTAAGGAGCTATTTACTCATAGGTCCTTGCTAAGTCTAAAATTTGTTTAGAAGTTCTTTATATCCATTTCGAAATTTACTCATTAACTGTTTTTTTTTCGAATTCCCGTGAATGTACACGTTTACTATTATAGAGAAACCGTAAGGGCAAAAATGAAACATACCTCTTCAATTGAGGTTGGTCTCTCCCAAGGGCTTGACACGTGAAGAAGGGAAAAAAAAGATCGGAAAGTATACAATTCAAAAGAAAGAAGAGAGAATGTTGAGTCTGTTGACCAAAAAACAAAATAAAAAATGGGAAAGGCAGTATGGATGGGCAAAAATATCGCGATTATGATTAATCGCGATTTTCATAACCATTTATATTAAATGAGGTGGTTATAGTTTAACAATTTATCTTAATGATATGGTTATGATTATAACCATTTAGGTCCACAATTATAACCATTTAGGTCCACAATTAAATGGTTTGGTTATTGTTATTAACCATTTTATCAATGGACAACCCATTTAACCATTTATTACATAACCATTTAATCATTTATTGCATAACCATATAAATTTAGATGGTTTACTATTTTTTTTGGTCATATTTATTTAATCATTTATATAGTGTTGTTTAATTAAAGTCATTTGAAAAAATAAATTTTTAAAAAATTTTTAAAAAAAATTGACAAAAATTTATAAAATAAAAAAAAACTCATCACCTACAAACTCGTGGGCGACTCGCAACGCCGGCTGGTCGATCAACTATTCCGGCCATTTTCGGCCATCTCAAACGGCGATCTTGATAAGGATTTGTTCCTCTCTTCGAATCTAACAAGACTATATCTTTATATTTCTCATATCTTAGTCAATTTTTTGCAAATTTAACTTGAAAATTTTCGTAGTTTCAGAGTGCTTTTCATATTTTCTGACCACCTTTGGCCACTTTTGGTCATCGACCCAAGTATTAAAGGTGTTCTATTCGTCGAGCTCTAAGCGGTAATATAAAATTTGTTGATATCCGAGATGGTTGATTATCCCTTGCAATTTTACCTATTTTTATTATTTTTTGTTTTATTATTTTTTTTAAATATTAATTTCAGTTATTTTAGTATTTTAAAAAAATTGAAAAATTAAAATTATTTTTGCGGTTCACCATGCTTAACCATATATTAATTATTATAGTAATGATTAATAACTATTTAGCTAAATAACTAATGGTTATAAATAACTGTGGTTATAATCATAAATGGTTATGGCCAAAAAAATCGAGGTTAATAACTATTTAATCATTTGACCATCTTTATGAAGAAAGAGGTTATGAAAAAAAATTCAAAGCTTCTTACTTGGTATTAGAGGGTCGGTTGTTGCTGCAACCACCGGCTCTCTCCTTCCTTGGTGCTCCACCGGACCACCGCTGCTATCCCCATGCCCAGAGGCAAGACACGACTCAATAAGACACCGTTTAGGCTGTTTGCTTAAAAAGCTGGGCTTTGGGCCCATTTGGCGATAGTGGCCTAAAACATAAAGAATTGAGAAGTAATTTGAGGCCCTGTTGGAATTTTTTTTTAGAGGCCCTTTTGGATTTATTTGAATATAAACATGTCACTTATAAAATTAAAGTAATGTCATTAGACTATAGTGATGATAGACGCACCGAAGGTTAGTCATATCGTCTCCTTTTCTTTTATTAAATACTTAATAGTGAGTTGATTAATAATAAGGAGTTTATTTTAACGCTCCACAAATTACTTGTTGCATTCTATTTATTTTATTTTATTGTTTTCTTGGTTTTTTATGAATCAAACTTCCGAACTTACCCATTATCTCTTAATTTACTTTATTTTATAAAAAATTTAAAATCCATAATAATTTAATAACTTAACTATAAACCATCACCAATCATTACTATTTACTGCAGCCTATGCGTCATTCTATCATATTGCAACAAAAAAAATTTATCATTTACATATGCAGTAAAATGTCCATATAATTCAAGCAGCCTAGAACTGCCATTAAAGTATATTGGCAGAAGCAAGTACTCGTAATTATGAAAATAGAAAACGGAAGAGATATGAAGCGAGAGTTGGATTTATCGAGAGAAAAAAAACTCAAACGTTTTACATAACAAAAGAAATAAAAATTAAATATATTAAATTAAAAAAAAAAAGGAATAAGGTTGAAAATTTAATTCATGAAAATATAAAAAATATTAAAATGAAAATGTAGACTGCAACAAGCGATTTGTGAAATACCAAAATCAGTTCTTTAGATATATTATACATATATATCCTCTAAGTCTTCTCGAGATAGAAAAATTAAAGGGTTGAGAAAATGGATCCAAGGCTTTTAGAGGCAACTAGCAAGAGTTATAAATGTATAAATGGTAGAAATTTTAACCATGACATTTATGGATTATAACGAACAAAATAAGTATGTTAAGCATTGTTCTAAATATACATATTTTAAGCATTGTTCTCCATGAACATTGTAGAGCAATTAGTGATTGCTACGCTATGTTTAGAAATATTAAGGCTTATTACTCAAAATGCTCCCCGAACTAGACTTCGAGTCTCAATTTGCTCCCCGAACACGAAATCGTAACAATGTGATCCCCGAACCCCCCTTCTGTCAGCTCCGTTGCACCAAAAGTTATAGTCCGTTACTAACAACTGTTAGAGTGATGACGTGTCAGCAAGGGATTAGATGTAACAAAATGGGTCCAATCCCAAAACTACCGTTCGTCTTCCTCATCGCCAGCCTCCTTTTTGTTGCCACATTCACTGGGTTATCCGAATCCAAGTCGCAGAACTCCTATCCATCCAAGCCCGATCCAAATCTAGGGTAATCCACCTCGACGACCACTCACTCACTCGATTTTGGTCCTCCGTCAAAACCCCAAGACCCTACTGGGTTCTTATCTTCTTCGACGCGGCAAAGCTCCACGACAAGTATGAGCTCCACCTCAAAGAGCTCTGCAGCGAGTTTGCTATCGTCCCCGAGATAGAAATAGTCACCGCCCACGGCTTCCCCCAGAACAAACTACATACTGAAAACGAAAAGCATCATAAACCGTCCATATCACCACCACCAACATCAACATATGTATAATCGGACGAATTAAAAGTAGAAACCAAATCGACTTCGTCCCTTGCAAGTCTGAAACTCTCTCTCTCTCTCTCTCAGCTGCCTGTCTGAGAAAGATAACTGAAGATATGGTTTGAAACTATATGGTTTGAAAAACCAATCTTTAAATGCCCGTTTGATGACTATATGGTTTTTTATTTTTTAGTTTGAGACGAAGAAAATGTGGAAAAAAGTAGTAGTATGGTGCAGAATATTGAAAACAAAATCTTGAAAGTGAAAACTACAAAACCATTGGTTTTTGGTTTTTTTTAATTTTCATTTTGTGTAACTTTTTTTTTGGTGACATAAAGAAACAGCCAACAACAAACCCCTAACTCACACAACAGCTTTAGGTTGTTCTCTGCCCAACCGAGACCACCCTTTCAGGAGGGCTATCGAACACCAACAGACCAGGCTCCAAATCATAATCCACCGATATCAGCCGTTCCGCCACCCAATTATACTCACTATAAATATGGCACACACTGCTTCTCCACTCCCTTCGCAAGAAAGCTTGGCAACCAAGAATGAGAGTGGCAAGAGGATGGGTGGTACTCCACTTCGACTTCAACAAATGCACTGCAACCTGAGAATCAGATTCAAGAGAGACATCTCTAAAGCCCAGCTCCCAAGCAACTTTCAACCCGTAGAAAATCCCCCACAGTTCTGCTTCCAACACTTCACCGCGGCCTAAGTAGGCAGCAAAGCCACCCACTCACACCCCCTTGCTATCTCGCAACACCCCACCAGCAGCGATGGATGGATAAGAGTTCTGCGACTTGAATTCGGATAACCCAGTGAATGTGGCAACAAAAAGGAGGGTGGAGATGAGGAAGACGAACGGTAGTTTTGGGATTGGACCCATTTTGTTACATCCAATCCCTTACTGACACGTCATCACTCTAACAGTCGTTAGTAACGGACTATAACTTTTGGTGCAACATAGCTGACAGAAGGGGGGTTCGGGGATCACATTGTTACCATTTCACGTTCGGGGAGCAAATTGAGACTTGAAGTCTAGTTCGGGGAGCATTTTGAGTAATAAGCCAACTATTAAACATATGTACAACAATGTTCAAAAATTAAGAACTCATTTCCCAAAGTTGACAGCTACGCTATGTTTAGAAATAATAAAAATATGTACAACAATGTTCAAAAAATTGGAACTCCTTTCCCATGGTTGACCAAAAAATAAGTTGTTCAAAAATGTAGTCTCATAACCATTGTTCAGAAAGTGTTGTACGTCGACACTTGTCAAAAAGATTTGGATAAACTACATTAGAGTATCAAAACTATAGAGGTCATTTCAAGTTGATACATCAACTATGAAAATTTTCATCTAAGTACCCAAACTATCAAAACATAGCATCTAGGTACCCACCGTTAACAATCTGTTAAAAAAATCAGTTAAGTGCTCAAGTGGCACTTGTGGGGTTCTTTTTTATGCTAACATGGACGCCATGTAGACAAAAAAAATAATAAAAAATTGATATATTAAAAATAATTAATAAAATTTTAAAATAAATTATAAAACAAACTTATTAAAACACCACCACAACCCCCAAAACACCACCCCTTTTCAACCCCACACATTGTTCATCTCGATATTTCCTAACTCAGTCTCAGCCCCTCACACCGTTCACAAATGCCACCGCCCATCTCGCCTCCCAGATATTGCAGAAAAAGCCCATTAATTAAACCAGAAAAAAAGAATCTGAGAGAGAGATCTGAAGCTATGGATTAGCAATCTCAGGAAGCGATTCTTGCTTCTATATCCCAACAACCCAGAGAACCATGTCTACCAAAATACACATACTCGACCCGAAACCCAACTTCCTTTTCCCCAAACCCGTTTTCTCATTCCCCAACCGATGCGGGTCGTTTAATCTCAAAGCTAAGGCCACAAAATCAACGATGGGCTCGTCGTCGAGACTAAGGAGCCCACCTTCTATGAGCTTTACGACATACCCGAGTCTGAATCCGTGACCCAAATCAAGCAGGCGTATAAGCAGCTGGCCCGGAGGCGAGAAAGACGGTGGCGTCTGTGGTGGTGACCTTGAAGAAGTTGCGAGGCGGCGAATGACTGAGTCGTCTGTGGTGGTCACATTGAACAAGTTACGATTGTTGAATCGCTCGAGCCGACGCACGTTCTTGGGTGTGATTCGACCAACCGAGCGATCGTAGAACTCGAGACCACCGCAGACGAGCAAGTCCTCTGGTTCTGGGACTGAAAACGAGAGCTTTGAGAATGTGGAGAAGGGGATATGGTCCAGCATGCTCCGCTCGGGTTGGATATCCACTGATGTTTTGAAAACAACGACTTCTCTGTGTAGGACGTTCACATTGGACCGGTTCATTGTATTGCCGGTTCAATTTGGGTGGTGGCTTTTCAGTTTTGTCTATTGGGTGGGATCGATGAGGCAAAGAGGGGAGGGAAAGGGTTATCGAGGAAGAAGAACAAGAAGTTGGGATTTGTTTTGGTTTTTTTTAATTTGTTTTATTTATTTTAAGATTTTATTAATTATTTTTAATCATATTCAAATTTTTTTTTTGTCTACATGGCATCCATGTCAGTATAAAAAAGGCCCCACAAATGCCACTTGGGCACTTAACATATTTTTTTAACAGATTGCTAACGGTGGGTACCTAGATGTTGTGTTTTGATAGTTTGGGTATCTAGATGCCAATTTTCATAATTGGGGTACGAATTTGAAATGACCTCTATAGTTTATGTAGTTTATCCAAAATATTTTATAACACTAATAAAAAAAAAATATATATATATATACTGTTGGTCTTCATTCCATTACATTTTTTTATATTCTAATGAAGATTTCATTAATAATAAGGGAATTACAGCAATGATTGGGGAACAAAAGGGGCCTCATTAAAACCCTCACTTTGAAAGCCAGTCTAGACCGGGAAAAATCCAATGAGGGAAAAAGAGTACCCCACCCAAATCCATAAAACAATAAACTGCATTCATCTGCTAAATCCTACTCCAACAAGGAGTGAAGCCATAGTGGTGCAGGTGGCACCCAAGCGGTGCGATTTTACGACTACAGCCCCTCTTGAGCTACTCCGTGAGCCACCGTGTTGGTAGTTCTGGGCGTGAATTGCATATTCTTCACCGGGAAATCCATAATAGCCGTTAACGTCACAATCTCCGTCGCAATCTGCCCCACTGAACTGCAATCATGCTCCCCATTCTATATGACTGAGAATGCCACTTGTGAATCAATTTCCACCACTATATTGTTCAACTGCATGTATTGGATCAGTAGCAAACCAGTTCTGATAGCTTCCAACTCTGTTACCAACACCAAGATCCCCGCAATAGCTGGTCCTGAGAATCCAACGACGGCCTCACCGTTCCAGTCCCGCAGGATCTCCCCAATGCCCTTGGTCAGTCATGTGGCACCAACAACTCCATCATAATTCAGCTTATAAGAAAGTACATGAGGTTTTTTCCATCTAGACACCCGAACATGTCTGACTACAGCATGTCGATGGTTCAAAGTTGAAAATTCTCTATGAGCTTCCACAACACTCTCCACCACCTCCACTTCTTCCCTCACCAGTAAGTGATGAAGTACCTTATTTCTTTGATTCCAGATCTGCCAACAAACAAATAGGAAACATTCCAAGTCACAAAGAGAAAGGACATTCACGGCGCATTCGAAAAGATCGATAAACCTGCCAGAAGAAGGAAACCGTTCAATAGGAAATGTGGTGATCCTCCATATCTTCTTACTACATTTGCACCCCCCACAACACATGAAAAACATTCTCCAAACCTTTCCCACATCTGATGCAAAGCCCTGATGGAATAACATGCTTATTGAAAAGAGTAAGGGATGAAGGTAGAATTTCCCGGCTAGCTTTCCAGCAGAAAATTTTGAGTTTATTTGATAGGTTCAAACCCCATAGTTTCTTCCAATAGCATTTAATTTTCATCATCGAGGAGGATTCATGACCATCCTCCACCACCTGATCCGAAAGAGCAAGGGCCACATAGTAACAGGATTTGACAGAGTACCTACCATTCTTTGCATAGTACCAATAACGACCATTAGCAAACCAAGATGTAATGCTACAAATTGCAGCCACATCCTACGGAAAAAACACATAACGTAGTAGCTCCAAATCCCACTCCCTGTCGGCTTAATCAGTGAAGAGACCTTGGCATCTAATGGGAGCCCAAAGTTCATAATAGGCTTGAAAGTTTTAGGTCTAGGAATCCACTTGTTGTTGAACACTGAGATAGAGGTCCCAGTTCCCACCCTGCATATCAATCCTTTCTCAATTATCGCCCCGGCCCCAAATAATAGACCGCCACACAAGTGAGGGAGCAGCACCCAAATCCGCTTCCATAAAATCCCTATCAGGGAAATACCTGGCCTTTAAAATGCGAGTGACCAAAGATTGGGGGTGTTCCAAAAGCCTCCACGCTTGCTTTGCTAGCCTTTCTTGTTTAAAAAAGCTTCAAAAATTTTAAAGCCTAGCCCCCCATTTGACTTCGGGCTGCATAATTTCTGCCAACTCAACCAATGAATACTACTCCAGCCTACTTTACCCCACTAGTATCGAGCAATTTCAGCAAACAAATAATGACAAAGGGACTGAGGAAGTTGGAATATACTCATAGAGTATGTAGGAAGAGATTGTGCCACTGCTTTGACTAATACTTATTTCCCAGCTGCTGATAGTAACTTAGCATTCCAGGAAATAAGCCTGTTTCGAAGGACATGACGCACTTTCCCAAACATTCGCCGCTTGTTCCAAGAAGGAATTGTTGGCAACCCAAGGTACCGCTCATAACATGACACCACCCGGACCCCTAGCATATTAGAAATTAATCGAATCATAATAGGGTCAGTATGAGGACTAAAACACGTTGTTGACTTCTCAAAATTGATTAGTTGTCCCAAGGCTTTTTCATAGTCCCTGAGAACAGTTAATAACTATTGGCATTCAGCAAGCCTAGCATTATAGAAAACCAAACTATCATCTGCAAAAAATAGATGGGACACAGTAGGAGCTCCAGAAGCTACAGACACCCCATGAATTGAATTCATGCGTTGAGTTTGAGTTAACAATGATGAGAGGCATTTAGCACATAGTAAAAATAGATATGGGGATAGGGGTTCCCCTGCTGCAACCCCCTTGTAGGTGTAACCTCCCCGGTGACATGCCCCTTAACTTGGATGGAATATCTGACAGTTGTAACACAGTTCATGATCAAATATATAAGCCTATCTGCAAAGCCCATTTTTCTCATCATACCCTTTAAATAGACCCACTCCACACAGTCATAAGCCTTATCCATATCCAATTTCAGAATCATCTTTTTCAAACCATTATTTCTCCTTCGATTAACAACATGGATGCATTCAAACGCTGCTATAATGTTATCAGTAATCAACCGGGAAGGCATAAAAGCACTCTGGAACTCCGAAATAATCAAAGGCATCACCTTCTTAAGTTTGCTCACAATAGTTTTAGAAATGATCTTATAGAGAACTTGATATAAAGCAATCCGGCGGAACTCGGTTACCTTATTGGGGTGATCCACCTTCGGAATAAGAGCAATAAGTGTGTGAATGATGTCCCCAACACTCACCCCCTTATTCAAAACTGACAAACAGAACGCCACTACGTCATCTCCCACTGTGTCCCAGTATGTCTGATAAAATAAGGCCGGCATGCCATCTAAACCTGGAGCTTTTGTCATAACCATGCTAAACAGTGCCGCCTCCACCTCCTCACGGCAAAACAGTTTATAAAGTGATGCATTCTCATTTGCCCCCAAAACTGGTTTGACATCATCCACCACTTCTCCAATGTCAGTCACCTCATTGGATGTGAATTGCCACTGATAGTATTGCTCAAATGCCCCATCACCTCCGTATCAATGAAGCACCAAACCTATTGCAAATTGAAAACTCCATTTATAGAATTTTTTTTACCTATATCCTTCGCAAACTGGTGAAAAAACCTCGTATTTCGATCCCCTTTCCTGAGCCACGACACCCTCAATCGTTGACGCCATAAGAGCTCCTATTTTGCTCTCAACTCGTCGAGCTCATAATCCAGCTATCATTGCAGGTGAAGGTCACAGTCATATTGGTGTAGGGCATTAAGAGCATCAAGTTGAGCTTGCAAGCATCTGATCTTTCCAGGGACATGGACAATGGTCTCCCTGCTCCACTGCTGCAACTTCGCACCACAAGTGGCAATTTTGGCCGAGATAGACTCCCCTCCATCCTCCCACCCAGCATCGATAACCTCCTTACAATCTTCCGCCTTAGACCACATTTCCTCAAACAAAAATCTACGTCGTTTTCCCTGTACCACCACAGTAAGAGCCACCTGAATCCACAACGACAGATGATCAGAGGCCCAAGAATTCAAATGATGTGTCAGAACATCAGGGAATAGTTGCAAAAAATCATCATTCACCACCACCCTATCAAGCCGGACCTTCACAAGACCATCACCCTTCCAGTGATTGCTCCAAGTATACTTATACCCCTTAAAAGGAATTGTCATGAGACCGCAGTCCTCAAGAGCCCTGCAGAAAGCACGGATTTTTCACAGTGGCCGTTGTCTCCTCCCCCATTGTTCACCACTCACCTCAATCTCATTAAAATCACCACCTACCATTCATGGTTGATCACTATCACTATCTAAAAGATGAAGAAGGTCCCAAGAGAAGTGACGATGACTCATTTCAAGATGGCTATAAAATCAATGAAACGGATCGGGTGTGACCCCACCCTAGCAACAACAGCATCAATATGACCGATTGAATATAAAAAAACTATTACCTTGGTTTCATGAGCCCACAGTAAAGCAAGCCCCCCAGCGAATCCCACTCAACTAACACAAAAACCACAAGATACTCCTAAACGTTAATTCACAAAATCCATATGTCGGACCGTCTTCCTTGTTTCCATCAAAAATACAATACCCAGTTGTTTGGCCTTTAAAAAGTACTTCAAAGCCCTTTGAACACGTGGGCATCCCAGCCCACATACATTCCAACACATGACACTCATTTCTCGTGATAGATCAGGTCCTTGGACCCCATCACGGTTGTGGATTGACCCACTAATTTTCTACCAGAACCACCATATGCAGAAGAAGAAGAAGTTGTATGTTTCCTTGACTGTTGTTTCTTTTTTTGGGGGCTGAGTTTCAATGGGGAGCCCCCCAAGACAATTCCCCGCGACGGCCGTTTCCCTGCTTCATTTTCAAGGATGCCAAAACTTTCTCCCCCTGTTTTGGAGGTAGGACTTCCACCCCTTGTGGCCGGACCAGAGCAGTGCAAGCCACGACCCCCTAGGCAGTTTTAGCCCCTTCCTGCCCGCCCGCCCCCCCCCCCCCCCCCCCCCCCCCCCCAAAAAAACTGCGATGACAGCCCCCGCAAGTCCTCTTGAGGTTCTTCCAAGCCACTCCCCAAACTACATGGCTCCAGTCTTTGCTTTTTGGCCTCTCGTCCCATGACCAGAACCTCCCCTTCAGTCTTCCCCATCCCCACATCCGACTCAGTACAAAACATAGAAACTTCCTCATAGTGGCTCTGGCCAGTCTATGTTCAGACCTTTTGCCCTAGAGCTCAGCCCAAAAACACACCCTCTGAATTCATTTTTAGGGCTTATACTATACACCTCTTTATCCACTAATTTCCATCTCCCAAACTGTTCAACCTCCCCATTACTCGACTGAACAAAAGAGAAAGTAACGCCTACATGATCCAAACGTCCACATTTAAGGCAGAAAAAAGGAAGACGTTCATACTCGAGCTCATACCTCTTGGCATGTTCGTTTGCAAATAACTTGAGAGTCACGAAACGGTTCAACGGCTCAGCAACAGCCAAAGATACTCAGATTCTTAGAAAAATCCCCAAGCAATCACCATTCAAACCCTTAACAACTTCCAAAAAACGGCCCAGGTGATTACCCACCTCCGTATCAATCATCGGAGTTAAGAAAATGGGAGGATTTTTCCTAACCCTAATCCAGAAGTCTTGAAAATCTAAAGCCACCTCTCCCGGATTAGTCAAACCATCAGTAGTGGTTATGATGAACAGAGCCCTATCAAAGTACCAAGGTGCCCCCTTCAATACTCAACTGTGATCTGCCACAACGAAAGAAAACAAAAATTGATCTGTTCCAGCCAACGAAATCACAGAGAAGTCATCCCTAACCTGCCAAA
The DNA here is from genome assembly GCA_037349345.1 of Oemleria cerasiformis. Taxonomy (NCBI): domain Eukaryota; kingdom Viridiplantae; phylum Streptophyta; class Magnoliopsida; order Rosales; family Rosaceae; genus Oemleria; species Oemleria cerasiformis. Next base: position 3,329,574 of record JAZGTL010000019.1, on the reverse strand, counting down.
TAGCCTTCATCGTCCCCAACAAAGCGTCCTTGTGGTAGACCTTGGTCGTGAGCAAACGTCCCACCAACAAGAAACGCGACACCTACATCCCCCCATTGTCATCGAACAAAACCAATTCCTCCATCTCTGCTGCTGAAATGGCGAGTTGGGATGCCAATTGCCTAGTAATATTCTCCATAGCCATCACCCACATTTCAAACCAGCGTAGAAGAATCCTCGACACAACCCAAAAGAAACGTTCGCCACCCCACTCACTATTACACACAGACAATGGAGCCAAACGAACGAAGTCGGTCGGCCAAAACGACAAAACCCTAACTGATTTTTTCGAAAGAGACTTTTTTGATGCAATGTAGACGTTTCATTCCATTACATTATGTGTCATAAATTAAGATTGAATGAAGATTAGATATACAATGAAATATTTGTAGGTAATTGACAGGACCTTTCCCGAATTTCCCCTCGGAATCTGTGAAAAGCCCTGCTCTTGTCTAACAACCCCTTACAACTCAATTTAAATCATGAAATACCCTTCCTACTTCATAAATATGTTATGAGAATTCTACCGAAAGTCCGGCAGACTCTCCCCTGTAATTTGGTCAAACCAACTTCCACTTGTCAGACGAAGGATTCAAAAACTAAACTATAATCCAAACAATCCAGACCAAGTTATATCCAACAAACTTTAGGTCCAAGACAACCCATCTATGTAATAATTACAAGTAATCCAAACTGGTTAATCAGAGCAACTAGGTTAGCAGTTGATATCCGCTTTAACTCAACCTTGAGTTGTACGCTCCTCTACCGTCCCTGGAGCGATATCGCCTGTGGTGGCCGGAAATTGGACTCAAAGTTCCGACCAAGCTTTCAAGCTTCATTCCTAAGCCCTCATTTGTCCTCAAGCTTCATGGATGGCATGGTTGAGTTCGTGGGGAGGAGAGGAAGCTTTTAGTGTGTTTAGTTTAGGTCCAAATGGCCAAAATTGAAATCAAAATTTTGGGTGGAGTTTTTGGTTTCTCACAGGGAAGGCAAAGAGAATTCGCGAGGGAGTAGAGAGGAGATAAGGAAAAAATCTGGAAGAACGGGAGAAAAAAATATTCCCAAAATATCTGCCTCTAAAAATTATCAAAATGCACCTCAAGGTTCTAAACTCGTAACTCACTCAAACGGACTCCGATTTTCGCATGCCGTCTGTCCACAAACACGTGAGTTCGAGACCTACACGATGGTCCAAGAAAACTTCCAAAAGTATCTCAAAAAAAAAAGTGACTTCTGAGCCCCTACTAAAACCGAAAGTAAAATCGTCATTTTCTAAAATAAATTACGAAAATTCGCTAATTCCTACGTGTCGTTACAGTAATTCAAAGGCAGAATTAAGCTTGAAAATGTTTTAAAAGTTTTTTGAGGTTAAACTATTTTTTGAATATTACTGCAAAACAATGGTTTAGATATAAAAGTATCTGTGGTTGTATCACAATCATTTCATAACATCATATTCATATGTAACTGTAAATCATAAAAACAAAAAAAAAAATTCTGTGGCAGACCAAATAGTACTACTTTTAAAGAGGTTGCAACTATCTGTCATTCTTGGCTTGGTGAATATGCATTTTTGGTGGACCCTTTCTTGACAGGTTAATTCCCCGTTCTTACTCTTGCTAAAGAACTGTCTTAATATATAACCCAATCATTATCATACGAAAAGTATGTCAAGAAGGCTGCATCACTTCTTATTGCTTGCAAAAATCTGATGAAACCAGGAAATGAGCATAATATATAAGAATTAACTCCAAAAGAGAGTAGAAAAGAAGATCATTTCAACAAAACTTCAAAAATCGTAAGTAATATATATTTTTCATACTAATATATTTAATTTGCTCCATTTCCTTCTTAGAGTTATAGAATATCTGATCCTAGAAAATCATTTGAAGCATACAATTTTCCTAATTCTCAAATGATCAGACTCATTCCTAAATGCACAACAACAGAGCAAAAAAGATGAAAAAATTACTCACAGGGTAGTTGTGGAACGGCGAAATTGCACATTGATCCCAAATCGTCGCTAACTACTTTCTGGCACAAATAAGAGATTCAAAATCATGTTTCTTTATACCAAATATCAAGTTTGTCTTCCTGTATTGACTAACTGAACCAAAGACCAAAGTCATGACCAGCAGGAGGTCAAGAAAATCATTTACAAACATGAGTTACATAAACATATTAAGAGGCTTGGGTTGGTCTCTGAAAAATCGTTGCTAGAAATCAATCGTAGTTTGAAGAAGGGAAAGATTTAGATAAAACTTGAAATTGCAATTGAGACATAGGAAAGTAAAGAGTAAAATGATATGAATAAGCAGCCCATTCTTATGCATTACATGCCAAAGTCATAAACTATAAAAGAGTAAAAAAGACAACATTACCTGCACTTCTCTACAACAGTTCCTCTTCCTTCAATTTCAAACTCAGACACATATCCAAGATCATGGAAATTACACATCAAAGAATTCAATATCAGCATAGCTTGAATTTTCAGGTGAACTTACAATATCTGTATCAACTGCGGGTATTATTTCCCTAGTTGCATCTTCGTCACCCATTCCATATTCTTTCATTGCTGATGCTAGCTCATCTCTTGTGATAAATCTGTACTAAAGAAAAAAAAAAATTGGCTAGTTAGTCATTAATGTTTAAGTTGATGCCCCATGCGCCAAGTCTCATCAAACTGAAATGTTTTGCAATGTGGGTTTTTTGGACATTCGAATCTCCTTTCTTTTTTTTTGTCAAAGCTTCTGAATTTCATTAAATGCGAATCTAAATACCAACTCCTTCTGCTAACAAGTTAAACAGCCATATATATAATAGACAAAAACTTAAGGAAGTTGAGGTTCCACCCAAAATCAATTGGTTATGTGGGGAGAGGCTCAAATCCTTGTAAGCCTTTGTAAGGTTGTGCAGCTTTCTAATGTGGGATTTTTGTAACTTCACATTCTCACTCGCACCCTCACGTGTGATGAATTTTCAAGCCTAACACGTGGACAACTCATATTGGGTGACGTGAAACACGTGTGGCAGTTAAGCCTTACACGTGGGATAACATGCTCTGATACCATGAAGGAAGTTGAGATTCCACCCCAAAACCAATTGGCTATGGGGGGAGACTTTTGTACCTTTACATTCTCACACGCCCCCTCACATGTGGCGAATTTTCAAACCTAACACGTGGACAACTCATATTGGGTGACGTTGAGCACGTGTGGCGGTTAAACCTTACACGTGGGATAACCCGCCTTGATACCATGAAGAAGTTGAGATTCCACCCAAAACAAATTGGCTATGGGGGGAGAGGCTCAAGTCTTTACATGCCCTTGCAAGGTTATGCAGCTTTTCAATGTGGGACTTTTATAAATTCATTTTATCACAAAAACTTTATATTATTTAGGCATTTTTCTAAATTTAACATGAATTTTTTAGGCTTAAAATGAGTCAATCGGATGTGAAAACATGGCACAAGACATGGCCCCTTTTGTTTTTTCAATACACAAGACAGGCCCGTTTGGTCTCACAAAAGGACAAAAACCAGTTATCTGCACTTTAGTTTTTTCTGTAACTTTTACAACTTTAATTGTTATACTATTAGTATGCTTTTAACTTTTACAACTTTAATTGTTATATTATTATTGTGCAGTGGGTTCACAATTAAGGTGGCAGCTAGAATCAACTGAACAAAAGAGAAAGAAGCTGCCTGGCAACCGATTTTGCGTGGATTTTATCAAAAGATGAGTGTGAAGCGTGGACGTGTAGGATAGATACTGAGGCAGCATTATTGAACGCGGCTCTCATCTAATTAATATTTTCAAAGGGTAAAAGAAAAAAAGAAAAACAAATTTAGAAGTGAACTTAGTGGGATCATGATCATGTACATATATATATTCATTATAAGTGACTTGTGAGAAAGCTCCGGAAGTGCATTTGCATTTCCCAGCAGTTTCCTGGATGTAGCAGATTTTCAAACATTTGACACACATGGCATTCTGCTCCTATAAAGCTATAGCTATATTTTGAATGTATATATATACATATGTATCCTGTCAGAGGTACATAGAAAAATTAAAGGGTTGAGAAAATGGATCCAAGGCTTTTCGCGGCAATTGTAAGAAATGACAAACAGGGTTTCATAGACTTGGTTGAAAAGAATGAAGGATTAGTGAGTGAAACAAGTGGTGTATCAGATTTCTCAGTGTTACACCTTGCTGCAAGGTTGGGGCGCGTTGAGCTAGTCTCTGAAATCATTAAGTTGTTTCCTCGCTTGCTCACAGTTGAGAACTACACAAAGGAAACTCCATTACATGAAGCTTGTTACGGAGGAAACGTGGAAGTTGTAAAACTGATATTAGAGGCCAATGATTCGTTGGCTTGTAAGCTTAACACTAAAAAAGAATCTGCTTTCTACACAGCTTGCGTTTCTGGCCATGTTCCTGTGGTGAATTTGTTCATCAAGAAACAACCAAGGGTACTAGATTATGAACTCGAAGGGGTTGTGAGTGTTATTAATGTGGTTGTATGTCTACGCCGTGTTGGTAAGTTGAGTTTCATTCTCAATTCTATGTCTAGTTATCTATTGCCTGCCTCATAATGTGATGATATGATACAACTTATAATGTTATATTGCAGAAATTGTGAAGATCCTTTTGAGAGCACAGCCAAGATTTGCTACCAAAGCCGGCGATCAGGGGCGTTTTCCATTGCATTTGGCTTGTGAGATGGGTCACTTAGAGATAACAAGAATGCTCTTAAAGCTTGCTCCAAACATTGCTTCTGAATTCGATGCCTCCCGTTACACACCATCACACTTGGCTGCAAAGAATGGTCATACCAAAATCCTTGAGCAACTTTTCTCCAGCTCTCCCGGATCTTTCCAACTTCTCACCGGAGAGGGAAATACAATTTTTCATCTTGCTGTCATGTCCAACAGATACACTTCGTTTCTCACTCTAGCAAAATTTCTTAAGGAAACCAATCTCATTCACCTGCCGGACAAACTTGGTAACACAGTTTTACATACAGCTGTCACTTTAAGGAGACACAAAGTAAGTTTGTCCATCAAACCTTAACTAGCTTTTCTAGTTGTGTTTGTGAGATGTGAGTGAAAACTTAACTTGTTCAACTCCAGAATCCAGACTTATTAATCCTTCACTGTGTGTAATGTCAGATAGCAACCTACATCATTAAAAAAACGACAGTGAATATCAATGGCAGGAACCAAAGTGGTCAAACAGCCTATGACATCCTCAACAAGCACACTGGCGACATTCAGATAGAGCGACTTAAAGTCTTATTCAAGAGCTTTGTTGGCAACACCGAGGGAGAACTAGGATCTCATCAAAGTAAAAATGAGGAAATTGTTCTGACTATCGACCCACTAATGCCAAATTCTACTACATCAGAAGTGGATAGCGATTTCAGTGTTACATTCAACAAAATCAGAAAAAACTTCGACAATGATCAGATTGCTGCTAGCTCTTTTGTACCGCCGCCCAATTTGCATCGGTCCAAGTCTATGATGAAACAAAGAGGGCACAAGAAAGTAAGTTCAGTACGGCAATATGAGATATATAGAGAGGCACTACAAAATACCAGAAACACAATCACAATAGTTGCGGTTCTGATTGCATCGGTTACTTTTACTGCCTGCATAAACCCTCCTGGCGGAGTCCACCAGGAAGGACTACTAAAAGGGCAGTCAACAGTTGCAACAACAACTGCTTTCAAGGTGTTTATAGTAAGCAACACAGCAGCATTGTTCATATCTATGTGCATTGTGATTGTGTTAGTGAGCATCATTCCTTTCAAGCGAAAAGCATTGAAGATGCTACTTGTGGTTGCTCACAAAGTCATGTGGGTGGCGGTTTCACTCATGTCTACGGCTTATATTTCAGCTACTTGGGTAATCATACCACCAAGAAGCGAGGGTGAGGGAACATATTGGACACTAGAGGTTCTCATATCTGTGTGTGCAGGGACCATGGGACCTGTATTCTTACTGCTACTTGTCTCATTCATTAGAGACAAGTTGAAGAAAACAGAGTGGAGGAAAAAGAAAGGCGAGGTTGCCGAGGGAAGAGCGCAACGAAGATCAAAGAGAAGGGCAGAGAAGAAGGAAAAGGAAAGTGGGGAGGAAAATTCGGAGATAAGTAAAAGGGAAATTTTTGTGGGAAGTTCGGACGGTGACTGGGGATCCATAAACTCCGACGTTGACAGTGCTCACAGTTCAGGATATCATACCTATTGAAAAAGTTGTTTCGAGCGTGGAAGATGAAGATGAAACCACCACTCCATATGCTTTTGCTCGAATTCATTTCTGTTGGATTTTGTCACTTGTATGCTAGAAAGATTTGATTTCATATAAAAGAATTCATATATATAGCAAACGAAAGGTGATCTCCGATTTCGCTCAAAAATTAAACATAAGTAACAACCAAACCCGGTTTTACTCTGCAGTATCTATATCTGTGTATATAGTAAACACTTTGCCGAATCATACTGAACTAAAACAGAAATCAACTCACTCACTTTTGTACTAAATTAAAGGAATGGAACATAAGCATCAAACATACACAACCTAATACAATGTTCAAAATCAAATGAATAATTCAAGAGCAGTCACAGACTCACAGTAGATAAACAGAAAGAACAGAAGAAGTGGAATAAAGACTAATGCAAGGAGCATACTAAAGCTAACAATGTGGCAATAAGAGATATGGCAAGTGCACAAGGTGCAACTGAAACGGCAACTCCTAAGCTTGGTGAGGGTGCATGAGAAGGAGACTCAGAGTCGGACAAATACGGTTCAGGTTCAGGTGAGACAGCAACAGGCGGAGGAGACTCTGAGATTGGCCGTGGATCAATCATTTCAACTAAAAGCCTCTGGCCATTCTTGCAATGATGAGGAGCTCCGCTGATGAAATAGAAGGGGCCAGGCCTATCAAGCTTCATAACGCTCTTCCCGTTATCAAACGCGATGATGGGATTGCTTGTGTTGCAGTGGTAATAACCCCATTTCTCCACCTGAACAACTGAATCATTCTTGTAGTTGAAAGCTATCAAAACAAGTCAAAATAACCAACATCAGAAATCAGGCATAACAAATGTGTATCAACTCAAGACACTAAACAACAAACACAACTTTAGAGTTTAGAGCAAAGATGCATTTTGGTTCACCTTATAAAACGTAAAAAAGAAGCAGGCAAATTTTTACAAACAGTGAACAAGTTCAACCCAATTAAACATTATTACACGCAATTCTCTAGCAAACATTATATTATTCATCAAAGTTTGTTCAAGTTAAACTCCGAAATTAAAAGGATAACTAATGCAAGAAAATAGAGTTTAGAACTCACAGAGAGAATCTCCAACATGAAATCTGATCCTGGAAGCCCACTGAGCATACATATCGGTGTTGTTCAAGCCAGGTTCTCGCCATCCCAACTTATCACCCACTTGGAACTCCGTAGCAGCTTCCACCGGACAGTTTCCGACAGCCAAGAGAACCGTCAACAGAGTACAGAAAGGACCCAACAAAGAAGACATGTTTTTGTTCATGGTTCTCCCACAAGTTTAAGAAACAATGAAACCGTGAACAGTGGAGTGGCCTCCTCAGGAACAGAGTATATATATGAAGTTGGCGGACAGGCGGGAAACTGGGGAGAGGTTTGGATTCATTGGAAGTCATGGGTGGACTTTATGGGACACGTGGCGGTCACTATGTACAGTTGGTGACGACGTGCATATGGTGACAGTTAATATTTAGTTAGTGGGGAAAAGTGGGCTGGCTTCACTTTCTCATAACACATTTGTAGTGAACTTGAAATTTAATCAAAATTTATATGTAGCATTTCATACCAAACAAAAAAAATATCAATTGAACTCATTGAACTACAATGTGAGAAAAAAAAAACCACATTGAACTACAAGAACCAAGAATTTCGTAAATTACAAATCGAACAGAAGAATTTCGTTAGTCAGATTAATGTCTATTTTCGATGACCTCCCTGCATTTGATCATGATCGAAGATCGAATAGAAGGGCTTTCACAGTTTGATAATCCGGGCTTATGAGCTTGATAGGGTTATAATCATCAATCATTGGAAACGATGATCATGAAATCAAATAATCAAGTACCATTTGAGCTATCAATCCCGACTCATCTGTTGCTTCGACATCAAAGATGAAGGATTTACCGTACGATTCTCTTCGCATCTTGATCATAAGTTGCTGCCTAAAGGTGCCTTCTTTTGGTTCATCATCATTTCTTGGAACTGCTTCTGTTTGGCAGCTCGGATATCAAGTATGCTAGGCGGCATAGGTTTGATTGAACCATGTAACTCGACTAGGCTAAAGAATTCTTGCTTGGTTATACTCTTCTTCTGGACAAGTTCATCGACCACTGCATCCATGAGCCTCCGGTTTTTCTGCAGAATCTGCTAGGCAAAAACAGAAGTATGTAGCATTGATCAGATAAGGATACTAAAAAACAACCTAAGTAAAAGAGTGATTTTTACATCACCTCTTTTGCACGTTCATAACACGTGTTGACAATTTGCAATGCCTCCACATCGAGGTTCTGAAAATAAGATTTATTACAAAGCGATTAAACTCAAAACCCTTGAGTGCAAATGCGAGTGTATAAAGAGATTTTCTTACATTGAGTCGATCTGCAACCCAGAAATTAGATAGCCCGTGATGTTTCTCCGAGAGGCCACCAAGAACATACGTTCTTGCTGCTGACCTGGCATTGTCTGCCGTTTCAGCCCATATCGTACTTAACTGGAGAAATAGGAAGTACAAAGAAAATTTCAGGTGCATCATAACCATTTAGACTAACGACTTCAAAACGAAAAAGTCACCCTTTATACAATTTAGATCCACAAAAACATGTCTTTAACCATCTTCTATGAGAAGCAATATGATCCTTACATTTATTGTCATTTTTCAGTATGCAAGTTGTTTTTAACAATGCAAGAAAATAAAAATGTAATAGCATCTGCAAATCCATAAAATGAGCAAACCACAAAGGCACAACGTATAAAAATGAACCCCTCCTATGAGTGATACATTTCCTGAAGTTGAATAACTGATTTTACTTAATAAATTCTCTGGTTACCATAGGTTATATTTTTTACAGCAAAGTTTCTACATCCAGCACCACAAATTATCATACAAGAAATGTAATGTGGATATAAAGGATCAGAAGACTCTTACCTGATCCTCACCAAACCAAAGTTCATCCGCTGCACGTGGTGCCAATTGAACAGTGATATGATCCAGGAGCGATTGCCGACTTCACGACATTAGGAGACACAAAAATAAATATTAAGAAACAATATACATTAATTAGTAATGCAATTTCAACAAGATAGAGCACAATTAATATAACCGAATTACTAAGGCAACATCTACTCCTGAGTTAACATCCTTCAAGGACAAGAATTTTATCATATTGCATTCTTCATAGTATTTCAGTTCCTATTCCTTACTTGCTTGATTTCACCCATGAATCTATGCTGTATACAAAATAGGAACAGAAGAACACATTCACAGAAGGAAAAGACACTTTACTTATAAACTACGTCATTTAAACACTATATTAATAAAATTAGTAACTTAAAATCAAATGGTTGAGCTCACCAAAAACAAAACAAACAAAAAATGAAATGATTGAGGACTATACAGTGACTTATTAAATGTTTTCTCTCATGTGTCAGTGTGCTTGTTATCATGGAAATGAGGACTAAAGAAAGAGGGATACAAAGGAAGTCATACGTGAGCAGTCCTTCTTTAAACTTGATTGGATCCATTTTTGTTCTAACATAGCCCAATTCCCTACCAGCTCTAGGAGCAATTGTGAGCTGAAACATATCAACAAACTGTTAGAAAATTTCTAATCATTTTTTTATATTTAGCATATCTCTAATCAATGTTCCACTAGAAATTACAGGTGGAAGAGCATAAATCAAATCAGGGAATAGTATTTGCAAAAATCTAAAAGCCAAAAAACGAAATCAGTAGTTTTCAGTCAATGAATCAATGACAAAAGAGAAATCCACAAATACATAGACTAAGATCCGAACTTATCATTTCTCAGGAGAAATTTAAATGTGCAATGATTCTAATCTTTGACAAACAGTTGGAATATATACAAAAGGAAAAGGTAGACAAAGACTAATAATAAGAGTTGTCTAAAACGCCAAGCATGTAAACCTAGTGAAGGCTTGAAACAGTATATACTATGAAAAGGTGAAAATGAAGAGGCTTGAGTTCAAGGGGACATACGAACTCAATATTTTTAAGATCAGGAAAGTTAACAGCAACAACAGCCATCGCTGCCTCATTAATAGCTACTTGCTTCCATGTATCTAAACTTCTCTCCTTCCTATCTAGCATTCCTCTTTCTTCCATTTGTGCAGCTTGTAATAGGTCATCAGTAGTAATCTGAATATGCAATAAGAGCAGGTGGTCAAAACAGCAGGTCAAAATATTTGGCATAAGTAAATAACAATATGCAATCTCATATGCAATCTTCAAGAAATCTGATGCATAAGATTGAGCACAAACTCATATACATGGAAAAAATGTGCATAAATTTTATGAGGTCATAATCGAATTTTAAACCTGAAAGAAACATATCATTATGAAATTCATACTAAAAAGAATGCCCAAGTCTGTAGCACATGTTTTAAGGCAATATAGAGCGCAAACACTAAAGAACTTTCACATTCAAATATTAGCAGTAGCACCCGTCAAAGCTTACAAGCACATTGATGAATGAATTTGCTTCATTCCTTTTCTTCATTCCAATGCCAAATATCAATAAAAAAAACAAAAAGGATAAGGTTCAAACAAATAAGAGGAAATAATACCTCAGTCCTTCCATCACGCATCATGTTGATTGCACCAACCTCAATTATGTTGGCTAGTTCTGCACCAACCATTCCGTCAGTCATACTAGCAATAGCCATATAGTCCACATCTTCAGCCATAGGCTTCTTGCGTGCATGGACCTATAAACAGGACATGGAAACAAACTGGAAAAATATAAGCCGGTTATGGAAACAGAAAGAATCATTGGGGTAATTGACCAAGGGCAGTTGCATTGCCATATATGTAGTGCAAATGGCACAGTATATAAGTTATAAACTAATACCTTCAAAATTTCAATTCGACCTATAAGACCAGGCTTAGGGATAAATATCTTTCGATCAAAACGTCCAGGTCTGACAAGGGCTGGATCTAGAATGTCTGGTCTATTTGTGGAAGCAATAGTGATCACTTCTCCTCTCCCTTCAAACCCATCCAAGCAAACAAGGAGCTGGACAATATACACAAGAATGAACAATCACAAAAGTATGAGTATAGTTGAAAAAAAAAAGAGTCAGAAGTCTAAATATAAAACATTATATACTCCCTAACTAACCTGATTAAGAGTGGCATCACGTTCTTGTCCACCAGAACCCTTGATCAAACCACGCTCCCTTCCAACAGCATCCAACTCATCAATGAAGACAACAGATGGAGCCTGTGCATATAAACACAAAAGTCAAATGAGATATAACAGTTTATTGCACCTTCACTACATCCTCTAAAACAAAAGGATACACAAGAAAGGCATAAACTTCTCAACCAATATCTGTTATCTCGTTGAAAATGACTAAACAGAGAAATACCACCATCTATCGCTTAATGTGCAATATATTATTGAAAGCTAGTCCTAGACTAGCCTATTACACAAGGAAATTGAGAGGACATGGTGTGGAGAAATGTGGGGTGACAAGATTGGGACATGTAAAGTAGGGAAATTGAAAAGCTTATGCCAACACTTACATTGTCCCTTGCTTCCTGGTAAAGTGCTCGGACACGAGAAGCGCCAACCCCCACATATATCTCCACAAACTGAGAAGCCGAAATTGAAAAGAAGTTGACGCCTGCCTCACCAGCTACAGCTTTTGCAAGCAACGTCTTACCAACTCCAGGAGGTCCACAAAGAAGTATCCCACCTGATTAAGAAATTTATGACCCAAACAAAATAAGTCAAGCATTAAGCTATATGGCCGTAACAAATAAGTAAATGGCAAAAGGTTTGAGAAAACAGAACAATCAAGTCAGTATGCTATCACTGGAATCAATTATCTTCTCAACACAAGGCAGTCTATATATGTCATCCATTCAGCACAGAAATAATGTCATATAAGATAAAAGGTATATCTAACAATGTCATTAGCTCAGCAGCATTGCTACAACATCTAACCTGGTATTTTAACTCCTCTTCTCCTATACATTTCACCATGAGTGAAGAACTTGACAATCTCCTCAAGCTCAAGCCGAATTTTTCCGAGTCCCGCCACATCCGTAAACTTGACATCCACACCTCTCTCCAAATACTGAGGCAGCCTCTTATTATGAGCTCGTCTAACCCGAGCGCCAGACTTCATGAACTGCATAGCCATTTTCAAATAAGGGTTCTGCTCACCCTTCCCTGGCTCAATCTCCTCCTCATCCTCATCTTCAATCCCCTCCATCTCTCTCTCCAATTCTCTCATTTTCTTTCTCTCCTCTGCCTCTGCTTTTTCGATCTTCACCCTATCCTCATAGTCTTTCTTCTGCCTCCTATAGCTGAACACAACAGTCCGGTAAAATATATAGAAAAACACCAGTCCAAGCGCAGTGGCCACGTTTGAGTCCTGAGCTAAATTGGCCCACACATTGGCCATCTGCAGATAATTTCTCCGCGCCTCACGCAACGACTCGTCGTGTTTTCTCTTCCTCATCTCGGTCCTCACTCTCCTCTCCTCTTCTTTCTTCTGAGCTTTCATTGCCTTTTCAATCATGTCTCGTTCCTTCCTCATTCTATCCAGCTCTTCCTTCCTCTGCATCTTGAACTCCTCCCTCGCTCTCCTCAACTCCATAGCCCTCTTGCTCTCCTTCTTCGGCTTCGCAAACGACGTCAAAAACCCAGGCCATCTCGCCACAAAACCCAAGTACGGAGACGGCACCTCCGGCCGTTTAAGCGGCGGCGTGTAGGCGTTGACGCAGAAAGACTCGATTTTCAACTCTTCCCATTGCTCCCAAAACCTCCTATCGCTATCCACCGAAGGCAAAACGGTGCGTAGAACTCGAGAGTCTTCGAGAACAACCAGAACAGGCTCTGCTTTTTTTCGCAATTCAATCCCAGGAGCCTTGATTACATGTTTGAGCTTACCTTCCTGGCTCAATGCCAAGAGCTGGGTGTACGGAATTCGATTGGAGACGACGGGGAGGCCTTGGGACCACGACTCTAGCTCTTGGGGAGATAAAGCTTCGGCCTTTTTGGCCGTGGACTTCTTGGGCACTCGCTTTTTCTCTTTCACGGCGGCTATGGCGGTTGGGATTTGGTGGAGGGAGGTGGAGATTACGGTAAGAGTCACAGAGAGCTTGAGGAAATCGAAATTGGGTTTCTGGGTGTTATCCTTTTCATCATTATCATCGATGCTTGAGAGGTGGGAAGAAATGGAGGAGGGAGCGAGGGGTTTTGGCGGGTTTTTATTGAGGATTTTGGGTTTGGGGTTTGGAGATAAGGAAGAAGAAGAAGAGCCCAGAAGGCATTGGCAAGCCATGGAGTTTAGGTTTGTTAAAGCTTACAAATTTTGCTACATTTGATAACGGAAAGTGGTGTTGATGAAAAGCGAAGCTGAGGGAATGTGCGAGTGTCGAACATAATCAGCTTCCATTTTCAGGTTCTTTCTCTCAGTTTCTGTGTTCTGTGAAATGCATCGAAAGTGAAAAATTGCTGTAATTGTGTAATCTACGAGATAGAAGAGTACAGACACGACTGAGATAGTTGCTTCCAATTCTTTGATCTAGACAACGACGTCGTTTTAGTTCCCTTTCTTATAGATATCCAACCTCATGTACTAAGCCCAAAATTGTATGGGCGGGCTCTTTGTGATTTAAAACCTAATCTAATTTTGTAATGCTCACTTCCGTAAAAACTTCAATCCATTCAACTTGGGGTGGCACTTTTAATAAACGATTCAAAATTCTTATGAGATTTATCGGGTTAACTTGTATAATAAAATCAGCTCAATTTCAGGTTGCCATATTATAACTCGTTTACTAATAAGGTAGGTCTCATATCAACCTGCTCACTTATTTAATGACTTTTAACCTGTGAGTCTGTCAGAAAGAGATTACTCAATCTATCTGTATCACTCATGATCTATGTAATAACGCAGGCACCCCATAAATATAATTTTTATAATTTTAAAATTATGAGATTATGAACTAATGAACCATGAATATATTGATGTTGTTTGGTGGTAAATTTTGAACTAGAAGGGTGTATTACATATTTTATACAATTAGAAAGTTAATCACATTAAATGGCTAAACAGTTCACAAGTTCATAGATTCTTCAATACGTTAAACGAGTTACTATATATGGGTTATGTCAAGTTACCTAATTTATTAACGAGTTGGATTTGAATTGGCCATTATTGACATAATTATTGAAATGGGTAAATTCAGATTAAATATATTGAAGTAAAACAAAGTTTATAACACGATAAAAATCAATCTTAATTCTACTCTATTTAAAGTTACGATATGGTCGCATTTAATTCACATAAAGAATTCCATGAGTCATGACAAATCAATTATGACTTTAGAAAGAGATGGGAAATGAAAAACTCATTTCCTGTATTCGTAGGAGAAAATAGAACGAAGAGATAATTTTTCAATATTTTTTCTTGATCAAGCTTGGGCTCTCCATTTCACTTAGATAAAAAGGAATAAGTATTTGAACTTTACAAAAGGCACATGAAGCCTTATTAGTGTTGGCGTGAGATGTACTAGAGAAGTTCTAGAAGAAATTCTAGGAGTTGTAATTGGGTTGTGATTGTGTATCCCATACTATAAGGGATTCTAGGGTAGACTAAAATAGGACTCCTTGTGTATATAACTAACAGCGATTACTTGTAAAGAGAAGAGAAGAAAATATATGAAAAATATTATTTCCAGGAAAGTTAACATGGTATCAGAGCATGGTCCGATTCTCATTCTCTAAACCCTACCCAGACCATTCTCTAAACCCTACCCAGACCATTCTCTAAACCCTACCACACGGCACCGTTTGCCGCTGCACTGCACCTTTTGCCGCTGCCCCTATGGCTGAACCCGACCAAAACAACAACCTTTCTATCATCACTTAATTAACCTCCATAATGACCGAAGTCTTGAATAAGACCTCGGCTCCTACCCAGACCATTGATAGCGCTGCTCCAATCAGTATCAAGTTCGCCGGCTCTAACTATGCTCTTTGGTCCCAAGTTGTTGAGATGTACATCTCTGGTAAAGACAAGTTGGGATACATCAACGGCGACATTCCACAGCCCATACAGACCGACCCATCCTTCCGAAAATAGCGCACTGACAACGCCATTGTCAAGGGATGGCTTATCAACTCCATGGACCCAACCCTAATCGGCAACTTCATTAGGTTTCCGACTGCGAAGCAGGTATGGGATTCCATTGCTACTACATATTTTGACGGGAGTGATAGATCTTAGGTTATGACCTCCGGTGGCGTGTGACTCGTCTGAAACAAGCGGGTGGCTCCCTTGACAAATACTTCACTGATCTCCAAGGGTTATGGCGAGAGATTGATTTTCGTCGCCCAAATCCAATGGAATGTGGTGTTGATATTTAGCACCATAATAACCTGCTTCAGGAAGACCGGGTATATGCCTTCCTGGATGGCCTAGACGATAGGCTTGACAAAGTTCGAGGTGATATAATACAGATGCGACCGCTCCCTACAGTCGAACAAGCGTTCGCTCATGTTCGCCGGGAAGCTGTTCGACAAGCAGTAATGACTCCCGATGGCTCCACAGATACTCCTGGATTTGTTCTCATCTCGAAAGGACCCAACACTGGACCTTCTTTTACTCTGTATCTCTCTCTGGGCACTGGGAAGACCAGAACCTCCTCAAAACCGCAAGTCTCTCCCTCCGATAACACCAAGTGCTCTCACTGTGGCAGTATGAAACATACTGGTGATACTTGCTTCAAACTGCATGGATACCCTGACTGGTGGAATGACTACCAGACTCGTAAACGTCATGATGCTACTGGTGGAGACGCAGGTCACTCTCTAATACCCAACCGAGATGCCGATCAGGTTGCTATCGCTGCAGCCCAGTCCAATCTCTCTCTCTCTCGCCCCTCGTGGAACTCACCCAGGGTGACTTGCCAACCCTGGATCAAGGTAAACTTGGTACCGCTCTTTGTAGTTCCACTGAAACTGACGATCGAAATTCTTGGTTACTTGACTCGGGAGCCACTGACCACATGACTTTCGATTTCACAGACTTCTCGCAAACCTCTCAGCCACGGCGCACCCGCATTGCTAACGCCAATGGAGTCATGTCTCCGGTTACAGGGGCCGGCACTGTCCAACTGTCACCCACTTTGCCATTATCTCATACTTTGCTCGTTCCTTTGCTCTCTCATAAACTGCTATATGTGAGCCAAGTTACTGAAGCTGTCAATTGTGTTGTCCTAATGTACTCTACCTTTTGTTTCCTTCAGGATATTCTTACCAAGGAGATCATTGGGCGTGGTACTAAGAGCGGGGGGCTCTATTACATGGATGACTTCAGCATTGGCCGTGCACATCACATGTCTACTCCAATTGACAAGACCGAGCGACATATTTGGCTTTGGCATCGTCGGTTAAGACACCCGTCTTTTGGTTATATGAAGTACTTGTTCCCTAGCTTATTTTCCAATAAACAGCTATGTGACCTTAAATGTGATACATGTATTCTTGCTAAAAGCCATAGGGCTGCCTATCCTTTGAGTATGAATAAAAGTAATGTTCCATTTGCTTTAATTCACTCTGACGTGTGGGGTCCTTCCCCAGTCTCTTCATTATCGGGTATCCGTTGGTTTGTGGTATTTATAGATGATTGTACTTGCATGACTTGGCTCTATCTGTTAAAACATAAAGACGAAGTTTTGAAAACATTTCAGTCCTTCCATACTATGGTTCAAACCCAGTTCTCACCTAAGATTCAAGTTCTTAGATCAGACAATGGTGGTGAGTATTTGAACCACCAGTTTCATGATTATTTTCAGCATCACGACCTTCTCCATGAAACCTCCTACCCACAGACCCCTCAGCAGAATGGTGTTGCTAAGAGAAAGAACCGTCATATTCTTGAAACTGCTCGGGCTCTGTTACTTAGGGCTCATGTGCCCCGTCGGCATTAGACTGATGATGTTGCTACCGTTGTATATCTCCTCAATCAGATGCCTTCTAAACTCTTGAACTTCAAGTCTCCATTGCACACCTTGTCGACGTATGTTTCCTTACCTACGATTGTATTGCTTCCTCCTCGGATTTTTGGGTGTGTTGCATTTGTCCACCTTGCGCACAAAATTGGATCCTTGCGCTATTCGATGTCTCTTCTTGGGCTATGCCACGCACCAAAAAGGGTATCGGTGTTACGGTCCAGCCGCCAAACGTACCTATGTGACGATGGACGTCACCTTTTTGGAATCCGAAACATTCTTCACTTCCATATTACCACATTCTCCTCGTTAGGGGGAGATAAATGGTGACGAGCCGAATTGGCTAGGGTACGACAGCAATACTGATATTCATGTTCATGAGGAACCCAATACCAATATTCATGTTCATGAGGAACCCAATAATACAGAACATGGTACGTCTTCAGGAGGAGATACAGGTCCCAAAGAGACTACATCACTGGATGCCGAAATAGAGGAACCCCAACCCTCAGTACCTGAAGACCCACCTCCTGATGAGAATATCCCTGAGGTACACTCTCCTACCATAACTTCTACTCTAATGCTATAGATACCCCTGTTGGCTATACTTTACCTTTAAGGCACAATCGTGGTAAACCACCGAATAGATACTCTCCAGATATTGGCGAACGCAATGCAAAGTATCCAATTGCCAACTATGTGTCTACAAAAAGGCTTTCGGAACCTCTCAAGACACTTGTGCATGGAATCTCCTCATGTCGTGTCCCTACAAATATTCAAGAAGCCTTGACAAATCCTAAGTGGACCCAGGCTGTGAAGGACGAAATTGAGGCCCTGCAGAGAAATGAAACATAGACTCTTGTTCCCTTGCCTAGAGGAAAGAAGACGGTGGGATGTAAATGGGTGTTCTCCGTTAAACACAAAGCAGATGGCTCGATCGACAGATGCAAAGCAAGACTAGTTGCAAAGGGTTACACCCAGACGTATGGTGTAGACTTTCAAGAGACCTTCTCACCGGTAGCAAAGTTGAACTCGGTTAGAGTACTGTTATCTCTTGCAGCAAACCTTGATTGGCCACTGCATCAGTTTGACGTAAAAAATGCCTTTCTCCATGGTGATCTGGAGGAGGAGGTCTACGAACCACCGGGCTACACGCCAACCTCAAACAATGGCGTGGTATGCAAGTTACAACGAGCACTGTATGGCTTGAAACAATCACCTAGAGCATGGTTCATGCGGTTTAGCTTGGCAAGGAAGAAATATGGGTACCAACAGAGTCACTCAAACCATACACTATTCCTAAAACATCAACGGGGCAAGGTCACAGCTTTAATAATCTATGTAGATGACATGATTATTACATGAGATGATTTAGAAGAGATATCAAGACTTCAAGAGCATTTAGCAAATGAATTCGAAATGAAGAATCTGGCAGGACTCAAATATTTTCTAGGAATTCAGGTTGCCAGATCAAAGCAAGGTATATTTCTTTCCCAACGAAAATATATTCTAGACTGTTTATCAGAGGTGGGACTACTGGAATGCAAGCCTGCAGACACACCAATTGTCCAAAACCACAAACTGGGAGAATATCCAGACCAAGTGCCAACAAACAAGGAAAGATACCAAAGAGTATTTGGAAAACTTATTTATCTCTCACACACTCGCCCAGACATTGCGTATGCGATGAGTGTAGTGAGTCAATTTATGCATTGTCCAAGTGAAGATCATATGGATGCAGTACTCCGAATCCTTCGATACTTGAAGTCATCTCCAGGAAAAGGGATTATGTTCGTGAAAAATAAACATCTCAGAGTCGAGGGATATACAGATGCAGACTGGGCAGGAAATATATCATATCGAAAGTCCACCTCAGGTTATTTCATGTTCGTTGGTGGGAACCTGGTGACATGGAGGAGTAAGAAACAGAATGTGGTGGCCTTGTCAAGCGCCGAAGCCGAGTTCCGTGGAATAGCTAAAGGTCTTTGTGAGCTTCTATAGCTTAAAAGACTATTAGCAGAAATTGGCTTTGCTCCGAGTTGTGAAATGGAATTGTTTTGTGACAATAAGGCTGCCATTGATATCTCACACAATCCCGTCCAACATGATCGAACCAAACACGTGGAAGTGGACCGACATTTCATCAAACAAAACCTTGAGAACAAGACAATTCGATTCCTTTCGTTAAGTCTGAAGACCAATTGGCATATGTACTCACAAAAGCTGTATGCAGCAAGATTTTTTACACCTCACTTGACAAGTTGGGCATGAGAGATCTGTATGCACCAACTTGAGGGGGAGTGTTGGCGTGAGCTGTACTAGAGAAGTTCTAGGAGAAATTCTAGGAGTTGTAATTGGGTTGTGATTGTGTATCTCATACTATAAGGGATTCTAGGGTAGACTAAAATAGGACTCATTGTGTATATAACTAACAGCGATTACTTGTAAAGAGAAGAGAAGAAAATGTATGAAAAATATTCTTTCCATGAAAGTTAACAATTAGGACATAGATTAAATAATTATTTAATGTCATAATTATGATATAGATGATTGCAAGTACAACACAACACTCATCATGTATGATCAGTTCTTTGAGAGCCAAATTACATTCTGGACAGCAGATGTAGCCAGCAACAGGCAGCTGAGGAAAGTGCATGCTATTGAGACTGCAACGTGGTCACAGAAAATATGTAACGGTTTACAAAAATCCGGAAGAGGTGTGTGCCGGATTCCGGTGCGGTTCAGGTTGCTTACTCCGGATGCAGCTGATCCTGCGCTCATCATCGCGTATGCCAAAACCTAACACAAGTAAATAAAATGGCGGAATTGGAATTGTCGGAACTACGCAACATTAAAACTAGCTACTATATGATCATTTTGAAAAGAAAAATACATGATCATTTTTGTTTCATCCCGAAAGCATTTGGATTGAAAAGGTTAAAATTGTAACTCCAGTGATTAAAAGCATTCATTCCTAAACACAAGACCTAATTCGAATTCCTCTTTCTTCAATATCGTTTGGTCTTTTCAAATTGCGCTTTCCTAAAATTGTTTAAGTTTTTAATTTCTTTTTTTTTTTTTAATTTATTCCAAGTTATTGAGATATACCTGATCACCAGCAAAACTAAGCCAAGCATGATTCCTTGAGGGGATGAGTGGAGATTTCTTCAGAAGCCTCGAGATACTTACTAGTACTTGGAGTAATGAGTGAGCTGCCACAGCTGCTGAAACTCCCACAAGATACCTGCTCAGTGCTCGATCACCACAATTATTATTATTTTTTAAAATTATTAAGTTTTGTCAAATGTAATTAAGTTCAAAGAACTTCCCCTCCAAACTCACGTACATTAAATGATTAATATATACAATTAACAACGCAACACAAAATGCACCATGTATTTAACTTTGTGCGCAATAAAACGAATGTGTTTTCTCTATGCATAAGAATTCAAATTCTCATCTTTGTAAGAGTAAAATATGCGTAGTGTCTTCAAGACCGAAAAACATGATCATGTGCTTGATGATTTTAGAATTTTCAATCCACCTAACTTAAGTGATGTCCCATAAGCAATAAGGCAAAGAAATACAAGAACATTAATTAATATAACCATTGATACAAAGTTCAACGTAGCATCCGTTAAGATAAATATGTCTTTTCATAATTTAATTATTAAAAATCAAGAAAATACGAAGACAACAATTTTCCTGTTTATTTCAAAATCAAATTTGGAGACAAATTAAATAATCCACAAGGACTAAAATAAAGAGTAAAAACGAACTTTAAAGAAAACAAAAACAACAAAATCAGTAGTCACGGGTCTGATATTCTGTTCATTGAAATGGCTTGAAGCTCGAAAAGGAGGAGTTCAAATAATTTGTTCTCATTTGGAAAGTGCCAACACAAGGGCAATTTCGTCATCATCATACTTTACCTCAATCAAGGGAACTACCATAACATGATAAAAACAGAACCAACAATTAATTATTAGATAATATCATAACGAAAATACTTACATCCCATCCTGGTGATACATCCTCGTAATATCATTTCGATTTATCAAATTATTTTTGTACATGTATCATAATTGGAACCGTTCATTCTCTAAATAATCATGTTAAGATCATCTCTGTAAAAAATCAATAAAAATTGGAGGTCGTTTAGTCATTCATATGTATCAAATAAATCAACAATTTTTGTAAGAATTAAGATCCTCGTGGCGAACTGTCCATTTAGTTTATATATATGAATGACTAACGACCTCAAATCTTATTAATTTTTTACGGAGATGATCTTGACATGTTGATATAGAAAATGAACGGCTCCGATTATGATATATGTACAAAGATAATTCAATAAATCGAAAGGGTGATACG
Organism: Oemleria cerasiformis; assembly: GCA_037349345.1. NCBI lineage: Eukaryota > Viridiplantae > Streptophyta > Magnoliopsida > Rosales > Rosaceae > Oemleria > Oemleria cerasiformis. The sequence continues at coordinate 3,307,878 of JAZGTL010000019.1, read as the reverse complement.
AGGAGATACCATCAGGGTGGTATGCAAGTATTGTCCATATCCCAATATAATCACGTAATTAATCTGATTCACGAATTATAATACCAGTAACAAACAGACTGAAATTCTCCAATTTTAAGTTATATTATCTATTAACTTCTCTTATAATATTTGAACAAAATGCTGACATATACCTATGTAATAAATTTTAAAACTAAACTAACACAAGCCCCGCTACTTCCGGTAAATTTTGGATTTAACCTTGTAGTAAACAACACAAAATGCGACAGAAACCTCGTCACCGTAGGAAGCTCGGGTTGGTCAGCAGGAGGATCTAGCGAAAGAAAAGCAAATAAAAAAAGGCATTACAGTAATTGCATAGGGAGTGGAGTGGGACTTACTCGAAGGAGTCGGAGAACGACCACTTTGAGTTGACGGGGAGTTGAAAGCCGTAGATGGAGACGGTGCTGGCCTCCCTGGCGGTGACCATGAACGACAGCGCCGTCACGGAAGCCGCCATGCACAACATCCTCAAACACACATGCGCCACATCAGCTTTCGGGGACAGGACACGTGGGGAGCCACTCATGGGACTATCATTCATCATCTCCCCCACCATCTTTCCGTTTCTGACTCCGGCGGCCACCTCTTCGTCCAACGCCGTCGTTTTGTGGCTGCTCATCATGAAATTGATTTCGCTTGGTGTGAGTGATCTTCTTCTCTTGGGTAGCTAGAGAGAGAGAGAGTGAGGGGTTTGTCTGGTATATATTGGATGAGAAAGAAATGTGATAACTTTACAATTAAGTACGTGCGATCGATGTGTGGGTTTTTAAAAGGAAGGAGAGCTTGGACTCCATACGGTTACTTACCCTGCGGTTCTTGCATTTTCTATTTCATTAAAGAATAAAGATATTAGTACGTACTACATGTATTAACCACTTTTACCCACATTTTCTATTTCATTAAAGAATAAAGATATTGGGTAATTAAATTAAATTTAACTAAATATATAAAGTAGCGCACTTGATATATGAATATAGCAAAGACAAGGTTTGTTGATAATCTTACATATTTAAATTTACTAGTGTTTAGTGAAGGTAGTTTAAAAGGGAAATTATTATGTGAGAAGTACGTAGATTTCTTTTCAAGTGACAAGAAATTATGTATAATTGGCAAATAAATTTTTTTAACTAGCTTGCACTAAAATTAAGTGTTAGCTAGCGTGAGCCATATAAGGCAACTCTTGTTAATATAATAATTGTAATTAATTGTAATTATTTTCCTAATTGGTCTAGTTGACATTTGCATATTGTAATCTTATAAATACCTCCTAGAGAGGAGAATAAGACTATTCAACTCCAATTAAACCCTAACCGTCTCTTTGACATTCTCTTTGACATAGTGTCAGAGCAGTAACGCTCTTGAAACCCAAATCTGCTGCATATGCCATCGAAGATTACCCCTCGTCGGTAGTAGCATAGCTATAAATTCAAGTCAGTGGGGGCACTTTATAAATAATACTAAGGGTACTTTCTGATCAAAATAGTTTGGTAACAATGTTCTGATTTCATTCTGAAAAAGATTAATATTAAAAACGGAACTTTATATAGACAATTATAATGGCAACAAAAATAAAAATATACAAATAATGGCAATGGTTTAGAGAATTTCATGAGCATGTGTTTATCTATTTCCCAATAAGTAATTGTGTTATCTTCAATTTGAGTACCTAAAAGTCTGCAAAATAATTATTGATGCACTCAAACTTTGATATTTACTAAGTGATAATTAATTAATATTTGGTATGTTCGTGGAAAAATAGAAAATATAAGACAAAAATTATAATGATATTAGTATAATTGCATATACATATGCATGTAACAAAAAAAATCCACCGGGGCCCTGAGCCCCCTCTGTTCTTCAAGTGGCGTCGCCACTGCCTATCAGGTTACATGTGTTTTTGCCCTCGGAGATTACCTCTCGTCAGTTACCTGTGTTTTTGCCCTTGGAGATTACCCCATCGGTTTCCTTTTTTTGCCTTAGGAGATTACTCATCGTTTGCCTGTGTTTTTACACTTATATCTATTATCATGTGCAACTAGTCATATCCCGTGCAATTAGTCACGATCGCTACGATGAGTTCTATATCTAAATTCGAAGCCACTTCAACCCTTGTACAATCCGTGAGGTTTACACCATAACCCATGGAAATTCCTATTGACCTGAAGTTTAATGGAGCGAATTATTCACTATGGTCACAAGTTGTCGAGACATTTATTTTGGGTCGAGGAAAATTGGGTATTTAACCGAAGAAATTGAAAAACCCTCTTCGAATGATGTTTTGTTTGAAACATGGAGCATGGAGAATGCTCTTGTCAAAAGTTGGCACATCGGTGCCATGGAACCCGATGTAATGATATTTTTTGTTCGTTTACTCACAGCGAAAAATATATGGGATGTTGTATCTCGAACCTACTGTGAAGGAGCTGATAGGTCTGTTACTTATGTGACCAGTCACAAAATCAATGTGACTAGCCATCCATCAGGAAATATCAGGTTTGCCATTGTTACTCCTTCTTCTGCTAAAGACACTAGCTGGATTATTGATTTAGGTGTCATTGATCACATGACCTATGATCAATCGCTACTACAGACTACATCTACACTGCATCGGTCACATGTCTCTAATGTTAATGGAGTGTCTACTCCTATTACTAGTGCGTGCACAGTAGTGTTAACACCCTCTTTGTCATTGGAACATACTCTACTTACTCCTTCACTCTCTAATAATCTCTTGATTGTGCCTCAACTAACTGAACAATTGAATTGTCTAGTATTAATGTATCCATATTTTTTCCTTCTTCAAGACCTCAACAACAAGGAGATTATTGGGCGTGATACTAAAAGAGGGGGGTTGTATTATGTGGGTGATATGTGCTCTGGCAACAATGGCAGATCCAGGAAATTATTCTGAGAGGGTCAACATGTAAGAGCTTCTAAATTTGTTAAACAAAAATAATACCTCCAATTTTTTTTTTTGAAAGAAGTGCGTCATTTTCATTGATATAAGAAGAGATATTACAAAAGATGCATAAAGTGGCCTCGTTAAAACCTTATCGGGGATTTCAACCCGACTAAGAAAAAAAAGTGACACGCATCAACAACAAAATAAAAAGAGTGACACACATTTATGGAAGAGATAATATTACAACCTATAATTTTCCACGACGAATTTTCATACCTTGAAAACGTCGCATTATAGCTTCGTTATCAATACAAGCAAAAACAACTTTCGTTATCAATACAAGCAAAAACAACTTTCTCAATGTAAACAACCATACTATTGCTCAACCATTGATTTCCCATATTGTTGCGGTGCGGAGTTTTGACAATATTCATAGAGGCGTATCCATATTTTTTACCCTAATTTAGTGCCCCTAATACTCAATTTTTTAGTAGTGATTCCTTCCCGTCTTCACCAATTTTCTTGCATGCTTCTTAATTCCTTTCAATTCAGAAAATTAACTACTCGAACGCATATCATGAATATAAACACCAAGTTGATCTTCAAGTGTGAGGAGTTCTCAAGAATTAAATTCTTGAGGATAAAATTGAGCAAACCGAAGTAGTTTTTGTTTGTCAAAAACTAAGAAAGAATCATCCGGACTCAAACATGTCTTACAAAGAAGCAACTCCGTACTTACCTCATCAAAGTGATTATTCAACTCCAAAAGTTTTTTATCGAGGGCACTTACAAAGATGTCCACATGATAATGATGGAAGTTTGTGATTCTTGGAGCTATACGTCTTGATCTCCCACAATTAACGAACAAATTATCCATCTTGGGAATATCAATATAATGTTTGTCACAAAAACAAGATACTTGATTGAGTAAAAGATCAAATCCATTCTCCCTCATATCATGTAGTTGCTGCTTACTTGCTTGAACTAGAGCCAATGCATTCACAATATCTTGATCTCTCTTTTGTAATGCTTGTGAGAAATCATTTGTGACTCCCAATATAGACCTCATAAAAAATAGGTAAAACACAAATTCATAAGTTTGTATTTCCTTCAATGACCTATTTGCATCACCAATATTGTCGGCGGAACCATCATCAACAATTAATTCAAGCACCTTCACAACGTAGTTGTACATGGAAATAATACTAATTAAGTAAGGTACCATAATGTGAGTTCCAACTCGTGTCACCGGTACGTTTGAAACTAGTCTCTTTATTTAAGCCGTGCCCCATTTGGAGACTATCATTTTCAAGAGCTTGCATAAGTCTTTTTTTTAGTAGATCTCTAAGTGCATGACGACGTTTGCAAGAAACTCCAATTGCACTCACCAAACCATTAGCCAAAGTGAAAAAAGTGGCAATGTCAACATGTCATTTCGCCACGGCTACAAGAGCTAGTTGAAGTTGATGTGCAAAACAACGAATGTAAAAGGCATATGGATTTTCTCTCAAAATCTTAGCTTTAAGACCACTGTAATCACCTTTCATATTACTAGCCTCATCATACCCTTGCCCTCGTAGCATAGAAATACTCAATTTGTTTGTGGAAAACAATTGATCAATGGCGCTTTTTAATGAGCATGAAGTTGTATCGGAAACATATTGGACCCCCACAAACCTTTCAAGTACTTTCCCCATTTTGTTCACATAACGAAATACCACCGCCATTTGCTCTTTTATGAAAACATCTCTTGATTCATCAACCAATAAAGAAAAGAATCCACCCTTCATATCAATAATATGGTTTCAACGGCATAAGAATTGACAATATCCTTTTGAATTGCATGAGCTACTAATTTGAGGTTCCCACGAGCATTTTCAAACACAACCGGCCTAACTTTCTCATCATGATCCGCAAGAAATTTCATGAGCTTCACATAATTTCTAGCATTGCTTGATGTTTCCGTTTCATCATGACCTCGAACAGGAAGCCCTTGTGTCCACAAAAGCCTTGTACAATCAATTGCCGCATTCAAGAGAGTACGATAATCAACGCGAGCTTGGTCTGACTGCTTGATAAGAACACTTTGGATGTGCTACTTCTGATTCATTAAATCTAGATAAGCTTGTTTAGACTGGTTGTGATAACTAGCAACAACACCCACATGCCCGCTCATTCTTTATTTCCCTTTCTTCCAATTTTTGAAGCCTTTATCAGTGAAGGCCTCATTACTCACTTGATCAAAATTGGGTTTGAAAAGATAGCATGGAAGGCAAAATGCAGCATCTTTTCCTATTCTATACTCCAACCAACTAAACTCATCATACCAATAGTGGGAAAATTTGGTTTTTGGGAAAATGTGATCTCTAGGTTGACAATGAACCTTTTGTAGATATGCTCTTCAAACTTCATCTCGTATATTAGGATCATAATCCAACATTCGAGGTCGAAATCCAGGGTCTCCAGGAAGATTAGCCAAACCGATTCCAATTCACTTTGTTTTGAACTTGAACTACCGGAATTATTTGAAGTAGGATCTAAACACTTCCTCTTAAAATATCGTTCCATAGATGTAAGATTAACACAAAATATCCTAACTCTATTAGGTATAATTGATCATTAAAAAAATCATAATCATACCAACAAATTAAAGCCTCCCATAGTCATAGACATACTAACCAATTTAAAACGTATATCAATCAACAAAATACACTAACCATAAATTGATACACCATATCAAATAACATAAATATGATTCATATAAATTGAAACAAAAATCAATATTGATTTTTCATTAACAAAACTCATATAAATTGTTCCAACAAAAATTCAAATCCTTGCATGTAAAAATAAATTCATATGAGTAAATTCAAAACAAAAGCCTATAGGAATTATTCATAATACAACTTCAAAAAATTTCTAAAAAATTAATAAAAAGAAATAAGAATTTAAATTGAAACTTACTTTGAATTGTCAAAAGATAGAAGGAGGAATTTAGATACTGTTGTTGGCTACTTGGCTTGTTGGTTGATGGTGGGATTGCTAAATAATTGGGCAATTAAATTTGGAATTGGAATTTAATTTGGCTCTATGTGAATCTGTGATTGAGAGATGGGAATGGAACCCTAAGCCTCCTTCCTATTGACTCTTGAGGAGAAACTTGGAACCCGTGGCCCGTGGGTTCCCTTTGAAGTTGGTAAAGGCAGTGTTGCTGTGTTGGGACTTGAATTTGGTTTTATTTTTCTGCAACAGATATCTTTTTTTTCAAATGGATTGACTCAAAACGACGCCGTTTTGAGTAAAAAAAAATCTGCAGAAAAAAAGAACACCCTTGCTACAAACCACAAGCTTCAAACCCAGAAAAAAAAAAACCCAGAATTTAGATGAATGGAGAGAAACAATTCAAGGCTTTAGGGGTCAAGATACATGTCTTAAGGGAGGAATTGAGAGGTTGAGGGGGTAAATTGATCCGCCTTGCCCCTCAATAGATCCGCAACTGTCTGGCAGTGTCTTGATTAGTTATGGTTCTTCTTGTGCTCTGAAGCATCAGATTTGGATGTGGAATCTTAGGTTTGGTCATGCTTCCTTTGGTTATATTAAACATTTATTCCTTTATTTGTTTAAGGAGTGTGACCCGTCAGATTTTCTTTGTGATGTTTATGTTTTGGCCAAGAGTCATCATACTACTTATCCTTTGAGTTCTAATAAGAGCATTGAGCTCTTTTCTTTGATTCATGCTGATGTGTGGGGTCCAGCTCCTGTCTCTACCTTATATGGCTATCGTTAGTTTGTGATTTATGTTGATGATTGTAGTCGTATGACTTGGCTTTGTTTGCTACAAAATAAGAGTGAGGTGTCTAATTGTTTCCGTGTATTTCATAATATGATACAGACTCAATTTTCGGCTAAATTGAAAGTTCTTAGGTCTTATAATAGTGGTAAATTTGTTAATCAGATATTACAATCTTATTTTCAAGATCACGACATCATTTATGAGACAACATGTCCTTATACACCTCAACATAACGGTGTTGCCGAACGGAAAAATCAGCATATTCTTGATATTACTCGTGCTTGTTTGATTGGTGCCCACATGCAACCTGCTTCTTGGGCGATGTTCTTTTGTACGTTGTTTATCTTCTTAACCGTGTGCCCAGCAGCGTCCTCAACTTTTAAACACCTTTGGATGAACTTTCTACTCATGTTGATATCATCTCCCACTTAAAATTAGCACCGCGTGTTTTTGGATGTGTTGTTTGTTTTTGTTCACCTTCCTAAACATCAACGTACGAAGCTCGATCCGTGTGCATTAAAGTGTGTGTTTGTTGGGTACGTACCTCACCAAAAAGGCTACAGGTGTTATCATCCTCCTACTCGTCACTTCTATGTGACTATGGATGTCACTTTTTCTGAAACTGAATCCTATTTTTCTCCGCCAGTATCCATTTCTCCTCTTCCAGGGGAAACGAGTGTTGAAGAGCTGAATTGGATAGATATATTTCTTGATCCTGGTGTAGTTTCTACTGCAGATGTGAGTACTAGTCACGATGGTTCTGATACTAGTATGACGAAGGTTCTGATGGTTCTGATATTGATACTGGTATGATTAATCATGATCAGCCTGATGGTTCTAATGCTGATATGTCTAATCACGATCAGTCTGATGTGGATTTGACTAGTCACAATCTTGCTGCTCTAAAAGATTCAGTTTCTAAAAGCCCCTACACCAATTGTACCAACCAATGATCCTCCTGCTGCTAATGATTATGAGGTATGTAATAATTCTGAGGTTAACACTAACAATGTAATTAATGATCACATGCTAGTTGTATCTAGTGATGGTGATAGGTATTACCTACCTCCTCGGAGTACTCGGGGCAAACCATCGGAGAGATATTCACCTGACAATCCAAAGACAGTGAAGTATCCTATCGCAAATTATGTCTCTACAGGGCACTTACCATGTGTTATTCAAGAGTACAAGAGTACAAGAAGCGCTCAATGATAAAAACTTGGCAGAAGCTATGAATAAGGATATGAGAGCACTGGAAAGAAATCAAACATGGGACGTTATGTCCTTACCAGAAAGAAAGAAACATGTTGGCTGTAAATGTGTGTGTACGGTGAAACATAAGCTAGGTGGTACGATTGACCGGTACAAAGTAAGGCTAGTTGCTCGTGGTTTTACTCACACTTATGGAATTGATTACCATGAGACTTTTGCACCTGTTGCAAAGTTAAACACTATTCAGGTTTTATTGTCTATTGCTGCAAATTTTGATTGGCCATTACAGCAATACGATATAAAAAATATTTTTTTACATGGAGATCTATTTGAAGATATTTATATAAGTATGCCACCTGATTATAGTACTTCTGGTTATTCAAGCTTGGTATGTAAGTTGAAGAAAGCGTTGTATAGTTTGAAACAATCACCAAGAGCATGGTTTGGAATGTAACAACCCAGAATTTTAATTATTGGATTTACGTAAATTATTTTTGTTTACCCTTGGTTGTTAAGGGCGTGGAAATCAAGTTTTGTTTCGAAACAAGTTAGGCGATGTTTCAGGTACCGTTGTGTGGGTCTCGAACTCACGAGTTCATAGACAGACGGCACGCAGGAAACGGAGTTCGTGTACGAAAGTTACGGGTCAAAATTTTTAAGGGCATTTTGGTAATTTTGGCTTGGGAGTAGATATTTTAACCCCAAACCATTATTACATCTTCATTTCATCACCTCATTCTCATCTTACTCTCTGAACCACAAATCCATCCCGAACCCGTGCAACCCCAAAACACCAAAAACTCACAAAAGTGAACTTTGATTCAAGGCCTAAACTTCCATTCTTGTTTCACTAATCGGAATCTACTCATTCCCACGATCACAACCGTACAAACCATCGAAGGAGAGGACTACGGGAGGCGTCGGACCGAGTAAAGGAAGAACTGAACCTTCCCATCGATGTTTCGGCTAACACAGGTACGGGTTTAATGTTTTGAGATCATATTTGGATTCCTGAGTTCGAGTAGATAGATTTAGACGTAAAATTCATGAAAATGGTTGAGTTTTGAAGAAGTTATAAAAACATGGAAGTCGGCCGGAAATAGTGGATTCCGGCGATGGCGGCGTTACGGCGGTCCGGTCATCTTCTCCGGCCGGACTCCGGCCACAGTGGTCCGGTGGTCTTCTCCGATGAGTCGCCAGTCACCGAGTCAGGTCGAGTTGAATCGATCAGGTTGAGTGAACCAGTCGGGTTGAGTTAGACCGAGTCAGGTCGAGTTGGGCCAGGTTGGATCGGTCCAGGCGCGTGGGTATTGTAGCAGGCGCGTGGCCGGCGCGTGACAAAGCGTGGCCGGCGCGTGACAACGCGTGGCCGGCGCGTGACAACGCGTGGCAGGGTAAAAGCGTGGTCCGGCCTTCCGCCGGCACGTGGGGTCGATTCCTAGATCACGTTGGGACGTGGCAGCTAGTTTTCGATGTTCCGAATCTGTTGGCGCAGGTTTTGGATCGATCAGACGTCGTTGAGAGGTCGTTTTCGGCGTCCGAAGTTGCTGCATTTTCAGGATAACGTAGGCGGATCTTCCGGGGTTTAGGGAGTTTATATTTAAGGTTTTTATTATTAGCTAGTAATCCCGATTATTAATTTGGACATGCGATATTGCTCCAGGAACTTCAGAGGAGCATACAATTCGGGATTGAGCGTGCTTGGACGTGTGGTGAGTGGACTTTTGATTTATAAACTGTAATGCATGCATCTATGTATCTTTGATTTAAATATCGTTATGTATTGTTGTAATGAATTTATGAAATTTAGAAATTATGACTGGACACAAGTTTTCCAATATTTCAGTGAAAGTGTGTTTTGAGAAATGGCCTGGTTTTTGGACTCAATTTTGATATCATTTTGACGTGGTAACTATTTGAGTCTGTGATTTGGGTTTAGACCCGAAATTATGATTTTACCGATTTTGGCCATAAATTACATTTCAAAGAATTTGGCTTAGGCCAAGAAACAAAGATTTCAAAACACGGATTTTATTTTCACAGGTTTTCTGTCCCGATGGTTATAGTTTCTCTGACTGGTGTTAAGGGGTTTTGCTCCGCTGGTTGTTGAGGGTTCTCCGACCTTGGTGTTGAGGGGTTTTGCTCCGCCGGGTCGCGAGGCTGTCTACGCGTAGTACAGGTTTTAGCACATCTCAAGGGATACCCTGATGTGTTGTGGATATGTCGGGAACAGTGGATTTGAGATATTATGTGACCAGGTCGAATTAAATGATTTTAAACTCTTTTGAGGAGGATTTTCAAACCACGATGTGTTTTTTTTATACAGATTTTGTGTGGGTCCAACCAAGTGGTTTTAAAAGAGAAATGGAATTCCGGTGATTTTCAGATGATGTTTTATTATCATAAACTGTTTTATGTGATGCATGCATGGTTTTATTCGTGGAGGGGGAAAAGGTAAGATTTCCTCGGAAAAGGTTTTATAAATTATTATTTTTGTCCACTCACAACTTTTGTGTTTTAAATCCCCTCCAGGCTGTTGAGTTGAGTTGACGTGGGCACTTTCTGAGGCGGTGGCATTAGTATTACAGCTGCGCTTTGTAACTAAACTTCGAGTAGGATATCTAATTTTGTATTATTTATCCTACCTAAATGCTCTGATAGTATTATTTTTGGATGGTTGTTGTCTATTGGAATTTGGAGTGCTTTTAATCCATTGTCTGACAAGTGAAAACCAGTTATTTAATCCCTCAAAGGAGATTCTGTCGAACTTTTGGCAGAAATCTCATATTTTATTTATAAGGATTAAAGGGTATTTTGGGAACTTTTCCTTAGGTTGTCAGACGGGACAGGGTTCTTCCCGGGTTTCGAGGGGAAATTCGGGATGGGTCCTGACAATGGAAGATTTTGGCTAGCCATGAAGAAATATGGCTATGAGCAGAGCAATGCAGACCATACGTTGTTCCTGAAGAAACAAAATGGTATGATAACTACTATTATCATTTATGTTGATGACATGATTATTACTGGTAATGATATAGACGAGATGACTAAGTTGAAGTCTAACTTGGCATCTAAGTTTGATATGAAAGATCTTGGTGGCTTAAAATATTTTTTGGGCATTGAAGTTATCCGGTCTAAGAAAGGGATATGTTTGTCGCAACAAAAATACGTTATTGACTTATTGAAGAAAACATGTATGCTTGGTTGTCAGCCCATTGATCCACCTATTGAGCAAAACTAAGGCCTAGAAGAACTTCAGGATCAGGTTCTTGCTAATAAGGAGAGATATCAAAAGCTAGTTGGTCGTTTGATTTACTTATCACACACTCGACCTGATATCGCTTATGCGGTTAGTGTGGTAAGTCGTTTTATGCATAATCCTAGTGAAGTCCATATGAATGCAGTTGTACGAATTTTGCGGTATTTGAAGTCAGCACCAGGAAAAGGTCTTATATTCTCCAAACATAATCACACATATGTTACAGGTTACTATGATTATGATTGGGGTGGTATAGGAGAAAGACGACTCCCAACTACTAGGTACTTCACATTTGTTGGAGGCAACTTGGTAACTTGGAAGAGTAAAAAAAGCAGAAGCTTGTGTCATTATCTAGTGCTGAGGCAGAGTATCGGACAATGGTTAAAGGGATACATGAACTATTGTGGCTGAAACGGCTTATGGGGAAGCTTGGTTTTCTATCTAATAGTGTTATGAAGTTATATTGTGATAATCAGTCAGCTATCAAGATTGCAGAAAACCCCATACAACATGACCGAACTAAACATGTGGAGATTGATCGTAATTTTAAATATGAGAAGTTTGAAGAGAAAATTGTTGAAGTTCCATATGTGAAGACGACATAACAGCTAGATGATGTTCTTACCAAGGTCGTGTCCAAACAGGTCTTCAATGACTCAATTGTCAAGTTGGGCATGTTTGATGTCCATGCTCCACCTTGAAGGGGAGTGTTAGTATGAGCTAGGTAAGGCAATCCTTGTTAATATAGGAATTGTAATTATTTTCCTAATTGGTCTAGTTGACCTTTTTTTATTGTAATCTTATAAATACCTTCTAGAGAGAAGAATAAGAGTTATCAGCCCTAAAACTTTGTAACCTTATAAATACTTCCTAGAGAGAAGAATAAGAGTTACTCAACCCTAAAACCCTAGCCGTCTCTTTGACATTAAGTACTTAATACAATTCTATTTGCATCTTTTTTATGGCCCATTTTATACCTGTCTTTAGGCCATTTCCAACCATGGACTAAAAAGCCAAATTATAGGAAAATTTGGTAAAAAAATGGTGTTCAACCACAATGTCAAGGGCCATAGACAAATTTTGGCCAAGGACCAAGAGCCAAATATTTTCTCAAATTTGTCCAAAAATTTAAGAAATTTCTTGTTTCCTAAATATATAGTGGGACCCAATCATTATTATAATTGGTTGCCTACTACTTGCACTCAATGTTTTAATTATTATCAAATATCAAGATATTTAATCGCATGGTGATATATGGCACTTGAATATATTCTCACAAAATTATTCATGTGCTACATAGTCACTATACAATCGAAAATATAGATATTTACTCACGTGTCCACCTAAAAATTTTATCATAAAATTATTTTGTTCACTTTTTTTTTTTTGATCTAATTATTTTGCTCACTTCAAATCCTATCACACAATTATTTTCCCATAACAATATATTTTGTTCAAAAATGTTATATTAGTTTGATTAAATTATATTTAAATTTAAAACATATAGAAAATAATGATAAATTGTTGAAATAGTAACGGCATAGCCCTAATTGGTTGGAGATGATAAAATGTAATCATGCATTATGCATTAAAAATCTATTATATTTTAGAGCTAAATTTTGACACAGTCCTCAAATTATAGGAAATAATTGGAGATGGCCTTATTGTTCATGTCATTGACATGTAGTTTTTCGGATGGTAGAATGATACAGATAAGCATAGATGTAATTGTTTTTTGGATAGGGTTGTAATCAATAGGGGGAAAAGATACAAATATAATGTTCCATCTAAAAATGTAGAATATAATTTTTATAGTAGTATAGCTACGTTTTTAATTAGTAGCACTATTTTAACTTGAAGTTTAAATTAGAAGTAAAAATATTCTCATCTTTGACTACTTTCAAAATTTTATCAAATTTTATTCAAAGTTTTGTTTAATCTTCAATTTTAGTTTTTTTACTAATGATTTTATTTTATTTATATTTTTTGTTGGGAAAAATATACCTAATATAATAGGTCGTTAAAAATGTTAGCTCAGTTTTATAAAATTCCTACCTCCGCCGTTGATAAGCAGTGCTCATCCCCGTGAGTGTACTCCTCGATCAGATTAATTATTATTGCAATGGAAATAGTGCTCTGTCTTTTAACACTTGACATTTCTTGGACATAGCGAGCAGCCTCACCCAATCATCACTGGACTCTATACTTCAAAAACCCATAAACTCTTGATTTCTGAGGTCACCCCACAACAATCTTTTTTGCAGAAATTCCACCCATTTGGAAATGGCATGGGGTCAATCTTGATATTACTAATATGATAAATACAGTAAATATAAACACTACCTACTAGGGTGTAACTACGGCAGATTTGGCAGATTGAAAGGTGAACCAAACTCTAATTTCACCGTGTACATAACTCCGTCAAATTTGGTGGATTGAAAGATAAATCATACTCTAATCCAATTTTCAGAATTCTAGTTTAGGTTCTATTCGGATTAACACTAATTTATGTGGGCTCAAGTTAAGTCGGATATCTACTGTGTTCACACCTAATTTGATCAACTTGATCAAGGACGAACAAAACCCTCCAGAACCAGACTTAGCCTCAGCTCAGCAAGATGCACAACCTTAGACAGTAAAGGCCGATCGTATCTGATCGGCCTACACCATCGGCCTACACCCTCGGCCTACCCTCATTGACTGACCTGACCGATACAACCCATGGACTCGGGACTACCAGAACACGCGTCAGCACCAAAAGCGGGGACATTTATCCCACATCGAAATGTTCCACCAACATTTATTGCTACTATAAATACAAGGGCACCCCCCTCCAAAAGGTAAGAAAATATCTCGACTCTTACTCTGCATACTCTGCCAAATCCCTCCAAACACTTGACTAACTAAAGTATCGGAGACTATTTGGCCGGCACCCCACCGGTGCTCCTTTACTTCTATATTCTCTTACCGCAGGTTTCCCTTCACCCAAGGAGTGAGTAAAGCGAATCTGGCGCGACACATCTAATTTGGTCCATTTTTGGCATCAACAGTTTGGTGCCCACCGTGGGGCTACGACACTAACTCCCACGAGCTCACATTTCACAAAGTCGTCTCGACATCCACCCAAAATCATGTTGGGCGATCAAGACGAAGGGGTACTCAACAACACCCCCATCACGTAGAGAAGCCCTCGGGACAACATCCCGGATAGGCTGAGACAGACGTTGGACGATCTCCAACGAGAAATGGTCGAACGCAGGGCTCACAATGCCAAGATTGAGGCCAAGAACTAGGTTATATCGGAACAGTATAGAAGCACACTCGCCCTTGTAAGAATGTCCCAACGCGGAGAACCAAGAGACAAGGATCCAGCCGACCTGGGGCACACTGATTTGATCACAGCCGAGCGCGCCTCGGTCGAACAACCCTTGCTCAAATTAGCCACTTCGGACAAACACAAGAGGCTTCAGACTAGGACTTGGCCTAGCATATCTGGAAGCCGACTGCTAATCCAGCCACAGAATGGCGAAGGACCCTCTCAGCCTCGAATTTACCGGGACGCTAGGCAACTGCTGGACGACCGACAGATTGAGATAGATCCCCTCCGCCTGACCTACGCGACATCAGACCCAAGGGCAAACGGGCAACCCCCCCTGCCCATCTTATCCACATCAAATCGGCCAACTACGGGATTTGCCTTCGGCATGGCGCATGACCAAGAGGGCCGAAGGGCGCGAGGTCCCGAGCCACAACAAGGAGAACGTGACCAGGAAGTCCAGAACGAGACGGGCTCAACCGCAGGGAGCTACTCCCATGGCCGAAGAAGAAACCGGGATCGCCAAGGAAGAGATGGTGGTCAATATGAACACAGGCTGAATCCACCTCAGCCGCAAGAGGGCAATGCCCTGGTAGAAGGCCTTCTACGGCGGGTGAACAACCTGGAGCCAGAAAAGGAGAAGGGTAAGGCCCCAGCATGGGCAAAGACCAGTGATGGTCCCTTCACCAACCGAATTCTCCGGTCCAGACGGAGGACCGAGGTCAAACCACTGAAGATAACTCCCTACACGGGAAGGGGGGACCCCGTCACCCATCTAAATAATTATGTCTCTGCCCTGGCATACAAGAACGTGACGAATGAAGTTCAATGCCTCATCTTCAGCTCCACTCTTACCGATGCAGCTCTCAATTGGTTTTACCGCTTGACCCCCAACACCATCGACTCGTTTGATGAACTACAGACAACTTTTTTGACCCAATTCATGATCCAAACAGACAGATTGGTCTCTATGGAAGATCTCTTCTCCCTTAGGCAAGGGGAAGAGGAGACTCTCCAAAAATATGCTGCGAAGTTCAGCCTCGAGTACTCCCGTTGTCGGGACACTGACGACAAGGCTGCCTTCAACGCTTTCCAGAGCGGCCTCAAGGAATCCCCTTTCAAATATGATGCCCACACCGAAGACTGGAAGGATTACAACGAAATCATGTGGAGAGCAGCCATCCATGCCAAGGCAGAATTCTTCCACACTCCTACCAAGGAGACCAAGGCACCCGCATACTCGGCCCCCCAGGGAAATAGTAGCCAAGGAAGACCCGGCCATCCTAGTGGCAACTACCACCATGAATCCCAACACTCGCATCAAGGAAAGCGGAAGCTCACATATGATGGACATCAGGGTAAGAAGGGCCGATCAAACCACAATGGTGGAGGATTCAATCAGAGTGACAGCCATCGCCAGGAACAACGAAACTTGGTAGGTGAAAACACCGGGCCACGAAGCAGGTTCGAGACTTACACCATCTTGAACTCCCCTTTGGACCATATTCTGCTCAATGTGGAAGGCGTGATCCCTAAGGCCAAGCCAAGAAACCCCAGCTTTAGGCCCACCCACAACAAAGAGGCCTTCTGCTAGTACCACAAGTACAATGACCATACGATCGAGGAATGCATTGCTTTCTAGGACATTATCGAGCAAATGGTCCGCAACGGGAGGCTTAACCAGTTCATACATATTTCCACCCCCTCCAACGCGATCATACAGATCAACACAATCAGTGGCGGACCACCCTTATCAATCCCCATTACCTCCAACCGAGCAAAAAAGGACTTCCTCCGTGCAACCCGCGGCAGCCATCAAGTCCTCCGCATTGACTCCGGTCGTATGGAAAAAGCGGCCAAAAGAGGTTGGCAACCCATCGCCTTTTCGGAGGAGGAAGAAATGGGCATCGTATTCCCCCACGACGACCCATTTATCATCTGCGCCCAGATCTCGGAGTGCGACATGGGCAGAATACACATTGACATCGGCAGCTCGGTCAATGTTCTCTTCTGGGATGCCTTCAAACAAATGGGCGTCAACGAAAACAAGCTGGACCGAAGGGTCACTCCGCTCCTAGGTTTCTCCGGTGACTCAGTCTTGCCTAAAGGAGTCATCTCTCTACCAATTTCTATGGGCACCTTCCCCGCTGTGACCACGGTCATCACAATCTTCCTTGTGGTCGACTGCTCAACGGCCTACAATGCCATATTAGGAAGGGGGTTGCTCAACCAGACGAAGGCCATAGTAGTAACACACTTACTTTCGATGAAATTCCCAACTCCTGCGGGAACCAGACAGGTGAAGGGGACCAACTCTCTGGTCGCACTTGTTATGCCATGGCCCTAACCAAGGTGAGCATACCAACGGCGCCGGACCAAGCGAATGCCTTATTTTTTGCCCAAATGGCCTTGGGTGATGACCCCATCACTCCTCAGCTCCTGCACGAAATCCGAGACAGTCCTCCGGAAAATCCAAGGGACATTGCGAATATGTCACAGGCAGAACCTGTGGAGGAGACTGAGGTAATCCCTCTGTCCAACATACACAAGGAACGAACAGTCCGGATCGGCTCTAAGCTCCAACCCTCCATACGAGCAACCCTCGTAGAGTTCTTGCAGGCCAATGCTGAAGTCTTCGCGTGGTCTTACGTGGACATGCTTGGCAGCTCCACAGATGTAATCTGCCACTGACTCACCATCGACCCGTCATTTAAGCCGATAACTCAGAAGCAGCGTTGTCACGACGTTGAACGACAATTGGCCATGCAAGCCAAGATCACCAAGCTCTGAACCATACACTTCATCCGGAAAGCCATCTACGCCGCTTGGGTGGCCAATGTAGTCCTCGTAAAGAAACCGGTAAGCTCTTGGCGCATGTGCATCGACTATACCGATCTAAACAAGGCAGGTCTGATAGGAGCATATTTATGCGACGTTTTATCTTGTTTTCTTATGCTTTTCTTTGCATGTTTCCTATGTTTTCTTAATACTTAGCTTGTTTTCGTGTTTTGTACGATTTTTGGAAGCAAAGTTACAAAAGGAGTTAATGAGTGCTGTTTTGGAAATCTAAGGAGGAAACTTTGAAACAGACTTCAGCAGATGTGTCAACTTCTCAAAATTAACTGCACCTGCTTGGGAAGAACTAGCTGATGGGCCATATATTGTTGGAAAGATACGGAAGTCTAGTTTCTAGAAAATGTTACGGTTTGTGAATTGGAGTTTTCTAGAATGACTTATGGCCGTTTTAGTACAGCAAGGTCAGGCTGAGCTGGAATTCAGCATTCCTTATCTTTCAAGTTTTCTAATCCTTATCGGGCTTGGACGACTAAAGGCCTAGTTCATTAAGGTTACGGGAGGAAAAATTTTAATCAGAAAAAGGAAGATAAAAAAATAATAAAGGGAGAGGAGCAGCTACAACGTGAGGATTGATTAAGCAGCGAATGCAAACAGTAACGTCTTTCTCCCTCATTAAGGAAATTAACACCCACATCAATTCTGGGCAGCAAAGGGGCAGACAAATACATGGGACAAGGGGAAAACGCACAAAGGAGACAAAAAGGAAGACAGCAAAGAGTCATTCTCCCACACAAAAAGTCAGAAACGTCTCTCTCTATATCATATACTTTGAAACAACTCTTTTTCTCCAAAAAGAAAACTGCAGAAACGTTGGAAGCTCTCACACAAGGACTCAGCCACACCATCTCATTCTGCTCCATCCTTCAAGGTTCCAAGGTCTAAAAGGCTTAGGAAGCAAGGAGGAACGTCAAGGAGTCATCCAATCACTCTGGCTGACCAACACATCATCAAAGAGCTATCTTCTTCCTCTTTTTATTTTCTGTTTTTTTATGTTCTTGCTGTCTATTTAAATTATGGGTAACTAAGTACTTTAGTTAGGGTTTGATTGAAGCCCTAATCATGTATCTTTAAGGATTTCGATATGTCTTTGCTGCAAACTACTTTTGTGATGCTTAATTGATTAATTTCATATTATATTTTACTCTTTACATACGTTATGTTATGCTTGATCACCATATGCATGTTGTGTATTGAGTTTGTTACATAGGTAAATATAGATGACCGAATCTTGTGCCTATGAGAGTAAAAAAAGAACTAGTTATAAGTTCTTGAAATTAATCATCATGAATAACTAGAATAGATACCATGTTCTAGGAGTTGTGTGTTTGTCGATTTCCATTGTGTTATGTGTTCTTAAAGTGCAACTTAGTTAAATATTTTAAGAATGAAAAGAGTTAGCGTAGATACCCATGCCTAACTTGTTGCTTAGGGAAATCAATAATTTAAAGAGTAGATATCATGCATTTAGGTTGACAAACATGAGCATCTAAAATCTGTTTTGTAGCAATGTGCATGTCGTTTGCTTAAGGAAGAAGATTAGCGGTGAACATCGAATCCCTAACTAGTTTTCTCATTGTTTTAACCTCGATCCAATTCTGTTTTTAATCAAACCCTGTTTTTAATATTTTGTTTCGAAATTTTCAGTTTTCAAAATCATCTAAAAATCAATTTTAAACACATATTAATCCAATCCTCGTGGGAATGATCTCGTATTTGCTTTCTATACTATTTGTCTGATCTTGTGCACTTGCGAGTTAAAACGTGCATATAGTTGCATAATTTTTATGTTGCTATTCGTGCAACAAGTTTTTGGGCCGCTACCGGGGAGTGTGTAACTAAATTGTGCTGAAATTGATTTTTGGTTTTCTTTTACAGGATGAATTTCGTTTATGCAAGGTCGTCGATCCCAAAATTTAGCGGTCGGTGACTACAAACCTAAGATTGAACGAACTCTTAGACGTCTTTGAAAGTAAGCTGAGAGGGAAAAATTGAACACACAAAGAGAAGATTTTGAAGAAGGAGAAAGATCAGAATCAGATAACGAAATGGGGGAAGAACAGGTTCGAAGGCCAATGAAGGACTCCTTTGTCCCTCAAAACCTTAATCAATCATCACGCATTGCCTACCAACCAACTGCGCAAGGCAGCTTCAATTTATCACCTCAATTGCTTAACATGGTGCCGCATTATAGAGGCACACCTTCTGAGGATGCATACTTGCACATTAGGGATTTCTTCGATCTCTGCAAGACTCAGAACATCCAGGGTTTAACGCTAGAAGGAATCAGGTTAATTCTTTTTCCTTTCTCCTTAAAATATAATGCTAAGTTGTGGTTGAATTCTCTGGCTACAGGTTCCATTACTACTTGGGAACAATTGGCTACTAAATTCTTGAAGAAGTTTTTCCCAGCCCAAAAGACAAGACAACTTAAAAGGGAGATTCAAGCCTTTCAACAGAAGGATGGAGATCTTTTCTTTGAGGAATGGGAGCATTTCAAGGAGTTGCTTCTCGAGTGTCCACACCACAATCTATCTCAAGACGATAAGACACAAGCTTTTTATGAAGGTTTAAATTATATTAACAAAAGTCTTGTTGATTCAGCTTGTGGAGGTGTGCTTATGGAAAAGAGCAGTGATGAAGCCATTGAGCTATTTGAGACCCTAAGTGAAAATTCTCAGCAATTCTCGTCAAGAGGGAGACAAGGAGTAAAAATTAAAGGTGTTTATGAAGTTAGCACAAATGGTGGAGTCCAGAGTCAAATGGTAGCAATGGAGAAAAGTTAGATATGCTGGTGAAAGCAATGTCAGCTCAGAACATCTCTCAATTTCAACAAGTTGCTAAAGTCGAGGTATGTGCTATATGTTCTCATTCTAATCATACTACGGAGACTTGTCCTATGTCTTGTTTTACAGATCATGAGCAAGCTAATTATGTGGGGCAAAACAACTATTATCCCAAGAACAACCCATATTCGAACACTTATAATCTAGGATGGAAAGACCACCCAAATTTCTCTTGGAGCAACAGTCAGAATGTGCTTAATCCACAAGGGCAGCAGAAGAACTTCCAGCAGGGAAATAATTATCATGCTTCATCACAGGTGGCACAACCAAATACTGACCAGAAGAAGAATAATCTTGAAGGTGCCATACTCCAGTTCTTGACTGCACAACAGCAGACAAATGCTCTAACTAGTCAGAACATTCAGAAACTAGAGGCAACAACTAGCCAAGCTATTCAGAGATTGGAGGCACAAGTAGGGCAAATGGCAAAGGAGTTAAGTGAGAGGAAGAAAGGAGATTTTCCATCACAAACCATACCTAATCCGGGAGGCCAGGAGCAGCTCAAGGCTGTGACAATCCTTAGAAGTGGCAAGGTAGTTGACAACAAGATGGGGACAAATGAGAATGAACTAGAAAGTGTTGAACCACATCCAGCCGCAAAGGTAGGTGAGAAGGAGAAGGTGATATTGCCACCCTTCCCTCAAAGGTTAGTTAAGCAAAAGAAAGAAAAACATCTTCTTGATATTTTTGAAACTTTTAGAAAAGTAGAAATCAACATTCCTTTACTTGATGCAATTAAACAGATTTCATCTTATGCTAAGTTTTTAAAGGATTGTTGTACACACAAAAGACAGTTTCAGGAACATGAGAAACTTGCATTGATTGAGGAGGTAAGTGCAGTTTTATTGAGAAAGCTACCACCTAAACTAAAAGATCCAGGTAGTTTTACTATTCCTTGCAGGGTTGGTGACCGTCTGTTTGAGCGTGCTTTGCTTGATTTAGGAGCAAGCATTAACTTGATGCCTTATACCGTTTATGAGGAGTTGAGGTTGGGGGAGCTCTAGCCAACCTCAATTATATTGCAATTGGCAGATAGAAGCATCAGAAGACCTAGAGGTATATTGGAGGATGTTTTGGTTCAGGTAAATGAATTTATTTTGCCTGCTGATTTTGTTGTTCAGGATATGGAAGATTCCCCTATGCCATCTTCATTACCTATTATTCTTGGTAGACCCTTTATGATAACTGCTGATACGAAGATAAGTGTGAAAAAAGGTATTATACGCATGAAAGTTAATAGTAAGAAGATAGAATTCATGTTGTCTGACACTATCAAATTGCCACATGATAACCATGATTGTTTCAAGATTGATGTGGTAGGAAGTGTTGTTGAGCAAGTGTTTCAGATACATAGCATTGACCCTTTGGAGGCATGCATAGCCCACAACCTCACAAGGCTGAATTATGAACGTGGATGCGATGTTACATAGATAGACCTCCATGAAGCTGTGCATTCTCTTGAGGCTTCTAAGCCTTATCCAAGTAAGTATGTACCTTCCTTTGAAACTCTTGTGTCTACTTATACTGCTCTTGTCCCTTCCATTGTCAGGGCACCAGAACTAGAATTGAAGCAACTGCCTGAACAATTGAAGTATGCTTACTTGGGAGAGAACCGGACATTACTAGTGATAGTTGCTGCGAACTTGAGTTCGGTGGAGCAAGAGAAGTTGTTGAGAGTTCTTAGGGAGCACAAGACTGCATTAGGGTGGACCATTGCCGACATCAAAGGCATAAGTCCATCCAAGTGCATGCATAGAATCCTCCTTGAAGATAATGCAAAGCCTAACAGGGATGCTCAGAGACGGCTTAACCCACACATGAAGGAAGTAGTGAAAGCAGAGGTTCTTAAGCTCTTGGATGTTGGCATCATTTACCCCATCTCATATAGCAAATGGGTAAGTCCAGTTCATGTTGTGCCTAAGAATAGTGGAATCACAGTGATGAAGAATGAAGAGAATGAGCTTGTTCCTACCATGCTAGCCACAGGTTGAAGAGTGTGCATTGATTATAGAAAGCTCAAAAATGAAACTAGGAAATATCATTTTCCTCTTCCCTTTATTGATCAGATGTTAGAAAGGTTAGCAGGTCATAGTCATTACTGTTTTTTAGATGGTTGTAGTGGTTATAATCAGATTGTTATAGCACCAGAGGACCAGGAGAATACCACGTTCACATGCCCTTTTGGCACATTTGCATACAGAAGGATGCCATTCGGTTTGTGTAATGCACCTGCCACATTCCATAGGTGCATGATGAGCGTATTTTCAAACATGGTGGAGAGATTTATAGAGGTATTTATGGATGAGTTCAGTGTTTTTGGTTCCAACATTTTTATGATTGTCTTAACCATTTGCAGCTTGTTCTAAAGAGATGTGAGGAATGCAACCTAGTGCTGAATTGGGAGAAGTGCCATTTCATGGTACAACAAGGTCTTGTTTTCGGTCATGTAACATCTAGCAAGGGCATTGAGGTGGACAAGGCAAAGATTGACATCATATCAAAATTACCTCCTCCTACATCTGTGAACGGTGTGAGAAGTTTTCTAGGGCATGCAAGGTTTTACAGAAGATTCATAAAAGATTTCTCTAAAATGTCTAGAACTCTTTGTGCGTTATTGTCTAAAGATGTTGAGTTTGTGTGGACAGAAGAGTGCATGAATGCCTTTAACACATTGAAAGAGCTACTCAAATCTGCACCCATTATGATGGCACCTGATTGGAACCTCCCATTCGAGCTCATGTGTGATGCCAGTGATTATGCTTTGGGAGTTGTTCTAGGTCAGAGAGTTAACAAGATACCTCATGCTATTTATTATGCCTCTAGAACTTTGAATGATGCTCAGCTTAATTATTCAACTACTGAAAAAGAATTGTTAGCTGTTATATTTGCTTTGGAGAAGTTTAGATCCTACTTGATTGGTTCTAAAGTTATTGTTTTTACTGATCATGCTGCTTTGAGATTTTTGTTTGATAAGAAAGATGCTAAGCCTAGGTTGATTAGATGGGTGCTCTTACTGCAAGAATTTGATCTTGAGATGAAGGACAAGAAGGGTAGTGAGAATGTGGTTGCAGATCATTTGTCCAGGTTACTTCATGATGAAGAAGGGAACAAGCTTCCCTTGAGTGAAAACTTTCCAGATGAGCAGTTATTTGCAATTGATTTACAACTTCCATGGTCTGCAGATATTGTTAATTATATAACTACTAAGGTTTTTCCTCCAGGTATGTCGAGCCAAGAAAGGAAGCGATTAGTATCTATGTCGAGGCTCTACTTTTGGGACGAGCCCTACTTGTTCAAATTTTGTCCAGATCAAATTATCAGAAGGTGTGTTCTTGAGGAGGAGCATATGAGCATTCTCCAACATTGTCCTCAGTTTGCATGTGGAGGACACTTTGGAGCAAAGAGAGCAGCATTGTCACGACGTTGAATGACAATTGGCTATGCAAGCCGAGATCACCAAGCTCAGCACCATACACTTCATCCGGAAAGCCATTTACGCCACTTGGGTGGCCAATGTAATCCTCGTCAAGAAACCAGTAAGCTCTTGGCACATGTGCATCGACTATACCGATCTAAACAAGGCATGTCCCAAGGACAGTTTTCCCTTGCCTAAAATTGACATGCTCGTGGATGCCACCGCAGGACACAAACTGCTCAGCTTCATGGACGCCTATTCGGGCTACAACCAGATCCTCATGCACCCAGGTGATCAAATACATACAAGCTTTAGAACTAACCTTGGTATCTATTGCTACAATGTTATGCCCTTTGGGCTGAAGAACGCATGAGCCACATACCAACGGCTGGCCAACTTCATGTTCGCCGACCAAATCGGCAGGACAATGGAGGTATATGTTGACGACATGCTCGTGAAGAGCAAGACGGACGAGGGACACATCCCCAACTTGGCAAAAATGTTTGCCGTCCTCAAGACCTTCAACATGCGCCTCAATCCCACCAAATGCGTCTTTGGCGTAGGAGCGGGCAAATTCTTGGGCTACATGATCAGCCAAAGGGGGATTGAGGCAAACCCTGAGAAGATTAAGGCGATCCTAGACATGCAGGCCCCGCAAACTCACAAGGACATCCAGCGCCTCACAGGCTGGGTGGCAGCATTGACGCGCTTCATCTCCAAGGCTACGGACAAGTGCGCCCCATTCTTCAAAGCCCTCAAAGGCAAGGGATGACTCATCAACTGGACAGACGAGTGCACCAAGGCATTCGAGGAGTTAAAGCAATACATGGGTCGGGCCCCATTGCTAACCAGGCCCGAAAACGGAGAACCACTATTCGTCTACATGTCAGTATCTATTTCGGCTGTCAGCTCGGTTTTCATTACACTGAGGGACGGGGCCGAACACCCCGTATACTATGTCAATAAAGCCTTCCAGGATGCCGAGACACGATACCTCGACCTTGAGAAGCTTGCCTTGGCCCTTATAATCACAGCTCGGAGGCTCCGGCCATACTTCCAGGCCCATGAGATCAAGGTAATCACCAATCGACCGCTGAGGCAAGTTTTGCAAAAGCCAGACATATCTGGCCGCCTCACCAAATGGGCAATCGAGCTAAGTGAGTTCGACATATCTTACATACCACGGACAGCCGAAAAAGGCCAAGCAATGGCAGACTTCATCGTCGATTACTCGTACTAACCAACACAGTCCATACCACCTGAGGCAACCCCTCCGCATGCACCCATAACAGGCGAGTCCCAGAAAGTCACCAAGGCACCCCCTATCAACAGCCAACGCCCATGCTGGACACTATACGTGGATGGCTCAGCCTGCCACAGCGGATCCCGGGCAGGATTGGTTCTTACTTCCCTAGAACTTGTCAAGCTAGAATACGCCCTCCGCTTCAGCTTCAAGGCATCCAACAATGAGGCCGAGTATGAGGCATTATTGACCGGACTACGCCTAGCCACAGACCTCGAGGCCAACTAGTTGAGGATTTATAGCGATTCAAAATTGGTGGTGAGCCAAATCAACGACGACTTTGAGGCCAAGGACTCATCCATGTCGCTATACTTAGATCTGGCAAAGCAACTCCTTCAGGCCTTCTCGGCTTACAAAATACACAAGATCCCATGGTCCGAGAACAGCCATGTCGACGCCTTGGCTCGATTAGCATCCTAGCTAGATGCCAAGGAACGGTGATAGGTACTTGTAGAAGTCCAACACGTGCCTAGCACGAGGAAATCACCAGTCTACACCATCAATACCAGCCCAACCTGGATGGATCCCATCAAGGCATACTTTAGGGACGGCACTCTCCCGGACGACCGGATGGAGGCCAAAAGGGTCTGGCGACAATCAACTCGATACACCATCCAGCACGACCACCTCTACAAGCACGGCTTCACAACCCCACTACTGAAATGCCTAATACCTGATATGGGGGACTATATCCTACGGGAAATGCACGAGGGCATTTGCGGTGATCACTCGGGCGCGCGGACCTTGGTACAGAAAGCCTTCCGACAGGGATACTACTGGCCCACCATGCTCTATGACGCGGTCACACTCACACAACGATGCGACAAGTGCCAGCGACACGCACAGATCCCTCACCTCCCAGCCGAACCCCTCACTTCTATGCTTAGTCCATGGCCATTCTCCCAATGGGGACTCGATCTGATTGGTCAGATGCCCGAGGGAAGAGGTAAGGTCAACTATGCCGTGGTCGCGGTCGACTACTTCACAAAATGGACCGTGGCAAAACCTTTTTCAACCATTACAGCAGCATGGATCAAGCAGTTCGTATACGAAAACATCAACTGTCGCTTTGGGATTCCCCACACAATCGTCACTGATAATGGGAAGCAATTTGATTGCAACTGGTTCTAGACCTTTTTCGAGACATACGGCATCAGGCTTCCTTTTGCCTCGCCGGCACACCCCCAATCCAACGGCCAAGTCGAGGCTGTCAACAAATGTATCAACTACAACTTGAAGAAGAGACTGGGCGAGGACAAGGGCAAATGGGCTGACATCATCAATGACGTGATATGGTCTCACAGGACCTCATTCAAAACTGTAACCAACGAAACCCCCTTCGCATTAGCTTTCGGCACCGAAGCCGTCGTACTAGTCGAGATTGGTGAAACGTCGTATCGAGTAATCTCTTACGACCCAGAACGCAAAAGTCACCAACTGGCCCTTAGCTTGGATCTCCTGGAAGAACGGAGGGAAACTGCTAACGTCAAACAGCTCGCCTACAAGCAGAGAGTTGCACGATACTACGACTCCAGGGTCCGTCACAGAAGCTTTCGAGTTGGTGAAGGACCATACACCGTCTCCCGTATATGCCAAGAGGGGACCTACGAACTCAAAGATTCGAACGACAAGATACTACCACATCCATGGAATGTCGACCACCTAAAGTTCTATTACAAGTAGGCCAACAGCCGAACAAACAACAGACTTTTTACGCCATTGGCCGACCTCTTTGTACAAGGCATTCCCTTATTACGGGCATTACCTCCTAACGTTTCAAATCTATTTTAACATGTTTGTCCAAGTATTAGTCAACGACCTCACTTATTCTACAAGGCAATCCCTTCCGAGGCATTACCCCCTAAAAATCCCATGTACATTTTTTACATCTTTTCAAGTATTTAGCCCACGGCCTCACTTAAAGATTCGGTCCACACGAACATTCTAAACAAACAACACTTGAAAGGATAAAAAGAAACACAAGCTTTTATATTAAGACGAATATGAAACAATACATCGCCTCTCAGCCTACAGCAAGTTCTAGCTTAAAATTGATCATTACAAAATCACGGGGCATCTTCCCGGCCTTCACCAGCGGCCCCTCATCTGCCGCCTCGCCCCGCTTCTCGGCTTCCTCCCCATCCTCCTCATCTGGCAACGGGTTGCCATCTTCGTCAAGATAGTCCTCCATGATGGGTGGATGCTGCAGCCACGGGAACTGGATGGCCAGGTTTGTGTTAGAAAGAAGGAGTCGCTTATACAGCCCATCCTCAAGCATTGCCCCAAACTGTTGCAAACCCTGACTATAGGCTGGGGAAGCCTTATACTCCTTTGTGCCAACATTCTTGGCCAACACAAGCTGGTCGGCCAGCTTGATATTCGCAGACTCCGCATCCCGGACTCTGGACTCCAAATCTGCAACCCTCGCTTCGGCTGCCTTCAGCTCGGCCGCTCTAGCCTCGGCCGCCTCCGACTGCGCACCAAGTTTCCTTTCGAGCTCCTTGATCTTCAGCTCGGCATCCACTTTGGCTTGGAGTGACCTTTCGGCCATCCATTCCCTTTCCGCCGTGGCCTCCAGGTTGGCCTTCAGCGCCTGATGCTCCTCGGCCACCCTCTCCTTGGCTTGGCTGGCATGGCAGAGGACGGTGAACACTTCACCAAGAAACTGCAAACATAAGAATGCTCAGTCGGCCGAACAACAATTACATTGACAAAAATGGTTAAAATACTTACATGTGCCCCTTCCCACATGGTCCTATCACACCGATCGGCGAACTCATTCGCCCTCAAGGCGGCGATCTCGTCCAGCTCGTATTGGGACCCCTGAACGACAGTATTGAGGAAGTCCAGCTGGGAAGGATGGAAGGCCGTTAACAGGTGCCTCCACGTCTCGTCCGGCTCCTGTGACCAAACCATATATGGCTCCCCATCGGCATTCACAAAATACGACCGAAGGGTAAGGTCGAGGCACGGCCTCCTCATCTTCTTCGGAACCCATCTACCCTCCAGGTCGGAGCCAACGGTCGGGCAGATCACCTGCCTCACAGCCTCCAAAGTCTCGATCTCACCTCGCTTCTTTTACTGCAAGGCGAACTCAGCATCAACGACAACCTCCTTCCTCTTCTTCCCTTTTCTCCTCCGCTCCTCCACCATTATCCGGTGTTGTTCTCGGCATCGACGTCCACGTTGATCATCGGAATAGTGGCAGGCCGAATGGGTGATGGCCCCGATGCGTCCACCCGACGCTCAACGGCCGACTCCGTGGCACTTGGGAAGAACGGAGCCAGGGGCTCCCCGGTCGCTGTATCAACGCCTTCTTGGCCACCCTACTTAGCCGCAGGGGTTTCCACCCACAGGGTGACCCTCGACACAGCCCTGGTCCGAATGGGCTTCCAGTAGTCCCCATTGCCCAATGAGGCCCCGGCCTTCTCAGCTTCGGCCCCATTCTTCAACACCTCGGCCACCTTCTCCATTCTCTACTTGAGTTGGTCGGCGGCGGCTACGACGATGTCAGGGTCGGCTGCATCAAACAGACACTTTAGTCACCTGCAACAATATACACTGACACATAGCAACATGTACTTACGCAGGGATGAGATCAATCCAACTTGTTGCAGATGCGTAGGCAAGCGCAAGAAGTCTCTACTCCTCTCCACTCGGCTTAGCTTCCGGAACACCTCCGCACAGTCGGCCACCACCTACTCACTGATCTTCGGCTGCTTGAACACCTCTGCACAAACCAAGTGGTACAGTCGGCCATGTTAGTACAAATCTTACAAATAAAATGTAAACAAACGTATAACCATTAAGCTACATCCTACGGGCACCACCTTTCGACTGATACACGTGAGGCATGCGTCGGTCGAACAAGGGTAGCCCCATACCCTCCCAATTACCCAACACAAAAACAAATATGTGTTTCCAGGCCTTGTGGGAGGTCGTCATGTCTTCAATAAGCGGGCCTAGATCACGCTTCATCCTCGACTCCATATATACCCAACCGGTCCTATCTCGGATAAACTTGTACAGTTGGCATACGTGGTCCCATGAAGGTTCTTCCTTCCCGCACAGCTTGAAGGCCGTGTACACCCGGTCAGCATGATCCAGCAATTAGGATTCAACTGCCCGA
This sequence comes from Oemleria cerasiformis, assembly GCA_037349345.1. Taxonomy (NCBI): domain Eukaryota; kingdom Viridiplantae; phylum Streptophyta; class Magnoliopsida; order Rosales; family Rosaceae; genus Oemleria; species Oemleria cerasiformis. The sequence continues at coordinate 3,278,808 of JAZGTL010000019.1, read as the reverse complement.
GGGAAACACCAACCTCCACAGCCATGCGCTGCAGCCATGGATGAAGCGGCAGCACTACCCCATTGTTGAAATTGTCAGGGTGGAAGGTGGCCCAGCCGGGTGGTGGATTGCTCGGCTTTTCTCGTCTGCCAGGAAGCCGCATCTTCACCGAATCTGGAATATTGAACGCCCTTCGATAAGCCAGACGGTCGTCCTCATCCATAGTATTTGTATGTCGGTCGATCTCGTAGATCGAGCTGGCCACCGTTACCTAGTCACAAGCTTCTTCCACATCAATCTCCAGTGGAGCAATTTCCAGGACATCCCGCCCAGAAGACACATTGGCATTAGAGGTCTCGGCCCCGTCACCTGCCGAGACATAACATGTATCGATGAACCTGAAGAGGTTATCAAGCTCGTCTTCAAGCTCTTGGCCCAATATCCCAGGAGCTTCCTCAGGGATCAGCCCAGTAACATCTGGATCAACTTATGCCTCTACCCTAGGGCTCGGCCTAGGGGAGCCAGAGGCCAATCCAAATGTGTTCAGCCGAGAATCAGAGTTTTGGGAGCCAACCCCTGATTCCCCGCTGAACGTATTGTAGGACGGATCCCGGGATCCCTCGGAATCATCATACGCACTTGACATCTACAGACATACTATAAAAGGGAAACATGTTTGACTCAACTACTAGGCACAAACATGGATCTACCTATCAAGTTCATACAAAGTTCATGCGAACCATACATTTCAATTGAAAAAATCGGCAAAGGAAGAAGGACATACCTTGTTTATCAAATTTTCACCGTGGGCACCGCCGCAACTCACTCACCGGAAATCGCCTAAATATGGGTCAAGTTCTACTGGAAATCGCCTCCCAAATTCCCAAATCTCTCTCAAAAGCAAAGTGCGAAGAAATGGCAAAAGTCGACCCTCTTATACACCACTCGGTCAGGTGAAAGGTCGAAACACGATACCCCAGGCGATTATCTGGAAACACGTGGCACACATTCACAGGCCACGCATTGCACATCCGTTCCTTGACTCTTAGACATCCTCTAGACCTTGGAAGTTGCACTCGGTCGGCCTTGGACATCCTCCAAGCTGATCGGCCAAGTGATCATGCGAGGTTCCACAGAAATGGGCCGACCAAAGTGACATACAATCACCTTGGAAGTGGCACTCGGTCGGCCTTGGACATCCTCCAAGCCGATCGGCCACGTGATCATGCGAGGTTCCGAGGAAGGGGGCCGACCAAAGTGACATACAATCACCTTGGAAGTGGCACTCGGCCGGCCTTGGACATCCTCCAAGACGATCGGCCACGTGATCATGCAAGGTTTCGCGAAAGCGGGCCGACCAAAGTGAGATATAATCACCTTGGAAGTGGCATTCGGTCGGTCTTGGACATCCTCCAAGCCGATCGGCCACATGATAATGCAAGGTTCCGCGGAAGCGGGCTGACCAAAGTGACATACAATCACCTTGGAAGTGGCACTTGGTCGGCCTTAGACATACTCCAAGCCGATCGGCCACGTGATCGTGCGAGGTTCCGTGCCAGCGGGCCGACCAAAGTGACATACAATCACCTTGGAAGTGGCAATCGGTCGGCCTTGGACATCCTCCAAGCCGATCGACCACGTGATCGTGCGAGGTTCCGCGCCAGCGGGCCGACCAAAGTGACATACAATTACCTTGAAAGTGGCAATCGGTCGGCCTTGGACATCCTCCAAGCCGATCGGCCACGTGACCGTGCGAGGTTCCGCAAAAGCGGGCCGACCAAAGTGACATACAATCACCTTAGAAGTGGCACTTGGTCTGCCTTGGACATCCTCCAAGCCGATCGGCCACGTGATCGTGCGAGGTTCCGCGCCAGCGGGCCGACCAAAGTGACATACAATCACCTTGGAAGTGGCAATCGGTCGACCTTGGACATCCTCCAAGCCGATCGGTCACGTGATCGTGCAAGGTTCCTCACCGGAAGATCGACCAAAAAGACATCCAACCACCTGGGAAGTGGCACTCGGTCGGCCTTGGATACCCCCCAAGCCGATCGGCCACAGGATCATGCAGTCTTCGGCACATATAGGCCAACCATACAACGTGTCGGACAAGTAACACGGTACATCGCCTCGGCTAAGGGCTTGGGAGACTGGAGACTAGGAAGGGATGAATCCCCACAGGTTGACAAAAATGAACAAGCCCTCAACCGAGGAAATCCACCTTAGTCAATGACTTGGGGACTCCTGTTCACACCTAATTTGATCAACTTGATCAAGGACGAACAAAGCCCTCCAGAACCAGACTTAGCCTCAGCTCAGCAAGACGCACAGCGTTAGACATCAAATGCAACCCACTAGGCTGACCGTATCTGATCGGCCTACACCATCGGTCTACACCCTCGGCCTACCCTCATCGACCGACCTGACCGATACAACCCATGGACTCGGGACTACCAGGACACGCGTCAGCACCAGAAGCGGGGACATTTATCCCACATCGAAATGTTCCACCAACATTTATTGCTACTATAAATACAAGGGCACCCAACACCCCCCCCCCCCCCCCCCCCCCCCCCCCCCCCCCCCATCCAAAAGGTAAGAAAAGATCCCGAGTCTTACTCTGCCTACTCTGCCAAATCCCTCCAAACACTTGACTAACTTAAGCATTGGAGACTAGTTGGCCGGCACCCCACCGGTGCTCCTTTACTTCTATCTTCTCTTACCGCAGGTCTCCCTTCGCCCAAGGAGTGAGTAAAGCGAATTTGGCGGGACACATCTAAGTTGGTCCATTTTTGGCATCAACATACTGATTTCGGGTTGGGTTTAGGTTGACAATTGGGTTCCACCCACGAATTCAATCCAAAAATTCTAAACATCATTCAATTAAGCAAACCAACTCAACAACCCTTTGGGTGTGTTTGGATAAGGAACTTCAAAGAACCAAAGATTTGTACTATAGTAATAAGACATGCACTAGAAACAATTGAATATAGTGATTGTAATATGTGTCTTGTAAGTAAGTAGTTGAGCAATTAGTAAAGAAATATATGCACCACATGAGTATAACAAAACAATTAAACTGGAAACTTTTAAACTAACAAATCCCTCTCAACACAATGCAATTAATTATTTTGAAATCTCATGGTACTTTGTAGTTCCTCATTTTTAACTAATTTAGTCTAAATTCCTTGAACTTTGAAATTCCTCCCCCAAATATACCCTTAATAGGTAGACTCTCAAATATTATATTTTATATTTTTTTATAATGACTATTTTTAAACAAAAACCCAATAAAATTAAAAAATCAATTACTTCAACATTAGTTTAAAGAGTAGTGAATACATATGTGCACGCCAATAACATTGGAATTACGTGTGTTTTTTAATGAATTGGCGCGTAGTCTAAAACAGGGTTGGGTTGGGTTAATTAGAATTCGGATTACGTCGAGTCGAGCTTGGGCCATTTAGTACTTTCACACAACTGAACCCGAAAAATGCTTAGGTTCAAGTTAGTTAGATTTGAGGTGGATTATTCCTAATTTAGACATGCATGATCCAGATAAAATTCAAGTTAGACATGGGCGGGTTCTGCTTGACCCAACCCGCCATGTTGCACACCTAATCCATACATTTAACTGTTTAGTAATAGTTGTTTTTTTTCTAAACAAAGATGTTGGAGTAGGGGATTTATCTATTATATATCAACATCTCTCTTTATTAGTGTCGGATTTGAGACCTGATACTTGAAACATTCCACTACACAGTTGAAAAAAGACTAGTAGGCAATAGTACTAGTGGCTTCAATAATAGTTGGATGACTAAAAAAACTCATATTTCATTGGGTTTTTTATTTTTAAAATAGACCGTTTTCAAAAAGTGGAATAAGAGATAGACGGTTTTAATTAATGAATCACATCATGCAATATATATGAGTTTATAAAAAAAGAAAGACAAACTACATAAAACCCCCCAAATTATAGGGGTCATCTCAAGTTCATACCCAAATTATAAAAAAAAATTCATCTATGTACGTAAATTATCAAAACACATCATCTAAGTACTTTCTGTTAGTCAATCTGTTAATCAAACCGTTAAATGGTTAAGTGTCTTTGCTGAGTCAAAATTATATGTTGAGTTGGAGTCTACATAAGCTAAAAATTAATATAAAAATAAAAAATAAATAAATAAACCATTAAAAAAATAATAATAATGGTACAAAATTGACTAAAAAATCAAAAAAAAAAACCAGAGGGGTGACTGAAGAGCCTGTACCACACCAAGCACCAGATCAGAGATATCATAAATCAGATTAGATCCACTAATATCAGAAGAAATGTCAAACCCAGCACCAGCACCTCCCATCCTCCAGATCTCCACCACCACCACCGGGGTAGGCTCCAACCAATCCCAAGCCCCAATCGCCACACCGGCCTTTCGTGCTTTCCTCAATAACATCTCATAAACTTGCCGCAACGGCCTCTAGCTCCAAGCGTCGCCCCTAGTCTGAGGTCTTCGACCGTAACCAATTCGCCAAACCTAAGTCCTTCTCCGACGCCACCGTCCGCGTCCGCAAAAACTACTCCTACTTCCCCGTCAACTACCTGGCCTCGGTCGCTCTCATCATCACATTATCCCTCGTCATCGACCCCTTCTCCTTCATTTTCCTCCTGGTGCTCCTCGTCGGCTGACTCTTCCTCTACCTCTTCCGCCCCTCAGATCGGCCTCTTGTCATCTTCGGCCATATATTCTCTAACACCCAAACCCTATGGGGCCTCATCGCCCTCTCCATCTTTGTTGTCTTCCTCACTTCCGTCGACTCTGTCCTCGTTACTGATGGCGAGAGGGATTTGGTTGACTAGGGTGGGTTTGGGTGGCTATCGTTATTGATGGTTAAATTGCAGGGGGGAGATGAATAGGAGATATCGACTGAAAATTTGGAAATTAGGGTTCAATTTGGATGGTGGCTTTTTAGTTTTGCCGTTTTGGGTGGGATCGATGAGGCAAGGAGGGGAGGGGAGGGTTATCGGGGAAGAAGAGGATTGGTTTTTATTTTCCTTTTTGTTTTTTTTTTGGGTAAATTTTGTAAAATTAAAATTTTTAATGGTTTATTTATTTTATTTTTATATTAATTTTTAGCTTATGTAGAGTCCAATTCAGCGTATAATTATGACTCAGCAAAAACACTTAAGTATTTAACGGTTTTACTAAAAGAATGTACTTAGATGATGTGTTTTGATAGTTTAGGTACCTAGATGATATTTTTTATAATTTGAATATGAACTTGAAATGACCTCTATAATTTATGGAATTTTATGTAGTTTGTCCTTAAAAGAAACGAAAGCTGGCATTTCTCGGAAATAAATTATGTACGTTTCTCACCAACGTGCCAAACGTAAGATGGAATTTATGGCAAGCCACAAGCGTTATCAACTTATCATATGTTTTCTGTTAGGAATTATGTGAGTGTGATAGCATTAAACCCCTAATTCACTGAAAGACATAGCTTCTGAGTGAGTTCATTCAGAGGTCATCGATCTGCTGGCCGCCATGAATCATGATTTCCTAATTTCGAGGTCGTTTTTTAAGGGAACGTCGTGTCATTCATAATAATTGGCCTATGGTGACGAGGTGACGAGGAAGATTCTGATTTCTGGGTTTGGGTACAAAAAACATTGCTGGCCACACCCACACATCACTATCAAAGCTGGAGTGTGCGTTTCTTTGATCCACATTTATGGTTTTTTGTTGGACCAAAACCGAAGCGCGAGGGTTTATTTTGGGATCTCATTTCACACTCATTTCTTCTCTTCATGTATTTTTTTATTTTTTTTAACCGTTAAACTGAATAAATTATAGTATAATCAATAAATACTAACAGAGGAGTGTAGAAGGAAAAAAGTAAGGTGCGAAATATTAAACAAGGAATTTAATATTTATACATAAGTGGTAGTTATCAAGATAAAACTTTAAGAATCACACATTTTTAATATGAAATTTAAAATTGGGACTTCTAGCTTCAAAATTCAAACAAGGAAATTTGTGCATGGAAATTTCGAAATTCTGATTTTCGGTCAAATTCTATGTTTTTTTACCTCATCCAAACACACCCTAAAGGATTACCGCCACCACCATCACAAACCTATCACATTGGATGTTGAAAAAGCTGTAGAGCAAGTGTTGGATCTAGAGAAAACTTGAACTTGAACAATCTAATTGCATACAAAAGAGAATAAAAGTCATATCTAAATGACCAACTGTCCTAATTTGGTTGCGGTGACAAAAAACAATAGAAATGGAGAAAAAATAGGAAATAAGATCGATGAGGAACTCACGTCTAAGCATGATTTAGATCAAGTCACCACATTAGGCTCTTATTACTGACCCCCAAATAAAACAATTAAAGGCAAAGTAGGTAAGAAGTTCTTTTTTCTCCTAACCCCCTCTGGTGGTTTTTTTCTGTAGAGTGGAGACAAAAATTAGGAGGCCAACTACATCAAATTAATCGAGATTGTATTGTTGACATTGTCAATGAGAATTCTACGGATGCTTGATTATTTTTGTATTGAAATTTATGAGTACCATGTTTACTGAATTGTCTCACAAAAGCAAGACACACGATGGATTGGATTCAATTCTAGATATCTTGTTTCAATAACCCATGTCGCAACAATGTTGTAGTATTCTTTGGAAGTTGCATATGGTAATATTGCCAAAGGACTTATGCTTAAAGAAAGAAAAATGATGACAATAACCCTTTAAAATGCTTTAGAAGCCTAAACTATAAGAGAAACAAGAACTTGAGAAATAACACACATTATAGTTTTTCAAGGTGAACTCTCATTAGTGTTCGAGAACTCAATGGTTTTGTTGGTTTTTATGCATGGTTCGAACCTAAGACCAACCACGTTTCAGAAGCTTAAGACCCGACCACAGTTCGTCAAGCTTAAGATCTAACAACCATTGCTCGATACACTGGAAGAGAACAAGAACATTGACATTGAACCAAAACATGCAAAACAACAGACCTCAAAATCCCAATGTCATTTTTGCTGATCAAGTATTATACAGCCTGTAGTGACCTAAAAGTAACAGATTAGCAAATGCTCTCACATCAAGAAGAAACCAATTGGTTGCATGCTATAAGCAACATAACTTACTCTCATACACATCAAACTCAAGTGTCTATCAGTTTAGTGACTTCACCCTCTTTCAAGTTTCAACTGAAAATTTCCAGCCGCAAGAAATGCATTTTCTTAAACACAAATGCCAGACCCAGTAGGGTAACCAGAGCAGCTAAAATCCAAACATTAAATCCATGACTTTGGACACCAATGACTTTGTTGGGGAAGCAATTGCACCAGCAGATTGTCGTGCACTGGTATGACCGTTTTGAAGATAGTAAGGACGGGAAGGGGCTCTTGAGGCATTCAGTTCTGCATGTTTCATGGATGGTGGCGGGGGCAATGTCATGAATCCCTGATTGTTCATCCTTTCATTTAGCGTATGGCGTTGCATTGGATCCAGTGGCTTCACGCCTATAATTAGTGCCCCATTAATTTGCATCCCATTCTTGCTGAGAGCTTTCTGAGCATCAGAGTAATTCTGCACCACCAGGAAAGTGAGAGTTAACTAGTTTTACTCAAACTGACTTAATCTATCTTCAGTCAATCGCAGTAAGATTCGTCTAAATACTTCAGCAACTAAGCGATCTTACTTTTGACATCCATGGCAGCGTCCAGAAAATTATAAAACCCAACTTCGAATGGGAAGTAATGTACATTGGCTTTATTATACTCAACAGAGAAACAATTTTAAAGTAAAACATCTTATATAACAATTAATATAAGAAAAGCCACAACCAATCAAAAGTGACTCAGCTATGTCTAGCTAGTTGAACTTTTAATCCTAGGGTAAAGTCAGGGTTAGTTTTACTCCCCATTTAGGATATAGTTCTTATAGCATGCCTGATTCGCAAGCTCTCAAATTGATTTTTTCATGGAAACATTACAAGTTCAGGGAGAGGACATAATGAAGAGACAATCAAAGATTGGCAAGAAATTCGGTTCACCAAACTAGAAAAAGTGGGAAAAATAAGAACCTGATATAGAATGTGCATCCAGTTGGCTTCTCTTGGACCAGTAACATGTTTCAAAATCACGCCACATTTTTCGAATTCTCTTAAAACTAAATTTGTATCAGCTGGAGAAAATCTGGAGAAAGTAAAAAAGGAACACTATTAGAGGCCTGTAATGTAATAACTGAGTGAACCTACATTTTGATTACCCAAGAAGATAGAAAAGCAAGCCAAATTATAAACGTAACTTCGGAGGACTGGAGGCTTGAAGCCTAAGTAGACCAAATAAGCTTCAACCAGTACAACGTTTATCCTAAAAATTTAGAAGGGCCCTGAGATACCAAAAAAAGAGAAGAAAGAGTTCTAAGAGTTCCCAATGTGTTTCTTTAGAGTGCATAACAAAACAATGCCATAGTACTTTCAACTGTGAACAGATCAGTGTAGCAATTAAAATTGATTTTTTTTAGACAGGCACACATATAAAATACCAATCACCCACATAAGCAAGAAACTACATAACAGTTAATTGACTTTTTTTCTTTTCTAGTTTCCTTGTTCTTTAGATCAGTTTTTGTGACTAAAAGAACATGCAACTCAATATAATCAGAATCTTTTAATAAGATTTGTCTTACTTTTAACTGTTTGATTAGTGAAGACAACTTGCATACTAGTAACAACAGCTAAAAGGAACTTCCACATTCCTCAGTGGAGAAAATTCCTTTATACCAATTATTTGGCACTTCTCAAGATTTTTTTCTATTTTCAAACACATTTAGCCAAGAAAATATGCTCTTATAGTACCTTCTAATGACCACTAACCACTCTTAGTTTAAAATGTATTTCCATCGAACATTTGATTCATGCATGTCTGAAACCTCATAAGGTATTTGGATGGGGAACTTCAGAGTACCGAAGGATTTGCCACTAGTACTATGATCTAGTGGTATTCTCTCCCACGATGTAGTGGGAGGTCTCAGATTTGACTCTCATAAAAAGAAATGTCGATACCCAAGAAGCAAAATCCCCTTTTCTCTGATATCGTTGTATCAAAAAGGAGTCCGACAGACAAAATTAGTTAAAGATTAGATAGAAGGATTACAAACTACTATATACAATGCAATTAGAGAGATTTGTAAGTAACTACTTGATAGAAGTTACTTGGAAGTCCTTTGTTTAGTGGTTCTGTTATGCTCATGTAGTGCATTTTCAATTCCTCTATTAATTTTTTGTAGTGCATTTTCAATTCCTCTATTAATTGTTTGTAGTGCATTTTCAATTCCTCTATTAATTGTTTGTAGTGCATTTTCAATTCCTCTATTAATTGTTTGTAGTGCATTTTCAATTCCTCTATTAATTGTTTGTAGTGCATTTCTTAGTTATATAGCCTAATTCCCTTTCAAGTTCCTCATCCAAACACACCCTAAAGGAAAATTCTTTTCTTAGGCCCAACAACCAAGAGGCAATAAGGCCAGAGCCAAATGGTTTGAACAGGAATAACAACAAAGGCACAGTTAATCTAAAAAACCCACAGTTTCCCAAAGAAATTTCAAGGAATTTTCTGTATCATTGTTTGGCAGAATTAGGCACATCAATTAGAAATTTGCAATTAACAAACAACACAAGCAAATATAGATTATGTAGATAAGCTAAATGCCACAGGTAGCCTAAAGCCAAAGATTAAACACTATATATCAACTGAAGATGTATGTATTACCAATTTACCAAGAACACAGAAAAAGATCAGTTAAAGAATTACCCATAAACAGTAACCCATTCTTCCTCGTTGAGGTTCCCTGCGGGTAAAGTATTCCTTTGCATTTCTGGCCTTGCAACTTCTCTTGGAGGTGGAAGAGTGATCAGAGCACCAGGCTGAACAACACCCTCCACTGGTGAATTCTTCCCCTTCTCATCTTGCTCGCCAACAATCTTTGAGGGTAACAACCAACTCACACTTGCTGAACCCTGTTGGCCATGCTGTCCATTCGATAGAGCATAAGAAGTGCTTGCCTCTGAGTTAACTTTCACTGGAGTCAAGGAATCACGTCCAAAACTTTGGACTGGAGTTCTAGGATTTGATTTGACTTCCGGTGATACTGGGTAATCTGGAATTCCAGATTCAGGGGAAAAATCTGAGCGGTCTTCCAATGTGTAAAGCGGAGGAGGTGGAAGATCCGATCCCCCACCACTCTCACGCCATAGAGCTGAGACTGCAGCTGCCTGGCCAGGAGTTGATATTTTCCCTCTACGGGCTGAGACAGGTGAAGCCAAATCTTGGAAAAATAATGACTGCCTACCAGATTTAGGAGTCCTAACTGTGGTGTTCATCCTGTGAACCTTTTAAGGACCGATCTCTGAAAAATCAAAACCGAAAGACTAAGCCTTCTATTTGGTTACCACATGATAAAAAAAAAAATTAACTTTGTTCAGGTAAACAAAACAAACATATTACAACCAATTGTTGGAGAATGTTCAATACTTAGGAACCCTACGTTCACTTAAGAATACAAAATCCAAAAAAACCCAATTACTATTTCAATTTTGTTTTGGTACTTAATTATTATTTCTTGTCCTTTTCAGCAATTTTACAACATCATATGAACAAATATGAAGGCCAGAATTTTAACTAAATAAAATATTGGACAATATTTACTTAAGTACAGCAGTCAAGATATAAAATTTCTCAAATTCAATGAAAAACTCAAACAAACACATATGAAATTACAATCAGCCTCGCATAGTTTAAGCTGAAGCAAGACTTAGTCTATGGGTTTTCTCTGTTTGGTTGCTGAGAAAACGAAGAAAGTCAAATAATTACCTAGAAAGAATACTCAATCGACTCGGCTAAGGCACAAATGTGTAGATATGTAAACCATGAGCTTTGATTATACCGAAAGACATGAGATTTGAAAGAGAGAGTACCTGGGGGATTCGGGGAATGATGGAATCGATTAGGGATTCGAAATAGGAGGAAATCTTTATTGTCCCTCGTAAAGAGAAGTCCGGGAAAATGCCGAGCTGCTCAAAGAGAAAAGCCAATTTGACAATGGTTGTACATTTTTCCCAATGTCGATTTTACCCTCGTCCCGCTTTCAAATATGCGCTCTTTATTTCTTCTTCGGCAATGGGTAGGTGGCAAAATAACTCATTTATGAAAATATTTTTTTCCAAAAAATTTATGAATGTATTTTTTTTTATATACCATATCAATTCAATACAACGATATTAAAAAAGAAAAATTACATTATAAATTATACACATTATTGAGAACCAGAACAGTATTTATGAAAATATTTAAGTGGTTAAAATATTAGAAAATTGGCTGATATACTCCATCAAGCCCCTCCTTGTTCCAATATGCACTGCCCTACTACCCTATTTTCCAAGGAACATAAATGGAATCATTATTTTCTTTCTTCATACATTGATATTGGAGGAATCATTTTTTCTTTCTTGATATGTACATTAGGTATCAATCTCATTATTTACGAGATTTAAATTCGAGATTTCCTACTCCAACGATAAAAATGAATACCACTAGGAATCAAATTTTGCTTAAGAGTTTTCAAAAGTGGAGTTTTTATTTGTTTTGGAAAGTGAGATGTATTGGAATAAGGATGGGCTTGGTGGGATATATCAGCCAATTTGCGTAAAATATTTATGGTTTGTCAAAATATGGAGGAATACAGGAGTAAGTGAGTTGTTAAAATAAATATATGTTATTTTAACTAAAATTTATCAAATTGAATGGATGTCGTCCACATGGGCCGCAATATAGAGTAGACAATTTCCATGGAATTGACCATAGTTCTCTATCGTTCTCCATCTTAGTGCCTCGTTGAATATCATACCACTCTCTCCTTAATTCATTGATTAAACTGTGATTAATTCACATATTGAGAATGAAATTTATTGGATTCCTTTAGTGAACATACAATGGGTTTAATTATCTATTTGCTCTCTTTCTCCTTTTTTTAATTCCTTCATAAATCAGATTGGAATTCTCTCTGTCTCTTGTTTCCTCTGTTTTTGTTCTTTTCCCTTTGAAACCCAAACTCAATTCTAAAGTCCATCCACAAATGCAATACATACTCGTATTCTTCATGTATGAGTGCATATTATATATTCACCCGCCTCGATCCTTATTTGAGATGTGTTAACAATGGTGATTTCAAATTTGGAGTATTTCCTAGTAATGGAAGGCATTCGTGATGCCTAAGTTCATAGTTGTTCTTTCTTTTTCTATTCATAATTCCAATATTGTTGAATTATTAAACTTAGTAGTTAGCATCTTGGCACCCATTCACGTGTGTGCCAATTTATCTTTTCATTTTTAGTTTAAATTTGTATTTTTTAGTTTAATTGTTTAATTTTTATAACAAGGAGAAATAAATAAGTAAATCTAATAAGTAAAATATAATCATGGAAAAAAAAATAAGTAAATTATATAAAATAAAAGATAACAAGGATGAACTACCCACTTCCTTCCCTAAATTGCATAACTAGTTTTACTATTTTGTCCTTTTTTTTTTAAAAAAAAAATGTTATTAGTCAAAGCTATTTTTGTCCGAAATTTTTGGATAAGTCTTTCAACACTAAACTGATCCCATTCCATGGCTTTATAATAATAGAATTAAAGGCTTGTCGACATATTTCTGGTAATGAACTAAGCGGTAGTAACCATTTGTTTGGTTGGTCTGATGTGTTGGTTGCTAATTGTTTCCTTTATTTTCTTTCAATGGCATTACGGTTGATCTATGAATGGTCCAATTTTGGAGCGATATTTAACGGAGTACTACAATGAATCTATGAATAGTCCAATTTTGGAGGGCTGCCTGCACCTGAGAAGGCTAGCTCTTTGATTTATTAAGAAATGGGAAGATAAACCTTCGGTATAGGGTTTCTATAGTTTACTTTATTTTTAAGTATTACTAAAAAGCAGGCATTAACCAATAGATTTTACGTGTCAATATTCAAAGTAAGAGTGACATGACATAATTACAATCTTGGTTTCCACCGGACATTAAGGATCAACAAATATGATCATTTTTATGAGTTGAAATAGCTTTAATTTACTAGACCATAACACTTGAATGATATAATATAATATAAATAACTTGAGACACATATTACAAAGTCAGATAACATAGCATGTAATTTGAGCCGTTGAAGACGCACAACGTGAATTGGATCAATAAAAATGATCAAAATGGCCCATGTCATTTAAGACGATGAAAACGCATAACTTGAATTGGATCAATAAAAAGGATCAAAATGGCGCTGAGAGGGGTTCCGTAAGCCGCATTTCATCTGGGTGGGGGGATTCAACACTGGCAGTAGTAGCAGGGCACAAGCATTGGCAAGGAAGCCTTTCAAAAATTTGAGCCTCCTCCTCATCCACCTCCTCCGCCTTCCACTCCGCCACAACCACCTTACTCTGTAGTTGCAGTTCTTCACCCTCTTCACCGATCATACACTCCACCTCTTTCATCGAACCAACCGGTCTCAATCCCTATATAAATTAAACATACATGCAATTAAAAATCTTAGCATTATTATTCATAAATAGATATAATTAAGCACACCTCAATGAATATGGCTGAGGCTTCATTTGGTTCCATTTTCATGACCACATCAGCAGCCATTTCCTGCAATTAAACAATGAGAAACAAGAAGACGGATCACAAAATTAGGTCATTCAAAATTTCAAACTAATCAAACACAAGAAGCTCATCAATTAAATTTGCGAGTTTAACCGAACTAAAACAAGTGATGCACTTATACAAATATATATGGTACCCTAGCATGGTTAAGTTGTCCTTGACTCAAGGTCCTTGGCTCCGTCTCAATGGAGCAACAAACCTTAGCCGCCATGAAGAAGAAAAAAGAAGCTCAAATATTAATCTCCCAAGCAATATTCCAATTGGCCGGGTAGCTCCTGCAGCCCATAACCAATCAACCCCAGCAGCTGGCTAGTGTTACTTTCGCTGTTGAAATCATCATAGGCAACTCTATTTATAGCAGTCCAATGACTGATTTTTTTATTACATCCGAAAAACTGTCACATAATATTTTCATTCAATTTATATTATAACTCCTGTATTTAGTTTTTAGTATTATACCTAAAAGGCTAAAAGGGAGGCAGCATATTAACTATATCGACAAACATTAATTTTTGTATTATAAAATGTGAAATAAGAATATTATTACGTAACGACGTTGGAAATACACCTAAAAATTTATCGAATCCAGCATGTAATATTTAGGGTAATAGCCGATATTTTAGGCATGGGTGTCACGGGATGTACAGTGACTGATATAGAAATTGAGGTTATGAAGAAAAGTAAGTAAAGTGAAGTCTCTCATCTACTCTCTCATCACATCCCGTGCTGCTTCTCTTATGGAAGAAATTTGGGGAGTTGAGTTGACATTTTTGGTGAGGAGAAGGTGTTTCTATGAGCTGTTAGTTTGGTGAAACAACTGTAACGAGTCTAACGACCCTTTTCGAGCACCAATACATTTCGATATATTGGTACGTATTTGATTTGCTTGGATTTTGATGGATTGCTAAAATAGTGTTTCTTGGTGATGTTCAATGGTAACTATAATGTATTCTACAAACGTATGCTACTAAAGACTCGCCACATAAAAATAAGGATAAATTACATAAAAATACTCAAATTATATGGGTCATTTTAAGTTCATACACCAACTATGAAAATTTTCATCTAGGTACCCAAACTATCAAAACACTACATCTAGGTACCCTCTGTTAGTCAAACCGTTAATTGTTGAGTTGTCATTTTTTAGTCAACTGTTTATGCTGAGTTGGAGTCCATGTGAATAAAAAAATAATTAAAAATTAAATCTATTATTAAAAATAATTAATAAAATTTTAAAATAAATTATAAAATAAAATTATTAAAAAAACAAAATCTTAAACGCCTCTTCCAAAATCCACACCCACGTCCAAATTTGAACAGCCACCCAAAAAACACCCACCATTGAAAACCCCAAAATATCATCAACCCAATGAAAAACCCAGAATATCATCAGTACTCAGTGTACAAAATTGACCAAAAACACAAAAATAAGAAACAAAAAAAGAACCAAATTCCAAAATCCCCAAATCAACGATGGTGGAGTTCTCAAAATTCGAATCCAAACCAAATTCCAAAATCCAAAATCCAAATCCAAAACCGACCAATGTCTTCTTCCTCTGCCATGGCCAAACCCAAGGCTCCCAGACGAACACTCGACTCCTACACTGTCAAGCCCATCAACAAAACCATCAGAGGTAGAATTACTCAAATTCAAACTCTATTCGCTCAAATTTCACTGTAAATTTGATTTCTCACTAGCTTGAACAGCTGGGGATTGCGTGCTGATGCGACCGTCGGAGCCTAGGAAGCCGTCGTATGTGGCCAAGATCGGGCAGATCGAGGCGAACAGTCGCGACTTCAATGTGATCCCAGTCAACCTGATCCATTACCTACAAACATTTCATCGGTTCGGCTGCGATACTCATACAACATCTCCGTCGACCTCCGGCAAGGTCAACGCCGGAGGTGGAGGTTGGCAGAGAATCTAGATCATGGGGAAGGTGAAGATGGAATGATGCTGAAGAAGAATAAGAGGAGGCGGTGGGTCTGGTTTGCAGAATTGGTGTCGGTTTGAGAGAGAGAGAGAAGGAGATGGAGGGGAAGGGAGGGAAGGTGGTGGTGATGGTTGTCAAAGATGGAGAACAATGTTTTTATCTTTTTTTTCTTTTTTTTTGTCTTCTTTTTTTTTGTGTTTTTTTTTTCATAAAAGAATTTTTTATTACTATTTTTGCCTACTTGGATTATTATAATTATAAATTTATTAATCTTTTATCTACATGGATCCATGTCAGCATAAAAAAATGCCCCACAAATGCCACTTGGGCATTTGACAGATTTTTTTAACAGATTTCTAACGGTGGGTACCTAGATGTTGTGTTTTGATAGTTTGGGTACCTAGATGAAAATTTTCATAGTTAGGGTATGAACTTAAAATAATTCCTATAATTTGGATATTTTTATTTAATTTATCCTAAAAATAATTCAAGAGAATTCGAATACAAGATCTGAAACATCCAAATATTGTGTCCTTATACCTCATCACTGGACCAACCTTTAGTGGCTTAGTTGGGTCAACCCTTTTTGGTATCCTGCGGCACTCCTAAAGAAAAGAAGAGAAAACTCAGACCTTTGCACCTGAAGCCCAATAAGAGGCTTCAACATAGGCTACACGATTCAAACCCCATTAGCTCAATAAGAGTTTATGTAAAAGGGCCCTTTATTGTTAACCAAAATTGGTGTCAAATTGCCAAACCCTATAGTTTAGGATTTAGACCACAATTATAGGACGATAAATTAATTGTAATCAAGTTTAAGAATTAAGCAGCCCCTTGACCAGGGGAATCATGTTGACCAGCTTAATACAGCCAGGATTTGTCAAGATTAATAAACAAACAAGGCTAGCTAGGAGAAGTGAGCCTACTAAAAAGATAGCCAACTGGTTTTTGCATAGCCATGTGCCTGGTTAAGGTTAATGTGGGTAGTTCAAGAACATCTCAACTACCTAATATTATTCTACTTAATTATTATTTAATCTTGGTTAACCCCTAGCTCTCTCTCTCATTATTGGATCGACTTGGCTATCAACAATATTTTGGTAATTAAGTCAATGAAATTTTACCTTAATTAAGCTTACTAGTTAGCCAATTAGACGATTGACAACGTACGTAAGTGTACTCTTGTTAAATGTAACAGATGTGCTTCTCTATATGTATTTGATTCTAAGTTTATGAATTAGTTACATAATTAAAGATATACCCAAGTTTAATCTCTTATTGAGTATAACAGATATGATTCTCACTATATACCCTATTTTAAATTATAACGTCTCTTTATATAATTAGGTCGATTAAAATAAAATATCGAGTATATTAAAATTTCAACAAAACAGACATTAAATGATGAATGCTTCATTGCTTATATGTTTCTTTTCTCTTGAATTTCTCAGCTATCTGTTGTAAGGAGCTGGCAATTTGAAACCAGCTATTTGAGTCTGCAAATCTCCAGTATGCACAAGCTAGGAACCTAAGCATGTGGGTCAAACAACTTTGGTCAAACTCAAATCCTTTGAGTTGAAAAGAGGAGATGCGTGCGACAAAGTGTATATTCTCTTCTTCATGTTATGCATTGAAAAAGCAAGGATTTGTGTGTTTTTAAAATGGTTCCATGAAATTATAGGATCATTTGACAGACGTACATGTTGAGAGGAAGAATACAACCCACGTCCCCACATCGAAAGATTCACTAATAAAATACAGCATATAACGAATTAATAATGATGGATCTCACTCTAATAATATTAATGTCATTAATTTGTGATAATGTTTTACACAAATTGTTAATATTAATTAATATGTTTCACACTAATAATGAACAATATATACTTGCATTCATTTTTAGAGTTAGACGTGTTCATTCTCCTTATGTTTGATTATAGAATGTTCTTTATTCAAATGGGATGATCGGAACCGTTTATTTTTTAAAAACATCATGTAAATATCATCTCTGTCAAAAATCAAACAAACATAATCATCGGAACAGCTCACCAAAATGATCGATTGCTTTAACACATAAAAATTACAAAAAAATCTCTAATTTAATTGGATAGTTTTTTTACAGAGATAATTTTACATAATGTTTTAAGAAATGAATAGTTTCGATTATCGCGCTTGCATATTAAAACTATAGCAATCATCTATATATGATCAATCACCACATACTATCAACGTTAAAAATAATAGAAGACCAGTCGTCCATATATCTCTTTGAAATCTTAAGAGTAGACGACACAAATCACCCACAGTTCTGATGCATGTGAAGCCACACAGAATGGAGGTCTTGATGCATCATCTTGCCTTTTTAGAAAAAGAAGCCTAATTATTGGCCAAGCAGTCTGCTTGCCCATCACCATTTATAAGCATCCATGCATTGGGCATGCATATTTTCTTTCTTCATCTTCAAAAACCATTTCTGTGCTCTCCATCACCATTTCTGTGCATTGGGCATATTAGAGGTGGCGTCATACATGAAGTTTCTAACTGAGTAACGCTTCACATTACTTGGGATCCAATTTTATGCATGAAGACTCTAGCCCTCCATCTTCTGGTGTCCACCAAATTCATGTTTATGAAACAATTAATAGCCCTACTCAAACATTTCTCATTAACCTACAGCTACCTAAAACATGTGAAATTGTTTGTTTGTTTGTTTTTATTTTTTGTTGTGTGGAAAGACGTACAAATTATTTATTCCCGTACCGATGAGGAACGTACGTACAATATTCAAGAACAAAACATCATGCTATCTAGCCAACGTTGGCCATCTCACACCCAAACGTGAGGGTCAATACAGAAGCGCATTCGTTGTTGAAAACTAAGGGCCCGTTTGGTAATCATTTAATTAGTTTTCATTTTGTAATTTTTACTTTTATTATGCATGAGATATGTAGAAAGTATGTGAAAGGTAAAAAGAATAAACGAGATCGAGTGATGATACAAAAAGTAAGATAGCTATTATTTTGTCTTTTTTTCTTCCATGTATATTTGTTTTCCATCTCTTCTGTCATATCCTTCCTTCATCATTTTTCATTATCATAAACAGCCCTTAAGAAGCCATTGTTACTGCTACTTATCCAATAGTTCAATTATTACCCATCTTATTCTCTACGGAGGCAATTAATTAAAGAGTGATTAAAATTGTATTGGTAATTAACTAATTAATTATATATGGTGATAAAAATGGAAGGAAAAAAAGAGAGAGAGATGGGCAAATTAGTCACAAAAGGGCAGGTAGGGAGGGGACAAGAAGAAGAAACATATCATATATCTCTGGTTAAGAAATAACGTTGCTTGATGGGTAGGGTGGAAAGATCCTGGAGACAACTCGGCAGCAAATTAAGCCATTGCTGCTGGCTGCTGCTCCTCAAATTAAATTTTAATTGGATTTGGATGCATCAAAATATATATTATCCAAATTTTAATTAATTAATAATAAATTAAATAGAAGCAGATAGATGCAGGCATGCACGTCACGTACGCCATGTGCTTGGGTTTCATCATCCCACATGCAAACCCCCCCGAAGGAGACCACCACCCCCTCTCCTCCTCCATCCATTTCCTCCATGTTGAAGCAGAAATCGAACACGCTTGAAAAAGTCTTCTTGATTCCTACAAACATCAAACAAGAAGCAATTAAGGTTAAGGTTGAAGCCCCGGGGTTGTTCAACTAAGAACGCTATGATGCTTAAAGTTAGCTTTGAAAGAGAAATCATAAAGCACTTTAGAAACGAATAACGAATTACCTTGAAAGTGAAATGAGATCCGCTATTTATAGGGAAGCCTTAAGAGTCGCGAAGTGTTCTGATTGGTCGATGAATTTTATAATTAATAAATAATTCTTTTTTAATAAAAGATATGATTTAATAATTTGATATTAATAATAATTACTTATTATTAAATGAATAATAATAATTAATTCTTAAGGAGATTATTATTATTATTATTGAGGCCTTAACCTGATTAAATAATACATTTAGCTGGTAAATATATTATTTAATGTGTGGGTGTTTGTGAGCCGTTGTTGTACGTCATTACCAGGGGAAATTTGGACATTCTATGATTTATGTGCCACGTGGCAACTCCACAATTTTCGGGTGATTTTGGGTTCCACACTCCATATATCCAATTCGATCACATTATTATTATTATTATTATTATTATTATTATTGATTCTCTCACCTGCTTCATCATCATCCATCACTTATGCCCTAATTTATATATCAATAAATAAAAAGCATACCATGTGTACATATTGTGTACTTTTGCGTACGATCCTTTTGCCTTGTCTTCTATACCTACCTACGTGCGTCTACGAGTCTGGCTAACGTACGTATAATGTATATGTATATATAAGCACTACGCTGCAGATTGTGTAGTTATATATTTCTGTTTACTTGTAAGTGGTCGGGAAGGCTCTAGTTTTTACTCTCATGAAAACGATGACGTTGTATATTTATGTGAAGCTCAAATTCTTTCTGACTTTAAAGTAGAATATCGTTGTATATTTTCAAAAAAGAAAAATTAAAAAGGTACGTACAGGGATAAGGTTAGCATGCATGTGTACCCATCTTAGCTTTTGCATGGCCCCAGCACTTGGAATTGTCTCAATGAATGGAAGGCCCCATTCCCATTGTTTGTGCACATTCATATGCAAAGTGGGCATATCGATCTCTCTGCATTGTACGTCTAAAAGTGTGGTTCTCTCATTCTTCACTCCACTCAACCAATACACATTGGTTAATTAGTTCCATTTGGTTTATTGCTCATCTTTGTTTCTTTCATAACCCATCTTCATTTGGTGTGAAGGCGACTTATTGTGTTTCTCTAATTCGTGAGATGACTCTCTATTAAAATGAGTTTAATTTCAATCTTGTTAGATTTACTAAATATGAAATCTTTCTCTTTATAAGACATTCTGTTTTTATTGAAGACATAACGCCTTTAAAAAATCCCATTTTTACTCAATTTTGCTTTCATTAACTTATTCACATGGTTGAACGATTTAAGGTGTAAAATCATCATTTAGAGCTTGGATTAAAGTTTTGTGGTAATTAATTGGTTAACCGTTTCAATTTTAGGTTAATTTTAATTATCAATTTAGTACCCCCACCAAAAAATTGACACTTCAAACTTAAAATCGAAGCTCTAAATAATGACCATTTAGTATCCTAACTAATTAGCTCTGTTGATAAATAAATAAATGTATATAATCAAAGTCGAAGAAAATTATGTATAAGTGAAGTTTTCACCGTGTTATCAATCTGGCTAAGAGAATACAGTAATACTCATGATCCCAAGAGTATCATTCGGTGGTGTGATCCATCTACAATTGACAACATGCTAGACCAATGGAGTAATATATAGTAATTAATTAAAAGAAGAAATGGGATATGGAGCCCATGGAAGGGCAAATGTCTAGGATCGGGTGGACAGTTAAATCAGTCCCCAACTGTACCTAATTAATTATTTGTTTATTGATCCTCCCACATGACCCTACCCTCCCTCCACCATTTTTGCACCACCACCACCACCTAATTATGCCAACAAAAAATTAAATAACTTTATATAATTTCCTCTTCTCTTTCTCTCAATTGCCAAATGCATTGGTTTTCAATTCAAAGATTTTATTTTAAAACGCACTTTGATGAAGATGGTACGTACACAAGACGATGTATGAACAAATATATTCTTTTAATGAAAATCATAATTTCACTGAAAGCCATGCCCCTCTCTCTCTCTCTTCTGTGCCGTATAGCTATTCTCCTCATTCATCAAATGCCATGAAATCTGGGCCCTCGATATTCACATAAAGCTGTTACTGATCAATCACCATTCTAGTACATGAACATTGCTCTCTTTTCGCATATATTCCTTTAAGTTTGGACGTTGCTCGATCTTTTTGTGTTCCAAATTTCTCCACATCTAGCTAACTAGCTTGTGCAATTAAAAAGCATCAGGAAACTACTCAATTAGGCTGCTTCCTCAATTAATTATTAATTATTTTTTTCAATAATTTAAATTTAATGAGTTATACATTATTCAATTCAATACGACCAACCAAACGTGACCTTCAACCCTGTTTGCAAACTTCAATGACACAAGAAACACCCCTGCAAAATACATCCATATTCGCATTTATCGATCGTCGAATCTCAATCTCCATTAATTGACTTTACATTATCTTAGTAAATGTCTCTATTCATATTCACTGTATTATTAATAATATTACACGTAACAAACATCTTAATAATATTATTAATATTTATTGAAATTTTAGATAAAATTGAAGAAAAATATATATTTGGGTGGGTGAAAGTGATTGACTTTTGAATTAATTATGATCAAAGCTAACAAGCAAGAAAATTGATATTTGGAATTTGGGGTTGTGAGCCAATGAGCTAGCTCCTCATATCGATATCATGTGCATAAGTTATCATCATGTCAACCATTTGCACAAGCAAAGGCACTTAATCAGCATTATAGATGCTTCTCATATTACTGTTAGATAACAATAACATATTACTGTTAGATAACAATAACATATTAAATTATTTGATAATAATTTACGCATTTGTAACTTCTTCAAATATTAATAAATTAATTATTTTTTTATTAAAAAATAAAAGAAAATATAGATAAATTTGATTTTAAATTTGCCAAATTCGGCAACATGAAAAAGTACAATACAAAAGCAAAGGCCCAAATTTTTGCCCTTTCCCCCCAATTTTTTTTTTCTTTTCAATTCTACACATTTTGCTCAATGACCCCTTAAACATTGACTAAAAATTCAAATATTTTTAATGCCAAAAATTAGGAATTAAATTAAACTAGAGAGTTCTTGTTAAACTTTAGAGGACCACCCTAACTTATCCTACTCTTGCATCCACTACATCATCTGCCGAAAATCGTTCACATTATGACGATGGATCAAGTACTCGTCATGACCACCGTTGGATACGCCAAAAATTGAACTTTGATTAAGAAATTGATGCTGATGTGATCTCTGGACCTCCTTCTGTCTTCGGAGCTCCAAAACCTTCCTATGAGAATTCGAATGCCTAGCCGACACAAATGTGGGGCTCGCTGCGGGCCGGTACTCGGGCACCAGCCGACCCGACTTAAACCTCACCCCACACGCATTGCAAAGAGTCTTAGGGCCCATAGGCCCTGTCCGCCATTGCGGGGTTTTCTCCGCCGCACAATGGAGGCATTTTCGGCCTGAAGAGTCCGAACCGGAGTTCGAATTGCCACCATTTTGGCCGTCTCTTTTCTTTGCCATTGTCGTCTTGGGTGGTTTGGTGTTGTCATTGGGAGTAATGAGGTGGAGGAGGCGCGTGGACCAGTCCCCGGGGGCAGCGCGTGAGCGCTTGCTTCGCGCCTTTCCAGGGAGAGGCGTTTCGGAGTGGAAAAGCGGTGCGTTTTGATGGGTTTCGGATGAAGAGGGCGTTTCGGGGGTTTGTGGTTTCGTTGCGCTTACAGAGAGAAACTGAAGAGATTGTAAGTCCTTGTCGACTGAGAAGGAGTCTTCCACAAAATTCGACAGCCATTCAAGCTCCGCCAAGTCATCATACTGAAATTAAATTCGAATTAACAAAATTAATCAAAATTGCACAGAATTTTGTAATTATGACGTCATTTTGACGAATATTGCATGCAAAAACTAAAGGGCTGATATCATCATCTATTCATCTCCGATTTTTAATAACCACCACTCCTTTTTATCAATTTCTAAAAATTGTCAAATTAACAAAATTTGAAATAAACTAAATTGATTTTGTAGATAATTATAAAATTAACGTCCAGCTCATGCAAATTGCATGCAGAAGCCAAAAATTAATTAATAAAATTTTTTGTTTGTTAGGTGGAAATGGAATTAGAATTATACCGGAACGCAGAGGTCGCCGGAGAACTGAGAGTCGCCGAAGCTCCTGTTTCCAGAGAACTGCGGCTCTCCGCCGGAAACAGAGGAATTGCAGCTGTCCACGGCGGTTACAGCGGAGGAATCGGCGTTTGTTTCGAAGAAGGCACCGTCGGCGGCGAGAGCGTCTTCATTGGAGAAGTCAAGGAGGTCGTCGACGGTGAATTGGTCGCCGACGACAGCGGGCTTCTTCTCCGGGGAGAATTGGGCGGCTCCGTTGAAGTAGCCGCCGAGGTAGAACTCCGGCAACTCCATTTCGTCAATGGAATTGAGTGTGGGAATGTGTGGCGTTTGATTAGAGAGAGAGAGAGAGAGAGAGAGAAGAGAGAGTTTGTGTGTGTGGATTGATGAGAGTGAGAATGAGGTGGGGTGGGGGGTTTTGAGGAGTGAGGACAGGGGCAGGAGTGTAAATATGGGGAAATTGGAGCATCATTTTGCATGCAGAGAGGTTTTGATTAAATAATGGGGAAGGTGCTGGCCTTTTTGAACCGAACCCTTATGAAACTCCTCACATGATCGCTGACACCACCTCCACCTTTGTCACGTGCTTTTTGGACCCACCCCCACCCCCTCTTAATAAAGCAAACCAAGGACTCAAAAATCAAAGAAAAAAATAAAAATACAACCATATTTTACTAATCAAATTACACAATGAATTAAATTAAATTTCAACAAATTGAGGTTATTCATATAAATTGTATTGGATATAAGCGAAAGAAATATTGTTAAGTCAATTTTTTTTTATATATATTTTGATAATATTGAGTATAATCTCGTTATCTACAAAGTTGAATTTAAAATTATTTATCTTAAAGTACATATATTATATCAATAATGATACCGACGAATTATCAATAGCTTTAAATTTGAAATGTTAGTTTACGGAGATAATTTTATGGATTAATCAATCCAATGAAATCACTATTTGATGGTTAATTCTCTCACTGATGAATTTTAAATTATGATATCAACTATTAAACGGTGATTCCTTTAGATGGTTGTATTGATGGAATCATTTCCTCTCGTTAAAAAAATTAGTTTATATTTTTTGAAAATGAAGATAAAAAAATGAATATGGTTGACAAAAGCTTACTTGGTAATAAATGTAACTGTAAAGAAAGGGGCCTTATCCAATTTACCAGCGAGCGTCAATTGCCATGGGGATTGGCGTCGGGTGACTCGGGCCCATCTGACTCAGTCTGCATAATACTAGCAGTGGCTAGGATTGGAAAATGTAAATGCAAAGGTAATAAAAAGAAGTCGACAATAAAGCTCTTCCTATCATGAAAATGCTTACATATAGTACTAGCGACTAGTACTACGCTTATGGTATAAATTGTAACTGTACGGTAGACACTAGATACTCTCCAATTCAATTCTCGTAAAACGTAACATAGAATTTTAATGTATATATTATTTTCCTAAAATCACGTTGTATGTATAAAAAAACAATGAGGCAAATTTTTAAATTACGATAATATGTATCATTCTCGTTATAACAAACACTTGTACAATCACATATTAGTGTTTGTTATACCGTATTTAATAATGTTATTTGCATAATATTTACTGATTATATATATATTTTAGAAAAATACGTTATTATATATCGGAGAATAAATAAGTGTAACAAATGATAAGATGCACACTAATTATTGATTATACATATATCTATTAATTTAAAAAGGTAATTAGATGTCACTTAATATTACGGTCGAATTGCATGCCTCTCCATTTGTGTGTCTTGTGTTCGACTCTTATAAGAAGCGAGATCAATACAATATATATAATTAATTAGCTAAACTTCTTGTCTATTGATAATTTTAGCCACCATATATTGGAATGGCTCATTTGATTCTCGTAAAAGACAAACGATGGCAATAAATAATTTCATCTTACACAACTCTTCATCTTAATTTTTGTTTAAACTTTGAAAGAATGTATAGCATAGCTATTAAGGAGTTTGTTCATTAATACTTGAAATACATTTGCTAATTAATTATAACAAAAAGTCTTATGTATTGGTAATTGATGACTGTAATTGAATCGAAATAATTTTGGTTTTGATCTCCAACTTTAGGACAAAAATAGAAACTCATAAAATCCCGATTGAGGAGTGTGAACGACCTTATTTTGATATTGGGAAGCGAAGATGAGATTATGTACTTTGAATATTAATTTTGCTCTTTACGATGATCGAATTCGAGACATCTCATTGCACATTAAAAAAACTTAAAAATATCACTCTACTAATAATACTAGTGACATAAAATGTAAGGTTAATTCGATAGATCAACTTTCATTTTAAGCAAAACTTGGAGATGAAGACAGGTATTTGATTAAGTTGATTAATTGTATCAAAAAATATTTGGGAAAAGAAACTAGAAAGGAGAGGGTGGTGGCAGGTAAGGTTAAATGAAGAAAAGTGAAAGGGAGGGGATTAGGGGAAGGCCTCCGATGATTAAGTGGCCACGTGGATAAGATGAAGGCCGTTTTTTGATTAAGTTGAGCTGTAAGCATCGTGCTTAAACGTGGTGGGGAATTATAAACAAGGGAACAAAGGGTTACGAATTATGATTAGCCAATAGGGCAGCAGCTAAATATATATATATATATATATATTGATTAATCAAAGTTAAAATCAGAGAGATTAAAGTAAATGAAAGCACAATTCCCGACACCAAAAATTATTAGGCGCAGAGGAATCTGGCTGTAAACTGGGACACTATTGGACAACAATCACATTGACACAACCTGCAAGAGATCCATTCATTCTATAAATTTATTTCATTTTTTTTTTCATTCATTTTTCTTCTTCGTTTTGTTCTAATCATTCCAGCGATTTTGAGTTTAAATCATAATGTAACTACTTCCAGTAAAAAAAAATCATAATGTAACTACAAAGCTATCCGTCAACTCTCTTTTAAATAAATTTGTTAGAAATTCAAGAATTTATTTATGTAATTCTTTTTTTTTTTTATATAAAATATTATGTTTTTAATATTGAAGACAATAGGTACAATGAAAACTCGTTTTATACATTACTCTCATCAATTTTGATCATTTTTATTCTCATTATTGATTAGTTAGAGCATCTAATGGATTTTTGGAGTTTCGATTTTAGGGTACAAGTTTAGGTAATATTGGGTGAGATCATATCATATTGGATTTAATAACTCATCAAATTCAATACATCTTAAACGTAAAATAGATTTATTTTTGTTGTATGAGGATTAGAAATAGATTAGATATAAAAGGAAACTTATATGTTGTAATCCTATTATTTTGACAGGATTATATTTGATAAATTTCCTTCTATGTTTAATCTCCTATTACCATGAAAATCATTCATTTTTGCATTGTATTTAATTTGCTGAATATTTCAATCCAATCCAATTTGACCAACCAAACGTGACTTTATTTTTTTAAAATCTAAATGGTAAACCAACACATGAAACAATCAACTATGTGAGAAACATGAAAACAAAATGGGAAAAAAATTAAGTAGAAATGAGATTTTCTTAACACGTTCTGTCATTAATGAAAAGATAAATTGGTGTGGAGAGGAATAATGCTTATTCAAACCCTTATCAACTCAAAAGTTTTTACAACTTATTTGACGTGTTAGGGTGAGGTTAGTAAGTCTTTTGTTTTTATAAAGTCCATTGAAATGTGTTACCAAGTGCTCTAGAAGGCAGTTCAAGGTTCATATATACCACACAATCACTTAAATTGTATGTTGTTAAGAACATTGTCACAAAAAAAAAAAAAAAGCAAGTTTGGTTATTTGAAAGTACATTTTAAGGTTGTTTACGTATTTAAAAAGTATGATTGATAGCAACTTTCAAATTTATATCTTAATTTTTCTCGCATCAAGAAAGATTATAATTCGGCAATTAGAACACTAGTACTACTGTTCTTACTTTATTTTTACTCATTTAAATGTGTAGTAGGAGATTTTAAATTCGACTCTCCTGAAACACAATGTTGATTTTCTAACTAGATGTAGTACTAATGATATAGAATTAAAATGACTATATGGACAAAAATTATTTGAAATTCATTACTTTCTTCACTCGTCTTCTTATTTAAATCCTAATACATGCATTGTAATACTCTACTCAACAACTTTAATCATATTATAAAATCCAAATCCAAATTTAAATTCAAAAACAAGTATCTTAGCTTGTTGTGTATAGTATGCATCAAAGTAATTTGATTTCTCTTAGATATAAAACTAGCGTACATTGCAATTTCTGTTGGGTCAATCTATATGTCTAATTTAGCTTTTAACTCAATAAAATCTGTTTAAATAGGGAAATATACAACTTGAGCATTTTAACTTATCCAAATTTGATCCAACAAGTCGAATTCGAGTCGGGTTGGGTTGGGTTGACATTTTAACTTTGCCAAATTTGATCAAACAAGTCGAATTCGAGTTGGATTGGGTCGGGTTGACATTTTAACTTAGCCAAATTTGATCCAACAAGTCGAATTCTAACTTACCTAATCCAACAATTAAATGTAGAAAATATCAAGAATATAATTTGGATGAATAATTGATGTGTAAGGTTGAGAATGTTACAATATGAAATCTAACATAAAGCTCTTTATATAGAGTGATGGAAAACCTAATAATAATCTAACTCCTATAAGTAATTGGGAAACCTTATTGGTAAAAATAACAAGTAAATCAAGTAACAAAATCAAGTGGGCAAATCAAATTAGGATGTCAAATTAATTTAGAATTCGATTTCTAAGACAAAACGAGGATACTATTAGATCCAACCCTAATACAAATTAAAAAGTTTAATTAGCAATTTAGCTATTCATTAGGGGTTTGGTCATCAACTCCAGGTGGCTGGAATCTATTCATGACGAGCCCACTTTCCTTTGGTGCTTCTTCACACGTGCATTATGCTCAGCATGTCTAACACTAACATGGTAGCACGTGTGTGTTCGTCACGTGCCCCTTTTCTTAATGCTTGGTTGAACTTGATTAAGGTACATTAATTACGGAAGGGCCTCAGTTATTAAGAGTGTATTAAGATTTAAGTGTGTTTTTGGTTAACAACTTTATGCTGGTTTCTTCAAATTCGAAAACCTACTTTTAAACAAGTGTTTAGAAAGCAAATGGCTAAATAAGTCATGGGTCTAGAGAATCTAATCAGGCGTGAATTTAAAATTGAAATTAGAGATAATTTAATCGAAAATTAATTTTTCTTGTTGAGAATTTCTTTTATCGAAATTTAGCGGAAGTTATTTTGGTTTAATGATGCTTTCTATATTTTACAGAACTTTTTGACACATCTTGTATATATTTCATTATCAATTACAATGTGCATAAATAAAAATGTTATATAAGATATATAAAAAATTACAATTGGTAACCCAAATATATAAAATCCTAAAGGAAACAAAAATAAATGCTTCAATTGGTATGAAACAAGCGGGCAAGGTGGATTGGATGAAGACTACCATACCTAGAATTTTTTTTCTTTGTTCTTAAATTTGGTGGCTGTAGCACACCCAGCCAAGAGTTGGGTCCGTGCTTGGTTCTAATAAACTTACGGTTTTGTTTTTTATGCAAGTCTAAGAATGCAATACCTTCAAGTTGAGAATCAAACACATATATAGAATTCTCCACACCATATATCATTAATTAGAATGTTGATACTAAGACTCCGTTTGTTTTATGAGGGATTTGGATTTGGATTTGGATTTCACATTCACTTTAAAGCTAAATTTGTTGGTTAGAGTATTACAATGGATGTATGTTAGGATTTGAATAAGAAGAAAAGTGAAGAAAACATATAGATTTCAAATGAACTTGTGCATAGTAATTTCAAATCACTTTCATTATTACTACATCTACTTATTCAATCTAACCTTTTATAGTTTTTTTTTAATAGAAAATTTAGTTCATTATTACTACATTTACTTGTTCAATCTAGTCTTTTATAGTTTTTTTTTTATAGAAAATTTAGCCTTGTTATCAAATCTAAATCCAAATCCGTCCTAAATCCAACTCAGTGTAACACTAATAGTTCTACAGTATGTTAAAAACAATGACTCAATGTCAATGACATGTAAAATAAGAGAAGCTTTTAAAACATTTCACATGACAAATTTATAATGCAGGGAGGTTTTTATGAAGAATAGTTGAACCATATTTGCTAAATACGTAGTATTTTGAATCTCAAGCACATGAAATAAAATTTGTATATCGTTATGAAGTTGGTTTTCTTGTTTATTAAAATACGAGACCTCAAGTGTACATATAATTTTTCCAAAAGCGGGATGGCAAGGGGACACCTAGGACCTATGAGGGGACTTTTAGGACAGTACTGTTTATACGAAATACCATCTTCGGGTTCAAAACTTCAAATTGGCTCCAAGGTGAACAAACTATTAATTTTCAATACACACAAGCACACATACAAACACATTATAGTAAAGTAAACGAATTCTATAATACTCAAGTCATACCACCAACATAAACTCCAGGCTCCCAAGATATTAACAGAATCTAAAACTTGGCTGCTGAGCTGACACAAAATGAAGTCATAAACTTGGCTACACATTTCATTCACTGGCATACAAACAAGTATCTGAGTGACATCAACTTGGTGCAGCATATAAAACTAACTTGCAAGTTAAAATGGGAATGTGTAACATGCTGCTGCAATAAAAATCGATTAATAAAGGAAGAATAATGATATCATGCAAATGAAACCATTTCCAAAATTTCAACAAAACACAAAACATTCGAATTGATCATGCTGCATATTACTCATAAAATGCATCTCGAGCAGTACTGTATGAAACTTTTAGAGTTCATCAACATTAATCAACAGTAATCAAATTTATGATACCTTGAAGAAATAAGTCTTAATTTATGTTGATAAAGGAGGTTCAGATATTATCAGCTATAACAGAAGCAAAATCATTTGGAAACAAGATTCTAAGGGTCGACTGTTGTCACCTGTTGCCACTCCCCGTCCACTGCTTCCTTCCATAATGTGACGCTGTTGTTCCCATCAGCCACGGCCAATATGTTTCCAGTTAGCGACCATGAGACCCTCCAAACAGGTGCATTGAAATCATGCAGCACCTTACCTTCCCACTGATCCCCATCCTTGGCCACAGTCCATATAATAACTTTCCCGTCCTGAGATGCACTAGCAATTGTAGATTTTGGTAGTCCCAAATTGGGTGCCCAAGCAACATCCCTAACCCAATCAACATGCATTTGAAGAGCCGGAAAGCAATCCAGCTTCCAAACGCCATTACCAAGCTTCCACACCTTTACAGTATTATCACAACCACCAGAACACAGCTTCTGAACAGGGTCAAGCAGACCAGAACCAACAAGAGCACCAGGGGCTGTTGAGGGAGCCCAAGAAACAGAGGTAACGCCAACAGGGTGAGCTTGGTCGATCCTAGAGGTATCCCAACCACCATCCGGCCTACCAGTGAAAACTGAGATGTTTCCATCAGAAGAACCGCATGCCAAACAAAGACCGAATTCATGAGGAGCCCAAGCAATCGAGTTCACAGACGATTTGTGGTCATCAAAAACATGGGCTTGGGTCCACTCATTCTGATTACCTTCCTTCCATAGTATGACGCGACCATCATAAGAACAGGAAGCAAGTAAAGATCCAAACTTTGGATGAGCCCAAGCAACTTGCCAAACAGGTCCCTGATGACCAGTTAGGGTTGCAAGATGTTGAGAAGCCGAGTTGCTAACCCCTATTATCTTAACGGTGTTGTCCGATGAAGCTGTGGCGAGGCGCTTACCATAGTAGTCCATGACCACATCATGGACTGTGTCTTGATGACCAGTCTCCACCTTTTGTGCAGGCATTTCTCTACTACTATGTATATACTGTTTCAACAATTAAATACCAATAAGGTAAAGAAAATGAGATCAAAATGGACTACAATTTTCTAAATTATTAGGTTTCCTCCAGGAAATCCCAAATCATAAAATTATTAGTCTTTTATAATAAAATCCATCTACAGTCTGGTTGCTGAGAAAATTCTGGAATATATATTACAATGTAGAAAGAAGCAATAAATTTTGCGACTTCCTCTTTCATCATTATCAATACTAACAAATTCACAATGAAGACAACCAAATTGAACAAATAACAAAATTCCATACGCAAACGATCACTGAGTTTCAGCAGTGAGATCTCAGAATGGAACCCAAAATTTTCCATGAAACATTATACCATCAATCGCGATAAAATTAGAGACGTTCATCGATTAGAGCATATATTAAGCGGACAAATGGATTAAAAATTTGATTTCATTCTTTTTCCACGATTTACAGAATGAGCTTAGAACAAATATAAAAAATCCCAATCCCAAATTTGATATAAGAATGAAGTAAGAGTGAAGAGAGCAGGAGATCTAACCTGTGAAGCAGAGATGGTGTGATCTGATACGACGCAGTTTCAGGACGAAGCGAATTGCTATGCCGCCAAGAAGCTTGGGACAGGAACGACTTCTTCACGATATCAGTTTCTGTTTCATTCAACGGTTTGGTTATGAAAGGTTTTAGAGTAATGGGCGTCAGGCCCAATATGAACTCGTAAAAAATGAGCCGATTCGAGAATGGGCCCCGAACGTCTAATCTTTAAAGAGGTCCAGCCCATTGGGCTTTAGACAGACTTCGAAAGCACGCAAGATGGCATGAGTGCATGTGCATGCACGACAAGCCGGGGACGCCGCCGAGCAAATCCGCCCCACCTGAATCAAAAGCAATCATAGCGTTTCTCCGCCACGTCATCACTTCATTTCTCCAAGCCATCCCCCGGGGTGGGCCCCACCACTACCTTGTCGGGTCATGCCTTGTCCCCTCTCCTTCCCTCTGTGTCCACATCGAGCCCACCACCGGCCATTAAAAGCCCTCCTCCTCCTCCTCCTCCTCCTCCACCTCACCACTCTCTCTCAAAAAATTAAAGAAAATAATTTTTGTTTTAATAAAATGGGAAAGTATTTGCAATTGGTGTCACGTGCATGTCATGTGGTATATATATATATATATATATGGTATAATGTATAAAGGCTTTAAAAATTATGAATAAAATAGAAGAAGGGGTTGTTGGGCATGAACATGATGAGTTGGTCGTAGCCGGATCCGATGTTGGAGGGTGGTACATAATTGTTGTAAGTCCAAAAAAGTCAAAATTCCGTACTCTACCTACGTCCCCGATAGCTCAATTCAATTCATCACTTGAAGTCGTTTGATCATGATTCATGAATTAAATCACGAATTCCAGTTCCAAATAAAAACGCAAAATAAATTTCATTTTATTGTTTAAAATGTATGTATATGAAAATGTCAAGAACAAAATTATAATTGAATTATATCAATCAATTAGTCTTAGTTTAATGATTTCTTCTAATGCCAAGTTTAGTGATGTTTTATTTCTTTTAAAGTAAGAAAAAGTTACTATTTTATACTATGGACTAATATAATTTCTTTCCACCTATTATGTGACAGGTTTCGGGTTCGCATAAGTATAATGTAATCACCTTATATAATTTGTATTCAACGTACTAAGTTTTACATTCTAATGATATTTTAATATATTTGTATGAGTTTCGAATCAAATTTAAAGATTCTATTTTTATTTTTATACAAAAATAAAAACCAGAAAACGGAAGATCCCAATTAATCGACCGGAAGTTGATATCTTTCCCATTTCCCAATATTCAAGCCATACCCTTGTAAATGACCTTCTTAGCATCTAAAATACTTTTCTACTTGCTTCGAACAGAGGAACATGGGTTTGTGTCTTTAGATATTTCGATCTCATTATACGAGACCGGACCAAGTTTTGTAAGATTCTTGTTTTATGTTTTCATTTTGTTTCTTTTGCAATTATGAGCTGTTTTTAACTTTCAAATTGTTGAGCATATTTTAAGCTTTCAAGTTTTTTGAATTGAAATGGATGTGGAAACTCAAAAGAATTTCAATCATAAATAATTGAATGAAACTTTTTTATTATCAAATTTTTTGGATTGGAATTCCCTATTTCCAATATGATTAATCCGAAAACTCAATGTACTTTAATTCAACGTATTATGTTGAGCAACACATTGTCTTCCAAAAAAAAAAAAAAATTAGGTTGAGCAACACTAACGAAATCGATGAAGAGGCACAGCTGGGTCAACGTTGGCAAAATCAAATGTGATTAGAGAAGAGTGACACTAGCAAATAGCGATTAAGATGAAGTGGAAGAAAACTATGGAAATATTATAATTAGAGCACTACTATTTGGACCATCTTAATTCATGTGACATTTTATTTACCACAAAAAATAAATATAATATTATTTAATTTATTGAAATAACATCATATGGTTCAATTAATGTGGTCAATTGAGATGATTCAAATATAATTTATCTTATAATTATAATAGTTCCGTTTGATGATTAAATTGACGGTTTTGAAATTTCAAAATATAGACCAAACCAATTTACACCCGTCCGATTACAGGGACGTGGTGTTTTGCCTTCCTCATCAATGGTTATTTAAGGGGATTCTTCGTTTAGCTTCCAATTTATTTCGTATAAAAGAAAGCTATTATTATCTTTTTTAAAAACTCTAAGTCCTGATCGCACAAAGTCGTGACTCCGCCACCAAATAATGCCACCATCTCCACCACCAAATAATGCCCCCATCTCTAACACCTAGACCTCTGTCGATTTCACCACCGACTTCATCGTAATATTTTTGTCGAATGGAGAGGGAGGTGTTTCAACCATTTTATGGGATAAAAAAGAAGAAATTCAACAAAGAGGCTTGCGAGTGTTCTTATTTTAATTCAATTTAATCATTTTAGTCCAACCAGTGTTAAATTTAGCTCATTGTTTTATCTAAAGAAGATTAAGAAGCATGATATGTTGTTATTGTTTTTTTCTTTGGATACAAATAAGTCAGTTTATGGCCCTCATTCAAAAGAATTGGTTGACTTCCACAATGTAGTAACAAGCGCTCTAGGCCTCCAACGGCTATCTTGGTGGTGGAGTCGATGACGTTGTCATGGTGGTGGAGTCTCCGGCATTGGCATTGTCTAGTGATGGAGCGCTCTGTGCAATTAGGGCTTAGAGTTTTCAAATGAGAGAATAGTAGTTAATTTTTTAAAGTTTTATTCTTCTTAATTTTAAACTTTTTATGTTTGATTTTATTTTTATTTTAAGATAATTAATTAAAAATATGACATGGATTGCAATGTCACGCACCACGTACATGTGTTAAAATATGAAAGTTGGGAATGTAGTTGGTGCCCGTATCATTATTCAACTTTTTATATGGAATTCAAAGTGGGTATTTGTGGCATCATTCTAAACTTATGTATTTATGAATTCAAACAAAAGAATTTATGCATATTAATTCACAAATTTCGGGTTTTATGTGGTATTGGCTCCATGCTTGGCCTTCTATGATGTGGTCCCGCATGGAGGGGGAGTGTAGAAGAATATCACGTCGAAATAATATAAAAATAAATATAATATATAATAAATGATTATACTTCCTATAACATCGATGCTTTTTATGATAAAATCCCACTTCTATTGAATTGTAAATGTGGTACTTTAGCAAGTTGGAGACAATATTGGTGCGGGAAGGAGTGGGCCGCTGGTCCGATTTTGAAATCTTGACAAGTCAGTAGATCTGCCCGGAAAACTCTTCATCTCAAGTACGTCTCTCTCTCTCTCTAGATCTCATCAACGGTGGCACTTCAGCCTCTCTCTCCCTCGATCTTGGCTCAATCTCTTCAGTCTCTCTCTCCCTCGATTTTGGCCCAATCTCTTCCTCTCTCTACCCGCTCGCCAACTTCTCCAGTGCAACCAGTTACATTGTTCGGAACTCACTTCCTGATAAATCCTAAATCGATCGCAATCAAGTCGAATTTTGGTGCAAACAATGGCATGTTTCGAAAATTTCACTTTGAAAAATTCTAAACCAATGAAGACGGGTTTCGAGTTGAGATCGGAATGGAGAGCTCAGGTTCGGTCACGACCTAATCCCAGCGCTACTATTAACAACTTATTCAAAATCTTATCAACTTTCTAAAATGGTGTTACGCACGAACCATTAAGCGTTATTCTTGTACACAATAACATTGGAATATATAAACTCTATACCACATATTTGATAACCCAATAAATCCGATTCAACCAAACAAAGCCTGCCACTTAATAAATGTGCATTTCATCTTCCTATTTTTAACAAGTTATTTATATACTGTATATGTATAGGTGTAGGCCCCACCAAAATTATTGTAAATTTTTGAGGCCCTTAAAATGGACCGCTAGCATTCTCCCTGTTTGGTTTGGACTGTCAATTTTGAGCACGTACAGTTGCAGCAGTTGCAAACCAGCCACTGTCTTCTTGTGTGCCGATCCCAAACCTAACCACTCACCCTTAACCCTAACTCCTAATCCTAACCCTAACTCTAAATCTAACCCTAACCCTAACTCTAAATCTAACCCTAACCTTAACCCTAACCCTAAACCTAACCCTAAACCTAACCCTAACCCTACCTAGGTGAGACAACGAGAGAAAGAAAAAGATAAGGGGTGGTGTGGTAACTGGTAAGCCCTTATTGTCCCTACAAACAAATTACATCACACACCACCCACCATCCCATCGCCATTTTTTGACATCTCTCACATGTCATGTCAAGGTCATATCATATCACTACGTATATTTATATGTAAATTCAAATATATACAGCCAAATAACCAATGCCAAAGCAGCTGCGAGGATATTGTGCCTGCATTCTCTGCATTTTCACTGCACATTTCCAATCCAATCCAATTTTCAAATTTAATATTTTCATTATTATATATTGTTAATTATTATGACTACATCTATAGCATTGTGGTGATCATGACGTAGCCTCCTAATCAATAAATACAAATATTGCTAATTACATTTTAAAAGAGAAGGTATGGAATTCATTTGAGGACGGGAATTTTTCAAAATTTTCAATACTAGAAGAGAAGTATTACAGTGGAGTCGTATTACACTCTACATATTAAATAAGATATTTCGAATTCGATTTTTATAAATAATAAATTTGATATTTATTTGTACAATTTAATTTTCCTTCTTTAATCTCATTGAGTGTTAAAAAATTTGTTTCTACAACATTACAATGTAATTACTATATTTTACATTACACGATGTATCTCCACACATATTAATATAAGATTAATCATCGCTCTAATGGAACTTTGAGACCCACATGAGGTTAATATCAAATTAGAGTACACCTTACGTCCTTTGGATGCCACAAGAGACCGTTAATTAGTAAAATTTGAACACTAAATATACGACCAAATCAGAGTAATTTTTGAATCACTAAATTATCTCATGTGATTGTAATTCCTACGTTGTAAGACGTAAATCACAAACTTCTTATGCACAATGAGAAAATTGAAACTTGTATTACCCATTGATTTTAAAATATAAATACCGTAAGCCTAAAAAAAGAGGGAAAATGATATTTATAATTATGAGTAAGAAATGAATTTATATATTTTGTGTGTTTTGGTATAGCTAGGTTTGAAATCGAGACGCATGCAAAATCCTCATGATGGTGTCCTCTGCTCGCCTCACCAATCTCCCATGCCTTTAGTATTTCAAAAGCTTTTTCATTTTTCTGATGCGCGCATTATCTCTCTCTCCCTCTTCCTTCAATGCCCTACCTCTCACCTCTCTCTCTGCCTTCCCAAATTTTCAACCTTTACATTTTTCATTGACCAATTTGCCATCATTCCATTATCCATTCGTGGACGACATACCTTCAATGACCCTAACAAACTCTCTTCAATGAGAAAGATCCTACAAAATCTTTGGCTGCATTAATTAAAAGGCATTGGTTTTGAATTCACATCATACTATTTTGGAAAAACTTTCATTTTCCATACTACTTTGAAGATGCTATTAAAATTGATACATTCTAGCACTACAAATTTCAAACCAGGATGTTATGCTAGAAGAAGAAATAGTAGATCTAAATTGCATGTAAATAAATGATCTAATGCGGTGTTTCAGGAAAAATTGAATTACTTTTTGACACAACGTTTTCGACACTGAGATGAATCACATGACTAACATGTATTCGAAAGGTTACAAAAAAAAAATAAGCGTTATAAATTGTGTATATTATATTGAATTTAACTTTTATTTTTTTCTTTTTTGATTGACCTTTTTTTTTTGTTTTTATCTTTTTTGGAACAAGAAGTTATTGTAGGTGTATCACAGTTGCCACACTTTTCATGTCTTGGTCTGAAAAATTCAAAGGCATTGAAGGAAAGGGTAATCATGCGAATTCAATGGGACCTAAACTAGTTCAAGGGCAGTTTGGTCAGTTCAAAGTACAAAAGAAAACATTAGAAAAAGAATAGAAAAGAAAATATTCCAAGGTAAAGTTTTTGCCCCATTTCCCTACACAGTGGAGCGAGCGAAGAGGCCCTCTCTCTCTCTATCTATCTGAAGCCGAAAGTGACGAACCAATGGAAAACAACAAACAATAGCAACAACAACAACAACAAGAAGAAGAAAAGCACCAGCAGCAACAAAACCATATGATTCTCAAAGCAAAAACCAGAGAAGGAAACCAAAACCAAAAACAGAGCACGCAGTAAATATTTCTTCTTTGCTTTTTCCCTCTTCTTCTTCATCCAGCTCAAAGTCTCCAACTTTCAGTACCCGGAACCCCCAATCATACATGCTGCGCCATCCCTTTAAACCCTAGGAAATGTCTCGGGGAGTAGATATGGGAAACATCGAGATCGGCGGGACGGTGACGTTTCCTCTGGTTCTCAGGCCGTAGTTGGGAGATCGGTTAAACCCAGCTGGGAATAATAAAGAATCGGTCCACTATCTGAGTCTACTCGGTAACTCGTGTTTGATTAAAAAGCTTTGGGTAGTGGGTTTGGGAATTAGATCGGGGTTGTTTGCTGATCTCGAAAGATTTGTATAGCTTCTTTGTGTTTAGTGCTGTCTCTGGGTTTGAAGCAAGAAAGGACAACGCCGTTCCAGCTAAGGAGAGTCTTATTCCTTGTCGGTCTATCTTCATCCTCGAAAGTGTTATTTATTTTTGCATTTTTAGGCATCAAGCTCTGCAAGTTTGCACATTTGGGTAGAGACCCTGTTGCCATTTTGGTCTGTTTTGGTTCTTTTGAAGCTTTGAAAAGTGCTTTAAGTTGTGGTTTTGGCTGGAGAAGCTATCTGGGTTTGGTGTAATTTTTAGTGGGCTGCAAGTGATTTTGAGCTGAATATTGAAAATGGCTATGTCCTGCAAGGATGGTAAGCATGCCTTGGATAATGGCAAGTATGTGAGGTACACACCTGAGCAGGTTGAAGCCCTTGAGAGGCTCTATCATGAATGCCCCAAACCCAGTTCGATTCGTCGCCAGCAGCTTATAAGGGAGTGCCCAATTCTCTCTAACATCGAGCCTAAACAAATCAAAGTTTGGTTCCAGAATAGAAGGTATCGTACCCAATTTTCTTGCTTTTAGTATTGTACTCTGTTTCCTTGGTTGCTCGGAGCTTTCAAGGAAAAGAAATTAAAATTTATGGCTTGGATCTTGGAAAGTTTGATTCTTTTAGCACAATGCAACTGCATGGGTGGATGTTGATAAATTTCGGTTAAAAATTACATATTTTATTCTGGATTTTGAGTGGAAATGTGGGTCTTAGTTTTCCTTATTTATGCTAAAATTGAAAATTCAAATTTTTAATCACATTGTATTTATTTTCGTTTCTTGAGCAACGATTTATTTATGTTAATGCATTTGTCTGTTTCTGCCTGGTTGGTTCAGATGTAGAGAGAAGCAGAGGAAAGAGGCCTCACGCCTCCAAGCCGTCAACAGGAAGCTCACGGCTATGAATAAGCTATTAATGGAGGAGAATGATAGGTTGCAGAAGCAAGTCTCTCATCTGGTGTATGAAAATGGTTACTTCCGTCAGCATACCCAGGGGGTCAGAATTCTGTTTCTTTTCTTGTATATTCTCTCATTTGTAATCTTACTTTGATTCGAGCATCTAATTCCAGAATGGGGATTTGAGCAATATTAAATCCGAGATTAGATTTTTAAGGATAATTAAAAACAACTTAAGATACCTGAATGTCTTAGAATATAATTTTTACCTTTATTATATCTTAATCATCTGTTAATTGACATTAACGGTTGTTTTGTTACAGACAACGCTTGCAACCAAAGACACGAGTTGTGAATCGGTGGTGACGAGTGGTCAGCACCATTTGACACCTCAGCATCCGCCAAGGGATGCTAGTCCTGCAGGGTTAGTGGGATGTAGCTGATATGTCCTTTTCAGTCATCGTGCTTCGTGCACGCTTGTTTTGCATGTGTGTGTTTGTGGCTTATGGGTTACTGCTTTCTTTGTGTTTTCCAGACTTTTGTCCATTGCAGAAGAAACTTTAGCAGAGTTTCTTTCAAAGGCCACTGGAACTGCTGTTGAGTGGGTCCAAATGCCTGGAATGAAGGTATATCTATAACACTTGTAATGATCATTCTTATTCAGTAAGTGTGTAGGAAATGCGAAAGCAATTGAACATTGGAAAACTGGAACTGTAACTCCAAATTTAGCTTTTGAGTGGTCAGGATTCGGGTAATTTTGTCCAAATTTGTTTCTGCACCTAGTCTCTGTTGGATAAATTATTTGGTTTGACAGATAGTGTTACCATGATACCATCACACTATAAGAAGTTCAAATCATTTACCTTCCCAGATGTTGCCACTAATTGATTATAAAAATGGAAGGGAAGAAAAAACATTTCGAATAGTGGGATTTGTTGCACTCTTAAAGGCCATGTATCTAGCATGAGTTCAATTTTATGTTTGTGGTTAACGTGGAATACAGTAAGGTGCAA
The DNA here is from genome assembly GCA_037349345.1 of Oemleria cerasiformis. Classification (NCBI taxonomy): domain Eukaryota; kingdom Viridiplantae; phylum Streptophyta; class Magnoliopsida; order Rosales; family Rosaceae; genus Oemleria; species Oemleria cerasiformis. The sequence goes on along the minus strand of JAZGTL010000019.1, from coordinate 3,238,253 downwards.
ACGTCTAATTGGATATTGTGTTGTGAAGTGAGCTTTCTGCATTTTTAATATGTTTCTCCCTTGTCATCTCTTCCTGATATTCTCAGCCTGGTCCGGATTCCATTGGAATCGTTGCTATTTCTCATGGTTGCACTGGAGTGGCAGCACGAGCCTGCGGCCTGGTGGGTCTAGAGCCTACCAGGGTAAGTACACATGGCATCTTTCCCGACTATTTTCATGTCCCTTGAGCTTAAGAGAATGTATGATTCACTTCTGACTATATTATGTTTAGGTGGCAGAGATCCTAAAAGATCTGCCTTCGTGGTTGCGTGATTGCCGCGCTGTAGATGTTTTAAACGTACTGCCTACAGCTAACGGTGGAACCATTGAGCTTCTATACATGCAGGTAGGTTCTATTTGTCATGTAAGTTAGAGCTTCCTTTAGCAATTTTTCTTTGTCTTACTAATTTCTTAATTTTTCTGATATAGCTCTATGCGCCGACTACTCTGGCGCCTGCTTGTGATTTCTGGTTGTTGCGTTATACTTCTGTTTTAGAGGATGGCAGCCTTGTGGTATGTATACTCTCAAAAGTTATGTATAATGAATGATTTTACCATCATGTTGATTGATCATTTAATACCGTTTGTTTGTTTGAAAAAAAATGAGCATTTAATACCTTGCACAGCACACAAGTTGACGCATGCATACATCTGCACTTACCAATATAACTGAAACTCTCATCACGTGTACAATGCTCAGATTTGTGTGAGATCTCTGAAGAACACTCAAAATGGTCCAACTATGCCTCCAGTGCAGCATTTTGTTAGAGCAGAAATGCTGCCTAGTGGCTACCTTATACGTCCCTGTGAAGGGGGTGGTTCAATTATACATATCGTTGACCATATGGATTTGGAGGTAAGTCAAGTAATTATCGTCATGTGTAATAGGATAATCTTCATCATTTACTTTCTTTTTGATATAACTGTTAAAAAGAATTTAAACTCTTGTGTTTCATCAACTAGCCTTGTAGCGTGCCTGAAGTCTTGCGCCCATTGTATGAGTCATCCGCTGTTCTTGCTCAAAAGATGACAATGGCGGTAAGAGTACCATATGCTTGTAAATATTTGAACTTTATTGCTAGGGTTAAGACAAGTAAAGCAATGAAGATGAATACTAATCAGTCTCACAAGACTGCTACCATGAAGGACGGGAGAGGTTAAGTTTTTAACTAGTCTTTCTTACTTCAACTCAGGCTTTACGTCAGCTGAGGCAGATAGCGCATGAGGTTTCTCAATCTAATGTCACAGGATGGGGCAGGCGACCTGCAGCTCTACGAGCACTAAGCCAGAGGCTTAGCAGGTTAGTATATTCTGTTGTTCCAGTGAATCTCCTTCTGTCAGTGAAAGGGTTTTTCGCTACTAGGAAGCTAATGGAATTTTTTTCCAGGGGCTTTAACGAAGCACTCAATGGATTTACTGATGAGGGGTGGTCAATGATGGGAAATGATGGCATGGATGATGTCACTATCCTCGTAAACTCATCTCCTGACAAGTTAATGGGTTTAAATCTTTCGTTTGCTAATGGATTTCCAGCTGTCAGTAACTCCGTATTATGTGCTAAAGCATCAATGCTGTTACAGGTCAGGATGCTTACCACCTTTCATATCAATCACCCTTGACAAACAGTTGGAAATTAACATTAAAACCTAGGAGATGCTAAGCATGTTACTTGCATTATTTATGTGTGATGAACTTTCAAATGGACCCAACCCTAGTTGTCCGGAGAGTGGATCTTCTAACCTTTTACTGGTTTTCCATGCATTTTTTCCCCCAGAATGTGCCTCCTGCTATCCTTCTTAGGTTCCTGCGCGAGCATAGATCAGAATGGGCAGACAATAATATTGATGCTTACTCAGCTGCAGCTGTTAAAGTCGGCCCCTGTAGCTTAGCTGGGTCTCGAGTTGGAAGTTTTGGAGGTCAAGTTATACTCCCCCTGGCTCACACTATTGAGCATGAAGAGGTAAGGAAGTTGATAATAAGCCATTCGCTGTTGTTAAAGATGTCTTCTTTTACAGTAGGTTTTATATTTAAGTTTAATAAAAACACTATATTATTCTTTCATTATTTTATATATATATCTTTGTACTTGTTAGTTCTTGGAAGTCATTAAATTGGAAGGTGTTGGCCATTCTCCTGAAGATGCAATGATAACGAGGGAAATGTTCCTTTTGCAAGTAAGTGTCGATTCTGGTTACGTTAATGATGGTTCTTATTTATTAGCATGCTTGTCTATAGTTATTGGTGGTTTCCTTCTAGTCTCAGAGCTTAACTTGGACTGTCAAAGCCGCACACTCTTAACCTGAATTGGTTTGTGTGCAAATAAAGGGCATTCTGTTCTTGTTGCTCAAGATCTCAACTTTTACTTTTTAATGCACAGTTGGTGTGTAATCTAAATATATTTGGCCGTTTCATGTTTCCTGTTTAAGATTCCTTAAAATTTTTTCTTCAAATATAAATTTGGTCCTTTTGAATGTGTACTGTGAATCTTTTGGGTGAATCTGTGATTTCAAGATTTCCTGTGAATCTGTGATAAAGTCTTTAGTGAAAAAAAAGACTGAGATATTCAATTGTTAAATTACCAAGTGAAAGATAAAACATTGAGAGACAATTGATATGGATAACTATTATTATCCAATTTCTATTTCATTTTCTTTTCCCAATCTTTTATTGATTTATTTTAGTTAATTTTTTATCTCCTGCTGAATATCTACATGTGTTTTTTAATAGCTATGCAGTGGAATGGATGAGAATGCTGTCGGTTCCTGTGCTGAACTCATTTTTGCTCCAATTGATGCTTCTTTTGCTGATGATGCACCTCTTCTGCCTTCTGGTTTTCGCATCATTCCACTCGATTATGGGAAGGTTAGCCTTTTAACTATGTGTAAAGTGATATAATCTATCTCTTCAATGTAAATGCTTATTAGTGCTTCGAAAAATGTTTCAGGAAGCCTCCAGTCCAAATCGCACCCTGGACCTCGCCTCTGCTCTTGAAGTTGGACCGACTGGAAATAAAGCATCGAGTGACATTTCTGCAAGTACTGGTTGTGTGAGATCTGTGATGACTATAGCATTTGAATTTGCATGTGAGAGCCACATGCAAGAGCATGTAGCATCCATGGCCCGACAATATGTTCGCAGCATTATCTCTTCAGTTCAGAGGGTGGCATTAGCACTTTCTCCTTCACATTTAGGTTCACACGCCGGCCTTCGGTCACCCCTTGGTACTCCTGAAGCTCAAACACTTGCTCGTTGGATCTGCAACAGCTACAGGTTTTGTAACTCTCTCCATGTGTTTCTTTACTTTGTTACTTTTTCATTTTATTTGGAGGGGTAGGGAAACTAGATTATTGTATTAGACAGGTCAAAATGAGATATTTCTACACACCCGCACCATATTGCTACATGTGGTTTCTTAAGTTTAGTACTATAAGTGGTTTAATCATAAACTTTTTTCTTAATGAAACCGTGTGACGTGGTCATATACGTAATTTACTTAGCTACTTGTGCTACTGATATTGCAGGTGCTATTTGGGTGTTGAGCTGCTCAAATCTTGCAATGAAGGAAGTGAATCCATCCTCAAATCCTTGTGGCATCACTCGGATGCAATTATGTGCTGCTCTCTGAAGGTGAGCATATTACACTTGACTCTGAAAGAAACAACCAATACAACAATTGATTAAGATGGCGTCAGTCATTCAGTTCCCATCTTATCTAGTTATTTTAATTAAGCTATTTAATATCCAACTCCATTTATGCAGGCATTGCCAGTTTTCACCTTTGCAAACCAGGCAGGTCTTGACATGCTAGAGACTACCTTGGTTGCACTGCAAGACATAACTTTGGAAAAAATATTTGATGAACATGGACGAAAAACGCTCTGCTCGGAATTCCCCCAAATAATGCAACAGGTCCCATTTTGCGCCCTTTCCAATTTCGTTTTAAATTAACGTGCCAAAGGCGAGCTAGTCTTAACAGCATAACATAATCACGTAAAGAATTGCAAAACACAATTTATTCAATGGAGTTGCAAGCGTTGTGTTGACTTGTTGGTGCTAATTTTTGCAGGGTTTTGCTTGTCTTCAAGGTGGCATCTGTCTTTCCAGCATGGGGCGGCCAGTGTCATTCGAGAGGGCAGTGGCTTGGAAGGTGCTCAATGAAGAGGAGACGGCTCACTGCATGTGTTTCTTGTTTGTGAACTGGTCATTCGTGTGATATTGGAACCAGCCAGGTTATGTCCAAAGACGACTAGGAGGGCTATAATAGTATTGAATAGAGGAGACTTCCAAAACCTTTTTATGTTTAAAGTTTAAACTTCTCTGCATGTGATCATGAAAGATGATGGATGTTAAGACTTAAGACGGATGTTGTGTTAGTTTCTTGTTGCCGTACTCTATGAATGCTTGCGTCTGTCTTTTTTATCTTTCTGGTTTTCAGTTTTTTCGGGTGGTTTCAAATGGAATGCTAGCATATATATATATACATAAATATATGGCAACGTGAAACTAGATTGTTTAGCCCTAAATGCAAAAGTTTAGAAAATAATTTGGTTGTCAATTAGTTTAAAGTTAGTTTGTCTAGCTAAAGCTAAATAGTTGGGTATTAACCACTTGTTTTATTCTACTTCACTGTTCACCTATGATCCATAATTGTTGAGTCATTAGGTTAAATGAGTCTTTGTATTTAAATTTAACGTATTTACCCACATTTTAATTATGTAATTAATTTAATAATTTAAAATTTGATGCATCACATTTTAATTTAATATTATATTGCCATTATATTTTTAATAAAACAAAAAACAACCCTGACTAAACCCTGACTGAACGTCCTCCCCACCCCATCCCCACCATTGCCAGATTCACCACCAACCCAACAAAAACTCCCCTAATTATATGAGAAAAACATGGAGATTGCCTTTTTATTTTTAACACCGAATACAAATCGGAATTGTTAATAGTAGATCCTAATAATACTAGTCGGAATTTGAGACTAATTGAAGTTATTGTGGGAGAGGGTGAGCCTTTAAAGATGAACGGAAGAGAAAATTGGTACTACAAATAAGCATATGAAACCTTAAATTTCTTCTCCTCGAAATCTCTCTGAAATCCCACGTAGTGTTTTCTGATTCAACCAAATAAAATTTTGATGCAAAATTAGAAATCATAAGTTAACTATTTAAGTTCCATGAAGTCTGAATTCAGAAAAATCCACAAAAAATTGAAAGAAGAATGCAGCACATGCCCATAAAATTTTCATTATTTCTAAATTCAAGGTGTGGGTGTAGTATTTTTAGGGGTGAAGGCTTTGGTAAGGATGGAGGGAGCTTCTGTTGGGTGGATGGTGAATCTGGAGATGGTGGGGATGGCGTGGAGAGGGTGGGGGTGAGGTGGGGAGGACGCCCAGTGAGGATTAAGTATAATATAGCTAGTTTTTAATATTTAGTTTTTCTTTGTTGTTTTTATTAAAAAAATAGTGGTAATGAGATATTAAGTTGGAGTGTGATGTGTCATATTTTAGATTGTTAGATTAATCAAATGGTTAAGATGAAGTGAAATGCGGAAAAATGCATGAAACCTAAATATAGAGACTCATGATCCTTTTAATTAAGCATTCACTGTTTTAAAAAAGTATCATTACATGCAGGCTCCAGTCTCATTGAATTTTCCTGGGCAAGATTTTGATGACGCTGGTGCTCTTCTCTCGACTCTCTAACAATTGACACTGATGAAATTCTCTATTTTAAAAAGTAAAATAGAAAGTAGAGGGAGAGAAGTCTTCGAATGTGGATTTCAAAAGAATAAAATTATGAACTAATAGAAAAAATACAACCACTTACATAAAGCTAAATAATCGAGAATTCAGCTCATAATTTCTAGACGATATAATTTGTCTAAGAATTCCATGAAAAAAAGCAGATGTCATATCGGAGGCTATCAAACAATGGAGGTTATCCGTTCTTGACTCACCTAATGCCGAATTAGCATGAATGAGATTCGAGACCCGAGGGTATGAAAATATCTTTAACCTTACATTTATGTGGAATTCCCTCTCCAATTTTTTAGTAGGTACCTACCAAAATAGGTGTATCAGGTTCATATATTACCAACTTTATAGTTTTTTGTTTTTGTTTTGATATAACTATATTGGAAGAAAAAATTATATTTATTGGATATCAATTTGACTTAAAATGTGCTATGATTTAGGTATTTATCATCCTTAATTAATATTTTTTGAATGAGTGCTATGATTTATTGAGACTCGGCCGAGCTTGGAAGGTGCTGAATGAAGAGATCATTGCATGTGTTTCTTGGTGAGAATTATTTTTGAATGGGACCAAGACTACCAAGTCAAATGATGTATAAAATGAATAGTTTGGTAATGATATTATTTGTTTCTTAATACAAAAAAAATTACATTATTTTATAAAGTAGATATAAACAAATATTATATATAAAAACACACATGATAGAATAACTTTACTCTTATTCTTAATAAAAATCGTTGATAAATTTAACGGAATGACTATATCTTTGCACATTTAAGCATATTTTCGGGACGTTTGCTACTAATAATAAAGTTAAGGGACGATAACTAAAATTAATTAGTGTAAAGTTTTGGAACGCTGACAAAATTTTTCTCTAACGTCACATATTAGACCCCTACCGGTAATTGTATGAGTATTCTTGCATATATGTAACATCCTTCTCAACTTTGAAGTTAAAAATAAAATTAAAAAATCCTAGGCCCAACTGTTTATAATGATTTTATGTTTTAAGAAACTATTTGTAGCCTTTGTAGGGCACGTGATATTTTTTTTCTTTCATCGAAAGATTTAGTTTCCTTGGATTTTTCTTGACAAGATTTTAATAAGGTTAATGTTGTCCTCTTAAATAGTTTCAAGAAAGTCTCTACTTCAAAAATAAAAATAAAAATAGAGGGACAAAGTGATTGAAACATCGATTTCAGAAGGATGATGAACTAAATTTATAGAACACTTATTAATTAATTACTCAAGAATCAAGATACATATATGCTAATTAATAAATGGAGAATTAATTAAGGATTCCATGGAAAGCAGATGTCATATCGGCTCTTATCAAAGTTGAAGCTGCAAGGGCCCTTTGCATCTATTCTATAGTAAACACTTGCTGCAATATTCTGCGTCTCTATTGTCATCATACACATCGAAGTACGTACTCTAATGCACCAGGCCACTGAACGCTGCAGAAAAATAATGTGTTCACAACGAAGAAATTAGGTCGAAAACTGAATTCATAGGTCCCGTTCGGTGGGGGAAGAACTTGAACACCAAGAATCCAAGATCATCGTTTTTGGATTTACAATGAACGGCAAGAGTCAAGCCTTGACCTAAATTATTTAAGATTCCAACATGTCTCTCCTTAGGAAGAAGACTAATACCTTCAGTACTGCCAAGTACTGTAGTTGTGATGAAGAACAACACTAGCAAAACGAGCAATGCATTTCCAATAGAGGAAGCCATTTTTGTTAATTTGAACAAGTTTTGTCTTGACGAAGCATGGTTTTATAGTGGTTAATTGGGAATTAAGTACAGGTTCATACATAAATATGGCATCTAATTAATTAGTTGTGTCTCAATTCAAGGTTGATAGTAATTATGGGCAGATATGGAAATAAGATTTTATACATAATATTTCTGACCTAGACAAAAAAAAAATTCACAATGTTTGTTCTTTTTCTAAATATGTAAAGGAGGGGATATCGTTAGACCATAATAGTGAGAAGAAATTCATAAAATTTTATGCATTTAAGAGCATTCTCAATGCATTAGTTAAAAGAGCTCCTAAGAGCATCTCTAGTAGTTTTACCAAATTCAAACTAAATTCTAGCTAAAATAGCTGAAAAGTTATTTTAGCAAACTGCTTAAAAAATATTCAATCCAGCATTGTTTTCTATTTTGATAAATTTCAAATATTTTATTATTTATTCCAAGCTGAATATCTTCAATTTACAACAACAATGTTCATGATATAACTTTAATATCCCTAGAAGAAATAATGAATGCAATTTTCCAAATCAATTTTAAATTTCAAATCAAATGGCAAGAAACAATTAACGAAGAATAGAAAGCAGAAATGTTTGTGTTGATAACTGGCAATTGGGAAAAGAAACCACAATCTCAAATCTCAATCAATGAACCCAACAAAAATTTAGGGAGATAGTAATTCCTAATTTCTCTCTACTCTTTGATAAATTTAGGGATTGAGAACCCCCAAAATATTAAAATTCTAAAATGGAGAGTGGGTAAAATAGAGATCGAGAACCCTATTTTCTTTGAAAATCCCCAAATTAGGTAAAAAGTATGTTTTAGGGACAGCCTTGGAGATGCTCTAAGTTAATTTTGGAGATAATGTCACAAAATCCAACTCCAACCACAGTAGTTATTCCAATTCTAGAATAGAGAAACCACTAGGAGCACCCAAATCAATGGAGAAAGAAAGAGCTCCTATGAATTCCTTAGGGTGTGTTTGGATGAGGAAAAAAATACGAGATTGTTAAAAAGTTCGAATTTCAAGTTTCTTATGTACTAATTCTCTTGTTTGGATGCATAATATAGGAATTTAAAATTCTCAGAAAAAAAAAACTTGAAATTTGGGTACTATACATATCTCAAGTTTATATTTCATAAAAAAAATGGCACTTTCATAATTCCATCTTTATAAGTACTATTTATATATGAATATTAAATTATATGTTTAAATTTCAATTTACTTTTATGTTACCCAAATAAGAAGCTTCAAAAATTCTAGGAAATTAATTTTGGTTAATTTCAATTCCGTCATTTTATAAATTCTTTGTAATCTTAAAATTCTTCATCCAAACACACTGTTATTTTTGTTGTTGATAATATATGAAATTTCATTGATTAAACAAAGATATAAAACAAAAACAAGCTAGACTTTAATATATTGACAACAAACATGAGTAAATACGTCTAGTGATCAAGTTCGATATCTGTTGAAATGATCTAGAGGGAATAACGTACAAAATAATATAACTTGAATTCCCTAAGTATTATCAAGGCAATTACTGCCCGAACAACTAATCTTTGCAATCCCACAAAAGGTAAAACCTAACACAGCCAACTCGAAATAAGAACCACTGGACTTATTTGCACAAAGCAAACTAAAAAGAAAAAAAAAAAATAACCCAACAAGGTACAAATGGGTCACTTCTACTATTGTCGCTGCCTATCACTTCCATTATTACCGCATTCGCGAAATTCCGAAGACGACGAGTATACCGTTCATCACCATATGATTGACACCACACCACCAATGGAGGACTACGATGACTCGATCAAAACCCACCAGGCCGCATCACGAGTCAAAACTCTTTGAAGGCAAATCAGGCTCCTGATGACGAGTTTCATCGACAACATGACCCTTCGCCGAAACATGTGACCATGATCGATACCATGACAATAGAAGAGAAAAGAAAGCATAAAACAAACAAACTTCGGTAAAATTGACACCAAGACCGGATTATTCGATTTATTCATTACATCCCTATAGGTACTAGGAGAAAGCTCCTCTGGACCCAAAGAAGATCAATCGAAGAAAAAAATTTTTGAAGAAAAATTTTGGATTTAGGATTTCTCAAACACACTGTTATTTGATGACATGAAATTCTCATACTTTAGAAATAGAAATAGAAATAGAAGGAAAGAAGTAATCAAACGTGGATGACACAAGAAGCATAATGAAACATTTATTACTTAATTACTCCATACATAATTAGTTTAAGGATTCCATTTAAAGCAAATGTCATAAACTTTCGTATCAAAGTTGAACCTTCCAAGGTTAATCTGCAATAGAGTTCTACTATATCATTGTTTTATCAATGGTCTTACAATATAAGGAATTCCTAATTAATCTCTTAACTATAAAAGACTCTATTATCCTAAGTCATGTTGCAATCTTTATACCCTAAGTCATGTTACAGTCTTAATAGAATAGCGATTTCATACATACTCAACTCTTACATTCTCCCACTTGAGTATAATGGAATCACATCCTACAACACTACACATAACTCAAGCCAACAGTGATCACTGAGTCTTAAAAATGAAGAGATTAACTCCAAAACAACAGCTGTCAAAACTCTCTGAAGTCTGAACTATAGAAACTTTGATGCATTCAGCTGCATCATCATTTTATAATCACGAGTACACTAAAGAATAATACCATGATAGCAGACAACAAGATATAGTCCAGGAAGCGTAAATCAATATTGCTCCCACATTTTGGTCCAGACGTAAAATTCATTGCCGAATTTTCCAGAATTTGCAGATTCTAAACAACAATTAGCTAATTCAAAAATTGTCATGCTGTGTAAACTCTACCATCCAAATAATGAATCGTTAAACGACATACTTCATTACTGAATTAAAAACAAAAGACAACTAGTTGAGCAACAAAACGCTAAAGAAACAAAGACAAAATTTGTCAATGTAAACCAAAATTGAATGTCAGCAAAATCACAATAAGATTGAAACTCAAACCTTTACTCCCACTGACCATGCAAATAAAAAAAAAACCCAGCCATTCTCTCATATAGGACATGGGTATCTCCAGCAAACAGAAACACATAGCCAGCAACTTTGTCCACTTCTACAGTATGGTCATACACGTAGAAGCCCATTATGTCTCAATGTCCTGAATCAACTTCCTAAAATTGCTTCCGTCCAGCTTTTGGATGTTGTGAATAACCGTCAAATTGTTAAGTCCTGAAACTGGAAAAACAAACAAAACTGCAACATAGATACAAAACATGAGTTTTGTTAAATCAGATAGCTGTACTCAAATAATGCTTCTGATCTTACTTTAGCATATAAACTTGAATCAGCTTTGGGCAGAAACAATATTATACTCTTAATTTTGCATAGCAAAAACATATAATTTGAAATCATATAAGCTCAACACCTTTGGGCAGACGAGACAAATACTATTTAGAATCACATGCTTCACTAAACACTGATTTATGGTAGAACTAGATTAGTATTCCCCTTTGGGAAAATATAAACCTTTCATAGCACATAAACCACAAGCCTGATTTCTTAGCAATCAAGAGTATAAATAAAAATCCACTTTGGCAGAAATTTATCATAGCTTACTGATTAAATCAGAATCCAGTTTTGCCAAAAGAGTGACAGTGTTCATCAAAGCCAAAATTGATGAACTACATAATTGTCGGTTTGGTTTGTACAAAATAAACCAATACTTAAATATTACCAAATTTTGAACAAAGAAGGAATTAGAATTTTTCATAGTATCAAAACAAGATGATCTTTTTAAATTATGACGTACGTATTTCTTCAGTATAATTTGACATTACAAAATAGATTAGTGAGTGTGAAGGCCAACATTAACTAATTAATTCTCCTACTTGGCCCAACACTCACTTCTTGAAATAATCCATAATTCAGTTTTATCTCTAATTTCATGTAGTAAAAGATATATATATATATATAGTTGTTTTAATGTCAAATTGATAGCCAAATTTAGATTATGAGATGGTCTCTGCATAGGTCATTCAGCAAAATTTTAGTCATTATACAAAGTCTGTTAATAAATTTCTGTACAACGGTGTCAATTTTAGAAATCACCAAACAAGTGACTTCACGACATATTTCGTGAAATTGAAGCCTAAAGAAGACTTAGAAAGTCTACCTTTTGATCCAATTTTATTATGAATTAACATGAATCAAAATAACATCCGAAGAGACAAAATAGCACAAGGCTTCAAAACTGAATGGTAAAACTAAACATAATATAATTTTCAAGCCAGAATTAATTAAAAGAGCATGTCAATTTAAATTTCTCACAGCAACATTAATGAACACATTTTATCAATCTGGAATTAACTTGTAAGCGTTCAATTTCATAACATACTTCATTAATGAGCACATATTTCTCATTATGCCGTTGTGGATGAATACAGAAAAACCACTGACTACAGTTAAACTTGCTTTAATTTTGAAGACAAATTGAAACTGAAGAAAAACGAATATATAACAATAATAAAAATTAGCATAGTATGCAAATTGGACCAAATTAAGTTGCAGAAAAGGAAGAAAACTTAAAAATTAAAAAGTCATATTCTTCCAAGCATACTAATCAAAATGAACAAAAGAGCTTGAACTGATCAGATTAACATTTATTAGTATAATCATAATCAAAATTTACCTCTATGTATTTCATGCCAGCAACAAAATAATGGTTAAATAGAATTCTTTCATTTACCTGCTCTTCACTAAATAATGGCAGTCGCCAGTTTCTCTCTTTTTGAGGAGTTGTTGAGGATAGAACAAGTTCAATTCTAATTTTTCAGAATCATCATTTTAGAACAGTATCAAATAATCCACTATTTGTAGAATATTTAACGGTTCTCAAAAGATTAAATCAGATATAAGAGTATATAATTACTAACATGGAACAAGAGAGCTTTCAAACGATGAAAACAAGGTTATTCAGTGGCGACCAATACTAATGTCAATTTCAAAGAGACATTAAACAAAATTTGGTGCACAATTAAACTCAGTAAGAGTCTGAAATGAAATAACAGTTTTGGAGTTAACTGTCCAATATGCATCTGGAGATGGAGGCTAATGTCTGGAGATGTATGTGTATAGATATATACCTCAACATAAGAGTTTAGCATTATCCTAATCAAAACACAGAATTGATTAGATATATAGACATTACTATCAACCATGAATTATTGAATATATATAATCAACAGATTCTCAATGTATTACTTGAAAAAGATATTGCTGATATTGGTTACAACAGAAAATTTATAAACTTAAATCAGAATCAGTATTTTGTCAGAAATAGACCATAATATCAACAAAACTTCTTGTTACTAAGAAAACCAAAACTAGTTTACTAAGCAATAAACTAAGAATGGAAATAGCAGTCATATCAAAGCAATTCAATTAGCTCAATTGCAATTACAAGATGAGAGAACTTTATAATTGAATCTAAAGTGAATTGCAGCTTCACCTGCGCCAAAAGGTCAAAAAAGAAAAAAAAACACACACAATAATTTTCAAAAGGACTGTACTTCTATATAGTTAGAACCTTACAAAAGTTTAAGAGAATCATACTAAGTCCTCCAAACCTGAAACCTCTTAGCAGCAAAAGCACAATAATAATTATGCCAATAAATTAAAATTGTTCATCATGCACAGAATTGATGAACATACATCATTGGTTTAATAAGGATAAACAAATAACCTACAATTTTCTCATGAAGCTTGTATGTATGCCTGAAAATTAATGAAAACCTGAAGAAGAATTTAATATTGATTAATGTAACAGAAATGGTATATCAACTTCATAAATGATTATGAATAATCAACAAATGATGTAGGCACTTAAGAGTTGAATGGCAACTCCTAAACCCTAGGTGTAAATGTTGAGAAAATATCTTTTCAATTCAACCGACATCAATATGAGAGTAATTACAAGACTGGATTGATAAAGTTTAACAAAGGAAATATTCAACCAGTATTACTATTTGTTAACCAATAAACTCATACAACCATCAGACAATGTTCTTGTCGACAATAAGACCTGCACGGTGGAGTCATGATGAGCAATGAAAACTTGAATTACTCAAAATGAGTCTATGAATCAAATCAACCCAATGATCATCACCAAAACATAATACTTAAGAGTTAATAATGAAAATTTGTTGAATTGATTTTAGGCATAAACTTCCAAAATTGACAAAAACCTTGTACATAGATTGGTGAAGGAAATGAGCATTAAGCAGATTCATTAATAGCTTTATATGACCAAGAAAATTTCCAATTAGACAAAATACAGATATAATTGCATAACAGCTCGTTAATGGAATACATATTGGAACAGCTTTAATGAATGTAATCTATTTAGTAGACAATAGAGTATAAACACAATAAATCATTCTTGCAATGAATTAAAGCAAATTATGTAGCAAATTCTAACAAAAACCAAATCAAAACTAAGAACAATAGAAGAAAAAACCCCAAAATCTCAGTTTGGTCAATTGGTTTACAACAACCAAATTAAACCATTTTTGATCAAACACCAGACTAAATTCTCAATTTTTGGCTTTAAAGAATTTGCAGCAATACCCAAACCAATCCAATACCAAATTAATGGATTCAACTAGAAAATCCACTAATTTAGTAACCCAATAATCAACCAAATAAAACAAGCAGATTTAGAACAATTAGTGAACTAGATAATAATATTTACAAAACTTGATTGGCTTCCCTGCAAATTGTCCTTAGTCACTGAAGACAAAAACATAACCCGCAAGATGTGGCAAAAGAGAAATTAACGAAGGAAATTCGATCAGAAATTTCAATGGAAATAGCACAGCGGAAAACTGAAGAATGAAAAATTAAATTTTATATCCAGAAATCAATTCCATGTTGATTTCAGCAGCTCGGATGCAGTCGGAAGAGGATTGTATCAAATTCGGGTAAGTTCTCTAACTAAACTCTGATCTTGATTTTGGTTTTGATTACAGAATTCAATTGATCGTGTTTAGATGTAGGAATGAATCCTTCGGGTGATGAAAACTTGATTCAATTTCTGCAGAGAATAGGATGATATTGTATGTTGCACACCAACTGTTTGATAGATGGTTTCTATGAATTTCTGCTGGGTTCGTTTGATCTCTCTGCTATGACAGAGAGAGTTTATTCAATAATGATTGAATTGCTTACAGATTACACTCTCACACACCTATTACATTCTCCATTACAATCTGTTAGTGTGTGATGACACTATGATTTCATCCACACACATCCCACACGGCTCCTCTAGACTTGGACGCCAAGTTAGGCTCACACAACACACACACTGCTTTCTGTTGTAACTGATTCTTCACAGCTATGCACACCTCCTTTGCTTACTTGTCTCAGACTTAGCCACTTGGATTCCTAGTGTACAACTTAAGTACCAACATCCCTTCCTAAGCTGTTCATTGGCATTACTTCTAGCATACTTCTCAAGTAATAGAATCTGCCTTTAGGTAGTGCTTTAGTGAACACATCTGCAAGCTGCTCCTCTGACTTGCAGTAGATTAGGTCAATCTCACCAGCTTGCATAGCTTCTCTTATGAAGTGAAACCTCATGTTGATGTGCTTAGTCTTTTGATGAAAGACTGGGTTCTTTGACATGGCTATAGCTGAAGTATTATCACATAGGATAGGTGTAGCTCCAACATGTTCTTCCCCAAAATCCTCCAACACGAATCTCAGCCATTTGGCTTGAGCAATAACCTCAGATGCACTAACATACTCTGCCTCAGCAGTAGATAGGGCCACACTGTGTTGTTTCACAGAAGCTCAAGAGAATACCCCACTGCCAAATGAGAAAGCATAACCAGAGGTGCTTCTCATATCATCCAAGCTTCCACTCTAATCACTATCACAATAGCCCACTACAGTAGCTTGTTTTCCATTTTGATATTCAATCCTATAAGAGATAGTTCCTTGAATATATCTCAACACCCTTTTAGCTGTACCATAGTGTTTCTCTGAAGGATTATGCATGTACCTAGACAATAAGCTAGATGCAAACATGATGTCTGGTCTAGTGGCAGTTAAGTATAACAGACTACCAACAATCTGCCTATAAGTACCTTCATCAGCAGCTTCTGAACCATCACTTCTGCTGAGCTTGTCATAAGTAGCAAGTGGTGCGCTCACAAGCTTGCATTCTTTCATCCCAAACTTGTCAAGTAAAGCCTGTGCATATTTCTTCTGATGAATGAAGATGCATTTTTCTGTTTGAATAACTCCCATGCCAAGAAAATGATGTAGAAGCCCCAAATCAGTCATCTCATACTTGTTCATCATGTCATCCTTGAACTCCTTCATCAATCTGTCACAATTGTCAGTATAGACAATGTCATCCACATATATTGAAACAATTAAGGTCTTGCCATCCTTAGTTGCTTTCATGTACAGTGTAGCTTCACTAGGACTCCTTAGATAACGACAACTAAGTAAGTGAGAATCTATCTCACCATACCAAGCTCTAGGGGCTTGTTTCAAACCATACAGGGCCTTCTTGAGCTTGTACACCTTCCCTTCTCCTCTTTGTACTTCAAAACCAGCATGCTGATCCACATAAACTTCCTCTTCTAGGACACCATTTAGGAAGGCTGATTTGACATCGAGCTGATATAGACTCCATTTCTTCTGTGCAGCTAATGCAATCAAGGTTCTGATTGTATCTAGTTTTGCAATAGGAGCAAATGTTTCATTGAAGTCAATTCCAGGCTTCTGTGCATAGCCTTTAGCTACTAGGCTTGCCTTATGTTTCAGGATTGAGCCATCTAAGTTCAGCTTGGTTTTGTACACCTATTTAACCCCAATCACTGGTTTATTAGATGGTCTGTTAACCAACTCCCAGGTTGAGTTCTTCTCAATCATCTCAATTTCACTCTCCATTGCTTTCTTCCAAGCATTGTCCTTCACTGCTTCTTCAAAATTCTCAGGCTTAACAATAGTTAGGTTACATCTAGCACAGACATCTCCTAGACTTCTCATCTTTACTGGAATGTTTCCTGACTCAGATGATGTTACTGAGGATGAATTGATGCTGGGGTTTGTTTGTGAGTCATGAGCTTGTA
The DNA here is from genome assembly GCA_037349345.1 of Oemleria cerasiformis. Lineage (NCBI taxonomy): Eukaryota > Viridiplantae > Streptophyta > Magnoliopsida > Rosales > Rosaceae > Oemleria > Oemleria cerasiformis. The sequence goes on along the minus strand of JAZGTL010000019.1, from coordinate 3,221,533 downwards.
GGTCTGGTTCTTGAACCATAGGAACTTCAGCTTCCATCTCAGTGTCCATTCCACTTGGAACTTGGACTCTGATCTCTTCATTTGTTTCCCAACTCCACATTGCTTTTTCATCGAAGGTCACAGTTCTGGAAATCACAATTTTCTTGGTTTCCAGACTGTGAATACAATATGCTTTCTCACAGCTCCCATAGCCTACAAACACACATTTTGTAGCAGTTTCATCAAGCTTTTGTCTAAGTTGTGAAGGCACATGAGTGTAACACACAGAACCAAACACTCTTAAGTGTTTTGCACCTGGTTTCCTCCCACTGTACACCTCAAATGGTGTCTTCTTTAGAACAGCCTTTGTAGGACACCTGTTAAGCAGATAAACTGTTGTATTAACAGCTTCAGCCCAAAACTGATATGGCATCTTCTTGTCATGCAACATAGATTTTGCCATTTCCACAATAGTTATGTTCTTCCTTTCTGCAACCCCATTCTGCTGTGGTGAGTATACCACAGTAAGTTGCCTTTCTATTCCCATTTGTTCACAGTAGGTCAGAAACTCTTGTGATGTGAACTCACCTCCTCTGTCACTTCTCAACCTCTTGATCTTGTTCTCAGTCTGCAGTTCAACCATTGCCTTGAACTTCTTGAATGCATTGAACACCCCAGACTTGTGCTTGAGAAAGTAGACCCAACACATCCTAGAGTAGTCATCAATGAATGTTAGGAAATATTTGTTTCCTCCCATTGTCTCAGTCTGCATTGGACCACAGACATCAAAGTGAATCAGTTCTAGTAGGTTTGATGCTCTCCAAGCTTTATCCTTGTCAAAACTCTCAACATGCTGCTTTCCAACAATGCAACCTTCACACACTCCACTCTTCTTGGATAGCTTAGGCATTCCCACAACCATGTCCTATGTGTATAGAACAACTAGGCTAGAATGGTTCAAATGACCAAACCTCCTATGCCATAGCCAGGAACATCCCTCTTCAGTGGCAATTCTTGCTATTGGAATGACTTGGTTGAATAAGAGTGGGAAACATCTATTCCTAGTCATTGGAATAGATGCAACCTCATTTCCTTGATCATAGATCTTAGCAATCTTGTCCTCAAACACAAGATTGTAACCATGCTCCACCATCTGTCCTACACTGAGCAGATTCTCATCCAGGCCTGGCACAAGCATCACTTCCTTGATCAACCTGTCTCCATTATGTGTCTTGATCACAAGGGTACCTTTACCACTTGCATCCACAAGTTCACCAGTCCCCATTTTCACTTTGGACTTTAGAGACCTATCTAGATCAATCAACGAGGCTTCATTTGAGGTCATGTGATTACTGCAACCACTATCTAGGTACCAGATATCAGTGTCAGGTTTAGTTGTAGCACAGTGACAGGCATAGAACATTGCACCTTCCTCATCTGCTTGTTGTGCAACATTTACATTTTACCTTCCATTGCAGTCCTTGGCCATGTGACCAAATTTGTTGCACTGATAACACATGGTTTTCCCTTTGAACCAGCATTCCCCATAGTGTAGCTTGTCACAGATCTTGCATTTAGTACCACTGCTTTCAGCTTTACTAGAATTCACATTTTGGTTGTAGTTAGGCTTTCCAGAATTGAACTTCTGATTCCAGTTTTTGTTTCCTTTAAACTGCTTCTTGAATTTGCCATGTACATTCCCTTGATGTCCCTTATCATGTATAGATAAACTAGAAAATGCCTTATGCACAGTACTCTCATGCATTTCTAGTCTTTGATCAAAAGCTCTAATGGATGCTACTACATTCTCAACATTTACAGTGTCCATATCTCTAGTCTCTTCTATAATAGATACTATAGAATCATAGGATTTAGTTAAGCTAATCAATATCTTCTATGCTAGCCTATTTTCAGTGACATCTTCACCATAGGTTCTCATTTGATTCACTATTTAATATAGTCTAGACAGATAGTTAGATAATGATTTAGCTTCTTTCATCCTTGTGTATTCAAAATCACGTCTCAAGGACTGTAACTTTACTGCTCTTACCTTATGATCACCTTTGTAATCTTTTTTCAGTAGATCCCAGGTTGCTTTGGCACTCTCCTCATTTGAGATCTTTGAAAAGATTGTATCAGCTACAGATGTTTGAAGCATTCCCAAAGCTCTTGCATCCTTGATGTAGTCTGCTCGGGTTGGTTGATTAACCACATCACCAGCAACATTCTCTGCTTCTTCATGGAGGCCAACATCAACGTACTCCCAGATATCATGTGTTCTGAGTATGGTGCACATCTTGATGCTCCAGAACTCATAGTTAGTTCCATCAAAGATCGGAGCTCGTAGCTCTCCTCCACCAGCTCCTGCCATGTTAGACACAGCTGTTCCTTCTTCTTCACAGTTTAACTGTGGTTGAGGTGTTATACGCCGACCGCAAGGAAGTCGTCTTGTTCAAGTGTCATTGGTTTGATACGAACCCAAGTATCCCAGTTAGTGTCATCAAAGATCAGTTATGTACCTCTATAAACACAAACACCTGGTGGGTTGAGAGTGATCCCTACATCCTCGCTAGTACGGCGAAACAAGCATTCTATGTGGATGATCCAAAAGCTGGTGGTAGTTGGAGAGTAGCTGAGATTGTGAATCATAGAAACATTTGGGACTTGGATGACCGATACCATGAAGAAGATGGGGAAATAGACGATGACCAAATCGTTTACCAGGTGGATTCATCGGCATCCACCCAAAATGTGGATGGAGTACGGACCAATGACATCATCCCACCAATTGCGATTGATGACATTTTTATTGATCTGGGGGAATTAGAACAAATTGAAAGTGATTCGGAGGAATCAAGTACTGTACACATATCGGATGATGAGCGTGATTGGGATGGGGAAAGCGAATCCGAATGAAAGTTATAAATTAGAAATTTCATTCATATTTGTAATATCCATCTTCAAATCAATAAATTTGATTTATATGTATGTTGTACGATTTCATTCACAAAAATAGTTTTTTTACTTTCTTAAAGTGAGGAGACCATACATGCACTCCACAAATTACGCAACTTCAAAATAAATGAAGGTCAAAGATTTAGTCAAATATTTTGATGATAAGTCATGCAGGTCAATTTGATAAATCATGAGGGTCAATTTTTACTCTTTAGTGCAATGTGAAAAAAATAGAACCCAACATTCTTATTGACCAAAAAAAATACAACAATATTTTTATAAAAAATATTGTCTATAAAATGTGCTTTGATAATATATTTATAAACAATTATTTACCATAATCATTTTACATTTATTTAATAAACAATTTGTTTAAATTAATGTTGCTTGACGGTGATTACACATGTTACCCGACAAATTGCAACTATTGGTATTACCCGACGGATAACAAACGGGTTACCCAACGGATCGCAACAGTGTTACCCGACGGACACTTACTTTTACCCGACGACCGGCCTTCGCTTTTAATTACCCGACGCATATACATGAATATTCGTCGGGTATGATGCGGCATATTAAATTTACATTTTTTTATTAAAGGGTCAAAATTTTAAATTACTTGAAAATTGAAACTGACCGATCTAACCGTCCATATTTATGCTAGGTATCCATAGATTGGCTACGCCACAAATTACCCAATTTGGAAATCCCGGGATTAGGTAACGTTGCGCGATGATTCAACGGTTACACAACGTTTCTTCACGATCGGACCGCTTGAAATCCTCAAAACATCAAGATTTTCGACGGACGAGATCTAGGCACGTAAACCCACAAAGTGAACGGTTAGATTGGTCAAATTCAATCGTTTGAATATCAATAGAACCAAAAATTCGCAAAATGTATTGAAGTTTCCATCAAGAGTTTAAACTTCTTGGTCAATATGCTTGTTTTCCGATTTTCAATAACTTAAAATTTGAAACTGACCGATCTAACTGTCCACATTTATGGTAGGTATATATAGATCGGCTATGCCAAAAATTACCCAATTTGGAAATCCCGGGATTAGGTAACGGTGCGCGACGATTCAACGGTTACACAACGATTCGTCACGATCGGACGACTTGAATTCCTCAAAACATCAAGATTTTCGACGGACGAGACCTAGGCATGTAAACCCACAAAGTGAACGGTTAGATCGGTCAAATTCAATCGTTTGAATATCAATAGAACCAAAAATTCGCAAAATGTATTGAAGTTTCTATCAAGAGTTTAAACTCCTTGGTCAATATGCTTGTTTTCCGATTTTCAATAACTTACAATTTGGAACTGACCGATCTAACCGTCCACATTTATGGTAGGTATATATAGATCGGCTACGCCAAAAATTACCCAATTTGGAAATCCCGGGATTAGGTAACTGTGCGCGACGATTCAACGGTTACACAACGTTTCGTCACGATCGGACGACTTGAATTCCTCAAAACATCAAGATTTTTGACAGGCGAGACCTAGGCATGTAAACCCACAAAGTGAACGGTTAGATCGGTCAAATTGAATCGTTTGAATATCAATAGAACCAAAAATTCGCAAAATGTATTGAAGTTTCCATCAAGAGTTTAAACTCCTTGGTCAATATGCATGTTTTCCGATTTTCAATAACTTACAATTTGAAACTGACCGATCTAACCGTCCACATTTATGGTAGGTATCCATAGATCGGCTACGCCAAAAATTACCCAATTTGGAAATCCCGGGATTAGGTAACGGTGCGCGACGATTCAATGGTTACACAACGTTTCGTCACGATCGGAAGACTTGAATTCCTCAAAACATCACGATAACGATAGATGGGGCTTTAGGCATGTACAACCAAATTTTGAACGGTCCCGATGTTGCTTATTCTTTCGCCGGACCTGGTTTTCAGATTAATGCTAAAAATGGCATAAGAACAGTCAAGCCCGACGCACATGATATTCGCCAGGCCAACCGCCGTCGGGCTTGATCGAGGTACGTCGTTGGGTAACTGTAATAATTCGCGAAATTTTGAAAAATTCCAAATTTCCGCCTAAATTTTCGCGAAATTTCAAAATTCCCGCGTAGTGTAACCCGACGGATAATGTAAATGTTACCCGACGGATTCCGACCGGTGTTCTAACCTGACGCCCGTTTGGAATAATGCCCGACGAACCCTGTTCCTAAATTTTCGCGGATTCTCAAAAGTACAGCATTTTTTTGCCCGACGGAGTGTGAAATTGGTACCCGACGAAATTGGAAATGTTACTCGACGGATACCGACAGATGTTGTCACCCGACGGCTGTTTTATAATGTTACCCGACGGATTGCTCGCCTAAATATTCGTGAATAGTGACCGACATATATTTTTACATAAACCCGACGGATAGGAAACATGTTACCCGACGGATCGCGAATAAGTTACCCGACGAGGATAGTGAAGAGTTACCCGACGGAGGTTGAATGATATACCAAACAATTTTCGACCGGTTTTTAATACCCGACGAATCATTAAAGTTTTTCCCGACGGACCTATACGTCGGGCAATGTCAATCAGAGACATAAATCAGACCGACTATTCTTCTTCTTCCTTGTTCTTCATTTTCTGCTGTTGGCTCCTACTTCTTCTTCCTAGCTATCTGTATCTCTTCCGTTCTTTGATCTCAGTTTCCACCACCGACTGTTTGTTGCTCTTCCTCAATCCGCCGCCCCAGCAAAGACGCCGCCTGTCTCCCTATGAGGTTTGCCCTCACCACCGCTCCTCTCGCCGGACCGATCTCTCACCGATTTCCTTGAAGGTCGAACTCATTGTCCCTCTCTCTCTATTGTTAATGTATATATATTGGTTTAATTTTATTTTTGATTTGAAAAAAGAATTTATTAAATTGGATATTGTTAATTGTTATTGTTAATGTTAATGTACATGTATTTGGATATATATTAGTTATTGGTTTATTGTTAATTTTGAGTTGAAAAAAGAATTTATGAAATTGGATATTGTTATTGTTAATGTTTATGTATATATATTTGGATATATATTTGTTATTGGTTTATTGTTATTGTTAATGTATATATAATAGTTGAAGAATTGTTGAAATTTTGATGTTTGGTATAATGTTGAAATTGATATAATGTTATGATTTTTGTTATGATTTTGGATATGAAATTTATGTGAATTTTGGATATGTGAATTTTATGAATTTTGGGTATTTGAATTTTAAAAACAATTTTGTGAAATTTTGAAATGGTGTAGTATAAGTGAATTTTGGAAATGTGAGTTTTATAAATTTTTAATTTGTGAATTTTAGGATTGGATATTATTATTATATGTTTGGATTCATTTTTAAGTTTGATTTTGGTCCCGAAATTTGGATTTAGAAATTTAGGTATAATGTTGTGAATTTTTAGTTTAGTACGTTTGGATTAATTAGTTTTTTAAGTTTAATTTTCGGTTGTGTTGGATTTAATTTAAAAAATTAGAATTTGGCGATTTTAGTTTTTAGATACCAATTTACTAATTATTACTAAAACAAATTATTGCTTTATTTATTTACGTTTATTGGAATAATAGAATGTTGGTTAATTTTAAATGTTCAATTGTTTTTATTTTTTGAATTTAATATTTAATATTAAAAATGTTTGGTTTTTTTTACTTAATTAAAAATATGTTGGTTAATTTTATATTAATTAATTTATATTTGTTATTGTAGATGTCGCATCACACCTTAATCACGTCCAGGATCCGCCCTTGCCCTGATCCCGTTGATGATTATGCGCCGGAGGAGGCATCCCTGACTCGGTTGCCTCAACAGCGGCGTCAGTTCAACCACCGATGTCGGTCTATCAGCGACCCGGTGTTCGATCGGCTCGTCGACAGCATAGCAAGAAACGGGGGCAACCCCGTACCGACCCCCAACCCTCACAGGACGATGTCGGAGCAGACGAAACATGGTCTAATGTCGGAGCACTCCCTAAGGGTAAGTTCATTATTTTGTTTATTTAACCAACCATTTTTATTTGTTACTTATTTTATTTAACAATGTTCATCGAATTTGCAGGTAGGTCGGTGAACGTACGAAGGATAAACCGAGGTTTGACATCCCAGCGGATTTGCAGGACAACAAATGCAAAGATACTGGTGGTGTACATGACCAGCCTCCGGTCCGCGCCGATCAATATTCACAGCCTTCTGGTGCATGACGATAATGGGGGAGACTTTCAGAACCCAAACCCCGGAGGAGATCACGTGTTGTTGGGGAGAGTTATCGGTATGTTTTTTTTCCCATTTTTAACATTAATTTCATTTTTTTTAATTATTTTACTAACTTTAATAATTGCTTGCAGATCAATTTTGAGTTTGACTTGGAGAACGTCGAGCTCAGTAGATACCTGTCCCACCACTAGCAGTTACGGTATGCCGCCTGGAAGTACGAGCTCCACAACTACTTCTTGACTTGGCCTTCCCCGGAGGAAGCTCGGGCAAATCCTCCTGAGGAGTTGGACGGGCCGAAACGGCCAGGTTGGTGGTGGTTGTGCGACCATTTCGCGTCCCCCACCTATCTGGTACGTATTATCAATCTAATTAATTAAATTATTTAATTTTTATGTTATTTTCTATTTTAAAATCTAATTTTTGATTTTACGAATGAATAGCGGAAATAAATTGCCAACACATCGAACCGGGGAGCGAAGAAATTCAACCACCACGGGGGGGTCGTGATCCTTATCGGCCCGACAGGAGGATCGGCGCATTGCTGGGTCGATGTTCCCAGAGGTGGATGCCTGGGGGCAGGTGTACGCTGGACGGGGGGATAAAGAGGCTGATCGAATTCACGTAAGTAAAATTTTTGAAGATTAAACATTTTTTTCTGAATTTGATAATTATATTTCTAATTAATATTTATTCGAATTTGTAGGATACGATGCAGCAAGACGTCCATCAGACACAAGCTGAGCTCACCCAACAATATCCGGATGTGCCGTTGGTGCATGAACTCCCTAATGTCGACATGTCAATCGCTATTCTGGTGCGACGACTTGGGAGGCGGCCAGGGAGGGTCGTTCGGGGGGGCGGGCGACGAGATTGTGCGGGATGTCTCGGCTCAGTCAGCGAGTTCATCTCTGATAGGCAATCCCCAGAAGACGTCGGACCTTAGGAGAAACTTCGAGTTCTTCCAGGCCGAAAATGCTCAGATCAAAGCCCAATACGCGGAGATCCCAGCCCAAAACGTCCAAATCAAGAATTGTCTTGCCAAGGTCCTTGATCGTTTGGGTGACCGTGGATTGGATGACATTTTCTCACCGCCCACCCAACAACCCCCTCAGGATCCCGACTACTTTGACCCCTCGACTGCTAGTTCGAGTGTACTATATGTAAAATATTTTTTTAGTTTTAATGATGTAAAAATATTACATTAATTTTTATAAATATTAATTTTATTTTATTTTGATTCTTTTAATTGAATTTTTTAAGTAAAAATTTGATTTTATTATTATTTAATTAAATAATTTATTAAAATATATTTTAAATGTTCATAGTTTGCCCAACGCACAGTCAAGGCGTCAGGCATGAAATTGTTTAAAACTGGACCCAACGAATGTGGGACATCTTAACCGCCGGATGTGTAATACGTTACCCGACGGATGTGTGATATGTTACCCGACGGATGTGTAATACATTACCCGACGGTTGTGTATACCGTTACCCGACGGATGTGTATACCGTTACCTGACGGGAGTGTATAACGTTACCCGACGGGTGTGTAAAAACTCACCCGACATACATTTTAATAGGTACCCGACGGATATTTAAAAGCATACCCGACGGATATGTGAAATCTTACCCGACGGATATGTTGTTGACTTTAGGATGCTCGACGAAGACATCAGCGACGAACTATACCGCCGGGCAAGATGAAGTTGCTCGACGAATACAATTTTGTCGTCGAGTAACATAAAAGCCCGACTGAAATAGCCCGACGCATATTGCCCGAAGGCGATTCGCCGTTTTCATTGTTACTCGACGGAGGCCTACGGTTGCTCGACGACGTCATTTCGCCGGGCAACTTGGATTTTATTGTAGTGTTATATTGTAATAGCTTGACGACAAACATGAGTAAATACCTCCAATGATCAAGTTCGATATCTGTCGAAATGATCTAGAGGAAATAACACACAAAATAATATAACTTGAATTTCCTAAGTATCATCAAGCCCATTACTTCCCGAACAACTAATCTTTGTAATCCCACAAAAGGTAAAACCTAACACAGCCAACTCGAAATAAGAACCGCTGGACTTATTTGCACAAAGAAAACTAATAAGAAAAAAAAAATAACCCAACAAGGTACAAATGGGTCACTTCCACCATTGTCGCTGCCTATCACTTCCATTATTACCGCCTTTGCGAAATTCCGAAGACGACGAGAATACCATCCACCACCATATCGCAGATGATTCAATCCACTGTGATTGACACCACACCACCAATATCATCGTCCCCGAATTTACAGTGAACGGTAAGAGTACTCAAGCCTGGACCCACATCATTTATGATACTAATTAACATGTCTCTCTTTAGGATCAATAGTAATACCTTCACTGCACAATGTCATTATGAATACCAAAAGTAGAAAAACTAGCCATGCATTTCCAGTGGATGAAGCCGTATATGTTAGAAGGATAACATACTCAAGTTTAATTTCAATAAAGATCACAGTCAAACTAAAACAATCAATTAAGAACCATTAAACTAAGCTAACAATTCATACCAATGGTCGAAGATATGATTGGAATTCTGAAGGTTGGTCTCTTTTAATAACTGAATGGTTATGCTTACAATAAGACTTAGCACTAATTTAAGTGTATATCTCAGAAAACAGGAACCGACCTTATATAGTGTTAATTAAGTCTATCAAAATACACATATTAGAGTTATGATAAAATACTAAAAGTTAATATGCAATAGAGTCATATTATTTCATTGTTTTACCAATAGTCTTACAATATAAGGAGTTCCTAATTAATCTCTTAACTATAAAAGACTCTATTACCCTAAGTCATGTTGCAGTCTTAATAGAATAGTGATTTCATATATACTCAACTCTTACATTAATATATTCTTGTCTGAAATGTTTTTGTTTGGTGAATCATGGTTTTTATAGTGGTTGATAATTAATCAGTCGTATCTACGTTCATGGTATATGTAGTCGATGGGTGCATGGATCAGGTTGATGGTCATAGGAACTTAAGAATAGAAAAATCTCATATTATTTAAGTTTAAATATTTATATCAACCATTATACAAAAGTGAAAAAATAATGCTACTAAAATCTTAATAACAAGAAATCCATAATGTTGATTTTTTCAACCTAACCTGGGTATTTATTTCTCAAAAAACCTAGGTTTTTATTTATCTTAATATTTATTATAAATATGTGCTATGATTTACTTATTTATTATTCTTTTTTAATATTTTCGAGCTAGTGAGTACTATGATTTATTAGTACTTATTTGTTTAATTAGTTACTATAAAATTATCCATTTCCTCTTGGATAAAAAAAAAATGTTAGTATAAAATTATCATTTAGTGACGATCCAATTCATGTGAGATTTTTTTTATGGCAATTCTAATCATGGTAGATTTTTACGAGTCCTCTTTTCGAGTCTGCTGCACACACTGAAGTACTGAACATTTTGATCATTGCTTTCCTGGAATCAAAAGTCTTGCATAGTCGCATTGGATTATATTGGATTATATTATTCCATTGCTTCCAAAATAAATCACGTACCCTAATTAATAAGAGAAAAATGGAGAGCCTCATGACAAATGACAATGTAATAAACTGAGATAAAAGTGATTTTTCCATTTACTTTTTCTTCACACGAATTAAAGCACAAACAGGCTAGTTGAGAAGACAGAAGATTATAAATAAGAAAGGGAAAATCACTGAAATAATTAACCAAATAACCCACAATGTGAAATATTATTATTGATGTACTACACGTATTACAAATTTACAACTTTCATAATTAATTACATCGAAAGACTACAAATTTACAACTTTCATAATTAATTACATCGAAAGACTTGATGTTGGAGTTCAGTTAAGGATTGATGATAAAGAGTTGATTTTGACACTTTACAAATTATTTGCTGCACTTCATTTTTTACTTTAATATTTTCTTATTTTTTCATGAATCAAACTTCCAAACTTACCCTTATTCTTTTTGAATTTAATATATTTTATTGTTATAAAACATTTGGAACTTTTTTTTTCTCGAAACATTTGTTCCAATATGATAACAATTTGTTGTAAGCATTATTATTTATTGTTAGGCTATTAAATTGTTGTGAATTTTTAAATTTTTATAAAATAAGATAAATTAAGATATAAAGGGTAAGTTTGGAAGTTTTATTTATAAAAAAATAAGAAAAATAAAAATAAAAAAGTGGAATGTAACAAGTAATTTGTGGAGTGCCAAAATTAATTTCCTGGTGGTATTGTAGTAACTCTTCACGGAAACTTGCAACTAAAACCTTCTTTACTGAATCACACAAAAATTTGCATTAAAAAAACACCCAAAAAAAAAAACCTTAGGGGGAAAGGGCAGTGAAGGGCATTTAGTAATTAACCCCAAAAACCCCATATGGTGCTGGTTCAAGTTGACATTGGGAAAAGCCCTAGAAAATAATAATTAAGGATAGATAGCTAGATATGTAGGAGAATTTGAACTGACCCAAAAAACCCAGAATGGGAAAAGGTCGGCCATAAAACCCTAGGGCTTGAAGAAGGTTAATTTAGAAAGGGAGAGAACTAGTTAATAATTAATAATTAATCAGCATATAACAAATTAAAAGGGGGGAAAGGTTGACAAAATATAAAACCATGTCCCCATGAGATCATGATCAGATATTACATGCGACAGGCTCACAGTTAATGATCAAGCCATGGAGAGATCATTCATTTCTCTAGTAATGGCCGGAATGCAACTCGAACTCCGGGAAATGCCGCCTCTCCCGCCGGCCTTTGGCCCTCCTTTGTCCCTTGGACTAATCGATTTAGCCCGAATCCCTCTCCCTTCCAACTTGCTCTTCTTCAACATCTCCCTCATGGCCTCGGCTTGATACAAAACCGGGTAAGCCCTACTATACTTGTTAAACCTAACACATGCACTTATATGTGCATTCAAAGCCTCCTCTTTGTTTCCTCCATTTTTCTCCACCTCTTCTTTCACTGCCTCAGAGCACAAACCACATATCCACTTCCCCAAGAACTTGGCACGCACTCGGTCTATGTACTCCGGCGTGCACTCCTCGCTCATGCCGCAACACTCACACTTTGCATCTTCAACCTCGGATATCGGTGGGAGGGATTTCAAGTCTTGGTTGATTATGGCTTCTTTGCTCAGCTCATAGGAGATGTCGGATACCGTTCTTTGGAGGCTATCGGAGGAGAATGAGAGCCTTGGTGGCTTGGACTTGGAGACGTTGTTGGTCCTAGAGTAGTTAGAGCCGGCATTCATTGTGTCTCCATGAGGTGCCATGTTGACAATCTTGATGAAACTTGGAAACCCTAATTAATAACTTGATGAAAATTTGATAATGGGATTTGAAGATTGCTGCTTGTGTTAGTAGGAGGAGGTCTAGTAGGGTATTTATAGTAGGGAGTTTGGGGCTTACCGGAAATCTACAGCCATTGTTTTTTGTATGGATCTTGTTGATTCATATGTCACACTTATCGATCCAAGCGTGAATAGTCGTGATCATCCTAGTTTTTCAAGAAAGTTTTGAAAGAAAAGGAAAGTTGGTTTGCTTTTCTAGGTTTGAAATAAATGCATAATTATAAGCCTAGCTGAAACTTGCATCATCTCTGATCGTGTGGAGGAGAATGCTTTGGTTCCTCATCAAAAGGTCGTATATATATATATATATATATATATATTCATTCATTTTAATTTCTTTTGAAGGATATAATGTGAAAAGGCTCTGTGGCACATCCTACCAGGGCTATATACTTGGTTAATATATATGGATACTTAAAGTCTCTCAATGCATTTTATATTTTTGGAAATGGGGGCACTCGATCGGGAATGGAGAAACTTAAGAAAATAAATGGAAATGTGATCTAACTAGTTGATCGTTTATAAGTAGTGAGAAAGTTAATTAGAAATTCATATCTAAAGGCGCACTCTAAATAATCTAAAAAAATGGGACACAATATGAGGTCATGAGAATTATCTGTATAGAATGTGTCGATTGAAAGATAAAAAAGAAACCAAAACAATATACAAAGGCTTATTGTGTTAGTTCGTAATTTGTTCTTTGCATTTTATTATTTCCTTAGTCTAAACATACACGTACATACAAATAATTAGTGGAATAAAATATATTGGATGAGGATTTCAATTCTACTAGTGTATTTTCATTTTACTTTTGTTATCACAAAGATTGGTATATGTATATGTAAACACACACACACACAAATATGTTATGCATATTATAGTAGATTTTAGGAATTTGACAAACAAAATTGTAGAAATCAAAGAGAAAAGCAAAGAATATATAATCCAACAAAAAACAGAGACTGTCCTTTAGGATTATAGGTATACATATATATAATATAGGAAAAGATTGAAAAGAAACAAAATGAGAAGGGGCCTCTATATGCTCATCCTGAGGATATATGATCCTTAAGTGGCTTCGGCACTGTAACTAAGATATAACTTTACATGAAGTATTTGAAAGAAACAAAGTATATATTATTTTATTTTTCTATCAGAAAATGATCGAAAATTTCAAAATATAGTATCACATAACTAATAGTGTGTAACAGTAATTTGTTCGCATCATTGTACATTATTATAGCCTCATATTAAAGTGGTAATGTACCACTTGGTTGGAAGACACAATGTATAACTTATCTATGCAAGAAACCAAACCAAACCAAACCAAACCAAACCAAACCAAACCAAACCATTATATTTTGGTTTCAATTTCAACAATTATTTGTCCCTATAGAAGCCTACAAGTTGCATATTCACGTGTGCTCTCCTTGTGAAAACGCAATATGTGCATGGATCATAGCTTACACTCTATTAGCTAGCAGCAACTTCAAGATTCAAGAGCCAAACATGACAGAAAAGGACTGCCTTGCTCACATGTGGGTTGATCTCTCTCCACAAATCACAACCACAAATCTTATATGTATTTCACGAGCACATAAATCAATCACATCAAATATGTGTAGCAAACATGTGATGATGAAGTTATGGTATAGGCTTATAGCAAAGGCTAATTAATTACCAAAGGAACACTCTTTGTAGCTCACAGTTTCTCTTGTAAAAAGGTGCTTTAAGTATGTGTGGCTTTCATTTCATTGATACCAAGACCGTCTCCAATATGATTTGTGGTTTAATATCAAAAGTCAAAATATAAGTAGTTAAGAGATTACTTCGTAATTCAAAATTCAGATTAAAATTCGAGCAATGTAATGAGGCGCACATGTAATTAAGCACTATTCGTCATCAACATTTAAGTAGTTGGGTTTGCACACTCACGTCAAAGATGATAAGGTGCGATAAGTGCAGACTATATGGCTTGGTGATGTGCAGTATTAGATTGTATTAGACAATTCATAAAAGGCTTTTTACTTAAGATGTTCATTAATTATAACTTTAGTCTTAAGGTGGACCATGAACTGGATTTTGTAACAAAATACCCCTTAAAACCCACTTTTCGTCTCAAAATACCACTTGAAACCCACTATTCGTCTCAAAATACCCCATGAAACTCTCTTTTCGTCTCAAAATACCCCATGAAACCCACTTTTCGTCTCAAAATACCCCTTTTCAGTCAAGTCTGCTAACGTACCGTCAAATATAAGGGCAATATGGTCACTTTGGACAAGTCAGTATTTGAGTGAGACCCACTTAGAAAAGTAAAACACGTAGAGAGTATGTAAGAGGAAATTTTCAAAAAAAATTCCAATTCAAAATGCAACCACTTCATTATAATTTGTGCAACACAAACGTCTTGGAACAAATCAAATGAAGAACCAATAGATCAATACTCAACATAAATCCACAACATATGAACCACATAGAATTGACTTGCATTGCGATAATACCTTAAAATTTAAATATTTAGCAAGTCATTATAGTACATAGGCATCTAAAGAAATCCAAATTAATACGAAATAAATCTCGATTTGGAAACCCTAAATATGATAGACGTTTTAAGTGCTCACACGGCTTAAAACATGCTAAGTAAGAAGAGGATAAAATATGTGGGGTGAGCCCTAACTCGGACCCTTGCATGGGCATCATATTCAGACGTTTCATAGTAATGGAATCTTGGAAATCTTGTTAGGAACTAGAAGTGGTTGGTGGTGGATAGTTAGCCTTAAATCACCTTAATTATCGATTTACAATCTTATTCATTGTTGTTTTACTTGTTATTTGCATCTTGCGTTACTTGCTTTAAATCCAATCCCAAATCATAAAAACCCCCCATTTTCTATGTGTAACGATCCGGAAAATTTATTAGTGAATTTTCGTAAATTAATTTGCAAAAGGACAAATTTACCCTGGGTTGTTTAAGGGGCTTGAAAGTCGATTTTTGTTTCGAGACACTTTTGGCTGTGTTTCGGGGACCTTTGCGTAGGTCTCGAACTCACAAGTTCGTAGACAGGCGGCATGCAGACAACGGAGTTTATATGCGAGAGATGTGGGTCTAGAATGTTCAGGGGCATTTTGGTAATTTGGTTTGCGTATATATTTTAACCCCAAACAGAACATATCTCCTTCATTTCACTCTCTCTCTCTCTTCGGGACTTACCCAAACCCATGCTCTCTCTCTCTCTCTCTCTCTCTCTCATCCAAGTCATGAAACACACAAACCCAAACCCTTAAATCATACTTTTTGATTTAGGCCAAACCACCACAAACTAAGGACATAAACATCTCCCTCTTCTCCCCACGAGCACAACCATACCCTCCGGGAGCCGAGGGGATCGCCGTGGACGATGGAGCAAAGCTCTAAACATTGACCGGAAATTCTCGGCCAGTTTCCGGCCACCACAGGTATAGGTTCTCAATTTGGACTTAAGGTTTGGATTCCTTGGCTCGAGTAGATAGATTTCTATTATTAGAACGTCGAATTTGGTTGAGAACTGAGAGAGATACGAAGGTTTAACGGAATATGCTAACGGCGTTAGCATATTCTGTTAAATCTAACAAACGAAATATTCCTTCACCGTTAGAATATTCCATCAGGATTGATGGAATATTCTATGAATAGTGCCAGGCGAGTAGGGTGATGCAGTCGAGCGTGGAAGGGCCATCGGTCGTCCATCGACGCGTGGAGCTCCTCCTCGAGCTCCAGCGAACATGAGTTTCGAAGCTCTCGACATTCCGAACCTATTGGCGCAGGTTTCGGATCAATCGGACATTGTTTAAGGGTAGTTTTGGGTGTCCAAAGTGGTTGCATTTTTAGTGGGACCCGTGCGGACCTCCCGGGATTTAGGGAGTCTGAATGTAGGGTTTTTAATTACCGTTGGTAATACCGATTGTTACTTTTGACAGACGATACTACTCTGGGAACTTCAGAGGAGCATACGACTCGGGATTGAGCTTATTTGGAAGTGTGGTGAGTGGACTTTGGTTCATAAATTATAATGCATGCATAAAGGTATATTTGATTTAAATTCTATTATGTATTGCTTTTGGCAAATTTTCGGAATTGATAAATTGTACTGGACACAGGTTTTCAATGTTACAGTGAAACTGATGTTTTGGGATGTGGCCTGGATTTTTGGACTACGTTTTTATGTCGTTTTGACGTGATAAATTTTGGGTCCATGATTTTGGATTTGGACCCGTATTTGTGATTTGAGTGGATTTGGCCATAAACCCGGTTTTTCAATGAATTTGGCCTAAGCCAAGAAACAAGGATTTCAAAACATAAATTTTGGTTTTCACTGGATTTTTGTCCCCGATGGTCATGGTTTTCTCCGACTGGCGTCGAGGCTCTTTCTCTACCGGATCATTGAGGGTTCTCCGACGCTGGTGTCGATGGATATTTTCTCCATTAAGTCGTTGAGGCTGTCTACGCGTAGTACATGTTTATGACAACTCGAGGTATATCGGGTGTGTGGAGGGTATCGAGCTACGACTCGGGATTTCATTCGGGCAGCAGTGGGATATATTTTGATGTATATTTTGTGTCCAGGTCGGTTTACATGATTTTAAACTCCTTTGAGGAGGGTTTTCAAAGCAGGGTTGTGGACCACGGAATGTTTTCATTATACGGATTTTCGTGGGTCCCACCAAGTGTTTTAACAAAAGACAGTTTTTCCGGTGGGTTTTCGGACTATCTATATATTATATTTATATATAAAGGGATTTTATGTTATGCAAGCATAGTTTTACTCGTGGAGGGGGAAAAATTATGTTTTATTCGGAAATGATTTTTAAATGATTATTTTGTCCACTCACAACTTTCGTCTTTTAAATTCCCTCCAAGCTGTTTAGTTGACGTGGGCATATCCAGAGGCGGAGACATTAAATTTTCAGCAGTGCGTTTACCTAGACTATGTGAGTAGGTGCCTGACGTGTCAATAAGTAAAAGCAGAGAGGTAGAAACCATACGGGGCACTACAACCAATACATATTCCAGAATGGAAGTGGGATCACATTACGATGGATTTTATTTATAAACTTTCTAGGATCCAAAAAGGACATGATGGAATATGGGTAATTGTTGATAGACTCACGAAGTCAGCACATTTCTTGCCAGTACAAGAAGATTATCGGATGGGCCAATACGCCAAATTGTTTGTGGATGAGATCATACGGTTACATGGGACTCCATAGTCAATTGTTTCAGACAGGGATCCTAGGTTTACTTTGAGGTTTTGGCGGAGTTTGCAGAAAGCCTTTGGAACTACATTGCATTTCAGTACAACGTTTCATCCTCAGACTGACGGTCAGTCTGAGAAGACAATTTAGATTTTGGAGGATATGATGAGAGCTTGTGTATTGCAGTTTAAAGAAAACTGGGATTCATACATGTCCTTGATGGAGTTTGCATACAACAATAACTATCAGTCTAGTATTGAGATGTCTCAATTCGAGGCACTATTGGGAGACAGTGCATGACACCAATATGCTGGACTGAGGTAGGTGAGAGAAGACTGTTGACACCTGAGGTAGTGGAAATGATAGAGGAAAAGATTAGAATCATCAGGGAAAAGTTGAAGGCAGCTCAGGACCGCCATAAAAACTATGCGGACCGACGAATAAGAGATATTGAGTTTGAGGTCGAAGGCTGGGTTTTCTTGAAATTATCCCCCTGGAAAGGAGTTGTACGTTTTGGTAGACGAGGAAAACTGAGTCCTCGCTACATTGGGCCTTATGAGATTATTGAGAGGATAGGGCCAGTGGCTTACCGACTTGCTTTACCCCGGGACTGTCAAGGGTTCACAATGTTTTCCATGTATCCATGCTCTAGAAGTATTTATTCGATGAATCTCATGTATTGGAGGTGCAACCAATTGAGCTGAGAGATGATTTGACTTTTGAGGAGCAGCCAATGCAGCTTTTAGATTGGAAGGAAAAAGTACTGCGCATAAAGACTATTCCTCTGGTTAAAGTTCTGTGGAGGAATCATAACGTGGAGGAGGCCACATGGGAAACCGAGGCATTGATGCGGGCGCAACATCTACATTTGTTCCAGTGACATGTATGAATTTCGAGGATGAAATTTCTTTAAGGGGTGTGAATTGTAACCACCCAAAAATTTTATTAGTGAATTTTTGTAAATTAATTTGAAAAAGGACGAAATTACCCTTGGTTGTTTAAGGGGCTTGAAAGCCGATTTTTGTTTCGAGACACTTTTGGATGTCTTTCGGGGATCGTTGCATTGGTCAGGAACTCACGATTGCGTAGACAGGTGACACTTGTAAAACGGAGTTCGTATGCGATAGATGTGGGTCTAGAATGTTCAGGGGCATTTTGGTAATTTTGTCTGGGTAGATATTTTAACCCCAAGCAGATCAGATCTCCTTCATTTCACTCTCTCTCTCTTCGCGACTCACCCAAACCCGTGCTCTCTTTCTCTCTCTCATCCAAGCCGTGAAACACACAAACCCAAACCCTTAAATCATACTTTTTGATTTAGGCCAAACCACCACAAACAAAGGAGATCAACAACTTCCTCTTTTCCCCACGAGCACAACCATACCCTCCAGGACCCGAGGGGATCGCCGTGGACTTCTCAGCCAGTTTTTGGCCACCACATGTATGGGTTCTCAATTTGGACTTGAGATTTGGATTCCATGGCTCGAGTAGATAGATTTCCATTATTAGAACGTCAAATTTGGTTGAGAATTGAGAGAGATACGAAGGTTTGAAGTTCGGGTGTTCATGGAGGTCTGGTGACGGAATATTTAGTTTCTCTTATTAGAACTGATGTAAAAACCCAGAAATTTAATTATTGAATTAACGTAAACTATTTTGTAAAAAGATGATTTTACCCTTGGTTGTGAAGGGCGTGGAAATCAAGTTTTGTTTCGGAAATTTTAGGCTGTGTTTTGGATACCGTTGCATAGGTCTCGAACTCACGAGTTCGTAGACAGGCGGTACGCAGGAAACAGAGTTCGTGTACAAAAGTTACGGGTCTAGATTGTTAAGGGTATTTTGGTAATTTTGGCTTGGGAGTAGATATTTTTAACCCTCAAAACCATTATTTCATCTTCATTTCATCCTTCCATTCTGAACCACACATTTTCTCACAAAAACTACCGAACCCGTGCGACTCAATACACCAAAAACCCACAAATTCCTACTTTGATTCAAGGCTTAGACTTCCATTTTTATTCCACTAATTGGAATCTATTCATTCCCACGATCACAACCGTACAAACCATCGAAGGAGAGGACTATGAGAGGCGTCGGACCGAGACAAAGAACAACCAAACGTTTCGATCGATTTTCTGGCTAGCACAGGTACGAGTTTAATGTTTTGAGGTCATATTTTGGATGGTTGTTATCTGTTGGAATTTGGAGTACTTATGATCCCTTGTCTGACAGGTGGAAACCAGTTAATTAATCTCTAAGAGGAGATTCTGCCGAACTTTTGGAAGAAATCTCATATCTTATTTGTAAGGATTGTGAAGGGTATTTTGGGAATTTTCCTTAGGTTGTCAGACGAGACAGGGTTCTTCCCGAGTTTCGAGGGGAAATTCGGGATGGGTCCTGACAATTGGTATCAGAGCACTAGGTTTAAAATCCTGTAGACCGTACACTTAGTGTACAATTGATTTTGGTATTGATGAGTTATAGTTCTTTTTAGCGTAATGCCTCCGAGACGCGAGCCCCGTCAGTAGTCTGGAAACAGTGGGGACACACATGAACCCGTAGTGGAGCCTGACTTGAGGCAGACACTAGAACAATTGGGTCACACTTTGACTTCTGTACTTCAGAGTAGGGCTGCTACTGAAGGTTCGGACATTGAGAAAGCCCATAGATTAGGGGCGACAATATTTATGGGTGAGTCTAGCCCAGATGATGCCGTGGAGTGGATTACTCATTTAGAGCGAGTGTTCTCATTTATGAGATGTCCTCAAGGGGACAGGGTGCTTTTAGCCACATTTCTGTTAGGTGGTTCTGCTTACCATTGGTGGAACGCATTGGAGTTGTCAGGTTGGGATGTCAATACAATTACCTGGGCGACTTTCTGAGAGCAGTTCCTTGAGCGATTTTACCCTTGCTCGTACTGGGATACCAGGGAAGCCGAGTTCTTGCACTTACAGTAGGGAGATATGACTGTGGCCCAGTATGAGCAGAAATTCATAGAGTTGGCTCGTTTTGCACCAGTCATGATGGCAACCGAGAGGGACAAGTGTCGCAGATTTGAAAATGGACTGAGGGGCAAACTTCAGTAAGCGGTAACGGCTGTGGCTCATACCTCCTTGAGAGCCATGTCTGACGCTGCAGCTCGTGTAGAGTTGAGTTTGGGTTTGCCAGTCCAACAACAT
The DNA here is from genome assembly GCA_037349345.1 of Oemleria cerasiformis. NCBI lineage: Eukaryota > Viridiplantae > Streptophyta > Magnoliopsida > Rosales > Rosaceae > Oemleria > Oemleria cerasiformis. The sequence continues at coordinate 3,200,548 of JAZGTL010000019.1, read as the reverse complement.
TTTGGTGGTTCCAGGCGACACCGTTATCGCTGGGATGTCGGAGCCTCCAGTCAAGGACCATCCAAGAGAGGCAGTTTCAGTTCTGGATCTTTTGGGGGTGCGAGATCCGGATCGGGCAGTGGCGGCGCCAGACAGGCATCGCAGTCATCCGCTCAGTCTAGCGGTGCTTCAGTATAGACAACTAGAAGACAGAGTGGCAGATCTAGTGGAACTGGATGTTTCACCTGTGGGGAGACTGGTCATTTATGGAGAGATTGTCCACATCGTCGTTTAGGCAGTAGATTCTTGGGTCGTGGTGCTACTGAACTGAGTCAGAGGACAGTTTAGACGTCTGCTATTGCAGCTGGAAGCCATAGTCAATCCAGTGGGGCCAACATGGCCAATTGGACCACAGGGCCAGTGGGTCCAACAGGGCCAGAGGCAGACAATGGGGTCGTGGTCGATCTTTGGGGTACACATGCTCGAGTTTTTGCTATGTCGCAACATGAGGCCCGAGCAGCACCAGACGTGGTCAGGGTATGTTATCTATTTTTAACCACGAAACTTATGTTTTGATAGATCCCGGGGTGACTCATTCTTTTATTTCTCGGGGTTTTACCTTGTTTGCTGATAGAGAATTGTCCTCGATTGGTTGGGACATGGGTATTAGTACTCCTACCGGGGATATGTTAGTGGCGAACCTAGTGATTCGCAGTTGTCCAGTGGTTGTGCAAGGTCATGCATTAGAGGTAGATTTGATCCCCTTAGATATTTTTGATTTTGATGTGATTCTAGGGATCGATTGGTTGACCGAGCACTATGCCTCCATAGATTGTTATGACAAGAAGGTGGATTTTCGGAGTCCAGGTTTGCCGGAACTTACGTTTAGGGGAGATCGTAGGGTACTACCCTCAGGAGTGATATCAGCTTTGACCACTGAGAAATTGTTGAAGAAAGGTTGTGAGGGTTACTTGGCTCATGTGTTTGATACTCGGAATACTCCGATGAGAGTGGAGGATATTCCTATGGTGAGCGAGTTTTCTGATGTTTTTCTAGGGGATCTTTCGGGATTGCCACATCACCGGGAGATTGAGTTCACCATAGAGCTTCTTCCGGGTATCCAACCTATCTCGCAGACGCCATACAGAATGGCATCGGCAGAATTAAGAGAGTTGAAGACTCAGTTGCAGGACTTGGTGAATATGGGGTTTATTCGACCAAGTGTATCACCTTGGGGTGCGACAGTGTTATTTGTAAGGAAAAAAGATGGTGGTATGAGGTTGTGTATCGACTACCGGCAGTTAAATAGGGTTACGGTGCGCAATAAGTATCCTTTACCAAGGATTGATGATTTTTTTGATCAACTGAAAGGGTTAAAATATTTTTCAAAAATTGACCTTTGATCTGGGTACCATCAGTTGAGGATCAGGGAAGGGGATGTGCAGAAAATGGCTTTCAGGACACGTTATGGTCACTATGAGTTCCTGGTTATACCCTTCGGGTTGACTAATGCCCCGACAGCGTTTATGGATTTGATGAACAGGGTGTTCCAAAGGTATTTGGATCGGTTTGTGATTGTGTTGATCGATGATATCCTAGTGTATTCGAGGAGTGCCAAGGCACATGAGAAGCACTTAAGGTTGGTGCTGAATATGCTAAGGAAAAAGCCAATGTTGTGGCGGATGCCTTGAGCAGGAAGTCCATGGGTTCTTTGGCCCATTTACCTACAGTCTACCTACCATTGCTAGTGGAGTTCCGTAGAGCGGGAATTGTACTTGACATGGATAGCCAGGGGGCTTTGTTGGCTAGTTTCCATGTGAGGCCTGTTTTGATTGATCAGATTATTGAGGCTCAACTCCAGGATCCTACCTTGTGCATTATTAGGATAGAGTTGGAGGCTGGAAACAGGCAGGATTATGCGCTTTGGGATGATGGAGCCTTGGTTAAGGATGGACGGTTGTGCGTACCAGATGAGCTAGAACTGAAGAGGAAAATTCTTGATGAGGCTCATAGTTCGGCTTACGCTATGCATCCAGGAGGTACCCTAAGGGAATACTACTGGTGGACTGGGATGAAAAGGGAAATTGCTGAGTTTGTGAGTAGGTGCCAGACATGTCAGCAAGTGAAAGCAGAGAGGTAGAAACCATACGGGGCACTTCAACCATTACCTATTCCGGAATGAAAGTCGGATCACATTACGATGGATTTTGTGTATAAACTTCCAAGGACACAGAAATGACATGATGGAATTTGGGTAATCGTAGATAGACTCACGAAGTCGACACATTTCTTGCCAGTGCGGGAATATTTTCGGATGAGCAGGTACGCCAAATTGTTCGTTGATGAGATCATACGGCTGCATGGGACTCTAGAGTCAATTGTTTCAGACAGAGATCCTAGGTTTACCTCCAGGTTTTGGCGGAGTTTGCAGAAGGCTTTTGGCACTACATTGCATTTCAGTACAGCTTTTCATCCTCAGACGGATGGCCAGTTTGAGAGGACAATCCAGGTTTTGGAGGATATGATGAGGGCTTGTGTACTGCAGTTTAAAGGGAATTGGGATTCACACCTGTCTCTGATGGAATTTGCCTATAACAACAGTTATCAATCGAGTATTGGGATGTATCCTTTCGAGGCACTGTATGGGAGGCAGTGCAGGACACCGTTGTGTTGGAATGAAGTAGGTGAAAGGAGACTGTTAACACCAAAGTTAGTGGATATGACTGAGGAACAGGTTCGAATCATTAGAGAAAGGTTGAAGACAGCCCAGGATCGCTAGAAGAGCTATGCAGATCGCCGAACCAGAGATCTTGAATTTGAGGTTGGAGACTGGGTGTTCTTGAAATTGTCTCCTTGGAAGGGAGTGGTATGTTTTGGTAGACGAGGAAAACTGAGTCCTCGCTACATTGGGCCATATGAGATTGTGGAGAGAATAGGACCAGTGGCATACATACTTGCTTTACCCCCGGAACTATCAAGAGTTCATGATGTCTTCCATGTATCCTTGCTTTGGAAATATCTATTTGATGAGTCTCATGTGTTGGAGAAGCAACCACCTGAGCTGAAGGACGATTTGACTTTTGAGGAGCAACCAGTGCAAATTCTGGATTGGAAGGAAAAAGTACTATGGATAAAGACTATTCCTCTAGTTAAAGTATTGTGGAGGAATCATAACGTGGAGGAGGCCATGTGGGAAACCGAGGCACTAATGCGGGCACAATATCCTTATTTGTTTCAATGGTAGAGATGGATTTCAAGGATGCAATTTCTTAAGGGGGGTGGATTGTAACAACCTGGAAATTTAATTATTGAATTTACGTAAACTATTTTGTAAAAAGATGATTTTACCCTTGGTTGTTAAGGGCGTGGAAATCAAGTTTTGTTTCGGAACTTTTTAGGCTGTGTTTTGGATACCGTTGCATAGGTCTCGAACTCACGAGTTCGTAAACATGCGGTAATGTAACGACCGACCCCGAATCCTTGGAAAGTCGATACGTTATAGGAGTCCCCCTCCCACCGGCCTACAACCGGCACAATTGGTATTGTTGGCAAGGCCCCCTTCGAATCCCCCAGTCTGTAGCCTTTGAGGATCGAACCCTGGACCAAGCCCTTTTGTTCCCCTCAAGGAGGACGCCTTTCACCAATTGAGCTGCATCTCAATTGGTGAAAGGTGTCCACCTTGAGTGGAATAAAAAGCCTTGGTCTAGGGTTCGATCCCAAAGGCTGCAGTTAGGGGATTTCGGACGGGGACCTTGGTAACAATACCTTTGTGCCGGCTGAGAGCCGGGGGAGTGGGATTCCATAACAACACCGTGCCGGTGGGACCGGGACAGGTTGTTACTGGTACACAGGAAACAGAGTTCGTGTATGAAAGTTACGGGTCTAGATTAACAAGGGCATTTTGATAATTTTGGCTTGGGAGTAGATATTTTGAACCCTCAAAACCATTATTTCATTTTGATTTCATCCTTTCATTCTGAACCACCCATTTTCTCCCAAAAACTACCGAACCCGTGCCACTCAATACACCCAAAACCCACAAATTCCTACTTTGATTCAAGGCTTAGACTTCCATTTTTGTTCCACTAATCGAAATCTACTCATTCCCATGATCACAACCGTACAAACCATCGAAGGAGAGGACTACGGGAGGCGTCAGACCGAGACAAAGAACAACCGAACCTTCCGATCAATTTTCCGGCTAGCACATGTATGAGTTTAACGTTTTGAGGTCATATTTTGGATGGTTGTTATCTATTTGAATTTGGAGTGCTTATGACCCCTTATCTGACAGGTAGAAACCAGTTAATTAATCCCTAAGAGGAGATTCTGCCGAACTTTTGGCAGAAATCTCATATTTTATTTGTAAGGGTTATGAAGGATATTTTGGGAACTTTTCCTTAGGTTGTCAGACGGGACAAGGTTCTTCTCGAGTTTCGAGGGGAAATTCGGGATGGATTCTGACAACTGACGCCGTTAAGTTTAACGGAATATGCTAACGGCGTTAACATATTCTGTTAAATCTAACAAACGGAATATTTGTTCGCCGTTAGAATATTCCGTTAGGATTGATGGAATATTCTATGAATAGTGCCAAGTGAGTAGGGTGATGCAGTCGCTCGTGGAAGGGCCGCCAGCCGTCCACCGGCATGTGGAGCTCCTCCTCGAGCTCCGGCGAACATGAGTTTCGAAGCTCTCGACGTTCCAGACCTGTTGGCGCAGGTTTTGTGTTAATCGAACATCGTTTAGGGATAGTTTTGGGCATCCGAAGTGGCTATGTTTTTAGTGGAACGCGTCCGGACCTTCCGGGATTTAGGGAGTTTGAATGTAGGGTTTTTAATTACCGTTGGTAATCCTGATTGTTACTTTTGGCAGGCGATATTGCTCTGGGAACTTTATAGGAGCATACAACTCGGGATTGAGCTTATTTGGACGTGTGGTGAGTGGACTTTGGTTTATAAATTATAATGCATGCATAAAGGTATAGTTGATTTAAATTCTGTTATGTATTGCTTTTGGAAAATTTCGGAATTGAGAAATTGTATTGGACACATGTTTTCAATGTTACAGTGAAACTGATGTTTTGGATGTGGCCTGGATTTTTGGACTCTGTTTTTATGTCGTGTTGACGTGATAAATTTTGGGTTCATGATTTTGGGTTTCGACCCGTATTTGTGATTTTAGTGGATTTGGCCATAAACCTGGGTTTTCAATGAATTTGGCCTAAGCCAAGAAACAAGGATTTCAAAACATGGATTTTAATTTTCATTGGATTTTTGTCCCCGATGGTCAAGGTTTTCTCCGACTGGTGTCGAGGGTCTTTCTCCGCCAGATCGTTGAGGGTTCTCCGACGCTGGTTTCGAGGGGTATTTTCTCCATCAGGTCGTTGAGGCTGTCTACGTGAAGTACAAGTTTCTGCACAACTCGAGGTATATCGGGTGTGTGGAGGGTATCGAGCTACGGCTCGGGATTTCTTTCGGGCAGCAGTGGGATATGTTTTGATGTATATTTTGTGTCCCGGTCGGTTTACAAAATTTTAAACCCCTTTGAGGAGGGTTTTCAGAGCAGGGTTTTCAAAGCAGGGTTGTGTATCACATAATGTTTTTATTATACGGATTTTCGTGTGTCCCACCAAGTGTTTTAATAAAAGATGGATTTTCCGGTGGGTTTTCGGACTATCTATATATTATATTTATATTCAAAGGGATTTTATGTTATGCATGCATAGTTTTACTCATGGAGGGGGGAAATGTATGCTTTCTTCATAAATGATTTTTAAATGATTATTTTGTCCACTCACAACTTTCGTGTTTTAAATCCCCTCCAGGCCGTCAAGTTGACGTGGGTATATCCAGAGGGGAAGGCATTAAATTTTCAGCTGCGTGTTTACCTATACTATCGAGTAGGATATTTATTTATGTATTTATTTATCCTACCTAGATGCTCTGATAAGTCTTTTGGACTGATTGTAAAATTGTGGTTAAATTGTTGGATGGTTGACCTTATTGGAATTTGGAGTGTTATCTGATCTTTAGTCTGGTAGGTGGAAGACGGTTAACCAGTCCTTAAGGGGAGATTCTGTCGGATTTTTTTGGCAGAATTCTCATAATTAATTGCAAGGACTTAGGGGTATTTTGGGAATTTCTTTAGGTTGTCAGATGGGAGCAGGGTTCTTCCCGAGTTTCGAGGGGAAATTCGGGAAGGGTCCTGTCACCGTGAGTTATTGTTTGGAGTCTTTAAGTGAGTCTTTTGTGTTTCTTGAGTTCTAAGTAAGCATTTAGTTTTGTTTGAGAGTCCTAGCCGTGTCTTAGTGTTTGTTTGCTCATTGCATTAGTTTGTGAGTCTAGGTCTAGGTATTTTGTTTGTTTCTTTAATTAATTTTTGAGTTTTGATATGAGTTACTGAATCTAAGTTATAAGTGAATTTAATTGTTGAACAAGTCCTCAAGGGATCGACCTTTGCTTGTCACTATACTTGTCTAAATCGATTTGTATACTTGCAAAGTTTAACTGGATAGAATAGGCTTCGTAATTGTTGCTTGTTTTAATCACATAATCGGCGAAAGCATCATCCTCGATAAGGCAGGCAGCGGAGGCGGCCTCATCTGCGGCCAAGGTGCCATAGCGCTTGGAGAGAGCGGAGGGGGTAGAGAGGGTTTCGATGAGATAGTTGACAACGGTGTCGCGGGTGCGCTGGGCTGGAGGCCATATGCTGAAGGAGGGGATAGGGCTATGCTTCTCTGGTTTATGAAAATGTGTCTCTTTTGAAAAATTTCCTCTTACATACTCTCTACATGTTTTATATTTCTAAGTGGGGCCCACTCAAATGCTGATTTGTCCAAAGTAACCATATTGCCCTTATATTTGACGTTAAGTTAGCAGACTTGACGAAAAATGGGCATTTTGAGACGAAAAGTGGGTTTCAGGGGGTATTTTGAGACGAAAAGTGGGTTTCAGCAGGTATTTTGAGACGAAAAGTGGGTTTCAGCGGGTATTTTGTTACAAAATCGAGTTCATAATTCACCTTGAGACTAAAATTAAAGTTCAACGGGCATCTTGAATAAAAAACCTTCATAAAATTTAAAGTATGTTGAAAGTGAAATTGAATGACATATCACTGTGAGGATGATTAAACATACTTGGAAGCTTATTCAATTTAATCACCTAAAAAATGTTCATATTACAGGATGTACGTAATGTTTTTTAATTTTAACTGTACTCTCGTCTATTTTTCTTTTTACAATGAAATGTCATTTACTTATATTTTCACAATATCTTAAATTTTATAAATTATTCAAGACAATTGAATGTTATCGATCAAACGAGCTCATAGCTAACTATGAGGTTTTTGCGAAAATAGGTCCCCTATACCAAAACTGGCCTTTGGAATGGTTACCCTAGATAGGGTACATTGATGGTGTTCGTTAAGCACCCTCAATACTCAGCAAGTAGAGGATCGTGCCCGGATTCTGACAACATAATATACATTTAACTGGTCTTGAAGCAAGGGTTTGCCTGAATGGAGACCAGATTGGACGACACATAATTATTATGCGATCGACAATACAAGGAATCTTTGTGTAAGTAGGGTCGAGTAGGCTTTGGGCCATGAAAGCAATGCCCTCTAGGCCACCATTTTCAAAAAACCATAAAAGCCCATATTTAATTACAATCCAATTACCAAACCCAAAGGAACCATGATAGACAAAATGGCCCCAAAAAACAAAGGTAACAAACGCAACACAAATAAATTGTCATCAACATTGATGTGGTTAATTTGAGATACCTCATTTAGGCATTTTACACTGGACTGAAAAAACTGAATTTGGGAGGTCGGAGATCGGACTGAACTGTGAGAGAGAGCTAGAGATCTGCCTAAAAAAAATTGAATTTGATTCCTATTTATAAGAATCAAACTTCATACTTGTAAGAAAAAACTCTTTCTAATCAGAGTGATTCCTCATGAATTTGATTCCTAAAGAAGTGGGCATATATATATATATATATAATTTAATAGAGAAAAAATAAAACAAATAAAATAAAGAAATTTCCAAAAAACAAGTTAGGTCATATATAATTAATAGACAAAATTCACACCAATATTACACTCACTAGTGTAGGATGTTAGAACAATCACAGGTTTCAGCCAAGATCACAAATTCAAGTTTAACAATCACATTCAATTAAGCAATCATGAGTCAACACAAGTTAATAAGAAAGGATCTCTAACCTGTGAAGATTGAAGATGAATCCATGATCACCAAAACGTTGAAAGGCAAAGGCAAGCGCAAACCTTCTTCTCTCTATCAAGTATCTCAATGCTCAAACTATCAATAGGCAATAGTCCAGAAAATTAAGCGAACCTTGTGAGAGAAGATGGTTCCTTAATATATAGACAATCCATCTAAGTATTCTCCAATTAGAGCACTTAGACTTCTAATTAGTCTAAAAAAGGATTAGTAAAGTCCAATACTAATTCAAATCAGAATAAAACTAGTAATCCCTTATTAGCAAGACTCCCCTTGTCCTAATTTGAGTCAAAATCAGTTTTCACATAATTGACGTAATGCTCAAATTCTTACATTCTCCCACTTGAGCTTTACACCAAAAGAAAACGAAAACGATTTCTCAAACTAGTACAAGAGTGTGCACCAAGTCTCAACCAAAAGGACAATCACAAACAATCTGCTATACATCTCAAAACACTCGAGACTATGAGCCACGCTGCTGACTTCCAGCAAAACAAACTTATCATCCACAATCATTTAATCTGCATTTTCAACATTGTGACTCTACTATCAAGGATCGTGATTCTTCAATAAAGAATCACTCCCACTTATCTAACCATACTTAAAACACGCAATTAAACAACTGAAGCCCACATGTTATAAGCTTAACACAATATGCACATCAAATAGGACAACAACCTTAACCATATTGCACAATCCCTAAAATAATGAACAATAATAAGCTTAAAAACTCAATCAATTGTCTAAATACCAAAAGCATCCATTGCATCTTAAAGAGTTATAACAAAAGAAAACTGAAGCAAAACAAAATCATGACTCAGTCTGATTATGCAACAGTTCAAAACAGAAAATAAACCAAAATTTAACTAAGAACTAAAACTGGCAGGAAAGGAAATAAAAGAAACATGTTTCTGTCAAAAATTCAAAACCAGAAACATGCTCAGGGACATTAAAACATAGCAGACTTTCTACTCCCACTGATCAAAATTTTCAATCAGTCCCATTCTATTCACATGTCTCTTGAATGCTCCAATAGCCAAAGCTTTGGTTAATGGATCTGCAATCATTAGATCAGTGCTCAAATGTAGCACTGTAATGACTCCATCTTTGACTTTATCACGAACCAGAAAGAACTTCACATCCATTAGCCTTGATGATGAAGTTCTTCGATTGTTCTTTGAGAAGAATAATGCAGAGGTATTGTCATAGAACATCTCGAAAGGCTGCTGAATTGAATCCACAACTTTTCGATTCGGAGACAAAATTCTTCAGCCATACAACTTGCTTGGTTCCTTCAAAACAAGCCACAAATTCTGCTTCCATAGTGAAGGTGGATATGATGGTCTGTTTTGCACTTTTCCACGATATTGCCTCTCCTCCAAGCATGAAAATATAGCACTCAGTCGACTTTCTTTCATCCAAATCTCTTCCTAAATCAGAATCTGTGTAACCAGTGATCTTCAATTTTTCATCTCTGCCATAAACCAGCATGTATGACTTAGTACCCTGCAAATATCTCAAAACTTTCTTTGTAGCCACCCAATGAGCTTCTCCTGGATTGGATTGAAATCTAGCATCCCACAATAAAAGTAATATCAGGCCTAGTACAAATGTTTGTATACATCAGGCAACCAACCAATGAAACATAAGGTCTTTCTTTCATCTTCTGCTTTCAAAATCACTCTTGGGACACTGTGCACGGCTAAACTTATCTCCCTTGTTCACTGGCATTTCTCCAGAAGAACAATTCTCCATATTGAATCAACTTAAGACTCTTTCAATGTAGCCTTTTTGAGACAACACTAAAAGTCTCTTTTGTCTATCTCGAATAATCTCTATCCCTAAGACATAATGACCTATTCCTAGGTCTTTCATTTCAAAGTTCTTACTCAGCATAGTCTTAGTATTATCCAAAAATTGTAGATCAGAACTAGCCAATAATATGTCATTTACATATAGTACTAAGAAAATAAATTTTGTACCATAAAACTTGATGTAGATACAATCATCTAACATGTTTTCTTTGAACTCGTGAGCAGTGACTACTTGATCAAATTTCAAGTACCATTGCCTTGATGTTTGCTTGAGCCCATATATTGATTTTTGAAGTTTTCACACCATATTTTCCTTCCCCATTTCAATAAATCCAGGCGGTTGTGACATGTAGATATCCTCAGCAAGTTCTCCATTCAAAAATACTGTTTTGACATCCATTTGATGCAACTCCAAGTCAAAATGTGTAGTTAAAGCCATGATGATTCTCATTGAGTCCTTTGAAGAAACAGGAGAAAAGATGATAGGACCCTTCCCGAATTTTGACTCGAAATCCGCGAAAAGCCCTGCTCCGTCTGACAGCTTTTAACCACATAAGTTAATACCAGAATTACCCTTAATATTTGGAAACATCAAATGAAATTTACAGGGACTCCAACAGAACCTCCCCTGTTCATGATTGACCTTCACTCACCAGTCAGACGAAGGACAGACCAGTGGTTCACAAACTACCTCGGAGGACCTCCTTCGCAATCACACAAGACAACTGATGTGTCACCCTCGGTTCGTCAATATGGGTCACTGCCCACACCACCCACTGACCCTGATGACAATGGTATCAGACTTGGCTGAATTGAGTCTCACAGATTTACCTCAAGTTGTAACTCAATATCCCAGCTCATCTTGAGTCGTAGCTCACTAACCCAGCTCATCCCGAGCAGTACCTGATATCCCGGCTCAACTCGAGTCGTAGCTCAATATCCCAGCTCATCCTGAACCGTAGCTCACTAACCCGGCTCATCCCGAGCCGTACCCGATATCCTGGCTCAACTCAAGCCGTAACTCAATATCCCAGCTCTTCCTGAGTCGTAACTTACTAACCTGGCTCATCCCGAGCCGTACCCAATATCTCAGCTCAACTCGATCCGTAGCTCAATATTCCGGCTCATCCTGAGTCGTAGCTCACTAACCCGGCTCATCCCGAGTCGTACCCGATATCCCGGCTCAACTCCAGCCGTAACTCAATATCCTGGCTCATCCTGAGCCGTAGCTCACTAACCCGGCTCATGCTGAGCCGTACACAAAATTCCGGCTCAATTCGAGCCGTATGATGGAATCTTTCATAACATATTTCAGATCATTCATCAGGGTCTAAATCCAAATCACAATCCGTGGTACAATATAATACATAGAAATACGCATGCCACGCAATCCCAGAAACCCAGTCCGTTCACAGTACATCCAAAGTACCAACTCAAGGAAGCCTTAACCCCAAGGAATAACCCAGCTCCCTGACCCCTCGAGCCAAAACCCGCTCCGTGGTCGTCCATATAGCTGGGATTACACAAATTGGGCTCTAAACAAACTCCAACAACCTCAAAACCGCCAAAATTTGATCCGAAATATTCCAAAACTCTAGACACGCACCGTCGTGGGTTGGGAAACAGCTTAACGCATCGCCAGTCGCCGTTAGAATACTGGACCACACGGTACGCACCAGCCACGCGCCCCATGCGCATCTGCACTGTCACGGCAGAATATTCCGTCTCTCTGACAAAATGTTCAGACGGAATCGGAATCTTTCGTCCAAACTAACGGCGTTAGGGTTCCGTTCACACAGTATTATCTTTTGACGGAATATGCTAATGCCGTCAAACCCGGACGGCGTCAGTTGACCCAACGGTCAACTAACTGCTGACTAGATCGCTGATTTTGTTGCCACGTGGCTCCACATGGTAGCGGAGTTAGTTACTGACTGGTCGCCACGTCGCTACCAAGTGGCATACCATATCAACAATTGTAGTTTGAACTAGTCATCGGAGTTCGTCGAGGATGACGACCGGACCGTTGTCGTTGTCGTCGTCTCGGTGGCCGGAATCTGGAAATTCTCAACGAAAATCGCCATTTTCGGTGAGCTTCGAACTCGTCCTTTCTTCAATTGTTTTTATACCTAACTTCATCTACTCACCTCTAGGATACTGATTCTAAGCTCAAAGATGGAAAAACTTACCTCCCTTGGTCGGAAATCCAACAGGAAGGCTCGGCCCAGTTCATCCCTTCGATTCCTCGTATCCGGGGGTGTTCTAGCCTCGAGTTCACCATCACCAGGCTCGTGGAGATGGGGGAAGTCGATCCTCGGCCTCGGATAGCTCGAAACAGCCTCCACGGGTTCACTCAATGTTAGGGTTTTGGTGCGTTCGCGGGGAGACGAGATGGAGGTGGTTCGTGAAGATTCCTAGAAAATTCTAGAAAAAGGAAGAAATACTCTTTCCAAAATATCTCCCATGTAACAATTACCAAATTGCCCTTGAACCTTCTAGACCCACAACTTTCTCATTGGGTCTCCGTTTTCTGCGTGCCGCCTGTCCGCGAACTCGTGAGTTTACGCAACGACCTAAGAAAAACTTCCAAAAGTACTTCCACACAAAAAATGACTTTCGAACCCTTCCGAAAATGAGGGTAAAATCGTCATTTCCTTAATTAAGGTCTCAAATTACTTTAATTTCTGGTCCTGGTTGTTACAAAAGGTGTCAGTGTAATCGATTTCTTCTCGTTGAGTGAATCCATTTGCCACTAATCTTGCCTGGAACCTTTCAATTCTTCCAATAGAATCCCTCTTATTCTTGTATACCCATTTGCAGCCGATTGGTCTGATTTTTGGTGTCTTTTCGACCAGAATCCAAACATCATTCTTCTTCATGGAATCAAGTTCATCCACCATGGCCGTGTGCCATAATGCTGATTGATGACCATTCATTGCTTGTGTATATGTTATTGGGTTGTCTACATCACCAATATCATGGTCTACTTCTTGTAAGTAGACACGATAATCTGCTGGAATGGTAGGCCTTCTGGTTCTCCTAGATCTTTTGGGTTCAGTCTGCATTTCAAGATTGAATGTATTAGGCTCCACTGAAGTGTTTTCTCCCTGTGTCTCGGCTTCATTCTGGGTAGCAGTTTCTGTTTGAGTTTCCATAGGTTGCAGATCATAAGGTAGTTCATTTTGGTCATCAACACGGCCATCCAAGTTAGTTTGAAGTACATGAACTTGAGTGATCTGATTAATCTCTTCAAAAACAAAACCATATGAGACCAAATCTGAGACATCTTGATCTTCTAGGAATATGGCATTATGTGTCTCTTGTATCCTAGAATGTGCTTGAGGGTAATAGAACCGAAATCCCTTTTGATTTTTCACAGTAGCCAATGAAATAGCAAGACTAAGTCCTTGCATCAAGTTTCCTTTCATTTGGATTGTAGAATCTAGCCTCACTTTTGCAGCCCCAAACATGAAAAATATGCAAAGCTGGGTCTTCTACTTGTCCAAATCTCAAAAGGAGTTGTAGAAACTGATTTGCTTGGCACCCTATTCAAGATGTAGTTGCCTGTCTTGAGAGCTTCTCCCCATAGGAATCTAGGTAGCTTAGATCGTGAAATCATGCTCCTCACCATCCCAATTAGAGTTCTGTTCCTTCTCTCTGAGACCCCATTCTATTGAGGTGTGCCTGGTGTGGTATATTGTGCCACTATACCTTGATGTTCAAGGTAAAGTGCAAAAGGGCCTTTCTATTGTCCAGCTTCATTGTACCTGCCAAAATACTCTCCACCTCTATCTGACCTAACAATCTTAATTGCTAAATTTAATTGTTTCTCAACTTCAGACTTAAAAACTTTGAAACAATTAAGGACTGTTGTTTTATCAAGAATAAGTAGAACCAAATCTGGAAAAATCATCTATGAAGTTCACAAAATACAGATTGCCACAGATTGTCTTAACAGAGAAAGGGCCACAGACGTCAGTATGAATTATTTCAAGAAGATTATGACTCCTTTTAGCCTCAAAGTTTCTAAAATTAGTAATTATTCCTTTAAGACAGTCAACACGATTAGCAGAATCAATCAAATCAAGCTTAGGAATCAAATTTGAATTAGAAAATTTGGTAATTCTTTCTTTTGAAATATGTCGTAGTCTTTTGTGCCATAACATATAAGAAGAGCTCGTGTTTTGTGTCCTTTTAACACCAGTATTTAAGACAATTGAATCACACAAAATACTACAATCAAGTTGGCACAAATCTCCATGTATAAAACCTACTCCCAATGGGGTTTCAAGGTTATCTTTAAGGAAAAGTTTTAAACAATCATTGTCACCAAAATAAGCAAAACCATTTTTAGTCAATTTCGAAGCAGAAATCAAGTTTCTTCTCATAGAGGGAACATAAAGCACATCATCAAGTTGTAGGACAAAGCCAGAAGAAAGTTTCAATTTTACTGTCCCTATAGCTTCTACTGATACCTATGTCCCTTCTGCTACATAGAGATTGGAAGTGTTCTTGCTTATTTGTTTTTGGGTAACAAAACCTAGCAACGAATTAGTTACATGTATTGAACAGCCTATGTCAAACCACCAAGTGTTTTTTCGGAACTTCAACCAAATTAGATTCTACACATACATAAATAGTAGTTCTATCTTTACTTCTTAGCTAATCCTTAAAAGTTTCACAGTCTTTTCTCAAATGTCCAGTAAGTTTCCAAAAGAAACATTTCATTTTATCTACAATTTTTTTTTGTTCTTAAGATTGTCAAGCTTTTTAAAGATATCAACATTTTTGGCAGATAAATGATGCTTAACAAATTCTTTAGATGTAGGATTCTTACTTGATGTATGATTGAACGCTTTCTTGCCTCTTGTTGCCTAAGCCAGATTCACAGCCTCTAAATCTCTTGTCTTATCTGATTGTTGCCTAGCTTCCTCTTGCACACCTTGAGATCTCAACTTATCCACACTCCAATTTCGTCTTGAGTATTGTAGGATACCTTAAGCTAATTGAACTTGTTTGGCAATACTTGAAAGATCATGAAAACTAGCTGCTTGTCACTGATGTTGACATCCATTGAATTGAGTTTTTCAGCAGCATCAGTTAGTGTCATGATGTGGTCTCTGATTGGTCTGTTTCCCTCAAACTGTGTTTTTGTGAGTATCATCATGTACTTGCTCAACTCAGCTTTCTCAGACTCCTTGAATTTTTTATCAGTCTCAGCTATGTATTGTGATGCAAGTTCAAGCTCCTTAATTGCTCCACGCACAGTATCAGACATCCCAGTTTCAATAATCGAAATTGCCAACTTATTAGTCCTCCACCATTTCTCATGATCAGCCTTGTTTTGTTTAGAACTCTAAGTAGTGACTGGAGATGGTCTGGGGTTGTCAAGGCAGATGTCAAGGGCATTGAATGTCAAGGAAGCCTTTATTTCTCTCTTCCATTTCTTGTAATTTCCCCCACCAGTCAAAATTGGTATATTGGCCATATTGAATGACTTCAAACCAGCCGTGGAGATTGAACAAGAGACGCCGGAATTAAAATAAGTCAAAATGAACTTTTTAAGTTCCTGATTTCACATCAATTTGTACTTTGCAACATTTTGGGTAAACGCAAAATTTTCCAATTGACTCACGCATAATTAACATCATAAACATTCCAACATGAATTGAACAAGACACCTTTCGGTAGTAAAGTACATAAAGTTAGAAAATTTAAACATTATTATGCATTCGAAATAGGTTCTCAACGTTCCAAGCAGTATTGATAATATCACTATCACATAATTCTCAAGAATCATCAATTCCATAGCCAGATTGAACCCAGAAAATAAGATAGAGGAATTTTGGGGTAAGCATTGAAACAAGACTTTCCAAAAGACAACAAAGTTCAAACAAAACAGTCAGACCCTAAGTAATTTCAAGCAAGGAAAAGAATGAGTCTTCTAACGGTGAAATAAAACACTTTGCCATCATAGTACCTCATTGATTCGACGAAATCAGACCAGTGGAAGCAACCAGAGAAGTCGTCTTCGTCGTGCGAAAAAACAATGAGAGCCGTGAATGGTGTTGATCGAGAAGAGAGAGAGAGAGACGATCGAGAAGAGAGAGAGAGTCCATCGAGAAGAGAGAATTTCTGGGTTGAACAGAACCACACCCATACCCATTCTCTCCCAACGGTCATTTTGTGTTTGAAAACAAAACACGCTTACCAAGTTTATTCAAACGACTAAAATAAAAGGACCAAAACATTGTCGTTTTACGTTTGATTATATAAAACAATTTATTTTTAACGAATTAAAAACTTGAATTGTGGCTCTGATATCACATGTTAGAACAATCACAAGTTTCAACCAAGATCACAAATTCAAGTTTAACAATCACATTCAATTAAGCAATCATGAGTCAACACAAGTTAATAAGAAAGGATCTCTAACATGTGGCGATTGAAGATGAATCCATAATCACCAAAACGTTGAAAGCCAAAGCCAAGAGCAAACCTTCTTCTCTCTGTCGAGTATCTCAATGCTCAAACTATTAATAGGCAATAGTCCAGAAAATTAAGCGAACCTTGTGAGATAAGAGGCTTCCTTAATATATAGACAATCCATCTAAGTAATACTTCGACTTCTAATTAGTCTCAAAATGGATTAGTAAAGTCCAATTTAAATCATAATAGACCTAGTAATCCCTTGCTAGCAAGACTTCTCTTGTCCTAATTTGAGTCAAAATCATTTTTCACATAATTGACGCAATGCTCAAATTCTTACATAGGATTCAAGTTATAAGAATCAAATTCAAGTAGTCGGAAATAGACAAATTCCTTTTTATAGAGATCAAACTCATCTAAACCACTGTAAAATGCCTTATATAATAAAGAGAAATACCACTAAATTGTAATGTGAAGTAACATATATGTGAATTGCATATTGTAAATTATTAATTGCCTTGCCATGAATATTGGTGGCAATTATCCTATTCTTTTTGAAGCAATGCTTGGATGGGGACAACCTCAAGTTTTGGGAAAAACTACTTGTTTTTACGAAACTTGCCAGCTTTTTCCAATTTCTAAGATATCTCAATTCTAAATCTCTTCATATCTTCACATCGTCACATCCTCTACACAGAAGGATTTCTTGAATCTGACATCGTAACATCGTATTAAAGCAAGTAAATTCGTTAAGTCTGATAGAATCTGAGTTGGAACCAATTTAAACTTGAATCAGAAATTGAAATCCCGAATTAAAACTCTGGAAAAAAAAGTCAAGTGACCAATGTAGAATTTCTTGCATGTGTGACCACTATGTTGTGGTTCCACGTGAGAGGAGTGCTAAAAAATATTATCTCACATCGAAATATTATAGAAAATAAATATAAAATATAATGGATAGTTCCACTCCTAATATTATCAAGCCATTTTAAAGTGAAATTCCACATCTACTTAAATGGAATTAGTGAAAATTAATAATATCAGTGTTGTTAGTGTTTGATTATTGAACCAACTCTAAAGTCATAATAATTCATGCATGCATGATGTCGAACTGTATACTCCTATTAAAAATTTTCTTTAGAAAGTATCAAATGGAGAAAATCTGGTTAATAAAAAGACATTTTAAATTATAAAACACCTTGCATAAAAAAAAAATTATAAAACACCTGCATATTGTGCATTTGGATGGATCATTTTCAAAATGAAATTAACTGTAAAATAAAAATAAGTATATGCATAATACCAACGTGCATATTTGCTCCCTAAGAAAAGTAGCACTAAATATCCATGCAACCAAAAAAGTAACACAAAAAATCTATGCATCCACTCCACAACAAGCTAGCCATTGTGGTAGCTAGTGGATATTTGAAATACAAACCCTACTTTTCATAAACTTCAAAAAAAAAACAACTCCGAAAAGAGATACGAACCCAACTCTCTCTTCTTCTCTTCTACCTTTAAATACCCCCTTCCCCCTCTTCTTTTAGAACTCGTACCCAACAACGCTCTCTAATCTTCTCTCTCTCTCTCTCTCTCTCTCTCTCTCTCTCTCTCTCTCTGAAAAGAAAAGAAAAATAAAAATAAAATTAAAGCCTTGAAAATGGAACAAAATAATTTACCAGTAATAGCCAAGAAAATATGGAGTATAGTACGTGTAGCTTTCTTCATGCTAAGAAAGGGCATCTCAAAGCGAAAGCTCCTACTCGATCTCAACTTGATGATGAAGCGTGGCAAGCTAGCCAGCAAAGCCCTGAGCAACCTCATGTTCCACCACCACTCCCACCACGGCACCACCGAGGCCTCCTCCGCCGCCCCTCGTGAGTATGAGTTCAGCTGCAGCAACACCCCCAACTACCCTTTCCACCTAATGGGCAAGCGGCGCCACCACAACAACCACCGCAATTTCTTTGCGTGTGCTCACGCGCCGCCCGCTCAGGATGACGAGGTTGCGACCGCCAGTGCGGTGAAGGCCGTGTTGGAGATGTTGAATAATGAGGGCATGGTAGGCTTGGAGGGGGCTTCCGTGGCACCGTCCCCGATGCTTTCTGGCTTCGGGCAGAGCCCTATGGTCCGCCAGCTGAGGATAACGGACTCGCCGTTTCCGTTGAGGGAGGCGGAGGAGGACAGCCGCGTTGACCAGGCGGCGGAGGAGTTTATAGAGAAGTTTTACAAGAATTTGTGGCAGCAGAAGGAAATGCATGAGTGATGAGTTTGGTGTCATGCAAAAATATGTGCTGGAGATTCATGTGATGTTTAAAATTGGCAAGTTATTTTGGTTATTAATTTCAGTACGTCGTAATGTTGTTAATTAAACAATAAAAGAGAATATTTTAGTTAGCTTAATTACTTTCAATTTCAACTCTCAAGCCCTTAATTGATTTTCTATGCTCTTTAAGAAATCCTATAAAGAAGTTCAGAAGAAATAAATAAAAAGTTGGTCCATCCAAGTGTTTATATAGGCTTTTAGCCTGGGTGTTCTACTTTTTTATTTTATATTAATTATCAATTACCCTTGCATTAGGGTTTTAATTTAACAACAAAAGAAAATAACTAGTTATAATTATAGACAGATTCCAGGTATCTGGCTGGAATTAAAAATTACAACATGCAAAAGAAAGGTACAGTAGATTCATCTCAAGGTACCAGTTCGTACAGCAAATATATTGCAGGTACCTGGGGACAAATTAAAATGGAAAAAGATGTATTCATAAGTAAAAATGTAAAATTAGTATCATAAAAATGCATATAATTAATTAAATTCATATTATTCATACATATGTACGTAGCTAATTTCTTGTAAACTTTTATATTTTAATCATTTTTAATGGGATTTGTGTTTTATAGTCAGTTGGAAAGTTTGCAGCATTGCAATCATTTCAATCTTAGTTTGTAAGTCATGCATCCTAGCTCCAATTTACAAGGACCAATTTGGGGCCATATATATTATTTTATTTTACCAAAATAGTTGAAGGCCAGGTATGTTGGACTTTGGAACATCCTGGTGTTTTTTTGTTGAAGAATATCAACATGAAATATTGAGTTAAACTTATTGTCACTGCTTAAATTTATTGTTTATGGATTTACGTGAATATATTGTTTATGGATTTACGTGAATTTATTGTTTTTAAATTTAAATATAAGAAAAATTCTTATATCTATTTTAGAGTAGATGTGCTCATTCTTTACATAATTAATTATTGAACTTTCGACATTCAAGTGGGATAACAAAATTTTTGATTTATTAGATATCATGTGAAGATTATATTTGTAAAAAATCAACTAAAATTTTTGATTTATTAGATATCTAAATTTTTGATTTATTAGATATCAAGTGGGATATCTAAAATTTTGATTTATTAGATATCATGTGTATCAAAATAATCTATGATTTTGATAAGAGCTTATAGTCAACCTTTAATTTAATTCAAACATATGAATGAGTACATAAATTAATACCAATTTATTTGATTATTTGTAGATATAACATTTACATGAAATTTTATAAAATTAATTAATCCGACTAACACAATTAGCTCAAGAAGAGAATGAATTATGGAAGAATAAGTCCATCCATTTTAAAATAAATGCAAATATTACTAACTCTTAACAAATTCACTTGTTAATTTTTTGTTTTGTTTCTCTAGGTCAAAGGAGAGCCTTGATTGATGTAATAAATTAGATATAAAAAGCGCGATGAAAAAGGCTTTTACAGCTACAGTGGTACTTCCACTACATCCTGATGTGATTCCACTACGTTAAAGTGAAACCAATATATATAATTGACCAAAAAAAAACAAAAGTGAAACCAGTATAGTAGCCAAACGCGGGCCCCTCCCTAGAAAATATAGTCACCTTTATTATTCTTTTTTGCCTTTGTTTTTATCAAATTTTATAACAAAACTGATACTTTGGGTTGGTAATTGGCTACTTTTGAAGATTGTATTCATAGAGTCGCACCCAAATTACAAATAAAAAGCACACAGCACTATTCATCTAAGGGCTGTCTTTACCTGACAGCTAGGACCTCTTGTAAATGTAGCCGTTGATCATCATGATCACAACAATTTTTTTAATTCCGAAAAGTTCAATATTGAGTACGAGCTTGGTTTAGTTAGTGATATTCCTTATTATTTTATAAGGGTAATAAATGATTATTTGAGTAATTAGTATGCCGATTTATTTTCATTTTTTTGTTTGTCAAAATATTAATGTTAACTTTGATTTTTAATTATGATTACTTTATAAAAAATGCTTGCATCCATCCTAGAATGAATTTACTCATTGTTCCTATGATTGATTACCGTATGTTTTTTATATATCCAAATTAATTACTGTAAAAATCAGAACCGTAGATTTAAAATATTATGTAAATATCATCTTTATTAAAAAAATTATTTCAAATTAGAGATCGTTTAGTATACTCGGTAAGCATCAAATCAATCGACGATTTCAGTAACGCTTAAAATGCTTATGATGAACCATTACCAGTTTGTTTGATATTTAACAAAGATGGTATTTACATGGTATTTTAATAAATCAATGGTTTTGATTATCACAGTTGGATAACAAACATGTATACGACAATCAAACATATATAGGAGTAATGAGTACGCTTCATCCTAAAATGGACAAATATTACTCTTATGTTATTGTGCGGCTTAACCAAAATCCACCTACAACCCTTTAAAATAAAATATCATTATATGAAAGTAAAAAGACAAGAATGTTCAAACCATGAGTGAAAATCCAAAACAAATCCTATTCCAGCACATTTGATTGTGTGGATGCATGAAACCCAGTTAATTATAAAATGAAAAGTTATGTTTGTGGAAGTATAAAAGTAGTAAAAAGTGAATTAAGTTCATGATTAAAGAAGATCATCGGCATATCAATTTCAATCTAAATTTAAATTGTAAACAAGATCAACATTGGATCGATCATCGATGTTAGTTTAGTTTAACACAGATGGATTAGGTACACATATGACAGACCAGATATGGATTAATTAACGTATAGATCGAGGTTCTTTACAGCGAATGGTAGAATAATTAATTATAGGTTGCCCTCTAATGGTCATCTTATAGTGTTTTTATTTTTTTATTTACATTTTACTGCATATGGTTGATTAATAATCTACCATTTCCCTACCCAAGGGCGGAGGAACATTAGGGATAGGGTGTGCTGGAATTTTAGGTTGAATTTTTTTTTTGGTGTTTTACATGTATAATTAATAAATAAATAAAAATTTCGCCCAGTGTAAAATATTAAAAGAGTTGGAGGAATAAAAAAAGGACAATATTTGCATTCCACCTTGATGATACCTCCTCGTACCACTCTTTTGATTTATCAAATTGTCTTTATACATATATCATAATCGGAACAGTTCATTCTCTAAATCATCATGTCAAGACCATCTCCGTCAAAATCAATAAGATTGGAGGTTATTTAATAATTTATATATATATATATATATATATATATATATCAACTAAATGGACAGTTTGCCATAAGAATCTTAATTCTTACAAAAACCGTTGATTTATATGATACATATAAATGACTAAACGACCTCCAATCTTGTTGATTTTTTACGGAGATGATCTTGACATGATGATTTAGAGAATGAATGGTTCCGATTATGATATATGTACAAAGACAATTTGATAAATCGAAAGGGTGGTACGAGGAGATACCACCAAGGTAAAATGCAAGTATTTTCCAAAAAAAATATATTTAAGATTCATATCTTAATCTGATTCATTTCTCGATCAAGACAACTAGTATTTTTTATTCTTCACATATTCTAATATTTAGACGACAACAAGGATTTTATTTTAATTTGTTGATATTATTCTACTCTTAATTTTCTTCTAATTCTAACTATTCTATTGCTTCTATTTGCATTTTTATTATTATTACATATAAAAATTGGAATTGAAAGATAGTACATACATATAAACATTACATATAAAAAAATAACCTAGTAATTAATTAGATCTAAATACAATTAATTTTGACTAAATTGTTTTTAGCCTAGGGCTACTTATACTCCTCACTCCTGGCTCCGCCATTGTCCCTACCTCACTTAATTAATGTCACTTGAGCTACTCAGGGGTACATCTCATATGGTTCAATTCTTAGCTAGCTATAGGGTTCAAAACCTTTGATTCTTTTTGAAGGACAAATTCAAAAATGAAATTGAAGTGCTTTATTTAATTTTCTCTAATATAAACCTAAGTTCGAAATTTTAGACTTCGTTTGTTGTTTTAATTTTGAATTTTCACTTTTTATATGTGAGATATGATAAGATGAGGGATACATAATGATGAAGAAAGAATATGATGGAAGAGATCGATGAAAAATATTTTTAATAAAAAAGTACACAAAATGAAAGAGATAAAATATATAAGAAGAGATACACAAAATGAAAGTACGTATAAGAGAAAAGGAATGGATGTATGGAGGACAATGGTGCAAAGGGAATAACGAATACGTACAAAATCTTAGAAGTAAAAACCGCTTATATAGTTTTTGGTTTCTAGTTTTAATTTGGTATACATTTCTTTCTATGTTTGTTCTTTATCTATTACATTATATATTTCAACTACTCATCTTGAGACCTTTTTCTCCCACATATCAAACACAAAATGAGAAACTATTAAAAATAAAAAAAATTAAGGGTGCGTATGATAACCATTATATTTTAAATTTTATGCTTTACATTTGGAGAAAGTAGATGAGAGCAAGGAGAAATAAAAAAGAGTTAAATTATGATGAGGAAGAAATGAAGAAGAAAATGAAAATAAAATTTAGAGTGAACAACTTAAAATAGATTTTAGTTTTCAGTTTTATTTTGTGTACTTTTTCTTATGTATATATTTCATCAACGTCTCTTCTGCTATATATGTTTCTTTCATTCTTTTCTCACATGATTTCTTCTTACAACTAATATAAACAAAAAACGAAAAATAAAAAAACTAAATATTTTAATAACGGGCCTTAAGTAGCTATAATCCAACTGACCCTATTATAAACTGTCTTCTTTGTTGTACTTTACAGGACTCCTCCCGAATTTTCCCTCGAAATCCGTGAGAACCCCTACTCCCGTCTGACAATACCTGAACTATCACAATGTTCCTTGAAATACCCTCACCAATTCAGGAAACACTTTACGAGAATTCTAGTGAAAATTCGGCAAAATCTCCCCTGCAACCAGTCAATTCGTCTTTTACCTGTCAGACGAAAGATACAAAAATAAATACAAAACTAAACAGACTAGCTATAACCCAAACTACCAAGCCCTCGAATAATTTACAATACCCAAAAGAGGATCAGAGCAACTAGGTAACCTTTAATTACTGAAACTAATGAAAGTCCTACGTGGATGTAACACATCGAAAGATAATGCCTCCTCCTAGTCTCGTCGCATCGTTCCGCTACGGCTTAGCGAGCGCCAAAATCGAAACAAATGTGAGTGGACAATAAACCATATCGAAGCGCACACGCTATTAAAGTGACGATAAAGTAGAAAACAAAATAAGGGTAATCCAGACAACCCACTTCATGGTGAATCAAATTATTTTAAGACCCTCCATATAGACATATATATATATATATATATATATATATATATATATATATATATATATATATATATATAAGGGGACGATTGAGAATAAGGGACTGGGCTTGACTGGGGTTTTACTAGAGATTGAAAAGGATCGTAACTGGAAACCAGGGCTGACTGATAATTAGGCCTGAACTGGCCCAAGGTAGAACCAAGGACAGTGTATTGGTTTCTGATGGGAATTGGTGAATGACCAGGGTAAGGGACTAGGGATGAAGGAGTGAATGACTCCTGTTTGACTGGTGCTAAGGAGGCAGGGAGCCTCCGGGTTGACTGCTTGTCCGGAGCTTTCTCAGACATGTTTACTCTGCAAGAATTCTCTAGTTAAGAAATCTGGAATACAATTGTCTCTCCCTCTCAAATATTCAATTTCAAAATCAAAAATACTTAATATAGCTTGCCATCGTGAAAAAATCTGTTTGGATGCAATATTTTGAACATCTTTTTCAATAACATGCTTGGCACTTTTGCAATCGACTCTGACTAAAAAGTTTTGGTTTAACAAGTCATCTTGAAATTTTGAGATGCATAATACTATAGATAAAATTTCATTTTTAATAGTACTATAATTTTTTTGAGCTTGGTTCCAAATACCGGAATGGAAACGAACAATTTGTTCTGATTGACTCTGGGGAGTTCTTTGTTTGAGAATACCGCCATAACCGACGTCAGAAGCATCTGTTTCAACAATTTTGAAAGAATTGACTGAAGGAATACCAAGACAAGGAAGGGTCTTGACATGTAATTTGATTTATTTGACTATGTTGGTATGAGTGACTGTCCAGGCAGGAGGATTGCTCTGGAGACGATCAAATAAAGGCTTACACTGTTTTCGCAGATCCTGATAAAAATCAGAGACATAATTGAGGGATCCGAGAAATCTCTGGAGTTGACTTTTATCTAGAATTTCATCTGGGAATTTATCAGCGAATTCAATGACACGGTTAATCGGTTTGACTGTGGATTGGAATATATCAAAACCAAGGAATCTAATTTTGGTTTGGAATATCTTAACTTTTGATGCGGAAACAACTAAACCATTCTGCTGGACAATTTCTAAGAATTTACTAAGATGTTTCCAATGTTGTTCAATTGACTGAGAGAAGATAAGAACATCATCAATGTAAACTATGGAAAATTCACTATATGGATTGAATATTTCATTCATTATGTTCTGGAATTCACTAGGCGCATTCTTAAGACCAAATGGCATTACATTCCATTCGTAATGGCCGAAAGGAGTGACAAATGCAGTTTTGTACCTATCATTTTCATGAATCTGAATTTGCCAAAATCCGCTTTTCATGTCGAATTTTGAAAATACTACGGCATTTCCGAGACGGTTGACTAGATCTCTTTTATTAGGAATTGGGTATCTAATCCATTCGAGAACTGAGTTAAGAGGTTTATAATTAATTACTAACCTGGGGACTCCTCGTTCTAATTCGGCTTGCTTTTGGACATAAAATGCAGCGCATGACCATGGGGATTTACTTTTCCTAATTATTCCTTTACTGAGTAATTCATTTATTTCTGTCTTGCAGAACTCCATTATTTCTTGACTCATTTGGATTGGTCTTGCTTTTGTAGGTATTTTACTTTCATTGAAGTCTTTAATATAGGGAAGACGCACTAAATGTTTCTTCCTATGCCAGAAAGTATTGGGAAGGTCAGCACAGATTTTACTTTTGATACTTGCTTCAAACGATTGTATTTTAGATTGAAGTGTTTCCTGTTTTAACTGTTCTTCAATTCTTTTAAATTTGATTTCTTCCTTAAGATAAGATAACTGTTGGGTTTTACAATTGATTAGATTAATGGTTTGTGATATGGAATCCTTTTGAAAGGCTTTGATTGTTTGAAGTGCAGGATTGACTAGAAATTTGAATGTAACTTTTTGATGCATTGGGTAAGTGGTTATTGACTCATAATCTGTGGTGAAAGGATATAATAGCGTGAGAAATGGGAGACCTAGAATCATTTGATCACTTATATTCTTTATTAAAACAAAGGGTGTTTTAAAACAGACATTAGCTTGGCAAATATGGGCTTTTGGGATTTCATATTTTAGCTCCATTTTACTACCATTTGCAGATTTTAAAGATTGAGTTGATTTAATATAATACTTTGTTGGAACTAAGCCTTCCTGAAGGCAGTTCAGATCTGCACCGGAATCAACTAGGGCAATAGTCGTTAATTCAAAATCTTGTATTACTAATCGGACCGTGATATACCATTTTTTAATATGAATTTGTTGTATAAGATTTAAAATATTATCATGACTTTGGTCTCTTTCGGATTCATGGTAGGATTGTTCTGCTTCTAAATTATTGGTATTGATTAACTGAGTTCTGATTTCCTGATTTTCAATTCGTAACTCTTGACTTGTAAGTTTTAACTGTTTGATATCTTCTTTAATTTTGTTGACTTCAGAATGCAAATCTTGGATGGTTACTTCTTTTTTAACTTTATTAAATCGTTCCAATGTTGTTGTAAGACTTATTGTGCCGGATGGTTTTTTAATTGGATCTTGCTCCTGCTCATTTCTGATAATGACTCTTCTTAACTTTTTTAGGTATTCTGACTTTAATTCCGGGTTCTCAATTTTCCCAATTAGATCGATCAGTAACTCTTCTTGTTCTTCTTGTTTGGTAAGGACATTGATTGTTTTACAACAAGTATCTTGACAACCTATTTTTATTCCTGGGGAACTGGACATTTCATCATCAGTAGATGTATGTTTACTAAATTCGGAATCAGAAAGGACTTCTTCACTGGAGTCAGTATTTCGTAATTCCAATATTCGTATTAAGTCTTTTTTTTCTTCATCAGTAATTTTTAACTGGTTAATCTTATTTTTTACTGGGCATTTATTTGCAAAATGATCAGGCTTTTGACACTTATAACATTTAGCAGTATGTTTGTCTGGGCGTGTTTTGGGTATCCAATTTTTTGACTTGTTTTGCCAATGTTTTCTTGGTCGTCGCTTTTCGTAAAATTTATCCGTCTGGAATTTGTTTTTATTATACGGTTTGTAAGATTTAAAATATTTCTTATTACTGTATTTATGTTTCTTTTCAGAAATATGTTTATTTTTTCGTGAGGGAGGAATAGGAGGTAAACCATATTGTTCACAGAAATTTCCTAATTCATATTTTGCTTTTCTTTTATCATTATTAATTTGCCGACTTATTTTCATATCAATGCACATTTTGAGGCCTTCTTTCTGGATGACACTTACTATGTTTCCATAGGTGAGTTTATCATAATTAATGTGACCTTGTTCATTACTGAGGAATTGTCGAATTTTGTGAGCAAATAGATTTGGTAGACCATTAATAAATTTTTCTTTCCAAAAAGATTGATTACTATCTTCACGTAGCATTACTCTAGATATAAAGACATCTTTATACCACCTAAAGTCACTTAATGTTGGACATCTTAGGTTACTAAGTTGATCGTGAATTCTTGTAGTGACATTACTTGGGGTTCCTATGAAATGTTCAATTATTGTGAGAAGTAAAGTATTAACTGCATCAGGAACTCCTGCTCCAATTCTTTCATCAAAGACAGGGAGGCCTTCCTCGTCGTGAAGGACAGAATGTATAATTTCTTGTTTACAATGTTCAGTGAGATGTTTTTCCCACCAAGCACGAAGGGTGCCGGAAAATCCGGTAATGAAGAGATCAAGGATCTCTGGTTGACTGAGGTTATGGTTGGTAGCATAGCTGTTGGCAACCATTGTCATATGTTGTAATTTATTTAATATTTCTTGTTCAGATAAGCCATCTATATTCCATTCATAAAGTTTATCAGCAGATACTGTGAATTGGTTTTGAAAGATTCTTTCTTCATGTTGAATGTCTGGGGGTGTTGGCCTATTATACCAGTTTTTAGTTAAACTTGTTGGGTTCATTTTATGAGATAGTCTTTTTATTTCAAGGTTTTTAAAAGCGTTTTCAATTTTACTGATATTACTTGAATCAGACTCATGGGAGCATGAACTCTCATATTCTTGATTGTAAAGGTCAATTACTTGTAAACTTTTCTGGGGATCTTTTAAGTCTTTTATCATTCGTTCTATTTTTATAATGGACGATGAAGGTTTGAGTGGTAATCCTTTTTTATTGCCCGAGAATGTTAGTAAAGGTGATTCTTGCTTGGGTTTAGGGTGTTTTTCTTCAATTACGGAGTTATCAATTTTTGTTTCAATTTTATCTAACTGTTTTCCTAGGGTGATGAGACTTTGATTTGTATAGTTGTTTTGTTCGATTAATTTCTTAAAATCTGGACCTGTTTCCTGTGTGACAACTTTAAACGGTGATGCGACAACTTTGGCTTGATTAACATTAAGTATGATTGTTTCAGGAGGAGGATGGCTAGATGTTACTTGGGTTGAATCTTGTTTAACCCAATGTTCTTGGGTAATGACTTTTAAGTTATTTACTTCTGGATAATGGTTATCAATAAAATCAAGGAAAAATATAGTAGTTTGAGTTTGTTTCATGAAGTTTTCCCAATGTTGAAATATATTTTCTTTTTCTTGCGAATTAAATCTTTGTCGGAAAACATTTCTTCGTTCAATATTGTTGATTGACTCTATATCCTGATTTAGGAATTTCCAATTAATTTGAAATGGTTTCGTCATTGTTAACAATTGAGAATGGACTTCAAAGTCTGACTGGGTTGGTGAAGTTGGTTCTTTATAAGTACCGTAGCTAACTTGAGACTTAGTTTGGACACCTTTTAACTTTAAGTTTTTTAATTCTTGGTTGATGTCATGATCTCTTATGGATTCAGTCATGGTAGAAGCAGTCCCAGCAAAAGAATGCCTGGAAGGGTCAACTTTTGCAGAAGAGGAAGTATCGTCGATGTCTCGTAGTTGGACACTAGACCTGGGTCTTTGACTATCAAATTTGATTTTTACTGTACCATCTAAGTATTGTTGAATATCATCAAAATTTGTAAAGTTTCGTTGTATATTAAGCGGCTTACTCTCATTGACTAATGACCATTCTGAAGGGAGATTAACATCCGACCAACTAATTGTCTGTGGGACTCGAATTCTTGAGTTTCCTTGGTTACTTTGTATTAGCAATGTTTGATCTTTTGGGCTTTTATTAAGAGCTTGGAAATTCATGTTTGTGCCTGTTGTTTTGTAATAAATTCGGAATATTAAGGCTAAGGGTTGACTACCTTCAAGTATATGATATCCTGAGGTTTTAATGTTTAAAGTTAAAGCTTTTAAGACATGGGGATCAGAGAGACTGATTGTGAAATCTGGATAACAATCAAAGTGGATTGGTCCATTACACAGGCTTGACTCAATCATTCCAAGAGTGCTATCACTAAAGTCAGTGAATCTTGCATCTCGGAGACATAATAATACTGAAGCATTAAGACCTAATATTGTTAGGGGTTTAACTGCGACTTGGACTAGGCCGATATGTAAGAAGTTATGACCATCTTTTCTGTGTTTTCGTAAGGATTCAGCATTAAACAATTGACAGGTTTCATGTTCTTTACTTAAAGCATAAACTTGTTCTACTGTCTTAACATGATGTTCACTTTTAAATGAGGAAATTGACCATTTTTTCTTATAAATTTCACTGGTTGGAATTTTGGGTATATTCCAGTCATGGAAGTTTACTTCTTCATTAGCAGAATAAGTTACATGTTCTTCATTGACTATATCTGGAATTTTTGTTAAATTGGACATACTATATCTAGAGCTAGTTGAAGAATTAGATCTGAATAGCCTACTCATATTTCCAAAGTTTCAGTTATCCTAAATATCTTAATTAAACTAACAACGCTTATATCTCAAATTCATAATTACCTTAAAACCTACTGCTGTTCACTCATCTCCGCTCATGCACCACCCGCTCATGCCTCTCCCTGGGACTTATTGTTTGGGTCCGGACCTACTGTTTGGAGAAAAGATAGAACAATAGATTATGAGGTCAATATGAATAAACAGAATAAACGATAATAGCAGAATCAAGATAGACAGAGATAACCAGCCACTTGGGCGGATGAGTTAACCAGACAGAAATAAGATCTCAACACTTATGGCTCTGATACCAAAAGGGGACGGAAGCAGGGAAGCAGTTAACTAGTGTGATTGAAGCCACAAATTCAAAAGGGGACGATTGAGAATAAGGGACTGGGCTTGACTGGGGTTTTACTAGAGATTGAAAAGGATCGTAACTGGAAACCAGGGATGACTGATAATTAGGCCTGAACTGGCCCAAGGTAGAACCAAGGACAGTGTATATATATATATATATATATATATAATATATATATATATATATATACCTACAACTTACGAGAGTACCATTCAATTTGATGGGTGGAACCCTCGCCAAAAGCCAACTGTAACTGCCATCGTAATAACCCGGCTAAAACTAATAGTAATTAATTAAATATACTTATGAAGAATTTACTGAAAATCCAATTATAAAATAAAAACCCGATGGGACCCACGAAAACAAGAACAATGAAAACATCTTGTGGTCCACAAAGTTGCTTGGAAAACCCACTTCAAAGGAGCTTAAAATCATGAGAAAACCTAGACACAAAATATTGTAAAATATCTCACCATCCCCTAAATGTAATCCGGAGCCGTAGCTCGATATCCGGGGCCGTCCAACGCGGGGACAAGCCCTCCAAACCACTGCCGAAAATACCTCAAAGCAATGACTAGAAACCGAGAGGTCTAACGCAAGGACCTACTCTCCACAATTCCGAAAATACCTCAAGATATGCGGACGAAACCCTGTACTACGCGTAGACAGACTCAACAATCGTATGACGGAAAATACCTCACGCCACACGTCAGAGAAATAACCCTCAACGAGCACATGACCGAAAATACCTCGAAGTCCTGTGTCGGAGAAAACCATGATACCCGGGGATGGTATACAAGTGAAAACTGTAATGTAAATCCGAAATCCACTTTTGAAATCCTTATTACCTGGTATTAAACAAAATCAGAGAAAACTCGAACCAAGAGCCCAAAACCCAATAAAATTGAAATCCCGGGCCTAAGTCCAAACCTCATTTTCAAATCCATTATTGAAAATCCACATCCAAAATCATTACCTTTAGTCAATAATAAACCAAATAACCCAACTAACTTTAGTTCCCGAATCTCGTAATTATAATAAATCATTCATATTTCAGAAAATGCATACGAGAAGAAATTTGATAAATCCATTTAAACCTTTATCCTTAATTTCCGAGCCTTAAAAGGATAATAGTACATTTCTACTAATTTCTCTCCATTCCCACAACTCCTAATCCATAACATTACATTAAAACATAGAATTATATGCCTTGCAATCTAGGAAACCAAGTCCACTCACCTCAATGTTCGTTCGAATCCAACTCCAAGCTATTCGGTCATTCGTGACACTCAGAGCCGCCATGCCTGGTTCGATCAGAATCTGGCAGTTCGGTCAACTTCTCCTCTTCGGTTCGCCGTCTACGACAATGCTCCCACCTCCAAAATGGCACCAAACTGCTCGTGTGAACAAGGGGGTGCTTCTGGCCTTAATTTGGCTCAAATCGACCCCAAAATGGGTCGATGATGGTGGTGATGGTGCAGATATCACACGCGGAGAGAGAGAGAGAGAGAGAGAGAGAGAGAGAGAGAGAGAGAGAGAGAGATAGAGAGAGAGAGTGCAGGTGGACCCATGGCGTAAGGAGGGATAGTGTACCTTATTTATTCTTTTGGACTTTTCAAAAATTACCATTACGTCCTCATCATTTTAGACCTGTAACTTCCTCGTACGAACTCTGATTCTCGAGTGCCGCATGTCTCACACTCAAGAGTTCGAGATGTACGTAACGCTCCAAGATAAACTTCCAAAAGTGTCCTTGAACAAAAAGTAACTTTCGAACCCCTCCTAAACTTGAGGGTAAAGTGTATTTTTTTTAGTTAATTTTACAAATTTACTTTAAATATAAATCCGGGTCGTTACAATACTAAATTTTCAAAACTTCAAAGAACATAAATTTACCTTCAATATTAAGTGAAGTGTCAACACATGTAACAAGTTGAAGGATAATGCTATTTGGATATCATGTCACTACAGGAAATTCGAGGTTGCCCTACAAACTTTTGTCTGACGAAGTAGTTGTCGCCGCCTAAATACATTTTTCCCGACGAAAATGAAGGCTCGATGGGTAAGGTGTTTGCGGGAAGAACAAGTTGTTGGCGGAAAGAACAAGTTGTTGGCGCGTAAAATAGGAAGGGTTGGCCCGATGATCTGTTATATTCGTCGGGCAAGATGCGCTCTAACAACCAATATTGGTCGTCGGGCAACACTTGGTGTTGACTAAAGTTTACGCGATGAATCTTGAAACTTCGCCCTGCGAATATGCTTCGTCAGGCAAAAGTCTAAACACACTATGACAGGACCCGTCCCGAATTTTTGCTCGAAACCCATGAAAAGCCATGCTTCCGCCTGATAACTTAATAAATTTTCTAGAATACCCTTAAGTTCTTGCAATTAGTTACGAGAATTCTGCCAAAAAAACCGGCAGAACCTCCCCAATAAAATGGTTAAACCTGTCTTCCACCTATCAGACGAAGGATCAAATACCAATCTCAAATCCCAACAGTCTAATTCTCAACATTCCATCGACGTAATCATAATTTAAAATAAGTCCAAAAGGTTTATCAGAGCATCTAGGTGGGAAATGTAGATACATAAAATTTATAAGTCCTACTCGATAGTCTTAGGTAAAGGCGCAGCTGGAATTTAGTGCCTCCGCCTCTGAATGTGCCCTCGTCAACTCAACGGCCTGGAGAGGATATAAAACGAGAAAAAGTGTGAGTGGATAAAATAATCATTTAAATATAATCTCCGAGGAAAACATACATTTCCCCCTCCATGAACAAAATAATGCATGCATAATATAATTTTTTTTTTAAAAAACAAGTAATCTACAAAGATAATACGAAAAACTTACCGGAAAAATCCAATTTTAGTTAAACACTCGGTGGGACCCACGAAAACCCGAACAATGGAAACATCATGTGGTCCACAACCTTGCTTTGAAAACCCTCCTCAAAGGAGTTTAAAAATCATGTGAACAGACCTGGACACCAAAAATATCATAAACATATCTCACCGCTCCTCGAATGTAATCCCGAGCCGTAGCTCAATATTCGAGCTGACTGACCCGGGGACCGACCCCCCACACACCCGATATACCTCGAGTTGTGCAGATGTAACCCTTTACTACGCGTAGATAGCCTCAACGATCTGGCGGAGAAATACCCTTCGACGCCGGCTTCAGAGAAACCTCAACGATCTGGCGGAGAAGAAATATTTTCCGCATCGACATCTTCGGTTTTCGTGACCCGTCGGGACGAAAGTGTTTTGGATGAGCGATGTGAAAATGATCAAGTCGTTGAGTTATTAGCCGATACTTTTCCTCCCGCATCGGATGATATGGATGATGAGTTGCCCAGATTTCAACCCAAAGACTCTGAGCTCCATTACGAGAGATTGTTGAATGAAGCTCAATGCGAATTGTACCCCGGTTGTAAATCATTTTCGATTATAGGGGCAGTTGTGGAGTTGATGCACATGAAAGTTGAGTATAATCAAACGAACAAGCATTTTGATCACATGATGGACATCATCATCTGAATGCTCCCTGAAAACAACCATCTGCCTAAGGATCATTATAGCTTGAAGAAGCTGTTGAAGGGCCTCAGTTTAGGGTTTATCAAGATCCATGCATGCAAGAACAACTGTGCATTGTTTTACGGTGAATTCGAGTAGCTTGACAAATAACCCGTGTGCAATGACCCTAGGTTGCAAAAGAACAAGATTCCGAAATGATACTTCCACTAGTAAGTTTCTGACATGCAGTGATGAAGATTTACTCATGAACCATCAAAATGTCAATTTTTATGAATGCTTTAATAAGCATATTCGGTTCTGACCAGACGGCTTTAAATCCTCAAAACATCAAGATTTTCGACGGGTGAGGTCTACAGACTTAAAAGTAACGATTGAACGGTCAATGTTTTGAAATTCCATCGTTTGAATATCAATTGAACCGAAACTACGAAAAAACCCATTGAAATTCACAAGCTTAACAATCAAGGCAAATAAGCTCCGTAAAACTTGATGATAACGATCGATGGGGCTTTAGGCACGTAAAACCAAAAATTGAACGGTCCCGATCTTGAAATTCGATTAGTGTACCTGATTTTTAGATCAGTCATAAACTCAAAAACATAAGCCTTTTGCCCGACGAAGACGTTTTCGTCGAGCAATTTGTCAGGATCCGTGGAGCAACTGTACTAAATTCGTCGGGCAACGTGAAACAAATGTGCATTATTTTTCGCGCAAATTTCATAAATTACGCCAAATTTTTCTGGAAAACTCAAACTTACCGCTTATATTTGCCCGACAACTGTGAAACTTTTGACCCGACGAATATCCACCGCGTTCTGTTACCCGACGAATTCATTAAAATTGGGCCGACGAAGGATTCGTCAGGCAAGGTTATTCAAACACAGATAAGTCGTGACTGACTCTTCTTTTTCTTCCTTCTTCTTCATTTTCCTCGTTATCTCCCCACCGTCACCTCTCTGCAACACAGACCAAACCTCCTCTCTCAAGGTCGTCGGCGAAGAAAACCACTCCCTCCCTTTCTCGCTCTCTCTCACTCGGACTCCGCCTCTCACTCGGCTGTCGCAGCTCTCTCTCTCGTCGATTTTGTCTCGCCACCACAACTCTCTCTCTCGCCGACAGTCATCTCATGGTCGAACTCATTCTCCCTTTCTATCTATTGTTAATGTGGATAGGTTATTGTCAATTTTGATTGTTTATATTTTAATTTTTGTTTGGATTGAAATTTGGTTTGGATATTATGAAATTTGAAATTGGAATTGAAATTTGGATTGGATTTTGGCAAATTGTGAATTTTTCTCAAAATTGCAGATTGTGGATTTAGGGTTTTTACTTGAATATTGTGAATTTGGATTGGATTGGAATATAAATATTTGGTTTACTAAGTTTGTTTGGATTTAGTAATTTAGGGTTAATGTTGATGATTTGTTGAAATTTTGATGTTTGGTATGATGTTGAAATTGGTATAATGTTATGAATTTTGCATATGATTTTTGTTATGATTTTGGATATGAATTTTATGTGAATTTTGGATATGTAAATTTTATGAATTTTGGATATGTGCATTTAAAAAAATATATGTGAATTTTTGATATAATGTAGGATATGTGAATTTTGGATATGTGAGTTTTATAAATTTTAGATATGTGAATTTTATGATTTTGGATATTATTGTATGTTTGGACTAATTTGTAAGTTTGGTTTATTCCCGAAATTTGGATTTAGAAATTTAGGTATAATGTTGTGAATTTAAGTTTAGTAATTTAGGTTTAAGTTTGTTTCGATTAATTAGTATTTTAGGTTTAATTTTGGTTTGTGTTGGTTTTATTAAAAAAAATTAGAATTTGGTGGTTTTATTTTTTATTGGCCAATTTACTAATTTTCAATAAAAAAAAATTCGTTTATTTATTTTTCGAATTAAAAAATGTTGGTTAATTTTATATGTGGTTTTGTTTTTATTTTGTGAATTTAATATTTAATATTTAAAATATTTGGTTATTTTATTTTATTATTAAATTTAAAATATGTTGGTTAATTTAATATTAATTATTTTAAATTTCTTATTGTAGATGTCGCATCGCACCTTGATCACATCAAGGACCCGCCCCCGCCCTTATCCCGTTGATCTTGCGGCGGAGGAGGCAGCCCCTGCCTCAGTAGCCTCCACAACGGTGTCTGTTCAGGCACCGACCTCGGATCATCAGCGACCCGGTGCACGATCGGCTCGTCGACAGCACAATAAGAAATAGGGGGACCCCTAGCCCCCACAGGATGACGCCGAAGCAGACGAACCGGAGACTGTTGCCGGAGCACTCCCTAAGGGTAAGTTGATTATTTTGTTTATTTAAACAACCGTTTTTATTTGTTACTCATATTTGTACTAATGTTCATCGAATTTGCAGGGAAGTCGGTGAGCGTGCGCGAGATCAACCGGGGTTTGACATCCCAATGGATTTGCAGGACAACGAATGCAAAGATCTCGATGGTGTAGGTGCCTCGCCTCTGGACAGCGACCGTAAAAATCCACAGCTTGGTGGTGCAAGACATAGGCGCGATTCTTCGCACCAAGTCCCTGATGATGGGGGATACTTTCAGGAACCAACCCTTGGAGGAGATCACGCGCTGTTGGAGAGAGTTATTGGCACGTGTTTCTCCCTTTTTTTACATTGTTTTCATTATTTATAATTATTTTACTAACTTTAATAATTTATTGCAGATCAATTTTGAGTTCAACCTGGAGGACATCGACGTCAGTAAATACTTGAGAAACCATTGGCAATTACGGTACGCCGACTGGAAGTACGAGCTCCATAAGTACTACAAGAGCTGATTTCCCCTGAGGAAGCTCGGGCAAATTCTCTAGAGGAGTTGGACAGGCCGAAACTGGA
The DNA here is from genome assembly GCA_037349345.1 of Oemleria cerasiformis. NCBI lineage: Eukaryota > Viridiplantae > Streptophyta > Magnoliopsida > Rosales > Rosaceae > Oemleria > Oemleria cerasiformis. Next base: position 3,163,841 of record JAZGTL010000019.1, on the reverse strand, counting down.
AGGGTGGCTGTGGTTGTGCGACCATTTCGTGTCCCCCAGCTATGTGGTACTATCCACCAAGTTAAATTTTTTTTTTTTTTTTATGTTATTTTCCATTTGAAAATATAATTATTGTTTTTACTAATGAAAAAGGAAAATCGGTTGCCAACACATCAAATCAGGGAGCGAAGAAATTCAACCACCGCAGGGTGGTCGCGATCCTTATCGGCCCGGTAGGAGGATCGGCACATCGCCGGGTCGATGTTCCCTGAGGTGGATGCCTGAGGGCAAATGTACGCTGGCTGGGGAAACCAAGAGGCTGACAATATTCACGTAAGTTTATTTTTTGCAGATTAAACATTACTTTTTAATTTGATAATTATATTTCTAATTAATATTTATTTGAATTTTTATGCGGCGATGGAGCAAGACGTCACCAGACACAAGTTGAGTTGACGCAACATCATCCCAACGTGCTGTTGGAGTAGCAACTACTAGATCCCGAGAGGTCGATCACCATCCTGGAGTGACGACTTGGTAGGCGTCCAGGGAAGATTGTCCGGGGGTCGGGCGACGGGATAATTCGGGATATCTCCAGTCGCTCTTTGAGTTCTTCCCAGAGAGCCAATCCTGAGGAGATGTCAGAGTTCAAGAGAAACTTCGAGACTCTCCAGGCCGAAAATGCGGAGATCAAGGCTTAAAACGCGCAGATCCAGACCTAAAACGATCAAATCAAGGCCGCGATCGCTAAGGTGCTTGACCGCTTGGGTGAGCGTGGGCTGGATGAGCTTCTGTCACAGCCTTAGCCCCCGGCCCAAGAGCCCACTCAAGACCCCGACCACCCCGACTCGTCGCCGAGTAGTTAGAACTTAATATGTAAAACATTACTTTAGTTTTAATTATGTAAAAACATAACATTAATTTTTATAAATATTTTTTTTATTTTCATTTTATTATTATAATTGTATTTTTAAAAAAATATTTTTATTTTAATTATATATATTTATTTAATTAAATAAATTATTAAAAATATTTTTTAAAATATTAAGCTGTTGCCTGACGAATAATCATTTCGTCTAGCAAAGTGAGACAATTCGGTGCACATCTGCCGAATTTCTGTACCTTTGCCCGGCGAAAGGAGTTCATCGGGCAAAAGTTGTTGACCTTTGGATTGCTTGACAAATCATAGGTGACGAATGGATCCGCCGGACAAGCTTTCAATTGCTCGATGAACTCACTATTTTCGTCGACTAACATCAAGCCGGACAGCTATGGCTTAACGAACGCTCCCCGACGAAGGTTCGCCGGGTTTAATGTTGCTCGATGAATTGTGAACTTTGCTCGACGAATTTGTTTCGCCGGACAAGCCTGTTTTTCTTATAGTGTGTACGGATATCAGATATTGATTATCTCATTAATAGAAATGTATTTTACTCACATAAATAAGAATCGCATATATTAGAACCGTGAATAACTCTTCATAAATAATATCTAAATATCTAAATATGAAACTCTTCATAAATAATATCTAAATATCTAAATATGAGCTCTCTCTCAAACTTAACCATAATAGTCTAATAAAAACCAATTACTTACCATAACATGCTATATGTCCGACCTCTTGTATATTAAAACAACGGATCTTTCAATTATTGTAAATGACTCAACTAGTTAGAATATGAGACACCATTCAATTAGTAAAGACTTATCACTATACAATCATTGCTTTGGTACTTCGTTTTTAATTTTTAATTTTGTATTGTATGTGAAAGAAATCATGGCAACTTTATTCAGCTGAATTTCGGTAACTGAAACTTAGGATTAGAGTATCAATGGAGTCTTAGGTGTGAAGGTGAGAGATGAGGCTGGACAAAATAACATGCTATATGTCCGACTCATAACATGCTTTTGATAAATATTGTAAATCATGTTTTTAGTTGTTGAACGAGTTGACTTGGAAATGAGGATTTATTCACATGAGAACATCATAACTAGTTAGAATTATTGTAATTAATACTTATAAACTATGTTCTTAATTTTTTTTTTAAAATATTGGGTTAGGATATTTGAAATTATTGTAGAATTGTAGGTTGCTTTAGTAATTTAAAATAAGGGAAACTATTGCCACCGTCCTTGAACTTTACACTAAGTTTAGTTATCGTCCCTGAACTTCATTATTAGTAGGAGACGTCCCTAAACTTTACACTAATTTTAGCTATCATCCATGAACTTCATTATTATTAGCAGATGTCCCTGAATTTCATTATTAGTAGCAAACGTCCCTTAACTATGCCTAAATGTACATTGACAGTCATTTCGTTAAAATTCATAGCTATTTATGTTAAAAATAAGGGTAAATTATCTTTTCAAGTGTGTTTATAAGGATAAAATAAGGATACTTCATTAATGTTGAGTGGAGGGAATTATATAAACACACTTAATAAAAAGATAATTTTACCTTTATTTTTAACCGAAATAGTTAAAATTTTTAATGAAAGGACTGTCAATGCACATTTAGGCATAGTTCAAGGACGTCTGTTATTAATAATGAAGTTTAGGGCCGATAGCTAAAATTAGTGTAAAGTTCAGGAACGTCTGCTACTAATAATGAAGTTCATGGACGATAGCTAAAATTAATGTAAAGTTCAGGGACGATGACAATAATTTTCCCTTAAAATAATGAAAAGAGGTAATGAGAATCATTAACACCCCTCCCCTAGTTAATGAAATTACCACAAAATGGGTAATGAAATTACCTATTTTGAATGGGGTAATGATTATCTATTTTGAATGGGGTAATGATTACCTATTTTGAATGAGGTAATGATTACCTAATTGCAAGTAAACCTAAGAGAAGTAAGTAATGAGAATTAATATTTTTTATTTTATTCTCATTATTGATAAGTAAACATGCCTTTAAAATAAAATAACAAAAAAAAAACCTAATAATTAGGTCTAAATACAATTAATTTTGACTAATCCAGGGCTACATATACTTCTTGCTCCGTCGTTGGGTCGACAAAAGGCCAATATTCTAACTAGTTTAATTAATTTGTGGTAAACTCAAAAAATAAACGTTCAGGTCGATCCCAATTCCGAATAGTAGATGTGAAGGTGAGATGGATGCATATATGTTGATATTTCTTGCGGGCAAAGATGTTTGGTTTTGCTACTTGCCAAGTCTCTTTTAACTTTATAATTTCCATAAATAATATAAGGAAAGGTGTCATCAATCAAAACTCTTGTAAAGCCAAAAACTTTTAAGTAAAATACATATGTTAGGTGAAAATAAGAAATCCAGGCAAAATGCTAGACAGATGTCACTTTTTGAACTCACCTTTGGTCAAGATTGACATGCTTTACGTGTAATCAAAACCATATATTAATTTAAGATTATTTTAGTGGAAAAAACATCTTTAATTATTTAAATGAAAGTTAATCGAACACACTTGCTAGCCCCACAGACGTACTTAGCAATTAAAGAGAAAGATATTTTCTCCCTCTCTGTGATATTGATAGGTTAAATGTTATGGATTCAATGTTATTAGCAAGTATTTTAGTTTAATGTTTAAATTATTGACGAAAATGCCATTTTCTTCTCACGTATACTTTTATTGTCATATTCAGATTATAAGTTCGCACAATCAAACTCGGCATTACATATGAATTCGTAAGTAATTATGAAGAGTTGGCCTCTTGATTAATTTCGTAATTGTTACTAAAGGATGGTCTTAGGCCTTTGGTATTTTTTTTTCAAAAAAAATTTGTTTTATTTGAAAGTAAAGTAGTATAAAAATGTTTGATAAAAATGAGAAATTTTTTTTTAACAACGGACTTTTGACAATAATTTTTAATAGCAATCTGCATGTTACTTTTAAAAGTCGTTTTTACCAAAATTATTTTAGTGTACAACTATTTATTATGAAAGAACAACAAAATAACTTTACAAAAAAACACAATAGAAGTAACATTTCAAAAAAAAAAACACAGCAATACCAAGCTAGCTTTTAATGTTTGATTTGTTCAATTATCCCCCTCGATCGTTTTGGTTCGTAATTTTGTTAGGACTAAATATTTATATGTTATTTGTGACTAGTTTGACTAAAATTGTACTCTATATATATATATATATATATATATATATATATATATATATGCGTGTGTGTGTATATCATGTTCTAATCTATATTAAACAATTAATAAGGGTGGCCGGGTTTGTTGTTTGAGTGAGTTTAAAAAAGAAAAAATATATTACGATTAAGTGTAATATTCAAAATATTAAATTATTATTGATTTTATAGTGCATTAAAAAAATAAATTGATTCGTAGAATTCTTCTCCTGAGGAAACTTTCTTTTTTATATGTGAGCTCATTTTTTGTTGCTAAAATCCTACTTTAAGGCGGTTATGTTGCAGCTTAGATTATGTAGGTTCAAATTCAAGATTCTTTGACATTTACATGAGGATTTTCAATTGAATTATTTGCCACCTTTTGGTTTATATTTAATATTTATATTGTGTATATATTTACCTGATACTGACTGGGAATATTTATATTGTGTATATATTTACCTGATACTGACTTGCTTTTCGCCCGCATTTTTGTTTGACATATTTGGCATCGCATAAGTTACGCTTGGACGTAGTTGACTAGTCAAAATCAAACCTTTTCAAACATGGAACTGCCCGCAAAATAAAGGGAAATCTTTTGCAAAGGGAAATCCAGCCTATAAGGTTTTAGTTTTAGGTTTCAGAATAAACCAACCCAAAAAAAAATTAGTGTAGACGTTGTAATTGCTCTATCTCATAAACAAAATGTCTCATATGTCTTCATCTCTTATATGAACGTATAAGTTTGATTTTATCTTGATGTAAAAGTCGATCGACTAAAAATGTAATCTTTTCTATTTATTGCTAAAGTTTTAAAGTCATAAATTTCTTGAAATCTAAAATATGAACTTGAAATGTGATTTTATGCTCTAAATTAAGTAAAGATAATACTTACATCTCATATTTGGGGAAATCTCCTCTTTTCACATTTTTAATTTAAGGAACTTTCTATATACATATGTCATAATCCAAATAACAATTTCGCAAAAAATCAATAAGATTAGAAACATGTTTAATTTAAGGAACTTTCTATATACATATGTCATAACCCAAATATCAATTTCGCAAAAAATCAATAAGATTAGAGGTGATTAGATTAGTTATATTCATATACATCAAATATATCAACGACATTGATAACCGTTAAAATCCTCATGGTGAACCAATTATTTAGTTGATACATATGAATGACTTAACAATCTCTAATTTAGTTGATGTTTTAATAAATGATCTTGAAATAATAATTTAATCATTTAGAAGTTGAACGATTCCGTTTATAATATATGCATAACGATAATTCGATTAAAAAATAGGATGATCGATCAAGTAGTTCTCCCACAATATGATGCAACTTGCAAGTAATATCTATTATCTCAACTTCATAGTAAGAATTCAACTCTCCAATATGTCCCCTTTAATACCGTGAATCAAAAGGAAAATAAAATGTAGATTACATCACCTTGGGGATTAAGAAACAAAACCCTACGGCGCATATTTAAATTGACATCTTTGTTCCATGTATATTCGCCAAAAGCATGATTGCAACAATTAGGACTTTTCCTGTGAAATGCTAGCTGCTCTTCCAAGCGGCCTCCCATCAAAGGAAATGTTTTATATTCACAAAACTGTTTTTTTGTTGCTCTTTTTCTAGCCATTTGGTTTAGAAAGTAATAATTATATTTGAAATACTATCACATGATATTATATTCTGCATATATAAACCACATAGGAATCAGGGGATCTTATGTCCCTATGGTAATTTTCTTGTTACAATTCTCACTTGTATACGTAAATCACACCAATTTTCTTAAAATTCTTGAAGTTGTTTATTATTTATTGCTTATTGCTTTCCATTTCTCTGTTCATATGCCAATATCATTTATTACTTAATAAGTATTGGAATTTGAGTGCGTACTTACATACTTTTAGATACTCAAGATGAATAATACCACGGTTTCTTATTGAAAATAGAAAACATATGTCACACCTCGAATTGCAAGTGGAAGGGCGGCTAAGCTTACAACTAGATTCATTATAAATTGAATTACATTGTTAATCACCTCTTTAATAAGACATATAAGGGTGGTAATTTTTGACACGGTTCGAAACTCGCACGATTAAAATTTCGGGTCAACCCGTTATGACACGTTTAATAAACGGGTGAATTTCGGGTCAACCTATTAATCCGTATAATAACCTATTAATCCGTTTAATAAACATGTAGATTTCGGGTCAACCTGTTAACCTGTATAATGACCTATATATTAACCCGTTTAATAAAAATGTCAATCACTAACCCATATATCTACCCATTTACCTACCTATATACTTATTAAATCTTATAGTTTAAATAGGTTAAACATGTCATAGGTTAATTGGGTTTCGAACACGACCTGTTTATTAAATGGGTTACACGGGTTACCTGGTTCTTTAACAGGTCGGGTTCGAGTTGGACATTCTTAACACGATTATTAAACGGGTTAGTTTCGAGTTGGGCATATTTGGGTAAAACAGAATTCATGACACGATACAAACTCGACACGACACGACTCATTGCCAGCCCTAAAGACATCAATACCCCGACAAATCAACAAAATAATTATTATTACATACAAATGGAATTATTCAAGTGAGAGGCGGCTGATTACAAACAACGTGCCTGTGCAAGATATTAATTGGATACCAGATGAAAAACCATGAGCTAGAAGCCTTCCTTTGAAGGTGGGGAAACTAGAAAGTGGCAAAATTATATATTTTTGTGCCTAGCAAAAGTTAAATTTCTTTCATGCCAACCTTTCTCCATTCTCCCCACTAACAAAAGGAGGGTCTTACAATAATACAAAGCATGCACCTCTTTCACTTGAACCCTAATTGCTTTTGTCCATGCAACCACCAAAATGCCACAAGCATATAGTTTTTGGCGTTTGTGCACATTGTGGATGGAGTTTTTTTTTCAAATTAGAGAGAGCTAGCTTGCAGCCACAATAGATTGGCCTAATAGTTGGGGTGTTCTCACGTCTGAAATGCTTTCGCTTCGTTTTGAGTTTGATTCTTGCTAGAGGTAAATCTTTTGAATGTAGTCAAAGATGCGCTGAAACACCTGTTTGAGTTTTCTCGGTCCCTAAAAGGGTGAACTGACATGGTTCATCACTAGCTGGTCCCTTTTTTTTTTATTTAAAAAAGTTGAGCTAGCTTGCACTAAATTTTTTGTTACATAATTAATTAAATTAAAAAATTTAGCTTCGTTAGGGGACACAAATTTACAAATTCATACAAATTACAATGCATATGTGTATTTAAGATAACATGACTTAATGCGACATACTTATAACATAAATTTATATATACAACATGCATACATAAATATATTACGATATTAATAAGTGAACTTAGTAGTATAGGCTTATAACTAAATAGAGCATTAATGTAATTGATTATTGCTTACACCACAAGAAAATCTTAGTTGTCCGACTAGTTTTTGCCCGACGCATACTATCTCGCGGGGTAATATACTTTTGCCCGACGGATAAGAATACTCGCCGGGTAATATTTTGGCGGGAAGAAAAAGCCTTTGGCGCGCAAAAGTGGAAGTTGTAACCCGACGATTTGAATCCCCCGTCGGATAACATTATCAACAACGACGACCAATCTCCGTCGGGTAACACTGGGCGTTGACTCTATGTTACCCGACGAATCATTAAAGATTGCTCTACGAATTGTGTTCGTCGGGCAAACGTCTAAACACACTTAATACCTGAGACTCTCTCTTTTCTTCTTCTTCTTCTTCCTCCTCTCTGCTTCATCCTCCGTTCTGCTTTCTCTCTCCCTCTCACTCACTCACTCTCTTTCTCTACCTATTGTTATCATCTCATCACCAATTTCACTACCAATCAAATCCTTTTTCTCTATCAATCATAAAATATCAAATATTAAGGTATGAAAATTTTATTTTTTTGTAATTTTGAAATTTTGATTTTTGATTAGGAATTAATTATGTTTTGTGTTGTAGGAATTTTGTAGTTGATTTGAAGGAATACTTATAAAAAGGTATGTGTGTTTACCTCTCTATTTCATTTTGTTAAGAATGTTGGATATAATTATGTTAGGAATTTTTGTATTTATTGTGGAAAATGTGTAGAAATTGTTTAGAATTTGTGGAAATTAGAAATTAGAAAATTTGTTAGGAAAATATGAAAATAGAAAAAATGTTATGAAATTAGGAAAATATGAAAATAGAAAATATGTTAGGAAATTAGGAAATTTTGTTGTTAAATAGGAAAATAAAAAATATGTAATGAAATGATTGAAATTAGCAAATATGTTTGGAAATTAAGAAAAATGTTAGGAAATTAGGGAAATATAAAATATGTTTGGAAATTAAGAAAAATGTTGGGAAATTAGGGAAATATAAAATATGTTAGGAAATTAAAAAATTTTGTTAGAAAATAGGAAAATATAAAAATATGTAATGAAATTATTGAAATTAGAAAAAATGTTAGGAAAATAAGGAAATAGAAAATATTTTAGGAAATTAGAAAACATTTTAGGAAAATAAAAAATATGTAATGAAATTATTAAAATTCGAAATTATGTTTGGAAATTAGAAAATATGTTAGGAAAATAGGGAAATAGAAAATATATACATAAATTATAAATTTTAAAACTTTGTTTTATGCATAATTTATATATGTTCGTATTTGTGAATTTGTTGTGATATTTTTATTAAAACGCTTTATTTAGTTGCGACGGAGTGAAATACGTTCATATTTCATAACCGTTTATGCGAAGTTAATCAAGTTGATTAACTTCGTATAATGAAATTCAATGAAAAACCTTAGATCCGTTTGAGAGTTAGTGAATCAGATTGATTGACTGACTCTTGAATTGTCCATTTATTTGGACAGTTTGGGGGTGCGCAACTAGGTGTTGTGTAGTTGGCGGTCTACGATGTTAGGTTTCGATTGTGGGAAATTCGGTTTGTATCCCCTACACGTTCTCCGAATGCATACTAGATATTTGTTTATAATATCTACGTCGTGCACTTGGGGAACTGTAGGGAGATGCTGCCGAAATTTCCCTCGATCGGAACTTAGCCTCATAAGTCGCAAACTACACAACACAGAACGTGCACTCTCGAATGGGATAGGGCCAAATCACCGGAGGCATAAAGAGAAGGTTGCTTTTGATTTTAACTTGTTCTATTTACGGGACAATGTTAACTCAATTACTTACGTTGACTCTATTTTTTGAAAGCAGGCACAATGGACAGAGGGTGGATGCAAATGTTTGAGAGATCTTCTAATCAGTATTTGGATGGGATCGACAACTTCATTGCCTTTGCACATAGTCATTGCAGTGATACAAGACGTATCAGGTGTCCGTGCCGTAAATGTAATAATTACATTTGGATGTCGTTGAATGAGGTCCGAACTCATCTGGAATGGAATGGGATCGTACACAAATACACTAATTGGATCTATCACGGTGAAGAAATATTTTCCGCATCGACATCTTCGGTTCCCGAGACCCGCCGGGACGAAAGGGGTTTGGATGGGCAATGTGATAATGGTCAAGTCGTTGAGTTATTAACCGATTCTTTTCCTCCGGCATCAGATGATATGGAAGATGATGTGCCAAGGTTGCAACCCGAAGACTCTGAGCTCCATTATGAGAGATTGTTGAAAGAAGCTCAGCGCGAATTGTACTCCGGGTGTAAATCTTTTTCGGTTCTAGGGGCAGTTGTGGCGTTGATGCACATGAAAGTTGAGTATAATCAAACGAACAAGCATTTTGATCACATGTTGGACATTATCATCCGAATGCTCCTATAAGACAACTGTCTGCCAAAAGATCATTACAGCTCGAAGAAGGTGTTGAAGGGGCTTGGTTTAGGGTATATCAAGATCCATGCATGCAAGAACAATTGTGCTTTGTTTTACGGTGAATTCGAGCAGCTTGATAAATGTCCCGTGTGCAATGAGCCTAGGTTTCAAAAGAACAAGATTCCTAACAAGGTGTTGCATTATTTTCCACTGAAGTCAAGGTTACAAAGATTCTACATGTCGTCCCACACAGGCCGTGATATGAGGTGGCATAAGGATGAACGCATTGATGATGATGTAATGAGGCATCCGGCGGATGGAGAGGCTTGGAAGGAATTTGATAAAATGTATCCTGAGTTTGCTGCGGAGCCCAGAAATGTCAGATTAGGGCTCGCTACTGACGGGTTTAATCCGTTTTGGAGTTTTGCAAAGCCCTATAGCACTTGGCCGGTTGTTATGGTTCCGTATAATTTGCCTCTTTGGAGATGCATGAAGAAAGAATTCACAATCCTCAGTACTTTGATACCAAGGCTCAAATCGCCGAGTAATTCCATCGATGTGTATTTGCAGCCGTTGATTGACGAACTCGTGATTCTTTGGGAAAATGGTGTCCAAACATACGACAAGTGCAGTGGAGAAATGTTCACCCTACGAGTAGCCGTAATATGGACAATTAATGATTTTCCTGCTTATGCTATGTTATCGGGATGGAGCACCAAGGGCTATCTTGCTTGCCCGACATGTGGACCAGACACAACGTCCTTTTGGCACACATCTAAGGTATGCTACTTGGGTGCGGGTAGGTTTCTGCCTTGGGATCACCAATGACGAATGCAGTCTGACTCATTTGATGGTAAATCAGAGTTAAGAGGTCGACCAAGGGAAAGGTGCGGTGATGAGATATTATCCAAACTCAACAGTATACATGAGTTCGTGACAAGAGGATCGAAACCAGCCGAACAGGAAAATTGGACGAAAAAAAGTATATTCTTCCGGTTGCCATATTGGTCGAAATTGAAAATCAGACACATCACCGATCCTATGCACATCGAGAAGAATGTTGCTGAGAGTGTTGTGGGAACGACTTTACCCTTTGAAGGCAAGTCAAATAACACAAAAAAGACTCGTCTGGGCATGAAAGAAATGGGGATTCGGCCTAATTTGTGGCCAAAATTCGTCAATGGAAAATACATCATGGCTCATCCAAGTTATACATTTACGCCGGACAATAAGAAAAAATTCCTGAAGTGGTTGCAGGGTGTGAAATTTCCCGACGGGTACGCCGGCAACATATCCCGGAGTGTTAGCACGAACGGTGGGACCATTTCTGGTATGAAGAGCCATGACTATCATGTTTTGCTACAATGACTTATTCCGATTGGTATTCGACCCTTCTAGGAGGCTGGTGTTGTTGAGACGATAGTTTATTTGTCTCAATTCTTCCAGATACTATGTGCCAGGTCATTGGTTAAGGCGGACCTTCAAGCAATTAACGAGGATATTGTGTACATCATGTGCCGGCTTGAGCAAATATATCCACCAGCATTCTTTGATATAATGGTGCACCTACTAATATATCTGTCGGATGAGGCAAAGCTAGCTGGCTCGGTGCATTATCGTTGGATGTACCCAATCGAGAGGTATAACTTATCCTTGCTATTTGATAATATTTCCTTACTATCATGTATATATGTGAATTTTAATGTAACTTTCCTTGCAGAATGTTAGGTACGTATAAGTAATACGTTTGGAACAAAACACGTCCCGAAGGCTCTATAGCCGAGGCGTACATTGCAAAGGAGGCACTCACATTTTGTGCAATGTACCTTCGAAATGTTGAAACTACCTTCAATAGGGCGTCTCGCAACGACGATGGTGGTCAACGTCCTAAGACCCTATCTGTATTTGCCAAACCTGCACAACCATTCGGCCCTGGTCCAATCTCATAGCCGTTCATCAATACCGACATGGAGGTGGCTCATTGGTTCATTCTCAACAACTGTGATGAAGTCTTGCCCTTTCACGGGCATCACGAGACGTTGATGAAGGCCCAATTTCCTTCTAATTGGGAAGCAATGGACAAACAACTATTTCCACGTTGGTTTTCCCAGCATGTAGGTCAAATATTTGATTTTCAAATTTTTTAAATTGGTTTTAAGCTTACCTATTTCGTTTCTTGTGTGTATCTTACCAGTTGGCACAGCTGAAAGATGTCAACTCGCCAAAATTCAATAAAGAATTAATGGAGCTGGCCATTGGCCCATTCTGAGGAGAAACGTACGCTGGTTGTCATGTTAACGGAGTTAAGTTCGTGTGCACAGAACGAGACGACAAGCTGTCTACGCAAAACAGCGGGGTCTTCGTGCCGGGGGATGGGGAAAATGCTGAGACAGGTTTCTACGGCAAATTGTTAACTGTGGTTAAGGTGTTATACGATGATCGCAAGGAAGTCTTCTTGTTCAAGTGTCATTGGTTTGATACGAACCCAAGTATCCCAGGCAGTGTCATCAAAGATCAGTTATATACTTCTATAAACACAAACACTCGGTGGTTTGAGAGTGATCCCTACATCCTCGCTAGTACGGCGAAACAAGTATTCTATTTGGATGATCCAAAAGCCGGTGGTGGATGGAGAGTAGCTGAGATGGTGAATCATAGAAATATTTGGGACTTGGATGACTGATACCATGAAGAAGATGGGGAAATAAACGTTGACCAAATCATTTACCAGGTGGATTCATCGGCATCCACCCACGACGTGGATGGAGTTCGGACCAATGACATCATCCCACCAATTGCAATTGATGACATTTTTATTGATCTGGGGGAATTGGAACAAATTGAAAGTGATTCGGAGGAATCAAGTACTATACACATGTCGGATGACGAGCGTGATTGGGAGGGGGAAAGCGATTCCGAATGAAAGTTGTAAATTTGAAATTTCATTCATATATGTAATATCCATCTTCAAATCAATATATTTGATTTATATGTATGTTGTATGATTTCATTCAAAAAAATAGTTTTTTTACTTTCTTAATGTAATATGACCATACATGCACTCCACAAAATACGCAACTTCAAAATAAATGAAGGTAAAAGATTTTGTCAAATATTTTGATGATAAGTCATGAAAATCAAAGTGATAAAAAAAACCCAATATATATTCATATTAAACCAAATAAGATACAACAATTTTTTTTCAAAAATATTGTCTATAAAATGTGCTTTGATAATTTTTTTATAAATAATTATTTACCCGACGGATATGGTACGGGTGACCCGACGACCGCCTTCTCTTATACTTACCCTCCGCATAGGGTACCCGTTACCCGACGAAGGCCTCCGCATATCATTACCCGACGTATTGATATATGAATATCCGTCGGGTATCATATAGCAGATTATATTTACAATTTTTAATAACACATGTTACCCGACGAGTACGGTACAGGTTACCCGACGTCAACCTCCGCTTATAATTACCCGACGGGTATAAATGACTATATGTCGGGTATAATTTAGCATATTATATTTACAATTTTTTTAACGCTTGTTACCCAACGGATAGGTTACCGGTTACCCAACGTCTACCTCCTCCTATGATTACCCGACGGGTATAGATATATAAATATCCGTCGGGTATTTATAAGCAAATTATATTTACAATTTTTTTAATGATCGTTACCCGATGGATAGGTTACCGGTTACCCGACGTCTACCTCCTCCTATGATTACCCGACGGATATAGACATATAAATATCCGTCGGGTAATGATAAGCAGATTATATTTATAATTTTTTATTACACCTGTTACCCGACGGGTTTGTATTTAATTATTCGTCGGGTATGATGGTGTTAGCAGATTAAAAACTTAAAAAAAAAATTTACCCAACCTTTTCAAAAACATAAAAATTGAAAATGACCGATCTAACCGTCAACATTTATGGTAGGTACCCATAGATCGCCTATGCGAAAAATTTCCCAAATTGGAAATCCCAGGATTAGGAAACGGTGCGCGATGATTCAACGGTTACACAACGGTTCTTCACGATCGGACGACTTGAAATCTTCAAAACATCAAGATTTTCGATGGACGAGATCTAGGCACGTAAAGCCACAAAGTGAACGGTTAGATCGCTCAAATTCAATCGTTTGAATATCAATAGGATCCAAAATTCGAAAAATGTATTGAAGTTTCCTTGAAGAGTTTAAACTCCTTGGGCAATATGGTTGATTTCTGATTTTCAAAAACTTAAAAATTGAAAATGACCGATCTAACCGTCCACATTTATGGTAGGTACCCATAGATCGCCTACGTGAAAAATTTCCCACATTGGAAATCCCAGGATTATGAAACGGTGCGCGACGATTCAACGGTTACACATCGTTTCTTCACGATCGGACGGCTTGAAATCTTCAAAACATCAAGATTTCGACGGGCGAGATCTAGGCACGTAAAACCACAAAGTGAACGGTTAGATCGCTCAAATTCAATCGTTTGAATATCAATAGGAACCAAAATTCGAAAAATGTATTGAAGTTTCCATGAAGAGTTTAAACTCCTTGGGCAATATGGTTGATTTCTGATTTTCAAAAATTTAAAAATTAAAAATGACCGATCTAACCGTCCACATTTATGGTAGGTACCCATAGATCGCCTACGTGAAAAATTTCCCAAATTGAAAATCCCAGGATTAGGAAACGGTGTGCGACGATACAACGGTTACACAACGTTTCTTCACGATCGGACGGCTTGAAATCTTCAAAACATCAAGATTTTTGACGGGCGAGATCTAGGCACGTAAAACCACAAAGTGAACAGTTAGATCGCTCAAATTCAATTGTTTGAATATCAATAGGATCCAAAATTCAAAAAATGTATTGAAGTTTCCTTGAAGAGTTTAAACTCCTTGGGCAATATGGTTGATTTCTGATTTTCAAAAACTTAAAAATTGAAAAAGACCGATCTAACCATCCACATTTATGGTAGGTGCTCATAGATCGCCTACGCGAAAAATATCCCAAATTTGAAATCCCATGATTAGGAAACGGTGCGCGACGATTCAACAGTTACACAATGTTTCTTCACGATCGAACGGCTTGAAATCCTCAAAACAACACGATAACGATAAATGGGGCTTTAAGCATGTAAAACCAAATTTTGAACGGTCCCGAAGTTGCTTGTACTTTCTTCGGACTTGATTTTCCAAATTTCCGCCTAATTTTTGGCGAAATCTCAAATTTCCCACTTGGTGTTACTTGACGGACATGTTAACCATTACCCGACGGACTACCGACCGGGTATATTACCCGGCGTATATTTTAAATGTTACCCGACGGACCCTGCGCTTAAATTTTCACGGATTCTCAAAAGTCCCGCGTTTTGTGGCCCGACGGGTGTTTGGGATGTTACCCGACGGGCTTCCTACCTAAATATTCGCGGATTCTGAAATTTACCGCTTTATATTGCCCAACGGTAGGGTTAAAATAACCCGACGGAGTTCAAAGAGTTTACCCGACGGTAACGAAAATGTTACCCGACGATATGATTGAATCGTGACCCGACGGATGTTGAACACACATACCCGACAAATAAGCACTGGTTTCTAATATCCGACGGGTCATTAAAGTGTTACCCGACGGATGTATGCGTCGGGC
The DNA here is from genome assembly GCA_037349345.1 of Oemleria cerasiformis. Classification (NCBI taxonomy): domain Eukaryota; kingdom Viridiplantae; phylum Streptophyta; class Magnoliopsida; order Rosales; family Rosaceae; genus Oemleria; species Oemleria cerasiformis. The sequence continues at coordinate 3,148,270 of JAZGTL010000019.1, read as the reverse complement.
CACAGACAGTCTGATACTTAAATCAGACAGACTCATCTTCTTCTTCCTTCTTCTTCATTTTCTGAAATTTCCCATCTCCGAAAACTGCTGACCCATTCTTCCTCTTGCTCTCCGACCCGAAGACTTCGTCATTTTCTACCTTTCCAAGCTTCCAACTTGTCTTGCTATCCCTCAAGCCGCCGGCCAAGCAGTCAATGACACCGTCTCCCCTCAACGAGGTATGCCGTCGCCGCCGCTTCCCTTGTTAATGTTAATGTTAATGTTAATGTTAGTTTCAATATATTATTTATTGTTAATTTGGGTATATTTGTTTATATTGGTTGATATTGGATATATTGGTTTATTGGTTTATATTGGTTGATATTGGATATATTGGTTTAGTGTTAATTTTTATTTGGAAAAAGAATTTATGAAATTAGATATTGTTTTTGTTAATGTTAATGTTAATCTTAATGTTAGTTTTAATATATTGTTTATTGTTAATTTGGATAAATTTGTTTATATTGGTTTATATTGGTTGATATTGGATATATTGGTTTATTGGTTTATATTGGTTGATATTGGATATATTGGTTTAGTGTTAATTTTTATTTGGAAAAAGAATTTATGAAATTGGATATTGTTTTTGTTAATGTTTATGTATATATATTTGGATATATATTTGTTATTGGTTTATTGTTATTGTTAATGTATATATAATAGTTGAAGTTTTGTTGAAATTTTGATGTTTGGTATAATGTTGGAATTGATATAATGTTATGTTTTTTGTTATGCTTTTGGATATGAAATTTATGTGAATTTTGGATATGTGAAATTTATGAATTTTGGGTAATTGAATTTTAAAAACAATTTTGGGAAATTTTTATATGGTGTAGTATAAGTGAAGTTTGGAAATGTGAGTTTTAAAAATTTTTAATTTGTGAATTTTAGGATTTGGATATTATATGTTTGGATTAATATGTAAGTTAGCTTTTGGTCCCGAAATTTGGATTTAGAAATTTAGGTATAATGTTGTGAATTTTGAGTTTAGTACGTTTGGATTAATTAGTTTTTTAAGTTAATTTTTTCGTTTGTGTTGGATTTATTTAAAAAAATTAGAATTTGGTGGTTTTAGTTTTTAGATACCAATTTACTAATTATTACTAAAAACAATTATTGCTTTATTTTTTTAAGTTTATTGGAATTATAAAATGTTGGTTAATTTTAAATGTGATTTTGTTTTTATTTTTTAAATTTAATATTTAATATTAAAAACGTTTGGTTTTTTTTATTTAATTAAAAATGTGATGGTTAATTTTATATTAATTAATTTTTATTTGTTATTGTAGATGTCGCATCGCACCTTCATCACGTCTAGGTCTCGCCCTTGCCCTGATCCCGTTGATGATCATGAGCCGGAGGAGGCAGCCCCGGAGTCGGTTGCCTCAACAGCGGCGTTCGTTCACGCATCGATGTCGATTTATATGCGACCCGGTGCACGATCGGCTCGTCGACAACATAGTAAGAAACGGGGGGAACCCCATACCGACCCCCAGTCCTCACAGGACGTCGTCGGAGCCGACGAAACATGCTCTAATGTCGGATCACTCCCTAAGGGTAAGCTCATTATTTTTTTTATTTAACCAACCGTTTTTATTTGCTACTCATTTTATTTACTAATGTTCATCGAATTTGCAGGTAGGTCGGTGAACGTGCGCGGGATAAACCGAGGTTTGACATCCCTGCGGATTTGCAGGACAACAAATGCAAAGATACTGGTGGTGTACGTGCAGCGCCTCCGGTCCATGCCGGTAAATTCTTCGCACCAAGTCACTGATGATGGGGGAGACTTTTCGAACCCAAACCCCAGAGGAGATCACGCGTTGTTGGGCCGAGTTATCGGTATATTGTTTTCCCATTTTTAACATTAATTTCATATTTTTTAATTATTTTACTAACTTTAATAATTGATTCCAGATTAATTTTGAGTTCGACTTGGAGAACGTAGAGCTCAGTACATACCTGTGCCGCCACTAGCAGTTACGGTACACCGACTGGAAGTACGAGCTCCACAAGTACTTCTTGTCTTGGCCTTCTCCTGAGGAAGCTCGGTCAAATCCTCCGGAAGAGTTGGACAGGGTGAAACTGCCAGGGTGGTTGTGGTTGTGCGACCATTTCTTGTCCCCCACCTATTTGGTACGTATTATCTATTTAATTAATTAAATTATTTAATTTTTATGTTATTTTTCATTTTAAAATCTAATTTTTGGTTTTACGAATAAATAGCGGAAATCGATTGCCAACAAATCGAATCGGGGAGTGAAAAAATTCAACCACCACGGGGGGTCGCGATCCTTATCGGCTCGGCAGGAGGATCGTCGCATCGCCGGGTCGTTGTTCCCAGAGGTGGATGTCTGGGGGCAGGTTTACGCTGGACGGGGGGATCAAGAGGCTGATCGAATTCACGTAAGTATATTTTTTGAAGATTAAACATTTTTCCTGAATTTGATAATTATATTTCTAATTAATATTTATTGGAAATTGTAGGATGCGATGCAGCAAGACGTCCAACAGACACAAGCTGAGCTCACCCAACAGCATCTGGATGTGCTGTTGGAGCAGCAGGTCCCTAATGTCGATATGTCGATCGCTATTCTGGAGCGACAACTTGGGAGGCACCCAGGGAGGGTCGTTCGGGGTGCGGGCGATGGGATTGTGCGGGCTGTCTCTCAGTCGTCGTCTTCATCTCAGATAGGCAATACCCAGGAGACGTCGGACCTAAGGAGAAACTTCGATATCCTCCAGGCCGAAAATGCTCAGCTCAAAGCCCAATTTGCGGAGATGCAAGTCCAAAACCAACAAATCAAGAGCGCCCTTGACAACATCTTTTAACGTATGGGTAACCGTGGATTGGATGCCCTTTTCTCACTGCCCACCCAATAGCCCCCTCAGGATCCCGGCTACTTTGACCCCTCGACTAATTGTTAGAGTGTACTATATATACAATATTTTTGTAGTTTTAATGATGTCAAAATATTACATTCATTTTTTTTATTATTTAATTAAATTTTTTATTAAAAATATATTATATATGGAACACTTGCCTAACGCACAGTCATTCCATCGGGCATAAAAACGGGATTTTTAAAAACTGTACCCGACGAAAGGGGGAAATGTTACCCGACGGGTGTGTAACACGTTACCCGACGGACATATATAATGTTACCCGACGGGTTTTGTAACACTTTACCCGACGGACATATATGACGTTACCTGACGGGTTTCCCCAACACGTTACCCGACGAACATATATAACGTTACCCGACGGGTGTATATAACGTTACCCGACGGTTGTTTATAACGTTACCCGACGGATAGTATTAACCTTAATCGACGGATTGTATGAACCTTACCTGACGGTAATAAGATGTTGACTTTAGTTGCTCGACGACAGTATCAACGACGAACACTACCGCCGGGCATTGTGATATTGCTCGACGAGGACACTGTGCTCGTCGAGTAATATGAAAGCCTGACTACAATAGCCCGACGCATATTGCCCGACGGTGATTCGCCGTTGTCAGTGTTACTCGACGGATGTCTTACGTTGCGCGACGACGTCATTCCACCGGGCAACTTATGATTTCTTGTAGTGTTAATTGGTTTTCAAGTCGAAGTTATAAATAATGCTGTTATCTATTCACTGTATAGTGAAATCATACAAAGATAGTTCTAAATAACATGTGCTTCATATTTATTTGTGAAAAAAAAATTACGAAAGTAAGTAATCAAATTCGGGTACATAAGAGTATATTTGCTCTAACCAATATAATATATTATGTACAAATTTGATTATGTGCATAAAAACAAAGTTTCATAAGTATATTTGCTCTAACCAAAGTTTCATTCTCATTCTTAAAACTTTTGGAATATATATTTGTATTTTTAGATCAATATTGTATGTATATGAAGGAAATGTATATGAAGGAACAATTTGTGAATTAATTAGTTGCATGTGCATGACAAGATGAAATGTGTTGCAACTTTGTTAACCAAAATTAATTATAAAAACAAAATATATGTTACAAACTTACATAAATATTAGGTGCAATCTATGACTTATATAAATATTAGTGTTAGATTTTAAAATGTTCCAAAAGTTAAGCTTAGAAAACGACCCCAAAGAAAGAGTTGGTGGATATATGGTAGGCGAAGTGCCCAATAATTGTACCTTCACTTGATGAATCCACCAACAATGTCTCGATCTCTAGTTAGATCACGCCAAGAACATACTTCCATGATCTTTTCATGGACATCAGATCAGAGCTTTTCGATCTGCATGTTCTATGATTTTATGCATGCCATACATGAGCCAAACTTAAACCATTTGTTTTGAGACACATGGCATTCTATGCACTTGATTAAGGATTATGATATTTGACAATAAAAAATAAATAAGGAATTATGATAGATGATGATAGATATCATCAAAGCTCAATAATTAGAGATGTTTCGAATTTTATTCTCGAGAGTAAAGTCGATACATATGTTGTGTATAATGTAATCATCTCTTATATCACTGCAAAAAAAAAAAACATACGTTTTATAATATAAATAAATATTTATTTGACGCAGTACAAGCTAACAAAGTTTACAAGTGTAAACCCTAAAGAAACATAAATTGGAATCTACCAGGATATAGTTGAGAAACTCACAAATTTGATTGAATAAAATATAAGATAATTCCAATAATACAACATTTAAAGGTTGTTTATATACCTAGTAAACCCTAGGTTGAAAAGGAAAACAAAACTCTAATTAATAAAAATCCCGAAAATAACCAGAATTCTTAAAAGCTGATTTTGAGGCCCTAAACGACCTTATTTGTCTAAAATAGCCCATATGTCACATAATAGCTTGTGAGTCTTGTTCGTCTCGTCGTTCCCTTTTCGAAAAGTTATCATACGCTCCATTTTAAGCTCGGACGCCAAATCTGTAAATTACCGCTACGTCATTTTTTCATTTTTCGGTCCATATTTTCTTCAATCCATTCTGCCATCTATTCTACATCAGTTACCTCCACTTCAGAAGAATTCGACCCCGAGTTATCATCAGGATAAAGGGCTACATCTTCAAGGAACTCATACATGTCAGCAACATTGAAAGTATTGGAAATTCCCATGGACTCAAACAAGTCTATCACATAGGCATTATCGTTGATTCTTTTAAGCACTTTGAATGGGCCATTCTTCTTCGGTTTCAGCTTGCTGTATGTACCAGCAGTAACTCTCTCCTTCCTCATAAACACCGTAACCGAATCACCCTCCTGAAACACCTTAACTCACATGTGCTTATCTGTTGCTACTTTGTACTTGGCATTGGTCTGCTCCAGCTTCTGCCTAACTTCATCTCTAACAACTACTACACCTTCAACCATATTTTCTGCAGCAACACTTACTCCATGACCCTTAAGCAACTTCACTAGGTCCACCACATGGCTAGGCACAACAATATAAACAATGGAAATTGGAGACTTCCTCGTTGCACTATGAACTGCACTGTTGTAAGCGAACTCTACCTATGGAAGGGCATAGTCCCACTACTACGGCTTCTCACCACAAATACTACGAACCATGTTTCCCAAAGTTTTGTTTATCACCTCAATTTGTCCATCAGTTTGAGGATGGGCAGTGCTACTTCGATTCAAGGCAGTCCCGAACATCCTCCACAAAGTAATCTAGAAATGGCTAAGGAACTTGGTGTCATGATTAGAAGTTATGGATTTAGGCACCCCATTTAGTCGAACAACCTCCCTGAAATACAGTTTGCCTATGTTGGATGCATCCGTTGTCTTCTTATAAGCTATAAAGTGCGCCATCTAGGAAAACCTATCAACCACCACAAAAATAGAATCCACGCCCCTTTGTGTACGAGGTAGCCTAAGCACAAAATCCATAGCTACATCCTGCCAAATATTTTTAGGAACAGGTGAAGGCATATACAAACCAATATTTTGAACCTGACCTTTCGAGACCTGACAAGTATAACACTTCTTCACAATAGCTCCAACATCCCACTTCAACTGTGGCCAATAGTACCTCTCCTCCAAACTTGCAATGGTTTTGTCTCGGCCCAAATGGCCACTCATCAATCCTCTTCCATGTAAATCCCAAATCAGCTTTTCTCGCAAGGATGAGATGGGGATACACAATTGATTACCCTTGAACAAATACCCCTCATTAAAAAAGTAATTTTGTACTAGCTCAAGCTTAACACACTTTTCCCATATTTCTTTGAAATCAACATCACTTTCGTACAACTCCTTCAAACATTTGAACCCCAGAATTTCTTGAGAAAGAGTAACCATCAAGGTAGCTCTTCTACTTAGAGCATTAGCAACACGATTTAGGGTTCATGACTTATGTTTAATAACAAATGGAAACTTTTGTAGAAAAGTAATCCACCTGGCATGCATCTTATCAACGTAATTCTAGCTATTAATGAACTTCAAAGCCTGATGATCGGTAAACAATACAAACTCCTTCTGAATAAGGTAGTGCTCCCATTGTTTCAAAGCCTTCACAACTGCATAAAATTCCTGATAATAGGTACTCCACTTCTGAAGAGCTTCACTTAGTTTTTCATAAAAGAAAGCTAATGGTTTCCTCTCTTGTGACAATATAGCACCCACTCCCACTCCGCTAGCATCGCATTCGACCACGAATACTCTCTCAAAATTCGGAAGAGCTAAAACTGGTACGGTGCAAAGTTTTTATTTTAATAGGGCAAAGCTCTTTTCCTGCTCTTCTTCCCACTGAAATTTCCCTTTCTTCAAACATTATGTGATAGGTGCAGTAATGGTGCTAAAATTCCTCACAAACCTCCTGTAAAAAGTGGCCAAGCCATCGAAACTTCTCACCTTAGTCACCGACTTTGTAGCTAGCCAATCACGGATTGCCCTAATTTTCTCATCATCCACCTGAATACCATCCTCACCAACCAAAAAACCCAAATACAGCAACTTATTTGTACAAAAAGTACATTTTTTTAAGGTTCACATACAACTTGTTTTCTTTTAAAACACCTAAAACTTGCCTTAAATGCACCATGTGTTCTTCTTTGATCTGACTATAGATTAAAATGTCATCAAAATAAACCACAACAAAAAAGCCAAGGAATGGATGAAGAACCTGATTCATAAGTCTCATGAAAGTGCTAGGAGCGTTTGACAACCCGAAAGGCATGACCAACCACTCATATAACCCATTCTTGCTTTTGAACGATGTTTTCCATTCATCACCTAGTCTAATCCGAATCTGGTGGTAGCCACTTTGCAAGTCTAATTTTGTGAGCACTTTAGGGCCCTCTAATTCGTCCAACATGTCATCCAAACGCAGTATGGGAAAACTGTATTTTATTGTGATCATGTTGATGGCTCGACTGTCAATACACATACGCCAAGCATTCCCCTTCTTAGGAACTAGAAGGACAGGAACCGCATATGGACTCAAGCTCTTCCTAATAAATCCCTTCTTCAACAAATTCTCAATCTGCTATCTCAAAATCTCATTCTCCTTAGGACTCATACGGTAATGAGGCAGATTTGGTAGGCTAGCTCCGAGTACCAAATCAATTTGACGTTGGATATCCCGTATAGGTGGTAGTTCGTTAGGAAATTCATCAGACCAAGGTTCCTTAAACTCCTTTAACATCTGCTGCACATCATGGGGGATTTCGACCTTTTCTTTGCTTGCTGTCATTAATCCCTTCAACACTACTAGATAAAAAGAATCAACTTCTTTGATTGCCTCGTTAATCTCCCGCTCATTGCAAATCAAGGTCAGATAACTAGAACTCTCCTCTCTTGGTACACTCACTTTTCCCGAATGCGTAGTAGGAGCCATAGCAATTTTATGATTATTCCAAGTAAACAATATAACATTATCTCAACCCTTAAAGGTAGTGTCGACATCAAACTGCCAAGGTCGATCCAACAAAATATGACATGCATCCATATCAACTACATCACACAATATTTCATCACTATATTGCTTACCAATGGAGAGTGGTACACGACAGATTTTAGAGACTTGAACTGAAGGCCCTTTCTTCACCTAACCTAGCAAATAAGGAGTGCTCTGTGGCTCTATTGGTAGCTATAAATGCTCCATCAATTTCTTCGACACAAAAGGTAATGGTGTTGTAACGGAACCCTAACGCCATTAGTTTGGACAAAAGATTCTGATTCTGTCGGGAAATTTCGTCAGGTTCGACAGAATATTCCATCAAAACGACGGAATATTCCGCCGTAACAGTACATATGTGCGTGGGAACGCGTGGCTGGCGCGTGGCTCTTGGTCTGGTCTTCTACTAGCGCATGGGGCTTTTTCCCAACCCACGGCAACGCGTGTCTAGGGTTTTGGAACATGCCGAATCGGATTTTGGCAGTTTTGAGGCCGTTGGAGTCCAATTAGAGCCCCATTTGAGTAATTCCAACTATATGGACGACCACTGAGCGGATTTTGGCACAGGGAATCAGGGAGCTAGGTTATTCCTTGGGGCTGGGGTTTCTTTAGTTGGTACTTTGGATGTACTGTCAACGGAATGGGCTTCCGGAATTGCGTGGCATGCGTATTTCTATGTATTTTGTTATACCACAGATATAGATTTTGGGTTTTGATCCTGATGAATGATATGAGGTATGTTATGGAAGATTCTATCATACTTTCAGGATGAACCGGGATATCGAGTTACGACTCGGGGTGTTCAGGATGAATCGGGATATCGAGTTACGACTCGAGGTGTTCAGGATGAAGCGGGATATCGAGTTGCGACTCGGGGTGTTCAGGATGAACTGGGATATCGAGTTGCGACTCGGGATGTTCAGGATTAACCGAGATATCGATTTACGACTCGGGGTGTTCAGGATGAATCGGGATATCCAGTTACGACTCGGGTTAAGTCAGTGAGACTCATTTCAACCAAGTCTAGTACCTTCGTCATCAGGGTCAATGTGCGGTGTGGGCAGTGACCCAGATTGACGAGTCGTTGATGGTTCACATGAGGGTGACACATCAGTTGTCTTGTTTGATTGCGGAAGAGGTCCTCCGAGGTAGTTTGTGAACTAATGGGCTATCCTTTGTCTTACAGGTAGGTGAAGGTCAATCATGTACATAGGAGATTCTGTTGGAACCCCTGTAAATTTTAATTGATGTTTCCAAAGATTAAGGGTATTCCAGGTATTTAAGTTTTACGGTTAAAGGCTGTCGGACGGGAGCAGGGCTTTTCACGGATATCGAGGCCAAATTCGGGAAGGGTCCTATCACACATACCTTGTCACCTTCTGATTCTTGGTCTCCCTTAGGTTATTACGTTCTGCCAGCCTCATGAACTCATCAGTATGCTCAGCCACTATTCTATTGCCTTCTACACATCCCATAAACATGCGGTACCGAATATGTTCATAGGAATCAGGTAAGAACTTCTCCATCATGAGTTGTTTCATCTTTCGCCACGTCGGAATCCGGTTCTTTCCTTGTCTCTGACGGGTGTTTTGGAGTTGATCCTACCACACAGCCGCTGTGTTTTTTAGATGGAAAGCAATCATCTTTATGATCTTGGTCTTAGGAATCTCCATGATCTCAAAGAATCTCTCTACTTCCACCAACCAGTCTAAGAAATCTTCGATCTTCAAATTTTCCAAAAAAGGTTGGAATATCAGCTTTAATCCGGTAATCATCAAAATTGTTGCGGTTGTTATTATTATTTTGACGATTCCGATTATTATCTCGGTGCTCTTCAATTTCCTCCTAAGAATCATACTCACTTTCTTGCTCACGAGGTCTCCTAGGGTTTCCCCTATCATTACCTCCCTGGTTGTTGCCTCTGTTGCCTCTTCGATTATTTTCCAGCAATAACTCACGAATCTCCCCAATTTGCGTGACCAATTCAGCAGTACGATGGTTCTGTGAATCCATATCCACTCTGGTGGTAGGGGCATCGTCTGCACGATCACCCATGGATACAAATCAATGATAACAAGAGGGGAGATACCAGCTCTGATACCACTTGACGCAGCACAAGCTAATAAAATATAAACTGGAATCCACTAGGAAATAGTTGACAAAATAGTTGAGAAACTCTCAAATTTGATTGAATAAAATATAAGATAATCCCAATACAACGTTTAAAGGTTATTATATATCTAGAAAACCCTAGGTTGAAATTAATAAAAATCCCAAAAATAACCAAAATTCTTAAAAGCTGACTTTGAGGCCCTAAACTACCTTATTTGGCTAAAATATCCCGTATGTCACGACATACGTAGCGAGTCTTGTTCGTCTTGTCGTTCCTTTTTCGGAAAGGTATCATACGCCCCATTCTGGGCTCGGACGCCAAATCTGTAAATTACCGATGCGTTTTTTTTTCATTTTTCGGTCCTTCTTTTCTTCAATCTATTCTGCCATATGTTCTACATCATTATTGATACTATATTTTAAGAGAAAGAAATACCTTCATACATAGCACATATCAACCATATATTATAAGACATAGAGTACGTATAGCTAGCGAGGGCGTTCCCGCGTACCTAAATATCTTTTTTTTTCCACTTCTAGGGTTGTCATGCATTAAACATAACTCACTTTGTTCATTATAAATACATCTAAAACTCATTTTCAATATAAAGAGAATTATGTATCGTTCACCTTTTATCAAAAGCATTATGTTTCGTAACAAGATTAATGCCGTACTATTCTATATATAACTTTTGATTCTAACTCATCCAGGGAACATGTATCTAGCTTGCTGTATCGATCGGACCCGCCTGAAAAAGAAAATTATAAAGAAAAAAGAAGAAGCAAAACACACAACCTCTCTAAGCTAGGTTATAAAGAAGGGGTGGAGGCCTGGAGGGGTGAGTTTTTGAGCACTTAAATCATGCGTGCATCAGTGAAAAGAAAAGTCTTTACCTTAATGTGCAACACCTGGCAGCTAAGCATGGGGCACAGCTTTTTGTTTTGATAAACACATAGAGGACACAGCTTTTTATACATTACTTTGAATTGCAAATTTAATTATTGGCAAGAAAACTTAGGGCAACCGGAAAAGTTGATGTACTTATTGCTTTTTTATTCTACTTTTTTTTTCGTTCTCTTTTGCTTCCAAATTATTATTGTTTGTGCTTAAAGACACTTTAGACTGTTCATGATTTGCCTTCTGGCCACTTAGAATGAGTTATTTGTTTACACATCCAAAGCCTAAACTTGTGGTGAGTCCTAATCCACAGATCGAATAAATAAGTAGGCATTGATCTATTGGTTTTTGGCACCCAAAAGCCAAAAGCTTCCTCTTGGGTTTTGAGGTGGTAATTTCCAAACTCACAACCTCTGACCTCGATAATTAAGCTCCATATATATATATATATATTTTATCAAAATTAATGGAATTTTTATTAAATAATATAACCATCCTGTTAATATCAAATATGAAAAAAAAAAATTAACAAATGAACAAATCAAAATTAACAATGACAAGAGTTATACAAACAAGTAAACAACCCATATCATTAAAATTGAGTAAAATTTCAAATTAAGCTCACAAAATCTAAAACCCTAAAAGACTACCGGTACCGGATGAAACAGCACCGCCATCAAACTCATCGTGTTGAGCTCCATATATTTGATTATCCATCAAGCTTCATGATTTAAAGGTTTATTTGGGGAAAAATTAATTAAAATATATAATATCTTTGATCATTTATAAGTATTAATTGAATTGAAAGTTCATTATATTGAGCACTGTTGGGATATAGGTGGCAATTTCCCATCTCAACCTCCGACATCAATAATTAATGACCATTAATTTTCTATTTTTTTAATATTTTTGACGTCACATAATCATTTAGTGTTATGAAAACTATTTAGATTCATTTATAAAGTTTTAAAAATAAGAGTTTATGACATATAGGATTTTTATAACTATTTTTTTTCACACTGTGATGCGAAGTCAAAATTTTCACACAATGATGCAAAGTCAAAATCTTGATAAATGATTTGTCAAAAAAAAAATCTTGATAAATGATAGGGACAACCCAACCTAAAGTTGACAATTAAAGACAAAAATTTTAACAAAAAATCCTATCCACCAAATTTAAAATCTCAATAATGACCCTAAGCAAAAAAAATATTGAGTTACTCATTTATGATTTAAATTTAGTCTCAAATTTTAGGCGGAGCCCAAAATCCGAGGACTAAACTTTAAGTCATAAATTTTCCCACCGCGACGCTTACCCAAATCCTCTCCCTCCCTAATATACACTTTCTAAAATCCTAAATCCTAAATGTTAAACCTTAGACAACACATTTGATTTCGTCAAGAATAAATAAGTAATAAAATCACAATTCTAAAAGATTGGTCTTGCACTTAGTAATTAACATCCTCGGTTCTCTTATGGACAAACATGTAAAATCAAAATTCTTAAAAATGGGTTTGTCCTTGTTTCTAATAAGAAAAAAAGTTAATTGCATTTGTATGTAAGTTTGGTTATAATTGATTCCTTAAATAAAAAAAATTTCTTAAAACAATACCTCAGGTCTATGACATACGATTATTGTCGTTTACTCGTAATCATAATATATATATATATATATAGTACATAAAAGATATGGTTGTGTGTACGTCGCGATAAAGAATTTCCATGAATAATTTGATTATGTACCAAGCTGAGCAAATGTACCAAAAATGAAGAGTGTGGATAAGTACTAGCTAGAACCAAATAATTGAAACAACCTACGTTAAAAATAGTGGAGTCTTTCCTACCAGCTAGATTTGGAGGGGAGATTTGAAACTTTAAACCCAATTTTACAAAATTTGAATCAATATCCACTCTTGTGCCTTTGTTATTAAGGAATGAGGATTCAAAAGGTGTCCTTAATTAGTTCTATGTTGTCTGTTTAGGACCAAACCTTTATAATATGCCTTCATGCATGTCCTATCTAGCTCAAATTTCCTTTAAATGGCTTCTCAGCAAATGGGAACCATGATCCTCGCCGCTCACAAATTAAATTATATTAGGTCTTATGAAGATCCGAATCTCATTCTACGTCGGAGTATCGAAGTATTCAGAAGAAAATCAGGGTACGTGTAAATTTATTGTGACTAAATATTATAATTACTGTAAAAGTTGTAGGACAATTTTGGTATATCAAAAAATTAAAATAGGTAATAGGAATCATAACATAATATTGACCAAGAAATGTTAGCATAAGCCATCATGTTAGTTTACAAACCTTATGGTGTAAAATGTAGTTTCCTTGCACATTTGTTTCACCAATTGAACATGTGGGCTGAACTTTCGAAAAGAGGAACATATGGACTGAGATAGAAAGTTGAGCGCAAGCCAACAAACGTAGGCATCTAGAACACAATCTTACTAAAATAATTAGGGCTTAGACTGAGTTAATAGGAACTTGATCAATTGGACTTGGGCCTTAACCTAAATTGAGTATGCCTACCTTGAGTTGACGTCTTAACCTGCCGAAAGACCCAACTTCAACTTGGTAGCCTCTCTTTTTGGTTGGTTCAGAAAGATGTATCACAGCCCATTATTTACATAATGGACCTCCATAACCCACTGAAAATTAAGCCCATAAATTGAAAAAGGTATTATATGAAAAATAATCGACCACCATGGGGTTCTAACCCACGACCACAACCCACTGAAAATGAAGCCCATGAAAAGAAAAATGACCTCCATAACCCACTGAGAAAGAAGCCCATAAAAAAACCCACTGCGAATGCAGCCCATTAAAAGAAAAAGGAATTATAAGGGAAAATATTCGCCCACCGTGGGGCTCGAACCCACGACCACAAGGTTAAGAGCCTTGCGCTCTACCAACTGAGCTAGACGGGCTTTATATTTTATTGCCTTGTGGTAGATTATACAATGTAGAAATACCAGCCATATTTGGGTTAAATTTGAGAATTGCTATAAAAGTTATTTATATGGGCATAAGTTGAAACCATAATTCGATTTGATTTAAATTGTTATTGGTATTGCAGTTTGGATCTAAACGGATAAAAGTCAAACGATATGAAAATCCAAACCGTTCATAAACCATAAACCCTAAATCCTCACTAAACGGTTTTGTTTAGGGTTTTCAATTTGAAAACCGTTGGAATCCAAAATGAACCGTTAAAGTTTTTATTTATTTATTTATATAATTTATTAGTTCATATTTTTCACGCTATAATTTGTTAGTGTAAGTATTTACCATGTACCTCTACCTCACTAAATCCTTACTCATTTTGTGCTACTTTCGAATTTGAATTATATTTAAACATAACAAGGCATATTTTAAGTTTAAAATGTTGGAATTTTTTATTTGTTGATATGTATGAATGAAATCTTGATGTGAATGTTGTAATTTTTGAAATGGTAATATTTTGGAGGAGACTTTTTTTATGAATAAATTACATGAAAATGTTAACCCTAAATCGTCCAAACCAATTCAAACAGGAACCGTTTCAATTTTATTTTTTTAGAATTCCAAACCGACTAAATCGTTAAAATTTTAACAGTTTGGATTGCAACAGTTACGAATTTATTTTTTGAAAATCGCAACAGTACCTAACCGTTAAAATTTTCACGATTTGAATTTAATTTTGGGTATTTGTTAAGTCATATTTTATGCATTTTGTCTTACCTTTTTACCTATGATTTAGCACTAATATTTTTTATCTCATAGGTGAAAATGATAATTTTTGTGAGAATAGTATATGATTGGATAGCCCATTAAATTACAAAGATTTTGGCGAAAAAAGGAAGTAATTCGGAGTTGGATGAGCTTACTTGGGAAGCAAGGAAAAACAACTTGGAGAGCAAGGATTTTTGCTGTCACTATTCATATAGTACTATTCACGTAGTACTGTTCACGTGAACAATGCACGGATTTACTCTTCATTATCAATTTTTCCCCTCATGTTCTCTAACTATATGAAGCCCTCTTAACACGACCTGTCCCAGAAAATAAAAGTAGAAAATTAAAGTTAATTAAATAATCTGGAATTTCCGAATTAAATCAAAGGATGAATTTGGGCCAAACTTGAATATGGACCTTAGTAAGGGCCGAAAGAGAGTAATTGGGCTGTGATTGAGAATTTGGGTTTGCAAAATGACCATTTTACCCTTGAAACTCCCGAAGGCTCGAAAGTCACTTTTCGATCGAGAACTCTTTTGAGAATTTTCCTTACACCATTATGTATGTCTCGAATTTACGAGTACGTAGACATGTAGTACGCGAAAATTGGAGTTTGAACGAGAAAGTTACGGGTCTAAAACAATCGGAACGTATCAGTCATTTCTGAAAAGTTTGAATTATAATAGGGACTTTCTCTCTCCTCGTCCCATTGGTCATCAGCTCTCTCTCTCTCTCCTCTCACAGTCTCTCTCTTCCGAGAAGCCATTAACACCACCACCAAACGGCAGCGACTCAGACCCTCCAACCACCACCAATCTCTTCGTCTCACTCCCACGAACCCAACTGTACAAACGATCGGGCCTAAAGCCTACCGTATGCGGCAGAACGCTGGCGAGAAGGAAAGTCGAGCGCGACTTTCAAGGAGATTTTCGGCCACCTCATGTACGTTCTTCGAATTAAGCCTTAGCATTGGGCCGGGTCGGGCATGCCAGGCCCAAATTTTTTGGGCTTGGGCCAAGCCGGGCCTGCTTTGTGTCAAATTTTGAAAAGTATTGGGCCGAGCCTGGTGGGCTTAGTCACATATATAAAAGTCCAAGCACTTTGTCAGGCTAGTTTTTTATCGGGCTTCACAGGCCGGGTTTTTATCGGGTTTCACGGGCCGGATCAAATAAGCCCACTTGGGTCGGGCTCAATTCGACTTTCTGAACTTGCTAATTGAACTAAATTTGGTTGGAAAAAAAAAGATAAATATGTAAGTCTAACTCATGCTGATTTTGATACAACTAGAAAGGATGAAGACAAATACAAAGCTTTATGCGAAGTATAGCAAAGGCACTGACTGAACATAGGGAAAAAAATACAACATGATTATCTTGCAGGAAATTTTCACCCATATTTTATGGTGCAAAGAAAACGACAACAAAGACAAAGCAAAGAAAACCTAGTAATTTCCAAACCAGTCCTATAACCAGTCCTCCCTCAGAACCATCGATGATCACCTTCTGGCCACAGGGGGGAGAGAGAGAGAGAGAGAGAGAGAGAGAGTGAGGAATGGGGAGTGTGAGGGGAATAGGGAGTCTGAGATGCGGCTGCAATGAGAGAGATGATTGTGAGAATGTGAGGCTATTTATTTTAAAGAGCTAGGATTAAGATTTGGGCTGAAGACAAAATGGTTTGGGCTTTTGGACTTTTAAATGAGTTGTTGGCTGAAGGCAATTGGGCTGGGTTCATTAAAAAAAAATGGGATGGGTATTTAATTGTCTAATTAATAATAGGTTTTATATATTCGGGTGTACGAGTCGGGCTTATATGGACGGGCAGGGTTGGGCTTTACCGGGCCGAACTTATTGGTTTTATCGAGTTTAAACACCTAAGCCAAAGTCCAGCACATGAACTTTCAGGCCGAGTCGGCCCATGGCCCATAGCGAGTCGAGCTGAGCTTTTTCTCTTCGGGCCAAGCGGGCCTTGACAAGCTCATGGGCTTCTGGGCCAAATGGTGAGGGCTACTTCAAATTTAGACTTCGGATTTGGATTCCTGGGATTGAGCAGATAGATTTAGACTATTAGTTTGTAAGTTTTGATTGAGATTCGGCAAATATTGAAAACCCAGAATCTGGCCAACAATGGCGAATTCCGACAACGCAGGCGGCGGTCTGGCTTCCGGCCACTGGGCGACGAAGGAAGGCGAGTAGCATGTGCAGTCGCGCGTGCAGGTTCGTGGGCGCGCGTGCGGGTTCATGGGTGCGCGTGTAGGTGCGTGTATAGATGCGTGGGAAGGTCGCCGGCCTTCCACCGGCGTGTGGGTCCACCACCCAGCTCACAGCTGTGCATGTATGAGGTTGTTCGACCTTTCAGAGCTTTTTTCGAGGGTTTCAGATCCATTCGAGTTAGTCTAAGGACTATCTTAGATGGTTTTAGTTACTTTGAGCGTGTTTTAGGGAGATGATGAACTCCCGGGAATAGGGAATTAAATTTAATAGTTTAGATAAACATTTATTAATATTATTTTGCACTGTTTGCGAGGCGTTACGGTATTGGAGAGTTCGAAGGACCATATGGATCGAGACGAAGCTCGTGGGGACTCCCGGGAGTGAACGCTGCGAAGTACATGTAATAGTGGATCCGATCGAGTGAGTTCTCCCCAACATACTGTGAGTGGAATTCTTCCCTAAACTTATAACTATACAATGCTATATGATTGCATATGTGATGATTGGAACGTGAGTTAAGTTGTATATGATTGAATGTGACATACTTTAGGATGATTAGAATAATCATGGATTGGATTGGTGATGAATTTCTTGGTTGAGATACTTTAGAATGTTTGGCTTGATTATTGTGTTAGGATGATGTTAGAGATCCTAGACGATGCCACGAACTAGATTTAGAGCCTGGCATGCGATTGGTATTCTGACTTGAGGGTAGTAAACCCTATGGAAATTGTGTTGATAATAGGAAATAAATATAGATTATGCAAGGGGTGACTTTAAGGATCGTCATTATGTAACTATGCTATTTGAGGATTATGAATCCTAAGAAAGGTAAAATACTCTGAAATGAGTATAAACTATTATTATAGGGAATATTTCGAGGGTTGATTCCGAGATACTACTTACGATATTTGAACCCCGAGTAAGGGTGGATATCGATGTGAAACGAAGATTATGATAATTACGATAATCGTCAAAGAGCAGAAATTTGATGGAGATGCTATCGCCGAGGAGTCATACCTGCCTAGCACCTGAGCCAATGTCGAGATACTATGGTCGAGGCATGCCGACCTAGTACATGTGTCATATGTCAATGTCTTAAGTCATGTACGAGTTTGGTTGAGATGCTACAGTCGAGGGACATACCGTCATAGCACGTGTTGTAAGTCATGATATGCCCATATGGTGGCCGCTGGTGTCATACCTGTCTATAAGCCACATACTAGTCCTCCACGTGATTGTTCACTTGCGCTCGCTCCATACTAGTTAAACAGCGCCAGTTCTATCCTCGAGCTCTTATGTATATTTATGGCTACAGAGCTCGTAGGGGGACTCATGGTGATAGTGCTTGCACCCAGTCCTTCATGTGGTCATGGTATGAGCGAAGACACCCAATCCTGTCACGTTTGTGTGACTCGTGCGACTATAGTGCCATTGGGATACCTATTATGATGATTGAGTCATGATGCCAGCCGAGGGTTATGTCGACTGATAATATGATATGATAGCTGTGGGTCATGCCGGCTTATGTGTTATGTCAGACGATGGTTATGTTGGCCGATGATATGATATGATAGCCGATGGTCATGTCAGCTTATGTGTTATGATAGTGTAGGTTTATCCCGGCTGATGATATGAGATGATAGCCGAGAGTCATGCTGGCTTATGTGATGTCAGCCGAGGATTTATGATGACTGATGAAATGATATGAAAGCCGAGGGTTACGCATGCGTACGATATGATGATGGTTGAGGGATATGCCAGCTTACGATATGATAATTATTGTCACGGACGGTGACCAGAGTTTTGAGGTACTAGTAAGGGTACATGTTGTTATCGAATTCAGTGGGTATGGTGAGGACGGTGACCCCGATTTATGAAATTATGATTGGTATGTACGAGATACCATTGAGATGATCGATATTGTCTTAGAGAGACAATGAGATCCATGTATGACTACTTATGCTACCCAGTAGTAGTGAATATGTCATCTTCATGTGTGAAGATTCCATAATGATTGCCAATTAATGAATTGCCTTGTGCTGTGATTGGTGTGGTTGCTAGTCTTGCGGGGCTATCTGATTATTTTATTATTATGCCTCATTTTACGTGCTATACTAAGTTATAGTTTTTGGCTGATGTTTTACTTGCTGAGGTGTTAGCATATGTTCACTCACCTTGTTGTTGGCACCCCTCAAGTCTCAGAAGAAGGCCCTGTGGTTACGAGCAGGTAGTCTCATGGTGACAGCTCTGACACCCCTGTGAAGGAAGGGTGTAACATGGTAACAATCGGTTTAAGCACTCCTTGCTTTAATTATGATCATCAATTATTTTAATTATGCTCTGGGTTATCCGCTATCGTGGTGGAACGGTAAACTAGTGTTACTAGTTACTTTTCACTAAGCTTCCTAAAACGCCACGTTTTAGTTGGGCTTCCGTCATCTAGACTCAGCGTCCAGGTGTCGCCCAGCGCCCAGTGAATGTGGTATCTTGTTGGATTTCCAGAGCTGGGTGTAAAAATTTGTATCAGAGCATGGTTTTAGAAAGTGTCAATGGTTACGTACACTTGATGATCATAAATGCCGATTTGACATGTCAGAGCACCTTCTCGAAACAAGTTTTTGTGACTAAGTTTAGTTAGTCTAACCTACTAAGGTAGGGAACACAGTTGGTAGTCGATCAATGTAACGACCCGTATTTTAATTAGTGAATTTTTTGGTGAATTGGTTGCAAAAACCTAGAGCAGGTTGGTTGCGATTTGATATGGACTATTTGGATATTAAATTAGAATTTAAAACCTTCGTCTGGCAGGTGGAAGACGGTATGACCACTTTGCAGAGGAGATTATGCCAAAATTTCAGTAGAATTCTCATAGAGCCTTAGTTGGACTAGTAAGTGTATTTCAGGAATTGTTTCAAGATTGTAGTTGTTGTTAGATGGGAGTAGGATTTTTTACGAATTTCAGGGAAAAATTTGGAAGGGGTCCCGACAATCAAGGGTACGGTGTTTGAGTAACCTTGACCCTTCGTTTGAGGAATTCTGATGAAGTTCCGTCGAATTTCGCATTCAGGTGGTGAAAACGAGTAGTAAGGCTCGTTTGGGTGGTGTGAACGAGTTAGTCGACGGTGAATTTGACGACTTAGGTTGTACTTGTCTTGCTGCTGGAGGTATTGTTTGGAGAACAAAACCTAGAAAATTGTGCCAGCAAGTAAGACCGTATCAAACTGAGCCAAAAACTCAAGAAGAAGGACCTCATCGGTCATGTTATCAACCTGAGAGGATTCATGCTCCGAGGACTTTGTATACTCGGAGAGCATTACACCTAGTCCGAAAGTGACTACTTGTGGGGATCACCCATCTTCTCAGGAGGAGAGTTCTCAAGGAATTATTAACGATAAAAGGCTGGCAACCCGATTAGGGAAGCTGAACACTAGATCGGAACACCAAGGTTCCTGAAGAGGACAAACTGTAATAAGCACCGAACCTTCCTCCGAAGTCGGAGAAGACAAGAAGGACCAAATGGAAGTATTAAGATTTGGAATAAACAGTACAATACCTGCCAGGAGTTACTAGAGTCAAAAAAGGGAAGAATTATAGAAATTCCGTAGACTTGTCAGAATTGCAGACTCCGTAGTCGACGTGGCAACGCCTCATATGAATTACGGAAGTGGACCCTGACTCTCGTTACTCACTCAGACATTCGAGATGAAAACTTTGAGTTTTGAAAGCACAGTGAGTGATACGAGTATGCTCATGAAAGGGTTGATATAGAGTACGGAAGGGATACATATGATTGCTTTGCAGTTTTGTGCAAGAGTGTGTTGGTCAAAGTGTTAGTTACCCCATAAACTCCAGAGGTGAGTCCCGAACGCTCTTTCCTCCTTGGAATGAAACACCCTGGAAAATTCATGGTTCCCGTACTGGGACGCTCAAGCTGGGAACAATGGGGACGGAAAAGCTTGACAATGGAGTTGGAACCGATCATTATGATAGCCACAACGAACTATGGTTAGTGGAACTTGAGTTGAATCGATTACCACGAGGTGGTATTAATCGTCGAAAATTGAAGACTTATTTCAGGAATGAGCATTGATGAATCAATGCTTGTAGAATGCTAATATGGACATAAGAGGTGCCTATAATGTTGTTTTCGTTGTTGACCCTTATGGAATTCCTATCGAGAAGAAAGAAAATGAGCGTAATTACTACCTCTGGCCATCGAACCCAGTAAGTGGTTCCTTCTTGGTATAATGGTTCGAGTAACCATACATGGAGAATTGGTTATGCGAGAAGACAAGGAGAACGGTGTACCTAATGGTGATGTTGACACCAGTCCAAGAAAGGTCTTTCGAAGTATTAAAGTATCTTCATATGTTTCAGGCAACTCATCAAGAAATTGTTGGCATATGCCGAGATTTGATTGACGATCATGTAGTTGCTCTAGATTTTCCAGGGTGCCTAGGATTGTTAAATGGAATTAAGCAAAATGATAATGACCGCGCTCGAGGATATTCCGAACTAGTGTGTGAGAAACTACTAAACATAACTCCGTAATGAATCTCGGAGAAAGATAATTGTGTCATAGTGACTATCAGAAATTGTGAAGGTCAGCCGAGATGGTGAGAAAACATTTACCAACTCTCTCATGTTTCGGATGTGACTACGCTCGAGGATGGTGCCGAGCTAACTTTATGAATGATGTAATAATGTTGAAAACTATTAAACACGACTCCGTAATGAACCTAAGAGAAAGATAGTTGTATCATGATGAGTATTCGGAACGGTGAAGACCATCCGAGATGATAGAAAATAATTAACGAGTACGCAGCGGAAGTGTGGAGTTAAACATAATTTAGTTGGCTATGTACTATGTGAACTGTATTTTTAATTAGTGGATTTTCATAAATTAATTTAAAAAACTACAATTTTACCCTCGGTTTTAGTACGACTTCGGAAGTCACTTATTATTTGGAGTTACTTTTGGAAGTTTATCTTGGACCATCGCATAGGCCTCGAACTCACGAGTTCGTAGACAGACGGTACGCGAATAACGGAGTTTGAATGAGTGAATTATGGGTCTAGAAAGTGCAAGGGCACTTTGGTAATTTTGACTCGATATTTTTTTTTTAAGTATCGTATCCACTTCTTTCTCTCTCCTCATCAGATTTTTTTTTTCTTTTTTCTCCCCATCTCTCTCGAATTTTCTTCCTCCCTTGGCTATGAGATACACATACACACACCATCATCATCACAAAAGATTTTGGCCATTTTCACCCAAACCAAGGATTCCATCACCTTCCTCTCCTCTCCACGAACGCAACCATGCCATCCATGAAGCTTGAGGATAGCTAAGGGCTTAGGAACGAAGCTTGGAAGCTTGGCCGGAACTTTGAGTCCAATTTCTGGCCACCGCGGGTAATGGATCTCAATTTGGACTTCATATTTTGATTCCTTGGCTCGAGTAGATAGATTTCCATTATCAGAACATCGAATTTGGTTGAGAAATGAGTGAGTTATCAAACTTTGAAGATTGGGCGGTTATGGAGTTTTCCGGCCAGCCATGAACAGTACCCGGTGAGTGAACAATACCCAATGAGTGAACAATACCCGGCGAGCAAACAGTACCCGATAAGTGAACAATACCATGAATCATGTTTTCATATTTTTGACATTCTGGATCTTTTGGCACAAGTTTCGGGTCAGTCGGAGTTCGTTTAGGTGTAGTTTTAGACGTCCAAAGTTATGTTGTATGCGTAAGAACGCGCGTGTACTCCTGGGGTTTAGAGGGTCGGATTTTAGATTGATAATTTTCGTTTAGTAATGCCAAGTGACGTTTTTGACAGGCGTGGTGGCTCCGAGGGTACATGGGACCGGGTAGCATGGAGATTGGACTCGTTTGGACGATACGGTGAGTGGATTTTGATTTTTAAATCATAAAGTATGCATAATTATACTTTTTATATAATTTCTCATTAAAAATGAATTCCGGAAATTAGCGATAATTATCCTCAAATATTTATTAATTTAATGAGTCTCGGGAATTTCGGAAATTCGTTTTAACGATTTCTTTATTATTGAGGATAGACCTTAATAATGGTTTTGAGAATGACTTTGGATTACTTAACGTGTAATTAAGCCCGATTTTATGAACTTTTGGGTTTAAAGGGAGTTAAGGAATTTCTTATTATTTATACATTTCTGGAATTAAGGATGATTGTTTTTAAATGATTTATCGTTAATCGGGGATTTTGGAGTATGGACTATGAGTTTATACATTTGATAAATAAAGTTAATGATTTGAAAGCGTTATGGGCTACGGCTTGGTTTTGCGAATTTTTTATTGATTATGGATCTCAATAATGATTTTGGGAAACGATTTTGGTAGTGACTTTGGGCTTAGGCCCGGAAGGGTGAAGTTATGGATTTTAGGCTGAGGCCCAGGGTTATGTAATTGGGCTTAGGCCTAGGTATTTTATGGTTTTGGGATTTTGGCCCAAGATGGTGGGTTAGGCTTTGACCCTAGTTGGAAGGTTGGTGGGAGTTTCTTGGTGAGGTATGGTAAGGTGGATTCCCTCATACGCTCGATGAGGTGTGGCATGGAAGATTCCATCATACACTCGGTATAGTATGAGGTATGGCATGGAGGATTCCATCATTTGCTCGGTATGGTTTGAGGTATGGCATGGAGGATTTCATCATACACTCGGTATAGTATAAGGTATGGCATGAAGGATTTTATCTTACACTCGGTATAATATGAGGTATGGCGTGGATGATTCCATCATACGCTCGGTATGGTTTGAGGTATGGCATGGAGGATTCCATCATACGCTCGGTATGGTTTGAGGTATGGCATGGAGGATTCCATCATACGCTCAGTATGGGTTGAGGTATGGCATGGAGGATTCCATCATACACTCGGTATAGTATGAGCTATGGCATGGAAGATTCCATCATATACTCGGTAAGTTATGATCTACGATTTCGATTGGGATATTGAGCCACAACTCAAGATGACGGCTACGGCCGGGATATTGAGCTATGACTCACTATGACGACTATGGCCGGAATATGGAGCTACGGCTCAGAATAACGTCTACGACCGTGATATGGGGCTATTGCCCGGGATGTCGGCTTCAGTCGGGTTATTACGATGGCATGTACATTTGGATATGGCGTGGGTTCCACCTAGGTAATTGAATAGTACTCCGGTAAGTTGTAGGTTATATATATTTATATATTTTTGAAATGGAGGGTCTTGATGGAAGCATTATTTACGACGAGGTGGGTTTAACATGATTATTAATATTATTATTATTATCTTAACTTTATTTGCATGTGTACACTTCGATATGGTTATCTTGTCCACTCACATTTGTATTGGTTTTTTGTGCCCTCCAGGCCGTAGCGGGATGAGGCGTCGAGATTAGGAGGAGACATCATCTTTTGATGCTCTACCGTCACGTAGGACTTTCATTAGTTTATGTTGACTTAAAGTAAACCTAGTATGCTCTTATCAGTTTTGGAGTTGTTAAGGAGTATTGTTGGGTTTGTTTGGACTTGATTATATCTAGACTAATTGAACTGGTGGTGTTGTCTTATGTATCGGTTTGACCCATTTACAGGGGAGATTCTGCCGAATGTTCGGTAGAATTCTCGTAAGGTTTGGTTGGTAGTGTGATGGCTTTTCTGGAAGGTTTTAAGTTTTTTCAGGGTTGTCAGACGGGAGCAAGGCTTCTCGCGAGTTTCAAGGAGAAATTTGGGAGAGGTCATGTCACTATGGAAATTGAAGGATTAATGTCTACGCTCGAGACATGGTAACAGTGAATGGTAGGTGGGAAAAACCTAGTTAGTAGCAACGAGAGTGGAATAATTCTGTGATTTGACGAATTGGGAGGACGAAATTCTTATAAAGGGGGAAGATTGACATGACCCGTCCCAAAAAATAAAAGTAGAAAATTAAAGCTAATTAAATAATCAGGAATTTACGGGTTAAAGCAAATGATGAATTTGGGCCAAGCTGGAATATGGACCTTAGTAAGAGCCCAAATAGGGTTATTGGGATGTGATTCAGAATTTGGGTTTGTAAAATGACCATTTTACCCTTGAAACTTCCGAAGGCTCAAAAGTCACTTTACGATCGAGAACTCTTTTGATAATTTTCCTTGCACCATTACATGGGTCTCGAGCTTACGAGTACGTAGACATTTGGCACGCGAAAATTCGAGTTCGAACGAGAAAGTTACAGGTCTAAAACAATCGAGACGTCTCGGTAATTTCTGAAAATTTTGAATTATAAATAGGGACTTTCTCTCTCCTCGTCCCATTGGTCATCAGTTTTTTCTCTCCTCTCACAGTCTCTTTCTTCAGCGAACACGGCTTCCTGTGGAATCCATTAACACCGCCACCCAACGACGACGACTTAGACCCTCCAACCACCACCAATCTTTTCGTCTCACTCCCACAAACCCAACCGTACCAATGATTGGGCCTAAAGTCCACCGTATACGGCAAAACGAAAATGCGAAGGAAAGTCACCACTGCGGCTTTTGAGGCAATTTTCGGCCACCTCAGGTACGTGCTTCATATTTGGATTTCTGAGATTGAGTAGATAGATTTAGACTATTAGTTTGTAAGTTTTGATTGAGATTCGGAGAAGATTGAAAAACCAAGAATCCGGCCAACAATGGTGGATTTCGACAACGCAGGCAGCGGTCCGGCCGCCGGCGACTGGGCGAAGAAGGAAGGCGAGTAGTATGTGCAGTCGCGTGCGTAAGCGTACGAGCGAGTGCGTGGGCGTGCGTGCAGGCTCGTGGGCATGCGTGTGGGCTCATGGACGCCTGGGGTCACCTCCCAACTCACGGCGGCGCTTGTCTGAGGTTTTTCAACTTTTCGAAGCTATTTTTGAGGGTTTCAGACTCGTTCGAGTTAGTTTAAGGACTGTCTTGGATGGTTTTAGTCACTTTGAAGCGTGTTTTAGGGAGAGGGTGAACTCTCGAAAATTGGGAATTAAATCTAATAGTTTATGTAAGCATTTATTAATATTATTTTGCACTGTTTGCGAGGCGTTACTGTATAAGAAAGTTCGAAGGGCCGTATGGATCGAGACAAAACTCGTGGGGACTTTCGGGACTGAACACCTTGAAGTACGTGCAATAATGGATCTAGTCAGGTGAGTTCTCCCCGACATACTGTGAGTAGAATTCATCCCTAAACTTATAACTATACAATGTTATATGATTGCATATGTGATGATTGGAACGTGAGTTAAGTTGTATATGATTGAATGTGACATACTTTAGGATGATTAGAATAATCATGGATTGGATTGGTGATGAATGTCTTGGTTGAGATACTTGAGAATGTTTGGCTTGATTATTGTGTTAGGATGATGTTAGAGATCCTAGATGATGCCACGAGCTAGATTTAGAGCCTGGCATGTGATTGATATTCTAACTTAAAGGTAGTAAACCCTATGGAAATTGTGTTGATAATAGGAAATAAATATAGATTATGCCAAGTCAATTGGTGAAAGGTGTCCCCTCCAAGGGGAATAAAAAGGCTTGGTCCAGGGTTCGAGTCCTCAAAGATGTTGCAGCTAGGGGATTTTCAAACAGGGACAAGCTAACAATACCGATTGTGCCGGAGGATTCCGGGTGGAGGGGATTCCACTAACGGCGCCGTTTGCCGAGGATTCGGGACGGGTCGTTACATATGTTGATCATTTGGGCAATGACATGAATGCTAGTAGGTATGTGCTCTATCTAATTCTTAGTTTTCAATTCTTTCATGAGATTGAACCTGAAATTGTGCCATTTTTTCTTATACTTCATATGTGAGAATATTTGCTTTCAATTTACATAACTTCACTCACATATACTTGATCAGAGATTAAACCTTAGGTTCAGAGTGATTGAGTGAATATGTGAGACTTAGAGTTTAGACTAATTCTATCTTCGGGTTAAAGATTGATACCTATGAAGCCATGGATCTAGAAGTATATGTGTTCACTTTCACACTAAGTTAGTTGCTGAACATGGTGAATTCGAGATGGTGAAGGTATGAATAAAGTTTCATTGGTTCATATTACTTTGTTTCCATTATGCTCTGATCCTTATTTTCAAGAAAGTCTAGATGGTGTTTGTGGGTGCCGCCTTTATTAAACCCTCAGGAGACAAAACTCCAGCTACTAGGGACACCTAGGGGTTTAAATGTTCTATCTAAGTAAGATCAAGTCTTTATTTTATTTTGTTTGTGCATTTGAAGTTTATTTTGCTCGAAGACTAGCAAAAGATAGGTTTGGGGGTATTTGTTAAGTTATATTTAATCCATCTTGTCATACATTTTTACCTATGATTTAGCACCAATACTTTTCATCACATAGGAGAAAATGATAATTTTTGTGAGAATGGCACAAGATTGGATAGCCCATTAAATTACAAAGATTTTGGCGAAAAAAGGAAGTAATTCGGAGTTGGATGAACTTACTTGGGAAGCAAGGAATAACAACTTGGGGAGCAAGGATTTTGCTGTCACTATTCACGCAGCACTGTTCACGTGAACAGTGCACAACTTTACTATTCATTGTCAATTTTGTTCCTCATGTTCTCTACCTATATAAAGCCTTCTTAGCTCTCAAAATCAGCCCTAGCCTTCACATAGCAAAGAAAATGAGACCTAGCCTCCACAACCTTCTTCCATTCTCTTCAATTCAGAAAAAACCCAAAAACAAAACTCACCTCTTTATTCCCCTTCCTTCATCCTCTCATCTCTTCCAACCCTTTTTATCCCTTTCCTCATCTACTTCCAAGATCCATCACAAAAGCCCCAAATTTCTTCATCAAATTCATCATCCACCATCTTTGTTGATGTGAAGAAGGACATTTTCTTATATGTTGAAGAAGAATGCTTCAAGGGTGACTTCTACTTAGAGTTTGCTGCACCTATGTCTCTAATTAATGTTTTGTGTTGATTAGATACATGTGTAGCTAATTTTTCATCTAGGATTCTTGATGTAACCATGTAAACTCAATTCTATGTTATGATTAAAGTATTCAGTTTCTTTCAAACATTTCTTTGTTTCATTCATTATAATTATTGATTCATATGTGGTTCTAGTGTTTGATCACCATTAGGATTCCATATGCCTGGTTCAACTTAGAGCACATGCCATGCCTAAGTTTAATTGATCTATGAATGAAAGAATAGGGTTAGTGAGCACATGCCATGCCAATGAATCTGTTTGGTAACTTTTATTTGTTTTCTCATACTTAAAGGCTTTATAGGAGTAATCTAATATACATGCCTTACTTAGGTTGCAATTAGAAGGATTAGATAGTGTTCCACATGCCATGGCCTATCTTACTTAAGTGAAAATGATCCTTAGAACAATTTTGAAAAATCAGAGTACTTTAGTCACTATTTTCGTAGAATTAAGGTTACATAGGTGAAGTCAAGACCCTAGGTTCCATCTCCATACTTTTCTCAATCTTAGCCTTAATCTATCTTTCATTTACTTGCACCTTTAGTTTCAGTTTTAAGTTTTCACACATCACAAAATCAAAACTCAAATTTGTTTTCTTTTCAACTTTTGAATTCACTAGTTAATTGAGTCATTATATGGTTAGTTTGTGGTAATTGTGAAGTCTAATCAGTCTATGTGGTTCCACACCCTTAGTTGTGCATTACTATTACTACAATAGAAGTGTATAGGCTAGAAAACATTAATAGTGATATCCGCATCATCTAAATTGTGTCTACCTCTATAGCGTACCTAATTTTACTGTGGCTACAATCTATTTTTTTCAACTTTGCATTTTCTCCTTATTTTCTCAAACACCTCCATTGATTTGACTCTTCAACAATCTTTTGGCAGTCAATGATTTGGTTTCTTTAAGTTTTGTGAGAAGTGAGATGTTTACAGTTTTGACTTTTGATTGTATGAAATTTTTTCTTGCAAAGCATTTGAATTTTTTTTTTTTGGGTTAGAGCAAAGCATTGAAATTGAAAATCAAAATTGTACATTTTTAACTCGTAACATTGGAAATTGTAGATAAGCCTAAATAAGCAAGTATATAATCATGACTTCCTATGACTCGTGAACTTCTAGAGAGAGAAAGTTCTCCTTTCTCTTTAGATTTTTCACGCTTCTCCCTGCTCCTCCCTCTTTGGTGGTCCTTGACCTGCCATTTTGAGAGTCGGTAGCATGATTTCCCGGCGTTCATCGCTGCTTGCTCAGCTTTCTTGGCCATTTTCGTTTTCCATTTCTTCAATCTTTATCTTAGTTTATGCCCTCCATCACCAAATCTCAGTTATCATCTTATCCTTAACCAAATTTCATCCTCCATCGCACACATCATCTCCCCAAAATTCCATATCCTTGGATCTACTCCTTCATCGGTATTTCGCTCGGTTGTATTGCAAGTGTCTGTGTTTGCTACTACTCCATTTCTACCGCATGTTCTCAAATTTGGGCTTCTGATTTGGGTGTTTTGGCTGTGTTGTTTGTCAGTAAATCATGACCATTTTGATCGCTTAAGCATGATGATCTTTGGTGGCTTATCGTTTCCAAACCATTCTCTACATATCGTTCCTCTTGATTTCGGCAATCGATTCACTTGGTGCAACAAAGACGTGCAACTTAGTGGTGGCGACTGATGGTGTTTTCCTTTAGATCCTAGGGTTTCTGTTAGGTTTGGACTTTTGTTGATTGAGTTGTTTTCTTTTGTTTTGGTCTAGGCTTGTTCCTTTTGTTAGTTGAGCTTTTTTATATTTATCTGTCTGAACTATTATAATTGAGCTCTTCTACTTATATTGCTATTTGGATATGATTTTACAAGCCTATTATTTGTTAAAAAAAAAAATCATGACATCCTATCAGTCAATGATGAATCTATTTCGAGTCTAACTGACCCGAATCCACTGACCCGAACATGATTCGCTTACAACCATGCACCCGCACACACCTAAACATAACCCCGCCCTGTATGTTGCAGCCTTGCAGGCAGCCGACGCTGCACCGCGATGCGGCAGGTCATTGTGGAAAATTTCCCTGTCCAAGAAGCCCTTTTTGGTCATCTATCATGAATTCCTTTTCCGCCCCCGAAATTAAATGAAAAATCTAACCACGAAATCCCACCGTCGATTAACCTCCTCATCAACGTCCAGGATTGACCGAAGCGAAAAAATGAAATAACTTTCCCAAATTCCACTTTGTTTCCTTTGTTTTTCCGATAAAACATTTAATTCTTTTTAATTATAAATTACAGATACCTTCTTCGTCTTCTCTCTCGCTGTGTCTGTAACTTGTCGAAGCCTTTCCCTCTGAGCCTCTTTCTGATCTCTTCGAAAACCTAGTTTCCTCCTTTTCAACGATCACAGGCTCAGCGATTCGTCAATTGGGGATAAAACCTCTAGACTCCACATTCGTTCGACGCATTACTCAACCAAGAAGACGGATGGTCTTGGACGGCGACGTCTTGATCCTTGTTCGTGCATTACGGTTGTTCCGTGATTAGCAGTGGCTTGTTCGTAAAAAGGTCGAAATTAGCGCCGAGAAGACGGATGGTGATAATCGGACAATGAAAGATGCCAGTACCGCGAGGCGGACTTCGCAGGGGACGAAGAGCTGCAGCTAAGAAGCAGGAGATAGCGCCGAGCCCGATCGACGCTGGAGAGGCGATTGCGACGAGAACAAGGCGGAGACGGGCTGCGGCTGCGGCGGCAGTAGTTCCGAGTAATCAGATTAAAAAGAACGACACGAATAACGTGAAAGAAGGGGGGAAGAATCGAGAGAAGGTGGTTGTGGTGGCTGATGAGCAGAACGTAATCCTTGAGGCGGAGGAGGAAGTGGGAGAGAAGAAAATGGATGACTATGTTAGTGCTGGCGGCGGAGCCGGCGGCGCTCCGAGTAATGATAAGGCCAATGCTGGGGAAGACGAGGGAAGCACTTCTCCGATTCCTGAGAAGGTTCGCTGCTCTTATTTTTATTTTTATTTCATCTTTTTTAAATTTTTAACAAAAATATTTGGTTTTTACTGAATGTTGTCCGATATGAAATTTGGTGTCATCTGCATTTTTTGGGTCCATTTATAGTATGTGTGATGTGGGATTATTCGAGGCATTGGGTTTGTTACTGGTTTACGTTGCTGAGTGAAAGTTTTGTTTTTATATTTATTTTGATGTTGGGATGTATAATTTAAGAGCTTTCAGCTTCTGATTTTTTTTGTTTGGATTGTATTAGCAGCTTAATGCAATTGGTTGATGTGTTCTTACCATATAGTTTGTATTTGGATCATAGCCTTCCATTTAGTATGGTTCTGGGATTCGGTGGGTAGAACATCTGGTGATTTGTTGATACAAGCCATATTGATAATAATACATGACGACATACCCCTAATTTGTCCTGCATTTAGGTGTTTCTGTCTGATTGTCTTTTCCTTTAAATGAGCAAGAACAGAAACCTGAATTTTACTTCCTGTTAACCCCTTCTGGCAACTTTGGTGGAAATAGCGAAGGTGTCTTGCCATTTTTTTTTAAATCTTGTTGTCTCAGTTAAGTAATGAATGTAAATTAAGTTCCGGGTTGAATTTGGAGAGTAGTTATGGAGGTATTTTGTGAAATCGGAGGTGTACTGTTTGAGCTATGTTTTAGTATCACATAATGCAATACAGTGAAGCAGCATTTATACATGTTTCATGATCACCATGCTGTAGTCCTTGTTTCCTGCTAGTTATAGGTATCTCTCATGATCCCATGATATTTTCTTTAATAACAAATCATTGTTCTACTAATTAGTAATTAATAATAATGACGAGAAGTATTTATTTCTCCAAATCCGAGAATTGCACTATGTGCAATGGAATAGCCAACCACCATGCTTAGTACAACAAGTGCTGCACTTGGAGACATCCTTCATAGTTTTTTTTTTCTTTGACAATAATTTGTTCTGTCTTTGTTCTTATTACTAGCCTTGTTGCTGCAGGTTCATGTTGGTGGTTCCCCCGTCTACAAAGTAGAGAGAAAGCTGGGTAAGGGTGGCTTTGGACAAGTGTACGTTGGTCGACGCGTTGGTTCTTCTTTGAGTACAAATGAGAGAACTGGACCAGGGGCTGTAGAGGTAAAGCACTTTGATAGTTTTTGTTGTCGAGATTATTCCCTCCTTGTCTTTATCTTTTCTTTATTTTAGTTTCTCCCTTATGTAAACGTTTGCTACCTTTTTTTTAATCTTAGGTGGCCTTGAAATTCGAGCATAGAAATAGTAAAGGGTGTAACTATGGACCACCATCCGAGTGGAAAGTGTACACGTAAGCCCATATCTATTTCTCATGCTTTGGTACTGTTATAAATCTAATAGTTCTTGAACCCATAATTTACTTTGTGTATCTTGTACAGCACTCTTGGTGGCAGCCATGGAGTGCCGCGAGTACACTTCAAGGGCCAGCAAGGCGACTATTATATCATGGTAGGCAGTATATTTTATTTCATCCTTTTTTTTTCTTGATTAATGATTTTGAGTTGTGTCCAGGTTACGTGACTTGTTCATGAATAGCTTTTTATTTTTACTGAAAACCGTTTTGCTGCAGGTTATGGATATGTTGGGGCCAAGCTTGTGGGATGTCTGGAATAATAACTCTCACACGTAAGTTTCATACAAAATTGACTCCTATTGTAATAATTATCTATGGATTATTGTTTTATGGTTTTCATGAATCTTCAATTTTATGAGTTTGTTGTCTTTTAATTTTAGAATGTCCACTGAAATGGTTGCGTGCATTGCCATCGAAGCGATATCAATATTGGAGAAGATGCATTCTAGAGGGTAAGATTTTCTGCCACAAATGGATGCATATTTGTTGTCATTGTTCATCTTTGTCCCCCTCTATCCCTTCTTTTCCCTCCCTTTTATTTCACTTTGATCTTTTGGTGGGGAACATTATTATATCCTGAGGCAACTAAGAACCTGATTATGGCTGTTAGATTGACTTTTTTGATCAAGTTTATATCTTGGAACCGGAAAGTATCGATGTGAATAAATTAGTCTGCCTATGATTTTTCTATCTGGTATCTTGATACTGCCAGTGGAGTGGTATATTGGGAAAAAACGAAAGAATAAATTACAACTCCAACCCCTCTATTTCAGTTCTTTTCAACCCCCTGTTTAACTTGATGTAGTTTTGGGGGATTGTCACTGTGTTTGCGTTTTGGGTATTTTAATTGAATGGGTGTCTTTGGATTAGTTTTTCAGATGTTTATTCAGTTCTGTGAAATCCATAATTAAAATATGTTTTAATTTCCACTTCTTTTTCCAGGTATGTACATGGGGATGTAAAGCCTGAGAATTTTCTGCTCGGCCATCCAGGGACTCCTGATGAAAAAAAGCTATTTTTAGTTGATCTTGGGCTAGGTACTTTGTGAATCGTACTTTATTATTGTAATTAGTATAATAGTCATCAATAATCATAATCTTATAAGTTGTTTTGGGCTTATCAGCAACTAGATGGCGAGAAAGTACAACTGGTCAGCATGTAGAATATGACCAGAGGCCAGATGTTTTCAGGTATAAGCATTTTTTCCTGTATTTTTGTCTTGGATGATACCGAAACTGCTTTATTTCTCTTCCTCCTCTTTATACTTTTCTGTTTAAGCTTTCTGCTACTTATTTCTTAAGTTTTCTCTTGTTTGACAGAGGAACAGTGCGTTACGCTAGCGTGCATGCTCATTTAGGGAGAACGGGTAGTAGGAGAGATGATCTCGAGTCTCTAGCATATACTCTTGTATTCCTTCTCCGTGGCCGTCTGCCTTGGCAAGGATACCAGGTTTGTCATTTGTTAGCTGGAAAAGACATGTGTCTTGCCTGCCTTCATTTTATTTAATTATTTTTA
Source organism: Oemleria cerasiformis (assembly GCA_037349345.1). Lineage (NCBI taxonomy): Eukaryota > Viridiplantae > Streptophyta > Magnoliopsida > Rosales > Rosaceae > Oemleria > Oemleria cerasiformis. Next base: position 3,114,499 of record JAZGTL010000019.1, on the reverse strand, counting down.
ACATGATTGTCGTTTCAGGGAGAGAATAAAGGGTTTCTTGTTTGCAAGAAGAAGATGGCAACATCTCCAGAGACATTGTGTTCCTTCTCTCCAGAGCCTTTTAGACAGTTTGTGGAGTATGTGGTGAACTTGAAGTTTGACGAAGAACCTAATTATGCAAAATATATATCACTCTTTGATGGGATTGTAGGTCCAAATCCTGATATAAGGCCAATAAACACAGATGGTGCACAGAAGGTATGCATGATCTTCTCCTTTTATTGACGTTAGTTGCATAATTAAAACTTATATTGTTAAAGATAGGATTTATGCATCTAATATGTGCTCTCTATATTTTGAAGCTTATTAATCTGGTTGGTCATAAGAGAGGGAGATTGACAATGGAGGAGGAAGAAGATGACCAACCGAAGAAGAGGATCAGAATGGGCATGCCAGCGACGCAATGGATTAGTATTTACAATGCTCGTAGGCCGATGAAGCAAAGGTATTTGTATGACTTTTCTTCTTATTCAGTGATGGTTCTGGACACTTTTCTTCTTGATAATATAATAGATAATACCCTGTGTATCGGGCTTTCTGTATTTTTGGTTCCTATTTCTGTCTTCATTTTCTTCTATGTCATATTGCCTAAAGTTTTTCTCATGTTTCTGTAGATATCACTATAATGTGGCTGATGCAAGGCTTGATCAGCATATTGAGAAAGGGACCGAGGATGGGCTATTCATTAGCAGTGTGGCCTGTGCTCAAGATTTGTGGGCCTTAATTATGGATGCAGGCACTGGATTCTCTTCCCAAGTTTACGAACTATCACCGTGTTCTCTTCACAAGGTACATGGTTATACTTTCACTTTGTCATTTTAGTTCACACTGCCAGTAATCTGTTTGTATGAAACAATCTATATTCAAATTGTATTTCTTATATAAAGTCTGATGAATTTTTGGACGTGGTTGAAGGAATGGATAATGGAGCAGTGGGAGAAGAGCTATTACATCAGTGCGATAGCTGGAGCTGATAATGGGAGTTCATTAGTCGTTATGTCCAAGGGTTGGTCTAGTCTTTTGCCTATTATGGCCATTTTAGCCTGAAAGGGCTTATTTATTTCTTCTCTTTTGATTTCTTATTACTGATTTCAATTGTTTGGATCCAGGGACTCCGTTTACGCAGCAGTCTTACAAAGTAAGTGATACATTTCCTTTCAAGTGGATTAACAAGAAGTGGAGGGAGGGTTTCTATGTTACTGCGATGACCACCTCAGGAAGTAGATGGGCGGTTGTTATGTCTCGTGGTGCAGGGTACTCAGACCAGGTAATATTGGAGCAAACAACCATCTCTTTTTCCGGCCCATCTTTCCAAATTTCCTACGTTACAAAGCAGGCTCACAATATTCTGTTTTTCAGGTTGTTGAACTAGATTTCCTTTATCCCAGTGAAGGTATTCATCGGCGGTGGGACACTGGATATCGTATAACAGCAACTGCAGCAACATCGGATCAGGCTGCTTTTGTTCTTAGTGTGCCAAAGAGAAAGCCTCAAGACGAAACACAGGAGACGCTCAGGACTTCTGCTTTCCCAAGCACACATGTCAAGGTAACCCATATATTACTATCACATTGTCAAGGTTTTTCTCTTCCTTCTTTTCCCTCTTTTGATATTGGTCATATCTTCGTGCAACTTAAAATCCGTCTTACAGGAGAAGTGGGCGAAAAATCTGTATATTGCATCTGTTTGTTACGGACGAACGGTTTCATAAGCTGTCGACAATTGTTTAGGGTGTTGCGGACACCCTCCGATGTTGCTGCTGTTCTGATAGCTCTTCTGATCATTTCTCTCGGCTGGGGACCGTCCATTGAGAAATTTTGGTGAATCGAAGCTCTCTAATTAACTGTAATTATAGAAACCTCTAGTCGAAACCTATTGTCTATCTCTGTGTGGGAACTGACTTTCGCTGTCAATGATATATCTCTTCTTTTTTGGTCAAGGATGTCATGTCAATGATAAACTAAAGCTATCTCATTTTTCTTGCAAAAAGGAACATATTGTCTTATTTACCTCACAAAATTTGGCAACCCATGCCATATCATACACCTACCTCATTTATAAAGACTTCCACAGTGCCATTATTTTGGTTACATTTGAAGGTATCGAACTCGTTACAGACATAACTTATCTCAGTTGGAGTTCGTTTCTGAAAGCTTATTCTGATTTTGAGTACATTTTAAAAGAGAAAAGAGAATGACATGTCCTTATTTTTGAATAGATCATCTTGCTGGGCATTAAGCACGGCTGAAGCGCTTTGCGCAGGCCTGATGCATATCCTCCCCACCTCTACTTGTTCCTGGTATTTTTTGAACATCAATCAAGATCAGTCAGCATTGGGGACACAAAATGTAACTTGAACACAAACATATGTGCCCAGAAAGAGACTTACCACTGTGTTATCGTGCTCAAATCGAACGACAAAGAGACATTTGCAGCCTGTCATGTCATGTATCCCCCTATGAATATCGACAACATGGGCATCACAGTAGACAGCTTGGTACTCTCTTTCCTGTAAATAAGGTATTAGGGTCGAACAATAAGACAATGCTATAATATCTTGTCTGGATCCCTATACCAATGATTGCATCCATATGACGCAGTTTATTTCCAAAGGAACAAAGTGAATGAGATTACCTGGAAGCAAAGCACTAGGTCCCCGACCTCCACCTTCTGACACTCGGAGGCTTCTAAAGGAATAGATCGCTCACGCACTCCTCTTACCACATTCACCCACTCATCTTCCTCCCTACCAAAACCAGAGAATCGCACACGAACTTCCTGTCACATATAACAACATTGAACTCCTTTGCATAGATTGGGAAAAATTAAAATCTCTCTTCAAGCAGATACAAGTCATAACGGACAAAATTATTGCATTATTCTCATGTAACTCCAACTAGAAAAGTGACCTAAGCTAAGAACTATTTTTTTCACCCAAACGGAGTATAATGATTATAAGTATAACGAGAAGGATGAATCTTACAAGTTCTCCTGAGAATACAACTCTGTAAGAAAGGAATGAAACAACATCGTACCTGGAAAGCCAAAGAAATGTTAGTTATGGTTGTATTTCTATATGAATTGAAAGAATAAATGACTAATAAACAATGTACAAATTTTCACATTGATTTTTTGCTCTTAGGCTCTAATCATTTAACTCCCAAAACATCTCAAGTTATTTATAATAACAAACATCTTTTTCCTTAGAGAATAAAGGTGATTTCACCATTTAATCCAAGAAAGTAAACTGTTCAAATCCCATAAATGCAACTACTTTGGCAGATTTCCTAACAAGTAAATTTGGCCAGTTCATTTTTCTTCCACTTCAAACATAATCTGGTTTGGCAATTTTCTTCTGAACCTGAATTTGAATGCACTGCATGAAAACTACACTAACATATTATGGATCTGTCACCCAGAAAAATTCTTCAAACATGTAACATCCTTGAGTTAATCTACAGAACAATTGAACGAAAATAAAATGCTCCAGGAGAGTGATTCAGAACAGAAAAGATATGCATCATGTATATTAAGTGATGCGATTGCTTTATATGCTAAATTCTACTTTCATGTTAAACCGAGAATCTATTCATGCCACATAACAATCAAGAAGGGTTTCAGATCAAACATATAAAATCAAGTACAGTTTTCAAATTCTTAGTATGAAGAATCACAGATATGGTACTCTTAACTACAAGCTTTTTTTCCTTGAATAGATGAATTCTTACCATGCATCATCTTTCGATGATTTTGCTTCAAATGCCAACTCTGAAAATTCTGTGACCCATTTACCTGAGTAAAGTCACCAAGTAAATTTTCAGAAAATTACTAATTGAACCCATTCACCCATACACATGTCAAGCAATAACGTTCCAGTATCATAACTGAAAAATTCAACATTATATCATGACATAAGGACAACGTAAGCATTCTACACAACATAGAGAGATGCTAAATATATTTGCAGGAGGCCCTGTACGTGAGAACTATCTCAGATGGTTGCCACGGAAAGAAGTATAATGAATCCAAAAGCCTGGAACAGAGACTGATAAATTACCTTTGGACTATAGGCCTAGATAAATAGACACAGAAAAATTCACACAAAAGGAAAGAAAGATGAGAAGAAAATGGAAAAAACAGTAGTACACAGAAGTAATTAATAACGCCTAAGAAGATTAATGTTTTCCATAGATAATCTCTTGCAAACCGAGTCCAGACAATCAATATGAAAAGGAAATGCAACACCTACAGCAAATATAAGCTTTCTGTTCAAGGAAAAAAATAAAAGCAAATATAAGCTTTCTGTTCCTGACATTTATGTAACATCACGCAGACATGACAGAAAGTTGTGAAAGCAATAAGTATGTTGCTTAATACTGATTAAAATTTGATCAATTAGGTCAAGAATGATGGAGCTATCAACCAATCTGCGCCAAGGTAGCACCGAAATGCTACAGTTGTTTAGAAAGGCTCCAAGGTGATGCATTCTAATTTGGAATGTAAGGAAGTAGAAAGTAATTTGCACCATTAAATTTCATTTATGTCAATTTGATACTAGCATAGAAATAATCTGACTCCATGATAAAATTAGATTTTCCTATCACATGGAAACACCATTGCATCAGATACGTCCACCACAGCTTTTACTAAAGCTTCATTTATACTGAAAAAAGGGATGACCTTTTGGCTTCTCAGATTCTTCAGGCTCAGATTCTTCAGGTGCATTTCCTGAAACATTCGAATCTGAAAGATCAACAAATAAATCGAGAGCAGTTGGTGAGGGAGAGCGTTTCCCTTGCAGCTCTTTTTGTTTGTCCTGGAACCAACTTTGAACCTAGAACAAAGTAAGAACATAATTGCATTACAACAAGCTCCACATAAAAATAAACAACAAGACTTATATGCAATAGAGGAAAAAGGAAACCTGTTCCCAAGTTATATCGGGTTTTCCAGCACGAATTGGAGCGCAACTGACAAGACAGGGAACAAACAAAAAAACTCAATTAACAGATATGTAGTAGCTATAGGAACAACCCTGTTCTATGATTTATTCCAAGAATATTTAACTCCAAGAAACTAATTTTTTTGGTGTTTTTCTTTGACAAGTATATATAAGAAATGTGCCTATGGATATAGACAATTAAGGATATAGCCTATACGATTCAGCATTGCTCAAATCACCTGAAACTCGAAGCAAGATCTTCGAAGAACTCCTGACTTAGTGATTGTTGTCCTACATGCTTAATTAAATTTTCCATTTCCATAATCTGTCAAATACCAAAATACAAACAATAATCATTATCTCACTTAATTTAGAAAATAAAAAAATAGCACACAAAATTACCAAATTAAATGTATTCTACTATTATACAAGCCCAAAAGTATGAATGTAAACAAAACAAAAAACAGAGAGCTTCAATCTTCAACTAAAGCAACATTGCCCAAACGAGCAAAAGTCCAACATCAAGCATCTTTTTATCATATAGAAAATAACCAATTGAAGAAACCCATGACAGGAGCTGAATTTAAAGCCAAAAGGTGGAATTTTTTCTGCAGATAAAGGTCTGAAATCACAAACCCAGATTGATGAAAGTGGCCATTGAATTTGAATGAAACACAAAAAGGGGTAAAAAATATTTACCTCAGAATGTGTGAAAACAGATAGAGAATTCATTGGCTCTCTTTTTCTGGTACGAAAATTGTCCATCTCAGTGGAACTGAGAGATTGTAAGCCCAATTTGATGTAAATGAGAGTGAAGGAGAGTGACGTCAGTGACCTTTGTCCACTGGGTTTTTGAGTCTCGAGCTGCAACTCCCGAGAGAGGTGTTGTAACTTGTAAAAAGTTTTGGTTCACTGCTATTATGGTAGGGAGCATTTTTGCTCATCAGTCCATGAAAATATGCCATGTGTCTTTAGGCTGACTAGAGTTAACAACAACATTTATTAATTATTTATAATTTAAAGAAAAAAGATAAAACAATTAAAAAAAGAATTATTATTTAAAATGCACCAGAAACACACCAGTCAGTTTCAAATTGCACCAAGAACGGATTTGACTCATTACTAGGAACAGTAGCAACGTCAAAAACGTTGCACCATTTAACTGATGTCGTTATTAACACCGTTAAAAATGTTGTTAAATTCCTTAAATGCCCTTCTATAAATACATTCAAACTATTATCCAACCGACCCCAACCCTCCTGATTCCCATCTCAAAATTTTCAGTTGAGAGAGGAAGAGACTGAGCCGAGATCGACCCACCAACCTCTTCTGCCATAGACCACGCCACCCATCACCACCAAAGCCGATATGTCAACCTTCATCCTCTTCCTCTCTCCTTTCTTCGCTGCCTAAACCCAAACCCCAAACTTCCTCTCTCTTTTCTACGCTACCCAAACCCCAAACTTCCTCTTTCTTCCAAGCCCCCAAACAAACCCACACAAAACCATCAAAACTTGATGATAAAGAAGAAGACGACTAAATTAATTCCAAACCCACCTCCAAACCCTCTGCTTTCTCCTCGCTTCCTCCGCCCAAATCCCAAAATCTAAACTAACCCATTACCAATTTCTCATCCTCAAATCAAAACCCTAAAAGGGTCATCCAATTCAAGCCTCCCATGACCTCAATAAAGTCCTCCCAACTCGATGATGAAGATTATGATGATGACTTCTCCCAAAACCTCTCGAAATGGTCGCGCCCAATAGTCGATACCAACCCATCGACGACGACGGCTCCGATCAACCCTCGGCGCACCACCACCAAAGCGCGGTCGTCATGCGCCATGGCAATCGCATCAACAAATTTGAGCTCTGCTGGGTGGCACAGGCACCAAGGCCGTGGGACCCGCCCCTAATTGAGGAGGGCAAGGTTGGAGCCTTCTGCACGGGTACGAAGCTCCGATCGGATCTCGGCTTCAGAATCCACCGTGTCTTCGTATCGCCATTCGTACTATGCGTCGAGACCTCTTTCGAAGTCGTCAAAGCTCTCTCCACCACCGAAGACCCTTCCGTTGAAATTGCTTATTAGAATTGCTTGCATTATAAAGCTCTCTCTATCCCTCTAAACTTATTGAAATTGCTTGCATCATAAAGCTCTCTCCAACCCTTTAAACTTATTGAAATTCTTGCATCATAAATTCCCCCTACGTTGGATTTTTTGGATTTCATGGAATGTGAGGTGTGGGGAAGACGACTTTGTGAGTTGGATTTCTGTTGCTTTTTGTGTTTTGTTCGTTTCTTCACCAAAAATGGTAGTCATGCCGAAGGAAGGGGAATGACAGGACCTTTCCCAAATTTCCCCTCGAAATCCGTGAAGAACCCTGCTCCCGTCTGACAACCTAAAGAAATTCCCAGGATACCCCTAAGTCCTTGCAAATAAATATGAGAATTCTACCAAAAAATCCGGTAGAATCTCCCCTTAAGGACTGATTAACCGTCTTCCACCTGTCATACTAAGGATCAGATAACACTCCAAATTCCAATAAGGTCAACCATCCAACGATGTAACCACAATTTACAAACAGTCCAAAAGACTTATCAGATCATCTAGGTAGGATAAATAAATACAGAAATAAATATCCTAGTCGATAGTCTAGGTAAACGCGCAGCTGAAAAACTCATGTCTCCGCCTCTGGATATGCCCACGTCAATACAACAACCTGGAGGGGATTTAAAATACGAAAGTTGTGAGTGGACAAAATAATCATTTAAAAATCATTTCTGAGGAAAACATACATTTCCCCCCTCCACGAATAAAACCATGCATGGATAACATAAAATCCCTTTGTATATAAATATAATATATAGATAATCCGAAAACCCACCGGAAAATCCATCTTTTGTTTAAAACACTTGGTGGGACCCACGAAAACCCGAATAATGAAGACATTTCGTGGCCTACAACTCTGCTTTGAAAATCCTCCTCAAAGGAGTTTAAAATTATGTAAATATACCTGGACACAAAATATACATCAAAACATATCCCACTGCTTCCTGAATGAAATCCCGAGCCGTAGCTCGATACCCTCCACATACCCGATATACCTCAAGTTGTGTAGAAACTTGTACTACGCGTAGACAGCCTCAACGACCTGATGGAGAAAATACCCCTCGACACCAGCGTCGGAGAACCCTCAACGATCTGGCGGAGAAAGACCCTCGACGCCAGTCGGAGAAAACCTTGACCATCGGGAACAAAAATCCAGTGAAAATCAAAATCCATGTTTTGAAATCCTTGTTTTTTGGCCTAAGCCAAATTCATTACAAAACCGGGTTTATGCTCAAATCCAAATAAATCACAAATCCGGGCCTAAACCCAAAATCATGGACTCGACTGAAATCCAAAATCTGACAAGTCAAACCATATAAAACCCGAATCCATAAAACCAGGCCATAGCCCAAAACGTCATTTTCCAAATAATTATTGAAAGCCCGTGTCAAGTAATAATTTAATAATATCCAGAAGTTGCCAAAACAATACGTAATAAGCAGTTATATCAAATATAATTTTATGCATGCATTATACTTTACAAAACCAAAGTCCACTCACCACACGTCCAAATCGGCTCAATCCCGAGCTGTACGCTCCTCCGAAGTTCCTGGAACAGTATCGTCTGTCAAAAGTAATAATCGGGATTACCAACTATAATTAAAACCTTACATTTAGACTCCCTAAACCCCGGGAGGTCCGCTTGCGTCGCACTAAAAATGCAGCAACTTCGGATGCCCAAAACTACCCTTAAACGACGTCTGATCAACCTGAAATCTGAGCCAACAGATTCGGAATGTTGAAATCTTGTCGACACGCATCATCGTGACCCTAGAACCGATCCCACGAGCCACCACACACCGGTGGAAGGCCAGACCACGTGTCGGCCATGCGCTGCCACGCGCCTGCTACAGTACCTCACGCGCCAGCTATAGTGTCCCACGCGCTGTTGTAGTGTTCCACGCACCAACTCGGTCTAACTTGGCGCTGACTCGGCCTGACTCGATACTAACTCAGCGCTAACTCGGTCGCCAAGTGGCACCCACGTGGCTGCCAGGTGGCCTCCACGTGGCTGCCAAGTGGCCTCCACTTGGCTCCACGTGGCTACCAAGTGGCATGCCACGTCAGCCCCCCTCTGATCGAACCTATCACCGGAGAAGACGACCGCTCCGCTGTGCGCAGCCGTCCGCCGTCGCCAGAAAACTCCATTGCCGGTCGAGCTTGAATTTTTCCTAACTTTCTCAAAACTCAACCGTTTTTCACAAATTTTAGGTCTAAATCCATCTACTCGAATCCAGGAACTCAGAAATGAACTCTAAACACGAAACACATACCTGTGTTGACCAAAAAATTGATCGAAAGGTTTCGGTTTTCCTTTCCTCAATTCAGGGTCTCCCGCGGCTGCTTTCTGTGATGGTTGGTACGTCTGTGATCGTGGGAAGGAGGAGAGTCCGATTAGTGGAACTAAAATGGAAGAGGCTGCCTTGAATCGAAGTTCCAATTTCTTGTGTTTTTGGGTTCGGTCGCAAGGTGTGGGGTGAGTCGCGAAGAGAGAGAGTGAAAAATGGGAGAAATAGATCTGATTGGGTTAAAATATCTATCCAAGCCCAAATTACCAAAATGCCCCTGAACATTCTAGACCCACAACTCTCTCACACGAACTTCGTTTTCCACGTGCCGCCTGTCTACGAATTCGTTAGTTCGAAACCTACCCAACGGTCCCTGAAACACAGCCAAAAGTGTCTCGAAACAAAAATTAACTTTCAAGCCCCTTAAACAACCAAGGGTAATTTCGTCCTTTTACAAAATAATTTACGAAAATTAAATAATTAAATTTTTGGCTCGTTATAGAGAAGGTCGAGTGGGAGGCAAATCGAATCGGGATGTGTTTTAGGAAGGCCAAGAAAATTGGTGTATTTGGGAAAGACAAAAATAGCCTTGCCCTAAATGGTGTCTAAGACTGCATCAGTTAAATGGTGCAACGATTTTTACGTTGCTACTATTCCTAGTGCAAAGTTAGTCAAATTTCTGTTCTTGGTGCATTTTGAGACTGACTGGTTTGTTCCTGGTGCATTTTAAGTCATAAGCCTTAAAAAAGTAATAAAACTAATTTCTAGATCTTCATCTCCTTCCCCACTCACGACCATCTTCATCTCCTTCCCCACTTACCCAAATCTCCAACCGTTACCGGCGACAATCACCTTCATCCACCACTGGCCAACCTTCATCTCCCTCCACCGCCGGCCAACCTTCACCTCCATCTCTGTGATTTCTTTTTCTTTACTCTCTTTCTCTCTATTTCTTCCTTCAAACCGGTTTCGACAACCTTTCCATGGGCAATTGAGCAACAAAGATGAACCATTGGACTTTGCCATCAGCCACTCCATGTTCGATAGATTAGAAGCATGAACCTCGTCCGTTGAAAATATACCAAATTGAAAATTATATGGATCTTCACCAACAGCACCCACGATTACACATTCATCAACCCTCTAGGCACCACAAAAATATTCAATCACTTCCTTCAATTAATTTTCATAAATCAATTATAAATTCTAAGATTAAACAAAGTAACAATTAAGTCACCTCTGGTGAAAAGTTTTCGAAACCAATTTTAAGGCAGAAATAGAGAGAAAGAGAAAGTAAAGAAAAAGAAATTTGAGAGATAGAGGTGAAGGTTGGTCGGCGGCGAAGGAGAGGTGGCTGCCGGCGGCAACGATTGGTGTTTTGGGTGAGTGGGGAAGGAGATGAAGATTTGGAAAATTAGTTTTTTTATTTTTTTAATAGTTTTCTCTTTCTTCTTTAAATTATAAATAATTAATAAATGTTGATGTTAACTCGGGTTAGCTTAAATGACACATGGCATATTTTCATGGACTGGTGAGCATTTTTCTGCTCGCCATGTGGTGAGCAAAAATGCTCCCCATTATGGTAGGGCTCTTTGATCCAATGACTAATCAGACTCTGCCACGTGGCATATATATATATATATATATATATATATATATATATATTTTCTTCAAACTTTTATTTAGATTCCTTTAACAAAAAAAACAATGGTTTTTTACTTTAAATGCACCATGTACTCGCATTAAAGTCCCACTTTACACCCTATTATAATTATTCGCTCAAAATGCACCCTGAATCAGTCAAGTTGGCCCACTCAGGTGCTTTTTCGTTCAATCTGTTAAGTGGGCGTTAGAAAACAAGGTCAATTGATTGTTCTGCCCTCCATATCACCTCACTTTCTACTTCTCCCTCACACTCACTCTCGACTCTTCTTCTTCCCTGAGACAAACACGCAAGCGTTTATAGAAAATCCCAGACCTTCAATGACCCAACCTTCAACGACACCACCTTCTTGTGCCGAGAAGCTGGTCCGGATCGCCGAGAAATTAACCCAACCTTTACGGCCTCTCGTACCCTGTCTTCACCACCGTGGTCGAGAAGCACAAACCCCATATTGCCCTTTCCAATCTCTCCCTCCAATTTGACTACTACCAATCACCTCTTTGTACATTTCACCGTCTTGAGCGGCCCAGACCTTGCAAACTTCGCAAAAATCGATCTTGGATTGGATCGGGATTTCGTAGATCTTGTTGTAGTACAATTCGAGTGTGATGCCGACGATTCGTGCTCTTCTTGTGGATCTGATGGTGTCGTAGGGTTCCAAGGTTAGGGAAATTAAGGCGAGATTGAGGCCGGTGGAGTTGTTTTTTATTAGGGATTTGGTTTCGAAGTAAAGGCTAGGATGGGACAAGTCAGGGACGCTGACGTTGATGGAATTGCCACCACATGTGGTGGTCTCGTGTGCGTAGAGGGCTAAGAGGACGGCCTCGAAGCCGGCTAGGGGGGAAACGGAGAGGGACGCGAGAGAGGTAAACGTCGGAGATGATGGGGAGGAAGCAGAGGACAAGGAGTTGGAGGTCGGGATCGGAGGATTGGAAGGTGTCGTAGAGCCAGCGGCAAAGGTTGTTGTCCCCGGTCCGGAGTAGGGTTGGCAGAGGAAGGAGGAGATTTGGTAGGTGGTGGGTTAGTTGTGGAGTAGGAGGTAGGCGGGGTTTGAGAGTTGGTAGATTTTCTGCTCTTCTAATCCAAATACATTATGTAAAATTTCATAGAGAATTGGGGATTAAGGTTATGATTATGATTGTGTCCAATGAGATGGCGGGAAAACTACAGTTTTGCAATTGAATGTGAAACGACACGATTTTACTTAATTTCAAGGTACAATTGGGTGGTCGAGGCGTTAGCCATGGGTTTTACAAGGTTGGGTGCGACAGGAAAGGAAGAAGGCACTAGACAATATTTTTTTTCTTTGATTTTGAACCTAGCTTCGCCTTGGCTTTTTCTATCAAATCCAACCAATTTTCAAGACAAGAGGTGTATTTAAGAATTGGGTTTTCTTAAAGCTCCAATTTTGATTTTGATTTCAGTCTTCATTTCAGATTGAATGGGTTTTTGAGGGTCGTCGGCTTTATTTCAGATTGAATGGGTTTTTTATTAGTTTGCGTTCTCGGTGCTGCAATTTGTTGTGTGTGGGATGGGATGGGTGTTCTAGGTTGGGGAATGATGGAAAGGTAGGGTGTCTGGGTTGTGCGAAAGAAATGGGTGTTCTAGGTTGGGGATGGTGGATTTACCCTTAAAATTCTAAAATTACCCTTAAAATTGACGCCCACTTAACAGATTGAACGGAAAAAGTGCTGAGTGGGCCAACTCAGCTGATTCATGGTGCATTTTGAGCGAATAATGAGAATATGATGCAAAGTGAGACTTTCATGCGATTATGTGCATTTAAAGTAAAAAGCCAAAAACAAAACTTTTTTAATTGGATTTTTTCTTTTGCAACTAAGCAATTTTAGGTTAAGTCCAAGTCATTCATTTAGACAACAAGACTTAGGGGGATGTATTCAATAAGCACATTTAAATATTTTTAAAATACAGGTACATTCAATTAACATATTTAAATATTTTAAAAGACTTTTAAAAAATTCTGGTGTATTCAATTAAGACTTTTAATGTTATTAAAAATATCAAAACAAATCTTGAAGTATTCAATTAGGACTTGCTTTTTAAGGACTTGTTTAAGTTGTGGACTTTGTGGGACTAAGCATTAAAAATATACATATCATAAGACAAAAAATGTCTAGCCTCAAGTGGAGGGTTTTAGGGGGATGTATTCAATTAGGAAATTAAATATTTTTAAAGACTTTAAAAATACAGGTGTATTTAATTAAAACATTTAAATGTTTTAAAAGACTTTTAAAAAGTTCTGATGTATTCAATTAAGACTTTTAATGTTATTAAAAATGTCAAAACAAATCTTGAGGTATTCAATTAGGACTTGTTTTTTAAGGACTTGTTTAAGTTGTGGACTTGATGGGATTGAGCGTTAAAAATATACATATCATAAGACAAAAAATGTCTAGCTTCAAGTTGAGGGATTTACTTGAGAGCCTCACAAGACATTTTTCTCAAAAACATCTCCTTCTTCAGTTCCAAAAGAACGTCCACTGCTTCCAATAACATTTTCTCCAAATAGACTCGTGATCCTCTATAACAATGGTTCATCCCATAGTACAAATTAATTTGAAGAAATATGTGTCAAGTTTGCCACTTTCTTTTGTGATTATGGACATCCCATAGTCACTCAACTTCGCAATCCGTTGGTTATCAAGTAATATATTGTTTGTTTTCAATCGGTTGTTGAAACAACCCGTAATAACCCCATTATGTAGAAAATGCATAGCCATTGTAACTCATATGATAATTGCCCATCTATCAAACCACTTGAGAACCGTCTCTGGATAGTTTTCGACATATATGCACATAATTTGGAGACAATGAAATGCATGCAATCATCATATAAACTCATTTTCCAATCACTCCTTCCACTACAACTTCACTTATTATGTCTTTTTTTTTCTTCTGTTATATTTGTTTATATATATATATAATTTTTTCCTTTTTTTCAACTAAACCATATGATCATTGATTTTTGGTATTATTATTATTTTGGTATTCTCTTTGCACAAAAATATTGGGATTGTGCGGACTGTATTTTAGATGAGATAGAACGACTAATTCCGCTATTCTCGACCACCTCATACACATTGAGAAGGCAGGATGGCAATATGGTTGCCCATGCGTTAACTCGTGATGGATTTCTCAACTTGGTTGAGGAAGGACCATCTTTGGCTCTCTCCCTTATTGATAAGATTTTATACTGCAGATAGAACGACTAATTCCGCTATTCTCGACCATCTCATACACATTGAGAGGCAGGATGGCAATATGGTTGCCCATGCGTTAACTCGTGATGGATTTCTCAACTTGGTTGAGGAGGGACCATCTTTGGCTCTCTCCCTTATTGATAAGATTTTATACTGCAAGATCTTACTAAGGTCACACATTGCCTTTTATTATTTTTGTAAGCTTTGTTTTTTTAACAATAATAATATGAGAATCTTCAAATAAAAAAAAATTAATTTCGCCACAATCCATAAAGTCCATCAATATCTTTTAATAGATGTCCATATATATATATATATATATATATATATATATATATATATATATATATATATATATATATATATATATTGTGAAAGTCTTAGATGAGATTATATTTGTGTACCATATTTGTCCATGTCAGTTTTATAGGATTTGATAAATGTCCATGAATATATCATTTAAAATGATTCTTTCAATGTCCTCTAAAATCCTAAGACAAAAAAAAAATGAGAGCTGATTTTCACAACTCCAATTTTTTATAAAAGTTTATTTATAAAAATAAAAAATAAATAAAAACTAGATATAGGAAGGGGATGGAGATTACATTATACACATTCGATCAATTTACAAAGATCGAACCCAAGACCTCTCATATAACATGTGGATAGAAATACTACTATATCGTATATACTAACTAATTGGCTAGTTTGAGATGTTTTAATACTAACATTACATTTAAATTACAATGAAACTACTAATATGTAATCTATACAACGTTTGAGCCTACAACTCATTTCATAATTATTGGTTTAGTACGATTTTTACTCACTATATAGTGAAAAATCTAAAATCTTAATTTGGACACTCATAAACAACGAGGATAATACCAGGATATATATATAAACTCGTTTTATAGTCACATTTTTTCTAGAGCATCCATGTAAATTACTCCTCATTAATTATACATTCTTTTGAGGCAAGGGCAACAATTCTATTAGTTTATGTGATTAGAGTTGAATTTATTTTCTTTTTATTGTACATTAAATTTATAGTTGCTCGGAAAGTTAAATAGGAAAAAAAAATATTATCCTTGATATCATAAAAGACAGTTAATTCCTTCTCCAAAATAAAAAATAAAGAAAAGACATTATTTTGTCTTGGCCACTTCCATTTATAAGGAGCATATTAATGCATGGATTAAAAAGAATTATTGTACTCAAAGAAAAAAAACTTATAGTGCACTCACTAGTCATTGTTGGTTGTTTGGTCACTTGCATTGCAGTATGAAATAGATCACAAATATATTTTACCAAAGGAGAGCAAAATCAAAATTAAGGGAAAATTTCATTAGTGTAGGAGATTAAGGAATAAATGTTCCTATTAACAACATTCAATAGAAATATTTGTAGAAACACAATGAAAATTGGTAGACAAGAGTTATAAATATAGCCACTATTGCTTGTTGACCAAGTGAGATAGTCTTTCCTTTGTTTCTTTGGGAGTTTGTCATGAAGCTTGTAGGAGAATAGAGGAAAGCCATTGAGATGACTTCCTCATCACTTTTAAAGATTGGTCTTCCAATCACATGCTTATATTGGCATCCACTCCATGCCTGTAACCCACCAAACCGAATATGATCATTCATGTTAATGAGAAGGGGTACTAATAACTAATTATAATTCAGACATACATGTTTTATGTTTTGTTGTTAAATTATAATTATGGAATAAAATTCAAATAAACATCGACAATAATTATAAATTAGTTTATTAGTAACTGTCACGATTGAAAAGTACTAAGGGGCATGGTGGGCTTGCACTCATCATATATGCCTTTGTTACATTGCAAGACTGAACATGACTTTAGTTGAACTCTTAGACATAAAACCGATTATATACCCAACTTTAAAATACATTGTAACATAAAGTTATATACCAATTGAAACTATATGCAATCTTTGGAGACAAAGCAATTATAATGCTGGCTTTATTTTTAGATTGGTCTTTCAATCTTTATTTTGTTTTTCATATCGGCGATATTCTTAACTCCTTAAACTATTAAGTCGTATAAAAAATCAAATATTATATTCAAAGTTTACCTGAATTTGGTCCCCAGTGGTAACTACTAGGGCATCTTGATCTGGGGTAAATGAAACCCAACCTTTCTTGGAGTAAACATGAAACTCAGAAGAGGCATCACAAAGATGTAAACACAAGGCATGAGAGTAATCAGTGCCTCTAATCAGCATCTTAATCACATCATATCTCAGAGACCTATCCCATTCTTCTTCCAAAACATTTTGGCTGTGCTTGTACACACAACACACTGTCCCAATTTCTCTCTTTTGCACCATATGAATATCATTCCCATTACCTAATTTTGTTTGAGAATTATTCAATAAGGTGAGCAAAATTTTCTCCGAAATCTTCTCAATATCTGTCATGATGGTCTCCAATTTCTCACTGCACAATCAACAAATTTCAAATTGTAATATTCGGTTTATTATATTTTAAAATTATATATGAAATACAATTTCCAGTAATCACAGAAAAGCTAGAAGATGTCTCAAGTTCGAACTATTACCTGAAATTTGAATATCCGATTGGGGCAATTCTCTCCATTGCCAACTTCAAACGTTGGTCGCTACACCAAACGAACTCTTCACTCAATTCACTGTCAGGCTCCTCACCATGAACTTCCTCGAATCCGTATGGCTTCTCCGGTGACCTAGTGATCGCCGCCCTTTTCTCCGGTGACACCTGGAAAATTCCGGTGGCTGCAGACTGCACAGCCCTTACAAGCTGGCTTGAAATTCCATGGTTCACAAGCTGAAAACAACCATTTCTTTCTATGCAATCCACAACCTTGGCAAGACTAACATCAAATTCAACCAATTTCAGTGCTTCAAAATCAATTGTTGGTGGATTTTCAAGTGATTTTTGTTTGGGGAAGAACTTGTCTGGCAAGATGAGGTCAGGGACTTGGAGGGAATGCTCTAGGAATTCAGTGAGGACTTCATCGTTTGCCACTGATGATCGGCGGCCAGAGGCAATGGGAGAAGGCGGCGGGGCACGAAAATCAATCGGGTTTTCAGGGATTGGTTCTGGGGAGGTAGCCATTGGGACTAAAACTCAAAAAATTGTTGTGTCTTCAAATTTCTTTATTTTGTTGTTAATGAAGAAGAAAGAAAAAGGGTAAGGAGCAGCAATGATGACATGTCTTGGGCTTCACTTGCCTCCCAAGAATGATGAATGATCACCACAAGCCCTTTCACTTTTGGTGTTTACTTTTTTCTTTTCCTCATTTTCTTTACAGCTCCATTGTTAATCATTCAAAAGACAGATGTACATGGATGGATGTTATGATTCCATTGTTAAGAATGAGGTGGATTTAAAGATGCTGATTTTCAAGTTCAATTTTTAGAGAGATGTATATGATGTGATTCTAATACATATTAACACAAGCTACTAGTTGGTGGAAAGTCTCGAATCCCCCTTCAATATATTCTTACATAAAAAAAACACATCTTAACACAAATAATAATTTATTTTAAATATGATGGTTTCATTTCATGTTCAAAAAAGACAAAAGAGAGTCATGCCTGATCATATTATTCAGACCGTTTTATTCAAATCATTTTTAATCTTGTAAAAATATGTATAAAGCATGCAAGTTTGTAGTCACACTTAGAATTAAAGAGAATTTTGGAAAGGTTTTTTAAAATGATGGATATATAGAATTGTACTAGAGAATTACTTAGTGTTTTAAACAGAGATCGATGTTATATTTTTAAGATCTATTTATACAACATGCAAATGGGTTTTTTTAAAAAGAATTTGTTGGTTGCAATAGGAATTCTCTATATCGTATATTTTACACGATAGGTTTTGTGATGAAATGACAAGAAATGTTGGAGGACACTACGTTTGTCATTTTTAAATTACTACAAAAGATATTTTTTGTCCTTCTTATTCTTTATAAATAAGAATTCGTGATTACAAACTTATAGCGAATCAAGTATCTTTATATTCGTAATTTTTTGAAATATGTAGATGCTTCCATTTTTTATAATATTTTGAAATATGTAGATGCTTCAATTTTTTATGGCAACGACACCCGTCTGAAGAATCTTTATGTAATATTTGAAGATAGCTATGATGAGTACTGTTAAGGATGCTGCAGGCTTAAAGGTCGAAGAAAGATACATAGGCAACAACTGGCTTTGCAATTTATCAAAAAAAAAAACAACAGGCTTTGGGCAGCATTTGGTACATACTTGAAATTGCTGCTAGTTTTCAAATTTCTGTTAATTTTTAAACTGCTGTTAATTTTTAAACTGTTGTTGTGTATTAACCGTGTATAATTGAG
Source organism: Oemleria cerasiformis (assembly GCA_037349345.1). Classification (NCBI taxonomy): domain Eukaryota; kingdom Viridiplantae; phylum Streptophyta; class Magnoliopsida; order Rosales; family Rosaceae; genus Oemleria; species Oemleria cerasiformis. The sequence goes on along the minus strand of JAZGTL010000019.1, from coordinate 3,095,868 downwards.
ATTATTGTATAGGCTAAAAAAGGTATATTTTAAAAATTAATTATTTACAAAACTATTGGATTGAAGTTTCAGATTTTTTCTTAATTGTTAAAAAATGGTAGGAAAAACTTCATGGATCAACACATAACCAACGCCCCATAATTTGTGTAATCATTAATCCTAGACTGGCCCGTTTTAGGATTCAGGCCGAGGACCCATTGTTGTCAAAATGGTCATGGGGAGAAGGCCCAGTCCCATATAGGGATCCATGACCAAACCATTTTATATGATTGAACTAACCAAACCAAAGGGATCAGAGAACCTAGAAGGAATTAATTATGTCTCCCTTTGCTAATCAAGTGAAGAAAGAAAGCAATTTAGCGCCGACACTACCAGCTACTCCATTCCTCCTCATCACTTTTGTGCGGATGTCATAAGCTCTGTACCCATAAAATGTTGACCATGCTTATATTTGTTTCAGTCAATAACTTTCTTTAAGTAATTTGGGCCGCGTACATCATCTCTAGTAAGTTTAAACTAAATTCTAAATAAAATAATTGAAAAATTTATCTCACTCAGAGGAGATAGCAATTGATACTTTATTTCTCCTATTTACTAAATTTAGGAATCTAGAACCCCAAAAGATCAAAATTCTAAAATAAATGGTGGGATAGGGATTCTGGTAGAGCCCTATTTTCTTTGAAAATCCTTAAATTAAGTAAAAAAATGTATTTTAGCGATTCTATTGGAGATGCTCTTATATGTCTTTTTAATATGTAGTGAGATAGTTGAGGTTCAATTTTTTGAAGGGAGCTGATTTCACACTCCATTTTTGACTTGATGTACTCTACTTCTTCTTTAAAAAAAATAAAAGATAAAATTACAAGTAGAGTGCAGCAAGTAAAAAATGGGGTATGAAAATCAGCTCCCTTGTTGGAACAGTAAGAGATCGATACTTAATGTCTATATTCTTTCCTCCCAACAATATTGTATACAAAAAAATACATTCTAATTGGTACATTGTTACATTCTAATTGGTAAATTGTGCTTATAGCAGTGTTCTCAAAATCCCAGTACAGGCGCTAGGTGCCTTCTTACCGCTTCGATTTTGAGAAATATCCGCCTAGGTGACAATATATAGCCTAGGGGCCTGGACGATTATGCATAAATATTCAATTAGTTTTTAATATTTTACGTTTTCATTTTTGGTGGAAAGTTAGATTTTTTAAGTTTAAATTTCATGTAAATTCTAGATTCTTTCATCTCATTTTTCTATTTTGCATGTTTATAATTATATTTCTAGAATTTTTTTTTTTTATGTTTTTAGTGTTTATGAAAAAAAAAACACCGTCTAGTCCCCTAGGCATTAGGCCCCACCCCCCGTCCAATTACCGCTTAGTGATTTTGAAGTATCGACTAATACGATTTAGTTGTATTTTCCTTATTGTCTAATAGAAAGTCTCGAATTTGACTATTCTAAAAAATAAAATCGATATATTTAATATGTATAAGGCAGAATTGAATAGTTTTAGTTTGCCTTGGTTTATATTATCAGTTAGAGCATGCCAAGATTATGGATTAGAGCATAAATTGATCTTTTGTGCTTTTGGCTTGTCCATTATAGCATACGTTTCTATCACAATTACTCACATTGGTGTCTTTTTCTGGTCGTCAACTGCACATAAAATGTTAAAAAAATTTACTTCCAAATGAAAGCTTCTCTTCAAATCTTGACATTCATTAACAAATCCATTTAGTGCCGCCACATTTGGGAATCTTTTTAGGCAGAACCCTAATAAGCCGGCCCAGGATATAGAAATACTTATACAAACAGGAGAAAATTATAATGCGAAAATCATTTTTAATATTGAAATTAATGGACACTATAGTAAAATAATTAATGTAACTTTGATCATGGGAAAGAATGAATTGAAGGAAAATTCGGCAAAGAAAAAGAGTAATGGCTTACCAAGCTGTACGTTTTATTCAGGTGTACCAAACCCCAGCTAATGGGGGGCTGTTATTCGTTCAATAAACACAATAGGCATGATCTGTATTAAATATTTCTAGATATTTATTGATAGAAATATTTGGAGTTCCTCATATGTCCAAATAAATATTTGAGTTTCTTATTTTTAAGAAATACGATATTTGCTTATGAGAATTGAGAAATATAATTATTTTACTTTTCTTTTTCATGCTTGTTATGCTCTCCTTGCTCAGACGAAGTCATTGGAGGTGGTCTCGAAGGTTGGGTAGGCTGGAAACGTCGTCGATGGAGGAGAAGGTTTGTAGGTTTCTCGGCTGCGATTCGTCTTTTACGGCGAGCTTCGACGGTGATGGGTGGCAGAGACGGGTTCGTCTCGACGAGGGGAGGTGTTTAGGAATGGTGGTGAGGTTGGTTGTGGTCGAAATCAAGGGCGGTGGTGATGGTTGTCACCGCTGTCGCAGAGGGAGGGAGTCGGGGAGATAGTGAATGGGTAGGAGAGAAAGTAAAAAAAAAATAATAATAATAAAAAAAAAAAAAGTAAAATAATTATTTTAAGTCCATATCAACATGAAAAAGGGCTCCCCACAAGTGCCACTTAGGCACTTAACATATTTTTTTAACAGATTGTTAACGGTGAGTACTTAGATGTTGTGTTTTGATAGTTTTGGTACCTAGATGAAAATTTTTATAGTTGGGGTATGAATTTGAAATGACCACTATAATTTAGGTACTTTTATGTAGTTTATCCAAAAAAATAAGATTCGATATATAATTCTTCAAATCATCAGTTTATTTACAATATCCATTGTCAACCCGTATTGAGCAAGACAAATTGCAAACCAAATTGGCTGGCCGGTGAGCATGTGGAAATCTAATATGCTGGAAAGATTGCAAAATATTTGAATTGAAATTGGGAAGAAGATTTTCATGTGTAATTTTTTTCAGCTTTCACCAAATTTTCTCCTAAGCAATTGAAATTAAGGAAGGTCATAAAAGGCGACATTGATTTAAGGATTGAGGACGAATACAATGCAATGGAAGTTGACATATTATTACGAAGAGCTAGCGATGGACAATAAGATAGCCAGAAGAATGCAACCAAAAACATTTAATGAAATCAGCAATGGACTGGACTCATAAGCTTTGATTTCATTTTGATGATGCAAATGAAATCTACCAATGTCTCTAGAACATTATTTTGGTAAACCAAGGATATCTACATAACATTAATTTAGACTTTAATTAGAGGGAGTATATATATGCTCTTTTATACAATTAACTTTTAATATACTTTGCTGCTATTTAAATTGGTTTTAAAGTAAAATAATGCTGACAAAATATACCGTCTAGCGGTATTTATCTTTACTTGTAAGTGGAGATTTTACCTTCATTTCTCATAAATGAAAATCAAACTATAAGTGTTTTCGATTCTAAAATTCTGAGAATAACTAAATTGAAATCATACTAGTAAATTTAATCCAGTGTGCTTTAATATATAGTTTTAAGTCCAAAACTCGAAATAGGACTGAACTAGGCAGTTAAATTGTTTTCATTTTGTGGGTCTAGTTTTTTTTTTATTTTTTTATATTTTTTATAAATATTACATATGTGTGGAGTTTGATAAAATGACTACTTATATTACATCACTAAACCTTAATTCACCCCCACTCACATCTAATTAAATATTTTGTGACCAAAAAATTAAATATTCCAAAATTTCTAACAAAAATATACATCAGTCAATATTTTAGATTTTGACGCATTTATAATAAGACTATTTACTAAGTAAACAATTGTTAGTATGAAAAAATAATACATCAGTCAATATTTTAGATTTTGACTCATTTATAATAAGACTATTTACTAATTAACAAATTGTAGCAGATAGAAGATCCAAATCCATTGTCTTAAGTCCTCTCCATATATGTTACTATATTAACTTTTTTTTTTCCATTACTATATTAACTCATTAACTAATTAACCAATTAAAAAAAACAAAGCAGACATCAGAGATAAATGGTTTGGGTTCCGTACCCAACTTGCATGCTCACCCACCGCAGACACAAAGTCTTTAAAATGATTGAGAGGCTGACATTGAAATCCTTCTTCTTCGTCAATTTTGTTTAATTGGGTCATACGGGCCACGTAATTGTTGAAAAGTATTCAATTTGTTCATTCCCGTGTCTACTTTGTGTTTCATAAGTTGTGAATTTAATTTTTAATGGAAATTAAATTTAAGTGAAAGGCCTAAAAATAAAAATTTAACTTAATAGAAATAAATCATATGTGACTTTAATTTAAAACGAGTTCTCTTATTAAAAGAATCAATGCCCTCCAATTTATTTTCTCCTTGGAATATTTCTCTAGTTCATTATTTCCTAGTAATTTCTATTAGCAACGTGCTGCTAATAAAAGTTTGACCAATATTTTGCTAGCTTAGTTTTAATTTTAAGTCAAAGCTTGCGTCAATTCTAATTTCTCAAGATGCAACTGGCCGGGTTGCTTTTCCGTCACCTTCATCTGCTGATCATTCCATTCTTCGATTGCTCCAAGTGACACCCGCCGCCGGCCGCCTAAATATATACTTGTTTTTCCCACCAGCTACTAATTAGTTTTCTTTCTTTCCATGCAGCTTCCCTCTTTTCGATCAAGAAAGCTGAAACCTTGCTGTAGACTAAACATTTATGTTGATTCGCGCCTATAGCTGAAACAAGTTAATATCATATTAGTATTAAATGTTAATATGTTGCCACTTTGTTTTAAATATTTGATATAAAAATGGAGGTCTCCATACATACATCTATCATATATATATATATGTCGATCATTTATTGTTGTAATTATCGATTTATTATTGAGAATCTCATTTAATTTATACAAAAAAAGTATCTTTGAGCTTATATATATACCAATATTAGAGCATCTTCAATTGTAACAAGTAAATTTGAAAATGTAAATGTATTTTTTACAACTTCGGTGACACCTTATTAGAACATTCTAAATTGTAAAATTACTTTGACTCTTTGAGAAATTATAAAATATTCGGATGTAAAATTTACATTTTCATCTTGAAATTTACATTCTCCCATTAAGAGAGTAAATCTTAAAATGCATATATGATTTTTTTACATAAAGCAATTACAGAAAATTTAATTTTACATTTCATTAAAAACAAGATAAACAAGCAACAAGAAAACTATTAAACAAAGGCATATAAATTGGTCGATATCTTGAACTATCTTTTTACATAATTTGTGCGTGAGAGATGTGTGGAAGATAATTTGGATATTACCAATTATGAACAAAGAATGCTTGATATATATATATATATATATAGAAAAACTTCAATTTTTTTAATTTAATTTGATTTTTTGTAGGATTATTTAGCACTATTGGATTAACTTTGCTTCGTATTCGTTAGTTTGATTTCAATTATTGATTTCAAATGAATTTAAATTTGGACCCTTAGATATATAGTGTTGCATTAAATGCATATATTTGTATTAAATAATCCACTATTTTTCATTATATATATAATACTAAAATCTAATGCAATTGTTGCCCACAATAGAGATGCAACAAAAATTGTAAATTTACAATCTGTTTTACAAGAGATTTAAATTTTACACCGAGTTTTCCGTCCCATTGGACTACAAAATTGGATATCGGAGTTGAAAAACTTCCATTCCGGTGAATTTACATCCTAGTACTGGAGATCGATGCTCTTATATAATATATATATATATATATATATATATATATATATATGCTAAATGGTTGAAATCGTCCTTGAACTTTACCATAATGTTTCCGTTAATCCCTCTGTCTATTTTTCAAACGAATTTGGTTTAAAAAAAGGGTAAAATTGTCAATTCATGTGCGTTTCACGTGACTTTTTTTAACATAATTAGTTTTAAAAATAGGTGGAGGAATCGGACTAACGGAAATATTAGGGTAAAGTTTAAGGACGGTGGACACTAATATTGAAGTATAGATACGGTTGCTAAAATTACAATAAATTAGTTCGAGACGGTTGCAACTATTTACCATATTACTATTATTATTAGAGCCTCAAACATTAATTAATGAGCACCTTGCGGTACAATGCTAACTTCTAGTTCTCATTTCACAAAATACATATATAGCATTATAATATCACTGATCTATAGTTACTCATTCAAAAATGAATCCTAAAGAAAATCGGGTTGCAATCGCTCTCTAGAATATTGCTTGAGGACCATTAAAAAACTGCAAGGGATCGAATAAGTTGACATGCATGAATTCATGAACATATGCATGCATGTTTGATAATTAGAACCCACATGAAGAAGAATAACTTTTGCAACCACAAGCATTGCAGAGATGCGGTCTCCAAATTAAGGGAAATATATATTAACTTAATTTCCTCTCTTTATCAGTGTGAAAGTGATCAAATCCATCAATTAAGGAGCAGATCACATATCCAATATTGATATATACCCACAGATGAAGAAAGCATGACGAAAGGAGAGAGTATATATAAATGTTTCTAGAACCTTAATTATGCTCAGCATAATAATACTCCTATTCACACAACATATAAACTACATATTTACTTTCGTCTTCCGTGGTAAATACTCTACCAAATATTCTTGAACGAAAAGAGTATTAAGTGTGAAGTTGTGTAGTGATACTATATATATATACGATCCATATATCAGTTACTAGCTAGCTAATACCTAGTTATAATTACTTATCGTAACACTAAAATATTACGCCAAACTGAATTTATTAAATCAGGTTTTCTTTCAAGTCATTATATATATATATATATATATATATATATATATATATATATATATGTGTGTAGTACGTATGAACTAATTTAGAAACTGTGAATGGATATTAACTCAATTATAGTATATTTGATGGTATTTGTAATTAATAACCGATTGATGTCGCATTGGCTCTATGTGTGATCCACTATGTGGTGGTTCCATAAAAAAGAGTGTTTAAGGATATGAATTCACATCGGAAAAATATAAAAAATCAATATATATAATATATAATGAATGGTTATGCGCTCAATAATATTAAAAAATTTTGTGATAAAATCTCGCCCGTGTTAATTGCATGCATGTCTAAGTGTTCCTCCCAAATTTACCGCAACTTAATCAAGAAGACTAAAAGGTTTGTTGAAAACTCAAACTCAAACCAAAAGTCAAAGAAAATAATTGGTTTTTGTTTCCGCGCAACAATTGGCCATGACAAACAAAAAGTCTGGATTTGGTGTGGAGTTTAAATTCCAATTGAAAATCATAGCTAGAGATATTAATGGTTGTTCAAAATTTAGTGTCTTTATAATTACTCGTTCAAGCATAAGAATTACGTATCTGGTTTGTTTGAATGAATGAATCATACAAGCCAAGGAAAATTTTAATAGTATATTATTTAGTGTGGGATGGTCGAATCATACAACCCAAAGAAAATTGTTTAGTGTTTTATTTAGGGCCCATTTACTTACTAAGAATGAGAATAATAGATAATGGAAGAAGTAGGCAATCGGAGAAGTGGGTAATCATTCCCATTTAGTTGTTTACTAAGTATATAGAATTATAATAATAATGAGATTGATTTTCATTATTTTTGTTTACTAACTCCTATGAATCAGAATAAAAACTAACTTGATTATTAAAATGTCCTTGCATATATATATATATATATATATATATATATATATATATATATATTTTTTTTTTTTAAGAACGAGGTTGAACCTTACATAGCCAATAATAATGAATCCAAAATGTCACATATCTTGTTGTGATTATTCACTAATAAAATATGAGAAAATATGCCTTATTGGTTTTTTATAGAAGTATATAACTCATTGATAAATATTTGTAAATCATGTTTTTAGTTATTGAAGAAGCTGGCCCAGAAAATGAGGATATATTTATTCACATAAGAACATCATTACTAGTTAGAATTATTGTAATTAATACTTGTAAACTATATTCTTAGTTTTTTTTTTTAATATTGGGTTGGGGTATTTGGAATTATTGTAGAATTGTAGGTTACTTTAGTAAATTAAAATAATGCAAATGGGTAATGGGAATCATTAACACCCTTCCCCTAATTAATGAGATTATCCTAAAATGGGTAATGAGATTATATATTTTGAATGGGTAATGATTGCCTAGTTGAAAGTAAACGTAGGAGAAGTAAGTAATGAAAATCATTACCTTTGATTTCATTCTCATTACTGGTTAGTAAACATGCCCTTAGGGTATGTTTACTTAGGGGTAATGAGAATCAAATCAAAGTCAATGATTCCCATTACGTAGTACTCATGCATTTACTTTTAAAATCAGATTTTTTTTAAAGGTGGGCCACACATGAAATCTTTAATGTCATTACTCCAAAATGGGTGGGGTAATAAGATTAACTAGGAGAATGTGTTAATGATTCTCATTACTTATTTTAATTTTTTATGTACCAAAATTACCTTACAACTTTTACAATAATTACAAAGTTCAACCACAATAAATTGAAGTGTACCCTAATTGTCTTCTTTTGGTTCACTGTATTATTAAGCTATGAATGAGATCCAACTCGGTCCTTAACTCGGTCCATCACCTCACTCAACAATTTATTTATTTTTTAATGAATCTAATTTTTCAGAAAATGAAGAAAAACACTTTATTTATTTTGAAATAAATCCAATTTTTCAGCAAATGGGTTTTGAGAGGATGATAAGACAAAAGAACAAGATGTTAAGAAAATTGGGAAAAAGAAAGGGCATTTTAGTAATCAATTAATTTTTGTTCCGATTCATAATAGTTAGTAAATAATAACAATGAAAATTATTCCCATTAATATTCTGATTCTATATAATTAGTAAACACTTGATTACCCACTTCTCCTATTATCTACTTCTCTGATTGTCTGCTTATTCGATTACCCATTATTCTTATTTTTTATAAGTAACGGACCCTTAGTATAATGCAAGAAGAAATTGACCTAATGAAGGACCTCTAAAAAGTCCCGATCGGCTTAGGTTTTACTGGACTGTCAACCTCTTAAACTCTTGAATTGACAGGCTACAGCAGATCAAAATTTCCTGGGACATGCATGTGCAATCATCAATGATGTGTACTTCCGATAGGGCACATGAAGAATAATATATTCTCTTTTGTTATTAGTATTGGAAACGCCGGTCAAAATACACCGTCGCATTACTATTGTTCATCACTAGCATCTCAAATACTATTGTTTTGAAAAGGAAAAAAGACTTTGTAATATTGTGTTGATTAGTGAAATTTGATTATGATTATATATGCTAATACAAGAAATAATTAGGGTTAATATCCATTTTCTCCCATCATGTTTCCACCAATAGTACATTGCCACCCTCAATATATATATATATATATATATATATATATATGTTACAATTATGGTCCAATGAACTACTTACTTTCAGAACCATGATCATTACGTACGTTGTAAACTAAAACACATCTGACATACCATTAACATATATTATGATTTAAGAATAATTTTCTTCACATTAAAAAATAAAATATGTCAAGTTTAATTCATATGAATAGTGAAAATATACATCTGACATTTGTGTTTAATATCTAATTGTTACTAATTTATTGTGGTCGTTAAACTTAGGGAAAAAAAAATCGATGGCAACAAATTTTTTTTTAAAAAAAACAGGTGATACTCATAACAAAATCCCTAAAGTGAGGGTCACTTAAAAATTAAGTGAAAAAGATGTAAAATTTCTACATCAATTGATCTCTTCTAGAACCTCTCAACAAAATAGGATAAGGCTGAAGGTTTTGCCTTTCGAACTATAAGTTAAATAGGTTAAATAGAGCAATTAAGCTAATGTACGTATATCTCTTTTATTTAATATTATAATTTAGTGATATTTGTTTTTACATAAGATGAAGTCTCGAATTTGACTATAGTAAAAGACGAAATCAATACCCAATATATATATGTTAATGTAATTTTAGCCGTACGTAACCCTCTTTGTTATTGTCAATTAATTTTAAGATTGACGCTCATATATTTTGTTAATTTTCGCAATATCTTATGTCATACCAAGCCGGAATCAACATTTGAAAGGGTAGTAATCGCAATATCATACGTCATACCGAGGTGCAAATCAACATTTGAACGAGTAGTATAATTAAGCCTAGCTAGGATCTAGAAAGCGAATATTTACTATACCCCTAAGATCGAGCTTGTACATAATTCAGATATGTTTTAGAATCAGTCTTCTAAGACTAACATTAATATATATATATTGATACTTAATGAATCAGTTTTCTTCCTACCCCGCCCTTTTTTCCTAAGAATTCTGTACGTAAAGAGACCAATGAGTCTCATATATGATGGCAAACTGCACTAACTGGAAAAAAATAATAATGAGCATTGGAAATCTTGCCCAGTCGTAGGTATAACGTGCCTCACCATGAATCTGATTCATGACTTTTGTAGGCTGCTTGGATCTTTTGAATAACACCCAAAACTACAACTATATATATATATATATATATATATATGTATTTGAAGAGATCGATGATGACAAAGTGTTGCCATCACATTCTCGAGCATTCCTAGCCTTTGCATAAGTTCAAAGTCATAAAGACTTGGTTTTTTTAATTATTTATCTCCAAGCCTTGGACAATGTCATGCATGTATATATAATACGTACAAACCCTAATTAACTAGTGACTCATATTGGTTTTGGAATCGATCGCCAAAATGATTATTAATGTCAAATTAATGTCTGAATTAGCTAGGACACAGACAATTTTACATGTGTACTTACTCATCACCCTTGGTAGTCCAGTGATTTGAGGGAATTTGTTTCTATGTATTCCATAGGTTGTGAGTTCTGTTTCTCCTCAGTTCATACAAAGATTTAAGTGAGAGATAGTCACGGTGGGTTGCTATGCTAGTCGATCTTCCTGAAATTTTACCTAATAGAAAGTGAATCCAATTTGATTCTTCCATGAAAGAATTCTCTCGTAAAAAAAAAATAACAAATATATACGTACGTAAAGCACGTGTACGTGGGTACAATATGAACAAATTTGGTTAAGAGAAGATGAAAAAAAATTGAGTTCCACCCCAAAAAAAATTAGTACTAGGGGAATGGCTCACTCCTAATAATCCTTGTATATTATTGATATAAGAAGATTAATGCTGGTTCCTTTCAATTATAGTAATTAAGTTTGAAAACACCATTAAATTAGGGTTTATATATACAAAAGATGAAGGTTTTTGTTTTCCTTTTTTGGGGCTGAAGATAAAAGAAGTTGATGACATCCGAACAAACATGCCAAGAGTATGCTTCTGGAGAATAGCCAAAAGAATCTGTATGGCTTCTGTAGCAAAAATGAGAGTCTTTTTAAAAGTCACCGGCCAGAAGGAAAATCAATCTAACTAAAGGAAACAAATGTAATATTAATTATTCCGATTGTACGCATGGATCTGTTGTCAAAAGGTGAACTTCATATCATGCCGCGTATAATTCTTGTCGTTGTTCATCTGAGGTAAACATATATAAGACGTCCACGTACTTATGAAATATAAAAGAATTCAATGTCATCAGTATTTTATTTTAAATTGACACTGAAATTGGCACAAAAATCTCATTCTTCTCTATGAACGGTGATTTTTCTCATTAATTCTCAAAATTAACTAAAAAAGGCCAAAAAACTCCAGGTTGCCCTATTTTCATCTATTTCATCTAAATATAGTTAAATTCATGGGCAATGTTGTCAACTGCCATCAAGATTTATTCTTCCGTGTCACAAAACGATAGTGGTGATTTAGTTTTAATTTTTATATTATTTAATATAAATGTCTTAAATGCTCTACCCAATTTTTCCACAAGGGTATATGACGTTAGAAAATTCGATAATATTGGATGAAATAAACACAAATGTGGTAATTAACATGAGATTTTTTTGTCTCTTTTAACTAATTTTGAAGGTTAAGTGAGGAAAATAAAAATTACAATTCATAGAGTAAAGTGAAATTTCTGAATCAATTTCAAATTTGCGTAAAAATGAATGTTTCTAATAACGTAACTCAAATATCAAACCAATTTTTTTTTTTAATTTTAGCAAATTGGAAAGAAATTAAGGTATTCTTTTTTATAGCTAGCACTGCCAGTGCAGTAAGATATGCTATGTAGCTGAGAAAGTTGATGTTAAAGTAAATCTTATGGCGTGCCAAACTTCCACTTCAAATTATTGCAATTTAAAAAAAAAAAAATCTTGGTATGAGTATATATAGAAATATTGAGGGAAGGTGAAGGTGGACCTAAAAACAAGCAGCCCCGGGGGCCCTTTCTCTTCTTTGGATGATCCATACCCAAGTGGTACTCCATTTAACAATTAACAACTCCCACATTTTCTTTGGGTTGGAGTTGGTGAACTAAAAGGAAGTTAAATGGATTAATTTGACTATTGGTATGAGTTTAGTCCATGATCGAAATTTTAGTGTACTGCCTATAGCTTAGCTCATTAGATTACTTTGCTTCGGAAATGATAAACTCGAATATATGTTATTCATATTTCATTTGACCGACCAATTAATACTGATTAATTACAACAAACAAATCATATAATCAGCTCAACATCCTTTAAGATCGTCATTAATTATGACCTTCTGAGGCAATAAACCCTACGCCGTACTAGGCAGTATCCCTAAAGGTCCGCGGGCCCCCTAGCCATCAAACCACGTCACCTATATGATCCGGATCCATTTATATACATTTCAACTTCACAATCTGAGACATTAATCTCACGTCAAAGAAAGAAAGGAACATCTTCTCCCACATTATAAATGCAAGAGAGTATCCCCTTTGTTAAAACGTAACTGGAAAATTTTGACATCATACTGCTAAATTTGCCACAACAACCCTCCTATAACCTACTAATAAATTTAGATATTGGAGACTGTTAGGCCAATATTACACCAGTGCCTAACACTTCTATCATTTTTATGCCCATTTCTAATTTCAGTTTATGAGGTATGTTGACATTAGTTTGTTTATGTACACGTAATTACATATATACAATTCTTTTGATTTATTTAGATGATATCACGCAACAATTAATGGCATGGACATGTGGATATATATGACGACAAACACTCTAAAAATATATTTTCATATAGATCGAGAGATGTTATTAACATTTTCCTTCGCACATTCACCTTCACCTTCGGCCTTCCTTTTTTTTTTATCTTTCAATTTTGCTTGATGATCAAAATAGTTTATATTTTCTAAGTTACTATTCAAATATCAACTCTCTTAAAAATCAATCAATAGAAAATGACGTTAAATTAAGAGAAGTTTGCGAGTATTTTCTTCTGTTTTCAGTTTGATTTATTTTTGTCCACCATATTAATTCTTGGTGGCATGGTGTCACCAAATCACCAAACCTCACGTGCCAACCAAATGCATGTATGGGGGAAGCGCACAAAATGACTCAACGAAAATTGGAGAGCGAAGTGGGTCGGCTGATCACATTTGATTACTATTCAATGCAATCCAGATTTTAAGATTGACTTATTACTCAAAATGCACCTTAAATAGGACATTGAGTCTCAATTTGTTTCTCATTCTGTCAGTTCCGTTGCACAAAAAGTTAACAGACTTACAAACTCTGTTTAGGATGCTTACGTGGCAGCAATGAATTATAAATTTTATTTATTTTGTAGCAAAATATTAAAACTAAATATTAGAAAAAACGAAAAACAAAAGATGAAGAAGAAGATGATGAACACCATCTGGGTTTCTCAACCCATTCCTATACCCACCACCCGTGCCACCCAATATTTTCTGCAAATACACCCGCTCCTCCACCTTACTCTCATCCTCCTCTCTCCTCCTCACTTTCCGGCCAGATGGTGTTCATCATCTTCTTCTTCTTCAATTTTCGATGATTCTAGCTTGGATTCAACAAACCCAACTCTACCAAAACTGGACCTCCCACAATTGAGGGACAAAAACAGCAAAATTCCACACCCAAATTAACCCCAAACTAGTCATTAAAAGCTTAAATTAAAACGTACTACGCTTGAATTGGACAATTGCAGACCATAGGGTAGACGAAGCAAGTGGTAAGCTTTATTTACAAACTCAACGACAATCTAATTCAAAATTAGGAACTTGAAATGAATGCAATTGAAAAAGAGCTAAAGAAAATCCATTTCCGCTGTCGAGGACTCCAATCCATCCCAAGAGGCAACGGCGAAGTCCCATTGTTTCGGTGCTTCGGAGGACTCCGTCTCTGCTTTTTCCGATCTTTCTACAACTTGCGCGCTCTCTCTCTCTCTCTCTACAATTCACTTCCTTTCTCAGTCTCAAAATTGAAACTGATCCTCTTCTACCTGAAATGCGCAAAAATGGCCGGAAGCCTTCGAACGCTGTCGAGCTTCAACGCTCGATTTGCAAGCTACAAGTCTCGATGGCCGTGAAGAATGGTAGGGTTAGATTCGTCTTGTCCAGACGAACCTTTTGGGGTTGGACCCGCGACCTGATTCCACCGGAGTGGTCGTCGGAGACGACGAGGATCTATGGGCTTCTCGTCTCTGTTTTGTCCCTTACATTGGAAGCAGACGGCTGCGGAGGCAAGGAAGGGTTCGTGTGAGTGAGGGAGTTTGTTTGGGCGAGATGTCTTAGCTGGTCTTGGTCGCAGTGAAGGGCGATGGTAGGTGGTGCTGCTCGCGGTTGCATCGAAGAGAATGAGGGAGTCGCGGAGAGAGAGGGGAAAAGTTTGTTTTAATTTTTTAAAAAAAAAATTAATATAAAATTTAATAAAATATATCAAATGTCTTAATTACCCTTATAAATTTTGTAATATTGCTATCAAATCAGTATTTTTAACGGCGTTAATAATAGATTGTAAGCCTTTAACATTTGGAAAGCAAATTGAATAGTAAGCCTTTAACATTCACACTATTATTTCATTTTAATATTCTTCCCTTTGAAATTTTCAGAATTGTGTCCCTCTTTTGCATGTATAAATACCCACAAAACTTCTCTTAGGAAGCAAATCATTCTTAAATCTCTCTTCCTTTTGGAAAGGGAAACACAAAGAGATTCATTTTGATTTCCAAGAATTGGAGTGGAAATTTTCACAAAAGTAAACACATAAATTAGAAACCTCCACCAACCCATTTCAATATATTCCTCTGTTTCTAAAGCAGAGGATTCAAATCCATCACCCTTGGGCCTTGGATTGTTTGGTTCAAAATTAGATTTTCTCAGCAACCAAACAGAGCATAAAGCTAGCTTCTTTTCTAACAATTCGTACTTGTTTTCTATTTTTATGATCTGGGTTTTGTTCCAGCAGAGAAATCATTAAGTTATTAAATTAGATAGTCAAAATGGAGGGTCCACCATCACACCAGAGGCGGCATAGCCGGAGCCGAAGCATAAGCAGGAGCTTGAGCAGAGCAAGTTGGAGCATGGAAGAAGTGTTTGCGAGTGCCTCGCATTCTCGAAGAAACAGCCATGTGGAAGAAGATGAAGAAGCTCTGAAATGGGCCGCCATTGAGAAGCTGCCCACTTACGATCGGCTCAGAACAAGCATCATCAAGTCCCTTGTGGAAAATGAGACTCAAGGAAATAACAACTACAATAACAACAACAAAGTGGTGCACAAGGAAGTGGATGTTCTCAAGCTCGACTTAAACGACCGGAAAAATTTCATCGACAGGATTTTTAAGGTTGCTGAGGAAGATAATGAGAAGTTCTTGAAGAAGTTCAGAAGTAGAATTGATAAGTAAGTTATTCGTAACTCAATTACGCAAGTTATTTTAGATTTATCTCTTTTATCACGTAAAAATAAATTTTAATAATTTTTATCATCATAGACGACAAAATTAATTATATATTGCACAAAAGTAAAACTATTGAAAATAAATTTTACCCGTATTAGAGAATTTTGATTAAAAACCAACACAATATGTTGGTACATAAAGGGTTACTCATATATTTTTAAGCTATTTTTAATTAAATACATAATCGCTTTCGTTTACCGTTTCTTTTACATGTAGTGTCACAATAATATATTTAATTTTAATATTTTGGAGACTTCAATTCCATAATGCAAAGGATGATTGGATTTTGGATTTGTTATTGAACCATTCTATATGTTTCACTTTCTCATACTTACCATTTAATATGGTACACATTGAAAGGTCGCTTAATATTGCGTCTCTTTCATTAATTTCTGAAGAGACAAACAAAGTGGGTCAAGAAAACAACTTTTGGGCTGCTCTTTGATTGTAAAGGGGAATCAAATTTGATGATAAGAGTAGTTGCGCTTTTGAAGCCTTAATAATCATTTCTATACGTCAAATTGTACAAGTAAATATATTATTTAATTGATATTTCTGATCATGTGTGGTTATTGATTTCAGGGTAGGGATCAGACTACCGACAGTTGAAGTTAGGTTTGAGCATTTGACAGTGGAAGCCGATTGCCATATTGGCAGCAGAGCTCTCCCCACCCTCCCAAATGTTGCAAGAAACATCGCAGAATCAGCTCTCGGATTAATTGGGATTAAATTGTCTAAGACAACAAACTTGACTATTCTCAAAGATGCCTCTGGCATTATTAAACCGTCAAGGTACGTTTTATTAGATTCGTGTATTGCATAAATTATGTCACACTCAAAATGCTCCTATGAGCAAAAAGGCTCCATAATTAAAGTTTCCATTATATGAGTTCTCACTATTTCTTGATTTTTTTATTCAATATTTAAAAAATATTTATATCGTGGATTTTGTCTAATTTTCTTTTATCTTTCTAACCTTTTTGTTGTTTTGTTGCAGAATGGCCCTTTTATTAGGTCCCCCATCCTCAGGCAAAACAACCCTTTTGCTGGCACTGGCTGGGAAGTTGGAACCAGGCCTGAAGGTGATCAGCTTCTGCTTTTGAACTTTAGCATATTGCTCAACAATCCCAAAACACTGCTAATAATAATAAAGGGTTATTAAGTAGAAGAATAATAATGAATCGTTAATATTTTTTATTTTATCTTTTTTATGAAACAGGTTAAAGGAGAAGTGACTTATAATGGGTACAGGCTGAATGAATTTGTGCCACAGAAGACATCGGCGTATATTAGCCAAAATGATGTTCATATAGGAAATATGACAGTCAAAGAA
Source organism: Oemleria cerasiformis (assembly GCA_037349345.1). Lineage (NCBI taxonomy): Eukaryota > Viridiplantae > Streptophyta > Magnoliopsida > Rosales > Rosaceae > Oemleria > Oemleria cerasiformis. The sequence continues at coordinate 3,078,700 of JAZGTL010000019.1, read as the reverse complement.
ACCCTAGATTTTTCAGCAAGGTGCCAGGGGGTCGGGACTCGATATGGTAAGTGACCAAAACCAAACCCTAGATTATCAAAATTGAATCTCTTTATTCATAATAATATAATTTTGGAAATGAAGTTAATTGGTGACATTTTGAATAATGGTTCATTGGTTTACAATGTAGAACTTCTTTCTGAGCTTGCTAGGAGAGAAAAGGCCGCTGGCATATATCCAGAGCCAGAAGTAGACCTTTTCATGAAGGTATATATATATATTATATTATAGATAATCCGACTTTAGACATGACATTTAGTTTATCGTATCGTAGATATCGCGAGTTATTATCAACAAAATATACCGATTTATCAATAAACGGATATTTTATATAGAGAATTTTTGTACGTAACTAAATTTTGGATATTTTTTGTTCTCTTTCAGGCTACTTCAATGGGAGGAGTTGAGAGCAGCCTCATTACAGACTACACTCTCAGGGTAAGTGTAAAAAGAAATATCCTAAACCCTAAAATGAGATATTAATCATCTCTCTTTATTTTTTCAAATTAATTATTAAAATAAAAATGAATGTGCTGTCTTGATTTGCATTCACATTGTTATGAAGAATTTCCTCATTCAATATCTTTATGTAAAGATAGATGAAAAATTGGAAAGTACAGGTCATTCAAGAGGTCAAATTAGTTTTGTTTTTGTCAATCTTTTCTCCTCAACACCTACCCTCTGCGCTGACTGTTCTTGTGAACACACATTAATGGTGGATAAGTAGGGCCCTTAACAACATTGCACTTTGGTTGGTGACCAACCATGTTCTTCAAAGAAATTTACTAAAACACCCATTAAATTCCTAGAAAAATAATGGTGATGAAGCATGACCTCATCTACCGAATATGCTATCATCATTAATATTAACTTATTTTTAAGGAAAAATTATACGAATTTCATTAATCCTGAAGTGAAGGACACGAACTGAAACTGTTTGAAAGGTCAATAATATGCATATATGTGATTTGGTTAATATTATTTAACATCTCGTGTTATTTTTTACTGGATGAAACAGATTTTGGGGCTCGATATCTGCAAGGATACAATTGTTGGAGATGAAATGCAGAGAGGGATCTCTGGTGGCCAGAAAAAACGAGTAACAACAGGTCAATTCCCACGTTTGTGTTTTTTGTTTTCATAATATGGGCTCCTCCTTCTATCTTCATGTTGTAGGGCTCGTTTGGTTGGTGGTGCATGCACTGTGACTTTTCTTTTCAAAGTATTCAGACCCTAAGGACAAGAATGCTTGTTTTCTTTCTTAAAGAACAGAAATTCAAATGTCTTAGAAAAATCTATCACGATTCTTTAAATATCATTTAAAATTATATATGTTCATCGGAATAAAAAAACATTATTAGCAAACTTTTAAATATTTGTACTGACAAAGTAAATTAATTATACAGGTGAGATGATTGTGGGGCCTACGAAAGCGTTGTTCATGGATGAGATCTCAACGGGTCTGGATAGCTCCACCACTTTCCAAATAGTCAAGTGCCTACAACAAATTGTACACATAACCGAGGGCACGATCTTGATGTCCCTACTCCAACCTGCTCCTGAGACGTTCGATCTCTTCGATGACATCATCCTTTTATCGGAAGGCCAGATCGTCTACCAGGGCCCACGTGACAACATATTAGAGTTCTTCGAAAGCTGCGGGTTTCGTTGCCCTGAGCGAAAGGGGACCGCTGATTTCTTGCAAGAGGTAATATCATGATAGGTCTCACTTTAATATCATAGGTTGTCACACATCTGATTACAAAATTATAAGCATACCCTTTTAAAATTAATCTTATAAATCTTAGAAATTAGAGGCAACTATTTGTTTTTTAGTTTTATACTTAATCATGCACATTGTTTGGTTATTCACCTATTTTTCACTTTTTCGAATACGTATAAAAGTAAGGGTTTATGTGATAATATGTTTCATCGCATGTTATTTAGAGATAAACACATTATTGTATACGATTCATTGAGAAGTTATCAACTTGTTAGATTATAGAGAATCATGTTACTATCTTTGACTTGCATGTGGTGCAAGAAATTGACATGGTTGTATACAATTAGTCATACTTGAGACTTTCTCTCAACTTTTGAGAGATTTTTCAGTGTGATCGTCATATGTGCTAATTCATTTGTATTGTGATATCATCCTTTGGAAAGTATTTTTGATACAATAATATTACGAGGAAATGATTATACACAATGAATCTCAAACTCTAAAACCACTTACACACTATATATAAAAATATCACTAGACCACAGTACAAGTTGCTCATTTGCCTTCTTGTGCACAAATTTTACAACCCATAACTTTGTTCAACATTTTCAGGTTACATCAAGGAAAGACCAAGAGCAATATTGGGCAGACAGAAGGAACCAATACAGATACGTATCAGTCACAGAATTTGCAAGCAGATTCAAGCGCTTCCATGTAGGCATGAGGATTGAAAATGAGCTCTCAATCCCTTTTGACAAGTCCAGAGCCCACAAAGCAGCTCTTGTCTTCACCAAATACTCAATACCAAAAATGGAACTTCTCAAAGCTTGTTTTGACAGAGAATGGCTGCTCATGCAGAGGAACTCCTTCATTTACATCTTCAAGACGGTCCAAATCATAATCGGCGCGTTCATAGCCTCAACGGTGTTTCTGAAGACAGAAATGAACACCAGAAATGAAAATGATGGAGCAATCTATGTCGGTGCGCTTATATTTTCCATGATCGTCAACATGTTCAATGGTTTTTCTGAGTTGTCATTGACCATTGCAAGGCTCCCTGTGTTTTACAAGCAAAGAGACCTTCTTTTTCACCCAGCTTGGACTTTCACTGTCCCATCTGTCCTTCTTGGCATTCCCATTTCCATTTTGGAATCAACTGTTTGGATGGCCATCACATATTACACCATTGGATTTGCACCAGAAGCCAGCAGGTAACACATTTTTTCGTCACACAATTTTCGATTAAATTTTGATTTTACCCCTTTCGTTAGGTACATTTTTCTTCACACACACCACAATGTATTTCACATAGTTACAAAAATTGTTACTACTTTGATTATTAGGTACATTGTTGTTGGGATACTAATTGGAGCTGCTAAAAATTTGCAGATTTTTCAAGCAATTCTTGCTGGTGTTTCTGATCCAACAAATGGCATCGGCGATGTTTAGGCTAATTGCTGGAGTCAGCAGAACCATCATCATCTCAAACACCGGCGGGGCTCTCACTGTCCTCATTATCTTCATGCTTGGAGGCTTCATTATTCCTAAAGGTTTGTATATGAAACAGAACACAAAATATATATATAGCTTTCAAAGTAGTCGAAATCTAACAAAAATGATAAAGTTAATTTAGTACTTCTCTGAATATATCAATCAATGAATTTGCTTCATTTTTGGCAGGTGAAATTCCAAAGTGGTGGATTTGGGGATACTGGATTTCTCCTATGACATATGGGTTCAATGCAATGACTGTAAATGAAATGTATTCTCCAAGGTGGATGAATAAACTGGTATGCCAATCATTAATAAGCTAGATATGTTTTTCGATAGAACAAGAGCTAGATGTAGTTGAAATATATGGCAGCTTCGTAATTCGACTACATTTTGATGCAGGCTTCAGATGGTACCAGCTTGGGTGAGGCAGTTCTTAGAAACTTCGATGTTACCCCTGACAAAAATTGGTTTTGGATTGGCGCTGCTGCTATTCTTGGATTCGCAGTTCTCTTCAACACCCTTTATACACTTGCACTCATGTACCTAAACGGTAAGAATCAGCATTCTTAATTTTTTGTGTGATAATGGAATTTCTTGCTTCATTATTGGCTTTAAAGTGACAAAATATTTATGCTTTTGTTTGAAATTGTAATTGATTTAGCTCCGGGAAAGCCACAAGCTATAATATCAGAAGAAGCAGCGAATGACATGGAGGCAGACCAAGAAGACTCAAAGGAAGAACCAAGACTTAGAAGGCCCCAATCGAAGAAAGATTCGTTTTCAAGATCATTGTCTTCAACTGATGGAAACAATTCAAGTAAGAAAAACAGAAAAATATGGCTACATTGTCTTGTAATGTGAATAACATATATACTGTTGTTAACTTGTTATCCAAGTTTCTTATTGGATTAAAAATCTTGCAGGAGAAATGACAGTTCGGAGAATGAGCAGTCGATCTAATGCCTATGGATTAAGCAGAAATGCTGATTCGTCTCTTGAAGTCGCGAGTGGTGTTGCCCCGAAGAGAGGAATGGTTCTGCCTTTCTCTCCTCTTGCAATGTCGTTTGACAGCGTCAACTACTACGTGGACATGCCCGCTGTAAGCTTTCTTTCACATATTGCCTTTTTATTAGCCGAACTAATCATATCATAGCTGAACTTTACTAGTTTGCTAACTTAGCTCGTGGTTACAGGAGATGAAGGAAGAAGGGGTAGCAGAGGACAGGCTGCAACTTCTTCGTGAAGTAACGGGTGCATTTAGGCCCGGGGTTTTGACAGCTCTAATGGGAGTCAGTGGAGCTGGAAAGACAACTTTGATGGATGTGTTAGCAGGAAGAAAGACCGGCGGTTACATTGAAGGTGACATTAGAATTTCCGGGTACCCTAAGAAGCAAGAAACCTTTGCAAGAATTTCAGGGTATTGTGAACAAACTGATATCCACTCACCTCAAGTCACCGTCAAAGAATCATTGATCTACTCAGCTTTCCTTCGTCTCCCTAAAGAAGTCAGCAATGAGGAAAAAATGGTAATTAATAAAAGCCGTAGACTCTGGATTATTTTTCTTGACTTGCAATACAATGCATAGCGCGATATTTTGAATCTCATCATTCGTTGTTTTGCTATGTTTACAGCTTTTTGTGGATCAAGTGATGGAATTGGTTGAGCTAGACAATCTCAAAGATGCTTTGGTGGGGCTTCCGGGGGTTACAGGGCTGTCAACAGAGCAAAGAAAGAGGTTAACAATTGCAGTTGAGCTTGTTGCAAACCCCTCAATCATTTTCATGGATGAACCAACATCAGGGCTTGATGCAAGAGCAGCTGCCATTGTCATGAGGACTGTTAGAAACACCGTCGACACGGGAAGAACAGTTGTCTGCACAATTCATCAGCCTAGCATTGACATCTTTGAGGCCTTTGATGAGCTCCTATTATTGAAGAGAGGAGGACAAGTGATTTACTCGGGACCATTGGGACGCAATTCTCACAAAATCGTCGAATATTTTGAGGTATACTAACTCAATCTCTCAATGTTGCATAAACGCATAATTAACCAAATAATCAAATGCATTGTTGATATCTAAATCCCTACTTCTTAACCTATTGCAGGCTGTTCCTGGTGTGACAAAAATCAAAGAGAAGTACAATCCCGCCACGTGGATGCTAGAAGTGAGCTCAGTATCGACTGAGGTCCGGCTAGGAATGGACTTTGCTCAATACTACAAATCATCAGCCCTCCACCAGTAAGTTTAAAAACAAATAAATTTCGGGTACATGACATGACTTATATTTTCAACAAATAAAATATATTCCGCTATCTATGTCCAGGAGAAACAAAGCTCTAGTAAAAGAGTTGAGCACACCACCAGCAGGAGCAAAAGATCTCTATTTTCCAACTCAATTTTCTCAGCCATCATGGCAGCAATTCAAGTCCTGCCTCTGGAAACAATGGTGGACGTATTGGAGAAGTCCAGATTATAACCTTGTCAGATTCTTCTTCACATTGGTAGCTGCGCTCCTTCTTGGAACCATTTTCTGGCAAGTTGGCAAAAAGAGGTTTGTGTCAAATATTTCAAATTTCAATCATCACTCATTCTTTTAGCAGCCGAAAATTCTTACATATTTCTATTTCTTTGGTATCCAGAGAAAGCACAGCTGATCTGTCCATGATTATCGGAGCTATGTATGCTGCTGTGTTGTTCGTTGGGATTGATAATTGCGGGACAGTGCAGCCCATTGTCGCGATTGAAAGAACCGTGTTCTATAGAGAAAGAGCTGCTGGCATGTACTCTGCATTGCCTTATGCATTGGCACAGGTAAGGAGCCATACATATCTGATTCAAATCCAATTTCGTGTATAAAATTAAAAACTCTTGGAATTAACTGTTTATATGATCATCAGGTGATTATTGAAATACCATATGTGTTTATTCAAACCACATATTACACAGTGATAGTGTATGCTATGGTGAGCTTCCAATGGACAGCAGCAAAATTCTTCTGGTTCTTCTTCATCAACTTCTTCTCATTCCTTTACTTCACATACTATGGAATGATGACTGTCTCCATCACACCAAACCACCAAGTGGCAGCCATTTTCGCGGCAGCTTTTTATTCGATCTTCAATCTCTTCTCAGGTTTCTTCATTCCAAGACCAGTAAGTAGTCACATTCACTAGTTTTTCAACTTTATATTCAACAATAATCAAGACTCGAAGCATACTAATTAACGCGAATTCATTTCATTTTTGAATTTTCAGAAAATTCCCAAGTGGTGGGTTTGGTATTACTGGATTTGCCCTGTGGCATGGACAGTGTATGGACTGATAGTGTCACAATATGGTGATGTTGAAGACACCATTAGGGCACCTGGGATGTCACCAGACCCAACTGTGAAATGGTACATAGAAAACCATTTTGGATATGATCCAAACTTCATGGGGCCAGTGGCTGGAGTTCTTGTTGGCTTCGCACTCTTCTTTGCCTTCATGTTTGCTTACTGCATAAAGGCACTCAACTTCCAAGTTAGATAGGCCGAGTTCTAGATACACTACGCGACCGTGTGATATGTATACATGTGTGTTATGAAAAATGAGGCATGTAAATATATGTAAGATTATTATTGTACCTTGAAACATTAAATTAAGGAGGCAATTCAAATAAGCATGAATTGTTCCCTTGAGAAAGTAATTAGTGGGATTCACCTTTTGGTTTAAAGATGGAGATTTTTTGATTAGTTGATGAGTCCTATATGGAGATTGTATTTGAAATGTTAAAGAGTAGCAGTCTTGTATTTTGTTTGTAGATCAAAGATGCTGATTTTGTTTATTCATTCCTAATATAATTGTTCTTCAATGAAGATCGATCGATGAGCACAAAAATGAAGAATTGTTATTATTTATTTTCACAAACTCAATCTTAAACCTCCCTTTGGATTCTCCCATCATGTTGAACATGAAACATCAAAAGTACTCTATAAGCTAATATAACCTTAATTAGAGACCACAACAACTAAGTAAACGAGAAGATCCTAATTAATCTAGCTTTTATTAATTTGCACTTATTAGAGAAAATATTTCTTCATCTAAGTTTGTGAGGATAAATAATTCCGGATAACGTAATTGGTAATTTGGTAGGAAAGTTGGTCATGCGAACAACTCAAAACAAAGTTTATATGCACAGTCAGATCACGTTTAATGTAATTACACTTTTGTCCTACTAATAAACTTGACAAGTGGAATTTGTAATTTTGACACATTGCAGCCTTGCAGCACAAAAGCTTATTATGTATGTGATGGAACACATGGAAGGTCCCATGCATGTGCTCTCCCACATCATGCATACATAGCATGTAGCATGCATGCATACATGGCTATGAATGTGGCATGCATCCATGTATGTAACTTGACACATTGCAACCATGCAACATAAAGCATTTTTTTTATGGATGATGATGATGTAAATATATATATATATAGTCGTACATGCATAATTATACATAGGTCTGATATAATAACATATTTACTTATGAAATATAATTAAAAGAAAATAGGATATTATCCCATGTTAAGTTTATCTCGTTTAGTAGCAAAGAAAGATCCACGAGCTCGTCAATCAACGGCCGCAAATACACATCGATGGAATTACTCGGCAATTTGGGCCCCGGTATCAAAGTACTAAGGATTGTGAATTCTCTCTTCATGCATCTCCAAGGAGGCAAGTTATACGGAAACATAACCACCGGCCAAGTGCTACAGGGCTTTGTAAAACTCCCAAACGGATTAAACCCGTCAGTAGCGAGCCCAAATCTGACATTTCTTGGCTCCGCAGCAAACTCGGGATACATTTTATCAAATTCCTTCCAAGCCTCTCCATCGGCCGGATGCCTCAGTACATCATCATCAATGCGTTCATCCTTATGCCACCTCATATCATGAGCTGTGTGGGACGACATGTAGAATCTTTGTAACCTTGGCTTCAGTGGAAAATAACGCAACACCTTGTTAGGAATCTTGTTCTTTTGAAACTTAGGCTCATTACACACGGGACATTTGTCAAGTTGTTCGAATTCATCGTAAAACAATGCACATTTGTTCATGCATGCATGGATCTTGATATACCCTAAATCAAGGCCCTTCAACAACTTCTTCGAGCTATAATAATCTTTTGGCAGACAATTGTCTTTAGGGAGCATTCGGATGATGATGTCCATCATGTGATCAAAATGCTTGTTCGTTTGATTATACTCAACTTTCGTGTGCATCAACTCCACAACTGCCCCTAGAACCGAAAATGATTTACAACTGGGGTACAATTCGTGCTGAGCTTCTTTCAACAATCTCTCATAATGGAGCTCAGAGTCTTCGGGTTGCAACCTTGGCGCATCATCTTCCATATCATCTGATGCGGGAGGAAAAACATCGGTTAATAACTCAACGACTTGATTATTATCACATCACCGATCCAAACCACTTTCGTCCCGACGGGTCCCGGGAACCGAAGATGTCGATGCGGAAAATATTTCTTCACTGTGATAGATCCAATTAGTGTAGTTGTGTACGATCCCATTCCATTCCAGATGAGTTTGGACCTCATTCAACGGCATCCAAATGTAGTTGTTACATTTACGGCACGGACACCAGATACGTCTTGTATCACTGCAATAACTACGTGCAAAGGCAATGAAGTTGTCGATCCCATCCAAATACTGATAAGAAGATCTATCAAACATTTGCATCCACCCTCTGTCCATTGTGCATGCTTTCACAACATAGAGTAAACGTAAGTAATTGAGTTAACATTGTCCCGTAAATAGAACAAGTTAAAATCAAAAGTAGCTCGTCTCCTTATGCCTCCGGTGATTTGGCCCTATCTTATTCGAGAATGCACGTTCTGTGCTGTGTAGTTTGCGACCTACGAGGCTAAGTTTCGATCGAGGGAAATTTCGGCAGCATCTCCATACAGTTCCCCAAATGCACGACGTAGATATTATAAACAAATATCTAGTATGCATTCGGAGAACATTGAGGGGATACAAACCGAATTTCCCACAATTGAAACCTAACCTCGTAGACCGCCAACTACACAACACATTGTTGCGCACCCCCAAACTGTCCGAATAAATGGACAATTCAAGAGTCAGTCAATCATCCCGATTCACTGACTCTCAAACGAGTATAGGGTTTTTCATTGAATTTCATTATACGAAGTTAATCAACTCGATTAACTTCGCATAAACGGTTATGAAATATGAACGTATTTCACTCCGTCGGAACTAAATAAAGCGTTTTACAAAAAATATCACAACAAATTCACAAATACAAACATATATTAATTATGCATAAAATAGAGTTTACAATTTCATAATTTCTGTACATATTTGCTATTTCCCTATTTTCCTAACATATTTTCTAATTTCCTAATATATTTTCTAATTTCAATAATTTCATTACATATTTTTTATTTTCATATTTTCCTAAAATATTTTCTAATTTCCTAACATATTTTCTGTTTCCCTATTTTCCTAACATATTTTCTAATTTCCTAACATAATTTCGAATTTTAATAATTTCATTACATATTTTTTATTTTCCTATTTTCCTAAAATATTTTCTAATTTCATAACATATTTTCTATTTCCCTATTTTCCTAACATATTTTCTAATTTCCAAACATATTTTCTAATTTCAATAATTTCATTACATATTTTTATATTTTCCTATTTTCTAACAAAATTTTCTAATTTCCTAACATATTTTCTATTTTCCTAATTTCCTAACGTTTTTTAATTTCATAACATATTTTTCTATAATTTCAATAATTTCCAAACATATTTTCTAATTTCAATAAATTCATTACATATTTTTAATTTTCCTATTTTCCAACAAAATTTCCTAATTTCCTAACATATTTTCTATTTTCCTAATTTCATAACATATTTTCTATTTTCATATTTTCCTAACAAATTTTCTAATTTCCACAAGTTCTAAACAATTTCTACACATTTTCCACAATAAATACAAAATTTCCTAACATAATTATATCCAACATTCTTAACAAAATTAAATTGAGAGGTAAACACACATACCTTTTTACAAGTATTCCTTCAAATCAACCACAAAATTCCTACAACACAAAACATAATTAATTCCTAATCAAAAATCAAAATTTTAAAATTAAAAAAAATAAAATTTTCAAACCTTAAAATTTGATATTTGGTGATTGATAGAGAAAAAGGATTTGATTGGTAGTGAAAATGGTGATGAGATGATAATGTTAGGTAGAGAAAGAGAGTGAGTGAGTGAGAGATTGGGAGAGAGAGCAGAGAACTGATGAAGCAGAGAGGAGGAAGAAGAAGAAGAAGAAAAGAGAGAATCTCGGGTATTTAGTGTGTTTAGACTTTTGCTCGACGAATCACATTCGCATGGCAATCTTTAATGATTCGTCGGGCAACATAGAGTCAACATCAAGTGTTATCCGATGACGATTATTCGTTGTTATATATAATATTTCCCGACGGGAGGTACACATCGTCGGGCAAAACCTAAATATTTTGCGCGCCAACGGCTTGTACTTCCCGTCAACAGGTTATCCGGCGAGTCTTCTTATCTGATCCAAAAGTTGTTTACCCAGCGATATTGTCTTCGTCGGGCAACATCGATTTTCTTACAGTGATAATTGTTCTTCAATGAAGATCAATCGATGAGCAAAAAAATGAAGAATTGTTATTATTTATTTTCACAAACTCAATCTTAAACCTCCCTTTGGATTCTCCCATCATGTTGAACATGAAACATCACAAGTACTCTATAAGCTAATATGACCTTAATTAGAGACCACAACAACTAAGTAAGCGAGAAGATCCTAATTAATCTTGCTTTTATTAATTTGCACTTATTTAGAGAAAATATTTCTTCATCTAAGTTTGTGAGGATAAATAATTCCGGATAACGTAATTGGTGATTTGGTAGGAAAGTTGGTCATGCGAACAACTCAAAACAAAGTTTATATGCACAGTCAGATCACGTTTAATGTAATTACACTTTTGTCCTACTAATAAACTTGACAAGTGGAATTTGTAATTTTGACACATTGCAGCCTTGCAGCACAAAAGCTTATTATATATGTGATGGAACACATGGAAGGTCCCATGCATGTGCTCTCCCACATCATGCATACATAGCATGTAGCATGCATGCATACATGGCTATGAATGTGGCATGCATCCATGTATGTAAATTGACACATTGCTACCATGCAACATAAAGCATTTTTTTATGGATGGTGATGATGTAAATATATACATAGATCTGATATAATAACATATTTACTTATGAAATATAATTAAAAGAAAATAGGATATTATCCCATGTTAAGTTTCTCTCGTTTAGTAGCAAAGAAAGAATTCAAAAGACTAAGCAGATCTCGCATCTGCATTAAGTACTGAATCTCACTCAAATCAAATCGGGTATCAAATCAATTAATGGGGTTGGATGATCCGATACTCATCGTTTTACTCACATATTTACATGATAAATAAACATGTTATTAACAAAATTTAAACATTACTTTTAAAAGTGGGATATTTTAACTTAAATTAGAGAGGGAGAAATTCCAAGTCTGTACACAAGCTGACCTCACATCTAGGGGTGTGCATTTTTAAAAGCCACAAACATGTGACACTCGCACCAAAATCTCTCTGTTTTGTAAGAACAAACAGAGAGATTTCAATTTCCATTTCCAAAGAGTTGGAGCTCGTAAGGTATTTTATATCCCACCAATTTCCAGTTTCTTCTATCATTTTCTTAAGCTATCGATCAGTTTTCACGATTTATGATCTTGCATGTAACGTTTGTTGCACTTTCCCACAATTTATGTGATTAAATTTCAGGTGGGAAATTGAACAGAGAAATGGATGGGACAGAGCAAGCATTGAATGGTTCGCCGGCGAGGCGCCACCGGAGCTTCACAAGGAGCGGTAGCATGGGGTTGACCACGGAGGAGGTGATCTTGAGCGCCAACCCATCTCGGCGGAGCAGCCGAATCAATGAAGACGAAGAAGCTCTGACATGGGCTGCCATTGAGAAACTGCCAACTTATAATCGGCTGAGAACCAGCATCATCAAGTCCTTTATCGAAACCGATGCTCAAGGAAATACGAACATAGTGGGGCATAAGGAAGTGGACGTTCTGAAGCTCGACATTATCAACAGGCAAAATTTTATCGACAGCACTTTTAAGATTGCAGAGGAAGACAATGAGAGGTTCTTGAAAAAGTTCAGATGTCGAATTGATAGGTAAAGTTGTTTTGTCTTGTCTTTAATTAATCTTAATTAGGAAAAACTAATTCCATTATCATTTGTCTTATTGTTTTGAAGTATGTTTACCATGTTTGTAATTAATAGAATACAACTATTTGAATCACATTTATTACTCGTTGGTTAATTCATATTGACATTCAAATCTTGTTGATGTGAAAGATTGCATAACAACTTGCTTTACTCTTATTTATTTAGGCTAAATGGTTTCAAATGTTCTTGAACTATACTATGATTTTAGTAACTGTCTCTATACTTCAATATTAGTATCCCATGTCCATAAACTTTATACTAATGTTTCCGTTAGTCCCTCCGTCTATTTATCAAACGAATTCCCTTTAAAAAATGGCAAAATTGTCAATTCAGGTGTGTTTGAAAAATAGACGAAAGGACTAACGGAAACATTAGGTAAAATTCAGGGACGTGGGACACTAATATTGAAGTATATGGACAATTGCTAAAATTATTGTAAAGTTTAGGAACCATTTCAAACATTTAGCCATTTTTTATATAAAGATACAGAGGAAAAAGTTTATGCATATTGGATATATTATTTATGAGTGTCAAATTCGTAATATCCAACTAGATAGTGAGTAGGATTGTAGGAATATCATTAGGCTAGTAGTACTAGTGACAACTTTAGTCTTATTTATTGGAAATGATTTTTGACAATTATCGGGTGTATTGATTTTCAATAAGTTCTTTGTGTTTCTCAAAACAAGCTTAAAGATGTGGCTGATAGTTTATTAAGTGTTGATTGATGCTACAGTCATCAACTTTTTCATTTTCAAATTATTCATAATGGTGTTGATTGTGATTGATTGCAGAGTTGGGATCAAACTTCCCACAGTGGAAGTAAGGTTTGAGCATTTGACAGTTGAAGCAGAATGTCATATTGGAACCAGAGCTCTCCCCACTCTCCCAAACGTTGCTCGGAACATAGCCGAATCAGCTCTTGGTCTAATTGGGATCAGAATGGCCAAGAGAACAAAGCTAACAATTCTGAAGGATGCCTCTGGCATTATTAAACCTTCAAGGTAAGGTCACAGATTTCTTCATAAAAAAATTTCATTAGTTGTTCCTTGCCGGTTACCTTATTAATCAGGTCACCTTAAAAGAAGTGGTTATACAATTATACACAAATTGGCCTCTTCCTCGTCCCTCTGCGTGGATTCGAGTAATTTAAAATAGCACATTGTCAACTTAACCATTATTCATGTTTTTTGTAGGATGACCCTTCTATTAGGTCCCCCGTCGTCCGGGAAAACAACCCTTTTGCTGGCACTAGCTGGGAAGTTGGACCCAAGCTTGAAGGTATGTAGGTATTCATCTCCATGGATGTCCTTGAACTAATTGGTTCATAATTAGCTTAAAAGTTTTAATTTTCTTGGTTATATTGGAGGGATGAATCAAAACTTTGACCTGTCATAATCCTAAACCATTACTATCCACCTTACTTCACTACTTGGGCTAACTCGATCCCCAAGGGCTTAATTGATTAACTTTATTACACAAATGAAAACAATCCCGGGAGTCATTGTTAAAATGATGAAGGATTTTTCAACCTCAGTCTTTAATTAGCCATAGGAATATTTATGTAACAGGTTAGAGGAGAAATCAGTTACAATGGATATAAGCTGACTGAATTTGTGCCTCAGAAGACATCTGCATATATTAGCCAAAATGATATTCATGCAGGAGAAATGACAGTCAGAGAAACCCTGGATTTTTCGGCAAGGTGCCAAGGGGTCGGGACTCGATATGGTAAGCGACAAAGCCCCAAAGGTGGTTAATTTCATATTTAATTTGTAGAATAATTAATTTGGTAATGTTTTCATTAATTTCTTGGCCATAGAACTTCTTTCTGAGCTTGCTAGAAGAGAAAAGGAGGCTGGAATCATTCCAGAGGCAGAAACAGACCTTTTTATGAAGGTATATATATTTGTAACACGTCACTCTTGCCTCCTTAAATCCATGTAAACTACAGTTGACATAATGAATTTCGGGTTTATTTCAGGCTACTTCAATGGGAGGAGTTGAGAGCAGTCTCATTACGGACTATACTCTCAGAGTAAGTAGTAAATCCAAACCTAAAATTTGAACATTGATCTATTATAGCCGGGTTCTCTAAGCCGAAATTTACTACTCTTTACAAAGTCTTCATATAGTTGCTGATTTCCTTTGTTTACCGTCTCATTGTATTTTCTATTGAATGAACAGATTTTAGGGCTTGATATATGCAAGGATACCATTGTAGGAGATGTGATGCAGCGAGGAATATCTGGTGGGCAAAGAAAACGAGTTACCACAGGTCAATCCGCTATCTATTCTGATTTTGTTAACAGAAATCGGTCCTCATATCTTTCTAACAAAAAGTATTTGTGCTTTGAGTCTGAACTTGACATGTGAGACAATGTTGTATTGTGTCAAATTGATATGCTTTGAATATAGGTGAGATGATTGTTGGACCTACTAAAACATTGTTCATGGATGAGATATCAACCGGTCTAGATAGCTCCACAACACATCAGATTGTGAAATGCTTGCAGCAAATTGTGCACATCACCGAAGCAACGATCTTCATGTCTCTACTCCAACCTGCTCCTGAGACGTTTGATCTCTTTGATGATATCATCTTATTGTCAGAGGGAAAGATTGTGTACCAGGGGCCACGCGAGCACATATTGGAGTTCTTTGAGAGCTGTGGATTTCGATGCCCTGAGCGAAAGGGAACTGCTGATTTCTTGCAAGAGGTAAATTAACCATCATCATATCGGTATCACTTTACTATGTGTTGCATCAGATTTTGTTACATTTTATTAGAAAGTACAAGGCCTATATAAATTTGTTCAACCTTAATTTTCAGGTTACCTCAAGGAAAGACCAAGAGCAATATTGGTTTGACAGAAGCAAGCCATACCATTACATGTCAGTCGATGAATTCGAAAACAGGTTCAAGCGCTTCCATGCGGGCATGAATCTTTCGAACGAGCTCTCTACTCCTTACAATAAGGACGGGGGCCACAAAGCAGCCCTTGTATTCACAAGATATTCAATCTCCAAAATAAAACTTCTCAAGGCTTGTTTTGACAAGGAATGGCTGCTGATAAAAAGGAACTCTTTTGTTTACATTTTCAAGGCAACCCAAAGTATCATAGCAGCAATTGTAACCATGACTATGTTCTTCAGGACGCAAATGCACACTAGAGATGAAAATGATGGTGCATTGTATATTGGTGCACTTTTATTTTCCATGATCGTCAATATGTTCAATGGTTATGCTGAGCTCACATTGATCATCGAAAGACTCCCGGTGTTTTACAAGCATAGAGACATTCTTTTCCACCCTGCTTGGATTTACACTCTCCCATGTGTCCTTCTCCGAATTCCAATTTCCCTTCTCGAATCCATTATTTGGGTCGCCATTACATATTACACCATTGGATTTGCACCTGAAGTTACCAGGTAATATTACATGTTTTCAGTCCGAAGTCCTAACCTTCAATTGTATTTTTATGTTTATGTCAAAATGGTATGCACTTAATTATTCAGATGCTAATCACAGCACGGTGCAAAATATATGCAGATTTTTCAAGCACCTATTGCTTATATTTTTGGCTCAACAAATGGCTGCCGGGATGTTTAGGCTTATTGCTGCAGTCTGTAGAAGTGAGACGGTATCCAGCACTGGCGGGTCTCTCACTCTTCTCATTGTTTTCATGCTTGGGGGCTTCATACTTCCTCAAGGTTGGTATGATACTGAATGCTAAACCTAGTACATTTCAAAGTAACAAAAAAACCAACCAAAATTGAGCAATTTTTAAATTTTAGTACATCAGTGAATAATTATCAAAGAGTTGCATCGTTTATGACAGCTCTAATTCCAAAGTGGTGGCAATGGGGCTACTGGGCTTCACCTCTGACATATGTTTTTAAAGCTATTGCTGTAAACGAAATGTTTTCTCCGAGGTGGATGAACAAACTGGTATGATATAGTTCTTAAGTTCTTCCTTGCATACGTCACAGGGCAAGCTGGATTTGTTTGATAAAGGATATGACTTGGGAAATGAACTTAATTGTGATGCAGGCGTCAGATCATGTTACAAAATTGGGTGTAGCAGTGCTTAATATCTTTGATATCTTCCCCGACGAAAACTGGTTTTGGATTGGCTCTGCAGCTCTTTTTGGATTTGTGGTTCTCTTCAACATCCTTTTCACACTCGCGCTTATGTACCTAAATCGTAAGAATCAAAATTCTTTTTTATGTCTAACAAAGAATTTCATGTTATATTTTTCTTTTCGGGTGACAATATTTCATAATGTTCTTGTTTTAATGAATTAGCTATTGGAAAGCCACAAGCCATGATATCTGAAGGAGTAGCGGAGGAAATAGGAGCAGAGCAATCAAGGGAAGAACCAAGGCTTAGACGACCCAAATCAAAGAAAGATTCCCGATCATTATCATTTTCTCGGCCATTAACTTCTTCTGATGGAAACAATTTAAGTAAGGAACAAAATAAGGTTGGAAATTCTATTTCTTAGAATGTGAACAATGTTATAGTCTCACGTTGGACTTAAAAAATCTTGTAGGAGAAATGGAAATGCAGCGAATGAGCAGTCGGTCTAGTGCCAATGAGCTAAGTAGAAATGCTGATTCGTCTCTTGAAGCAGCTGGTGGGGTTGCCCCGAAAAGAGGAATGGTTCTACCTTTCACTCCTCTTGCAATGTCCTTCGACAACGTCAATTATTACGTGGGCATGCCCGCGGTAATATTTACTATTGTACTATTTCACTCATTCCCCTACGTCACTACTTCTTCCGTAGCTAACTTTGTTTATTACTATGACAGGAAATGAAGGACGAAGGAGTAGAGGACAGGCTTCAGCTCCTTTATGAAGTAACCGGTGCTTTTAGGCCCGGGGTTTTGACAGCTCTAATGGGAATCAGCGGCGCCGGGAAGACAACTCTCATGGATGTCTTAGCAGGAAGAAAAACAGGCGGTTACATTGAAGGCGATATTAGAATTTCTGGATTCCCTAAAAAGCAAGAAACTTTTGCAAGAGTTTCTGGTTACTGTGAACAAAATGATATCCATTCACCGCAAGTCACTGTCGAAGAATCTTTGATTTACTCGGCTTTCCTTAGGCTCCCTAAAGAAATCTCCAAGCAGGAAAAAATGGTTAAAAGAAAAAAGAAAAAGCTATGAATTGTAAAGATTATATTAAAATGTTACAACTACATTTTCTTAGCTACTTTTGTTGTTTTATCAGTTATTTTTAGAAGAAGTGATGGAACTGGTGGAGCTAGACGGTCTCAAAGATGCTTTGGTAGGGATTCCGGGGATTACAGGGCTGTCAACAGAACAACGAAAGAGGTTAACAATTGCAGTTGAGCTTGTTGCCAATCCCTCAATCATTTTCATGGATGAACCGACATCAGGGCTTGATGCGAGGGCAGCTGCCATTGTTATGAGGGCTGTTAGAAATACTGTGGACACCGGGAGAACAGTCGTCTGCACAATCCATCAGCCTAGCATTGATATCTTCGAGGCCTTTGATGAGCTGCTACTATTGAAGAGAGGAGGACAAGTCATCTATTCAGGGTCATTGGGCCGCAATTCTCACAAAGTCATTGAATACCTTGAGGTACATATCTATCTGCATAAACCTTTCTTTTTCTATCTTAATTTTGTACAAGCAAAAATAACACATTTTCAAAATCCACACTCGTTGACTGTTGCAGGCGATTCCAGGAGTGCCAAAAATTATAGAGAGGCATAATCCAGCCACATGGATGCTAGAGGTGACCTCAGTAGCAACCGAACTCAAACTTGGAATAGACTTTGCTCAACACTACAGATCATCTTCCTTGCATCAGTAAGTCAAAAACGAAAGTTACAAGAACACGAAATTTTTTCTAAAACTACATGATTTTTTGGCTGGGTTTGAGCTAGTAAAAATTTGTACTTGTGACTATACATGACCAGGAGAAACAAAGCTTTAATAAAGGAGTTAAGCAAGCCGCCAACGGGAGCAAGAGACCTTTATTTTGCTACTCAATTTTCGCAGTCAATGTGGAAGCAATTCCAATTCTGCCTGTGGAAGCAGTGGTGGACATATTGGAGAAGTCCTGATTATAACCTCGTTAGGTA
The DNA here is from genome assembly GCA_037349345.1 of Oemleria cerasiformis. Taxonomy (NCBI): domain Eukaryota; kingdom Viridiplantae; phylum Streptophyta; class Magnoliopsida; order Rosales; family Rosaceae; genus Oemleria; species Oemleria cerasiformis. The sequence goes on along the minus strand of JAZGTL010000019.1, from coordinate 3,059,979 downwards.
CTTTTTCACCTTGGCCACGGCCCTCCTCGTCGGATCTATGTTCTGGGAGATTGGCAAAAGAAGGTATGTGATTTTGTTTTCCTATCTACTTATAAACAATTACAAGCACTTGAAGCAGAGTTTATTTAATTACACCAATTTCTTTGTTGTCTATTTGTTTGATAATCAGGGAAAGCGTAGCTGAGCTGACAATGATTATCGGGGCTATGTGCAATCTTGTGCTTTTTGTTGGGATTACTAACAGCTCATCAGTGCAACCAATGATCGCCGTTGAAAGAAGCGTGTTCTATCGAGAAAGAGCTGCTGGGATGTACTCTGCATTGCCTTATGCTCTGGCACAGGTAAGTTGAAAGGGCATATGCTTTAAATCAATTAACATTTGATCTGTATGTTGTATCTGCACCTGTGTCATGACAACCTTTTCTTTAACACAAGAGAATACAATTACAAAAATAACACAACCAAAGACAACCCGAACTCAAAAGTTTACAATTAAGTACAAAAAGTCCGATAAACAATAAAAATAGAAAATATCTCTAGCCATTAACTTTGAATACCAACAATACCCTAAGTCGAAAATATCAGGTTAATCTATTATTGCTGAGGTTTAGCTCTCAAGGCCCGAGAGCTAAATTCTAAGTCATAAGCTCTCCTACTAGTCACCAACACCCCTACCCAAAGACCCTCTTCCCATCTCCAAAATTTTCGAAAATCCTAAACCGTAAAAACCCAAACAACACCCTTCATTCCATCACCGGCAAATAAGTAAAAGTACACTCCTAAAAACTTTCTAAAACCCCTAAGTTCTAAATCATTAAACCTAAAAAACACCCTTGATTCCGTCAAGGGAAAATAAGTAAAATTATAATCCTAAAAAAATTGGGTTTGAACTTGGTACATAAAACCCTTGTTGCTTCGAAGGAAAATAAGTAAAAAGTTATCAAATGGGTTTGTCCTTAATTGTCAAAAATTGACGATTGTTTATCAAACGGTGTCCGTAAATATAATTATGTATCTGTAGACAGCATGTCAAGAATCTAGGTATATATACTATAAATCTGAGTTTCATCCTATCAAATTTTGTACTCAAATAAACCATGTGACAATGCAGGTTATGATTGAAATCCCATATGTGTTTGTTCAAACAACATATTATGTGGTGATTGTGTATGCAATGGTGAGCTTTGAATGGACCCTCACAAAGTTCTTTTGGTTCTTCTTCATCAGCTTCTTCTCATTCCTCTACTTCTCATACTACGGAATGATGACCGTTGCCATAGCACCAAACCACCAAGTAGCTGCCATATTGGCATCATTCTTTTACTCCTTCTTCAATCTCTTCTCGGGTTTCTTTGTGCCAAAACCAGTAAGTGTCATAACTATTTTCCGGAATTTAATTATAAAAAAAAAAAACCACTCACATTATTAAGACCTCTTGTTTTGTACCATTTGAATTTTCAGAAAATACCCAAATGGTGGATTTGGTATTACTGCATATGCCCGGTAGCGTGGACTGTGTACGGGTTGATTGTTTCGCAGTACGGTGATGTGGAGGACACCATCAAAGCACCCGGGATTACACCCGACCCGACTGTGAAATGGTATGTACAGAACCATTTTGGATATGATCCAAATTTCATGGGAGAAGTGGCGGCTGTTCTAGTTGGCTTCACAGTTTTCTTTGCCTTCATGTTTGCCGTTTGCCTAAGGACACTCAACTTCCAAATTAGATAGAAGAATCCTAGTTACAATGAAAAAAAAAAGTTATGCATGCAATACATATATAGGTAAAAATGTGTGTTCACAATATTAAATAAGGCAATTTTATAAGCCCTTGAATTGATTTACGAATTAATTCCTATAACTAAATTTTTAAAAAGTCACATTGTGCACTTTAATATATAAATTTGAATCTTAATAATGAGTTTTAAGTTCTCTTCTAGAATCCTAATTTGAATCATATTACTGAATACCGTGCTTTCTCAAAAAGGTTGTTAGGCTTGCTGACAAGTTGAATTGAAAATTTTGATTATGGTGGATATAGAAATGAAAATTCGATTTTTGATTATGCCCACGGGCGTTCGAATCAGGAACTAGCAGGTAGCTAGCATGTTCTGAGATGAAATTTCTGTAATTCTAAATTCAAATTTTTTTTTTTTGATCAAGAACGATATCATTGTATATCATAAAGAAAGGGTATAATCATACCATCAAAATTAAGTTATGACAGCAAGACCCACAAGTCAATATGGCAATCTAACGCGAACAAAGCCGCACTAATAACTAACAAATTCACATCGCTGAAATTATGCAAAATTACAAATCAAGCCCACAAAGCCCAAAATAACTAAAATCCTAATAGCGCCTGTAACCCTAAACAAACTATCTTCACTAAAAGAAACAGTCACCGTCGTCAACCCATCACATTTGGTCTTGAAGAACTTGTAGTGCATGGCGGATCTGAGGAAGGCTTAATCTCCAGCGATCCAATTACGCATAAAAGTGAATAAAGGACAAAAATCCTAATCTAGCTATTGTGACCAAAACCAATGGGAGATATTGCGGCAAACTCCTCCAACAACAAGGTAAAACAAGACTTAGGGAAAAAGAAAAAAAATTTAAAAGAAGATTTTGGGTAAGAGGATGGATTGAAAAAAATAGCAAAATGACATGATGGGAACTCAAATATGAGCATGACTCATACTATACAATCACCACAAATAGACTCTTATTACTAACCCAAAAGAAAAAGAGGAAAAACGGTTGAGGGGATGAGGAAAGAAGATGATATTCTTCCTCTTCCCCCTTAATTTACTTTTTCTTTGAATTAGGAAAAGAGAAAACAGAGGTTAAAATTTTTCTGTTCTATGTACTTTCTGAATTCAAATCTTGCAATTGGGAAAGTTGAAATTAGATCATTATTTTAATATCATTATTATGTTATTACCTAAACCTGGAATTCTCAGTTCCATATATATGTTAAATTATGATTTTTATCTTGATGTCGTTTAATCCAAATAAATTTGGATTAGATTGGTTTGGTAATTGGATCCACACTTGAATTTAGGCCCAGAAACATCATAATGCCCAAGTAATGTGAAGAGTAAATTCAATGGCCCAAAATCATCATAGAGTCTTACCCTCTTCCAATGGATTAGGTCAAAGGGAAGGCAACTTTCCCTTATTCACAACTTTAATATTTTCATAGAACGATGTGTAAACCCAATATACATCTAATATACATCAAACTCTAATATTCCCTTATTCACATAATACTCTAAATCAATATACATAAAACTCAATAATACTCTAAACCCTAAAATATATATGATCATTATTATGTTAAGCTTGAGATATCTCAAGAAAATATCACACATCCACATAATCATAGAAATGTTGAAAGATGATGACAAATGGTGTTACAAGAGCAAGAAATAAAGAAAGAATAATAAAAAAATAAGTCAAACCACAAAAAAATTGGATGGTAAATACTAAAAGTTTTCCCCACACCTAAAAGGGTTACAAAGTGCTTCCAGCGAGTTTCAAATTCCTGCAAATTAGGCACTAGGAAATTCATCATCTGGAGGTGACAGTTTGTCAACTGCACCATACCTTGTGGTTCACAAAATAAGGAGTGAACACTAAGAGGCGCCGAGACAAGGGCCAAGAGGCGGAGCACTAACAGAGTGAAGAAGACAATCACTATGCCGAAGAATGCCGTCGAAAGAAGGTCCAAGAGGCGCCATTGCCTTGGGTTTCGCTTCGATGGGGGCAGGTTCAGGTGACCCATTTGAGTTTCGTATGAAGGAATCTCAGATCCAATCAAATTGGCATTCAGGTATGCGAAAATGGACCAAATTGGCTTCTGGATTTTGAAAAAGAAACGATTTTGAGTTGATATGGGTAGAGATTGGATTGTGGGTTGTTGAATTGGGTTTTCAATTTAGGATTTTAGGTTTAAGGTTTATGGTGGAAAGACGAGGAGGAGGAGGAGTTTGTGGTGGAGAGAGGAGGAGGACCCGCCTTCCCATTTTGACCCGTTAATGGCCGCTGCTACTCTGTCTCTTAATCATCGGCATCAGAGCTGTGGAGTTGGAAAGGACGACGAGTTGGAGAAGACGAAGAAGGCGAAGGTTGTGGAGAAGGCGTGAATTTTTGTTTTGGTTTTTGGTTTTATTTTTTATTTTTTTTATAATAGAATATTTATTAAGGTTTTATTAAAGTTTTTAAATTTTATTATTTTTTATCTAAAATGGAATTCATGTCAGCATTAAAAAAAAGGCTCACAAGTTCCACTTGGCACTTAACAGATTTTTTATAATAAATTGCTAACGATGGGTACCTAGATATTATGTTCTGATAGTTTGTGTACCTAAATGTAAATTTTCATAATTATTGTAAAATTTGAAATGTTCCTTATAATTTAGGTATATTTATATAATTTATTATTTATTTTATTATTATTATTATTATGCATGAAGGATGCCCTATAAAAATGATTAGGCAAGTTGAGGAGGGCAGGGCCAGCCGCCAGGCTAGCTAGAACTGACTACTAATGATACAATTATTGAACTGAAGCAAAACAACAACTCTTATTTTTGATAAATATATTCTTTTTATAATTCATTTTATTAGAATAATTTATTAAATAGTAAAAGGTAGGTTGGTCTGATAAAAAAATGTCAAAAACAACATAGAAAGGTGTATTACATTATGAAAAATTATTTAAGATGGACTTTAATTTTCTTAAGAGTTGCTTGAATATTTACTATTGAGTCTAATAATTCAATATGTAACACAAGTTTTTTTTTTAAAAAAAACGATAAAAATGGAGCGATTAAAGATTAGACGGCTAGAACTACACACCATGGCTCAATAATCGGACTGCTACAGAAGCCTACCATCCCAACGCACAAAACAATTGAGAGGGAACTGAGTCCCCGATCGAATGCCCCCCATCCTTAAGTATGTGTCTTTTTTATTATTACTTATAGTTTAAAATTAAAATCCTAACAAAACAGAATAACTGAATTGTTGTTGTTCTGTCAAATTTATTAATTAAACTGCAAAAAGTGTGTTGGTATATAGAAAAATAGCAAACCACAAAATGTAGTATAATGATTCAAGCATTAGTCTCATTTGCATTTTTGCATTTTCACAAGTTCTCCCTAGTGTTCGAATCTCAATGATTATCTCTTCTAATTATCAGAATGCATAAGGGTGCTTTTAGCCTGATTTCGATTTCATGTAACCGTTGAGCTCTATGAGAGATTAGTACACACTAACATGTGTGGAGATATCTCGTATAATATAAAAATATATATTATATTATATATATATATATATATATATATATATATATATATGTAGAGAAACAGAAAAATCGAAGCGTGCGGTGTAAATATAGTTTAGGGTTTGTGTTGGCCCACCATTTTTGACCCTTCTTCACTTTGTCTTCTTCGCCACTTTTCAAGTCTGAATTCTCATCATGATCAGGATTCAGGAGGCAGCGACCCGACGCGGTTTTCGGTCGTCCATTTCTTTGACTCAACCCCTACCTACGTATGAACCTTTAAAGCTGCTGACCACCCACTTGAGCATTTTTAAAAATAAGTCCAAAGTCAAGACCAACATTTCTAATTAGCCATCCACATACATATGACTCATTCGTCTCAGAGTACAAAAAGAAAAATTAATTAAGAGTCTGTATGGTAATAATTTTAAATATATATTTTTTATTTTTTTAATATAAAAATATGTATCAAACACGTTTGATAATTAATTTTTGATGAATGAATATGAAGTACGAAAAGTAAGGGATATAACAATTTATCTACATTTTGTAAAACGTACAAAATGATGTTCCTTGTTTTCAAGAATACAATTTAACATCAAATAAAGGACGTAATACATATAAAACAAAGTTAAACTTTCAATGAAATTTAAAAAAACAATCACTTTTATCCCGCATCACCACCATACTATATATCCCCATCAGGCCATCACCACCCTCATGGTGGTCGTTACCATCTCTGCCACCGTTACTATAATCAACTTTGTCATCGTCATCGTCGCCACATTCACCATCTTTACCATTTTCAGCACGGCCATTATGTCAGTGCCACCCCTACCATCACTTTGACCGGCCACCATCCCACACCCTCATTATCGCAACTACGCGCCATCCTACCACCAACCATACCATCACCCTTATTTCCATTGCCACCATACTATCCCCACCACCACCCTCATGACGGCCATCACTATCTCCGCGACCATTACCCCTATGATTTTTCTCACTATCTCCATCACCAGTCATTACCCCCATGATGATCTTTCTCACCATCACCATCACCATTACCCTCATGACCTTTGTCATCACCACCACCTCCACCACTACTACCATTAGCACCCACCACCCATTACCACCCATTACCACCACCACCCACCACCATCGATCTATCATCACCACAAGCCACCACTGTTGCTACCCAACTTCCCCACCACCACATCACACCAAGTGACCATTGCCACCACAAACTCCCTTGCCACCCCCCACCACCACCACCGCCACCTTAAAATTAATTAATGTTTGAAAGCATTTGTATCAAACATGTGTACATGTACTTTATTTTAAATGTTTTTTATATTCATACTAGCTAGCTGGACATGTTTTTTCTGTTTTTTTTTATCGGAAATCGTTCTCGGCATGAGCTACTAGATGCATTCTCAAATCTGAAAATAAAAATTTTGTTTGTCGTCTTCAGTTTAAAAAACTATTTTATAAAAATTAATTTGAAAAACGTAGCAAGATGGGCCTTAAGACCCCGTTTAACAACATTTTTCGAAGTCATTTCCATGAAATCGTTCATCCAAAAGGAAATAACAAACGAAATTTTGTGTTTTTAATTAACATTTGAGAATGCATGGAACGATTTTCTAATGACGAAAATAATTCAAATGTGTTTGGTATGAATATGAAAAACATAAAAAATATATAAATAAAATAAATGCATGTATTGGCAGTAATGTTTTTCAAATGTAAATTTTATGATAAACTATATAAAAGTACGCAAAATATAAGAGTCATTTCAAGTTCATATCTCAACTATAAAAAATTTCATCTAGGTAACAAAACTATCAAAACACAAAATCTAGGTACCCACCGTTAGAAATCTGTTAACTGCTTAAGTGACATTTGTGGGGTCCTTTTTTTATGCGGATATGAATTTAAAATAATAATTTTACTTTTATTTTTATTATTTTATTATTTTATTATTTTTATTTTTTACTCTCTCTCCTACCCAGCCTCTCTCTCCCCAACTCCCTCTCTCTTTGCTTGCTTGCCTGCCAATTGCTTTCACAATTCTCTCTCGCAAAATGCCACTAATCCCTTCGTTAAATCCAAAGTTCCTCTCTTTCTCTTTATTCCCATTATAAATTTAACAATCAATCACAACCCAAATCGATCTATTACAATTCAACTACTTGTGAAATCATGCCTCCTCCAACTCCTCCTCCCATGAAGCTCAAGCAGTCGCCTTCCAATCAAACCATCACCACCACCTCCACTACTGCACAAGACGCTCGCATTTTGGTCCGTGAAACGCTGCGTATTAGTGCTAGCCTTGCTTCCTCAGCTACCTCTGAAGCTCTGCTTTTGGAGACTACCCAAACCCCGGAACCAACTTACTCAACTACTCCACCACGATCAAGACTTCGTAGCCTCTAACTTCAGATTGATTTGTTGCGAGGAGATCAACGGCCGCTAATGGAACTATGTCGCCTTTGACCATCGATCCCTGTGATTCAGGCACTGGCAATGATGAAGGAGGGTAGGACTAGCCTCGCCTTGGCCAGACGAATCGATCAGTGGTGGTCTCAAAGGTTGGGTCCATCAGAATCTGGATCGACCGCGGCGAGGGTTTCTGGGTTCGTGACTTCGATTCTTCCTTTATGCTGGACTTTAATTTTTCCTCGATCCGGGAGTGACATGCACCGTTGATCGCAAAGGGAGATGAGGCTATGCTCTCCTTGCCCATACGAAGCTAGTATGAGAAATTTAGAATCATTTTCGTGCTTTTTTATTGTAGTTTTCTGAAATTTAAGTGGGAAATTTAAGACATGGAAGTTTGTGTTTATTTTGGATGCTAAGTGTGGTTCATTTTGTCTAAATGCTTTGATTTGTTTTGCCTTTTCAGGAGATTGTGGACCAAATTGCTGATATTGATTTAGTGGTGAATTTCAAAAGCACCAATGATCACTTGGAACCAGAAGCTTCTCTGCTTATGGAGAATATGTTACCATGAGCAACTCCTTTGGTCCCTTAAACCTTCACTTGCACAGCAAACTGCTGAAATCCTCCAAAGATGATGCCGATGAGAGGGCGGTTGTAAGGACCCTTCCCGAATTTTTCCTCGAAACCCGGAAAGAACCCTTATCCCGTCTGACAGCTCTTTTACCTCAAAATTTAAGTACCAGAAATACCCTTTATTCTTAAATAATTTTTATTAAACTTTACATGGTTCCCAACAGAATCTCCGTACTTACTGATCACTCCTACTGTCAGACGCAGGATAAAAATACCGGTCAAAACCAAAACCTCGGAATAGTGGTGGTTCAAATAGAAATACTCTCTGACACCAAATGTCAGTAGTCAGACATTGCTGACATCTCTACTGGAAAACCACAAGACAACAAACTAGTCAGATACTAGTGAACCAATAATAATTCGTCCCTTTGGGTCACCGCCCACACCAACCCACTGACCCGGATGACGACGTATTTTCATATGTTGATTAGGCCCATAACAATTGTCGTCTGGTTCATATTAGAGCCGAAAATATCATCGGCTATCATATCGTATCATAACTCTCTGTACCATGATATCTCATCAGTCGGCATATCTCTCGGCTATCATATTCCTAGCCACCAGGGTATCCATTGGGGTGTGCTAGAATATGTACTACTTGGACTCGACCACAATCTCTGCAAAGTCACCTTTTATATTGGGGTTCACCGGGAGTCCGCCAAGACGGAACCAAGGCCCGGCTTCTAGGCCCCATCAAATTGCTTTTATATTAGGGGTTCACCGGGAGTCCGCCAACACGGAACCAAGGCTCGGCTCCTAGGCCCCATCAAATCGGTTTTGTTTATATTAGGGGTTCACCAGGAGTCCGCCAACACGGAACCAAGGCCCAGCTCCTAGGCCCCATCAAATCGGTTTTGTATCCAAAATCAAATATATATTTTGTTTATCATTTATCACAAATACGGTTTCAACTCAAAATCATGTACCCAAATAATTACCACATCCAAACACTATCAAAACCGAATCCAACAACCATATCGTTTCTCACAACGCACTTCCACTGAAATATTGGAACAACAATTATCCAGCAATCATTGCACCCATACACAACAGTATTTAAATCGAGGATATTAATACATGCGTTACAATTTATACATACCACCATACACAACAGTAATTAAATCGAGGATATTAATACATGCATCACAATTTATAAATACAACCATACAAAACAGCAATGAAATCGAAGATATTTATACATACATTACAATTTATAAATCAAAGTCCGCTTACCATCACCATCCAACCCAAAATTCATGTACGCTCTAGCCTTAGAACACCTACACCATAATGACCCAACTAACTTGACTTTCCAAACTTAAAACCCTCTCCACGGTCAATCCTTACCGCTGGGATTGCCCAACCGAGCTCTAAATGAACTCCTATGGCCTCGAAACCAACAAAATCTAATCCGGAACGTCCCAAAACCTCAGTCACGCGCCGCCGTGACTTCGGGAACAGTCCCACGCGCCGCCACGCACCACCGGAAGGTCAGAACACGCGCCCACGCGCCGGTCACGCGCCTGCTACAGTGTTCACGCGCCTGGATCGGTCCAACCCGGTCCGGCTCGACCTGACCCGATCCAACTCGACCGATTCACTCGACTCGACCGGTTCACTCTACTCGACCGGGTACCGGTGACTCGCCGGAGAAGACTACCGGACGGCCCTCGCCGTCGCCGGAGGCTGGCCGGAGAAGATGACCGGACCGCCACCTCCGCCACCGTCTGGTTCGCCGGAAATTGCCATTTCCGGCCGATTTTCAAGGTTTCCTAACTTCTTCATTTCTTGACCGTTTTTCACGATCTACACATGGAAATTCATCTACTTTTCACCAGGAATCCAAATATGAGGTCAAAGTTCCGAGATCGTTCCTGGTTTGGCCGAAAAATGGCCGAGAATGTTCGATTCACCTCCCTCCTCCGTCCGTCGCCTACGGCGGTGCTCCCGCTCCAAGAACTACCCCAAAATGCTCGTGGGGTCCCGGGGAAGATCCTTCCGACCTTGGTTTTGTTCGAATCGGATCGAAATCCCTCCGATGAATATGGCCTTCGGTGTTCGCACGGGGAGGGCTCGGATAGGATCGAGACTGCCTCGACCAATCTCTCGAGGAGAGAGAAAAATATCTGTTAATTAATTCCAACATTTCCAAAATTACCAAACTGCCCCTGCAGCTTCTAGACCCGTAACGAACTCATCGGATCTCCGTTTTCAGCGTGCCGCCTGTCTACGAACTCGTGAGTTCGAGACCTACGCAACAACCCAAGAAAAATTCCCAAAAGTATTACCAGTCAAAAAGTGACTCCCGAACCCATCCAAAACTGAGGGTAAAATTGTCCAATTCTCAAAATAATTTAATTTCTGGTCCGGGTCGTTACAGCGGTGGTGATGGTTTTTGCCGTTGTAGCAGAGAGAGGCTGGGTAGGAGAGAGTAAAAAATAAAAATAATAAATAATAAATATATATTCTATATTTTATTAATTTTTTGGTCTAGGTGGACTTCTTATCATAAAATAATTTACTAAAATTGTCACATAAGCATTGACTAACGGATTGACTAACAGTTGACTGACGGAATGTAGTTAATTGATATGTTTTGATAGTTTGGGTATCTAGATGAAAATTTTCATAGTTGGGGTATGAACTTGAAATGACCCCTATAATATGGGTATTTTTATGTAGTTTATCCTAAATTTGAAGGAGGTGGTGGGTGGCAAAAAAATGGTGGTAATGGTGACAATGGTCATTGGGGAGGTGATGGTGATAGTAAAATAGATCGATATTGTAGTTGTGGTGATGACGGCGGAGATGGTGAAGGGTGGTGGGTTACTTATGTTAGCCTACAATGGTGGTTAATGGTGATAGTAGTGGCAGGGTTGGGTGGTAGTGTGTGGTAGTTTCTGTTAGTGTGGGATTTCATTTCCCTTTTGGGCCGAGCCTAAGTCCACTAAGAAGCCACAAACAAAATGAGCCACATGCCTTTGTCTATTTAAAAGGAGTTATCTCTTACATTTGGTATACTGACTTTTTATTCTCTCATTACTCTCTCTATGACTGAAGGCCAATGTACAATATAACGCATACATTATCAATAATGATATCCAAAAAGTCAGTCCCGTGGACGTATCCCGATTCGGATGAACCACGTACGTGCTTGTATCTTGGTGTGTGTGCGTGGTCTTCAAGGTCTCGTTGGTGTCATTTTCGGCATCTAACAGTTTCGGTAATGATGGTAGGGTATATCACTATAGGAAAAACAAGCTTTCCCGGCAGATCCATTTGTCGCCTATGATTTGTTGAGCAATTCCAAAAGTCAACAACTTTTGCCCGACGAGCTCCTTTCACCGGGCAAAGTTATAGAAATTCGGAAAGTGTGCACCGAATTGTCTTACTTTGCCCGACGAAAGTGCTTGTTCGTCAGGCAAAATCTTAATATTAAAAAAATAATTTTATTAATTTATTTAATTAAATAAATAAATATATATATATAATTAAAATAAAAATATTTATAAAAAAATACAATTAAAATAATAAAATGAATCAAATGAAAATTAAAAAAATATTTATAAAAATTAATGTTATGTTTTTACATAATTAAAACTAAAGTAATGTTTTACATATTAAGTTCTAACTACTCGGCGACAGGACAGGGTGGTCGGAGTCCTAGGCAGGATGTTGGGCCGGGGGCTGAGGCTGTGACAGAAGCTCATCCAGCCCACGCTCACGCAAGCAGTCAAGCACCTTGGCGAGGGCGACCTTGATTTATCATTTTGGGCCTGGATCTGCGCATTTTGGGCCTTAATCTCCACATTTTCGGACTGGAGGGTCTCAAAGTTTCTCTTAAGCTCCGACATCTCCCCGGGATTGAGCTCCGGCAACAATCTCCTGTTCGTCTACTCCGGCGTCGTCCTGTGGGGGCTGGGGGTCGGTACAGGGTTCCCCCCATTTCTTGTTGTGCTTTCGACGAGTCGATCGCTCACCAGGTTGCTGATGATTCGAGATCGATGACTGAACGGACGCCACCGTGGAGGCTACCGAGGCAGGGGTTGCCTCCTCCGTCGCATGATCATCAACGAGATCAGGGCGGAGGCGGGTCCTAGATGTGATCAAGGTGCGATGCGACATCTACAATAAGAAATTTAAAATAATTAATATAAAATTAACCAACATATTTTTAATTTAATAATAAAAAAAACAAACATTTTTAATATAAATATTAAATTCACAAAATAAAAACAAAACCACATATAAAATTAACCAACATTTTTTAATTCGAATAATAAATAAATTTAAAAAAAAAATCTTTTTTTATTGAAAATTAGTAATTTGGCAAATAAAAAATAAAACCACCAAATTCTAATTTTTTAAAATAAAACCAACACAAACCAAAATTAAACCTAAAATAGTAATTAATCCAAACAAACTGAAACCTAAATTACTAAACTCAAAATTCACAACATTATATCTAAATTTCTAAATCCAAATTTCGGGAATAAAACCAAACTTACAAATTAATTCAAACATACAATAATAATATCCAAAATCATAAAAATCACATATCCAAAATTTATAAAACTCACATATCCAAAATTCACATATCCTACATCATATAAAAAATTCACATAAATTTTTTTAAATTCACATATCCAAAATTCATAAAATTCACATATCCAAAATTCACATAAAATTCATATCCAAAATCATAACAAAAATCATATGCAAAATTCATAACATTATACCAATTTCAACATTATACCAAACATCACAATTTCAACAAATCATCAACATTAACCCTAAATTACTAAATCCAAATAAACTTAGTAAACCAAATATTTATATTCCAATCCAATCCAAATTCACAATATTCAAGTAAAAACCCTAAATTCACAATCTGCAATTTTGAGAAAAATTCACAATATGCCAAAATCCAATCCAAATTTCAATTCCAATTTCAATCCAATTTCATAATATCCAAACCAAATTTCAATTGAAATTTCAATCCAAACTAAAATTAAAATATAAACAATCAAAATTGACAATAACCAATCCACATTAACAATAAAGAGAGACGGAGAACGAGTTCGACCTTGAGATGACTGCCGGCGAGAGAGAGTTGCGGCGGCGAGAGAGATTCGGCGATAGAGAGGTTGCGAGAGAGAGAGCTACGACGGTGAGCTTGAGAGAGGAGGAGTCCGAGTGAGAGAGAGCGAAAAAAGGGAGAGTGTGATTTTCTTCGCCGGCGACCTTGAGAGAGGAAGAGTCTGGTGTGTTTGCAGAGAGGTGAGGGTGCGGAGATAACGAGGAAAATGAAGAAGAAGAAGAAAAGTCAGTCGCGACTTATCAGTGTCTGAATAACCTTGCCCGACGAAGACTTCGTTAGGAAAAATTTAATGACTTCGTGGGAAAAAAAACGGTGGATATTTGTCAGGTAAGGAGTTTCAATTTCGTCGGGCAAATATACGCGGCAAGTTTGAGTTTTCGCGAAAATTTTGGCGAAATTTATGAAATTTTAGCGAAAAAAAATTGCGCTTGTTTTTGTAACTTTGCCCGACGAATATATTATGTTTTCCCGACGAATTCTGAAAAATTGCCCGGCTAATGATTAAATTCGTTGGGCAAGATGATTATGTTGTTGAGTTTCTGACTGATCTAAAAACCAGGTCCGACGATAGAATTTTCAAGATCGGGACCACTTAAATTTTTGTTTTACATGCCTAAAGCCCCATTGATCGTTATGGTCATGTTTTACGGAGCTTATGTGCCTCGATCGTTAAGTTTGTGAATTTCAATGGGTTTTTCGTAGTTTCGATTCAATTGATATTCAAACGATGGAATTTCAAAAAATTGAGCCGTTCAATGGTTACTTTTAAGTGTGTAGACCTCACCCGTCGAAAATCTTGATGTTTTGAGGATGTAAAGCCGTTCGATCGTCAAAAAATGTTTTGTTACCATTGAATCGTCTTGCACCGTTACCTAATCCCGAAAATTCCAAATTGGCTAATTGTTCGCGTAGGCGATCTATGAGTACATGCAATATATGTGGACGGTTAGATCGGTCTATTTCATTTTGTAAATTATTGAAAATCGTAAAATAAGCATATTCATCAAGGAGTTTAAACACTTCAAGGAAACTTCATTACATTTTTCAAAGTTTTGGTTCCATTGATATTCAAACGGTTGAATTTGACCGATCCAACCGTTCATTTTGTGGTTTTACGTGCCTAGATCTCTCCTGTCGAAAATCGTGAGGTTTCAAGGATTTTAAACCATCGGATCGTGAAAAAATGTTGTGTAACCGTTGAAACGTCGCACACCGTTACCTAATCTCAGGATTTCTAAATTGAGTAATTTTTCACGTAGGCAATCTATGAGTATGTGCAAGAAAGGTGGACGGTTAGATCGTTCCATTTCATTTTGCAAGTATTTTAAAATCGTGTGTTAATAATTAAATGTAAATTGAATCTGATATATATTGTCCAACGAAGGTACATGAATTTTCGTCAAGAAAATCCTCTGACCCATAATTTGGTAAATTGTTTAATAATTTTAAAACGTTGTTTAATAATTAGACATTGGACAACTTTGCCTGACGAATGGTACATGAATATTCGTCGGGCAAATTGTCCGACCCATTTTTTGTCAAAATTTTATAAATGTAAATGAATGAATTTGGTATGGGATCTATTTTGCCACTCAACAGTAGCCCGTTGTCACACAGTCATACTCATTTAATGTATTGTAGATCGCAGAAGACGAGGATGCATGCATATGTTAATTACCAAATGAAACATATATATGGTGAGAGACTTCTCTTCTGCTGCCAGGTGTATAACATGCATTAGTCACTTGTAATCTAGCTCTTCATTACTAACTTTTCACTTCGCGGTGTTGTTATTTGCTATGATGTCACAACTCCTTCAATTCTATTATGTTCTATAATAAAGGAAGAAAAACTGGTAGACTTGATAATTTCAATGCCAAAGTTACAATCCGAAATGGAGATGGAAATAGCAGCAAGTGCATGAAGTGGGGGGCCATCGGGTCTATTAAACTGGATGGAAATTTTGGAGAATTGGAGAATATGATTGTTGATGTTATATAGCGAGAAAGAGAGAGAGAGAGAAAGAGAGAGAGATATGTGAGCTGTGAGGAGACTGAGAGCAAATGGGCAGAGAGGAAGAAGAAGAAAGGGGTGTCTGGGTTATTTATTGTGTTTAGACGTTTGTCCGACGAATAATATTCGCAGGGCAAAGTTTAATGATTTGTCGGGCAAACTTTAGTCAACGCCAAGTTTTGCCCGACGAACAATATTCGTCGTTAGGGCTCAAGTTGCTCGACCGATAGAACAGATTCGTCGGGTAAACCCTTCTTATTTTACGCGCCAACAACTTGTTCTTCCCGCCAACACTTTACCAAGTGAGCCTTCGTTTTCGTCGGACAAAATGTACTTAAGCGGCAAAAACTACTTCGTCGGGCAAAAGTTTATCGGGCAACCTCGGATTTCTTATAGTGTACGTATGATGGTTGTGTCAATCGTCATTGGGGTAATGGAGGCGAAGATGATGACTGCCGTGAAGTTGGTGGTGTGGGTGGAGATATATAGTGATGGTTGTGGCAATGATGGTGTGGGTTGTGGTGGCCAGTACTGTCAATGGTCATGGGGGTAATGTTGGCAGAGATGGTAACGACTGTGAGGGTGGTGGTGGCAACAATGGTGCAATGGTGGGGGTGATATTGGTAAAGATGGTGATTGTGGTACAGTGGTCGTGGTAATGGTGGCCGTACGTGGCGGTAGGGATACCCAATACCCATGGCATGGTTATGGTGGTGCATGTATATTTATTTTAAATCAAAACTCTTAATTTATTTTTTAATTTTTATATAGTTCGTGTCTTTTATTTTATTTTTGTTGTATCATTAAAAACATGAGAAATATTTATTTTGTTATAAAACACAAGAATATGAATATAATGCTATTTGAACACTAAAAAAAGACCACAGTTTTTTACCACCTTATGTGGCTGATGTCTGCAATCTGCATCCTCGCCTCTAGACCACCCACATACCAACCTTCGACGCCGATCAAATCCTCCATAACCATGGCTCCAAGAAAGCTTCTTGTTTTCTGGGTTGTCGTCGTCATAATCCTCTTCTTCTTCACAGACCCATATTTGTTGTCTCCGCTGAAAACGTGAAATTTGATTTCACCCGATCCTCACATAGCAGAAAATTAAAATCTTCATCTCTCATGGTTTTGTTCCAATATGATGATTTGTTTTTCAAGGCAGCCTTCTCCAAAAATAAACCAGAACTTTCTTACAATTCCCCACTTTCAGATTTTACTTGGATCGATCCACTACCAAAAGGATTAAAATAAAAACAGTCCAAATCTGGAGAATTTCCCACCAAATGTTTATTCCTACTTGTAATCATACGGATCTCCAGCAATAGTTGTTCTCTTGCTGCTTGGCATCTCGCAAGTCGAAGACTACCCAATAGACATGGATGCCCTTTCCTTTGTATGAAAGTCTCATATCATGACAATAAAGAATTTGGGGTTGATTATGGAAAAGATTGTGGACTTGAGATTGGTGGGTTACAGGGGAGGAAGGTGGTGCCTAGCCGCCTGGGGTGAGTCTTGGTGGTTGGAGGTGGTGGTAGGCTAAGCGTGGCGGTTTTGGTTTTGATTTTTTATCAAGTTTTTAATTTTCAAATCAATTTTAGATTTTTAATTGAATAAAAAAGTATTATTAAAAATAAAATGCACATGTCATTAGTTATTAATTGACATGGCATTGCCACCTATGTTGCCACATAAGATGGTCAATTTTGTATGTCTAAATAGCATAACTCCAATAATATGGTTGTACCCCTGGTTTTTCATATTCCAATTCTTCAAAAATCGAGTATCTAGCATGTTTTATATACGCATATTTTTATATCTAACAAATGAAAATTAGTATTCGAAAATGTTGATAAACATGCCTTATATATTTTCTTATTATATATGTATTGATAAATTTTGAGAATGAGTAACAAATAAGTGAATATGTTTTTTTTTTGCCAATGGAAATCATCATAAAATTAAAGACGAATTGAAATGTTTATATCAGAAGCTAGAATAAGGGAGTTCTAAACCTTCCCATCGTTGATATCGTTTAACAATCGATACATGCTTCGCCACTTCATGAGCTGCAACATTATTCTTCATGGGAACAAACTGCAACTTAGCAACCTCAAAAGCTTTTCGAAGCTCCAAGATATAATGCACCAATCCCTCAACATTTGCATCTAGGCACATTCCCTGTTGGAGGCACTTCACCACCACCTGCGAATTCGTTTCAAAAATCACTCTCTTGCATCCATCTTCTGCACACGTTAGCATAGCTTCTTTCAGAGCGAGGGCCTCAGAATGAAGGCTGCTGCTACACGGCAAACCCCTATCACCCCCGCTGCCTCAAAACAACCCAGAGCATAACGCATGATCCACCCATAGCCACCTGTCTTTCTGTCTTGGCAGAACGCGCCATCACAGTTTACCTTCCACCATCATGTTGGCGGCTGCCAACCCTGGTCGTAGTCTACTTCCATTGCAGGCCAAGACGACACCTGTATTGCCTAGTATTTCTCCTTTTTCGCCCAAAGAATCTCCTGGGCCTGCGACATCATCAACTGAATTGCAACATCAGGTGCTATGACCTCGTATTTACAACAAGCTGCGTTTCTACACTTCCAAATCCTCCACAGCCCAAGAGCCAAGAGCTGCAAGGCAGAATTACTCTGCCCTGACTGCTCAAAAATCTGCAGAAAAAGTTCCCAATAGCCTAGGATGATAGGACCCTTCCCAAATTTCTCATCGAAACCCGGGAAGAGCCCTGCTCCCGTTTGACAACCTAAAGAAATTCCGAAAATACCCCTAATTCCTTGCAATTAATTATGAGATTTCTTCCAAAATCCAGCAGAATCTCCCCTCATGGATTGGTTAACTATCTTAGCCTCTCAACTGAACAACCGCCCCGGTGGCTAACCGGCCTGGTCATGTTAGGATAAGAGCCAATACTTCGCCACATATCACAATGTGAGAACCCCTGATCATGATTCGAAGTTTATAGTCCTCTGCTAACAAGCTTTGATACCAAGTTGACGGTAGGTCAGACACTATTTAAACCTCAGACCAGTGGTGGCCCTACAGGGTAACCTCACGAACTTGTTTCACGCTCCACCCTCTCGACTGACAGCTTTTAACAAAAAAATTTAATACCTGAAATACCCTTAACCTTTAGAAACATTAAATAACTTTACATGGGTTCTAACCGAACCTCCTATGTACTTGACTGAACCCACCTACCTGTCAGTCGCAGGATAGTCTAATAGTTCACAAACTACCTCGGAGGACCTCATCCTCAATCTAACAAAACAACTTACGTTTCACCCTCTTGTGAACCATCAATAACTCATCAATCTGGGTCACCGCCCACACCAACCCACTGACCCGAATGACGAAGGTACCATACTTGGTTGAATTGAGTCTCACTGACTTACCCAGAGTCGTACTCGATATCCCGGCTCGTCCTGAGCACCCCGAGTGGTAACTCGATATCCGGCTCCTCCTGAGCACCCCGAGTGATAACTCGATATTCGGCTCCTCCTGAGCACCCCGAATGGTAACTCGATATCCAGCTCCTCATGAGCACCCCGAGTGGTAACTCGATATCTGGCTCCTCCTGAGCACCCCGAGTGGTAACTCGATATCCGGCTCCTCCTGAGCACCCCGAGTCGTAACTCGATATCAGGCTCCTCCTGAGCACCCCGAGTGGTAACTAGATATTTGGCTCCTCCTGAGCACCCCAAGTGGTAACTCGATATCCGGCTCCTCTTGAGCATCCCGAGTGGTAACTCGATATCCCGGCTCCTCTTGAGCTCCCCGAGTGGTAACTCGATATCTCTGCTCATCCCCAGTCGTAGCTCAATATCCCGGTTCATCCTGAGAGTATGATAGAATCCTCCATGACATACCTCAAACCTCAACGATATGGCGGAGAAAGATCCCTCGAACGCCAATATTGGAGAACCCCTCAACGATCTGGCAGAGACGTACCCTCAACGCCAATCGGAGAACCCTCAACAATGTGGCGGAGAAAGAGCCCTTGAACGCCAATATCGGAGAACCCCTCAACGATCTGGCGGAGACATACCCTCAACGCCAGTCGAAGAACCCTCAACAATGTGGCGGAGAAAGACCCCTCGAATGCCAACATCGAAGAACCCCTCAATGATTTGGCGGAGACGTACTCTCAACGCCAGTCGGAGAACCTTGTGGTATAACATAATACATAAAAGTACACATGCCACGCAATCCCAGAAACCCAGTCCGTTCTTAGTATATCCAAATACCAAATCAAGGAAGCCCTAGCCCCAAGGAATTCCTTGACACATTAATAACCCAACTCCCTTGACTTCCCGTGCCAAAACCCGCTCCATGGTAGACCATTACCGTTGGGATTACTCAAATAGGGCTAAAAACGAATTCCAATGGCCTCAAAACGGCCAAAATCTGATCCGAAATGTCCCAAAACCCTAGCCACGCATTACCGTGGGCCGAAACACAGCCCCCCGCGTCGCCACGCTTTGGTAGAAGGCAGGACCACCCGCCGACCACGCTCTCTCACGTGCCGCCACGTGCCCCCACGCACCATGTACTGTTCACGGTGGAATATTATGTCACTGTGATGGAATATTCTGTCAAACCTAACGGAATATCCTAACAGAATAAGAATATTCCATTCAGACTAACGGCGTTAGGATTCCGTCATAACACCGTTATCATTTGACGAAATATCCTAACGCCGTCAACATATTCCGTCAAATCCTGACGGCGTCAATTGACTCAAAGGTCAACTGACTGCTGATTGGATGTTGAATGTGCTGCCATCGGTCGACCAGTCACCGGAGTCTCATCGGAGACGATGACTGGACCGCCGTCGCCACCGTCTCTAGTGGTCGAAATCTGGAAATTCTTGCAGAAAATGGCAATTTTCGACGAGCTTCCAACTTCTTAATTTCTCGACCGTTTTTCACGATCCGCACATGTAAATCCATCTACTTTTCACCAGGAACCCAAAAATGAAGTCAGGAGTTCGAGATCTTACCTGGTTCGAATGAAATCCGACCGGAAAGTTTCGGCCAACTTCCTCTCTTCGTTCCGCCATCCTCGATGGTGTTCGTGCTTCGAGATTGACACCAAAAGCTCCATGAGGTATAGGGGAATCCACCCCCGACCTCAATTTAGATTGGAAAGACCCAGAAATGGGTCGATTGTGGTGGTGTATTCGGTGTTCGCACGGGGAGGAGAGAGATTTCCGAGGGAGGAGAGAGAGAGTCCGGGTCTGGGCAGAGTCTGAAAACAGAGAAAACATCCCCCTAAATTTTTGGACGTTTCCAAAATGACCAAATTGCCCCTAAAACTTCTAGACCCACAACGATCTCACCGGATCTCTGTTTCCGCGTGCCGCCTGTCTACGAACTCGTGAGTTCGAGATCTACGTAACGACCCAAGAAAAATTTCCAAAAGCACTTCCAGTCAAAAGTGACTCTCGAACCCTTCCAAAATCGAGGGTAAAATCATATTTTTCTTAATTAAAATTTCAAATTAATTTAATTCCTGGTCCGGGTCGTTACACAGGAAATCCTCTTTATCCTTTGCTCTCAGATTAATTTGTAAGGGACTACCAAACCAAAAGATCTCATCAAACTTATATTGAAAGAAAAGGTGTACCTGAGTCTCATTCTCAACACCACATAAGGGGCACTCATTCACCACCACCACATGTCTACGTACAAAATTACTTCGGACTGCCAAGAAATTGTGGCAAGCTCTCCATATGAACATGGATATCTTCGGTGGTACTTCTAGTTTCCAAACTGCTTCCCACACCTTCGAGTCATGCCTCCATGTACTTGACTCACCAGTGCCTATCCTTCTAAATTCTCCATTATGGAATAACTCCCCTGCCAATTCATAACCAGAACATATGGTATAGTTCCCCGACTTCATATAGTGCCAAATCCGTTTATCTTGGCACCCAAGAAAGTTGATGGGTATGGCTTGTATGCATTGAGCTTCTACAGGCACAAACATCTCATTAATAAGCTCACTCTTCCAGCATCTATTCTCAGCATCAGTTAGGTCCTGCACCTTCCCCCTGCATGTCTCCATGTCTAGAAATAGGTTTGAAAAGGCGACTAGAAGGCATCCAGGGATCCGAAAGAATATTAATCTGACTTCCATCCCCCACACGCCATCTCACTCCGGCCCTCAGAACTTGGAGCCCTTGGACAATTCCTTTCCAACCCCATGAGCCAACACGTCCCTCCCTAGCCTCTAAGATGTGTTGCCTAGGAAAGTACTTCTCCTGCAAAATCCGAGAGAGGATGGACTCCGGGTTTCTCAGAATTTGTCATCCAATCTTTGCTAGCATAGCGATATTAAAACAACGCAAGCCTTTGAACCCTAGCCCCCCATCACTTTTTAGTTGTGTAAGCTTGTCCCAAGACCCCTAATAAATCCCTTCCTTTAGGTTGGTTCCACCCTACCAGAATCGGGCCAAAACTCGAATGATGTCATTGCACACCGTGACCGGTAACAAGAAGCATGACATAGAGTAAATCGGCATAGCCATTACCACTGATTTTAGTAAGACCTCCTTGCTGGCGGGGGATAAAAATTGCTCAGCCCATCCCTGAATCTTGTCTTCAATTCTATTGCGGACATCTTCAAAGACATCCCTCTTAGAAGTGCCAAAATCTGATATCAATCCCAAATATTTTCCAAATCTCAACTACCTATTTTGGTGTTTATAAGAGTTAGAACTTTAAATGCTCAAATTTACAAATCATCTCATCTTTACCGTTGTACCATGCAAGAATCTTGAGATAAAATCATTTCTACATTTTTATTTAATTGTAAATTAGTGACTAAATTAAAATAGATATATTATTCAGGGTTGAGCGTGGATAATTAATAACGATTGCTAAGAAGCTATATATGTGTTACGTGTACATTATTTTGGGAAATGTTCACATAATAAATCAAGACTTATAGAGTTAACGGTGATTTAACAATTATAATTATTTTGAAGTTATAAATAACTTTGTATAACTTTCAAAGACATATATAAAACGCTTGCTTAGTTCTACATGCATGAGAGAATAAATGAAATCGCATATTTTAAAGTGTAATAATTGAAGATGTAATCCCATAATTAAATAAAACTATGATACAAAATGATGAGGTAAAATAAAAAACATCAGACAACACATGAAAATTGTTTAAGAAATGGTGTAGAAGAGAACACATGCATGGAAAGTATGTATGCATGTGAAACATATGGTATGAGTATGTATGCATGTGAAACATATGGTATGAGTGAAAAGCATATGCATTGCCAATGAATCACAATGGTAAATAATAAAAGCATTGGAATTAAATAAAAGAGATCCATTCAAAAAACACAGAAGAAATAAAAGAGAAGAAAAGGTCATAGTGATGGTGGTTGGACTGTGGTCTTCCTAATCTCAGTGCGCCAACATTCAACTTTTGAACAAGACTAAAGGCAATTCAAAATTTCTCCAAATGAAAGCCAAGCAACCATTTGCAGCCTCCACCAGGCCAACCCCCACAACACCCCCCCTCCCCCATATATGTTATTATCCAAAAGCAGGCCACTTTTTAAAAATTTTCTCAATAGGATCCATGCGTGAAGAAAAAGAAATAGAAAATTGACCATCAATCATGTTAGGATTTATTGATTTTTTAAGCTTTTTACTTCAATTATTTTCAAAACCACTCTAAATTAAGTTCTCCATTTGTCTTATAAACTGTGATTTTTCTCACTTAACTTCCAAAAATAGCCAAATTCTCGCGTGGCTCTATTTTCGTCTATTTCATCCAAATCTTATCAATTTTGTTGGTGTGGTAGTTATGTAGCAAAATTGGTATATTCCATACATTTAAGTTAAGACATTTAATTGTATCAAATATTATAGAAATTAAAACAAAATCGACACCTTCTTTTTTCGAGACGGGACAATAAAACTTCCTTTGTCCGTTTATTTTTCATTTTTATCCATTTAGGTTGTTTTGACAATTGTCATATCTTATTATGACAACACGACTCATCATTTTATAAATTGCTTATCAATTTAACAATATATAGAGGACAAAATAAATGCAAATAGAGTAACGTGAGATTTTTTTACGAGTTTTGACATTATGAGATTTGTAGATATTTCAAAAACTTTAAAGTAAAAAGCATTGTTCTTTTTAAGTGAGATAATAATATATGATGATTTAGCTAGATATGTACCTGTTGGGACTATTGGAACCGCGAGCCTCTACATTTAGCTTCCCCGCACTTACACGCATTTTGTTAAATCTCAATATTTGTTTTAATCCAACCGTCTAAAACGATGACATGTTAAAAAAATTTGAAATTAATTTTCCTTCTTCCTTTTTGTTTTTTTAACAATTCTTATATTATTTTAAAATTCAAATAACGTTCTCCTATATAACGTTCTATTAAAATAAAAATAAAAATAAATAAAATCAGAGAGTAGAAAATTTTGAAGGGATATTATTTTAGGTGTCGATGTGTCATACTCAACTCCGCCAACTCTTCGTATATAACATTCCTTGGTTTGACCACCAACCCACGAGAAGTATTTACTTAACGCATGCATGTAACGTTATATTTTTATTTTACGAATTATCTCAAAGGATATAATTAAGTGATACATCTAAAATCTCTTATATTTGAAATTTCCGGCAAGGTTTTAACGAGGTCACATAATGCATTCATATTATTCTTTCTTTCTAATTATCAATGAGAATTACGTTTTGTTTTATTAAAAAAAAAAACTTGATTTTATATTTAAAATATAATAATAAATTACACACATTATTATATAAATGAAATAAAACATAATTAAGCTATTTGATACAGTATATAATTAAATTTTTGTAACAAATCAATTAAGGGGCGGAGGAGAAGTTGCAATTGCAAACACGAAATCAATTAAACAAATCACAACACGCGGGAATTAGATGTCTTAGTTGGCTTGGTAAGCCTTTGCCTTTGAATAACACGAAAGTCATTGATGCTAACTATGCATGTATTCATATTCATCTGATTATAATCAAAGAAATCGCAGAGTTTTGATTCAACTGTTTTGTTGCAATAGTTTTTTTATTTTTTATTTTTTATTTTTTTATAATTAATTAGCTTCTCATTAATTATATATATAATGGCATATTAGTGAATCCAACTTAACGTGTTTATAATCCTGTCATTATATATGTGCCACAAATATTGGTTTAGTAATTAGACGTCGGTCCAGACTCCATAGGAGACCTGCTTGTTCACACAACTTAGACGACCTTGTATTTGAAAGGGACAATAATCCAAATATTCGCCAGTACTTCACAATTTCATATCAAATCATCTCTCCTGATCTTTAAGGCCGATTTAAGCAGTGGATGATGAAGTCGTGCTCTCTCTCCCTTTACCTTTTTGTGTCATTGTTTGTGGTTTGTGGCTCATTTTCAATCTGTTGCAACATCAATGAAAATAATTGGTGCGGCCAACCACATGCTTCCACAGTTTCACTTTCACTTTCACTTGAAAAGAAAATTCATGGGAGAAATAAGTTAAAATCCAATGATTAAAATTAGAAGTCGAACCAAATAATTGTTTGACCCAAAATAAATGATAATGCATGAATACACATGCAAGGTCGATCTCACACTGATCGATAGGACCACGGGTGACACATGGTTGAACAAAAATCCCACGATGCCCTATTTGTGTGAGTACTGATGCACAAATATATAGCTGGTCTGTGATCCGAAACCTTCTCCACGCTATCCAACATTCGATTCGTTATGTACTCAAAATCCTTCCACAGTTATATGAGTTTAATTTCTATATATAAAAATTATGCTGCTTGCTTGATTTGATTTCTAAGTCTTTATGACGACAGTAGTGCCACAAAATACGACACTCAACAAAAAAAAACTTACTCATACTTCACAAAACTTTAGGTTTTTGAGCTTAATTGGTGTGAGAGTTTGATATCAAACTCAAATTTTCAGGACAGAAAGTCTAATTTATAACATTATAGCAAAGTCGCTTAGTTTTGATGACTTCAAATCGGCCGGTACCTCTAAACATGTGTTTAACGTTGCTTAGTCAGATCTTAATTATTTCTTGTATGTGAACAAAAGGCTAGCTAGGGACTTGTTTTTTATGAGCCACATTATTTATATTTTGGTTGATATATATATATATATATATATATATATATCTTTTGCATTAAATTATATTATTAATTAATTATTAGGCCTACACAACTTCATGTTAACACGTTAATTACAAAGGCTAATTATCAACAGTAATATTGATCATCAAACCCTATCCGCCATATCTGTAATTGTTGAGAGTTCCATTTGATAATCTCTGTTAAGTTGCTTGTGTGTATGTTTTGCTAAGAGTCTAAGGCAGTGTTTGGCAACTTGGCATTCTCTGTAATCTTGCAAGACTTAAGTTTTATCCCCGCATGCTCTCGGAATGCCCACCTACCCATAACCCGGCATGTTTACCTACCCATAACCCTACCCTTATTCTTTCTTAAATTCCATAACTTGGATACGGAAATTCCATGATTCACGATATATTTTTTATTACATTCTATAACTTGAATACGGAAAATTCGCAGTACATCATGTATCCTCATTATTTATAAGAATCAAATCGAAACTTTTCATTTATAAATGAAGAGAAATATCGCTCGATCATGAGTTTAATAATAATATAATTTACGTTAATAAATTTAACCCCCAAAACCTTAAATCCTCCTACCTTTGATCTAGGCGTCTGGAATGAATCTATCTGGGGATGGAGATTGTTAGTTTATATTTGTAAAGATTTGGAGTTAAAGCCATAATCTCTCCTATTTCGAATCTCTTTCAATGTTGGAAGGAAATGAAATTTCATTAAATTAGAAGCTAATTGGTATTTATAATTTGGAGACCAATAGTACCCTTTCTTGGCAGGATTATAGAAAAATTAGATATAAGATATTTGAATTGAATTTAAGATGACTAAATTTGACCCCAAAAAATAATTTAAGATGACTAAATATGATCCAATATATAAACTTAGAAATAAACATATAAAATGAATTATTCATTAATATTCTATTTTCATACAAATGCTAATTTTGATGTCTCATTAATATTCTAATCAAGTAGTTCAAACAAGACACTTTGACTAAAATCTTAAGATTTGAAATCTCACATTCCAAATTAGGCCTAAAAGTTATCACCATTGGATTGTCATGAAAAAAAGCAAAAGAAGCTTTAAACCTTATGTAGATAAACTAATCTATAACTACGAAGATGAAAATAAAGAGAAAATCTGATGATATTTATTAGAGTTGAAATGAAATATTCTTTCGCTCGATTTAAATATAAGTATTATATTAAGTCACCGATACTTTAGAAGATAATCTAAAATTTTACACATCTATACCAATACTTTAGAAGATAATCTAAAATTTTACAAGTCACCGACCAAGAAAATGATGAATTTGACAAAGAAAAATAGAAGAAAATAATGTGATGCAAATGCAAGACCAAGACATATAAAAAGTCCAAATAAAGACGAAGGGGAGCAAGGGCATGGATTATCCCAACAATATTGGGCAAATTTGCTTATTTTACATCACTCATGAAAGAGAAGTCCAGGCCATTGCCTCTGCATTTCAGCCATGGAAATCATCTGATTGAGAGTTATATGCGATGTTTAGTTTACGATGAAGACAAACCCCAAAGCACATCTCAAAGAAAAAACTAAAACCAAACCTACGGTTATGTCAATGTCCCATGTGGAACACCCCACCACAGCTTACAGTGAGCCTCATCATATCCTACCCTTTCTGCTCTCGCCATCTTCCCCTTCATGGGTCCCATCTCTTCCTATATGTAATCCTGTCCCTCGGATGCTGCATCACGGTCTTGTTACCATCAAAGGTGAGGATCACAACCAAATCCAAACTGGGCCCTCACAAATATGCAATGACCTGTGTGTCAATATACCCAAGTGAAATGAAAGTGCAAGGGTGTTTTGGTAATTGTGACACAGATTAGTTGCTTACAATTAATTTCTCAAGAGAAGGGGAAGGCTCACATTTTTGGGCTGCTTCATTTCTATTTTCTTGATCTCTCTGTTTGGGTTTCACAAATTTCAGGTAGAGAGAGAGACAGAGGGAAGGAGAAAAGCAAGGAGAGCTTCTCAAAGCGCAAGACTTTCTCTCTCTCTTCTCGCTCTCTATCTCATCTGTCACTGCGGTGAAACACAACAAGCGAAAGACTCTCTCTTTCACATATCAGTCGCCATGATGTCCCTCAACAGAAGCTGTTTCCTGGTAATATAAATCAAACCCATTGATCAGATCACAATTTCAGAAACACCCAATTCCAGAAATTCAATCACAAAAACCACAGAAATTTCCAATTCAGAAGGAAAAAAGCTTTTTTGAGTTTATGGGTCTTCTATGTTCTTTCTCGCATTGAAACCCAATGAACTTTTAAATTTTTTCCGGCTTTCCGATTCCCAATTACGCCGTATAAAGAAATTAAAAGTCGGTGGATGAGATTTTCATTTCTGGGTCTTCACCATTTTCATCAAATTTTCAATTTTTACTGATGATTTATACGATTTGATTTCTGATTATATTATTTTTGTACAGGGTAACCCGGGCATTGCTGGGGCTTCTAGCCCGTTTTCTCAAAGCCTGAAGAGGAGGTCAGCTTCGCTGAAAGTGGTGGCTTTGGCCCCAAAAGCCCGGACAGGAGAGCGAAACGGCAGCGTTGTGATGGAGAACACATTGAAGGAAG
The DNA here is from genome assembly GCA_037349345.1 of Oemleria cerasiformis. Lineage (NCBI taxonomy): Eukaryota > Viridiplantae > Streptophyta > Magnoliopsida > Rosales > Rosaceae > Oemleria > Oemleria cerasiformis. The sequence continues at coordinate 3,031,654 of JAZGTL010000019.1, read as the reverse complement.
TGAAGGACGAAACCTCGGTGGTTGAGCTGAAATCTACCGTCCATGGTGGGGTCCAAGACGTGTATGGTGAGGATACTGCCACCGAGGACCAATATGTCACACCCTGGAGTGTCTCTGTTGCTAGGTGGGAGCAAAGATGCATATGCTTATGCTTGTTATTGATAATATCATTAATTAATTAAAGTTACTGGTCTGGTGATTATTTGAGTTTTTTTTTTAATTTCGATGATATCTATGTTCATTTGCCTTTTCATTTTCATGGAAGTCACATAATTGATGTTTTTGAAAACTCAAATCTGTCATATTGTGGGATGGCCGAAAAATATATTTGTGAAATTTTTAACTAAAATTTCTCAAAATTTTATAACTATTCCCCATGAGAGTTCTATTCGCTACGTAGGTGTGTTTATATCTATTAAAGAAGTTATAATATAATTTCTGAGATATCATATTCTTTTGTGAACAATTTTATTGAACTCTTTTTTTTACATCTATGATGAACAATGCATATGCTAATTTATTATTTTAAAAAAAGTATTAGTATTCTAGGATTTCTTATGTTTTTGTTTTCACCTCCTTGATCGAGAGTCAGTATTCGGCTTTCTGTAAGGAAAGTAATGGATAAATTAATTAATTTGTCATTTATTTTTCTGATTCTTGCAGATATTAGTTGTTGATGGCATTTTTATTTGCATAATAAAAATTTCTGGTTCAGTTCCTTTACTATGTATATGAATTCTGGGTATCAGACTGGTCGTATATATAACAAACTGATATTATACACAGAAACAAAGTGTTAAGGAGAATCTTTGACAAGCCACCAAAAAGAAAGTCTATTGCATGCCAACGTGGTGGTGTCTAACACCAGCCATATTCAGCTGGTGGGCCCATGTGTTACACATGGCATGATAAAAGGAGCTTCAAATCAACTTTGTATGAAAATGTTGAATAATTTTCTGGTGAAAAGGACTTGTGTTTTTGTTCCTGCGCTTAAGTTGCATGAATTCCCCTTTTGGGGTTTCTTTCAATTTAGTGAAAGGAATAAAATTAAAAAGTATGCAAGTTTGGCCACAGCCTCAATATGTAGTTTTGTCCTATTTTTACTTCCTGCTCACCTTTAGCTGAGTTGCATTCAGGGTCGGGATAGCCTCTCCTCAGATATCCATGAATTTGTTTTCTTAGTTTTTGCTTTTGGATACTCTAAGGAGACCAACTACCTTAAATATCTACTCTGTTAAGTAGTGTAACATTGTCAAATACTGGTCTTACTTCTTAGACTGGCACTTTCTTTTCTGGGCCAGCTCAGAGCTCAGCTATCAGATTTGTTTAATTGAAATAAATGGATAGAAATTCTCTTTGCAATTATGTTTCTTACCACCTTTCTTATAAATTACACTTTTGTCTTGACTTGCAGTGGATATACGTTGATACGAGACCCACACCACAATAAAGGTCTTGCCTTCACAGAGAAAGAGAGAGATGCCCACTACTTGCGTGGTCTTCTCCCCCCAGTTGTTATTTCTCAAGAACTTCAGGTCTGCTAAACAGTTTGTACATCAAATTATTTTTATGTATATTTATTTACATTATCATAATTGTGTTTACACTTTACTGCCCGTACTCAACAGGTGAAGAAATTGATGAACGTTATCCGCCAGTATCAAGTTCCACTACAGAAGTATATAGCCATGATGGATCTTCAGGTAGCCATAATCATTTCACTGAACTTTTCGTTTGTGACCTAATTTTTAGTTATTGAAATAGTTAGGTTTACACTTTCATTTACAAACCATTATGATTTCAGGAGAGAAATGAGAAGCTATTCTACAAGGTTCTTATTGAAAATGTAGAGGAATTACTCCCAGTTGTCTATACCCCTACTGTCGGTGAAGCTTGCCAGAAATATGGAAGCATCTTTTCGCGCCCACAGGGTCTTTTCATAAGTTTGAAAGAAAAGTATGTATCATTTAAAATGTTACTTCTCTACTCTGATGGCCACTTCCAAATAGTGTTGAAGCTTATTGCTTTTTTATTATCTGTTTTCCTACTTGGCATCCCGAAGGGGCAAGATTCTTGAAGTGTTGAGGAACTGGCCTGAGAAGGATATTCAAGTCATTGTTGTTACGGATGGAGAGCGGATCCTAGGGCTGGGGGATCTTGGCTGTCATGTAATCACTATTAAACTTTGTTTTCTAGTTGTGTTGATAAAAAGCAATAGGGCTAACTTGCCTTCAATGAGAATTCATGGCAATATATGGTCCCTCTAAGTAGGCAATTGATAACATATATGTTATTTTCTCAGGGGATGGGTATACCTGTGGGTAAACTTTCTCTATATACGGCACTTGGAGGAGTTCGTCCTTCTGCTGTAAGTATCTACACGTCCTATGCTATTCTTTTTTGACATGGCTGAGTTAAAACGCCACTTTATCTCAAAATTACTTTGAAGTATTTCTTTGTTCAGCAATACGTTTAGAAGCCTGGAATCATTTATCTTTGTTATAAATTCTTACAAAATATGTTATTTTTCTTTGTCATTCTTCCAGTGCTTGCCTGTAACCATTGATGTTGGTACTAACAATGAGAAGCTGTTGAACGATGAGTTCTATATTGGGATCAGGCAAAAGAGGGCTACTGGACAGGTTTATGATATGTTTGCTTTACTTTGGTGTTCGTATCATTTGAAACAATTTTTTGTCTTACCAAAGTGGGTTTGGTCTTCTTTTTATAGGAATATGCAGAACTTCTACAGGAATTCATGACTGCTGTCAAGCAAAACTATGGGGAGAAAGTTCTTATTCAGGTATGGTGGACAAAGTATTCAATTGTTTGGATGTGCTGCTGAACTTAGTTGTTTAATTCATTTGAATTTTTTCTTAATTTCATTTGTCATGTTCTGTAGTTTGAAGACTTTGCAAACCACAATGCTTTTGAGCTGCTTGCAAAGTATAGTACAACTCATCTTGTTTTTAATGATGACATTCAGGTAAGTTGCTGTGGATTTTTAGTAGTTATAATTGTGGTACTCTAGAAAAGCAGATCTCTAATATTTTTGTCACTAATTTATTCCAGGGGACAGCATCTGTGGTTCTTGCAGGGCTTGTTTCAGCCTTGAAGGTAGTTGGTGGATCATTATCTGACCACAGATTTCTATTCCTCGGTGCTGGAGAGGTGAGAAAATACTTTTCATTAGGTTTGAAGAGTAATATTCTATGTATGTTTCTTTTGATGTAAGTTGTGGTTGATTAAGTTGAAAACTGTGAAGTGCTGGTACTTAGTAGTTCCCTCTTGCAATGCTCACATTTTCTTTCACATATAGGTTCCATAGGAATTCTCTTCTATGTCCTCCAACGCTAGCTCATATTCATATGTACTTTCACTTTGTTGTTGTGTGTCTCAAACTCTCACTTGTTTAATGGTTTCAGGCCGGCACTGGCATAGCAGAACTCATAGCCCTTGAAATTTCCAAACAGGTTACAAGATACTATTTGTTTCTTTTACTCTGCATTAAAAGATCTTCTGTATCTGACCAAAATCTGAACGAAAAAGATCCTCAGCAATCTTCTTTTATGAAGAGTGGTATTCAAATAAATCTTAATACATACGAAAATTGTACCTTATTTATTGCAGACAAATACTCCAGTGGAAGAGACGCGCAAGAGCATTTGGCTTGTGGACTCGAAGGTAGGGAGAGCTGATCTAAGTTCTTTCTGTCTAAAGTAGAGTTTTGTTCTCTTTCTCTCAGTTTTCATTTGGGAAGAAATTCATTTGCAGGGATTAATTGTCAGTTCTAGGATGGAATCACTCCAACATTTTAAAAAGCCCTGGGCTCATGAACATGAACCAGTCCGGGAACTTAAAGATGCTGTAAATGTATGAAACCTCTCTCTGTCTCTCTCTGTCTCTCTCTTTCTCTCTCTTTATATATATGCACAAGGATGCATATATATTGACTGCCCACATACAACATAAGTGCAGATGTTTCTTATACACTGAAGTTTCTCGTCTTTTTTCAATCAGGCAATCAAGCCAACAGTGTTAATTGGAACCTCTGGAGTAGGAAGACAATTCACTCAAGAAGTGGTTGAGGCTATGGCCTCCCTCAACGAGGTACTGAGTTTCCTATAATTTTTCTTGAGTTTTTTGTTATGTGGGATCAAGAATCTCTATTTGGTTTAAAATGCCCCATGGCTTCAGAAAGCTTTTTGCTTTTATGTGGGTTAGTGTATGGACATTTTACATCCTAAGCTTGCCTCATTGATAAATTGCAATTTGTTTAATGGCCTCATTGATAAGTTGCATGTTACGTAATGACCTTACGGAAAAATTATATTTACACCCTTTTTAAGATAAGGGCTGACTGATTTTGTGTATGGCCTGCTAATAGAGACCTATCATTCTTGCCCTTTCCAACCCAACAACGCAATCTGAATGTACCGCGGAAGAAGCATACACATGGACTAAGGTAATACAACCTTGCTGCTTTGCTTTAGTTGTATTATCCAATGTTTACTTGCTGGCTAGTGAATGACTTTTTCTCTTTCGGTTCTTATTCCTCTTATTATTTTCAGGGTAAGGCCATTTATTGTAGTGGAAGCCCATTCCCACCAGTTGAATATGAGGGGAAGGTTTACTATCCTGGGCAGGTATTTATTTGAGAGAATCTGATGATGTCCAAAGCTGACATACATACGACCTTTGGAATAAACTTTGGCATTCATTTTCCTCTTTCATTCAGGCAAACAATGCATACATCTTTCCTGGATTTGGTCTGGGATTATTAATGTCCGGTACTATCCGTGTTCATGACGACATGCTTCTGGCAGCCTGTAAGTGCACAAAACACAATGAATATAAAGGAAAGTTCTTAGTTCTTGTTCCATAATACACCATTTCATCTTTGCCGCGTTTTTTTCTTGGGACAGCGGAAGCTTTGGCTTCAACGGTAACCCAGGAAGACTATGACAAGGGAATGATCTTCCCCCCGTTTACAAACATCAGAAAGATTTCGGCACATATCGCTGCTAAAGTAGCTGCTAAATCATATGAACTTGGTTAGTCTTTGTCCAATAAATCTGCATTTGTAAGATTTCATGGGACTCAATAGCCCCAAGTGTTAAATACTCTGCTATTGGCTTTTGTAGGTTTGGCTACTCGCCTCCCGGAACCAAAGGATCTGGTGAAGTATGCTGAAAGCTGTATGTACAGCCCCTCCTATCGTGGTTTCCGGTAAACTACCTGAAGATTCTTTTTGTTGTTGTGGTACCGGTGTGAACTACAGTTCGAACGAATTGATCGTTTTGTTTATCTATTATTTATTTATTTTTGTTTTTTTTCCTTCTCATTTGTTCTGTTAACTTTGGTAGATGAGAAGTAGGATTGGGTGCAGTTAGTTGGTTTAGGGGGTCAAAACATAGTTTGAAATTGTTGTGCACTGTCAAATTTTAAATGAAATAAATCTCAAGTTCTTCTTCCTCGAAATTTTAGATTAGATTAAAATGTATAATTCCATAACTATTGAATTGTAGCTGGCCGTGTTCATTTTGTTCCTTGTAGTTGCAATTTAGCAGCTCCTGGTCTCTGGCCTGGTTTGGCTTGACTTACCATTTATTTTATTCGTAAGATGAATACCAATACCCTTTTCAAAATTTTTAAGTGAGTGATTGGTATAGAAATTAGCAGATTGATATGTTTATCTGGGTAATGTTAGAGAGATTATATTATTAGACTACTTGTAAGTTATATCTCTGATACCGATAAGGAATCCTAGAAAAAATCGACTGAGACTCCATCCTCTGTCCCAAGAGGGTCTCTAAGTACTTGTCCAATCTAGGACAACTTATATCTTCCGGTATGTGTGCATCTCATTCTTTTGAAGCCCCATCCTTTATGATTGTCCAATCTAGGACAACTGATATTTTCCGGTATGTGTGCATCTCATTCTTTTGAAGACCCATCCTTTTCATCATAAATGATCCTCTTACCCTAAAATGATCTGACCCAACCTAGAAATGTCAATTCATTAGAAAGCCCAGATCTTCTAGGAGCCTAAACTAAACTATGTGATTGAATAAATTCTCTATCCGCTGCGAGTCGAGGACTCCTTCCCCTTCTTCAAACTCAAACTCCGATTCGTATTGTTCATAGAAATATCTCTCTTTGTTCACTATCAGACAATCACTTATTCACAAACGTCAATAGTTTTCATTTCTAATCTCATGGAAAACTTTTTTCGCTGTTCCTTTCACCTTTCCTTCACATTACTACACTATCGGTTATCCATGAGTATTTAGCCTTGCAAGGTGGTCCTTGTTGATTCACACGAGATTCCACGTGTCCCATGCTACTCAGGTCAGAGAGTAAGTTAGTGATGCTTTTGGCTACTCGACACTAGCCATCTAGGGTGCAGCACCACAGCGCTTCGCCTTTCCATTGTGCAAGCAAGATTGGTTGGATTAGCCCACTTTTTTGTGGGGTATTATATTTATTTATGCGGCTTTCTTGATTGCCTCTTCATCAAGCAACTTTAGTTAGTTCTTTATTTTGTGTGGTGCGTACTCAATAATATCATATACCATTTTTTTCGATGGAGAATGGATCCACCTTCTTATATTTTTACATCTAGGAATTGACTTGTAGCATTAATACTAATAGGAATTGAAACAGTATGGCAAGAAAAGTTTGATTCAGCGGGAGAAGAAGATACAAAAATTAGAAAGAAATACCATTTGATTCGTCGGTCCTAAAAAAATGCGAAGATTAATCGGCCAAAATAACCTTAAGCGACTACGATATTATAGGTTTCTTCAAAGTCTCCTAATATAAGTAGAATCTACTTGTGTTAAAGAAGTTTACAAATGTAGAGTTCATTGGTATTAGAGACGTGATTTACAATGTATTCTCTCTGTACTAAAATTATTTTGATTCAATATTCTAGTAATGGTCGTCAAAGGTGCTCACTTTTAAGCTTGTTTGGTTTTTGAAATAGATTCTTAATAATGAAATTCTAGCGTTGTTGTAATTAAAAACGGGTCTAAACAAAGAACAAATATTTTAGTCATATTACTTGACATGAAAAGCTTGATTTTAAAATGTGTATTTCTGTCACTATTCAAAAAATAAAAGAGAAGTACATGATGATTTTTCTCAATTGATAACAATTTGTATCTTCTAAGTTTGTGTACATAAATTTTGACATGCATACAATTTTGAGTACCTGAATTTTCTTTTTCTTAGTAGATTAAGATACCAACCAAGAATATTATTAATATCACGTACACTTATTTGATATAGATTTGATCCGTAATCAATATGTACTTGTCACTTCAAAATAAACGATATAAATTTGATCCGTAATCAATATGTACTTATCACTTCAAAATAAACGAATTAACACGATACATAAAAGTTAACATGTTATATATATTACGTCATTTTTGAATTGTGCGTGCTACCGTGTCCAATCCAACATTGTAAGTCATAATAAGAACTGAAGTCGTGATGAAAAAGTAAGAATGTCAATATGACTTAATATTCTTTTTTCCAAATACCATGAGTCCATGACCCTATCTGATACATCCGCGTCCACACCTGACACCCCCCAACTCCCAACTTCCCAACTCTTCATTTAAAGCTGGAGACTCGATGAGAGGGATTCCCGGAACTTCATCTCCAACGCCAACTCACCAAGATAACGTTACTTTATTAACTTCCTCACATTTCTTTAACATTCTCTTCAAACTCTTCCATGGGAAAAAAGATGACAAAGCTGACTATTGTGTTTCCTTATCTACTTATCTTCTACCAAATTCCAAACAGACAGACTGCAAAACTTGACTTTGCCTTCATCCCTTTCTTTTCTTTTTAAATCTACGTTAGAGTTTTTATTTTATTTTAAAATAATTCAAAGTTTGAGTAAATATTTAAGTCTTTATTTATGAACCGTCAATTTAATTGATGCATATAAATAATTTTTAATTTACTTAATATTTTTAGATGACATGTATATGATATTCTAAAAAATCGACAGTTTAATACTAGTGCTACCATGTAGTGCGATATTATTTTCTACTATGAAATGAGTCTTTATTTCGATTTTCCTAAGAAATGAGATTGATACTTAATGTATATAAAATTATTCGTCAATATCGTGGCATCTAAAAGGAAATTTAACGAGCTTACATATCACACATGTATACATAAATAAAATTTGTTAATTAATAACAAGAGAATAACCACATCCAACTTATGTAAGTATCTTTTTTTTTTTTTTGGGGCCAAAACTATTTAAGTAGTGTCGTATTAATAAAAGATTATACAAGAATGTGTAGGATATAGTTGTCACTGCGACGGTGCTTATCCCAGCTTCACGTGGCCGTACAAATCAAATATAATCTTCCTCATATGATAATGTTCTTAATTATGATTGGAAAATCAAGCGGTGAATGCGGCCCTTGGAATCTATGCCTTGTTACTTTCTAGGGAGGACTTGGTTTCTTTGAGGACGTTGTATGTGCATCTGAAATTTGGTATCCCCTAGCTTTTATCGCTTTAACTTAATTTTTTATTCTGAATTAAAATACTATATTTTAAAATTAAATAGATCGAATAATTCATTAAATTAAAAATAAATATATATTTTAATAATAAAAACTTATCTAATCCTCTTCAATTGAATCCCTCACCATTAATCCTCATTTTCAAATATCTCAATCACCAAAAATATTCTAAGAAACAATATGAGACAAGGCGATAAGCTTATCTAGATCAAAGGCTAATATATGATTTCAATATTATCGGGTACAATTGACTTTACTCAGCTACGGAAAATACAAACAGATCAAGAGGCTACATATTGTTATTCTAAGAAACTTATCACGCAACATTTCCATTTTAAAAAAAAAAATAAAAAAAATGAAAGGTTTCATTTTATTATTACGATATTGAGGAGAAGATTTCGATTAAGCTACATAATGGAGCAATAATTATGTGTCTGATTCCATATAAATATATCAATACTATTTATGATAATCAAACTCATGAGTTTTTATCTCTATTATTATAAAGTCAAGATAATCAAAAGGCTCATCAATTTTTTCTAACAAAAATACTCATCGAATAATAACTTTTACATTTAATACATAAGGATATAATAGTAAAATAAAAAAAATAAAAAATCAACATTTGAGTGGAGAAGTGAGTAGTTACTCCAACATTCATTCTTTTTTATTTATTTATTTGTTTTGAATTTATTTTCATTTCTCCTTATTTCTTAAAAATTATAAACAATAAATTCAAAATAAAAATAATTAACGGACACACGCGTACTCGGGTGCATGATTCTAGTTGTTATAAAGTGAAGATGAATATAACAAATCGTCATAAATTTCTTTTAACATACTTTTCCATTCTCTTCATCGTGTATCGGTCACTCACACAAAATCTTTGCAATTACGGAACCTTGAGAACTAGTGGATACATTAGTGAATACAATAAGATCGAGGTGGAAAATTTGCCTAAACCAAAAAGGAGCAGTCACTAAATATCAAACTTCGTACATATATATTTTCACAATTTGCGTGAGAGGTGAAAATAAAATTCCTCACTTATTTGTAAACAATAATTCCACTAGATTGTTCTTAATTGACCTCCCTAATTAAGGGTAGTAAAAAACAACCAAAAGGTTTTGCCTCTTCCCTACTTTATCACACTATTATTTATAATGCATACTATCACATTATTGACTACCTCTACAATGCAATTCAATTGGATTACTTATGTATATACGAGAAGGGCTCACGTATATCATATAAATAAATATTATTGTGTCAATAAATATAATAATGATTCAGTTAATACATCTATTTAATGGGGTCGATCGCCATTTAACATTATAAAAATTGATTCTTTAAAGATGTTTAAAATTAATATTCAAATTTATATGGTCCGATGATCACTTGATAATATGAATACATACACCAAATTGCTACCCCAATAAATGAACCATCTGAGAATCCAGGTTCATTATTTCCTACTTTGGTGACTACATATCAATAAGGTTGTCTAATCAAAACGTTGGGAAAAAAGAAAGTTGTCTAATCAAAATGACATCCAACCCTACAAATTAAACCTTAATCTAATTAATAGATGTATGGGAGACAAAGCATAATTAGGCTTTATTCCTTTATATATATATATATATATATTTGAAAGAGATATAAATGTGGAAAAGGAAAAACACATTTGTGTAACCTATACGTTAGGCCAATTGGATTCAACAAAGACTTGCTCGATCTCTAAAGCTATGCCACCACCAATTCCACGTGCCACCTTTTGCATGGCCAAAAACACCTCCAATTTCCATGTCCAAATTGATTTGCGAAACCTCAAAATTAAGCAACTATTTGACCATAACTCATAATTCACAAGAAATTGGCCAAAAGAGACATGCATTTTCATTCGAAAATTCCAAATGGGCTATTTTGGTAATTTTGGTCACAAGGAGAAAGCGTGTTTTGTATTTGAAGTTAAGCCGCGCACCAAAATGTTTTATTTTAACATTAGATTGGATAAGCTTTGTTTGGGTGTTTATATCCAAACCATATGTTTCTATACATCAAACAAACACGTGAGATATTGTTATTCATAACAGAATCACGATTGATATTTTTATCCCAATTAAATCTGAAGATTACATTCTTATCCCTCCTTATTTTTATTTTTTAGAACAGTCTAATTACTGTTATTTACAAGGAATAGGAATTTCACCACACAATATGTCGTCGGGGTTCGAACTTGAAACTATTAATCTGTAAGTCAAGACTAGACTCACTTGGCTTGTCCCTCCCTGTTAACTATGATATTTTCAAATAATCATCCATATCGTAAATATTCATTAATCAAATTGATAATGGTCATATTTTATTAACAATTTAGCCAAAATTAAGTGAAATTTTATAAAAAAACATACTAGTTAGTATATTACCTGAAATTTCATTTTATGATTTACCCTATACAAATTTAATTCTGAAACTTAATACGGAATTTGCGACAAGCTGAAATTATAAATATTTAGGAATTATAAATTTATTTAAATCTTGTTTTCAGTTACTCTAATTATAAAATCAATGGTGTCTAACTGTTAATTGTATTTTAGATATTTTTACCCTATATGTGATCATGCTCACCGTGCAACATTTTAATAGATATTCGAAGTACATCTCAATTTGGGCTAGAGTGATAAATTGATAAAGATATGACACTTAAATATTTGTTCTATAAAAAATAAAGATTATCTTGAAATTATTCAATGAACTCCGGATTAGGTGTTTTGAGAAAAAAAAACCGTGGAAGATCTGTGCAATTTAATTTTTCATGGCCGAGCAAATTTGCTTCGATATATTACTTTGCCAAGTAATATAGTCATTTTATGGATCAGATACAAAATAATAATTTCTCTTGATATGGTAAATGATTTTTGATTTAGTATCCAAAAATAATCCATTTTTACCTTTATCTACACAAGAATATTCTATGAAGATAACAAAATCCTCATTTCTCACCAAGAAAAAAAAAATAACCAAAAATGAAAATCACAAAAAGGACCCCAAAATTGCAAAAAGCCAACACCAACCAAGATCCAGGAAAAGAGACCCAAAAAAGTAGAGCGTTATCCTAAAGAAGGATAGAACCGTAATTTCACCCGATAGACCCAGCCAACAGTAGAACCACCGCGTCCTTCTAACCCTCTACTTAATCCCCATTTTATCAAACTCCCTAAATTACCCCTACTTTTTCCCCGAATAAAACCCCTCTCTTCTCTCTCGTCGTCTCCCTCTTTAACGCACAAAAACACAATCAACACAATCTCTTTCTTCTCCTCTGTCTCTCGCTCGCTCGCTGATCTTTGACTCATCCGAGTCAGGAAAAATGACTCGGCGGTGCTCGCACTGCAGCAACAACGGCCACAACTCCCGCACGTGCCCGACACGTGGCGGGTCCTCCTCGTCCTCTTCCGTCGGGGGCAGCGGAGTCGTTAAGCTGTTCGGTGTGAGGCTCACCGATGGCTCGTTCATGAAGAAGAGCGCCAGCATGGGGAATTTATCCAGTGCGGCGGCGCCCTATCACTCCTCCTCTCCCAATCCGGACTCCCCAAGCTCTGACCCGCTCCACGACCCGGCTCATGTCCCCAATGGTTACTTATCCGACGACCCGGCACATGCCTCCTCCTCCACCAATCGTCGTGGAGATCGTAAAAAAGGTATTTTTCAATTTTCCGAACCCATTTCAATTTTTATTTAAATTTGAAATAATCTGTATTTATTCATTTGTTCAATTAATTATTGGGTTTATATAAATATTCACATGCATGAAGGTGGTCATGTTTTGTTTTCGGAATCAAGTGAAGATTTTTGTTGAACATTCGAAATATTGATTGAAAAATCCATACATATGACAAAATGACACTATGTTATACGTATGTTTTTTTTTTTGTATTTATGCATAACTTTGCGTCAAATTGAATGGAAATTTATCTGTGCTTTTCTCGAGGAAGATGAGCTGTTCGTTTCAATTGTTCATGTTGACTTGGTCTTCGTTTATTTATTTTTCCATATTTCAAGATGTATGTTTTTCTTCTTTTTTGTTTTTTCTCCTTTCCTTCTCATGTGAGCTGTGCATGTATTGGGATTGCATTTTGTTTAGAAATTAGGATAGTAACAAGGTATCCTTATCGGACACGTAAAATTAGTCTTCATTCGTGTGTTTTACTTCTACCCCGAGTTGAAAGAATTGATTGATTTCAAGTCACAAACTTGATGAATATGTTTTACTTCTGACCTGAGTCCAAAGAATGGTGTGATTTCAAGTAATAAACTCGTTTCATTGGTGTCTGGGTTTCATTTTAATTTCTTCTTGGATATGCATTTGTTACCCCAGTTAAATTCGGCCACTTGAAAAATTGGGTATTAGATAGTTTGCTTTTTTATATTTGGTTGGTTGAAGCAGTTTTTGTTTGTATCGCTTTGCAGCTTAGAGTTTTATAGTCTGTTAACAAGCTCATGTTTTTATTTCATACGCCCAGAAGCTACATTCAATTTTAGGGTTTTATAGGATCCATTTTTTGAACTAAAGGCTATATTCAAGAGAAGAATTTTGCTTTTAGTACCTTGATACATCCTGTGTGTAAAACATCTTAACTTCCTCTTGGGAATACTGTCAAAGTGCTTTACAAGTGAGGGCATAAGTTGTACATTATGAGAATGCTGGTGTCCTGTTCATGTAATAGTTATAAACTTCTTCCTGTATGCAATTTAGAAGAGAAATTATTTTGGTCCTTGTGATTTATTATATGTTTGGTGTTAATATTTTGCTAAGACGGTAACTCTTCATGCAATGTGAAGATATATTTCCAATTCCTTAACTTGGATACGTTAGAGCTCGCTGGGTTTTGTACTGTTTTTTTTTCTTTCTCCTGACTCATTTATGCACGGCATTCGTAAATTGTTGGAGATACTGTTAATCATCTGGTAATATAAATCACGGCTGGATAGAAACTTTAAGATGCCAGCATTTTTGAGTTGCAAATAGAGTTTCCTGTAAGGGGTATTTGGAAGATAGTAGAAAGGCTCCTATCCTGTATATACTTACTGCCACAATGACCCAGGATTGTATTAAATTCCCTTTGTCCTTTTCCTTGATTTCGAGGACTACCTTACTTTTTTCAGGTCTTCAGTTTGCTAAGTCCTCTAATTCCCACCTGTTCTGCATGCTGTCAGCAGTGCCTTTCTCAAGTAATTAATCCTGAGTTTTTTGACATCCAAATTCTTATGAAACTGAATGTCATGTTTTTTCTCATAAAACAAACTTAAGGCCATGTTTGTGACTAGTGAGTTGTATCTTGATCTGATAGGACTTGTGCCACTTTCCTCATAAACCTGAATAGCTTTACCTCTATGTAGCACTCTCCGAGTGCCTCATTATAAATTAACCTAGATGGTGAAAACGTACTAAATATCTTGAAGGGTGGTGTAATATATGGTGGTTAAACCTTATTCATATTCTGAGCAATGCTCAGAAGTGAAGCCTGCTTATCAATCAGAATTCTTGTCAATTTTTCACATCTATTGGGTTTGCATTAAAAGTTTCATGAAATTTATTTATTGGCATTGGATCCATTGGCAGACATGCTGTCCATCAGAAGTATTCAACCAAATTGAGGCAACTGTTTGTCCTACTATCTGCTATCTTAGGTGATTTTGTTGAAAATTCCTTTGGTTTTCATGCATTTAGTAATTGTAAATAGAAAAGTTTGAGTTAGATTAGATGGCTGCAATTTTGTTTTTCCTTTTTAAGTACGAATTTTGAGCAATTTCTGACTAAGGATTGTTCTTCCATTGCTGCATAGTTGCCAAGTCCTTAAGTCTCTGATCTATCACTTCTGTGAACTGTCTTTTGTGAATGTTTTAGAAGCTCCTTATGAGATATTATATAGAATAAGTACAATCATAATTGGAACACTTATCTTACTAGAATCCACCTAGATATATTTACCCAATTCAGTTTGCTTGATTGATCTGTTGCTGGGTTTCTAATTATCTTTCTTGGCTTTGGTTCTCAGGAACTCCGTGGACAGAAGAGGAGCACCGAATGTTCTTAATAGGTCTCCAGAAATTGGGGAAGGGAGACTGGCGGGGGATAGCACGAAATTATGTAACGACTAGGACACCTACCCAAGTGGCAAGCCATGCCCAGAAGCATTTTATACGACAAAGTAATGCTTCCCGAAGAAAGAGGCGCTCCAGTCTTTTCGACATGGTTCCTGATATGGTATGTACTACTCTATATTTTTTTTTCTGCCAATTGTTCTACATACAAATGCGAGCACACTACCAGACACAATTTGGTTTCTCTGTTTTGTTCTTTCGTTCAAATTTGGTTTTCCATGTTACTTTATGATGGTTATGACACCATTGTCTTCCATTAAATGGAGTTTTCACCTTAATATGATCGAAAGCATGGGATTTAGCTATTGTTTGTTACTTCTTTAGTGTTGTTCTGCCTACCACTAGGTAATTTAGTCAAAGAAAACACTACTAGGTTTTGTGATGAAGGTCAGTGATGAAGGCACCAAGGGACCAGAGTGGTCCCAGGCCTTCTGCCTTTTCCATAATTTCCTATGTTTTTCTCCATAAATACTTTGGAAATCCATCAATCCTCTAGGTTGCAGATTGTCTCTTAGGTTCGTGACTTTTGTTACTCCAATTTCAAAATTTCCAATTAACAAGCCATAATAAAAACTTCCATCTATTTTCATTGTACTGATATCTGGCAAATACACTTTATTTAATTTTTTGCTATGAATCTTGTGAAGAATCACTTAGACAATCAAATGAGAATTTATGTATGAATGATTGCGTAGTTGTATATCTTGTGAAGTTACTTTTTTAAATTGTAAAGATGACGAGGTTATTGTGCAACAGTTTCAAAAAATAAAACTCAATCCAGGACGAAGTAAATACTTATGCAATGAATAAGAAACCATATTAATCAATATGATAGACATGTGTATACATATGATGTTGTGGAGTTTTTGGTTACTTTCGGTATATATTATGAATCTAAAATTCCAAACCACTGATAAAGGCGAAGATAATATTATTAAAATTTAATTTGCTGTTTTTTGCCAGGCCATGGATCCACCTCCTGTGCCAGAAGAACAAGTCTTTCTGCCTGCTTGTCAAGAAGAAGAATTTGAATCTGCAAATTCACAGCCTTCATTAAATCTTTCCCTCAGCTCAGAATGCAAGCCCATGGAAACCGGACATGAAGAAAAAGTAATCGAAGTTGATCATGAGCCTGTAATGGGATCAAATGGTTTACCGCCGATGGTTCCTTTCATCCCAGCATATTTGCCCTACCCTTATGCAATATGGACACCAACTGCAGGACCCCAGACTGAGCCAAGGATTGGGGAGGCCTCTCATCAGCAGGTCCTTCGGCCGATTGCAGTCCTACCCAATCCAAAGGAGCCTGTCAATGTGGATGCACTGGTGAACATGTCTCAGCTCAGTCTAGGAGAGAACGAGAGAGGCATTAACGAGCCTTCGCCTCTGACGTTAAAACTACTAGGAGAGCCCTCAAGGCAGTCAGCATTTCACACAAATGCTCCGGCGGGTGACCCGGATTTGAGAAAGGGGAAGAGCAGTCCGATCCAAGCAGTCTGAATTGTGGTTCCGGTTCCGGTTCGGGCCGTTTTGTATAATTATAATGTTCTATTATTATTGTTAGGCATCATCCATCCTCTTCTATTTTTTCAATGGCTCGAATTGTTATAAATAACATAGGCTAGATTAAGTTGGAAAAAAGGTTATTCTTTCTAATTGTAAACAGCTAGAAATTTCAAATTATTGAATCAATTTGGTAACATGCCATTGCCTTTCTTCTTTATGAATCTAAATTTCTTGTCCTATCTGTTCTGTTCTTAATGAAAAAAATTGGTGGTTACAAAATTGAATCAATCTAATCCAAGTAGCTATATATATAGCAGAAGCAGTTGCAGGGGCAATGGAGCGATTTTTTCTCTGCATAAAAGCACGGTTCTTGACCTCAAGACAGTTAGCATAGTCTCTCCATGCTTTCTTCATGATCAAACTGCCGCTGCCTTGCTTTTTCTTGCCGTGGTTGTCGTTGCCGTTGGCGGCGGAGGAGGTTCGTTTAATGCCTCTTGATGACGGCGGCTGCGAAGGAAGCTCTTTTAAAATCTGAATTTGACGGCTCTGTTTTCGAAGCGCCGCTTGTTGGTACCGGAGCTTTAACTTCTCACCGGCTTTAGTATCATCAAGATGATCAACATTATTGGTTTCTGTTGTTGGCCGAGGTACGAATTTGACGACGGCTACTGTAGTTGCAGCGGAACTGGAACTCGAACTCTTTTGAAATTTGACGGCGGCTACTGAAGTAGCATCAGAAGTGGAACTCGAACTTGAACTCACAGGAGGAGAATTCACTTGAGAATGTTTTTATTTTGATGGGAGGTGGAGGCGGATGATGAGCTTTCTAGATGGTTCCATGGCGACAGCGGCGGAATTTGGGAATGAAATTAAGATTTGATTTTGAATGAGGAGCGGAGTAGAACAGAGCAGAGCAGAGGAGTTGCTCTGAAGTGTTTTTTATGGAGTCGGTGGGTAGTGGTTATTTCCTCCTAATCCTAATCTCAATTTGAATTCTTATGCTTATATTACGGTATTACCCTTCTATTCCAAAATTTCACGGAATTGCAATGAGGTTCACTTTGGAAAATCATGTACATTATTATCCACTATTTTTTGAGTTATTGGCTTTAGGAAAAGAGTAATGCTGTCATCCCAAAACTGTTATTGTCACCTCCTCATCGAAAATATTATTACACTAACTAATTACCGACTCTTTTCCTCAACTTTAAGGGCCTTTTTGACATTATAAATCACGACCATTTACGACACATATCTATATGCAAATTATAGAATATCTTAAACAGAGTCCCTTAGATATTTTTTTTAATCCAAATTAGGGATTTTCAAAGAAAATAGAACTATAGCAGAGTCCCATCCCACTCCCTATTTTACAAATTTGATATTTTGAGGTTCTAGATCCCTAAATTTATCAAATAGGAGAGGGAAAGTAACAATTGATATATCCTCGCAATGAGATGAATTTAATTCAAATTTCAAATGTTTAACTTGAAACAAATAATAAAATATTTGAGATTTTGCCAAAATAGAAAACACTACTACAATAAACCTTTTAAAAGCAGTTTATGAATTTTTTAAAGAAAAAAGGGCTCTAGTAGAGTCCCTATCTCACTCCCTACTTTAGAATTTTTGTAACGACCCGTAATTTTGATTAGTAATTTTTGTAATTTATTTTAAAAAATGACGATTTTACCTTCGATTTTATAAGAGGCTCGAAAGTCACTTTTTGTTTGGAAACACTTTTGGAAGTTTTTCTAGGACGGTTGCGTAGGTCTCGAACTCACGAGTTCGTAGACAGGCGGCACACGAAAAACAGAGTTTGTATGAGAGAGTTATGTGTCTAGAAGCTTCAAGGGCAGTTTGGTAATTTTGGGTTGTAAGGACCCTTCCCGAATTTCACCTCGAAACCCGGAAAGAACCCTTATCCCGTCTGACAGCTCTTTTACCTCAAAAATTAAATACCAGGAATACCCTTTATCCTTCAATAATTTTTAGTAAACCTTATAGGGTTTCCGACAGAACCTCTGTACTTACTGACCACTCCTACCTGTCAGACGTAGGATAGCATACAGTTCAAAGCAAAGACCTCGGAATAGTGGTGGTCCAAATAGGAATACCCTCCGACACCAAATGTCAGTAGGTGAGACACTGCTGACACCTCTACTGGAATACCACAAGACAACCAACTAGTTAGATACTTGTGAACCAATAATAATTCGTCACTTTGGGTCACCGCCCACACCAACCCACTGACCCGGATGATGAAGTTTTTTCATAAGCTGATTAAGCACATGACAATCGTCGTCAAATCGTATTAGAGCCGGAAATATCCTCGGCTATCATATCATATAAGTCGACAAGTATCCTCGACTATCATATCGTATCCTCAGCCGGAATAACCCTCGGCTGGCAATACATATAAGCCGGTATAACACTCGGCTACAATATCACATCAGTCGGCATATCCCTCGACTGGCATATCATATCATCAGCCGGTATAACCCTCGGCTATCATATCACATCAGTCGGCATATCCCTCGACTGGCATATCATATCAACAACCGACATAACTCTAGGCTATCATATCACATCAGTCGGCATATCCCTCGACTGACATATCATATCATCAGCCGGCATAACCTTCGGCTATCATATCACATCAGTCGGCATATCCCTCGACTGACATATCATATCATCTGCCGGTATAACCTTCGGCTATCATATCAAATTAGTCGGCATATCCCTCGACTGGCATATCATATCATCAGCCGGTATAACCTTCGGCTATCATATCACATCAGTCGGCATATCCCTCGACTGGCATATCATATCATCAGCCGGTATAACCTTCGGCCATCATATCACATCAGTCGGCATATCCCTCGACTGGCATATCATATCATCAGCCGGTATAACCTTCGGCTATCATATCACATCAGTCGGTATATCCCTCGACTGGCATATCATATCATCAGTCGGTATAACCCTCGGCTATCATATCACATCAGTCGGCATATCCCTCAACTGGCATATCATATCATCAGCCGGTATAACCTTCGGCTATCATATCACATCAGTCGACATATCCCTCGACTGGCATATCATATCATCAACCGGTATAACCTTCGGCTATCATAGCACATCAGTCGGCATATCCCTCGACTGGCATATCATATCATCAGCCGGTATAACTTTTGGCTATCATATCACATCAGTCGGCATATCCCTCGACTGACATATCATATCATCAGTCGGCATAACCCTCGGATATCATATCAGATCAGTCGGCATATCCCTCGACTGGCATATCATATCATCAACTGACATAACCCTCGGCTATCATATCACATCAGTCGGCATATCCCTCGACTGGTATATCATATAATCAGCCGGCATAACCCTCGGTTATCATATCACATCAGTCGGTATATCCCTCGATTGTCAAATCATATCATTAGCCGGTATAACCTTCGGCTATCATATCACATCAGTCGGCATATCCCTCGACTGACATATCATATCATAAGCCGGCATAACCTTCGGCTATCATATCACATCAGTCGGCATATCCCTCGACTGGCATATCATATCATCCGCCGGTATAACCTTCGGCTATCATATCACATCAGTCGACATATCCCTGGACTGGCATATCATATCATCACCCGGTATAACCTTCGGCTATCATATCACATCAGTCGGCATATCCCTCGACTGACATATCATATCATCAGCCGGTATAACCTTCGGCTATCATATCACATCAGTCGGCATATCCCTCGACTGACATATCATATCATCAGCCGACATAACCTTCGGCTATCATATCACATCAGTCAGCATATCCCTCGACTGACATATCATATCATCAGTAGGTATAACCTTCGGCTATCATATCACATTAGTCGGCATATCCCTCGACTGGCATATCATATCATCAGCCGGTATAACCTTCGGCTATCATATCACATCAGTCGGAATATCCCTCGACTGATATATCATATCATCAGCTGACATATCCCTAGCCACCAGGGTATCTCTTTGGCTGTGTCAGTCCTGTACTACCATCACCTATTCTATTGGGGGTTCATCGGTTTCACCGGTTTCACCGCCAATAGCGGATCCTGGTCCCAGATCCTGGTCCTCATCAAATTGGTGTTTATCTTGGAGGTTCACCGGGTCCTGGCCTCCTTCAAATATGGCCAAATCCGATAAACTCATACATACGGTCAAAACCCAAATCATGGACTCAATAATTTCCACGTCAAAACGATATCAAAACCGAGTCCAAAAACCATGACATTTCTCAACATACACTTTAACTGAAATATTGGAAAACATGTGTCCAACAATCATTTCTAAATTTCGGAAATTCAATGCAACAATACATAGCAGTATTTAAACAAAGATACATTGATGCATGCATTTCAATTTATAAATCAAAAGTCCACTCACATATATCATCCAACCCAAAATCATGGACGCTCTAGCCCCAAGGAACACCTGCACAATAATGACCCAACTACCTTGACTTTCCAAGCTCAAAACCCGCTCCACGGTCAACCATTATCGCAGGGATTGCCCAACCAGGCCTTAAACGAACTCCTATGGCCTCGAAACCAATAAAATCTGGTCCGGAACGTCCCAAAACCCTAGTCACTCGTCACCGTGACATCGGGAACAGTCCCACGCGCCACCGTAAGGTCGGAACACGCGCACATGCGTCGTCACGCGCTGCTACAGTGACTCAAGAGCCTGGACCGGTCCAACCCGACCCAACTCGGCCTGACCAAGTCCAACTCAACTCGACCAGTTCACTCAACCCAATCGGTTCACTCGACCTGATCAGTTCACTCAACTCGACTGGTTCACTCGACCCGACCGGTGCACTCAACCCGACCGATTCACTCGACCCGACCAGTTCACTCGATCAGACCCAGTCCAACCTGACCCGATCCAACCCAACCTGACTAATAACCGGTGACTTGTCGGAGAAGACGACCAGACCGCCGCCTCCACCGCCGTCTGGTTCGCCGGAAATTTCCATTTCCGGTCGATTTTCAAGGTTTTCTAACATCTTCATTTCTTGACCGTTTTTCACGATCCACACATGTAAATTCATCTACTTTTCGCAGGGATCCAAATATAAGGTCAAAGTTCCAAGATCGTACCTAGTTTGGCCGGAAAACGGCCGAGAAGATTCAGTCCACCTCCCTCTTCTGTCCGTTGCCTACGGCGTTGCTCCCTCTCTGATAAATACCCCTAAATGCTAGTGGGGCTCCGGGGAAGATCCTCTCGACCTTGTTTTCGGTCGAATCGGACTGAAGTTCGTCTGATGAAAAGGTTCGGTGTTCACACGGGGAGAATTTCGGGTAGGAGAGAGAGACTGAATGGACCAATCTACCGAGGAGAGAAAAAATATTTGATATATAGTTCCAACTTTTCCAAAATTACCAAGTTGCCCCTGAAGCTTCTAGACTGGTAACGAACTCACCGGGTCTCCGTTTTCCACGTGCTGCTTGTCTACGAACTCGTTAGTTCGAGACCTACGCAACAACCCAAGAAAAATTCCCAAAAGAACTGCTAGTAAAAAAGTTACTCCCGAACCCGTCCAAAATCTAGGGTAAAATCATCCAATTCTCAAAATAATTTAATTTATGGTCAGGGTGTTACAAATTTCCCCCCTTACAGAAATTTCGTCCCCGAAATTTCACTAACTCAGGTTAAAGAACCAACCTCCTATTCAGTTCAAGGTCGCTAAAGAGGTAAACGCCTCGGAGGCATCTTGTTAACAGAAATGCTTGAATAATTTGCACACAAGTGTGCGGTCTGCAGGAAGTTAACCTAGAGCTCTGATACCACTTGTAAGGACCTTTCCCGAATTTCACCTCGAAACCCGGAAAGAACCCTTATCCTGTCTGACAGCTTTTTTACCTCAAAAATTAAATACCAAGAATACCCTTTATCCTTAAATAATTTTTAGTAAACCTTACAGGGTTCCGAAAGAACCTCTGTACTTACTGACCACTCCTACTTGTTAGACGTAGGATAGCATACAAGTCAAAGCCAAGACCTCGGAATAATGGTGGTCCAAATAGGAATACCCTTCGACACCAAATGTCAGTAGGTAAGACACTGCTGACACCTCTACTGGAATACCACAAGACAACCGACTAGTCAGATACTTGTGAACCAACAATAATTCGTCACTCTGGGTCACTGCCCACACCAACCCACTGACCCGGATGACGAAGTATTTTCATAGGCTGATTAAGCAAATGACAATCGTCGTCAAATCATATTAGAGTCGGAAATATCCTCGGCTATCATATCATATAAGTCGGTAAGTATTCTCGACTATCATATCGTATCCTCAGCCGGAATAACCCTCGGCTGGCAATACATATAAGCCGGTATAACACTCGGCTACCATATCACATCAGTCGGCATATCCCTCGACTGGCATATCATATCATCAGCCGGGATAACCCTCGGCTATCATATCACATCAGTCGACATATCCCTCGACTGGCATATCATATCATCAGCCGGCATAACCTTCGGCTATCATATCACATCAGTCGGCATATCCCTTGACTGGTATATCATATCATCAGCCGGCATAACCCTCGACTATCATATCACATCAGTCGGCATATCTCTCGACTGGCATATCATATCATCAGCCGGTATAACCTTCGGCTATCATATCACATCAGTCGGCATATCCCTCGACTGGCATATCATATCATCAGCCGGCATAACCTTCGGCTATCATATCACATCAGTCGGCATATCCCTCAACTGGCATATCATATCATCAGCCGATATAACCTTCGGCTATCATATCACATCAGTCGGCATATCCCTCGACTGAAATATCATATCATCAGCCGGCATAAGCTTCGGCTATCATATCACATTAGTCGGCATATCCCTCGACTGGCATATCATATCATCAGCCGGTATAACCTTCGGCTATAATATCACATCAGTCGGCATATCCCTCGACTGGCATATCATATCATTAGCCGGTATAACCTTCGGCTATCATATCACATCAGTCGGTATATCCCTCTACTGGCATATCATATCATTAGCCGACATATCCCTAGCCACCAGTGTATCCCTTGGGGTGTGCTAGTCCTATACTACCATCACCTTTTCTATTGGGGGTTCGCCGGTTTCACAGCCAATAGCGGATCCTGGTCCCAGATCCTGGTCCTCCTCAAATTGGTGTTTATCTTGGAGGTTCACCGGGTTCACCGCTAATAGCGGATCCTGGTCCCGGGTCCTGGCCTCCCTCAAATATGGCCAAATCTGATAAACTGATACATACGGTCAAAACCTAAATCTTGGATTCAATAATTTCCACGTCAAAACGATATCAAAACCGAGTCCAAAAACCATGACATTTCTCAACATACACTTTAACTGAAATATTGGAAAACATGTGTCCAGCAATCATTTCTAAATTCTGGAAATTCAATGCAACAATACATAACAGTATTTAAACAAAGATACATTGATGCATGCATTTCAATTTATAAATCAAAAGTCCACTCACATATATCATCCAACCCAAAATCATGGATGTTCTAGCCCCAAGGAACACATGCACAATAATGAGCCAACTACCTTGACTTTCCGAGCTCAAAACCCGCTCCACGGTCAACCATTACCGCTGTGATTGCCCAACCGGGCCCTAAACGAACTCCTATGGCCTCGAAACCAACAAAATCTGATATGGAACATCCCAAAACCCTAGTCACGCGCTGCCATGACATCGGGATCAGTCCCATGCGAGGCCACGCGCCACCGGAAGGTCGGAACACGCGGCCACGAGTCGTCACGCACGGCGCTGCTACAGTGACTCACGCGTCTAGACCGGTCCAACCCGACCCAACTCGG
This sequence comes from Oemleria cerasiformis, assembly GCA_037349345.1. NCBI lineage: Eukaryota > Viridiplantae > Streptophyta > Magnoliopsida > Rosales > Rosaceae > Oemleria > Oemleria cerasiformis. The sequence goes on along the minus strand of JAZGTL010000019.1, from coordinate 3,007,514 downwards.
CCTGACCCGGTCCAACTCAACCAGATCGGTTCACTCAACCCGACCGGTTCACTCGACCCGATCGGTTCACTCAACTTGATCGGTTCACTCGACTCGATCGGTTCACTCGACCTGACCGATTCCAACCTGACCTGGTCCAACTCGACCTGACTAATAGCCGGTGACTGGCCAGAGAAGACAATCGGACCGTCGCCTCCGCCTCCGTCTGGTTCACCAGAAATTGACATTTCGGGTCGATTTTCAAGGTTTTCTAACTTCTTCATTGCTTGACCGTTTTTCACGATCCACACATGTAAATTCATCTACTTTTCACCAGGAATCCAAATATGAGGTCAAAGTTCCGAGATCGTTCCTGGTTTGGTCGAAAAATGGCCGAGAAGATTCGGTCCACCTCCCTCCTCCGTCCGTCACCTACGGCGGTGCTCCCACTCCGATAAATACCCCTAAATGCTCGTGGGGCTCTGGGGAAGATCCTCCCGGCCTTGGATTCGGTCGAATCAGATCGAAATCCGTCCGATGAAAAGGGTTGTTCGGTGTTCGCACGGGGAGAATTTTGGGTAGGAGAGAGAGACTGAATGGACCAATCTCCTGAGGAGAGAGAAAAATATCTGATATATAGTTTGAACGTTTCCAAAATTACCAAACTGCCCCTGAAGCTTCTAGACCCGTAACGAACTCACCGGGTCTCCGTTTTTCGCGTGCCGCCTGTCTACGAACTCGTGAGTTCGAGACCTACGCAACGACCCAAGAAAATTCCCAAAAGCACTGCTAATCAAAAAGTGACTCCCGAACCCGTCCAAAATCGAGGGTAAAATTGTCCAATTCTCAAAATAATTTAATTTCTGGTCTGGGTCGTTATATGGGTTGTGAGATATTTTCGTTAAATCTGACTTTTCCAGATTTTTCTTCATTTTTACTCTCTCTCGCTCCTCTCAATCCCTCTCTCTCCTCTCGAACTCTCTCTCTGGGCGAACGAAAACAAACACACACAAATAATCATATTGATTCGAACTTGACCAAATCAAGCCTTGATGTTACTACCATCAAGTTCCTCTCCTCGCCGCGAGCTTCATTGTACAAACCCCCAAGGGAGACAACCACCATGGATAGAGAACCGAGGAGGAGAAGTTTTTGAGCTTCTAGATCGATTTTCGGCCAAACCAAGTATGATCTCGAGCTTTTGACCTCAGTTTTGAGTTCCTGGGAGTGGAGAGATGAATTTGGATGCGTGGATCGCATTTTTTGGTGAAGAAATGAAGGAATTAGAGCTCACATGGGATGGCGGTTTTCGATCGTCTTCTCCGGTGAGTCTTGGGCGGACTGGTTCGACTGGGTGCTGACGTGGTGCCACGTGGCAATCCAGTCAGCTGCACAGTCATAAACCAGTCAACCGTTAAGCCAACTGACGCCGACAATGTTTGACGGAATATGTTGACGGCGTTAACATATTCCGTTAAAGGTTAACGACGTCATAACGGTGCCTTGACGCCGTTAACTGGATGGAATATTCTGATTTCGTCAGAATATTCTGTCAGAGTTGACGAAATATTCTATTAGAGCGATTGAATATTTTGCCGTTACTGTGCAGGCACGTGGGGGCGCGTGACCACTTGTGGGCGACGAGTGGGGTGGCCTCCGGATTTCCGCCGGCGCGTGGCGGCGTGTGGGCCCGGTCTGGCAGCGCGTGTCGACATGTTTTCGACTTTTCGGACCTATTGACGTAGGTTTCGGGTCAATTGGTGTTCGTTTGAGGGATGTTTTGGGTATGTAAAGTTACTTGGTAGGCGTTTAGGGCGAGTGTGAACTCCCGGGGTTTAGGGGGGGGGGGGGGGGGGGGGGGGGGCAGTTTCAAATTAATAATTGTCGTTTAGATATACCAAGTATCATTTTTGACAGGCGTGGTGGCTCCAAGTGTCACGAGGGACCGAATAGCTTGGAGTTGGATTCGAACGAACTTTGAGGTGAGTGGACCTGGCTTCCTAGGTTGCAAGGCATGTGTATTAATTATGTTTGAACCTTAGGGTATGGATTACGAATTATTATGTGTGAAGAGGAATTATTAGAGAATGACTTATTATATTTATGAAACTCGGGAACTAAGTTAATCAGGTTATTCGGTTTATTGTTGACTAAAGGTAATGATTTTGGAGGTGGATTTTCAATAATGAATTTGAAAACGAGGTTTTGGGCTTAGGCCCGGGATTTCAGTTTTGTTCGATTTTGGGCTCTTGGCCCAAATTTTCTTTGATGTTGCCTAAGGTCAAGTAATAAGGATTTCAAAAGTGAATTTTTCGATTTACTTTACGGTTTTCACTTGTATATTATCCTCGGGTATTATGGTTTCCTCCGACACATGACTTGAGGTATTATCTGTCATGTGCTCGTTGAGGGTAATTTCTCCGAAACATGACTTGAGGTATTATCGGTCGTGTGCTTGTTGAGGGTCATTTCTCCGACATATGACTGGAGGTACTATCGGTCGTGTGGGGAGTAGGTCCCCAGTTTGGATCTCTCGGGTTTTAGCCATTGCTTGAGGTATTATCGATGGTGGTTATGAGGGCTTTTCCCTATCTTCGACGGCCTCGGATATCGAGCCACGACTCGGGATTACATTCAGGGGATGGTAGGATGTTTTAGGATAGGATAGACGAGGGTTATGTCGGCTGAGATAAGTCGATGACCATTTTCATGGGCTTGGTCAAGATCGATGCACCTGTGAGCGTGTACTCGTTACTGTGGTCAGTGGGTGGTGACCCGGATTGACGAGTTAAGGTTAGTTCAAACGAGTGCGACTTTTCAATTATTTGATATCGTCTTAAGAGACGATGATAGAGATAGAATCTCCGATGTAATAAAATCTAGTATTTGACCTTCATCGTCGGGACTTAGTTTCCAGGTGCCGGTCAACACCCATTACTGCCTATACGTAGGTGGATACTCTGAGCTGGGAGTGACACTATTTGGATTCGTATATGTTATTGATCATTCGTCTGACAAGTGTATGACGGTTAACTAAGTACGGGGAAAGGATCTGCCGATTTTTCTGTAAATTCTCGTACGACGTCTTTACGGCAGTAAGGGTGTTTCTGGTAGTAAATTATGACATCAAAGGTTGTCAGACGGGAACATGGCCTTTCCCGGGTTTCGAGGGCAAATTCGGAAAGGATCCTGTCAATTTTGTTATTTTGAATCCCTAAATTTAACAAAAATGAGAGAGAAAGTAGGGATTCCCTATCTTCTCACAATTGAATGAATTTCATTAAAAAAAATAAAATTAAAAGAGTAGTAGCTTGAGGATATTCAATTGTTTAACTTGAAATAAATAATAAAATATTTGAGATTTGTTAAAATAAAGAACATTACTGGAGTTAACATTTTTAAAGCAGTTTGTTAAAATAACTTTCTAACTATTTTAGTTAAAATTTAGGAACTCTACTTACATTCTTAAAACTGACAACCTTAAACAATTTTTAAATGTTTTTTATGCTAAAATCACAAAACTAATAACTTTCCAACATTACTTTTGAAGTTACTTTTCCAACTGTATTAGTGGAGAGCATTTTCAATGAATTGACTAAATGAGATTCTAAGTAAAATTTTGGAGCGCACGTCCTATAATCCAACTTCAACCACACTAGTTATTCAACTCTTAAAATAGAGAAATTACTAGGAATTCCTAAATATGATAAAAGAAAAAAGATTATAGTGATTTCTTACAACTTAATGCTATAACCTTTAATTTCTCATTAGTTACCCTTGTTTTATTATTTTAACCTCCATTGTATTTTTTATAATCATTTTTAATACTATTATGATTTATGATATTCCAAAAATATGATTTTTGCTTGACTTTATAGGAGGTTAGAGCATTCCTAATCATACTATCTATTTTATAGTTAAATTTTAACAAAAAATGAGCAAAAATTAGTTTAGGAACTCTATAAAAAAAAATGTACACCAACCATGCTCTATATTTTAGAGAATCATAAAAATTGGATTGAATAATGATCACTACTTCCCTTCGCTTTGCAATGAGCTTCATTTGACCTTCCTTATAATATTGTTCTAACATTGGAGGCAATGCTAGTAGTTTATAGTAGTATTATCATTTCTTCCTCATGTTCTTCTCTTCGTCGAATTTTGGGTTGCTCAACCATAATTTTTTATTTCCTTTGAGTAATGATCCCCTATTGAAATTCAATTTTCTTGCGCTTCATTTCTCGGCTCTCTTCTATGTATTTTTTCTTTAAATGTTGATTGTATAATGGAAATATGGAGTAGACATGAGCAAAGAAAAAAAAACATCTACATATAAAAGATAAAAAAAAACAAAAAGAAAATTAAGGTATAAAATATTTTTGAATTAATGAGTCAATGATGCAAAAAGGGTAAATAATAAAGTTTAAAGAATCGCTAGGAGCTCTTCTCCCTCCTCATATTTAGGAGCTCATAGTAATTTCTCTATTTCTTAGGAGGTTGATACCTAGCCAGGTTGGAGTAAGAGTTTTGGTCATCTTCCTTAAAATTGAACTTATTAGGAGCTCATTTAGATAATCCATTGGGGATGCTCTAATGTATAGAGTATGATCGGAATATAAAAAATATATTAGAGGGTTCCTAAAACAACCTTTTAGTGTTTTAACTAAAATTTAACTTGAAATAAGGAGTGTGATTGGAGATGCTCTAAAGTCATTAACAATTTCATCAACTTGTTTTCTTAACATAAAAAAGACATGAGTCCTATAAATTTATAATCTCAACCATACAACTAAATGTTAAGTAAATTAGATAACTATATATGTAGGTAAAAATTTTGTTGTTGGTATTCCGATCGGGGTGTGTCAATTCTTTTTTTTAAGTGTGAATTTTTACGATGTCATTCTAAATTCGTGAATTATAAATTTACTTATGTTTTATGTCTAATTTGCCTGTAAAAATCTTATTAAACGTAACAACCTAGCTAAAAAGGAAAAATTCAATTTTTCTTTATATATTAAAGGATGAATTATATATAGTGGATATTGACCTAGCTCTTTAGGACTGTCGGACTTGAGACCTAAGACCCCTAGTACACAGTTAATACGAATGCCACTAAATAAATTGTATTAGTGACGGAAAAAATAAAACCTTTGATATATTTGAAAAATAAGAATTAGATGCGCAATTTTTTTATACTAAGATATTATATTCCAACTCTAATATAAGGGGATGAGAATTTGGACTAAGTCACATTATGAGCTAGCTACTATGTATCAAACTTGCATTATATGGAAGTTAAATTTGAGACCTCTCATATATTATTGAAGAGTCAATATCACTAGAATGTAATACCAGTTGTATATCAAAGAGAATTAGATGTGCATTAAATTGCACAAAAAGATTGTAAAGTGCGTACCAATCATAGTCATGATGCTAAATTTTCATTACAAATTAATAGGGATATTTTAGACGTACGAAAATTACAAAATATAACTCGTCAAATATATTATGAAAAAGTATTAACGTGATGTTTAGTTCATGAACTAGGAAATTATATAATTGTAAACACGACGAAAATGAATTACCAAAAAAAGGCCTACTTTTGTGACAGTATTTTTCCCGAATTCCCCTTCAAATTCGAAAAAAGTCCTGCTTCCGTCTGACAACCCAAAATAATTCTTAAAATACCCTTATTGTCTTATAAACACTTTACAAACATTCTACTGAAAATCCGGCAAAATCTCTCTTATACTTTGGTTGAACCGTCTTCCACCTGTCAGACGAAGGATATAAAATAAAAAATAAATCAAACAGTGTTACACCCAGCCTCGTATATCCGCAATTGTAACCTCGTCTCTCAAGACGGTATTAAATAACTGAAATGTAATACTCTTGCGAACCAATCACAACTCGTCACTCCAAATCACCGCCCACACCAACCCACTGACCACGGTAACGGGCATTTTCTCACAGGTGCATCGATCACCTATCAAATCCCGTGAAAGTCGTCGTCAACTCCTATCAGTCGGCTTAACTCTCGGCCATCGTATTCCACTTCTTTATCAAACCTTACATGCATCAATATCCGCATATATAAGTAAATACAATACCTCGGTGGAACCTACGCATCTTTACATGTGCCCGAAATATCAGTAACCCGGCCGAAGCCATCATCCCGAGCCACATCTTGATATCTCGACCGTAAGCATAATCCCAAGTCGTACCTCGATATCTCGGTCGTAACCGTTATCCTGAGCCGTAGCTCGATGTCTTTGCTCATCCCGGCTCATCCCCAGTCGTAGCTTAATACCCAGCTCATCCCCAATCGTAGCTTAATATCCCAGCTCGGGCTCAATATCCTGGCTCATCCCCGGCCGTAGCTCAATATCCCAGCTCATTCCGAGCCGTAACTCGATATCCCGGCTCATCTTCAGCCGTAGCTTAATATCCCGACTCATCCCCAGCAGTAGCTCAATATCCCGGCTAGCCTATGATGGAATCCTCCATAATATATCTCATAGCATCCCGAGAGTATGATGGAATCCTCCATAACATACCTCATAGCATCCCGAGAGTACGATGGAATCCTCCATAACATACCTCATAGCATCCCGAGAGTACGATGGAATCCTCCATAACATAACTCATAGCATCCCGAGAGTACGATGGAATCCTCCATAACATACCTCATAGCATCCCGAGAGTAGGATGAAATCCTCCATAACATACCTCATATCATCCCGAAAGTATGATGGAATCCTCTATAACATACCTCGTAGCAACCTGAGAGTATGATGGAATCCTCTATAACATACCTCATAGCATCCCGAGAGTATGATGGAATCCTCTATAACATACCTCATATCTCCCTAGGCATATGAGGGCATACTCCTTGACATACCCCATCAATTACCTGTAAATTCCCACCAACCCACCCACCCACCCTGTAACAACCCGGACTTTTCATAATTGATTTTATGCAAGTATTTTTATTAAATGACGATTTTACCCTTGATCGGTAAAGGGTTTGGAAATCAAGTTTTATTTCGAGACACTTTTGGTGTTGTTTCGGGTACCGTTGCGTAGGTCTCGAACTCACGAGTTCGTAGACAGGCGGCACGCAGGAAACAGAGTTCGTATACGGAAGTTGTGGGTCTAGATGTGTAAGGGCATTTTGGTAATTTGCCATGGAGGGGAGATATTTTAACCTCACTTATTTTACATCTTCATTTCATCTTATCTCCTTATCCTTCTCTCTCTCTGTAACAAAACAAACAACACAAACACAACCCATACTTTGAACCGAAACCGAGAGAAAAACCAAGAGAAAACCAAAAGTCAACGACGGATTCAAGGCTTTAACTTCCCATTTGGATCAACTAATCGTATTCTACTCTTTCCCACGATCACAACCGTACCAACCATCGAAGGAGAGGACCACGGTGGAAGCCGAACCGAGTAAAGGAAGTTTCGGATCTTTGGATCGATTTTCCGGCTTATACAGGTACGTGTTTGATGTTTTGAGGTTATATTTGGATTCCTGGGTTTGAGTAGATAGATTTAGACGTAAAATTTGTGTAAAACGGTTGAGTTTTGAGGAAGTTGTAAAGCTTGGAAATTCGGTCGGAAATGGCGGATTTCGGCGAACCAGACGGCGGCGGAGGTGGCGGTCCGGTCATCTTCTCCGGCCAGCCTCCGGCGACGGTGACGGCGTCCGGTTGTCTTCTCCGGCGAGTCATCGGTGACCGGTCGGGTCGAGTTGAGTGAACCGGTCGGGTCGAGTTGGACCGGGTCAGGTTGAGCCGAACCGGGTTGGACCGGTTCAGGCGCGTGGTTACTGTAGCAGGCGCGTGACCGGCGCGTGAGGGCGCGTGGGCGCGTGTGCCGACCTTCCGGCGGCGCGTGGCGGCGCGTGGGGTCGAGGCTGACGTCACGGCGGCGCGTGGTAACTAGTTTCGGACATTCTGAATCTGTTGGTACAGGTTTCAGGTTGATCGGACATCGTTTAGAGGTCGTTTTAAGTGTCCGAAGTTGCTGTGATTTTAGGAACAGCAAGGGTAGACTTCCCGAGGTTTAGGAAGTTGTTATATACGAGTCTTATTACTAGCCGGTAATCCCGATTGTTGTTTTTGACAGGCGATATCGTTCCGGGAACCTCAGAGGAACGAGTGAGACGGGATTGAGCTAGCTTGAACAGGTTTGTGAGTGGACTTTGTTTTATAAACTGAATTGCATGCATCAAATTATCTTTGTTAAATACGGTTATGTATTGTGGCATTGAATTTGTGAATGTTAGAAATGATTTCTAGACATATGTTTTCCACTATTTCAGTTAAAGTATGATAGTCGAGATATGCCGACTGATATGATATGATAGTCGAGATATGCCGACTGATATGATATGATAGTCGAGATATGCCGACTGATATGATATGATAGTCGAGATATGCCGACTGATATGATAAGATAGTCGAGATATGCCGACTGATATGATATGCTAGTCGAGAGATAGGCCGACTGATGTGATAGCATAGTACAGAGAGTTGTGATACAGTACTAGCACACCCCAAGGGATACCCTGGTGGCTAGTGGATGTGTCGATGACAGTGGATTTGAGATGTTATGTGTCTAGGTGGAAATAAATGATTTTGAACATGAAAATGCCGGTGATTTAAAGATGATGTTTTTATAACATGAATTGTTTATGTGATGCATGCATGGTTTTATAAATGGAGGGGGAAAAAGGTAATATTCCTTGGAAAGCGTTTTATAAACGATTATTTTTGTCCACTCATAACTTTTGTGTTTAAACCCCCTTCAGGCCGTAGAGTTGACGCGGACAGTATCTCGAGGCAGAGGCATTAGCACTTCCGCTACGCTGTGTAGTTGTACTTGAGTAGGATATCTAATTTGTACATTGATCCTACTTAGACGCTCTGATATTATTGTATTTGGTTGGTATTTACTTACGGGAATTTTAAGTGCTTAAATCCCTTGTCTGACAAGAGAAATTATTTATTGTTATTATTATATGCTAAGGATTGAAGGGTATTTGGGAACCTTTCCTTAGGTTGTCAGACGGGATCAGGGTTCTTCCCGGGTTTCGAGGGGAAATTCGGGACGGGTCCTGACAATTGGTATCAGAGCACTAGGTTAAATTCCTGTAGACCGTACATCTAGTGTACAGGTGAAATTTTGGTATTAATGATTTACAACTTCTTTTCAGCGTATAATGCCTCCGAGACGAGAGTTCCGTCAACGGTCAGGGAATGGTGGAGATGACCATGAACCTGCAGTGGAGCCTGATTTGAGGCAGACACTGGAACAGCTGGGTCAGACATTAGCTTCTGTACTCCAGGATAGAGCTTCTCACGAAGTCTCTGATATTGAGAGAGCCCAGAGACTGGGGGCAACGATATTCATGGGTGACTCTAGCCCAGAGGAAGCTGAGGAGTGGATTACTCGCATGGAGCGGGTGTTTATGATTATGAGGTGTCCTCTAGAGGAGAGAGTTCTACTGGCCACATTTTTACTAGGTGGTTCTGCTTACCACTGGTGGCACTCATTGGAGGTGTCAGGCTGGAATGTCCATACGGTTACTTGGCAGATTTTCCGGGAACGTTTCTTGGAGCAGTTTTACCCTCGCTCACACCGGAGTGTTAAGGAGGCCGAGTTCTTGCATTTACAGCAAGGAGACATGACGGTGGCCCAGTATGAACAAAGATTCATAGCGCTGAGTCGCTTTGCACCGACGTTGGTAGCGACCGAGTCAGACAAGTGCCACAGATTTGAGAGTGGACTGCGGAGTGAGATTCGGTCAGCAGTTACGTCTATGGACCACACTTCGTTGAGGACTTTGGCTGATGCTGCAGCTCGAGTAGAGTTGAGTTTGGGTTTCCCAATGCCACAGCAGTACAGTGGGAACAGGAGACGTCGAGATCACTGGACTGCCGGATCCTCTAGTCAGGGACCATCAAAAAGAGGCAGTCATAGTTCTGGATCTTCTGGGAGATCTAGTACAGGCAGTGACGGAGCTGGTCAGACACGACAATCTTTTGCACAGTCTCGGGGTGCCTCAGTGCAGTTCAACAGGAGACAGGGTGGCAGATCTAGTGGCTTCAGTGATGCCGGTTGTTATTTCTGTGGGGAGACTGGTCACATCAAGAGATTCTGTCCACAACGACGTCCGGGCAGTAGTTCCTTTAGTCGTGGTGCGACTGATCCTAGCCCGAGTGCAGGACAGATGTATGATACTGCAGCTGAGAGGCAGACCTATTTCGGTGGGGCTGGTAGAGCTAGTGGCAGCAACAGGCCCAGAGGCAGGTATGGGGATCGTGGTCGATCTTCAGGTACACCAGCTCGAGTGTTTGCCATGACGCAACAGGAAGCTCGAGTAGCACCGGATGTGGTCACGGGTACGTTATCTATTTTTAACCGCAATGCTTGTGTGTTTTTAGATCCGGGAGCAACTCATTCTTTTATTTCTCGGGGTTTTGCATTGTTTGCGGATAGTGAATTGTCTCCAATTGGTTGGGACATGGGTATTAGTACTCCTACCGGAGATATGTTAGTGGCGAACCTAGTGATTCGCAGTTGGCCGGTGATGGATGAAGGCCATGGTTTGGAGGTAGATTTAATCCCCTTAGACATTTTTGAGTTTGATGTGATTTTGGGGATGGATTGGTTGTCTATGCACCATGCCTCCATAGACTGTTATAATAAGACAGTAGTTTTTCGGAGTCCAGGATTTCCTGAACTTACATTTCGGGGAGACCGTAGGGTATTACCCTATGGAGTGATATCAGCGTTAACAGCTGAGAGATTGTTGAGAAAAGGTTGTGAGGGTTACTTGGCTCATGTGATAGATGCTCGGAATACTCCGATGAGAGTGGAGGATATTCCTGTGGTGAGTGAATTCTCTGATGTGTTTCCAGATGATCTTCCAGGATTACCACCACACCGTGAGATTGAGTTCACAATCGAGCTTTTGCCAGGTACTCAACCTATCTCACAGGCACCGTACAGGATGGCACCGACAGAATTGCGAGAGTTAAAGACTCAATTGCAGGACTTGGTGAATATGGGATTTATTCGCCCAAGTGTTTCACCATGGGGTGCACCGGTACTATTTGTGAAGAAAAAGGATGGTGGTCTGAGATTGTGTATCGACTACCGGCAGTTAAATAAAGTGACGGTGCGAAATAAGTATCCTTTGCCAAGGATTGACGATTTATTTGATCAACTGAAAGGGGCAAAGTATTTTTCAAAAATTGACCTTCGATCCGGGTACCATCAATTGAGAATCCGGGAAGAGGATGTTCAGAAAACAGCTTTCAGGACTCGGTATGGTCATTTTGAGTTCCTGGTGATGCCCTTCGGGTTGACTAATGCCCCGGCAACGTTTATGGATTTGATGAACAGAGTGTTCCAAAAGTATTTGGATCGATTTGTAATTGTGTTCATCGACGATATCTTGGTGTATTCAAGGAGTGCCAAGGCACATGAGAAGCACTTGAGGTTGGTACTGAATATGCTTAGGAAAAAGCATTTGTTTGCCAAGTTCAGTAAATGCCAGTTTTGGTTGACCGAAGTTGGATTCTTGGGTCATGTGATTTCTGCTGACGGTATCAGCGTAGATCTCCAAAAAGTGGAGGCAGTGGCAAACTGGGAGCAACCAAGGACAGTGACAGAGATGAGGAGTTTTCTGGGTTTGGCAGGATATTATCGGCGGTTCGTAGAAGGATTTTCTACGATAGCAGGCCCATTGACACGGTTGACTAAGAAAGGAGTCAAGTTTGACTGGGATGCTGATTGTGAGCAGAGCTTTCAGGAGCTAAAGAGAAGATTGACTTCTGCTCCAGTATTAACCCTTCCAGATGGTAACGGGGGTTTTGAGGTATATAGTGATGCATCATTGCGGGGTATTGGCTGTGTGCTGATGCAGCATGGGAAAGTGATAGCATATGCTTCCAGACAACTTAAAACCCATGAGAGGAATTACCCCACACATGATTTGGAGTTGGCTGCAGTAGTGCATGCATTGAAAATATGGAGACATTACTTGTATGGGGAGACGTGTCGGATCTTCACCGACCATAAGAGTTTAAAGTACTTGTTCACCCAGAAGGACCTGAATTTGAGGCAGAGAAGGTGGCTTGAGCTGATAAAGGATTATGATTGTACTATTGAGTATCACCCAGGAAAAGCCAATGTTGTGGCAGATGCCTTGAGCAGGAAATCTATGGGATCTTTGGCCCATTTGCATACAGTCTACTTACCGTTGCTGGTAGAGTTCCGTAGAGCAGGGATTGTACTGGACATGGATAGCCAGGGGGCTTTGTTGGCTAGTTTCCATGTGAGGCCTGTTCTGATTGATCGGATTATTGAGGCTCAACTCCAGGATCCTACATTGTGCATTATCAGGATGGAGTTAGAGGCTGGAAACAGGCAGGACTATGCGGTTAGGGATGATGGAGCATTGGTTAAGGATGGACGGTTGTGCGTACCGAATGAGCTGGAGTTAAAGAGGGAAATTCTTAATGAGGCTCATAGTTCGGCTTATGCTATGCATCCAGGAGGTACCAAGATGTATCATACCCTAAGGAAACACTATTGGTGGACTGGGATGAAAAGAGAAATTGCTGAGTTTGTGAGTAGATGTTTGACATGTCAGCAAGTGAAAGCAGAGAGGCAGAAACCCTATGGGACACTGCAACCATTACCTATTCCGGAATGGAAGTGGGATCACATTACGATGGACTTTGTGTATAAACTTCCAAGGATACGGAATGGACATGATGGGATATGGGTAATTGTGGATAGACTTACGAAGTCTGCACATTTCTTGCCAGTGCGAGAAGATTTTCGGATGAGTCGGTATGCCAAATTGTTCGTGGATGAGATTATACGGCTGCATGGAACTCCAGAGTCTATTGTTTCGGACAGGGATCCGAGATTTACGTCCAGGTTTTGGCGGAGTTTGCAGAAGGAATTTGGCACCACATTGCATTTCAGTACAGCCTTTCATCCTCAGACGGATGGTCAGTCTGAGAGAACAATCCAGGTTTTGGAGGATATGATGAGGGCTTGTGTACTACAGTTTAAAGGGAACTGGGATTCACACTTGTCTCTGATGGAATTCGCATATAATAACAGTTACCAGTCGAGTATCGGGATGTCACCTTTCGAGGCACTGTATGGGAGGCAGTGCAGAACACCTTTGTGTTGGAGTGAAATAGGTGAAAGAAGACTGTTAACACCTGAGTTGGTGGATACGACTGAGGAAAAGATAAGAATCATCAGAGAAAGGTTGAAGATAGCTCAGGATCGCCAGAAAAGCTATGCAGACCGCAGAACCAGAGACCTTGAGTTTGAGGTTGGTGATTGGGTGTTCTTGAAACTATCTCCATGGAAGGGAGTTGTACGTTTTGGTAGACGGGGAAAACTAAGTCCTCGCTACATTGGTCCATATGAGATTTTGGAAAGGATAGGACCAGTGGCATATCGTATTTCTTTACCCTCGGAATTATCCAGAGTTCATGATGTCTTTCATGTATCTTTGCTCCGGAAATATCTGTTTGATGAGTCTCATGTGTTGGAAGAGCAACCACTTGAGCTGAAAGACGATTTGACATTTGAGGAGCAACCAGTGCAAATTCTGGATTGGAAGGAAAAGGTACTTCGCAGAAAGACTATTCCTCTAGTTAAAGTGTTGTGGAGGAATCATAACGTGGAGGAAGCCACGTGGGAAACTGAGGAACTAATGCGGGCACAATATCCTCATTTATTTCATGATTAGGAATGAATTTCGGGGACGAAATTTCTTAAGGGGGGTAGATTGTAACAACCCGGACTTTTCATAATTGATTTTATGCAAGTATTTTTATTAAATGACGATTTTACCCTTGATCGGTAAAGGGTTTGGAAATCAAGTTTTATTTCGAGACACTTTTGGTGTTGTTTCGGGTACCGTTGCGTAGGTCTCGAACTCACGAGTTCGTAGACAGGCGGCACGCAGGAAACGGAGTTCGTATACGGAAGTTGTGGGTCTAGATGTGTAAGGGCATTTTGGTAATTTGCCATGGAGGGGAGATATTTTAACCTCACTTATTTTACATCTTCATTTCATCTTATCTCCTTATCCTTCTCTCTCTCTGTAACAAAACAAACAACACAAACACAACCCATACTTTGAACCGAAACCGAGAGAAAAACCAAGAGAAAACCAAAAGTCAACGACGGATTCAAGGCTTTAACTTCCCATTTGGATCAACTAATCGTATTCTACTCTTTCCCACGATCACAACCGTACCAACCATCGAAGGAGAGGACCACGGTGGAAGCCGAGCCGAGTAAAGGAAGTTTCGGATCTTTGGATCGATTTTCCGGCTTATACAGGTACGTGTTTGATGTTTTGAGGTTATATTTGGATTCCTGGGTTTGAGTAGATAGATTTAGACGTAAAATTTGTGTAAAACGGTTGAGTTTTGAGGAAGTTGTAAAGCTTGGAAATTCGGTCGGAAATGGCGGATTCCGGCGAACCAGACGGCGGCGGAGGTGGCGGTCCGGTCATCTTCTCCGGCCAGCCTCCGGCGACGGTGACGGCGTCCGGTTGTCTTCTCCGGCGAGTCATCGGTGACCGGTCGGGTCGAGTTGAACCGGTCGAGTTGAGTGAACCGGTCGGGTCGAGTTGGACCGGGTCAGGTTGAGCCGAACCGGGTTGGACCGGTTCAGGCGCGTGGTTACTGTAGCAGGCGCGTGACCGGCGCGTGAGGGCGCGTGGGCGCGTGTGCCGACCTTCCGGCGGCGCGTGGCGGCGCGTGGGGTCGAGGCTGACGTCACGGCGGCGCGTGGTAACTAGTTTCGGACGTTCTGAATCTGTTGGTACAGGTTTCAGGTTGATCGGACATCGTTTAGAGGTCGTTTTAAGTGTCCGAAGTTGCTGTGATTTTAGGAACAGCAAGGGTAGACTTCCCGAGGTTTAGGAAGTTGTTATATACGAGTCTTATTACTAGCCGGTAATCCCGATTGTTGTTTTTGACAGGCGATATCGTTCCGGGAACCTCAGAGGAACGAGTGAGACGGGATTGAGCTAGCTTGAACAGGTTTGTGAGTGGACTTTGTTTTATAAACTGAATTGCATGCATCAAATTATCTTTGTTAAATACGGTTATGTATTGTGGCATTGAATTTGTGAATGTTAGAAATGATTTCTAGACATATGTTTTCCACTATTTCAGTTAAAGTATGATAGTCGAGATATGCCGACTGATATGATATGATAGTCGAGATATGCCGACTGATATGATATGATAGTCGAGATATGCCGACTGATATGATATGATAGTCGAGATATGCCGACTGATATGATATGATAGTCGAGATATGCCGACTGATATGATATGATAGTCGAGATATGCCGACTGATATGATATGATAGTCGAGATATGCCGACTGATATGATAAGATAGTCGAGATATGCCGACTGATATGATAAGATAGTCGAGATATGCCGACTGATATGATATGATAGTCGAGATATGCCGACTGATATGATATGATAGTCGAGATATGCCGACTGATATGATATGATAGTCGAGATATGCCGACTGATATGATAAGATAGTCGAGATATGCCGACTGATATGATAAGATAGTCGAGATATGCCGACTGATATGATATGATAGTCGAGATATGCCGACTGATATGATATGATAGTCGAGATATGCCGACTGATATGATATGATAGTCGAGATATGCCGACTGATATGATAAGATAGTCGAGATATGCCGACTGATATGATATGCTAGTCGAGAGATAGGCCGACTGATGTGATAGCATAGTACAGAGAGTTGTGATACAGTACTAGCACACCCCAAGGGATACCCTGGTGGCTAGTGGATGTGTCGATGACAGTGGATTTGAGATGTTATGTGTCTAGGTGGAAATAAATGATTTTGAACATGAAAATGCCGGTGATTTAAAGATGATGTTTTTATAACATGAATTGTTTATGTGATGCATGCATGGTTTTATAAATGGAGGGGGAAAAAGGTAATATTCCTTGGAAAGCGTTTTATAAACGATTATTTTTGTCCACTCACAACTTTTGTGTTTAAACCCCCTTCAGGCCGTAGAGTTGACGCGGACAGTATCTCGAGGCAGAGGCATTAGCACTTCCGCTACGCTGTGTAGTTGTACTTGAGTAGGATATCTAATTTGTACATTGATCCTACTTAGACGCTCTGATATTATTGTATTTGGTTGGTATTTACTTACGGGAATTTTAAGTGCTTAAATCCCTTGTCTGACAAGAGAAATTATTTATTGTTATTATTATATGCTAAGGATTGAAGGGTATTTGGGAACCTTTCCTTAGGTTGTCAGACGGGATCAGGGTTCTTCCCGGGTTTCGAGGGGAAATTCGGGACGGGTCCTGACACACCCACCAGGACGAAGCCTAACCCACCTTCCTGGGCCAAACCCCTAATGTAAGGACCCTTCCCGAATTTCACCTCGAAATTCGCGAAAAACCCTTATCCCGTCTGACAACTTTTTTTCCACAAAATTTAATACTAGGAATACCCTTTATCCTTAAATATATTAAATAAACCTTACAGGGTTTCCGACAGAACCTCTCCGTACTTATTGACCACACCTACCTGTCAGACGCAGGATAGCTTACAGGTCACCGCCGAAACCTCAGAATAGTGGTGGTCCGAAAGGTAACACGCTCTGACATCAATTGTCAGTAGGTCAGACACTACTGAAACCTCTACTGTAATAACACAAGATAACTGACTCATCAGCCTCTTGTGAACCGTCAATAACTCGTCAATCTGGGTCACCGCCCATACCAACCAACTAACCCGGATGACGAAGGAACCAAACTTGGTTGAATTGAATCTCATTGACTCGCCCCGAGTCGAACTCGATATCCCTGCTCCTCTAGAGCACATCGAGTGGTAACTCGATATCCCGGCTCGTCCTGAGCCCCCGAGTAGTAACTCGATATCCTGGCTCATCCTGAGCCCCCGAGTGGTAACTCGATATCCCGGCTCATCCTGAGCCCTTGAGTGGTAACTCGATATCCCGGCTCCTCTAGAGCTACCTTAAATCTCAACGATATGGCAAAGAAAGATCCCTCGAATGCCAACATTGGAGAACCCCTCAACGATCTGGCGGAGACATACCCTCTAACGCCAATCGGAGAACCCTCAACAATGTAGCAGAGAAAGACACCCTCCAGTCCAATCATCGGAGAATCCCATGGAATAACCCAATACCTAGAAGTAGGGTCCAACTCGACTCGACTGGGACCAACTCGACTCGACCCGGTCGTCGGCGTCCCACCAGAGAAGACGGTCGTGTCGCCGTCGTCGGAGTCCAGTCGGAGCCTCGTCGAAATCTCGTCGGAGAAAATGATCGCGCCGTCGTCTCCGTCGCTGGAATCCGCCATTTCCGGCCTACTTGAGCTTTTTCCTAACTTCTTCAAAACTCAACCATTTTTCACGAATTTTACGTCTAAATCTATTTACTCGAACCCAGGAACTCAAAAATGACCTCAACACATTAAACCCGTACCCGTGATAGCTGGAAAATTGATCGGAAGTTTCGGTTGTTCTTTCCCTCGGTCCAGCACCTCCCGTGGGTGTCTCCTCCGATGGTTGGTACGGTTGTGATCGTGGGAATGAGTAGATTTCGATTAGTGGAACAAAAATGAGAGTCTATGCCTTGAATCAAAGTTGAAATTTATGGGTTTTGGGTGTTTTTTGTTGCACGGGTTCCGCGCGGGGGGGGAGGGTGTGGTTGGGCGGGGGCGGGGGTGGTGGGGAATGTGTGGTCTAGAGAGAAAGAGAGTGAATCAAGATGAATTGATGGTTTGGGGGTTAAAAATATCTACCCCAGCAAAATTACCAAAATCCCTCTAACATTCTAGACCCGTAACTTTCGTACACAAACTCCGTTTCCCGCGTGCCGCTAGTCTACGAACTCTTGAGTTCGAGATCCACGCAACAGTATCTGAAACACAGCGTAATATGGTCCGAAATAAAACTTGACTTTTACGCCCCTTAACAATCAAGGGTAAATTCATCTTTTTGCAAAATAATTTACGAAAATTCAATAATTAAATTTTTGGGTCGTTACACCCAAACCATCAAATACATAGGCCTAAGCCCACATACATCACCCCGTGCCATAGCCTAAAATCCATACGTCGGAATTCATAAAATTACATTTCCGGCTTAAGCCTAAGTCAATACCAAAATTGTTTCCCAAAATCATTATTGAGATCCATAAGCAGCGAAAAATCGAAATAAAATCATTATCCTGAATTTCCAAGGTTAAGAAAAATAATAAACACTTTAATTACTCATAATTTTCAAGACCATGAAATCAATAAATCATTTTAGAATCATTCCATTTAATTCCCGAAACTCATAATTATAATAAATCATTCTTAATCCAGGAAATACATAAGGATAAGAAATTCAATAAATCCATTTAAACCCTTATCCTTAGTTTCCGAGCCTTAAAAGGATAATAGTATATTTTCTTATAATTTCTCTCAATTCCCACAACTCATAATCCGTAATATTACATTTAAAACATAGAATTACGCATGTCTTACAAACTAGGAAACCAAGTCCACTCACCTCGAGGCCCAAACGAGTCTAATTTTCAGCTAATCGATCCCTCGTGACCTTTGGAGCCACCACGCTTGTCAAAATCATACATGGCATTATTAAATTACAATTAAAAACCTAAAATCCAACCCCCGAAACCCCGGGAGGTATACACGCGTCCTAACTAGAAACGCAGCCACTTCGGACGCCCAAAACTACCCCAAAATGATGTCCGATTGACCCGAAACCTACGCCAACAGGTCCGGAATATCGAGAACTTTAAAACTCGTGTTTGCCGGAGCTCGAGGAGGAGCTCCATGTGCCGCCACGCGCAGGTGGACGACCGGAAACCCTCCCCCACGCGCGCCTGCAGTTGCGACTGTAAGGCGTACTCGCCTTCAACCTCACAGTCGAGTTATTGTTCACTGTGCAGAAATTCTCCATAACCACCCGAATATTCAAAGCTCCATAACTCTCTCAATTCTCAACGAAATTCAACGTTCTAATAATGGAAATTCATCTACTCAATCCAAAGAATTCAAATATGAAGTCCAAATTTAGAAACCTGACCTATGGTGGCCAGAAAATGGACGGGAAGTTTCGGCCCATGTTCAAAGCTCCACCCAGTCGTCCACAGCGGTCCTCACGGCTCAAGGAGGATATGGATGAGTTCGTGAGGTCGAGAAGAAGGTTATGGTGTGTTTAGTTTTGATCGAAACAACCAAAATCAAAATCCCAATTTTGGGGTTCTTGGTTTCTCACGGAAGAAAGGGAGAAGAATTTTCGGGAGGGAGGAGAGAAAGTGATCCGAAAAATCTGGAGAAAAGGAAGATAAAATCTTCCCAAATATCTACATTCCAGAATTACGACAATGCCCTTGAAGGTTATAGACCCGTATCTCCTACATCCGGGCTCCGTTTTTCGCATGCCGCATAGCTACGAACTCATGAGTTCGAGACCTACACAACCGTTCAAGAAAAGTTTCCAAAAGTATCTCCGAACGAAAAGTGACTTTCGAACCCCTCCGAAATCGAGGGTAAAATCGTCTTTTCCCTAATTAAATTCTTAAATTACGTCAATTTTTGGTCCGGATCGTTACATTTTGTGTATAATTAACGAGGACCTTTGACCTAGATACATCATCTCAATACTCAAAAGCAAAACTACATAACATCATCAATTCCTGTTATGTAAAAGCATAAAATTTTGTGTCGTTTTAAGGTTGAGAAACATCTCAAACATTGACACATAGTCCACATGCAATCCAGAAGACATAAAGGGAAGCCCTTGAGATTTACACACTCACTCACTTTATTAATTAATCCCCTCCCCATGCAACGTACGTAGAGACAATTGCCATCTAATCCCTCTAACAAACTCATCCTTCCTTCCACACGTTGCTGCAAATCCAAAAAAGTTCCATAATCTCTTCCCCTCAATTCCTCTTTTCCACCGTCTCATTCATTCATTCATTTCCTCTCTCTCAATGGCGTCATATTCATCAACCTCCACCCCCCACCACCAGCAAGACCCCGTCCAAGACCTCCCGAAACACAACACAATCACCACCACTGTCGCCACCGTTGACGAAGCCACTCCCACCAACCCAACAACGACGGAGGATTCCCATAACACCACCACCAACCACCCACCACCCAAAACCCTTCAAAAGCCCTCCTCCTGCTAGCATCCAAACCTCGGAGGATTCCAGTTCGTCCACCGACAACAACAACAATGACGACAACAATGGTGGTGGTGGAGAGGTTATTGTTGTTTGTGTGGGGAGGAGCAATAGGAGTGTGACGTGGGGTTCTTGTGTGGCACAAGGGAGGCGAAAATACATGGAGGATTTTGTGGCGGTGGTTCCAGGGTTTCTGAATCTTAAATGCTACCAAGTTGGTGGTTGCCGAGCGCCTCACTGCAAGTATGCGGCTGAGGACTCTCCTCTTCACTACTTCGGCTTGTTTGATGGCCATGGTGGCTCTCAGGTAACGTATATATATATATATATATATATAAAATTTATTGCATTAACCACCAATTATATATTCATTTCAAATTCTTTAAACAAAATAGTTCTTTCATTTTCCGATCTGTTTATCTTCTCTTAACAAAATTGCTTTCTTTTGCTCATTTTTCCATTTGGTTTTCCAGAAACAAATCCTGGAAAAACAACTTTACTATTAATTTTCCTTCTTCTTTTTGTTGGAAAAAATAAATAAATAAGTTTTCTTTATTTAATATATTTATGTAGTCAGCTTCTAGCAAACTTGGTGTTGACCGTGTAGACTCGTACAGTGACTTTGCCAACGTAACATGAAACGTGGCGTTGGTTTGTGACACATGTCCGTAGCTAGAGTGAACTGAAGAGAGTTTACTCGCCCCCGTCAGCCCAGTGGGCCCAGACCCTTCATTTGTGTTCTAGTTTGATAAACTGGTCCGGAGGTCAAATATGTGTATGTGCTATACGTGATTTTTTCTTTTTCTACATGATTAATATGGAGAGACGATAGTGTCTGCATAAACGGGTAATGGTTGTGTCGCTTCCGCACACTCGGCATAGCGCGTGGCACGAGTATTTCGCGCTGTTGATATGCGGCATCTGTGTTCCGCCAGTCGTTCGTCAACGTCAATTTTTGCGTACGTTATTTAAAACGTGAGTCCTTTGTGTCATGTGGACTGGGCTCGTGGGCTGGTGTGGCCTTGTGATTTGGAACTTTGAATCCCACGTAAGCATAAAGACAAAATAAGAAAAAAGGATTTGAGAAGTTTTATTTATTTTTATATTTAAAACACTTGTAAAGCTTAAAAATAAAAGAGAAATTAAGGTTGAGGATAGGAAAAAAAAAAACGAAATATAATGCTTGATGTTATTTATTTATTTTTATTTTTATACAACTCTAAAGCTTAAAAATAAAAGAGAAATGAAAATTGAGGATTTTGATAATGAAAGAGCAATATGCACCATAGCAATTGAGTCCAATAACAGTATTCTGGTTGCCCTCAGGACTTATGTCTTTAGTCTTTTTATATTTTTGTTGTATAAAATAAACATTATTTTAGATTGTAGACTTCCAAATAACGCACGTGAATCTCATTAGTTCTCTCTTGTTGCTAACATAGAGTGTAAAAGGTGACCCGACTTGATATCCACCTCATCAACAATGTAACTTGTATTTCTAGTCTAATCTATAATAAAAAATTTCATATTCAATTTTTGTAAAAGACAAAAAGACCAGATGGAATGAAGGATATTATTTAAACATCTTTTGACACTTTCTAATGTATTCAAAATACTCATATAAAGAAATATGGGAATATTTCTCATTTTTAAGAATATTTGGATCACTTCCTATGATGCACCGATAAGAATACGAGTAAGGCAATATGATACGATGTGATATAATGATATAACAAATCTTTAAAAATTAAGATACGAAAGGATAAGTATACGATAATTAAAATAATTAAAATATAAACACAAGCCCAAAATAAATTCATGTCAAAAAATTAAAATACATAAAATAAGTCTACATAACTAAATAGAACACACCAATTTAATAAGTTATGGATCTTAATGCTTAGGTTGTAGATTTGTGGAACTAACGAATAAGTTAAAATCATTAAAATGTGACTCCCAATATTTTTCAAAATTTGTAAAAAAAAAAAAATCAAAAATTTCTTCAAATTATATCGTTAATAGTATCGTTGATCGTATCCTAAATATATCACCAACGTATCCAAGCCGTATCCAAAAGGATATACCACATGGTGTATCCGATATCATATTTCAGTATCGTATCGTATTCACGTAATTGATACTTCCCGAGTGAAAAATTTAAAATATCCGTACATTAGAGATCACTTTTAACCAAACAAAGAAAAAGAACATTTGGTTCACAAAAATCAATTATTTACAGAATCAAAATATTAAAATCTCAACCAAAAATTCCAATCGATCGTCATAGCAAGTTGAATGAAAAAAAAGGACTATTATGTTAACCACTTTCCATAATATAAAGAAAAACAAAATTAATTGTAATATCGGCGAAAAGAATACTCCACCGTAATCCCAGAAGAGAGAAAAAAAGAAGAAAAAACTAGGCAACTCGGGAGACTCCGGACGCTTTCTGATTTTCTTGATTTCCCTCTACTTATTTGGGTTTGCCTGCTCAATCTCTCTCCTCTCGCTCCCCATTTGGTGATCGAGAAAATGGGAGTTAAACAAAGTTGGCTGAGCAACTTTGACAGGAAACGAAAACGCCCAAAAACAATAGGTACTTGCTCGTGCACTTCTCCACCTACGAAGTTATAAACAAACTGAAATTCCATATAAATTGTCTTCCTTTTCTGTATTATTACTTACATTCGATAATTCCCATATGCGACAACTAAGTACGATTGAATTAGAACGGAAAGAGTCCACCTTTCAAGATTGTTTTTTGTGTGTTTTTCATGTTTCTCTGTTGTTTAATTGCTGTCTGATAGGATATTTGTTTGTTTCATTTCGTGTAAATATTTGATTACTTGATACACCTTTATGGGTTTTTCTTTGATGCATGGTTTTTGCCACTAATTCTTTTGTTGCTTGCCTTCTTGATTGAACAAATTTCCATTTTAAAAACTACATTGTACCCCACAACTTAAAAAAGAGTTGCACTGGCACTTGAGTGATTTCTGGCACATTCTGTTATACAATAATCATTGGCTTGGAATCGCCGATAGTCCTTCGAAGGAGACTTTTTTCATGAAGGAAAACTCTCTATACGGATGTTTTGGCTTGCTCATTGCAAGGGGTTCTGTTCATGTACTCATTATTACAATCTGTTCAAAGGTGGTTCAATGCAGGATTTCATCAAAAGGAAATGCTAAGTACCAAGTAAAAGAGGACTTAATGTTGGATTAGTAAACTTTTTGGAATGATGGATGTAGTCTTGCAGATGAGTTTTTCATTCTAAAGGGGAAACTTTAGATTGATGGCAGTAATGGAATTTATTAACGGTTTGTACTATTGGGAATTTGGTAATCCACGAATGTTGTGATGTTGGATATGAAACAATTTTCCACATTAGTCGCACTATACTATAAACATGAATGGTTTTGCAGTTGGTGATTTCAATAATGGTCAGGTACTCTATTTTTAGTTCCTTTTTGACTGTCACAATTCAAAAGAACTTGATGACCTAATTGGTCATGTAAGGTGTTGTTCACTTCTCAATGTCACTATATGTATCTCTGTCTTGTTCCCACTGTTGTTTTTAAGTTGGTAGGAAAATTCATATTGACAATTGTTTAGTGTTATTACCAGACATCGTAGGTAATTTTCTTTGACATCGTATTTCTATATATTTTACTGTGCTGACCTTTCCCTTGCCATTTTACGATATTTTATACATTATATTGAGAATAGAAGCCTGTATTTTTTAATACTGTCAACGAAATTGAACTATCTGAGTAGAAATGTTTTAAGTGATGTATTGATTTATAAATTTCCTTACATATGGGAGAGATCATAGTTTTGTAATCATGATGCTTTATAACAATATTATTGATTTAAATGTTGTAATTGAATTATTAGGTGTGGAACTATTAGGCGATTTTGCAATGACTAGGGTTGTCCACTTATTTAAGCCTAGATAGAGAGAAGATATGTAGTGTCAAGAGAAAGGAAGGAAAGGTCCCAAATTAGATAGATTCCAAAATAAATGAAGAGGAGTACATATAAAGACATAATTATGATTTAGAAGCATGATTTACACAATAAAAGTGGAAAGAAGTAACTCACAAGTTTATGGGATTCAAGTAAAAACAGTTCTAATGCTTATAATGGAACTACAATTTCATTCAACAGTTTGGAGAATATCTAGGTCTTGGGAAAACAAATTAGGTCCGATTTTGTCCTCTTTATCAAAAATGCTTTTGTTCCTTTTACCGAAATCTTATCCATGTCTTTTAAAGCAAAGATCCTTAAAGACATTTATAAATTGAAAGTTTTTACTAGAAGAACTAGTCTGTATGATCTCTTGAAACAATTGGACCGTAATTGGCTTAATTTGTGAAGGTAGTGTCCAATTCTATGTTCGGCCTTTTTTTCAGGAGAGATGTCATTTGGCCATAGGTTGTTGGAAGAGGATCTTTTTTCTGCTTTTTTTTTATTTTTTATTCTTAGTGACTATGCTATTGGACAACTCTGAAAGGAGTATATACTAGTTCCACAAAAGTTTTTAAGAATTGAGTGATTCAAATCAACAATTCTGCTTCCAGCTAGTCGAATCCTTGCCATAAAAGAAGGATGATGGGAAACCTGACTAAAAAGAACAAGTTGCTGTAGCTTCTTTTTGGCGTATTTGAAATCCCTATGGTGGGCCGTCCATTAGATGCGGATACTTTATCAGATTTTTTTGTACTTTCCGTCTTCATATAAATGTCAAGAATTATAGAATAAATTTCCAAATTCTGGTTCTCAATAGATAGGTATGTGCATCTTTGATTCATCTCAGTGTATAATGCAATCAATTCTAGTATTGAAAAGAACTAAGGTTGAATTTATAGAATAAGATTGAGTTATATATGGTATGAAGTAAATCAATGAATGCTTACGCCATCATACTAGACTCACCCATATTCTTACGTGTGTGAAAGGTTGCTATTTCCTCTCTTATTGTTTTCCGTATTTATTTTCAAAGCTAGGTTGCAATCATCTAACCAGTAGCACAACGGTCTAGCAGTTTGGTGGTATTTTCTTCACTTTAAGTGAGAGGTGTCAAGTTATGAATAAGATTGAGTTATATATATGGTATGAAGTAGATTTATGAATCCTTACGCCATCATACTGGACTCTCCCATATGCTTACGTGTGTGAGAGGTTGCTATTCCTCTCATTTTTTTTCCTTATTCTATTTCAAATCTTGGTCGTTGGTAGAAGTGAGTTACTTATAGGCCAATCATTTGTCTTCCAGCTTGTCGGATCCACTAGTCTTTGCAGAAAGGAAAGACTGGACAGCCAATTTACTTAAAGACCAAGTTGTCATTGTTTTCTTTTGAATATTCGGCCTGCTCTAGGCTCTTATAGAATGAATACTTCTATAGGTGGGCTGTATTTGTATACATATATAAGTGGGCTGTATATGTATGTATAATTCTATAAGTGGGCCGTCCATTAGATTCTGCTAACTGTCAAGTGTCTCAGATTCATATCCGTCGTCCTAGACATCCAATTATTACATAGTAAATTTGAAAATTCGGAAACTTATTCGTATTTATTACAGAATCAGGTTGCTTCTTTGACACATCTTGATTCTATGTAGTACAAGGAATTCCAGTGTTAAATAAGAACGGTGGTTAAATTTACAGCATTTGAGTAATTTATACATATGGTATGAATCGTATGATTAATTTTGGAGTTATGACTGCTTTCAGCCTTTATACTAGCACTCTCCCAAGTGTGTTTGTGCATGTGAGATTGCTGTTCTATCCTTTTCTCCTTTTATCTTAAATATAAGTTGTCAGCAGATGATGTTTTCTTTTGTGTTTATTTTAAATGGCCATTCTATTGGACATCCCAAAATAAGGAATATACTAGTTGAATTCAGTTTTCCATGAGATTTGTAATTGTACGGAACTGAAAAGCAGTTGTGGGTGGCTTTTCTTGTTCTTTGCACATATCATGTTTTTCTAAAGAAAAGTTTCGTTGTAACTGCATATGGAACTCTAAAGTAGTTTAACCAATAAAATTTGAATCTGAGATATAAAAGCAGTTCTATCAATGCTTCAACTAAGAAGGAACTAATACATGTCCTTTTCCAGAATTCGGGAGCCACGTTGCCAACACATGAACAATCCTTTTCCTTCTCTTTTTCACACTTGAAATTAGAGAATTCTATTTGGTTTGGTAGAAATTCTTGAGCATTTCATGGTTCTAATTACTTTAGCCTTTATCCTCAACTAATTTGTGTTTCTGCATTTGCTATATTAAGTTTGTCCATCTCAGCACTTCATTTTTACATTTTGACCCAATAATAAGGTATAGACAATTAAGATTTTGACACAAGTACATTGATGTTTTGTGTTTACTGATGAATTCATTGTATATAATCATAAAATCATTTTTTTAACGTATATGTAAATCATCAGAGAGAAATAATAGGAGTTTTGTTACGTTCTAAATGAAATTACTGGTTGACTGGCTCTTTGCCTGTGTCCAGGTGCATTTATTTAGCAAGCTCATAATGATGTTTGTAATACATGTCAAAAAAAAAAATTTTAGTTTTTCCTGAGTAGTAGGCATGCATCACCAATGGCTAAAGATGCATTATCCAACTCATGTGGAATTGTTCTCATTCATTTGGATGATGATTTACAGGTGAGTCATCATTGTTCAGAAAGGCTCCATGAGCTGTTAGTCGAAGAGTGGAATAAAGAAGGTGATGAAGATACATGGAGTAGGAAGTGGGAGGTTGCCCTTACCAGGGCTTTCAACAGAGCAGATGATGCTTTTGAAGACGGGGTATTAGCACCATCCTTGGTTGGATCAACAGCCGTGGTGGTTATACTTTCTTCCTGTCAAATAATTGTTGCGAATTGTGGTGATTCCCGGGCCGTACTTTGCCGTGGGAGTCAAGTGATTCCATTGACAGTCGACCACAAGGTTTGTCCAAAAATTTTAATCTCACTTTTTCTTTGGCGTTAGATTGATAAGGATATGTTTCAAGCTGAAAGTTACTGGATGTCTATTCTTGCCAGGTCTTCTTTTGATGGTGATTATTCATTCTTTTATTGACTCAATCTTTAAAATTTCTATTCTTGGTGTATTTCCATTTTGAGTGTGGTTGTAAATTTAAATTTTCCAGTGGAAGATTTGCATATGAAGTTCATGTGCCTCAAATTGATTTTTGTGATTACATCATGAGCACTGCTCATTTATTACATGAAAACTTTGAGTATGCATTTAAAACTGTAGGGGCAGGACAGAATATGATTATAAGTTCCTTCTTAAACATTTGATTTGAGACTGGCTCTGAAAACAATGGTCTCAGAAAATTATATTTTCATTATTCTAGGTTCTTCCTTCTCTCTGGAGTTTCATATAATCGTAAGTGTCACCTAGTCATTTTTCCCATTAAAATTCTTGCTATTGATTCAATCAACGCACATGTAAACATCTAAATGTATAGTTTTACATATTTTTTATGAGTAGGAACCGAGCTCCTAACATCGATATCCTTCCAAAGCCTTTGTAAACATGTTAATAATATATTATGCTTACTATATTTGTCTCTGCCGTTTATGCTTATTTGGTCACTTTATGAAGAGACTTTTACCGCTGTCTACTCTTGCAGCTCGATAGAGATGATGAAGTGGAAAGAATCACCACAGTAGGAGCCAAAATTCTGTGCCTTGGATGCCCAAGGGTTGAAGGAATTCTCAACATGACGAGAGCGATAGGTTTTTTCTTCCCCTACAGAGAACCAATAAATTCTTCCTTTTTCATTTCCCCTTTTTCCTTTAAGGCAGGAGCAATATACTTTAGCTATTAGCTTACTTTTACTCATGTTTCTGAATTGTTCGGACCTTAAATGCATTTTGTTTCGTGTAGCAGAGCTTGTTTGGCTGTACTTTATTGCCGTAGGTGTCATGGAAACTTTTGATGAATCAAACCTTAATCTCTCATGTTTCGATCAAATAACTACTCTGAACTGTTTTTCTAAAGTTGCTATATATGAGTTCATCGTGTTTGCAACCATACATGTTTCATCGCAGAGAGTGGAATACCAATATGTTGTCTTAACAATTTAAATGACTATTTACTGTGAATGTCATTGAAAAGTTTGTCTTTGATTTAGGTGACCACGAGCTGAAAAAATGGATTATTTCGGACCCAGAGGTCACTTTTACAAGCCGGACTGAAGAAGATGAATGCTTGATACTGGCAAGTGATGGCTTGTGGGATGTCAAGTCTAACGAGGAGGTGATGATGTTCGCCCGCAGGGCACTGAGGGAGCGACGCAGGCAAGTAACAATGGGAACCAATGGTTCACTCACCCCAACAGAGTCTGTTGCAGAAGAAGTGGTAAAGGCTGCCCTTTACACCAGTTGTGATAATATTTCAGTCATCCTCGTCGACCTGAAAAGGCCTAGAAGAAGGCCCCAACAGATTCAGGCAGTGAATGCATAATGATGGTTTAAGTTCGAAATAGTGATGGACTATAGAGCAACCATTTTTGGTTGCGCTGTACTCCATCTTTGTACTTTCATACATATTGTCCCTGTAGATGATATGGTGCAAGTCTTAGATGCATATGTGATAGAATTGGTATAGCCTTGTTTCAGAAGGTTGAAAAAAAAATGCTTTCCAAATTTATGTAATCGTCTATAAGACTTAATTTAGCAGAGTTTTTAATGTGGCGTTGTTAGGGTCTCTTTATCTTTGGATTTAATTCTACATTACATGTTTTTAGTCATTGGAAACCCATGTACCATTGCTGGCGTTGGTGTTGCACTCTTTTCTTTCGACTAGGTTTTTATCCCATTTTTCTAGTAAGATTTTTTGATAAGGCAACATCTTTTGCGTCCCACACTATCCTTTATTGTTGGTGATTATCGTAGTTTGTCCGCCATTACTAGTTTGTAGTTCAAAAATAGTTGTATTTTATTTCCTACTTTTTTTTTCTTTGTTCCGGTTTACATCCAAAAAAAATCTCACTTGGATTGATGAGAGTTTGTGAAGGATTAAAGACCAAACTCATAAAGGCACAACACAAAAGTCATTATAAGACGCAATAGAAGCCATCGGTTATCAAGGCGCAACCTTGTTAGAGACAAAGGGGATGTTTGAAGAAAAGCAGTACCAATTGTGGGTCCCTTGAAAGAGTCCACTTGCATGTTCAACTATTTCCAAGGCGTCTATAAAAGAGAGAAGAAGTCATATTCTCAAAGACAACCAATTAAACACTCAAACAATTGATCAAACCTGTTGATACCATACCGACCGACCACATGAAGAAAGACCAACACTACCACAATTGTCGATATGCCATGACAACCGACCATGTCAGCCTCGGTCGATCCTCCCCGGTCAACCCCTAAGGCCAACCCTCAACGATCCAAGATCCAACCGGTCGGCAAACATGATTGGCACCCCCCGTCGGAACCTCTGACAAATCACATTAACACCTCCCTGACTCACCAGGAGGCCTACCGCCACCTGCTCGTCATCCCGAATTCTCGGGACACATATCGACATCTCCTGAGGTGGCTTGAACTTCACACCATTAAGGTTCAACCACCATATTCATTACTACTATAAATACAAGTCAAACCCTCTCACAAAGGTAACTACTACACCTTGCCTTTATGCTGCCTAATTCATGCCAGATCTTGCCCTCGCTTACTAACTTAAGCATCGGAGGCTGTTAGGCCGGCACCCTACCGGTGTCAAGCACTCTTCTTAATGTCTCGCAGGTCTCCCAATAGACTAGAAGAAGGCATACCAGTATCAAGCAAGACGATATCCCGTTAGGTCAATTTCAGGATCAAACATTTGGCGCCGTCTTTGGGAATACTGAGTAAGTACTCCTACTAGCTCACATACCACTATCCCATCTTCCCGTCGACCACAATGTCGACTGAGCAAGGTGATGGAGAGCTAAACAACACCCATATCTCAAGAGAGCGAAACAAGAACAGATCAGATTCAGCCTCAGAGGTGATGCTCAAGATGATGGAAAGACTCCAACAAGAGGTAATTGAACTCAAGAAGAGCAACTTAGTGATCGAAAGTAGAAACCATGTCTGGGGAGAACAGCACCAGAACACATTCGCTCTACTCCATGCTACTAGGAAGGAGTTGAGAGAACAAAGAGCAGCTACCGAAAGGGCACTTGCCGGCCGAGCCGTGCAAGAAAGACACCAATTAGAACAACCTAGACCAGAAACCTCCGGAAGAATGCTCATCCGCCAGACCGACGGCGTTGGCCCATTCGGTACACAGATCATCCGGGACGCTCGTGAGTTACTTGAGAGGAGAGCACTTCCCATCAAACCTACCCAACTGACATATCCAGCGAACGATCCTAGGATCGTAGAAAAACCTCCCCTTCCTACCACGTCTCAGGTCGGTCGTGCTTGTTCAGTCATTAATTAAGCATCATTTTGATGTCACTTAGTACCTTTTTTACTTGTCTTTTGCTAGAAATCAGGCCATTTATAGTAGAAAGTGATGCTCTTGTGAGACATGTGTAGGCTATAGAAAGAGAATGCAATTCTGAGAACATGGGAAAAAGAATGACTCGAATCGGAGTTCCAATGAAGGAGATATTGTCATTTCAATATTGGGTCCCTGACATGTCTCAAGACATGTCCGGGTACCTCATTTTGGGCCCTTGACCAAGTACCTCAAATCAGTCATCCGGGTCCTGGAACTGTGTTTCAGGACCAGAAGATCAAGTCCTAGAAGTGCCAAGGTCAGGCCAAGGACATGTCCTTGGCATGTCCTAGCCATGCCTCAAAGACGCCTCAGCCGAGAGCCTTGTGAAGTCCAAGTTCTTGCCTTGCGCTGAAGTCCTTGTCCCAAGTTCCAGCCCCAAAGACATGCTAGTGACACGTCCCTGGTCCCTCAGAGATGTGCCCAGCGATAGACCTAAGACACTAGAATCAGGTCTGTGACATGTCCCTTGATAGGTCCAGGAAGGCTAATTTGGGCCAAGACCTGGAGCTCAGTGGAACAAAGCGAGACACCACTCATATCTGGACTTCAAATCACCTATCTAAGCTGATGGAAACCTGTGTCTCGCCTGGAAATGCCAATGACACGTCTGTGTCCTGTTTTGCCCTAAAAGACCTCCCACTAGCCCTGATTTGGGCCAAATTGCGCCAGTGCGTTTTATACGAGCTTTTGAGCGGGACAAAGCCCAGAACCATGCTAGATACATCATATGGAAGTGAGATAATTGGTCTGTCACATCTGCATTGGTCGATGTCCTGCTAAGTCCTTAGCAGGTCCAATAAGGAGGTTCTAAGAGACAAGATTGTTCCAGCCGTGTCAAGAAGGTCCAAGATTGTGCCAGCCATGCCTTGCTGTCCATGAAAGTCATAGAACCTTCCAGAATCAGCCTTGATGCACAAGAAAGATCCTTTCTTGCATCACAAGCCTGCGGCTCATCCCGCGGCCTAGCCCGTGTCCCTGCCAGACTAGGAAACATGTTTTAGCGTTTCATTAAGGGCTTTTTGGTCCTTTTTTTTATGTTTTCAATTCCTAATTTTTAGGGGAAGCCCTAGGAGTATTTAAACGAGTTTTTAACGTGAAACTAGGGTTCCTAACCCCCTAGCCACATAACTTAGTTAAGTTTAGTTTTTCTGTTTTTGAAGAGGAGGTTGAACGCAAGGAGGCTGGGAACTGCTGCTTTGGACGTCTTCAGGGCAACACCATTCTTCCAAGAGTTTTTCTTCTTTCTTCTTTTATTATTCTATAATTATGGATTCGTTTATGTTTTTATTCAATAATATGCGTGAGTAGTTCTTTAAGAATTGGGGCTGCTTGAAGCCCTAGCCATGTAGCCCTAGCCATGTAGTTTCTTGACCTGATTTTGGCCCTTGATTTATGTTATTATGAATGCTGAATAGACTCTGATTACTATTTGAATTGATGCTCTTTTATTTTTACATGATTAGCTACCTTGTTTACATAAATTATTGATGAGATTGCATCGAGAGGTTGAGGTTAAGAAACAATTTTGTAATCATAATTCATGACAACCTGGATCATTAAACCAGACTAGGGGTAGTGTGATGTCATTAAATTCCTTTTGTATTTCATGCATCATCTTAGATTACTAATCCTTCTCTAAGATTGATAGACGTTCTAAGCAGAGGAAATGGCTAGGACATGCTAAGTAAGAAGAGAATAATATGTGTGGGGTGAGCTGTAATAGGACCTTTGCATGGGTATCTTATTCAAAGAATTCATAGTAAGAGCATCTTAGAAATCATGTTTGGAACTTGAATTGGTTAGGGTGGATAGTTAGCCTTGATTCGACTTACTTAATTCATTCAATCATCACCTTTAATTATGTTTCAATTTGTTCTTGCACTTAAAGTTTCTGTTTTAATATCTTGTTTCAAACACATCAAACCCCCCTTTTTTACTTATTGCCGTGAGTCTTTATCTGAGTTAGTTGAGTCTAAATACTGAAGTGGACATAACGTTGATACAAGTCCTCGAGGGATTGACTTTTGCTGTGCTACTATATTATTCTTATCGATTTGTGCATTTGCAAGGATTTTATAACTGTTAGAATTAGATTGCATATTTCTTGTTCTCTAATTTTACCAACAAGTTTTTGGCGCCGTTGCTGGGGACTTGTCTCTCAACGGTGTCCATTTAATTCAGATTCAGTTAACTCAATGTTGTATACTAACTATTTAGGTTTAATTTAGATTGTATACTAACCCAGTTTGTAATTCTTTATTTGTACATATGGACAACTTTTAGATGGATAGGGGATCTTGGAGCGATCCCTACTCAAGTCCATTCAACCAAGGGTGGAGCTATCAGCCTGGATACCATTATCAAGAATATCTGGATCCATACAATCCAGGATGGTGCAATTAGCCTAATTTCACATGGAATACCACCCCAACAGCTCTTGACCCCGGCTCATATCCTGACTCCAAGCTTTGGTTTATACCTTGGCACAAAGCGATAAAGCCACAACAAATCATACACAAGAAACTCAAGAGCTGATGAAGCGCGTGGATGAGAGACTTGAGAAGACCATGAGGTAGTTTGCGTTCTACATGAGTCAATGCGAAGACATGACTCCCTCCCCACCAAGTGAGGTCGTGGATGTTGATCAGGATAAGGGTGCCATCAAGTCAACACTTCCATAAGGGCCTGCCATAGAGGCCGTGGCTCCCATCCAATGCCTTGACGTGACATGGCCTCCCAAAGCTGCTTAGATTGAGCAAAGGGACAACCATACTTCTGACCCTCAATTATACTCTGTCCTTCCTAATGTTTCTGATGTTGATTCAATGCTTAACCATGTTTCTTTAACTCGCACTCATAGGTGAGAACTCGAAATGGAAGAAGAATGGGAGGAAGAGAATGGGATGGGGGAAGGTGAAAAAGACACCTTGGAAGATTTGGAAAAGGATGATTTGATGCCCTAAGTGCTGGGAAAGTCGTGCTTCAAGGACCCACTTGAATGGCAACTCTCTGAACCTTCTCAAAGGGCTTCAATTGAGAACAAATCAGCTATGGAGGAGGTTACATGCCTAAATTCTGAGTTCCTGCCCGAGGCTGTGCCTGCACCTAGGTTTCTATCCAGCGCTGTGCACCTAGGCTCTACCCCAAACTGAGCCTCAAGCTTAGGCTCGAGTTGCACCTGACCTGCTGCCCCATGCTACCCCACGCTGCCCCATGCTGCCCCAGGCAGAACCTGAGTTCATGCCTCAAATTGAGTCTCAAGTAGTGTGTGCGCCCAATCTGCTGCCCATTTCCATGCCCACCTTGTTGCCCCAACACTCGGCTTAGCCAAGGGATAGGGACAAGCCTATGCCTCCACTTCTACCCCAAACCGTGTCTCAACCCCTACCCAAGGACAAGGGCACGGCGTTGGCCCACAATGAGCCTCCTAAACTCAAATATCAAACTCTTAAATTTAATTCTCATGCTGTGAACTTGGTTTTGAATTCTGATTTAGTTCGTAATGATGTTCCATATTTCTCGTGCAGGTTCCAACATATAAATAAAAAGAAGGTGGTGGAGGCCCTCAGCTTGGTACCTCTCTTCAAGTTCAAAAGGAAAAGACAGCGGAGAGGATCGAGGAAAAGGGTACTGAAGTTTAGGATGTATAGGGCACACCTTGAGCTGTTTCACCACAAGCATTTTCGGAGGAGGACAAATGGACAGAAAATGCTCTCATTCAAATCACTTCTAAATCTTTTTCTAGATAGATTGCGTTCTCGTAGGTGGGTTATGTTTTGTGCATCTAAGTTCTTTCCACATGAGGCAGCGAAAATTCTGCAGCGAGAGGCTCACAACACGATCCATGTTGACGCTGCCATGCCTCCACCTAGTTCTTAGCTACCAGCCACGTCTTGCCGAGACGTTAAATAAAGCGCTTCTAGGAGGCAACCTAGCCCTGGTTTGTGTCATCTCTCCCCCTAACGTCTCTACCCTATTGCATTCTCTAAACCTTCAATTCTGTCTTTTTTCATGCTTATTCTTATCACATTGAGGACAATGTTCAGTTTAGGTTTGGAGGTGTGGATCAAAAACTCTGCATATAGAAACAAGTAGGTTTGGGGGTGATACACGGCCATAATTTTCAGTTTTAGTTTTCATTTTGTTTAGTTAGTTAGTTAAGTTTTTGCTAATGAATAATGCTTTAACTTGTTGATAGGAGTGTACATGCTAAGTTAACCTTCTTTGTTTTACTAAGAGTCATGCCATATTCAGTTTGTAGCATAATTTTGCACTTCACAATGCCATGTCTTGGATAATTAAGTGAACAAAATGACTAAAGTTGAGCGACTTCAGAAAAATAGTGGAGACTACCATGTGAGAACTTGAGCCTTATTGCCATTCTTTTTGAGTGATATACATTGTTTCTACTCTTTAAACACTCTTCACTTTTGTTTATAAATGTTGATCTCATCACTTCATATTTGCATTGAATTTTAAAAGAACTAACATTATATAGATGCTCTTGGGTTGATGTATGGCTTTCCATAAGAGGTGATGTAGGCTATGTGTGCTTAACCTCTAAACCCTTGTCTTACCCTATTGTGTGCTCCCTAAGCCATTTTGAAGCCAACCACTAGCCTTTCTTTCATCACCTAAGCATCATCTACCCAAAATACTGAACCATTCAATGTGCCGTGCCCTATAACCTCAGTTTGTGCTAGGGTTGCCTTAAATGAGATTCATGGTGAGAATGAGGAATGAAAGAAGTTGCTGCCCAGCTCTAAAAGCTGTTGCCGCAAGCACTAAGTGTGACCAAGTCCAAAAGTTTGAATGTTGAGTAAAGAGCTCTACAAGTGGGAAGCTTCATAAGGAAAGAGGAAGCTATTGCATGATCTTGGGTCGGTTCAATTCAAGAGAAAAAGAAAAAAAAATCAGAAGAAAAAAGTGAAGAAAGAAAAAGAAAGTGAATTGATCCAAGTGAGCTAGAGAACCTTAAGAAGAGGAATCAATGAGTGCAATGCCGTGGGCCTTAAGCAAGGATTGAGATCAGAAAGCACAAGTTTAAGTCATGACTTCTCATGCCTTGGCACAACTCAGGTTCATTGAATCCTACCCCTTCCTTTTTAAACCATTAAGCTTAGCCCCATTGCAACCTAATGTGAAAGACCTAACTGATCTTGTGGCTAGCCATGCTGAGAACTAAGCTACATGTCTATGTTCTTAAAATTCAATTCCATTCATGAGATTTTAAATTCAGAAAGTGCTGCTTTTTCATTGACTGTTCATATGTGATTAAACTTGAATGCCTTTACATATATTCCATCACTTATGCTTGATATGAGTGTAAAGTCTGGGATTGTAGAGTGAATTGAGAGATATCCGACGAGGATTAGAGTCGAGGCGAAATCTTTCTAGAGCACTTGAATGAAGTTGTTAGTAAGCATGATTATTTGAGATTTTGACATTCACACATTACACATGACTCTCGCTGCTATGGCATGATCTTTTAGTTTTGCAAAGCATGTTCCCTTACTTTGATTCTTATTAACTTGTCCAAAGCACTATCTCTAGCATCTTAGTGTCTAAGTAAAACGTTTGTGGGTATCGTAACTGTCATAACCCTCAGGAGACAAAACTCCTCCTACTAGGAAGACCTAGGGGTTTAAATGTCCTATCTTAACTAAGATCGCGTCTTTTCATTTTGTTTAAGTTTGTTTTCCTTTGTTTTGCCCATGGACTAGCAAAAGATAGGTTTGAGGGTATTTGTTCAGTCATTAATTAATCATCATTTTGATGTCACTTAGTACCTCTTTTACTTGTCTTTTGTTAGAAATCAGGCCATCCATAGTAGAAAATGATGCTCTTGTGAGACATGTGCAGGCTATAGAAAGAGAATGCAATTATGAGAACACAGGAAAAAGAATGACTCGAATCGGAGTTCCAATTAAGGAGATATCGTTATTTCAATATCGGGTCCCTAGCTTGTCTAAGGACATATCCGGGCACCTCATTTTGGGCCCTTGACCATGTACCTCAAATCAAGTCATCTGGGTCCTAGAAATGTGTTTCAAGACCAGAAGATCAAGTCCTAGAAGTGCCAAGGTCAGGCCAAGGACATGTCCTTGGCATGTCCTAGCCATGCCTCAAAGACACCTCAGCCGAGAGCCTTGTGAAGTCCAAGTTCCTGCCCTGCGCTGAAGTCCTTGTCCCAAGTTCCAGCCCCAAAGACATGCTAGGGACACTTCCCTGGTCCCTCAGAGACGCGCCCATCAGTAGACCCAAGACACCAGAATCAGGTCCGTGACATGTCCCTTGACAGGTCCGGGAAGGCCAATTTGGGCCATGACCTGGAACTTAGTGGAACAAAGCTAGACTTCACTCATATCTGGACTTGAAATCACCTATCAAAGTTGATGGAAGCCTGTGTCTCGCTTGGAAATGCCAATGACACGTCAGTGTCCTGTTTTTCCCTAAAGGACCTCCCACTAGTCCTGATTTGGGCCAAATTGGGCCAGTGCATTTTATACGAGCCTTTGAGCGGGACAAAGCCCAGAACCATGCTAGATACATCATATGGAAGTGAGATAATTGGTCTATCCCAGCTGCATTGGACGATGTCCTGCTGATTCCTTAGCAAGTCCAATAAGGAGGTTCTAGGAGCCAAGATTGTTCTAGCCGTGTCAAGAAGGTCCAAGATTGTGCCAACGATGCCTTGCTGTCCATGAAAGTCGCAGAACCTTCCAGAATCAGCGTTGATGCACAAGAA
Source organism: Oemleria cerasiformis (assembly GCA_037349345.1). Taxonomy (NCBI): domain Eukaryota; kingdom Viridiplantae; phylum Streptophyta; class Magnoliopsida; order Rosales; family Rosaceae; genus Oemleria; species Oemleria cerasiformis. Next base: position 2,969,954 of record JAZGTL010000019.1, on the reverse strand, counting down.
AGATCCTTTGTTGCATCACAAGCCCACGACCTAGCCCGTGTCCCTACCAGACTTGGAAACAAGTTTTAGCGTTCCATTGAGGGCTTTTTGGTCCTTTGTTTTCTGTTTTCAATTCCTCGTTTTTAGGGGAAGCCTTAGGAGTATTTAAATGAGTTTTTAACGTGAAACTAGGGTTCCTAACCCCCTAATTGCATAACTTAGTTTAGTTTTTCTGTTTTTGAAGAGGAGGTTGAACGCAAGGAGGCTGGGAGCTGCTGCCTTGGACTTCTTCAGCGCAACACCATTCTTCCAAGAGTTTTTCTTCTTTCTTCTTTTATTATTATGTAATTATGGATTCGTTTATGTTTTTATTCAATAATATGTGTGAGTAGTTCTTTAAGAATTAGGCTGCTTGAAGCCCTAGCCATGTAGTTTCTTGACATGATTTTGTCCTTTGATTTATGTTATTATGAATGCTGAATAGACTCTGATTACTATTTGAATTGCTGCTCTTTTATGTTTACATGATTAGCTACCTTGTTTACATAAATTACTGATGGGATTGCATCGAGAGGTTGAGGTTAAGAAACAATCTTGTAATCAGAATTCAGGACAACTTAGACCATTAAACCAGACTAGGGTTAGTGTGATGTCATTAAATTCCTTTGTATTTCATGCATCATCTTAGATTACTAATCCTTCTCTAAGATTGATAGATGTTCTAAGCAGAGGAAACGGCTAGGACATGCTAAGTAAGAAGAGAATAATATATGTGGGGTGAGTTGTAACAGGACCTTTGCATGAGCATCTTATTCAGAAAATTCATAGCAAGAGGATCTTAGAAATCATGTTAGGAACTTGAATTGGTTAGGGTGGATAGTTAGCCTTGATTCGACTTAGTTAATTCATTCAATCATCACCTTTAATTATGTTTCAATTTGTTCTTGCACTTTAAGTTTATGTTTTAATATCTTGTTTCAAACACATCAAACCCCCTTTTTTACTTATTGCCGTTAGTCTTAATCTGAGTTAGTTGAGTCTAAATACTGAAGTGGACATAACGTTGATAGTCCTCGAGGGGTAGACTCTTGCTGTGCTACTATACTATTCTTATCGATTTGTGCACTTGCAAGGATTTTATAACTGTTAGAATTCGATTGCATGTTTATTGTTCTCTAATTTTACCAACATCGCTCTATCAGGGTCAACCTTGATCAGAGCAGGCCAACGGAAGGGCCCAATGGTACGTGTGGAACATCAAGTTTTGCGAGCAAATTCGCAGCACGTTAAGGATGTGGTATTCTTCACGGCCGCAAAATTTGGAGGAAGAGCAAAAACGGTCGAACAACTAGTTCGGAGCATAGGAAATGTGACACATCGCCCCATGGCCAACCGCTTGGGACCACAACCCAACCCTCCTAGAGTAGATGACGTCATTCAGGAACTCTTACAACGAGTTCGAGATCTGGAGGCCGATAAGGGCAAAACCAAATCTCCAACAAAATTCAAGACCAACATCAGTCCTTTCACAGATTGCATCTTGCAATACCGCCACGAGACATAAGTAAAACGTCTCATGATCATGCCTTACACTGGAAAGGGTGACCCGGTAACGCATATGAACAATTACCAGTCTTCTGTAGCTTTCAAAAACCTTTCAGTTGAAGTACAATGCTTGATTTTCAGCTCTACTCTCACCGAAGCTGCACTCAACTGGTTCTACCGTCTGGAACCAAGAACAATTGACTCCTTCGATCAGCTCCACACAGGTTTACTGAACCAATTCATGAGTCAGACATATCGCTTGCTGACCAGAGAAGACCTAGGATTACTAAGGCAAGGGGAGACTGAATCCTTACAAAAGTACGCCGCCAGGTCCATCCTTGAATACTCAAAATGTCAGGAGACTGACGACAAGGCCGCCTTCCGAGCATTCCGCAGCGGTTTAAGGGAGTATACTTTCAAGTACCATGCCATCACCCAAGGATGGGAAGACTACAATGAGCTGATGAGACAAGCAGCGATCCATGCCAAGGTCGAATACTTCAACGCTCCACGAGTAGAGACCAAGCAGAACGTTGCTCTGGTATGTTCTTCCCCCCAAAGCACTCAAAATAACAAGTCTCACTATGATTCTGGCCATCAAAACTAGAACTATGGGAATAAATCTTAGCCAGGTAAGAGGAAAGGCTCATATGACAACAACTACAAGGGAAAGAAGGAGAAACACTACAATCAAAATTAGGGATATAAGAATAACAATCCGTCCTCACACGACAAGCCTTATACAGGTCCAGTCTCCAAGTTCGAGACCTACAGAATCCTCAATACTTCATTAGAGAATGTTCTAATGAATGTTGAGGGCATGATCGAGAAGCCAAATCCAAGACCAGCAAATTTTAGACCACCAATGGCCTCAAACTTGTATTATCAATACCATAAGTTCAATGGCCACACCTTGACGAATGCGTGGCCTTCAGGGACATTGTGGAATGCTTAGTTCAAGAGGGAAAGATTAAGCAGTTCTTACAACACGCGTGACCAGTCACCAATCATCCCCAGATCAACACTATCAGTGGCAGACCAACGATCTCCTCTACCTATACTTCCAACTGCGCAAAGAAGAGTTTCATTCAAGCCACCTAGTCCAACAACCAAATATTTAACATTGAATATGGAAGGGCAAAAAAGGTCAGCAAGGCAGGTTGGAAGGCCATAACCTTTTCGAAAGACGAAGAGCGAGGCGTAATCTTCCCTCATGACGACCCCCTCATCATCCGAGCGATAATCACCAACTTTGACGTAGGTCGGATTCTTGTGGACACGGGAAGTTTAGTCAATATCTTCTTCATAGAAGCTTTCAACCAACTGGGGATTGAAAACAAAGAGCTCCATAGGGCGGTCACTCCATTGCTAAGTTTCTCAGGAGACTCAGTGATGCCTGTTTGAACCGTCTCCCTACCAATATCTCCATGCATAGAAATGGCAATCATCACTTTCCTTGTAGTAAATTGCCCCACGACATACAATGTCATACTCGACAGAGGACTACTCAACCAGATCAACGCGGTGTGTTCCACCCGTTTGCTCTTGATGAAGTTTCCAACGATCATGGGGACTGGCCAAGTGAGAGGAGACCAACTTTCAGCTCGAACATGCTACCAATCAGCTCTAACCAAGGGAAACCTTGGTGCTAGCAAGGAGACGATGACCGTCACGGAATCAACATACGAGGCTGATCCGGTCGACCCAGAGACCATCAGGTAGATCCAATCTATTCCTCTAGAGGACCCAAGGGATTTATCCACTACGACAAAACCTCAACCAGTTGAGGAGATTGAGTTAATCACTCTCGACACTGCACATCTAGACATCCAGGTCAAGATTGGAACCAAGATATAGAAGGAGACCATGGATCACTTATCCAATTCCTCCGAGAGAACGACAAAGTCTTTGCATGGTCATACGCTAATATGCCTGGAATATCCACCGACGTAATCTACCAAAGATTGACCATTGATCCTTCTTTCAAGCCAGTCACACAGAAGAGAAGAGCATACGACGCTGAACGACAACTTGGAATGCAAAAGGAAGTCACAAAGCTGAGTACAATCCACTTTGTCCGGAAGGCTATCTACCCCGCTTAGGTAGCCAATGTCGTATTAGTAAAGAAACCTTCAGGGGCCTGGAGGATGTGTATTGACTTCACTGATCTAAATCGAGCATGCCCAACATATAGCTTTCCTCTGCCCAAGATTGATCTCCTAATCGATGCAACCGCAGGATATGAGCTCCAAAGCTTCATGGATGCATTTTCCGGTTACAACCAAATCCTCATGCACCCGGATGACCAGATCCACTCAAGCTTCCGCACCGATTTAGGAATATATTGCTACAACGTCATGCCTTTCGGCCTGAAGAACGCCGGTGCGACATACCAACGCCTGGTGAACTTCATGTTTGCTGACTAGATAGGGGAGACCATGGAAGTTTATGTAGACGACATGCTTGTCAAGAGCAAAACAGCGGAAGACCACATTTGCAATTTCTCCAAGATGTTTCAGGTACTCAAAAAATACCTGATGAGGCTAAACCTAGCCAAATGTGTATTCGGAGTTAGCTCCGGAAAATTCCTTGGCTACATGATTAGCCAAAGAGGGATAAAGGCAAACCTCGAGAAGATCAAGGAAATCCTTGATATGCATCCACCACGCACCATCAAGGAAATAAAAACCTTAACAGGAAGAGTAGCAGCACTCACTCGATTCATCTCGCGGGCCACCGACAAATGCTTGCCATTCTTCAAAGCTCTCAAAACCAAGGGAAGGACCATCAAATGGACTGTTGAATGTGACAAAGCCTTCATGAGCCTGAAAAAATACATGAGCAGGGCACCCGTATTAGCCAGACCAGACACAAGAGACTAGCTCACCATCTACCTTTCAGTCTCCACCTCAGCAATCAGCTACGTCTTAATCAAGATAGTGGAAGGGGTAGAATGCCCGGTCTACTATGTAAGCAAGGCATTTCAGGATGTAAAAACCAGATACGGCGACCTTGAGAAACCCGCTCTTGCCCTAATCATCACTGCAAGAAGGCTCAGGCCTTACTTCCAAGTCCACCCCATATTAGTTCTCACCAACAAGCCTCTCAGGCAGGTCTTACAGAAGTCGGACACATCCGGAAGACTAACCAAGTGGGCAATCGAACTTAGCGAATTCGACATCTCCTACGCCTAATGACCATCAGAAAAAGACCAAGCAGTCATTGATCTGATCTCAGAATTCACATACAACCCAACTCAGTACATACTGGAAGAACCAAACAAGGTTACAAGGCAACCAGCTGCCAAAACTAGGGGGGATACTAGCTTTCCTCCAATTGACAAATCCAAACCAGTATGGACCCTCTACGTGGATGGATCAGCATGCCACAGTGGCTCAGGAGCAAGACTAGTGCTAACCACATCAAGTCACAATCTTCAACGACTCCCCACTTGTGGTCAGTAAAGTAAACATCGACTTTGAGGCCAATGATATCTCCATGTCCTTGTATCTTGACAAGGAAAAAAGGCTCCTCCGTCAATTCCAGGCCTATGAGATGAACAAAATTCCAAGATCAGAGAATAGCCACGCTGATGCGCTGGCAAGACTAGCCTCATCTATCGACGACAAGATAGGTCGAAGTGTCCCTATAGAACTACTGGAGGTGCGAAGAACACAAGAGCGACAAATCAATACCATCAACACTGATCCAACCTGGATGGATCCAATCATCAAGTTCCTCAGAGACGAAGAGCTACCAACAGACAAGAACGAGGCCAAGCGTATCAAACGATAAGCAGCTCGCTATACCATCGTCCATGGTCATATGTACAAACGAGGTTTTACTCTTCCGTTACTCAAGTGCCTAACAACAGACAGGGGCATTGCAGTGCTCAAGGAGATCTATGAGGGGATTTGTGGAAATCATTTTGGACCCAGGTACCTTGCTCACAAGGCTTTCAGACAAGGCTACTATTGGCCAACAATGCAAGTAGATTCTATCACCCTCCCTCGACAATGTGATCAATGCCAACGATGCACCCCTATACCACACTTACATGCAGAAAAGCTCACACCAATGCTTAGTCCATCTCCTTTTTCGCAATGGGGACTAGACCTCATCGGACCAATGCCAAGAGGCAAGGGAGGAGTAGAACATGCCGTAGTAGCTGTGGATTACTTCACCAAATAGGCAGAAGCGAAACCCCTTGCAATAATCACTGCTGCACAAATCGAGAACTTCATCTACCAGAACATCATTTGCCGCTTTGGCATCCCACACACCATTGTGACATATATTGGTAAACAATTTGATTGTGCTCGCTTCTGGTCTTTCTGCGAGATATATGGCATCACTCTATGCTTCGCTTCCGTCGCCCATCCTCAGGCTAACGGTCAAGTGGAGGCCATCAACAAGATCATCAAATACAACCTTAAGACATGACTGGATGATGAATCCAAGGGAGCATGGTCAGACATCCTACCAGATGTCCTATGGTCCTATCGAACATCCTATCGAAGATCCACCAATGAAAAACCATTGACCATGGCATTCGGCACTGAAGCTGTGGTTCTAGTGGAGATCGGCGAGACTTCCTATCGGGTGATTTCCTATGACCCTGATGAAAACAATGAATTACTCACTCTCAACTTGGACCTCCTGGAAGAACACCGTGAACAAGGAAACTTGTGAAATATGGCCTACAAGCAGAGAATTGCATAGTACTATGACTCCAGAGTCAAACCAAGAAGCTTCAAAGCAGGAGACTAGGCCCTCAGGAAGATCAACCTAGAAACTAAGGACTGAGCAGACGGTACACTCAGCCCAAGGTGGGAAGGACCATACCAAGTCAAAAAAATCTTTCAACCAGGCACCTATGAACTACAGACTCCCAGGGGCAAGCTCTTACCCCATCCATGGAATGCTGATCATCTAAAAATTTACGACAAGTGAAGCCTAGTGTTCTATCATTTCATTTCAATTTAATTCAACCATTTGTAACCGATCAGGCTCAGGTCGATCAGATTTACCATCTTCATGAATGAAAGAACTTTTGCACAATCTTATTTTGTGTCATGGTTAGTCGGTAGCACAAGTGAAAGCACAAGCCAGTCGGTACACTCACCAATCGATGACCGACCAACGGCTCAATAACCGACTATGCGTAACTTACATGTCAAGGAACCATCGACCGATCAAACAAAACTTCAAAAATCATCCATCACTCAACAGACTAACCAGTCGACCCTTACTTCAAGTCTACAACGTGTATACAAGCATTAAAAAATTCAATGGAAGACCACTCAAGAGTTGGAGAAAATTCAAATTTCATTCATCAGGAAAATTGTTTAACAAAAAAAAAGAGAAGATCAAATTTATTCAATAATACAAGTACACGAGGCATACCCCGGAAGACTTGAGAAAAATAAAGGTATTACAACAACGGCGATCAGCCACCTAGTCTTCTATGTTGATCTCCTCATCAACTTGATCAGTCCTCTGATCAGTCCCCTGATCGGCAGCAGACGTCGAAGCTCCTTTGTCTTGGAAGAACGACTCATCTGCCATCATGGCTTCCAGCTCATGGATCTCCTTGAAGGTCTGATTCAGCACATGTTGATTGCGTAGCCAAGGGAACCGAACATTAACATCTTGATTATAAAAAAGAACTTTTTGCATCAACTCCTCCTCAGCCACATCAATCTGGATGTCCACATCATCCAAAAAGTCCGACGACCCCTTGGACTCTGCAATCACATCTTCCCAGGTGGTCTGCAGACCAGTCATTACTCGATCAAGCTCCGTCTATAGATCATCGGCACGCCTAGCCCGCTCTTCCAGATCGACCATCCTAGTAGCCTAATCCAATAAGGTCTTCTCGACCGTGTCTGCTCGGTGCTAGAGATGTCGATTTTCCTTCGAGACCTCTGCCGACCGCTTCAGAGAAAGCTCAGCTTCCCATTCTTTTAACTTCAGATCATCGATCCTAAGCTTCAAAGTTTTCCTCTCTTCTTCAAGCTTCTTGACCTGCTTAGTTGACTTCTGAAGAACAGTGAAGACCTCCTAGAAGAACTGCCGACCAAAAATAAGTTAGAGGCAATAAAATCAAAGAAGCATCATCAAAGAAATCAAATGAAAGGGAGGACCACTTACATACGCCCCTTCTGCAGCAACCCTTGCATACCGATCAGGGAAAGTAGAAGTGCTCATCTCCCCAATCTCAGACCACTCCTTCTGAGATTCAAGCACCACAACATTGACAATTGGTACCACGGTATGGTGCATGCAGGTGGTCACCTCCTGCCAACTGCTGTCCATAACCAAGGTGAGGACTACATCGGGAGCATCACCCGGGTAGGCAAAGTAGGTCTTCAACCTATGGTTGAAGATCGACAGCGGTAGTGGCTTTGGTATGGTGCAGGGAGGAAGATCCAGGGCCTGTTCATTGGAAATCTAGCTACGCACGACTTGTAGGGTCTCGATCACATCCTGCTTCTTCTTTAGATGAGCCTCGTCGACCCCTTCGACCGGTAGCTTTCCCTGTAACGCCAGCAACTTCTACCGACGTGAATATGACTGATCAAATTCGGCCACGTATGTCGACCGCTTCCTGGCCGACGAGGGCGCTTGAACAATAGACAGATTAGCTGACGGTCGATCTACAGAAACTTGAGCATCCGCAACCCTAGACTTAGTGGCCGACCCATCCTGCTGAGCCTCCGTCTCGGTCGGCTCCACTCTTGGTTCTTTATGAGCACGAGTAGTCGGTCGATGGTGGTGGGCAGTTGTCTTCTTCTGGGTGCCCTTACTACCCCCACCAGCCCCACTAGTCACCTTCGCAGACCCACTGGCTTCAGGGGCTGACCCACCAGCCTCCTTGGCTTTCCTGGCTTCCTCGGCCACTTGATACTTTGCAACGGTATCAACCATTTTCTTCTCGACAGCTGCTTGAAAGCTTGGATGAACTGAAAACAAAAATCACCCGAGTTAAAGCTGCTCGGCTTATACACAAAACACAACTGAACAACAAAAGTACATACTCGGACCAGAAATGAGACCGACCGCTAAAAGCGTCTCCAGCAGTATGAGCACACACCGACTCCTCTCGAGAGGTGAGAGCTGCCGACGAACTTCCTCACAAATTTGCTCTTTGGCAGTCGAACAACCACCTTTGAACGAACTGCAATCAAACATGGTAGGTCAACACATTCATAAGGTAGAGCAAACAAAAGTTGAACAAAAAAGAAGAAGCAATCAATCACAAGCCGCTAATCGGCACTAACAACCTTCCGACTAGAAGTCATGAATAATCCTCCTTTCTAAGTTGCTCGGCTCTCCCTCCCAGGGACCAGACACCTAGCAATACCAGTGCCTCCAATTCTTCTAGGAGGATGAAATATAGTAATGAACGGCCCTCTGGTCTTCTTACCCACACATTCAACTTGAAACCAGCCCAACCCATGCTGTTGTCTTTTTAACTTGTACAAATGGCATAACTGCCACCAGTTGGGTTCCCCCTTGTTGCATAAGCAAAAGGCTGCATACAAACTGATTAAAGTAATCCACCCGTTCACTTTCAATTGGTCGAAGACAATCCTTGCCCGAGCAAGAACGTCTTGAAACCATGGGTGCAGAGGGAAACGGAGCCCATGCTCGAAACAATCAACATAAAACAATATCGAACCCTGTGGTGGTTCACTCGGCTTGGCACCAGGCGGAGGCAGACTAAACACTATATAATCTGGGACGTTATACAAGGCCTTAAACTTCTCAAAATGGGACTCCTTAAGCGTGGTCACCTCATGATCCATGGCATGCGGAGAGGTGTTCAAGGGAATGGCCATGGGGATCGGTTCACCCTTTCTTTCTTCCTCGGCCACTTCCTCTTCGGCCCCTTCCTCTTCTTCCTCAGCCTTTTGGTCTTCGAGGTCTACAATATCCTGTCTGGATGTGGAGGGCTCACCAACATCCACTACAACTTTTCTTTGATCGGCACCCCTGATCAGTGGATGCCTTAACACAATTTCTAAACTATTAGCAGAAGAAGAAGATGATCTACTGCTACTACCGGTCGACGAGGACCTACTAGTGGCTGATGAAGCACTGGTCTCACTCGATGCATCAGTTTCCGAGTGAGAAGATGATTCACCACCAAAAGTTTGAGGGGACTTCGCCCCAGATGCATTTATAGACTCTGACTCTAACATCTACAATGCAAAGGGAAACTACAACTAAGAATCAAACTACCCTATTTCAACATTGTTGAGAAAAATTTGTGATTTAAGTACAAACTTCTCCCATTACAATTTCACCATTATTCGATGAAAAATATGGTTTTTATTGTTTTTTGAGTTCGACCCATTCAAGATAAAAATCTCTTAATTACAATCCTTAATAATAATAATATTTTTATCATTATTATAAAGGAAATACCCTTTGATTAAAATTACAAAGGAACATGGATTTTTGGGGGCATGTGTGTTTGTTTGGTTTTGTGGTTGCACTTGAGTGTCAAGTTGCCTATGTATCCTTTTGAGGGAATCAAGCCAACTCTTAGTTCATTTGGATTTTTGGTGGTGGAATTTGGGTGGTGGTTGTAGTGTTTGAGGCTTATTTGGCCATGGTGGTATTTGGGATGAATTTGGATATGATGGTATTTGGGGCGAATTTGGTATGGGTGAACCAGGGATTCTGTTTGGGCTTGTGGTTGCATCTAGATTTTATTCTAGATTGCCTACGTACCCTTGGCAGGATCGAACTAGCGTAATTCGGAATTTGGGTTGGCTGAATTTGGTTTGGTGCGAACCAGGGATTCAAGTTTGGTTGAGGTTGAATCTAGTGGGACGCTTGATTGCCTACGTATCCCTTTGCGGGAATCAAACCGGCGTAGTTCCAATCATTTGGATTTTGGGGTTTTCAAAGATTGAATGACTCAATGAAAAGGGGATTTGTATTTGGTGGATAACTATTTTGGTGAATTTGGTTTGAAGAACCAGAGATTCGATTCAGATTTGGATTTACGGTTGTATCTAGATTGAATATCTAGATTGACTACGTATCCCTCTGCAGGAATCAAACCAGCGTAGTCCTTGAATTTGTGTTTTGAGATTTTCAAAGAGTGAATGACTCAATGAAAAGATGAGTTGTGTTTGACTTGGTGTTTGACTGTTTTGGTGAATTTGGTTTGAAGAACCAAGGATTCGATTTGGATTTGGATTTGTGTTTGTATCTAGATTGAATCTCTAAATTGCCTACGTATTCCTATGCGGGAATCAAGCTCTCTAGCAGAGCTAGGCTTTGATCAATATATTTCTTTGTACAAGAGAAACCACCGCCCTGAGACTTTGGCAAAGTCGGCATAGCAAAGGACCACCAAGTGGCTTAGGTGGGTTAAATCAATTCATTGATTCAAACCTTCATTGATCAGCTGCTGTCCTTGCATGAGATTATCCCCTCCTTTTAATTCATTTTTTTCATTTATTTTGGAGTCAACAAACTCATCTTTTCTTCTTCTTTTTTATTCTTTTACAGCACAGTCAGCCCCTCATCCTTAACTTCAGCCGCTAGCCTTGGTGGGCAATCAACCCGTGCCTTTCACCATTGAGTCATTGATTTTGTTTGTTTTGAGTCGGAAGAATCATTCTCTTCTTCTTCTTTTTGTTGTAGCACAGCAGAAACTTCCTTGCTATTCTAAGTTTCTTTTGTTTTGGTTCTTGTCGAGCCCGTTACAGCGGTGAGGAAGAGAGGCCATATTTTTCACCTTCCTCCAATTTGCTTTTTTAGTTTGAAGTTCCATTTATTTGTGTTTGGATGCTTACAGCATCTAATATTTGGAGAAGTAAGAGTAGGTCTGGCCTGGGCTTTTCTGCTTGAGAAAATCTCTTTTCTCTGCAGTTGCAGCGAACAGATTCGGCTGCAGGACGCCGTGAATTTTCTTTGATTTCTCCTGGGACGGCCAAAGATCAAATTGAGGGAGAGCATGTGAGAGAAATTCTGGCCTTAATTCTTTCTGCTTGAGAAAATCTCTTTTTCTCAGCGATTGCAGCGAACGAACTTGGTTGCCGGCGTCATGAATCTTTCTTGATTTTTTCTGGGATAGCCAAGGCTCGGCTTGGGGGAGATTGGGGGAGAGCATGGAACAGACTTGCAGCACCTGCTTGTACTGGCACTTCATCATTCGATCCAGGGGTGTACAGATATTTCTATCTCTAGTGTTCAGCATGTTGATGCATGAGAAAATCTCTTTACGGTTTAGGGTCTCAGCAGTTGCAGCCATGGGAAAGAGTCAGCGGCAAAGAGATATCTCTATCTCTTTTGCCCACCATCATGAGAGCAGCACATAAGCTTAGTTAGACGGCGCCACGGAGCTTTCTTGATTTCTTTTTCGGATAGCCACGGGCCAATTGAGTTGAGGCATGGTACGGACTTGAAGCACCTGTTTGTAATGGCTCTGGTCCATCATTCGATCCGTCTCCGGATCGAATCGATTTAGATGCACAAGGCATCGAAGTCCTTGTTGAGCTTCTGAGTTGATCGGAGATGCTCCATCATGAAACAATAATGAACAAAATAAGTAAAACCTAGAGAAGACACAATTTGAATGACACATTACCTTCTTCTTCTTTCTTTCTCTAATTTCTCTTTGGCCTTCTCTTTCTTTCTCTCTGTTATGCCTTTTTTTTTTCTGCGGCTCCTCCCTTTCTCTGCTTTCTTTTCCGTCCTCCCCTCCCATCTTCTAGTCTTTTTCTTTTATAGTCTCATAGATGGGCAATTGATATCAATTTGACACAAATCAATTATCATTGATTTCTTTTTTTCCTCTAAGGAATGATGCTGATTTTAGAGAAAATTGATATTAATTTTTCCAATTTCATCTTTCTTTCTTGGGACTAATTGAGGATTGAGAATCAATCACAAATTTCTTCTTTCATTTGCCTAGTTGACTTGTTCAATTTAACCATGTCAAAATTCATCAAATATTGGCAAATAACCAAATGATATTTGATTTACTTATTTGTTGTCTCCATTTATTTCTTTCCCACTTGATTTAATTTAATTAATTAATTTTTACCTCAACAAACATAGAAGAGCAATAAAAGCAAACACCAAGTTGAACGTACCTCAACAAATCCCAGTCGAACGTTCGGTCTCTTAAGCAAATGCGATCGGACGGATGCTTCGTCCGATGAAAACGCAGTCGGTCGATTCGACAGTCGATCGGTCAATATCAGAGCTTTGAGTTGAACTTTGCGAAAAATATACTCAAATGATTTCACACACTTATATAGGCCCATGAAACGGTCCGAAAGGCTGCATTAAAAGACGAGCCTCACTACTTCATCATTAGTAGCTCGGACCTTTTCACCTGCCCAACCACCCAGATGATGACACGTGTCGAATTTCCAAGAGGATACGAATACAAATACAAATACATACAAAATAATAAAAAAGTTACAATACAAGGATGCTCCGATCGGCATGCTCGTACGAGGCGACCGATCAGACACATCATTCGAGGTATTCTCTCAGACATATGCTCCGATCGGCATGCTCGTACGAGGCGACCGATCAGACGCATTATTCGAGGTACTCTCTTAGACATATGCTTCGATTGGCATGCATGTACGAGGTGACCGATCAGATGCATTATTGGAGGTACTCTCTCAAACATATGCTCTGATCGGCATGCCCATACGAGGTGACCGATCGGACGCATAATTCGAGGTACTCTCTCAGACATATGCTTCGATCGGCATGCCTATGCGTGGCTACCGATCATACGCATTATTTTAGGTACACTATTAGACATATGCCTCGATCGGCATGCCCGTACGAGGCGACCGATCGGATGCATCATTCGAGGTACTCTCTCAGACATATGCTTCAATCGGTATGCTTGTACTAGGTGACGGATCAGACGCATTATTCGAGGTACTCTATCAGACATATGCTCTAATCAGCATACCCGTACGAGGCGACCTATCAGACTCATCATTCTAGGTACTCTCTCTGACATATGCTCCGATTGACATGCCTGTACGGGGCGACCGATCGAAAGCATCATTCGTGGTATTCTCTCAAACATATGCTCCGATCGGCATGCCCGTATGAGGTGACCGATCAGATGCATCATTCGGATACATTGGGGGACTCATCCGACCAAGGCACACTCCCTCAATCAAGAACTTGGGGAACTAGGGGGTATACCTCTGGTCGGTTGACATGGATCGACCGAATTTACAAGTCCTCGACTGAGGAAATCCACCTCAATCAACGACTTAGGGGACTCATGTTGATACCATACCAACTGACCACATGAAGAAAGACCAACACTACCACAATTGTCGATATGCCACGACAACCGACCAGGTCAGCCTCAATCGGTCCTCCTCGATCGATCCTCCTCGGTCGGCCCCTAAGGCCAACCCTCAACAATCCAAGATCTAACCGATTGGCACCTCTAGCAAAACACATTAACACCTCCCTGACACACGAGGAGGCCCACCGCTACCTGCTCATCATCCCGACTTCTCGGGACACATGTCGACATCTCCTGAGGTGGCTTGAACCTCACACCATTAAGGTTCAACCTCCACATTCATTACTACTATAAATACAAGTCAAATCCTCTCACAAAGGTAACTAGTACGCCTTGCCTTTATGCTGCCTAATTCATGCCAGATTTTCCCCTCACTTACTAACTTAAACATCAGAGTCTGTTAGGCCGGCACCTCACCAGTGTCAAGCACTTTTCTTATTGTCTAGCAGGTCTCCCAGCAGACGAGAAGAAGGTATACCAGCATCAAGCAAGACCATATCCCGTTAGGTCCATTTCAGGATCAAACAAAACCAATCAATTCAAGACATAGCATTTCCGAAAGGCTTCTTTGTTCAAAAGCTCGCTTGGAAAGGCAAAACCTGACTCTTAAATCTCGTTCGAGATTCACTCTCTCTCTACCTCATTCTCAGTTCCCGACTTGAAACTCCAGCCTATTCCCTCATCCCGACTATCGTCTAAACGGTCGCTGAGGAAACCAAACACTCTGTCCTTGACATCTCTCTGTCTTTTAAATGCTCTGCCATCTACTAGCATGATCCAGCTGACGTCCATCCCAGTTGAAGATTTCTAGAGATCTTGCCCCTGAGTTAGGCCTGGTCTTAGAAGAAATATTTATATTCAGTATCTGTATTTTTTTATTGCACTCACTATTTACTTGATTCTCATAGCACTTGTATTTCAGTTTCCTTTATATATCAAGTGGATTTCCCTAAATGGAGTTGAGGTATTTTGGAATACCAACCACATACATTTTACGGCTGTTCTAAAGTCAGAAAATCATCTGGTCCATTAATGCTATCCCGACAAGAGGAATCTCGAGTACCTAACTCATCCTAACCAACAACGACTTACTAACCTGAATATGCCTAACTACTTGAATTTTTTAGTGTGTAAGCTGTCCATGGTGGCAGCACACTTGGCAGCTAGGTGGCATTGTTGACTTGTAAATGAGAGCTATGAGTGTGTGAGTTAGTCGATAACTAATTGAAAGTGTGTGAGTTGTGATTGTGTGGAGTGCAAGGTGAATGACATCATAGTGTCACCATCCTCATCGTTTCCTAGATGTGTGAAAAGTGTGTGTGTGCTCTCATATTGTAAGGAATTCAATCATAATTGAATCTAAGCAAGAATCAGATATATTAATAGACATCATAAACACGGAAAAATCCGTTCAAGCATAAAATCAAACACATAGAGTGCATTGATCATCACAGTGATCATCACTTCAATCCAATCAACAATCATCATCCATTTTTTCATTTGAATACAGTGAGAGAGAGAAAGGAAGAATTCTAAATCTATCTTAGGCTCAATCGTTTTTCAGCTACAAGTTCAAAAGGTTAGAAACCATACACGAGCTCAAATTCTGAGTTCATTTGGTTTGAGAACCACCTTCAACCTCTACCGAGTTCCTCATCTCCGATAATCCAACATGGTATCGGAGCTCTACGATCATCATCTAGGGCATTTGATTGTGCTGGTAGCTGAGATGAAGCTGACATTATTTTTAGGGCCTAGTCAAACATGGCTGGGACATGTGGAAGTAAGCTAAGAACTCCTGTGTTCACAGGAATCAATTATGACTTTTGGAACATAAAGATGAAGACAGTGTTAAAAGCTAAGGATCTATGGAAGACTGTGGATCAAGGAATACCTAAACCCAAGTATGATGAGGATGATGAAGAGATTGAGACATAGAAAACTCGTGCTGACCAAATCAAGAATGCCAAAGCTTTGAGTCTGATACAGAACGCTATAGCTGAGGACATCTTCCCAAGGATTTCGAATGAAGAGAATGTAAAGTCAACTTGGGACATTCTGAAACAAGAATATAGAGGAGATCCTAAGGTTAGAGCTGTTAAATTGCAATCTCTGAGAAGATATTTTGAATATATAAGAATGAAAAATGATGAAACACTATATACACATATGTCTAGATTGTTTGGTGTGATAAATCAAATGAAAACATATGGTGAAGAGATCACAGAAAGGAGACTAGTACAAGAAATTCTGATTAGGTTAACTAAGAAATATGATTCTATTGTGTCCATTTTTGAAGAGACTAAAGACATCTAGAACATATTAGTGTTCAAAGCATCATTGCATCAATCAGGGCATTTGATCAACGATTGGAAATGCACACTGAGGGTGAAGTTGAGAAAGCATTCTCAAGCATGAGTGTTAACCACATGTCTCTGCATCAATCTAACTCTAATCAGGGCAAGTATAAGAAGCAATTCAAAGGAGGAAACAAGGGATAGAATATCAACACTAAGTTCAAGGGAAATGCAAAGTATGACAGCAAGTTTGCTGGAAGCCAGAAAGGTGAAAGCAGTGGTTCTAAAAATGCTTGCAAGATCTGTAATAAGCTACACTATGGTGAATGTTGGTTCAATGGAAATATCAAGTGTCACAAGTGCTCTAAATTTGGCCATATCGCCAAGGATTGTGTTGTGAAGCATTCAGCAAACCAGGCTCATCAAGTGGATGAAATTGAAGGAAATATATTTTATGCTTTCCATTCAGCCTCAATTGAAAAGGATGTGGGTGTGTGGTACTTAGATAGTGGTTGTAGTAACCATATGATAGGGCATGAGTCCCTATTGACAGGAATGTGAATGTGAAAGTGAAGATGGGCACTGGTGATTTGGTTCAAGCTGCTGGAAAAGGGTCACTGGTAATTCACACTAAGCAAGGTGACAAGTACATCAAGGATGTGATGCTTGTACTTGGCTTAGATGAAAACCTGCTAAGTGTGGGACAAATGGTGGAGCATGGCTATTACTGTGTGTTTGGTGATCATACAGTGGATGTCTATGAAAACAAAGACATGGATCACAGAGTTGCAAGAGTTCCAATGACTGGAAGCAGGTGTTTCCCACTGTCACTTGGCTATGTCAATCTAGTGGCTAGAAAAGATGAACTCAAAGAAATCTCTTGAGTTTTGGCACATGAGATTTGACCATTTGAACTGCTTTAATCTTAAAATGCTAAGGCAGAAGGAAATGGTGATTGGTTTGCCTAGTCTAGATGGTGAGAAGGAAATCTATGAAGGGTGCATAGCTAGAAAGCACCATGTCAATCCATTTGACACAGAATAAGCTTGGAGGGCCCACAACACTTGAGCTCATACACTCAGATGTGTGTGGACAAATGCAGACAGAGACAATAGGAAGTAACAAGTACTTCCTTAACCTTTATTGATGATCACTCTAGAATGTGCTAGTTGTATTTTCTAAGACACAAATCAGGTGTACTAAATGTGTTTAGAAAGTTCAAAGCAATGGTTGAACTTCAAAGTGGTTGTAGAGTTAAGAAACTAAGAAGTGACAGAGGTGGTGAGCACACCTCAGGTGAGTTTCAAAGTTTCTGTGAAAAGTGTGGAATTGAGAGACAACTTACTATTGCCTACTCACCTCAGTAAAACGGTGTTGCTGAGAGGAAGAACATAATCATTGTGGAAATGGCAAAGTCCATGATGCATGAGAAATAGATTCCCTATGAGTTATAGGGTGAGGCAGTCAATACTGTTGTCAATCTATTGAATAGGTGTCCTACCAAGTTAGTACAAGGTAAAACTTTCTTTAAGAAGTTAAGTGGAAGAAGGCATGGTGTGTCACATTTGAAGGTTTTTGGTTTTATATGTTATATGCATGCTCCATCTCAGAAAAGGCAGAAACTAGATGAATCTAGTGTTAAGGGTATATTTATGGGGTATGGTAGCTGTGAGAAAGGTTACAGAGTCTACAGTTTGGAAACAAAGAAGATTGTTGTCTCAAGAAGTGTGATCTTCAATGAGAAAGGTAGTTGGGATTGGAACGAGGATGTAGTAGTCAACAACAATATTCCAGTAGGGTTTGGCATTGGAACATAAACTGATATACTAGAAACTCAAGGGGTACTTCAAGATCCAAGTTCTAGTTCAAGCTCTAGCAGTTCATCATCTCCTAGCAATACACCTGTGAGACTAAGAAGTCCCAGTGACATCTATGCTTGGTATCACATGTTCTTCATTGAACCTGAGAGTTACCTGGAAGCTACTGTGGAAGTTGAAATCCAGATGATTGAAAAGACTTATACTTGGGAATTGGTTGATTGGCCTACTGATAAATCAGTGATTGGTGTCAAGTGGGTGTACAAAACTAAATTGTATCTAGATGGATCTATCCAAAAGCATAAAGCTAGATTGGTGGCTAAGGGATATGCTTACAAAGCAGGGGTCAATTTCAATGAGACATTTGCACCTCTTGCAAGGCTAGACACAATCAGAAGTTTGATTGCTCTAGTTGCACAAAAAGAATAGAGACGTTTCAGCTAGATGTGTAGTCAGCATTTCTCAATGGTGTTCTGGAAGAAGAGGTGTATGTGGATCATCCTGAAGGTTTTTAAGCTCAAGTTGAGGAATCTAAGGTCTATACGCTGAACAAGGCTATTTATGGTCTTAAATAGGCACCTAGGGCCTGGTATGGGGAAATTGACTCCTATGTTCTGAAATGATTTTTTTGAGAGAAGTCCTACTGAAGCAACACTAAACTTGAAGACCAAACATGATGGAGGAACTCTTTTGTATCTATTTATGTAGATGACATTGTTTACACTAGAAACAATGCATCTATGATGGGTGAGTTCAAACATGAGATGATGAGTCAATATGAGATGACAAATTTGGGATTGTTACATCATTTTCTAGGAATGGGTGTCATTCAATCAAGCAATAGCATCTTCATTCACCAAATGAAGTATGCATCTACTTTGGTTGAGAAATTTGGACTCAAAGACTGCAATCCAGTGAGCTCTCCCCTAACAACAAATGACAAGTTACAAAGAGTGGATGAAAGTGAAGCTGCTGATGAGGAACTTTATAGACAGATTGTGGGAAATCTGCTCTATTTGACAGATGCAAGGCCTGACATAATGTATGCCTTAAGTCCGTTATTTAGGTTTATGCACAACCCTACCAAGAAGAATTTTGGGATAGCTAAGAGAGTCTTAAGGTATATTCAAGGCACTCTAACCTATGGGACTGAATACAAGAAGGGAAAGGCTGCAACTTTGATAAGTTATTGTGACAATGATTGGGGAGGTTGGGGATGATATGAGAAGCACATATGGGTATGCTTACACATTTGGAAGTGGGATATTTTCCTGTGCTTCTGTAAAATAGAGCAGCGTTGCTCTTTCTACAGCTAAGGCAGAATATGTGAGTGCCTCAGAGGCCACTGCATAGGCTATTTGGCTCCGGTTTGTGTTGATGAAATTTGGGGAAGAACATATAGAAGCTACACCTATACTGTGTGACAACATGTCAGCTATTGCTATGGCTAAAATCCTGTCTTCCATCAAAAGACAAAGCACATCAACAGAAGGTATCATTTAATTTGAGATGCATTGCAAAAGAATATGATTTCACTGCTCAATTGCAAGTCAAAAGAACAGCTTGTTGATATCTTCATTAAAGCTCTATCTAAGGACATGTTTGGCTACCTAAGAGGTCTACTGGATATCAAGTCTGTGCGTAGCTTAGAAGGGAGTGTTAGTGTGTGTTGATGCATAAAATGTACCAACTTAGAAGTAAGAAGAGACACACTCACTCATGAACACAAGCATGTACTTGGTTCATCCAAATCGGGCTACGTCCACGGTGTTACCCTATTCTCATTAGTAATATCATTATTTGTACATGATAAATAGGCTTAGAGCCTTTTAGAGAGAGAAGGGGAAGTGTAGGGAGAAGGGAGAGCTCTCAAGGTTATATAGAGAGCCGTATTTCTAGTGAGAGTGTGGCTTCCCCCCGAATGAGGGATAATGCTCCTTATATAGGAAACATTAGGTCTTGATGGTGGGATCCAACGATGAGCTTTAGTAACGGGCTTTGATGATGAGCCTTGTTAGTGGGCCTTGGGGATAGGCTTGATGTGATCTTCTGAGTCTTCTGTATGGGCTCCTTACTTGGTCAGTCTTGACATGAATAGAAGTCCCCCAAGTTTTTGACTGAGGTGGACTTCCTCAGTTGGGGACTTGTAATAAGAATGCTACTGACCGAGCAGATTCTTTAATTTTGTCCACTACTCCGTTCGGTGCACTAACCACAGTCCCCCAAATTCTTGGTCGAGGTGGGATGCCGAGAGAAAAAAACTCAATTATAGTTGTTGTATGTCTGTTAGTGATGATGAATGTGTTGGTATGATAGTGATTGCATCCTAGTACCCCCCTGGTGTGTAAGACCTTGTTTGTGACCATTGAATATTTGCAAGTGTTTCTTGCTAGTTGTGTGTGCCAGTTGGCACGTTTAGCTAAGTTTAGCTTTGAATGTTGTGTTTTTTATGTTGTTTTGTAATTGAATATTTGTTCGGCTTGTTTTTGTGTTCACCATTGTTTGAGCTAATATTTGCTCAACATGTTTTTTTGTTTGCCATTGTTTGAGCTAATGTTTTCTCGGCATGTTTTTGAGCGAATGTGTGCTCGGTATGTTTTGATTTTGCCATTGTTTGAGCTAATGTTTGTTCGGAATATTTTTTAGCTAATGTGTGCTCGATATGTTTTGTGTTTGTCATTGTTTGAGCTAATATTTGCTCGGCATGTTTTGTTTGCCTTTGTTTGAGCTAATGTTTGCTCGGTATATTTTGACCGAATGTATGCTCGGTATGTGTTGAGTGAATGTGTGCTCAGTATGTGTTGAGTGAATATATGCTCGGTATGTGTTGAGTGAATGTGTGCTCGGCATGTGTGTTGAGCGAATGTTTGCTCGGTATGTGTTGAGCGAATGTGTGCTCGGTATGTGTTGAACAAATGTGTGCTCTGTATGTGTTGAGCGAAAGTATGCTCGGTATGTGTTGAGCGAATGTGTCTAGAAATAATGGTGAAAGCATGATGCTTATGATGGTCATGATAAATAGTGTGTTTTGAAGTGTTACCTAATTGTGTTAAGTCTTGTCATGAGGTCTTTATCCGGTCTAAGCCAAGTTCTTGCCATGGGGCATATAAGCGTGAGCTTATGTTGGTGACATTCGTTGTCGAGTTGGGCATGTGTTGGTGATTTCCTTGGAATAGTTGAGGTGGTGCCGACCCCTGGGGGCGTAGCGAATTGGTGGATTTTCAAGGGGAAAATATACTCCCTTGCCTGTTGGGTTGAGGAGCTATGCCAAGTAGAGGTTTGAATTGAGGAAAAGAACATCCCACCGATCGTCATAGTGTGAGATATGGTGATTTAAACCCCCGATGCACCATTTTCCTTTTCCCTCTCTTTTGTTTGTGTATTTTATTTTGATAGTTCGGCCTTACATTAACCCAACCGTCCTCGCGCCATGCCGGTTGGCAATGGCATGAGAGGCGAAGGGTAAGTGTGGGGGCTAAAAATACATGCTTCTAAATATGAAAATATGTGGGTTTGACTTGTGGAGCATGGCACCATGCCAATCGACCCTCTTGTGCACCAACTTCAACAGGGGAGAGATTTTGTTTGCTATTTTGTTAGTGCAGCTTGGCAGAGCGGTGGCTCGGTGCAAGGGTGCTATCCATGTTGATTGATGAGGATGTAAGAGGTCGGTGAATGTGTTGGTCGCTCGTTCATTTGTGGAATGAGCTGTGAGTTTATGTCAATGCTGTAATTAATGTGCCTTTTGCCGATCGGTGATCATGATGATGATGATGGATGGGTTCTGTTGTTTTTAGGTGGACCGCTCGGTGACTATATGGGTCGCTCGGTGAGGTGGTTCTATGATTGGGGTGTTGTTCTCTGTTTTTGGATGGCCGATCGGAAGATGGAGCTATAGTGGGAGTGCAGATCAGCGAGTTTTTGGACTGGGACCGGTTGGTGTGCACGCAGAGAGAGACTAGTAGGAGGAGTCGATGAGGGTCGCTGAAGAAGTCGGTGAGCGGATTGTCTCAGATCGGCATTCGGTGAGCTTAAAATCGATTCGTGCGAAGAGAGTTGGTGAGGTAGGTAGTGCGAAGAGTGCAGTGACACTGATCGGTGGGTTTGCAATTTGAGATCAGACTTTGGGCTTGGACCTATATTTGCTGGTTTTGAGTTGTTTGGGGCGAACCAGGCGTGAAAAGTAAAGGTTGCGGTGGATGGTCTCTCACGGTAGGCAATAGCATGTTAGGTCGATCGGTGAGGTTGTATAGGGGACCAGTGGTTGTTGTGAAGGCCAAGGTACCGATCGGTGAGATGCCTTGATGGACCTCTTGGTGTGAATGTCAGCCCATATAAGGCTATTGTAAATATGATGCGTAGTTGTTGCTCTGTATGTGGAGCTGAGCACATATGCAGCTGTCATGTGGCCTCTTCGGTCGTCTATTGGACTTCTCCAAATTGATGAGAGGGAGAGATTTTTTTTTTGCGAGATTTGATTTTGGGTTTGGGTCCAATTTCGTGGGTGTTGAGTTCTTTGTCAATGTGTCTATTTTCTTGTGCACATGCTGATGCCTGGTAGGGGGCCGGCTCGTGATGAAAAAGGATGATGCGATCAACATGTTGGACCAAAGAGTATCAATTTTGATGATCGATGCCTATTGTTGTCGATCGGTGCATGTCCGGTCGGATTATAAGCTGGGTTCCAGCTGGTTGTTGAGCATGTCGAGCAATGCAATGATTGTGATGATTTGAGAGAAGACTTGTTGGTCGGTGCTTGTTGATGTGGAGTTGATGGTGATGATTAAGAGTTTACCGTTTGCAGATAGCATGTGGGAGATTTGCAAATTGAACATTTAATTTGTGAAGTAGGTATCCTTCAAACTGTTGTGATTACAAATTCTTCGATCGGTGTTTTGGCCACTCGCAGATGAGGAAGAGTTGGCGTGGTGGGTCTGCTTGTTGGATGGACTGGCTCCGATTGGAGGTGCGGCTACACATGGTTTTTGCGCTGGGTTCTCTGCCTTGTCGATCAGCGAGGTAGGCAGCGACATGTGTAAGGACCCTTCCCGAATTTTCCCTCCAAACCCGGAAAGAACCCTTATCCCATCTGACAGCTCTTTACTTCAAAATTTAAACACCAGAAATACCCTTTGTTCTGGAATAATTTTTATTGAACCTTACAGAGTTCCCGACATAACCTCTGTACTTACTGACCACTCATACCTGTCAGACGCAGGATAGTATACTGGTCAAAACCAAAACCTCGGAATAGTGGTGATCCAAATAGGAATACCCTATGTCACCAAACGTCAGTAGGTCAGACACTGCTGACATCTCTACTGGAATACCACAAGACAACAGACTAGTCAAATACTTGTGAACCAACCATAATTCGTCCCTCTGGGTCACCGCCCACACCTACCCACTGACCCGGCTGACGAAGTATTTTCATAGGTTGATTAAGCCCATGACCATTGTCGTCTGTTTCATATTAAAGCCAGATATATCCTCGGCTATCATATCGTATCATCAGCCGGTATAACCTTCGGCTACCATAACATATCAGTCGGCATATCTCTCGACTATCCTGTCCCTAGCCACCAGGGTATCCCTTGGGGTGTACTAGTCATGTATCATATCATATCAGTCGGCATAGATCTCGACTATCATATCATATCAGTCGGTATCTCTCGACTATCATAACATATCAGTCGGCATCTCTCGACTATCATATCCCTAGCCACCAGGGTATCCCTTGGGGTGTGCTAGTCATGTATCATATCATATCAGTCGGCATAGATCTCGACTATCATATCATATCAGTCGGCATCTCTCGACTATCATAACATATCAGTCGGCATCTCTCGACTATCATATCCCTAGCCACCAGGGTATCCCTTGGGGTGTGCTAGTCATGTATCATATCATATCAGTCGGCATAGATCTCGACTATCATATCATATCAGTCGGCATCTCTCGACTATCATAACATATCAGTCGGCATCTCTCGACTATCATATCCCTAGCCACCAGGGTATCCCTTGGGGTGTGCTAGTCATGTATCATATCATATCAGTCGGCATATATCTCGACTATCATATCATATCAGTCGGCATCTCTCGACTATCATAACATATCAGTCGGCATATCTCGACTATCATATCATATCAGTCGGCATGTCTCGACTATCATATCATATCAGTCGGCATATCTCGACTATCATATCATATCAGTCGGCATATCTCGACTATCATATCATATCAGTCGGCATATCTCGACTATCATAACATATCAGTCGGCATGTCTCGACTATCATATCATATCAGTCGGCATATCTCGACTATCATAACATATCAGTCGGCATATCTCGACTATCATATCATATCAGTCGGCATGTCTCGACTATCATATCATATCAGTCGGCATATCTCGACTATCATATCATATCAGTCGGCATATCTCGACTATCATAACATATCAGTCGGCATATCTCGACTATCATATCATATCAGTCGGCATGTCTCGACTATCATATCATATCAGTCGGCATATCTCGACTATCATATCATATCAGTCGGCATAGTCGGCATATCTCGACTATCATATCATATCAGTCGGCATAGTCGACATCTCTCGACTATCATATCATATCAGTCGGCATAGTCGGCATATCTCGACTATCATCTCATATCAGTCGGCATAGTCGGCATATCTCGACTATCATATCATATCAGTCGGCATAGTCGACATCTCTCGACTATCATATCATATCATATCATATCAGTGTTTATCCTGGAGGTTCATCGGGTTCACCGCTAATAACGGATCCTCGTCCCGAGTCCTGGCCTCCCTCAATATGACCAAATCACACTTTAACCGAAATAGTGGAAAACATATATCCAGTAATCATTTCTAAATTCCAGGAATCATTGCAACAATACATAACAATATGTAAACCAAGATACATTGATGCATGCATTACAGTTTATAAACAATAGTCCACTAATATACATCAACCAACCCTTAATTCATAGACGCTCTAGCCCAAGCAAAACATGTACAATAATGTCCCAACTACCTGGACTTCCCGAGCTCAAAACCCGCTAATACGGTCAACTATTACCGCTGGGATTGCCCAAAACAATCTCTAAACGACGTCCGATCAACCTCAAACCTGTACCAACAGATTCGGAACGTCGAAAACTAGTTCCCACGCGTCGCCGTGACCTCAGTCTCGGCCCCACGCGCCGCCACGCGCCGCCGGAAGGTCGGCTCACGCACCCACGCGCGCTCACGCGCCGGTCACGCGCTACTACAGTGTTCACACGCCTGGACCGGTCCAACCCGGTCCGGCTCAACCTGACCCGGTCCAACTCGACTCGACCGGTTCACTCAACCCGACCGGTTCAACTCGACCCGACCGGTCACCGGTGACTCGCCGGAGTAGACGACCAGACGCCATCACCGTCGCCGGAGGCTGGCCGGAGAAGATGACCGGACCGCCACCTCCGCCGCCGTCTGGTTCGCCGGAATCCCCCATTTCCGGCCGAAACTACCAGTTTTCTAACTTCTTCATTTCTTAACCGTTTTTCACGATCTATACATGGAAATTTATCTACTTTTCACCAGGAATCCAAATATGAGGTCAAAGTTCCGAGATCGTACATGGTTTGGCCGGAAAACGGCCGAGAAGTTTCGGTTCACCTCCCTCCTCCGTCCGTCGCCTACGGCGGTGCTCCCGCTCCAATATCTACCCCAAAATGCTCGTGGGGTCCCGGGGATGATCCTCCCGACCTTTGTTTCACTCAACTCGGATCAAAATCCGTCCAATGAAAATCAAGCTATGTGTTCACACGGGGGGGGGGGGGGGGGGGGGGGGGGTTTCGGGTAGGAGAGAGAGGGACCATACTGACCAATCTGTCGAGGAGAGAGAAAATATCTATTATATAGTTCCAACTTCTCCAAAATTACCAAACTGCCCCTGAAGCTTCTAGACCCGTAACGAACTCACCGGGTCTCCGTTTTCCGCGTGTCGCCTGTCTACGAACTCGTGAGTTTGAGACCTACGCAACGACTTTAGAAAATTTCCCAAAAGTCTTGCCAGTCAAAAAGTGACTCCCGAACCCGTCCAAAACTGAGGGTAAAATTGTCCAATCCTCAAAATAGTTTAATTTCTGGTCCGGGTCGTTACAACATGAGTGTTTTCGATCAGCAACAATTGTGAACGTTGCAGTACGAATTGGGGTTCCAAATCGTGGAGGAAAAAAGTTTTTTGACCGGTCGTATGGGAGCGTGAAGACAACCAAGAGTCGCTGTGTAGTGAACGACGGAGGGTCCGCTTGTATTTATGAATTCAATTGGTTGGTCTGTAGATGATTGTGCCAGCAAGTGCATAAATGGGGATTTGCAGGCAAAGAAGAGTCGGCGTGCGATTCTTGCGGATCGGCTGCCTTGTGGACGGGAAACTGTCGGCTTATGTGCAGAGGTACTTTGCTTACCAAGATGGGTCGATACGGCACTTTGCGTAAATAGCCAATCATCGAGTTGGATTTCAGGTTGGATACTCCAACTTTTGTGGGTCTGCATATGGGTTGCGCATACAGGGACTCGAGAATGAAGGTAGTTCGGCAGATGTGTTGAGGATGAAGATCGATGAGTCGGCAGATGAGTGGGGGACTGTTGGATTTATTTTGGGATTTTTTGTGGGCTTTGGGTGTTTTAATTAGGCATGTCTACCCAAGTGGATCAGATATGCCGAGAATGGATATTGGGCTTTGTTTACACCTAATTTGGTCAACCTGGTCAAGGCCGAACAAAGCCCTCCAGAACCATACTTGGCCTGAGCTGAGCAAAATGCACCTCCTCTGCCTACATTCTCCCTCGACCTACACCTCCTCTGCCTACACTCTCCCTCGGCCTACACCATCGGCCTACACACTCGGCCTACACCCTTGGCCTACCCTCATCGACCGACCTGACCGATACAACCCATGGACTCATGACTACCAGGACACGCGTCAGCACCAGAAGCGGGGACATTTATCCCACCTCGAAATGTTCCATAACATTTATTGCTATTATAAATACTAGGTAACCCCCCTCCAAAAGGTAACAAAAAAACAACAATCCCAACTCTTACTCTGCCAAATCCCTCCACACACTTAACTAACTTAAGCATTGGAGACTATTCGGTCGGCACCCCACCGGTGCTCCTTTACTTCTACCTTCTCTTATTACAGGTCTCCCTTTACCTCAGGAGTAAGAAACGCTAGCAAGAATAGACTTCTAAGTTGGTCCATAATTGGCATCAACAGTTTGCCGCCGTCTGTGGGAACTGACACTAACTCCCACGAGCTCACATCCCACAAAGCCGTCTCGACATCCACCAAAATCATGTTGGACGATCAAGACGAAGGGGTACTTAACAACACCCCCATCACACAGAGAAGCCCTCAGGACAACATCTCGGATAAGCTGAGACAGACGTTGGACGATCTCCAATGAGAAATGGCCGAACTCAGGGCTCACAATGCCAAGATCGAGGCCAAGAATCAGGTTATATCGGAACAATATAGAAGCACACTCGCCCTTGTAAGAAAGTCCCAACGCGGAGAACCAAGAGACAAGGGTCCAGCCGACCTGGGACACACTGATTTGATCACAGCCGAGCGACCCTCGGCCGAACAACCCTTGCTCGAATTAGCCACCTTGGACAAACACAAGAGGCTTCAGACTAGGACTCAGCCTAGCGTATCTGGAAGCCGACTGCTAATCCAGCCATAAAATGGCGAAGGACCCTCTCAACCTCGAATTTACCGGGACGTTAGGCAACTACTGGACGACCGAAAGATTGAGATAGATCCGCTCCGCCTGACCTACGCGACATCAGACCCAAGGGCAATCGAGCAACCCCCCCTGCCCGTCTTATCCACATCAAATCGACCAACCACGGGATTTGCCTCCGGCATGGCACATGACCAAGAGGGCCGAAGAGCGAGAGGTCATGAGCCACAGCAAGGAGAACATGACCAGGAAGTCCAGAACGAGACAGGCTTAACCGCAGGGAGCTACTCCCATGGCCGAAGAAGGAATCGGGACTGTCATGGAAGAGGTGATGGTCAAAATGAACACATGCCGAATCCACCTCAGCCCCAAGAGGGCAAGCCCTGGTAGAAAGCCTCCTATGGCGGGTGAACAACCTGGAGGCAGAAAAGGAGAAGGGCAAGGCCCTAACACGGGCAAAGACCAGTGCCAGCCCCTTCACAAACCGAATTCTCCGGTCCAGACGGAGGACTGAGGTCAAACCACTGAAGATAACCCCCTACACGGGAAGGGGGGGGGGGGGGGGGACCCCGTCACCCATCTAAACAATCTCCGCCCTAGCGTACAAAAATGTGTCGGACGAGGTCCAATGCCTCATCTTCAACTCCACTCTTACCGATGCAGCTCTCAATTGGTTCTACCGCTTGGCTCCCAACACCATCGACTCGTTTGATGAACTACATACGACTTTTCTGAATCAATTCATGATCCAAATGGACAGATTAGTCTCTACGGAAGATCTCTTCTCCCTTAGACAAGGGGAAGAGGAGACGCTCCAAAAATATGCTGCCAGGTTCAGCCTCGAATACTCCCGCTGCTGGGACACTGACGATAAGGCTGCATTCAACGCTTTCCAGAGCGGTCTTAAGGAATCACCTTTCAAATATGCTGCCCACATCAAGGACTGGAAGGATTACAACGAAATCATGCGAAGATCAGGCATCCATGCAAAGGCAGAGTTCTTCCACACCCCTACCAAGGAGACCAAGGCTCCCTCATACTCGGCTCCCAAAGGAAACAGCAGCCAGGGAAGACCCGGCCATGCTAGTGGCAACTGCCACCATGACTCCCAACAATCGCATAAGGGAAAGCGGAAGCTCACATATGATGAACAACAGGGAAAGAGAGGCCGATCAAACCACAATGGTGGGGGATTCAAGCAGAGCGACAGACATCGCCAGGAGCCACGAAACTTGGTAGGTGAAAACACTGGGCCACGAAGCAGGTTTGAGACTTACACTATCCTGAACTCCCCTCTAGACCATATTCTACTCAATGTTGAAGGCATGATCCCTAGGGCCAAGCTAAGAAACCACAGCTTTAGGCCCACCCACAACAAAGAGGCCTTATGCCAGTACCATAAGTACAACGGCCATACGATCGAGGAATGCATTGCTTTCAGGGACATTATCGAGCAAATGATCCGCGACGGCAGGCTCAACCAATTCATACAGAATTCCACCCCTTCCAACGCAATCATACAGATCAACACAATCAGTGGCGGACCCCCCTTATCCATCCCCATGACCTCCTATCGAGCAAAAAAGGACTTCCTCCGTGCAACCCCCAACAGCCACCAAGTCCTCAGCATCGACTCTGGTCGTATGGAAAAACGGCCAAGGGAGGTTGGCAACCCATCGCCTTTTCGGAGGAAGAAGAAAGGGGCATCGTATTCCCCCACGACGACCCATTTATCATTCGCGCCCAGATCTCGAAGTGCGACATGGGTAGAATACTCATTGACACTGGAAGCTCTGTCAATGTACTCTTCTGGGATGCCTTCAAACAAATGGGCATCGACGAAAGCAAGCTTGACCGAAAGGTCACTCCGCTCCTAGGTTTCTCGGGTGACTTGGTTTTGCCTAAGGGAGTCATCTCACTACCCATTTCTATGGGCACCATCCCTACTGTGACCACTGTCATCACAACCTTCCTCGTGGTCGACTGCCCAACAGCCTACAATGCCATATTAGGAAGGGGATTGCTCAACCAAACAAAGGCCATGGTGGCCACACACCTACTTTTGATGAAATTCCCCACTCATGCGGGAACGGGGCAGGTAAGAGGGGACCAACTCACTAGTCGCACTTGTTATGCTACGACCCTAACCAAATTGAGCATACCAACTGTACCAGACCGAGAGGAGACCTTATCTGTTACCAAAGCGGCCCTGGGGGACGACCCCATCAACCCTCAGCTCCTGTACGAAATCCAAGACAGTCCTCCGGACGATCCAAGGGACATTGCGAATAGGTCACAGGCAGAACCTGTGGAGGAGACAGAGGCAATCCCTCTGTCCAGCACACACCTAGAACGCACAGTCCGGATCGGCTCTAAGCTCCAACCCTCCATCCGAGCAGCCCTCGTGAAATTCTTGCAGGCCAATGTTGAGGGCTTCGCATGGTCTTACGTGGACATGCTAGGCATCCCTACGGATGTAATCTTCCACCGGCTCACCATTGACCCGTCATTCAGACCGATAACTCAGAAGCAGCGTTGCCACGACGCCGAAAGACAATTGGCCATACAGGCCGAAATCTCCAAGCTCAGCACCATACACTTCATATGGAAGGCCATTTATGCCGCCTGGGTGGCCAATGTAGTCCTCATCAAGAAACCAGTCGGCTCCTGGCGCATGTGCATCGACTATACCGATCTAAACAAGGCAAGTCCCAAGAACAGTTTTCCCCTGCCTAAAATTGACATGCTCGTGGATGCCACCGCTGGGCACAAACTGCTCAGCTTCATGGACGCCTATTCGGGCTACAACCAGATCCTCATGCACCCAGGTGATCAAATACATACAAGCTTTAGAACTAACCTTGGTATCTATTGCTACAATGTTATGCCCTTTGGGCTAAAAAACGCATGAGCAACATACCAGCGACTGGTTAACTTCATGTTTGCCGACCAAATCAGCAAGACGATGGAGGTCTATGTTGATGACATGCTGGTGAAGAGCAAGACAGACGAAGGACACATCCCCAACTTGGCAAAAATGTTTGCCGTCCTCAAGACTTTCAAAATGCGCCTCAATCCCACAAAATGCGTCTTCGGCGTAGGAGCGGGCAAATTCTTGGGCTACATGATCAGCCAAAGGGGGATGGAGGCAAACCCAGAGAAGATCAAGGAAATCCTAGACATGCAGGCCCCACAAACTCACAAAGACATCCAGCGTCTCACAGGACGAGTGGCCACCTTGACGCGCTTCATTTCCAAGGAAACAGACAAATGCGCCCCATTCTTCAAGGCCCTCAAAGGCAAGGGTAGACTCATCGACTGGACAGACGAGTACACCAGGGCATTTGAGGTACTGAAGCAATACATGGGTCGGGCACCATTGCTAACCAGGCCCAACAACGGAGAGCCACTCTTCGTCTATTTGTCAGTATCTATTTCAGCTGTTAGCTCAGTTCTTATCACACGCAGGGACGAGGTCGAACACCCCGTCTACTATGTCAGTGAAGCCTTCCAGGATGCAGAGACGCGATACCCCGACCTTAAGAAGCTCGCCTTGGCCTTTATAATCACAGCCCGGAGGCTCCGGCCATACTTCCAGGCCCATGAGATCAAGATTATCACCAACCGACTGCTGAGACAAGTTCTACAGAAGCCAGACATATCTGGCCGTCTCACCAAATGGCCAATCGAGCTAAGCGAGTTTGACATATCCTACATACCAAGGACAGCCGAAAAAGACTTCATTGTCGATTACTCATACCAACCGACACAGTGCATACCACCTGAGGCAACCCCTCCGCTTGCACCCACAACAGGAGAGTCCCCGAGAACCACTAAGGCACCCCCAATCGATAGCCAACGCCCATGCTGGACACTATATGTGGATGGCTCGGCTTGCCACAGTGGGTCTGGGGCAGGAATGGTTCTTACTTCCCCGGAACTTGTCAAGCTGGAATACGCTCTCCGCTTCAGCTTCAAGGCCTCCAACAACGAGGCCGAGTATGAGGCATTACTGGCCGGACTGCGCCTAGCCAAGGACCTCGAGGCCAACCAGTTGCGAATTTATAGCGATTCGCAACTGGTGGTGAGCCAAATCAACAACGACTTTGAGGCCAAGGACCCGTCCATGTCGCTATACTTGGATCTGGCAAAACAACTTCTGCAGGCCTTCTCAACTCACGAAATACACAAGATCCCAAGGTTCGAGAATAGCCATGCCGACGCCTTGGCTCGACTAGCATCCTCACTGGATGAAAATACAAAGCGACAATTACTTGTGGAAGTCCAACACGTGCCTAGTACACGGCAATCACCAGTCTACACCATCAATACCAGCCCAACCTGGATGGGTCCCATCAAGGCATACCTTAGGGACGACACTCTCCTAAACGACCGGATGGAGGCCAAGAGGGTCCGGCGGCAATCAGCTCGGTACACCATCCAACACGACCACCTCTACAAGCGCGACTTCATAGCCCCACTACTGAAATGTCTATCACCTGATATGGGGGATTATGTCCTACGGGAAATGCACGAGGGCATCTGCAGTGATCACTCGGGCGCACGGACTTGGCACAGAAAGCCTTCCGGTAGGGATACTACTGGCCCACCATGCTCTCTGATGCAGTAACCCTCACACAAAGATGCAACAAGTGCCAGAGACACGCACATATCCCTCACCTCCCAGTCGAACCTCTCACTTCTATGCTCAGTCCATTGCCATTCTCCCAATGGGGACTCGATCTGATTGGTCAGATGCCCGAGGGAAGGGGTAAGGACAACTATGTCGTGGTCGCAGTCGACTACTTCACAAAATGGGCCGAGGTAAAACCTTTGGCAACCATTACAGCAGCACAGATCGAGCAGTTCGTATACCAAAACATTATCTGCAGCTTTGGGATTCCCCACACAATCGTCACTGATAATGGGAAGCAATTTGATTGCAACCGGTTCCGGACCTTTTGCGAGACATAGGGCAACAAGCTTCTTTTTGCCTCGCCGGCACACCCCCAATCCAACGGCCAGGTCGAGGCTGTGAACAAATGTATCAAGTACAACTTGAAGAAGAGACTGGGCGAGGACAAGGGAAAATGGGCTGACATCATCAACGACGTGCTATGGTCTCACATGACCTCATTCAAAACTGCAACCAACGAAACCCCCTTCGCATTAGCTTTCGGGACCAAAGCTATCGTACCTGTCGAGATTGGTGAAACATCGTACCGAGTAATCTCTTACGATCCATAACACAACAGTCACCAACTAGCCCTTAGCTTGGATCTCCTAGAAGAACGGAGGGAAACTGCTAACGTAAAATAGCTCGCCTATAAGCAGAGAGTTGCACGATACTACGACTCCAGGGTCCGCCACCGAACCTTTTGAGTTGGTGACTTAGTCCTACGGAAGGTCATCCTTGCGACCAAAGACCGATCGGCAGACACATTTGCCCCCACCTGGGAATGACCATACACCGTCTCCCGCGTATGCCGAGAGGGGACCTACGAACTCAAAGATTCGAATAACAGGACACTACCACATCCATGGAATGTCGACCACCTAAAGTTCTATTACAAGTAGGCCGACGACCGTACAAACAACAGACTTGTTAGGCCATTGGCCGACCTCTTTGTAACAAGGCATTTCCTTATAAGGGGCATTACCTCCTAACGTTTCATATCTATTTTAACATGTTTGTCCAAGTGTTAGTCAACGACCTCACTTATTCTACAAGGCAACCCTTTCTGCGGCATTACCTCCTAAAAACCCATGTCCATTTTTTACATCTTTTCAAGTATTTAGCCCACGGCCTCACTTACCGTTTCGATCAACACGAAGATTCTAAACACCCAACACTTGAAACGATAAACAGAAACACGTGCCTTTGTATTAAGACACATATGAAATAGTACATAGCCTCTCGGCCTACAGCAAGTTTTAACTTAAAAATGATCAATACAAACATCAAGGGCATCCCCCCGGCCATCACCAGCGGCCCCCTCATCTGCTGCCTCGCCCCGTTCCTCGGCGTCGTTCACATCCTCCTCCTCTAGCAACGGGTTGCCATCTTCGTCAAGATAGTCCTCCACGATGGGTAGATGCTGCAGCCACGGAAACTAGATGGCCATGTTTGTGTTCACAAAGAGGAGTCGCCTATACAGCCCATCCTCAAGCTTTGCCCCAAACCGTTGCAACTCCTGACAATAGGTTGGGGAAGCCTTATACTCCTCTACGCCAACATTCTTGGCCACCACGAGCTAGTCGGCCAGCTTAACATTCACAGACTCCGCCTCCTGGACTCTGAACTCCAAATCCACAACCCTCACTTCGGCTGCCTTCAGCTCGGCCGCACTAGCCTCGGCCGCCTCCCGCTGCGTACCAAGTTGCCTTTCGAGCTCCTTGACTTTCAGCTCGGCATCCACTTTGGCTTGGACTAACCTTTCGGCCATCATTTCCTTTTCAACCGCGGCCTCCAGCTTGGCCTTCAGCGCCTGATGCTCCTCGGTTATCTTCTCCTTGGCTTGGCTAGCATGGCGGAGGGTGGTGAACACTTCACCAAGAAACTGCAAAATAAGAATGCTCAGTAGGCCGACCAACAATTACATTAGTAAACATAGTTAAAATACTTACATGTGCTCCCTCCCACATGGTCCTATCACACCGATTGACGAACTCCTTCGCCCTCAGGGCGGCGATCTCGTCCAGCTCGTATTGGGACCCCCGAACGATGGTATTGAGGAAGTCCAGTTGGGAAGGGTGGAAGGCCGTTGACAGGTGCCTCCAGGTCTCGTCCGGCTCCTATGACTTAACCATATCTGGCTCCCCATCGGCATTCACAAAATACGACTGAAGGGTAGCGTCGAGGCACGACCTCCTCATCTTCTTCGGGACCCGTCTACCCTCCAGGTTGGAGCCAAGGGTCGGGCAGATCACCTGCCTCATAGCCTCCAAAGTCTCTATCTCACCTTGCTTCTTCTGCTGCAAGGCGAACTCAGCATCAGCGACACCCTCCTTCCTCTTCTTCCCCTTTCTCCTCCGCTCCTCCACCATTATCCGGCGCCGTTCTTCTGCATCAGTGTCAACATTGATCACCGGAGCCGTGGTAGGCCGAACGGGTGATGGCCCCGATGCGTCCACCCGACCCTCAGCGGCTGACTCCGCGGCACTTGGGCAGAGAGGAGCCAGGGGCTCCCCGGTCGTCGTATCAACTCCCTCTTGCCACCCTGCTCGGCCACCGGAAATCGGCTAAACAAGAGTCAGCTTCTTACCGGAAATCGCCTACAACGTTCACGACTCTCTTTCAAAACAGCAAAAGTGCAGAGAAATGGCAAACTCAACCCTCTTATACACCACTCGGCTAGGCGAAAGGTCGCAACACGAAACCCCAGGCGCTTATCCAACAACATGTGGCACACATTGACGTGCCACTCGTTGCATTTCCGTCACTCAACTCTTGGGATGATCACCTTTGGAAGTAGCCCTCGGTCGGCCTTGGACATTCTCCAAGCTGTTGGGCCACTTAATCATGCGAGGTTCCGCGGTAGTGAGCCGACAAAGGTGACATACAATCACCCTGGGAAGTGACACTCGGTCGGCCTTGGACATCCTCCAAACCGATCGGCCACGCGATTGTGCGAGGTTCCGCAGAAGCGGACCGACCAAGGTGACATGCAATCACCCTTGGAAGTGACCCTCGGTCGGCCTTGGACATCCTCCAAACCAATTGGTCACGCGATCGTGCAAGGTTCCGTGGAAGTGGGCCGACCAAGGTGACATACAAACACCCTGGGAAGTGGCACTCGGTCGGCCTTGGACATCCTCCAAGCCTATCGACCACTCGATCATGCGAGGTTCCACGACAGCGGGCCGACAAAGGTGACATACAATCACCCTGGGAAGTGACACTCGGTCGGCCTTGGACATCCTCCAAACCGATCGGCCACTTAATCATGCAAGGTTCCGTGGAAGTGGGCCGACCAAGGTGACATACAATCACCCTTTGAAGTGGCCCTTGGTCGGCCTTGGACATCCTCCAAACCGATCGGCTACGCGATCGTGCGAGGTTCCACGGAAGCGGGCCGACCAAGGTGACATACAATCACCCTGGGTAGTGGCACTCGGTCGGCCTTGGACATCCTCCAAACCGATCGGCCACGCGATCGTGCGAGGTTCCGCTACAGCGGGTCGACAAAGGTGACATACAATCACCCTGGGAAGTGACACTCGGTCGGCCTTGGACATCCTCCAAACCGATCGGCCACTTAATCATGCGAGGTTCCACAGAAGCGGGCCGACCAAGGTGATATACAATCACCCTGGGAAGTGGCACTCGGTCGGCCTTGGACATCCTCCAAGCCAATCGGCGACGCGATCATGCGAGGTTCCACGGAAGCTGGCCGACCAAGACGACATACAATCACCCTTGGAAGTGACCCTCGGTCGGCCTTGGACATCTTCCAAGCCGATCGACCACTTGATCATGCGAGCTCTAGCCCCAGTAGGCCGACCAAACGAAGTGTTGAACAATTAACACGGCACATCGCCTTGGCCAAGGGCTTGGGGGACTGGGGACTAGTACGGGATGCATCCCCAACAGGATTGACAAAAAGGAACAAGCCCTCAACCGAGGAAATCCACCTCAGCTAGTGACTTGGGGACTCCTGTTTACACCTAATTTGGTCAACCTAGTCAAGGCCGAACAAAGCGCACCAGAACCGTACTTGGCTTGAGCTGAGCAAAATGCACCTCCTCTGCCTACACTCTCCCTCGGCCTACACCTCCTCTGCCCACACTCTCCCTCGGCCTACACCATTAGCCTACACACTCGGCCTACCCTCATCGACCGACCTGACCGATACAAGCTATGGACTCAGGACTACCAGGACACGCGTCAACACCAGAAGCGGGGACATTTATCCCACCTCAAAATGTTCCACCAACATTTATTGCTACTATAAATACCAGGGCACCCCCCCTCCAAAAGGTAACAAAAAAACAACAATCCCAACTCTTACTCTGCCAAATTCCTCCAAACACTTAACTAACTTAAGCATCGGAGACTATTCGGCCGGCACCCCACCGGTGCTCCTTTACTTCTACCTTCTCTTATTACAGGTCTCCCTTTACCTTAGGAGTGAGAAAAGCTAGCAAGAAGAGACTTCTAAGTTGGTCCATAATTGGCATCAACATATATATAACTAGGGTTTCAATTTCAAAGATAGGAATCAATTCACATTGAGTGATAACAACACTGAACAATCATGGTCGTGATTATCGATGACACCGATAAGTTCCATTTATGTCTAATCCCAACTTCTATTTTTAAAATATATAGAATTTTTTGAGTTATTTAATCAAATGTGTTGAACCATAAAATGGATCGGTCGAACTGTGAAAGCACACACTCACACCAAGGCACAACGATGTACGTGGTTCACCCAAATCGGGCTACGTCCACGATGTTGCTCTACTCTCATTAATAATATATGTGTTTTGTACATGATACATGATATGAATGTAGAGAGAAGGGAGAGAGATTGTCTCTCTAGAGAGAGTGAGAATTGTAGAGAGGAGAGGATCTTGTTGATAATGAGGTATAAGCTTCTTATATATAGGCAATAATTAGGTTTAGGTGGTGGGCCTTGATGATGGGCTTGGTCTTGACCCAAGTGATCTTTCGGGTATTTTCGTTAGGTCCATTGCTTGGTCAATAACGGTATCAATAGAAGTCCCCAAAGTTCTTGACTGAGGTGGATTGCCTCGGTGGAGGACTTGTAACAAGAGTGCACTGACCGAGCAATTTCCCTGTTTCTGTCTACCAATCCGTATGGTGCACTATATCCAGTCCCCCAAGTCCTTGGTCGAGGTGGGATGATGAGGGAGACTCACATGCTGTTGTAGTGTCTGATATGTCAGTGGGATGAAAGTCGTCTTGGCGAGGGTGAAGAAGACTGACTGCTCCACTTTGCGGTGGCTTGGGCCTATTTGTGTTGATGTCAAGTCGGCTTGGTAATAATGGGAACCTTGTAGTCCCCAGGTGATGCCTTTAGTGGAGGTGTTGCATACAAGGTCGTGTTGGTCGGCCGAGGTGATGTCATCGGCCGACTAGGTTCCACTTTGCGACCTTGAAGTAGTGATGGGTATGTCATGTGACTGATCGACCGTGGAGAATGTCCTGTTTTAACTGATTGAGAGCCACTTGATGTGGGTTTCCACTGTGACCGATCGGCCGTGGTAGATGTCCTGTTTTAACCGATCGAGAGCCACCTGATTTGGGTTTGCCACTATGACCGATCGGCCGTGGAGGATGTCCTGTTTTAACCGATCGAGAGCCACCTGATGTGGGTTTGCCACTGTGACCGATCGGCCGTGGAGGATGTCCTGTTTTAACCGATCGAGAGCCACCTGATGTGGATTTGCCACTGTGACCGATCGGCCGTGGAAGATGTCCTGTTTTAATCGATCGAGTGCCACTTGATGTGTGCATGATGATGTGCATGTGCCGAGAGGCGATGATGTTAATATGGTGCTCAAGTGCCATGGGAAATTATGCGAGCATGTACTGAGAGGCGATGATGTTAATACGATGCTCATGTGCCATGAGGCGATGATGTGAGCATGATGATGCGCATGTGCCGAATGGTAATGCTGTGAGCATGATGATGTGCATATACCGAGTGGAAATGATGTTAATATGATGCTCATGTGCCATGGGCAATGGTGTGAGCATGTGCCGAGAGGCGATGATGTTAATACGATGCTCATGTGCCATGAGGCGATGATGTGAGCATGATGATGCGCATGTGCCGAATGGTAATGGTGTGAGCATGATGATGTGCATATACCGAGCGGCAATGATGTTAATATGGTGCTCATGTGCCATGAGGCGATGATGTGAGCATGATGATGCGCATGTGCCGAATGGTAATGGTGTGACCATGATGATGCACATATACCGAGTGGCAATTGTTGGTAAAATTAAAGAGCAAGAAATATGCAATTCAATTCTAACAGTTATAAAATCCTTGCAAGTGCACAAATCGATAAGAATAGTATAGTAGCACAGCAAGAGTCGATCCCTGGAGGACTTGTATCAACGTTGTGACCACTTTAGTTCATATTTATTACTTAGTGAAAACACACACACACACACACACGCAGGGGGGGTTTATGAAGTGAGAACTGAAATTTAAAGACAAGTAAAATAAAATGCAGAAAATAACAATGCAAAACTTAACGGTTGATTGATTATTAACTAAGGCGAATTAAGGCTTACTATCCACTCTAACCAATTATAGTTACTAATCAGATTTCCTTGACCTAATTACTATGCATTTTCTGAATTAGGTGCCCGTGCCTAGGACCTAGCGTTGGTTCACTAGACATATCTTATTCCCTCTTACTTAGCATGTTCTAAACAGGGCATATGCCTAGAACGTCTATCACCTACCTTTTAAGATGATGCATAAAGTTTAAAGAGAATTTAATGACACCACATTAGCCTAGCAAAGTGACATGCAATCCTAGGTCGTTATGAGATAAGATTACAAGTAAGAATACTTTCGATGCTCCAAATCACATGATGATATGACGGTCACTCAAGCAATTACATCTATAATTATATGCCAACAAGGTAGCTAATCTTATAGGCATAAATTAAGGTCATTAAGCAAAGTAATCCAACTTATTCAGCATGCATAGCAATCATAATCAAGAGCCAGAAATCCAATCAACAAGCTAACATGGCTAGGGCTTCAAGCAGCCCTAATCCTAATGACTACTCACACATAACTGAAATTGAAACAAATATAATTGAATTCACAAGTAAATTGCAATAATGAAAATAAGGGTACAGAAGATATTGTGAAGAACAGGTGCAGCAGAAGACACGGCAGAGCCTTCTTCTCCAAGCTCCACGTCCAACACACTCAACTTCGGAAAGAACCAAGCTTTAACGTAAAACTCTAAAAGACCAAAATACTATTTGTGGCTCAGGTCTCTATTTTTCCAGAAACAAAAACGGAACTCTCTCTCCCTCTCCCTTTCTCTGATTTTCTCTCCTCCCCCAAAACACTGAACAAAGGCTCCTTTTTATAGACAAAGGGAAAACCTTGTTTTATAAGGATTGGTAAAACCATATTCTATAAGGATTGGTAAAACCATGTCCTATAAGGATAGGGAAAGTTATTGTACTTTTAATTAATTACAAAGTCCTTAAATCTATTAGAACCAATTAGAGGACGGTTGGGAGTGTGAATGCAAGCTGGCAAGTGGGAACGCAAGCTGGCCAAACTTGGATTTTGGACTGTCTTCGTAATCATGATCTGGGACTGCGCTTTTGAAGCACATCATGAGTATAGTAGAAGCGCATCTTCGTTCAGGCTTGGCGCAAATGTTTTCAGGCTTAGCGCAGAGGGAGAAACTCTGATCCTCCGATGGCGGAATAGGGACCCCGGGCTTAGGCGCACATCTGGGCTCGGATGGGAGTTCTTAGGACATGTCCTCGACCTGCCTTGGCACGAACTTGGCACTTCTAGGACCTGACCTTGATGTCATGAAACACAGGTTTGAGACCCGGAGGGCCTGATATTAGGTACTTGGCCAGTGGCCCGAAATAGGCGCACTGGCGCACTCAGGACTCTGTTCAGGACCTGATATTGAAATGAGGACATCTCCTTCATCTGGACTCCGATTTGAGTCATTCTTTTTGCGTTCTTTCCAGATTTTACCTATCTTTCTAACTCTATACAAGTCTCACAAGATTGATCATTTTCTACTATTGATGGCACGAAATCATTCAAAAGACATGTAAGAGAGGCATATAAAGACATCAAAATGATGCATAAATAACGACTGATCAAATACCCCCAAACCTATCTTTTGCTAGTCCCTAAGCAAAACAAACACTAACAAAATGAAAAGACTCGATTTTAGTTAAGATAGAACATTTAAACCCCTAGGTTCATCTAGTAGGAGGAGTTTTGTCTCCTGAGGGTTATAACAGCACGATACCCACAAGCGTTTTACTTAAACAAAAAATATGCTTGAGATAGTACTTTTAACAAGCTAATAAGAATCAAAGTAAGTAGACATGCTTTTCAGAACTAAAAGGAATGCCATAGTCGTGAGTGTCATGTGAAGGTGTACCTGTATAAGTGCCAATATTTTGAGTGATCATGTTTGAAAACAACTTCATCTAAGTGCCCTAGAAAGATTTCGCCTCGACTCTAATCCTCACTAGGCAACTCTCAATTCGCACAAGAATCCTAGACTTTCACTCTTTTCAAGCATATGTGATGAGTTTATGTTATGAAATTCAAATTTAATCACATATGAGTAACAACGAAGAATAGCACTTTATGGAAATAAAGATCTCATGAAAGGAATTGAACTTTAAGAACATAGATACGTACCTTAATCCTCAGCATGATTGTCCATAAGATCAATTAGGTCTTCCTTTTTAGGTTGTAATGGGGCTAAGCTTTGGGGTTTAGCAAGGAAGGATGGGATTCAAAGAACCTGAGCTGTGCCAAGGCATGAGAAGTCATGACTTGAACTTGGAATTTCTGAACTGAATCCTTTCTTAAGGCCCACGACATTGTGCTTTCTTGATGACTTATTTTGAGGCTCTTGTGGTTTATTTTGAGGCTCTTGGCTCACTTGGCTCAATTCACTTTGTTTTTCACTTTTTCTCAATGTTTCTTTCTTTCTTTCTTTTGATTTGAACTTTTTTTTTCTGTTCTTTGAATTGAGTTTGAACCAAGATCATGCAATGATTTCCTCAAACTTTCGTGCAGCTTGCAACTTGTAAAGCTTTTCTTTACTTTTGAACCTTGAATTGACGCCAAAGTCCTTTGAATTGGGTTGCATCTTCTTTCACCTCTCATTCTCACCATGAATCTCATTTACGGCAACCTTAGCACAAAATGAGGTTATAGGGTATGGCTGTGATGAATGGCTAAGTATTTTGGGTTAGGTTATACTTTGGGTGATGAAAGAAAAGGCTGAGTGTTTGGCTTCAAAATTGGCTTAGGGTGCATGCAATAGGGTAGGATAAAACCTTTAGAGGTTAAAGCATACATAGCCTACATCACTTCTTATGGAAAACCACACATTAGATCAAGAGTATCTAAATGATGTTAGTTCTTTAAAATGCAATGCAAAATGATGTAATGAGATCAACAATTAAGAACAAAAGCGATGAGTGTTTAAGAGTAGAAACAAGTATATCCCTCAGAAAGAATGGCAATTAGGCTCAAAGATCTCACAGGGAAGTCTCCACTAATTTTCTAAGGTTCACTCAAATTCAGTTATTTCGTTCACTTAATCACTTAAAACATGGCATTGTGAAGTGCAAATTATGAACTACTTGACCATGGCATGACTCTTAGTAAAGCAAAGATAGTTAACTTAACATATACATTCCTATTAACAAGTTATCATACTAATCACAAGCAGAAATTTAAATGTCATGGCCGTGTATCACCCCCAAACCTACTTGTTTCTATATGCAAAATTTTAAATCCACATCCTCAAACCTAAACTGAACATTGTCCTCAATGTGATAAGCAGTAAGCATGACAATAGTAGAAGGGTTTGAGAGATATAACGGGCAGAAACAGAAATGGAAGTGAGAAATACAAACCAGGGCTAGGCTGCCTCCTAGGAGCGCTTTATTTAACGTCTAGGCAAGACGGGGTTGTCATGCTAGAAGCTGGGCGCATGCGGAGTTGCCGGGTTGACTGCGCTTGGATTAGAGAGGTCCTTGAAGTAGTGTTTGAGGCGGTGGCCATTTACCTTGAACAGATCCTACCGTTCCGGGTGCTGGATTTCAACTGCACCATGAGAAAAAACGTTAGTAATAATAAATGGTCCAGTCCATCTTGAACGCAACTTACCTGGCATTAGTCTGAACCGAGAGTCAAAGAGGAGGACTTCCTGTCCGATGTGAAAGTCCTTGGGCTGAATGCGCTTGTAGTGCAAAGCTTTGGTCTTTTCCTTGTAGATACGAGCACTGTCAAAGGCCTCGTTTCGCAACTCCTCTAATTCACTTAGCTGAAGCTTCCTATGTATTCCAGCATCATCGAAGTTCATGTTCATCTGTTTAATAGCCCAGAATGCTTTATGCTCCAATTCCACTGGTAGGTGGAAGCCTTTTCCAAAAACAAGCCGGAAGGGAGACATTCCAA
Organism: Oemleria cerasiformis; assembly: GCA_037349345.1. Taxonomy (NCBI): domain Eukaryota; kingdom Viridiplantae; phylum Streptophyta; class Magnoliopsida; order Rosales; family Rosaceae; genus Oemleria; species Oemleria cerasiformis. The sequence goes on along the minus strand of JAZGTL010000019.1, from coordinate 2,927,047 downwards.
TCGGGGTCTTCTATGCGGTCCGATAGGCCCACGGCACATCATTCAATTTGCTGGACTAATCTTTGTGGTTAGGATTTACCGTTTTTTCCAATATGGCCTTTACTTCCCGATTGGACACTTCCGCTTGGCCACTCGTTTGAGGGTGATACGGTGTTGAGACCTTGTGGGTGACGCCATACTTCTTCATTAGGGCTGCAAACGAATGATTGCAGAAGTCTGCCCCCCATGACTGATGATTGCCCTAGGTGCGCCGAATCTGGCTAAGATGTGACTTTGCAAAAAACACACCACTACTTTGGCGTCGGTAGTTTTGGTGGGAATTGCTTCCACCCATTTGGAGACATAATCAATTGGTAGAAAAATATAAAGATTTCCAAAGGAATTCGGAAAAGGCCCCATAAAATCAATGCCCCATACGTCGAAGATTTAAACCACAAGAATAGGGTGTAATGGCATTTGATTTCGAGGGCCGATGTTACCTAGGCGTTGGCAGCAATCACAGGTGAGTACAAATTCGTGTGCTTCCTTGAAATGTGTGGGCCAGTAGAGTCCACTTTGTAGTACCTTGAGGGCTGTCTTCTTAGCTCCAAAATGCCCGCCACATGCCAAGCTATGGCAAAATGTCAAGACGGATTCCATCTCGTCTTCGGGGATGCAGCGCCGAATGATTTGGTATGGACAATGCTTCCATAGGTACGGCTCATCCCATATAAATTACTTAGCTTGTTTAGCCAGCTTGTCCTTTTGGTACCTATTTAAAGATGAAGGAATTTTCTTAGTGACAAGGAAATTAATGAGATCGGCGTACCATGGATCAATAGCTTGGAGTGCGAAGAGTTGTTCATCAGGAAATGTCTCGAGGAGGGGCAACTGATCGGCCTCTTCATTGGAACCATGAAACAATCGGCTCATATGGTCAGCGACCACGTTTTCGCTGCCCTTCTTGTCTCTGATTTCAAGGTCGAATTCCTGGAGCAGTAGCATCCAACGTAGCAACCTTGGCTTGGCGTCCTTTTTAGTGAGCAAATACTTCAAGGCAGCATGATCCATGTATACTATGACCTTGGTTTGAATTAGATATGAGCGGAACTTCTCAAGGACAAAGATAACAACAAGGAGCTCCTTCTCGGTGGTGGAGTAGTTCAGTTGGGTATCATTCAGGGTGTGACTTGCGTAGTAAATGACATGAGGGAGCTTGTCAACACGCTGTCCCAAAACAGCTCCTATGGCGAAGTCCGAGGCATCACACATTAGTTCGAATGGTATGTCCCAATTCGGTGGCATGATGATGGGTGATGCCGTGAGCTTTGACTTGAGTGTGTTGAATGCCTCACGACATCCCTTAGTGAACTCAAATGTGGCGTCCTTGGCTAGAAGATCACACAAAGGTCTTGTGATTTTCGAGAAATCTTTGATGAATCTGCAATAAAAGCCAGCATGCCCTAAGAACGATTGAACCTCTTTGACTGTAGTGTGGTACGACAACCTCTCTACTATGTCTAACTTTGCTTTGTCCACTTCTATTCCTCGGCTAGAGATCACATGACCCAAGACAATTCCCTGTTGTACCATGAAATGGCACTTTTCCCAGTTCAGCACTAAGTTGCTTTCTCTGCACCGTTCCAGTACTCGGGTTAGGTTAACTAAGCACAGTTCGAATGAATGTCCAAACACCGAGAAGTCGTCCATGAATAATTCAGTTATATCTTCCACCATAACGGAGAAGATGCTCATCATGCAACGCTGAAAAGTAGCTGGGGCATTGCACAATCCAAACGACATTCTTCTGTATGCAAAAGTGCCATATGGGCATGTGAATGTTATTTTTTCTTGATCTTCGGGTGCAATAGCAATCTGATTGTATCCTGAGTAGCCGTCCAAGAAGCAATAGTGGAAGTATCCAGCCAGGCGCTCGAGCATTTGATCAATGAAGGGCAAAGGAAAGTGGTTCGTGCGTGTGGTTATATTTAGCTTTCGGTAGTCAATGTACACTCTCCATCCTGTTTGAATATGTTGAGGTACAAGCTTATCCTGCTCGTTTTTAACCACTGTGATCCCACTTTTCTTTGGCATGACCTGGACTGGGCTCACCCACTTGGAGTCACTAATTGGATAGATGATTCTAATGTCCAGAAGCTTTAGGATTTCTTTCTTCACGGCCTCCTTCATAGGTGGATGCAATTTCCTCTGCCCCTCCCGTGATGGTTTGGACTCTTCCTCCTGCAGTATCCGATGCATGCATTTTGTGGGACTTATGCCTTTGATGTCAGCTATTGTCCATCCAATTGCCGTTTGATTGACCTTAAGGAAGTGAAGCCATGCCTTTTCCTCTTTCGTACTTAGGGTAGACACAATGATGGCTGGAAGGGTTTGATTGTCGTCTAAATATGCATACTTTAAGTGCTCGAGCAAGGGCTTCAGCTCGAGTTCAGGAGCCTTTATGATGGACGGCATGGTTTTCTGACTTGTGAGTGGTATTGCTTCAAAGGGAGGCCTGTGGAATTGGAGGGCTGGCAGGATGTTAAGGGCTCGTACCTCTTTGATCACGTTATCTGTAAGTCAATCCACAGTGTGTGGGTTACTAGTGACGGCCTTCTCAAGGTCATCCATCATGCAAGACTGAGCAATTGTCTCCCGTAGCAGTAAGTCCATTGTGTTTAATGGAAAATCTACAATAGGCTATGCAGGATACTAGATGGTGTCATGGATGGAGAATGTCCGAAGCTGGTCCAGGACCTTGATGGAGACCTGGCCCTTTCTGACATCGATGAGGCACTCGGCTGTGGCTAGTAAGGGGCTTCCGAAGATGAAGGGAGGTTCCTCACTTTTGTCAATTCTATTCATTCTTAGTACGTAGAAGTCTGCAGGGATGCATGTATCTCCGATTTGTACCAGTACGTCCTCAAGAACCCCCATTAGGTTGGTTACAGAAGCGTTAGCCAATCTGACACATAGGTGTGTGGGTTTGAGTGCCCCTAGGTTGAGTGACCTGTAAATGTGGAATGTCATGATGTTCACTGATGCTCCCGTGTCGCAAAGGCAATGTTTGAATCTTGTTGACTGAATGACACATGGAAGGGATGGAGGCCCAGGATCATTGGCCTTAAGGGGCATGCGCAAAAGGGCAGCCGAGCAGGCCTTAGGGATGTCAATGGTGTCCGTGGAGCTAAAACCACGCTTTCCTGCAACTAAGTCCTTGATCAGCTTCGTAAAGATAGGCATGTGCTTGACAATTTTATGGAAAGGCAGTGTGATCTGAAGCTTCTGCAACATGCTGATGATCTCTTCCTCAAAGTCCTCCCTTTGCTTATTCCTGTTTTGGAACCTGTGAGGAAATGGATAATCAACATTATTAGCTAACTCAAAAGTGACTTTTTTAGAATTGGAATTCTGAGGTTTAGAGTTAGAAGTATTCGAGTGCTGCGACTTGGGCTTAGGAGCAGGTTGCATGCTAGCCGTGGCCGAAGTAGGCGCAGTGTCAAGTCCTCCTTACGGTAGGGCACTTGGTGACTCGTTGGGCCGGTTCTGCGCCAGAGGTGTTGGCCGTGGCATGTTTTACGGCGCGCCCTGGTCGGTGATCCTTGGCAGAGTAGGTTGAGGCTCGATTTCAGGTCCTGCGAGGGTGCCATATGTGGGGTCTTGAAGCGGTGTTTCCCTCTCCAGCGTGATGGCATTAGCCGTAGGATTGTGAAATCCTTTCGGATTTACCAGGACTTGACTCGGTAGCTTGCCCTGCTCTCGCTGATTTAGTTGGTTCGCCACCTGTCCCATTTGATGCTCCAAGTTTGCAATTGCATTTTTCATGTCTCCGGTCTGACTCTGGCTATCGTGCATGAATTTTATGAATTGAGCATGTTGTTGAGTCAGGATATGGAGGGAGTCCTCAAGAGACTTGCTTCCGCCATTCTGATTTGAGGAAGGACCGTGATAGTTCCCCTGAGGGCCTGCGGTTTGCTGCTCAAATCCAGGAGGTGGCAAGGGATTTGCGGCTGCTTGATTGTTGCTCCAACAGAAATTTGGATGATTTTTCCACCCCGGATTGTAAGTGTTGGAATATGGGTCATTCCATGGTCGAGAATTGCTGTTGAACCCTCCAGCAAAGTTGGCATCTTCCACAACCGGGCAGTCCTGGGATTTGTGGCCCTGAATTAAACATACCTTGCAGATGTGAACTTCTTTGGCTTTCTCGCTACACAACTGTTTCACCATTGTTGTGAGCTGAGAAATGGCGTCATCTTTGTATTTGGCGGATGCATCACCCATAGCTCTAGAGGAGGGACCCATGTAGCTGAACTGTTTTTCCCTTTGAGAAATGTTCTCAAAGGCGGTCCTTGCTTCCTCGGCTGTGCCTTCTAGAATCCCTTGGGATTGAGAGTCGACCATTGTCCGATCGCGAGTCTTCAAGCCTCCATAGAATTATAGCATAAGATGATGGGCATCAATATGGTGGTGGGGGCATGCCCGTAGCATCTGATTGAACCGCTCCCAAAACTCGTAGAAAAACTCTTCCATGTCTTGCCGTGGGTTCATGATCTTGGACTTTAACTCATTTATCTTTTCCATGGGAAAGTACTGTGTTAAGAATTTGGACGTCAAGTCCCTCCAAGAGTGAATGGAAGTCGGCGCCAGTGAATGAAACCATGTCTTGGCGCGATCCTTGAGACTGAAGTGAAAGAGCCGCAGGCGGATTTCAGATTCTGTCATACCATTGATGCGCAGTGTTGAAAAAACCTCAACAAATTCCTTGATATGAAAGTGCGGGTCCTCGCCAGCAAGGCCGTGGAATGTGGGCAGCATGTGAATTGTCCCCGACTTCAATTCGAAGTTTGCCACTGTTGACTCGGGAAAAACAATTGGAACTTGATCCTCCGAGACATGGGGCATGGCAAAATCCTTAAGGCGCCGTGGGGCTTGCGGTACTAGGCCACGTTCCAGGCCCTGCTCTTCTTTGTGGTCCGCCATCCTCCTTGGGTTTGGTGGCGGGGAGCCGTGGAATGAAGATGCTTGCGATGATGGTCCACTTGATAACCTGTGCACTGAACCTTGGAATGACATACACGGGTACCTAACAAAAAGAAAAACTAAGTTACAAATCTAAACTTGAATGGGCACCGTTGAGGGACAAATCCCCGGCAACGGCGCCAAAAACTTGTTGGTAAAATTAAAGAGCAAGAAATATGCAATTCAATTCTAACAGTTATAAAATCCTTGCAAGTGCACAAATTGATAAGAATAGTATAGTAGCACAGCAAGAGTCGATCCCTGGAGGACTTGTATCAACGTTGTGACCACTTTAGTTCATATTTATTACTTAGTGAAAACACACACACACACACACACAAGCAGGGGGGGTTTATGAAGTGAGAACTGAAATTTAAAGACAAGTAAAATAAAATGCAGAAAATCACAATGCAAGACTTAACGGTTGATTGATTATTAACTAAGGCGAATTAAGGCTTACTATCCACTCTAACCAATTATAGTTACTAATCAGATTTCCTTGACCTAATTACTATGCATTTTCTGAATTAGGTGCCCGTGCCTAGGACCTGGCATTGGTTCACTAGACACATCTTATTCCCTCTTACTTAGCATGTTCTAAACAGGGCATATGCCTAGAACGTCTATCACCTACCTTTTAAGATGATGCATGAAGTTTAAAGAGAATTTAATGCCACCACATTAGCCTAGCAAAGTGACATGCAATCCTAGGTCGTTATGAGTTAAGATTACAAGTAAGAATACTTTCGATGCTCAAAATCACATGATGATATGACGGTCACTCAAGCAATTACATCTATAATTATATGCCAACAAGGTAGCTAATCTTATAGGCATAAATTAAGGTCATTAAGCAAAGTAATCCAACTTATTCAGCATGCATAGCAATCATAATCAAGAGCCAGAAATCCAATCAACAAGCTAACATGGCTAGGGCTTCAAGCAACCCTAATCCTAATGACTACTCACACATAACTGAAATTGAAACAAATATAATTGAATTCATAAGTAAATTTCAATAATGAAAATAAGGGTACAGAAGATATTGTGAAGAACATGTGCAGCAGAAGACACGGCAGAGCCTTCTTCTCCAAGCTCCACGTCCAACACACTCAACTTCGGGAAGAACCAAGCTTTAACGTAAAACTCTAAAAAACCAAAATACTATTTGCGGCTCAGGTCTCTGTTTTTCCAGAAACAAAAACGGAACTCTCTCTCCCTCTCCCTTTCTCTGATTTTCTCTCCTCCCCCAAAACACTGAACAAAGTTCCTTTTTATAGACAAAGGGAAAACCTTGTTCTATAAGGATTGGTAAAACCATATTCTATAAGGATTGGTAAAACCATATTCTATAAGGATTGGTAAAACCATGTCCTATAAGGATAGGGAAAGTTATTGTACTTTTAATTAATTACAAAGTCCTTAAATCTATTAGAACCAATTAGAGGACGGTTGGGAGTGTGAATGCAAGCTGGCAAGTAGGAACGCAAGCTGGCCAAACTTGGATTTTGGACTGTCTTCGTAATCAGGATCTGGGACTGCGCTTTTGAAGCACATCATGAGTATAGTAGAAGCGCATCTTCGTTCAGGCTTGACGCAAATGTTTTCAGGCTTAGCGCAGAGGGAGAAACTCTGATCCACCGATGGCGGAATAGGGACCCCGGGCTTAGGCACACATCTGGGCTCGGATGGGAGTTCTTAGGATATGTCCTCGACCTGCCTTGGCACGAACTTGGCACTTCTAGGACCTGACCTTGATGTCATGAAATACAGGTTTGAAACCCAGAGGGCCTGATATTAGGTACTTGGCCAGTGGCCCGAAATAGGCGCACTGGCGCACTCAGGACTCTGTTCAGGACCTGATATTGAAATGAGGACATCTCCTTCATCTGGACTCCGATTTGAGTCATTCTTTTTGCGTTCTTTCCAGATTTTACCTATCTTTCTAACTCTATACAAGTCTCACAAGATTGATCATTTTCTACTATTGATGGCACGAAATCATTCAAAAGACATGTAAGAGAGGCATATAAAGACATCAAAATGATGCATAAATAACGACTGATCAAATACCTCCAAACCTATCTTTTGCTAGTCCCTAAGCAAAACAAACACTAACAAAATGAAAAGACTCGATTTTAGTTAAGATAGAACATTTAAACCCCTAGGTTCATCTAGTAGGAGGAGTTTTGTCTCCTGAGGGTTATAACAGCACGATACCCACAAGCGTTTTACTTAAACAAAAAATATGCTTGAGATAGTACTTTTAACAAGCTAATAAGAATCAAAGTAAGTAGACATGCTTTTCAGAACTAAAAGGAATGCCATAGTCGTGAGTGTCATGTGAAGGTGTACCTGTATAAGTGCCAATATTTCGAGTGATCATGTTTGAAAACAACTTCATCTAAGTGCCCTAGAAAGATTTCGCCTCGACTCTAATCCTCACTAGGCAACTCTCAATTCGCACAAGAATCCTAGACTTTCACTCTTTTCAAGCATATGTGATGAGTTTATGTTATGAAATTCAAATTTAATCACATATGAGTAACAACGAAGAATAGCACTTTATGGAAATAAAGATCTCATGAAAGGAATTGAACTTTAAGAACATAGATACGTACCTTAATCCTCAGCATGATTGTCCATAAGATCAGTTAGGTCTTCCTTTTTAGGTTGTAATGGGGCTAAGCTTTGGGGTTTAGCAAGGAAGGATGGGATTCAAAGAACCTGAGCTGTGCCAAGGCATGAGAAGTCATGACTTGAACTTGGAATTTCTGAACTGAATCCTTTCTTAAGGCCCACGACATTGTGCTTTCTTGATGACTTATTTTGAGGCTCTTGTGGTTTATTTTGAGGCTCTTGGCTCACTTGGCTCAATTCACTTTGTTTTTCACTTTTTCTCAATGTTTCTTTCTTTCTTTTGATTTGAACGTTTTTTTTCTGTTCTTTGAATTGAGTTTGAACCAAGATCATGCAATGATTTCCTCAAACTTTCGTGCAGCTTGCAACTTGTACAGCTTTTCTTTACTTTTGAACCTTGAATTGACGCCAAAGTCCTTTGAATTGGGCTGCATCTTCTTTCACCTCTCATTCTTATCATGAATCTCATTTACGGCAACCTTAGCACAAAATGAGGTTATAGGGTATGGCTGTGATGAATGGCTAAGTATTTTGGGTTAGGTTATACTTTGGGTGATGAAAGAAAAGGTTGAGTGTTTGGCTTCAAAATTGGCTTAGGGAGCATGCAATAGGGTAGGATAAAGCCTTTAGAGGTTAAAGCATACATAGCCTACATCACTTCTTATGGAAAACCACACATTAGATCAAGAGTATCTAAATGATGTTAGTTCTTTAAAATGCAATGTAAAATGATGTAATGAGATCAACAATTAAGAACAAAAGCGATGAGTGTTTAAGAGTAGAAACAAGTATATCCCTCAGAAAGAATGGCAATTAGGCTCAAAGATCTCACAGGGAAGTCTCCACTAATTTTCTAAGGTTCACTCAAATTCAGTTATTTCGTTCACTTAATCACTTAAAACATGGCATTGTGAAGTGCAAATTATGAACTACTTGACCATGGCATGACTCTTAGTAAAGCAAAGATAGTTAACTTAGCATATACATTCCTATTAACAAGTTATCATACTAATCACAAACATAAATTTAAATGTCCTGGCCGTGTATTAGCCCCAAACCTACTTGTTTCTATATGAAAAATTTTAAATCCACATCCTCAAACCTAAACTGAACATTGTCCTCAATGTGATAAGCAGTAAGCATGACAATAGTAGAAGGGTTTCAGAGATATAACGGGCAGAAACAGAAAAGGAAGTGAGAAATACAAACCAGGGCTAGGCTGCCTCCTAGGAGCGCTTTATTTAACGTCTAGGCAAGATGGGGTTGTCATGCTAGGAGCTGGGCGCATGCGGAGTTGCAGGGTTGACTGCGCTTGGATTAGAGAGGTCCTTGAAGTAGTGTTTGAGGTGGTGGCCATTTACCTTGAACAGATCCTGCCGTTCCGGGTGCTGGATTTCAACTGCACCATGAGGAAAAATGTTAGTAATAATAAATGGTCCAGTCCATCTTGAACGTAACTTACCTGGCATTAGTCTGAGCCGGGAGTCAAAGAGGAGGACTTCCTGTCCGATGTGAAAGTCCTTGGGCTGAATGCGCTTGTCGTGGAATGCTTTGGTCTTTTCCTTGTAGATACGAGCACTGTCAAAGGCCTCATTTCGCAACTCCTCTAATTCACTTAGCTGAAGCTTCCTATGTATTCCAGCATCATCGAAGTTCATGTTCATCTGCTTAATAGCCCATAATGCTTTATGCTCCAATTCCACTGGTAGGTGGCAGCCTTTTCCAAAAACAAGCCGGAAGGGAGACATGCCAATCGGGGTCTTGTATGTGGTCCGATAGGCCCACGGTGCATCATTCAATTTGCTGGACCCATCTTTGCGGTTAGGATTTACCGTTTTTTCCAAGATGGCCTTTACTTCCCGATTGGACACTTCCGCTTGGCCACTCGTTTGAGGGTGATACGGTGTTGAGACCTTGTGGGTGACGCCCTACTTCTTCATTAGGGCTGCAAACGAATGATTGCATAAGTTTGCCCCGCCATCACTAATGATTGCCCTAGGTGCGCCGAATCTGGCTAATATGTGACTCTGCAAAAAATGCACCACTACTTTGGCGTCGTTAGTTTTGGTGGGAATTGCTTCCACCCATTTGGAGACATAATCAACTGCAAGCATAATATAAAGATTGCCAAAGGAATTCGGAAAATGCCCCATAAAATCAATGCCCCATACGTCGAAGATTTCGACCACAAGAATAGGGTGTAATGGCGTTTGATTTCGAGGGCCGATGTTACCTAGGCGTTGGCAGCAGTCACAGGTGAGTACAAATTCATGTGCATCCTTGAAAAGCGTGGGCCAGTAGAGTCCACTTTGTAGTACCTTGAGGGCTGTCTTTTTATCTTCAAAATGGCCGCCACATGCCAAGCTATGGCAAAATGTCAAGACGGATTCCATCTCGTCTTCGGGGATGCAGCACCGAATGATTTGGTATGGACAATGCTTCCATAGGTACGGCTCACCCCATATAAAGTACTTAGCTTGTTTAGCCAGCTTGTCCTTTTGGTACCTGTTTAAAGATGAAGGAATTTTCTTAGTGACAAGGTAATTAATGAGATCGGCGTACCATGGATCAATAGCTTGGAGTGCGAAGAGCTGTTCATCAGGAAAGGTCTCAAGGAGGGGCAACTGATCGGCCTCTTCATTGGAACCATGAAGCAATCGGCTCATATGGTCAGCGACCACATTTTCGCTGCCCTTCTTGTCTCTGATTTCAAGGTCGAATTCCTGGAGCAGTAGCATCCAACGTAGCAACCTTGGCTTGGCGTCCTTTTTAGTGAGAAAATACTTCAAGGCAGCATGATCCGTTTATACTATGACCTTGGTTTGAATTAGATATGAGCGGAACTTCTCAAGGGCAAAGATAACAGCAAGGAGCTCCTTCTCGGTGGTGGAGTAGTTCAGCTGGGCATCATTCAGGGTTCGACTTGCGTAGTAAATGACATGAGGGAGCTTTTCAACACGCTGTCCCAAAACAGCTCCTATGGCGAAGTCCGAGGCATCACACATTAGTTCGAATGGTAAGTCCCAATTTGGTGGCATGATGATGGGTGATGCCGTGAGCTTTGCCTTGAGTGTGTTGAATGCCTCACGGCATCCCTTAGTGACTTCAAATGTGGCGTCCTTGGCTAGAAGATCACACAAAGGTCTTGTGATTTTCGAGAAATCTTTGATGAATCTGCGATAAAAGCCAGCATGCCCTAAGAACGATTGAACCTCTTTGACTGTAATGGGGTACGGCAGCCTCTCTACTATGTCTAACTTTGCTTTGTCCACTTCTATTCCTCGGCTAGAGATCACATGACCCAAGACAATTCCCTGTTGGACCATGAAATGGCACTTTTCCCAGTTCAGCACTAAGTTGCTTTCTCTGCACCGTTCCAGTACTCGGGTTAGGTTAACTAAGCATAGTTCGAATGAATGTCCAAACACCGAGAAGTCGTCCATGAATACTTCAATTATATCTTCCACCATATTGGAGAAGATGCTCATCATGCAACGCTGAAAAGTAGCTGGGGCATTGCACAATCCAAATGGCATTCTTCTGTATGCAAAAGTGCCATATGGGCATGTGAATGTTATTTTTTCTTGATCTTCGGGTGCAATAGCAATCTGATTGTATCCTGAGTAGCCGTCCAAGAAGCAATAGTGGGAGTGTCCAGCCAGGCGCTCGAGCATTTGATCAATGAAGGGCAAAGGAAAGTGGTCCTTGCGTGTGGTTATATTTAGCTTTCGATAGTCAATGCACACTCTCCATCCTGTTTGAATCCGTTGAGGTACAAGCTCATCCTGCTCGTTTTTAACCACTGTGATCCCACTTTTCTTTGGCACGATCTGGACTGGGCTCACCCACTTGGAGTCACTGTTTGTGTGTGATATTGCAGACGCAGTACGTGGATATACAAGCTTGGGATTAATGTGCAGAAAAGAAAACGCAGTGATCTGTTGTGGAGACAGCCACATCAAATGTTGGAGGCATTACTTAAAATCTGCCAACATCCAAAGTTTTCGTGGCAAGAAGAAGAAAAACTAGTGAGTTATAAAATTGCAGATTTATCTTGCAAGTACAGGTTATTGACAGAACTCGATGAGCTTGAAGAAGTCACTTTTGAGCTACGTACGTACAATGGTTGTTGTTCAATTAGCAGACTAATATAGCCCGGCACTTCTTACGCCATCCAGTGATTACAATAGACCAGCAATGGAAAGAGTAAATAAACTTGATATCAGACTAAGTTTTTTTTTTTCTTTCATCAGATTTTGGTAATTAAAAGAAGCAAAATCAACAGCAGCAGTATCTTATATATTTAGTGCGGCTGCTGGTTTAATTTCAATAATATATAATTAATTAATGGATTGAATATTGATATGAAGATGTGGGGATGTGCAGAATTGATGCTGCAAAAGAATATCGGCTAAGGTCATCTAGAAAGCAACCTTAAAGCTATAATTTGACACTTGCATAGTAGCATGTGTTGTATGCTTCCATCAATGGCGTTCACAAAATTAATTTGGATTATTCCAACAACAATTAGCACATTATGATTTTGAATGGCCTTCATTAGGGCAGGGGCCTTCATTCCCAACATATACCTTTTTTGGTTCGGTAGTACGTCTAATATATGGTTAGAAGGAACTTATATATGTATGCTCCACAAGTAACGAGTTATATTTTTTTCCGGAATAATAAAGGAAAATCATTTATTACATGGTACCAGAGCCTACGGCTAGGATCCTCACCTGTCTCTCTTCCTTTGGCGTCCCTTTTCTTTCCCATGGCCACCACCTCTTCCTCAACTGCTCCCTCCCAAAAATACTGCTCAATTCACCAAATTTACTGAAACCAATTACCTCACCTGGCTTCGGCAAAATCAAACCTTACCTTCACGGTGCCAAACTTTGGGGATATGTTGATGGCACCATTCCTAAACCATCTCTCACCACCATGACTACTGCCACCGACACTCAACCAACACGATCCATCCCTAATCCCGACCATGATACGTGGTTCACCGTTGACCAACAAATCATTAGCATCCTCATCACCACTCTAACAGAAACCATCACACAGCTTACCATTGGTTTCGACACATCAAAGGCAATTTGGGACTACCTTGCACGTCATTTTTCCCAGAAGTCTGTAGCTAGTGCAACCAATCTCAAAATGCTACTTCTAGATCTCAACAAAGGCACTCAATCTGTTGACGAATACCTCCGTCATGCTAAATCAATTGATGATGCTTTGGTCTCCATTAACAAGCATGTTTCTGACGAGGACTTGGTCATTGCCACTCTTCATGGTCTTGGCCCCGATTACCTCATGCTTCGCACCGCCCTCACTCAAAATCCTCCGCTCCCTGATTTCATTGAACTTCGGGCTCGAATTCTCTCTTTTGATGCCCACGTATCATGGTCGGGATTAGGGATGGATCGTGCTGGTTGAGTGTCGGTGGCAGTATTCATGGTGGTGAGAGATGGTTCAGGAATGGTGCCATCAACATATCCCCAAAGTTTGGCACCATGAAGGTAAGGTTTGATTTGCCGAAGCCAGGTGAGGTAATTGGTTTCATTAAGTTTGGTGAATTGAGCAGTATTTTGGAAGGGAGCAGTTGAGGAAGAGGTGGTGGCCATGGGAAAGAAAAGGGACGCCAAAGGAAAAGAGACATGTGACGATCCTAGGCTTAGGCTTTGATACCATGTAATAAATGATTTTCCTTTATACAAATTTGTTTACAATGTACAGCTATATAGGAGATTTGTTTAACTGTTACAAGAAGTTATAAACAACATTAAAGACTATAATTACAAAGAATCAAAATTGATCTTCAGTTACACAATCAGTTTTGATTGAGAAGAGGAAATCTCTCTAACAGGGTTCAATATGCACCTAGAAATGGAAGCTTACACGTGTGTATATTAGACACACGAATGAACATATGAACTTAGGTTTATTCTAATCAAAATATAATTGATTAGATATATAAAAACGTTCCCCAAGACTTTCTTATCGAGATTGAATTCTAATATATGTATATATAGTCAATATATCTCAATGTGTTACTTAACAATGATATTGTTGATATAGAAAACTCATAAGCTTAAACCAAAATTAATATTTTGTCAAAAATACACCAATATCATTAGGACTTGTTGTTACTAAGAAACCAAGAACCAAAAATAGTCCAGTAAGATCGGAAATTAAATGAGAATCGATGTAGCAATCTGGTCAAACCAATTCAATTAGCTCACTTGTATTAGTAAGATGAGAAATCTTTATAATTGAATCTAAAGTGAATTGCAACTTAATATTAATATTCATTACAAAGACCATAGATACTAAAACGTTGGTGTCTCGCTTATCCATCCTTATTGATCTGACATGCCCACTCAAACTACCATTCACCCAATTCTTAACCCAACAATACATACACCAACTGATGAACCAAGAACTATATGAATCCCCAAATTTCTAACAACAATTGAAAAACTGGAGCAACTTTGGTTTGATCCTGATTAACAATCAAGAAGTGGATGAAGAAATCTGCGAAAGATTTCAAAATTAATCTGAAACTAGTATGAGAGAATCAATGCAGAAGTATTTAGAAAGCTCCCAAAAGTTGCTATCATCTGGGTCATTGCAACAAACAAAAAGAAACTAAGAATCAGATCATATCACTTATCTAGGCTATGCAAGTTACCCTCACATAATTTGAGTGTTGTCTGTTGATGGTTTAGCATATACACCACCACCGCTTCCGCGAGACTGAGCCTCGTTCAGGGTGATATTGCGGTCGTCAAGGTTCTGGCCGTTCATTCCTTCGATGGCGTCCCTCAATAGCCTTCTCGCTGCTGAAGGTGACGAAGCCGAAGCCCCTGGATCCTCCGGTCTCACGGTCGTTTATGATCTTCAATTCGATGATCTCGCCGTAAGGGGAAATGGCCGTCTCCAGCGCATCGTTGTCGGTGGTCCAGGCGAGCCCTCCGACGAAGGAACATAACTCGATCTCAGCAGAGGCCATTGCTAAAAGTAACCCTAAGGAAAAGATCAGAAATTTTAGGAAAAGGAAGAAGGGAACGAGAGAGCACTGGTTCGATAATACCTAATTTTAATGATGGTGGAAATTGAAAACCAATAGTAACCAGATCAGAAGGGAAGAGAAAAAGAAAGATAACCAGTCAACTCACCGATGCTCCCATTCCTGCAACCCGTGCCCCCCAGCTTCACCCCTTCATGCAACCCGACCCGCTCAACATCAACCCTTCTTCCAACCCGCGCCCCACACCATCCACCCTTCCTGCAACCCGCCCCCCTCACCATCAACCCCCGCCTCTCACCTTCAACCCGGCCTTCCTGCAACCCGCGCCGCTCACCATCCAAACTTCTTCCAACTCGCGGCGCAAATCTGAAAAATACGACACGACTAGCTGCCTACGACCACCATCCTCTTCTTTTGATAACATTTTACTAAAATGCCCTTTATTTCTTAGGTAAAAAATGACACCAACAGTTCCCTGAGTAAAAATTTCAATTGGTTTTTGGTGGGCGTTATTGTTTTCTTCTATTTTTCCCACCCTTTGGATCACTCCAGCCATTTAGGACCGCGGGATTTGGCAGACCATGTAATAACACGGTCCACCGAAGCCTGGTCGCACATATTCAGCCCGCTTTTCGGGCTTATATATATATATATATATATATATATATAAGACCAACAAGTGGCTTTGATGTCTCTCACGAAAGAAACATACACACGCTAACTGTCGCTTCACCTGACCCAAACAAAACTTTCTCTCCACCTTGCCAACCCGTCGACCCAAAGAGAGGAACCCCATTTCAACTGACCTACTTCAGCCGACCTTGACTTCAATTTTCAGCCACTCTACTTCACACAATTATCAGCTAAAAATCTACCTCACATTGGCCTTGATCTTCAGGCAACCTAGAGAGAAAAACCCTTCATTCTCTTTTCAATCCATCCACCTATAATCCTTGTTACAAATAGTGGATGATTGGGATTGGTTTTCAATCACCACCAAACAATGTGACTTTTATTTTATTAGTACACCCTACCAAGAAATTATGTCATCTAATCATATTAAAACACGTAAAATAAGAACACCACGTGTCATATGTACTGAAACCTATAAGAAATTTTCCTTGGTTTGACAATATTTCAACCTATTTAACTTACATTCTAACTAGGTCACATAAAAAATGGAGGTGACACATTAATATGTATATACTTCATAAAACACTGAATTTTGTGAGTTAATTCAATCTGCTCCAATACCTACAAAATATCAAACATAGCCTATACGTTTATATAATATCAAATAACTAATGGACTCTTAATTATGATACGTGCAGAATTGATGCTGCCAGAATAAAAAATAAAAACATCTGCTAAGGTTTAGCATCAATGCTAAACAACTTAATTTGGATATTCCCATAATAATTAGCAAAATTCTTGTTTTTTTTTTATTGGAAGAAAAATCTTGTATAGAAGGCTAATGAAAAGGAAAAAGGTTTATTTCTCTAGATGGTCATGTCTTAATAGGGTAAGAGCCTGAATTCCCAACATACGTTACGTTACTGTATTTTTCTTGTTAATAAATTTAAATTTATTGATTAATTTTTCTTAAATTTATAATTAGCTTCAGTTGTTCCAGTACCCCAATTAATTCTGGTATGCCCTTAATAAGCTGCTAATTAATGTGATTTGTTTATTTGAAAATACCAAATCTTTCATGCTTAAGCTAAGCATTGGTCATGTTTCAAGCTGGGATTCTTATCAACAATTCAACATAGGAGAAAGTGATAGGCAAAAAAGAATCACGAATCTTTGCCAGCAAAAAAATAACATATTTGTAGATACAAAGCAGCAGATGTGACCTCACATTTTGTAGGGAAAAAAAAGTTTAAGAGTGAGGAAGTGTAATAAATTTGCGAGATGTTACAGCTCCAACATATAATCAATATATCAGTTATATATGCTAATATTGTTTAGAAAATATTTATATCCATCATAGTGTGAATGTGCCCATTCTTTCATGGTTGATTATCGATTTTTTGATATGCAAGTATTATAATCGGAATTGTTAATTTTTTAAAACATCTATGTAAAAATCATCTATAAGAAAAAATCAATCAAATTAGAAATCATTTGGCAATTCGTATGTATTAAAACAATCAACGGTTTTATTAGTTGCATGTTAAGATATTTATGATGAATCGTCAAATATACTTAATACATATTAATGATAAAACTATCACTAATTTATTTAAATTTCTACATAGGTGATCTTTACATTATATATATATATACATATTCTTTGGGTTGAATTCTTTTTACTTTATCATTTAGCCTGTAAAAAAAAAGTAAAAAATTAATGTAACAGAACTTTTTTCATCTGCATTTGATCGATTTACAACTTACTTAAAAGGAAAACACAATATTCACATATTATTCAAATATTACAGTAAATTTTGCAGAAACTACAGTTTTACGCGTGCGTAGAATTATCTTTTAAAAAGTCAACTGTAATTTGTAAGGAGGAAGAACAAGTTGAGAAAGCCACATGTCATCAAGTTTAGTAGACAAATATGGAAACACAACCTGTGTATCCATGGTGTTCTGGAACCTCCCTTGTTAAGTAATAATAATACACTAAAAAGTTCAAATGTGTGTCTAAATTTAACATCCCTAACCTCGGGTGTCAAAATCCCATATGTTACAAAAATTTGTAAAATTTTCGAATGTAACGATATTGTTTATAATCTGTGGCGGATGAGAACTCAACCTAACTTGACAAAGTTTATATTCATCGTATCGACATGACTGAGCAATGCAGATCCAAGTGAAAACTCTGACTTGTGAAAACTCCCGGTATTATACCTGGTCCAGAGCTATAATGAAGGTTCCATGGAGCAGGAATGGATTAGCCGGATATCAAACTTCTAACTTACATGTTTCTCTAGAGCTTCTTCGGGTCACAAACTGACCTGGCAACCAAGGTCGAGTCTTGAAGCTTTTTCCTGTTGTAAAGAGTGTCTTGCAGACGATAAAAGAACTGCACGAGAAACAATGTATCCCATGAAGAAGGCAGAATCTGACCCCCTGAGCTTTCAGCTGCACACTTCCTAATGACTTTTGATCTGTCAACAACCTGAATGCTGAGCCTCAAGAAATACCATAGAGCATAGACTCAAAGGCAGCCCAGCCTCAAATCTTCAATTCATTATCGCATCAACTTTTTTGGACTACCGGGTCACAAGCCAACCTGGTTTCACAAGGACATCTTGCTTAAAGTTGCGACCAGTGACTGAAGTAGACTCACCCTGACGACGGAAACACTGCACAAGAAAGGATGTTAATTTACAAAAGTTTTTACGAAACTGGTTTTTCATAAGAGCAGAATATTGCAGAACTTGAAGGTACAGCAGGTCATCTTACTGGTTTGCATTATAAAATAAGTAATGAAAGGTGAGACTATTGAGATTCAAAAATTCCTCATTGCATGATTAAAACTCAACATTACGAACCTTGTAACAGACTATGGTGTCATCGGGGTACATAGCAAAAAGCTTAGTTCCAAGACGTGCATGACAAGAATCACAAAGGCTTTCATCATTGATCTGCACATGCCTTGACTTCTCCTCCAATATTGCTAAACTTGCATCAGTATCTAAAGCGCGGGACATATTGTGCACAATCTGAAAAAGAAATAAATGTATAGGGATGAAAAGCACATAGCTCAGAAGAGGCTACATGCAAAAGACATTAAAATAAGAAACCAGATTGACAACTCAGTTATGATATAGAGGAACACATAACACAATACTAACAGGAAAAATGAAAAATTCTTTATTATGGTAGACGAAAACCTCAAACACAAAAGAAACTTACCCGTCCTTGACGGTGATGATGAAGGCGAGCTCTCAGCATCCTTAATATAGTCTCTGAGGCAAGTTGAAGAGGCATATCTGGGGACAATCTCTGCAACATCAAACCAGAATTTTTGCACAGAAGATGAGAAACATCAAAATACTTGGCAGACTCCCCAACAATAGAATTCAGCCTTTAAGTAACAAGAAACTGAACAAAAGTGTATGTGCATAGGTGCAAACTTCCAATGACAGAGAGAGAGAGAGGGAGAGATTTGACCTCTAAAACTTGCAAAGGATCCAATGATTCCCCATGATTGTGGAGTAGGCAAACAGCAGCTTTAAACATAGGTTCCTTACCATCTTGGGGATCCAAATACATATCAAGTAACCTGAGTTCTCACAGAACAAAAAAAAAAGACCGAGAAGCAACTTTTAAATACATCAGAGAGATACTTTGCATGAATGTATAAGGGTGTGTGTGTGTGTGAGAGAGAGAGAGAGGAAGCAACTGCATATAGACATCTGGTCTCCCAATCTCAGCGCAATATTGCTCAGCTGCTTCACTGTTTTCCAGCTTCCTGTAAAACAATTGTATATTAGTTCACATATGCTGAGCTTTGCACCAATTTGGTTGTCATCATAAAATAATTATTGCTTCACATTTCAGCAGATGCTACTGAATCCCATGTAATTGGGATTACCATCCCATGCATTTGGGATTAAGTTACAGTAACTACTGGGAAAAATATTCTAACGCGCCTTTAATTGTGTCAAACCAAGAAACATACTAAAAAGCCAGAAAACACTAAGTTAGACCATAGATCAGCACTTGCCAACTTACTGTGAAAGCCCATAACTGAAGCATAAATATAATCTCTTACTATTTGTACTAGTCATAAACCTTGTGTGATGCAACAAATTTGTAAGCACATAAATTTTCATGATTCACAAAAGTTGATAGACGTAGAATTTAAGAAATGTCTATTAGAAACATCACAATATCAAGATAATACTAGAATTTATCAGTATATCTCGGATGGTGGATTCACACAAAAAGAAAAAGCCCTCAACTTGTGCCAATAAAATTATCAAGATGATAGGCATAGAAATTTAACTTATACAACATTGCAGATAGTTTAGAAAGCAAGAAGAAACTTACAATGCTAAAATTTGGAGCACCAATGCCTCTTGCCCTAGTTTCTTGTAAAGAATAGCCTGTAGAATAAATCCGAAATCAGAGACTAGCAGTAGCATTATAAACAAGTAAGAACAATCATTTTGGCACTACAAAATTATTTATGTCATACGTGACTGACCACCAGCTAATTTAAACAAGCTTAATAACTAACTTTTCCAAGGCCTCAGAGTACATACACATAATCAGTATATTCAGATAGCAAAAGTTAAAGAAGAATGCATGACATGGTCTATAAAAGAGTTATGACAGACCTTTTCTGACCACAACTCTGATCCCCCAATCATTTCAAGAACCTCCTCCGGGTCATACAAGTCTGAAGATTCTAAAAATATCTGCAGTCTTTCCCGAACAGGACTTTGAAAGATCAAACTTGTTCTATGGTCAGAGACTCTTGTTGCTTCTATTCTTCCAGGATCAAGGCAAGCAATTTCTGCTTGAAAAGCTTCAATTGCTGACTTGGCAAGTGAGAGAGCATATAATGTATGGAACTGACTGTCAATCGATTCTTGGTCTTCAATCAACCACTGAAGGTATCTGTACACATAAAGAGGTTAAAATCAAATCTACACCATAAAGGTCAAATCACACATGGACAATGTCTTTTTCTTTCTTATAAGTAATACAAGTACGTAAAAGAAAATAAAGAAAAATTGAATATGGAAACTGCATTTGACAAAGCAAATAGCACCTGCCAAAACAGCTGCATAAAAGAATAGGACTTCAATGAATATATTGGGCAGTTTCTCATGGTTTACTGACATTGAAAAAGTTCTAATGGCAACTATGTGAGTCTACTCTGCACTCCAACAAATTGTGGGTGACGTCATAAATTCTCAACCCAAATTCAATAATGTCATCATGTTTTTTAGATAGCCAAATCATGATAATGTCAAGACATTCAACTTGAACCCATCTACGGTTAGAAGGATTGGGATTATCGGACTCATAAAACAACCACCAATTTTAAAGTTTGGGATTGCATACTTGCCAGTTTTTTACAACACTTATACGGGAAGAGCTCAAATATATTGTAGGCCTATTGAAAGAGTTGTCTTTTTTTCCTTTTACTTCAGAAGTAAACAATTTCATTTACAGATCTCTAAATGGTTAGAGTGGAAATAAACCTATATGGTACAGGAGGTTAAATGAAATGACCTCAAACCCTCATGTGCACACATGCCTACACTAGACTTTCTACTAGGCATGTCAAGGGTACCCATTTCACCAGTGTATTAGTATTTTGGTGCAAATCAAGTAACAATTTGTACTTACGCATAAGTTAAATAGGTATAATATGGGTTTCATGGCTACCGATTACACCCAAGTTAATGAGTATAATATGGGTTTCATGGGTACCCATGACGATCGGTACTTGTACGGCAGTCCATGCAATTGACATACCTTTGAAATATCTCTGCCTTCTTTGGATCAATAGCTGCAATAACTTCATCTGCAGTACGAAAAGACAAATATTGAAGGATCAAGCACAGAAAAAAAAAGTTTCTGATAAATTAGAACAGTTTTATATCTTATCAGTAACCATTTGTTAGTATTGACACCATATAGATAGAAACAGAACGTAATACAAAAGGCTGAATTTTTTTTATATGAAACAAAAATATGAAAAGCTGATATTTTAATTACAGTTTTGAAATATTTTGATGCCTTACTGCATAAGGGTACTCAAAGATGAATACCTAAATGCAAACATTCTGGAGCGGCACAGGCATAAAGATGTAAACTTCTTATAAATCATTCACCTTACAACTTGATACTTCCCTTGAGCTCTGGTGACTTTTAGGTCAATTTAATATTTTCAAATTTTGTTCCTTGGTGAAATGGAAAATGTAATTACTGTCGTGTATCAGAAATGAATTTTCAAACCAAAATGAAAATGAATACTCAAATTTTGAATTAAACTTGTGGAAACGGAACTAGTTCATTTTTTGTTATTAGAAACAAAAGATTTTATTAACAATAAGTTGAACGTGGATACAAGCACTATCTGTTGGACTGAGAAGCAACTTCAGAAAACTATGATGACAGAGAGGAACATGGTCAAGAAAAAAAAACCCCACAAAACCAAAATGCATTGGGGCATGAAAGAACCCACCTGGTGGAAGTTGATAAGCTCTTTTCTCTGATGTTAAAACCTGAACTGCAAACACTTGGTTGATATCCGCCACCTAACAGGACCAACCAGCTCTTAATTAAACATTGGACTTAAAAAGCACAATACCTTCGGCTGTTTTTAAAACCATTAGATTACTGAAAATAAAACAAGATGACGATCCAAGATAAAGTAGAAATAATTGTGCAAATGATTAACACGTACCCATCCAAGATGTGGCAGAACAAGCTCTGGATCAGATGACTCCTCAAGAAGCTTTGATGCCTCAGCTGCAGCAATCTCCTTACCAGAGGTATTATTTGTACCACCACCCTGTGAAGCACTCTCCAAGACGGGGTCTTTCCATAGGCCAGATGAATAATTTCTTGCCAAGATGCGCCAGATACCAAGAGCCTTCGCGCTCATTCCTTTACTTGCATACAGGAAGGCAAGTGTAGGTAAATGCCCAGAGTCGTCTAATAAAGCTTCCAACTCCTCCTGCACTGCCCATGGAAGTTCTACAGTCATCCTTTAAGCAGGCTCCAGAAAATGGCCTCTGTTTTTCAATGCATTGGAATGCTAAGATTGTTTACTAACATCCACACAGTGCATTGTCTTGAGGCCTATAAAGTACGTGTCTCTTGATTCCAATACTAAACATAAATATAATGTCTTCAAAACCAGGGCATGTTGCATGGTTCTCACAATTGCTACCGTAATATGGTATACCCTTTCTAGTTGGTTAAAATTCCAAGTATTCTTTTAGAAGTTAAATATCGACCGGGTTTCAACCCAGGTAGGCAGGCCGCAATTGAAGTTATACGGTGGTCCAATTTGAGGGAAATATTCTGTTGGTTTCATTTTAAATTTTCTTTCAACTACAATAACTATCAATCTCATTTATATTATCCTAACTTTTTCTCTGATTTACATTCTGGTATAAACAAAAAATATAAGCAGATATCCTAAAATGGATAAACTGGGTGTGCAATGACAACCCTACTTGTCAAAAGGATTTAATAACATTTAAAAT
The DNA here is from genome assembly GCA_037349345.1 of Oemleria cerasiformis. Classification (NCBI taxonomy): domain Eukaryota; kingdom Viridiplantae; phylum Streptophyta; class Magnoliopsida; order Rosales; family Rosaceae; genus Oemleria; species Oemleria cerasiformis. The sequence continues at coordinate 2,904,181 of JAZGTL010000019.1, read as the reverse complement.
ACTCAATAGTTTTTAAGATTTTCTAAAACCCCATCTGACAATATTTTTCTATCCATTTCCTTTGGTACTTCAACCAAAACCAAAGCTTTGGGCACTGGATCACATATAATCTTCTTTTTCGAATTGTAAGTACTCATGTACAAAATGAACCATTCAAATTCACAATCTTAGATTCTTAATAAAAAGAAGACTAGAAATACCACATGATGGAAACAGGAACTCCTGATTTAGGAAAGTTGTAAAGCACAAATCCTTCGGCATAATAACCAAATATCTCATAGGAAGTAGCAACATGGAGAAAATATAAGAAACAAGGAAACATACCACGACACAAGAGTTTTGTGATGATGCTAGTTTCTCCATGTCATAGACATTATTTACAGCTCGGTAGAGGTACATTAGTAGGGTGTCAACTCCCTCCTTCACTGAAGGAGTCAACTCTTTCTCACGAGAAGCCTCCAAATACCTGTAGTAAAAATGTGTATCAAGAAGTTGTAATCCATATGCTAGTTCTCAAAAAATTAATAGCTAGATAATAAAAAATCCACAGAAAGGACAGAAACATTTAACGAATAACCAGAAGCAATTTAGGCACCTGGTAATTGATTTGATGGCAGACTCTAACAAATTATCTCTACTTGGAGGATTCAGGAGAAATGCATCATCTACCACCGTTTCTACACCTGCTTTCCTAAGAAATATTGCCCTTTGGATTGCCATCAATCCGTCATCAACAACATCTTCCAGAGGTGCAGGGGGAGGATGCAAACCCCAATAGCGATTTCTAGGAACCTAAAACCGCAAGTTCAAATTCTATGATTACAAAATTAGAAGGTAACACAACACAAGAAATCAGTAAGCTAATAACAGAACTCGATACAGTTGTTCTAAAATGGTTCCTAAAATGCAGGATTGCAGACGTGATTCTATTTTCAAATTAGTTTTGGGAGGAAATTTTCTTTGAATTTGTATTTTCACTGACTAATACAAAGGCACAACATAGTTTTTTCCCAATTGTTTGCATTCACAAGGTAGTTTTGATTGCTACGTAAAACATATAAAGGATAAATTGAGTATCGTTATCCATTTTTTTCTTTTATCAAACTATACCTCGGCTTCGTATTTTTTCTGGTAATCAAACATTCCCAGAAAAAGGCAATGAGAATTTAACCTAGATATCTAATAAATATCACACTCCAGTCCTTATTTACCTACTATGCATTTCGATGGTAAGTTATCTTCTAAAGGAAACAAAAAATGTAATCACTGACCTTTAGAGCATGTCAAACTCTCCTCTAATTTTCTATTAAGGTAGAGACAACATATATGAGTTTTTATTTTATATCAGAAGACAATTGCATGAACTGAATACCCTAACAATGCTTTGGAAAAAAAAAAAATACCCTAACAATGAATATAAAAGAGCATACCAGTAGTGACCATTGATTTGGATCTCTCATTATGAATGGAAATACTTCAGAAGGTTGCATCGTCTCAGATTGCAAAAAGTGATTCACTGCTTCTTCAAAATGCAAATCGAAAAGCAAGAGAAAACCCACTTGAGCATGAACAAACGATAGCATATCTTTTGATAATTCACCCTCACACTCAAGCTCCTCCACCAAGGAGATGGCTTCCTTGAAGTTTTTTTTTCTCAACAGATCTTTAATTTGTTCTTCAGAAGGTAATCTCCGATAGCAAACAACCTGGAAATTTTCAACATGGAAAAAGACAAAAAAAATGAAACTATTAACAATATGCAATCATAGAAAACATACAATTGTATGCATCACCATCAACACTTAAAGGTAACTCATAAACAATCATTTCTCAAGAAAACCAGAAAAATCTATGGGATACTGGCCATGTTCAAGTGGAAAGCATAGAGTTTATGAGACTAGCTATGTACAAAGGTTTCAGTAAAACATTCTTAAACATTTTTCCAAAGACTTGTTTACCATCACAGTATCTGCAAGTATAAACAAGAACATCACTCATGTAGTCATGTCTAACCAAAGTATATAAATAACACACTGCTTTGGCTCTAATCAAATGCAGAAGCAAAATTTCCCACCAACAGGCTAGACGACAGAAACTTGGGATCTTCTTTTCAATCTTCATTTATTGATAAAGCCACATAAAAAGGTCATAACTATTAACAAAAGCTTAACAAGGAGACAATCATGTCATACACGAGAGAGGATAAAATAATTGGTAAAATTTGTCACAGCACAAGTATTTGACCTAAAAAAAGGATAAACTCAGGAGTGTATGTTCATATGACATACTATATAAAAAGCACTTTGATGAAGGAAACTTTAAGTAATCAGCAAAAAAAAAGAATTCCTTTTGCTAATTTGGCTCCAATTAATTTATGATCTCCTCACATCAAAACCCTTGCAGACTCAGTAGTCAGTACAATCATCAAAATGATCTTGGTTCAAATGAAAAACAAGAAATGTAAACTTAACCATACAAATGTTGAAACTACGAGTCATCTAATTTATACTCCATTTCCGCTTATTGAATGCAAATTATCATTCACGCTAACTGATAAATATAGCACTGGTATAAAAGACCAGAAATGCAACCTCAAAATAGGAAAAAAAAAATAAAAAAAAGAGGAAAATTTGTCCATGTCTCTAATGAAGCAGAAAGTATAAATTAAGCACTGGATTGATATTTTTCCATACCTTGGTGGGTGTTGCAACAACAATAAGTTTTCCACTTCCATCTTCCTCATCTGCAACAACACAAGGCCCTCCAACCCCTTCACCTCCAAAAGTCACCATCTGAATACAAATGCCTGTTTTCTTATGATACAATTCCATCTGTCCATCCCTCACAACAACCACATATGAAGATATCTCCCCAATAGAATCCGGGCTACTATGGAACACCAAGCTACCACCAACTGGTTGCCCATGTGCATTAGCTATGATGCCAACATTGTCCACCAACAAAAGAACATTCCATTCTTTACACAACAATTTAAGCCGTGGCAGGCTAGAACCATCCGGTAACGAAAATATTACACCACTTTGTCCCGTAACACATGAAAATAAACTATACCCATTAACCGTACTGACAATTATTGAATCATTGAGCCATACCATGTCCATAACCCCATCAATACACTGAATTTCTTTTAGAATTACAAAAGACCCATCATCGATGTCTAGGTCACTTTTACCTACTCTATTACTTAAAATAAGCTCTACCAATACCAATCTTTTACCCATTACGACAGAGAAAACATGATTACCTTCACGCTGCTGGACTGTTTCCTTCATTTTCAATCCATTTGCTCTGATCCCGCTTCCCAGCTTTTGCAAAAACCGTTGACTCGTGCTTGTATAGTCAGATGAATTGCTAAGACCGGACAAATTCGAACATTCTGATTCACTACTTCGCAACCTTCTCGTGATGACAGAAATTCCTCTCACGAAACTTAATCTCTTCACGGGCTGTAACAGAAGCAAATCAACCAAAAGCAAAAACCCATCCAAAAGCACCAAAAGCTTCCCAATCTCACCAAACACTTGTATAGACTCCACTGAGGAATTGCCAACCAAAACTTTTCGCAAAAGTGAAATGTTCTGTGGGACTGAAGGGCTGTTGGAAGGATCAGATGGGAACTGATCATCTAGGTTGCTCGTGTTTGCAGATAATAATATAAGGGTTCCAAACTGAGTCCCAAGATAAATTAGACACTGGGAGCTGGATACCTTGGAGATAGCGAGGGATGTAACTTGTGCACGAGAGTGGTCATATAGATTGAAGAATGATAGTGGTTCAAGGACAGTGCGAGCTCTAGGGTCAGGTTTGGCCATGTATCAAAGGGCTAGTAATTGAAGGCAAGCACCATAAGATAGAAGACTCCCTGGAAAATGCAATTAACTCAAAACTTATCACAAGGCTAAGCACTACAATTCTTATAACGACATTCTACATCTCAAAAAAAAAGAACAAATATAATACACAATGGCGGTAGAAATGTAAGTACTAATAATAGAGCAATCCCGGGTTGAAACTATACTGAATTAATCGGATAAACAACAACCCAAATGTAAGCATTGTTGAATCTTCTTTCCTTTCCCAACATTATCTCATAAACTAAGTTTTAAATTACACATCTATAAGCATTCAACTGCACAAATTCAAGCCACCGTGCAATAAAATAATACCAAATTCATTTTGGAAATCACTAACAAAATAAAAGTGAACGTATGGCAATACCCCAATTCCTGTCAATGTGAAAGACCTAAAACCCATGAAAAAGTTTCAATTTTTTTTCTCTTCACACTCTAATTGATCATTTTGAAGATCGAGTTGAATTTCGAATAAACAAAGCAAAAAGAGGGAGAAATTTAACAGAAGATTCATACTTGGGAAGCTATAGGCAGATCGCAGGAAATCGACAGAGAAGCTTGCCGAAGCTTAATGACAAACTGTCCCCAAATTAGAACTCAACTCACCCAACCCCACAATTCGCAGAACCCAACTTTGAATTCGAGACTCACTCACCGTCACCGGCGCTGCAATCGCAATAGCACCATCGCACCAGCGTCGTCTTCTTCATCACGACATCACCTCTCTATCGCGTCGCTGCAATCTCTTACCCAGACTCAAATCGACTCACCTTCGTCGGCGAAGCTTCCATCGCGTTGAGGACGCCTCCATCCCGACTCGCGAGTCGGCGATGCCTCCATCTCAGGTATTGAGTCCTCTCGATCAATCAATCCAGTCGTCGTCTCGAGTATCTATCCTCCGTCTCTCTGGAAGTCTGAAATCCTTGGATTGGAGATGGAGTCGATGACTCTGTCTCTTACTCTCTTCAGTCTTCACGACCTTCCAGAAGACTCGTGAGGAAGAAATGGGTGGCGGAATTGGTCTCTGTCTCTCTGGTCTCTATCTCTCAACGGTCATTCCATCAAATTTAAGGGCGTTGAAGACAAAGAAATTGTTGGAGTAACTATTTTTATCTAATATCTTGTTCTTTCTTCAACAATTTCTGATTTCAAGTGGACCTCCAAGTAGATTCGAGAGTAATTAAGAATATAATAATAAAATTAAATATTAAATGTATAAATTAAAAAAAAATTATTCCTCTTATTTTTATTTTTAAAAAAATTATAAATTAATATAATTTATTTCATTTTAATTTTTTAATAAAATTAAAAAAATAAATTAGCACACAGATTAAGGGATGCAAAAGAATCTAATTGGAATAATAAACGGGTGGTGGACGGTGGACCAATCCAAATTAATTAATTAAGACAATTTGCAATTGTCTTTTACTCTCAATCTCTCACTGTCTCTGCAATTGCAATTAAGACAAATTGCAATTGCAATTGTCTTAGTATCACCATAACTAGCGTCAATACCCGTGCGATGATGCGGATATAAAAAATGTTAGAATTGAGAAATTAGTTGAACCTATAGTTTATAGAGGCGTGTGATTTTTTGGTTGGTATTATTCATGTTTCAGAAGAAAATTGATATGAACTAAAAATGGAGGTCCCTTTCTCACAAAAAAAAAACCCCCTAATAATCACTTTCAATATACTCAACCATCTAAGATAATTAACTTTTGATATTTATAATTTTGACCCAAGTATATAAATAAAAAAAAATTAAAAAAATTTATCTCAGTTATCTCTTAGTTACTTCACATTCATTTTTCCCCAATCTTCTCCTATCCACCTTCATCCTCTTCCATCCACATTCATCCTCTCCAAGGAACCTTCATCCCACCTTCATCTTCAACCTAGAAAAAAACTCCAGAAAACCACCTTCATCCCACCTTCATTTTCATCCCACATCGGAGGAAGACGAAGACGAAGAGGAAACAGCCTCCCCCTTCATTTGGAGATCTTAATCTTCATCTGGGTTTCTGGGTTTATGGGTTTCGCAGTTAGTTACCGATTAGTTCCCACTTACATACAAGTTGGTAACCATTTAGTTACATAACCAGAAACCCAAATGAAGCTGAAGATGAAGATGAAGAGAGAAAAGAGGATACAGAGGAAGAGGAAGAAGGCGAAGATGACGCAATCTACTCCTTCATCTTTATCTGGAGATCTTTATCTTCATATTCATCTAGAGATCTTCACCTTCATCTGGAGTTCTTCATCTTCATCTTCATTTGAGTTTCTGGGTTTCGCAGTTAGTTACCGATTAGTTCCCACTTACATACCAGTTGGTAACCACTTAGTTACATAACCAGAATATGAAGATGAAGAGAGAATAGAGAAAAAAGGAAGTAGAGGAAGAGGAAGAAGACGAAGAGGAAAATGACGTAGCATCCTCCTTCATCTTCATCTGGAAATCTTTATCTTCATCTTCATCTTCATCTGAAGATCTTTATCTTCATCTTTATCTGAAGATCTTTATCTTCATCTTTATCTTCATCTGGGTTTCTGGGCTTATGGGTTTCGCAGTTAGTTACTGATTAGTTCCCACTTACATACCAGTTAGTAACCACTTAGTTACATAACCAGACACCCAGAAATCCAAGACACATGAAGATGAAGATGAAGAGAGAAGAGAAAAACGAGGATGTAGAGGAAGAGGAAGAAGACGAAGAGGATTTCTGGGTTTGGATGGGAGAGGATTTCTAGGTTTGGATGGGAAAGGATTTCTAGGTTTGAATGGGAGAAGGTTTCGGATTAGAGAGATGACGATGAATGGGATATTAACTAATGGGGGTTTTTTTTATAGTTTTGTTTTGTTTTTATACTTGGGTCAAAATTGCAAATATCAAAAGTTAATTACCTTAGATGGTTGAGTATATAGGAAGTGGTTATTAGAGGTTTTGTTTTTGTGAGAAAGGGATATTAGTGACAATTTACCTAAATTTTATGTATGAGAATAGAAGATTATAATTAATGGCTATGCATTGATTTATCTGTGTGCCGAGTTTTGTCAAAAGAAATGAAATAATGAAAAGTAAATAAGGGCATAAGAAATGTTCAACTATAGAACTCATAATCAAAAATACTACTAGACCAACAAAGTCCCTCCGAAAATAGCGGTAAGGGTTTTAGAGTTTTCGCAACCATAGTTGGCTTATGCGCTTCCGCCGTCTGGTCTATGAGCAACCTGTGATTTTCTGATCGGCGATAATAATTTTTCTAAGCGCGTTTTGGTGATGTGTCATAGAGGTGATAACTAGAAATTTGAGTGCTCAGTTAGCAATCTCTACTGCTGAAGCAGAAGAGATCATTCTGGAAAACGAGCCCCTACCCTCCCTGAATTCGAAGCTGCTGCTAGTAGGAAGACTGCTCTCTGCGAAGCCTTACCATAAAGATGCACTCATTGGAACGATGAGGGCCATCTGGCATTTGCGGGAGGGATTTACAGTGATCCCAGTGGAGGGTTCTGATCGATTTATGTTCTCTTTTTCCAATGACTTTGATCGCAAGGTTCTTAGAGGGGCGTTGTGGATGTTCGACAAAGCCCTATTTGCCTTGGTTGCCACTGATGGACGCCAAGAAGTTGATGAAGTAAGCTTGGATCGCCAGGAGTTTTGGGTACGAATCCGGAAAATCCCGCCCATTTTTTTGAATCCAGGATTGGCGACGAAGGTTGGCAATCACTTGGGGAATTTTTTAGGTGTTGACAAAGGGTTGAACGGTAATTGCCTAGGTAGTTTCCTCCATATTCGAGTGGCAATTTTGGTGAATGCACCATTGAAGAGTTTTGTAACATTGAAGTTATTTAGTGATGAGTGATAGAAGAAATACTAAACACAATATTTATGAACTTTATTTCTACTAAGTATAACTTTGCAAGTGCAGAAAATCGTTGGAGATAGTATAATGACAAGCAAAGGTCGATCCCTCGAGGACTTGTTCAACGATTAACCCAATTAAGTTCAGATTTGTTAACTTATAGAAAAACACACACACACACACACAAGAGGGGTTTTATGAATGAGAGTTGAAAATTAAAGACAAGTAAATCAAAGTGCAGAAAATAACAATGCAAGAATGAAAGGTTGATTGTTTGTTAACTAAGGCGAATTAAGGCTTACTATCCACTCTAACCAATTATAGTCCTTAACCAGATTTTCTTGACCTAATTACTATGCAACTTCTGAATTAAGTGCCCATGCAAAGGTCCTGATGGTTGGCCCACTCCACATATATTATTCTCTCTTACTTGGCATGTTCTAAGCATGATGTGTACTCTAGAACGTCTATCACTTACCAGTTAAGATGATGCATGAAGTACAAAGAGAATTTAATGACACTACACTAGCCTAGAAAAGTGATGTGCATTCCTAGAGCGTTGTGAATTCCGACTACAAGATCGTTTCTTAACCTCAACATCTTGATGCTCATGAATTACAAGATGATATAGTGGTCACTCAAGCAATTCCATCAATAAGTTATGCAAACAAGGTAGCAAAACTCATAGGCATAAAGGAATGGTAGTTAAAGCAGTAATCAGAGTTATTCATCATGCATAGCAATCAAAATCAAAATCAAGAACCAAAATCTAATTAACAAACTAACATGATTAGGGCTTCAAGCATCCCTAATCCTAACAAAAACTACTCACGCATAACTGGGATTAAAACAGATATAATTGAATTCATAATTAATTTGCAATAATAAAAATAAGGTTACAGAATAGATTGTTGAATAACAGGCACAACAGAGCCACGGCAAAGCCTTCTTCTCCAAGCTCCACGCCTAATAATCTGTGTGTAAAATATTATCTCTAAAAATCTGGTCTCCCTTAAACACTGAACAAAGGCTCCCTTTTATAGACAAAGGGAAAACCTTGTTCTATAATGATTGATAAAACCCTAGCCTAGAATGTTCTGGAATAGTTATTCTACTTCTAAGTAATTACAAAGTCCCTAAAATCTATTAGAACCAATCAGAACGTGGTTGGGAGTGTGAATGCAAGCTGGCCAGTGGGAACACAAGCTGGTCGCGGACTGCCCGCGGTCTTCCCGCGGTCAGACGCTGGAACTTAGAACTTGGCCCTTCGAATGTCTTCGTCATAGGGGTCTGGGAATGCGCTTTTGAGGCACACCACGAGCATAGTAGAAGCGTATCTTCGCTCATGTCAGGCGCACAGGTTGTCAAGCTTAGCGCAGAGGAGGAACTTTGATCCACCGCTGGCGGAACAGGAACCCGAGTTTAGGCGCAGAGGCTGGGCTCGGATGGGAAGTTCTTGGGACATGTACTCGACATGTCCTGGCATGACCTTAGCACTTCTAGGACATGAACTTGATATCATGAGACACAGGTTTGGGACCCGGATGACATGATCTGAGGTACTTGGCCTAGGACTCAAAATAGGCGCACTAGCGCACTGACGCACTCAGGACCTAGTTCAGGACCTGATATTGAAATGAGGACATCTCCTTCATCTGAACTCCGATTTGAGTCATTGTTTTCGCGTTCTTCTCATATTTTACCTATCTTTCCAAATCTGCACAAGTCTCACAATATTGATCATTTTCTACTATTTATGGCACGAAATCATTCAAAAGACATGTAAGAGAGACATATAAAGACATCAAAATGATGCATAAATAATGATTGATCAATGAGCCGGCTAACCGTTATGAAGTTGAGTATGAACGTTTGCCCTATTTTTGTCTCAAGTGTGGCAGACTTGATCATGTTGGGATTGTGTGTTCTTTCTTCCCTCAGGATGACCACGTTGAGGAGGCTTATGGCAGACTTAAAACGTCTGTGAAAGAGGTGTATAATATCTCCCCTAGTATAGGGCCAAAGGCAACGATTTTCGATTTGGGGGCTCGAGCCAAGGGTTTGAATGGAGATAAACCTTCTTCTCTGGTCCAATCTGGGGTGATTCGATCGCATGCTGATACTTTTGATGTTATTGGGAATAACTCTGAACCACGGGATCCTGAGGGTTTGGGGGCTGAACTCGGCTCTGCAGTAAAGAAACGTTGTCTGGGGAATGAGGAGGTTACCGTGGAGCAGGGGGTACTGATCATCAATTATGCCCTACCCACTATGACACCACATGAGAGGGACATGGTGAGTGTAGAGAGAGAGCCAACAGAAGAAGGACAGAGTATGGGATATGGAAATAAGCACGTTGGAGACACTGAGGTAGTTCTGGCTACATTGAAAAGTCAGCAGGGAAACGAACGACACCGAGGGTTTTTTATAGGGGGCTCTCGGTCGACTCTAAGCCCCCAGAAAAAGAAAAGTTTGACAAAATCGTCAGGGTCCTCATCCAAGCGTGGATTGCGTTATGGAAAATCGGTAGTTCAATCTACAAAAGTGATGGGGTCTTTGAATAGGATTCACCAGTCATGAGCCTGTTATGCTGGAACATCCGTGGGTTGGGTTCAACGAGCTTTGAGGTACCATTTCAAAGCTAAAAAACCAGGGGTACTATTTCTAATGAAGACAAGGAAAACTGTGAAACAAATGGAGGTCCTAAAGGCTCAACTTGGTGTGGCAGTAGGTTTTTTTGTGAGTAGAGTAAGGTTATCCAGGGGACTGGCGCTATTATGGGTGCATGGTGATGAGGTTACTGTCTATTCTTATTCAGTGGGACATATTGATGCATTTGTTAGAGAGGTTGGAGGGAAGGATTTCCGGTTCACCGGATTCTATGGTCATCCGGAAGTAAGGCTTTGATACTATTCTTGGGAGTTGCTACGGCGTCTCAATTATGAGGTAAGGCAGTCATGGATTGTGGGCGGAGATTTTAACGAGGTGGAAAGTGTGGAGGAGCATATGGGCAGGAGAATGCGACCGGTGAGCCACATTAGCAAATTCTGTAATGCTTTGGAAGACTGTAGTTTGAGATCACTTCCATTCAAAGTTTTGTCCATCACATGGTCTAATAAATGGAGTGGTGATGGTAATGTGAAGGTTCGTTTGGACAGAGGGTTGGATAATGATGCTTTTCTCCAGCTATTCTCTGAGAGTCTAACTTTCCATATGAACTCATGGGCGTCAGATCACCTCCCAGTATGGATTAGTTTGGGAGCCAGCTTTGTAAACAGACGGCAGCGCATGCGTTTCTTTTTCGAAGAAGCCTGGACCAAGGTGGAGGGGAATAAGGACTTTGTAATTCAAATGTGGAATGAAGGGCCACGATCTGTCTTGTCAAAATTTGAGAATTGTAAGCCTGCTTTCCAACAGTGGAGTCGGGATGCAATAGGAAATATTCCTAAGAAGATATAGAAGTTGCAGAACCATTTGGACATTTTCATCTGCCCTTGTCCCTCTCAGCGTGAGTTGCAAGTCCAAAGTAGCATCGACATGGAGATTGATTCCCTTAGAGCTCAGGAGGAGCTCATCTGGTGCCAACGTTCTCGGGTTTCGTGGCTTCATGATGGTGACCGTAATACAAAATTTTTCCACCAGTTTGTAAAGGATAGAGGACGGAGGAACTATCTTCATGATGTCTTTGATTCAAATGACCAAAGGCAGAATTCTGATGAGGGAATTGGGAAGGTATTTGATGAGTATTTCCAGTCTTTTTTTTGTAGTTCTAACCCTATTTCTTTTGATGTGGTTTTAGAGGTAGTCAATCCTGCTATATGGCCGAGCCATAACATAGACTTGGATGAGTGTTTTAGGCGGGAGGAAGTAGAGACGGCTCTGTTTCAAATGTTTCCCACCAAAGCCCCTGGAGTTGATGGGCTGCCAGCTTTGTTTTTCCAACACTATTGGGACGTGGTCAGAGAGGAAGTGGTATCTTTTTGTCTCTCGGTTCTAAACGAGGGTGTAAGTGTGCTGGATGTTAATCATACATTGATCTCACTTATTCCTAAGGTGGACCATGCCACGAAAGTTACGGTGTATAGACCAATTTCCTTATGCCGAGTCATTTACAAAATAATCTCAAAGACCATTGTCAACAAAATGAAGCCAATGATGTCAGTGGTAATTTCTGAATTTCAAAGTGCCTTTGTTTCTTCTCGTTTAATTACTGATAATATACTGGCTGTTTTTGAGAGTATACATGCAATTAGAAGAAGAGGTTCGAGCGGGTTGAAGAAAATGATCTTGAAATTAGATATGTCAAAGGCCTATGACAGAGTGGAATGGGGTTTTATAAAAGGAATGATGGAGTGGTTGGGTTTATCCGATAAATTCATCAACCTGATCATGGAGTGTGTAACCACTTTCAGTTACTCAATTCAAGTAAGAGGACATGCTTATGGTCACATTGAACCAGCTAGAGGGTTAAGACTGGGAGATCCCCTCTCCCCTTATTTATTTCTCATTTTTGTTGAAGGACTATTGGCTCTTCTATCTCAGGCTCAGCATCGACGTTTGATTCATGGGGTTTCTGTTGCTTCAGAGGCTCCTACTATTTCCCATATTTTCTTTGCAGATGATAGCCTTTTTTTTGTAATGCTCAGATTCCAGAGTGCAATCAGTTGAAGCTTCTACTACAAAAATATGAACAAGTGTTCGGGCAGCTCATTAATTTTGAAAAATCTACAGCTTGTTTTAGCCCCTACACTGACCCCATCTTAAAGCGGTTAATTTCTGATTTGATGGGCATTAGAGTGGTGGACTGTCATAAGAGCTACTTGGGTCTGCCTATGATTTCTTTCAAGAACAAAAAACAGATGTTTTGGAAAGTTGGGGAAGCTTTGCGAAGCAGGCTAACGACCTGGAATGCTAAACTCCTCTCAGCGGCTGGAAAAGAGGTGCTGGTTAAGGTCGTTGCTCAAGCCCTCCCGACTTATACCATAAGCGTTTTTCAACTCCCTAGATCTCTATGTGAGAATCTCTCGGCTCAAATAGCTAGGTACTGGTGGGGGAAAAGAGGTAAACAGAGTATACATTGGCTGAGATGGCAGAAACTTTGTAGGCCAAAAACAAGCGAGGGTTTAGGTTTCAAAAATTTTGAAGCCTTTAACAAAGCTATGATTGCTAAGCAGGCCTGACGTATATTGGAATTTCCTGATTCTTTGGTGTCCCGTATGTTCAGAACTAGATATTTTCCAAGTGGATGTTTCATGACGGCGGAGTTGGGGGCAGAACCTTCATTAATTTGGCAATCGATTATTTGGGGAAGAGAGGTGTTAGAGAAAGGGCTGATTTGTCGGATTGGCAAGGGAGAGCTAGTTTCGGTTTTTAATGATCAGTGGATACCCAAATCATTTACTTTCAGGCCTATAATGAACATGGGGATTTTGGTGGATACTAGAGTGAAGTCTCTAATCAGTTTGGGTGGTGGGTGGAACGTTGGCCTCCTTAATCAAGTTTTCTGCCCTGAAGATGTGGTTGCGATTTGTAGCATCCCGTTGAGTTCTACTTTGAATTTTGCAGATGGAAGGCATTGGCACTTTACATAGGATGGAAAATATTCAGTTAAGTCCGGGTATCGCATTGCTTTAGCTCAATTAGATCCGGCGGCGAGTGATAGAAGGGAATCCTCGTCAATGGGGCATATGGAGGCCTATTGGAAGAAACTCTGGAATCTGAATCTTCCAAAAAAATTGAAAATTTTTGGATGGCGAGCCAGCTTAGAAATCCTTCCCTCCTCCCGGAATTTATATGAGCGGAAGACTATTGCTACTGCTATTTGTTTTCGCTGTGGAAAGCAGGTTGAGGATGTCTTTCATGCGTTATGGAGTTGCAAGCATAGTCAAAAGATATGGAGAGTCACTAATTATCCATAGGAGAAATTCCTAATTCAGGGGCGTTTCATGGACTTATTTGAGGCTGCCATTCAGGTGCTATCCTCAACGAATCTTGAGAAATTCTTATATATATGTTGGCAGGTGTGGCATGGGTAAAACAAGTAATTACATGGCCTTTCGCTACTCGAAGCTATGGACCAGGTTGCTCAAGCTTTGGAGATGTATGCTTCCTTCACAAGTCAGCAGGCTGTGGATAAACCTACAAGGTTGATTAGGCAGGTACGGTGGACCAAACCACCTTTTAACCTTGTGAAGCTTAATTGTGACGGTGCGGTGGATAGTAAAGGGTTGGCTAGAGGAGTTGGTGGCATCATCAGGGATCACAACTGGGTGGCTATAGCGGGTTTTGCGGGCCCGGGATATGCTGGTTTGACCGTTGTTGTGGTAGAGCTAGAAGTTGTGAGGGAGGGTCTGAAATTGTTACAACTATTGGGCCGAATTACTGCTGTCATCGAAACTGATGCTCAAGCAGCAGTGGCAGTGGTTCATGGAGCTGAAAAGGATTGGTCTGGGATGGCGCTGATTGCTCTTGAAATTGTGGAATTAATGAGACAGATGGGGTTACAACTGTAGCAACTATCTAACTGCTCTCGTTTATCAAATCAGGTGGCTCATGCTTTGGCCTAAGAAGGTTTGCTTTCCCAAGCTAGAGTAAATTGGATTGCTCCAGCACCACCATGGCTGCATGTTTTGATTGATACTGATGCTGTTTCTTAATGTTCAAATCTTTGTTAGGGGTGGAGCACTCTTTTTCCTTGCTGGATTTTTCCCAGAATAGTTGGGTTTTCAAGGCGAGGTTTTAATGAGGCTCCCTAATGTTTCAAGCCCCAAAGTTATGTACTTCCCTTTCTATCAATGAAATCTTCCTTTGATAAAAAAAAAAAAAAACTATAGAACTCATCAAACACACTTATACAAATAGAACTCAAACATATACATATCCAAAATTAGAGACTTATCACAAATTTTTTAGATTTGGCCTTGAGAAGAAATGGACAAAATAATATCAATTTTTGGCCCAAGATTTTTATCCTAACTTTCTCCATCACGGCATTAGAAGATATTTTTTGTTTCACATGATCACTTTGGGACACCTAACGTCATTTCAATGAAAACATTCTAATATGTAAATCATCCTTTGCCTGAAAAAAAATTCATCTCTTTGATCCAAATTTATTTGGTTGCTTTACATATTTTGATCTGATTTATGTAGCAAAGCCAAGGCCTCGATAGGCCGAAATTCCTTTCCCTAACCTGCAAAATATTCACCATGAATATCTACAAAATTTGCAATGCCTAATACGTGAATCCATCTTAGTTTTAGCCATAATTAATGCTTAAAATTAATCAATTGAGAGAAAACAAAACAGCTTCCTACTATCCTATATATACCCAACCACCAGCATTATCAATCATATACTGAGAAATTCCAACAGACAGAGGAAAACATGAAAAATGAAAAAAAATTATAATCTATTATTAGAGAAAGTACGTTTCTATTTATGTTCTTTATATGCATTTTGATTTTCTAATCAACGTTATTGTTTGATGTATTTCAGCTTCATTTTGTTCATCATACATTACTCTACCTGTGAGGCATTGAAGTAGATGGATTGTGATGTATGTGCAAAATCATTTAAAGTGCTCTAATGTGATGAGGACATCGTTGACAAACCTTATAAGGTTTACCAACGGAAAAGAGGAAAGAACAGTCCATCTAATTCAACCATATCTTTATGGTTAAATCAGATTTTTATGTTCTTAGTAGTGATTCCAAACCATAGCTTATAGTTTTATTCTTGTGTTTTCCTAGAGTTTGCTTCCGCTAAGTTATTGTTTCCTATTATTTTGTTCTGTCCTACATCAAATTTGGCATCAGAGCATGTTCCTGTTCTTTTGGGTATCGTTGTATGTCCACAATTCATAGCGAGTGGGCATATCCCTGAGATATGGACACATGACGGTTAGTACAACTCATAGAAAATTTGTCAAAAGAAGTTTCAGGAATTCGGACAACATTACAGGAGCACTCCACCGAATTGGAAAACATTCGTCATGGCAGAGATCGTGATAGGGACAGAGATGGTGAGCGGAGGGATGACAGAGAAAGAGAAAGACAGAACTTTCGTGAACTAGATCCTGATGAAAGGGTTATGAGATCAATCAAGCTTGATGCTCCTAGCTTTGACGGTGAGTTAGATCCTAAAATCTTCCTTGATTGGTTGGCTGCTATTTTGAGTGGTATGAGATGTCTGAAGGTCGTAAAGTTAGATTTGCCAAGTATAAGTTGGTTGGTCAAGCGAACTTATTTGGGACAAATGTAGAAAGGCAAGTGGAAAGAGCATGTCAAGAACCAATCGCCTATTGGGATGAGATGAAAGAAAGACTGTAGGAAAAGTATGTCCCTTTGTCTTATCAACGACGACTACTAGACCAGTGGCAATATCTTCGCTAAAGGAGCATGCCAATTTTAGAGTATGTCGCCAAGTTTGAGGAGTTCATGTTACAGTGTGATATAAGGGAAGATTAGTTGGTGACTCTTTCCTGTTTTAGGATAGGCCTACGTCCAGAGCTGCAAAGAGAATTGATTCCCCATGATGTGAATTCTCTAGAAAGGGCTTATCAAGTGGTGCAAGAATTAGAATAGTATCTAAAAACCACTAACTTTGTTAAGCAATTTGAACCGCGAAGGGCTGATTCTCATGCTAGTTCATCCAGGACAAAGCTAGATCCAGCTTTTAGGGAGAATACTACGACTAATACAAAAAAATGGGTCAAAGGAAAGGCAGTCCAAGACACACAAGGTGGATCTACACGATGCTATAAGTGCCAAGGATATGGACATTTTTCTGCCCATTGTCCTACAAAAGAAGCACCCCGACCCTAATTGTGGCAAGCACTGAAGGAGGTTATGGTGACTTCGAAGAAGAGGTTTATGAGCCTGAAATTCCACTTAGTGATGAAGGTGGTGATGGTGGATCTGGTGCTTACACTCCACCAAACCTAGCGGTAGTAAGGTGCACATTGTCTCAACCTAAGAATGGCGACGATTGGCGAAGAACATCAATCTTTCAGACCTACGTCAAATGTGGTGACAAAAACTGCAAGCTCATTATTTACAATGGGAGTTGTATTAATGTTGTGTCAGCGCAAACAGTTTCCCGACTCGATTTATCTTCTATAAATCATCGACAACCATACAGAGTGTCATGGATCGACACTTCTTCCATTCCTGTTTCTCAGCAATGTCTAGTACCGATTCAACTATCATCCTACAAGGAAGATGTCTGGTGTGACGTGGTACCTATGGAGGTGGGTCATATCCTATTGGGCAAGCCATGGATATATGATAATAATGTCCAAACTGTAGGACAATCCAATGAGTGCAGTTTCACTCATAAAGGGAAAAGAATCACATTGAAACCATTACCACCCAAAAATGCCCTTCAAATAGCTACTAGCAAAAGAGAGCAGCACAAGACCAGCCAGAGAAAGGGTTTAAATCTTGTTAGTACCGCTAAAATCCTCAAAGAAGGTGGAGAAGGTTCGCCCATCTATGCCTTAGTGGTAAAGAAATCAGACTCGTCATCAACTACAGACAAGCCGATAGCAGTAAAGTCCATCCAACAGGAATACAGTGATGTTTTTCCTACAGACGTCCCAAACGAACTCCCTCCCCTGCGTGACATTCAACACGCAATAGACCTAGTCCCTAGTACGACATTACCCAACTTAACTGATTATAGGATGAACCCAACTGAGCACGCAAAGTTAAAAAGGCAAGTTGATGACCTTCTCGCAAATGGATTCATTCGAGAAAGCCTTAGCCCCCGCGCTGTACCTGCCCTTCTCACTCCTAAGAAGGATGGAACATGGAGGATGTGTGTTGATAGCAGTGCAATCAACAAAATCATAGTGAAGTATCGGTTTCCTATACCAAGACTCGATGACATGTTGGACATGATGGCTGGAGCTACTATTTTCTCTAAGATAGACTTGACGAATGGATATCACCAAATTCGTGTTCGACCGGGAGACTAGTGGAAGACAACTTTCAAGATGAAGGATGGCCTATACGAATGGTTCATTATGCCATTTGGACTAACTAATGCACCTAGCACTTTTATGAGGGTCATGACACAAGTCTTGAGACCATTTATGGGTAAGTTCCTAGTCTTTTACTTTGATGATATTTTGATCTACATCACTAATGAAAATCAGCATATTGATCATCTTAAACAAGTCTGCACAGTTCTTCGAAAAGATAAATTATTTGCCAACCTTAAGAAGTGTTCCTTCATGACTAGTCAAGTAGTTTTCTTGGGGTTTGTTGTTTCTTCGGAGGGTATGAAAGCAGATCCCAAAAAGGTCAAAGCTATTGTCGATTGGACTGAGCCGAGAACTATTCATGAAGCTTTTAGTTTTCATGGATTAGCTACGTTTTATCGTAGATTTCTCCGCAACTTTAGCTCGATAATGGCTCCTATTACATATTGTATTAGGAAAGGAGAGTTTCAATGGTCAACTGCAGCTGCTAAAGCATTCAAACAAATCAAGGACAGAATGATTGAAGCTCCAGTAATGCGTCTCCCAGATTTCACAAAGGATTTTGAGGTAGCGTGTGACTCATCGGGCGTCGAAATTGGTGGGGTACTACACCAAGAAGGACATCCCATAGCTTATTTTAGCGAGAAATTGAATGAGGCAAAGCAAAGGTATTCTACTTACGATAAGGAGTTCTATGCGGTTGTTAAAGCATTAAGGCATTAGAGACATTACCTGCTGCCACAGGAATTTGTCTTATATTCTTACCATGAAGCTCCTATTGACCTTATCCCCATGTCAATTTCACATAGATCTTCTGAATCAGCTGATGCATTTGCAAGTCACATTCATGAGCTGTATGCAGAGATTACGCGCAGAATTAACACAAGCAATGAGCAATACAAACTTACGGCTGATGTTCATCGAAGGTTTAAGGAATTTTCAGTCAGAGATTATGTTTTGGTGTGATTAAAACCTGAAAGGTTTCAACAAGGGGTTGCAAAGAAGTTACAAGCTCGAAGTATGGGACCTTTTAAAATCCTATAATGTGTTGAACCTAATGCATATGTGTTAGAACTCCCTCCTAAAATGGGTATTAGTGCAACTTTTAATATTAAGGATCTAGTTCAATATCGGGCACCTATAACTTCTCCTACCCTAGACAGCCCTGCTAGCACTAACCCGCTACCACCTCATGCACTAGATTCATTTCAAGTGCGGGATTTTTTGCCTGTGACCCCACCTTAGCCCCCTTCCTGAGTTCAACCAAGGGACTTTGTAGAAGATATTTTGGATGAAACGGCTGCTTCAACCAGGCAAGGTGGCTATCAAAAGTTTCTTGTGAAATGTAAACATAGGCCAGACTCTTACAATACTTGGATTACAAAGGAGGATTTGCAGCGGATTGATCCCAAGATGTTGGAGCGATACTACAGCTTTATCTCGCCGAAGTCGAGCTCTTCTCAGCCATGGGGAATTGATGAGGACATCGTTGACAAACCTTATAAGGTTTACCAACGGAAGAGAGGAAAGAACAGACAATCTAATTCAACCGTATTTTTATGGTTAAATTAGACTTTACTGTTCTTAGTAGTTTTCCATTATGGTTTTAGATTTACAGTTTTCTTATTTCTGTTTTAAGTAGGAGTAGACATGTTTCCATGTTCTACTAGGATTAGGATTCTCTTTTCAATTTCAGTTCAATTAGGACTTCTACTTTGTTTAGTTCCCTATAAATACCTCATTGTAATTCAATGGAGGGCCATGCGTTTTATGAATAAAAACTTCCTGAGAATTATTTCCTGCGAAAGGATCTCTTTGGTGTGAAACCAAGTTTTGGTGTGAAGCCAATTTCAGGTGTGAAACCCTTGGAGTGATTCCAAACCCTAGCTTATAGTTTTATTCTTGGATTTTCCTAGAGTTTGCTTCCGCTAAGTTATTGTTTCCTATTATTCTGTTATGTCCTACATCATTATGGGCACTCTGAACTTATATTTAATATACAATATGCATCATACATTTTATCAATTACATACATACAATTGCGTAAACTGTTTGAGCGAAAAATTGTCATGAACTAAAAATAAAGTTAAATTTTATCAGTAAAAGCAGAAAATCAGAGTCAATGTTTAACATCCAAGTTTAACTATGACAGAATTATTTTATAAAGGATATGAAATTGGAATTGAAAGTTCGAAGAGTATGTACTCAAGTAACAAATTAACAAACACAATTTAAAAATTCGAACTTTTCACTTAACATTCTTCTTAGACTCTTGGGATGTTCATAAATTTAGTTTTAGAACATAACACAAAATTCAAAATTCTAATTTCTTCAATTGTATCTATAAGAAACAATAAAATTATAAATAATTTGTTTCTAAAAGCAGTAAAATTGATGGTTTTAGGTAGAGGAAGAGATGGAGGGCAGAAAGACCTCACCTTTGGGATGATAAAATGGTTGTGGCAATTAACTTATGAAATGATGATGGTGGATTTAGGATGCTTCGGGATGGACCTCTAATAGTTGATGAAGATGATGACGACGATTATAAAGGAAGTGGATGGGAGAGATGACGGTTTTGGTCTTGATCTGCGACCTTGGGAGGCGATGACCTCGATGCCGATTTACCAACTTGGGAGATGATGACGGCATCGTTGTCGATCTACAACGACAGTGACGATGGCCGCGGAGATGTCGAAGAATTGAAAAGAAAATTTAAGCCAATTTCAAAATATGAGATAATACCCAGCCAAATTTCACAAACCAAAAGTGCTAAAGACATAAGTCCCTCCCGTGAGCTCTGCTAGGGTTAGGGTTTTGAGTGATTTTTGCCGTTATTTTTCTTGATAGTGGTGGGCGACAGTGCTATTCATATGTCGCAACAAGTGTAGGATCAGCAGTTTTCTTCGATTTTTGAGAGTTTTGCAAGGGTGGTTTGAAGCGTGGACTGCCATGGATACCATCTCAGGTTAGGTAGCCTTTTAGTTGGCCATTTCTAAACTCGAGATTGAAGAATTGAATATGGGCATGGAGGGAGGAAAGCCGTTGGCAACCAGGTTTCTACTGGTGCGCCGGGTGGTCACGGCGAAACCTTTCAACAGAGACGCGTTGCTTGGTACCAGGAAGAATATATGGCATGTTTGGGGTCAGTTTATTTTCTTTTGAAACTGAGTCTGCTCGCAGAAAGGTGCCAAATGGGGCCCCTTGGTCGTTCAATCTTGCTTTGTTTGTGCTGGCTGCCACGAATGGATTTTCTTATCTGGGGGATGTTTGTCTTGATAGCCAAGCCTTCTGGATTAGGGTTAGGAAAATCCCCCCATTTTCTTAACTCCAATTTTGACTGAACGTGTGGGCAATCATGTGGGACGGTTTGTAGGAGTTGATAAGGGGCTCAATGGTGACTGTTTGGGGAGTTTTCTACATATTAGGGTGGAATTGCGTGTGATTGAACCTCTTAAACGATTTATCACTTTGAAAATGATGATGGATGAACCTGCAAAAAGATTCGACATTGAATACGAGAGGCTCCCTTATTTCTGCCTTCGTTGTGGGCGATTGGTTCATGTGGGGAGCTCTTGTTCGGTGCCTGCACTTGCAGAGGGGCCGGAGGAGCCATTTGGGAGGTGAAAAATGTTGGAAAAGAAGGTGTACAACGTTCAGCTAAGGGCGGCATTTTGGGCCTTACTCGTAGGGCAAAGGGTTTGAATGTGGATAGGGTGGAGCCTCCAAATGTGACCGGGGGTACCAGGTCGTTCAATGATGCTTTTGGGTCGTTAAGTGGAGATGTAGTTGTTGGGGTGAGTATTGGGTGTACAGAGGGGCTGGGAGGTTTCAAAAAACAGCAAATTGGGGACACTGACGGTCCAAGCATTCTTCCTAGGACCTACGGCATGGATCTGGTCTCGCAGGCTGGGGGTTCGGTGGTGCCTCTGTTGGGTTCATCTCAACCTACGGTGACCTCTGAGCAGGTAACCCAACGTCAGGACCCACCAGGTAAGGCAGGGGTTGTGCAGGTCGCTGTTGAGGATGCAGAGACCAGTGGGAACTTACAATCGGGAAATGGAAGACATCGAGGGATAATTTTGGGTGGGCTTTCGGTTGAAGTTAAGTCCCAAAAAGCAACGGCAGTCAGGAAGGAAGTCTGCTTCTTCGAAGTCTGGTGTCTCTTCTGGCAAACCTTTGGTGGGGCAGCCCACAACTGTGATGGGGTCCAAAGAGGCTACCCATCATGTAGGATGAGTGTCCTTTTTTGGAATGTTCGCGGGCTAGGATGCCCACGCATCATACATGCCTTGAAGTATTTCTTTAAGGCCAAGCAACCAGGGATTTTATTTTTGATGGAAACAAAAAAAAAACAGTCCGTCAGATGGACCATGTAAAAAGTTTGTTGAGAGTGGCAGGTGGCTTTTCTGTTGGTAGGGTAGGTATGGCAGGGGGGCTCGCTTTGCTTTGGGCTCATGGAGTTAAGGTATCTATCCGATCTTATTGAATTGGTCATATTGATGCTCTTATTACTGGGCTGGGGGGCTATTCCTTCAGGTTTACTAGATTTTATGGTCAACCTGAGGTCCAGATGAGGCATTTATCCCGGGACCTCCTCCGCAGACTGTGCTATGACAAGGGGTCGCCTTGGATGGTTGGCGTTGATTTTAATGAAATTGAGACACCTTCTGAACAACAGGGATGCACACTTCGACCTTTGAATCAAATTAGGGGTTTTTGTGAAGCTCTGGAAGACTGTGGCCCTATGTCTGTTCCTTTTAAGGGGCTTAAGTTCACGTGGAGCAATAGATGAAGTGGGGATGGCCTTGTTCAAGTTTGGCTGGACAAAATAGTGGTAAATGATACGTTCTTCCTAATTTTCCCAAAGGCGCTAACTTATCACTTGAATTCATGGGCTTCTGATCATCTTCCCATATAGATTCAGCTCACTACTACTGTTGGTAATTTCCGTAGACAACGGAGGTTCTTTTTTAAGGAAGCTTGGGTGAAACGGAGCGTTGTAAAGATGTAATTGCTACATGTTGGGAAGAGGGAGGGGGAGGGTTAGTAACAGAGAAAATTGCAAAAGTCGAAGCTTTATTGAAGAATTGGAGTCGGTCAACCATTGGAAATATTCCTAGGAAAATTTGAAGGTTGCAAGCTCAATTGGATGAGTTTTTGGCCCCAAACCAATCAAACTGTGATCTGCAGTGCCAACGTCAATTGGATTTGGAGCTGGATAGTCTTCGAGCCAAGGAAGAGACATCATGAGGGCAGAGGTCTAGAGTTTCATGGCTGAGGGAGGGGGACACAAATACGAGGTTTTTTCATCAGTTTTCAAAGGAAATAGGCAAACGGAACTTGATTCAGGGGGTGTTTGATTTGCAACATGTGTGGTGTTCGTCTGAGTCAGAGGTGGAAAGGGCTTTTGTGGGTTATTTCACAACACTATTTAGCTCATCAAGAGTGTCTAATATTGATGATGGGATTGGGACGGTCCAACCAGTTCTGGGGTTTCAAGACAGTGAAATTCTGTGCAGACCTTTTGGGAGGGGAGAAATTGAAGCTGCTCTCTTTAGTATGTTGCCTACTAAGGCCCCGGGGGTGGATGGGATGCCGACTTTGTTTTATCAACCCTACTGGGATACGGTTGGTGATGACGTGACTGCTTTTTGTCTCTCGATGCTAAACGACACAGTGAGTGTTCAAGAGATCAACCATACTCTCATTTCTCTAATCCTGAAGGTGGACCACCCAACCGAGGTAACGAAGTTTCGCCCTATTGCTCTTTGTAGGGCAATTTATAAAATTATCTCCAAAACAATTGTGAACAGGTTGAAGACGATTAGGCCTACCCTAATCTCGGAGTATCAAAGTGCTTTTGTGCCTTCCAGATTATTTTTTGATAATATTATTGCTGCTTTTGAAAGTATCCATGCTATTTGACGGAGAGGTGACAGTGAACTGAAAAACTAAAACTTGATATGTCTAAAGCCTGTGACCGGGTAGAATGGGTTTATTTGGAAAGGATGTTGAGAAAGCTGGGTTTTGCTGAAAGGCTGGTTGCTTTAATTATGAATTGCGTTACTATTGTGAGTTATTCCATGCAGGTCTGAGGCCAAATATCAAGGTATATAAAGCCTACCAGTGGCTTGAGGCAGGGGGATCCTCTTTCCCCGTATCTATTTTTAATTTGTGAGGAAGGTTTCTCAGCACTTTTATCCAAGGCTCAATGTCAAAGGAAAATTCATGGAGTGAAGGTGGCCTCGGGAGCTCCAGTTATATCCCATCATTTTTTTTGCAGATGACTGCCTGCTTTTTTGTAATGCCAGGCTTGCTGAATGTCATAATTTATTATCTGTGTTGAAAGATTATGAGAGGGTGTCAGGGCAACTCATTAATTTCGAGAAGTCAGCAGCATGTTTTAGCCCCCATTGACCTTATTCTAACCCGTTTGATTTCTAATATGATGGGGATTCGTGTTGTCGATTGCCATGAAAAATATTTGGGTTTGCCCGCTGTTAATTCTAGAAATAAGTGTAAGATGCTCAGTAAGGTTCGGGATGCACTTCACACTAAACTCAATGCATGGAATGCAAAGTTACTTTCGGCTACTAGGAAATAAGTGTTGGTCAAGGCAATGGCCCAAGCTTTGCCTACTTACTCGATTAGTGTCTTCCGGCTTCCTCGTAGTTTGTGTCAAGAGTTTTCTGCAGAAATTGCTTGTTACTAGTGGGGCAAGGCTAGTCGGCGTGGTATTTACTAGGTTAACTGGCAGAAGCTTTGTTGTCCTAAGAAATAAGGGGTATGGGGTTTAAGAATTTTAAGGCCTTCAACCAAGTGATGGTGGAAAAACAGGCTTGGCATTTGCTGGAACATCCTTGTTCCCTAGTTGCACAGATTCTGAAAGCCTAGTATTACAATGATGGGGACCTTATGACTACCGAGTTGGGGCCGACTCTGTCACTAGTCTAGAGATCCATCCTTTGGGGTCGAGAGGTGATAAGTAAGGAGTTGATATGCCATGTGGGGACTGGTGAATCAATTAGAGTCTTCCGGGATAGATGGATCCCAAAGCCACTAACGTTCTGACCTATCATGAACTTGGGGTTGCCTGGTGATGCCTTAGTTTCATCCCTGATTAAACCGGAGGGGGCCTAGAACATGGAGCTCCTTGAAACGGTGTTCTGTGCTAAAGATGTGACTGCCATTAGTAGTATTGTCCTTCCATCTTTGATCCACTATGTTGATGGTCATTAATTGTATTATTAAAAGAATGGAAGGTACTCTATTAAATCAGGTTATCATGTAGCTTTAAATTTGTTGGATTATGTAAGTGGTATGGCTACCAAATGTTCTTCTGTGGTGAGGACCGAATCGTATTGGAAACATTTGTGGAAGCTTAATGTCCCTAGTAAGCTGAAAATATTTTGTTGGAAAGCTAGTCTGGAAATCCTCCCTACTTTAGTTAATCTTTGTTTAAGAAAGTTGATTGATTCGGGATTATGATGCCGGTATGGGAAAAAGCAGGAGGATATGTTCCATGCGTTTTGGGGGTGCAAGCTGAGTCAAATATTTTGGAGGATCTCTCAACTTCCTCTTGAGACCTTTCCTAACTCAGGTCGTTTCTTTGGTTTGTTTGAATATGCGAGTTCCAAACTCTCTAAATGTGATTTAGAACAATTTTTTTTCATATGCTGGCAGGTTTGGAAATGGAGAAACAAGGTAGTCCATCACCTGGAAGTTAAATAGACGAGTGCAATTGCTAATTGTGCTCTGGCGACTCATACGGAATTTTCAGACATGAACCATAAACATCAAGTGGCTCGGCTGGTGAGAGTGGCTAGGTGGATGCGCCCGTTGGGGGAGGGGGTTTCAAAGTGAATGTTGATGGGGCGGGGCAGATTGAGGGCAGTTTGCATGGGAATGGGGGTATTTTGTGGGACTGCAATGGTGCTGTATTGGCGGGTTTTTCTAGCCCGGCCTCCCAAGGTGTGTCACCTCTCGTTGCAGAACTAGAAGCTAAAAAGGGAGGGCTACTGTTGTTGCAGTTCTTGGAAATGAGGGGGAGGTGATAGAGACTGATTCAATGGAAGCTATATCAATAATCAAAATCAACGCAACATAATTTGAGTCATATGGGGCTCTTAGCCCGAGAATTTGAGTCCTTGATGACAGGACCCCTCTCGAATTTCCCTTCGAAATTCGTGAGAAGCCCTGCTTTCGTCTGCCAAAACCTGAACCTCAAAATAATTCTCGAAATACCCCCACTACACCAATAATGACCCTACGAGAATTCTACCAAAAATTTGGCAGAGTCTCCCTTGTAGCCGGGTCAAACCGTCTTCCACTTATCAGACGAAGGATGCAGAAAACTAAAATCTAAACAGTCCAGATAAAATTAAACCCAACGAGCCCACACATCTCAACAGTTAACCCATAAGACAATCAGACCAAACTAGGTTAAATTACATTTACAACCCAACCAAAACTTACATTGACAAAGCAGCAGAAGGTGATGCCTCCTCCTAATCTAGGCGCCTCGTCCCGATACGGCCTTGGTGGAACCCATGCTACCTTTACATGTGCCTTCCATGTCAGTAACCTAGCCAAAGTCATCATTCTGAGCCATAGCTGGATATCCCGACCGTAGCCGTCTTCCTGAGCCATAGCTCGATATCCCAGTCGTAGCCGTCATCCCGAGCCACAACTCGATATCCCGGCTCATCTCGAGTCGTAACTCGATATCCCGACTCATCATAAGCTGTAACTCAATATCCTGGCTATAACCGTCCTCCCGAGCTGTAACTCGACATCCCAACTCATCTCAACCCGTAGCTCAATATACCGGCTCATCTCGAGCCGTAGCTCAATATCCCAGCTCAGCATATGATAGAATTCTCCACATCATAGCCGAATACCTCATCCAGCGTATGATGGAATCCTCCACATCATCGCTAATACCTCGCTGAGCATATGATGGAATCCTCATAGCCCGATACCTCATTCAGCGTAAGATGGAATCCTCCACATAATCGCTAATACCTCACTGAGCATATGATGGAATCCTCTACATCATAGCCCGATACCTCATCCAGCGTATGATGGAATCCTCCACATCATCGCTAATACCTTGCCGAGCATATGATGGAATCCTCCATATCATAGCTCGATACCTCATCCAACGTATGATGGAATCCTCCACATCATCGCTAATACCTCACCGAGCATATGAGGGAATCCTAATAGCCCGATGCCTCATCCAGCGTAAGACGGAATCCTCCGTATAATCGCTAATACCTCACCGAGCATATGATGGAATCCTCCACATCATAGCCCAATACCTCATCCAGCATATGATGGAATCCTCCACATCATCGCTAATATCTCGCCGAGCATATGATGGAATCCTCCACATCATAGCCTGATACCTCATCTAGGGTATGATGGAATCCTCCACATCATAGCCCGATACATCATCTAGCGTATGATGGAATCCTCCACATCATCGCTAATACCTCACCGAGCATATGACGGAATCCTCCACATCATAGCCCGATACCTCATCCAGTTTATGATGGAATCCTCCACATCATCGCTAATACCTCACCGAGCATATGATGAAATCCTCCACATCATCGCTAATACCTTGCTGAGCATATGATGGAATCCTCCACATCATAGCCCGATACCTCATCTCGCATATGGTGGAATCCTCCACATCATCGCTCATATCCTACTGAGAGTATGATGGAATCTTCCATACCATACCTCGTATCACACTGAGTGTATGAGGGAATCCTCCTTGCCATACCTCACCGAGAAACTCCCACCAAGGTCAAAGCCTAACCCACCATCCTAGGCCGAAACCCCAAAACCATCAATTAGCTAGGCCTAAGCCCAAATACATAACTCCGGGCCTAAGCCCAAGTCAAAACCAAAATTGTTTCCCAAAATCATTATTGATATACATAATCCGTGAAAAATCGAAATAAAATCATTATCTTGAATTTCTGAGGTTAAGAAAAATAATAAAACACTTTATAATAATTATTCTTAATTTTTGAGACCATGAAAATAATAAATCATTTTAGAATTATTTCATTCCAATTATTTCCCGAAACTCATAACCGATAATAAAATATTTAGAACACAACAATATGCACACATTACGACTTAGAAAACAAAGCCCACTCACCATAACGTCCCAAACGAGTCCGAATCCACGCTATTCGGTTCCCCATGACCTTCGAAGCCACCACGCCTGTCAAAATGACACTTGACATTACTAAACGTGTAACAACTCGTCCCGGTCCCACCAGCACAAATTGTTATGGTCGTCGGGTCCCACCCAGCGCAGCCCCTGGTGACAGCCTTGCGCACGTACACTAGCCCAAATGTATTGTTAGCGAGGCCCCTTGTCCAAATCCTCTAGTAGCAGCCTTTGAGGATCGAACCCAGGCCAAGCCTTTTTATTCCCTTTCAAAGGGACACCTTTCATCAATTGGTGAAAGGTATCCCTTTCAAAGGGAATAAAAAGGCTTGGCCTGGGTTCGAACCTCAAAGGCTGCAGCTAGAGGATTTGGATAAGGGGCCTCGCTAACAATACCTTTGGGCTGGTGTACGTGTGCAAGGCTGTCACCAGGGGCTGCGCTGGGTGGGACCCGGCTGCCATAACAATTCGTGCTGGTGGGATCGGGACCAGTTGTTACAAAACGGCAATTGGGAACCTAAAATCTTACCCCTTAAACGCTGGGAGTACACACGTGCTCTAAACGTGTGTAACGTGACTTTGGACATCTAAAACAGGTCCTAAACGAACTCCGATTGACCCGAAAACTACGCCAAAAGATCCGGAGCATCGAAAACATGAAAACACAAAGTCACCGGAACCCGAGGGAGGTCTCAACGCGCTACCACGCACCGGTGGAGTGGCGGGTGGTCCTCCCTTATGCGCCGGTCATCTTCTTCCTTGGGCTCGCCGGAATTCGGCCGAATTTCGCCATTGTTGGCCAATTTTCAAAGCTTCATAACTACCTCATTGCTTAACCAAATATAACGTTCTAATAGTCAAATTTTATCTATGCAAGCCAAGGAATCCAAAATGGAAGTCAAAAATGGAGATCCCATACATGTGGTGGCCGAAAATTGGACGGGAAGCTTCGGGAAAACTTCCGAGCTTTGCTGCGTCGTCCACGATTGTCCCCAAGCTTCAAGGAATGTATGGTTGAGCTCGTGGTAATGAGAGGAAGGTGATGGTATGTTTAGTTTGGGTCGAAATGGCCAAAATCAAAATCACCCATATTTGGGGGTTTTTGGTTTCTCAAGGGAAAAAAGGGAGAGAAGGACGCGGCGAGAGAGAGAGAATGCAGAATTCTCTGGAAAAAGGAGAAAAGAAATAAATATTTTCCAACAAATAACTTCCTCAATTGGCTTCCGATTTTTACGTGTCGCATGTCTACGAACTCGTGAGTTCAAGACCTACGCAATGGTTCAAGAAAAACTTTTAAAAGTATTCCCAAACCCAAATTGGCTTTCCAACCCTCCTAAAATCGAGGGCAAAATCGTTATTTCCTAAATTAATTTACGAAAGTCGAATAATTAAACGTACGGGTCGTTACACTTGATGATAGCAATACAGCTGCCACATGAATCCTTGGTTTTTTCCTTGAGAGCTGCCAACCATGTTGCTCATTTCCTAGTATAGGAAGGTCTTAGAACCCAATTCAAAATAGCGTGGGTGCCTCATGCACCACCATGGCTTCAACTTCTCATCGAGAAGGACTGAGAGGACTAATGTTGTTATTTGAGTTTTTTTTATTGATTTGGGGGGGATACTCTTTTTTCCTCACCGGATTTATCCTGGGCTAACTAGGTTTTATGGTGAGGATTTTAATGAGGCGCCGTACACGTTTGTGTAACCCAATCAGTTGTAACTTTTCCCTCTATTAATAAAATTTTCATTTAGATAAAAAAAATCTCACAAACCAAAAACCGTGAAATAAAAGGGTAAAACTGAGGGCAGAATAGTCTTTCCCATGAGATAATATCCTGCCTAATCTCACAACCCAAAAAAAAGGTGAAAAAAAAGGTAAAACTGAGGACATAATAGTCTTTCCTTGTTCACAACAAAGGAACAGAAAAAAAGAGGGGTAAAAAGACATTGCACTATTCATAAGCATAATACCAAAACATTTAGCTTTAGTATAGATAATTTGCAAATAGACTACACATTCACTAAGGTTTAACTAATTTATTAATTGCACTCATCATAATTAATTAATTGCTTGCATCTACTAAAATATTGACTTTGTGATGATATTGTGATATTTGGATTTTGGACTAGTGGTTGAATATTTGATATAGGTAGGTGTTTTTTTTTTGGGAAATTATCACAAATATCCTTTTACCATAAAATTTAACCACAAATACCTACTTCCTCATACTCAACCATATGTGGTAATTATTTCTTGCTATTTATACTTTTTGCCCAATCTATAAATACTGTAAGGACCCTTCCCGAATTTTCCCTCGAAACCCGGAAAGAACCCTTATCCCGTCTCATAGCTCTTTTATCTCAAAATTTAAATACCAGAAATACCCTTTTATCCTTAAATAATTTTTAGTAAA
Source organism: Oemleria cerasiformis (assembly GCA_037349345.1). Classification (NCBI taxonomy): domain Eukaryota; kingdom Viridiplantae; phylum Streptophyta; class Magnoliopsida; order Rosales; family Rosaceae; genus Oemleria; species Oemleria cerasiformis. The sequence continues at coordinate 2,873,847 of JAZGTL010000019.1, read as the reverse complement.
CCTTACAGGGTTCCCGACAGAACCTCTGTACTTACTGACCACTCCTACTTGTCAGACGCAGGATAGTATACAGGTCAAAGCCAAGACCTCGGAATAGTGGTGGTCCAAATAGGAACACCCTTTGACACCAAATGTCAGTAGGTCAGACACTGCTGACATCTCTACTGGAATACCACAAGACAACTGACTAGTCAGATACTTGTGAACCAACAATAATTCGTCACTCTGGGTCACCGCCCACACCAACCCACAGACCCGGATGACGAAGTATTTTCATAGGTTGATAAATCACATGACAATCGTCGGAAATATCCTCGGCTATCATATCGTATCCTCTGCCGGAATAACATTCGGCTATCATATCACATCAGTCGGCATATCCCTAGCCACTAGGGTATCCCTTGGGGTGTGCTAGTCATGTATCACAACTCTCTATAAAATCACCTTTTATATTGGAGGTTCACCGGATTCACCGTCTCAACGGATCCTAGCCCCGGATCCTGGCCACTCTTCCCCTCCCACCCCCCCCCCCCCCCCCCCCCCCCCCCCACCTCAAATCGGTATTGTTTATTTTGGAGGTTCACCGGCTTCACCGTCTCAGCGGATCCTAGCCCCAGATCCTGGCCCCCCCTCAAATCGTTGTTTCCAAAATCAAGTATCTTATAGTCACAAATACGGTTTCAACTCAAAATCATGGGCTCAATTAATTACCACGTCAAAACAATATCAAAACCGAATCCAACAACCATGCCATTTCTGACAATACACATCCATTGAAATATTGGAAAACAAATGTCCAGCAATCATTTATAAATTCCGGAAATTTAATGCAACAATCCATAACAGTATTTAAACAAAGATACCTTGATGCATGCATTCAATTTATATATCAAAAGTCCACTCATACATATCATCCAACCCAAAATTCATGGACACTCTAGCCCCAAGGAACTCAAGCACAATAATGACCCTACTACCTTGACTTTCCGAGCTCAAAACCCGTTTCACTGTCAACCATTACCGCTGGGATTGCCCAACCGGGCTCTAAACGAACTCCTATGGCCTTGAAACCAACAAAATCATATCTGGGACGTCCCAAAACCTAAGTCACGCGCCGCCGTGACATCGGCAACAGTCCCACGCGCCATCGGAAGGTCAAAACACGCGTTCACACGCCGGTCACGCGCCTGCTACAGTGTTCACGCGCCTGGATCGATCCAACCCGACTCGGCTAGACCTGACCCGGTCCAACTCGACTCAACCCGATCGGTTCACTTAACCCGACCGATTCACCTCGACCCGACCGGTTCACTCAACCCTACCGATTCAACTCGACCCGACCGGTCGCCGGAGAAGACGATCGGCTGCCAGCACCGTCGCCGAAGTCTGGCCTGAGAAGATGACCGGCAGCCGCCGTCGCCGCCGTCTAGTTTCGCCGAAAATTGCCATTTCCGATCGCTTTTCAAGGTTTTCTAACTTCTTCATTTCTTGACCGTTTTTCACGATCCACACATGTAAATTCATCTACTTTTCACCAGGAATCCAAATATGGGGTCAAAGTCTCGAGATCGTACCTGGTTTGGGCGGAAAACAACCGAGAAGATTCGGTCCACCTCCCTCCTCCGTCTGTCGCCTACGGTAGGGCTCTCGCTCCGATGATTACACCAAAAAGCTAGTGGGGTCGCGGGGAAAATCATCCCGGCCTTAGTTTCGGTCAAATCAGACTGAAATTCGTCCGATGAAAATGGGTTTTGGTGTTCTCACGGGAAGAAACAGGTAGGAGAGAGAGAGAGAGACTGAAAACAATAATGGACTTACCTCGAGGAGAGAAAAAAAATCTGATATAAAGTTCTAACTTTTCCAAAATTACCAAACTACCCCTGAAGCTTCTAGACCAGTAACGAACTCACCGGGTCTCCGTTTTTCGCGTGCCGCCTGTCTACGAACTCGTGAGTTCGAGACCTACGCAACGACCCAAGAAAAATTCCCAAAAGTACTGCCAGTCAAAAAGTGACTCTCGAATCCGTCCAAAATCGAGGGCAAATTCGTCCAATTCTCAAAATAATTTAATTTCTGGTACGGGTTGTTACAAATACTCTCAAAGGATTAATTTGTAATTTTCTCATTTCTCTCTCTCTCTCAAATCTCTTCTCTTTTTTTTCTTTTTTTTCTTTGAAGAGATGAAGATGACAAAGATCTGTGATGAAGATGATGAAGATTTGCACCCTCTTCCTCTTCCTTTGCATCCTATTTTTTCTCTTCTCTCTTCATCTTCATCTTCATCTAGAAAACCCAAAAATAGTTATCTAACTAAGTTCCATGGTTTCCCAGTTAGTTACTGGTTAGTTACCGGTTAGCTACCACTTACATACCAATTAGTAACCACTTAGTTACCTAACTGTTTCTGGATTTCTGGGTTTTCTGGGTTTCTGGGTTTCCATGGTTTCGCAATTAGTTACTGATTAGTTCCCACTTACGTACCAGTTGGTAACCACTTAGTTACATAACTATTTCTGGGTTTCTAGATGAACATGAAGATGAAGATCAATAGAGAAGAGAAAAAATAGGACGCAGAGGAAGAGGAAAAAGACGAAGAGGAAGATGACGCAGACTCCCCTCCATCATCATCTGGAGATCTTCATCTTCTTCTTCATCTGGAGATCTTCATCTTCTTCTTCATTTGGAGATCTTCATCATCTTTTTTATCACAGATCTTCATCACATATCTAGGTTTATGGGTTTCCATGGTTTCGCAATTAATTACCAATTAGTTCCCACTTACATACCAATTGGTAACTACTTAGTTACATAACTATATTTCTGGGTTTTTTAGATGGAGATGAAGATGAAGAGAGAAGAGAAAAAAGAGGACGCTGAGGAAGAGGAAAAGGATGCTGATCTTCATCATCTTCATCACATATCTTCATCATCTTCATCATCTCTTCAAAGAAAAAAAGAAGAGAGAAGACAAAGAGAAAAGAGGAGAGAAGAGGGGAGAGAGGGAGAGAAATAAGAAAATTTTAAATTAGTACTTGGAGGGTATATATAGGTTGGGAAAAAAATGAAAATAGCAAAAATAATTACCAAATGTGGTTGAATATATAGAAGTGGGTTTTTGTGGTTAAATTTTATGGTAAGGGGATATCTTTGCCAATTTCCATTCTTTTTTCTATTGTATGTTTGAAACTTTGATTTGTAGGTTTTGATATCAAATCTATTAGGTAATTTATGGGTCGGAGCTAGCACACAACTAAAGCGAAATTGAGAAAAATGAAGAATAAAATGGACACAGAGATTTTACGTGGAAAACCCCAAAACGAATTAGGGGAAAAATCACGGGCATGTGTAGGAGGATTTCACTATTGTAAAATAGGGATACAACACATTTTCTCTAAATACAAGAAAAGAACAATTACACACTCTCTTGAAAGAAGGAGAAACAACGCTCTCACAAAATTGGGAAAATAATCTCTAAGGAGAAACCAATATTTTCTCTCTTGAGAAACTCTCTAAAGGATTATTGCTTGGATGCTTGGGATGATATAGAAATGAGGGAGATGTCCTCTATTTATAGATTAGATTTCCCCTCCCATTAATGTGCTTAACCACCAAGTTACTTAGCCACCAAGTTGTTTAGCCTCCAAGTTTGACTTTTCAAAGTAAAACCAAAAGTGGCTTTACATTCCTCACATCATAAATGGCTACATCTTCCGGAACAATTTTAAATCCAAGTGTAATGTCCGAAATGGAAAGATCATTGAAGTGTGGTTGTGGTGATATTGGATGGGAGTTTGCGATTTTGGCGGATCCTACAAACTTTGATAAGGTGAAGTGCAAGTTTTGTGGTAAATGTATGAGTGGTGGAATCAATAGGATTAAACAACACATAGCCCACATCAAGGGAAATGTAGCTTCATGTGGTAAATGTATGGAGGTGGTGTACCTACATTGCAAAAAATGGCTCAAATGATTCTCTCTTTGACTAAAAGTTCATCCGGATGTGAGAGAAATTGGAGCACTTTTGAGGGGGTGGGTAAGTAGTTAATTAAGGACTAAGAACAATGTATTTAATATGCTCAATTTTTAATTTGTTACATAGCCTCTAGGTAGTAAGTAGTTTACTAATTGAAACTCAAAATATTCTGATAGTTTTCAAACTTTTCTTCAATGTAGAACAATACAAAGAAAAGGAATAGACTAGAGGCAACAAGGTTGAACAATTTAGTCTATGACCAATTCAATGCCAAGATCATGAACAAGAAAAAAAAAAGGGAGAGAGAAAGAAATAGATGTACTACTTGCTAGTGAAGCTAGTAATGCGCAAGAAAGGATTGTTCATGGTGGTGATATTGATGAAGAAGTTGACCCCCGTGATGAAATAACAGAGCTTGATGAAGAAATTTTGGAATCGGATGAGGACACCCAAGGGGAGGGAAATGAAGATGTATACGAGTTTGAGTCCGATACGGAGAGAGTATTGCAAGATTATGAAGAAGAAGAGTTAGAGGCCTAAGTTGTTTATGTTTATGTTTATGTTCTTTATAAAACTTCCATTTTGAACATTTATGATTCCCAACTCAATTTATTTGTGTTTGGAATGAATTTTTATTCTAGAATTATTTGGTAGTATTCATTATATCATTAATTTATTGAATTTTGTCCTTAAAAAAAACCGCATAGGCGTTAGGCCCCTACCCACCGCCCTAGGAGTGCCTAGCACCATTTTGAACATTGGTGAATCCCGATATTTCCTCCCCTGCTTTTTGTTGTTTCCTTTCTTCCTTTTTTTTTGGATCAAGAATGATATCATTGTATATCATAAAGAACGGGTACAACCATACGATCAAAATCAAGCTATGACAGTAAGACCCACAAGCCAATACGGGAAATATTAAAGCGGACAAAGTCACACTAACAACTAACAAACCCACATCATTGAAATTATGCAAAATTACAAATCAAGCTCCCAAAGCCCAAAACAACCAAAATCCTAACATCGCCTATAACCCTAAGCAAACTACCTCCACTAAAAGAAACACACACCGTTGTAAAACCCATCACATCCGGTCTTGAAGAACATGTAGAGCATAGCGGATATGAGGAATGCTTATTTCCTTTTTTTCCCTTTATTCCCTTTTAATTCGAATAAGTTGAAATTTTTGGCCAAACATTTGTAGTTTAATGTATTTTTTAAGTAGAGTCCCGTAGTATAGTCTTATAATATTAATTTTTAATTTTTAGGGCTATCCATTTATAAGTCCCTGACAACATCAATGTTTATTCAAAACTCCACTAACTATATTTTTGAAACTTATCAATCCCTGATCACCATAATAATTACTCAAACAATGAAATTGACCCTTTAAGCTTTTAATCCTTATATTATCCCTCTAGTATTTTTTCCTTTCTATTTTATGAAAACATTACTCTCACTTATAATCTTTTTTGCTTTTCATTTGTTCATTTTAAGGAGTAATGTAAGGGCAATTCAACTTAAAACTCGACAATTAAAAACAAGAATTCTTCAAAAATTCTTTTAAACTTCAAATTTGAAAGACCTTCATTATTCGATATTAAAATATTAGGTTAATCGCTTATGGTGTTTAGTTCTTTGATTTTGTGCCCAAAATCCAAGAATCAAACCTTAAATCCTAAGTCATAAGCTCTTCCACCACCACTCGTACTAAAATACCCTCCACCCCTCCTTAAAACTTTATATACCCTACCATTAAACCTCAGATAACACAGATTTCATTTTGATTTCAAAGAACAAAAAAATCATATATATATAGTATAAAGTATATTTAGTAGAAATAAATATAAAATTTATCTAATAAAATATAGTATACGTATATTTTTTAGAAAAACTAAAGTAACTTGGTAGATATAAAAGGCATAATTAGCAACAACAAAAAATGCTCTAAGAATACAAAGTTTTCAAAAAAACATTGATATACAGGGATTTAAGAAAGCAACAAAGGTTTGCTTTCCACGTAAAAAGCAAAAAAGGTTTGCTTTCCGTTTGGAGGTAGAGGAATAAAAAGGGGCATATGAGTAATTTATATTTTATAGGGACCTATGACTAAAAATTGTCTAAAATAAGTCCTTATTATATTTAAAATGCGGGATCCCAATTTTCAAGTAAACTCAAACCCTGTCAAGGGTAATATAGTACTTTATCCTAATTTTTATAATCAATTCGTATTCAAGTTCAAATTATAATTATCTTCCATTTAAAAGAAAAATCAAGCTAAACACATCAATATTTCGAGTTTAAATTACTCTTACACAATTACATTAAATCAAAATAAAATATCACTTAGTACCTTCCGTGCGCTCTGCTAGGGTTAGGGTTTCGTTTTTTCTAGGTTGGAAGGTATAGTGGCGGCGGTGGCGTGTGTGGCAAGTCTGCGCCGCATATATGCAAAGCTGGGTCTGTGGTTTGCTTTCTGAATTCAGTGGAATCTCGTGTATATCTGGAGTGTGAAGTACATACTCTGGGGTCTCTATCTTTCAGAGATGGTCAGTATCGATGAGGTATCAGAGGCTTTTAACGAAGTGCTGGCTATTGCAGAGGCGGAAGCAGCCACAACTGTTGGCCTAGATGATCTGGATGGATTGACTGCGGCAAGGTCTTTCATGGTTGGTAGTTTGCTGTGCGCTAAAAGGTATAATCATGAGGCTATGTTTGGCACCCTGAGGCAAATCTAGCATACCTGAGAGGAGTTCTCGATGTCCAGATTGGATAATTCTCAACTCCTTATGTTTTCTTTCAAGTCAGAATTCGATCGTCGCAAGGTATTAAGGGGTTCACCATGGACTTTTGACCGTGCGTTGCTGGTCCTGGCAGCAACTGACGGGCGAGTGGATCCTGAGGGGGTTTTGTTGGAGATGCAGTAGGTTTGGGTTCGGATTAGGTGTATCCCCCCTTTATTCTTGACTGAAGCAATGGCAGAACGAGTTGGAAACTTTATTGGCAAGTTTGTAATGGTTGACAAAGGGTTGAATGGTGATTGTATGGGGAGTTTTTTGCGGATTCGAGTGGAATTGAAGGTCTCGGTGGCTTTGAAATGATGGGTGACCCTTCATCTTAATGCAGGGGAAACTACCAAACAGTATGACATTGAATATGAATAGCTGCCCTATTATGTCTGTATTGCGGGTGCCTAGATCACACAGGACAAGGGTGTGAGAAACACAAAAGTGGGAGATTAGTGAAGGCACAATTTGGTAGATGGAAAACTGCAACCAAGGACGTGTTCAGTATTAGACCTGATGCTGGGTTTAGTGGCCATAACCCTGAAATGGGTCATGTTGTGAGACCAGGATGGGTGTTAAGGGCTCCTGATACTCTAAATGAGGGCCTAGTGACGTCTCGGGATGAGGCGGTTTGGGGTGAGAGGACCGAGAATGAGATGGAGGAGGGGGATGACTTGGGAAGTGGTGCTTCAGAGACCAAAAGACGTAAACTGGAAAGTCATCTTGTGTCAAGCTGTAGTAAAAAATGTGACACGGTCTTATCCAATGATCGTGTAGGGCAGCCAACTAGCTCTATCTTGACTTCGGAGGCACAGGGGAATATAGACAGAGGGGCGGCTAGCAACAAGGACGGCATAGGTACACCCGTGGTGGTGGCAAGTAGTGCTACAATGCCTATCACAGGGGCGGGCATTGTGAACGAAGTCGTGGCTCTGCCAAAAAATGGACCGGGGTAGAGACGTGGTTATCGGGTTGGGAGGAAGGTGAATACTCCCATCATCCTACCAAAACTAGCCCATTCTCAGCCAAAACAGTCACCTTCCTCCACATCTGCTGGTGGTATGTAGGCCAAGAAGAATCTCAGGCCTCGGAATTTGGGGGCATCCGTGATGGGAGCCGGTACAAAGGCCCATCACGAGTCATGAGTATCCTAGTATGGAACGTCCGAGCCATAGGTAATGCTTGGACGGTTCGTACATTAAATTTTTTGCTGAAATCCAAAAAAACCGGGGGTGGTGTTTCTTATGGAGACTAAACATAATTTAAAGAAAATGGAATGTCTGAAGATGAGGCTAAGGGTGGAGTGTGGTTTCTGTGTAAACCGTATGGGGCTAGGAGGGAGTTTGGCACTACTATGGTATCAAAGCTCTGAGATCATCATTTGGGGCGTCTGATTGTGCTAGTAGCTGAGTTGAAGCTGAAATTGTTTTTTAGGCCAAGTCTAACATGGCTGGGACTTGTGCAAGTGAGCTAAGAACTCATGTGTTCACAGGAATCAATCATGACTTTTGGAGCATAAAGATGAAGACAGTATTAAAAGCTAATGATCTATGGAAGACTTTGGATCAAGGAATACCATAACCTGAGTATGATGAGGATGATGAAAAGATTGAGACACAACAAACTCGTACTGACCTGATCAAGAATGTCAAGGCTTTGAGTATGATACAGAACATTGTAGCTGAGGATATCTTCCCAAGGATTTCGAATGAAGAGAATGCAAAGTCAGCTTGGGACATACTAAAACAAGAATATAAAGGAAATCTTAAGGTTAGAGCTGTTAAATTGCAATCTCTGAGAAGGGATTTTGAATATACAAGAATGAAAAATTATGAAACACTATCTACCTATATGTCTAGATTGTTTGGTGTGGTAAATCAAATGAAAACATATGGTGAAGAGATCACAGAAAATAGACTAGCACAAAAAATTCTGATTAGCTTAACTAAGACATTTGATTCTATTGCGTCCATTCTTGAAGAGACTAAAGAGATCTAGAACATATTAGTGTTCAAAGCATCATTGCATCAACCATGGCATTTGATCAATGATTGGAAATGCACACTGAGGGTGAAGTTGAGAAAGCATTCTCAAGCATGAGTGTTAACCACAAGTCTCTGGATCAATCTAACTCTAATCAGGGTAAGTATAAGAAGCAATTCAAAGGAGGAAACAAGGGTTGGAATAGCAACAATAAGTTCAAGGGAAATGCAAAGTATAACAACAAGTTTGCTGGAAACCAGAAAGGTGAAAGTAATGGTTCTAAAGATGCTTGCAAGACATGTGATAAGCTACACTGTGGTGAATGTTGGTTCAAAGGAAAGTTCAAGTGTCACAAGTGCTCTAAATTTGGCCATATTGCCAAGGATTGTGTTGTTAAGCAATCAGCCAACCTGGCTCATCATGTTGATGAAGTTGAAGGAAATATGTTTTATGCTTGCCATTCAGCCTCAATTGAAAAGGATGTGGGTGTGGTACTTGGACAGTGGTTGTAGTAACCATATCACAGGGCATGAAAGTCCCTAATGATCAACATTGACAGGAATATGAATGTGAATGTGAAGATGGGCATTGGTGATTTGGTTCAAGCAGCTGGAAAAGGGTCACTGGTATTCACACTAAGCAAGGTGACAAGTACATCAAGGATGTGATGCTTGTACCTAGCCTAGATGAAAACCTGCTAAGTGTGGGACAAATGGTGGAGCATGGCTACTACCTAGTGTTTGGTGATCATACATTGGATGTCTATGAAAACAAAGACATGGATCACAAAGTTGCAAGAGTTCCAATGACTGGACGCAGGTATTTCCCAGTATCACTTGACTATGTCAATCTAGTGGCCAGAAAAGCTGAAGTCAAATAAATCTCTAAGCATGAGATTTGGCCATTTGAACTACTCTAGTCTTAAAATTCTATGGCAAAAGGAAATAGTGATTGGTTTGCCTAGTCTAGATGGAGAGAAGGAAATCTGTGAAGGGTGCATAGCTGGAAAGCACCATGTCAATCCATTTGACACAGAAGAAGCTTGGAGGGTATCCACACCACTTGAGCTCATACACTCAGATGTGTGTGGATCAATGCAGACAGAGACAATAGGAGGTAACAAGTACTTCCTTACCTTTATTGATGATCACTCTAGAATGTGTTGGTTGTATTTTCTAAGACACAAATCAGGAGTAATAAATGTGTTTAGAAAGTTCAAAGTAATGGTTGAATTTCCAAGTGGTTTTACAGTTAAGAAACTAAGAAGTGATAGAGGTGGTGAGTACACCTCATGTGAGTTTTAAAGCTTCTATGAAAAGTGTGGAATTCAAAGACAACTTACTATTGCCTACTCACCTCAACCAAATGGTGTTGCTGAGAGGAACAACAGAACCATTGTGGAAATGGCAAAGTCCATGATGCATGAGAAATAGATTCCCTATGAGTTACGGGGTGAGGCAATCAATATTATTGTCTATCTACTGAATAGGTGTCTTACCAAGGTAGTACAAGGTAAAACTCTCTTTGAGAAGTTCAGTGGAAGAAGGCATGGTGTGTCACATTTGAAGGTTTTTGGTTCTATCTGTTATATGCATGTTCCATCTCAGAAAAGGCAGAAACTACATGAATCTAGTGTTAAGGGTATATTTATGAGTTATGGTAGCTGTGAGAAAGGTTATAGAGTCTACAGTTTGGAAACAAAGAAGATTGTCGTCTTAAGAAGTGTGATCTTCAATGAGAAAGGTAGTTGGGATTGGAAGGAGGATGTAGTAGTCAACAACAATATTCCAGTAGGGTTTGGCACTGGAACAGAAGTTGTTATACCATAAACTCAAGGAGTACCTCAAGATCCAAGTTCTAGTTCAACTCCTAGTTCAACTTCAAGTTCAAGCTCTAGCAGTTCATCATCTCCTAGTCATACACATGTGAGACTAAGAAGTCTCAGTGACATCTATGCTAGGTATCACATATGCATCACTGAACCTGAGAGTTACCATGAAGCTACTAAGGATTTGGCATGGAAGCTGTGGAAGCTGAAATCCAGATGATTGAAAAGACTTATACTTGCGAAATGGTTGATGGGCCTAATGATAAACTAGTGGTTGGTGTCAAGTGGGTGTACAAAACTAAATTGAATCTAGATGGATCTATCCAAAATCATAAAGCTAGATTGGTGGCTAAGGGATATGATTAGAAACCATGGGTCGATTTCAATGAGACATTTGCACCTGTTGCAAGGCTAGACACAATCAAAACTTTGATTGCTTTAGCTGCACGGAGAGAATGGAAGATGTTTCAGCTAGATGTGAAGTCAGCATTTCTCAATGGTGTTATGAAAAAAGAGGTGTATGTGGATCAGCTTGAAGGTTTTGAAGCTCAAGGTGAGAAATCTAAGGTCTATAAGCTGAACAAGGCTATTTATGGTCTTAAACAGGCACCTAAGGCCTGGTATGGAGAAATTGACTCCTATATTCTGAAATGTGGTTTTGAGAGAAGTCCTAGTGAAGCAACACAATACTTGAAGACCAACCATGATCGAGGAACTCTTATTGTATCTATCTATGAAGATGACATTGTTTACACTAGAAACAATGCATCTATAATGGGTGAGTTCAAACATAAGATGATGAGTCAATAAGAGATGAAAGATATGGGATTGTTACATCATTTCCTTGGAATGAGTGTCGTTCAATCAAGCAATAGCTTCTTCATTCACCAAAGGAAGTATGCTTCTACTTTGCTTGAGAAATTTGGGCTCAAAGACTGCAAACCAGTGAGCTCTCCCTTAGCTACAAATGACAAGTTACAAAGAGTGGATGGAAGTGAAGCTGCTGATGAGCAACTTTATAGACAGATTGTGGGAAGTCTGCTCTATTTGACAGCTACAAAGCCTGACATAATGTATGCCTCAAGTCTGTTGTTTAGGTTTATGCACAACCCTACCAAGAAGCATTTTGGGACAGCTAAGTGAGTCCTAAGGTATATTCAAGGCACTCTAGCCTATGGGATTGAATACAAGAAGGGAAAGGCTGCAACTTTGATAATGTATTGTGACAATGATTGGGGAGGTTGAGGATGATATGAGAAGCACATCTGGGTACGCTTACACGTTTGGAAGTGGGATATTTTCCTGTGCTTCTGTAAAACAGAGCAGTGTTGCTCTTTCTATAGCTGAGGCAAAATAAATGAGTGCCTCATAGGCCACTACACATGCTATTTGGCTAAGGTTTGTGTTGAAGGACTTTGGGGAAGAACATACAGAAGCTACTCCTCTGCTATGTGAAAACATGTCAACTATTTCTATGGCTAAAAATCATGTCTTCCATCAAAAGACAAAGCACATCAACAGAAGGTATCATTTCATTTGAGATGCATTGCAAAAGAATGAGATTTCACTGCTCTACTGCAAGTCAAAAGAACAGCTTGCTGATATCTTTACTAAAGCTCTATCTAAGGACAAGTTTGGATACCTAAGAGGTCTACTAGGTGTCAAGTATGTGCACAACTTAGAAGGGAGTGTTAATGTGTAAGCTATCCACAGTGGCAGCACACTTGGCAGCTAGGTGGCATTGCTGACTTGTAAATGAGAGTTGTGAGTGTGTGAGTTATTTGATAACTAATTGAAAGTGTGTGAGTTGTGATTGTGTGGAGAGCAAGGTGAATGACATCATAGTGACATCATCCTAACCGTTTACTAGATGTGTGAAAAGTGTGTGTGTGCTCTCATATTGTAAGGAATTCAATCATAATTGAATCTAAGCAAGAATCAGTCATATTCTGATTTCATAAACACAGAAAAATCCGATTAAGCATAAAATCAATCACATAGAGTGCATTGATCATCACTTCAATCCAATCAACAATCATCATCCATTTTTTCGTTTGAATACAGTGAGAGAGAGAGAGAGGGAGGATTCTAAACCTATCTTAGGCTCAATCGTTTTCAGCTACAAGTTCAAAAGGATAGAAACCATACCTGAGCTCAAATTCTGAGTTCATTTGCTCTGAGAACCACCTTCAACCTCTACAGTGTTCCTCATCTCTAATAATCCAACAGAGTTTTGACTAAACTAAGAAAAATATTACTAAAGTGCTTAGATACATTAAGAAAAATGCATGAAAAGAACAATGTGAACAATTGCCCGCTCACCTCAGTCATTTGATTAAAGCCAGGTTCTTGGGCCACAAAAGAACCTCATTCTAACTGTCTACTAGCAGCATTTAGTAGTGGTACGTCTACTTTAAAGGCATTTAGGCCTAATTGTATACTTTATGACCAGCCCATCTAGGGAAGGATTGTGATATCGCAAGGCTTCTAAGCCCACAACCTTCAACTCAAATTCCAACTTCCTAAACAGTCAAACACAACATACACCTCACATAAAGAAAAGGAGCTCGTTGCATCAAAGATCTCAGCTAAGAACGACCACATATGATCTCGGATCTCCTATCACATTTTTTTTAAGGATGCAAAATTTTTTTTTAAGATTTTTCTGTTGTTGATAATGTTCACATTTAGATTCTTATTTATCTAGTAGCTATCCTATGTATATTTTATATTCTTATGTTATATGATACGTGTTTGAATAAAACATATGTTATAACAAAAAAAAAATTATATAGGAACAAACATCTTAATTCATCTCCTATTAATTATAAGAGATCTGAATAGGATGCAAAACAAAATCCAACCAATTGAGATATAGCCTATTAAGCACGGATAAAAGGATACAACACAAATACGATATTAGGATACGATAAATTTCTAAAATTTAAGATAAGAAGGATATAGAAATCAGAAATATTAGAGAGATGCAAAAATTAGAAATCTACCTTTAGATACTGGAAATGCAGGAGAAGAAGAGGCGTCAAGAAGAAAGGAAAATAGAAGAAAATTCATTGTTAATCTAGGTAAGCTCTTCATATTCTTGAATTTCAAATTAATTCATTTAATTTTGCTCTTAATAGTTAGTGTAAAACATATTTAAAAAAGTCGAATACGAATATAATATCAATCCTATACGAATATACAATAAGTCAAGAATGTATCCATTAATTCAAATATGTCAATGATGCATATCCGACAAGTATAGTATACGATTGAATATTAGGCATACGTGCTTAATTTGTAGGATATATATAGCAGCAGCACCATGTAAAACAAATCTGTGTGCGCCCAACAGCCCAGAAAACTACTTCACCTACATGGCTACACCTAATATAAATATAGGAAAAGGTAAGTTTGATAACATTTAAAACAAAAAGATTCCTCAGCCAGCTAGGTATATATATATATATATATAACTAGGGTTTCAATTTCAAAGATATAGGAATCAATTCACATTGAGCAATAACAATACTGAACAATCATGGCCATGATTATCGATGAGACCGATAAGTTTCATTTATGTCTAATCTCAACTTCTATTTTTAAAATACATAGAATTTTGTGAATTGTTTAATCCAATGGACTCAGTCTTCCTCTACCAAACGAGCCCTAATTATTTAATCAATGAGTTGTATTTATTTATTGATGGATGATTATTGCAGTTTGTGCGTGATATTGCAGACGCAGTACGTGGATATACAAGGAGTTAATGTGCAGAAAAGAAAACGCAGTGATCTGTTGCGGAGACAGCCACATCAAATGTTGGAGGCATTACTTAAAATCTGCCAAGATCAAAAGTTTTCGTGGCAAGAAAGAAGGAAAATTAGTGAGTTATATATATATATATATATATATATTATTGCAGATTTATCTTGGAACTGGTTATTGACAGAACTTGATGAGCTTGAAGAAGTCACTTTTGGGCTACGTACAATGGTTGTTGTTCAAATAGCAGATTAATAATCTCTCCTTCATACGACCTCTACATGAAGTTGATATCAGCATAGCCCGGCACCTCTTACGCCATCCAGTGATCACAATAGACCAGCAATGGAAAGAGTAAATAAACTTGATATCAGACTAAGTTTTTTTTTCTTTCATCAGATTTTGGTAATTAAAAGAAGCAAAATCAACAGCAGCAGTATCTTATATATTTAGTGCGGCTGCTGGTTTAATTTCAATAATATATAATTAATTAATGGATTGAATATTGTTATGAAGATGTGGGGATGTGCAGAGAATTGATGCTGCAAAAGAATATCGGCTAAGGTCATCTAGAAAGCAACCTTAAAGCTATAATTTGACACTTGCATAGTAGCATGTGTTGTATGATTCCATCAATGGCGTCCACAAAATTAATTTGGATTATTCCAACAACAATTAACACATTAT
Organism: Oemleria cerasiformis; assembly: GCA_037349345.1. Taxonomy (NCBI): domain Eukaryota; kingdom Viridiplantae; phylum Streptophyta; class Magnoliopsida; order Rosales; family Rosaceae; genus Oemleria; species Oemleria cerasiformis. The sequence continues at coordinate 2,858,825 of JAZGTL010000019.1, read as the reverse complement.
GATTTTGAAGGCTATTCAAGATTAAAGGGTTTTTATTAATTTCTCTGGAACCACTACAAGAAATCATGGGTTGCCCGACCAACTTTGGTCCGAAGAAACAATTTTGGTCGCCTAAGTTCACTTTGCTCGGCCAAAAAAATAGTTCGCCGGGCAAAATCTTGTCTAATGTAGCCCGACGAAGGACTCCGTAGGGCAAACGTAGTTCGTGGGGCAATATTCTGGCGCGAAACATAATTATTTCCCGGGTAATTTTGTTACGTTTGCCCGGCGAAATTATTTGTAGGGCTACATTCATTCGTCAGGTATGATGTTGGCGCGATAATAAATATTTGGCACGTAATTACAGATCTTGTCCGATGAACAAATTCATCGCTAATGTATATTTTTCGTCGGGCAAAGGTGGAGCATTGACTAGTATGAAAATTTGATATAAATGAAATTAAATTAGTATGGAAATTAGATATGAAATTAAATTAGTAAGAAAATTTGATATGAAATTAATTTAGTATTGAAATTTGATATGAAAATTAATTTAGTATCGAAATTTGATATGAAAATTAATCTTTGAATATTAGATGGAATATTGGCTAGATTCGTCGATGTGAATTAATTTGATATCAAATTTATTTGATATGAAAATTTGATATGGAATTAATGTAACGAAATTAATTTGGTATGAAAATTTGATATGAAAATTAAGTTCGTATGAAAATTTGATATGAAAATTAATTTTGTATCGAAATTTGATATGAAAATGGCCTATATAAAGTGGATGGAATGAGCATTCTCATACCATCCTTCAAGCATTCTCAAATCATTCTCAAAATGGCCTAATATAGGCATGTGGCCGAAAGGGTGAAATTTAGTCTGGTTTGGAAACTGTTGGAAAAACTTGTTTGAGTTTTTCTCTTTTCAATTTTCAATTGGACGGGCCAAGTTCTTGCATTTAAAACTCGAAGCATAATGTCTCTAGAATTGATACCATGCAATTCTGGTGATGTTGTGCTTCAGGTTTTGGATAGGAGAACTTGGATTGTCCAATTGAAAATTGAAAAGGATAAATTGAAAAAAAAAAATTCAAACCTTTTCAAAACCAAATATAGTACCCTTTCGGCAACATGGATGTCCCTTGTTTTTTTTTTTTCTGCTAAATGTTGCCCGACGAAGTTATGAATTCGTCGAGGAAGATTAGAAAACAAGTTACCCGGCGAAAATTTACCAGGCGAATATTTTCGTTGGGCAAATATTTGTCATGAGCAATGAAAAATATCTGGCCAACACGCAGGCGACGAAGTCATTGACCTTTGCCCGACGAATGTCTTCGTCGGGCAAATTTGTTATTACACATTAAATGTGACACCGCCTCCCTTCTTCTTTCTACTTCTTCCTTGATCTGCTTCAGCTGCTAACTCTCTCTCTCTCTCTCTCTCTCTCTCTCTCTCTCTCTCTCTCTCTAGCTTTATAACACCAACAACCTTCAATCATCACCATTTTCACAACCAATCTTTTCCTCTTTCTCTCTCAAACATCAAAATCCAAGTTTGAAGGTTTGAGAAATTTCAACTTTTTAGTTTTGAAAATTGATTTTTGATTGGAAACTAATTATATTGGTTGTATTATAGGGAATTTGTGCTTTGGATTTGGAGGTATACTATTGAAAAGGTATGTGTGTTTGAATTCTAAATTTATTTATTTTTTTGAGAATTTTTGGATATATAAATATGTTAGGAAATTGTGTATAAATTGTGAAAATTGTATATTATGTGATTTTGTAGGAAATTAGAAATTATATATGCAAATTAGGAAAATCTAAAATATGTATAGAAATTAGGAAAATAGAAATATTTTGGGAAATTAGAAAATGTGTATGGAAATTAGGAAAATAGAAAAAATGTTGGGAAATTAGGAAATTAGAAAATATGTTGGGAAATTACGAAATTAGAAAATATGTTAGGAAATTAGAAAATAAGTTAGGAAATTAGGAAATTAGATAAATAAGTTAGGAAATTAGAAAATTAGAAAATTAGATAAATAAGTTAGGAAATTAGAAAATTAGATAAATAAGTTAGGAAATTAGAAAATTTTAAAAATATGTTAGGAAACTATGTGATATGCGTAATTAATATATGTTTGTATTTGTTCATTTGTTGTGATATTTTCTGTAAAGCTTTAGGTAGTTCAATGAAATATGTTGATATTTCATAACCGTTTATGTAAAGTTAATCGGGTTGATTAACTTCGTATAATGAAATTCAATGAAAAACCTTAGATCCGTTTGAGAGTCAGTGAATCGGATTGATTGACTAACTCTTGAATTGTCCATTTATTCGGATAGTTTGGGGGTGTACAACTATTTGTTGTGTAGTTTGCGGTCTACGAGGCTAGGTTTCGATTGTGGGAAATTCGATTTGTATCCCCTCAATGTTCTCCGAATGCATATTAGATATTTGTTTGTAATATCTACGTCGTGCATTTGGGGAACTATAGGGAGATGCTGTCGAAATTTCTCTCGATCGAAACTTAGCCTCGTAGGTAGCAAACTATAGAGCACAGAACGTGCACTCTCGAATGGGATAGGACCAAATCACCGGAGGCAAAAGGAGACGAGCAACTTTTGATATTAACTTGTTCTAATTACTGGACAATGTTAACGTAATTACTTACGTTGACTCTATTTTGTGAAAGTATGCACAATGGACAGAGGCTGGATGCAAATGTTGGATAGATGTTCTTATCAGTATTTGGATGGGATCGACAGCTTCATTGCCTTTGCACATACTCATTACAGTGATGAAAGTCGTATTAGGTGTCTATACCGTAAATGTAACAACTGCAATTGGATGACGTTGAATGAGGTCTGAAATAATCTAGAATGGAATGAGATCGTACACAACTACACTAATTGGATCTATCGCGGTGAACAAATATTTACTGCATTGACATCTTCGGTTCCCGGGACCTGTCGGGACGATAGTGCTTTGGATAGGCGATGTGATAATGATCAAGTCGTTGAGATATTAACCCATGTTTTTTCTCCCGCATCGGATTATATGGACGATGTGGCGGCCATATTTCAACCCGAAGACTCTGAGCTCCATTATAAGAGATTATTGAAAGAAGCTCAGTGTGAATTGTACCCCGGTTGTAAATCCTTTTCAGTTCTAGGGGCAGTTGTGGAGTTAATGCACATGAAAGTTGAGTATAATCAAACGAACAAGCATTTTGATCACATGATGGACATCATCATATTTTGATCACATGATGGACATCATCATCCGAATGCTCCCTGAAGACAATTGTCTGCCTAAAAATCATTTTAGCTCGAAGAAGCTGTTAAAGGGTCTCGGTTTAGGGTATGCCAAGATCCATGCATGCAAGAACAACTGTGCATTGTTTTACGGTGAATTCGAGCAGCTTGACAAATGTCCTGTGTTCAATGAGCCTAGGTTTCGAAAGAACAAGATTATGAACAAGGTGTTACGTTATTTTCCACTGAAGCCAAGGTTACAAAGATTCTACTTGTTGTCTCACACAGCCCGTGATATGAGGTGGCACAAAGATGAACACATTGATGATGATGTATTGAGGCATCCGGCCAATGGAGAGGCTTGGAAGGAATTTAATAAGATGTCTCCCAAGTTTGCCGCGGAGCCAAGAAATGTCAGTTAGGATTTGCTACTGACGGTTTTAATCCATTTGGGAGTTTTACAAAGTCCTATAGCACTTGGCCAGTAGTTATGGTTCCGTATAACTTGCTTCCTTGGAGATGCATGAAGAAAGAATTCACACTCCACAGTACTTTGATACCATCAATGTTTATTTTTT